>JAWZYU010000027.1:61859892-64359892 GCA_038380435.1 Ryuthela nishihirai
TATAAATAATTTGTTAAAGTCGTTTGATTGTCATTTGTTAGACACAATATATGGTATTGCCAATTTATTTGTTAGCATTACTCTATGATGAAGCAACCCTCTGATTTAGCTCACAAGTTTGATTTGAACTATCAACAACAACTTTTTCCTTAAAGTTCCAAAAATCTCCTGAAAAACAACAACAACTGCTGGTTTTAAAAACCAAAGATTTTGGAAGTACATTGGTTTCCATAAATTAAAGAAAAACGAGAAAAATTCTGATAATTCGCCAAAAAATTATGCAATCCTCACCAGACTTGTTCATATAATCAGTAAAGCAATGCTGAGTTAGTCTAGGTTGCGTTAATTTGCGTAATCAGATAGTGGCATAAAAATGGGTGTTTTGGAGTTGATCATTATTTTGTGTTGTAAATGTTAGTCAAGAAATTCAAAATAGCCATTTTATAGGAATGACCTCGAGACATCATTTGACAAATGAACTGTGGTGGAGAGTTATTGGCTGGCTTGAAATAGACCAAAGTCATGTCACAGGAAAGAGCAGTTGAATTGGGCACACACACATTTAACTGGACAGAAGAGCAATGGAGGTCCATACCCTTCACAGATGAGTCCAGATATTGCTTGCAGAATGATTCTGGATATCGTTTGATATGGAGAGAACGAAGTACCCACTATCACACCAATAACATCTGTCAAAGAGACAGTTACGGTGTAAGTAGTGTGTGCTTGAGGTGGTATTTCCTTAGGTGGACCTACAGACCTCTATGTGTTGACGAGTGGGAACCTCAATGCTCAAAGGTATAGAGATGACATCCTGGGCCCTTATGTACATTGTTATGCTGGTGCAATAGGTGAAACATTAATCTTGCAAGATGATAATACTTGTCCACACAGAGCTTGACTAGTGGAACAATACCTTCAAGAGGAGATTATTATGCATATGGAGTGGCCAACTCGATATCCCAACCTAAATCTGATTGAGCATGTTCTAATGTGCACCTAGCACCTTATCTTAACATGTTCTAATGTGGCCTAGCACCTTATCTGATTGAGCATCCACTAATCTGATTGAGCAACCTAAATCTGATTGAGCAACCTAAATCTGATTGAGCATGTAGGGAGACTTGTTCCTGCCCTGCATAACCCGCCACCTGAAACAAATGGGGGGCTTATTACTGCTTTAAAGGAACAATAGTCATTACTCCCTACTGAACTGTTTCACATCATAAACAGCAAGGATCGTCACTGCTGTGCCTGCATTGCTGTAAGGTGTGACCACACTACTGCACTGCTGTTGTGTGGAATGTAAATAGATGAAATGGTGAAGAATGCAATGGTGAAGTTCCTCATTAAATAACTTCACCATTGCATTCTGACACCTCATTTTTGGACAAGTTCCTGTTATTTTTTTATGAAAAATGTTTCAAGTGTAAAATATTTTATGCCATTCTGAAACTAGCATTGTAATTCATGTTTCCATCAAATTTCATTAAGATCATTCCTATAGTTTTTTGTTCATCGTAATTTTTTGAGTTTTCCTTAATTTATGGAAACCAGTGTAATTATGAAGTACATACCTCTGTTTCGTTTTTCCATTTCACACTCTTTACTGTTTTAAACGTATTTCAATATTCCTAGAATTATTTTTATCATTTATCTAACATTCTATGTGTGATTTCCACTCTTCAAATCTAAACTTTAAGTCAGGGCAAGGCCAGAGTTTGTTGTGAAACTGCCAGCAGTGTCACAGGAGACAGGAAAGCTGGGGGCTGTGACCTAGTTAATTGCTGGCACATGTGGCAGTCAAGTGGCTACAAAGTGGATTGTTTACAGCAAGCTCTGTTCATATAATTTGGAAAAATTCACCACGCATCTAGTTAGCAGTTATACTTTTATAATTAAACTTTCATTTTCATTTCTGTAAATTTCTTTTACTTCCATAAATTACCAATCTTTCAGTCAATAGATTTTTAACAATTATGCTACATCAGATGCTGGCTTACAACTTGTTGCTGTGAAAACACAATTATAAAAACCTTCTTGTTCAAAAAATAATTAAAATAAACTTAAAAAGAGAACTTTAAGTTAACTTTCAAACTATTTGCATGTTAAAAGTTTTTAGGAGAAAACTCGGAAGCTTTTTGGAGCAAGGACAACTATGTGTTGACATTAGGGCTGTTAAGAACTTCTCTCCTATTATGATGAAGGGTGATTCCAGTGTTTCAGTTACAGGTGGTGTGATGGTCCACCCATTCACTTTCACTTTTTCTTAACCAGTTTTACTTTATTTATGTTACATTTATTATTTTGGGGCTTTTCTATTTCAGTTGGACATCTTTCTCTCACCCAAGATTGCTAAAGGAGTTGAGCATGTGAACTCTGACCTTTGATTGACAGCCATTAATGAGCATGTTAAGGACACATGCCCTCTTGCATCATAGCTAGTGCAAGTTTGTGCAAATGTTTTTCCCACCGTGTAACACCCGTGTCAGTTGCATGCCACATGTATACTAAATGACATTAGGTCATGGAGTCAGTCAGTAAGAGAAGAGTCAGATAGTAGCAAATCAGTAAGATGTAACAGAAATGGAACTAGATGTGAGCTTTTAGTTGCTCAGACTTTTGTATTCATCTGTTTATTTGGTGAGTCTTGAATTTTTTGGATAAACTTTCCTATGTGAAATATTTTGACTTTGCTATTTTTTCTCTTAAGCAACGATAATTGATTTTCTATTAAGATATAACTTTAATAATTTGACAATCTTTTGATTTCTTACTCACTAAGTAACACCTACATACTTAGAGAACCCTCATCAAATATGGTTAAATATTTGGCCAGTTAATAATTGCCTGGCACCTGATGCTATCTGGAAGTTTAGTTTAATTTGGATCAGTCAAATGGTCCAAAGTGACAAAGTTTAACATGCTTTTGGAGCATTACAGTGGGGATTGGGCAAGGTCATTATTTCAATAGCCTCACAGACAATGGTTCCTTAGTTTTTAAAAATTTAAGATTTCGGAAGAAGCATTTTTTTGTTAATTAAAAGGCAGTGATTTAAGTCACAGTGCCAATTTAAAATTATTCAGTTTTCTCTATATCTCTGTAAATAATCTCTATTTCTCTATATCGGAAAAGCTGAGAGAATTAGTAAATAAAGCCCCCAAGCAATAAGACAAAACTCAAACTCTATATCCTCAACCTTAAAATTCTACTCTTCACAACCCCTCAATAGAAGGCACCACATGCACTACCAACCAACCCTCCAAATAATGTGCTCTGAGCCAAACGTAAACACCGATCACATCATGCTAATATCTGCCTGCTGCAAAACAACTATTTTGCCTGCTGATGCATTGAAGCAACAATGTGAACAATGTAGCAATTATATATTAAAGGTAAAACACAGTATTCACACTTCCAGGAAAAAATGGAACATAAGCTGGTAATCTAAAAATACATTAGCAACCAAATATATGCCAACCTAACACCAGCATTCCCACAAAGAACAACAACAAAAAAAACATATGTTAACTCATATCTGGACTGTACTACCCACCACAGGACAATAGATTCATCTACCCATCAGGTATCATCACAAGAAAAAAAACCAAGTAAATCCCTAGATAATAATTCCATCTAATTATCTCAGCTTTTCTGATAGTTACAGTGATATAGAGAAAATTTAATAATGTTTGTTAATTTTCAGATTTTTGAAACCTGAAAGGAAAAATTTGTTGATAGTTCAAATCAAACTTGTGAGCTAAAAATCAGATGGATGCTTTAGCATAGAGTAACATTAACAAACATATCAGCAATACCACATAGAGCTTCTAAGAAATGGCAATCAGATGACATTAACAAACTATTTATATTGTAGTTTAATAAAATATGCATCAAATGAAAAAAGAAAATATTTTTCAAGCTTTAAATATTTATTTTTATAAGATATATATAAGAAAATTTTCAAATGACAATCACAGCATTACCTGTATGTTGGCAAAATTTTTTACACAAAATATTTATTGCCAATTTTTGTTTTCTTCAAACTGAATTTTTTTTTTTGTTGTACTAAAAACGGATGCATACATCCTTGGCCTCTCATTTCGAATTCTGTCTGTGTATGCATATGACCTGGTCAGTGGAAGGGTTAAAAAACGAAGTTTTCATATGATGTACCAAAAAGCAGATGTAGCTATCTTCGGCCTCTCACTTTAGATTCTGCAAACATGTATAATTGATATGGACCTTGGAAGGGTTAAGCCTCACTGAACCGAATAACTTATCGCATACTGGTACTGTTTCCAGATCAGTCACAGCCTGCGAAAAAAACAAATCACACATACAAAAATGAACACCTTTTCAAAGTGAGAAAATGACAGACTGACATATATGTAGATAAAACTACATAGATGTAGTTCTATTCAACAGCACAATATGTAATATACTACACTGAACACAACTACACATAGGTAATAAGAAAAAAAAAGTTTATGAGCTTTTCACCATAAAGCAACCTTCTGTTCAGTTATTTATGGTGCAATTGTAATAAAAGGTTTTCAACATTAATTGATAAATCATTAGTTGCAAAAATCAGTATGGCTATGACAATATAATTTCCAAAATGTTCATAGGGCAGTGCTGTCTACTCATCTTCCCATAAATTATGATGTGAATTCCTGGCAGCACTGTGCTGGCTACAGTCTGCCTGAATCCACCTGAATGTTTACACACAATGCACTGGTGTGAAATATTGTTTTGCAAATATAATATTATAATCTTCTCGTGAAAGTTTGGTATGGATTTTATAAAATATCATGCAAATATATTAAATTATTCCCAACAGTTGTTTTTAAAATCACTGAATCTATAGCAAAAGAAATCCTTCCAAAATCAAAAATATGAATAGAATGTGTAAATATAATTTGGAATGGGAAACACAACTTACTTCAATTGATAAGTGTTCAAGTGAAGACAATTCTAATGAAGATGCAAATTGTGTAATATAAATATAACATAAATATAAAAAATATAATTAAGTTATGATGACATAAAAGCAGTCACTAAACATACTAGCAAACAGAAACATTGAGAATGTGCTCAAACAGCTTAGTCTTCCAAAAGTCCAGTTTTGTGGTTCACTTCATCTGGCAACCCTAGTTCCAAATGTGTTAAATGGGTGAGTTCTGGGGATATGACTGGCCACAAAATGGTCTGGGTGCCTTGTAGACACTCTGAGATGGCAGCAGTATGTGAGCATTATTTTGCTGAAAGATGGCATTACAGATACCTTCCAGAAATGGTAATGTGACTGGCTGTAGAATGTGAGTGGCATATATGGCTGTAGGATGTCATGACATATCACCAGGCATTAACATTATCGATTACACGAACCAGAGGTGACCTGCTATCATAACCGATGCCTCCCCAAATGAGTGGATGGTATTTACGGTCAACAGCTGGATCCACATTCAGCCCATGTCATCTCCAGACATGGATGCAATATTGATCAGCACCAGAACTCATCTAGTACATTAGTACTAGATGAGTTCTAGGTATTTATTTCATCTAGTATTCAGCAGAACCAAAACTCATTACTGAAAACATATTGCCATTCCTCATTCCAGGCAACTCTAACCTAACACCAGTACATATGAGCAAAATGATGATATATAGTCAAAGGCAACCTTGTGCAATGGATGCCATTCCACAGCCCTGCATCTGCCACTCTCTTGACAAAGGTCTGGTCATAATTGGAACTTCCATGGGGGCAGGTTGCAATTGTGGTTGGGTCTGATATAGTCTGCTAACGTAATCAGTTATTTAACCATGCAGTTTTGCATCTGACACTGACAGACCCTCTGTGATTACTCTGAGTGCCTTCTTGAGACCATTGACACCAACATCAAACCATCCTTGCATCACAAACCACATATGCAGTGTGTATTTTTTTTTCTGTTGTTGTTTATTATTCTTTGATCATAGTACAGGTAAATTTGTTCATTACAGGTGACCAATAAAGCTTAAATCTTATCTGCAGGATATAGAATAATTACATCTATAATTTGTTACAACAGTATGATTAACCTTCTTTCATTTGATGTGACATTAATATTGTTTGATATTGACATACAATTAATGTAATATTAACATTTAAATGTGACATTTATAATATTTAACAAAGAAATTAATGACATTGACATAAAACATCGATAGTAAAATAAAATTTCTAAATAAAAAGCAAATTTTGTGGTACATGTGTATGGTATTCCACATTTACAGTGTTTCTCGTATGACATTAATCTATTTTGCACTATAGAAAACCTTTACAGGTAAAATACATTAAATCTCAATTAAGGAAACATTTTTATAGCTACAATTAGAGGAGATCTTGATCAGCAGCCATAGTTCAGTGGTCCAGAGCAATTGACGGGTTATCAGGAGGTCGAGGGTTCATATCCCACCAGGCTCAAGACAATTTTTCCTCATAAACTTCAACATTAAATTCAGAGTAATATCTTTCTTTCTTTCTTCCTCCTCCTCAAACAGCCATGTGCTATGGAGGTCCAATCAGACCGTGCAATTTACCAAGCATATCTGTCCTCAGCAGGGGCAAAGCAAAAGACTATGGTTTGGGAAGGGGGGGGAGAACAAAATTTTTCCAACTCGAAATTCAAATTTTGACAACTGAGCAAACTTACTTAGATTGTCGTCACTCTGTGGGGACAGGGGTAGACAATTTTTCACAATTCTCCTGCATTTTGCCATTTGACTTCCAATTTTGTCAACTAATCGTAATTTGCCATTTAACTATTTAACTAACTTCCAGTTTTGCCAACTAGCCATAATTTCACTGAAATAATTCCAATATTTACATCTCGTCTAAATTGATGCATTTCAGTGTGAATTTTTCCCTTGATTTTGCCACCTCTCCTTATTTTCATGAAACTAATCCCAATCTTTACATCTCTCCTAAATTTGCCAAACCACTTCAAACTTTTCAAACTCCCCAAGATTTTGCCAAGTTTTCTCGATATTGTCAACTCTCCCTAATTTCACAAACCCAATCCCAATTTTCACAACTTGCCTGTGTTTTCCAAGTGGATTCGAATTTTGCCAACTACTCTACATTTTGCCAACTCGCCATAATTTTACAGAAAAAAAAAAATCGCAATTTTTACATCTTTCCTGTCACTTTGAATTTTATCAACTCTAAAAGTTTAGTAAAATCACAATAATAGCTGTACAATAAATTGTATAAAATTACCTATTTTCAAACATAAGGAGTGCTTACAAAATATTATTGTAATGCTTATATTACCACTATATTTGATCCAAACATTATCAATCAATCTAAAGTGATACCTTATATTTACATAAAGTATACTAGGTTAGTTGACAAAGATATCAATATTTACCAGTGATAGTTGCTGGTGTATCTATTGCATAGGCACACTAGATGTTTAACATGACATAAAATTGTCGTGTCAGACTTTGTGAGCAATCTTTGATGTTGAAGAATGCAATTTTGATGAAGTTAACAAGAAACCAGTCCTCAAGGGCATGACGTTATAGATGTCATTTCATAACAATGTAGTACAGTTGTAATGCAGCTAACATATTATTCCATATGCATAGTTCTACAGGTGTGCTGGTATAATCCCAATGATACCATGCGTCATCTATATTTCTTGCAACTATAGAGTACTTAAAGCTGTAGTTGTACCATTAACCAAATGTTCTGATGTAAACTATATTATATGATTTGCAGCACTTGCTTCTATATCACTGGTGTATATCACAGATGGATCCACAAAATGCACTTCGTTATTGTTTGAGACAGATGCTTACTTTTAAATATTTTAAAACCTATAACATTAGTATAAAAACAGGATAAAAATGCTTTCATACCCCTGCCTCCGATGTTAAGACTGCGAACATTTTATCGGCACTCCAACAGTTCATTTGAGCTATGCGCATTTCTCCGTAGATACATATTACGCCGTCATCAGGCTCTAGTGGTGTCAAGAGAGGAGTATTACTTATACATATCCCAGTTCCTATGTTGTTGATCATTTGATATTACGTAATGCTTGATGATTGGGTGTTTAGGAGAAGGTTCCATGCAGATGGGATAGGTGCTATGTCACTATTGCATAAATTATGACGTTGAGTATGGATTAGCATCTTTTCGGCGCTGGAATTTAGTCTTTTACCGAAACATTCCCAGCTCTAAGCATTTCCGTTTTGCATTTCCACATTGTTTAGAACATCACTGAAAAGCTCAGCCCACCTAGCCATGACAGAATACTCACCTTCTATAACCTTACCTTGTTTATTCTACAACCTCTGTATACCTGTCCATTTTCTACCACGAAACATTAACTATCTGATACAGTTCTCTGCTGTTGTGCTGTCTAACTGCTTCCTTGGCTTTGTCAGCCAAGCCATCAAGCCAAAGATTCTTATCAGCAGCTAACTGATCCTTTACACATTTATTAAGCTCTCTGTAATGCTTTCTATCAGGACTAGTAGGGTATTGATTAAGGACATTCCTGCAGTTCTTTCTTTCCAAAAAAAAGCTCAAGTGTCTTATCACTCAAATAATTCTTGCTCCTCTGCTCCTTTTTTTCTAAAACAGTACTATTAGTTTCCAAAAAAGCCTGTTAAAATGATCCCATTCTTCCTCAACTTCGGTTGTAAGCAAACTATGACTGTTATAATGACTAAGTACAGAGAGCTGTACCAGATAGTTGATGTTTTGTGTGGTAGAAAATAGACAGGTATAGAGGGATCGAAGGATAAACAAAGTAAGGTTATAGAAGGTGAGGATTCTGTCATGCTAGGTGAGCATTTCAGTGATGTTCTAAACAATGTGGTTAGTTCTACTCCCATTGTTTGCAATGTTAATAGATGCATTGATGGCTTTAATGTTGGCCCTATAACACCATCTGAAGTTATTTTGGCTATTTCTAAATTTAAACTTCATAAATCCTCAGGGGTAGATGAAATTACTACAGAAATGCTTAGAGCTGAGAATGTTTCAATTACCACTTGGATGACTGAAATTTTGAATATCTTTTATGATAAAAGAATGGTTCCTAAGGATTTTACCAGAGCTATAATTATTCCTATTTTCGAAAAAGGTGATCGTAGTTCTTGTGATAACTATAGTGGTATCAGCCTACTCTCTGTTCCAGGCAAAGTTCTTTGCATGATTGTGCTTAATAGAATTAAGAATCTGGTTGACAGGCAATTGCGTGATGAGCAATGTGGATTCAGAAGTGGAAGGGGATGTGTGGATCAGATATTTTCACTTAGGAAGATTCTTGAGAAATGTTTAGAGGTTCAGAAACCTTTGGTTGCTAGCTTTGTTGATTTCAAAAAGGCTTTCGACTCTGTTGATCGTCATAATTTGTGATTGATTGTGAGATCATATGGCATATCAGACAAGTTAGTTAACATAATGAAAGCTCTCCATAATAACACTGAGTCATGTGTGAGAGTTGGTAAGTCTTGTAGCAATTGGTTTAGTATTACTTCTGGTGTTCGACAAGGGTGCATTTTATCTCCTTTTCTCTTTAGTTTGGTTGTTGATTATGTTATGTGAAATTCACTTCAAGGGAAAGCTTTTGGCCTTAAATGGGCTGGAGATACGAAAATTTCTGATTTAGATTATGCTGATGATTTAGCCCTTTTGGCAAATGATGTTGATGAGATGAACTCTTTCATTCGAGCTGTTGATGAGACTGGTAGTAGAGAAGGTTTGGTTATAAACAGAAAGAAAACTAAAGTGATGAAAATTGGTCAGGCAGGTTGTGATTCAGTTAATCTGAATGGTTGCAGTCTTGAGCAGGTGTCACAGTTTAATTACCTTGGGAGCTATGTAACAGATACTGGTGATGTGCGGCAGGAGATTAACAGATGAATAGGTATTGCTGCCGGGACTTTTAAGAATCTATGGAGATTGTGGAGAAATAGGCGTATACACATAAAGACTAAAATTAGACTGTATAATAGTTTGGTTCTTTCTAGGGTTAGTTATGGTAGTGAAACTTGGACGCTGTGTAAACAAGATAACAGGAAACTAGATGCTTTTGATTCTAGATGCTTACGCAGTATCTTGGGCATTAGGTGGTTTAACTTTGTAACTAATGATGAGGTTAGGCAAAGGAGTCTGCAACCTCCTTTAAGCAGCATATTGTGCAGAGAGAGACTCCGCTGGTTTGGTCATGTTGCCCGTATGGATAATTATAGATTGGTGAATAGGGTTATGAACAGTGTGCCTAGAGGCCTCAGAAGGAGGGGGAGACCTAGGATGCGGTGGGCAGACAATGTCAAACAGGACCTTGTTAGAATTGGTGTGCAGTGGCCAGATGCAGCAGATGTAGCTCAGGACAGATATGCTTGGAGAACTAAATTGCACAGTTTGGTTGGACCTCCATGGCTACTTGAGAATGATGATGATGACTTACTTTATTTCAGTACAGTTTCAGTCTGTAGCGTTAAGAATACTTCTCTTGTAGACACAGTCAATTGTATGTGTTTTTATACGTATATGGTTATTGATGTGAGTTTCTGGAGAGTGAAAAAGCATCCATTTGGTATTTTTATGTTTAAATAAATTTAATTAAATAATAATTAATAATTATTTTATTAATTAAGCTAACGTATAACAGTATTGTAATCTTCTTGTAAAGCTTTAACAGTGTTCTCTTGGTTTTTATTCGAAGTGGCTATTACTATGTCATCTGCATTCATAAATGACTTTTTATATTAGTATCAACCAGGTCATTAATGTATATTAAAAAGAGTAAAGGCCCTAAAATAGATCCTTGGGGTACACCATGTTTGATATGGTATCTAGAACAAAACGTTTTGCCTATTTTTGTTACAGAGATCCTATTTGTTAAAAAATTCCAGAACCAGATTAGTGGGATGCCTCTAAACCCAAAGTTCTCTAATTTATCTAATAAAATATTATGGTGTATTGTGTCAAATGCCTTTCGTAAGTCAAGGAACAATGTTGCTACCTTATCACTCTGATTCAAGGCTTCATAAAGTGTGTCTGTGAAATCTGTCAGCAATTTTATACTACTTTTCCCCTTTTGGGAGCCATATTGTTTATGACTTAGGTATATAGGATATTATGCATGTATTTTTCCAGAATCTTATGTATTATGGACAGAATTGCAACAGGTTGGTAATTGGCAATATTGGATTTATCACCTTCTTTTTAAATTGCTCTTAGTATTGAAATTTTTAGATCCATTGGAATTTAACCTGCTAAAATGCTTTGGTTAATTATTTTTGCTATTATATCAGCCACTGCTTCTACATTGCTTTTAAGGTGTTTAACTTTTTTATGAAATAAAAAAATATCAGAAATATTATCAGCATAGTAATTAACTTCACAACATACAATCTAGCTTCACGCAGTCCTATAAAAATGCTAATGCATCCAGTTGCTGATATGGAATCTTATACACATTGTCATCAATATCTGCTAGCAACTCTCATTAGCTTGTTGCAGATAATTACATGATCTGAACCATTTGGCTTAAATGCTCATCATTCATTCTATGATCTCACACAGATAAAATGTGTTTGTCATGAAAACATAATGATCTGCATATACCACTGCTTTGCCCTGGCATGCTGATTTGTAAGCAAATCTAACTACTGTTAGTTAGAGAAATTTCAATGTCAAGTAGTGTGTAGTTAAAAATTTTACCCTTCAAAGAGAGTTCAATAGGTAGGGTGAGGAATTAGCAAAGATATATCTCAGTGTTGGCACAGTTGGGATCCAAAACAAGGAAATCAGATTATCAGCCTGGTAAGCTAGAGAGTGAGCTAACTTCTGCCTTCTCAAGGTATAAGGGTAGAGATTGTATTTAATAAAGGTTTCATTGCATATAAGTATATATATAATTGCATAAGTTCTTTTTCTATATATAATTATTATTCCAAAAATATTCAATAAGAAGTTATTCAGGATTGATAAAATCTACACCAAAATATCAGTAGTTTTAGTTAACTCACAGGATCATCTAAATTTTCTTCAGTACTTTTCTGGCTTTTAATTTTCTTTTTCTTTTTTTTCTTTTTACGTTTCAAACTATCTGTACTATGTGTGGAGTCTTGCTTTTCTAATTTATTCCTTTCTTGTCCCTCCTGAACTGGTTCATTTTCTCTATCATCATCTTCTTTTGCTTCTGTGTCAGAGAGGGAATGCTCAACACTGTTCAACTGAAAAATAACACACTATCTTAAAACAAACTGAACTCAAAAAAACTCAATAAAAATGTATTTAAAACTTTCACTGCCAAAAGTGCTAAGATGTGGTTCATGAAGCCTACATTATTTGGCCACAAATAGCTTAACAAAGCAATTGGTACAACAAAACAAATGTCACAGCAGACCATAGCTGATTCCAACAAGTCCTTGAACTTTGACCATCTGTGATGACAAACACAGTATGGATGTCTAGTATTATGGCTGACACATAGTTAACCCTAAAGATGTTCAATGCCATATGAACTTGAACTTGAGATGGCAAATGTGGGATAAGAAGACCAATTTCCAATTGAAAATGAGACCAAGAAATGTGGTCTATACACTACAAGTAGGATGGAATCTCCCAGCTGAAGCTCAAGATACAGATGAAGATTATATTACTTGCAACAAAAGCACGTGAAAATATTCTTCTTGGTAAGAAGACCCAAATAAAGAGACAGATCTGTCCAATTCACGGTTGCTATTCGATGATCTTCATGCTGGAAGAAGAACCTAAAATCATGAGCATAAAAGGCATTGTCTACAGTTCAAGAAGCAGCCTTGAGAAAGGCTGCAAGAGTGTTGCCAACACAAACACAAAAAGTATAATTAAATAAAAGTTTATTGTATTTAAATATATATTTGTACATTTATGCACATGAACAAAGACTACATGCACAATCACACCAGAATAATATGACCACCCATGGAATCACAGTGTACCTGCCCAGGAGCATCACAGAGTGCACATGACAAGGTCGACAACACAGAGATATAAGCAGCCGGCCAGGACAGATGAGCAGTAGTATGTAATATGAGCACAATGGGCAGAGGTATTGATTTGATGGACATTCAAAAAGGAATGATCATCAGCTACAAAAATTCAAAAAGGAATGATCATCAGCCAAGGGTGGAAGCATCTTGGAAACAGCAGACTTCATGGGCTGTTCGCGAAGTGTTGTAGTAAGGGTGTACCAAGAATGACCACTGGCACACTGAGTACCACCAGACGTCATAACTGTGGAGCCCCAAAGGCCTCGACCCGAGGAGAACGTTGCCTCCGTCGACTGGTAAAGGGTAATCGACGCGCAACAGTGCAGCAATTGACCACTCAAATGAATGCTAGGGCATCCAGGTACGTGTCCCCAATAATGGTAGAGCAAACCCTGTTATGCATGGGTCTACGGAGTCGATGCTGCGTAAAGGCACCCATGTTACCCAAGGTCCATTGGCAAAGACACCTGCGGTTCACACGGGACTATCGTCATTGGACAGTTGAAGAGTGGAAAAAGGTTGCTTTCTCCGATAAATCAAGGTTTCTACTCCACAGATGTTATGGGCAGTGGCAGATAAGGTGTCAGACACACGAGAACCAACACCTGGTCACACTTGTCGGTCAAGTACAGGCCGGTGGTGGCAGTGTGCATGTCTGGGGGATGTTTTCCTGATATGACCTGGGCCTGCTGGTACCACTGGATGGATCCCTGAATGCCAATGGCTACCTGCCCATCCTCACTGACCACATGCATCCCTTCATGTTGGATGTTTACCCTGGTAGTGATAGTGTCTACCAACAGGACAACGGGCCCTGCCATGTGGTTAAGGTGGTGTGTGACTGGTTCCAGGAACATGACAGCAATGTCTCCATTGCTGTCATGTTCTGGAACACATTCACAATTTTCCTCACTTGACCAGCAAAATTGCCAGACTTCAATCCCATAGAGCACTTGTGGGACCATTTGGATCAGCAGGTTCGGCATGCAAACTCACAACCACATCATCTATGGAACCACCATGCTCTGCTGGCATCCGAATGGGCATGTGTGCCTATGGCAACCTTCCAGGGCCTTATTGTATCCATGCCACGCCATCTTGCCACTGTCATCCGGACCAAGGGTTGTTATTCTGATAAATTATTCTGATATGACTGTGTATATATCTGTACATTTACGCAGATCAACAAAGTATTCATATATTTGCTTTTGAAGTAATATTTAAAATCCAAGAGCAATTGCTCATCTAGGGTAAAATTATGAGTATTGTTTTATCTTCAAAGCAACAGTGAATATATATATATACAGATATAATTTCTTGAGATAAAAAAAAATAAAAATTAGATGATTTTAAATTATTGTAAAATAGTGAGGAAGTGCTTACATTGCTAATATTTTAAAAATAATCCTTCAATATACACTTAAAATGATAGGCATTTGATTCATTTCACATATATAAAAGGTAATGGGTTATAAATTTTTGGTCCAAGAAAGTAGAAATGTTTATGAATAATTTCTCTTTTCACAACTGGAATCATCATCCTCCTCCTCCTCCTCCTCAAGCAGCCAAGGGTTACGGAGGTCCAACCAGACTGTGCAATTAATTTCTCCAAGCAAGTCTGTCCTGAGCTACATCTACTGCATCTGGCCACTGCACACCAATTCTAATAAGGTCCTGTTTGACATTGTCTGCCTACCTCATCCTAGGTCTCCCCCTCTTTCTGAGGCCTTTAGACACACTGTTCATAACCCTATTCGCCAATTTATAATTATCCATACAGGCAACATGGCCAAACCAACAGAGTCTCTCTCTGCACAATATGCTGCTTAAAGGAGTTTTCCAACTCCTTTGCCTAACCTCATCATTAGTTACAAAGTTGAACCACTTCATGCCCAAGATACTGTGTAAACTTCTAGAATCAAAAGCATCTAGTTTCCTGTTATCTTGTTTACAAAGCATCCAAGTTTCACTACCATAACTAACCCTAGAAAGAACCAAACTATTATACAGTCTAATTTTAGTCTTTAGGTGTATATGCCTATTTCTCCACATCTCCATAGATTCTTAAAAGTCCCGGCATCAATCCCTATTCATATGTTTATTATATGCTGCACATCACCAGTATCTGTTACATAGCTCCTAAGATAATTAAACTGTGACACCTGCTCAATACTGCAACCAATCAGATTAACTGAATCACAGCCTGCCTGACCAATTTTCATCACTTTAGTTTTCTCGCTGTTTATAACCAAACCTACTCTACTACCAGTTTCATAAGCAGCTCGAATGAAAGAGTTCATCTCATCGACTTCATTTGCCAAAAGGGCTAAATCATCAGCATAATCTAAATCAGAAATTTTAGTATCTCCAGACCATTTAAGCCCAAAATTTTCCCTTGCAATGAATTTTGCATAACGTAATGAATAACCAAATAAAGAGAAAAGGAGACAAAATGCACCCTTGTCGAACACCAGAAGTAATGCTAAACCAATTGCTACAAGCCTTACCAACTCTCACACACAACTCAGTGTTATTATAGATAGCTTCCAGTAATAAACAGACACTTTTTGACGTCGATTTCAATTTTAGAGGAAAAATTGTCTGAGCCGGGTGGGATACGAACCCACGACCTCCTGAAAACATGTCAGGTGCTCTGAATCACTGAGCTACCAGCCGAGGATCGAGATCTCCTCTAATTAACGCTATGAACATTTTAACTAATAAATCAGCACTTAAGCGTCGATTTAAATTTTAGAGGAAAAATTGTCTTGAGCCGGGTGTGATACGAACCCACGACCTCCTGATAACATGTCAGGTGCTCTGGACCACTGAACTACTGGCCACCGATCAAGATCTCCTCTAATTAGCGCTATGAACATTCCTTTTATGTTTCATATAGGCAATTTAGCCACAAGCGGCATTTATATTTGCCAATAGATGGAAGCATGTATTACAAGTAGCTCAGTGGTCCAGAGCACCTGACATGTTATCAGGAGGTCGTGGGTTCGTATCCCACCTAGCTCAAGACAATTTTTCCTCTAAAATTTAAATCGACACTAAAGTGCTGATTTATTAGTTGATATGGAATACGTCGAGCCTTTTTCATTATTTATTATCTGCATACTTCTAATACATGCTTCCATCTATTGGCAAATATAAATGCCACTTGTGGCTAAATTGCCTGAATAGCTCCTATATGAAACATAAAAGGAATGTTCATAGCGCTAATTAGAGGAGATCTTGATCGGCGGCCGGTAGCTCAGTGGTCCAGAGCACCTGACATGTTATCAGGAGGTCATGGGTTCGTATCCCACCCGGATCAAGACAATTTTTCCTCTAAAATTTAAATCGACGCTAAAGTGCTGATTTATTAGTTGATATGGAATACATCGAGCTTATTTCATTATTTAGCTATGTCACATATAGGCATCATTTTAGGAAATTTTTAGCCCTAGCAGCTTTTTATTTGCCAATAGATGGAAAGTATGTCTTAAAGTATGCTAATGATAATAAATATTGAGATAAACTCTGATAAACTTGACAGTTCAACATTCAGTAAATAAATAGACACTTTTTGATGTCGATTTGAATTTTAGAGGAAAAATTGTCTGATCTGGGTGGGATATAAACCCAGCACCTCCTGATAACATGTCAGGTGTCAATGTTCATAGCCTTAATTAGAGGATATCTTGATCGGCAGCCGGTAGCTCAGTGGTCCAGAGCACCTGACATGTTATCAGGTCATGAGTTCATATCCCACCTGGCTCAGACAATTTTTCCTCTAAAATTGAAATCGACGTCAAAAAGTGTCTATTTATTACTGGATGTTGAACTGTCAAGTTTATCCGAGTTTATCTCAATATTTATTATCATTAGCATACTTGTAAGACATGCTTTCCATCTGTTGGCAAATAAAAAGCCGCTAGGGCTAAAAATTGCCTAAAATAACGCCTATATGTGACATAAAGGGAACGTTCAAAGTGTTAATTAGAGGAGATCTTGATCGGTGGCCAGTAGCTCAGTGGTCCAGAGCACCTGACGTGTTATCAGGAGGTCGTGGGTTCGTTTTTTCCTAAATATTCATTTTTCCTCTAATATTGAAATCGTTGTCAAAAAGTGTCTACTACTGGATGTTGAACTGTCGAGTTTATCTGAGTTTATCTCAATATTTAGTATAGAGAGTTTTCATTATGTTAACTAACTTGTCTGGTATACCATATGATCTCACAATCAATCACAAATTATGACGATCAACAGAGTCGAAAGCCTTTTTGGAAACAACAAAGCTAGCAACCAAAGGTTTCTGAAACTTTAAACATTTCTCAAGAATCTGCCCAAGTGAAAATACCTAATCTACACATCCCCTACCACTTCTGAATCCACATTGCTCATCACGCAATTGACTATCAACCAGATTCTTAATTCTATTAAGCACAATCATGGAAAGAACTTTACCTGGAACAGAGAGTAGGCTGATCCCCTATAGTTATCCCAAGCCCTTAGACTGTGAAATCTTTAGGATCCATGCTTTTATCATAAAAGGTATTCAAAATTTCAGTCATCCAAGTGGTAACAGAAACATTCCCAGCCCTAAGCATTTCCATAGTAATTTCATCTACCCCTGGGGATTTATGAAGTTTAAATTTAGAAATAGCCAAAATAACTTCAGACTGTGTTATAGGGCCAACATTAAAGCCACCAATGCATGTATCATCATTGCAAACAATGGGAGTAGAACTAACTACATTGTTTAGAACATCACTGAAATACTCAGCCCACCTAGCTATGACAGAATCCTCACCTACTATAACCTTATCTTATTTATCCTTCAATCCCTGTACACTTGTTCGTTTTCTACCACACAAAACAATAACTATCTGATATAGCTCTCTGCTGTTGTGCTGTCTAACTGCTTCCTCGGCTTTATCAGCCAAGCCATCAAGCCAAAGATTCTTATCAGCAACTAACTGATCCTTTACACGTTTATTAAGTTCTCTGTAGTGCTATCTATTGGGACCAGTAGGGTATTGTTTAAGGTCATTCTTGCAGTTCATTCTTTCTGAAATAAGTGTTGTGTTGTTTTACCTCTGAGCGGCACTTTTTTGCACACCATGGGCTAAATGGCCAGGTCACAAGGACCCCGAAGGCTCAGGGAAGGTTGGGAGAGGGGACCCACTGGAACAGCTGTTGGGAGACAGATGGTAGCCTCCCGTCAATGCCATCCAGCGTGTTCTTTAACGTGCACAGGGTATGGCTCTCCCGCACACGGGGCCACGGCTTAACGTCCCATCCGACGGACGGCGGCCTTTCCAAGCCCATCGGTGTCCCCTACTGACCGTGGGCAGGGCAGGGAATTTTTGCGTTTCTGAAATAAGCTCAAGTGCCTTATCACTCAGATAATTCTGCCTCCTCTGCTCCTTTTTTCCTAAAAGAGTACTGTTAGTGTCTGAAAAAGCCTGTTTAAAATGATCCCATTCTTCCTCAACATCAGTAGTTAGCATACCACGACTGTCATAATGACTAAGTAGCCTATCATGGTAAGCTTTGGCTATAACTGGGTCTTTCAGAGCGTCAGTATTAAAAGTAAATGTTTTAACCCTAGCACAAACCTTTTAGGTTTAAGTTGCAAGACACTTTTAACAAGGTAATGGTCAGATTCAATTTCAGCTCCCCTATATGACCTGGTATTCCTAACAGAACTAGCCCCTTTGCTGTTAATTAATATATAATCAATCATATTCTTATGCAGCCCATCAGGTGAAACCCATGTGTACTTATGTATGTCGTGGTGTTTGTAATAAGTGTTAGTTATTCTGAAACCATTGAGTTTACTTACCTGTAGGAGACGTTGCCCACTGCCATTGCAGCTACCAATACCAAAAGGGCCTATCACCCCTCCCCAAATGTCAGAGTCAGTACCAACTTTGGCATTGAAGTCACCTAGAACAAGGGTAATATCTCCTTTCTTGACAGAATTCAAAATATCCTGAAGTTGTTCATAAAACCTATCCTTCTCATCCTCATCGGCATCCTCAGTGGGGCATAACAGCAGATAACATTCAAGTCTTTAACGCTTGTCTGAAATTTTGCTGTAAGAAACCTTTCATTAATGCACTCATATCCTAGAAGAGCATCACTAGCATGTCTGCTGAGAAGCAGACCCACGCATTGGTGATGCTTATTGTCATCTCTGCCTGAAAAGAGAAATTTAAGATTATTTTTAAGAATCTGACCTTTATCTGTCCATCTGGTCTCTTGCAAGCCGAGAATATCTAAATTATAATGGTGGAATTCTTGTGTGAGGACATCAAGAGAAAAAGCTCTGTGCAGAGTCCTCACATTCCAACTACCTATGCAGAGAAAATAGTTAGTGGGATGTTTAAAGAAACTATGTTTATTGAGAGAGGGAATGCCGACAATATCAAACAGCCCCCTAATCGCAGACATGGGGCAAAGACCCGTTCCTCACCACTAAAGGCTGTAGACATCTACACTGGAACACTTCCTCCAATGTAGAATTTGACGATGCCAATAAAAGCAAAGAGTTCAGGTGCCTGCGATGACTTCTGCTCAGGATTATCCACCAGCTGATAAACATATCCTGTGAATCTGCTTCACTTGGGGCTGTAAACCCACAAACAAAGAGAAAACACAGCGGAAGATTTTCCCTCCACAGAAGCCCACCAGTGCAACAAAATCAGGATCCATAATCAAGCTTAGCGCTATAATTCCGCTCAGGTTGGTATAGATGATCAGCACCAGGACCCTGTGTGGTTGACCACTCCTCAGCAGGGTTGAAAAAAAGAAAAGTATCCACAGATGTCCAGATCAGTAAGCCACACTAATCTGGAAGCCCTCCCCTTCCATTCACTTCCGCAAGAGAGTATCTCTTTTGAAAGGTACTAATGATCTGTATTACAAGAAGGCGGGGTCAGACATTAGGTGCTAGGCCTGGTAGGTTCTATGCATCATCACAGGAGATTGATGCATAACTCTCCTTCCAGTGACTACCTAGCTGCTATTTACAGACCCAACTGGAATTACATATAATAATAAATTTAATGGCTTAAGATAATTCTTTTATAGTTGACAATGAATTGTTAGAGTAGAAATAATTTAGCATTCTAAATATGTATAAATGTCTACACAGAAAAATGCCTAAATTACAATATTACTCTTTATTAAAAAATTAATTATTTTGTTTTGAATAGAAAAAATACTTCTTAAATTTGTAATATACATACCTCCCCAACTAAAAATACCATATTGGATAACAAACTGTCTCCATGAAAAATAAAGCATTTCGCACATTCATTACCTATATTTTTTTAAGCAGTAGAACATTTTTTACATTAATCTTAGTTTATCAGTAAGATATTTTATGTGCAGTTCCCATGTTAAATTATGATCAATTAAAAAGCAAAGATATAGAAAACTACAAACTTTTTCAATTTCAGGACAAATACAAATATTTTTATCTTTGCATTTCAATTTATGTATCTGTAGTAGCAATTTATCAAAATTGGCATCTTTTGAATTTTTTAAACATTATTTCATGAGAATAGGATATATTTAGTTTTGTGCACATCAATAAATAATTTATTATCATAGAACCATTTTGCAATTTTTTCTAATTCTGAATTTACCAAAAATTATAATTCTTCAAAAGTGTTAGCATTAAAGGTCAATACAGTATCATCAGCATAGGCATTAATACGATAATTTAGGTTTTTATTATAAAAAATCATTATATACATTAGAAACAATACTAAGCCCAAAACCGATCCCAGAGGAACACCATTTTTAACTGATATAGGATCACTAATACAATGACCACCTACAACAGTATATGTATGGTAGGTGGTCATATTATTCTGATACGACTGCGTATATTTTTAAAGGAAGATGGCACTTCCCTACACAAGTGATGGAGATAACCTAGAAACTATATTAAACTTGTCCTGGTTCCTCATACAACATAGAAACACTTACACAACGGCATGCCCCGCTAGTCTTAGTAGTCAGGTACACTAACCACTAGACTCATCATCCTCAAGCAGCCATGGGCTACGGAGGTCCAACCAGACAGTGCAATTTAGTTCTCCAAGCAAGTCTATCCTGAGCTACATCTACTGCATCTGGCCACTGCACACCAATTCTAACAAGGTCCTGTTTGACATTGTCTGCCCACCGCATCCTAGGTCTCCCCTTCTTTCTGAGGCCTTTAGGCACACTGTTCATAACACTATTCGCCAATCTATAATTATTCATACGGGCAACATGGCCAAACCAACGGAATCTCTCTCTGCACAATATGCTGCTTAAAGGAGGTTGCAAACTCCTTCGCCTAATCTCATCATTAGTTACAAAGTTGAACCACCTAATGCCCAAAATACTGCGTAAGCATCTGGAATCAAAAGCATCTAGTTTCCTGTTATCTTGTTTACAAAGTGTCCAAGTTTCACTACCATAACTAACCCTAGAAAGAACCAAACTATTATACAGTCTAATTTTAGTCTTTAGGTGTATACGCCTATTTCTCCACACTCTCCATAGATTCTTAAAAGTCCCGGCAGCAATCCCTATTCTTCTGTTGATCTCATGCCACACATCACCATTATCTGTTACATAGCTACCAAGATAATTAAACTGTGACACCTGCTCAAGACTGCAACCATTCAGATTAACTGAATCACAGCCTGCCTGACCAATTTTCATCATTTTAGTTTTCTCTCTGTTTATAACCAAACCTACTCTACTACCAGTCTCATCAACAGCTCGAATGAAAGAGTTCATCTCATCAACATCATTTGCCAAAAGGGCTAAATCATCAGCATAATCTAAATCAGAAATTTTCGTATCTCCAGCCCATTTAAGGCCAAAATCTTTCCCTTGAAGTGAATTTCGCATAACATAATCAATAACCAAGCTAAAGAGAAAAGGAAACAAAATGCACCCTTGTCGAACACCAGAAGTAATGCTAAACCAATTGCTACAAGCCTTACCAACTCTCACACACGACTCAGTGTTATTATAGAGAGCTTTCATTATGTTAACTAACTTGTCTGGTATACCATATGATCTCACAATCAACCACAAATTATGACGATCAACAGAGTCGAAAGCCTTTTTGAAATCAACAAAGCTAGCAACCAAAGGTTTCTGAAACTCTAAACATTTCTCAAGAATCTGCCTAAGTGAAAATATCTGATCCACACATCCCCTACTACTTCTGAATCCACATTGCTCATCACGCAATTGACTGTCAACCAGATTCTTAATTCTATTAAGCACAATCATGGAAAGAACTTTACCTGGAACAGAGTGTAGGCTGATACCCCTATAGTTATCACAAGATCTGCGATCACCTTTTTTGAAAATAGGGATAACAATAGCTCTGGTAAAATCCTTAGGAACCATGCCTTTATCATAAAAGATATTCAGAATTTCAGTCATCCAAGTGGTAACTGAAACATTCCCAGCTCTAAGCATTTCGGTAGTAATTTCATCTACTCCTGGGGATTTATGTAATTTAAGTTTAGAAACAGCCAAAATAACTTCAGATTGTGTTATAGGGCCAACATTAAAGCCACCAATGCATCCATCATCACTGCAAACAATGGGAGCAGAACCAACTACATTGTTAAGAACATCACTGAAATGCTCAGCCCACCTAGCCATGACAGAATCCTCCCCTTCTATAACCTTACCTTGTTTATCCTTCAATCCCTGTATACTGTTCGTTTTCTAGCACACAAATCATTAGCTATCTGGTACAGCTCTCTGCTGTTGTGTTGTCTGACTACTTCCTCTGCCTTATCAGTCAAGCCAAAGATTCTTAGCAGCTAACAGATCCTTTACATGTTTATTAAGCTCCCTGTAATGCTTTCTATTAGGACTAGTAGGGTATTGATTAAGGACATTCTTGCAGTTCTGTATCTCCGAAATAAGCTCAAGTATCTTATCGTTCAAAAAATTCTGCTCCTTTTTTACTAAAAGAGTACTGTTAGTTTACGAAATAGCCTGATTTAAACGGTCCCATTCCTCAACTTCAATAGTAAGCAAACTATCACTGTCATAATGATTAAGTAACCTATCATGGTAAGCTTTAGCTATAACTAGGTCTTTTGGAGCTTCAGAATTTAAGGTAAAATTTTTAATCTTAGCATAACACTTTTTAAGTTTAAGTTGCAACACACTTTTAACAAGGTAATGGTCAGATCCATTTTCAGCTCCCCTATATGCCCTGGTATTCCTAACAGAACTAGCCCATTTGCCGTTAATTAATATGTAATCAATCATATTCTTATGCAGCCCATCAGGTGAAACCCATGTGTACTTATGTATGTCGCGGTGTTTGTAATAAGTGTTAGTTATTCTGAATCCATTGAGTTTACTTACCTGTAGGAGACGTTGCCCATTGCCATTGCAGCTATCAATACCAAAAGGGCCTATTACTCCTCCTCAAAGGTCAGAGTCAGTACCAACTTTGGCATTGAAGTCACCAAGAACAAGGGTAATATCTCCTTTCTTGACAGAATTCAAAATATCCTGAAGTTGTTCATAAAATCTATCCTGCTCATCCTCATCGGCATCCTCAGTGGGGGCATAACAGCAGATAACATTCAAGTCTTTAACGCTTGTCTGAAATTTTGCTGTAAGAAACCTTTCATTAATGCACTCATATCCTAGAAGAGCATCGCTAGCGTGTCTGCTGAGAAGCAGACCCACGCCTTGGTGATGCTTATTGTCGTCCCTCCCTGAAAAGAGAAATTTAAGATTATTTTTAAGAATCTGACCTTTATCTGTCCATCTGGTCTCTTGCAAGCCAAGAATATCTAAATTATAATGGTGGAATTCTTGTGTGAGGACATCAAGAGAAAAAGCTCTGTGCAGAGTCCTCACATTCCAACTACCTATGGAGAGAAAATGGTTAGTGGGATGTTTAAAGAAACTATGTTTATTGAGAGATGGAATGCCGACAATATCAAAGAGCCCCCTAATCGCAGACATGGGGCAAAGACCCGTTCCCCCACTACTAAAGGCTGAAGCCATCTACACTGGAAGATTTCCTCCAATGTAGAATTTGACGATGCCAATAGAAGCAAAGAGTTCAGGTGCCTGCGATGACTTCTGCTCAGGATTATCCACCAGCTGATAAACATATCCTGTGAATCTGCTTCACTTGGGGCTGTCAACCCACAAACAAACAGAAAACACAGCGGAAGATTTTCCATCCACGGAAGCCCACCATTGCAGCAAAATCAGGATCCATAATCAAGCTCAGAGCCATATATCTGTCCAGTCCAGTAGGTTTATATGGTCAGCACCAGGACCCTGTGTGGTTGACCACTCCTCAGCAGGGTAGAAAAAAAAAGAAAAGTAGCCATAGTTGTCCAGATCAGTAGGCCACACTAATCTGGCAGCCCTCCCCTTCCATTCACTTCCACAAGAGAGTATCTCTTTTGAAAGTTACTAACGGTCCGCACCACAAGAAGGTGGGGTCGGACATTATGTGCTAGGCCTGTCCGGTTCTATGCATCATCACAGGGGATTGGTGCATAGCTCTCCTTCCAGTGACTACCTAGCTACCATTTACAGACCACCACTAGACTAGGTAGAGCTTAATATTATGTAATTTTACAGCTTGTTCTTTTTGAAAGATAATCTTCTTTAAATAGATCAAAACAATACCTGTGATCCCAATATATTTCATTTGTTTCAATAAGATATGGTGATGTACTGTATCAAATGCTTATCCAGATCAAGAAACAAAGTGTTAATTGACTCTATAGAATCTATATTTCATATAGAATCTCTATCATATAGAATGAACAACTTCATTAATAAAACTCACTAAAGATTTCTCAGTATCAAGAGAACCTTGAAAAAACCAAATAGTTTTTTAGTAATCCAGATTCAATAACTTTTTCAAATCTTTTACTAAAAAGTGGTAAAAGTTATAGATGAGGTTACGAGTTATGCTTGTGACCTCTCAAGCCAAAGGAATGGAAGTCATGAAGAATGGCAATCTCTATGCATGTTATATGCATTTAAGTGTGAAAGAAAATTAACACCAGTGCTCTTAACATAAAAATGAACTCCTGATAGGTATTTTGAGGGGTTCTAGGGAGACCACTGCCTATGAAAGCCACACTGGAAGTTAGAAAGGCCACTGGTCTCTAAATACCAGATGAGTCTGGCATTTACCATTTTTTCTAACACCATGCACACACAGCATATCAACACAGTAAGCCAATAACCAGAAGGAATCTTGGTTTCCTTCCCTGACTTGGGAAAGGAGAAGAAAATAGCCTTCTGCCAGATGACTGGAAAGTGCTCTTCAAGAAAAATATAGAGCAGCCATTCCTTACTCGACAATGTTGGAGGACGGCATAATGGACTTGTCTGGCCTGACAGAAGCAACATGGAAAGAATGCAGAGCAGGGCACAGCTTCTTCACTGTGAATAGCTTACCATAGGGCCCAGGGCCATTCAAGGAGAAAGAGAGAAGTGTTATGTTCTTCCAGGTTGCTTCCTTTCCTTTCAGGCCAGAAACTGGGGAATACAATGAAGAGGAGATAGAGGAAGATTACCACAGAGAATTGGCAATCATTAAAGGTTCAGACATTGTCTATCTGTTGTGCACCAGCACTGATAATGAGTAGGATGAATAGTTTCCACTCATCTTCATACTTTATCCTGCATGACCTTAGAACTGGTATTGTGGGTGATATACATACAAAATCCATGTGAAGAAATGGGCAATGGAGGTACTGCCAGACTATATTAATTTTGCTCTCCACACCTGTCTGTCCTAAACTACAGCTGTTGCATTTGGCCACTGTAGGCCAATTCTATCAAGGTGCTGTTTGACATCTGCCCATTTCATCCTAGCCCCCTCCCCCCCCCCCACCACCACCTTTCTCTGAAGCCTTTGGGCACACTGCTCATAATCCTATTTGTCAATCTGCAGTTATGCATACAGGCAATGACCTAACCAACACAGTCTCTCCGACAAAAATGCTGCTTACAGGAGGTTGCTGACTCCTTCTTCTAACCTCATCATTACTTACAAAGTCAAACCACCTAATACCAAAGACCCTGCACAAGCATCTAGAATCAGGGCATCAAGTTTATTGTTATCCTGCTTATACAGAGTCCAGGTTTCACCACCATAACTCCAGAAAGAATCAAACTTTTATACAGCCTAATTTTAGTCTTTGGTCTTGTATATGCCTATTTTTCCACACATCCATAGATTCTCGAAATTCCCAGTCACAATTCCCATTCTTCTATTTATCTCATGCCACATATCACCAGTATCTGTTACATAGTCCCAACAAAATTAAACTGAGAGACTTGCTCACAAGAGCAGCCATTCAAAGCAATTAAAACACCATCTGCCTGACCAATTTTAAGCAATTTCAAAGCAATTAAACACCATCTGCCTGACCAATTTTACAGCTTGTTCTTTTTGAAAGATAATCTCTAAGTAGATCAAAACAATACCTGTAATCCCCTGTAACCCTGTGCTTTGTCAGCCAAACTATCAAGCCAAAGATTCTTATCAGCTGTTAACTGATCCTTTACACATTTCTTAAGCTCATTGTAATGCCATCTGTTAGGACTATTAGGGTCTTGATTGATATTATTCCTGAACTTCCTTCAGAAATAAGTTTCATAGCCTTATCACTCAAATAATTTAGTTTTCTTTGTTCCTTTTATAACCAAAAGAGTACTATTGGCCCATAGAAAAGCCTGTTTAAATTTATTCCATTCTTTCTCAAATTCAACAATAAGGAAACCACGATTGTCATAATGTCTAATTAGCTTATCATGGTATGCTTTGGCTACATCTGGATTCTTCAGCATTAAAAGCAATTCTATTAACCTCGCTATATCATTTCTTAAAATTCAATTGCAAGACATTTGATCAAGTAATGATCAGATGGCCATGCAGATGGTAGGTAGTCACTGGAAGGACAACTATGGCTACTATTGTTTTTTTCTATCCTGCTTAGGAGTGATGCTGTCCCCTGGCCGAGTGGTTAGCGCGCTTGGCTACTGATCAACGGGAACTGGGTTCGAGCCCCGGGTAAGGCATGGATGTTCATGTTGTTTTCTGCTGAGGTCCTGCCATCCTTTCAGATCTACTGTGGCATATAAACTGACAGGCTCCTGTCAGACCTCTGTGGCAAGCAGCTGCTTGAGGGGATATTTATTTATTATTATTTAGGAGTGATCAACAACAAAGGGAACTTGTGCTGACCATATACATTAAACGGACTGGAATAAGGCTCTGAACTTGATTATGTATATTAAATTTGCTGCACTGGTGGGCTTCTGTGGAGGAAAAATCTTCAGCTGTGTTTTCTGTTTGTGGGTTGAGTGTCCTAAGTGGATAGATTCACAGTACATGTTTTATTACCTGGTGGCTAATCCTGATCAGAGATCATCACAGGCACCTGAACTCTTTGCTTCTATTGGCATCATCAAATTCTACATTGGAGGAAGTCTTCCAGTGTAGATGGCTTCAGCCTTTAGTCGTGAGGGAACGGGTCTTTGCCCCATGTCTTCAATTAGGGGGCTGTTTGATATTGTCGGCATTCCCTCTCTCAATAAACATAGTTTCTTTAAACATCCCACTAACCATTTTCTCTCCATAGGTAGTTGGAATGTGAGGACTCGGCACAGAGTTTTTTCTCTTGATGTCCTCACACAAGAATTCCACCATTATAATTTAGATATTCTCGGCTTGCAAGAGGCCAGATGGACAGATAAAGGTCAGATTCCTAAAAATAATCTTAAATTTCTCTTTTCAGGGAGGGAAGACAATATACATCACCAAGGTGTGGGTCTGCTTCTCAGCAGACACACTAATGATGCTCTTCTAGGATATGAGAGCATTAATGAAAGGTTTCTTACAGGAAAATTTCAGACAAGCATTAAAGACTTGAATGTTATCTGCTGTAATGCCCCAATGAGGATGAGGATGAGAAGGACAGGTTTTACAGACAAGTTCAGGATATTTTGAATTCTGTCAAAAAAGGAGATATTACCCTTGTTCTAGGTGACTTCAATGCCAAAGTTGGTACAGACTCTAACCTTTGGGGAGGGGTGAAAGCCCTTTTGGTATTGGTAGCTGCAATGGCAATGCTTAACGTCTCCTACAGGTAAGTAAACTTAATGGTTTGAGAATAACTAACACTTATTACAAACACTGTGACATACATAAGTACACGTGAGTTTCACCAAATTGGCTGCATAACAATATAACAGATTATATATTAACAGCAAATTGACCAGTTATGTTAGGAATATCAGGTCATATAGGGGAGCTGAAATTTGCTGTACCATTATCTTGCTAAAAGTGTCTTGCAACTTAAACTTACGAAGTGTTGTAGCAAAGGTTAAAAATTTTACCTTTAATTCTGAAGTTCTGAAAGACCCAGTTATAGCTAAAGCTTACCATGATAGGTTACTTAGTCATTATGACAGTCATGGTTTGCTTACTACTGAAGTTGAGGAAGAATGGAACCATTTTAAACTGGCTTTTTTGGAAACTAACAGAATTCTTTTAGGAAAAAAGGTGCAGAGGTGGCAGAAGTATTTGAGTGATAAGGCACTTGAGCTTATTTCAGAAAGAAAGAACTGCAGGAATGTTCTTAATCAATGCCCTACTAGTCATAATAGAAAACATTACACAGAGCTTAATAAATGTGTAAAGGATCACTTAGCTACTGATAAGAATCTTTGGCTTGATGGCTTGGCTGACAAAGCCAAGGAAGCACTTAGGCAGCAAAACAGCAGAGAGCTGTACCAGATAGTTAATGTTTTATGTGGTAGAAAACTGACAGGCTAACAGGGATTGAAGGATAAACAAGGTAAGGTTATAGAAGATGAGGATTCTGTCATAGCTAGGTGGGCTGAGCATTGCAGTGAAGTTCTGCACAATGTGGTTAGTTCTACTCCCATGGTTTGTTATGATGGTAGATGCATTGGTAGCTTTAATGATGGCCCTATAACACAATCTGAGGTTATTTTGACTATTTCTAAATCCCCAGGGGTAGAAGAAATTACTACAGAAATGCTTAAGCTGGGAATGTTTCAGTTACCACTTGGATGACTTATCACTCAAATAATAATCACCTTATCACTCAAATAATTCTGCCACCTCTGCTTTCTTTCTGAAATAAGCTCAAGTGCCTTATTACTCAGATAATTCTGCCTCCTGTGTTCCTTTTTTCCAAAAAGAGTACTGTTAGTTTCCAAAAAAGCCAGTTTAAAACTGTCCCATTCTTCCTCAACTTCAGTTGTAAGCATACCATGAATGTCATAATGACTAAGTAACCTATTATGGTAAGCTTTAGCTATAACTGAGTCTTTCAGAACTTCAGTATTAAAGGTAAATTTTTTAACCCTAGCATAACACTTTTTATGTTTAAGTTGCAAGACACTTTTAACAAGGTAATGATCAGATTCAATTTCAGCTCCCCTATATGACCTGGTATTCCTAACAGAACTAGCCCATTTGCTGTTAATATATAATCAATCATATTCTTATGCAGCCCATCGGGTGAAACCCATGTGTACTTATGTGTGTCACGGTGTTTCTAATAAGTGTTAGTTATTCTGAAACCATTGAGTTTACTTACCTGTAGGAGATATTACCCACTGCCATTGCAGCTACCAATACCAAAAGGGCCTATCATCCCTCCCCAAAGGTCAGAGTCAGTACCAACTTTGGCATTGAAGTCACCTAGAACAAGGGAAATATCTCCTTTCTTGACAGAATCCAAAATATCCTGAAGTTGTCCGTAAAACCTATCCTTCTCATCTTCATCGGCATCCTCAGTGGGGGCATAACAGCAGATAACATTCAAGTCTTTAACGCTTGTCTGAAATTTTGCTGTTTTGCTTCATTAATGCACTCATATCCTTGAAGAGCATAACTAGCATGTCTGCTGAGAAGCAGACCCACGCATTGGTGATGCTTATTGTTGTCTCTCCCTCAAAAGAGAAATTTAAGATTATTTTTAAGAATCTGACCTTTATCTGTCCATCTGGTCTCTTGCAAGCCGAGAATATCTAAATTATAATGGTGGAATTCTTGTGTGAGGACATCAAGAGAAAAAGCTCTGTGCATAGTCCTCACATTCCAACTACCTATGGGGGGCGGGGGTGGCTCAGTCGGTAGCGCGCCAGGCTCGTAATCTGTAGTTACCAGGTTCGAGTCCCAGCTGGGTTAGTGTTGAGATTTATCTCCGCAAAATTCCCCGCCCTGCCCACGGTCAGTAGGGGACACCGATGGGCTTGGAAAGGCCGCCGTCCGTCGGATGGGACGTTAAGCCGTGGCCCCGTGTGCGGGAGAGCCATACCTTGTGCACGTTAAAGAACACGCTGGATGGCCTTGACGGGAGGCTACCATCTGTCTCCCAACAGCTGTTCCAGTGGGTCCCCTCCCCCAACCTTCTCTGAGCCTTCGGGGTCCATGTGACCTGGCCATTTAGCCCATGGTGTGCAAAAAAGTGCCGCTCAGAGGTAAAACAACCCAACCCAACCCAACTACCTATGGAGAGAAAATGGTTAGTGGGATGTTTAAAGAAACTCTGTTTATTGAGAGAGGGAATGCCGACAATATCAAACAGTCCCCTAATCGCAGACATGGGGCAAAGACCCGTTCTCCCACCACTAAAGGCTGAAACCATCTACACTGGAAGACTTCCTCCAATGTAGAATTTGACGATGCCAATAAAAGCAAAGAGTTCAGGTGCCTGCGATGACCTCTGCTCAGGATTATCCACCCGCTGATAAACACATCCTGTGAATCTATTCACTTGGGGCTGTCAATCCACAAACAAACAGAAAACACAACAGATTTTCTCTCCACAGAGGTAAGGTTATAGAAGGTGAGGATTCTGTCATGGCTAGGTGGGCTGACCATTTCAGTGATGTTCTAAACAATGTAGTTAGCTCTACTCCCATTGTTTGTAATGATGCTAGATGCATTGGTGGCTTTAATGTTGGACCTATAACACAGTCTGAAGTTATTTTGGCTATTTCTAAATCCCCAGGGGTAGATGAAATTACTAAGGAAATGCTTAGAGCTCGGAATGTTTCTGTTACCACTTGGATGACTGAAAATTTTGGATATCTTTTATGATAAAGGCATGGTTCCTAAAGATTTTACCAGAGCTATTGTTATCCCTATTTTCAAAAAAGGTGATCGTAGTTCTTGTGATAACTATAGGGGTATCAGCCTGCTCTCTGTTCCAGGTAAAGTTCTTTCCATGATTGTGCTTAATAGAATTAAGAATCTGGTTGACAGTCAATTGCGTGATGAGCAATGTGGATTCAGAAGTGGTAGGGGATGTGTGGATCAGATATTTTCACTTAAGCAGGTTCTTGAGAAATGTTTAGAGTTTCAAAAACCTTTGGTTGCTAGCTTTGTTGATTTCAAAAAGGCTTTCGACTCTGTTGATCGTCATAATTTGTGGTTGATTGTGCTATCATATGGTATATCAGACAAGTTAGTTAACATAATGAAAGCTCTCTATAATAACACTGAGTCATGCGTGAGAGTTGGTAAGGCTTGTAGTAATTGGTTTAGCATTACTTCTGATGTTCGAGAAGGGTACATTTTGTCTCCTTTTCTCTTTAGTTTGGTTATTGATTATGTTATGCGAAATTGGTTTTTGAAAATGTTTATGCGAAAAAGATTTTGGCCTTAAATGATCTGGAGATAGGAAAATTTCTGATTTGGATAATGCTGATGATTTAGCCCTTTTGGCAAATGATGTTGTTGAGATGAACTCTTTCATTTGAGCTGTTGATGAAACTAGCACTAGAGTAGCTTTTGTTATAAACAGAGAGAAAACTAAAGTTATGAAAATTGGTCAGGAAGGCTGTGATTCAGTTAATCTGAATGGTTGCAGTCTTGAACAGGTGTCACAGTTTAATTATCTTGGAAGCTATGTAACAGATAATGGTGATGTGCGGCATGAGATTAACAGACGAATAGGGATTGCTGCCGGGACTTTTAAGAATCTATGGAGAGTGTGGAGAACTAGGCATACACATCTGAAGACTAAAATTAGACTGTATAATAGTTTGGTTCTTTCTAGGGTTAGTTATGGTAGTGAAACTTGGACGCTTTGTAAACAAGATAACAGGAAACTTGATGCTTTTGATTCTAGATGCTTATGCAGCATCTTGAGCATTAGATGGTTCAACTTTATAACTAATGATGAGGTTAGGCAAAGGAGTCAGCAACCTCCTTTAATCATCATATTGTGCAGAGAGGGACTCATTTGGTTTGGCCTTGATGTCCACATGGATAATTATAGATTTGCGAATAAGGTTATGAACAGTGTGCCTAAAGGCCTCAGAAAGAGGGGGGGGGACCTAAGATGTGGTGGGCAGACAATGTCAAATAGGACCTTGTTAGAATTGGTATGCAGTGGCCAGATGCAGCAGATATAGTTCAGGACAGATTTGCTTGGAGAACTAAATTGCATGGTCTGGTTGGGCCTCCATTGCCCAGGAGGAGGAGGAGGAGGAGGATCAAACTAAATGTACTGAGGTAGATTTTGTTTATTAATTCAATAAAAAAATTTTAAAAAAAGACCAAATTTAAAAAATGTAATACGGTTCTGAAAAAAAAAACTGAAAATTTTTTAAATATGAAAAGAAGTGATGTTGTCCAATAGATAAAAAATCTAAACTGATATATGTTGAACATCATACTGCATAGAAGCATTGCATGAAATTTGAAGTATGGTCATTTTTTGATAACAAGAAACAGTATTGAATTTGTATCAATGTTAACTGCTAATAATGCTCTTTGGGGCACCGCACTGACACTCTTGCATCTGTGCACTACAGAAGATGTACAGAGAGGCTACTGACATACTTTGCTGCTTGCACTCAAGCACAACTTTGTAACCCAACTACGATTTGGCTGCTACTCACAGCTATAAATGCTGTTGTTGATAAAAGTTTATATCCTTTTTTTAAAAACAAGCAAACGAAAAAGCCAAATTTTTAGAGGGAACAAATTTAGCAATATATAGGCCGATTAGATTTCGATTGGTAAAACTAGAAAAGGGTATTAAATGTTCTGACTGCAGTTAGTATAACTTGAAAATAGTAATTATGCTTTATTTTTGGTCAAATGTTCTATATTAAGGAAAAAAAATATTCTGAAATGTGAAAGTGTTGGTGTAATAGTGATTACCTCCATCTTTTAATCTTTGAGGAAAAATATTTCTTTGCTGATATTATCTTAAGAACAGGGTTGGGTGGAAAAGTCGCCTACGATGCCAATGGCAGAGGGGGCACTGTGACGGTTTAATCCAATAATAAAAACTAATTATTTTTTCATTTACTAGATTTCATATTAATTCGAATTGTATAATACTGATACTTGGTACTTCTAAAATTTATAATCCCAATTCTTTTGATCACTATGTTGGTAACTTAGCCTTTTCAGTTTAAATGATTAATACAAAACAATAATTAACGATCTCATAGTTACCTGTTGACTTTTAAATTTCTGTAAATCCATAAATGTTTTATGGATCTTGAACATCAGTGAAATTTTTTCCACAAAACATTTATTGATTTATAGACATTTAAAAGTCAACAGGTAACTCTGAGATTGTCAATTATTGTTTAAATCATTTAATAATGCTAAATAGCATGATGCAACTTCGTTATTTATTTCTATCTTACTCAGCACACGAAAAAGAGATAGTCGTCACCTGAGATCATAGATAGTGTCAAATGTAGGTGCTGAAAATCACGGGAAGAGTGAAAGTCATATGTAGTGAAAAAAAGACACAGCAGGCATTAGTTCAATGATTAGAATACTCTGGCATGTTTCTGGAGAGATGCAGGTTTGAGTCCAGTATGTCAGCAATATTTTTTCCACAAAACATTTATTGATTATATATTCTGTTCTACTTATTAATAATTAAATTATTTATTATCAATGTATATTACAATAACATTTATTTCATCAGCAATGAACATGACTTCATCAAAATGAACTAAATTTAAACTTGCATATGTGCAGTTTTCTCTATTCATTAAATTCAAAGGATCATGGGGGTGCCAAATAATTTTCTCAACCAGCACACCAAAAGAGCTGCAAATGGCATTGCTTAGTTTTTTGTTTATATGGACTACACTAGCCCAATAGTGTGGCTTCCTATTATAGAATGGTTCCTAATGAAGCATAATTGGGAACTGAATGATTACCATAGAAAGCAGTGCTGTGAGATTTCTATCTCTATGCACCACTTTAAATGACACTACTCAAGGAAATAATAATATATATTCTTTCTTGTAGAACTAATGCAATAAAGCAGTATAATTGAAGTCAGCTGCACATAACACGTGTGAAAGCAAACCAATGCAATAACATATACGCAGCAATCTTGGCAAGCGTATCTTTTTGTATAATTGGTTATCACTATGATTATACCTACATTACAATAACCAAATCATCACTGCAGAATAAAGATACTGATGATTCAAAAAAGGTGAATAGAGAGAAAGATTGCTATAAAAGTGTCTTGAATACATGGAGATGCCTGCAATCTATTTGCATATAAAGATTAGCATTGCATTTCCTCTAGAAAAATATTAAAGTACTTTTGGACTTTAGCAGGTACATTTCTAGAGAAATATTAATATTTTTACACTCATATTAATTACAGAGAAATAAAAATATTACAGGAATCAATCTCCACAATTATTATTCCATTAATGGAATACTTTATATGAGGGATGGGTTGGGTTATTTTACCTCTGAGTGGCACTTTTTTGCACACCATGGCCTAAATGGCCAAGTCACAAGGACCCCGAAGGCTCAGAGAAGGTTGGGGGAGGGGACTCACTGGAACAGCTGTTGGGAGACAGATGGTAGCCTCCCGTCATGTGTGAGGGATGGCAAAATACTTATTATTACATTAATGGAATAACAAATATTTTGCCATCCATTAATGGAATAATAAATAGGATAAATACTAACCATATCCTATTATTTAAACCTTTTTAAAACCATATTTTTTTTTCCATTCCTTACTATACAATTGAACTAATATTGTGAAGTTTAGCAAATGAAAAAAGTTAGTTTTTATTATTAGATTAAATCCATCACAGCGCCCCTCTGCCATTGGCACCCTGGGCAACTTTCCTGCCCAGCCCTGTTCTTAAGATGATATCAGCAAAGAAATATTTTTCTTCGAAGCTTAGAAAATGGAAGAAATCACAATTACACCAACAGTTTCATGTTTCAGAATAATTTTTTTTCCTTAGTTATTATAGAACAGTTGACCAAAAATTAACTTTAAATGGCTTGGGGGTTAGGGAGCTAGCAACTGTTCCAGCAAGGCAAACTTTGTGTGCTGTGTTAACTCTAACTGAGGCAGTGGTCAACAGTGACTTCAGTCTGAGTCGGATATGTACTTGCATAAGGCCTGTAAAAGCTAGTAGTAGCTTCTAAGATTCTTTTCTATCCTATATATAAAAATAAAATAATAAATACCCCCTCAAGCAGCTGCTTGCCACAGAGGTCTGGCAGGAGCCTGTCAGTTTAATATGCCACAGTAAGAGATCTGAGAGGATGGCAGGACCTCAGCAGAAAAACGACATACACAGCCATGCCTAATCCGGGGCTCGAACCCAGGTCCCTTAGATCAGTAGCCAAGCGTGCTAACCACTCGGCCACGGGACGGCTGTATCCTATATGCTGTATATCAAATAAAAAAAAACATAATTTACCATTTTCAAGTTATACTAATTGCTGTCAGAACATTTAATAATTTGACCGTTTTTACCGATCAAAATATGGTAACCCTATGATCGATCTGGTCGCCCCACTCAACATTTGCATTGATAAATTTGTTCCCTCTAAAAATTTAACCTTTTCGTTTGCTCACCTATAAAAAGGGATATGAACTTTTATCAACAACAAAATTAGATATGTGAGTAGCAACGGAATGGTAGCTGGAGTTACAAGTGGCACTTTAGTGCAAGTAGCAAAGCACATCAGTAGCCTCTCCATGTCTTTTAGTGTGCAGGTGCAAGAGCATCAGTGCTGTCCCCTGAAGTGCATCATTAATGATAATATTGGTACAAATTAAATATTTTTTTCTTGTTATGAAAGAAATAACCATTCTTCAAATTTTGTACAACATTTCTATGCAGTGTAATGTACAACATATGTCAGTTTAAATTTTTTATCTATTGGGCCACATTATTTTTTCACATTTTAAAATTTTAATTTTTTTAATTTCTTTTTCAAAATTATATTATTTTTTTCAAATTTTTTTTATTTAATAATCAAAATTTATATCAGTACACTAAGTTTGGTCTTCTCATCTACCATAGAAGTAAAGAAAAAAAAAGAAAACCTTTAGTCACAATTACAATTTGTATATTTTCCCCTTAAACCATTATAACTCCTTAAAAAAAAATATTTTTGACTCAAAATATATTTCGCACAATTAGACATCTTATGTGTACTAACATTAATGTCAAAGATAAAAAAATCTGTGATGGATGGTAAAATGGCCTCGTTTGACATGGAATGACCCTTATTATATGTTACATACTTACATTGTGTTTATTCACGTATTCTCAATTTGTGTTAGGTTCTTCATGAGCAACCATGTTGTTAATGCGAACTGCAGGCTAACCATCATATTTTTTCTTTCATAAAAAATAAATTTTTATAGAGGTTTCAGAGACTAACTTTGTATGTTAACAGTCAAATAGTACTGTGTATAAAAGAACCAAACTCATTTTATTTTGGATCTTTCTACGATTAGTTATGGTAATAAAACTTGGGCCTCGTAAACAATAAGAAACTTGATGTCTTTGATTCTATATGTATAAGCAGTACCTTAGGCTTCAGGTGGTTTAACTTCATAAGTAATGATGACATTAGGTAAAGGCAGAGTCAGATCCGGGGTGGGGGGAGGATAAGAATTCTATCCACCCCTTCAGAATGCTAGTAAAAGTAATAGAGGCAAAAAAAATTTATCGTGCATTTAAAAAAAATATTGTGAAACCCTTAATTTTTTTCCCTCTAGATCCAGATTTGGTCAAAGGAATCAGCAACCTTCTATGAGTTTCACAATGTGCAAAAAGAGATTGGGTTTGTTTCACAATGTTGTCCATAGGCATTAACTACAGATTAGTGAATAGGGCTACAAACAATGTAACTGAAAGCCTAAGATAAATATAAGTGGTTAGATCTCCATAGCCCATGGCTATATGGGAATTTGGTATGTATATACAAGTTAAGCAAAGTGGGAGGGCCAACATGTGATACTACAAATGTTTTAATGGAGTTATTACAATTTATATGTTTTATCTAGAACCAAAAGGATTAACATTAACTTTTGTAATTTGCATGAAAATGGAAAACAAATTATTAAAACTAGTACTAGATTAATGCATAGGCCACTTGTGCCTTGACATAAGACCCAAACCTTATAAGATGCCAGTCGATGACAGCCAAATGGATTTTGCAGAAGAGGCCCAAAAGAGTAGGACCCCCAAGCCGAAGGTCCCGCTGCACCTTATTCTGGTGCTATTTACAACTAAATTTAAAATGTACAGTACAACTGCATGATTATCATCTTACCAATTCAAAGCGATTAGTAGCCAAATGTTTCTTCACATTTCCAGTTTGGTTAGTCCCACCATCGTCAGATTCACTCATTCCATCAACACCTAGTGCTGCTACTAAGTCTTTTTCGCCGTGAAGTTTTCTCAGCACTCTGTTGGACATTTTTATAATTTCTAAAACAAAAGTGGAATTATTTAAATACACAAATAAAGTGAGCCATTTCTCGGATCTGAATTATTTTATCTCTCTAATGATGTACTCTCCGCTCGGAAACATTACGTACGTCAACAAACGGAAACACCTTACCAACTTTACTACAAACACACATTTATTATAGAGGGCAGAAGAGGTTCTTCCGGCATATATCACTTTCAGCTTAGACTACACAAGACTCGCAGAGCGATCTCCTTTGAGCTTCATAATGTGCAATTAAAATATTCATTATAACATTGTTTGTCAACCTTCCTAATCTCTAGGCAAAATTCATTGACACCATACGGGCAACAGTACATAAATTCAAAACAATCTCAAAATGAAAAAAAAATTCATCTAATAAAAATATAAAAATGTCATGCATCAAATTCCTTTATATTTTTAATGGAAATCAATTACAATGTTTTAACCAGAAAAATTAAGTACAATTACGGATGGTTACTTTATATTTAAATAACCGTTCATTTTTAACTTATACTTCGCCCACTTTTATATGACCACCTCCGGATTAAAAAAAAAGAACATTTTTTTCTTCGTCATCTTTCATCATCAATGTAAAATGTTGACAATTACCGATTTTTATATTATGGCTTCCAGTTCAGCATTACTTTGTACAAATCGCCCTTCAAAACAGGTACCCAAAAATTATATTTCACTAGTATCAAAATAATCGAAATATATTATAAAACGCGACATATCTTTCTGTTGATTTATGCAGCTATGAAATATGAGTTTTAATTCCGTTTACAATCCTTCCTGAATTTAACTAGATATTCCGATTTCTTTAGGTTTAGTGCATTAATTCGACGGGTTTTATTTTAAATGTAAACATTTCGCCGTGCTTCTAAAACTTTGAAATCTACTTTCAAATTCACTTTTAATCTTCAAAATACAACTTTCGAATATATTTAGATTGCTTTCATTTATAGTTTCTTTCTCATGTTGTCTTTTTAGTAAGGGAAAGAAATATTTTAGTTTTTATGTCAGTTTTAAAATATTAATATTAGTTTTCATTTTAAATTTAAAGGGATGCTGGATTTCAAGAATTAAGATGTCTCTTTCTCATCGAATGATAGTATGTCCAGAAATACTTTTTTAATGATAGTTAAGTAGTTCGGTACTTCTTGGATGGAGAGCTATGCCAAAACCATGTAGAAGAGACTATGCACCAATCCCCTGTGATGATGCGTAGAACCGGCCAGGCCTAGCACCTAATGTCCGGCTCTGCAATCTAGTGCTTTTCTTTTTTATCAACCCAACTGAGGAGTCATGAACCACACAGGGTCCTGGTGCTGACCATATATACCAGACGTCGGAAATCTTTTTTGGCTGCGGGTGAAAATCAACCAAAATGTGACTATTAAGAAGACACTTCGGGTCAATGGGTATTTTCATTTTAAAACAGTCAGTTAATGAATAATAAGATAAATTTTATTGAGAAAACTATTACAATATGCGTTTAAACTCAAAACATAAAAAAAAAATTATAATTCTAATTATTATAAAAACAAATATAATTCTCAAGTTTTAGTTCATTAATAATTTATGAACTTTATTTATAAGCGTTCTCTTCGTTATCAATGGCTCCCCTGATGCTGAATTTGTGACGTCAATTTAGTCAAGTCTGGTTCATACTTAATCACCTTAAGACGAATACAAGCTTCTGAATTTTCGGTAGTTAATCTGCTCCTGTTCTTACTTAAAATAAATTTCATGTGTGAAAATATTTGTTCACATTTATAAGTAGAACCGAACGCGGACAAAATGGCAAAGCCAATTTTTTTCAAAGATGAAAACTTCGTAGGAAATGATACCCAACACGATGATATGAGAAGCTGATTATCATCCGTGTTTTCTAAATCTTTCCGCAATGTCTTGAATTTGTCCGTCCACAACGTTGAACTTTTAAAATCAATCATTTCTAAACTTAAATTGTCAATTTTAAGATATTCAAAATACTGCAAATCTGAAACATTTTCCTCTATTTCGACGGGTTTTATTTTAAATGTAAACATTTCGCCGTGCTTCTAAAACTTTGAAATCTACTTTCAAATTCACTTTTAATCTTCAAAATACAACTTTCGAATATATTTAGATTGCTTTCATTTATAGTTTCTTTCTCATGTTGTCTTTTTAGTAAGGGAAAGAAATATTTTAGTTTTTATGTCAGTTTCAAATAATATTAATTTCGAACAAAAACTCTTTAGTTCCTCGTACATTTTCAAAATTGTGTGGTTATTTCCTTGGAGTCGTACGTTGAAATCATTATAACGGTTCATTACGTCTGTTAAGAACAATATATATACAGTTATTGAAAACCATTGTTTATCATTGAGCTCGAGATCATTTTCACCAATTTCGTAAAGAAATATTTGTATATCATCAAAGCACTCTACAAATCTATTAAGAACTTTGCCTCGACTTAACCATCGTACTTCAGCATGTAACAGTAAATCTCCATATTTCGATTCAATTTCCTCCAAAAAAAGCTTTGAAGTGGCTGTGTGTTAATGCAGATCATGCAACTATTATGTTTACGATCTTAACAACCTTTTCCATTACATCCTTAAGTAGTTGCGTAGATGCCTTTGCAAATAAATTTTCTTCATGTATGATACAATGGAATGATAAAAGTGGGCGGCCAAGTTCATTTTCCATTAGTTTCAAAAATACAAATTTTTTCCTCTCATAGCTGGAGCACCTACAGTTGTTATGAAAAACAATTTACTTTTTAAATCCAATATTTTCCCATTTTTGAAATTTGTAAACTCTTCTACTTGACGGAAAATATCAATGTCTTTGGTCGTGTCATTCATTGAAGCAAAAATGCATAGTTCTTCATTGACGTTCGAACTATTTATTGATGCAAATCTAATAACTGGCAGCCTAGCCATACTATTTACATCGGTACTTTCATCGAGTGCAATGCTAATTATGTCACTAGAAAACAAAGCATTTTTGACCTGTGTGTCAATATTTTTTTGCCATATCTTCAATGCGACGCTGAACTGTTCTGGCCGACAATGGCATTTCTTTAATCCTCTCAATTATTTATTTTTTATTTGCGAAGTCATTGAATAAGTGTTCGGAACAATTTATGAATGCGTTTCTCAAAAATTCGCCATCACTGTTTTCCGTTGGTACCAATACTAAGAGTTGCAATGAAGCTGGCAGATGTAGCATAATTGTGGCTGGTAACAAATCTCTTCAAAAGTTTATTTTGTTACCATAATTTAATACACTTTTAGCAATGTATTCATATTTTTCATCATTTGGCATTTCACTCACACCTTTATGTTTTGAAGAAAAGTGTCGCTCAGTATTGTAAGTCCTGGTGGTAATTATATCTGTACATAAAGTACATATCAATTTGTCACCATTTTCCGTACATCCATACTTTTCAGTCCACAGATCTTGAAATAATCTCTTTTTTGCTTTTTGTTTGTCCATGGTAATGAAAATAATAATTATTTCGCTTAGGTAACTGTTCTCACACTTCTGAACTACTGTTTATTCACGTTAAAGACGAAGTAAACGTAGACAAGAATAGATGCGTGATCAGCAGGTGGGCAGGGCTCCTATTTGTCGGCTGCAGGTGGCATGCAGTCAGAGAGCCCAGCCGACCAATAGGAGCCCTGATCACGTGCTGATCACACATCTACTTCGTCTTTAATGTGAATAATCATCACTCGTCGAGTAATGATGAAATTCGTTCGGACAATGTCTCTGTATTCCGCATATTTCATTTCTGCAGCTTTGTAATCAAACCAAAATGTTAATCTTATTATTTATACTTTCTCAATGTGTTTGTTTCATGTTTTATAATTTATTTTTATATATTATACTTTATTTGAAGAACTCAAGTGGGTCACTTGAAATTATCAAATGGGTCACTTGGTGACCCGCGGGTCATAGGTTGCCGACGCCTGATATATACCAACCTACACAAATTATGACTCTGAGCTTCATTATGGATCCTGAATTTGCTGCGCTGGAGGGCTTCTGCGGAATTTCCTTCCGGAACATACATAAGTAAGTACACCTGGGTTTCACCAGATGGACTGCATAAGAATATGATTGATTATATATATTAATTAACATCAAATGGGCTAGTTCTGTGGAGGGAAAATCTTCCACTGTGTTTCCCTTTTGTTTGTGAACCCTCCAGCGCAGAAGTACTGGAGGGTACTACTCTGACCTTTGGGGAGGGGTGATAGGCCCTTTTAGTATTGGTAGCTGCAATGGCGATGGGCAACGACTCCTACAGGTAAGTCATTGAGGTAGTAATACTAGAGACAGGACTCAGATTCCCGTAGCATTGACGCCATGATCACAGACGACTGTGTCTGCCGACTGTTTAGTGAAGAAAGATACCCATGATGCCTTGTGAATTGGCTGCGAACAACGATGAAGGCTATTTAAAAATGCTTAACATATGATTTAAATGAGGCAGAACTTTGCTGTTTTTGTTTTTTATTTCAATGAGGTTATTCCAGTGTAGTAATTAAAGCAAAATAGATTTAATTAATACACATTGATTTATATCGGATGAAAAATGAAGACGCTGGAAACTGCTACTCTTTCAAATCGAAGTTTTATATGAAAATTAAAAAAAATTCGATATGTTCTTAATATGTAATTAAAGCTGAACTAAATTGACTGTAAACTTAGCAGACTTTAATTTGAACCCGTTTCAAACAGGAACAATGGCAAACATATTTTAAAATCTAATACATGATCAAATCATTCAGCTTAAGCGAAAGCACTCAAAATTTATAGACCTTAATAGTGCAAATCCGCGCCTCATTTAAAAAACAAGAAAAGTCAAAAAATTTCTTCTTTCATGAAAAAATATTAATTTTTATTAAAAATTGAAAGAAATAATCAGAGAGTGTAAACTTTTTTTTTAATTCAGCTGAGGCAGGAAATCAAATCTACTCCCAATAAATGACAGAATTTAATTTCATGCTACAAAAATACCCAAATATTATAAGCTTGCACAATGCATATGTTACCTACATAATAATACACTTTGGCAAAATAAAAAATGCAAAGCAGACGTCTCATAAATTAATGCCATATGCTTTAGTATATAATATAATTCTTATTGTAATAAATATATAAAATATATATTTTAATTTTCTTATTGTAATAAAATGTACAAAACATTCTTTTAATTTCATGTTAATTCAGGCTTTAAATCACCTACTTTACATATGCAAATATTATTAGTTTCATATATTAAAAAAATCATGAACTACATTCGACTTAGAATGGTATATTGAAAATTTGACAACCCTTTATTTTTAAATCCCTTAGTTTAACAATTTCAATTTATCACAAAGAACACATCTCGTAATTTTCGTAAAGTACTAACCTATGAAATGTCAAATTACTTCCTTTACAGCATTTATTTTTTGCATCCGTATGCGGATCATGAAGTAAGCATTTCACTGTTGACTTATTAGAAACACCCAACTTTCTCCTCATTATCGACTAGGCTTAACTAGAGGTCCTGTTACAGTCTAACATCCTTCTTTAAAAACTGGACCATTTTGTAAAAGGGACCTTGGCCCCTTTATCATCTGGTTCAGCGTATAGTTAGAGGCTGGCCTTCTTCTTCTTCTTATACATCCTTCTTTCAAAGCTGGACCTATTTGTAAAGGGGGCCTCGGCCCCCTTATCAATCAGGTCCATACGCATAAAGGGCAGTGGGTGCGGATGAAAACAGCAAAGACTGCTCGGTGATTGACTGTCATTGGTTGATTGAGTCACATAATTTATGGGCGCCATGTTTTGTCGTACCGTGAGACGAAAGCCTATGAGTTAGTGTGTGTACCTAGTTAAAACTTCTCAGTTTTTACAATTTTATACATTTCTACCGCTTTTTTTGCCTATAAAAGCTTCCATATTTTATCTATGCCTTACTGAGCTGCAGTTTGGTGTAAAAATTTCACTCAGAAATAAATTAATTAATATATTTTCGAAGAAACTCCGCCAGAAGACAGCAATCGTGCAAAAGTGAAAAGAGCTAACTGAAAACCAAAAAAAATTTCTTTTAAGCTTCGTTTGAAAAATGAGCTAATGTTTCCACTTTGTTGTCTGCTTATGTCAATATTTGTTCGTCTGTCTCTCTGTTAACTGTTGTCTGTCTGTCTGTTTTTCCACCTGTCTGTCCGTCTATAGACAATCAACTTTTTTTTTTAAGATAAATTTTTTTTTAGAGATAAATGAAAAATTCTTTTTGGGTTGGATAGATTTTATTAAGGCTAAGAGTTTGGCTAAGAGGGCAGCAAGGCTTTACCCTCTTAGCCAAAACGAGGTGCGAAAATATAACTTTTATTTCAAGAGATAAACGAAACAATCTTTTTTTTTTTTGGGGGGGGGGGGGGTTAGAGGTACTAACAATATATTAATATTTACATTTTTCGAATTCCCAGCAGTTGGAATTTCCACTGTTAGAAAATACTAAAGGTGGTAAATAAAAACTCGAAAGGCAGCTTCTCGCAGTTGAAAATACCAGATCTTTAAACGAATATTGCAAACGATTTATTTATGAGAGAAATTTAAATTTTTGGTCATGTGTAATGGTCAAGTGGTTTACATTAAGAGTAATAATTTGTGCCGTTATCGCAAGGGGGTGTTGGTAAAATGCAGCTTTTCTGCCTTAAGAAGTAAATTGGAAACTTTTTTTGTGTGTGTGTGTTTTTAGGTACTAATAAAATATTAGTAGTTTATTTTACCAATTATGCAGTAGTTTGAATTTCCATTGCCATAGGGTACTGAATAAGGTATCTCATTAAATGCAATTTTTTTTTGTAGAATAAGAAAAAAGTGTTTTCTTAGCATAGGAGAGTTAGCATGTTGAATTGTGATGTTGATATTTCAGTTCCACCGTTGTATATTACAAGGCCCATAATTTAAAATAAGGGAGGCAAGTGATGCAATCGAGCCAAAAAAAAGAAGGGTCAAGAGACTGGATTACATTGCAGTATAACATTTCCTGTTTTGTCTTTAAAAAAATGGTATTTAAAATATTTCTTGAAAAATTCAAATGTTATAAGCTTACAAATCATTTGTCTCTTTTACCCTACCCTTTAGATCCGGCACTGTATAATGCGTAGTTACACGTGTCTGTGATGTAATTTATCAACGTTCAAAGCAATAACTCACTTCAACGATTTACTGCTACACATATAAAAAAAATTTCAAAAATTCTGCAACCATTTCTTTCGTGTTTGTTCCATTCATTCAAATTTATCTATTTGTATTAAATGTTTGTGGCAATTAAAGTAACAGTTATGATATATAACGAAAAAGGTATATAGCACTCTGCCACAGCTATTCGAGTCATGGCCAAAAAAAAAATATCTTTATTAAATCGAAATAATGTGAAAGCACTTTTCTGGTATATAGAATTAATGGTAAAAGTACTAAATATCACAGCAGAAGCGAGCATAGTATGCGAAAAGCAGGCTTGATTGTGGCAGTAGATTTTGTTTTGGAAGTATCACCATGACCACAACCTTACTGCGGTGGCATCACGACTTTGAACAAGGAAAGTGCATTACGGCATCTCCTCTTATTCACACCTCCGTTATCTCATCAAGGTTTTTATATAGACTTTTACATTTGAGAGACTACTATTCAAGTAGAACTAAAATTAAAATCGCCTCTCAGTCCAAAAGTTGCATTTAGCCACAGAAGGCAAATTCTAACAAGGTCCTGTTTGTCACTGTCTGCCCATCGCATCCATGGTCTTTTCCATGGCTTTTAGGCCCACTGTTTCCTACCTTTATTGGGACCTTATTTTTACTACCTTTATTTTTTATGGGGCACTTTATTGGCTTTTGCGACCATTCCCTGAGTTGCAGCGTTTTCTCCACTCATAATTGTGTGAACTTCTCGATAATGTTAAAAATTATATATATAAAAAAATATTGCTTGTTTTCACAGCTCTATTTGGGGCATTCAATGGAAGAGCAAGATTTTAACATCACTAATTGCAGTCTGGCATCTTACTAATTGCAGTCGGTAGCTCATAAATGATATTGTGGAAAATCGACTGGGGGCACTTTATTGGTTTTTGCGACCATTCTCTGAGTTGCAGCGTTTTCTCCACTCATAATTGTGTGAACTTCTTGATAATGTTAAAAATAATATATATATAAAATTATTGCTTCTTTTCACAGCTCTATTTGGGGCATTCAATGGAAGAGCAAGATTTTACCATCTTACTGATGAAGCAAATAATAAACAGGAACTCTCTCAACGATAGTGAAATGAAATTTTCAAAATTGTGAATACAAAGCTAATACGAACTGAATGACCTCCATTGTGGAACTTGGTCTCTAATTTATCAAATTTTTATCCGACTTCGCATATCTGATAAGTTGGCACAGCACTGCTACTGGAGTCCATCGAGGTAGCATTACTAGAGACAGCACTGGCAACTTCCGTCATGATCATTTCCAAATGCTATGCCTACCCAATAATTAGTCAAAAAGAGCTGTTGTTTACAATGGCCGAACATGGTTCGATGCGATGGAATGCTGCATGTAACCTTTTACAAGGGGATGAAATACGATGAACGTTTTCCGTCCTTTCTAAAATAATGAAAATGAAACTTCAAAGCTTTGCAAACAAGATATCAATAAAACTGATGCCTTTGATTCTACACTAAATGGATAAATTTTATATACACCTACCTAATAACCTGTTGCTCCATCTTTTGCCCTAACATCAACCAGACGACAGACAGGTAAACTCGAATGCTCCTGGAGCCAATTGGGAAAATATTGGTGTGGAACTCGGAAGTATGTAGTGTGGCGTTGTCCTGCTGAAAAATAGCATTATGGTGTGGAAAGTGAATCATCAGGAACAGGTGTAGATGGTTTGAGAATATGTTAGCATACCTAATCCTTTGGTGCCTTGCAGTCAACAAGAGGACATGATGTGTACATAGACTGCCATAGCCAATTTTTTCTATGGTAGGACAGTCTGTACATAAGCTTGTGGATGCGCCCTCATTCAATTCCAACGTTATTGCTCCACAGTAGCTATGCAACTCCTTGTAACAATGCAGAACAGCCTGCACTCACCTCGAGAGTCAATTGCACGTTTACATCCATATTTCTCCCACTGATTGGAAGTTTTGTCACATTTCATATAATCTTGGTATACATGCATGACAGTCTGACATGGAAATCCCAACAGTCAGTAGTTGGGTGATTTGAACAACCAGCTTTCCTTGCACCTTTACTATCTGACCACAGTCAAACTCACTTATGTCATTGCCTTTACTAATGACTACTTCTCTGTGATTAGTTTCCAATGTTTATTTATAAGGCATTGCCAGTTTCAGCGTTCCATATGATTGGACGCTATATTTCTGCTTTGTATATTATCAGGATGTATATAATAATTTGTCCATTTAGTATAGATGCTTACACAGTATTTTGGGCATCAAATGATTTGAATTTGTAAAGAATGATGAGGTTGCCAAAAATAGTCTGCACTCATGTTTTATCGGCATTTGGTGCAGAAAGCGAGACTGCTTTTGTTTGGTCATATTACAACTATATATTAGTGAAAGGTAGGAAACAGTGGGCCTAAAAGCCATGAAAAAGACCATGGATGCGATGGGCAGACAGTGACAAACAGGACCTTGTTAGAATTAGCCTTCTGTGGCTAAATGCAACAAGTAAAGCCTAGGGTGGAGATGCTTGTAGAACTAAATTGCAGTCTGGCTGCAACTCGGTAGCTCATAAATGATATTGCGAAAATCAACTGGGGCACTTTATTGGTTTTTGCGACCATTCTCTGAGTTGCAGCGTTTTCTCCACTCATAATTGTGTGAACTTGTTGATAATATCTGATATGCAGCTGGGTCCTCCATGCTTTTTTGACATACCTGCAACAACTTCTGGGGGGTTCATCTCCTTATTTGTTTCACCACATAGATGCCATCTGTGAAATACTAAATGTTCTGGCTTTACCTATCTTTATTAATTTTGACTCAAAATATTGGGAGTCTGAAAGGGCAATGAGGATCCAAAGCCTATCAATCCTCTGTGGCATATCGCCTGGAGGGTACTTTCAAAATGGTACACAGAATTAGTGTCGGAACCATGTATCTTGGAATCAAGGCGATAATTCTGAATAATCCCCCTTCCCCTCTCATTATAGAATTACGAATAAAGTTGTACTATATTTACCACAAAAAGGACCATAATCTTTTGTACTCCCAAAATTGTGCACATATAACTATTTACTTACATACACTGTTCCCACAATTTGTTTATTGTGGATTGCAGAACATTGAGGTATATTTGAATATGAAATCGCTGCAACGTACTATAATCCTTAGTTGTAACTATAATACGATGGATTAAAAAATGGTTTAGTAGCATGCATAAACTACATTAGTTTTGCGATACATCAAGTTAATTTTTTTTCTGTAAATGGGTTTTATATGCTCATCAGTAACTATTGAAATGGATCGGAGTCAAGCATGATCAAAAGTATCTGAATACCCCTTCTGAATAGTGGATTCGCCCATATTCCCCACAGTCATGCCCAAACAGCTATAAAAGAAGGCATGTGGCATGGCAAACCTCATAAACAAGCATGAATGGGAGAATGAGCAATATGTCAGAGCTGAGTGACTTTCAATGTAGCATAGCCATGGGATGTCCCCTTAGCAACAAGTCAGTTCGGGATATTTCAGCCCTGCTGCCCAATCAACTGTAAGTGATGTTATTATGAAGTGTAACAACTAGGAGGAACAAAATTGGAATCACGACCTGGTAGGCCACATGACAGAGCGGGACCACTGAGTGCTGAAGTGGGTGGTGTGAAAAAATCATGTCCTCGGTTACAACACTCACCACCGAGTTTCAAAATACCTCTGGAACCAATGTCAGCCCCATAACCGTTTGTCGCGTGCTGCAGAGAATGGGGTTTCGATGGTCGAGCAGCCACACACAAGCCTAACAAGATCAACGCCAAGCATCGGTTGGGTGTAAAGCATGGTGTCAGTGGTCTTTGAGTAGTGGAACGTGTTCTCTGGAATGATGAATGATGCTTCACGATCTGGCAGTGAATGCCAGGTGAATGCTACCTGCCTGACTGTGTTGTACGAACTGTAAAGTTTGGGGCTGTTTATCTTGGTTCAGGTCCCTGGTTACAGTGAATGAGACTGACAGCCGCGATCTATAACGACATTCTCGAGACTTCAAACTTTATGGCAGCAGTTCGGTGAAGACCCTGTATCAACAAAACTATACTCTCCATCCACAAAGCGAGAACCATGCAGGAATGGTTTGATGAGATGGGTGGGAAGAACTAGACTGATCTGCACAAAACCCCATGGAAGTTTTCGGGATGAATTGGAATACCGACTGCGAACCAACACAATCGCCAGACACCACGAGCCACCTAACGAATGATCTTGTGGAAGCCAACTCCCCACAGCAAAGTATGAAAATCTAGTGGAAAGCCTTCCCCACAGATTGCAGGCTGTGACAAAAGCAAAAAAATGGATCAACGCGATATTAATTCCTTTCCTATCACCGGCAGATTGTGAATGAGCGGGAGTCCGAATACTTTTGATCATATAGTGTATCTCTAGGGCAGTGGCGGCTCGTGAGCTTCTAAATTGGTGGGGCAAGTAAATAATTCGGTGAAACCAACTCACAGGGATAGAGGAAGATATTGTTGGTATGTTGAATAGGACTAGTAGGGTAATGATTAAAGGCATTCCTGCAGTTCTTTCTTTCTGAAATAAGCTCAAGTGCCTTATTACTCAGATAATTCTGCCTCCTGTGCTCCTTTTTTCCTAAAAGAGTACTGGTATTTATTTATTTTTTTTTAGTGTCCAAAAAAGCCTTTTGAAAATGATCCCATTCTTCCTCAACTTCAGTAGTAAGCATACCATGACTGTCATAATGACAAAGTAACCTATCATGGTAAGCTTTGGCTATAACTGGGTCTTTCAGAGTTTCGGTATTAAAAGTAAATTTTTTAACCCTAGCACAACACTTTTTAAGTTTAAGTTGCAAGACACTTTTAACAAGGTAATGGTCAGATCCAATTTCAGCTCCCCTATATGACCTGGTATTCCTAACAGAACTAGCCCATTTGCTGTTAATTAATATATAATCAATCATATTCTTATGCAGCCCATCGGGTGAAACCCATGTGTACTTATGTATGTCGCGGTGTTTCTAATAAGTGCTAGTTATTCTGAAACCATTGAGTTTACTTACCTGTAGTAGACGTTGCCCACTGCCATTATAGCTACCAATAGAAAAGGGCCTATCATCCCTCCCCAAAGGTCAGAGTCAGTACCAACTTTGGAATTGAAGTCACCTAGAACAAGGGAAATATCTCCTTTCTTGACAGAATCCAAAATATCCTGAAGTTGTCCGTAAAACCTATCCTTCTCATCTTCATCGGCATCCTCAGTGGGGGGCATAACAGCAGATAACATTCGTCTTTAACGCTTGTCTGAAATTTTGCTGTAAACCTTTCATTAATGCACTCATATCCTAGAAGAGCATAACTAGCATGTCTGCTGAGAAGCAGACCCACGCCTTGGTGATGCTTATTGTCGTCCCTCCCTGAAAAGAGAAATTTTTTAAGAATCTGACCTTTATCTGTCCATCTGGTCTCTTGCAAGCCGAGAATATCTAAATTATAACGGTGGAATTCTTGTGTGAGGACATCAAGAGAAAAAGCTCTGTGCAGAGTCCTCACATTCCAACTACCTATGGAGAGAAAATGGTTAGTGGGATGTTTAAAGAAACTATGTTTATTGAGAGACGGAATGCCGACAATATCAAACAGCCCCCTAATCGCAGACATGGGGCAAAGACCCGTTCCCCCACTACTAAAGGCTGAAGCCATCTACACTGGAAGACTTCCTCCAATGTAGAATTTGACGATGCCAATAGAAGCAAAGAGTTCAGGTGCCTGCGATGACCTCTGCTCAGGATTACCCACCCGCTGATAAACACATCCTGTGAATCTATTCACTTGGGGCTGTCAACCCACAAACAAACAGAAGACACAGCAGATTTTCCCTCCACAGAGGTAAGGTTATAGAAGGTGAGGATTCTGTCATGGCTAGGTGGGCTGACCATTTCAGTGACGTTCTAAACAATGTAGTTAGCTCTACTCCCATTGTTTGTAATGATGCTAGATGCATTGGTGGCTTTAATGTTGGCCCTATAACACAGTCTGAAGTTTTTTTGGCTATTTCTAAATCCTCAGGGGTAGATGAAATTACTACGGAAATGCTTAGAGCTGTGAATGTTTCTGTTACCACATGGATGACTGAAAATTTTGGATATCTTTTATGATAAAGGCATGGTTCCTAAAGATTTTAAAAGAGCTATTATCATCCCTATTTTCAAAAAAGTTGATCGCAGTTCTTGTGATAACTATAGGGGTATCAGCCTACTCTCTGTTCCAGGGAAAATTCTTTCCATGATTGTGCTTAATAGAATTAAAAATCTGGTTGACAATCAATTGTGTGATGAGCAATGTGGATTCAGATGTCGCAGGGGATGTGAACATAATGAAAGCTCTCTATAATAACACCGAGTCGTGTGTGAGAGTTGGTAAGGCTTGTAGCAATTGGTTTAGCATTACTTCTGATGTTCGAGAAGGGTACATTTTGTGTCCTTTTCTCTTTAGTTTGGTTATTGATTATGTTATGCGAAATTGGTTTTTGAAAATGTTTATGCGAAAAAGATTTTGGCCTTAAATGATCTGGAGATACGAAAATTTCTGATTTGGATAATGCTGATGATTTAGCCCTTTTGGCAAATGATGTTGTTGAGATGAACACTTTCATTCGAGCTGTTGATGAGACTGGTATTAGAGTAGGTTTGGTTATAAACAGAGAGAAAACTAAAGTGATGAAAATTGGTAAGACAGGCTGTGATTCAGTTAATCTGAATGGTTGCAGTCTTGAGCAGGTGTCACAGTTTAATTATCTTGGTAGCTATGTAACAGATAATGGTGATGTGCGGCATGAGATTAAGAGACGAATAGGGATTGCTGCTGGGACTTTTAAGAATCTAGGGAGAGTGTGGAGAAATAGGCGTATATACCTAAAGACTAAAATTAGACTGTATAATAGTTTGGTTCTTTCTAGGGTTAGTTATGGTAATGTAACTTGGACACTTTGTAAACAAGATAACAGGAAACTAGATGCTTTTGATTCTAGATGCTTACGTCGCATCTTGGGCATTAGGTGGTTCAACTTTTTAACCAATAATGAGGTTAGGGAAAGGAGTTTGCACCTCCTTTAAGCAGCATATTGTGCAGAGACTCCGTTGGTTTGGCCATGTTGCCCGTATGAATAATTATAGATTGGTGAATAGGGTTGTGAACAGTGTGCCTAAAAGCCTCAGAAAGAGGGGGAGACCTACGATGCGGTGGGCAATGTCAAACAGGACCGTATTAGAATCGGTGTGCAGTGGCCAGATGCAGTAGAGGTAGCTCAGGACAGACTTGCTTGGATAACTAAATTGCACGATCTGGTTAGACCTCCGTAGCCCTTGGCTGCTTGAGGATGATGATGATGTCCAATACTCATAATCTGCAGTGGTGTAACGGGGGAGGGGGGGGGTGAAATTGCCCCAGGTGCCACAATCCAGAGGCGGCAAAATTTCAGTTTATTGTAAAACACAACCGTTTTCTTTTAAAAGATAATTGGGTACTTTTTTTTTACTTGGATGGTAGTAATGAAGTTTTAATTTGTATCGTTAGAGATCACTCAATATGAAAAGACGAAACTTTTAATGCTCTTTTACGGTAAAAATTTTAAATTCGGTTACAGAATATGAAGATATTCCAATGATCGCAACAATTAGCAACCTTTTCTCAGAGGGATGCGATAAAAACTTTTTAATAAATGAGGAATAATTTTCGTGTTGTATAATTACAAATAATAAAATATTACAATTTGCATTTCCCCCATCGTCTATTCTCTCAATTAAAACTTTTAAGGAGTGAAAAAATAGGTATATGAGAAACTTGTTTCTCTTTGTAAACAAAATTCCTATACGCACCGATGCGATATATGTTCTAGTTTCCCATTACATTTGCATCAACCCAATATTAAAGATTAGCAATTTCCAGCCACTCCAGGACTGATACAGCTATTCCATTTTTAAGTTATATTTCTTCAAATGTTTCGATCGACATTCTTTGAATCATTTCGTACTTTTTTTTTTTATAAATATCTGTATAATTGAAAATTGCATTTAGCACTGAAGGTATGAATTTGGCGTTTCCGAGAATGGCAGAATACTTGCTTAAGCAGTGGGCGGAAGAACTGAACTATGATATCGTGATATATATCTGTGATAGTTTTATAATGACATTTGATATGCGCTTAATGGGGTCTGAAAATGTAGCAATTAAGTTACTTCTGTGAGCACTATAGGAAAGGCTTGCCCGTTTATAGGTCTTATTTAGGTGAAACTGCCTTGACCCGTGATATTGGGCGCCCTTTAGTAAGGTAGGAATCGCCCATGGCATGGTAAATAGTAGTGTTTTTAAGAGGAAAGCTTTTTATATTAGTTTTTTTATATATTTATCACAAAAATAGAAATGTGTTTTTAAAACGTTAGGCATCAGTTAAATTATTTCAGTTGTTTACTACTGATGGTACCCTTTATTGCTTTATATTTAAACCTATATAAACATTTTGTAGTCCTCCGAAGAAATCCTATATTGAAAGTAACCCCCTGTGTACTTTCAACACTGTTTTCGAAGAAAACAACGAAAGATATTAAAATTAACAGAAATAAAAGACGTACGATTCAGTCTTAGTAACTTTATTCCAATGACCTTTCAGTTTCGTTACATTGCGGTGGGGAGGTCCAACTTTCAAATTTAATCACTGATTTACATTTAACAATTTTGGACTAAAATATTCAAGATAACTTTAATGACTAAATTTCGTTAGAAACATTTCTAAAATACTGTTTCTTGCTTTCATCTAAGCCAGTCAAAAACTCTGGATTGTACTCTAATGATACAGCTTTCTCCATGTCAAATACGGCTAACTGAAAGTCACCTGAAATGAACGTAAGGCTTATTAGCAAAAAAATTATAGTCGAAAAAGTTCTACTAGTTTGATTCTCACATCTAAACTGATTAGAAGTTATTACTATCAGTTTCGAATCTGAGAGCTTTTAAGGTCCTGCAATACTCTTCTTTCCAGAATATTTACCTCACAAACCCAGCCCTTAGAAAGATCCCCCTGTAGAAGCACTTTCAAGCTCAATCATAATTAAATTTTTTTTAATTTGCCTTGCAATTGGGCGAAAAATAAGCAAAAAACAAGTCTTTTCAATGAAATTTCAGCTTTTTAATCTTTACCAATTAAAAATAAGCATCATTCATCCCTTAATTTTTTGGGAGCTATTCTCTCTTTTATATTAATGGTGTTACTCAAGAACTGCCAGTTTCTAAGCATTTCCTTCCAAATAATATCAGAATTTTAATTTTGTCTTGAGATAATTGTAATAATTTTAAAGTTTGTAATAGATTATATAATACGTATTAAAAATGGTTAGTGATATTTTACGATGAGAGAAATTTTTTCACGCAATTGAGCTGGGAGATTATGAAAATGATTCAGAACCGTATTAATCTCTAGTTCCTTGTCACTCCAGGGAATGGACTGAAAGGCATTAAATATTAAAGTACGCACATCTCCTCTATAAAATAGCATTTAAAAATTTACAAATTTTACACAGAGTTATTTAAATAATATAACCCTAAGTATTTTAAACTAAACACAGGTTTGGGTTGGGTTGTTTTACCTCTGAGCGGCACTTTTTTGAACACCATGGGCTAACATGGCCAGGTCACAAGGACCCCGAAGGCTCAGAGAAGGTTGGGGGGGGGGGACCCACTGGAACAGCTGTTGGGAGACAGATGGTAGCCTGCCGTCAAGGCCATCCAGCGTGTTTTTTAACGTACAGAGGGTATGGCTATCCCGCACACGGGGCCACGGCTTAACGTCCCATCCGACGGAAGGCGGCCTTTCCAAGCCCATTGGTGTCCCCTATTGACCGTGGGTAGGGAATTTTACGGAGATAAATCTCAACGCTGACCCAGCTGGGACTCGAACCTGGGAACTACAGATTACGAACCTGGCGCGCTACTGACTGAGCTGCCCCCACTAAACACAGGAAAAACTTAAGTATAATAATAAGTAAGTTGCATGCTTACTTATAACACATTTGAATTAGGTACTAATGCCTTCATTTTTTCCCCCGTAACTTTTCTAGTACAAAATTAAGATCCATGAAGCTAAAAAAGCTTGTCCACAGGAATCCAAATACAGTATACAATAAACAGTTAAAATTTTATAAAATAAACTCAATATTATATTTAAAAGATACAACAGAGTAAAGTTTTTATATATTTTCCAGAAGCCATGTCCTGAATACTTTTTTAACATTTCTAATCTTTTTAAAATTTAATAATTCCTCAGGGAGGCTGAACACTGAGGAAATTTCACAATTTCTGCCATTTCCATAATAAAAAATCCCTTAAGCTGCTTGCCACAGATGTCTGACAGCAGCCTGTCAGTTTATATGCTGTAGTAGATGGTCAGTGAAGATGACAGGATCTCAGCAGAAAAAAGACACAAGCATCCATGGCTTTTCCAGGGCTTGAACCCAGCTATCTTTGATCAGTAGCCAAACTTTTTTCCATAATTGTTTCTAAAATGTGGTAATTTGTATTTACATTTATATCTAGTATCTTTATTATGATTAATCTTGATGTCACTGCATTTTCTGGATTCATGTTCGTTTTTTTTAATGTATATATATGTGTGTGTGTGAATAGTGATTTATAACCTAGGTTATAAAATAATACCTAAGTATTAATTTATATTTATATAGTTGACTGATAGGTAATATATTCATAACAGCATAACCCTTATTCAGGAGATTATTTCTGTGTAGGTTAGTACAATGTCTAGCAATCGTATTTTGAATGTTTCTTATTTTAGTATATGTGTACAGTAAGTTTTACCATAGTTAATAACTGATTCTCCAATTGCAAGAAAACCATTTGGCAGATATTTTTTATTATTTGAATAGTGGTAAGATAACAGAGTCTGGACAAAATTATAGAGCAGTATCTTAATTTGCCACAAACATAATACAACTAAGTGAATGGTGTAAAATTTGATTGGTATCAGGAATTGGAATATTAGGTAGATGGAAGTACATGGCCTTAGACTTGTGCGTGTTTAAATATATACGATTGTTTTGTACCCACATCGAAATAATATCGAAATCTTATTGTAGGTCATTTTTAAGTTTTTCAAAATTTTTACCACTGCTTAATCTCACAGTATCATCAGCATACAAATAGATAGAGGAGTTGATCTTTAGATTGTTGATATCATTAATACAGATCAGGAAAAAGTAATGATCCCAATATAGAGCCTTGAGTAGCTTCAGAGCGAAATTGTTTGACTTCATTAGTGACGTTTCTTAATTTGTGTTACAATACATCTTATCTTTCAAATAATTCTGAATGAAGTAAAATAATTGTTATGCAGTTTGTTAAGCAAGATATTATGATCTAATGCCTTTTGGAAATCAAGGAATAATACTCCCATAATGTTGCCCTTATTTAGGCTTGCATTGATTTCATCAGAAAAATGCTCCAGAAATTTAGTGTTTCTGTGTTTGTTTGGAAGCCAAATTGATTTTTAGAAATAAGTTGCCATTTTCCTAGGTAATCCATAAGCACATTAGCAACACGCCATTCCACTATTTTTTCAATTGCTGTCTATATAGAAATTGGCCTATAATTATCAAACTGTTTCTTTGATCCTGACTTGTAAATTGGTCTAATAATTGAAGTTTTAATTTCAATAGGAATTTTTAGGTTCAATAGTTCAGTATGGCCTACTGATCTGGTCACCTATGGCCACTTTTTTCTTTTTTTTTTCAACCCTGCTGAGGAGTGATCAACTTTACAGGGTCCTGGTGCTGACCATTTATACCTACTAGACTGGACATGTTTATTGATTTCAGCTTGATTATGGATCCTGGACTTGTTGTACTGGTGGGCCTATGTTGAGGGATAATCTGGTGCTGTGTTTTCTGTTTGCTTCTGGGTTGCCAGCCCTAAGTGAACATAGGCATGGGATACCTATCAACTGGTGGATAATCCTGATCAGAGGCCATCACAGGTACCTGAACCTCATTCAGCTATTTGGGCATTGTCAATACTAAACTGGAGTAATGTATCTCAGACAGGCCATATGGCTCTTGAAAAAGTCCACTTGAAAAGGTGTTACCTGAAATTCTTACCAGCATTGGTGGGTTCAGCCTTTAGCAGAGGAGGAACAGGTCTATGTCCCATGCCTGCGATCAGAGGGCTGTTTGATATTGTTGGCCCTACCTATCTCAATAGACTTAGTTTCTTTAAAAAACCTACTAATAATTTTCTCTCTGCAGGAATGTGAGGATATTACATAGAGATTATTCTCTTGATGTCCTCATGCAGGAATTCCAGCACTACAACATAGATATTCTAGGCTTGCAAGAGACCAGATGGACAGGCAAAGGTGAGATACTTAAAAATAACTTTAAATTTCTCTTTACAGGGAGGCAGGGAGGATGGAAAATATCCCCAATGTGCAGGTCTGCTTTTCAGCAGACATGCCAGTGATGCTCTTTTAGGATATGACTGCATTAATGAAAGATTTCTCACAGCAAAATTTAAAACAACAATTAAAGATTTGAATGTCATCTGTTGTTACACCCCCACAGAAGACTCTGATGAGAACAAGAAGGATACATTTTACAGCCAGTAATGTGTCTCAGGCAGGCAATATGGCTCTTGAAAAAGTCCACTTGAAAATGTGTTACCTGAAATTCTTACCAGCATTGGTGGCTTCAGCCTTTAGCGGAGGAGGAACAGGTCTTTGCCCCATGCCTGCAATCAGAGGGCTGTTTGATATTGTTCACCCTACCTATCTCAATAGACCTAGTTTCTTTCCTACTAATAAAAAACCTACTAATCATTTTCTCTCTGCAGGAACGTGAGGATATTACATAGAGATTATTCTCTTGATGTCCTCATGCAGGAATTCCAGCACTATAACTTAGATATTCTAGGCTTGCAAGAGACCAGATGGACTGGTAAAGGTGAGATACTTAAAAATAACTTTAAATTTCTCTTTTCAGGGAGGGATGATGGAAAGCATTTCCAAGGAGTAGGTTTGCTTCTCAGCAGATACGCCAGTGACGCTCTTCTAGGATGTGACTGCATTAATAAAAGATTTCTTAGGGCAAAATTTAAAACAAAAATTAAAGACTTGAATGTCATCTGTTGTTATGCACCCCCCCCCCCTCCACACACACACACAGAGGACTCAGGTGAGAATGAGAAGTATACGTTTTACAGCTAGCTTCAGAGGATATTTTGAATTCTGTGAATAAAGGAGATATTTCTCTTGTGCTAGGTGACTTCAATGCTAAAGTTGGTATTGACTCTGACCTTTGGGCAGGAGTTTTAGGTCCCTTTGGCATTGGTAGTTGAAATGGAAATGGAAAACATCTTCTACAGGTTAGTAAACTTAATGGTTTGCGAATAACTAACACATACTACAAACACCAGGACATTTATAAGTATATATGGGTTGTGCAGGGATATGATAGCTTATATTTTAATTAACAGCAAATGGGCCAGTTCAGTTAGGAATACTAGATCGTACAGGGGACCCGAAATTGGGTCTGACCATTACCTTGTCAAAAGTGTCTTGTAGCTGAAGCTTAAGAAATGTGAAAAACTTGATCTTAACAAAACAACGAAATGGCTAAATAAAAATCAGATTTATGTGAACAGTAATATGAAAGTTATGTATATCCACTCACTTGGTAGAAAAATTACAACAGTAGAATCTATCAAAGCTCACTCCAATACATACATAACAAAGCTCATTTTCAGTGGAGGAAAAGTGGTGACTGTATCTGTCCAGATTTAGAACAGGTAACATCATTTATTTAGATTTAATTATTGATAAGCATTTCAGATGGAAGACCCATATTAATAATATATGTGATAGGCCTAGAAGATGTGCCTATAAAATCTATAAATTACAGAGTGCAGTTCCCACTGACTTAGTGTACAAATCTTTATGTGAATCTATTATTTGATATGGCTTATCAGTCTATGGTTCAACTTATTCCTCTCACATTGACAGCATTTTTAGAATACAAAAATACAAAGCAGTATTTTAAAAACAATATTGATTTCTCACCCTATTGTAAACTACAGCCTCAAGAAGGAAGGATTTTTTAAAATTAGCCATCCTACCAGTCAACAATTTATACAAGTATATCATAATTCCAAAATATTACTTTAGTAAAGACTTCAAAACTGAAAAAAAGCTCTCTGCATCCAGCAACAAGGTTGAGCAGTAAGGGATACTACCTATTGCATAAAATTATTAACAATTATGAAACTATGGTAAAAATACTCGAACATACCAAATACCATTCATTTTTAATACAATGCCACAATATCTATTACAGCTTAAAAGATATGCTACTATCAAAAATAAAACAAAAAATTGGTTATTTGAAAACATGTCAAATTAATATTTCAATTTCTATATTTTACAAATGAAATGTTTTCATATTTCTATACTTATTTTATTTGATAATCATCTACACTCTGTGAAACAGCATACTATGTGCAATTGTAAATTATTTCATTATATACAATAAAACTGATCCATATAATCGTAATAATTTCGTAGGATCATATTCATTATATATGTATTAAATACGATGTTCAATAAATATTATTATTAAAAAAAGAATAAATGGTAAATTAATGAAGCTAATATCAGGTAGAATTACGAAAACTGGATAAGGTTGGACAAAGAATTAATTATTATCTTGGTAAGGAATTATATTACCATCTAACTATAGAAGTCTACAATAGGAGATTTAAAGGAAGAAGTAATAGTGAAATTGACTGCAAAGGATAGTAGCATAGCTATGCATATTTTGCGGACTCTCCCTCTATAGGTTTGAGCATCCAAGGGAGGAGTAGCATAATATATTAATTTGCATTGTAAAATAAATGGAAGACATGAGTTTTATTATAATGGGATAACTTGTTGGTGTCAGCATTGCAGTGTAGTTGTTTGTTTGTCACTGCATTTTCTGGATTCATGTTCGTTTTTTTTAATGTATATATATATGTGTGTGAATAGCGATTTATAACCTAGGTTAACATTTCTCTCATGTAATAGACTACCTCAGAGAACTTCTAGCATGTATTTTTTTTCAAATGCAAATACAATTGGGCTTGGTGTGTGAACTTTTTATTCCTCAAGAATAGTTTTCATTAACACATATTAGACCAGGCATGGCCAACATACGGCCCGCGTAATGAATTTATGTGGCCCACGAACAATTTTTCAATATTAGCATTTAACTTCTAGTAATTAATCGAATGAATTCTCGATACTTCTATATTTTTTAAAAAAGATTCCGTTATAAAGAATTAAAACTTTTATACTCATCTGTACTCGATATGATCTGTTTGATGATTGAATGATTTACATTTGGAGGCTGTGTTAAGAATAGCTACTACAAGTATAGAACCAGATATTAAAAAAATAATAAGCGATGCAAACTGCCTCAACACGTCGCATTAGTTATTATGTTAATTTGTTGTATTGATTTACTTACAATTATTCAAAAACAAATTTCATAATAAAATTTTGTTTACTTAAAGAAATAAGTATTTTGCTTAACATTTTTCAATTTTAATATTTCGTCCGGCCCGTGAAAATATATTTTTTTTCAATCCGGCCCGGGGGCAAAAACAGTTGGCCATGCCTGTATTAGACTATGGTTGCATGGAAATTTATTTATTCAAGAAGATTAATTACTGAGCTGATTGAGTTTCATTTGGCTCACTGCAGCCAGATAAACTCTAATTGAAGGGGGAGTTGTCAGGATGTGGCAGCCAAACCTTACTTCAAGTACTGCAATTTGGTAATCAACAACAGGAAACATGTCATAAATCTGTTTGTATGGTCAATGAATGGCCCTCAGTTAATGTTTTATTTCTATGATACCTCGCAGAGGTGTTCTGATCTGTAAAAGGGTTGGGGGGAGCCAGTGGGCAAGGGCGAGTTAACCTTTTTCTGTGGGTATAGTCTGTGGTTTTCTGTGGGATGGATGCCCTGTGATTTATCTGTGGGCCAACACCCTGTGAACTGAATGGCACTGTGGACTTCAGATGTCCTATGCAACTAAACTGATAATTCTGCATGTCCTTCGTTGGTCCTACATAAGGTAGTAACCTGCGCTATGAAATAAGTTCTACAGTGTTGACAAGTGATTTCAATAAATGTGCAACTGCCCACTGGCTGCCTCCCCATAATGTCTTTTTAAATAAAAAATATTGTTTTTAATTTACTGGCTGTTGGTTATTAATTGATGGTTGCAGGAAAAGACTATCTTTTGCTGCCAAGCACACGAACCAAGAATATAAATGAAGTGGGAGTGGAGATAAGAAATAAATAAAAACAGTAAGCTGGACTTCTATTCCTTGGTGAGAAGCTTTGCAGCTTCACTTAACTCCTCATCAGCTGTTGCAAGTTTTTGGATGCAAGGAGATGAAGTTGTCAGTGATCTCATTTTAGCTTTTAAAACTCCTATTGAGTTCCACAATGGCTCTGTCCATATAACTAACTAACTGTCCAAGTAATGTTGAATACCTCAATTTTGAAGATATTTTTTGCATTCATAAGTCTCTGGTACTCACATAGCTCAACATCCATATACTTAATTTTCAGAACACGAGAAGTGTGGAATCTTGGTTCTACACTCCACGTTAATGCCACCTTTTATTCACTTTCATTCAATTTATTAAAATTGTTCCTCGATTCCTTTTTAATTTTAATTTAGCAGGGTCAGACATAGACTGAAGAATTTCCCACCTTTTACCGCTGTTCAAGAAAAAGACTACAAATCATTCGACTAAATTGAAAAACTGCTTTACTTCAGCTGATGCAGACTTAACATCATCAACAACCAGATTCAAGTTGCGAGCTGCACAGTACACATATTTTGCATTACTTCAATTTGCTTTAATCTTAGTCTGCACTCCATTACATGCATTGCTCATTACAGCTGGTCCATCATAATTCTCCATGTTTTATTTAAATCTAGACGGCACTCTTTCAAGTTATCCTTTGGAAGTTAGTAAAGTTCCACTGCTTAATGATCAATTGCTACAGAAAATCCTAAAAAGATTCTTTCAAGGTCAGTTTGTTCAGAATTCCATTCTTGCCATTTTCAATTACTTAGCTCAGCTGCTATCTTTTGGTAATGTCCTGAGTGCTACGAGAAGTAATAGAATAAAATTGGTGCTTTTCTTATCTCATCACAAATTTCATGCTTGGCATTACTTGACAGTATTTGAATAATATCATTTTGTATTGAAGGACTTACATATTTTACTGTACTTTTCCCCTTCTTTTTCCCCAGCAATTCTTTAAAAACAGAAACGTAAGTGGAAAAAAAAGATATAACTGATAAAAACACACCTTGGTTTTCGCTCTGAAGGCTTTCATTGTGACTTCTGAATAGTAAGTTTACAAAGAACCAGGGTTAGAGTAACATTCATCACCCTTTCCAGAAATTTAGTCCAATTATTTACTTCATTGTGCAATGCATTTTCTGCTTCCTCTGGCAGTATTTTGTGGTTCTTCCACTGATCATATACCATACAATAAATATGGAGTGTAGACTCCTTATGTAGCTTAATAATCCTCAAAATATGGGCCCTATCTTGAATACTGGTAACCCATGCTACAGGGCCGGACTTATGCATAAGCTAACTATGCTAGAGCCTAGGGCCTCATGATACAATTGGCCTCAAAGAAATGCATTTCAAGTTTTATTAGATCAGACAAAAAAAATTAGTGTTTAAATTAATCTATTGTGCAAACACTGTTCGTCTTCGCTTCACACAGTCATCATTGTATACTAATGCTAGTAAAATATTTTTGTCACATCAGTTTCATGCTTATTTTTTAATCTTCACTTCAATCAGAAAATAAATATTTTTACCTTTGAATATTTAGGACCTCTTAAACTTGCTATAGCTTAAAGCCTCTTAAATTCGCTATAGCTTAGGACCTCTATATTTTGACACAGCTTACGGCCCTCGGAAGGTCAAAGTCTAGCCCTGCCATGACACATTCCTTTTTCCCCACAAATAACCAGAAGGCTTAATGATGTACTGCATCAATACCTAGAGAGTAACAGAGCATGTGTTTTATGCCTACTCCAGCTTTAATCGTTGAATAATAATAGGCTTCTGAAAAGCACCTGCTCTTCTGTTTTTGATCTTTAGGGAATTGGCAAACAGGTTGGCATGGCCCATTATTAATAATCATTCATTTCATATCACTAGCGAGTGAATCTCTGAAATTAATTTTATCATTTTTCGCAATGTTCTTAATACTGTTTGTAATCATAGCAGTATCATATGTTATTGGTATTAATATATGTTTTGTGGAAAAAATTTCACAGGCATATGGGACTTGAACCCGCATTTCTCCAGAAACATGCCAGAGTATTTTGCATTAAACTAATGCCAGCTCTGTCTTTTTCCCCCTATGTATGACTTTAAACTCTTTTTGAGATTTCAGTGTCAGCTATGTTCTCAGATGTCGACTTTCTTCTGAATCGTGCTGTGTAAGATGGAAATAATTAATGAAGTCCCTTCAAGCTATATTTAACATTATCAATGATTTAAACATAAATGACAATCACAGCATTACTTGTTGACTTTTTAATATCTATAAATCAATAAATGTTTTGTGGAAATTTTTTCCAGAAACATGCCACAGTATTCTGGCATGTTTCTGGAGAAGTGCAGGTTCAAGTCCAGTATGTCAGCAAAATTTTTCCCCCAAAACATTTAATGATTTATAGACATTAAAAAGTTAACAGGTAATGCTGTGATTGTCATTTATGTTTAAACTATTGGTATTAATTCATCAGTACCAACTACTTTCTCTTGGTCACAAGTGTTTGAATAAGATGGCATTACAAAATCTTCATCATTGTTTTCTACTATCTGCTCAGTTTCATTTACTTTTATGTCTGCATTGATACTCAGTCTCCCTTTCCATCATTTATTCTCAACTTCTTCACAAGACTTAAAAAGATGTGCAAAAATATCTACTTCTTTTAACGTTTTCTTTCTAATCCTTTTTAACTTTTCTTTTTGCTGATCCACTATGACACTTTCGTTTACTGTTTTCTTTTAGAATGATGGAGCACACATTAAGTAATTATAAAAAAATTAACGAAACTGTCTCAAACTCAAATATTTACTATCAATATCACAAACTGCCAGGCAAAAATCTCATGTGAAATTACAGAATCGGACTATGGAGGAAGATAGGCCTTCGTATTTTATATCCAACTACAGTCCACAACAATCATACACCTACTGATTGATGTTTGTCAATATGTGAACCACTTAATTCTGTGTCAATATGTGAACCACTTAATTCCCCTCTTTGAACCTTTTCGGTTGGTGTTTTTCTGTGAATATCTGACCTTCAAAACGGCAAAAGTGTTCAAAATTCTGACCCTCCCCCATTGACCATTTGAAATATTTCCCTTCTTAAAGCCTACCACATACACACAGTTCTTCCTTCTGCATAATGACAAGACTAATCCCCACCCCAATTAATGGCAGGATATGTAAATGCTATTTGGTTTGGCCACTGATGGGAATTCTGTCTTCATTTTGATTTCCTTTATTGCACCTGCCCTTAGTAACACCAAACAATGGAAACTGAACTGGGTAGCTCTGCATTATCTAAAACACCCCTCGAGCCTATGGAAAGGATGGGGGGGGGGGGGTGTAATAAAAAGATTAAGCTTCACAGTCATCAAAATTAGCAGCAAACACCATGGGAAATAGTAGAGAGTGGTAGGGTATGGAGGTGGGAATGTAAATAAAAATAAAATAAATACCTCCTCAAGCAGCTGCTTGCCACAGAGGTCTGACAGGAGACTGCCAGTTTATATGCCATAGTAGAAGGTCTGAGAGGATGGCAGGACCTCAGCAGAAAAACAATACATACATCCATGCTTTATCCGGGGCTCGAACCCAGATCCCTTAGATCAGTAGCCAAGCACGCTAACCACTCGGCCATGGGATGGCGTGGGAAAACATCTGTTTGTATCTTTTACTAGAAATCTTTGGCTGGCTCCTCTTGATTTCTAGCCTGCCACTCCTACCCCTATTTGACCTTGAACCTAACACCAGATCTGAAAATTCTTATTTCTCAATTCTACTGCCTCAAATAGCTCTATTGACCAATTTTTAGCTCTCCAGCATTGGTATATCGAAATTTAACCTTTGACCTTGAAGGATTTTATTTAACATAGCATAAGGTCATAGCAAAGGTACGTTATTTCTGAAATGAACGAGGTTTCGGATACGAAACCAAAAAAAAAAAATTCCTTGGCACGGAAATCATTTCTCATGGGGGAGGGCAATTTCAGGAAGGGTTTCACCCCCCCCCCCCCCCCCCCACACACACACACTTAACTCACTGAGGACGTTTTACACCCCCCTCCCCTTGGCAAATTTTCGTTAAAAAAAATTATGAGCTTTTGTTTATATTGAATGATTTTAAAAGCATCCTCCTCCTCCTCCTCAGTATCTTGATTGTGTCCATATAACATTGTTGTTTTTGCTTTGGTGCACTTTGCCAAAAAAACCCAAAATTCAATACTCGAGAAAAAAAAAATCGGCCAAGAAATGTTCCTCCATTTCATGCACATGACAGAAAATCCCATTAATGTGTGAGCAATCTGTCACTTTGTATAATGCTGGTCTGTGTTTCAAATTATACACTGAAGTGCCATTGAATTAAGGATAGCAGTCTAATAACATGTTGGACCCCTTTGGCCCTAATAACAGCTGCCACACTACAAGATAAGGACTCCACAGGCAAGGTTCCACAGATATGGCAACCCATGCATCCTCCAGAGCTGTCCACAATTCTCTTAAGATTGTCACTGATGGGACATGGGCACAAACAATCTGCTCAATGGTATCCCAAAGATTTTCGATGGGATTTAAATCTGGACTTCTAGGTGGCCAATTCATTATTTCAAAGTCAGCAGAATGCTCCTGCAACCATGCTGTAGCCAACCTGGACCTGTGAGATGAACAGTTGTCTTGCTGGTAAACGCCATCTCCATTGGGATGCAAGATGCCATAAATGGATGTAAAGAGTCAGTCACGAGTTCTACATATCGGGATGCATTGAGAGTTGTCGGTGTATGTACCCAAGGTCCCACAGATGTCCAACTGAAGACACCCCAGGCCATCACTGAGCCACCACCAGCTTGTACTGTTCCAACCTGACATGCAGGATACATGGCTTCATGGGGTTGGTGCCATACTCTCAGTCTCCCATCGACGTGATGAAGTTTAAATTGGGATTCATCACTCCAGGCTATCTGTTGCCATTTTTTGATGGTCCAGTTTCGATGTTCTTTAGCCCAGGCAAGGCATTGAGCCCGGTGTTGTGCTGTTAGAAGTGGGACTCTCGTAGGTCGGTGGCTCCCGAAGCTGAGAAAATGAAGTGAGCGTTGCACAGTCCGTGCACTGACTTCCCAGCTGGAACCCACTCCCAGATGGGAGGTGATTTCAGATCATGTCTGGCTCCTATTGGTCCATATGACGTAAGTCAGACAGCGAAGCCCACAATCTTTCAAGGCTAGTTGTCCTTTGCAATTTGTCTAGGTGCTTGTTTTTTTGCCAGAATTTTCATATTCCCGGAACATTCTTGAAACTATTGCATGAGAAAATCCAAGTTCATTGACAATTTTGGAGATTGAGTGTTCCATCAGTCAGGCACCTACAATCTGCCCTCAATCAAATGACTCTAAATCCCATGCCTTTACCATAACGCTTGTCAAGATGAATGTTTGGGGAAGTGAACACTGATAGCTAAATATGACCAGAGTTTCAGCTGCACATGCGAGCAAATGCGGTACTTGCAGTACTGAATTTGGATAATGTCTCCTATCCCTAATTCAATGGCACTTCAGTGTACAATACTGAAAAGAATCATTAAAAATAATGTTTCAGGTAAATATTATAGTATTCAGGAAGAAATTTCATTTTTATTAATATACGATTTAACTACTTTTATTCATCAGGTTTTCTGAAAGCCTTAATTGCATAGTCCCATCTAATTTTTTACTTTATCTCTGTGAAGAAGTCTTATTAAAATTAATATTCTTCAAAATTTGCTTTAATTTCTTATTTTCATAAAATTTGTAATTAAATTATGTTTAATTTTGTATATAATATGATCTATTTCAGTTGGGTTTTTTTTTTAAATCTAAATTTGACTTGTTGATATAACTTATCACATTCGACAAAAAAACTGGACTTTTCTGAAAGTACCATCCCGTGGCCGAGTGGTTAGCGTGCTTGGCTACTGATCTAAGGGACCTGGGTTTCAACCCCGGGTAAGGCATGGATGTCTGTGTTGTTTTTCTGCTGTCCTGCCATCCTCACAGACCTACTATGACATATAACTGACAGGCTCCTGTCAGACCTCTGTGGCAAGCAGCTGCTTAAGGAGGTATTTATTATTTATTTTATGTTACCATAAAAAAAATTATGAAACAAGAGTAATTTTCTTACTTCAAGTAAATTTTTTTTTGTTATTCAGATATAAACAGCCTTTCTATTCATGTGCATTATAATTATTTCTATTAGATTTTTTTAAATAAATTTTTATTTGCATTGCCAGATGAATTTTTTACTACGTCTAAAAATTCCCTATTAAAGTAAAACTTGTCTTTTTTCGTAAAATATTTTATTTTCAGAAAAATTCAGAATTAAATGCTGATTAATTTGGTATATAGCATGCCATAATTCCTTTCATTAGTTATTTGGCGAAAAGGTCTAAAAAAATTTTTTTTTTGCCTGATCAGTGTCAAAAAAAAGCTGGTCCTTTGGATGAAATTCAGTTTTTTTTTGACAGAACCCTGGAAGAGATAAATATTTAAGTGCACAATTTGGTTTTGTTAATGAGATTAAACAGATAATGTTGTAGTCCCAGCACCTATCTCAAGTATTTTAAATATTTCTTATCGAATGGGTCCAACCAGACCGTGCAATTTAGTTCTCCAAGCAAGTCTGTCCTGAGCTATATCTACTGCATCTGGCCACTGCACACCAATTCTAACAAGGTCCTGTTTGACATTGTCTGCCCACCGCATCCTAGATCTCCCCCTCTTTCTGAGGCCTTCAAGCATACTATTCATAACCCTATTCACCAATCTATAATTATTCATAAGAGCAACATGGCCAAACCAATAGAGTCTCTCTCTGCACAATATGCTGCTTAAAGGAGGTTGCAAACTCCTTCGCCTAATCTCATCATTAGTTACAAAGTTAAACCACCTAATGCCCAAAATACTGCGTAAGCATCTAGAATCAAAAGCATCTAGTTCCCTGTTATCTTGCTTACACAGCGTCCAAGTTTCACTACCATAACTAACCCTAGAAAGAACCAAACTATTATACAGTCTAATTTTAGTCTTTAGGTCTATACACCTATTTCTCCACACTCTCCCTAGATTCTTCAAAGTCCCGGCAGCAATCCCAATTCATCTGTTAATCTCATGCCGCACATCACCATTATCTGTTACATAGCTCCCAAGATAATTAAACTGAGACACCTGCTCAAGACTGCAACCATTCAGATTAACTGAATCACAGCCTGCCTGACCAATTTTCATCACTTTAGTTTTCTCTCTGTTTATAACCAAACCTACTCTACTACCAGTCTCATCAACAGCTCGAATGAAAGAGTTCATCTCATCAACATCATTTGCCAAAGGGGCTAAATCATCAGCATAATCTAAATCAGAAATTTTCGTATCTCCAGCCCATTTAAGGCCAAAAGCTTTTCCTTGAAGTGAATTTCACATAACATAATCAACAACCAAACTAAAGAGAAAAGGAGACAAAATGCACCCTTGTCGAACACCAGAAGTAATGCTAAACCAATTGCTACAAGACTTACCAACTTTCACACATGACTCAGTGTTATTATGGAGAGCTTTCATTATGTTAACTAACTTGTCTGATATGCCACATGATCTCACAATCAATCACAAATTATGACGATCAACAGAGTCGAAAGCCTTTTTGAAATCAACAAAGCTAGCAACCAAAGGTTTCTGAACCTCTAAACATTTCTCAAGAATCTTCCTAAGTGAAAATATCTGATCCACACATCCCCTTCCACTTCTGAATCCACATTGCTCATCACGCAATTGCCTGTCAACCAGATTCTTAATTCTATTAAGCACAATCATGCAAAGAACTTTCTCTGGAACAGAGAGTAGGCTGATACCCCTATAGTTATCACAAGAATTGCGATTACCTTTTTTGAAAATAGGGATAATAATAGCTCTGGTAAAATCCTTAGGAACCATTCTTTTATCATAAAAGATATTCAAAATTTCAGTCATCCAAGTGGTAACTGAAACATTCTCAGCTCTAAGCATTTCTGTAGTAATTTCATCTACCCCTGAGGATTTATGAAGTTTAAATTTAGAAATAGCCAAAATAACTTCAGGTTGTGTTATAGGGCCAACATTAAAGCCATCAATGCATCTATTAACATTGCAAACAATGGGAGTAGAACTAACCACATTGTTTAGAACATCACTGAAATGCTCACCTAGCATGACAGAATCCTCACCTTTAAACCATACTTGATGCAAAACTAGTTTTTAGGTGTATTTAATTCCATGGGGGGGGGGGGGGGGTGATAAGACAGTGATGCCATACATCAACTTGAAGAAATGTTTAATATCATTCTAGGGTATAACATACTGTGCTTCTGAAAGATGGTGCTGAAACATTCATTCAGTTTGAGCATGATGTGCCATAGTCTGGGCAATGTGATAAGTCATCGTTCCATTACGTCCAACAGTGAATAAATTCAAGGGCTTTGAAAGCAAGAAAGGAATATTCACATCATAAAGACAATTTATTCAGATGTTTGTGTTTATGTGAAGGAACATTGTCCTGCTGAGAAAGATCACTATGCACCCATGACAGTGTGAGTTGGAGGATAATACGAATATATCACTGAGCATTCATAATGCACTTAATAACTACAAAGATGAAAGGCCATATTTGATGGCACCCCATACCACAACATCTGATGTTTGGGTTATGTGATGCTCACAAATACAAGATGGTTAATCTATGTTACCCAGGAACTACATTTTGGTAGTGATGGCAGTGAGCATCTCTAAAAAAATGCCTTTCAAAGTTATTGAACAATGGTTCTCTCAGACTCATTCTCTGACTTTGGTGAGGGATAATCACTAAAAACCACAAAGAGTAATTCTTCACTGCAACTGGTTCTATTCCTGCATTACTGCAATGTTATCTTTGATGGTAGCTTCTGCGAGTATTATAATAAAATATCATAACAGTGCCTATGATAAAGGTGGCATTTAACCTAATTTCTGCATGCACTGAAAATGAGTCTGCTCTAATTTGTCAACAGATTCCCAGTCTTAATGTTCCATTATACATCTAGGAGCTCCAGAAGAAGGGCAACAGTTGTGTGGCCATGCACTTAATGCTGCCAACACTGACTGGCAGTTCTTGCAATCCAGTGCACACAAGTGGCAGTGTTGTGAGTACTCTTTATAACTCACAATCATGGAATTAAAAGTGGTTTTTCCTGTATAAATCTGGGGCAGGGGTGGCTCAGTCACTGGCACACCAGGCTTGTAATCTACAGTTCCCAAGTTCAAGTCTTAGCTGGGCCAGTGTTGAGATTTATCTCCACAAAATTCCCTGCCATGAACTCAGTAGTAGGGGACACTGATTGTCTTGGAAAGGCCACAGTCTGTTGGATGGGACATTAAGCCCGATGTGCAGGAGTGCCATACCCTGTGCACATTCAAGAACACACTGGACAGTCTTGATAGGAAGCTACCACCTGTTTCCCAACAGCTGTTAGAGTGGGTCCCCTCCCCCCAACCTTCTCTGAGTCCTCGGTTCCTCGTGACCTAGCCATTTAGCCCATTATGTGGAAAAAAGTGCCACTCAGTGGTAAAACAACCCAACCCTGTATAAATCTAGTCGAAATAATACTTACCATGCATACAAATGAAAACACATAAATAAATATTTAGATATGGGGAAGGATTGCATAGATCATATCAACTGGCTAAACTGATCTAGAAGTCATTCCTCTACACTTCCCTAAAAAAAACAGAATATCCTCTTTGAAAGATAATAAGGTGGAGGTAAAGGCTTCAAATGCTACATCTGTAAAGTTTTATCCATCAGTGCTAGTGAATAGCAACTGCCCATTTCCAGTGTATATATGTACCATTTGTAGGTCAGCCCAGTAAATTCTTAAATTTTTAAGAGAGTAGGAGTAATGAACAATTTTTGAAATATAATTTCTTAATTTGATAATAAGATGGAGACATTTACCAATGAAAATAAACATTTTTGGGGAATTTGTTTGTTTTTGTTGCAGTAGAATACAAAAAAAATTACCTACCTAACCTGTAGTAAATTGTTCCTCTATTGTAGAATGCAACTGCAAATTCACTATCATATTTCAGTGCCATGGTATAGTCAGTTATAGCTTCATTAAACATAACTTGCTTGTACCGAACATGTCCTCGGTTGTTGTATGCTTTAGCTAGCAATTTATTTCTGAAATGATAATTAGCAAACACTATTGCAAAAAAAAACACTAATGTATCAAAATAGAGACACATGGAACCTACTAAAAACACAAGTTTATGAGAGCAAATATTTTGCTCATTTTCTTACAAATCACATATATCTCAGAGTAGTTAAGGAAATACCAATTATAATAGAATAAATAGCAAAAAATTATGAAAAGATCCTTACATTTTGCACCAAGTGGTTATGTAAACCCATCCAGGTTACTAGAGACAGTGAAAATGGTTATTTGGCATCAGTTGTACATTTATTACATAGTTGCACACGATCAAGTACTGATACTCCTTAATATTGAATATTTCTGTATTCCAGAAAGAAGAGTCCATATGCCTTAACTGCCTACTATGAGGTTGAATTTCTAACCTGCCCTGATTTTGATGTAGAAAAATTAAAAATATAAACATTTTAGCTAAAGTAGATCAATTATAATTCAGACTTTCTCATAAAAAAAAATACAAATCAAAATTTAAAGGATTCTGCACAAAAATAATACAAAATTTTACACTTAAAGAAGGTATCTTACCATTCATGTGACTGATGCCCAAGAATTGATACCTGTTTCTGGTTAGTTCATGGTAGAATTACATCTTGAACTTTTTTTGCATTCTGAAAGCATTTTTTTTTACCTTTTAAGTATGTTATTTCATGACACAACATTTGTGTTGTGTCATGACAGACAGACAGATACCATGCATAATCAATCCTCTTGGAGATAATGGATATGGAAGACCAACCAGACTGTTTAGTTTGCCAAACATACCTATACTGAGCAACTACTACAATTGGTATTTGTAGGTTAATTCTAGGAATGTTTTATTCAACACTCTACCTACCGTATATTTCCGCAGATAAGACGATAGTTGAATCATAGAAAAAGGCCCCCAAAATCCAGGTCGTCTTATAGGTCAGATACAAAAAAAACGTAACAATACTAAAGGAGGCTTTTCCTTTATGCGTGCAACCACCGACTGCGAGTGATCTTGAAAATTACTACAACTTATTGAAAAATCTATCATATTATTTAAATTCGCTATATGATAATGCATTACATTGTAATAGTAAATAATACATTACATTGTAATAGTAAAACAATACTAAAACAAAATAAATATTAAAAGTTATGTTTATTTAGATACTGAGGAAAAAACGGACAAACCGTAATTATTTACTAGTACAGAATAGGGTATGTCCACAAAATAGAATAGCCCATACGACGATTTTGTAAATAGTCAAGGTCATTACCCGAATGCCCGAATCAGTGTGAATGTTTGCAAATAGGACATAATTCCATATACGCTATACTGTATTATTTTCCAGATGATGATCGCCGATCTAAACTAAATTCATAGGCTGTTGATAGTTTGGGATAGTCTTATAGGACAGATAGATGCTAAAACTATAAAACTTTGACGAAAATTTATACGTCTTATCTGCGGAAATATACGGTACCTTAAGTTTGCCCCTTTTCCTTAAATCTTACCACTTTGAGGACCAGTAAAATTTGTTGAAAGTTACAAATTTCAATTTCAACTGGTAGCTTTCTATCGTTCATGAAGGCAAATACCTTATTCCGGCCATAAGTATGATGATTACAGAATACGTCGATTCATGTCTCTGGTCTGCAATGTGTTATGGAATTTTATAAATCTATTGACTAATCTGTAGTTCCACCTACAGGCAACATGGTCACAAATGAAATCTCACCACGTATAAGATGATGCTTTTCTCTACATAGGATGTTGCTCATAAAGGAGTTGATGAGTGCTTCATCTAACATCATTATTTACATAATCAAACCATTTAATACCAAAGATGATGTATAACCACTTGGAATCCAATGCATCATTCCTTATCTTGTTTACAAAGGAGACCAAGTTTCACTAGGACTCCTTAGTTGCAGCCAACTTTAGAAAGGACCAAAATATTATATAACTTAATTTTAGTCTTATTGGCATTCATCTATTTTTGGAATCCTGCACAGACAATTAAAATTCCATCAGAATGCCAATTCTCCTATTCATGTTTCACATTACCTGTATCTGTCAGAGAACTCCCAAGATAAATTAAGAGCAATCCCAAGGTCCCAGAGGGCTTGGAGAGGAGGTTTAAGGCAGGAACACATATCTCTATGTCACTCCACAGATATTTTATTGGACTGAGATATGGAAAGACTGCATGCAACTCCATTCATTGGATACTTGTCCTTAAGTTATCCCTCTGTCTTGTTGTTTGTGGACAGGCATCAGTCATTAGGAGAAAATTATTATCTACTGCAGAGCATAGGGCTTGACATAGAGATCAAAGATCTTATCCCAATATCAGAATTCAAAAGAACCTCCATCAAACATGTGGAAGTCAGTACAGTCATTCAGTGAAAACCTGGTCAACTCAGTTAGACCATGGTCAAATTTATCATTCAATGTTAAATGATAAAATACATAGGAAAAACATGCCGATAAATGGCAACATGAATGACAGAACATCAATATGACTTGGAAAATAAACTAAGTAAAACAGCATTAATGCAGACAATTCTGCAAGCTAATTAATTAAAATCTAATAATAAACATAAAAAAAAAGTGTAACACAGATGTAAAACTGATACCATCACATGGACACTGCGGTCAGTGTATTGGTTACGGTCCTCAGCTAACAGATGGCACTACTCAAGTGCCTTATGACATCGGAGTATAAAGTATGATGTCGATGTGTAAAGTATGATGTAGAAACTTAACTGTTAGTTGTTGTGACCTATGGCTCTTTCATTTGTTTCTTTTGGGTGGGTAATGTGTAATCACGTGTAGTGTGTGTGATTTGACGGGAGTGTGAAGTTACGTTTGATTTTTTCCACCATTTTTGCTTTATAATTTGTTTGGATAACATGCCTGTACAGTTAGAGGTAAATGCGTATGTATCCTATATTTAATGAGGGTTTTTCAGTGATAGCTAGAATAATTAATATGTTGTTTTTTGGAAAACTCATTAAGATATGGTAGATAATAAGTTATTAAAGATATTTTGGAATTGAAATTATTTAATATTAGGAGGGTTGTTGTTGATGGTGCTGATGAACTGTTTTGTAATGGGAGTTCGGTAGATATTTACTGCTGAGTGTAGGGGTGATGTTTTTGTAAGTTGTTTGGAGTGAGGGGCATTTGAAGGGTTTGGGAGGAGTGGTTAACCAGATAGAATTATTTTAAATTTTTTTTTGTGTTTAGTATGATGCAGTAGTATGTGTTTTGTTGTGAGTGGAAGAAAATGGCAAAAGTTTATAATGTGGAGTGATTAAGCTTAAAAAATAGTTTTTATGGGGGTGTTAGGATTTTAGGAGAATAGTTTTTGATGAAACATATAGTTTTCACAGGATTGTAATGTAGTGGGGGGAAGGAGTATGCATTGGGGAAAGAATGTTGGAAGTTTTTTCTTATGGGACTGAACATGGCGGTAGTAATGGACACGTGTATTTCATTATCATAGTTTGGAATGAATTGAGTGTTTTTAGTAGTTACATGTAGTATGGTAATTATTAGTGTATTATGGTGATTTATTAATTTTGTTATATATTTTGGAGTCTTTTAAAGTTACTTATATGACTTATTGTGGATATGTGGAAGCATTTGGGGGCTTTTTGATGTAGAAATTATAAGTTGGGTGTTTTACCTCTGAGTGGCACTTTTTTGCACACCATGAGCAAAATGGCTAAGTCACAAGGACCCTGAAGTCTCAGAGAAGGTTAGGGGAGAGGACCCACTGGAACAGCTGTTGGGAGACAGATGGTAGCCTCCCATGAAGGCCATTCAGTGTGTCCTTTAACGTGCACAGGGTATGGCTTTCCCGCACATGGGGGCACGGCTTAACGTCCCAACAGATGGAGGTGGCCTTTCCAAGCCCATCGGTGTCCCCTACTGACAGTGGGCAGGGTGGGGAATTTTGAGGAGATAAATCTCGACGCTAACCCAGCTGGACTCAAACCTGGGAACTGCAGATTACGAGCCCAGCACTCTACCGACTGAGCCATCTCCACCGCAGAAATTATGGGTATTGTAGAATTGTCAGTGTGGAAAAACATGGTAATTTTTGATGATGTCAGGAAGGTAATCAATAATTTAGGGGAGGGCAATTTGAGCTGTAAGACTCTTTTTTTTTTGTTGTATCTGATGAGATCATTTGGTTTCAGGAGCTTGTAATTTGGTTGGTGCACGGTTTTTGATTTTTTTGCTTTTTGGTATGTGTTATGACCAGTGAGATTTAGTTTTGGCAGCTTTTTTATAATGCCAGTCAGCGATGCATTGCCAATGGTGTTTTTGGTTTTGAGATTGGTGTTCGATTTCATTGATTCTGGTGATTTATTTGGGCTAATTATTGTATGTGTGACTGGATTGATTAGTTTGTGGAAATATATTTGTGGAGTGTTTTAATTATCGGGAAAAGAGGGGGGAGATTTCAGGTATTTGCAGTATATGGGAAGGCAACTTTAGTGTAGTTTGTGTGTTAGTTAGTGTGGGATGTTTTTAATGGGACACAAATTACCATTACCATGGTAATGGTACTTTGTGTTTGACGTAAACCGGGTTTTTTGTTTCTATGGTAACGAAAAAAAAAACTTTTTTCTAGAAATCCATTTGGGTTAGGGTCTCGGGGGTTGTGGGAATCAACTAAAAGGCCTGTTTCGTTATGTTGCGTCAAAAAAAAATGACGGCTGAAGACCATGATCTGTACTACTGCCGAAACTGCTATTGAATCACCTGACAGGAAAAGTGCTGAATATCTGCTAGAGGAACACCCTTATAAAAACAGTAATGTAACACCATGAACACTTACACTGCTTGATGAAATGAAAGCAAAAGCACATAGCAGTGTATGATTTTAACTAAGATAATTTTAGATATTTAGTTAATTTATATGTATTAAGTTATGACTAATGAACCAATGAACTGTGAAGAGAGCAAAGGGTACCACTGGATATAGTGAATGTTATGAAAGCAACAGCTCCATTGAAAGAAGTGATAAAACATCAAGAAAATGTCCTGCTCATATGATGTTAAGTTGAACTGGCAACTCATCCTTACCAGAAAATTGTAATACAGAGCACAAATAATAAGATGAACTTAAGTACATCTAAAAATCTCTGGAAAGAACAAAAAAAGGACTGAGTGCATCAACTATCTATTATGGACTAACAACAACAATCAGGATAAGTAATGGTAAAATATACTTTATTCTTTCATAGCTTTAAAAAAAATTTAAAGTATTGTCAACTAATACAAGATGACTGTCATCAATCATATAGTATGTAAGGTAGTGATAGAAAGTAGCTTAAAAGGGCTCACCTTGGTTCTCATCGGGAAAAATAGCACGAGCTCCCCCCCCCCCCCCCCAAACACACACACACACACACACTTAGAATTACAAGGTAAAAGTTTCAGTGCACAATCATCACAACTTTTCTTAATCCTTCCAGGTTGTTGTCCAAAATCTTTACATCTAGAGGCCCAGCTATTTTTACACTATAATCAGCTAAAAAAAATTACTTTAGAACTTTTTTTTGCCACACAATTAATGAAAGGAATTATGGTATGTTAAATAAATGGTAAATACGTAGTCACTGGAAGGAGAGCTATGCACCAATTCCCTGTGATGATGCATAGAACCAGCCAGGCCTAACACCTAATGTCTGACCCCACCATCTCGTGGTGCAGACTGTTAGTACCTTTCAAGAGAGATACTCTATGTGGAAGTGAACGGAAGGGGAGGGCTGCCAGATTAGTGTGGCCTACTGATCTGGACAACTATGGCTACTTTTCTTTTTTTTCTACCCTGCTGAGGAGTGGTCAACCACACAGGGTCCAGATGGAAATATAAAGGTCAGATTCTTAAAAATAATCTTAAATTTCTCTTTTCAGGGAGGAATGATAATAAACATCACCAAAGCGTGGGTCTGCTTCTCAGCAAACACGATCTAGGATATGACTGCATTAATGGATGTTTCTTACTAGGATGCTAGGATGTTTCTTACAGCAAAATTTCAGACAAGTATTAAAGACTTGAATGTTATCTGCTGTTATGCCCCGACTGAGGATAAGGATGAGAAGGATAGGTTTTACGGACAACTTTAGGATATTTTGAATTCTGTCAAGAAAGGAGATATTACCCTTATTCTTGGTGACTTCAATGCCAAAGTTGGTACTGACTCTGACATTTGGGCAGGAGTAATAGGCCCTTTTGGTATTGGTAGCTGCAATGGCAATGGGCAATGTCTCCTACAGGTAAGTAAACTCAATGGATTCAGAATAACTAACACTTATTACAAACACCGTGACATACATATGTACACATGGGTTTCACCTAATGGGCTGCATAAGAATATGATTGATTACATATTAATTAACAGCAAATGGGCTAGTTCTGTTAGGAATACCAGGACATATAGGGGAGCTGAAATTGGATCTGACCATTACCTTGTTAAAAGTGTCTTGCAACTTAAACTTAAAAAGTGTTGTGCTAAGGTTAAAAAATTTACTTTTAATACTGAAGCTCTGAAAGATCCAGTTATAGCCAAAGCTTACCATGATAGGTTACTTAGTCATTATGACAGTCATGGTTTGCTTACTACTGAAGTTGAGGAAGAATGGGACCATTTTAAACAGGTGTTTTTGGAAACTAACAGTACTCTTTTAGGGAAAAAGGAGCAGAAGAGGTAGATTTATCTGAGTGATAAGGCACTTGAGCTTATTTCAGAAAGAAAGAACTGCAGGAATGTCCATAATCAATACCCTACTAGTCCTAATAGAAAGCATTACAGAGAGCTTAATAAATGTGTAAAGGATCAGTTAGCTGCTGATAAGAATCTTTGACTTGATCGCTTGGCTGACAAAGCCCAGGAAGCAGTTAGACAGCACAACAGCAGAGAGCTGTACCAGATAGTTAATATTTTGTGTGGTAGAAAATGGACAGGTTTATTGGGATTGAAGGATAAACAAGGTAAGGTTATAGAAGGTGAGGATTCTGTCATGGCTAGGTGGGCTGAGCATTTCAGTGATGTTCTAAACAATGTGGTTAGTTCTACTCCCATTGTTTCCAGTGATGATAGATGCATTCGTGGCTTTAATGTTGACCCTATAACACAATCTGAAGTTATGTTGGCTATTTCTAAACTTAAACTTCATAAATCCCCAGGGGTACATGAAATTACTACGGAAATGCTTAGGGTTGGGAATGTTTCGGTTACCACTTGGATGATTGAATTTTAAATATCTTTCATGATAAAGGTATGGTTCCTAAAGATTTTACAGTCTAAAGATTTCGCAGTTCTTGTGATAACTATAGGGGTATCAGCCTACTCTCTGTTCCAGGTAAAGTTCTTTCCATGATTGTGCTTAATAGAATTAAGAATCTGATTGACAGGCAATAGTGTGATGAGCAATGTGGATTCAGAAGTGGTAGGTGATGTGTGGATCAGATATTTTCACTTAGGCAGATTCTTCAGAAATGTTTAGTTTCAGAACCCTTTGGTTGCTAGCTTTGTTGATTTCAAAAAGGCTTTTGACTCTGTTGATCGTCATAATTTGTGGTTGATTGTGAGATCATATGGTATATCTGACAAATTAGTTAACATAATGAAAGCTCTCTATAATAACACTGAGTCGTGTGTGAGAGTTGGTAAGACTTGTAGCAATTGGTTCAGCATTACTTCTGGTGTTCGACAAGGGTGCATTTTGTCCCCTTTTCTCTTAGTTTGGTTATTGATTATGTTATGCGAAATTAACTTCAAGGGAAAGATTTTGGCCTTAAATGGGTTGGAGATACGAAAATTTTTGATTTAGATTATGCTGATGATTTAGCCCTTTTGGCAAATGATGTTGATGAGATGAACTCTTTCATTCGAGCTGTTGATCAAACTGGTAGTAGAGTAGGTTTAGTTATAAACAGAGAGAAAACTAAAGTGATGAAAATTGATCAGGCAGGCTCTGGTTCAATTAATCTAAATGGTTGCACCCTTGAACAAGTGTCTCAGTTGAATTATCTTGGGAGCTATATAACAGTTACTGGTGATATGCAGCACGAGATTAACAGACGAATAGGGATTGCTGCTGGGACTTTTAAGAATCTACGGAGAGTGTGGAGAAATAGGCGTATACACCTAAAGACTAAAATTAGACTGTATATAGTTTGGTTCTTTCTAGGGTTAGCTATGGTAGTGAAACTTGGACACTTTGTGAACAAGATAACAGGAAACTAGATGCTTTTGATTCTAGATGAACAGTGTGCCCATAGGCCTCAGAAAGAGGGGGAGACCTAGGATGAGGTGGGCAGACAATGGCAAACAGGACCTTATTAGAATTGGTGTGCAGTGGCCAGATGCAGTTTATGTAGCTCAGGACAGACTTGCTTAGAGAACTAAACTGCACTCTCTGGTTGGACCTCCGTAGCCCATGGCTGCTTGAGGACGATGATGATGATGATGAAAGCAGAAGTCTGTTGCTTATTTGCTGAGGTCTTGCCATTTTCACAGGCCTTCTACTACGATGTATAAACTAACAGGTTCCTGTCAGACCTGTGTGTCAAGCAGCTGCTTAAGGTGTTGTATTAATCAGCATTCATTTCTGGATTTTCTGAAAATAAAATATTTTACGAAAAAAGATTACATTTCGTTTTAATATGGTTTTTATAGAGGCATGTAGTAAAAACATGCATCTGGCAATGCAAATAAAAATTTATTTAAAAAAAAAACTAAGAATTGGTTATAATGTACAAGAAAGAAAGGCTACTTTACTTGACGCAAGAATATTACTCCTCTTTTGTCTTTATCTGTACCATACTTTGGGGAAAGTCCAGGCTTCTTGACAACTGTGATGAGTCATATCAAGTCAACTTTGGAATTAAAAAAAAATAATCAACTAAAATAAGTCATTTATATACCAAATTATTTCTTTGGATGTTAAATTTTAGTGATCTTTGCTAAGCGTCGAAAGTCAGTGCACCAAAGCAAAAAAACCCGTCTGTATCGTTAGAGTGGTCCAGCGAATACATTGAGAGAGGAGGGTAAATTTTTAAAAACTTGAACAGACTTAAGAACTTAGATGAAGAAATCTGCTGGGGGGGGGGGGAGTAAACCGCTCAGTGTAGCGAGTGGGGTTCATTGTTATTGTGGTAATGGTATGTTTGACGTAAACCCGAATTACGTTACCATGGCAACAAAAAACAATCTTTTTCGTAGAAACTTCTTTGGGTCAGAGTTTGAGGGTTGTGGCTGCTTGTTACAGAAGTCTGGCAGGTCCCTCGGTAAAATAGAAAAATTTCTGCCATAACAAAATTATATAACTGACCTATTATACACTGCTCCGAAATCTTGTGGTCCTAAATTCTCTAATGCAGAAATTCCCTTAGTATATAAAACTTCGGCTTCGGCGTATTTATTTTGTTTCAAAAGGCATTCACACTGTACAAAATTGGAACAAATAATGCTCATAAGTAAATATGAAACATTCAGATTTAAAACACTCAAACTATAGAATTAATGCACGAATTAACATAAAAAAAAAACGAACGAGCTTCGGTTAGCGGAAGTGCCGTGTAGACCACCAAAGCGAGGTCATAACTCGTTGATGCATGTTGGGAGTATTTGGTTAAGCATTTTTTGGTAAAAAATTAATAGTAAATGATGTAACTGATATCTTTTTTTGTTATGGTAGTTATTTATCGTACTGTCCTGAAAACAAATAAATTGTTGCTTATTACTCTATGTATATTTATCAAAAATTCCCATATTGTAATGGTAAAACCAATTTCGAAGGGAAATATGCTACATCTTTAATAACTAAAATGAAGACATAAGTTGTGAATTGAATTTATAAAGGTGTGAAATAAAAATTATGAATAAGATTATAATTAAGAATTAGCTATTTGCATCTTAAGGAGACATTTAAGGCATACTTGCAGTTTACGTTGCTTATATTTTTTAGCAAAGGAGTAATGCGTTCATATGTAATAATGTATAACTATAATAATCATATTATCTGGTGAGCTGAGCCGTCCCGTGGCCGAGTGGTTAGCGCGCTTGGCTACTGATCTACGGGATCTGGGTTCGAACCCCGGGTAAGGCATGGCTGTTTGTGTCGTTTTTCTGCTGAGGTCCTGCCATCCTCTCAGATCTTCTACTATGACATATAAACTGACAGCCTCCTGTCAGACCTCTGTGGCAAGCAGCTGCTTGAGGGGATATTTATTTATTTTATTAGTGAGCTGAGCCGTAACCTTCGAGACTCAAGGCCTTTGAAATCTAAATTGACGTCACATCCGGTGGATCTACAGTGCTTCCTGCGCACGTAGTACAACCGTCGCAAATCGAGCAACTTTTTTATAAGGTCGGTGGGCATTTTTGTTTGATACTGTGCTCAAAAACTGATTGACATAGTACGATTATATTGTATATATGTACATTAATGTAATATTTCTATGGCAAACTTAAAAATAAGGAAGACGAAACTAAAATAGATCTTGATTTGTAATTGTGCTAAATTGATGACTAAAAATGCAGAGTAATCGTCGATTAACGTTCTCTGAACATGTATAACCATATATAAATTACCAGGAGCGTCATAATCGGTTCTACATATAATTACAATGACACAATATGTTTAAAAATAAGGTAAAATGCGAATAATTACTCCGTTATATATTAACAAAAATAAAATCATTTCCTTCACATATTTTTCCTGATAAATGCTGTCAATAATTGATCCAGTTTTTTATTCCATTGATAATATAATCATGACATATAAATTGTTATGGAAAACTAGTGTGTTATATTAAAAGGAAAAAAACACAAAAATAAATTAATGATATACTGTAATAACTTTAACTGTAACAATTGCAGTTATCATTTAATTGAAATACTTTTTCTTAGTAATTAGACTTAATTTATAGGACATGGATACAACCTTTCGATCGAATACATATTCAAAAACTAGCAGGAAAAGCGCATCTAAACTTTACAAACTACAATTTACTGCAAGCACAATACACATTTTGGTTTACAAAGCTACCTGTAAATCTATGACTTAAGATTTGATAATATATCGCTCAACTAACTTCCCAAATGTAAAGAAAATAGTCTCTAATCAATCTTCAATTGTTACAAATATAATTCTATGCAGCCTGGTAAAGAAAGATTAAATCATTTAGGTATACATCTTTCCAGATATAAGCCAGTGGTGTAAAACCACTAAACTAACAGACTGCCTTTTTCCATTAGTTTAGTGGTCTTAGAACACTGTGGCCTGTACCTGGAGAGATATGGTTCAAATCCCACATGCCAACAAAACTATTAATTTCAAAGCCAAGAGTGGAGTCCAACTCTGTGGATACTATTATTGAGTGTAGACAACTTTCTTTTTTTTGGCACTAAGACATTTTTTCTTATTTCCCAAATTCTCTAATAAACAATCATTTTTTTTTTAAATATATTTATTGAACACCAAATAATCATTTCTAGAGATTTTCCAATACAGTGGCCAAATTCATCATCATCATCATCATCATCAGGCAGCCATGGGCTACGGAGGTCCAACCAGACCATGCAATTTAGTTCTCCAAGCAAGTCTATCCTGAGCTACATCTACTGCATCTGGCCACTGCACACCAATTCTAACAAGGTCCTGTTTGACATTGTCTGCCCACCGCATCCTAGGTCTCCCCTTCTTTCTGAGGCCTTTAGGCACACTGTTCATAACCCTATTCGCCAATCTATAATTATTCATACGGGCAACATGGCCAAACCAATGGAGTCTCTCTCTGCACAATATGCTGCTTAAAGGAAGTTGCAAACTCCTTCGCCTAATCTCATCATTAGTTACAAAGTTGAACCACCTAATGCCCAAAATACTGCGTAAGCATCTGGAATCAAAAGCATCTAGTTTCCTGTTATCTTGTTTACAAAGCGTCCAAGTTTCACTACCATAACTAACCCTAGAAAGAACCAAACTGTTATACAGTCTAATTTTAGTCTTTAGGTGTATACGCCTATTTCTCCACACTCTCCATAAGTTCTTAAAAGTCCCGGCAGCAATCCCTAATCGTCTGTTAATCTCATGCCGCACATCACCATTATCTGTTACATAGCTCCCAAGATAATTAAACTGTGACACCTGCTCAAGACTGCAACCATTCAGATTAACTGAATCACAGCCTGCCTGACCAATTTTCATCACTTTCGTTTTCTCTCTGTTTATAACCAAACCTACTCTACTACCAGTCTCATCAACAGCTCGAATGAAAGAGTTCATCTCATCAACATCATTTGCCAAAAGGGCTAAATCATCAGCATAATCTAAATCAGAAATTTTCGTATCTCCAGCCCATTTAAGGCCAAAATCTTTCCCTTGAAGTGAATTTCGCATAACATAATCAATAACCAAGCTAAAGAGAAAAGGAGACAAAATGCACCCTTGTCGAACACCAGAAGTAATGCTAAACCAATTGCTACAAGCCTTACCAACTCTCACACATGACTCAGTGTTATTATAGAGAGCTTTCATTATGTTAACTAACTTGTCTGATATGCCATATGATCTCACAATCAATCACAAATTATGACGATCAACAGAGTCGAAAGCCTTTTTGAAATCAACAAAGCTAACAACCAAAGGTTTCTGAAACTCTAAACATTTCTCAAGAATCTGCCTAAGTGAAAATATCTGATCCACACATCCCCTACCACTTCTGAATCCACATTGCTTATCACGCAATTACCTGTCAACCAGATTCTTAATTCTATTAAGCAGAATCATGCGAAGAACTTTCCCTGGAACAGAGAGTAGGCTGATACCCCTATAGTTATCACAAGAACTGCGATCACCTTTTTTGAAAATAGGGATAACAATAGCTCTGGTAAAATCCTTAGGAACCATGCCTTTATCATAAAAGATATTCAGAATTTCAGTCATCCAAGTGGTAACCAAAACATTCCCAGCTCTAAGCATTTCGGTAGTAATTTCATCTACCCCTGGGGATTTATGTACTTTAAGTTTAGAAACAGCCAAAATAACTTCAGATTGTGTTATAGGGCCAACATTAAAGCCACCAATGCATCTATCATCATTACAAACAATGGGAGTAGAACTAACTACATTGTTTAGAACATCACTGAAATGCTCAGCCCACCTAGCCATTACAGAATCCTCCCCTTCTATAACCTTGTTTATTTTTCAATCCTTGTATACCTGTCCGTTTTCTACCACACAAAACATTAACTATCTGGTACAGCTCTCTGCTGTTGTGCTGTCTAACTGCTTCCTCGGCTTTGTCAGCCAAACCATCAAGCCAAAGATTCTTACCAGCAGCTAACTGATCTTTTACACGTTTATTAAGTTCTCTGTACTGCTTTCTATTAGGACTAGTAGGGTATTGATTAAGGGCATTCCTGCAGTTCTTTCTTTCCGAAATAAGCTCAAGTGCCTTATCACTCAGATAATTCTGTCTCTTCTGCACCCTTTTTCCTAAAAGAGTACTGTTAGTGTCCAAAAAAGCCTGTTTAAAATGATCCCATTCTTCCTCAACTTCAGTAGTAAGCAAACCATGACTGTCATAATGACTAAGTAACCTATCATGGTAAGCTTTGGCTATAACTGGATCTTTCAGAGCTTCAATATTAAAAGTAAATTTTTTAACCCTAGCACAACACTTTTTAAGTTTAAGTTGCAAGACACTTTTAACAAGGTAATGGTCAGATCCAATTTCAGCTCCCCTATATGTCCTGGTATTCCTAACAGAACTAGCCCATTTGCTGTTAATTAATATGTAATCAATCATATTCTTATGCAGCCCATCAGGTGAAACCCATGTGTACTTATGTATGTCACGGTGTTTGTAATAAGTGTTAGTTATTCTGAATCCATTGAGTTTACTTACCTGTAGGAGACGTTGCCCATTGCCATTGCAGCTACCAATACCAAAAGGGCCTATTACTCCTGCCCAAATGTCAGAGTCAGTACCAACTTTGGCATTGAAGTGACCAAGAACAAGGGTAATATCTCCTTTCTTGACAGAATTCAAAATATCCTGTAGTTGTTCATAAAACCTATCCTTCTCATCCTCATTGGCATCCTCAGTGGGGGCATAACAGCAGATAACATTCAAGTTTTTAACGCTTGTCTGAAATTTTGCTGTAAGAAACCTTTCATTAATGCACCTATATCCTAGAAGAGCATCACTAGCGTGTCTGCTGAGAAGCAGACCCACGCCTTGGTGATGCTTATTGTCGTCCTTCCCTGAAAAGAGAAATTTAAGATTATTTTTAAGAATCTGACCTTTATCTGTCCATCTGGTTTCTTGCAAGCCGAGAATATCTAAATTATAATGGTGGAATTCTTGTGTGAGAACATCAAGAGAAAAAGCTCTGTGCAGAGTCCTCACATTCCAACTACCTATGGAGAGAAAATGGTTAGTGGGATGTTTAAAGAAACTATGTTTATTGAGAGAGGGAATGCCGACAATATCAAACAGCCCCTTAATCGCAGACATGGGGCAAAGACCCGTTCCCCCACCACTAAAGGCTGAAGCCATCTACACTGGAAGACTTCCTCCAATGTAGAATTTGACGATGCCAATAGAAGCAAAGAGTTCAGGTGCCTGCGATGACTTCTGCTCAGAATTATCCACCAGCTGATAAACATATGCTGTGAATCTATTCACTTGGGGCTGTCAACCCACAAACAAACAGAAAACACAGCGGAAGATTTTCCCTCCACAGAAGCCCATCAGTGCAGCAAAATCAGGATCCATAATCAAGCTCAGAGCCATATATCTGTCCAGTAGGTTTATATGGTCAGCACCAGGACCCTGTGTGGTTGACCACTCCTCAGCAGGGTAGAAAAAAAGAAAAGTAGCATTAGTTGTGCAGATCCGTAGGCCACACTAATCTGTCAGCCCTCCCCTTCCGTTCACTTCCACAAGAGAGTATCTCTTTTGAAAGGTACTAACGGTTCGCGCCACGAGAAGGCGGGGTCGGACATTAGGTGTTGGGCCTGGCCGGTTCTATGCATCATCACAGGGGATTGGTGCATAGCTCTCCTTCCAGTGACTACCTAGCTACCATTTACAGACCCAAATTCACAACTTGTATGATAATCAAGTAATTCTGCATCACATAAAAGACTGGTTGTGATTAAAGTAACATTTCTTTGATTTGCCATTTTCATAAATTCTTGTTTAAATTCAGTACACAATCTTTTCATAGTAATGTAATTTAGCAATACAACATTAATTACTATCTCATTTGAGCAAAAAAAGAATGTCTCTATCAAATTTTTGTAAATACTTAAATTTTACATCCAATTCTACTTTTTTATCACGTAATAGTAAATGTTTATAATGATCACATTTCAAACTTTTCAAAACTGAAAATACACAATAACCTGCTACATATGCAATTACAAAAAGAGAGTTATCACAATCAGACAAATCTGAAGGAAGCACTGTAATCTTAAATTTTAAGCTAATAGACATAAAATTAATTTCCTTAAAATCATCTTTAAAATCCAAATCGGTTATTTTAATTTTACCACTTGACTTAGTGGGAAGTTTCAACAGTGACTGCACTCTTAATTTTGTTTCACATCCAAATAATTGACATACTTATATTGGCTTCCAGCTAACTTCCTGCAGAGGCTGAAAGGACTCACTAAATTATCAGTTTGAAACGACTCTAAATTTTCAGTTTGAACAGTTTGATATACGAGGTAAAATATGTTTTGAGTTCAGAGGTAAAATATGAAGCAATTTCCAGCAATGAATATGTACTAAGTCTTAATGCAGAATGGGTTTCTTTCGTTAGTATACCAGTTGTGCAACTCATCTGTTCCCATTTATCTAGCCAACAATAAAGTAAAATAAATACCCCCTCAAGCAGCTGCTTGCCACAGAGGTCGGACAGGAGCTCGTTAGTTTATATGCCATAGTAGAAGGTCTGAGAGGATGGCAGGACCTCAGCAGAAAAATGACGCTTACATTTATTCAAGAATTCAGAAATGAGACATTTTCATCTGACTCTGAACACGTTAATGGCATTTGGTGTTTGTTATTCAAGCATTAACCATTAAAAGGTGATTTCACATTTACAATATGCCACCATGTTAAAATAAACTTAATGAAATCTGATGTATCATGGTAATGTAACAATTTGTGCTTTTCTCCTATTTCTAAAGTCCATTAACTACAAAGTCATTAAAAATGTTTAAGACTAATTTAACATTTTGTCTCTCAAGGTTACTTGGGTTCAAGGCTCTATACGAGAGATTAAATCCATATTTTAACAATGAGTTTACTTCAATTTTATGCAGTTCTTTAAGGGTTGATAAGTATGCAATTTTGAACGATGAAATACTATATCCATTTTTACAAAATGTGGATAGTACATACATTTTTCAAAATGTTTTTGATTTAGCCAGTTATTTCTGATACACTTCAACAAATAACTGGGTCAATAAGAAAAAAATAAAGGTGTTGATTTATCTGATGGATGAGGACATACAATTTGAACTTTAGGGGGAGAAAGACATAATGACATACTCTTACGATTGATAGAATTATTGTGAGCTGCCACGCATATCATAAAAAAACCAATTTCTTCCAAACCAATGATAATTTTTTTAAATAATACTGTAAAAAATATCGGCATTTATTGCTTTGGCTGGTAATATATGAACTACATCTTTAGAGTTGGAAAGCAAACTAGTTATAAATAATAGTGCCCATGGGCACTGGTTGCCATGTTTTGTGTGTCAAATGACAGACCAACAAGGTCTGTTTGAGATGAATTTCATCAAGCATTAAAATCAATTTCTTTTATCTGTATCACTCAAAAAGGAATATTTTTGCCTGACATATGATAAAAAAATTTGAATGTACTTTATAGCAGGATTGACATTAAACCGAAGACAAATGCGTCGAATTGTATTAGGATGTGGTAATCTAATGTTTCCACTCTCTCTAACAAAATTATATGCATGAGGAGCCATGCTAAAAAAAGTGATGAAAAAATCATCATATCTGATGAATACCTTGAACCACACTTGTTTAACCCAAATAGTATCAACTGTTCTCAATTAATTTTAAATGATTATTACTTTCATCAGATGTTCAAAGTACTTTCAAAATATTACATATTAATCAATACTATGTCTAATATTACTTTCAGGAGTTTTAACCTTTATTAAACAATTTAAAAGATCATTTAAAACATCAATATGACTGATGTTTCAGAAGAAAAGTATATTTTCCAACTTTGGATTGCTCATTATCTTTTTCATATGCTCTCACCATAAGCTCAGAATTAACAACATAAAATTTTATTATAGGAACTGGAGTTTTGATGGAAGGCTACCAGGAATTAGTCTGGGGACTTTCAATTGCACAGTAACCGTCTTACCATTTTCTCATCGAATGCACTTGAACATCTTTGAAAATCACTCTCTTTGAAGTGTAATTCACAAACCTAGAGAGAAAGATGAACACCATTAAGTGTGTTGTGCTTTATATGTTAAAGTTTTTTTTGTCTGATTGTTACTGATCAATTAAGCTTAATTTACAACACTGTTGTGTTATTCCAGTTATATATGCTTTATAAAAATAGTAAGAAAAGTAAAAATTATTGTAAATGGTCAAAAGTCCAAATATGTCAACAAATCAAGTTTCTCTGTGTTTCGAGAGATGCAAACTTGAATTATATTGTTAAAGTGAGTAGAATAATTGCAAAAGATATTGGACGCATTAAAATATATCTTGAATTACAAATATAAGGCAATGATCAATTTCTATTATGCATTAGTTCATTCCTACAGTATTTATGATATCTGTTTAATGAAACACCAATACTAGAAATTTTCGATATCTTGCAGAAACCTAATTTGAGACATATTTTACATTTGACTTATAATGATCCAATAAAACATTTCGTGGGCAATAATAATTTGCCTTTTTCAACTCTATGATTTTTGTATATAAACAATTCTGTTGTGATATGTATATTTGTAGGTGAAATGATCAATCACTGCATAATTTATGTTACACAGGCATTCATTATTTATTCATAATGCACAAAATTTACCTGATGACTATGGCATTCAAACATTAAGTAATGAATGGTATATAACCTGTTCTCTTGAAAATGATTAAAACTAACACATTAAAACTCTGAAGAAAATGTGAAAATCAGATTTACACAAACTTGAGACACTTTCAAGTAAAAGTTAAGAGATGTGGGTTTCTAGATGCATAGTTTATTCCTGATATTTCCCAAGGTCATCCAAACTATTAATGAGTGACTAATGCTCTGTACTCTCTCTCTATATATATTTGTTGTTTTGTGATCACTATTTCTTAAACCTTATTTCACATAACTATATAAAATTCTCATATTCAATACCCTCCCTCAACATAAACAACCACGATGCAAATAGAAGAGGATAAATAAACAACTAATTGTGACTAAACGTATAGTAGTAGTTAAGTAATATGAATGTATGGCACAATATACTCTTCACAATTATCATTCAAACCATTTTATATACTCTTGCCAAATATTGCAATTTTGCTATGATTTCAGCAAACTCAAAATTTTATCACAAATATACTTGCTATTTTAAAAAGGCGGAAAAAAAATTGACATACCTTGCTAAATTTTGTTACTGTGAAGTTTTCTCTTCTTATTGCTAGAAGCCATTTTCTGCACAACTCTTCATCCTGGGGAAAACTGTAAACACGCACATTTTTTGAACTTTCATAGTTTCCTCTACAGCCAGGAACATAACAAGGATGAGGCATTTCTTCAAAAACTATGATTCACAAGTAAAAACTTAATCACAGAAAAATAAAGCGCCACTTCGAAAATAACACAACATTAAAAAATCCCGCCAACAAACATACAAGTAGCTACTGGGTGTCAAGTTGCTAGATGCACGAATGCTGACGTCAGAACATATGACGCGCTTTCCCTGTCCAAGATCATGATGCTGACACAGCAGGGCGGTAGCCATGTTGTTGCATTCAAAACAAACCGTCTACGGCTGCGATCAAGCCTACATTTCACGTGCTATGCTTAGTTTTACTGTGCGTTATATATGGGAAGATTTTTTTTTACGACTAAGAGAAAGCCCATTTAAGCTATTTGGAATATATATTGGTTTTTTCAATGCAATGAATATTTCCATACAGAATTACTGTATAGCAGAAATATTTATGTATTTCGTTGAATACGACAATAACAAACAATTACCAGATTTTAAAAGTTTATTTATATTGCACTGATAATAGCAGAAAACATTTTATGGATAAAACAATACACATTATATGCAATAGCAGCATTTAAACTGCAAAAAAATCACATTTGTAAGATTCAGAAAATAGCTGTTTTACGTTAAAAAAATTCTCATTCCACAAAAATAAAAAAAGATTTGCTTAACAAAACTAAATAAAGCCAATAGTGTAGGAGCCAAAATGGTAGATTTTAAAAAACATTTTAAACATTGGTGGAGAAATCATGTATAACACACCTACATTGAAATGCTTTCCACAGACAAAGTGCCTCATCATCAAAATTCTTTGTTTTGTGATATAGTCAAAAATTCATGAAACTAATCAAACAGAAACGTTAGCAAAACTATTATCTGTAATGCTTCTCGTCTCTCTTTATTTAATGGAAAGCTGATATAAAAGATAATTTCTATGTATTGGCCATAAGCTGACGTATTTTAGTTTACAGTGCAAAAAATAAAGCATCTTTTCAAGAAATTTATTTAAATAAAACAGTACCGAACAGTAAACCATAGAATTAAGTTTAAAATAAATATGTAAAATTTGTAACACACCTCTAAACTCGTAAAAGGAAAAAAAGAATCTGGTGTGATGACACTCCCGTTTTTTAGAGGTACCTACACCCCTGAATTTGTGCTTATTTATAAATATATTGCTGTTGCTAATATAAGAAGTAAAAAAAAAGAATTAAATATATATATATATTTATACAAAAAAAAAACGCCCCAGATGGTGGCTCGAACCCACCAGCTCTATGTTTGTACCCTCAGCTTCACAATACAAAATACACAATTATTACAATCTCTCAAAAAAAAAATCTCATAAGGATTGAAATACATCCTTTCTCAGCCACAAAGGAAAATTTCAAAATAATATCTGAAAAAACTATATTAAAAAAAAAGCAACTAAAAATGATACTAAGCAAAAATAATAAAAAATTTTAAATATATAAAAAAAATATATCCACAGGGTGAATGGAATATAATATCCATTTAAAAAAAAAAAGGCAACGTTCCAGACAGTGGCTTGAACCCGACATCTCAGTGCCTGACTCCTCAGTCTCTCATACCTCCCTTCATGTACACCTAACCTACCCCTCAACCAAAGGAAAAATAAAATAACTACAAGCAATAAACTCGCTCTATTTGAAATCCATACAGAATTAAATAAATTCACCTTAAAAAGTATTCACCTTAAAAGGGACAATTAGAACCCTATCAGAAGAATTAACGAAAAGGAGAAAAGCATTACACTCTCCTCTCCTCTTTTAACTAAAATTATTTAAACAATTTGAAAAATTTTCACCCTAACTAATGATCACTGTCACTCACCTATGACAATTTACACCAGATACATTAAATTAATCTAAAAAGAAATTCAAAAATATAAGACTCCAATCCAAGAAAAAAAGGGGGCATTTAAACAAAACCCTTAAATGCTATCCAAATTTAAAAAAAAAAGAAAGACTATATTTCTCACTTTATGAAAATACTTTATTGTAATTTACTTTTCCCTTCTTACACTGAACTTATTAAATCATGAAGAGAGAGGAATTTAAACACTGAAACATTTAAACAAAATAATATCTAATACTTCCACCTAAAATAAAATAAAAAACAAAAAAGAAACTCCTTGATATTTTAATCACCTCTATTTAAAAGTATGTAAATTCATCATCCATTAAATAGAATACACACTAATATTCAATTACAGCCAACAAAATTTTTTAACTGAGAAAGCCTGCAGAAGGAATTCTCAAATAAGTGTAACGTAAAATCAATCAATCAATCAATCAATATAATAAGTACATCTTCACATTTATCACTGAGTACAATCCGAATAAAATAAAAAAAAAATCTGGTGAAGAATCGAGGTTTGTAACTCGAAATAAAACCGATTTCATAGCGGCGTAATTTCAACACGAACTTGCTTGTATCATTATATAATTATTTAAACTTTTATAAAAATGGCAAACTTACCGATGAAAGGTAATTCCTGGTATCTTTTCTGAAGGGCGATTCATGCAGCCGTAAGCTGAACAGGCTTCCATAATACAAATGTCGAAAAAAATTAATTTTTTTATAGCGCAACACTTCGTTACTCACCTATACTACTGATCAATGTTTGAATAGAACAACATGGCTGCCGCGCAGTAGCCGTAGCATCGTTTTCAAGTGCTTAGGGCTCCTCCTCTTACCTTCCTACTTCCATGAAGATTCCCATTCACATAACACAGAAATTCTATAATATTTTGTTAGGGCAGTGCAACTCAGTTCCATATATTATAAAGGTTTCTGCGATTCCAAAATATTTATTCAAAAGTGATCTCAGAATTTTTTTCTAATTACTCGTATCATTACAGTGCCGACATATTGATGCAGCCCCCTGTCTTGCAGGTCTAGTTTGGAAGAGATTGGATAGAAATTGATTTTTGTTTCATAAGTTTCGTTTCTGCAAAACATCGCACAATACTGCATCATCCTTCAGACTTCTAGTTCAAGGCGACAGAAAGTAGACAGAACAGTAAATAAATCACATTTGAACAAATCCGTATCAGAATCTAATTTTAAAGCAAGCGGTCCCAGACATTCACACTGCCACCACCGGTCTGTACTCGACCGATAAGTATGTCCAGGTGTTGGTTCTCATGTGTCCGATGCCGTATCCGCCACTTATATGGAGTAGAACCTCGATTCGTTGGAGAAGGCAACCGTTTTCCACTCTTTCACTGTCCAATGACGTTAGTCCCGTGCGAACTGTAGGCATTGTTGCCAATGGACATTGGGTAACATGGGTGCCTTTGCACAGTGTTAACTCCAGAGACCCATGCGTAACAGGATTAACTCTACTGTTATCGGGGACACGTGCATGGGTGTCCCAGTGTTCATTTGAGTAGTCAATTGCTGCACTGTTGCACGTCGATTGTCCTTTACCAGTTGACGTTCTCCTCTGGGGTTGATGCCTTTGGGGCTCCACAGTTATGACATCTGGAGGTACTCGGTGTGCCAGCAGTCAATTCTTGATACACCCTTACTACAGCACCTCGCAAACAGCTCACAAAATATGCTGATTCCGAGATGCTTCAACTCTTGTCCTGGTAGCCGATGATCATTCGTTTTTGAACGTCCATCAAATCAATACCTCTGTCCACTGTGCTCATGTTACGCACTATGGCTCATCTGTCCTGGCCAGCCGCTTATATCTCCATGTGGTCTACCTTGTCATGTGCATTGTGTGACGTGCCTGAGCTGGTACACTGTGATTCCATGGGTGGTCATATTATTGTGATACAACTGTACATATTTTGGCTAGATTTAATTGGCATTCCGTTTTGGGGGTGTGCTTATATTTGATGTGATCAAATTTCAGTAATATGTTTGCGCTTTTATGGCTAATGCCGTTGTTTCCCTGTTGTATTTCATGTCTTGTTGATGCTCTTAATATTGTTCATAAGAACATCTTGTTTTTTTCTCGTAACTCATATACATTCTCTAATTGATTAACCTTTTTGAACAAATGCAATATAGGTTTTGTGACCCTTGTTATGCTACAAACCAATTAGTTACATATCGAAACATCTTATTCGCGGTTCAGCACTCTTAGAAATTCTCAATAAACCTCCATCGCACTGGTTATAAATTAATAACGTAATATACATTTAAGCCCCCAATTTTTTAAATTCTTTGAATGAACATTCAGTAAAATTACTAAATATTAGGCTTCTTTCTCTGTAATACATATTGTTTATTGAGTTGGTAGCGTGCCAGGCTGGTAATCTGTAGTTTCCAGGTTTGAGTCCCTGCTGGGTCAGCGTTGAGATTTATCTCCGCAAAATTCTATGCCCTGCCCACAGTCAGTAGGGGACACCGATGGTCTTGGAAAGACCCGCCGTCCATCGGATAGGAAGTTAAACCGTGGCCCGTGTGCAGGAGAGTCATACCCTGTGCACGTTAAAGAACACACTAGATGGCCTTGATGGGAGGCTACCATCTGTCTCCCAACAGCCGTTCCAGTGGGTCCCCTCCCCCAACCTTCTCTGAGCCTTCAGGGTCCATGTGACCTGGCCATTTAGCCCATGGTGTGCAAAAAAGTACCGCTCAGAGGTAAAACAACCCAACCCAAAATTGCTGCATAGTACAAAACACAAATGAGGACGAGGATAACTTCTAAATGAATTAAGGCTGGCCAGAATTGACAAACGAAATATTGAAACAGGCCAGAATAAACTTCTAATGGAATAAAGCGGGACATATGTTGAGCACCTGATTTAGAGTTTGGAATATTTAGCGTCAATTACGTCTATCTAAACAATCGTTCTGAAAAATTCATAAAACAAAGTTAAAAGTAAAGCAATAATCATTTATAGATGTTGAGTATTCAGTACATTTTGACTATCTCGCTGTATTTAGAGATGATAAAGATGTGGTTACCAACACATTTTTCACACCCTTTTTAAAAAATAGTCCCATGATAGAAGTCCCTATGATTTTGTACTGATTACTGATTTCAACACATATATCCAGTTTGGGTTTCGTCTTCCTTGCGGTGGTAGTTTGCAGTGCGGTCTTCAGTTGGGATAACACTGCACTAGTTAATGGGACATTGTAGGTCTTTTACAATCTGGGAATGTGCGTATATCCAATGCAAAAACACAAAATAGTTTAAATAACATATAATAATAATTTAAATTTAATAAAATAAATTTATTAAATAAAATAAATTTATTAAATTTAAATAACATAATAATTTAAATAACATAAGCTTTCTTGTTGGATATATGCACATCCCAAAACTGTGTAAAGCGACCTACAGTGATCCATTAACTAGTGCAGTGTTATCCCAAATTAGGGATGACTATAACGTCCTCCTTTTGTATCGTGTGTCCTCCCGTAATTTTCAAAAAAACATGGAATGTCCCTTTTGTTTAAACTCATTTATAAACTTGGGCAATCCCTTTTCTCTATTTTCTTTATTTTAAAATACTTGAACCTATAACTACAAGTACCGTTAACCGTGAAATAATATACTCTAAATGAAAATCGTGAATGCTAAATTCTATTAATGTTGTAAAAGTTACTATTTTCTGTAATCTCAATGTGCAATTTACATGCCAGATTGAAAAACGTACGCACTTTAGAAAATTGCATAAAATTTTGTTTCCATTCACCGATAGTTGGAGTTACGAAAGTTCACAGCAGTTTTAATATTTATTTTGCAACGTAAAAGGGTACTGATGGAATTAAGAAACTACTAGTTTGCAAACACCTCTCATAAAATAGTATACCTTAGCAAGACCGAAGTCACTGCTGACCACTACCTGTCTGTCTGTCTGTCTGTCTGTCTGTCATTCATTCATTCATTCATTCATACATACATACATACAAAATCCTCATGCAGCCATGTGTTACGGAGATCCAACCAGACTGTGTAATTTTCCTCTCCAGACGTGTCTCTTTTGAGCAACAGCTGCTGCATTTGGCCACTCTAGACCAATTCTAGCAAGGTCCTGTTTGGCATTGTCTACCCATCGCATCCTAGGTCTCTCCCTTTTTCTGATACCCTTAAACACACTGTTCATAATTCTCTTTGCCAATCTGCAGCTTGCGTACGGGCAACATGGCCAAACCAACACTATCTGTCTCTGCACAATATGCTGCTCAAAGAGGTTGATGGCTCCTTCTAACCTCATCATTACTTACAAAGTCAAACCACCTAATGCCCAAGATACTGCGTAATCATCAAGAATCAAAGGCATCAAGTTTCTTGTTATCCTGCTTACAAAGGGGTCAATGATTCGCTACCATAACTAAACTTAGAAAGAACCAAACTATTATACAGCCTAATTTTAGTCTTTAGTTGTATAAGGCTTATTTTTCCATACTCTATAGATTCTTAAAAACCAGTATCTGTTACATAGCTCCCAAGATAATTAAACTGAAACACTTGCTCAATAGTACAGCCATTCAAACCAACTGAAGCACCATCTACCTGACCAATTTTCACCACTTTAGATTTTTCTCTATTTATCACCAAACCTATTTTATTACCAGTCTCATCAACAGACCTAATGAATTAATTCATCTCATCAACATCAGTAGCTAACAAGGCCAAATCATCTGAATAATCTAAATCAGAAATTTTGAAATCTCTAGACCATTTAAGGCCAAAATCTTTCCCCTGCAAAATATTTTCTCATTACATATCAATAACTAAACTCAGGAGAAAAGGAGACAAAATACACCTTTGTCTAACTCCAGTAGCAATGCTAAACCAATCGCTACAAGTCGTACCAACTCTCACACATGACTGTTATTATAGAGAGCTCTCATTACACTAACTAACTTATCAGGTATCCCATATGATCTAACAATCAACCAGAAATTATGTCGATCAAGAGTCAAAAGCCTTTTTGAAATCTATAAAGCTAGCAACCACAGGTTTCTGAAACTCTAAACATTTCTCAAGAATCTGCCCAAGTGAAAATATTTGATCAATACATCCCCTACCACTTCTGAATCCACACTGTTCATCATGCAGTTTTCCATCACCCAAATTCTTAATTCTGTTAATTATAATCATGCAAAGAACTTTACCTGGAACAGAAAGTAAACTAATTCCCCTATAATTATCACAAGAACTGTGATCACCTTTTTCAAAAATTCGGACAATGATAGCTGAAGTAAAATCCTTAGGAACAACTTTATCATAAAGCCATGTGACAACACAAATGTTACCAGCTCTAAACATTTCAGTGGTGATTTCGTCCACCCCGTGTGACCTGGGCATTGTGCAAAAAATGCCGCTCAGAGATCCAACCCGTTTATCTCCACCCATTGTTGCATCCCAGGAGAGTGGGATTCGGCGTTCCCCGCAATTCGAAACACTCTAGAGGGGGAGAGGGAGTCTCAATTTTTACCCATTGTTCAAAAGGATATTGACTTTTTGGGGGTCCGAGGAATGGAAGGGGGGGGGGGGTAAAAAGAATGGGATCTCGTTAATCATTCCGTGCCGAAAGTAACGGAGCATGCGCAGATGCAAAAACCTCCTGCACAGCGTTTCTCCGTGCCGCTAGTGACCGAATGGTTTTTTTTTTCCCCCCCTATAGAAGGAAGTGTGGCCAACCTAGGCAGCAGGCAGTTTTTTTCCCTCACTGCACGAACCATCGGATGGCCACGTGGTGGATTTAAGGCCCAGTTAGGAACCACTAACGGATAGCAAGCACTTTTCCCCTCAATACACGCAGAGGCCGGAAATCAAAGGTGCACGTGATCTTGTGTCATGCTCTGTTAAATGTACGTCTGGCGTGTACGTGCACACTGAAACCATAATTTGCCATCGTCGAGACCATTCATACGGCTGTTCGACTCCCTCCATCATCTCTCACTTACTTCCCCACATCTCTGCCTAATCCATCGAGCCTTCAGGGTCCAGGTGACCCCGCCATTTAGCCCACAGTGTACAAAGAGTTGCTCAGAGATAATACCATACCCCGTGCACGTTAAAAAAACACTGGATGACCTTAATGAGAGGCTATCATTACCAACAGCTGTTTCTCCTGGACCTTTTCTGAGCCTTTGGGGTACATGCGACCATTTAGCCCACAGTGCGAAAAGTGCCACTCGGAGGTAAAACAACCCAACCACTTTGTTTTATCTTCCCCCATTATAGCCAGGAAGGTCCTTTAAAACCCGTTTATAATTTCCACCAACGGGCTTGGGAATACCGCCGTTCCTTGAATGGGATGTCAAGCCATGGCGCGGGAGACCCCAAGAACACGCTAGATGGCTGGCCACTTCCAGTGGGTCCCCTCGACCATCTCCAAGCCTTCAGGATCTGGGTGACTCAGCCATTTAGCCCGTTGTGTGCAAGATGCCACTTGGATGTAAAGCCATACTCCCTGCACGTTAAAGAACACGCTGGATGGCCTCGACGAGAGGCTACCATTCCCAACAGCTGTTCCTCTGTGTCCCTTCGGGGGTACGTGCGACCATTTAACCATAGTGTGCACAAAAAGTGCCACCAGGAGGGAAAAAAACTTTCTTATGTCTATATGTAGCAAAGGTCCTTTAAAACCCGTTGAACCGACGGGCTTGCCATGTAGCCTGTGGTGTGCAAAGTGCCACTCGGAGGCCATAGTCAGTGCATGTTAAAGAACACGTTGGACGGCCTCGACGGGATGCTACCGTTCCCAACCAGGGTGCGTGCAATGATTTGGTGTGCAAAAAAGTGCCCCTCAGAAGTAAAACAATTGTTCTCTTACCTCTCTCTATTGTAGCAAAGGTCTTTTAAAACCCGTCGATCCGACGGGCTTACCATTTATCCCGTGGTTTGTGAAGTGCCGCTCGGAGGCCATACTCCGTGCACGTTAAAGATCACGCTGGATGGCCTCGACGAGACTCCGAGTTGCGGGGAACGCCCGAATCCCACTCTCCTGTGATGCAACAATGGGTGGAGATAAACGGGTTAGGTCTCTGAGCGGCATTTTTTGCACATACCCAGGTCACACGGACCCCGAAGGCTCAGAGAGAAGGGACCAGCATGTTCTTTAATGTGCACAGAGTTCTCCAGCACAAGGGTACCACGTCCCATCTGACGAACGTCGGCCAAGTGTCTTCGCAAATATGGGCTACAATGGTCTCAGTTACTTTCGGATCCTTCTTATCCCCCTCGGACAATAAAATTTCCCTTTCACAATAAATAGAGACGACACCTACCTACCCCCCCCCCCAAAGATTGTCAGAATACAGGGTGCGACCAATTCCCACTCTGTTAAACGCTGGGCAATAGGTAGAGAGGGGGGAAGAGAGTAAAGGGGTTGTTTTACCTACGAGTGGCACTTGTTTTTTGCACACTATGGGCTAAATGGCCAGGTCACCCAGACCCCGAAGACTCAGAGAAGGTCGAGGGAATCTACCGAAACAGTTGACTGTCGAGGACATCTGCACAGGGCTATGTTATTTCTGAACGGCACTTTGCACACCGTCGGCTAAATGGCCAGATCACCCGGACCCCAATGGCTCAGAGAAGGTAGAGGGGGACCCACTGGAACAGCCGTTGGGGAATGGGAGTCAGGCACGGGGCTCCGTTGTTTTTTTTACCTGCAAATGGCACTTTGCATGCCATGGGCTAAATGCCAGGTCACCCGGACCCCCAAAGGCTCAGTGAACGTTGAAAGGACCCACCAGAAAAGCCGTTGGTAGGATCCGGGCAGTGGGCTCTGTTACTTTTTTTACTTCCGAGTGGCACTTTGCACACCATGGGCTAAATGGCCAGGTCACCTGGACCCCCGAAGGCTCGGAGAAGATCGAGGGGACCCACTGAAACAGGCTGTTTGCCAGTCAAGGCAATCCAGCGTGTTCTTTAACGTGGGCTCTCCTGCACACGGTGCCCACGTTACCATTTACATCTCATTCCAGTTTATGCCTAGCTACCATTTACATCTCATCCGACGGACGGTGGCATTTGCATCGGTGAACGGGTTATAAATGCATACCGTCAACACACCACTCCCTTTTTCACCCTTCACAACGCTTAACATTTCATCCGACTGCGGTGGCATTTGCATTAACGATTAACGTCTCATCCGACGGACGGTGGCATTTGCATCGGTGAACGGGTTATAAATGCATACCGTCAACACACCACTCCCTTTTTTCACCCTTCAAAATAACCTCTCACCTGCTACTCTTCAGCGTTGAGGTGTGTTCTTTTCTGAAACGGAACATTAACTGAAAGGAATGGCCGGACGGTCTCGCTATTCATTTATTTTTGGTACAGGGCAAATGACTTATCGAAAGAGTAGAGAATTCCTCTAAAAATCGTATTTTTCCTATGGATTCCCTCTTCGTTTTTAACGAGCTCAAAACTTTTCAAAAATATTTTCAGAGATGGATACTCTTAATATCAAAGTCACTAAAAATGTGTCTCGCAAAATGATTCACCTTTCCTGCCACAAAGCACAGCCTATTAACCTAGTCTCCGACTCGCTACCCGTGTTGCGATGTGTCGTGTTAGTTGGAAACGATGTTAGCTGAAATGAATGGCCAAACCGTCTCGTTCATTTATTTTTGGTATACCCTGTAGGTTCATCATTAAAGCTAGTAATGCATCTATTCTGATTACAAACAATGGGAGTAGAAATAATCACATTATTTAGAACATCTCTGAAATGCTCAGCCCACCTAGCCAGCACAGAATACTCACCTTCAACCACCTTGCTATATTTATTCCGCAATCTCTGTGTACCTGTCTGTTTCTTCCCACATAAAATATTAACAATCTGGTACAACCCCCCCTGCTGTTGTGCTGTCTAACTGCTTCCTCTGCTTTGTCAGCCAAGCTATCAAGCCAAAGATTCTTATCAGCTATTTATTGATCCTTTACACATTTATTAAGCTCTTTGCAATACCTTCTGTTAGGACTAGTAGGGTGTTGATTCATATTAATCCTGCACTTCCTTCTTTCAGAAATAAGTTCCATAGTCTTACTCAAATAATTTTGTTTCCTCTGTTACCTTTTACCCAAAAGAGTACTGTTGGTTTCATGAAAAAGCCTGTTTATACTGTTCCCATTCTTTCTCAACTACAGCAGTAAGCAAACCACAATTGTGATAATGACTATCATGGTATGCTTTGGCTATATCTCACTCTTTCAGACCTTCAGTGTTGAAGGTAATTTTCTTAACCGTGGCACAACCTTTCTTAAGCTTCAGCTGCAAGACACTTTTGACAAGGTAATGGTCAGACCCAATTTCGGCTCCCCTGAACGATCTAACATTCCTAACCGAACTGACCCATTTGCTGTTAATTAAAATATAATCTATCATATTCCTGTGCAGACCATCACATGAAACCCATTTATATTTATAAATGTTCCGATGTTTGTAGTATGTGTTAGTTATTCGTATACCATTAAGTTTACTTACCTGTAGGAGACGTTCCCCATTGCCATTGGAACTACCAATGCCAAAGGGACCTAAACCTCCTGCCCTAAGTTCAGTCAGTATCAACTTTAGCACTGAAGTCACCTAGCACAAAAGAAATATATCCTTTCTTCACAAAATTCAAAATATCCTGAAGCTAGCTATAAAACATATCCTTCTCATTCTCATCAGAGTCCTCTGTGGGGACATAACAACAGATGACATTCAAATCTTTAATTAATGCAGTCATATCCTAGAAGAGCATCACTAGCATGTCTGATGAGAAGCAGACCCTCGCTTTGATGATGCTTTCCATCTTCCCTCCCTGTAAAGAGAAATTTAAAGTTATTTTTAAGTATCTCACCTTTACCTGTCCATCTGGTCTCTCGCAAGCCTAGAATATCTAGGTTATAGTGCTGTAATTCATGTATGAGGACATCAAGAGAATAATCTCTATGTAATGTCCTCACATTCCTGCAGAGAGAAAATGATTAATAGGATTTTTAAAGAAACTAGGTTTCTGATTGAGATAGGTAGGGTCAACAATATCAAACAGCCCCCTGATCACAGGCATGGGGCAAAGACCTGCTCTTCCTCTGCTAAAGGCTGAAGTCACCAATGCTGGTAGGAACTTCAGGCACCACCTTTTCAAGATCCATATTGCCTGTCTCAGACAGATTACTCCAATTTAGGATTGACGATGCTCAACTAGCTAAGTGAGGTTCAGGTACCTGTGATGGATTCTGATCAGGATTATCCACCAGCTGATATAAGGTATCCCATGCCTCTGTTCACTTAGGGCTGGCAACCCAGAAGCAAACAGAAAACACAGCGGAAGATCATAAACAAATCGTCTAGTAGGTATAAATGGTCAGCACCAGGACCCTGTAAAGTTGACCACTTCTCAGCAGGGTTGAAAAAAAAAAAAGAAAAAAGTGGCCATAGGTGACCAGATTAGTAGGCCATACTGAACTGGCAGCTCTCCCTTTCCCTTCCAAAAGAGTACATCTTTTGAATGGTACCAACGGCCTGCACTACGAGAAGGTGGGGTCAGACATTATCTTCTAGACCTGGCCGGTTCTGTGCATCATCACTAGGGATTGGTACATAGCTCTCCTTCCAGTTTATGCCTAGCTAACATTTACAGACTCTAGCTGTTATAGTTAACAAAAATACACAAAGTTTACGTCCTATAATACAGGGTGTTTCAAAAAGGACGCAACACTAAATATAAGAGAGTAGAACTTAAGTGCATGTACATTTTATGCCATATTAGTCAGTTGGCGTTACTGTACTCAAGATTAACAGCTTCTAGCAGTTGAAATGACCTTTGAGGCGCCTGTGTCAATCAAGCATTCATTCCTTTGTGTTGTGCCAACTATGTTGTTTTCCAAAAACGAACGTGTATTTATTGAGAGAGGAGTTTGAGTTGAAGTCTCCTGTCTTCCGTTCCCAACAAGTCGACAATATCTCATTTGATTGATAAATTTCGTGACACTGGGTCTGTACAGGATAGAAAGAGCCCAGGCCAGCCATCACTGTTAATTGCCAAAGTTCTTGATGATGTGACTCAGTGTTTAACTCGCTCACCCAGAAAATCTCTTAGAAAGTTATCTTCACAGGTTGGACTGTCCCCAGTTACTGTCTTCAGGGCTACAAAGTTAAAATTTCATGCCTACTGCATTGGCGTCGTTCATGAACTGAAAGAACCAGATCATGAGAAACGTTTATGGTACTGTCGTTGGTTTCGTTCTGTTGTTGATGAAAAAAGAATTGAGGTGTTGGACCATGTTTATTTTAGTGACGAGGCTTGGTTTCACTTGGACGGGTATGTGAAGTCAAATATGGAGCAGTGAAAATCCTCGCACTTTTCAGGAACAACCGTTATATGCACAGAAAATTGGTTTGGTATATATTCGATCTGCGGCAGCTCAATCACGTAACTTACAAGAGGTAAAGGATCTGCTGGTAACTTGTTGGTACCAGATACCACAAGGTAGCTTTAGAAATCTTGTATCATCCATGCCTCGTTGGGTAAGAGCTGTTTTGGCGACACATGGAAGACCAACATCATAATGAGGCAGGTGGTAATATCGTTTTGGCTCTTTGGTGTATGTAACTTAGGTCCGGATCTGGAAAAGAATTAAAATGGGGAGGGGCAAGACACCCGATTTCCAACGCAGTATATTTCCCCTCCGTTTTTATGGATTTTTAAAGAATTTCTTTAACAATGCATGCATGAAACAGACTTTAATATTTTGCCCCCCTCACTCGTACTCGCATTCTGAAAGGTGTGTGGGGGATGGTTCACATTGCCCTCCCATATCTGGCTCTGTATGTACTATACTTAATGAAGTGACTGCCGTATATTCTAATACAAATCAAATTCAGTTTTACCTTGTGAAACAGAACAATATTTTTATTCGTATCAGTCACACCGTTTTTCCATCACGTGCAGAACAAGCTAGAATACATTCACACCCGATGCACTAAGTAGTGCTACACAACTTAAATGTAATCTGGAGATTATTTACATTTTACACAAGCTTGATTAATAATTTTGAGAGTAATTATCAGGAAGTTGTTGGTCTTGGTTTCAGTATGAGTCTCCCATTCTGTAAACAATATTAATGAGAAATATTAAAACATATTTTAAATTATTTCCATTTTCGTTTAAAATTCTTTTTCGAAACATAAAATGCAATAAAAAAAGCATTCAAAAATACTTTTCTCAGCCATCAAGTTATGACTATTAGTGCAATGTCAAAGGATAAGGTTGATTTTGTTATGCAGTCTAGACACTATCTGATCAAAAGTATCTGGACACCACTTTTGAGTAGTGGATATGCCCATAAACGCCACAGCATGGCCCAAACAGGTATAATAGGACGCACGTGTCTTGGCATACTTCATAGACATGCATCAACAGGAGAATGGACCATACGGCATAGCTCAGTGACTTTCAATGTGGCAGTCATAAAATGCCACCAGAGCAACAAGTCAGTTCAGGGCATTTCGGCCCTGCTGTAACTGCCCTGATCAACTGTGATATTATTGTGAAGTGGAACACTTAGGAGGAACAACATTGGAATTATGACCTGGTACGCCACATAAAATGACAGAGCGGGATCACCGAGTGCTGAAGCGGGTAGTGTGACAAAATCGCCTATCCTTGGTTGCAATACTCACTACGAGTTCCAAAATACCAATGGAAACGCCAGCACCATAATAGTTCATTGCGAGCTGCAGGAAATGGGTTTCCATGGCTGAGCAGCCACACGTAAGCCTAACATCAGCACCAAGTGTTGGTTGTAGTGATGTAAAGCATAGCGCCAGTGGACTCGAGCACTGGAATCATGTTTCACCATCTGGCTGTCCAAAAGACGTGTCTGAGTGTGGTTTCCAGGTGAATGCTACCTGCTTGTGTTGTGTCAACTGCGACGTTTGAGGATATTTTTCAAGGTTAGGGTGGGGCCCCTAGTTACAGTGAACAAGACTGAACGCTGCGGCACTTATATCATTCTTGACAATTCTGTGTTCTCAACTTTATGGCAATAGTTCAGTGAAGACCCTTTCCTATATCAACATGGCAATGCCCCCATCCACAAAGACTGCAGGAAGTTTGATGAAATGGGTGTGGAAAAACTTGACTGGCCTGTACAATGCCCTGATCTAAATCCCATGGAATACCTTTGGAATGCCGACTGTGAGCCAGGCTGAACTGCCCAATATCAGTGACTGGCTTCACTAATGCTCTTGTGGCAGAATGATAAGAAATTCCTGCAGCAAAGTACCAAAATCTAGTGGTAAGCCTTCCCTGCAGAGTGGAGGCTGTTACAACACCAAAGGGTGGACCAACGCAATATACTCATTCCTTTCCTATTACCTGGAGATTGCAGATGAGTGAGTGTCTGGATACTTTTGATCACATAGTGAACCTCCATATGTAATCAGGCTAATATTAACACATTCACTGCCAGGTTGACGTGGCCTGGCAACGGGTACTGTGCATTGTAGCACCTCTGGTCCTAATATCAGTAGTTTTTTTATAATAATATTTCTTTTTACACAAGTTTCACGTCGCGGAAAAAACTTTTAAGCAGTAAGTGTGAATTATCAACAGAATAAGTATACTTTTTTTAAAATCTTGCAAGAAATCTAGGTTTTTCTGTGCAGCCCGAGATCCCCTGTTATACCTGCGTCACTGAAAAAAAAAGTGTAGTCCGTCCCTGCTGCGAGACATTTACACGCAGAATATAACCAATATATATATACTGGTTTTTTAGATCTTGAAACTTCAGATATTGAGGCTAAACGAAACTTCTTTGTTATATTGTAATATATATACCGCATTAACAAAGCCTGAGAAGTGAACCACATAGGTTGACTTAAAGAGATGTTGGCAATTTCGCACGTTAATTCTTTGGCAGTGAATGTGTTGATATAACTAACTGAACCACTCATTCTGACATCCAGTTTCACTACAATTTCCAATGCACCCTCCGACAATTTTATTTTCCGAATTATATAACTGATTGTGGGTGAATGAAGTAGTGACAGATGTGCGAGTTAATTTATGATAATAAAATGATGCACATGATCTGAGCATTTGTATGCAGGGGCATATCAAATAGTATATATCAGAAAAAAAAGAAAGTATTAAATTCAAAATCCAACAAACCATTCAAGGTCAGAGATCACATTTCAATCTACTTATAATCTATGCTAGAAATCTGAGTATTGGTGCAATAGGATAGAATTCTCAAAACCATGGTCATACATAGCTAACCAGCTCTTTGGATTAGGACAGTTTCAAAAGCCGACACGAGAGTGCAATAAGTTGGAAATTTGATACTGATGCGTTTTGGACTGCTTGTGGACATTTGCATTGGTTGAAATTTCATTGCATTTTCCATTTTTTTACTCTTCTTGAGGGGATGTTTATTTTCTATGCACTTCATCTACAGTCTATTCAATCAACCTTGTCCCCCGCACGCTTTTTTAAATTAGCATGGTAGGGAAGTCTTGGGTGCAATTGAAGCCACTCTCCCACCCTCCTGACATCCAGATTGCCTCTTGCGATTTTTTCGGCCATGATGAACAGGCTCCCATCGTCTCCGGTTTCATAAATGATGTGATGGTATCGGCTCTTTTGGACATCAGCACCACCATCCCTATCATGAACAAAAGTTGCTTCCAACGTTTGAAACCCAAAATTCTTAAGAGAATGGGCTAAAGGCTATTGGAGGAGGTATCCTAACAGTCTTGAGATTTATGGTAAATGGCACCACTTTCCAACATCTTGTGATGACCCTGGATATTGATATGATGAATTACAGTATAATTATACGATATGATATATTGAAAGGGCAACTTCTCCGAATTTCACTCTCTGACGCATCGCAGCGAGAGGAAGATGGGGCCACTGATGAGAGCGACAAACCCATTTCCTCTTCCCTTTGTACCAACACACAAGTCAACTCTGCATATTGAGGGCACAGGACGTGTGGTCAGTAGGCTGTTTATACCCTTGCTCACAAAGCTGATAGCTCCAATTGAATGTCTGCTACCCAGTTAGGTTTAACGTGGTTGGACTATACCATGTCGGTCCAACCACACAATATACTTAAGGCAGACTCCAAGTGGCCAGATCGTAAATAACTTAGGCTTGCCGAAAGTCACAGTAGCCAACACCTAACAATCCTGAATAAGAAAATGTCAATATTTAGAAACCTTCGACCCCGATCAGATCCGAACACCCTGCAAGGAAGATCTCACAACCCCTGTCTATAATTGATTTTCAGGTGGACCATCTTGAGTCAAGAGAGCAAGGAAAGCTAAGAAAGTTACCGATACGAAATAAAGATGCTTTTGCTAGAGAGGTGATCGAATTGACGAGAACAGCAGCAAGATATCATGAGATACAACTTAGGAATAGAAAATCAGTGAATTACTTGAAAATGGCATCATACTTGAGTGTTTTCCCCTCCACCCATTGTGCTGGTGGAGGATTCAACAAACTGGTTTTGAAACGATTACAGTGCACTCAGCCATCCCATGGTGAGTGGTTAGAGTGCTTGGCTATTGATTTAAGGGACCTGGGTTCAAGCCCTGGGTAAGGCATGGATGTGTCATTTTTCTGCCGAGTTCCTGCCATCCTCTCAGATCTATTAAGGCATAAAAACCGTCAGACTCCTGTCAGACCTCTGTGGCAAGCAGCTGCTTGTGTAGCATTTATTTTATTTACAGTGCATTCAAATCAGGGGCATGGCAAAGGAACTATATTTAGGGGGGGAGAGGATGGAAATTTTCCAAATCTGAAACCAAATTTTATTGAGAAAACAAGTACTTTCATCATCATCCTCAAGCAGTCATGGGCTAGGAGATCCAACAATACCATGCAATTTAGTTCTCCAAGCAGATCTGTCCTGAGCTACATCTGCAGTTGTTTTGGGTTGTTTTACTTCTGAGTGGCACTTTTTTGCACACCATGGGCTAAATGCCCAGGTCACATGGACCTTGAAGGCTCAGAGAAGGGTGGGGGAAGGAGCCCACTAGAACAACAGTTGGGAGACAGATGGTAGCGTCTCGGCAAGGACATCCAGCATGTTCTTTAATGTGCACGGGGTATGGCTATCCCACACACAGGGACACGGCTTAACATTCTATCGGATGGACAGCGGCCTTTCCAAGACCATCGGTGTCCCCTACTGACCGTGGGCAGGGTGTGGAATTTTGGGTAGATAAATCTCAATCCTGACCCAGCTGGGACTTGAACCTGGAAACTACAGATTACGAGCCTGGCACGCTACCAACTGAGCTATCCCCACCCCTACAACTGCAGCATCTGGCCACTGCACACCAATTCTAACAAGGTTTTGTTTGACACTGTCTGCCCACCACATACTAGGTCTCCCCCTCTTTCTGAGGCCTTTAGGCACGTTGTTTGCAACCCTATTCGCCAATCTATAATTATCGATACGGCCGACATGGCCAAACCAAAGCAGTCTCTCTCTCTGCACAATATGCTGCTCAAAGGAGGTTGCCAATTCCTTTGCCTAACTTTATCATTACTTACAAAGTTGAACCATCTAATGCACAAGATACTGTGTCAACATCAATGATCAAAGGCATCAGGTTTCCTGCTATCTTGTTTACAAAGGGTCCAAATTTCACTACCATAACTAACCCTATAAAGAACCAAACTATTATAGTCTAATTTTAGACTTTAGGTGTATATGCTTATTTCTCCACTCTCTCCATAGATATCTAAAAGTCCCAGAGGCAATCCCAATTTGTCTGTTAATCTCATGCTGCACCTCACCAGTATCTGTTACCCAACTCCCCAGATAATTAAACTGAGACACCTGCTCAAGACTGCAAACATTCAGATTAATTTGAACCACAGCCTTAGTTTTCTCTCTTTTATCACCAAACTTACTCTACTACCAGTCTCATCAACAACTCGAATGAAAGAGTTCATCTCATGAACATCATTTGCCAAAAGGGGCTAAATCATAAGCATAATCTAAATCAGAAATTCTCAGATCTTCAGACAATTTAAAGCCAAAATCTTTCCCTTGCATTGAATTTCGCATAACAAAATCTATAACCAAAGAGAAAAGGAGGCAAAATGCACCCTTATCGAACACCAGAAGCAATACTAAACCAATTGCTACAAGCCTTGCCAACTGACGCATAACTTAGTGTTATTATAGAGATTTTATTATGTTAACTTGTCTGGCATACCATACGATCTCATGATCAACCACAAATTATGGCAATCAAGAGATTCAAAAACTTTTTTGAAATCAAAAAAGCAATTTTTTTTCCATTTTTTGGGAAATGATGATGGGACATTTCTCAAGAATCTGCCCAATTGAAAAAATCTGACTACACATCCCCTACCACTTCTGAATCCACATTGCTCATCACACAATTGTTTCCCAACCAGGTTCTTAATTCTATTAAGCACAATCATGCAAAGAACTTCACTTGTTATAGAAAGCAGGCTGATAGCACACCTTGCAGACGCAGCTCGTCAACACAATTGGACAATAATTCGAAGGAATCTTGGGATCTTTGCCTGGCTTGGGAAAGGCCAAGATGACAGCCTCACCCCAGGAGTCCGGAAACTATTCCTCGATGAAAATACGGTTGAAGAGTCAGAGCAGCTGATACTTACTCGATGGTGAAAGATGTTGGAGCATAACATAACAGACATTGTCTGGCCTGACAGCAGATGCACAAGAAGTGTGCAGAACAAGGCGAAGCTCCTCTGCTGTGAATGGCCTGTTGCAAGACTCCAGGCCATTCGAATGGAAGGACAGCAGACAGTGTTCAGCCTTGCTCTTCTGGGCTAGAAACTCGGGGAGTAGGAAGACGAAGAGATGGAGAATGGCTCCCCCAGAGTTTCGGCAATTGCTTTGAGATCAGCAATTGCCTGTCCATTGTGCTCCAGGATCGACAATGAGTGGGACGTGTACTTCCCACCCATCTTCCGGACCTTATCCCACATGACCTTAGAACTGGTCGTGTAGGTGATAGATGACGTATATTTGATCCAAGATTCCTTCTGACTCTGGCACCAAATGAAACAGGCTTTCGCCCTGGAGTGTTTTAATGCTTCAAGTTGGAGATGTCAGATATCTCTGAAACTGACCCCAAGCTTTGTTCTGAGCTTTGTGCTGTGGTGCAGTCGGGATTCCAGCATGGTTTTGGGAACTGTGGAAACTGAGTCGAGGTCCGAGGAATAGTAGAGGCAGCTGCATAAACGATGCAGTCCATCATCTCCTCCACTGCAACATTGATTGGCTCCTGGCTGACAGTGTTCATTGAGCTCAGGCAAGAGCTTGAAGCCACTCGTCACCCCGATCAAGCCTCCACCAAGGATACATGTGGAGGGCTGCAAGGCCACCCACGAGAGATGGTGCACACAATGGGGAGGTGATCACTTTCATATGGATTGTTCTCGACCTCCCATGTAAAGAGTGGAAGGATCGAGGAGGAGCAGATAGTGAGATAAATGGCAGTGAATGTGCGGGTTGGGAATGGAAGTATGTACTGACCTGGTGTTCAAGAAGAGTCATGGATCCTGGAGCCACTGTTCCAAGACCACGCCCCTCCCGTTGGTGTCCGCACTGCCCCAGAGTGGACTGTGTCCGTTGAAGTCCCCCATGATGAGGAAGGAGGATGGCAGCTGTGAGATGAGGTCATCCTGGAAAACGATGCTTCTGGGTGATATACAGAACAGTCAACGAAAATCCCACAAAGTGGCAGATGGCAACCATCTCTAAGTCGGTGGTGAGGGATACGACCTGGAATGGAGAAGGTTGCTCACGAGGATGACGACACCCCTACGAGCTAGACCATCTCCATCCTGGTGAATGAGAAAGAAGTGCCGGATAGTGGGATCGTTGGCTGTCTGCAAATATGTCTCCAGCAAGCACACACAGATGGGTTCGCATGCCCTCAGGAGGACCTTGATGCTGTCAATATACCTCTGGAATCCATGACAGTTCCGTTGTAGGAGTGTGGCCATCTCATTAGAAGAATTGGCAGATGACTTTCGATTTATTTTAACCGTCGTCAGCAACAGTTTTGGAAAAATGGGGTGGTCTGTGTCCATGTCCTTGAAGTCATCTGAATGACATGGGTCTGAGACCACCACATGAGGGGTTGTTTTCTTCTTAGGACCCGGCAGGGACCCTTTAGATTTAGGTCTGGCTGTCTATGGTCGGGAGAGGGACGGGGCCTTTCGGAGGTGGATGCAGAAGGAACTGACACAGGAATAGAAACCAGAGTCGATGTCAAAATTGACACTGTTGGCTTCGCCTGCATCAAGAGGTATTTGGCAGCAGGCGAGAAAGTTCTTGTGACCTGGCCATATAGCCCATTGTGTGCAAAACAAATGCCACTCAGTGGTTAACCAAACCCAACCGAATTGTGTAGCTTTAATTTAGAGACAGCCAAACTAACTTCACAATGGGTGGAACACAAAGCAACATTAAGACTAGTGGTGCATCTGTCGTGCCCAACTCCTGTTGATTGGAGAGCATAAGAAAAAGTAGTGTTAACCACAGTAGCCACAATCAGCATTCCACTGAGGGTGGGCCTGTAGCTGCAATAAGACACGACCAAAATTCAGATTCTTCCACATGGGGAAACCTTTCTGCCCACCTTCCAAGATTCAACTAGAAAATATATACATGTTAAATATCACACTACAAAACTTTCCTTATAAATACCTTTATTAAATCACAATTACTTGGACAGTGACAAGGGCACCTATGGCAAAAAGTTTCGTGCAGTGTGGCATAAGGTAGATTTGGCAACATATTTCCAATTTACGTAAGGAAAGAATATTACGGTTCTACTAGCGGGTAAGTTCTGTGGTTTTGAAACTTTGTGAGGTGGTTGAAATGGGCAACTTCTACATTGTGAGGGTTCATGACCAATGCTAACTTGTAATTCACCTCGACGACTTGTTGAAGGACTGATCATGGCTGTGTAGACAACTTCGGGTATTTCTGCCTGATACCCTCAGTGATATAAAAATATAAGGTCACCCACTTTGATCTTGTCAATGTCAGTCTGGTGGTGCCAATGCTCTTGTTAGTCGGCAACTGTTGAGTGAGTTGTTCTCCATAACTGGCGGTATTACTGTATGTAAGGGGGGGGGGGGGTCTCTGGTGTGCCATAGCTGGTACGGGAGGGCTACATTCCTGCCATCGAAAAATGTAAGGAGTTTTGTTGCGGTAATAAGGGAACTTTGAGCTCAAAGAGTTGATCTCACAAATGATTCATATTCGCTACCAGGTGGACAAGGATTGGAGACGATGGATTTATGGAGACGATGGATTTATTCCTTTTGAGGCCGAGAAGTTCGTATTCTGTTTTACGATTTGGAGCTTGTTAAACACTTCGGTAATAACTCAGCCTGTGAAGTTGCAAGCATTATCACTAATACCTTGGGGGTGGCTCAGTCGAGAGGGGAACCCACTGGACAGTTATTAGGAGACAGATTGTAGCCCCCGTCAAGGCCATCCAACGTGTTAACATTCAACACAAGTCATCAGGGGTGGAAAGGACTATTAAAATGGTAAGAGCTGGGAATGTTTCTGTTATCACATGGCTGAATGAAAATTTTTATACTTTCTGTAATATAGGTATTCTCCCTAATTTTACCACAGCAATTATGATTCTTTAACTTCTCAAGGCGAAAACTTGAGTACATACTCGCCATTTGCATTTTGACATTTTTTATGAATTACTTGAGGTCAGTGGATCCCTTCATTTCCATCATTAAATTTTCGTGTTGCATGGCCATTTAAATACTGTCACTAAGTTCAGTGGGATTTAAAATCCCAACTCGAGGGCTTGAGAGAGGGACTGAAGTTGCTATTAAAATTATAGGGGATTCATTCTATTTCAGGTAAAGTTCTTCGAATTATTGTGCTTAATAGAAGAAATATTTGACGGGCAAGTGCAAGAGGAACAATGTGGATTCAGAAATGGTCGAGGATGCATTGATAAAATATTGTCTTTGGGAGATTCTAAAGAAACATTTAGATTTTCAAAAACTTGTGCTCACTAGTTTCATATTTTTCAAAACAGCTTTTGGACTCTCTTGAATATGAAACTGTATACCATACCTGGCATTTTAGCATAACTATAGTTCTCTATAATAACACTCATGCATGCGCAAAAGAGTTGGTAAGTCTAGCACTGCTAACGGAGCTCGCCAAGAGTGTTTTCTCTCTTCTCATTTACTGATTATGATAATCAGTAAATGATTAGTGACAATATCATTGTCACTAATCATTTACTGATTGATAATAGTAAATGATTGATAATAGTAAAATGAATGATAATCAGTAAATGATTAGTGATAATATCCTTAGGAGTGAGTTCTGCAGTTGCTATTAATAGAAGAAATATTTGACGGGCAAGTGCAAGAGGAACAATCTCCAAGATGCAGAACTCACTCCAAAGGATATTATTTGGTTCTAAATAGCTAGAGCAGTGGTTCTCAACCTTTTATGCTTCACGTACCCCCTGGAAATGTGTATGTAACTGGCGTACCCCTTGATAGATAGATAAAACTATGGTTATAGTTGGTTGGTTGGTTGTTTGTTTAGGGTTTAATGGCGCATTAGCAACTACGGTATGGTTATAGTATAATAATGGTTATTTTTACTTTGTTACTAGATCTAGCGACTTTTGAAGCTCTCACAGCTCTCACGATATACCCCAAAAAATTTTACCGCGTACCCCATGTTGAGAACCTCTAGCCTAGAGGATTGAAAATTTCTGATTTGTATTATGCTGATGATCCAGCATTTTTGGCAAATTAAGTTGATGAGATGAACTTTTTATTAGAGCTGTTAATAAGACTAATAATAGAGAAAGTTTGGTGATAAACATAGAGAAAACTAAAGTGCTGAAAATTGGCAGGTTGTGGTAGTTACTTAATGGTTGCCCACTTGAGCAAGTGTCTCAGTTTAATTATCTTGGGAGCTACGTAACAGATAGTGGTGATGTGTGGCACGAGATGAACAGAAAAATAAGGAATTCCTGCTGTGACTTTTAAGAATCTGAAAAGAGTGCGGAAAAATAGCCATATATGTACACCTAAAGACTAAAATTAGGCGATACAATAATATTTTCTAAAGTTTGTTATGGTAGTGAAACTAGGATTCTTTGTGAACAAGATAACGGCAAAATTTGTGCCTTTGGATTAGTTGCTTAGGCTTAGTGGTGGTTCATGACTAAAATATTTGGTGGGACACTTTGACTAGATAAGCAGGGCCAGAATGTAGGGAAAAAGTTTAGTTTGATGCCTGATATTGAATATGGGCTGAAAATATGTCTGCAATGTATATATTCTTTTTTTTTAACTATTCTCAAAATGCATTATTTAGCAAAATTTTTGCCCGAAAGGCATTTTGTTCCTTTCTAGTTCAATTCAATATTTTGCTGTAAATAATTACCTAAATATATGTGTACTTTTCTTCTCCGTTCTAGTGATATTTTAAAAACTATTTATGAAAATATGTCTACTACATAAGTTTACTATATTTTTTACTCCATTTCAAGTATAAATTCATATTTTAAACTGAATTACTCATCATAAATTATCACTTGACCTGTTGCCTTGTCTGATTATGGGTATTTTACAATATTAATTCATTTTACATATTGCATACATTATTTCAGAATAAATTATGAAAAAAGTGATTGGTAATATATAATATAAAAAAGACAGGGAAAAAAAAAACTTAAGAGGATGGCTGCTATTGAACCAGAAACCTTGGGGGCGGGGGTGGCTCAGTCAGTAGCGAGCAAGGCTCGTAATCTGTAGTTCCCAGGTTTGAATTCCAGCTGGGTCAGTGTTGAGAATTATCTCCACAAAATTCCCCGCCCTGCCACAGTCAGTAGGGGACACCGATGGGCTTGAAAAGGCCGCTGTCCATCGGATGGGATGTTAAGCCATGGCTCTGTGTATGGGAGAGCCATACCCTGTGCACGTTAAAGAACATACTGGATGGCCTTGATGGGAGGTTTACCATCTGTCTCTCAACAGCTGTTCCAGTGGGTCCCCTCCCTCAACCTTATCTGAGCCTTATACTAATGTTAAATGTTTGTTTCCAGAGTTCTTTAAATAGTAAACGAATATTGCTGAAAATCTAAAATTTTGCTGCAAAATGCTTAATCCAAAGTTAAGGCGCTTTGAATACAGTTTTCCATTCACACAATGTGAAATGCCCCAATACTTTTGATAATTTAGTCTAATTTGTTCATTCCCAGATCAAAAAAGTTAGGAAGAAAAATGTTTAGATTTGAAATGAATGATTTGTTTTTAAATGTTTCTTCCTGCGGAATATTAGAAATTATATGCTATGTGTAATATTAATTAATTGCCAGATCACATGGACCTTCGGGGTCCACGTGACCTGGCCATTTAGCCCATGGTGTGCAAAAAAAGTGTCGCTCAGAGGTGAAACAACCCAACCAGAAACCTTTGTGTTGCAAGTGAAGTGACATCACACTGAGTTAAGCATGATGATGAAATTACTTGTTAAAATGCCTTATTTGTACAATGTCAAATATTCAATGCATTGTTTCATATTTTATATATCTAATGTTCTTCTTAAACTGTTCAACATAAAAATCCAGGAGCAGATTTACACTCTGGTGCCCCTAGGACAACAAGAGGTGGTATACCCTTAAGGTACAGAAGTTTTTTTTATTTCTCATAAAAATTACAATTTTTTTGCTTTGAAATTCATGACGAAAAGAAATAATGCAATTGAAATGGATACAGCAATTTTTATGATAAGTATTACAGCTTTAATGAATAATAAAATTAATGCAATTAATTAATATTACACATAGCATATAATTTCTAATATTCCGCAGGAAGAAACATTTAAAAATCAAATTATTCATTTCAAATCTAAACATTTTTCTTCCTGACTTTTTTGATCTGGGAATGAACAAATTAGACTAAAGTATCAAAAGTACTGGGACATTTCACATTGTGTGAATGGAAAACTGTATTCAAAGCGCCTTAACTTTGGATTAAGCATTTTGCAGCAAAATTTTAGATTTTCAGCAATATTTGTTTACTATTTAAAGAACTCTGGAAACAAACATTTAACATCAGTGTTGCTTTTCGTAAGAATTTATCTGAAAATTATAACAAACGTCTATTAAAATAAATGTAATTTTAAAAGTTTGGGTAAAGTTTTTCACTTTGCATCAATTTTGAAATAATGTCTATGACAGGAGAAACAGCAACATCTGCTGCCAAATATTTCAGCTTCAATAAGACTTCAAATATTATATGAATATTTTCTAAAATCGAAATTAGGAAAATGTTGATTGACATCTACAATTTAACCTCTGCAACAGTTTTCTAGAAAAGAACTTATTTTCTAACTTAGGGACTTTTCTATATGGTTTTCCATTTACATAACATGGGAAATATCCCAGTAAATTTGGTAATAGTGTATTGCATCACAATCTATATTCTTTTAACAGTTTGTCTTTTCATTGTCAGGAGAGGTGAGAGAGTACTTTGAAGAGTGACATATGGATACTTGTAACTAGTTAGACATAATTTTGTTGTTACCTAAACGAATTGTTGTAGCATTCAAATGACTGTCCCTCTGTTATGTTGGCATCCCTAGGCTACTGCCTAATGGGAAACCTGGCCTGTAAATATCCTTCCTTGGCAAAAATAACAAGTTGACAACCCAGTTCAAGTTCAATTCAGAAACATCCTGCCAGGAAATTTTATTCCTGTTGAGCCTGGCACAGTCAAATGAAGATTATCATAAATCAACAAGATATCTGGAATATTGGTTTGCACTGGTTGATAAGCCAATCAAGTGTAACAGCTCACCCAGAGTAGGTGATCCATCTCCTGAAGTTCACTGCTATTGTATTTCAGCACATGTCCAACTACCATAATACATGTTAAGATTCAGGGCAATGGCCAGGAAAATATTTGCATTATATAAACTAAAGCGACTAAGTAACACTGATTCACAAAGTTAATACTGTGATTGTCTACATAATATGAAAAATAACGATTAGAAAGTGAACATGTTGCTTTTATATATGAATATGTTATTTTACATATGACAAAAAAATGAATAATAAATTTAAAATTCATCTGTTATTTCTTGTGATTATTTTTAGTGGGATAGTGCCCCAGGAGGCCTAGCAGATGAGCTGCCACTGCTATGCTGTATCTTGCGCATTGGTTTGACTTTTATGTAATGATGAGGTTAGGTGGAGTCAGCAACCTCTTTTGCTTGAGTATTTTATATGCATATATATACTGTATATCTCAGTGCTTGAAAATTGTTTATTCAGGATATTTCAGAAGTTGGTAGTAATCTAATCGAGGCTTTGATGTGGAGTTAAAAAATATAATGTTAGCAAAATAACTGCAAATTATTAACAATTTCTTTACCTTTCCTGTGCTCTCATGAAAAGTGAAATTAATTTACAAATTCAGCAATTTTTCCACTGTGTTCGACAAAAAAATTAACTTTAGAATTTTCTTTTGTCAAATAACTAATGAACATACACAAGTCATATTAATCTGTACTAATTTCTAATCAAAAGAGGAAATCTATTTATTTAAATAAGGCAGTTTTTTAGAGTGATATAAGGAAAAAAGATCTGGTAAGGCAATTAAGGTTTAATTTTAAAAACCCGGAGAATAAAATTACATTATATATCAAAGGAAAGAAATTTTTTTCTTAGAAACAAAAAAAAATTCCCTGAAACAGGACTCTCCTTAAAAAATATTTTCGCTATAACACACTTAAAACATTGGCCAGAATTATGCAAAGTGAACTTTGAAGTATCTCTGCAAATAAAGTCTCTGTCCTGTGTGTAGTAGTGGAGCAACACTTTAATCTTGAATGTTTTTTTTTTGCAGTGTTCACCACATACTTCATTTTTGGCTATTGGATTTTCAGATTCTTTTTGGCAAAAAGCCTACAAGTAAATGCATTAAGGCTAAAAAATTTCAATATCTTCAGAGTAGCTTTGCATAGCCTTTCTGTGTTGTTTTTTTTGTATCTGAGACTTCATTTTTGATTAGAAAACTAAAAAACTGATAGCCTAAATGGTAGTGGAATAGGGTGTAAAAATTATTCTGGGATTCATCATCCTCAAGCATCCATAGGTAACAGAGATCCAATCAGATTGTGCATTTTAGTTCTCCAAACACATCTGGCCACTATACACCAATTCTAATGAGCTCCTGTTTGACATTGTCTTCCTACTGCATTCTATGTCTCCCCCTCTTTCTGAGGCCTTTAGGCACACTGTTCATAACTCTATCTGCTAATCTATAGTAATGCATGCGGGCAACATGGCCAAAATAACAGTCTCTCTGTGCACAATATACTTCTTAAAGGAGATTGCCAACTCCTTTGCCTAACCTCATCATTACTTACAGAGTCAAATCAATTACCGTATTTGCCGGCGTATAGGACGCACCAGCGTATAAGATGCACCCTCTTTTTTAGACACATTTTTAAGGGGGAAAAAATTTTCCACATTGTTTCATGAATTTCCATAAAGATTTATTGTACTCATTTTAGAGTTATTTATGTATACAAAAAATGTAACTAGGGAACATTGTAGTTAGGTACCTTTTAATGTTCATCCTCAAAACCCAGAAATTCATCTCCAGAACTAAATGAAAAACCACTTGAAGCCTCTTTTTCAGAAACTGAGTCTTCGTATAACAAATCATTCTCTGTGCCATCAAGTGAGTTACTAATACCACATTTTTTAAATGACTTTACAACTGTCTCATGTTTCACAGCATTCCATGAAGTTTTGACCCATTCACAAATCTGCAAAATGCTAGGTCTCTTCCTTCTTCCTGATGGTGTCACTTCAAAATCTGTAGACTGCATCCAACTGTTCCATTTCTCCTTCATGAATCCTTTAAATAGTTTATTAATGCAGACATCTAAAGGTTGAAGCTGGCTCGTTAGTCCACCTGGAATTACAGCTAACTGAGTTTTCAATTGGTTGATTTTATTTTTTACAGCTTCTGTTCTATGACTCCGAAACTGATCCCATACTAGCAAGGCAAGTTTCTTTAACAGTCTACCAGGATGCCTAGACCACACATTGTCTATCCACAACTTCATCCCCCCTTCATCCATCCAGCCCTTAGGATGAATGTGCACAAACACACCTTTAGGCAGTTTTTCCTTGGGCAAGGTTTTCCTTTTCAAAATCAAAAGAGGCGGCAATTTTGTTCCATTGGCACAAGACAACACGACTGTATAGTGCGTTTTCTCATGTCCACAAGTTTTAACAATAACACTTCTTGCACCTTTGGAATCTACTGTTTTGTTCGAGGGTACATCGAACGTCAGTGGGACCTCATCCATGTTTCCTATTTGTGAAAGTTCAAAATTTCCACTTTTTCTTGCATTAATGACAATTTTATGAAACTCGATAATCTTGTCTTCATATTCTGTTGGCATCTTTTGTGCTATTTTTGTTTTAGTCCGCATATGTAAGTCATTTCTCTTCATGAATCTAGAACACCATGACGTTGATCCTGTAAAATCAGCAATGCCTCTGTTAGTATCTATCACTCTTGCTTGTTGAATAGACAATTTTGTGGAAACTGAAAATCCCGAGCTTCGGTGGACTAATAACCAGGTTTTTAATTCTTCTTCTAGTTCCGGCCAATTTGCAATTCCATGTCGCAGATTATGTTTACTACACATAGCTTTTTTTTAGGTCTTCTTCCTGTCTTCTCCAAGTTCTTATCTTCTTCTCTGTTGGCAGTGATCCGAAATTCTTCTCTGCTGCCCTGTTTCCATGTTCTTTAGCACAATCAATCACTCGTAGCTTGAATGCAATATCATAGCAGAATCTGCGTTGTTTTTGAGCCATGTTTCGCAGCAAAAACATGAGAAAGCTTCTCCGGTACTAAAAGTTTACGTTTTGGTTGCCTTGAGGTGCTGTAATTGGTAACGACGCGCCATGCTCGCGCTTTTCGAAAAAAAATATGCCGGTGAAATGTGATCACACATTGGATGAATCGTAACCTTGAGGTGTCAGTGGATCTGAACTCTATTTTACTGGAATACTCCCTCTATCAGTAGTGAAGCATAAAATACATCACGCAACTTATTATTTTTACAGAACCAAAAAAAAATATGGAAACGATTTATTTGAAACCACTCTTTCACAAAAGGACAAAATGCAAAAGAATACTTATATATGTGTATTGATATAAACCAAAAGTTTTAGACTGAAATTTCAACTCATAATTTTGATTACTGGCACATAAGACGCACCCCATATTTTAGGCGTATTTTGAGGGGAAAAAAGTGCGTCCTATATGCCGGCAAATACGGTAATTCCCAAGATATTGAGTAAGCATCTAGAATCAAAAGCATCTAGTTTCCTGTTATCTTGTTTACAAAGGATCCACATTTCACTACTGTAACTACCTCTAGAAAGAACCAAACTATTAGTCTAATTTTAGTCTTTAGGTGTATACGCCTATTTCTCTACACTCCATAGATTCTTAAAAGTCCCAGCAGCAATCCCTATTCATCTGTTAATCTCATGCTGCACATCACCAGTATCTGTTACATAATTCCCAAGATAATTCAACTGAGACATTTATTCAAGGGTGCAACCATTTAGATTAATTGAACCAGAGCCTGCTTGACCAATTTTCATCACTTTAGTTTTCTCTCTGTTTATAATCAAACCTACTCTACTACCAGTCTCATCAACAGCTCGAATGAAAGAGTTCATCTCATTATTATCATTTGCCAAAAGGGCTAAATTATCAGCATAATCTAAATCAGAAATTTTCGGATCTCCAGACCATTTAAGGCCAAAACATTTCCCTGGAATTGAATTTTTCATAATATAATCAATAACCACACAAAAGAGAAAGGGAGACAAAATGCACTCTTGTCGAACACCAGAAGCAATGATAAACCAAAATACTACAAGCCTTGCCAACTCTCACACACGACTCAGTGTTGTTATAGAGAGCTTTCATTATGTTAACTAACTTGTCTGGTATACCATATGATCTCACAATCAACCACAAATTGTGACGATCAACAGAGTCGAAAGCCTTTTTGAAATTAACAAAGCTAGAAAACAAAGGTTTCTGAAACTCTAAACATTTCTCATATCAAAATTATGATGGACAACAGAGTCGAAAGCCTTTTTGAAATCTACAAAGCTAGTTGGGTTGTTTTACCTCTGGGTTGCACTTTTTTGCACACAATGGGCTAAATGACCAGGTCACAAGGACCCTGAAGACTCAGAGAAAATTCGGGGATGGCATCCAGTGGAACAGCTGTTGGGAGACAGATGTTAGTCTCCCTTCAAGACCACCCAGAGTGTTCTTTAATGTGCACAGGGTATAGCTCTCCCACACACAGGGGCATGGCTTAATGCCCCATCCAATGGACAGCAGCCTTTTCAAGCCCATCAGTGTCTCCTACTGACTGTGGGCAGGGAAGGAAGATTTGCAGAGAGAAATCTCAATGCTGATCCAGCTGGGACTTGAACCTGGGAACTGCTGATTACAAGCCTGGCACTTTACTGACTGAGCTACCTCTGCCCCTACAAAGCAAGTAACCAAAGGTTTCTGAAATTCTAAACATTTCTCAAGAATCTACCAAGGTCAAAAAATCTGATCAACCTATCTCCTACCATTTCTGAATCCACACTGCTTATCAGACAATTGTCTGTCAGCCAGATTCTTAATTCTCTTCAGCACAATCAGGCAAATAACTTTACCTGTTACAGAAAGCAGGCTGATATCCCTGTAGTTATCACAAGAATTGCAATCACTTTTTTAAAAAATGGGGATAATAATAGCCCATGTAAAATCCTTGGGAACAATGCCTTTATCATAAAAGATACTCAAAATTTCAATCTTTCATGTGATAACTGGAACATTCCCAGGTCTAAGCATTTCAGTAGTAATTTCATCTACCCCTGGGAATTTATGTTGTTTACATTTAGAAATAGCCAAAACAACTTTATACTGTGTTATACGGCCAACATTAAAGTCAGTAATGCATCTATCTCATTACAAACAATGGGAATAGAATTAACCCCAATACTTAGAACATCACTGAAATGCTCAGCCCATCTAGCCATGATAGAATCCTCACCTTTAATAACCTTATCAGCATGTTATCCTTCAATCCCTATATACCTGCATGTTTCTTGCCACACACAAAATAAACTATCTGGTACAGTTCTCTGGTGTTAGGCTGTTTAGCTGCTTCCTTTACTTTGTCAGCCACAGATTCTTACTATCTGTTAACTGATCCATTACACATTTATTAAGCTCTTTGTAATGCTTTCTGTTAGGACTAGTAGGGTGTTAAGTAAGGATATTCGTACAGGACTTTTTCAAAAATAAGCTTCAGTGCCTTTATCACTCAAATAATTTTGCCTCCTCTGCTCCTTTTTACCCAAGAGTGCCATTCATTTCAAGAAATGTCTATTGAAAATAGTTCCATTCTTCTGCAACTTCAGTAGTAAACAAACCATGACTATCACAACAATTAAGTAACCTATCATGGTAAACTTTGACTATAACTTGGTCTTTCAGAGCTTTAGCATTTAAGGCAACTTTTTAAATCTTAGTGCAACACTTCTTAAGCTTAAATTGCACACTTTTTACAAGGTAATGGTAAGATTCAATTTCAGCTCCCCTATATGATCCTGATATTCCTAACAGAACTAGCCCATTTGCTGTAAATATGTAATCAATCATATTCTTATGCAGCCGATCTGGTGAAACCCATATGCATCTTGTACTCTTTCAAATATTTGTTATTATTCTCAAAACATTAAAGTTTACTTACCTGTAGGAAATGTTGTCCATTGTCATTGCAACTACAAATACCAAAGGAATGTATCACCCCTCTGCAAAGGTCAGGGTCAGTACCTACTTTAGCACTGAAGTCGCCTAGAACAAAGGTATATCTTCTTTTTTGTCAGAATTCAAAATATCCTGAAGTTGTCCGTAAAACCTATCCTTCTCATGGGGGCATAACAGCAGATAACATTCAAGTTTTTAACACTTGTCTGAAATTTTGCTGTAACCTTTCATTAATGCACTCATATCCTAGAAGAGCATCACTGGCACGTCTGCTGAGAAGCAGACCTACACCTTAGTGATGCTTATTATCTTCCCCCCCTGAAAAGAGAAATTTAAGATTATTTTTAAGGATCTGACCTTTATCTGTCCATCTGGTCTCTTGCAAGCCAAGAATATCTAAATTATAACAGTAGAATTCTTGTGTGAGGACATCACAAGAATGAGCTGTGTATAGAGTTCTCATATTCGAACTACCTATGGCCCAAGGTTCAAGTCCCAGCTGGGTCAGCATTGAGATTTTTCTCTGCCAAACACCGTGCCCTCCCCATGGGCAGTATGGGACACCGATGGGTTTGGAAAGGCTGCCATCCATCGGATGGGATGTTAGCCTGTGGTGCCATGTGCAGGAGAGCCACACTCTATGCACTTTAAAGAACATGCTGGATGGCCTTGATGGGAGGCTATCCTCTGTGTCCTAACAGCTGTTCCAGTGGGTCCCCTCCCCCAACTTTCTCTAAGCCCTCAGGGTCCTTGTGACCTTGTTATTTATCCCATTGTTTGCAAAGAAGTGCTGCTCAGAGGTATAACAACCCAATCCAACTAGTTACAGAGAGAAAATGGTTAGTGGGAACTTTAAAGAAACTGTGTTTATTGAGAGAGGGAATGCCGAAAATATCAAACAGCCTCCATATCGCAAGGCATGGGGCAAAGACCTGTTGCCCCACCACTAACAGCTGAATCCATCTACACTGAAAGACTTCCTCCAATGTAGAATTTGACGATGCCAGTAGAAGCAAAGAGTTCAGGTGTCTGTGATGACCTCTGCTCAGGATTATCCACCAGCTGATAAACATATCCTGTGAATCTATTCATTTGGGGCAGTCAATCCACAAACAAACAGAAAACACAGCGGAAGATTTTCCCTCCACAGAAGCCCACCAGTGCAGCAAAATCAGGATCCATAATCAAGCTCAGAGCCATATATCTGTTCAGTAGGTTTATATGGTCAGCACCAGGACCCTGTGTGGTTGACCACTCCTCAGCAGGGTAGAAAAAAAGAAAAGTAGCGTTAGTTGTGCAGATCCGTAGGCCACACTAATCTGTCAGCCCTCCCCTTCCGTTCACTCCCACAAGAGAATATCTCTTTTGAAAGGTACTAATGGTCTGCACCATGAGAAGGCAGGGTCAGACATTAGGTGCTAGGCCTGGCAGGTTCTATGAATCATCACAGGGGATTGGTGCATAGCTCTCCTTCCAGTGTCTAACTATCTACCATTTACAGTTATAATATTATTATAGGCTTACTCAATTGAAAAAGAATACATACTTGTGACAGAGATAAGTGCGTGTTCAATAGGTATCTGTAATCTGTATCTGTGTTCAATGTATAGAAAAAACTATTCATGAAATTTGAGTATTATTAACTGAGGTTGCGGGCCACATCTAAATGCCCCGTGGGCTGCTCATGGCCCGTGCGTAGTATCTTTGACATATCTTTTCGGGCATTTCCGAAAGTGGGTGATACCGCCCCCTGGGGGGCACTGGAATGATCCAAGAGGTCGGTAGTAGCCTAGGGTGCAACTGGGGGGCGGTGGAAACATAAAGAAGGGGAAATAAGAAAATTTTAAAAAATCGTTCGTACATGTTTCATCTGTTGTGTAACATAGAGTTAAAGTCAGAGTGATTACTTTATTTTCTATTTTATGCTATGGTTGATTTTAATAAATAATTTTATAATTTCAAGCTTCAAAGTGTCTTATTTACAACAATATCTTTCTTTACTATGTTGTAGGATGTAGATGGAAATATAGATACATAAATGAACATAAATTTGTCACTGCATCTTTCTATTTGTTCACTTAAAGAAGGTAGATTTCGAGAGGGGCACTTAGTAATTTTTTTTTTCTGAAAAGGGGGTGGTAGGACAAATAAGTTTCTTCTGAAAAGGGGGTGGTAGGACAAATAAGTGAACTTCTGCTCTAGTGTTGCTGCCCTTAACCTGCCATCTGAAACAAAAGGGGAGCTTATTACTGCTTTAAAGGAACAATGGTTGTTACTCCCTACTGAGCTGATTCACAACATCATAAAGAGCATGGGTTGGGTTGTTTTACCTCTGAGCGGCAATTTTTTGCACACTAAGGGCTAAATGGCCAGGTCACAAGGACCCCGAAGGCTCAGAGAAGGTTGGGGGAGGGGACCCACTGGAACAGCTGTTGGGAGACAGATGGTAGCCTCCAATCAAGGCCATCCAGCGTGTTCTTTAACGTGCACAGGGCATAGCTCTCCCTCACACGGGACCATGGCTTAACGTCCCATCCGACGGAAGGCGGCCTTTCCAAGCCCATCATAAAGAGCATGGAATATCGTTGTCATGCCTGCATTGCTGTAAGAGATGCCCACACTCCTTATTAAAAAACTTTGCCCATTGCATTCTGACACCTCATTTTTGGACAATTCCTGCAAATGTTAGTTTTTTGACAAAAAATGCTTCTAGTGTAAAACATTTTATGCTATTCTGAAACTAGCAGTGCAATTCATGTTTCCATCAAATTTCATTAAAATCATTCATATAATTTTTTGTTTCTCATAATTTTTCTGAGTTTTCTTCAATTTATGGAAACCAGTGTATGACTCGTAAACATCGACCACAGTTTTCCTCCCTTTTGGAGTCATGTTTGGGGTAGCCCATAGCAGGGAGACATCACATTCTTTAATTTGAAATATGACTAAGATCAAACTCTGCAAAAATCAGCCCACCACTCTTTCATTAGGGGTGAGAATGATGGAGGGGGAGAGGAATTTAAATACTTTATGAGGTCATTGTATGAGTTTTCATTTGACACCTAACTCTTAACTGTAGGCCCTCACATTGAGAAAATATAGTAGAATGACTTTCATATTTCCCATTTTTCATGGGGGGAGGGAAGAAAGTGTAGGAGGTCAATTTTTAATAGCCTATTGCAATCCCAGAGTCAGGAGATAAGGGGGAACAATCGTTTCATATTTCCCCCCTTTTTAAGGGGGGAGGAGAAGCATGGGGTTCAATTTTTTGTAGTCTATGACACTCCCTGCATCAGAAGCTTTCATTTGACATATAGCTTGTTACTTTCGGCACTAGAGTTCTACAGATATAGTAGAAGAATAATTTTTACATTTCCACTTTTTTTGGGGAGTTAATTTTTTTTTATAGCCTATGACACTCCCCGTGTTACATGCTTTCATTTGACACATAAATCATTAAATTTCTCCATCGTATTTAAAAAATATGGTGGAACAACTGTTTTGACAAATTCACAAACTGATAAATGTCAAGTGAAAAGCAACAGAAAAATAAGTAAAAACAAGTATTAACTTGGAAATTGCTTCCAAAATCCTCAGTTTTTGAAGGGTGTTTGAAAAATTTTATGGAAAAACTATATTGGCAAAATGAGCTGAAACTAGAGGATTGCCTAAAAGTTCATAAACAGAATTTATGTCAAATATTTGCTACTAAGGCAGTGGTTCTCAACCTTTTATGCTTCACATATATCACCAGTTACATACACATATATACATTCATATATAATGTGTATGTAACTGGTGTACTTTATATAGTACACCAGTTACCCCTTATATAGATAGATAAAACTACAGTTATAGTATAACAATAGAAATAAAATAAAACATATATATATATAAATACATATATTAAATTTTGTATTCATAAATTATATATATTGATAAACACAAAATATGACAAATAATTTAACAAATCTTATAAAATTACAAACATTTTGCTGGGTAATCAGATCTAACAACTTTTGAGCTCTCACGGCAAACTCCAAAAAATTTTACCACATACCCCACAATGAGAACCCCTATACTAAGGAATGGCAATAGAAATAATGGCTGAGATTATTATATAGTATATCAAACTTTTCACCAAACTGAAATGTTAAAATTTTTCTGGGTTTTCAGATTTTTACAATATATAATTTTAAACTAAATTTTACAAAAAATAAATAAATAAAAAAAACCCAAGTTTCTTTATTTGTGTTCACCAGAATCTATCTATGCAACTCTTTTCAGAATTTGGAAATGCTGTACAGCATTGATGCTGCTTTGAAGATTCAATGGTGTTCATTAATATTTTGGATAGAAATTTGTTCAGTTGTCCATAAAATTGAATAATTTAGACCACTTTGGCTATGCTGTGACTTGTGTTTCAAAGTAAACTATTTGAAAAACACTTGTATCCTGAAGATTTGCACTAATACTCATTTAAATTACACCTTCATTACTGGCTTACCTAAATTTACCCTTTACATCAGTTGAAAATAGTGTTATTTATTTCACACTTAATAGTATGAAATAAAGCTCTGTAACTCTCTTATACTTACATCATCACATGACATGTTAAAATCTGCCAAAACTTGTCGAACTCGAGAAACAATACTGAAATCTTGTTAAAAAACAATACAGTTAACATGAAAATTCGTATGGCATTACTAACATTAATTTTCAGAAACATATAATAACAAAAAGCTGCCACATTAAAGTGTGGACAAGACATTCAGAAATTTGGTTTTGTGCACTTGATTTGTTTGGATAACATTCTTTATTTCTGCATAATGTTTTTGAAAATGCTTATTCAGAAACTCATCAAACTTCACTCATTTAAGTAGCATTTTTCTGACAGCTGTTTTAAACACTTTAAATTAATTTCACTAGCCATTACGACTTATTTATTTAATAGCAGAACTCCTTGCATTGGTCGGTCCTTGGCAAAATGATTCAGAGTAGTAGGCAAAGTCATTACGACTGTATGGACACCCAACATCTGGGGTGTCACTGGTGGTGCAAGTTTTCAGCTTCCTGCAAATACTGGACCAATCAGTCCCAAATTTGCTGTGGTAGCCCATTTAGCTCTGCCCATGCAGGGTTTGGAGATCCAGTTACTAGCTGCAGTGGGTCAGATTTCAACCCACCGCAAGTGTCCAGAATTTCTAGGGGTGATGTCATCACTTATTTTATGACTGAAAAATCTAAAGTTGTGAATGGAGCAGTATGTTATTGATCTGCCAAGTTATCAATGGAGAGACACTGTGAAATATCTAGGACATATAGTAGGGTCAGGCACCCATAAACATGACCGGGAAAAACTTGGAGCTATACATCATTTGCAGATCCCCAAAATGAAGAATCCGTGGAGCTTTAGGGCTGTTTGGGTACTATAGGGATTATATTGCCAGGTTCATGGAAATGGCAAAGCCTCTAACAGAATTAACTAGGAAAAAGGCTCCCGAATGAATTATCTGGACAGCCGAAGCGAATAAAACATTTCATACCCTGAAAGAAAGGTTATGTACCGCTCCAGTATTGGATGTACCAAAGCATGGGGAACCCTACATAATGTATGCTGATGCATTTAATTATGCAGTCGGGGTGTGCCTCGCCCAGACAGATGACAGAATAATATCAAACCTGTAGCTTATGCCAGCCAGAAATTGACAGACACACAAAGAAGGTGGGCAACCGTTCATAAAGAAGCTTACACAATTATCTTTGGATTAAAAAAGTTTGAATCGTGGTTATTTGGTGTTCCAGTGAAGGTTATCTCTGATCATAATCCTTTAACTTATCTAACAACAGCGAGTCCACAAAGTTCGAAGCTGCAAAGATGGTCTTTAGCTCTTCAGCAATATCAGGTATCCATTGAGCATCGTCCCGGTTCCCAGTTCAAACATGTAGATGCATTGTCTAGATTCGAAGTCACTGATGAGCCAAATTGTCTAAGGGAGGGTACACTAACACCTTTTACAAATTCAAAGGGTCAGGCTGACACCAATGTCGACGACTGTCAGCCTATAGAGTTGGAGGGTACGTACGGGAAGTAGATATCTTGGTAGCCACAAAAGGTGTGCATAGCCTTTCACCTAGGCTGTCACCTGTGAACGAATGAACCCCGCCAGGATGGCATACCTTGGTCAAAGACAGGTATTAGTGAGAGAATTAATTTATAAACTGTTTACTCTCGGACAGCTACTTCAGACACCATTTTTTTTTGTTTGGTTGAAGCAAAAAGACCACATTTAGACTCAGTGCATCAGGATATACCTGAAGTTCTTTTATATTTAGGTGTAGTGTACATAGATGTGCAAAAGATGTGCCAATTCGAGGAGAATTTATAGAATTCATAAAGCGACTTCGAACTCTGAATTTTATGGCATTGAACTCTCAAGTTTATGCAAAAAGAAACTCTAATTTTCTGCGTTCAACTCGACTTTTTAGTCAGCAGTTAACAGGACTAACTACTGACTTCTGGCAGGGAGGTGTCAGGCTAGAGGCCTTTTTAAATATTTTTTGTGTGTGTTTTGTACGTTATTTTGGATTTCACCAAAAAGGCAAATGCTACGTGGGAGGCCCTCTGTCCCCAGCAACTGGAATGTTAATCGAGGTAGCAGTGTCAGGGGGATGGAGGTCACCCACTGCTGGTGTCCGCTGACAAGTGACCCTGGACCTGGGGGTCAGTGACCTTGCCACATGGCAAAGGGAGAAGAGTGTTGGCAACGACGAAGGGGAGAGGGCCAGTCAAAGGAGGAACATGTGAAGACGAAAAATGGAAAAGCTGGTAAATGCCAACTGGAAATAACGGCATTGGACTCTGTGAAAACAGCTGAACAGGCATAGTAAGCTGGTGATGTAATGCTATGTAACCGAGCATATGTCCTTGTCTATCAAGCATATTTGTGAGTGTTCAATAAATAATTGTTATATTTAAGTAAAGGCTGGCCCTGCAATTGCGATAAAATCTTTGATTTTATCTGAAAGACCCTTTCACCCATCGCGTATTGCGATTGAACCGGAGGGACATTCCTAATTGATCCCAATAAACAGACAACAGAAGAAGTAACATCACAGAAGTACTTACTGTTCCATTCATCATTAAACCCTCTTCCTTTATCTGCAATTTTATGTTTTCTTGATCCCATTTTTGAAGTTATTTGTAACAAATATATATCCTCTGACAATAATAGTTGATATTATTGAATTATTGCTAAGCTGCAACAGTAAGAAAACCCCCAATTGAGAGTATGCGCAGCACACGTGTATAAAAGACGGACTGGGGAACACAACTGCAAAAGTGCACCAAAATCTCGGTTGTTGTCGGTGAAATCGCCTTTGTTATCCTCACTCATGATGACTCACACGGTAGACTCGCACCAAGTTGCATGGAGATATCATGAAGTCATCATCATCATCCTCCTCAAGCAGCCAATAGGTATAAAATTATTTTTAATTCATTATTCATATTATAAAATGTATTATTCAAATAATTCAACATATGGGCTACATGCTCTTTAAGTATGGTCAACTTTTTATGGGCCGCCAAAAATGCACGTGTGGACCACATGCGGCCCTCGGGCCACCGGTTGCTGACTCTTGCTGTAGACAATTGTTGTTTCATTTGGCTTGCATGCGACAACATCAAAGACTGGAGTGTATCGTACCAGTTAACAATTTCTGCAGACAAAACAACTAGCATGCACAGGTCATAGCAATCAGAAAATTATGCCATCAGTGCCTCCCCAATCATCAGTGTTTCATCTCAATTAGATTTGGGTGTTACCATTTCTCCCAATTTTGCCTCTCATTTTCTTTATACTGCCTAAACATCACCAAAAAAGCCAACCGTGTCACCTTCACGATTTTGCACTGCTATAAGAAATGCAACAGGCCCACTCCTTTGAAGGCATTCACTACTTTTGTTTTGCCTATTCTTGATTGTGCATCTCCTGTCTGGTTTCCCCACATGATCTCTGACATCAGTCTAGTTGAAAGTCCATCAGATGGTTTAGTAAGAGACTACCTGGACTTTCCAACTAAAGCTATGAAGAGCAACTGAAAGTGCTCAATATTCACTCCTTGGAATGGAGGAGGTTGGTTCACAATCTAAAAATCTGTTATAAAATCATTAGCAACATTCTTTATTCAAATATGGTCGAGCTATTAATTAATGTTTTGGACTCTAGCAGAACAAGGAGGCATCCTCAGTGTATACATATACCTTATGCTAGAACAGACTGTAAATATCATTTCTTCATATGCCAAGTTGGTTGTGTTTGGAACTCACTACCTCCTGATGTGTTTTCCTCAACTTTGCATATTTTCAAAGATTGACAAAATACAGTCAACTAAGACAAATTTCTAAAATGCTTTAAGTTTTAACCTTCATTATGTCTGTAATTATATGTTCTCAAAGCATTAACCATAGTATAAATCACAACAAGTGTTAATTACATTATAAATATTTCTGTTTTCGATATGTTGAGCAGTGTTAGTGTATATTTTTGTACCTTCCTCTCAATAAATAAATAAAAATAATAAATATACTAATTTTGAGCCATCATTTATCCAAACCTGTTGCACAATTAAATGATTCCTGGTCCCATTCTGAATTCACTCTTCAATTATTTCAATAACTTTTGTCTATGGCAAATATGGGTACTAATTTTCAAATTAGCTTTTTTTATTTTTTGCTTCTAAAGCTCTCTAAGAGTGGAAATTCAAACAAATGGATTATTGGGAATATGCAAATAGTTCTATTTTATTATAGAGGACATTCAAAAAGTTCTTCACACGTGTCTGTAGATCTGCACTCTTTCCTTCAAAGTTAATGAACTATGACTTATTTGCAAGCTTGTATAAACTTGTCATTACATGTTAAAAACAAAGGTAGTATCATTTCTCTCTTTCCTGATAGCATATAAGTTCGGTCTGTGAAATCTGTGCATTGTTGCTATAAAGCCTACTAAAGATTTAAATGGTAGCTAGGTATAAAATTTTAATGGTAGCTAGGTATTTAAATGGTAGCTAGGTATATAAACTGGAAGGAGAGCTATGCACCAATCCCCTGAGATGATACATATAACTGGTCAGGAATAGTACCTAATGTCCGACCATGCCTTCTGTGGTGCAGGTCGTTAGTACCTTTCAAAAGAGATTCTTGTGGAAGTGAAAGGAAGGGGAGAGCTGCCAGAAGGGTGTGGTCTACTAATCTGGACAACTATGGCTACTTTTCTTTTTTTCTACCTTGCTGAGGAGTGGTCAACCACATAAATAACTGGACTGGATTAAGGCTCTGAACTTGATTATGGATCCTGAATTTGCTGCACTGGTGGGCTTCTGTGGAGGGAAAATCTTCCGCTGTGTTTTCTGTTTGTTTGTGGGTTGACAGCCCAGAGTGAATAGATTCACAGGATATGTTTCTCAGCTGGTGGATTATCCTGAGCACAGGTCATCGCAGGCACCTGAACTCTTTGCTTCTACTGGCATCGTCAAATTCTACATTGGAGGAAGTCTTCCAGTGTAGATGGCTTCAGCCTTTAGTGATGGGGAAATGGGTTTTTGCCCCATGCCTGCGATTAGGAGGCTGTTTGATATTGTCAGCATTAACTCTCTCAATAAACACAGTTTCTTTAAACATTCCACTAACCATTTTCTCTCCATAGGTAGTTGGAAAGTGAAGACTTTGGACAGAGCTTATTTTCTTGATGTCCTCACACAAGAATTCCATCATTATAATTTAGATATTCTTGGCTGCCATGAGACCAGATGGGCAGATAAAGGTTAGATTCTTAAAAATAATCTTAAATTTCTCTTTTCAGAGAGGGAAGATAATACTCATCACCAAGGCATAGGTCTGCTTTTCAGCAGACAAGCCAGTGATGCTATTCTAGAATATGAGTGCATTAATGAAAGGTTTCTTACAGCAAAATTTCTGACAAGTATTAAAGACTTGAATGCTGAGGATGCTGATGAAAAGGATAGGTTTTACAAGCAACTTCAGGATATTTTGAATTCTGTCAAGAAAGGAGACATTACCCTTGTTCTAGGTGACTTCAATGCCAAAGTTGGTACTGACTCTGACCTGTGGGGAGGGGCAATAGCCTTTTTGGTATTGGTAGCTGCAATGGGCAATGTCTCCTTATAGGTAAGTAAACTTATGGTTTGAGTATAACTAACACTTATTACAAACACTGCGACATACATAGTACACATGGGTTTCACCTGATGGGCTGCATAAGAATATGATTGATTATATATTAGTTAACAGTAAATGGGCTAGTTCTGTTAGGAATACCAGGGCATATAGGGAAGCTGAAATTGGATCTGATCATTACCTTGTTAAAAGTGTCTTGCAGCTTAAACTTAAAAAGTGTTATGCTAAGATTAAAAATTTTACCTTTAATTCTGAAGCTCCAAAAGACCTAGTTATAGCTAAAGCTTACCATGATAGGTTACTTAATCATTATGACAGTGATAGTTTGCTTACTATTGAAGTTGAGGAATGGGACCGTTTAAATCAGGCTATTTCGTAAACTAACAGTACTCTTTTAGGAAAAAAGGAGCAGAATTTTTTGAACGATAAGATACTTGAGCTTATTTCGGAGATACAGAACTGCAAGAATGTCCTTAATCAATACCCTACTAGTCCTAATAGAAAGCATTACAGGGAGCTTAATAAACATGTAAAGGATCTGTTAGCTGCTAAGAATCTTTGGCTTGACTGATAAGGCAGAGGAAGTAGTCAGACAACACAACAGCAGAGAGCTGTACCAGATAGCTAATGATTTGTGTGCTAGAAAACGAACAGTATACAGGGATTGAAGGATAAACAAAGTAAGGTTATAGAAGGTGAGGATTCTGTCATGGCTAGGTGGGCTGAGCATTTCAGTGACGTTCTAAACAATGTGGTTAGTTCTACTCCCATTGTTTGTAATGACGATAGATGCATTACTGGCTTTAATGTTGGCCCTATAACACAGTCTGAAGTTGTTTTGGCTATTTCTAAACTTAAACTACATAAAACCCAAGGGGTAGATGAAATTACTATAGAAATGCTTAGAGATGGGAATGTTTCAGTTACCACGTGGATGACTGAATTTTTGAATATCAGTTAAGATAAAGACATGGTTCCTAAGGATTTTACCAGAACTATTATTATCCTTATTTTTAAAAAAGGTGATCGCAGTTCTTCTGATAACTATAGGGGTATCAGTCTACTCTCTGTTCCAGGCAAAGTTCTTTGAATGATTGTGCTTAATAGAATTAAGAATCTGGTTGACAGACAATTGCGTGATGAGCAATGTGGATTCAGAAGTGGTAGGGGATGTGTGGATCAGATATTTTCACTTAGGCAGATTCTTGAGAAATGTTTAGAGTTTCAGAAACCTTTGGTTGCTAGCTTTGTTAATTTCAAAAAGGCTTTCGACTCTGTTGATCGTCATAATTTGTGATTGATTGTGAGATCATATGCTATACCAGACAAGTTAGTTAACATAATGAAAGCTCTCCATAATAACACTGAGTCATGTGTGAGAGTTGGTAAGGCTTGTAGCAATTGGTTTAGCATTACTTCTGGTATTCGACAAGGGTGCATTTTGTCTCCTTTTCTCTTTAGTTTGGTTATTCATTACGTTATGCGAAATTCACTTCAAGGAAAAGATTTTGACTTTAAATGGGCTGGAGATATTAAAATTTCTGATTTAGATTATGCTGATGATTTAGCCCTTTTGGCAAATGAAGTTGATGAGATGAACTCTTTCATTCGAGCTGTTGATGAGACTGGTAGTAGAGTAGATTTGGTTATAAACAGAGAGAAAACTAAAGTTATGAAAATTGGTCAGGTAGGCTGTAATTCAGTTAATCTGAATGGTTGCAGTATTGAGCAGGTGTCACAGTTTAATTATCTTAGGAGCTATGTAACAGATACTGGTGATGTGCAGCATATAATAAACATATGAATAGGGATTGATGCCGGGACTTTTAAGAATCTATGGAGATGTGGAGAAATAGGCATATGCACCTAAAGACTAAAGTTAGACTGTATAATAGTTTGTTTCTTTCTAGGGTTAGTTATGGTAGTAAAACTTGGATGCTTTGTAAACAAGATAACAAGGAACTAGATGCTTTTGATTCAAGAAGTTTACACAGTATCTTGGGCATGAAGTGGTTCAAGACTCCCAGAAAAATTGACAATTATATTTGGGTTGCAGAAGATAAACCGTCCCCAAATCCTCCGACAAGACTTTCAATCAAGGAAGAGTATTGTTCACAATATTTTTCAATTCCTAAGGAGTGGTAGCAGTGGACCTTACCAGATAAAATGACTATAAATTGCCAATACTACACCAACATTGTCTTGCCCAAAATGGTTAAGGAAGTGAAAGAGCAGCAGCCAACAACAAGTGTGTCAAGTGTTCTTCTTCTTCATAATAATGCCAGTGCTCACAAAATTAGGAAGTTATGGCCTATCTGGAGCAGAAAAAAAATCAAATAGCTACCCCATCCTGCATATTTACCCAATCTTGCACCTTCTGATTTTTAGTTATTTCCAAAAATTAAAATGAAATTTTCTGGGAAATCTTTTTAAAGTGTGTAAGACCTTGTAAAATGCATTCACATTCAGAGTTGTGGAGTATTCCCCAACAGGAGTACCTCCAAGTGTTCCAGAATTGGCATAGATGCCTAAAACTTTGACAAATGCTGAGGAGAGAAAAAGTTTTGTTGACGTAAGTGCAATGGTTTCGTTCTGCAGATGCATGTCAAGAATTTTTGGAATGCCCCTCACAGTATGTATAAAACACAAAAAGATTTTTTTCATTTTCCTCCTGATACAAAAAAAAGTTGTCTTTCCCCCTATATCTCCTGGTAGTAAGGGGAAAATCTCTTGGCCCCACCACCAATATTTGTACCATAAATCTATCATTAGCAACATTCATTTAAGGTTTTGCATTTCCCAACCTTTTTTGCCATTAGAGGACACTATCGAGATATTTGAAAAATATAAATCATAATATTTCATCAAGACCAATCTAACCCAAGTGAATTTTTAAATTATCTCTGAAAACAACAAAAGTTGATTGCCTACAGAACACAAATTGGAATTCGTAGTTTTTTTTTTGCTTTTTGTTGAAAACAAGTTCAAAATTGAATTCAAATCTGAAAAATGTTTTGTTATTGTTAAAATGACCCTAGAATGAAAATTCCAAGAACTACTTTGCTTGTGATATTTTTTTTTATCTTCCACTTTTTCAAAATATTAATAATAATTTCAGATAAACCCTTGTCAGTTTTGTCTCATGATACATTGAAAAAAACTGATGAACTTATTTTAAATTCTTTACAATAACAAAATATAATGTTCATTTCACTCTTTCCCATTATGTCTAATATTTCATGAGTCTGAAGAGAAATAAATGAATGTTCTTCCATTTCAAATCCTAATTTTTTTCATTCAGATAAACATTATAACCTCAATTAAGTCATTTTGAATCTCCAGTGAGTTCCTTTTGAAAACAGAAGATTGTTCTAAATGATCTGTTATTAACTGCTCTACTTATGCAAGTATGTTCAAGAATTCGATATAGTTCCCTTTATTGTTCAAACTTCCAGCTTTCTATATCCTCAAAATGCTAGCACCTGTTTGCTTAAATATATCATGGCTTTAAAAAAATAAATATCACCTCAAGCTGTGCTTTAAAACTACCTATCAAAAAAAAAACTAGTAGGATAGTGTGCCATCAGTCAAATACATCTAGGAGAAAACAGAATATCAATTTGACACACTGTAAATTGAAATGCAGAGAAGCCCGACTCTATGCTTAATTTGTACCAAGTTTGGAGAAAACTAAACTAGCATGACAAGCTGAAACAAAAAAAGGTCATATATAATTTTGTACCATTCTTTATTGCCTAATCTTAAGAAATGAATAGGTTTTGAGATATGGGGATAGTGTGTGACTATAATGGATAGAGATGAAACTATACATTGAAAAAAGTGTTTTTTTAGACTGCAAATTGAACTAAAAAATGTGTATCTTACTACTTTAGTATATTACTCCTCATATGTTTGGAGCTGGGGATGATTCTGTTCTCATATGGTTGACTGAACTTGTGTTGTTTTACCTCTGAGTGGCACTTTTTTTTAACATAATGGGCTAAATGGACAGGTCACAAGGACTGGGAGGGCTCAGAAAAAGTTAGGGAAGGAACCCACTGAACAGCTGTTAGGAGACAGATGAAAGCCTCCTGTCAAAGATATCCAGTGTGTTCTTTAATGCGCACAAGGTATGGCTCTCCTGCACACAGGGCCATCGTATAACATCCAATTTGATGTACAGTGGGCTTTCCAAATCCATCCGTGTCCTCTACTGACTAAAGACAGGAAGTTTTGCAGAGATAAATCTCAATGCTGGCACAGGTGAGATTCAAACCTGGGAACTGCAGATGACAAGTCTGGTGCACTACTGACTGAACCACTCTCACCCCACTGAACTTTTGAATATTTTCTATATGGGTTTTTTTCTAAGAATTATACTAGAGGTATTCCAATTTCCACACTTCAAACTAGAGGTGTCAAAATTTCACACAGTAATTATCACAGTTCTTGTGACAATTATAGGGCCATCAGTCTATTCTCGGTTGGTTGGGGGTTTAATGGTGCAAGGGAACTAGGTGATATTTGCACCAAACAAAACAAACAGCAAAAAAGGAAATAAAAAACATAAACCCACAACCAAAGTTAAAAGCTAAACTTAAAAATTGAAACACTATAAAGAAGGATTAAAATGGGCAAAATTAACCCAAGTAAAAAGTAAGAACAAGTATAAAATACAAAAATCAACAATGGATGAGAAGGGCCCATGTTAAAAGCAAAAACCATTGTAAAATACAGTGGTCAAAGGCAAAAAATCAGATGTTTAACATAACCAGCAAAATGTAAAAATTCAAAGACAGGTGGTAAAAAAGAATTATGTCTGAGTGTAAGAGGCTCCGACATAAAATCATGAAATCTAAAATGCATGCATTGTTCAAAGTTGAAAAATTCTGAGGTGAAGCTAGGTTCAGAGATGTTAAGGGCTGCATACACAAAAAGCTTTTTCTTTAAGTAAAAAGATTTTACTTAAAGAAATACTTGAGAAAAGTTTCAAAATAAAATTTTCTTCATTAGAATTCAATAAAACTGCATTTTGTCACCTTTCCATTTTAGTGTAGTTATTGATTATGTTATTAGAAATTTACTGCAAAGGAAAGATTGGGGCCTTTGATGGTCCAAAGCATGGGTTCACAAACTTTGTGGCATCACACCTACTCTTATAATTTTTGAAAAACCTTTACACCTCGCCACCGCTCATTTACCATCAGACAACTCCCTGTTAACAATTTCAGTTCATAAAATTTAAAAACACAAAAAATTTCACATCATCATGCCCCCTTGGAAAGTCTCAAATCCCCCCCCCCCCCGTGAAAACTCTTGGTCTATAGATACAAAAATATCTTATTTGATTGTGCTGATTAGTCCCTTTATATTAATGAATTTAAAATTAGTCAGGTGGGTGGGTAGGTAGTTCATCAGTTCTTTTGAATGGCTTTGCTATTCAGCAAGCTTTTCAGCTTATCTTGGGAATTGTATAATAGATACTGTTGATATGCAACATAAAATTACTCAAGAACTGAATTACTGCTGGGATTTATTTTTAAACCCTTACAGTATCAGGCATGAAAAAATGAATTGTACCAGTAGAGACTTTTTTCAACTCTGTTCAGTCAAAAAATTAGTGAACTTTATTAACTTTTTTGCCAAATAACTAATGAAAGGAAATTAGGCATGATATATACCAAATTAAGAAGCATTTAATTCTAGATTTTATCGAAATAAAATATTTTGAAAATGTGAAGAAATTTTAATAAGACTTCTTTTGAAGTGATAGAATTAAAAAATCTGGCCAGGCAAATAAAAATCACTAAGGCAAAAACTAATGGATCATAATAATTATAATACATATTATATGAAACACAATTTCTTTCTTCATAATAGGAAAATATATTTTTGCTTGAAACAGGAAAATTACTCTTTTCTACATTTTTTTCTCCTCTGTATTGGTAGCTAGGCATAAACTGAAAGGAGAGCTGTGTACCAATCCCCAGTGATGATGCATGGAACTGGCCAGGTCTAGCGCCTAATGTCCGACCCGCCTTCTCATGGTGCAGGCCGTTAGAACCTTTAAAAGAGATTCTCTTTTGGAAGGGAACGGAAAGGGAGGGCTGCCAGTTCGGTATGGCCTACTGATCTGGTCACCTAAGGCCACTTTTTTCTTTTTTTTTTTTCAACCATGCTGAGGAGTGGTCAATTTTACAGGGTCCTGGTGCTGACCATTTATACCTACTAGACTGGACATGTTTATTGATTTAAGCTTGATTATGGATCCTGGACTTGCTGCACTGGTGGGCCTCTGCTTAGGGATAATCTGCTGCTGTGTTTTCTATTTGCTTCTGGGTTGCCAGCCCTAAGTGAACATAGGCATGGGATACCTTATATCAGCTGGTGGATAATCCTGATCAGAGGCCATCACAGGTACCTGAACCTCACTTAGCTATTTGGGCATTGTCAATCCTAAACTGGAGTAATGTGTCTCAGGCAGGCCATATGACTCTTGAAAAAGTCCACTTGAAAAGGTGTTACCTGAAATTCTTACCAGCATTGGTGGCTTCAGCCTTTAGTGGAGGAGGAACAAGTCTTTGCCCCATGACTGCAATCAGAGGGCTGTTTGATATTGTTGGCCCTACCTATCTCAATAGACCTAGTTTCTTCAAAAATCCTACTAATCATTTTCTCTCTGCAGGAATGCGAGGACATTACATAGAGATTATTCTCTTGATGTCCTCATACATGAATTCCAGCACTATAACCTAGATATTCTAGGCTTGTAAGAGACCAGATGGACAAGTAAAGGTGAAATACTTAAAAATAACTTTAAATTTCTCTTTTCAGGGAGGGATGTTGGAAAGCATTTCCAAGGTGTAGGTTTGCTTCTCAGCAGATACGCCGGTGATTCTCTTCTAGGATATGACTGCATTAATGAAAGATTTCTTAGAGCAAAATTTAAAACAAAAATGAAAGATTTGAATGTCATCTGTTGTTATGTCCCCACAAAGGACTCTGATGAGAATGAGAAGGATATGTTTTATAGCCAGCTTAGGATATTTTGAATTTTGTGAAGGAGATATTTCTCTTGTGCTAGGTGACTTTAATGCTAAAGTTGATACTGACTCTGAACTTAGGGCAGGAGTTTTAGGTCCCTTTGGCATTGGTAGTTCCAATGGCAATGGGGAACGTCTCCTACAGGTAAGTAAACTTAATGGTTTACGAATAACTAACACATACTACAAACATCGGGACATTTATAAATATAAATGGGTTTCACCTGATGGTCTGCACAGGAATATGATAGATTATATTTTAATTAACAGCAAATGGGTCAGTTCGGTTAGGAATGTTAGATCGTTCAGGGGAGCCGAAATTGGGTCTGACCATTACCTTGTCAAAAGTGTCTTGCAGCTGAAGCTTAAGAAATGTTGTGCCACGGTTAAGAAAATTACCTTCAACACTGAAGGTCTGAAAGATCGAGATATAGCCAAAGCATACCATGATAGTCATTATGACAATTGTGGTTTGCTTACTGCTGTAGTTGAGAAAGAATGGGAACAGTATAAACAGGCTTTTTCATGAAACCAACAGTACTCTTTTGGGTAAAAGGTAACAGAGGAAACAAAATTATTTGAGTAAGACTATGGAACTTATTTCTGAAAGAAGGAAGTGCAGGATTAATATGAATCAACACCCTACTAGTCCTAACAGAAGGTATTGCAAAGAGCTTAATAAATGTGTAAAGGATCAATAAATAGCTGATAAGAATCTTTGGCTTGATAGCTTGGCTGACAAAGCAGAGGAAGCAGTTAGACAGCACAACAGCAGGGGGGGGTTGTACCAGATTGTTAATATTTTATGTGGGAAGAAACAGACAGGTACACAGAGATTGCGAATAAATATGGCAAGGTGGTTGAAGGTGAGTATTCTGTGCTGGCTAGGTGGGCTGAGCATTTCAGAGATGTTCTAAATAATGTGATTATTTCTACTCCCATTGTTTGTAATGAGGATAGATGCATTACTGGCTTTTATGATGGCCCTATATCACATTCCGAAGTCGCATTGGCTATCTGTAAATTAAAACTGCATAAATCCCCAGGGGTGGATGAAATAATCACTGAAATGCTTTGAGCTGGGAACATTTGTGTTGTTACATGGCTGACTGAAATTTTGAATATTTTTTACGATAAAGGTGTTGTTCCTAAGGATTTTACTACAGCTATCATTGTCCCAATTTTTCAAAAGGTGATCACAGTTCTTGTGATAATTATAGCAGAATTATTTTACTTTCTGTTCCAGGTAAAGTTCTTTGCATTATTATACTTAACAGAATTAAGAATTTGGTTGATGGACAACTGCATGATGAAAAGTGTGGATTCAGAAGTGGTAGGGGATGTATTGACCAAATATTTTCACTTAGGCAGATTCTTGAGAAATGTTTAGAGTTTCAGAAACCTGTGGTTGCTAGCTTTATAGATTTCAAAAAGGCTTCAGTTGTTTTGAATGGATGTACTATTGAGCAGGTGTCTCAGTTTATTTATCTTGGGAACTGTGTAACATGAGATAAATAGAAGAATAGGGATTGCCACTGGAACTTTTAAGAATCTATGGAGAGTATGGTAAAATAGGCGTATACATCTAAAGACTAAATTTAGGCTGTATAATAGTTTGGTTCTTTCTAAGGTTAGTTATGGTAGCGAAACATGGACCCTTTGTAATCAGGATAAGAAGAAACTTGAAGCCTTTGATTCTAGATGCTTATGCAGTATCTTGGGCATTAGATGGTTTGACTAATGTGGTAATGATGAGGTTAGAAGGAGTCATCAACCTCCTTTGAGCAGCATATTGTGCAGAGAGAGACTGCATTGGTCAGTTGCCCATATGCATTGATGCAGATTGGCAAAGAGAATTATGAACAGTGTACCTAAAAGTATCATAAAAAGGGGGGAGACCTAGGATGCGATGGGCAATGTCAATCAGGACCTTGCTAGAATTTGCCTAGAGTGGCCAAATGCAGCAGCTGAAGCTCAAAAGAGATGCATCTGGAGATGAAAATTACAGTCTGGTTGGACCTCCATAGCCCGTTTGTTTGTGTGTGTGTGTGTGTGTCTGTGTGTGTGTCTGTCTGTCTGAATGAATGAATGGATGGATGGATACACTTTGGAAAAAGTATATCATACATACCTACATACAAAAACAATTTCATTGCTAATATATTCATAATATTTTTACTTTTATTCAAATCTTTCATTTAATTGATTTTTTTTCTAAAAATTTTATCACTGAAACAAACAATGATGTGTTAATGATATATAGACTTTAATCCTCTAGGCGTTATACTTCTCATCTTTTACGAAAGGCATTCAAAAGGATCTTGACATGCATCTGCATAACAAAGACCATTGCCCTTACCTCAACAAAACTTTTCCTGTTCTATGAAGTATTCCCCTCCTGCATTTATGCAAAGTTACAGACGTCTACACCAATTCTGGAATGTTTGGTGGTACTCCTGTTGGGGAACACTCCACTACTCGGAATGAATGCATTTTACAAGGTCTTGCACCATTGAAAAAGAATTCCCAGCAAATTCCTTTTCAATTTTTGGAAACAACCAAAAAATCACATGGTGCAAGATTGGGTGAAATGCAGGATGGGTAGCTGTTCGATTTTTCCTGTTCCAGATACAGGGTTTTGTGAGCACTGGGATTGTCATGAAGGAGAACCCTTAACACGCCTGTTTTATGCTGGTCCTTCATCTCCTTAATAATTTTGGGCAAAACAATGTTGGTGTTGTAGTATTAGCCATTTATGGTCATTTTTTTCAGGTGAGGTTTCCATGAGTACCACTCCTTGGGAATTGCAAAAAATTGCGAACATCCTCTTCCTGGAGCAAAAATCTTGCTGGAGGATTTGGGGATGCAGTTCATCTTCCACAACCCAAACATAGTTATCATGATTCTGCATTGTATTTCTGTGAGTTGTATACTAATAAAACCACGTCTCATCACCTGTGACAATGTCCTTTAACTGTTTGGGGTCACTAGGTTGAAACATTGTCGGCATCTCCTTGTGCGATTTGACTCTAGCCCTTTTTTTGCTGTTCTTTCAGTTTGTGGGGTACCCCATTTGGCACAGATCTTTCAAAACTTTAAATGTTGATGAATAGTTGTTACCACACTGCCAAACAATACACTGACATATAAACTTATTACCTGAATGGTGAGATGTGGATTTTCTTTAACGAGTTCACGAACAGCAGCGATGGTTCTCTCGTTCACGACCTTCTTTGGTCTTCCTGTGAAATCTTTTTGAATGCACTCCATATACAGTATGATTTTTAATGAGTTTAATAAGTGTTTTAAAGCACAATGGTTTGGTATGTGTTTTTCTTTTATATATATAGCAATGATTGTAATAGATATAAGATTTATAATAAATAAATAAAAATAAACAAATACACCCTGAAGCAGCTGCTTACCACAGAGGTCTGACAGGAGCCTATCAGTTAGTTATACATCATCTTCAAGCAGCCATGGGCTACAGAGGTCCAACCAGACGATGCAATTTAGTTCTCAAAGCAAGTCTGTCCTGAGCTACATCTGCTGCATCTGGCCACTGCACACCAATTCTAATAAGGTCCTGTTTGACATTGTCTGCCCACCGCATCCTTGGTCTCTCCCTCTTTCTGAAGCCTTTAGGCACAATGTTCATAACCCTATTTGCCAATCTATAATTATCCATACAGGCAACATGGCCAAACCAATGGAGTCTCTCTCTGCACAACATGCTGCTGAAAGGAGGTTGCCGACTCCTTTGCCTAACCTCATCATTAGTTATAAAGCTGAACCACCTAATGCCCAAGATACTGCGTAAGCATCTAGAATCAAAAGCATCGATGGCGGGACCTCAACAGAAAAACAACCATTCCTTATCTGGGGTTCAAACCTGTCCCTTTGATCAGTAGCCAAGCACGCTAACTATTCAGGCATGGGCGGGCTATATATAATGATTTTAAATACTCATCTAACCTGTGTATAGTCAAGCTTCACTGCAATAACAACTTTCCTCCTCCTCCTCCTCCTCCTCCTCCTCCTCAAGCAGCCATGGGCTACGGAGGTCCAACCAGACGGTGCAATTTAGTTCTCCAAGCAAGTCTATCCTGAGCTACATCTACTGCATCTGGCCATTGCACACCAATTCTAACAAGGTCCTGTTTGACATTGTCAGCCCACCGCATCCTAGGTCTCCCCTTCTTTCTGAGGCCTTTAGGCACACTGTTCATAACCCTATTCGCCAATCTATAATTATTCATACGGGCAACATGGCCAAACCAACGGAGTCTCTCTCTGCACAATATGCTGCTTAAAGGAGGTTGCAAACTCCTTCGCCTAATCTCATCATTAGTTACAAAGTTGAACCACCTAATGCCCAAAATACTGCGTAAGCATCTGGAATCAAAAGCATCTAGTTTCCTGTTATCTTGTTTACAAAGCGTCCAAGTTTCACTACCATAACTAACCCTAGAAAGAACCAAACTATTATACAGTCTAATTTTAGTCTTTAGGTGTATACGCCTATTTCTCCACACTCTCTATAGGTTCTTAAAAGTCCCGGCAGCAATCCCTAATCGTCTGTTAATATCATGTCGCACATCACAATTATCTGTTACATAGCTCCCAAGATAATTAAACTGTGACACCTGCTCAAGACTGCAACCATTCAGATTAATTGAATCACAGCCTGCCTGACCAATTTTCATCATTTTAGTTTTCTCTCTGTTTATATCCAAACCTACTCTACTACCAGTCTCATCAACAGCTCGAATGAAAGAGTTCATCTCATCAACATCATTTGCCAAAAGGGCTAAATCATCAGCATAATCTAAATCAGAAATTTTCATATCTCCAGCCCATTTAAGGCCAAAATCTTTCCCTTGAAGTGAATTTCGCATAACATAATCAATAACCAAGCTAAAGAGAAAAGGAGACAAACTGCACCCTTGTCGAACACCAGAAGTAATGCTAAACCAATTGCTACAAGCCTTACCAACTCTCACACACGACATCAGCATAATCTAAATCAGAAATTTTCGTATCTCCAGCCCATTTAAGGCCAAAATCTCTCCCTTGAAGTGAATTTCGCATAACATAATCAATAACCAAGCTAAAGAGAAAAGGAGACAAAATGCACCCTTGTCGAACACCAGAAGTAATGCTAAACCAATTGCTACAAGCCTTGCCAACTCTCACACACGACTCAGTGTTATTATAGAGAGCTTTCATAATGTTAACTAACTTGTCTGGTATACCATATGATTTCACAATCAACCACAAATTATGACGATCAACAGAGTCGAAAGCCTTTTTGAAATCAACAAAGCTAGCAACCAAAGGTTTCTGAAACTCTAAACATTTCTCAAGATCATAAAAGATATTCAGAATTTCAGTCATCCAAGTGGTAACCGAAACATTCCCAGCTCTAAGCATTTCCGTAGTAATTTCATCTACCCCTGGGGATTTATGAAGTTTAAGTTTAGAAACAGCCAAAATAACTTCAGATTGTGTTACAGGGCCAACATTAAAGCCACTAATGCATCTATCATCATTGCAAACAATGGGAGTAGAACTAACTACATTGTTTAGAACATCACTGAAATGCTCAGCCCACCTAGCCATGACAGAATCCTCCCCTTCTATAACCTTACCTTGTTTATCCTTCAATCCTTGTATGCCTGTCCGTTTTCTACCACACAAAACATTAACTATCTGGTACAGCTCTCTGCTGTTGTGCTGTCTAACTGCTTCCTCGGCTTTGTCAGCCAAACCATCAAGCCAAAGATTCTTATCAGCAGCTAACTGATCCTTTACAAGTTTATAAAGGTCTCTGTAATGCTTTCTATTAGGACTAGTAGGGTATTGATTAAGGGCATTCCTGCAGTTCTTCCTTTCCAAAATAAGCTCAAGTGCCTTATCACTCAGATAATTCTGACTCTTCTGCTCCTTTTTTCCTAAAAGAGTACTGTTAGTGTCCAAAAAAGCCTGTTTAAAATGATCCCATTCTTCCTCAACTTCAGTAGTAAGCAAACCATGACTGTCATAATGACTAAGTAACCTATCATGGTAAGCTTTGGCTATAACTGGATCTTTCAGAGTTTCAGTATTAAAAGTAAATTTTTTAACCCTAGCACAACACTTTTTAAGTTTAAGTTGCAACACACTTTTAACAAGGTAATGGTCAGATCCAATTTCAGCTCCCCTATATGCCCTGGTATTCCTAACAGAACTAGCCCATTTGCTGTTAATTAATATGTAATCAATCATATTCTTATGCAGCCCATCAGGTGAAACCCATGTGTACTTATGTATGTCGCGGTGTTTGTAATAAGTGTTAGTTATTCTGAATCCATTGAGTTTACTTACCTGTAGGAGACGTTGCCCATTGTCATTGCAGCTATCAATACCAAAAGGGCCTATTACTCCTCCCCAAAGGTCAGAGTCAGTACCAACTTTGGCATTGAAGTCACCAAGAAAAAGGGTAATATCTCCTTTCTTGACAGAATTCAAAATATCCTGATGTTGTTCATAAAACCTATCCTTCTCATCCTCATCGGCATCCTCAGTGGGGGCATAACAGCAGATAACATTCAAGTCTTTAACGCTTGTCTGAAATTTTGCTGTAAGAAACCTTTCATTAATGCACTCATATCCTAGAAGAGCATCACTAGCGTGTCTGCTGAGAAGCAGACCCACGCCTTGGTGATGTTTATTGTCGTCCCTCCCTGAAAAGAGAAATTTAAGATTATTTTTAAGAATCTGACCTTTATCTGTCCATCTGGTCTCTTGCAAGCCGAGAATATCTAAATTATAACGGTGGAATTCTTGTGTGAGGACATCAAGAGAAAAAGCTCTGTGCAGAGTCCTCACATTCCAACTACCTATGGAGAGAAAATGGTTAGTGGGATGTTTAAAGAAACTATGTTTATTGAGAGATGGAATGCTGACAACATCAAACAGCCCCCTAATCGCAGACATGGGGCAAAGACCCGTTCCCCCACTACTAAAGGCTGAAGCCATCTACACTGGAAGACTTCCTCCAATGTAGAATTTGATGATGCCAATAGAAGCAAAGAGTTCAGGTGCCTGCGATGACTTCTGCTCAGGATTATCCACCAGCTGATAAACATATCCTGTGAATCTATTCACTTGGGGCTGTCAACCCACAAACAAACAGAAAACACAGCGGAAGATTTTCCCTCCACAGAAGCCCACCAGTGCAGCAAAATCAGGATCCATAATCAAGCTCAGAGCCATATATCTGTCCAGTCCAGTAGGTTTATATGGTCAGCACCAGGACCCTGTGTGGTTGACCACTCCTCAGCAGGGTAGAAAAAAAAGAAAAGTAGCCATAGTTGTCCAGATCAGTAGGCCACACTAATCTGGCAGCCCTCCCCTTCCGTTCACTTCCACAAGAGAGTATCTCTTTTGATAGTTACTAACGGTCTGCACCACGAGGAGGCGGGGTCGGACATTAGGTGCTAGGCGGGGTCGGTTCTATGCATCATCACAGGGGATTGGTGCATAGATCTCCTTCCAGTGACTACCTAGCTACCATTTACAGACCATAACAACTTTACAGAAGACTAAAATTTTACAAAGTTTAAATTTAATTTCTTACTCTCCACAGATTTTTTAAAAATTACAGATACAATTTCTATTCTGACTTATCTCAAGTCGCATATTATTTGTATCTACACACAATATCAGGGAAATTAAACTGGAAAATTTGCTCAGCAGACATTATTTAAAAAGAAATGAAGCATTCCCCCACCTCTCCAGTTCTCACTACTTAGTTTTCTCTGTGCTCTTCATAAATGTCATCATCCAAGGAGGTTGCAGCTCTGTTGTTGATGTTTATGAAGTTTACTCCATTATCAACTTCATCAACAGAGTTGCAATCTCCTTGGATGACAAACCCAGTCAGAGATCAAAATATTAGAATATTTGTTCACAACTGAGTGAATCTTTTTTCATCATATATTTAAAATAAATGACCTTAGACACCAATGAATTCTATTGTTACTTAATTACACAGTATTACTGTAATAGTTTTAAATACTCAAAGCTAACCAATAAATTTGCTAAAAGACTAAAAGCTCTTTTTTTCCCGTTCATTAACAGTACTAAAGAAAAGGTTAATTTCCATAATATCACTTGCCAAGAGGGTCAAGTGGTTGGCCTAATCTTAGACATTTCAAATTTCTAGATCATCCAGCATAAAGTTTCTCCTTTTTAAATTCTTTCATGTATAATTAGTCTAAAAAACTAAACAAGGTAATAAATGCATACTTGTCTATCCATAGTTGTAATGCTGAAATAGTCATTGCAGGTTTAGCCAGCTCACGACACAGTATCACAATAAAAAGCTATCGTATTAATTTTCCACGAACGGAATTTAAGACCCCACAATAACCACAAATTATGCTGACCAACCACTCATGAACCAACTGAATTTGGTTCAGAACAATTATTTAGCTAATCCCCTATCAATGAATTATCCATTGGGGATATTCTATTTACTACCACATTTATGAATCTTAGATATTCTCTACTCAAAATTTCATTCACTTAGTTAAAACGAGTTAGCCAGTAATTTGCACATTTTTTTATTTCATTACTTCCTTTATTATCAAAGTTTCAGTTTCCAAAACTGGGATCAATGGGAACTAAGCAATGAACAACATTAAAACATTTATGAGATTTCTGAGGAATAAAAATTTTATAACAAATATCACGAACTCAGAAATAGGAGGCAAAGTCATATGTAAAACCTAATATCTATTAAAATCATAAGAATCAAATGCTATGTATTTGAGCTATTGCAAACATTTTATACTCAAGATTTTAAAAATGCAATATTTATAGCTAAATAATTTTGATATCATATTAATATATATTTTCAGAGTTTAACTATTTTACAATTAATTGATTCGTGAACATTTTATTGTTTAATTTTTTTATACATGATATTAAAGGATACATTGATGGTGCCACAACTCTCTTATGGATACCCATCAGAAAAAGAATGATTAAGATAATGCTGCTGATAGTGAAGAACAAATTGTTCATTAGGCTTTGAATGAAGCTGACCTAAAAATAAACATCAAATTCCAAGTTAAAAATGAAACTGGTGTTACTTAGTGTTTTTGCTATGTAACTTTATGAAAAATAAATCTTTTTTCAGTTGTGAAAATTAGTTTAGCCCCTCTTATGCATTTTTAAGACAATACAAATAACGTTGATGAAAATTTACCAAAAAATATTGATAATGGTATTTTTTTTTACTCATTAGTGGATGCACATTCACTGGTATTATGAATACCAACATAAGCACAAGCATTCTCTGGCTTTATGAAAAACAAATACATTTGTATTATGAAAACCAAGATATCTGGTATTATGAAAAATCAATATGCATGGATCTGCCTGCCTATCCATAAGAGGGTCAGTCAGAAAATAAGTTTACAAGCCACATAGTTCCAGTTTTTTCATTACGATTTCTAACAAACCTTAAATTGAAGGGCTATCCTTATATATGTATCTATGCTGATGACACCACATTGATTAACGTGAATCACAATAAGGAGACACAGTCCGAGATACACAGGATGATTTTAACAAAATTATTAACTGGTCTCACATTAATCATATTTACATAAACTCAGATAAAACCAAATGGATGAGTTTTCACTCACCAGGATATTATTATATTTCATCTTATGCAATTAAAAACCATGAACCCTTGTGTCCTAATAGCATGATAACTCATGACCCTGACTGCTGCGACTGTGATGTTATTGAGCGTGTTGAGAGCCATAAATATCTTGGACTTTACATGGGCACAACTTTCCAATGGAATACACATATTCAAAAGTTAGCAGGGAAATTGAGTCTGTGCATCTAAACTTTATAAATTACAATTTGCTGCAAGCACACATACATGTATTTTGGTTTACAAAGCTATCTGTGAATCTATTTTGACTTATGATTTGACAATATACAGCTGAACTAAACTCACAAATATAAAGAAAATAGAAACTATTCAATCATCCATAGCTAAAAATATAATCCCACACAAATTAAGAAATTCATTTCATCATAGTGAAGAAATATTAAATTATCTAGGCTTACTTTCTTTTCACAACTTTTACAAATACATAATCACTTTAATTTTTTTTTTTGACAATCAATTTAAATCTAAAATTTCTCATGGGAAAAACACAAGGTTAGAATCCAATAATTATTTCCCACTTCTGAAAATATTAAACAATTACGGGAAATGTATGAGGGCATATAAGGTACCTTATATGTTCAATCAATTACCAAGGGAAATTATTTTATTAAACAAATTTAAAGAAACCTAAAATAAGACTAAAATTTTTTTCTAAACACTAAAATCAATATAAATATTTGAACCCCCACAATGGAGCTTCCACTGAAATTTCACATAATTAAACATTCGATGACATTGTTTTAAAACTATATCTATGTATTTTCATGCAACATTATTCTTCTTCTTTCCTGCCGATAAGCAGATGCTTTACAAATCATTTGTTTAAACTTATGTATAACTAACATGAATATGAATAAAGATTATTATTATTAATAAAAAAAAATATGAACACAATGCAGGAAAATTCTACTGCCATCCCACTACTTTTTAACAGTCTCTACAAAGATGGAGACATTGTAATGCTCCAAAGATTAATAACTTTTAAAGTTTTGGACATTTTATCTGATCCAATTTATTCAAACTCCAGATAGTTTAAATCAGGCACCAGGCAATAATAACTTGCCAAATAAAGTTGAAATAGGGTTCATTGAATTGCCAAGGTTACTTATCGAGTAAGAATTCAAAAATGATTGTCAAGCTTAAATATTAAATACAATCAAAAAATTTAACTCACGTTGCTCAAGAGAAAAAATAGCAAAGTTTCAAAAGTTTCTAAAACAAACAAAGTTTATTTCCCAAATTGCAACTCACCAACATCAAATGAAAATGTCGACTACATCTCGACTCACCACTATCTCACTACACCAACTCCAACTAACTCCTACTCACTACTAACAACTCTGGTACTTCTAACTATCTATGTGACCTAATGTCACTGTTGTATCGTGCATCGTACAAAAGCCGGCACGTCATGTTGCACGCCGCCGGGAAAGACATTTACATAAACTGACGAGCGCGCAAGCTATGACGCAAAAGAGGGCATGTCCTTGAACACGCGCTTTAGCAGTTAACAGTCAAAAGGTCAGAGTTGCGCCTGCAGCTTGGAGACTGGGACAGCCCACCAAAAGGAAATTAAAATCCCCAAACTGATAAATACAACGTAAATTAAGCAAAACTGGTTAAGGAAAAGTAAAAGTGAATGGGTGGACCATTACAACATACATCCTGGGATGAACTAATGATAGGTAATGTCAATAGCTGTTTAAGGTGATAATTATGGCCCGTATGAATAATTATAGATTGGCGAATAGGGTTATGAACAGTGTGCCTAAAGGCCCCAGAAAGAAGGGGAGACCTAGGATGCGGTGGGCAGACAATGTCAAACAGGACCTTGTTAGAATTGGTGTGCAGTGACCAGATGCAGTAGATGTAGCTCAGGATAGACTTGCTTGGAGAACTAAATTGCACTGTCTGGTTGGACCTCCGTAGCCCATGGCTGCTTGATGATGATGATGTGCTCTGTTAATACCTTTCAAAAGAGATACTCTCTTGTGGAAGGGAACAAAAGGGGAGGGCTGGATCAGATAATTAGATGGTGGGTGAGAAATTGAGTAAAGGAAGATGAAATAATTTGATCTTCTTAGTTGGCTGTTAATGATGCTATGCAATACAGAGTGTGTTGTGTAGAAAATGATGCTGCACTCCATTTTGTTATTTATATTGAGCAGGGGTGTCCATCTTTGTTGCCCACTCAATGAATAATTTAAAAATTATGTTTGAGAAGTGCAATAAATTGTCCTATATTTATGCACAAATGTTAGTTTGAGTAAATGCACATTATGGGGATTGTGGTGGCTTCATCTTTGTCATATGACCTTAACTGAGCCTTCCTTTGTCAGGCTTGTGTGTGTCAGTGAACAGTACTCTACTTTCCCTCTTCTGCCCCTTCATCAGAAGTATGACAGAGAGCACATCCCTTTAAACATAAAAATGTTATATTTATTATAGATACTAACACCCTTCCAAGGTCCCTGATGCACCTAGATGTTGACAGAATCTGAAATGAGAGGTCCAAGATGAATAATAGATGTCTTTTGTAAAAAAAAATTGATTTTTGAAAATAGAAATTTCAGTTTGAAAATTTTCTTACATTTATCTTTTAAAAACACATAATTCAAGTTTGAAAAAATTTTCTTTTTTCATTTGATGCATATTTTATTAAAGCCATCTGATTGCCATTTCTTAGAAGCACTATATGGTATTGCTGATTTGTTTGTTAACATCTAAGCTGAGACAACCATCTGATTTAAGTTTACAAGGTTGGTTTGAATTATTATCAACAAATGTTTTCCTTACAGTTACAAAAATCTCTTGAAAATTATCAAAAAACTAATATTTTTTTAAAACAGCAGATTTTGGAAGTAATTACAGAGTACCATACCTCTGTTTTTAATTTTTCTCTTTTCTGCATTAAACCTATTTCACTATTACTAGAATTATTTTTATCATTTATCCCAGCATTCTATGCATCTTTCCCACTTTTTAGATCGAAACTGAACTAAAAAAAAGTTTTCACAGAACTCGATAACTGGCTCAAAGTAGTGTCAAGGTAGGAGGAGGAAGTAGCAGGTGTTCTAATTGCTTGCCCACACACACGTTCAGCAGTGGGGAGATGTCTGCTAAGTGCAAGTTGTTTACATCAATGATTTAAGTCAAGTAGGATTACACTCCCATCATAAAGTTAGTATTTCATTTCCTTTCATAATTAAACCTTAGTTTTCATTTCTGAAGATTTACTTTATTTCCATAAGTTATCGATCTTTCTGTCAATTGATTATTATTGATTTTTGCAGAGTCAACAATCAATAATAATCTTGTTGTTGTGGATACTTTATTTAACATCACGTCAGATTATATGTTATTTCTTCATTTTCCAGTAAAAAAACGTTGATTGATTTTGTATCTTTTTCTGAAAATAAATGAGGTCTTCGATACGAATAAAAAAAAAATCCATTGGCAAGGAAATCAGTCTTTATGTGGGAGGGAAATTTCAGGAAGGATCCCCTTCTCCCTTCACCAGCAAATTACAAGTTTTTGTTTATATTGAATGATTTTAAAAGCATCCTCCTCCCTTCAGTATATTGGCTGTGCCACTCTGATGATTTTTTTTTTTGCTTTGGTGCACTAACTTTTCAGCATTTAGCCAAATTCCCCAAAATTCAACACTCAAGGAAAAAAAAACAAACACAATGTTTAGTGGAAAAAAGCAGCCAAGAAGTGTTCCTCCATTTCATAAACACAATGGAAAATCCCATTAATGTGTGAGCAATCCAAGTCACCTCACATAATGCTGGTCTATTTTAAATTATACAACATTGAAAAGAATCATTAAAAGAAATAAAAATTATGTTCCAGGTAAATATTATGCACTGGTTTCCATAAATTAAGGAAAACCCCTATGTTAATAAGTCAATGGGAAGCTAACATCAAAGCTCTTTAACTTCTAAAATAAGTTTTTTGTTTTGAAAAATATGATTGCAGATAAAGATCTCAATCAAATAAATCAATATCTCGATTTTTTCAACAATATTTGTTCAGTATTTTTCAAGTTTGAATATTTAGTGATAGCAATGCCAGTCACAAAAATCGACTTCAGAGGTTAATTAAAACTTAGTAATAAGTATTGTATCAAAGTGTTTAATAAAATAAAGTTTGCATTTTAGAACTCTGTGTAAAGAATTCTTTCACTATTTTTCAGTTTTGTATAAGTTTCTTAAGACTGGAGTTGCTGTTGTTAATTCAAACTTCCATAACTCATTAAATACTGAACGAATATTGTTGAAAATCGAGATATTGATTTATTTGATTGAGATCTTTATTTGCAATCACATTTTTCAAAACAAAAAAACTTATTTTAGAAGTTATAGAGCTTTGACGTTAGCTTCCCATTGACTTAACATAGGGATTTTTCTTAATTTATGGAAACCAGTGTAGTATTCAGGAAGAAATTTCCTTTCGATTAATATATAATTTAACTAAATTTAATTTCACAAATCTCACTGTTACAAGTTATAGTTGTTCTCAGCTACTTTTACAATTGCATCAGTTTTAAGATTTTATGCCAGGTAAAAGTGCTAAGTAATTAACTTCCTATAGTGCTTCTTATGCTATAAATCTTATTTCTAGCAAAGTCTCACCATTAGTTGTTGCTGTTTTATAATGGCTGGCCCACTCCTTTTGGGATATATTATGCATCTGATGTTCTTTTTGTGCACAGGTTTACCGCTGTTGATCTTGCTCACCTCAGATGGCATTTCTTCTCATGGAGATATTAGTCCATCTTTGCTTGCAAGGGTCTTCCATTGGTTTATTGAGACTTTCTCGAATGAAGAACAATTTATAAAGCATATTCTTTGATGTTATAAGTTGTCTGAGAACATACTACTATTTCCCTGCTCATCCCTTCATTACTTTTAAAATAACCATTACTTAGAGATACAAGTTAAAAACAAGAACTTTCCCGGACACATTTCACTCATCAACCGACAGCATCATCAGTGGCTGCTGCAGCTGTTGCAGTAATTATAGTGTTAACCCCCTAGAGGTGCCACGGAGGATCCTTCCAATTATGTAGTAGGGGATTTCATGCACGTGGAAGGGGATTAATTTCTGTATTACATAGGATGTCTTTTTCAAATTTATAAAAATGTTTTCTAGGAAATTTAATTGAAATTTAGTAGGAGGGGGAGGGGCACTATTAACTTTGGTGTTATTTTTGTTATTGGTAATTTATATTCTAAAATAGTCTGTGTTAATGCAGTTTTTCTTGTTTGTTTCTTTAACCTTTCTTCCAATTGTCTATGTTTTTCCTATGTAGCAATTTTTATTTTGCAATTTCTGTTCAAGGTCTTCTATTTCTACTTGATATACATCTCCGGTAGGTGACCTGTGATCCCTGTCATCTATACATAGGGTTTTAACATTATCCCAAATGGTTATTGGAATTTGTGATTGATGTTTCCTGAGAACAGCTTTTAATATATCTGTTACTGGTCTGTAATATGGAAAGGGTGTGGCATATTTAAGTTTATCTATTTCTTTTTGAGAAAATATTGGTTGGGATTCCCCTATTGAATTTAAATTTCTCTTAAATATTTCTTTCATATATTTAATTTGATAACCTTCTTGCTGTCCAACATTATGTATATATTGCACTTCTTGCATTAGACTTTCATTTTCGGAGCAGTAACGTAACGTTTGCGTAAAGTAGGTATTAAAGGCAGTATTTTTAGAAATTTTTGAGTGTCTGGAGTTTGCAGGTATGATATTAGGTATCTGTATATGTTGACTTCTGGTATAACTTGGTATGACATTCATTACCCTTTCTTTCAATCAGTATGTTTAAGTATGGAACTTGCCCATTAATTTCCACCTCCAGCATAAATTGAATCTGCTGCATTATGTTATGAAAATCTGTAATGAATTTTGCAATTCAGTTGGACCATAATTCCAGGAAACTAAAACATCGTTGATATACCAAATGTACAAAAGTGGTTTAAATTGTGTACACTGTAATGCAGTAGTTTCAACATGGCAGAGGACAGCGTCTGCCAAGAGACCAAACTATTTGGTACTTTTACCTGGTGTAAAAAAAATTGTAATTGTAAAAGTAGCTGAGAACAACTCTCACTTTTAATGGTAAATTTTGTGAAATTAAATCTATTTGTAATCGTAGAATTGTGAATTTTCATTATAATTTAAATTACATAATTTAACTGCTTTTATTCATCAGGTTTTCCAAAATTAAGTCTTAATTGCATAGTCTGAATTATTTTTTACTTTATCACTGTAAAAAGTATGCTTTAAAATGTGCTTCAATTTTTTATTTTGATATGACATGGCATGGTTCACAAAAAGCTTGTGTGATGCCCCCTCATTCACTTTTACTTTACCTAAACCAGTTTTACTAACTTTACGTTATATTTATCATTTTGGGAATTTTTATTTCATTTTTGGCATTACAGCACTCATTTCCAAGAGCATAGGAGTTGCATATATGCAACTCAGAACTTTCGATTGTCACCAGCTAAAGTGTGCGTGTACAAGGACACGCCCCTCTTGCATCATAGCTTACGCGCTCATCATTTTATGCAAATGTTTTTACCGGAGCAACAGCCACGTGTTACCGAGCCTGTATGCTTGTTATAACCATGACATGCAGTCACAGAGAGTCAGTTAGTAGTAAGAGTCAGTTGGAAGTTGTCACAGAGACTCAGTTAGTAGTAAGGGTCAGTGGGAAGTAGTCACAGGAGTTGGTGTTTGTTAGTTGTCAGTTAGTAGTGTCACAGAAGTTGGTGTTAGACACAACAGTGATGATGTAGTTGACATCTCATTAAAGTTGGTGAGTGTTTAAAAATAATTTTTTGGAAATAAACTTGTTTGTTATAGATAACTCTTTTGAATCTTTGCTATTTTTTCTCTTGAGCAACGTTATTTGATAAGATTTAATTATATATTTTTATATTGACAATCATTTACATTTTGAATTCTTACTCACTAAGTAACGCCCACTGGTAATCGAACCCTAATTGAACTTTATTTCGCAATTTGTTAATTATTGCCTGGCGCCCGCCTTTAGCTATCCAGAGCTTAAATAAATATTGGATCAGACAAAGGGTCCAAAATTTTAAAAGTATTTTAAATCCTTGGAGCATTACACTTGGACTTTTCTCAAAGTATAGTACTGAGAAAAAACTACAAAATGAGAGTAATTTTCTTGCTTCAAGTAAATATTTATTTGTTATTCAGATAGTGATGTTCTTCTAGGATATAAGTGCATTAATGAAAGGTTCCTTACAGCAAAATTTCAGACAAGCATTAAAGACTTGAATGTTATCTGCTGTTATGCCCCCACTGAGGATGCCGATGAGGATGAGAAGGATAGGTTTTACAGACAACTTAAGGATATTTTGAATTCTGTCGAGAAAGGAGATATTACCCTTGTTCTGACTTCAATGCCAAAGTTGGTACTGACTCTGATCTTTGGGGAGGGGTGATAGGCCCTTTTGGTATTGGTAGCTGCAATGGCAATGGGCAACGTCTCCTACAGGTAAGTAAACTCAATGGTTTCAGAATAACTAACACTTATTACAAACACCGCGACATACATAAGTACACATGGGTTTAACCCGATGGGCTGCATAAGAATATGATTGATTATATATTAATTAACAGCAAATGGGTTAGTTCTGTTAGTAATACCAGGGCATATAGGGAAGCTGAAATTGGATCTGACCATTACCTTGTTAAAAGTGTGTTGCAACTTAAACTTAAAAAGTGTTGTGCTAGGGTTAAAAAATTTGCTTTTAATACTGAAGCTCTGAAAGATCCAGTTATAGCCAAAGCTTACTATGATAGGTTACTTAGTCATTACGACAGTCATGGTATGCTTACTACTGAAGTTGAGGAAGAATGGGATCATTTTAAACAGGCTTTTTTGGATACTAACAGTACTCTTTTAGGAAAAAAGGAGCAGAGGAGGCAGAATTATCCGAGTGATAAGGCACTTTAGCTTATTTCAGAAAGAAAGAACTGCAGTAATGTCCTAAATCAGTACCCTACTAGTCCTAATAGAAAGGATTACAGAGAGCTTAATAAATGCATAAAGGATCAGTTAGCTGCTGGTAAGAATCTTTGGCTTGATGGCTTGGCTGACAAAGCCAAGGAAGCAGTTAAACAGCACAATAGCAGAGAGCTGTACCAGATAGTTAATATTTTGTGTGATAGAAAACGAACAGGTATACATGGATTGAAGGATAAACAAGGTAAGGTTATAGAAGGTGAGGATTCTGTCATGGCTAGGTGGGCTGAGCATTTCAGTGATGTTCTAAACAATGTGATTAGTTCTACTCCCATTGTTTGCAATGATGATAGATGCATTGATGGCTTTAATGTTGGCTCCATAACACAATCTGAAGTTCTTTTGGCTATTTCTAAACTTAGACTTCATAAATCCCCAGATGTAGAATGAAATTACTATGAAAATGCTTAGAGCTGAGAATGTTTCTGTTACCACTTGGATGACTGAAATTTTGAATATCTTTTATGATAAAGGCATGGTTCCTAAGGATTTTACCAGAGCTATTTTTATCCCTATTTTCAAAAAAGGTGATCGCAGGTCTTTTGATAACTATAGGGGATCAGCCTACTCTCTGTTCCAGGTAAAGTTCTTTGCAAGATTGTGTTTAATAGAATTAAGAATCTGATTGACAGGCAATTGCTTGATGAGCAATGTGGATTCAGAAGTGGTAGGGGATGTGTGGATCAGATATTTTCACTTAGGCAGATTCTTGAGAAATGTTAAGAGTTTCAGAAACCTTTGGTTGCTAGTTTGTTGATTTCAAAAAGGCTTTCGACTCTGTTGATTGTCATAATTTGTGGTTGATTTTGAGATCATATGGTATACCAGACAAGTTAGTTAACATAATGAAAACTCTCTATAATAACAATGGCTTGTGTGTGAGAGTTGGTAAGGCTTGTAGCAATTGGTTTAGCATTACTTCTGATGTTCGACAAGGGTGCATTTTGTCTCCTTTTCTCTTTATTTTGGTTAATGATTATGTTATGCGAAATTCACTTCAAGGGAAAGATTGTGGTCTTATGGGCTGGAGATGCGAAAATTTCTGACTTAGATTATGATAATGATTTAACCCTTTTGGCAAATGATGTTGATGAGATGAATTCTTTCATTAAAGCTGTTGATGAAACTGGTAGTAGAGTAGGGGTTGCTGGTAGAGTATTGGTTATAGTACAGAGAGAAAACTAAAGTGATGAACTGGTAGTAGAGTATTGGTTATAAACAGAGAGAAAACTAAAGTGATGAAAATTGGTCAGGCAGGCTGTGATTCAGTTAATCTGAATGGTTGCAGTCTTGAGCAGGTGTCACAGTTTAATTATCTTGGGAGCTATGTAACAGATACTGGTGATGTGCAGCATGAAATTAACAGGCGGATAGGGAATGCTGCCGGAACTTTAAAGAATCTATGGAGATAGTGAAGAAACAGGCGTATACACTAAAGACTAAAATTAGACTGTATAATAGTTTGGTTCTTTCTAGTGTTAGTTATGGTAGTGAAACGTGGACACTTTGTAAACTAGGTAACAGGAAACTAGATGCTTCACAGTATCTTGGGCATTAGGTGGTTCAGCTTTGTAACCAATGATGAGGTTAGGCAAAGGAGTAGGCAACCTCCTTTAAGCAGCATATTGTGCAGAGAGAGACTCTGCTGGTTTGGCCATGTTACCCGTATGAATAATTATAGATTGGTGAATAGGGTTATGTAGAGTGTGCCTATTGGGCCTCAGAAAGAAGGGGAGACCTAGGATGCAGTGGGCAAACAATGTTAAACAGGACCTTGTTAGAATTAGTGTGCAGTGGCCAAATGCAGAAGATGTAGCTCAGGACAGATATGCTTGGAGAACTAACTTACACAGTCTGTTTGTACCTCCGTAGCACATGACTGCTTGAGGATGATGATGAATAAATAGACTTACTATTCATGTGCATTATAATTATTTCTGTCTATTAGATTATTTTCAAGTAAATTTTTATTTTCATTGCCAGATGCTTTTTTTACTATATGATTCTAAAAATGCCCTAGTAGTTTATTTTCAGAAAATCCAAAATTAAACACTGATTAATTTGGCATATAACATTAGTTATTTGACAAAAAAGTTCTAAAATAAATTTTTTTTTATCAGAGTGAAAAAATAGCTGGGCCTCTGGATGTAAAGCAGTTTTTCATACAGGACCATGAAAGGTTAATATTGATATATATTATGATAAACACAATATTACTAATGACAATTTAAATATAGTATCTGGAAATGGATTTGAATCTTTCATAAATGACTATACAAGAATTTATAATCTCAAAGTTGCATTGATCATATCTTTATTAGACAATGTGATTATAAATTTGCACTATTTCTAAATAATATAACAGATCACTACATTTCTATTTTAAAAATTCTGAAACCTAATAATATGAAAATAAAAAAGAAATATAAAATAACTGAAAATAGAATAAATTTTAAAATGTTAGAATTTATGATAAAATATTTAAATTTAAAATTAGATGAAATTGATAATTCAAACATAAATGATATATAAAACTTTTATTGGGTTAGTTAATAATGCAACACTAAACAGCATACAAACTCAACGTTTTTGAAGGAAAATTAAAAATGAAATGTAATCCCTGTATAACTGATGAGGTAATTAATTTGATTTAAAAAGGAGAAAAAGCATTTTCAAAACACATAAAATGCCCATATATTATTGCAGTAAAATGATGAATTAGAAAATAACAGTTTCAAAAATAAGAAATTTGAAAACTAATTATAATAATAAAAAAATAAATACCCCCTCAAGCAGCTGCTTGCCACAGAGATCTGGCAGGATGGCAAGACCTCAGCAGAAAAACAACATGAACATCTATGCCTTACCCGGGGCTCGAACCCAGATTCCTTACATCAGTAGCCAAGCACACTAACCACTCAGTCATGATGAAACTGAATTTAAAAAGTGTAAAAAAGATGATAGGGCTGGGTTGTTTTACCTCTGAGCAGCACTTTTTTTGCACACAATGGGCTAAATGGGCACGTCACAAGAACACTGAGGGCTCAGAGAAGGTTGGGGGGGGAGGACCCACTGGACAGTGATTGAGAGACAAATGGTAGCTCCCATCAAGGCAATCCAGCGTGTCCTTTAATGTGCACAGGGTATAGTTCTCCTGCACATGGAACCCTGGTTTAATGTCCCATTTGATGGACGGCAGCCTTTCCAAGTCCATTGGTGTCCCCTACTGACCATAGGCTGACAGAGTAAGGAGATTTGTAAAGGTAAATCTTATGCTGATCCAGCTGGGACTCAAATCTGGGAACTGCAGATGAGTCTGGTGCAGGCTATTGGCTAAGCCACCCCTCAGCCCTTTTTTATTGTCTGTCTGTCCATCTTAACAATGGAAATGTATAAAACAAATTTCAGAGAAAAAAAACTTCTGACTGAGTAATGCCAGTGTATACTGATGCAGTAAATTTAACTAATAACTTTAATAGGTATCCCTCTATCTTAAATAACAAAAACTCCATATTTTTGAGACAGATGAAAACTGAATTAAATGATATTATAAACAACTTAGATGAAAATAAAGCTTATGGATATGAATTAAAATAAGAAGAAAAATTAGAATATGTTTATAAAAATCAATATTAGACAACAATTATTAAACATAAATAATACTGAGCCATTATTTCACATTGTTATGTGAATTACCTCGTTTCACGTCATTAAGAGACAAATCTCAAATTATTGACTTTTGAAATTTTATTTAGACTCTTAACTTTTGAATCAATAGTGAATAAAATAATTTGAGAACCTGAAAGTGTTTAAAGCTCATTGGTTGTTCTTACATAGCTTCTATTTTGATGCATTTTATTTCACAGTGAATTTTTTCTTGTTGATTTGTATTTATGTTGAATTTTATTACCCATAATTTATATAATTGCTTTAATATAATTACCCTATACATTTGTAATTCAAGAGTGCACTTTGATGAGTTATTAATTTTATTGTCTACTATTAATTACAATATATGTATAATAATATTAAGTGAAATATGGGCATTGAATTGTCCATATACATTTTATTCATAAGTTTTATGTACCTTATATTTATTGTATTTTATTAAATGTGTTATATATGGTAAATAAATATTACTATTATTGAGATTTTCTATTCCTTGCAGGTAGAAGTCAATGTAATTTTTTTTGCTCACTCATCATTTCACTGTTTACACATTGTCATAACTTTGAAATCTGTCGTTGCTAAGATATTTCTTCAGAATATTATTTTTTAAGCTAACCGAACTTGCATGCACTTTTTCAAAAAGATCTTCAAACTGCCACATACAGAAAATGTATGGCAAAAACATACTAGAGAGATGCTATCACTCCTTTGCCACAAACAGGTCAGAAAGTTTCCATGAGTATGAATAGTGCAAAGTCATCTTGTGCAATTATGGCAATGTTTTAAACCCATTGCATACCACGTTTTCTAAGGTAGCCACACTGACTATTTATTGTTCACACTATTTTTGTTCCATTAAGTTTTTCATAATTAAACCTTAATTACCTTGCAAGATACTTTTTCTACAATATCAAAATGAAAAAGGAATTTAGTGTTACCTATTTTTGTTAGAAATTTTATTTTTTATAAAAATTCAGAATGGTGTTTAATTTGGTACATACCTGATCTATTTCTATTAATCAATTATTTGGCAAAAATTCTGAAGTTCAAATTTTTTTGCTGAAAGAAGTGTAAAAATATTTGTGTTTCCAGGTTCATTTCTATTTTCCAGCCTTAACATAGAGGGATAATTTAGATGAAAATAATTATAGGTGTATAATATTTCAAATGAATATTGCATCCCTAAATTCTCATCCTATAACAATACCCATTGTTTAAAAAAATGTTTCAAGATCGGCTGAACCAAAGGGGAATTAATAGTATACCACTTATATTAAGTGGAAGAAGAAAAAGCAAAGTCGCTTCAATACCAAAAATATTATTAATTAATTATTATGTCGGTAGAGATAGTCCAGAACTTTGATCTAAGTTTGTTCTAGTCTTGTACAACATATAAACCCTTACACAAGGACATGCTCAATGACTTAGTAGTCAAATTTGATAACCACTGTATCATTTAAAGTCAGTTAGAGAACAAAACACATAGAATCAAAATTAATTAAGGAAGCATTGTCAGGTTCAAGATGTTGTAACATCATGGTGAAATTAGCCTCAAATGAGGGGCTCCCTACACCAGTCACAACAGGAGGATGAGATAACAGAGGCAGAAGAAACTGCCTCTCAGCTATCTCACAAATCTATTAACTATACTAATCCCATTAACATAGAAGTGATATGAGGCATTAGACCTTACAGAAGAGGCCAAGTTTCTGAAAGAAATCAATAAGTAGCTGCATGTGTGTTCGCTGCAGCTTCTTGTTCAAGAAGCTGCAGCGAACACACATGCAGCTACTTATTGATTTCTTTCAGAATCACACACATTCTACTTATTGATTTCTTTCTTGTTCAAGAAACTGCAGTGAACAGACTTTGACAATTTTGGTGGGTACCAAGAAGAGAAATAATGGAATAATCCATGGTTCCAATAGCAAGAAGCTCTTGAAACAAAGTTTCTCTTTCAGCATTGCAGCAGGAACAAGAATTGTCAGTTAAAAAAAGTGTATAATACATATGACCTCACCTGTGAAGTTTGTGGATCCATTAGCCATTGCCAAGCTCCTAATGCAGTGCATAAAGAACTAACAACCAGCATTACTGAAAAGACAAATACACAGTAATTTTCTTGAAAAGTTAAACTGGGTAGCAACTTCTACTCTTCTTAAGCAACAGTAATTTTCAGCTAATTTATAAAAGATACTAAAATACTCTTTGCAATCTTCCAAACTTTACATATTCTAGCAACCAAGGGACCTAGTTGTTAGTGTATATATATAGCAGATCCACTGATAATTAAACAGAAATGCAAATTACAGTGCAAATTATTAGAAATTTAGAGTTTAATATTCTATAATACTGTATACAGGTGATAGGTTGGCATGTAGGTGGTGAGAATGGAGCAGTCACATCAGGCCCTAACATCAAAGAAGACCTGTACTTGAGGGGTACTTATGCCAAACTACCAATTTGCTGTCCTTTACAGCATAGAGCATATTTGATATTTAATATTGCTAAATATTGGTGTTATCAACACAAGAAAATTGGGCTGCTGATCGAAAAACAGAACAAACAGTGCTATATGTTTCATGAATGTAAAACATGCCTTAAGTTATTAAATATGCTTATATATTTATTCATACTTACTTATTGATTTGAAATAAATTATTTATTGTAACTTTCTAACTTTTATTTATGTTTTCATGCTTTATGTTACCATTCCCATAACAGGGTTGGGTGGGCTAAGTAATTACCAAAATGTCTTGGGCTTGAAAGTTTGAGATTAAATTCACCTGTAGGATATGCATTTTTATGGGATAGACCAGTGGTCCTCAACCTTTTATTCTTCACATACCCCCTGGAAATGTGTATGCAACTGGCATACCCCTTGTATAGATAGATAAAACTATAGTTTTAGTATAACAATGGGAATAAAACACTGACTTTGTTACTAGATCTAGCGACTTTTGAGCTCTCACAGTGACCCCAAAAAATTTTACTGCGTACTCCACATTGAGAACCCCTAGGATAGACAATTGGATTAGTTAGGACTTAAGCTTGAATACTGTAGATGAGAGGAATTAAAAATGAAGCTAGTGGCATACCCAATAATGTGTGGGGGAAGAAACTCTTGAGGGCTTTAATATCACATACAGGGTAGTTATATAGTTACAACCAATTTTTTAGAAATTGAAGCAAAATGGATAAATTTTACAATAATATAATCAGAGGTCCATTTAATAATAACACTTTAAGCATTCAATTCCACACAAGCACCATCAATATATATGCAGATCTCATATGTTAGCCATGTTGTGCAACACATTTTGCAGCATCAGTGGAGCAATTTTCGCAACTACCTCTTCTATAGTATTGTAAATCCAGCAGATTTGGAATTTATTTTGTACATTTCTGATTTCATTAACCCTTTAATGCCCCAAGGAATCTCAGAAAAAGGTATATGGTAGTAAAGAATAACACTATTTTGACTAGTCCATTTCAGATTTTGCCTGTTATAGGTGCTAAAGGATTATCCTTTGCAAAGAAATACAGACGGTAAATGAAAAGAGTTGCTCAGGGCCTTTCACTGCCACGTTCAATACAGAAGTTTGAAAAACACTCATTAAGGTACTCCCATATGATATTTGCATAATAACAAGTAGCCCATCATATTGAATTACAAGTGTTAATAATGTTTTGTGAAAGAAGATGCGGTTCTGAAGCATGTACAGATAAATAGGCCCTGTATCTGCAGCTTCAGCAAAGAAAGAGGACTATAAACCTTGGATCTTGCTATGCCCAGCCCAGGATTAAAGAAAAAAAAGCATCTCCCATTCATAGAAATCAGCTAACTTTTCATTACCCCAGATGCAATAGTAATGGAGATTAACTTATCCACAAGTGGAAGGTCACCACATCACTGAAAGAAATGTGATCCACTAAATTTGCATTCTCAATTTACTCAAGGAGCTCTACGCACATTGCATCTCCTTGGATGACCCTTTTCATGTAATCCACGAAGTAACTGAAAATGACAAGTTTTTTCTTTAACATTGTTCTAAAAATTTTGTAACACAGTTGGATTTGGGCACGCTCAGTCCACGTGTTGTGGTATGAACTGAAATTCTCAGATTTTGTTGAATGAAGTCTTCTACTGAGTTGACAGCAAGTTGAGAGATACATGGACATCCAGATCTTGATTTATCAATAACAGATTCTATTATGCAATCTCTTAAATTTGTTTATGCAACAATAAATTGATTTCTCTGTAGTAGTGAGCATGTGCTATCACCTTTCAAATCTTTCCTAATTTCCTTGTATTTTTCCCTTGCAATCGTAGTGTTACTACCATCACATTTTTGAACATTCAGTTTCATGGGATTCTATAAGAAATAAATACACTGCTTGGCCAAATTATTATGAAAAGATACCTAATACTTCTTTGCATGATTCATGGTACTGTTTCTGAATGCAAAGTTTTCCATTCTCTGACCACAGCTCTGCTGAAATGGGTTCTGAAGTGCTAGCAGTCCATGCTAAAAAAATGCCTGTCTGTCAGAGCCTTTTCCTCCTACATTTGTCATGAATGGCAAACATTCTATGAGACCACTGCCATTCTTAGTACACTTGCTACATTGTGCCTTGATTTTCTGCCAAGTTCAATCTCCTCTGTTATGGATGCTGCTGCCCATCGTGCTACAACAATGAGCACTCTTTCAAGTCAGTCATATCAGCTTTTACCCCATGTGTCACTTGACTTCACTTTCCACATTGCCTTTGTGGATTTTATAGGACTTTGTAATGAAATAGAACACATACATTAGTAAGAAATTTGGTATAAACTTGCATGCTTCATAGTACTTCATACACGATGCAGTATTTGTAATAATTGGCAAGCGGTGTATATACCATTATTTTTTTTAATCAACACTGACTATATAAACATTAGCATTGAACAATTACCCCTTTATGCTTCGATTTCAATAAAACTGGTAGTGACTTTAAAAACACCCTGTATTTTCCAAGGAAGTTCTCAAATTGGAAGAATTCTGGTATGCCACTGAATGGAGCTAAATTAGATGAAGATAGCAAGGAGTGCAACACACATATTACACTAATAGTCAAAAGCATTATATATAACATATAGTTTAAATTTAGTACTATTAGATATAGCAGCAGCATCAGTAAAATCTATTACATTTTTTTTGGTATGTTACAGGGTACAAATTATTTGGTGCACCTGCATTAAAGGGGACAAATTATATTTTCAAAAAATAATGTTTCTTTGCGTTACAAGGGGCATTCAAAAAGTTTACTGACATGCATCCGCAGAACAAAAACCATTGCACTTACCTTAACATAACTTTTACTGTCCTCCAAAGTACTCCCCTGCAGCATCTGAGCTAAGTTGCAGATGTCTACAAAAATTCTGGAATGCTACTAGTGTTGGGGAATACTCTGCAACTCTGAATGAGCACATTTTTCAAGGTCTTGCATCCTTGAAAAAAGATTCCCAGCAAATTCCTTTTCAATTTTTGGAAACAACCAAAAAACACATGGTTTAAGATTGGGTGAATATGCAAGATGGAGGTAGCTGTTTGATTTTTTCCTGTTTCAGATAGGCCGTAATTTGCAAGGTTTTGAGCATTGTCATTGTCATGAAAAAGGACAACCCTTGAAATGTCGGTTGTTGGATGCTGCTCCTTCATCTCCTTAACCATTTTGGGCAAAACAATGTTGGTGTAGTATTGGCCAATTATAATCATTTATAAATAAAAAATAATAATCAGGTAGTAATTCCATGGCTACCACTACTTGAGAATTAAAAAAAAAATGTAAACATTCTTTCTTGAGCGAAAGCCTGGTCAGAGGATTTGGGTACGCAGTTCATGGTCCGCAACCAAACATAGCTATCCATCTTTGTGGGTTGGACTGTTTTACCTCTGAGCAGCACTTTTTGCACATAATAGTCTAAATAATAGCTTCTTAAACTATGGGTTGTGACCCAATATGGGGTCGCCCAAATGAATGTGGAAGTCGCGAAAAATTCGTCAACAGTAAAAGGTTTATGAACACACAACAACCAAAAATTAATTCAAAATGAAATGCATAATGAACCTGAGGTGTTTCTGGCAGCGCAACTTCACTGCAGCCTTGTTCTTAACACACAACATGCGCACTTTGAACTGTGCATGCGGTCACGCCACACAACATCAATGACCCTACCAGAAAACCTCGGCTCGGATTCAAGACTATTGCATTTTACGATTAGCATTGTTTTGTCTCTACATATAAAGTTTTCTGTTCTTATAAAAACATAGTTTAATTACAGCAAATAAAGACTTTTAATATTTTCCTATATAGTATGTTCCCTTTATAGTATGTTTTTGGATTCAATTGGATTATGGATAAGCGACTAAATTTAGACAGAAGAGGTAAAAATACTGATGACAATGTGGCAGAGTCTTCGCTACCAGGTTGTAGTGCACCTAAATTGACAAGAAAATGAAAATATGTCGAACCATTGTTTGCAATATGGATTTACTTCTAATCATTATGATGGCGTGGAAAAACCTCTTTGCTTAATTTGTAATGAAGTTTTCGCTGTGGAGAGCATGAAACCAGCCAAACTAAAATGACATCTTAATACCAAGCATGCAGCATACTGCAATAAACCAAAGGAATATTTTGGACGACTTGTTAAATCTTCATATAAAGAAAAACAATGTTTAGAGAAATTTGTTACTGTCAACAAAATGTATTTACTTGCATCTTATGAAACTTCTTATTTAATTGCCAAAACTAAAAAGCCCTAGGCGATAGGAGAAGATTTCATGTTACCTGCTGCTATTAAAATGTCAGAAATAGTCCATGGGAAAAAGTATGGGGATGAAATTCGTAAAATTCCTTTATCAAATGATATAAAAAAAAAATAAATACCCCCGATACTGTTTCAAAAAGAATTTCTGAAATTAGTAAAGAGCAATTCCAGCAGCTTATTACCAGGCTTAAGGGCAGCCCAAAGTTTGCAATTCAGGTAGGTGAAACAACTGATATTTCTAACATGGCACAATTGTTACTTTATGTAAGATATGTTTATGAAGGAAGAATGTATGAGGAATTATTGTTTCGTCACCCTTTGGAAGGGAACACAAGAGGGGAAGATATATATCTCAATAAGATCGATGAATTTTTCACAAATAAAGGTTTACAGTGGAAAAATTGCATTAGTCTGTAGAGACAGTGCTGGAGCCATGATGGGCGAGAATGTTGGATTTGTAGCAAAAGATAAAGCTGATGGCAATGAACATATCACTTTTACTCACTGCATGATCCATCAAGAGGCACTCGTAGCCAATAAAATATCCCCATAGTTAGATTTTGTGCTTCGCGATACTATCAAAATCATTAACTTCATTAAAAGCCGTGCCCTTAACAGTCATTTGTTTTCAAACCTTTGCAAAGATATGTACTCCGATTATAAAATCTTATTACTACATGCAGAGGTAAAGGTGGATCTGAAGCGGGCAAAGTTTAAACAGATTATTGAAATTGAAAGATGAAGTTGTTATATTTTTGACTGAGCAGAAATTTGATTTTGTTAATTTTTTTCATAATGACTTATGGCTTTCAAAACTGTGTTATTTGTCCGATATTTCCGAAAAACTCAATAATTTAAACATGTTGCTTCAAGGAAAAAATTGTAACATATTTATGTTAAAAGATAAAATTGAAAGTTTTACTAAAAAGTTAGCATAAGAATAGGGTGGAAAATGGTTCTTTAGAAATAGATGACTTAGCTACAGATGATCTTTAGCTACAGATGATTTTATATTGAAAATAACTTTCCCAAAGATTTAATTGCAAGAATTACAATTCATCATCTGAAATGCCTGGAGTCACAGTTTCAGAAATATTTCTCTTCAAATTTTGATTCTAAAAAACTAAGTTGGGTTCATAAACCATACTCAATTGAAATCAAAAACGTCAGTCATCTGCCATTAAAAATTCAAGAAGAATTTGCCGAGTTATCAAGTGACACAGGTTTAAAACTTGGGTTTCCTAAAAAAAATCATTAAATGAATTTTGACTTGGGATTAGGGCAGAATTTCCAACAATTTCTGAAATGGCCCTGAACATACTTCTCCCATTTTGTACTACTTATTTATGCAAAGCGGCGTTCTCAGCATTGACGATTATAAAATCAATATATCGATCAATTTCTGAAATGGCCCTGAACATACTTCTCCCATTTTGTACTACTTATTTATGCAAAGCGGCGTTCTCAGCATTGACGATTATAAAATCAATATATCGATCAATTCTGAAAAACGTTGAAGATGCTCTATGTCCTGCAGTGTCAAATATTCAACCAAGATTTAATTCTTTATGTAAAAATAACCAAGAACATCCATCTCATTAGTATGACAATTTGCTTTCATCTTTAATAAATGATAAAATTATATGTATACCAAAGAATTGTTTTAAAATAAATTTCTTTATGATTTATTATCAGTAAATGTTTGATTTCTATAACCTATTTTATATACCTATATACCCGGGTTGTGTAAAAATTTTTCCAGGCGAAAAGGGGTCGCGAGAGGAAGAAGTTGGCGAAAAGGGGTCGCAACTGGAAAAGTTTAAGAAGCCCTGGTCTAAATCAGGAGTGTCCAACCTTTTGCTTCCCTGGGCCACATTGAGTGAAGATTTGACTTCCCTGGGCCACATTGAGTGAAGATGAATTGTTTTGGGCCACACATAAAATATATAATATAGTTAATGTATATGAATAATAAAACTTCATTTATTTTCTTATGTTTTTTATTATAAATTTAAAAAAAGTGCAACATAAAACTAGTGGGACATCAAAAACTCGCTGAAAATCACATAATTATGTTGAAGCTTATGTCATAAACTTTACGATTTTGTGGGCTGTATTACTAGATGTCCAGGGTTGCATGCGGGCTGCGGGTTGGACACACCTGGTCTAAATGACCAGGTCACAAGGACCCCAAGGGCTCATAAAATATTTGGAGGGGGGAGGACACACTGCAGAGCTGTTGGGAGACAGATGGTATCCTTCTATCGAGGTCATCCAGCATGTTCTTTAAGGTGCACAGGGTATGGTTCTCCCACACATGGGACCACAGCTTAATGTCCCATCTGATAAAGGGCAGCCTTTCCAAGCCCATCAGTATTCCCTACTGACCGAGGGCAGGGAGATTTGTGGAAAAAAATCTCAATGCTGGTGAAACTTGAACCTGGGAACTGCAGATTATGAGCCTGGTGTGCTACCAACTGAGCTATCCCTGCTCCGATCTTTCTGGGTGTTATATAGTAATACCACTACAACCATCATAGACATAATTTTGTTCAGCAATATGACATATAAGCATTCTTGCAAATTTTGGTGATTCGCCACTGGCAAATATTACTTCCATCATGAGGCAGCTTGGCCACCTGATTCCCAACATAGATGGTGCCAGTGGTGAATCAACAAAATATGCAGGGATGGTTAGTCTCTGATGGTGTAATGGTTATCATACCTGGCATGTTTCTTGGAGATGTGGATTTGAATACCACTCAGGTCAAAACCTAATTTTTTTTCCCGCTAATTATTTCAAATACAGTTCATATTAAGTTGTTATACTCACTATGAATAAAGCTCTAGATCCATTACTGTGGTAATAAATATTGAGATAAACTCAGAAAAACTCGACGGTTCAACATCCAGTAATAGGCACTTTGATGTCGATTTCAATTTTAAAGGAAAAATTGTCTGAGCTAGGTGGGACACAAACCCATGACCTCCTGATCAGACAATTTTTCCTTTAAAATTAAAATCGATGTTAAAGTGCCTATTTATTACCATTACTATGGTTGTTGACAATTTGTAGTATTTGAAGTAACATCCATTGTTGTCAGATGGCACATTAGCTGCTGTAATCAGCTGAAGGATGATTGATGATATAACTGCATTTTTCAGAACCCAAGGTTCCATTTTGATATATACAGCTGATATTATCGAAGGGCACACTTCAGTCCAACTTTAATTTGACCATCTTAACAGAGGTCTAATATAATTTCTTGTAGAAAACTCTAGATGACATTTGCTGTTAGTATTATTATCTACATCTATTATGCACAATACTAGCTGACTCTGTGGGTAAAAATTCCTGGATGAGTTTGATTGGGTTGTCTTACCTCTGAGCAGCACGGCATATTTTTGGGCACAATGGGCTAAATGACCAGGCCACAAGGATCCCGGGCCTCAGAGAAGGTTGGAAGGAGGGAACCCACAAGCCAGTTAAGAGTTCAGTTAAGGTCGGCAAATTAAAGTGGGACTCTGTAATGCTCCAAATAAATGCAATAATGCTTTAAAGTTGGACCCTTCTTTTGATCCAATTAGTTTTATGCTCCGGAAAGCTGATACGGGCGCCAGGAAATAATTAACAAATTGCCAAAAAAGTAGACTAAGTTTAAAGTAGGGTTCAAAATGCCAGCGAGCGTTAATGAGTAAATAGTTGGAATCAAAATTGATTGTCAAAAAGTCTAGATGCTATAAATCTAAATTCGCGTTGCTCAAGAGAAAAAATTGTACAGACTCAAAAGGTTTAAAGTAACAAACAGATTTATTTCCAGAATTCAACTCACCGAGACATCAATGAAGAAGATACATCAAACTCACTGCTACAATGCACTTTCCTCTCTACAACTCCACACTCTACATTGCCTCCACTGAGTGCCTTGTAACCCTCCAAACAATGCAAAATACTTTAAGTTTTATGCTCCGGATAGCTTAGACGGGCGCCAGGCAATAATTAACAAATTGCCAAAATGTAGAATAAGTTGATTTAGGGTTCAAATGCCAGCGAGCGTTCATAAGTAAGAGTCAAAAATGATTCTTAACAAAATAAGAGTTAATGTAAAAAAGATCCTAAATTAGCGTTGCTCAAGATAAAAAACTATAGACTCAAAAGTTTGTAACAAAACAAAATAGATTTATTTCCAAAATAATTAACTCGCCCAGACATCAATAAAAAACATCTCTTGTGCTACACGCACGGTGCTACGCACCTTACTACATCTCTCTGCTCTCTCTACAACTCTGCTCTCAGGTCTGCTCTACTCTCAGTGCTCTAGTGCTCTCAGGTGACTCGCAGGTCACGGTTTTGACAATGAGCCGGCGCATGCCGGGAAAGACATTTGCATACAATGACGAAGGACGCAAGCTATGACGCAAGAGGGGGCGTGTCCTTGGCACGCGCTTTAATGGTTACGGTCGGAAGTTCGGAGTTGCGCGTACGCAACTCCTAGAAACTTGAAAACGAGTGCTGTGATGCCGAAAAGGAAATAAAAATCCCCAAAATGATAAATATAACGTAAATTAAACAAAACTGGTTAAGGTAAAGTAAAAGTGAACGATGGGGCATCACAGCCTCTGCACTCTACACTAACTCTATTCTGACCACACGTCAGACTTTAACAAGAGCCGGCTGCACGCCGGGAAAGACATTAACATAAAGTGATGAACGACGCAAGCTATGACGCAAGAGGGGGCGTGTCCTTGTGCACGCGCTTTAGCGGTCAGTCAGAAGATCGGAGTTGCGCATGCGCAACTCCCAACTCTTGGAAATGAGCGCTGTGATGCCAAAAAGGAAATAAAAATCCCCAAAATGATAAATATAATGTAAATTAAACAAAACTGGTTAAGGTAAAGCAAAAGTGAGCGATGGGGCATCACAACTGAAGTGTGCCCTTTGATACTACTAGCAGTATATATCAACAAGGAACCTTGGTTATCAGAAAACTGAAGTTATGTCATCAATCATCCTACAACAAAGGATGCGCATTCAAATACCACAAATTGCCAACAACAATGGTAATGGATATAGGACTTTATTCATGTGGATATAAAAAACTTAATACGAACTGTATTTCCATAACAATATACAAGCAACTAGAAACATCAAGGGACTATATATACCAGCTTACCCCAGTTATATGATGTACTGCCAACAGGATACTATTTTGTATTATCACAAAGGTAAACAGTCACCTGTATTATTCACATGTTATTAGGTTAGATTGTTATCCTGAAATTCTGTACACAATAATAATTTTCTGATTCATGTTATATATATATGTATATGGCCAATACCAAATTATTTTCTTAAGTACTCTTTGTGATGTAATAATGATCTACTTTGTAGATAAAGATTTACCTATCTTTTTACAAAGGTTAGCTTAATTACTTAGAAAATGGTTGATGGAATGATTTAATATCAAAATGCTTGACTGATAACGCATAGCTGACCTTTGATAATGTTACCTTCCATTACGAAGTGATGTATCTCCTGACTGTTCCATAGTGTTAACAGTTGAGATATTTTTAATTACTGATCTTCAGAGCTGCCAATCTTGCATAATAAAAATTGAGGATTTGGAAGAATGAAAAATTGGAGCACAGCAGTTCTGCAGTTTAATATATTATTATAAACTGCATTATGAACATTACTTCATTGCATCTTGACATTTATAAACAGGTATTATAAACAGGCATTATGAACATTACTTCATTGCGTCTTGACAGAATGCTCAACGTCTGGACTCTTAGCAGCGACTGATGGCAGAAAAAAGCATTTTTTCCAGAATTATATATCAAATTTGTTAAAATTACTTCATTGAAAAAAACCCCCATTGACTATGTGATTTAAATTAATGAAGAATGTGATTCAATATCACATTAGAAAAAATATTTAACTTCTTGGAAAGTTCTACAAATAATAACCTAAACAATAGTATTACTAGCAGGGAAGAGGCTGTACAAAGAGAATATGCTAAGAATATAACGATAAACACTTATTCCTAAGCATAAAATTTTGTTTCTGCAAATAATAAAAAAAAGCACCAAAGAGTTTCTAAGGCATATTTTCTAAATGCGCATATCATAATATGACAAATGTCTGTTAGTACCATCTGAAGCTACTTTTTTCAACAGCCTATTATCACTAACAAACATGCATTAATTCCATAATTAAAGAAAAACACAGATGGCAATCACAGCATTACTGTTGACTTTTTAACGTCAATATATAAATATTTTGTGGAAAAAATTTATTGTTAAAAAAACAATCTCATCAGAGACGGCTATTCTAACCACTAAACAATGAACTGCCGTTCCCCAATTTATGAAAACTGCAGAACAAAATTATCAGACAACCATTTTAATCTGAACATACTGCTAAACAACAAACAACTGTTCCACACTTTTTACCCACTTCCCAAAACAAACCAATCTTATAACAAGCCTAAAAAACCAAATTGTAAACAATTCACCAGCAATCCACAGTATAAAAAAGCCCCCCAGAACTAAATAATCCTATCAAAGACAACAAGCCTAAAACACATGAATCATCCTGAATAATGAATCACCAATCTACAATTATATCTTTTTTATTGCATTAATAATCCCAAGGTACAAATAGACATTTGATATATAGACTAATCCTAATAAAAGATTAGAAAAGATGGAAATAAAAAACGAAGTCATTTCACGCTATTACCTAAGATGGGAATAAATAATGACATCACTTCACGCTATTACCATTATTAATGATTTAAGCAATAAATGACAATCACAGAGTTACCTGTTTGCTTTTCAATGTCTATAAATCAATAAAGATTTTGTGGAAAACGATTTCACTGAAATATGGGACTCAAACCAGCATCTCTCCAGAAACATACCAGAGTAATCTACCATTGAACTAATGCCAGCTCTGTCTTTTTTTTCCACTTAGAATGACTTTTCACTCTTTCCATGATTTTCAGCACCTACACTTGGTGCCATCTCCCTAAAACCTTTATTGATTTATAGACATTAAAAAGTCAGCAGGTAATTCTGTGATTGTCATTTACTGTTTAAATCATTAATAATGCTAATAGCATGAAATGATTTCATTATTTATTTCCATCTTACTCAGAGCAATAAAAAAGAAATAATTGCCACCCAAAATCATAGATGGTGCCAAGTGTAGGTGCAAAAATGACAGGGAGTGAAAAGTCATACTAAGTGGATAAAAGATAGAGCCAGCATTAGTTCAATGGTAGAATATCCTGGCATGTTTCGGAGAGATGTGAGTTCGAGTCCTGTATGTCAGCAAAATTTTTTGCATAAAACCTTTATTGATTTATAGATTTAAAAAGTCAACAGGTAACTCTGTGATTGTCATTTATTGTTTAAATCAGGCATGTCAAACACGCGGCCCACCGGGAACTGTTCTGCGGCCCGCCAAGATTGATAACCAATATGTTTATTTAACTTTTGACAACACTGGATTCTTTAATTAAAATTATAAGTACGTACATGGTACATGAATTAAATAAACGTATTTCAGAAAACATTTCCATTTATATATAAGGGAAACTATTGTGAATAAATGTATATGTCGGAGCCCGATCGTAGAATTGCTCATATCATGAAATGCCCGATCATTTCATGAAATAGTGGCATTTCATGATATGAGCAATTCTACGATCGGGCTCCGACATGTATACATGTCTCGAGGTCATTAAAATGTACGTACTTTGTGCATGGCAATGAGTCACGAAATGCCAGTAGAGTCGGAAGCTATTCGTTAGCAGTCAGTGAACGAATACTGCGTCTAGTCTAGTTTGCACATAAGAATTTTCATCTGGTTGTTTTGTTTTGCGGCCCACGATTTAATGTATAATACTTAATATGGCCCTCGGTGGTTAACGAGTTTGACATGCCTGGTTTAAATCATTAATAATGCACAAGTTAATTAATAATACACACAAATAAGGACTCAAGTATACACTTCGATATATTGTCAACAATAGCAGCAGTTCATGACTAAAATATTTCGTGGCACTTTAACTAGTACAGGCAGGGTCTATATGTAGGAAAAAATTTCTGGGTGATGCCTCATGTTGAAATGAAAAAGGCTGAAAAACTTTACACAATGCATGTATTTTTTTTTATTCAGCTATTCTCAAAAATGTATTATTTAACAAAATATTATGGAGAAAAAAAAAAGTCCGAATGGTGTTCTTATCCCTTCTACTTCAATTCAGTATTTTTGCTCCTCTGCTGTCATAATAACTTATATATGTGTGTGTATTTCATTTCTCCATTCTACTAGTATTTTTAAAAACTATTCATGAAAAATATGTCTAATATATAAGTTTGCTATATTTTTGCTCTGTTTTGATTATAAATATATATGTATAATTTCACACTGAATTACTTGTAGTAAATTATCCTTTGAATAATGTCTATTTTGGTTATATTTAAAATATTAATTTATTATATATATATTTAACATGCATTAGTTTAGTAATAAAGTTTTCACTTAGGAAAATTTTTTCAACTAATTATACATTAGTTTATTTTACAATGAATTAGAAAAAAGCAATATGGTAATGATACGAATTATAAAGAAGAAAGACTGAAAAAAATTATTATGAGAACAGTTGTATAATTAGTTGGTATTGATAATGTATAATTAGTTGGTATTGAATGAGAGACCTTTAGAGTTGCAAGCCAAAAACGGTGCACTGAACCAACTAAGCTAAGCATTACAGAAGAAATGTCTTGTTAAAATGTATTATTAGCATTCCATTGTAGATGAAATGCTCAATACATTTGATATTGTCATATCTAATGTTCTTAAACTGTTCACACATAATTATCCTTCCTTCGGAAAGTAAAACGTGGCAACTGAGTTCATTTCAAACACATTTTGCCAGGAAAGTTTACACCTGTTGAGCTTTGCACAGTAAAATGAAGATTTTCACTAAATAAAAAGATCATCAACTATTGGTGCATTCATAGAATCAAAGAGCAAATCAAGTGTCAGGGGTTGCTCTAAATCAGTGACCCACCTCCTGCAGTTCATTGCTGTTTTACTTCAGTGCATGAGCATTAGAATGAAGCATAGATCATATTCTGGATGGCAGATCTGGGCAACTTCACCTTCCTCACACTGATAACCAACTCTCCAAATCTAAACACTACTGAATATCTAAAAGATGTTGCAGAACAAGAAATCTGATCAGCTGTGATACACCAATAGTCACTGTTATACAACTGTGAAATGCTTTACAGTGAGCTTGACATTCCTCCAGAGGTGTATCATAACTCAGTACTACACATGACATATTATGTTTAGAAATATGAGACAAAAGAAGCCCCATGTATAAGATTGGTGATCATAATTCAGTGGCCATTTAATGTAAATATATTGTATCAACAAATGCAAAATGGTGAAAAAATACATTACCTCGCCATCTCTTTGTTTGTGGCTGGAGATAGGCTATAACTTCTGTCAATCTTCGTTCAAATGCCTTTAAATCTGAACACAAATAAGCAATAAACAAAAAATACTTTTCATTATATTATAATGCAATTCAAGTACTGGGGAAAAAAAGAATACATACTTTTTTTTAAATTCTGCAGTAAAACTGGAAAAACTCTTTAATTAAAAAAAATAAATAAAAATAGGATTGATTTCTTGTAATGATAGGCAAGAATGTGCCCAGGATTTAGTTTTAAAGGGGAAGGGGGTGAGAAAAAGAGACTTGAGCAGGGTTTCTCAATTATTAAAATACTCCACCACACAGAAAGGGTTAAAATGATATTCTATATGGACTAAAATTTTAGTTACTTTTAAAATCTCTCTTCAGTTTTGGGCATAAAACATGGGGCTAAAATTATGAAAAGTACTGGGGAAAAAAAGAATTATTAGTTAATGGATTCTTAACAGGAAATACTGTGCATTCACTTTGGATTGATTTTAAGAATTATTAGTTTTCGAAAAACTCTAGAATGAATTTAAAATAATTATACAATTGATTTTTTGTAACGATAGGCAGGATACTCATTTTGCATTTCAAAGCAGATACAAGCTTGTGTAAGATGATGGGATTTCAGAGGGAGGTTCCCAGGACCTCCTGGACTCTCCCTCTACTGCACATGCCCTTGAAGGGCAGAATTTGTATGATAAAATATAAGATTGTGTGGAAAATTATAACCTTGCCGAACTAATATTTTTCACTAATTGGTCTCCAATATAAAAAAAAAGAGTGCAAAATTCAGACTACTGCTAGTCATCTTTGGTTTAATGAGCTTTGACTTTTTTCCATTACCATGGGTTGGTCAGCTGGTATGGTAGAATTGTGTTGATCAAAAACTGACACACAGATAACTTATTAACAGAAGTATAATTTACATTTATATGTGTTTTAATTAAGTTATGATTAGTTAAAAATTGACCAGTTGCTTTTTATTTTTAAAAAGTTAGCACTTAATTTTAAAAATTTCAATTATATTTGAATATAGTAATAGATAAATTATTTATATACACTAATTGATTTTTCTTTAACCCTAGGTTTTTTCATGTTAAGGGATAAACAAAAAAAATTTTGTGTTGTATAGAGCTAATAATACTATTTACATTTTCCAATCACCCATTAGTATGAATTACTACTGTTAAAGAGTTCAAAATTTGGAAAATGAAAAACTTACTTTTCTCTGAAAACAAACATCCCATATTCACCAGAGGAGATTTTATTCTTCAAGTTAAATTTTATCTACACATCAGCTGTGACTTTTTCTAAATTAAACAAGCATTTTGGTGATGATATGTGAAACTTATAATGTATAGAACTAAGCACTTAAGGGTAGGTTCTCAGTAACTGATTAGTGTGGGTTTCTCTTTCTGAATTTACACTACACTTGTTATGTGTGTTAAACACCAGTTAAATTCAGTAAGATGTAGGAGTCTGGACTCCTATGCTAAATAGGGTTATATCATTTGGCAGTCCATTGTTAATTGATTAGTAGCATTTATCTGGTGGATGGGTGTGAACTTTTATTACTCAGTTGAACATTAATTGGAGGGTACTCTTTTAATAGGATTTTCCATGCTGCTGCAGCTTCAAAAGGAAAAATAACTTTAAAAATCTGACCAAATATTATAATCAGAGATCTACAAATCACTGATAAAATTACTCAATGAAATGTTGAAAAAAATTGAGTTTTAACTGTCATGAGTCTGTGCAGTAATCCACCACCAACATCGAAAAAGACTGTCTAGTTACAAGCTTACAAATGTTTGCAAAGTATCTCTTTGGGTAGGGGCCATTTCAAAATTAAGCAGCACTCACAAAGAATTAATTTGATTCATATTTAATTCAGCCAAAATTCCATCTTTTAAACTAAAGAACTTCAGTACAAAAACACCACTATATTGCTAGGGATGAATAAACTTGTATTACCAAGTAAAACAGTGAAAAAAGCTAAAATGTTATGGCTAAAATGCAAAAACCACAATTAATAATAAAATTATAAACATTTAATATTTCACAATTTTCACCCATTTGTTTTCTATGGTTCATTTTTGAAAACACTTCTGTTTTTTGCATTTTTCACAACTTTTCAAGGGTCACAAGAACATATTTTGCAGGCTACAGATAGCTACTTTAGTAGACCTGATATAAACTAATATTTCAGGATTAATATGCATTCTTGTTCCCCACCTTTGAGAAATGAGAGTGATCAATAATTTATTTATCATTTGTAATGGTCAATGAATGTCCCTGTACCTGACTGTTTTTTGTATATTAATACACATTTTAATTGAAATCATACCAGTTGATCCCTGTTCAAAATTGAATGAGGAACCTTAACAAAATCATGAAATTTCATTCTAAATGTTTTCATTTTACGATTTTTGAAACACAGAATTTTTTTATATGAACTATTTCAAACTTTTCTGCAACCTTGAAATTTTGGTTCTTTATTTCTCTATTTGCATCATAGCTTAAATTGGTTTTATGTTTGGGCCTCAATTCTATATAACAGCTGGAGTTGAATTTTTAAAAGTACGACTTATGCTGAGCAATATGCTCCTGCGATACAACAGTGTAAGCGAACCTTGTCTTGATAGTCTCTTGATCATATTTATATGTTTAAAACAATTATTATGAAATGACTATCATGACAGGTAATATAAATATACATACAACAGTAACTCATAAGTACTGAAAAAAATTATTACTACATTAATAGCAAGAGTTTCTACATAAATAAATATACAGCAATGATTTCTAAAGCTAGGACATGTTTCATTTAAAAAACTGTGTCACAGTAGTTGAATGCTATTAGTATAGTACAGGAAAAGTTACTCTCAAGTGATTTCCCTAGATGTGTTTTGTATGTCTGTATGTTAAAAAATAGTAAATATTACAATTGAAGACAGCCAGTTGTTAATAAGATGTCAGCAAAGCAGACATACAAAATGCATTATACTCATGAATATACATCAAATGTGTAAAGCAGCAAAAAATGATCCTCTACCATGCATCAAACAGTTAAAGCTGGAAGAACATCTCCACTGTGCCACTGTCCCATAACATGTCATCCTGCAGCATGCATAGAGAAACACCTCCACCATGTACTAAACAGATGAATATTCCAAGCATCAGCAGACAGTGCCAATGACACCTGGCAATGCAACTGAGACTGGCAAATCAATGACAACTAGAGCACCACAGCAACCGAGCATAAGCCTTGGCAGCAACTATGGCAAGTGTATCAGCCACCAGCCAAGGATTATCCTTCCTGAGTGGTAAATATACCTAAGCCTTTAACTGCACATCTAAAATGAACTATTACCATTGCTTTGTTTATCATCTTGCTGCAACACAGGAAACATAAATCTCCCAACAGTGATAATTGTGAAATAAATCTGCTATTTATTATTACTCATTGTGTTCACTCATAACTATTTATACCTTTAGTTCTTTTTCAAATATTTTAATACCTAATAAAACTTTTTAGTTTCAGATTTCCTGAACTTTTAGACATTTTCCTCACTTTCAAAACTTCAATTCATCTAATTACATGTACTCGATATTTGTTTGAATGTTGCACAATATAGTGGATACTAGCTTAACATCATTAATTTGTTCTTTAAGCTAAACATCATTGTGCCTGTTAAAGTGACAAGAAGAGAAAATTATAAAAAATTTCAAGCACTTTTTCTCTTATGCATAGCAAGAAATAATTATTAATTATTTCAAAAATGACATTAAGATCAGAATTAAGTCAGAGTAGCTAAATGCAATTTATTAACAGATGATTCATGAATGGACAATTCTTGTACGTGTTGTTTTCACCCAATGTTCATCCTCCATTACTCTGTGTCTGATTTGCAGGAATGGATTAGGGAACATGTTATAATATTAAGATTGCTACATTCCCAAATGAAGTAACGGAATTGAAAACAAAATAATTGTCATAGCAACCAGTACAGTGATATTTTTTGATGAAACAGAATCAAGGCAAAAATGGTGTAAGTTCAAACTTAAATCATTCAAAAACGGTTTAAGTTTCAATTAAATAATGCAATAAATAATGTTAATGAAAATTTAGTTATGGTTTAATTTTGGTAGCACTCAACATTTATATTGCTAAATTTGCTCCGCAGAGAACTGGGCATTTTTCTGTTTGCTCATATGTATCAAAGAATATAAATTTTATCAACTGCTGTATTGTCGATAGCTGCATTAAAACCATATAACTGTTAAATAGTATCTAAAAGTTACAAACAGCAAAGCACATTGGAAGACAGTGCCAAGGTGCAAATGCAATGAGCATCAGAGTATGCAGTGTGCATCATCTGAACTGCATTAGTAGTTATAGCATAGGTACGAATTCAATATTTTTCTCTTATCTAAAAAAATGATCCATCTGTAAATGGCAGCTAGGCATATACCAAAAAGAGAGCGGTGTACCAATCCTCTGATGATACACAAAATCAGCTAGGTTTAGCACCTAAAGTTCAACCCCCTCTTTCTTATGCTGCAAGCAATTAGTACTTTTCAAAAGAGATATTCTCCTCTGGCATGGAATGTAAGTGGATGGTTGCCAGATTAGTGTGGCTAATGGTCAAATCTGGTCATCTATGGCCATATTTTTCCCCATACTGCTGAGGAGTGTTAAACTTCACAGGGTCCTGGTGCTGACCATTTAAACCTACTGGACTAGCTTATGGTTGAACCTTGCATGAACTTGTCAGTTTATATGCCATAGTAGTAGATCTGTGAGGATGGTTGGATCTCAGCAGGAAAACACCAACATCCATAAGTCAATAAATATTTAGTGGAAAATTTTTTTGCCAACATACGTGATTCGAACCCTCATCTCTCCAGAAACGTGCCAGAATATTCTTCCAGTTGAACTAATGCCAGCTCGTCTTTTTTCTGCTAATTTAAAGACTAAACGCTATCACCGAGAAATTCAGATATATGATATAGACGATAGAATTTTGTCTTTAAATTAGCGGAAAAAAAGACGAGCTGGCATTAGTTCAACTGGAAGAATACTCTGGCATGTTTCTGGAGAGATGCAGTTCGAATCTCGTATGTCGTCGAAAAGTTTTTCCACTAAATATTTATTGATTTTTTAATGCCAAAAGTGAATCAGGTAATGCTGTGAATATCATCTATGTTTAAACCAACATCAATGCCTTACCTGGGGCTCAAACCCAGGTCCCTCTAATCGTAGTCAAGCACACTAACGACTCAGCCATTGCACAAAGATTATTCTCTTGCCGTCATCACACTGGAATTCCTGTGTTACAACCTAGATATTTTGGGTTTGCAAGAGACCAGATGGACAGGTAAAGGTCAGATATTAAAAAATAATTTTAAATTTCTCTTTTCAGGGAGGGATGATAGACAGCTTCTCCAAGATGTAGGTTTGCTCCTCAGTAGACATGCCAATGAACTCTTCTACGATATGGCTGCATTAATGAATGAAATGACTTGTTACTGCTAAATTTAAAACTAAGATTAAAGACTTGAATACTATCTGATGTCATCCTCCTCCTCCTCCTCAAGCAGCCATGGGCTACGGAGGTCCAACCAGACCGTGCAATTTAGTTCTCTAAGCAAGTCTGTCCTGAGCTACATCTACTGCATCTGGCCACTGCACACCAATTCTAACAAGGTCCTGTTTGACATTGTGTGCTCACTGCATCCTAGGTTTCACCTTCTTTCTGAGGCCTTTAGGCACACTGTTCATAACCCTATTCGCCAATCTATAATTATTCATACAGGCAACATGGCCAAACCAACGGAGTCTCTCTCTCCACAATATGCTGCTTAAAGGAGGTTGCAAACTCCTTTGCCTAACCTCATCATTAGTTACAAAGTTGAACCACCTAATGCCCAAGATACTGCGTAAGCACCTGGAATCAAAAGCATCTAGTTTCCTGTTATCTTGTTTACAAAGTGTCCAAGTTTCACTACCATAACCAACCCTAGAAAGAACCACACTATTATACAGTATAATTTTAGTCTTTAGGTGTTTACGCCTATTTCTCATCACTCTCCATAGATTCTTAGAAGTCCCGGCAGCAATCCCTATTCATCTGTTAATCTCCTGCCGCACACATCACCATTATCTGTTACACAGCTCCCAAGATAATTAAACTGTGACATCTGCTCAAGACTGCAACCATTCAGATTAACTGAATCACAGCCTGTCCGACCAATTTTCATCACTTTAGTTTTCTCTCTGTTTATAACCAAACCTACTCTACTACCAGTCTCATCAACATCTCAAATGAAAGAGTTCATCTCATTGACATTAATTTGCCAAAAGCGCTAAATCATCAGCATAATTTAAATCAGAAATTTTCGTATCTCCAGTCCATTTAAGGCCAAAATATTTTCCTTGAAGTGAATTTCGCATAACATAATCAATAACCACACTAATGAGAAAAGGAGACAAAATGCACCCTTATCGAATATCAAAAGTAATGCTTGTTGGTATGTTGAATAGGACTAGTAGGGTAATGATTAAAGGCATTCCTGCAGTTCTTTCTTTCTGAAATAAGCTCAAGTGCCTTATCACTCAGATAATTCTGCCTCCTGTGCTCCTTTTTCCTAAAAGAGTACTGTTAGTGTCCAAAAAAGCCTGTTTAAAATGATCCCATTCTTCCTCAACTTCAGTAGCAAGCAAACTATGAACATCATAATGACTAAGTAATCTATCATAAGCTTTAGCTTTAACTGGGTCTTTCAGAACTTCAGTATTAAAAGTATATTTTTTAACCCTAGCACAACAGTTTTTAAGTTTAAGTTGCAAGACACTTTTAACAAGGTAATGGTCAGATCCAATTTCAGCTCCCCTATATGACCTGGTATTTCTAAACAGAACTAGCCCATTTGCTGTTAATTAATATATAATCAATCATATTCCTATGCAGCCCATCAGGTGAAACCCATGTGTATTTATGTATGTCGCGGTGTTTGTAATATGTGTTAGTTATTCTGAAACCATTGAGTTTACTTACCTGTAGGAGATGTTGCCCATTGCAGCTACTAATACCAAAAGGGCCTATCACCCATTCCCAAAGGTCAGAGTCAGTACCAACTTTGGCACTGAAATCACTAGAACAAAGGTAATATCTCCTCTCTTGACAGAATTCAAAATATCCTGAAGATGTCCATAAAACCTGTCCTCATCCTCAGTGGGAGCATAACAGCAGATAACATTCAAGTCTTTAATTCTTGTCTGAAATTTTGTTTTAAGAAACCTTTCACTAATGCACTTTTATCCTAGAAGAGCATCACTAGCCTGTCTGCTGAGAAGCAAACCTACACCTTGGAGATGCTTCTTGGAGATATCTTCCCTACCTGAAAAGAGAAATTTAAGATTATTTTTAAGAATCTGACTTTTATCTGTTCATCTGGTCTTGTAAACCAAGAATATCTAAATTATAACAGTGGAATTACTATGTGAGGACATCAAGAAAATAATCTTTGTGTAGATTCCTCACATTCCAACTACCTAAGGAGAGAAAATGGTTAGTGGGATGTTTAAAGAAATTATATTTATTGAGAGAGGAAATGACGACAAAATCAAACAGCTCACTAATTGTGGCAAAGACCCATTTCCCCCACTACTAAAGGCTGAAGTCATCTACAATGGAACTGACTACGGGCATCATCAAATCTATGTTGGAGGTAGTAATAATCCTATTCTTCCAATGTAGATTTAACGATGCCCATAGAAGCAAGATTTCAGGAACCTGTGATGACCTCAGATCAAGATTACCACCAGCTGATAAAACATATCACATGAATCTATTCTCTTGGGGCTGTCAATCCACAAGCAAACAGAAAACACAGTGACGGATTTTCTCTCACTAGAGGCCCATCAGTGCAGCAAGTCCAGGAAAAACCAAGTTCAGAGTGTATATGGTCAGCACCAGTGTAGAGAAAAATGTAGCCAAAGTAGTCCAGATCAGTAGGCCACACTGACTGGCAGCTCCCCTTTCTGTTCCCTTCCACGATAGTCTCTCTTTTAAAAGGTACTAATGCTCAGCACCACAAGAAGGTGGGGTCAAACATTAGGTGCTACACCTGGCTGGTTCTGTGCATCATCACAGGGAATTGGGTGAATAGCTCTTCTTCCAGTGACTACCTAGCTACCATTTACAGACTCATGATAAACCAGAAATTATGTCAGGAGTATCAAAATATTTTTTAAACCTACAAAGTTCCATTGCTTTGATATATCAAATTACTTATAGCCCCATTCCAAAAATAATGGCAAAGAATCAGGGATAATTAACTTGCTTATTTTACATGATTATCTGCATTATTGTTTTACCTCTGAGAAGCACTTGTTTCCATACAATGGGCTAAATGGTCAGATCACAAGGACCCTGAGGGCTCAGAGGAGGTTGGGGAAAGTGGACCCACTGGACAGCTATTAGGAGATGGATGGCAGACTCCCATTAATGTCATTCAGCATGTTCTTTAAGATGCACAATTTTGTTACACAGAGCCACGACTTAACAATCCCATCCAAATGATGGCAAACTTTCCAAGTCCACTTGTGTCCTCTACTGACCAAGGGCAGGTCTGGGAGGTTTGCAAATATAAATCTCAACAATGGCCCAGGTGGGACTCAAACCTGGAATTTGGCGATTACGTTTGGTGACTACTGACTGAGCTACCCCTGCCCCTTTTACATAATCATAGACTTTTTTCCTTGGTGATAGTTTTTGGTATTTCGGCAGTTTAAATCACCCAGCTCAATATATGGTGCCATGAGTTATCATTCTTAGCATAACAGAATGCAAGAAAATGCATAAAGCAAAAAGTGTTCAGTATGTCAGCGCCACATATTGCTTTTATAGTATGGATGGTTTATTAGATTGTTTTGCGAGGCCCAGTTGTTGATTTTAGATCTAAAGTAAAATTTTTAGGGGCGTAAATGGGCAGAAATTTGCAATGTTTTTTCATTCAATTTATATTTATTTCTTTATGTGAGCATAAAGGTTTTAATTATATTTCTTAGGTAAGTGTAACAAATTGCAGACTCTTTTTTCAATACTTTTATTGTTTATATGTTAAGCAGGAAATGTGCAGCAAGGCGAATTATAATTTTCACGTCTTTGCTTTTTTTTTTTTGCCACTTTTGTCCTTCTTTAATTGGACTTATTTTTTGGGGGCTTACTCTGATAATGATATCATATTTTTTCTTTGGAAGTTATTTTGGGCCTTACATTGTTAAAATTAGCTTGCCCCCTATGTGAATGGTTTTGGCGTTTCTTTTACAATGTGGATTGGTGGTGCATTTGTTTACAATATTTGTGTTTTTTAGATTGTTTCTGATGGGATTATTTAGTTCTGGGGAAACCTTTATAATGGGGACTTTTTAATAATGCAGATTAGAGGTGAACTGTTTGCAATTTTCTTGTTTTTCAGGTTGTCTGATATGGAATATTCAATTATAAGGGCTTTTCTATACTGTAGATCTGCAATATATTATTTACTTTTTTTTCAGCTTTTTAGAAGTGATTATTTTTATTGTGGAATGGCAGTTCACTGTTTAGCCTTATGCACTCTTTACATCCACTGTGTAAAGTGAAATTAAAAAAAAAAATTGTCACGAACTTTTATTGGAGATAACACACTGTTGAAACAGCTTCTTTGGTATTAACCGACATTCATTGTACAGTGAGATGCGCAGTTAGAAAAAATTATCTTAGGTCCATTATTTCTGCTGGTTTAATGTTTTAAAAAAAAATACCTCCTCAAGCAGCTGCTGGCCACAGAGGTCTGACAGGAGCCCGTCAGCTTAATACGTCATAGTAGAGGGATCGGTGAGAATAGCAAGTCCTTAGATTTTTTGCCAACTTGCACGCAGTGTTCCCAGGTGATCACCCTCCCAGGTACAGACTGCACCCAAAACTGCTCAACTTCCATGATAACCAGAGTTTTCAGCTTGGTACTGCCGTTGGCTGGGTTTAATGTACCTGAATCAAAATTTTATATTTAAATTTATGTTTTATTTGACGTTCTCATTTGGTTTGTTTTACCTCTGAGCGGCACTTTTTTCCCAACCATGGGCTAAATGGACAGGTCACAAGGACCGAAGGCTCAGAGAAGGTTGGGGGAGGGAACTCACTAGAACAGCTGTTAGGAGACAGATGGTAGCCTCCCATTAAGGACCTAGGCCTCCACAACCATGGGTTGTTGGTGGCCTGTGGTTATATAATTTGCTTCTTTTGGGTAGGTAACATGAAGGCTGGTGTTATGTGTGTGATTTGATGTGAATGTGACATTATTATGTTCATTGTGCTTGGATTACATGCCTGATGGTCACAGGTAAGTGGATATGAATTATATTTTATGAAAGATTTTTAATGACAAGCAATAATTTCTTATATAATAAAGTAATACGTACATATGACATGTATCAGCAAAACTCTGCTTCTACTTCCAACATCACTTTGCCCATCGCTTGTACAGCTGCTCAGGATTATCTCTGGCGAGCGTTCAACAGTAGTCAGCCAACATTGAAGTGGACCAGTTTCCCTGGTATCTTTTCTCCATCGTTGCAATGTCGTGGTGAAAACATTCACCATGCTCATCACTAACCATGCTGCAGGTAACGGGGAAGAAATCTAAGTGGAAATGGAGAAAGTGGATATTTAAGGACATATTGCAGCCAAGTTTGTGATACAGAGACAACATGTCCTTAACCAGTTTCTTGTAGTTGTCTGCCCTGACATTCCCGAGGAATTTAGTTGACAACAGACGAAACACATCCCAAGCCTTTTTCTCGTCACCCTGAAGTAGGATGTCAAACATCTGGTCTCTAAACAGCTTGTAGATCTGAGGACCCACAAAAATTCCCTCTTTAATTTTCGCTTCGCTGAGTCGAGGGAATCCGTCAGCCAAGTACTTGAAAGTTGATGCAGTCCGGTCCATGGCTTTTACGAAGTTTTTCATCACACCGAGTTTGATGTGTAGGGATGGTAGTAGGATTTTGTTGAGGATTTCTGCCAGTGCTGGGTGTCCACATTCTTTTCTCCGACCTTCAGAGATTTCCTCGATGAGTTTCTCTTCACATAGTGCAAAGTCTTTGCTCAGCTGTCCCATTCATATAAGAAACATCAGTACTTCCTATATCCCAGCTGTAGACCCATCAACAGAGCCACTACCTTCAAGTCACAACAGTCCTTCAAGTCACAACAGAGATGCTGTATTGAAGACAGTTTAACAGCTGTTTTAGGTTGTCATAGGTTTCTTTCATGTAGACAGTGTGTCCGATTGGAATAGATGGAAGTCGATTTACATTATGCAGCAACATTGCCTTGAGACTCAATTTCGAGGAGTCTATGAATAGTCGCCATTCTTGAGGATCATGTTTGATTCCGAGGGCATTCATCAGGCCATCTACATCGGAGCAGAACACAAGGTCTTTCTGAAGTAAGGTACAAACTGCTAATGCACCGTGGCATATGTATGGATCATCATTAGACACCGTTTAGACACATACAATCATGAACTGCAGAGAACCCGACATCGGTTTGCCTCCCTCCTCATCATCTGAATCAATGAAAAATTCTTTTGGAGGTTCGGGAATGGGAAGGCCTTCGGCATGCAGAGCTGGTCGAAGAGCAGATTGTATATTCAGGTATGTTATTGTCCATTTCTTTTTCCTTGTGATGCATCCAGAAACAGATGGAACCATGCAGAAGTAGCAGTCACTTGTGTGATTGCTTGGCTCTCTCCAAACCATAAGAACAGTAAATGGCATCGCCACTTTTTCGTCTTTCAGCCACTTCAGAAGATTTCTTGCACATGAACTGCAGCATATGTGTGAAAGATCGAGGATCAGACCTTGTCCTGGTCCCCAATCTTGCATCCAAAATAAAACTCATACACTGCTTTCACTATTGGAGTGATGGCCCTTTTCTGGCTTGCAAACATCACTTCCCCACAAATGTATCTGCACTATTAACACAGTTATGAGGCATCACTACTGCTGGATACTCCTTGGGATAGCATGGCTAGAGGTAAGTGCCTATGTTTAATATATTTAATGAGGGATTTTTAATGATAGGCAGAATATAGGTAATTGATGTGTTCCAGTTGTTTTTTCGAAATTTGGCTAAAATAAGATAAATAAGCTATTTAAGATATTTTGGAATTGAAATTATTTAGTATTAGGAGGATTGTTGTTGAAAGTGTTAGTCAAATTTTTTGTAAAGTTATGGCCACGTCCTTTGGAAGTGGGAGTTGGTAGCTTTTTGTGGCTATGTGTGTGGGGGAATGTTTTTTGTAAGTTCTTCGTAGTGAGAGACAATTTGAAGGGGGAGGAGTGGTTAGAACCAATTAGAATTATTTCAAATCTTTTTTTGTGTGTTTAGTATGATGTATGTGTTTTGTCGTGAGTGTGGAAGAAAATAGCAAAAGTTTATGATATGGGGAAATTAAGTTTTAAAAATGAGTTTTTATGAGGTGTGATGGTTTTAGGAGAATAGTTTTTGGTGAAACATAAATTGAGTTTTCAGAGGATTCTAATGTAGTGTGGGAGGTGGGGGTGGAATATGCTTGGGAGAAAGAACGTTGGAAGTTTTTCTATGTGGGACTGAACATGGTGGTAGTATCTAACATGTGTATTTCGTCATAGTAGTTTGGGATGAATTGAGCAACTAGTTATGTGTAGTAATTATTTCTGTATTATAGTGATTTATTAATTTTGTTATATATTTAGAAATCTTTTAAAGTTACTTATATGATTCATTGTTAATATGTGAAAGCATTTGGCAGCTTTTTGATGTAGAAATTTTGGGTATTGTAGAATTGTCAGTGTGGAAAAAAATGCAGTTTTTGATGGAGTCAGGAATATTAATGGGTAATTTAGGGGAGGGTTTTTTGAGCTGTAAGATGGGGGGGGGGATATATATATATATATTTGTTGTCTCTGACAATATTATTTGGCTTTGGGGGCTTTTTTTTATAATTCTGTCGGTGGTGCACTGTTTCCAATTTTCATGTTTTTCTGTTTGTGTTGTCTGCGAGGACATTATTTAGCTTCAGGGTTTTTTTTAGAATTCAGTCGGTGGTGCACTGTTTGATTTTCATGTCTGTTGGTTTCTGTTGTCTGCGAGGACATTTAGTTTTGGGGGCCTTTTTATAATGCTGGTCAGCAGTGCTTTGTGCACAATGTTCTTTGTTTTGAGATTTGTGCTCTATTTGATTAATTCTGGTGATGTATTTAGGTTAATTATTGTATGTGTGACTGGATTTATTAGTTTAGTTTGTGGAAATATATTTGTGGAGTGTTTTAACTATTGGGAAAAGGAGGGGGTAGGATATTGCAGGAATTTGTAGTATATGAGAAGGAAAATGTATTCTTAATTTCTTTTTTTTTAACTTTTTTTTTGATAATTAGGTTTTATAGTAATTCATGGTTGTGAAGGATTTTTTTCAGTGAAATCCCATTTTTTTTCATTACATTGCATTTATTTATAATGCAAAGTACCATTACTCGAGTCAGCCATTCACATTACAGTCCTCGATCGCCATTTGTTTTTTGACACAACATAACAAAACTGTCCTTTTCGATGATTCTCCCCACAACCCTAATCCAAACAGTGGTTTCTAGAAAAAAATATTTTTTTTGTTACCATGGTAACAGTACTTTGCATTTGACATAAACTCGAATTATCATTACCATGGTAACAAAAAAAAAATCTTTTTTCTAGAAACCACTGTTTGGGTTAGGGTCAGGACCGTTTTGTTATTTGTGTCAAAAAAAAAATGGCAACCGAGGACTGTGGTTTGCACTACTGCCGAAAACGATGGAAACATATATTTCCATAATTGGTGTCTCCTTGAATTTGATTGGCTGATTCAACTGACTTTCTTGCTGATGAGGTTATTCTTGGAAGGGCCCTTCTCCTTGCTGGTCAGTGGCTTTCTGAATCTGATTGCAGGCACTACCTTGGGGATTGTCATTAGAACCAAATGCTAAAGTTGATATTTTTAGAACCATATACCAGTCCTTCTTTAAATGTAGACACTGTTCTTAAGATCACACTTTACTAACATATTATCCTTCCTTAATCATATTGCAGAGAGCCTTTTCTCAAGTAGCTATAACTTTCAACCGAACTAATAATTTTGAAAAACAATCATCTAACCAAATTTCAAAATAAAGATGAACATTATAGCTTGGCAACATGTTTCTCCCCGTACACCTGCAGGACCTTATGTACAGGGAGAAACTTATCACTGAGTTAGAATGCTCATCTACTTCGATTTTAAAGTTTGGATAGTTGAATGTTTTTTAAAATGATCAGTTCTGTTGAAAGTTAAAGATGCTTCATTAAAAGCTGTTTACAATACGATTAAAAAAGGACACAATCAACGTAATCAATACCATTAAAGGTTAATGAAGTGTGACCTTAAGATCAGTATCTACCTTTAAAGAAGGACTGGTATACAGTGCTAAAAACATCAACTTCAGCATTTGGTGTTAGTGGCATTGCCTGCAGTCAGCAATGGAAAGTTGCCGACCAGCAAGGAGAAGGGCCAGTCCAAGAACAACCACACTGGCATCAAGAGCATTTAACATTGAAACAGCATGATGAAGAATATTTAAATATTTTAAAACCTTTGGTGTGTATTGGAATTAATTGAATCACGAAATAATTATAAAAATTTATTAAACTGCTTGTTCTAGCTGCTACTAACAGTTGTCATTTTGGCCAGTGTAGTGTTTACGGTCCTCAGCCGATAGATGGCATTGCTCAAGTGGCGTGTGTTGCCTTGGAGGACATTATTTAGTTTTGGGGCTTTTTTATAATTCGGTCGGCGGTGCACTGTTTCCGATTTTCATGTTTTTTGGTTTGTGTTGTCTTGGAGGACATTATTTAGTTTTGGGGCTTTTTTATAATTCGGTCGCCGGAAAACAAAATGGCGGCTGAGGACCGTGAACTGTACTACTGCCGTCATTTTTATTGGTCGTTTTGACCAATGGCAATGTGGAATATGCACTATTTATGTTAATAAGTTTATTTTAAAATTTTATAAATATTGATCATACAATCATGAATTTTTCATTTAATATGAATCTGTCTGCTGCATCATAAAAAAAGCCACCAAAAAATAAAGTCACAGAAGAAACAAATCAGTAAAGTGTGGAATCAAAAACTCACTCATCGTTACATTTTCAAATATTGTCAAAATTAATCAACATCCAAGTGCAACTAGAGTTACCAGATGCCAATGTTCTAAAAGGTCAGAAAAGGTAGAAATTGAGGTCAAAGGAGAACACACTTTCAATTGTGAAATAAGTATTTTCCTATCAAGTTTTATTTCAAGTATTGACTAGCAGTTTAGTCAGAAAAAGTCAATTCCAATTATTCAGTATACTTCAAAATATATGACGTGCCAATATTTATTCATACTTGGTAAGCAATTGAACATTATTTGACCCTATGTACAAACTAGTAGCTCCTTAATTACTTCACTGTCCTTTTATGTTGCAAATTAAAAATTAAAACTACTGTCAACTCTGTAGCTCCAACTATCAGTGGGCAGAAGCAAAATTTTGTGCAATGAAATTGCACAAAATTTCAATGTGGCATGAAATTGCACATATTGAGATTACAGAAAATGGTAACTTTTAAAATAAGAGAATTGGTCAGTGTGTTGTTCATATTTCTCAGCCAACAGATGGCACTGCTCAAGAAGCATATGACTTCAAGGTGTAAAGTATGTAGAAACATAACTGTTGGTGGCATATGGTTCTTTGATTTGTTTCTTTTGGGTGGGTAATGAGAACTCGTGTGTCATGTGTGTGATTTGAGAGGAATGTGAAGTTACATTTGATTTTTTTTGTCATTTTTGCTTGATAACTCCCTGGGAAAACATGCCTATGTGGCTAGAGGTAAGTGCTTATGTGTAATATATTCAAGTTTTTTAATGATAGCCAGAATAGGAATAATTAATATGTTCCTGTTGTTTTTTTGAAATTTCATTAAGATATGATAACAAGTTATTTAAGATATTTTGGAATTGAAATTATTTAACATTAAAAAGGTTATCAGTGAAAGTGTTAGTGAACTGTTTTGCAATGTTATGGCCACATCATTTGGAAGTGGGAGTTCGGTAGCTTTTTATGGCTGTGTGTAGGGGGGAAATGTTTTTGTAAGTTGTTTGGAGTGAGGGGCATTTGAAGTGGAACGGAAAAGTGGTTAACCAGATAGAATTATTTTAAAACTTTTTTTGTGTTTAGTATGATGTAGTAGTATGTGTTTTGTTGTGAGTGGAAGAAAATGTCGAAAGTTTATAATGTGGGGTAATTAAGTTTTAAAAATCAGTTTTTATGGGGTGTTAGGGTTTTAGGAGATAGTTTTTGGTGAAATGTATAGGGTTTTCAGAGGATTCTAATACAGTGGAGTATGCTTGGGGGAAAGAATGTTGGAAGATTTTTCATGTGGGACTGAACATGGCAATAGTAACAAACACATGCATTTCATTATAGTAGTTTGGGATGAATTCAGCGATTTTTTAGTAGTTACGTGTAGCATGGTAATTATAGTGATTTATTAATTTTGTTATATATTTAGGAGTTTTTTAAAGTTACAATTTATTGTTAATATGTGGAAGCATTTGGTGGCTTTTTGATGTAGAAATTATGGGTATTGTAGAATTGTTGATGTGGAAAAAATGGCAGTTTTTGATGGAGTCAGGAAAGTTGATCAATAATTTAGGGGAGGTTTTTTGTTGTCTCTGATGAGATTATTTAGTTTCGGGGACAATTTTATAATTCGGTCGGCAGTCTACTGTTTACAATTTTCATGTTTTTCAGTTTGTGCTGTCTGCGAGGACATTATTTAGCTTTGGGGACTTTTTTATAATTCAGTTGCCAGTGCACTGTTCTGACTTTTATGCTTTTTTGTATGTTATCACCGATGAGATTATTTAGTTTCGGGGACATTTTTATAATGCCAGTCGGCGATACATTGTCGACGATGTTTTTGGTTTGAGGTTGGTGTTTGATTTCATTAATGCTGGTGATTTATTTAAGTTAATTATCATATGGGACTGGATTTATTAATTTGTGGAAATATATTTTTGGAGTGTTTTAACTATTGGAAAAAGAGGGGGACAATTGTGTTGCTGTAGTTTATGTTTTTTTTTTGATAATTTTAATTTTTTAGTAGTTTGTGGTTGTGAGGCATTTTTTTTAGTGAAATCGTAGTTCTTTTTGTTATGCTGTTTTTGTTTACAATGCAAATTAATGTTACCATGGTAACAGTACTTTGATGTAACGAGGGCAATCTTTTTTCTAGGAACCCCTGTTCGGGTTAGGGTATGAGGGGTTGTGGGAATCAACGAAAAGTATCATTTTGTTACGTTGCGTGAAAACAAAATAGCAGCTGAGTACCATGATGTGCACTACTGCCAGAAAATTAATTTAGCAATCAAATTCACATTTACAGTGTATTATTTAATGGTACAGAGTAAATTATATTCCAGTCATGGGTTCAAGAAATAAAATGATACAAAATAAGTGACTGCCTTAATTTTAAAACATGTTTATACGAAAAGGAGGGCACAAATAAGAAAAAAAGGGCAACCACCATTTGGAGGATGTATGATTCTCCTAAACACAACCTATCATTACACTGCATCAAAATCAATATGGAGTCTGAGCAATAAAAACTGCAGGTCTCTCAGCTTTTTATTGTCATATGATGTTAATCTATCAAACCTAGATTTTTTTCAATAAACTGACATTTACTGTTTGAAGCATACATAAAAAAAAAGTTAAAAATACATAAAAATACTTTTCTGTTTTAAATATTTCTTTTAAATTTTCAGGAAATACCTTTAAAATGCTCCATACTTAATAGTAATTTACAGAAAAAGTTTGGTAAACAGTCATGTTAAAAGTCCAAGTTGTAGTCACACACACTAGTGTAATATTCAGAAGCCACATTCAGGTGAGGTACTGTATTACAAAATTCACTGTGATATCTTTATATTTCATGATTTTATATTACTTTATTACTACGATTTTCAACAGAATTTCATTTATGGATGCTACCTTCAGTTGGAACCAGTGGCAGTAATAGGAGTCCCCTATTCAGGCAATTTTATTTTTACGAATTTGTTATCAATTGTATTAACGGAAACAACTTCTGAGAGACGTGGGTTCGAATCCCACTCATGACGAAACCAATTTTTTTTTAGCAAAATTATTTCAAGTACTTCTTGTCAACAGGACATTTCCTGTGATACTTTATTACTAAATTAAGCCTTCTTCCTTCCTAAAAATATTTTACACACCACTAGATTGAACATGATACTGCTGAAATTTAAATACGCATTTATGATGAACATGTTAGATTTGGGGAATTTTGCTCTCGTAGAACCTTGCTCACAAAACATTTAAAAAATATATTGATTACCTTCGCAAGCCGTTTGCTCAAGAGACATTTTCGATAAATGCAATGTTACTGATGGTAAGTGTTGCCACCATGCATGCGTCAAGATACGAACGTATTCGCTTGGCCGATAATAATAGACTACAGACTTTCGCAATTGCTCGAAAAAGGAGCCTTTACTCGAGCTTCTAATGATATAATATCTCACTAAATGGCGCGCAACTAATCCAAAGTAGAGGGTTGAATAGTTAGAGCGGTGTTTACGTAATGGGAATGCCTGCATATTTCCCCGATTCTCCGTGTTAGCAAAAGCCCGCACATGAGGCCAACACCGTTCCGCGGTAAGCTAACCTACGCTAATAGCGATCTGGTCGAAGTCATATGGTAAATCCGAGAACAAGTCGAGAGAAAGAAAGAACAGACAAATGGCTAATCAAGTACAATAAACTAGAATCTTTCTCAGAGATACAAACGGGAATAATGAATCCTTAAATATAGATGAATGCTGTTGAACTCGAGATTTGAATAGATAAAATTATAATCTTGAATTTATAGTAATATTCTCATTCACATAACACAGAAATTCTCTAATATTTTGTTAGGGCAATGTAACTCAATTCCATATATTGTAAAGGTTTTTGCGATTCCAAAATATTATTTATTCAAAAGTGATCTCAGAAATTTTTTCCAATTACTCATGTCATCGTTACGTTGCCAACATATTGATTCAGCCACCTGTTTTACAGATCAAGTTTGGAATAGATTCGATAGAAACTGAGTTTCGCTTCTGCAAAACATCACACAATACTGCATCATCGTTCAGACTTCTAGTTAAAAACAGTAGGAAAGTAGACAGAATAGTAAATAATCACATATGAACAAATCCGTATCAGAATCTAATTTTGAAGCAAGAGATAAACAGCATAATAACGTGCAAACAGCAAAACAGCGGATCGCCAGCGCCAAGCAGACGAAAATGTAACTAATGCTGCTGTCGCTTCACGTCTTGAAATCAGCAGCCGTTCCCATTACGTAGGCACCGGTTAGATTATTTTTCTTCATTTTTTAGTGGATTGCTTATCTCGGTGATTCACTGCCATTGGTTGATAAGTGAGATAAGTTGAGAGTCACGTGGTTTAGGGACGCCATGTTTTGTCATACCGTGAGACGAAAGCCTATGAGTTAGCGAATGTTCCAAGTTAAAACTTTTCACTCGTTATAGTTTTATATATTTCTACGACTTTTTTTTGTCTATAAAAGCTGTCATTTTTTATGAATGCCTCACCGCGCGGCATTTAGGGGTAAATATTTCACTCAAAGAAATAAATTAAAAATATTTTTTTTCGAGAAATCCGTCAGAAGACGTCAATCGGCTGCGAAAATGAAATGAGCTAACTGCCACCAACAAATAATTTCTTTTCAGGTTCGTTTGAAAAACGAGCTAATGTTTTCATTTTGTCGTCTGCCATGCCAGTATTTATTTGTCTGTCTGTCCGTCTCTCTGTTAACTGTTGTCTGTCCATCTGTCTTTCCACCTGTTTGTCCGTTGCCGTCTTAGCCAAAAGGGGGTGAGAAAATGAAACTTTTTTTAAGAGATAAACGAAATAACATATATTCTTTTTTTACCTAGCAAAGTATTAATGATTTAAACAATATTTGATAATCTCAGCGTTACCTGTAGACGTTTAAACGTCTGTAACTCAATAAATGTTTTTATGGAAAAAATTTTCCTGACATACGGGATTCGAACCCGCATCTTTCCAGAAACATGCCATTGTATTCTAACCTGTTGAACTAATGCCGTCTCATTCTTTTTTCCACTAATAATGACTATCACTGTTCTCGTGAATTTTGGGCGCCTCTTTATGGCGCCATCTATGATCTCGGGTGGCAATTATTTTCTTTTTAGTGCTCTGAGTAAGATTGAAATAAATAATGAATTCACATCACACTATTTAGCGTTATTAATGATTAAACAATTTATTTATTTTTTAAATTTAACATATTTGATTATCTCAGCATTACCTGTAGACGTTTAAATGTCTATAAATCAATAAATGTTTTTGTGAAAAAAGCTGGCGTTAGTTCAACAGGTTAGAAAACTGACATGTTTCGGGAGAGATACGGGTTCGAATCCCGTATGTCGGCGAAATTTTTTTCCACACAAATTTTTAATATTTACATTTTCCGAATCTTCATCAGTAGAATTTTCAGTGTTAGAGAGTGCTAAAGGCGGGTTGTAAAAACTCGAAAGGCGACGTCTAGCGGCGGAGAAATGCTGGAAAATACCAAATCTGTAAATAAATATTGCAAACGATCTATTTTTGCTAGAAACTTAAATTTTTGGTCATAGAGTGTATTTGGTCAAGTGGTTTACCTTAACAGTAATGATTTGTTCCGTTGGTGAAGTACAACTTTTCTGCTTTAAGAAGTAAATGAAAATTCTTTTTGCACATTACAGGTACTAAAAAAATATTAATAGTCTATTTTCTCAATTATACAGCAGTTCGAATTTCCACTGTCAGACAGTACTAAAAGTGTAAAATAACTAGAAGAACGCATATCGCCTCTGGCGCACATGGGAATCTCACTTTCAAAGAGAATGAAGTTCTGCTGAGGTCCCGCCATAATCATGGCCCTTTTGTATGGCATATAAACTGACAGGCTCCTCTCAGACCTCTGTAGAAGCAGCTGCTTGAGGAATTATTTATTTATTTTTTATTGTATGATGAAGGAAATGCCCATAGTAGTATTTTATTAATAATTATAAAATATAAAAAGTGTCTTTTAGTTCTTAAATTTAAAAAGCTGCTTTTCTCTCTGTCCTCTGAAAATAGTGGGCAGATATTTGCTGTCAGTGGACTTTCCACCATAACAGAACTCTACACGCCGAAATTTCTACCATAAACAGATCACTTGAAATATTCGTTAAAAGTTTACAGTTTCGATATTTAGTGATCTCTAATGATATAAATTAAAACTAACTTTGAAAATGCGAATTATATTTAATTAGTAATCAACTAAAAAGAGATTTCCAATTATTTTTTAAACAAAGCCGTCCAATTTCTTACCTACCTTGGGCTTAGGATTTACTCATTGTTGTCAATGGAATTTTTAAGACTGTCAGATTCCACCACCAAAATTTCAAATTTCTAGCATAACTACATCGTTTGCAATATTCGTTTTAAATTTTTGGGATTTTGCAATTTTTTTCCACCGTTAGAGGGCGCAATTACAGCTTTTGGGAAATTCGCAAAACGCAAATTGTAATATTTAATCAATACTTGTCTAACCCAAAGAGAATTTTTAATTTATCTCTAAAAACATACACTTTTCTGTTAAAACAAAAGAAAGTTGAATTCACCTCCACCCCTGGGTCTAAAGGGTCAAGTGATTATTGTCAATGGTAACTTCGTAACATTCACATTTCAGCGCCAAAATTTCAATACTTCTAACATAACTACATCGTTTGGAATATTCGTTTGATATTTTCAACGTTTTCCACCGTTAGAGGGCGCAGTTATAACTTTTGGGAGATTCGAAAAATGCAAATCGCAATATATCATTAATACATATCTAACACAAAAAGAATTTCTTATTTATCTGTATAAACAAGAAAGTTCGATGTCTACAGAAGGACAGACAACAAAACGAAATTATAACTTAAAAAAAAAGCCGTAAAATTTGCTTTAACGTTTTTAGCCGTTTTCTAAAGTGCTTCCAATCATGATGTAACGCTCCAAAACAATTGCAAAATACTTAAAGTTTTATGCTCCGGATAGCTTAGGCGGGCGCCAGGCAATAATTAACAAATTGCCAAAATGTAGAATAAGTTGATTTAGGGTTCAAATGCCAGCGAGCGTTCATAAGTAAGAATTAATGTAAAAAAGATCCTAAATTAGCGTTGCTCAAGATAAAAAAACTACAGACTCAAAAGGTTATAACAAAACAAAATAGATTTATTTCCAAAATAATTAACTCACCAAGACATCAATGAAAAAAAACATCTCTTGTGCTACACGCAAGGTGCTACGCACCTTACTACATCTCTCTGTTCTCTCTACAACTCTGCTCTCAAGTGCTCTACTACTTCTCTCAAGTGCTCAGTGCTCTAAGTGACTCGCAGGTCACGGTTTTGACAATGGGCCGGCGCATGCCGGGAAAGACATTTGCATACAATGACGCAGGACGCAAGCTATGACGCAAGAGGGGGCGTGTCCTTGGCACGCGTTTTAACGGTTACGGTCGGAAGTTCGGAGTTGCGCGTACGCAACTCCTAGAAACTTGAAAACGAGTGCTGTGATGCCGAAAAGGAAATAAAAATCCCCAAAATGATAAATATAACGTAAATTAAACAAAAACTGGTTAAGGTAAAGCAAAAGTGAACGATGGGGCATCACAATGAACACTGAAATCTGTATCAAATATTACCCTACCCTTTTCTGGAATCCATAAGTACCGTGCAATACCATTCAGTTATGCATGCTAAACAATCCAAGCGACAACAAAACATGGCGTCTAATTTTGAGATGGCCAACCTCTACCTGTATAGGGCCACCACAGTCACTTTTTTAGTAGTGAAAAGAAAGAAGTAAACAATTTTCGTTAAAAAAACGAAAAGTTATGTACGTACTGTGGGAAGTAAAATAGTGCGCTTCTTGACCGTTATTAGTAATTTCTTAAGTTTGGTGAAAAGTAGGAAAGGTGCAGGTCAAGAAAGTTGTAACTCAGCTGTATGTTATTTCGCCTCGAAAATGTCTTCTCCATTAGAAAATTTAGAAAGTAATTTAGAATTATTTATTGAAAATGTTCGACAGTTAGGAATAATAGTGGGCGATTTTCAGCCTCAAGGACAAACAATTCTCAACCAAAAAATGTAAGTGTTTTACTATCTTGTGACGTTTTCCTTAGTAACGTGAATCATGCTTAGTATTAGGTGTTCGATAGCCTATTTTAAACAGTAGAGTTACGCAATTTCATTTTTTACAAAAGCCAATATTTTGTGATAACCTTACAACCAAAATAAGCAGACCTGCAATTTAGGGCGCTTAGGCACCATATTTTTTTCAGCGCAACGCGATAATTCATTGCGTCTGGACGGAATTCTCGACTTCCGGATTTTTAGCGGCGACGGTAAAATTTATTGGTAATTATTTACAAAACAGTACTGATGCCGCTATTTGGTTAACCCCCCCCCCCCCCCCCCCCGCCGAAAGTAGTGCAATTTTTTCCATACCTACGAAACCATATATATTCCCTCAAGGTTCAAGGTGTTGAATCATGATGAAATTAGCCTCCAATGAGGGGCATTCCTAAGGATGTGGCCATATTACAAAACAGTTGACTTACACTTTCAACAACAACCCTCCAAATATTAAATAATTTGAATTCCTAAATATCTTAAGTAACATGTTATTTACCATATTTTAGCCAAATTTTGAAAAAAACGATGGGAAGATATTAATTACCCCATCCCGTGGCCGAGTGGTTAGCGTGCTTGGCTACTGTTCTAAGGGACCTGAGTTCGAGCCCCGGGTAAGGCATGGATATTAGGAGCGGGGGTGGCTCAGTCGGTAGCGCGCCAGGCTCGTAATCTGTAGTTCCCAGGTTCGAGTCCCAGCTGGGTCAGCGTTGAGATTTATCTCCGCAAAATTCCCCGCCCTGCCCACGGTCAGAAGGGGACACCGATGGGCTTGGAAAGGCCGCCGTCCGTCGGATGGGACGTTAAGCCATGGCCCCGTGTGCGGGAGAGCCATACCCTGTGCACGTTAAAGAACACGCTGGATGGCCTTGACAGGAGGCTACCATCTGTCTCCCAACAGCTATTCCAGTGGGTCCCCTCCCCCAACCTTCTCTGAGCCTTCGGGGTCCATGTGACCTGGCCATTTAGCCCATGGTGTGCAAAAAAGTGCCGCTCAGAGGTAAAACAACCCAAAACAACCCAACACATGGATATTTGTGTCGTTTTTCTACTGAGGCCCTGCCATCCTCTCAGACCTACTATGGCATATAAACTGATAGGCCCCTGTCAGACCTCTGTGGCAAGCAACTGCTTGAGGGTTTTTTTTTTATTCTACCTATCATTAAAAATCCCTCCTTAAATATTATATTATACATATCCACTCACCTGTGACCATATTGGCATGTTATCCCAAAGAGTTATCCAGCAAAAATGGTGAAAAAAGCAAACATAATGCCACATTCATGTCAAATGACATCTGACTTCATGTTACCTACCCAAAAGAAATAATAGAATCATAGGCAACCAACAGTTATGTTTCTACATCATACTTTACACTTCTTCATTACACATTTCTTAAATAGTGTCATCTGTTAGTTGAGATAGTGAATAATACATTGACCAAAACATTAATTTTTTTCTCTCTCAAAAATGTACAAAACACCATAAAATCAAAATAAATATTAAAATGAACTCGAGAAAAGCTCCAGGGGTTCAATAACCCAATAGCTAAAACAAGCACAAAATGTCCTAAATCATAAATAACGAATTGCCGCTCTGCACTCAAAAAAGACCCAGGGATTAAATAATCCAATGGGCTAAAACAATCACAAAAACACCCAAAATCATAAATAATGAACTGTCAACTGGCACTTGGAAAATGCCCCAAGGTTAAAATAACCCAATGGGCTAAACATGCATGAAAATGCCCAAAAACAGCACCGCCAACCAAATGATAAAAAAGCCCCCATAACTAAATGTCCTTGCAAACAGCTGAAAAACATGAAAATAGGAAACAGTGCACTGCCGACTGAATTATAAAAAAGCAACTAAAGCCAAATAATCTCATCAGAGACAACAACAACAAAAAATATATATATATAGCCCCCACCCACTATATTAGAATCCTCTGAAAACCCTATACATTTCACCAAAAACTATCTCCTAAAACCCTAATACCCCATAAAAACTGATTTTTAAAACTTAATTTCCCCACATTGTAAACTTTTGATATTTTCTTCCACTCACGACAAAACATGTACTACTACACCATGCTAAACCCCAAAAAAGTTTTAAAATAATTCTATCTGGTTAACCACTCCTCCCTTCCCCTTCAAATGTCCCTCACTACGAAGAACTTACAAAAAACTTTCCCCCACACACATAGCCACAAAAAGCTACCGAATTTCCACTTCCAAATAACATGACCATAACATTACATTACAGTTCACTAACACTTTCACCAACAACCTTCCTAATACTAAATAATTTCAATTCCAAAATATCTTAACCTGAAAATGAAAGGGAAATGACGTCGCTTCCCTTTCATTTTGTTCCTGGTTCGCTGCATGTCAACTTACACTGCAAATTGCATTTCAGGGCAAATCTTGATTCATCCATTAAATTGTATGCCATCAGGAGGCATGGTTTAGGATCTCATTGTCTAAAGACAACTGCCATTTCTTCTGGGCATAGCTGACAAGATGTCTGCATCAGTTTAGGTGAGCCCTCCTATGGTGTTGAGCCTGGAAGCCACTGGCTGCCTAGTATGCAAGCCCCTTGGAAGAAATGCATCATTTTTGTTATGAGTTAAAAAAGCAAAATTTTTTAAGTTTTTAGTCCCATTTTTATACCAACTTTTTTCTTTTGCAGCAATCAGATGGTGACATTGATGCAAGAAGTTGATAGATGCAAAACTCAAGTTCAAGACATACAAGTTCCCTTAGAAGTATTTGAGTAAGTTAAAATTTTTAATAAGTATATAGGCCAGTTTCCAAAATTTTAGACAATAATATACCCAAATCTAAAAGATGATTCCTACTAATATGACAGTGTTGTCAATTACAATTTAAACAAACAACCAATGCTTTCCAACAATTACTGAAAAACAATTGGTTATGTATTTTTAAAGTGTCAATAATTATGTATTTTCTTCCTTCTGTCGGACAGAATATGTTTCAGTTGTTTTGAATTGGTTGCACCCTTGAGCAAATGTCTGAGTTTAACATCTTGGGAGCTCTGTAACAGATTCTGGTGGAGATAAACAAAAGAATAGGGATTTCTGCTGAAAGTTTCAATAACATATGGAGAGTGCAAAGTTGGGTTGTTGGGTTGTTTTACCTCTGAGCGGCACTTTTTTGCACACTATGGGCTAAATGGCCAGGTCACATGGACCTCGAAGGCTCAGAGAAGGTTAGGGGAGGGGACCCACTGGAACAGCTGTTGGGAGACAGATGGTAGCCTCCCGTCAAGGCCATCCAGTGTGTTCTTTAACGTGCACAGGGTATGGCTCTTCCGCACACGGGGCCACGGCTTAACGTCACATCCGACAGACGGCAGCCTTTCCAAGCCAATCGGTGTCCCCTACTGACCGTGGGCAGGGTGGGGAATTTTGCGGAGATAGGAGAGTGCAAAAAGAGGCACATAAACCTGAGACCAAAATTGGACTATATAATAGTTATGGTAGTAAAACTTGGAATGAACTCTGAAAAATATAATAAACCCCCCCCCCCCCAAAACTAGCCATCAGTAATTTTTATTATAATAAATTACCATTAATTTCCACTGAAATGTTTTAAACTGGAAATAGATCTGTTGTCACATGGCTGACTAAAAAATTGATTTTTTTTTTTGTGATAAAGGTGTTATTTCTAATGATTTCACCAGTTATTATCGTTATTTTTTTAAAGAAAGGTGACTGCAGTTCTTGGATAATTTTAGGTAAATCAGGCAACTTTCTGTGCCATACAAATTTTTTCTATTAACCCTTCCAGTGTCCATGTTGTCTGTATACATTCGGAGAATCTGAATTGAGAGGCCAAGGGCATATGTATCCGTTTTCAGTACAACAAAAGAAATCAGTTTTTTAAAAATAAAAATTGCCATTGTAATAATTATATATATATCTTATAAATATATGTAATTCAGGCTTCAAAAATAATATTTTGTTTCTTTTAATTTGATGCATATTTTATTAAACTACAATATAAATAATTTTATAAAGCAATCTGATAGCCATTTCGTAGAAGCACTAAATAGTATTGCTGATTTGCTTGTTAACATTCCTATTTGCTGAAGAAACCATCCAATTTAAGCTCACAATTTGATTTAAACTATTATCAACAAATTTTTCTTTAAATTTTCAAAAATCTAGAAATTAACAAAAAAACTACTATTTTTAAAACCGATAGATTTTGGAAATAATTACAAAATAGGTACTGCCAATTTTCTTTTCTGTTTCACACTCTTTTCTGTCATAAACCTATTTCAGTATTCCCAAATTATTTTTATCATTTTTCCCAGCATTCTCTGCATCTTTCCTGCTCTTAAAATCAAAACTGGAAGTAAACACAACCTTCTCAGAAATTCTGGTTACAACTGCATATAATTAGTTATGCTTCAAAGGCAAACAAGACACACAGGCTGACACATGCTATCTCCGTTCAGTGTGCTATATAGTATTTTGCACCTACATATTGGATACCCTTTGTAAAGTTAGTATTTACTTTTTATATTTAAACCTTAGTTTTCATTTCAGTAGATTTATTTTCGTAAATTTGTGATCTTTTGGCCAATTGATAAATATTGATTTTCCATAGTTATGCTACATCATATGGCTGGCCTAAAACATGTTGCTGTGGATATTTTAACATCGTATTAGGCTATATGTTAATTTTTATTTTATTATTTATTACTTTTCCAGTAAAACTTTGATCTAGTATCATTTTCTGAAAACAAATGAGGTCTTGGATATGGAAGCAAATTCATTTCTGTAGATTTACTTCCACTAGTTAGTGATCTTTCGATCGGCTGATTTATTGATCTTTCTGATGCTAGATTCGGAGGCCAGCTTAAAAGTTGATGCAGATATTTTATATAATATCCCATAAGATTATATGTAATTTATCTCTTATTATTTCTTATTTTTTTAGTATAAAAACTTTGAGCTTGTACCATTTTCTGAAAATGAATGTCTTGGATAAGGAAGCAAAATAGACTTCCTTGCTATGGAAATCAGTCATCACATGGGGGGGGGGGGGCAATTTCGGGAAGGTGTCCCCTCCACTAAACTCACATCGAAAGTTTCACCCCCTCCCCCTAGAAATATATAATTTTTTTAAATTATGAGTTTTTGTTTATATTGAAAGAGCGATGATTTTATTTCTGTAGATTATACTGAGCAACAAATTTTGACTTTGGTGTGTTTCGGAAGTGCAATCAGCAGTTTTTTATATAAATTGAGATGCTGAACACAGAAATGACAACAAAAATATTTGATTGACTATGGTTTTCAAGATAATGACTTGTATTATGTCATTCGCTGAGGGTTGCATATCAGTCTACAGCAACTGCGATCTCTTCGCCGTCACTTAAATTGAAGCTATTTAATTCTCTATGACACTGTTAAATGTTTTTAAGCACTTCAATACATGGACTATACTCTCAATTATCAACAATTATTAAGGAGAGATTTACGCACCATGCTGTAGAGCAGGGGTGGGCAAATAGCAGCCCGCTAAGAGTTTTTTGTGGCCCACCAAGACAGTCAGAAAAATCCGCCTCGAACCGAGATTTCCTTCCCGTGCGTGACCGAAGATTCATCTTGTATTTTCCACTAGGATGGCCACATCAATATGCATGTGCAGTGTAGATACGAAAACAATTGCCCACCCCTGCTGTAGAGGATGGGTAGCAACAGGATCCCCCAGGATGCTTTCGGTGACAAATTTAATAATCGACATCACTTGCCAGCAAGAGATAATACTTGTGACCAATTGCAAAATTATCCATGCAAGAATGACAAAATGTTACCCATCGAAAAGCACAAATAACTGAAGCCTAGGTCACCAACAACCCACATTTATTCCAAAGTTACAGTTTGATGTCATACATTACTACATTTCCCTGGCCATGTCAATGTATTTTAGCAAAAAATTACACATCATCATCAGTATATCTTGCTGTTCCTGTTTCTTGCTGCTCTGGTTGCTGAAACAATCATAGCTTGTAATATTCAAATTAATGCAAAATGATGAATATATATGTATATTTTGTAACCAGAATAAATGTTTTTCCTTGTAGTTACATAGATCAAGGCAGAAACCCACAGCTCTTTACAAAGGACTGCATGGAAAAAGCACTGGCAAAAAATGAGCTAGTTAAAGGCAAAATAGATGCTTATAGGGTGAGTTTTATTGCAGAAAAATGTTTTCTAATAGAAATACAGTATAGAATGTTTTATAGGGTAGCTAAGAAGGTATGCAGTGTTTGTTTTTTAATTTGAAATATGTTTTTAAACTTGTTCATGTAACCATTAAAGTAATGCTGAATGAGCATATCGTATACAAATTAGTCTAGGTTGCATCAATTTCATAATCAGATAGCTGCATAAGAATGGGTGTTTGGGAGTGGATCATTATTTTGTGTTGTAAATGTCAGTAAAGAAAGAATAGCCTTTTTGTCAGTAAAGAAATTCGAAATAGCCTTTTTGTAGGAATGACCTTGAGACATCATTTGCCAAATGAACTGTGGTGGATCATTCATAAATATTTTTGTTTATCATAATTTTTCTGAGTTTTCCTTTATTTACTGTAACCAGTGTACTACCTGACTTTTTTGATAATAAAAGAATAATAAATACCCCTCTCAAGCAGCTGCTTGCCACAGATGTCTGAAGGTAAATATTTTGTTTTTATTAACTTTAAAAGTGATAAATTGAGTAAACATTTTTAATATATGTAATTTTTTCTAAGTTTTGTTATTCAAAAAAATAGATGTTTTAGTCAGTGTTGATCAAAAATTATTAAATTTTCTCTATATCACTGTAATTAGTGTAAAAGTTAAGACAATCAAATGGAATTATATAGATATTTAGCTTGGTTTTTTTGTGATGATATTCGATGGATAGATGAGTCTGTTGTCCTGTGGTGGGTAATATAGTTCAGATATGCATTCACTTATATTCTTTATTTTTTTTTGTTCTCTGAGGGAATGCTGGTGCCAAGTTGACATTAATTGGGTGTAAACATAAACCAATGTATTTTTATATTCACAGCTTAAGTCTTGACTTTTCCGGGAGTACGAATATTATATTCTAATGCATACTCGCTACGTGTTTTGCATCATTGCTCCAATTTATCATCAGGCAAAATAATTATTTTGCGGCAGGTACTAATGTTTGCATGATTTACATTAGGTGTGGAGCACGTTGTGTTGAGGAGTGGGTAGTAGTGCATGTGGTGCCCTGTATTGAGGGGTGGGGGAGTTGCTTAATTTAGTTTAATGTTGGGATAATTATTGAAAAGTATTTTCCATCAATGCTTATGCTTGATTCTCAGCATGTTGGCTTAAAAAATACCATGATATTATACATGATGGTGGCTGGCTGAGTGCACTAAACTGGAAGGTGACATCTTGACCAGAGACTTCAATTACAGTCAATTACATTTACAATGACCATTCTATGTTATAGTGCTTAAAGCCACTAATAGAGGATGACTGTTCGACGGCCAGCAACTCGGTGGTCAGAGAACCTGCCATGTTATCAGGAGGTCGTGGGTTCAGATCCTACCCTGCTAATGACAATTTTTCATCTCTAAGAAAAAATTAACTTGACTTTTTTTTGCCAAATAAGTAATGAATGTAATTATGGCATGTCATATACCAAATTAATCTGTTTAATTTTGGATTTTCTGGAAGTAAAATATTTAACAAAAAGATGACTAGTTTATTTTGATAGGACTTTTTAGAGTCATGTACAGGGTGTTTTAAAAGGGATGCAACCCTCTATTGTATTTTTCTATTTAAACTTGACAAAAAACACAATTCAAAAGAAGCAAATTAAACATATATCTACCTTTACAACAGATGTTGAAAGTGATTTTCTGCAACCTGGATGCAGGTTCTACCCGTTTCATGGCATTTGCAGCCACCTTTTGTAATGTTTGTTTTCTTATGTTTAAAATCTCTCTTTCAATGTTAGCCTTCCAAGTGTATGAGGAATGTTTGAAACACTACACATTTGAGATATCCCCAAAGGAAAAAATCTGGAGGATTAAGATCTGGGGATCTTGGGGGCCACAAATTTTTTGAAATCAAATGATCACCAAAAAATTCCTGCAACATGACCATTGTGTCATTTGCATTATGGGCGGTCACTCCCTTTCGTTGAAACCAACACTCTCGTTCATTCACATCCAATAGTGCAATAAACTGTTGCACTATTGGATGAAGTCACGATAAACTTCACCAGTTACAGTTGAGTAAAAAAATAAAGGCCCTATCATACGACAACGGGAAATTGCACACTAAACACCAATTTTCCATGCGTGTAATGGTCGTTTGCGAAAAGTGTGAGGATTTTCAGTGCTCCATATTTGACTGTTCACATACCCATCCAAGTGAAACTAAGACTTGGCACTGAAATAAACACAGTCCAACACCTCAATTCCATTTTCATCAACAAAAGAACGAAACTAACGACAGTACCTTAAACGTTTTTCTTGGTCTGGTTCTTTCAGTTCATGAACGACACCAATGCGGTAGGCATGAAATGTTAACTTTGTAGCCCTGAAAACAGTAACTGGTGACAGTCCAACCTGTGAAGATAACTTTCTAAGAGATTTTCTGGGTGAGCGAGTTAAATGCTGAGACACATCATCAAGAACTTCGCCAATTAACAGTGATGGCCGACCTGGGCCCTTTCTATCCTGTACAGACCCAGTGTCACAAAATTTATCAATCAAACAAGATATTGCTGACTTGTTGGGAACTGCAGACTGAGGAAACTTCAACTCAGACTCCTCTCTCACATGTTTGTAAGATTTGTATGCACAATAAGTCTCAACAATAAATACATGTTCGTTTTTGGAAAAGGACATAGGTGACACAACACAAAGGAATGAATGCGTGAGTGAGACAGTGCATGACAAGGTCATTTCAACTGGTAAAGGCTGTTAACATTGAGTGCAGTAATGCCAACTGACTGATATTATGGCATAAAATGTACATGCGCATAAGTTCTACTCTCTTATATTTAGGGTTGTGTTCTTTTTGAAACACCCTATAGTAAATATCTGGCAATGCAAATAAAAATATATTTTTTAAACTAATGGAACAGAAATAATTATAATGCTCATGAATAGAAAAGCTATTTTTGAATAACAAAAGATTAATTTTTACTTGAAACATTAAAATTGCTAACGTAATTTTTTTCTCTACCATACTTTGAGAAAAGTTGAGGCTTTTTACCAACTGCATTGAATCAAACAAATCAACTTCAGAATTTTTTAAACAAATAACCATTCAGCAGAAATAAGTCATGTTATATACCAAATTAAATAAGATTTAATTCCAAATCTTACAAATGTAAAAAACAAAAAGAAAAAAAAATCTGCAAACATATTAATTTTAGGAAGGCATATTTACATTGAAATCATGAAAAAAATGATGACAATGCAAATTAAGCTTTAGAAACATTTGAAATATACATTAGTCGAAAAGAAATTTTTGCCTAAATCATATAATACATGAAATATGATTTTTATATCTTTTTATAATTCTTTTGAATGTCATATATTTTTAAAACACAGGCCAGTGACTTGGGACTCTTCGCATTCATGAATTTTTCTACCATTTTTATGAGGTGGAGGAACAATTTCTGGGCTTTATTTTTTGCTGAACAATATGCATTTTTTTTTTTTGATGAGGAGTGGTCAACCCACAGTGTCCTGGCATTGACCATATATACTAACCTGAACGGAATAATGGCCCCAAGCTTGATTATGGATCCTGAATTTCCTGCATTGGTGGCTCACACAGGAAAATTTTTCTCTGTGTTTTCTGTTTGTTTGTGGGTTGACAGCCCCAAATGAATATATTCACAGGATATGTTTTATCAGCTGGTGGATAATCCTGAGCAGAGGTCATTGCAGGCACCTGAACTCTTGCTTCTATGGGCATTGTCAATTCTACGGTGGAGGAAATTTTCCAGTGTAGTTAGCTTCAGCCTTTAGTTGTAGGGAACGGTTCTTTGCCCCATGCCTGCAATTAGGGGATTGTTCGATATTGTCGGCATTCCCTCTCTCAATAAAGAGTTTCTTTAAACATCCCACTAACCATTTTCTCTCCATAGGTAGTTCGAATGTAAGGACTATGCACAGAGCTTTTTCTCTTGATGTCCTCACACAAGAATTCCACCATTATAATTTAGATATTCTTGGCTTGCAAGAGACCAGATGGACAGATAAAGGTCAGATTCTTAAAAATTATCTTAAATATCTCTTTTCAGGGAGGGAAGATAAAAAGCATCTCTAAAGCATTGGTTTGCTTCTCAGCAGATATGCTGGTGATGATCTAGAATATTAATGCATTAATGACAGGTTTCTTACAACATGATTTCAGACAAGCATTAAAGACTTGAATGTCATCTGCTGTTATGTCACCACGATGATGCTGATGAGGATGTGAAGGATGGGTTTCACGGATTTCAGGATATTTTGAATTCTGTCAAGAAAGGAGATATTACCTTTGTTCTAGGTAACTTCAATTCCAACGTTGGTACTGACTCTGACCTTTGGGAAGGGGTGATAGAACCTTTTGGTATTGGTAGCTGCAATGGGCAATGTCTCTTACAGGTAAGTAAACTCAGTGGTTTCAGAATAACTAACACTTATTACAAACACCACAACATACATAAGTACATATGGGTTTCACCTGATGGGCTGCATAAGAATATGATAGATTGTACATTAACAGCAAATGGCTAGTTCTGTTAGAAATACCAGGTGATAGAGTGGAGCTGAAATTGGATATGACCATTGCCTTGTTAAAAGTGTCTTCCAACTTAAACTTAAGAAGTGTGCTAAGTTTAAAAAATTTAACTTTAATTCTGAAGCTCTGAAAGACCCAGTTATAGCTAAAACTTACCATGTTAGGTCACTTAGTCATTCTGACAGTCATGGTTTGCTTCCTACTGAAGTTGAGGAAGAATGGGACTGTTTTAAACAGGCTTTTCTTGAAACTAACAGTACTCTTTTAGGGAAAAAGGAGCAGAGGAGGCAGAATTATTTCAGTGATAAGACACTTGAGCTTATTTCGGAAAGAAAGACCTGCAGGAATTAAATGCAGGACCTTAATCAATACCCTACTAGTCCTAATAGTAAGCATTACAGAGAGCTTAATAAATGTGTAAAAGATCAGTTAGCAACTGATAAGAATCTTTGGCTTGATGGCTCTGCTGATAAAGCCGAGGAAGCAGCTAGACAGCACAACAGCAGAGAGCTATGTCAGATAGTTAATGTTTTGTGTGGTGGAAAATGGATAGGTATAAGGCATTGAAGGATAGACATAGTAAGGTATAGAAGGTGAGGATTCTGTCATGGCTAGGTGGGTTGAGCATTACAGTGATGTTTGAAACAATGTGGTTAGTTCTACTCCCATTGTTGGTAATGATGATAGATGCATTACTGGCTTTAATGTTAATCCTATAACAAAGTCTGAAATTGTTTTGGCCATTTCTAAACTTAAACTACATAAATTCTCAGGAGTAGATAAAATTACTATGGAAAGCTTATAACTGGAAAGTTTCTGTTACCACGTGGATGATTGAAATTTTGAATATCTTTTATGATAAAGGCATTGTTTCTAAGAATTTTACCAGAGCTATTTTTTCCCCTATTAAAAAAAGTAATCAAAGTTCTTGTGATAATTATAAGGGTATCAGCCTGCTTTTCGTTTTAGCTAAAGTTCTTTGCATCATTGTGCTTAATAGAATTAAGAACTTGGTTGACGTGCAATTGCGTGATGAAGTGGTAGTGGATGTGTAGATCAGGTTTTTTCACTTAGATTCCTGAGAAATGTTTAGAGTTTCAGAAACCTTTGGTTACTTAGAAATACCAGGGCATATAGGGGAGCTGAAATTGGATCTGACCATTACCTTGTTAAAAGTGTCTTGCAACTTAAACTTAAAAAGTGTTGTGCTAGGGTTAAAAAATTTGCTTTTAATACTGAAGCTCTGAAAGACCCAGTTATAGCCAAAGCTTACCATGATAGGTTACTTAGTCATTATGACAGTCATGGTATGCTTACTACTGAAGTTGAGGAAGAATGGGATCATTTTAAACAGACTTTTTTGGACACTAACAGTATTCTTTTAGGAAAAAAGGAGCAGAAGAGGCAGAATTATCTGAGTGATAAGGTACTTGAGCTTATTTCGGAAAGAAAGAACTGCAGGAATGTCCTTAATCAATACCCTACTAGTACTAATAGAAAGCATTACAGAGAACTTAATAAATGTGTAAAAGATCAGTTAGCTGCTGATAAGAATCTTTGGCTTGATGGCTTGGCTGACAAAGCTGAAGAGGCAGTTAGACAGCACAACAACAGAGAGTTGTACCAGATAGTTAATATTTTGTGTGGTAGAAAACGGACAGATATACAGAGATTGAAGGATAAACAAGGTAAGATTATAGAAGGTGAGGATTATGTCATGGCTAGGTGGGCTGAGCATTTCAGTGATGTTCTAAACAATGTGGTTAGTTCTACTCCCATTGTTTGTAATGATGATAGATGCATTGGCAGCTTTAATGTTGGCCCTATAACACAATCTGAAGTTATTTTGCCTATTTCTAAACTTAAACTTCATAAATCCCCAGGGGTAGATGAAATTACTAAAGAAATGCTCAGAGCTGGGAATGTTTCGGTTACCACTTGGATGACTGAAATTTTGAATAACTTTTATGATAAAGGCATGGTTCCTAAAGATTTTACCAGAGCTATTATTATCCCTACTTTCGAAAAAGGTGATCGCAGTTCTTGTGATAACTGTAGGGATATCAGCCTACTCTCTGTTCCATGTAAAGTTCTTTGCATGATTGTGTTTAATAAAATTAAGATTCTGATTGACAGGCAAATGCGTAGTGAGCAATGTGGATTCAGAAGTGGTAGGGGATGTGTAGATCAGATATTTTCATTTAGGCAGATTTTTGAGAAATGTTTAGAGTTTCAGATACCTTTGGTTGCTAGCTTTGTTGATTTCAAAAAGGCTTTCGACTCTGTTAATCATCATAATTTGTGGTTGATTGTGAGATCATATGGTATACCTGACAAGTTAGTTAACATAATGAAAGCTCTCTATAATAACACTGAGTCATGTGTGAGAGTTGGTAAGTCTTGTAGCAATTGGTTTAGCATTACGTCTGGTGTTCGACAAGGGTGTATTTTGTCTCCTTTTCTCTTTAGTTTGGTTGTTGATTATGTTATGCGAAATTCACTTCAAGGGAGAGATTTTGGCCTTAAATGGGCTGGAGATACGAAAATTTCTGATTTAGATTATGCTGATGGTTTAGCCCTTTTGGCAAATGATGTTGATGAGATGAACTGAGCTGTTGATGAGACTGGTAGTACAGTAGGTTTGGTTATAAACAGAGAGAAAACTAAAGTGATGAAAATTGGTCAGGCAGGTTGTGATTCAGTTAATCTGAATGGTTGCAGTCTTGAGCAGGTGTCACAGTTTAATTATCTTGGGAGCTATGTAACTGATACTGGTGATGTGCGGCATGAGATTAACAGACGAATAGGTATTGCTGCCGGGACTTTTAAGAATCTATGGAGATTGTGGAGAAATAGGCGTATACACCTGAAGACTAAAATTAGACTGTATAATAGTTTGGTTCTTTCTAGGGTTAGTTATGGTAGTGAAACTTTGACGCTGTATAAACAAGATAACAGGAAACTAGATGCTTTTGATTCTAGATGCTTACCCAGTATCTTGGGTATTAGGTGGTTTAACTTTGTAACTAATGATGAGGTTAGGCAAAGGAGTCTGCAACCTCCTTTAAGCAGCATATTGTGCAGAGAGACTCCGCTGGTTTGGTCATGTTGCCCGTATGGATAATTATGGATTGGTGAATAGGGTTATGAACAGTGTGCCTAGAGGCCTCAGAAGGAGGGGGAGACCTAGGATGCGGTGGGCAGACAATGTCAAACAGGACCTTGTTAGAATTGGTGTGCAGTGGCTGGATGCAGCAGATGTTGCTCAGGACAGATATGCTTGGAGAATTAAACTGCGCGGTCTGGTTGGACCTCCATAGCCCATGGCTGCTTGCGGATGATGATGCCCATAATTTATGATTGATTGTGAGGTTGTAATGCATACCAGACAAGTTAACGTAATAAAAGCTCTCTATAAAAACACTGATTTGTGTGTGAGTTGGTAAGGCTTGTAGCAATTTGTTTAGCATTGCTTCTGATGTTCGGCAAGGGTGAATTTTATCTCCAATTCTCTTTCATGTGTTTATTGATTATGTTAAGTGAAATTCACTGCAAGGGAAAGATTTTGGCCTTAAACGATCGAGAGATCTGAAAATTTCTGAATTAGATTATGCTGATGATTTACCTCTTTTAGCAAATGATGTTGATGAGATGGTAGTGGAATAGGTTTGGTTATAAACAGGGAAAAAACTAAAGTGATAAAAATTGGTCAGACAGGCTGTGTGTGATTAAGTTAATCTGAATAGTTGCAGTTTTGAGCAGTGTCACAGTTTAATTATCTGGGGAGCTATATGACAGATACTGGCGATGTGCAGCATGAAATTAACAGACTAATAGGTATTGCTGCCAGAACTTTTAAGAATGTATGGAGAGTGTAGAGAAATATGCATATACACCTAAAGACTAAAATTAGACTATAATAGTTTGGTTCTTTCTAGGGTTAGTTATGGTAGTGAAACTTGGACACTTTGTAAACAAGATAACAGGAAACTAGATGCTTTTGATTCCAGATGCTTATGCAGTATCTTGGGCATTAGGTGGTTCAACTTTGTAACTAATGATGAGGTTAGGCAAAGGAGTTGTCAAACTCCTTTAAGCAGCATATTGTGCAGAGAGAGACTCTGTCGGTTTGGCCATGATGCCCACATGGATAATTATAGATTAGTGAATAGGGTTATGAACAGTGTGCCGAAAGGCCTCATAAAAAGGGGGAGACTTAGGATCGGTGGTCAGACAATGTCAAACAGGATCTTGTTAGAACTGGTGTGCAGTGTCCAGATGCAGTAGATATAGGTCAGGAGATATGTGTGGAGAGCTGAATTGCTTGGTCTGGTTGGACTTCTGTAGCCCATGGGTGCTTGTGTATGATGATGTTGAATTTTGCGGATCTTTGCAAAGTGTCGAAAGGTTAGGGCACCGAGGCTAAAAACAAATCAATATCCTCAGAGTGGCAGAACAGATATTGAGAGGGAGGGAGGGAACTATTTTAAACTGTTCAATATAAACTCGAAAACTAATAATTTAAAAATTTTCTGGGGTAGAGATAAAACACCCTCAGAATTATCCATGAAGTAGGAGAGTTTAACACCCTTTGTGAAATTGCCCTTTCAACTGTAGGGCTGATTTCCATGCCAAGGCTTTTTACTTCCTTATCAGACTGCATTTAATTTCTGGAAATGCAAAAGATCAATTTTTTGACTGGAAAATTAAGAAGTAATAAAATATAATCTAATTTAGTGTTAAAAAAAAAAATACCTACCGCAAAAAGTTGCAAGTTGTCTCTCGTCTTAGCCAGCAATGTAAATGATGATTCCGAAAGATTGATAATGACACTTATAGATATGGGAATAAAATCAATAAATTGATATAAGTAAAAACAAGTTGTAATGTGGTCATTATCATAACTAGTGATATAGCAAAGATTTGAACTCCCAGAGATTGATAAACATCAATCTACAAAAACAAATATAATAGATCTGTAGAAATAAAACCAAAGTTGTAATTATAAAAGTACGAATAAAATACTAAATAAATTGAAATGTTATCCACAATGTTGATGCTATATGCAGCGTACAATTAACACTTGATACTAATTAGTGCTATTTGGATATTGCTGGCACGTGATATATTTACCTCCAGTTTTGTACAAACAAGTAATTTTTAGTTGTGGTTTTGGTTTCTGTTACCAGAGACCACAGTTGAATGCTGCGATGAATGATAAAAATAATTCTAGGCATATTGAAATGGTTTTAAGGCAGAAAGGAGATCATAAAATGAAAAAAAAATTGCCTAATTTATAATTACTTTCAAAAAGAATTTATAATTTATCTCTAAAAAAACCCCATAACTCCTAAGAATGTATTTTCTTACCCCTCTGGGTCTAAGGGGTCAACTCATTGTTGCCAATAGAAACTTCATTACCTTCACTTTCCACCAGCAAAATTTCAAATTTTTAACTTGACTACATCGTTTGCAATAGTCATTTGAAATTTTGACATTTTTAACTTTTTCCACTGAGGGCATAGTTATAGCTTTTCAGAGATTCGAAATTGAAAAAGAATGGGCTTTGATTCATTACGAGGGGCGTTCAAAAAGTTTTTCACAGGCATCTGCAGAACCAAAACCATTACCTAACCAACACAAAAAAAAAGTGTTTTTGTCTCTATAAACAAAAATGTTCGATATGTACAGGTGGATGGACAGACTACAAAGTGAAACTATTATCTATTTTTTTTAATGATAATGAAATAATCGCAAATATGAGATAAAAAGGCAAGATATTGTACTCACTTTATCACCTGTCTGTCTGTGGACATGGAACTTTCTCTTTTTTAGAGATATAGAATCTGGAGAGATGTGGGTTTTGAATACCATGAATTAGCGAACTCATTTTTCCCACTAAAATTTTTTATTGACTTCTGTTTCAACAGTAAACTCTATGTATTTACCATTGATTCACATAATATAGTTTTAACACTCAAATTGTAAAAGAATGGGCTTTGATTCATTACAAGGGGCATTCAAAAAGTTCTTGACAGGCATCTGCAGAACAAAAACCATTGCACTTACCTCAACAAACCTATTACTATCCTTCAAAATCCCTCCAGCCTCTGTGCAAAGTTGCAGATGTCTACCCCGATTCTGGAACGCTTGGTGGTACTCCTTTTGGGGAATACTCTGCAGCTTTGAATGAACACATTTTGCAAGGTCTTGCAACCTTGAAAAATGCTTCCCAGCAAGTTCCTTTTCAATTTTTGGGAACGGCCAAAAATTGCATGGTGCAAGATCGGGTGAATATGCGGAATGGGGTAGGTGTTTGATTTTTTCCTGCTCCAGATAGTTAGTAATTTGTCAGATTTTGTTAGATGAATTGGCATTGTCATTAAGATTGAGAACCTTTGACTCGCCTGTTGTTGGATGCTGCACCTTCATCTCCTTAACCATTATGGGCAAAACAAAGTTGGTGTAGTATTAGGTAAGGTGTCCATGGCAACCATTCCTTGGGAATTAAAAAAATTGAGAACGTCCTCTTCTTTGAGCGAAAGTCTTGTTGGAGGATTTGGGGATGCGGTTCATCTTCCCCAACCTATAGTTGTCAATATTTCTGCGAGTTGTATGGCAATAAAACCATGGCCTTTCACAATATCTGTTAGCCATTCGAGGCCACTAGATTAAAACTTTTCCAGCATCTCCTTGCACGAGTCAACTCTAGCCATTTTTTGCTGTTCTGTCGGTTGGAGTACCCATTTGGCACAGATCTTCTGGAACTTCAAAGGTTGATGAATAATTATATCCACAATGCCAATCGATATACTGACACCTAAACTTAATACCTGAATGGTGATGTGTGGTTTTCCTTAATGAGTTCATGAACAGCGATGATAGTTCTCTCGTTCACGGCCATCTTTGGTCTTCCTTCATGAGGGAGGTCTTTGAAACTCTGCTGCCCTCTGAATTTGCGCATCCATTGTAAGTGCCATATATACAGGCATAATCCCCATATACTTGTGGTAAATTGCCATGAATTTTTTTAATGTTGTCCCCAAACTGCATCCTCGTGAAAATGCAAAACCTTTCTCCATCTTTAATAGGCTCCATTGCAACAATACACAGATTTTTTGTATGTGAGTAGTTTCTGGTATTTGTGTAGTGATTTTGCAGACCAAACTTTACATAACACCAGAAGGGAGACATGATGATGTGGCCTTTCATTTTAACACGTAATGATAAGTTTAGACAAGCTTTCAAACAAGTCATAGCTTCTGAGGAACAAGTGCAAATCTACAGTCACGTATCAAAAACTTCTTGAAAGCCCTCCTTATATACATTATTTTGTTATTAGTGACATTGCTATAAATGGATTTAATTGCACATAAAAAAATAATTGGAAATTTATATATTTAAAAACCTGAAGTTTCATTTCTTATGCTTGCAGTGCTGACTGGCACCTCTTGATCTGCAGAAATTTGACACTACATTGTGCCAATAGCTTCATATTCTTTCAATACTTGGCTTAATTTATTTAAGAGTAACTTCATATTCTTTTTAATACTATTGCTACTCAAAATAAACCTTAACACTGGTATTAAAATTTTTGATTTTATTGATTTAGGGGGCTTATTGAATTATAAATATATATTGCAGTTAAATAGCTGATTATATAATTAAGTTGTCTCCTCAAAATGCTTTCAGACATCTCTTTGTTGTTTTTCAGAGGTTTAAAGCATTGTTGTTGGTTGAACTGAGCAAAGTATTTCCAAATGAAATGACAAAGTACAGAGCAATACGTGGAGATGCTTCATCCTAATAGTTATTCAACCTGTGCCTTAAATTTTCCTGTAAATATTTATAATAACTTAATGTTTTGTTTTAACTGTTATGTACAGCCAGTTTCCGCAAAATTATAATTCCCTAATAAAATAAGCTCTATATATATATGTTTATAATTTAATTGCATTCTGTACTACACACTTCTTATAAAGGAGGCGATTGCCCATTTTATACGTTTATCCAGAGCATAAAAAAGAATATAAAGTATTTTTGAGATCTACACTAAAAGATAATTACAACTACAGAGTTGCAATAATTTTTTTTGTTTTATTAAGTAATCATATTGTTAATATATTATGTAAAATAATGATTAAATTATCCTTAAGCTATGTAGTAACTGGAAGGAGAGCTATTCACCAATCCCCTGTGATGACTCGTGGAACCGGCCAGGCTTAGCACCTAATATCTGACATCAACCTTGTAGTGGAGGCAGTACCTTTCAAAAGAGATACTCTCTTGTGGAAGTGGATGGCTGCCAGATTAGTGTGGCCTAGTGATTTGAACAACTATGGCTTCCTTTTTTTCCTACCCTGCTGAGGAGTGGTCAACCACACAGGGACATTGTGCTGACCATATACATTAAACGGATTGGAATAAGGCTCTGAGCTTGATTATGGATATAGAATTTGCTGTACTGGTGGGCTTCTGTGGAGGGAAAATCTGCCACTGTGTTTTTTGTGTGTGGGTGAGCTTATGTCAGAAAGAACTGCAGTAATGTCTTTAATCAATACCCTACTAATCGTAATAGAAAGCATTACAGAGAACTTAATAAACATGTAAAGGATCAGTTAGCTGCTGATAAGAATCTGATGTGATGGCCGTGAAAGTTTCAGGTGGCGATCCTTCTGCTCCAGCACCATTGTCTTCACCCATTCTGCGAAAGTCTGGAAGTACATCAGGAACCTGAAGGCGAAGCCGCAGCCTGCCCTCCTTTTCCATAACTTTGCCCTGTTCCATGTGGAGGATCTAGCCTCCACTGCTAATGCTTTCTTGTGGCACCTCACCTCATCCTGCCCCATCGATGACTGATCAAGATACGGCTCAGAAGCTTTGCTATAATGATCCTTTCACCTTTTAGGAACTTACCTCTGCAATTGGGGCTTCGAAGCGCTCGTCAGCCCCAGGCCCTGACGGCGTCAGCCGTACTTAGTTATTAAATTGAATAAACTTGACTTTTTTGGTATACACTAAGTAATTACCACTTTTAAGTCCATTCAAAATTTTCCTCTAAAAATTTGAATCGACTAAAAGTGGTAATTACTTAGTGTTAACTAACTTGTCACCTGAGGCTCTGCTTGTGCTTCTCAAAGCCTTCAATAATTCCTGGACCACCTACACAGTACCGGCGGATTCATGGAAGGCAACACACATCGTGCCTATCTTGAAGCATGGAAAACCTGCAACTGAGCTCTTACAGGCCCATTGCTCTATCATCTTGCCTCTGCAAGATCTAGAGAGACTGGTCCTTGTATGTCAAGAATGGTATCTAGAGTTCAAGGGCCTCCTGCCGGACAGCCTCTCGGGTTTCTGCAAAGGGAGGTACACGTCTGATAATCTTATCGACATCACCACTGCTGATCAGGCGCTGTCCGAGGGACAGACTACAGTCGCTGTTTTCTTCAGCATTCAGAAGTCTTTCAACTGCCTGTCCTCGGATATTCTCCGCAGGCACCATGATCTCGGCCTCAGAGGTAATATCCACTGGATCTCGGCATACATCTCCAACAGGATGGTTCATGTGCAACACGCCATCAATCATAGAGTACCTGAAGGGGGTGTCAACCCGATGTTACTGAACATCTTGTCTACCCTCTTGAATCGAGAATAGAGGGGGTTTCCATCTGTGGAGATGACATCTGCATCTGGTTTCCTAGCCAGGACCCCTCCTATGCTCAGCTCAAGTTGTCACCCTTTCCACCGAGAAGATTGTGGCCATGATTCTCACAAAGAGACTCCATCCGCCCACCCTCCCTGGACTCGTAATTGGACCAGACTATGTCAAGTTCGTCAAACAGCATAAATTCGATTGGTGTGGTCCTGGACAACAGGCTGACCTGAGGATCTCAAATCCAGCATCTTAAGAAAATTGCCACGGTGCTGAGAAATATACTGTCTTTCTTTGCTGGAACCCACTGGACAAGTTCCTGCAAGACCCTCCTGGTCTTGTACCTGCACTTGATCTAATCCTGTGTCAACTACAGTGGTTATCTTCTGAGCAATGCCTCTGCTTCACTGCTGAGCAAGTTGACCACTACACACTATCTGTGCCGTCTGTCTCGGACTCTGACCAACACACCAAATGCGTCTGTCATTGCAGAGGCTGATGACATGCTTTTCCGCCTGCACCTGAAAAGAGAGAGATTCTGTCATCTCTCTAGGCTCCATTCCCTTCACTTTAAGCTTCTCAATAAATTGCAAAACTGACCAGACTCTGCTGTCGCCGTGTCTGCCACCGACTTCTACGACCAAATCGATCCTGCCAGCCCACTGCTGACTCTTCCCTCACCTTCCAACCTGGAGGAACAGTGATCTTATGATCAATGCCACTGTCACTTCTCTAGGTCGAAAGGGTGATGGATCCAGTGGCTGTCAGATTTCTCTCCACTTCCTATTATCATTGCACGATATGAGAGATGTACTGAGGTCTACACTGATGGATCTGTGAACTGGGAGAGGCTACATGCTGCTTTGCCATCCGCGATACTGGCATTGCCAGAGGTTTCCGTCTTCTGCATCTCTTTTCCTCCACCTGTGCAGAGCTTCATGCTATCCTTGAAACTGTACTCTTTATCTTCAGCCTCGAAAGTGGCAACTGTGTGACTCGATGTCCGCCTTGGAAGTTCTCCACCAGCTAGAGAGCAAGAGCTGCAACCCCTTCCTCGTCCAGAAGATCAAGGAGATTTGCTCCAAGGTCACTTCTGCCGGAATCAGGGTTCATTTCCAGTGGATCTCTAATGTAGGGATACCTGACAATGAGCTCGCTGATCGCACCACGAAGGAGGCACTTTAGAATTAGGTTTATCTAATTACCCTCTCTCTCTCTTAGCGAGTGCAAGAATTTTGTCTCACAATTGATGAGCCAGTATCATCTTTCCCAGTGGCAGAGGGACACATTGTTGCTCATTCAAGTACATGGTTGACCCTTCTCTCACTGCTCCTAATTTCGGTGACCTACGCAGATCTGAAGAGACCCTCCATCGTCTCCGAGTTGGTGTTTTCTACCTCAACTCTATGATTCACACTCTCGGCAGAGCGTACAATCCCAACTGTGCCACATGCAGCACGCCTGAGATTGTATCTCACATTCTGCTCAACTGCTCCCACCACAATGATGAAACAAAAGCTTTGTTCCGGCAGCTTCATGCTATCGGAACCACTGACTATTCCATCACCTCCCTACTTGGCAACCACCACAATCAGAAACTGCAGTGAATGCGCTTCCGATATGTCACTGAATTCTTCCAGAACATTGGCCTCTTCTGCAAGGTCTAATGTTTTTTTTTTTCATTCTCGAGATTAGTACTCTTATTTGCTTCTAGAGATACCTGAGAGGCAGTCCCTTCCGCTTGTGCTTTCTTACTCTTCTGTTGTGACTGGTTTAAGCAACCCCTCATTGGAGGCTAATTTCACCATGTTCTTACAACACCATTAATCTTTGTGGGTTGACAGCCCAAAGTGAATAGATTCACAGGATGTTTAATCAGCTGATGGATAATACTGAGCAGAAGTCATCACAGGCACCTTAACTCTGTGCTTCTACTGGCATTGTCAATTTTACGTTGAAGGATGACTGCAGCCTTTAGAAGTGGGGGAATGTGTGTCTGCCCCATACCTGTGATTAGGGCACTCTTTGATATTGTCGGCATTCCCTTTCTCAGTAAACTGTTTCTTTAGGGGCAGGGGTGGCTCAGTCGGTAGCGCGCCAGGCTCGTAATCTGTAGTTCCCAGGTTCGAGTCCCAGCTGGGTCAGCGTTGAGATTTATCTCCGCAAAATTCCCCGCCCTGCCCACGGTCAGTAGGGGACACCGATGGGCTTGAAAAGGCCGCCGTCCGTCGGATGGGACGTTAAGCCGTGGCCCCGTGTGCGGGAGAGCCATACCCTGTGCACGTTAAAGAACACGCTGGATGGCCTTGACGGGAGGCTACCATCTGTCTCCCAACAGCTGTTCCAGTGGGTCCCCTCCCCCAACCTTCTCTGAGCCTTCGGGGTCCTTGTGGCCTGGCCATTTAGCCCATGGTGTGCAAAAAAGTGCCGCTCAGAGGTAAAACAACCCAAAACTGTTTCTTTAAACATCTCGCTAACTGTTTTCTTCCTTAGATAGTTGAAATGTGAGGACTCTGCATAGAGAGTATTCTCTTAATGTCCTCTCACAAGAATTCCACTGTTATAATTTAGATATTCTTAGCTTGCAAGGGACCAGATAGACATGTATACGTCAGATTCTTAAAAATAAACTTACTTTTTATCTTACCTCCATGAAAAGAAAAATTTATCTCCAAGGCATAGGTTTGCGTCTCAGCAGACATGTTAGTGATACTATTCTAGGATATGAGTTCATTAATGAAAGGTTACTTACAGCAAAATTTCGGACAAGCGTTAAAGACTAAAATGTTATCTGCTGTTATGCCCCACTGAGGATGCCGATAAGGATGAGAAGGATAGGTTTTACGGACAACTTAAGGATATTTTGAATTCTGTCAAGAAAGGAGATATTACCCTTGTTCTAGGTAACTTCAATGCCAAAGTTGGTACTGACTCTGACCTTTGTGGAGGGGTGATAGGCCCTTTTGGTATTGTAGCTGCAATGGGCAACATCTCCTACAGGACTCGTAAGAGATCGTGTAGACTCGTCGTGTGAGGACATTAAGAGAATATTCTCTATGCAGAGTCCTCACATTTCAACTATCTAAGGAAGAAAACAGTTAGTAGTATAAATAATAAGGGACTCGTCGTGTGAGGACATTAAGAGAATATTCTCTATGCAGAGTCCTCACATTTCAACTATCTAAGGAAGAAAACAGTTAGTGAGATGTTTAAAGAAACAGTTTACTGAGAAAGGTTACTCCTACAGGTAAGTAAACTTAATGGTTTCAGAATAACTAACACTTCTTAGAAACACTGCAATATACAGGGGCGTAGCAAAGGACTATGGTTGGTACTGACTCTGACCTTTGGGGAGGGGTGATTAGGCCCTTTTGGTATTGTAGCTGCAATGGGCAACATCTCCTACAGGTAAGTAAACTTAATGGTTTCAGAATAACTAACACTTCTTAGAAACACTGCAATATACAGGGGCATAGCAAAGGACTATGGTTGGGGGGGGGGGGGGGCATTTAACTTCCAATTTTGCCAACTAGCCATAATTTCACAGAAATAATTCCAATATTTACATCTCGTCTGAATGGTAGTAAGTCAGTGGGGATTTTCCCTTGATTTGGCCAACTCTCCTTAATTTCACGAAACGAATCCCAATCTTTACATCTCTCCTAAATTTGCAAAATCACTCCAAACTTTTCAAACTTCCCTAGATTTTGTCAAGTTTTCTCGATTTTAGTCAACTGTCCCGAATTTCACAAACCCAATCCCAATATAACACTCGCTCATAACCCAATATAACAACTCGCTAATAATCCCAATTATCACAACTCGCCGTATTTTCCAAGTGGATTCGAAATTTGCAAACTGCCCTACATTTTGTTAAGTTTCCTTAATTTCACAAAACAAATTTCAATTTTCACAACTCAGCGTAATTTTGCAGAAAAAATCGCAATTTTTACATCTTCCCTGGATTTGCCAAGTCACTTCGAATTTTATCAACTCCCCTTAATTGCACAAGAAAGGCACAATTTTCACAATTCCCCTTCGAATTTTGCCAACTCCCCTAGATTTTACCAAAAGTTCTTGGTCAACTCCCTAATTTCACAAAATAAATCGCAATTTTTACAACTCGCCTGTACTTTACCAAGTGGTTTCCAGTTTTGCCAACTTCCCTAGATTTTGCCAAGTTTTACAAAAACAATCCTAATTTTCAAATCGACTGTAATTTACCAAGTGGATTCGAATTTTGCAAACTGCCCTAGATTATGCCATCTCGCCACAATTTTACAGAAAAAAATGCCAATTTTACATCACACCTGATATTTGCAAAGTCACTCTGAATTTTGTCAACTCCCCTAGATATTGCGAAGTTGTCTCGATTTTGGCAACACACCATAATTTTACAGAAAAAATATTGCAATTTTTACATCTCACCTGAGTTTTGTCAACTCTCCACGATTTTGCCAACTGCCCCTTGATTTCGCCTACTCCCTAAGTTTTGCCATCTAGACTAGACCTGAATTTTTCGAACTCCCCAAGATTTTACCAAGTCACTCCGAATTTTGCCAACTCTCCTAGATTTTGCCAACTGGCCATAATTTTACAGAAAAACAAAATTTTTAGATCTCGCCTGAATTTTGAGATTTCACCAAGTCACTCCAAATTTTATCAATTGCCCCTAGATTTTGCCAACTCGCCATAATTTTATAGAAAACAATCCCAATATTTACATCTCACCTGAATTTTTGTCAACTCCCCACGATTTTGCCAAGTTGCCCCGATTTTGCCAACTGCTCTAAATTTTGCTGTCTCTCCATTTTCCAAACTGCCTTAGATTTGCCAGGTTGCCTCGTTTTTGATAACTCCCCTTAATTCCCCCCCCCCAAAAAAAAAATTACAAATTTTCTCAACTCGCCTAGATTTTATGAAGTCGCTTCGAATTTTGCCAACTCCGAGTTACTTTCGGGGGAGAGCCTCCCCCATCCCCACCATGGCTACGCCCCTGGCAATATATATACGTATAAGTGCATATGGGTTTCACCAGATGGGCTGCATAAGAATATGATTGATTGTATATTTACAGCAAATGGGCTAGAGGAATACCAGGTCATGTAGTGGGCCTGAAATTGGATATGACCATTGCCTTGTTAAAAGTGTCTTGCAACTTAAACTTAAGAAGTGTTATGCTAAGTTTTAAAAATTTACCTTTAATTTTAAAGCACTGAAAGACCCAGTTATAGCTAAAGCTTACCATGATATGTTAGTCATTTATGACAGTCATGGTGTGCTCTCTACTGAAGTTGAGGAAAAATGGGACCTTTTAAACAGGATTTTTTAGAAACAAGAGTACTCTTTTTAGGAAAAAAAAGAGCAGAAACAGAATTATTTGAGTGGTAAGGCACCTGAGCTTATTTCAGAAAGAAGGAATTGCGGGAATGTCCTTAATCAATACCCTACTAGTCCTAATAGAAAGCAAAATTTCCCTGCCCTGCCCACGGTCAGTAGGGGACACCGATGGGCTTGGAAAGGCCGCCGTCCGTCGGATGGGACGTTAAGCCGTGGCCCCGTGTGCGGGAGAGCCATACCCTGTGCACGTTAAAGAACACGCTGGATGGCCTTGATGGGAGGCTACTATCTGTCTCCCAACAGCTGTTCCAGTGGGTCCCCTCCCCCAACCTTCTCTGAGCCTTTGGGGTCCATGTGACCTGGCCATTTAGCCCATGGTGTGCAAAAAAGTGCCGCTCAGAAGTAAAACAACCCAAAAAACAACCCTAATAGAAAGCATTACAGAGAGCTTAATAAACGTGTAAAGGATCAGTTAGCTGTTGATAAGAATCTTTGGCTTGACTGACAAAGCTGAGGAAGCAGTTAGAATAACAGTAGAGAGCTGTACCAGATAATGTTTTGTGTGGTAGAAAACGGACAGGCATACAGGTATTGAAGGATAACCAAGGTAAGGTTATAGAAGGTAAGGATTCTGTCATGCTAGGCGGGCTGGGCATTTCAGTGATATTCGAAACAATGTGGTTTGTTCTCTCCCATTGTTTGTAATGATGATAGATGCATTAATGGCTTTAGTGTCTGCCCTATAACACAATCTGAAGTTATTTTGGCTATTTCTAAACTTAGCTACATAAATCCCCAGAAGTAGATGAAATTACGGAAATGCTTAGAGATGGGAATGTTTCGATTGCCACAATAATGACTGAAATTTTGAATATCTTTTTTGATAAATGCATGGTTTCTACCCACACAACCACAATATCCTGAATATATCCAAAAGATATCAGAGGTAGCTACTGGATATCCTATAGTAATCTTAAATGGATATTGTGTAGGTAACGATTCTACTGGAGCTATTACTACTATTCCTATTTTTAAAAAAGGTGATTGCATACTTGTGATGAACTATAGGGGTATCACCCTGCTCTCTGTTCCAGGTAAAGTTCTTTCCATGATTGTGCTTAATAGAATTAAGAATCTGGTTGACAGTCAATTGCGTGATGAGCAATGTGGATTCAGAAGTGGTAGGGGATGTGTGGATCAGATATTTTCACTTAGGCAGATTCTTGAGAAATGTTTAGAGTTTCAGAAACCTTTGGTTGCTAGCTTTGTTGATTTCAAAAAGGCTTTCGACTCTGTTGATTGTCATAATTTGTGGTTGATTGTGAAATCATATGGTATAGCAGACAAGTTAGTTAACATAATGAAAGCTCTCTATAATAACACTGAGTCGTGTGTGAGAGTTGGTAAGGCTTGTAGCAATTGGTTTAGCATTACTTCTGGTGTTCGACAAGGGTGTATTTTGTCACCTTTTCTCTTTAGCTTCGTTATTGATTATGTTATGCGAAATTCACTTCAAGGGAAAGATTTTGGCCTTAAATGGACAGGAGATACGAAAATTTCTGATTTAGCCCTTTTAGCAAATGATGTTGATGAGATGAACTCTTTCATTCAAGCTGTTGATGAAACTGGTAGTAGAGTAGGTTTGGTTATAAACAGAGAGAAAACTAAAGTGATAAAAATTGGTCAGGAAGGCTGTGATTCAGTTAATCTGAATGGTTGCAGTCTTGAGCAGGTGTCAGTTTAATTATCTTGGGAGCTGCAACAGATAATGGTGATGTGTGGAATGAGATTAACACGAATAGGGATTGCTGCTGGAACTTTTCAGAATTTATGGAGAGTGTGGAGAAATAGGCATATACATCTAAAGACTAGAATTGAAGTGTATTATAGTTTGATTCTTTCTAGGTTTAATTATGGTAGTGGAATTTGGACACTTAGTAAACAAGATAACAGGAAGCTAGATGCATATGCAGTATCTTGGGCATTGGGTAGTTTAACTTTGTAAATAATGATGAGGTTAGGCAAAGGAGTCGGAAACTCCTTTAAGCAGCATATTTTGCAGAAAGAGCAGTAGTTTGGCCATGTGCTCCCTGTGGATGGGGTCACCGATGGGCTTGGAAGGACACTGTCTGTCGGATGGGTCACTAAGCCATGGCCCTGTGTGTGGGAGACCCATAACATATGCCCATTAAAGAACACTCTGGAATGCCATTGATGGGAGGCTACCATCTGTCTCCCAACAGTCCCCAATGGGAGGCTACCAGCTGTTCCAGGGGTCCCCTCTAATCTTCTCTGAACGTGCAGGGTCCATGTAACCTGGCCATTTAGCCCATGGTGTGCAAAAAGTGCCGCTCAGAGGTAAAACAACCCAACCCCTATGGATAATTATAGATTAGAGAATAGGGTTAGAACAGTGTGCCTAAAGACCTCAGAAAGAGAGGGAGACCTACGATGAGGTGAGCAGACAGTGTGAAACAGGACCTTGTTAGAATTAGTGTACAGTGACTAGATGAAGTAGATATAGTTCATCACAGATATGCTTGGAGAAGTAAATTGCATAGTATAGTTGGACCTCTAGCCCATGGCTGCTTGAGGATGATGATGATTATGATATTACTGCATATGAATATTTAGTAATTTTTATATAATATTTAAGAAATGTATTATAATACAGGACTAAAAGTTTGTGAAACTGATTTTCTGTAGATACACCATGACAAATTTGTTCTGTTTGCCATCTACAGCTCATCAAACTTAATTTAGTCAATTGCATATCTCATATTCTCTTTTCTAATAATGTCCTAGTGGTTTTGGTTCTGCATTCCACAGTTTCTTAATTCAAACTAATGGAAAATAACGTAAAAATGCAGATCTAAAACTACTAGGACCCTATTAGACAAAATTTGAGATATCAAAACTGAAAAGGCGAATTTTTTAGTGGGTTAGGCTGCACAGGAGATATCAAACCAAAAAATTGCTAACTTGTTGAAATATCTATGTACAAGGACATACTCAATGCAGATAAATTTATATTTTCTTACCATTGCATCAATTAGAGCCAACACAAGGATATAAATGGTTGAAAACTGTCTATATTCTCTATAATGATAACATTCAATTGTTATAGATGTTTACTGTCAACTACAATTTATCATTCAAACTTATTATTGGCTTACTACATTTGTTGCTGATACTCCGTAGCAGTGGTTCTCAATCTTTTATGCTTCACATACCCCTTGTATAGATAGATAAAACTATAGTTATAAAAATGGTTATTTTTACTTTGTTACTAGATCTAGCAACTTTTGAGCAGTCATGGCGTACCTGAAAAAATTTTACCACCTACCCATATTGGGAACCCCTACTCTATAGTATACAGTATACCCTATTTGTTGCAGTTGTAATGTTTTAGTGCAGATCTTAAAAATAATTAATATTTTCTTTTATGCTCTGGATAAAGGTCTAACACTGGGCAATATAACATTTTTGAAATAAAAAAGTTATCAAACATTTAATTAACCCATAGACTTTAAGAGCTTATGGACAATCATGCCAGAAGAAAACAGTCCTCCTAATATTCACCACAACAGCAAGATACTATCACACTTTACTGTTGAAAACAAAATCACAAGACACTGACACTGTACTCCTTTTTAATCTAATATATAACTATCTTTTCTCCTTTTCCATCCATTTGGACTTCTTGTGAATTAGTGTTTGGGGCAGGGGTTGTCAGTCAGTAGCACACCGGGCTCATAATCTGTAGTACCCAGGTTCGAGTCCCAGCTGGGCCAGCATTGAGATTTATCTCTGCAAAACTCCCCACCCATGATCAGTAGGGGACACCATTGGGCTTGAAAAGGCTGCTGTCTGTCGGATGGGACTTTAAGCTTTGGGCCAGTGTGCTGGAGAGCCATCCCCTGTGCATGTAAAAGAACACTCTGGATGGTTGTGACGGGAAGCTATACCATCTGCCTCCTAACAATTGTTCCAGTAGGTCCCCCTCCCCCAACCTCTGAGCCATTGGGGTCTTGTGATCTGGCAGTTTAGCCCATTGTGTTCAGAAAAGGGTCTCTCAGAGATAAAAACACTTTTCCATCTTTTATCTTCAACACAGTAGCATATTACTGGAGAGGAAAACACTTCATTTTAGACTTTGCTGATGAAAGAAATTAGATCGTAGTACTACATGGTGATGTATGTTTGTATCACCACATCTGGCATTTGCAAATATCCAGAGAATTCTTCCATAACCTTGGAAAGAGACAGGTAATGGCTGCAATGAAAGACGAACTTAAGTTGGCAGAAAGTATATAGGAAAATTAATCTGAACATAAACACAATTCATCTGTTAAAAAACTTAAAGCTAACATAAAGTACCATTAGGGAATAAAGAATTTAATTATAATTATTAATTTATTTAATTTTAAGAATCTTTTCACCACATGTTCTTTATGCAGTAGCTGGAGTCCTGCAGCGATGCCAAAAGTTTATCCACATCTGTAAGGTCTTATCCACATTCGCAAAACTTTGCATTAACCTATATTGGCTACTTAATAACAGTCGAGATTTTGCGAATGCTACAGGTCTGATGTATATTTGCAAATAAAAGAAAGCAGTCAAATGGTTTATTAATCATTGATAATTAACTGAAAAAATATACTAATAAGAAAAAGTCTAGTTATGAAAAACATGCCTTACTAAAATTTACTTAAATCTAATTTTGCTTTTATTGAATGCAGCTTATGGGATGACAGTCATTTTTATTACCAGTAAATGAATGCTGGGTATGCTCTGGAAGTAGAGCTATGCACCAATGCCTTGTGATGATGCACAGACCTGCCAGGCCTAACCTAACACCTCATTCCCACCCTGCCTTCTCATGCTGCAGTCCTAACTACCTTTCATAACAGAAATTCTATTCTAGACGGAAATGGAAGGGGAGGGCTGTCAGATCAGTTTGGCCAACTGCTCTGGTCATCTATGGACACTTTTTTTTTTCTGCCGTGTTGAATAGTGGCCTGTTTGCTGATCATTTATGCCCACTGGACTGGTATGGTTTATGGCTTTGAGCTTGATTATGAATCTTGGATTTGCTGCATTGGTGAGCCTCTGTTGAAGGAAAATCTGCCTCTGTGTTTCCTGCTTACCTATGGGTTGCCTGCCCTAAGGGATCAGAATCACAGGATACCTTATATCAGCTGGTGGATAATCCTGATCAGTGGCCATCGTAGGTACCTGAGCTCATGAGTTAGTTGGGCATCGCCAATCCAACACTGGAGTAATGTTTCAGGAAGATCAGTTTCTATCTTTATTCTAGTACTTGAAAAGGTGGTGCCTGAAGTTCCTACCACCATGGGTGGCTTACTTCTGGCAGGAACCGCTGCAAAAGACCAGTTTACACCAGCATGGATTGCTGGCGCCAGTAGTCAACTGGCGCACGTTAATATAAACACAATGAACATGCATGACCTGAGTAATGCATACAAACATGCCATAGAACTATTGAGTGTGAACTGCCTTGGTGCCATTTCGCTACAATTCAAATGTTGCGACCAAGCAGTTTACACTTAACAGTTCTGCTGCTTGTTTCTCAGAAAACAAGTTGGCACCAAGTGCGAAATTTTTTCCATAAAATATTTATTGATTTATAGACGTTAAAAAGTAAATAAGTAACTCTGTTATTGTCATTTATTGTTTCAAATACCTGTTCAAACATTTTTAATATATTGATTTCTGGATAAAAATATATGAAAAACATAGTTTTTTTTTCTCTATGAACAACGCCGATAAAATCAGTGGCCGCTTCTGATTTTCGAAAATGGAAAAATTTCCGTGTATCAAGAGGAACTTCCCTACTCCACTCTGCAAGTTATAGAAACTGGAATAGAATTATATTAAGATTAAAAAATCAAACTTTAGGGGCATTTGTTTTTTTACCCTTTTTTTGTTCCTAGCAAAATATTAGAGAATTTCCACGTATGTCAATGGGAATCGAACTTCGAAGCTTTATAACTTTTAACGTATGTATTGAATACTCTTGCTTACAGAATTTTTTAAATAGTGAGCAAATATTGTTTAAACTGGGATTTAAATGGATTTGATTGTAATATTTATCTTCAGCCACATTTTTCCGTTAAATGCTCATTTTTGACGTAATACTGTCCCTAAATTAGACCGACGTGGAAATTCTCTGATATTTAGATAGGGCAATGTACAAATATTCTAGTAGTAAATAAAAATATTTCTTCTGATTGAATTTTTTTATACTTCTACCAATATTCATTGAATGCACACAGTATATCCACTATTTGCTGTAATGGCACAATGTTGTGGCCAGTGGCGGGGCTCGTAGCTAAAATTAGTGGGGATGCTGCTCCAGAAAATTTTTAGCCTTTGTTTTAAAATTGTGTAAAAGGAAACAAACATGTATAAAAAAGAAAATTTATTCACAAACTTGATAAAATCCTAAAAGAACAAAATCAAACATTTTTTACTTACTTTAACCTAAATTGTTATAGTTCAAGCTTAATCTATTCATTTAAAAATGAAATCCATTCTTCTTGTTTTAATTTGCGCGAAAAAAAAATGAATCAAATAGAATAGCTGGAAGCAGGATAATAATCTAATTCTACACTTTATCACATTCAAGAATATGGTACACGGTTTTTAAGCACAACACACGCAGAGTAAAAAAAATTACCTTAAACCAGCACGCCAGGGTCGGCACTACGGGAACGACAGTGCTCTCTCTCCCTTGCAGCCTAGCATGTAGCTTCCTATGTGCGCATGCGCACAACAGTCAAACACCTCGCCGCTAGTACTGTGAAGCGCACAGTTTCGTACAAAGATTTTTGTATCTTTTTCATAAACTGGGGGATGGCTACTGACATTAAGCTTAAGGATTATATATTGTACAAGTATAAAGAAAGAATTAAAGAAAAAAGGACTCATTATATTAAATGTTATCGATAATATCAAGTTGAAATTGGGGGTGCTGCAATTCCACAGTGCCTATACGCGAGCCGCCACTGGTTGTGGCATGTAAGAGTGATTCGGGAAAAACAGCAGTAAAATTAATAAAATATACCTATTTGTATATTTCACGGATTAACTAGTTTTTTTTATAAATATATTTGAAAAATGTGATTAAAAATTAATGTACATAATTTTTATTCAGCAATGGCGATATATTTTATAAAATAATGAAGATTAAAACTGCATGTATTTTATAAGAATGGAGCACGGAGAGACCGATACTGACTTCTGGTTTTCCCTGATAGATTACAACTCGTAATGCAGCAGCATGGTCGAGCACTGCCTCGTCCTATGTACTTATCGGCATCTACGAGATACGGGAAGTGATTGCAGGTATAGTGTTACACCCGAATTCAGTGGTGTAGAATATTAAATATTGCGATATTAGTTCTTATTAATAAGTCAATGGGTATCATTAACTGGTCAATTGATGAATACATAAAAAAGTTTGAGAAAAAAGAGGAAATAGTAACTATGTAATCATCATCATCATCATCATCATCAAGCAGCCATGGGCTACGGAGGTCCAACCAGACCACGCAGTTTAATTCTCCAAGCATATCTGTCCTGAGCTACATCTGCTGCATCCGGCCACTGCACACCAATTATAACAAGGTCCTGTTTGACATTGTCTGCCCATCGCATCCTAGGTCTCCCTCTCCTTCTGAAGCCTCTAGGCACACTGTTCATAACCCAATTCGCCTATCTATAATTATCCATACGGGCAACATGGCCAAACCAACGGAGTCTCTCTCTGCAAAATATGCTGCTTTAAAGGAGGATGCAAACTCGTTTGCCTAACCTCGTCATTAGTTACAAAGTTAAACTACCTAATACCCAAGATACTACGTAAGCATCTAGAATCTAAAGCATCTAGTTTCCTGTTATTTTGTTTACACAGTGTCCAAGTTTCACAACCATAACTAACACTAGACAGAACCAAACTATTATACAGTCTAATTTTAGTCTTTAGGTGTATACGCCTATTTCTCCACAATCTCCATAGATTCTTAAAAGTCCCGGCAGCAATCCCTATTCATCTGTTAATTTCATGCCGCACATCACCAGTATCTGTTACATAGCTCCCAAGGTAATTAAACTGTGACACCTGCTCAAGACTGCAACCATTCATATGAACTGAATCACAACCTGCCTGACCAATTTTCATCACTTTAGTTTTCTCTCTGTTTATAACCAAACCTACTCTACTACCAGTCTCATCAACAGCTCAAATGAAAGAGTTTATCTCATCAACATCATTTGCCAAAAGGGCTAAATCATCAGCATAACCTAAATCAGAAATTTTCGTATCTCCAGCCCATTTAAGACCAAAATCTTTCCCTTGAAATGAATTTTGCATAACATAATCAATAACCAAACTAAAGAGAAAAGGAGACAAAATGCACCCTTGTCGAACACCAGAAGTAATGCTAAACCAATTACTACAAGACTTACCAACTGTAACACACGACTCAGTGTTATTATAGAGAGCTTTCATTATGTTAACTAACTTGTCTGTTATGCCATATGATCTCACAATCAATCACAAATTATGACGATCAATAGAGTCGAAAGCCTTATTGAAACCAACAAAGCTAGCAACCAAAGGTTTCTGAAACTCTAAACATTTCTCAAGAATCTGCCTAAGTGAAAATATCTGATCCACACATCCCCTACCACTTCTGAATCCACATTGCTCATCACGCAATTGACTGTCAACCAGATTCTTAATTCTATTAAGCACAATCATGGAAAGAACTTTACCTGGAACAGAGAGTAGGCTGATACCCCTATAGTTATCACAAGAACTGCGATCACCTTTTTTGAAAATAGAGATAATAATAGCTCTGGTAAAATCTTTAGGAACCATGCCTTTATCATAATAATTATTCAAAATTTCAGTCATCCAAGTGGTAACCAAAACATTCCCAGCTCTGAGCATTTCTGTAGTAATTTCATCTACCCCTGTGGATTTATGAAGTTTCAGTTTAGAGATAGCCAAACTAACTTCAGATTGTGTTATAGGGCCAACATTAAAGCTGACAATGCATCTATCATCATTACAAACAATGGGAGTAGAACTAACCACATTGTTTAGAACATCACTGAAGTGCTCAGCCCACCTAGCCATGAGAGAATCCTCACCTTCTATAACCTTACCTTGTTTATCCTTCAATCCTTGTATGCCTGTCCGTTTTCTACCACATAAAACATTAACTATCTGGTACAGCTCTCTGCTGTTGTGCTGCCTAACTGCTTCCTCAGCTTTGTCAGCCATAACTGGGCTATTCAGAGCTTGTTTGTGAGCTTTGTTAGCTATAACTGGGTCATTCAGAGCTTCAGTATTAAAAGTAAATTTTTTAAGTCTAGCACAACACTTTTTAAGTTTAAGTTGCAAGACACTTTTAACAAGGTAATGGTCAGATCCAATTTCAGCTCCCCTATATGCCCTGGTATTTCTAACAGAACTAGCCCATTTGCTGTTAATTAATATATAATCAATCATATTCCTATGCAGCCCATCAGGTGAAACCCATGTGTATTTATGTATGTCGCGGAGTTTGTAATATGTGTTAGTTATTCTGAAACCATTGAGTTTACTTACCTGTAGGAGACGATGCCCATTGCCATTGCAGCTACCAATACCAAAAGGGCCTATCATCAGAGTCAGTACCAACTTTGGCATTGAAGTCACCAAGAACAAGGGTAATATCTCCTTTCTTGACAGAATTCAAAATATCCTGAAGTTGTCCGTAAAACCTATCCTTCTCATCCTCGTCAGCATCCTCAGTGGGGGCATAACAGCAGATAACATTCAAGTTTTTAATGCTTGTCTGAAATTTTGCTGTAAGAAACCTTTCATTAATGCACTCATATCCTAGAAGAGCATCACTAGCATGTCTGCTGAGCAGCAGACACACGCCTTGGTGATGCTTTCCATCCTCCCTCCCTGTAAAGAGAAATTTAAAGTTATTTTTAAGTATCTCACCTTTATCTGTCCATCTGGTCTCTTGCAAGCCTAGAATATCTAGGTTATAGCGCTGGAATTCCTGCATGAGGACATCAAAAGAATAATCTCTATGTAATGTCCTCACGTTCCACGTTCCTGCAGAGAGAAAATGATTAGTAGGTTTTTTAAAGAAATTAGGTTTATTGAGATTGGTAGGGCCAACAATATCAAACAGCCCCCTGATCGCAGGCATGGGGCAAAGACCCGTTCCTCCTCTGCTAAAGGCTGAAGTCACCAATGCTGGTAGGAACTTCAGGCACCACCTTTTCAAGTGGACTTTTTGAAGAGCCACATGGCCTGCCTGAGACGCATTACTCCAGTTTAGGCTTGACGATGCCCAACTAGCTAAGTAAGGTTCAGGTACCTGCGATGGCCTCTGATTAGGATTATCCACCAGCTGATATAAGGTATCCCATGCCTCTGTTCACTTAGAGCTGGCAACCCAGAAGCAAACAGAAAACACAGCGGCAGACTCTCCCTCAACAGAGGCCCACCAGTGCAGCAAGTCCAGGATCAATAATCAAGCTCAAATCCATAAACAAGTCCAGTCTAGTAGGTATAAATGGTCAGCACCAGGACCCTGTGAAGTTGACCACTCCTCAGCAGGGTTGAAAAAAAAGAAAAAGGTGGCCGTAGATGACCAGATCAGCAGGCCATACTGAACTGGCAGCCCTCCCCTTCCGGTCCCTTCCAAAAGAGAATATCTCTTTTGAAAGGTACTAACGGCCTGCAGCACGAGAAGGCGGGGTCGGACATTAGGTGCTAGACCTGGCCGGTTCTGTGCATCATCACTAGGGATTGGTACAGAGCTCTCCTTCCAGTCTATCCCTTCTGAAAGAAAAACCTAAAATTTCATTAACCTAAAAAAATTCTACTTTTCAAAATTCTTAAGCTACTGAAATATTAAAGAAAATTTAGCAAGATGTAAAACAAGGTTTAACAGCACCACCATTAAAAATAAGACACAGTCGTCAAATTCCAGTTTTTATGTGCATGCGCTTTGCCAACGGCAGTGCATCCTCCTCCTCCTCCTCCTCAAGCAGCAATGGGCTACAGAGGTTCAACTAGACCGTGCAGTTTAGATCTTCAAGCTTATCTGTCTGAGGTACATCTGGCCACCACAACAATTCTAACAAGGCCCTGTTTCACATTGTCAGCCCATCGCATCTTAGTTCTTCCCCTCTTTCTGAGGCCTTTAGGCACACTGTTCATAACCTTATTCTCTAATCTATAATTACACATAGGGGCAACATGGCCAAACTAATGGTCTCTCTCTTTCTGCAAAATATGCTGCTTAAAGGAGTTTCTGACTCCTTTGCCTAACCTCATCATTAAACTACACAATTCCCAAGATATTGCCTAAGCATCTAGTTCCTTTTACCTTGTTTCACAGCATCCAAGTTTCATTACCATAACTAACCCTAGTAAGAACCACACTATTATACAGTATAATTTTAGTCTTTAGGTCTATACACCTATTTCTCATCACTCTCCATAGATTCTTAAAAGTCCCGGCAGCAATCCCTATTCGTCTGTTAATCTGATGCCGCACATCACCAGTATCTGTTACATAGCTACCAAGATAATTAAACTGTGACACCTGCTCAAGACTGAAACCATTCAGATTAACTGAATCACAACCTACCTGACCAAATTTAATCACTTTAGTTTTCTCTCTGTTTATAACCAAACGTACTCTACTACCAGTTTCATCAAGAGCTCGAATGAAAGAGTTCATCTCATCAACATCATTTGCCAAAAGAACTTAATCATCAGCATAATCTAAATCAGAAATTTTCGTATCTCCAGTCCATTTAAGGCCAAAATGTTTCCCTTGAAGGGAATTTCGCATAACATAATCAATAACCAAGCTGAAGAGAAAAGGAGACAAAATGCACCCTTGTCGAACACCAGAAGTAATGCTAAACCAATTGCTACAAGACTTACCAACTCGCACACACGACTCAGTGTTATTACAGAGAATTTTCATTATGTTAACTAACTTGTCTGGTATGCCATGCGTTCTCACAATTAACCACAAATTATAATGATCAACAGAGTCAAAAGTGTTTTTAAAATCAACAAAGCTAGTAATCAGAGATTTCTGAAACTAAACGTTTCTCAAGAATTGGCCTAATTGAAAATATCTGAACCACACATCCCTTACCACTTCTCAATCCACATTGCTCATCACGCTATTGCCTGTCAAGCAGATTCTTAATTCTATTAAACACAATCATGCAAAGAACTTTAGCTGGAACAGAGATTAGGCCGAAAGCCCCATAGTTATCACAAGCACTGCGATCACCTTTTTAGAAAATAGGGATGATAATAATAGTCTAGTAAAATCCTTAGGAACCATGCCTTTATCATAAAAGATATTCAAAATTTCAGTCATCCAAATGAAAACCGAAACATTGCCAGCTGTAATCATTTCCGTAGTAGTTTCATCTACCCCTGGGGATTTCTGAAATTTAAGTTTAGAAATAGCCAAAATAACTTCAGATTGTGTTATAGGGCCAACATTAAAGTCACCAATGCATCTATCATCACTGCAAACAATGGGAGTAGAACTAACCACATTGTTTAGAACATCACTGAAATGCTCAGCCCACCTATCCATGACAGAATCCTCACCTTCTATAACCATACCTTGTTTCTCATGCAATCCCTTATACCTGTCCATTTTCTAATGCACAAAGCATTAACTATATGACGTAGCTCTCTGTTGTTGTGGTGTCTTGCTGCTTCCTTCGCTTTATCAGTGAAGCCATGAAGCCAAAGATTCTTAGCTAACTGATCCTTTACACATTTCTTAAGTTCTCTGTAATATATTCTCTTAGGGCCTGTAGACTATTGATTAAGGACATTCCTGCAGTTCTTTCTTTCTGAAATGAGCTGAAGTTGCCATATCACTCAAAAAAATTTGTCTCCTCTTCTCCTTTTTTCCTAAAAGAGTATTGTTAATTTTCAGAAAGCCTGTTTAAAACAATCCCATTCTTCCTCAACTTCATTAAGAAGGAAACCATGACTGTCATAATGTGACTAATTAATCTTGCATGGTAAGCTTTAGCTATTATAACTGGATGTTTCAGAGCTTCAGAATTAAAGGTATTTTTTTTAAACTTAGCACAACACTTCTTAAATTTAAGTTGCAAGATACCTTTCATTAATGAACTCATAATCTATGCTTATTGAGAGAGGTAATGCTGACAATATCAAACAGCCCCCTAATTGCAGGCATTGGGCAAAGCCTCGTACCCTCACTACTATAGTTGAAGCCATTTGCACCGGAAGACTACTGCCTCCAATGTATAATTTGACGATGCCCGTAGAAGCAAGAGTTCAGGTGCCTGCGATGACCTGTGCTCAGGATTATCCACCAGCTGATAAAACATATTCTGTGAATGTTCCCTTGGGATTGTCAATCCACAAACAAAAAGAAAACAACGGAAGATTTTCCCTCCACAGAAGCTCACCAGTGCAGCAAATGGAGAATCCATAATCAAGCTCAGAGTCATAATTCCATTCAGGTTGGTACATATGTTAAGCACCAGAACCCTGTGTGGTTGACCACTCCTCAGCAGGGTAGAAAAAAAAGAAAAGTATCCATAGTTGTCTAGATCAGTAGGCCACACTAATATGGCAGCTCTTCTCTTCTGTTCACTTCCGCAAGAGAGAATCTCTTTGAAAGATAATAACGGCCTGCACCAGCAGAAGGTGGGTCTGACATTAGGTCCTAGACCTAGAGGTCCTGTATAGTTAGAGGCTGGACTTCTTCTTCTTAGACATCTCACATCAAAACTGGACCTATTTGTAAAGAGGGCCTCGGTCCTCTTATCATCAGGTCCGTAGACTTAATTGGCTGTGGGTGCAGATTTAGAGGCTGGACATCTCGGCGATTCACTGCCATTGGTTGATTGAGTCACGTGGTTTGTGGACGCCATGTTTTGTCGTACTGTGAGACAAAAGCCTATGAGTTAGTGTATGTACCAAGTTAAAACTTCTCAGTTGTCATAATTTTATATATTTCTACCACTTTTCTGTCTATAAAAGCTGTCATATTTTATGACCACCGCACTGCGCTGCATTTGAATATAAAAATTTCACTCAAAGAAATAAATATATGAATATATTTTTCCGAGAAACTCCGTCAGAATACGACAATCGGCTGCAAAAGTTAAATGAACTAACTGAAAACCAAAAAAATATTTCTTTTAAGATTCGTTTGAAAAACGAGCTAATGTTTTCACTTTGTCGGCTGCCTATGCCAATATTTGTTCGTCTGTCTGTCCTCTCTCTGTTATTGTTGTTTGTCGTTTCTCTGTTAACTGTTGTATGTCCATCTGTCTTTCCATTTATAGGGATTCAATTTTTTTACTTTTAGAGCTAAATAAAAAATTATTTTTTGGTTGGATAGGTGTCAAACAAATATTGCGATTCGCAATTTCGAAAAATTTCAAAAGCTTTAATAGCGCCCTCTAGCTATGGGAAAAGATAGAAAATGCTAAAATTTCAAACGAATATTTCAAACTATTTACAATGGAAATCTGAAATTTTGGTACTAGAGTGTTATGGTCAGAAAGTTTACAATGGCAACAAGGCTTTGCCGTCTTAGCTAAAAGGGGATGCGAAAATGAAACTTTTTTTAAGAGATAAACGAAACAATATGCTATATATATTTTTTTCGTTTTACAGGCACTAAAAAAAATAAATGCCCACTCAAAGAGCTGCTTGCCACAGAGATCTGACAGGAGCTTGTCAGTTTACATTCCATAGTAGAAGGTTTGTGAGGATGGCAGGACCTCAGCAGAAAAACAATACAAATATTTATGCTTTACCAGGGGATCGAAACCCAGATCCCTTACATCAGTAGCCAAGCGTGCTAACCACTCGGCCATGGCACTAACAAAATATTAATGATTTAAACAATATTTCATAATCTCAGCTTTACCTGTAGACATTTAAACATCTACAAATCTATAATTTTTTTTGTGAAAAAAGCCGGCTTTAGTTCAACAGGTTAGAATACTCTGGTATGTTTCTGGAGAGATGCAGGTTAGAATCCCCTATGTTGGCAAAATGTTTTTCCACAAAATTATTAATATTTACATTTTTTGAATCTCCATCAGTGAAATTTCCAGTGTTAGAGAATGCTAAAGGCAGTAAATAAAAAAATCGAAAGGCGACCTCTAGTAGTGGAAAAAATCTGGAAAATACCAATTCTTTAAATAAATATTGGAAACGATCTATTTTTGCTAAAAACTTTAATATTTGTCATAGAGTGTAAAGATCAAGTGGTTTACCTAATAGTAATAATTTGTCTCGTTGGTAAAATGCACTTTTTTGCTTGAAAAGATAAATGAAAAACGTTTTTTTCACATTACAGGTACTAATAAAATATTAATTTATTTTCTCAATTTTACAATAGTTCGAATTGCCACTGTCAGAGGGTACTGAAAATGTAAAATAACTAGAATAACGCATATCGCCTCGGGCGCATATGGGAATCTCATTTTCAAAGAGTCATCCTTTGTGTACTTTTTCACGTCTTAAAAGTATTAATTATGAACGTTCGTGTTGTTTTTCTGCTGAGTTCCCGCCATCCTCATGTACCTTCTATTATGGCGTAAAAACTGCCAGACTCCTGTCAGACCTGTGTACAAGCATCTGTTGAAAGGTTATTTATTTATTTTTAATGTATGATGGGGGAAATGCACATAGTAGTATTTCATTAGTAATTATAAAACATAAAAATTATTCGTCTTTTAGTTCTTAAATTTAAAAAGTTGATTTTTCTTGCTCTGACAACACTGGGCAGATCATTGTTGTCAGTAAAATTTCTACCATAACAGAACTCTACCGAAATTTCTACCATAAACAGATCACTTGAAATATTCGTCAAATGTTTTGGCGTTCCGATATTTATTTATCTCTAATGCCGTCCCATGGCCGAGTGGTTAGCGCGCTTGTCTACTGATCTAAGGGACCTAGGTTGAGCCCCGGATAAGGCATGGTTGTATGTGTTGTTTTTCTGCTGAGGTCCTGCCATCCTCTCAGATCTTCTACTCTGGCATATAAACTGACAGGCTCCTGTCAGACCTCTGTGGCAAGCAGCTGCTTGAGGGGGTATTTATTTATTTTTTTAATGATATATATTAAAACTACCTTTGAAAATGCGAATTATATTTCATTAGTAACCAAATAAGAGATTTCCAATTATCTCTTAAAACAAAATCGTTCCTTTTTTTACCTCCCTTGGGCTTAGGGTCAACTCATTGTTGGCAAATGGAATTTTCAAGACTATCACATTACACGACCAAAATTTCAAATTTCTAGCATAACTACATCGTTTGCAATATTCGTTTTAAATTTTGAGATTTTTCAATTTTTTACACCGTTAGTGAGCGCAATTATAGCTTTTCTGAAATTCCCTGTCCAACCCAAAAAGAATTTTTAGTTCATCACTAAAAACATACACTTTTCTGTTAAAAGAAAAAAAAGTTTCATTCACCTCCCCCACTGGGTCTAAAGGGTCAAGTGATTATTGCCAATGGTAACTTCGCAACCTTCAGATTTCAACACCAAAATTTCAATCTTCTAACACAACTACTTCGTTTGGATTATTCGTTTGATATTTTGATTATTTTCAAAAATTTCCACCGTTAGAGGGCGCAGTTATAACTTTTGGGAGATTCAAAAAGTGCCACGCGTAATATATTATTAATACCTATCTAATACGAAAAGAATTTTTTATTTATCTGTATAAACAAAAAAGTTCGATGTCTACATAAGGGCAAAGCGATATTAAGTCTTCTTTTTAAAAAAAAAAGCCCTAAAATTTTTTCTTCCTTTTTTTAGTCGTTTCTAAAGTGCTTCCAATCATGAACACTGAAATCTGTATCAAATATTACCCTATTCTTTTCAGGAATCCATAAGTACCATGCAATACCATTCAGCTATGCACGCTAAACAATCCGAGCTATGACAAAACATGGCGTCCAATTTTTAGATGGCCAACCTCTCCCAATATAGGGTCCCTAGCTAGACCTGGCCAGTTCAGTGTATCATCACAGGGGATTGATGTATAGCTCTCCTTCCAGTGACTTCCTAGCTACCATTTTTCGGACAGATTCAACTAGCACCAACATTACCATGCTTAACTAAAGCGTTTACATTAACGTGCGCCACCTGCGCCAGAATGCATTTTTCTGCGCAGTTGTCCCGATTTTCCCTTTACATTTGAACTGGGTATGTAGCCATGTCATTAACCGTAACTGTAGTTAGCATATGCTTGCGTGGCTTGCCGGTGTTTAGGTAAAAATTTCTTGCGAAGTTTTGGTTTTCTATGGCGGAATTTAGAAATACAGAAATGAATAAAGTTGATGAACGCAAAGTAGCATTGATTACAGGAATAACTGGTCAGGTATGGGTCAAATCTGTTTACCATCACTGATGTAAAATAAGTTTCACACCTGTACTGAATATAAGATTTCGTTAATATTTTTTTGACAAGTTTTGTTTTTTGATGGAAGAATTTGAAAATTAATAAAGTTGATGTACGTAAAGTATCCATTATTACAGGAATAGCTGGTCAGTTGTGGATCAAAATTTCACTATTATTGAAAATTGAGTTGTACCCCTGTAGTGAGCAGTCGTTCATGTGAAATCACAGCACTAGATCTCGACTTCCCGATTTCAAAGACAATTGGTATACCTAGGGTGCCTAGGGGCCTAGCTATTGCGGGAGGGGGTGGGGGAAGTAAATGGCAAAATTCGAAACGATTTGGTAAAATGCAGGTGAGTTGTAAAAATTAGTTTTTCTTTAAATTAAGGGGAGTTGGCAAAATTCTAAGTGACTTGGTAAAGTTCAGGTGAGATATAAAAAAATTCGGATTTTTTTTGTAAAATTATAGCAAGATGACAAATCTTGGTGAGCTGCTGCCACTCCCCACGGAACTACATCCTTGGTACGTCCCCGACGGAGACAATTAAATTTATGTACAATTCTTATTTTTTCAGTTAATATTTGATTTTAGAGATAGGGAAAATTTTTGTTCTCATCCCACCCCACAAACCATAATCCCTCTGCTAAGACCTGGGTACACCTATATTATAGGTAGGACTGTAAATATTTTGTGGCGCGAATTTCTTTCACAGTTTCTGCAAATTTTAATTTTTTTTTAAAATTCGTGGCAATTTCAACGTTTTCAAGTTACCTCGCTTTCATTTTTTTTAAGATTGTGTGAATTTTAATCAAGGATGGCCATAAGTCTTAATCCTGGAGGGGACCATTTAGGGGCATACGAAGGATTTTGTAGTGAAAAGTAATATTTCTGGAGTACAAAATCCTTTTTATGTCCTCCATTTGCCTTCATATGGTGTATTGAAGACGTCAGGGATTTGCCTTCTTAGAAAAGAAGTTGGCTGGCTGTTGAAATGAAGAAATGAAACACTTGGAGGGGGCCATGGCCCCCGGCCTTATGATTGCCACTGATTTTAATATTTTTTTTTTCTGAAATTCTTTGACTTATGTTTTGAACATTAATAGATTCTGAAAAAAATTCATCGCCAACACGGTGGGAATTGAACCCACATCTCTCCAGATTCATGCTAGAGTGTGCTACCATTGTACCATCTGTCAGACAATGAAATTTTTCAGAATAAGACTGTAAATCTTTACTGAGATGTGGCTGAGACAACGCCATCTATACTCAAGGAGATGCAACTTTTTCAGTCGTTGCTATCGATTATCAGATGTTAATGAGAAGGTCGCTAATGCTAAGGCATTAATATATAATTAAAAATCAATCCGAAGTGAATGCATAGTATTCCCTGTTAAGATAGACATCAAATAGTAATTAATAGATTCTGAAAAAAAATTCATTGCCGACATGGCAGGAATCGAACCTGCATCTCTCCAGATTCATGCCAGAGCGCGCTACCATTGTACCACGCATCAGACAATGAAATTTTTCAGGATAAGACCTTGTAAATCTTCACTGAGACATGACTGAGACAACACCACGTGTGGTACAATGGTAGCGTGCTTTTGCATGAATCTGGAGAGATGCCGGTTCGATTCCCGCCATGTTGGTGATGAATTTTTTTCAGAATCTATTAATTAATGTTTGATGTCTATCTTAACAGGGAATGCTGTGCATTCACTTTGGATTGATTTTTACTTATGTTTTAAAAAATCAGTGTAGAAATATGAATTCTGCATGAAGTTCTCATAAAGCCAACTGAAGTGCTTAATTTTTTACTTTTCCTGAGTAATTAGTTTCTACATAGTTCTACTGTAAACTTCTCGACACATTCAATCTTTACACTGTAATCTAATATCCTCTAGTGACTTTATGTTCATTTAATCCTTCCCAGGTCCAGCTATTTTTTCACTGGGATTAGACAAAAAAATTAACTTTAGAACTTTTTTCAAAATAACTAATGAAAGGAATTATGGTGTGTTAGAGGCCAAATTAATCAGCATTTAATTTTGGATTTTCTGAAAATAAAATATTTAACAGAAACGATGACTAATTTTATTTTAATGGGACTTTTTTTAGAGGCATGTAGTAAAAAAAAATGCATCTGACAACACAACAATGTATTTAAAAAACAATAGAAATTATTGTAATGCACATGAATATAAAGGCTATTATTTTCTGAATAAAAATAAATAAAAAATAAATACCCCCTCAAGCAGCTGCTTGCCATAGAGGTCTGACAGGAGCCTGTCAGTTTATATGCCATAGTAGGTCTGTGAGGATGGCAGGACAATGATGCCTTACCAAGGGCTCGAACCCAGATCCCTTAGATCAGTAGCCAAGCGTGCTAACCACTCGACCATGGGACGGCTAGAAACTGAATAACAAAAAGAATTTCTTTTTTAAAGTAAACATTCCTTTCATTTTGTAATTTTTTTCTCCATAATATACTTTGAGAAAAGTTCAGATTTGTTGCAGAAACTACTAAACAAGTCAACTTTAGAATATTTTAATAAATAACTAATCAACAGAAATAGGTCATGTTATATACCAAATGTTATATTTGTAAGAAAATTTTCAAACAGCAATTTTTTTTTAAATTGAAGTTTCATGTGTTGTACAAGAAACATCTATGGACATCCTTGACCTAGGAAGAGTTAACAGCATGTTGGTGAAATGTAGAATTAAGTGTTTGAAGTCCACATTTCCCCAATATACTGCTGTCTACTGTCAGTGAAGTAATTATTTGATGTATAAATAAATTTGAATTATCATATTCTGTTGTCGTAGCTTTTTATTAAATTGCCATGGAACTAAATAATCGCATTAGAACAGTAAGCCAAAAGAAGTAATTATTGTAAACAATGACCACCATCCACTGATAAAAAAAGAAAACTGAAACAATGTAATCTCATCGGAGATGGCCATTTTAAATAAAGCATATTGTTGAAGAAGAAATTGTCCCATTTCCCGCTTAGCACAATGATAGGGAATATGCATTAACTTCTTAAATATTGAATAAACTCGACTTTCTTGGTATATACTAAATATTAACCACTTTGTAAGTCAATTTAATTTTAGAGGAAAAATTGTCTTGAGCCGGGTGGGATATGAACCCACGACCTGATAACATGTCAGGTGCTCTAAGCCAGTGAGCTACCCACGACACATATGGTTCCGCAACCCCATACGGGGTCGCAAAAAATGCGGCAACAGTAAAAGGTTATGAACAAGCAGCGACCAAAAATTAATTCGAAATGAAATGCATAATGAATCCGAGGTGTTTCTGGCAGTGCGACTTCACTTCTTAACACACAACATGTGCACTTTGAACTGCGCATGTTGTCTCGCCACACAACGTCAACAATGCTGCCAGAAAACCTTGGCTGAGATTCGAGACTATTGTATTTTATGGTTAGCATTGTTTTGTCTCTACATATAAAGTTTTCTGCTCCTATAAAAACATAATAGTTTAATTACAAAAAATAAAGACTTAATATTTTCCTTTATATTATGTTTTTGGATTCTATTGGATTATGGATAAATGGCTAAATTTAGACAGAAGAGGTAAAAATACTGATGACAATGCGGCATAGTCTTCGCTACCAGGTTGTAGGGCACCTAAATTGACAAGAAAATGAAAATATGTCGAATCATTATTTGCAATATGGATTTACTTCTAATCATTATGATGGTGTGGAAAAACCTCTTTGCTTAATTTGTAATGAAGTTTTCTCTGTGGAGAGCATGAAACCAGCCAAACTAAAACGACATCTTAATACCAAGCATACAGCGTACTACAATAAACCAAAGGAATATTTTGGACGACTTGTAAAATCTTCATATAAAGAAAAACAATGTTTAGATAAACTTGTTACTGTCAACGAAAAGTATTTACTTGCATCTTATGAAACTTCTTATTTAATTGCCAAAACTAAAAAGCCCTATGAGATAGAAGAAGATCTCATGTTACCTGCTGCTATTAAAATGTCAAATAGTCTATGGGAAAAAGTATGGGGATGAAATTCGTAAAATTCCTTTATCAAATGATGATCATCATCATCCTCAAGCAGCCATGGGCTACGGAGGTCCAACCAGACCGTGCAATTTAGTTCTCCAAGCAAGTCTATCCTGAGCTACATCTACTGCATCTGGCCACTGCCAACACCACCTAGAGGAGAAGGCCCTACCAGTCGATGAAGCGATTCTGATGACGTCAATTTTAGTCGACCCGTAGCTAGTAGCGTCGCCTCCATCTTGCCTTTGTTAGTGTTTAGCTAGTTCGGCAAAACGTATGATTTAGTGTGGTTTGTTATTACGTTCATTGATTTTTTTTAGCGAAATGCCATCACGCTGCTGTGTTTCTCAGTGTAGGAGCAATTACGATGGGGAACAAATATTCTCAGTTTTTAAATTTCCAGAAGATATCGATTTGCGACAGAAATGGCAAGTTCAGAAAGTTCAATACCAAGGCAAAACTTCTGTCCAACGAAAGCATCCAAGGTAAGAAGAACTTTATTCTGTATTAATATCTGTTGTCATACTTATGAACTTCTAAAGTAAAAATTATCGTTTTAACTATTGTATGTTACGTTTATATAATATACATATATAATATCATTAATCTGTTATGGATTAATTTGACGTTATTTTTATTAAGTAAGAAACCTAATATGCTGGAATAAAAAATGTCGAATGTACATATGCTAAAATGCTTAAATAGAAAAGAATATTTCACAGTGACCAGACTTTTTATTTAATAGATTGCAGTAGTAAGTTAAGAAATTGGTACTTTTGTTGGGATAGTTTCAGGGTCTAATGTTATATCACTATATTTATATATCCATAGAGTTCAAATATATCTCATATAAGTTAATACGATAATACTGTTAAACTTGAAATACATATATAAGCCAAAGGCAAGATCATGGGAAAACCTACTTTTAAATATAAAATCTCTGCATAAGTATTAGAAATTATTTTGGTGCTATTACTAGTATACTTGGATACAAATTGGACCCATGTTCAAAGCCTAGAGATGGCTTTGTGAATATGTATTATTTTCCTGCTGAAGTTTTGCCTACCTCACACATCAGCTATTTTTTTTAATAAAAGCAGGACAGGTAATGGTAAAAGTTCATTGTAGAAACTGTCGACAACAGTAAACTTCCTGACCAATCAATTCCTAATAACTTTCAGCATTAAATTATTCTGCATAATTATATCTCTGAAATCAGGTCAAGTTATAGGGATATTAAAGAATGGGTGGGCTACATCTAGCGTACATATGGATTAATAAATGAAAGGATATTTTGAAAAAGGATTTAATAGTAAAGTTAAAGAATTCTTTACTTTCAAAGGAGTAATTAAAAGTGCATATATTTCCAATCACTCTCATTGTAAAATGAGATAAGTCAGGTATATTATAATAAAGGTATAACAGTCTACTGTCATATCTTTATTGCATGTGACTGCAGATTTTGTTTTAATTTTGTTACAAATGTATTCTATAATCATATTAGAGAATATGTGAGGGGATATCTGTCATTTCATCTATTATGTGAATATAAATATGTTAAACACCACAAATGCATACAATATTGTTTTCTAGTTAACTTCAAAGTTTATCCTCTGTACTGACCACTGGTTTGTGTTTTACAACTGAAGAAATCCAAAAATTATCACAAAAATTTGAGGTTTTTTGATTTTACTGATATGTAATGGTAAAAGTTTATTGTAGAAACTGTCGACAACAGTAAACTTCCTGACCAATCAATTCCTAATACCTTTCAGCATTAGTATAATACCAGGTGCTGTCTATATAAACAAATTTATGCCTAATAAACTGAAAATTACAGTAAGAGGAAATTGTCTGAAACAATAAACTTATTACTGGAGTTGTTTTCAGGCTCAATTCCTGGACTGGAATATTTCAAACCTTTAAACTTTCATTCATAAGAGTATTGTTTTAAATGATTTTCAGCTCAGTATGATTTTTCGCATTTTATTTTACATTATCACCTTATAGTGGCATTACCAAAAGCACTTTATGGTTAGTACTAGCAGTGGAATGCTATTAGATGGTTAGCATTAGCTTTCAAGGTGAACTATATATGATAAAAGAAGTGCTAGAAATGTTGAGAAAAACCAGCTTACTGGTAGAATAGGTGCATTCCTTGGGAGAATTCATTCTTTTAACCATGGATTTTTATTGAAATCTTAGAAAATACACTGATTATAGAATTGTTTTGAATACAATTATAGCTTTTACTTTTGAAGGTAAAAAGTCTTCAGTTTTGAATAAAATTTTTTAGTGTATGGTGAACAGTATTCCTGGTGTTTGGATTTTTGTTTTAATGTTTATCATTCATCAGAGGTTTTTTTGTACATATTCTCAATATTTCTTTTGCATACATAGGTGTGTGAACTCCACTTTGCACCATCTGATGTTGAAAGAGAAACCAGCATGTTTGACATGAAAACTGGGAGAAAGTTTTCTGACCTCTACAGTATCCATATACTGATGGAGAGGTACTGTTCAACTACTTTTAAAGCATCCACAAATACACTTTAAAAAAATATTACGCCCAAAACTGAAATATATTATTAACACCATATATTTTATAGTATATTTAATGAGTATTGTTTTTTTTTGACTCAACTGTTAGTACTTGGCAAAAAACTTAATATGAAAAAACTTATTTTATTTCACAAAGAAAGCATATCCTCCTTTTATAACACTGGCATCGAGTAACCCTGCGTCTGGTGGTTATGTGTTTGGATCTCACCTGGCTCAAGGTAATTTTTCCACTATACTCATTATCATCATAATACTTAAGGAGTTTGATAGTGATTAAATGTTAGTAAATCAATGAGGTACTGTAGATTAATTTGTGTATGTTACTTTCACTTTGAGAAAATTATATTAAGATTTTTATACAATTTAATATTGTGTTAAAGTCAAAATGCTGATTGTCTAATTTCACACCTTAAAAATTACTCTTATGAAATTTAATATAATTCAAAAATTTATGTTTGGTAATCTCAGTCATGTTACAAATTTGATATCAGTGGTTGATATTTTTAAGTAAATATTTTATTGAGTCCAGAATCCAATGTCTTAATTTCATCCAATGCAGATAATTTATTTTAAACTGTTAAATAAAGATAATTAAATAAAGAAATTATTAATCTTCATTCATCTTTAATATCTGGAAAACAATTTCCACAGGCTTTGAGCCAGTAATTGAACATGGATCTTCTATAAAGCATGCTGTTTGATTTTTCTTATTACACGAGTCTTTGAATTGTCCATCTGCTCGTGTACTTGGTTAGTCTGCAAGTACCTGAAAGTACCTAATGTTAAAAAGTAGGTTAAGAAATATCAAATTTGGAGGGAGGTAAAAATAGCTGGTTGTCATTTTCATCAGTTAGCATGAAGCTTTTTGGAAAGTAATGATACACTGTAATGGAAAAGTCTCCACAACATCATAGACCCACCTTCAAATAATTATAGCCTAATAAATACAATGGTGGAAAACCCTTTGGAATGGTGTGCTATTGTTTCAACCATTGTTTTTTAGACACAAAAACTGGTTAACTTTATTGTCAAATGTTTTGCAATATTTTAGTGGAAATTTTATTGCATGCAAGCTGCAATAGCTATTTTCAGTTCCTTTAACTATATTTTGCTACTGTACAGGGTCTACTAGATTTATTTCATTTTTATTTTACTGATTTCATGTCTTTTGTGGCTAAATCTATGATCAAAGGGAATCTCTACCTGCACTTGTCAGTAGGTTTTTTCTTAATATTGTGTTTAGTGTTACTTTTGAGTGATCTTTTGCCAATTCCACAACATTTTCACTTCCCACTATACTCTTATGGCTGGACCCCTGAAGATAAATTATATTTTTAGTTGTCTTTAAATTTTTTTATCAATGTATCAAATACTTGGGGTGGATGCTTTTGTTTGGACAGCTATTCAGTATGGATGCAGTATGTGACAGTATATGGTTTTCTTTCCAATCCATTTCATTGCTTCTGTTATACATGCATTTAGTGGGGTATGAAATTTATAATTTTCTGTTGGAACATATACCACCAGTTTCTGGATGAAATGATCAACTGAAACTCATTAAACTGCAAATAGAATTTTCTGAATATTATTTTTCCTTCATTACTTTAAATTGAGAACATTATAAACAGAAAACTTAAGTGTCAATCTTTGGTTTTTGTAAAAGCCATGGGAGATTTAGAAAGTTAATTTATTCCTTGATTTTCTTTAATATATATGCATATCTTGTGGCTTCTTCTGCCTTGCAAATGTAGGATTTTTTAAATTTCTAATAGTGATTGCCAATGGGTGTTTGATATGCCTATGAACTAGCCTGGTCAACAGATCAATAAGGTTTTCTGTATCATTGGGGGATGTCAGTTTCTGCTTGGAGGGAGATGATTGACTATGTTATTAGAAACCTTGTACTGGTTCTGATACATATTTTCTTCTTCCAAGTTCTTTGTTAATAATTGGTTTCACACTGATAGTGAGTTCAAGTAAAATTAAAATTTTAGTGTAAGGATATCTGTTTATAAAGGAAATATACCCTGTTGCTCTTAGCATCTTCACCAGATATGGCAGTTAAGATATGCATAATAGTTAATGACTTAAATTTAAAAAACTCTGCAGAAGGTCAAGATTAGAATAATGTTTTTATTTAATATGTTTCCAGGCATGTTAAGTATATGCTCTTTACAAAATAGCAAAACATTTTTTTCTGTTCTGTATATTTTTGACCCCATACAAATTTAAAGTTATTTTGTCGACTTGCCTTTGGGAAGGAAGCCTATTAAGAACCTACTGGTGTAGTTTATTTTTGCCACTTCATCAACCTTTATGTAAATGACATCTAGATATTTTTTTAATTCTTCAATTTGATTTGCACATTTGGAGTATACTGAATCATTTGAAACAGCTTGACCTTTATAAAAAATATAAGAAAATTTTAGATGCTAATTCTATCTATTCAATGTTAGTAAAATGTTCAATAGTTGATATATATTGCTTGTAGTACTTTATTTTTACTTAAGTCAAGTTTTGCAATGTCATTAAATCTGAGTTGCTGATGATGCTACAATTCTACTAATTATATATATAGCTGCAAATTTTACAAGTTAAATCTTTTCTTATTACATGTATGTACAAATATATTATCATAAATATTTTCAATTCTGTGTTATAAAAGTCTGTGTTTGCTGCCATGAAACTACCCATATACATTCTGTTAATTATGACCACCCAATCCCATGTTATGTCAATGGAAAGATAATTTCAAAGCTCTGTAATTTCTAAAATAAACATTTCATGGGAAAATATGACTGAATATATATAAGTTAAAAATCTATCTTAATTTTCTATATTCCAATAATATTCATTTAGTATTTAAAGAGGCTTCGCTTGGTTACTAACCTGGGTTCGAGCCCTAGGTAAGGCATGGTTGTTCGTGTTGTTTCTCTGCCGGGTTTCCGCTATCCTCACAGACCTACTATGGCATATAAACTTACAGGCTCATGTCAGACCTTTGTTGTAAGCAGCTGTTTGAAGGGGTATTTTATTATATATCAACATCTTAAACAGTAATGCGCATTCTGCAGAGTTGGTGAAAATTTTAATAATTGTTACATTTTCTGCTAAAACTATGCTAATAAAATTTAATATGGGATACTGTTTTGAGATTAACTTATTTCAACTACTTCCCAGATCAATATTTTAAAACAGCCATTGTTCATATTAAATATCCCAGTTTTCATAATTCTTTGATTTTTAATGAACATAGATTTAGATAAATTTGATTGAGATCTTTAATTGATTTTCATTTTTTTTTCATAAAAGCTCATTTTAAAAGTTGCAAAGGTTTGAAATTAGCTTTCCATTGACATAACATGGAATTAGGTTTCATAATTACTGAGTGTATATGGATATTTCAATGTGACCTTTACATTGTATAATACTCATTGTATTTTATATTTCTGTTGTATTTTGAATCTGTTCAAACCTTTTGACCACATGTATTTAGATGTTGCTTTCATGTTTCTTCAGAATTTTTTTTTCCTATTATTAAAGTTTATTATGATAGCAAAAAGGATAAAAATTTCTATGTTATGTGAAGAAATTAGTTTTAATATGCATTAGGGTGAAAAAGTTTGGGAAAGCAATTTTTCTTTTCTTTTTATTTAAAAGTCATAGTTGTCCTAGAAACAGTTTTTATTAATGTGATGCATTTTAAAAACAGCTTTCATTATTAAACTATTTAAAAAAAAAAGAGTTCAACTGGGATGAATGGAATATCATAAAATTTTCCTTTTCCATTTAAATGGTATTGCACAATATTAAGTTCCTTCATATTGCTTAAAAATTCTCCCATGTGATTGGTGAATTTTCCTGTTTTAATTGCACAATTTTCTTAAAAATAAAGTAAACAATGAAATATTTGTTTCATTGTAATGTGTATCCTATATATATTTGTTTTCTCATATTGTAAATAAAAGTATTTTTAATGTGGAATTTGTTGGTTGTTTTTCTTAAAATATGCAATATTGAAACATACTGTTTTCATTAAATAATGTTTTAGACCTCATATATATATACATGCATATTTGTGAAAAAAATAGATATCTGTGGTATTTTGTAACAAGTAGTTTTTTTCTAAATATATTTCGCTCTTCTAGAATCCTTTAAGAGTGAAAATTTAGTACTTGTTCAATACATTAATCGATCGTTTGCAAAATTCGTTAAAAGTTTTGAAATTTCCGAACATTTAAAGAGTGTTATTATCTAAATAATTTAAAGCTCTCTGTATAATCGGAAACGGTAATTAATGGTTTACAATACTAGTCAAAGCAAAAAAAAAAGTTATCTCTAAAAAAAAAATTAGAAAAATGTGGGATTTTTTTTTTAATTATATGAAAACAAATTATTTTAATGATTTATTAGTGAATATTCAAAATCTAAATGGGAAGTTTTATTAACAAGGATAAGCTATCTCTCAATCTATTCTGCCGGCAGTCCGGTCTAGTAATGCTGATGTCACAAATCAGTGGTACGGCCTTCTCCTCTAGGTGGTGTTGCCACTGCACACCAATTCTAACAAGGTCCTGTTTGACATTGTCTGCCCACCGCATCCTAGTTCTCCCCTTCTTTCTGAGGCCTTTAGGCACACTGTTCATAACCCTATTCGCCAATCTATAATTATTCATACGGGCAACATGGCCAAACCAACGGAGTCTCTCTCTGCACAATATGCTGCTTAAAGGAGGTTGCAAACTCCTTTGCCTAATCTCATCATTAGTTACAAAGTTGAACCACCTAATGCCCAAGATACTGCATAAGCATCTGGAATCAAAAGCATCTAGTTTCCTGTTATCTTGTTTACAAAGTGTCCACGTTTCACTACCATAACTAACCCAAGAAAGAACCAAACTATTATACAGTCTAATTTTAGTCTTTAGGTGTACATGCCTATTTCTCCACACTCTCCATAGGTTCTTAAAAGTCCCAGCAGCAATCCCTACTCGTCTGTTAATCTCATGCTGCACATCACCATTATCTGTTACATAGCTCCCAAGATAATTAAACTGTGACACCTGCTCAAGACTGCAACCATTCAGATTAACTGAATCACAGCCTGCCTGACCAATTTTCATCACTTTAGTTTTCTCTCTGTTTATAGCCAAACCTACTCTACTACCAGTCTCATCAACAGCTCGAATGAAAGAGTTCATCTCATCAACATCATTTGCCAAAAGGGCTAAATCATCAGCATAATCTAAATCAGAAATTTTCGTATTTCCAGCCCATTTATGGCCAAAATCTCCCCCTTGAAGTGAATTTCGCATAACATAATCAATAACCAAGCTAAAGAGAAAAGGAGACAAAATGCACCCTTGTCGAACACCAGAAGTAATGCTAAACCAATTGCTACAAGCCTTGCCAACTCTCGCACACGACTCAGTGTTATTATAGAGAGCTTTCATAATGTTAACTAACTTGTCTGGTATACCATATGATTTCACAATCAACCACAAATTATGACGATCAACATAGTCGAAAGCCTTTTTGAAATCAACAAAGCTAGCAACCAAAGGTTTCTGAAACTCTAAACATTTCTCAAAAATCTGCCTAAATGAAAATATCTGATCTACACATCCCCTACCACTTCTGAATCCACATTGCTCACTACGCATTTGCCTGTCAATCAGAATCTTAATTTTATTAAACACAATCATGCAAAGAACTTTACCTGGAACAGAGAGTAGACTGATACCCCTATAGTTATCACAAGAACTGCGATCACCTTTTTTTGAAAATAGGGATAACAATAGCTCTGGTAAAATCCTTAGGAACCATGCCTTTATCATAAAAGATATTCAGAATTTCAGTCATCCAAGTGGTAACCGAAACATTCCCAGCTCTAAGCATTTCGGTAGTAATTTCATCTACCCCTGGGGATTTATGAAGTTTAAGTTTAGAAACAGCCAAAATAACTTCAGATTGTGTTATAGGGCCAACATTAAAGCCACCAATGCATCTATCATCATTGCAAACAATGGGAGTAGAACTAACTACATTGTTTAGAACATCAAAACTGAAATGAAAGCCCACCTAGCCATGACAGAATCCTCCCCTGCTATAACCTTACCTTGTTTATCCTTCAATCCTTGTATACCTGTCGGTTTTCTACCACACAAAACATTAACTATCTGGTACAGCTCTCTGCTGTTGTGCTGTCCAACTGCTTCCTCGGCTTTGTCAGCCAAACAATCAAGCCAAAGATTCTTATCAGCAGCTAACTGATCCTTTACAAGTTTATTAAGGTCTCTGTAATGCTTTCTATTAGTACTAGTAGGATATTGATTAAGGGCATTCCTGCAGTTCTTCCTTTCCAAAATAAGCTCAAGTGCCTTATCACTCAGATAATTTTGCCTCTTCTGCTCCTTTTTTCCTAAAAGAGTACTGTTAGTGTCCAAAAAAGCCTGTTTAAAATGACCCCATTCTTCCTCAACTTCAGTAGTAAGCAAACCATGACTGTCAATGACAAGTAACCTATCATGGTAAGCTTTGACTATAACTGGATCTTTCAGAGCTTCAGTATTAAAAGTAAATTTTTTAACCCTAGCACAACACTTTTTAAGTTTAAGTTGCAACACACTTTTAACAACGTAATGGTCAGATCCTATTTCAGCTCCCCTATATGCCCTGGTATTCCTAACAGAACTAGCCCATTTGCTGTTAATTAATATGTAATCAATCATATTCTTATGCAGCCCATCAGGTGAAACCCATGTGTACTTATGTATGTCACAGTGTTTGTAATAAGTGTTAGTTATTCTGAATCCATTGAGTTTACTTAACTGTAGGAGACGTTGCCCATTGCAGCTACCAATACCAAAAGGGCCTATTACTCCTCCCCAAAGGTCAGAGTCAGTAAGAACTTTGGCATTGAAGTCACCAAGAACAAGGGTAATATCTCCTTTCTTGACAGAATTCAAAATATCCTGAAGTTGTTCATCAAACCTATCCTTCTCATCCTCAGTGGGGGCATAACAGCAGATAACATTCAAGTCTTTTACGCTTGTCTGAAATTTTGCTGTAAGAAACCTTTCATTAATGCACTCATATCCTAGAAGAGCATCGCTAGCGTGTCTGCTGAGAAGCAGACCCACGCCTTGGTGATGCTTATTGTCGTCCCTCCCTGAAAAGAGAAATTTAAGATTATTTTTTAAGAATCTGACCTTTATCTGTCCATCTGGTCTCTTGCAAGCCGAGAATATCTAAATTATAACGGTGGAATTCTTGTGTGAGGACATCAAGAGAAAAGCTCTGTGCAGAGTCCTCACATTCCAACTACCTATGGAGAGAAAATGGTTAGTGGAATGTTTAAAGAAACTATGTTTATTGAGAGAGGGAATGCCGACAATATCAAACAGCCCCCTAATCGCAGACATGGGGCAAAGACCCGTTCCCCCACTACTAAAGGCTGAAGCCATCTACACTGGAAGACTTCCTCCAATGTAGAATTTGACGATGCCAGTAGAAGCAAAGAGTTCAGGTGCCTGCGATGACTTCTGCTCAGGATTATCCACCAGCTGATAAACATATCCTGTGAATCTATTCACTTGGGCTGTCAACCCACAAACAAACAGAAAACACAGCGGAAGATTTTCCCTCCACAGAAGCCCACCAGTGCAGCAAAATCAGGATCCATAATCAAGCTCAGAGCCATATATCTGTCCAGTAGGTTTATATGGTCAGCACCAGGACCCTGTGTGGTTGACCACTCCTCAGCAGGGTAAAAAAAAAAGAAAAGTAGCCATAGTTGTCCAGATCTGTAGGCCACACTAATCTGGCAGCCCTCCTCTTCTGTTCACTTCCACAAGAGAGTATCTCTTTTGAAAGTTACTAACGGTCCGCACCATGAGAAGGCGGGGTTGGACATTAGGTGCTAGGCCTGGCCGGTTATATGCATCATCACAGGGGATTGGTGCATAGCTCTCCTTCCAGTGACTACCTAGCTACCATTTACAGACCCTACCATTTACAGACCCATTATCAAATGATACTGTTCCAAAAAAGAATTTCTGAAATTAGTAAAGAGCAATTCCAGAAGCTTATTACCAGGCTTAAGGGCAGCCCAAAGTTTGCAATTCAGGTAGGTGAAACAACTGATATTTCTAACATGGCACAGTTGTTACTTTATGTAAGATATGTTTATGAAGGAAGCATGCATGAGGAATTATTGTTTTGTCGCCCTTTGGAAGGGAACACAAGAGGGGAAGATATATATATCTCAATAAGATCGATGAATTTTTCACAAATAAAAGTTTACAGTGGAAAAATTGCGTTAGTCTGTAGAGACAGTGCTGGAGCCATGATGGGCGAGAATGTTGGATTTGTAGCAAAAGATAAAGCTGATGGCAATGAACATATCACTTTTACTCACTGCATGATCCATCAAGAAGCACTCGTAGCCAATAAAATATCCCCATAGTTAGATTTTGTGTGTCGCGATACTATCAAAATCATTAACTGCATTAAAAGCCGTGCCCTTAACAGTCATTTGTTTTCAAACCTTTGCAAAGATATGTACTTCGATTATAAAATCTTATTATTACATGCAGAGGTAAGGTGGCTCTCAAGCGGGCAAAGTCTAAACAGATTATTGAAATTGAAAGATGAAGTTGTTATATTTTTGACTGAGCAGAAATTTGATTTTGTTAATTTTTTTCATAAGGATTTATGGCTTTCAAAACTGTGTTATTTGTCTGATATTTCCGAAAAACTCAATAATTTAAACATGTTGCTTCAAGGAAAAAATTGTAACGTATTTTTGTTAAAAGATAAAATTGAAAGTTTTACTAAAAAGTAGCATAAGAAGAATAATAGGGTGGAAAATGGTTCTTTAGAAATATTTACAGCTACAGATGATTTTATAATTGAAAATTACTTTCGCAAAGATTTAATTGCAACAATTAGAATTCATCATCTGAAGTGCCTGGAGACACAGTTTCAGAAATATTTCTCTTCAAATTTTGATTCTAAAAAACTAAGTTGGGTTCTAAAACCATACTTAATTGAAATCAAAAACTTCAGTCATCTGCCATTAAAATTTCAAGAAGAATTTGCCGAGTTATCAAGTGACACAGGTTTAAAACTTGGGTTTCCTAAAAAATTGTTAGATGAATTTTGACTTGGGATTAGGACAGAATTTCCAACAATTTCTGAAATGGCCCTGAACATATTCTCCCATTTTGTACTACATATTTATGCAAAGCGGCGTTCTCAGCATTGACAATTATAAAATCAATATATCGATCAATTCTGAAAAACGTTGAAGATGCTCTACGTCCTGCAGTGTCAAATATTCAGCCAAGATTTAATTCTTTATGTAAAAATAACCAAGAACATCTATCTCATTAGTATGCCAATTTGCTTTCATCTTTAAAAAATGGTAAAATTATATGTATACCAAAGAATAGTTTTAAAATAAATTTCTTTATGATTTATCATCAGTAAATGTTTGATTTTTATACCTATTATATATATATACCTATATACCTGGGTTGTGTAAAAATTTATCAGGCGAAAAAGGGTTGCGAGTGGAAAAAGTTGTCAAAAAAGGGTCCCGAGTGGAAAAAGTTTAAGAAGCTCTGCTCTAAGTCACTGAGCTATTGGCCACTGATCAAGATCTCTTCTAATTGATGATATGAACAATCTCAACCTATAGTAATAATCTCTTAATAGGTCTCTTCCATGACACTCTGCTCCAGATATCTATGACATGCAGTTCCCTTCAGAGTGTTCTTTCGGAAACATCTTGTTGTAGGCCTTCATTGATTGACTGGAGCAATTCCTGCCTCGTTACAAAGTGGTATGCCCTAACAGTGTGTGACACACTGCGGCGGTCCCTATCGGTGAGCACAGTCTTTCTGCTGCAGTTCTGGCGACGATTAGTGGTGGACTGCGATATACAGCACTCCTGGAAGACCCTTTGGAGAGTACATTTCAACACAACTGTAAAGACAGCAACTTATTGTACACTATGCCCTTTGGCTCGGCGAAATGCAATAATACCTTTTTGCCACTCATTCACATCTTTGGTGTGACCCATGTTTCACAGAGCGACTAACACACAACCACTTCTTGTCACTGTATGAACCCCTTACGCATGACACAGCTATTTTTAGGACGCTTTTATTACTGGTGCACCCTCTGTTTCTGTCTAATGGAAGTAACCCTCTTATGGTGGGAGATGACTAATTTTTTGTCCGGTAAGCTTATATAGGAATTAAATCCAAATTGCATTAAAAAAATAAAATTATTTGAATAGCTTACCCCTTTCCAGAAAATAAACTTTTAACTTTTATTCACCTTAAGACATTTAGACCTGAAAAAAAAAAAAAATTAAGAACCAGAGGCCACACAAAACATACTAAACGACAATCCAATAACTCTTTCAATATGATGAAAAGTATAATACTGTATGTTATTCACATATTACTTTTCATACCTTACAAATGGTCAGTTACCACTTGTGGCACCATCTAGTATGCTGAGGGCTGTAAACTGCAGGTGTAGTATGAGGGTCATTCTTGAAATCAATATCAAATTTAGAGGCAAAATTGTCTTGAGCTGAGTGGGATATGAGCCCCATGACCGGATAGTATGCCAGGTGTTCTGATCATGCTATCAGCTGAGAAACATATTAAGTAATTAATTGAGTATACTCTTAACATACATTGCTGCCCTGGTGGTGCAGAGATATATTAGCTAAGGATTGCACTTAGGAATTTGGCTATCTGGATGCAAAAATAATTTGTTCACCCATATATACTGAGGTCTGTAAATGGTAGCTAGGTAGTCACTGGAAGGAGAGCTATGCACCAATCCCCTGTGATGATGCATAGAACTGGCCAGGCCAAGCACCTAATGTCTGACCCCGCCTTCTTGTGGTGCAGACCGTTAGTACCTTTCAAAAGAGATACTCTCTTGTGGAAGTGAACGGAAGGGGAGGGCTGCCAGATTAGTATGGCCTACTGATATGGACAACTATGCTACTTTTCCTTTTTTTTTCTACCCTGCTGAGGAGTGGTCAACCACACAGTGTCCTGGTGCTGACCATATAAACCCACTGGACTGGACAGATATATGGCTCTGAGCTAGATTATGGATCCTGATTTTGCTGCACTGGTGGGCTTCTGTGGAGGGAAAATCTTCCGCTGTTTTCTGTTTGTTTGTGGGTTGACAGCCCCAAGTGAATAGATTCGCAGGATATGTTTATCAGCTGGTGGATAATCCTGAGCAGAGGTCATTGCAGGCACCTGAACTCTGCTTCTATTGGCATCGTCAAATTCTACATTGGAGGAAGTCTTCCAGTGTAGATGGCTTCAGCCTTTAGTGGTGGGGGAACGGGGCTGTTTGATATTGTCGGCATTCCCTCTCTCAATAAACATAGTTTCTTTAAATTTCCTACTAACCATTTTCTCTCCATAGGTAGTTGGAATGTGAGGACTCTGCACAGAACTTTTTCTCTTGATGTCCTCACACGAGAAATCCACCATTATAATTTAGATATTCTCGGCTTGCAAGAGACCAGATGGACAGATAAAGGTCAGATTCCTAAAAATAATCTTAAATTTCTCTTTTCAGGGAGGGACGACAATAAGCATCACCAAGGCGTGGGTCTGCTTCTCAGCAGACACGCTAGTGATGGTCTTCTAGGATATGAGTGCATTAATGAAAGGTTTCTTACAGCAAAATCTCAGACAAGCGTTAAAGACCTGAATGTTATCTGCTGTTATGCCCCACTGAGGATGCCGATGAGGATGAGAAGGATAGGTTTTATGAACAACTTCAGGATATTTTGAATTCTGTCAAGAAAGGAGAATTACCCTTGTTCTTGGTGACTTCAATGCCAAAGTTGGTACTGACTCTGACCTTTGGGGAGGGGTGATTGGCCCTTTTGGTATTGGTAGCTGCAATGGCAATGGGCAACGTCTCCTACAGGTAAGTAAACTCAATGGTTTCAGAATAACACACATTACAAACACCGCGACATACATAAGTACACATGGGTTTCACCTGATGGGCTGCATAGGAATATGATTGATTATATATTAAATAACAGCAAACAGTGAAATAAATAATTAACAGCTAGTTCTGTTAGAAATACCAGGACATATAGGGGAGCTGAAATTGGATCTGACCATTACCTTGTTAAAAGTGTCTTGCAACTTAAACTTAAAAAGTGTTGTGCTAATGTTAAAAAATTTGCTTTTAATACTGAAGCTCTAAAAGACCCAGTTATAGCCAAAGCTTACCATGATAGGTTACTTAGTGATTATGACAGTCATGTTATGCTTACTACTGAAGTTGAGGAAGAATGGGATCTTTTAAACAGACTTTTTTGGACACTAACAGTACACTTTTAGGAAAAAAGGAGCAGAAGAGGCAGAATTATCTGAGTGATAAGGTACTTGAGCTTATTTCGGAAAGAAAGAACTGCAGGAATGTCTTTAATCAATACCCTACTAGTACTAATAGAAAGCAATACAGAGAACTTAATAAACGTGTAAAAGATCAGTTAGCTGCTGATAAGAATCTTTGGTTTGATGGTTTGGCAGTTAAAGCCGAGGAAGCAGTTAGACAGCACAACAGCAGACAGCTGTACCAGATAGGTAATGTTTTGTGTGGCAGAAAACGGACAGGTATACAGGGATTGAAGGATAAACAAGGTAAGGTTATAGAAGGTGAGGATTCTGTCATGGCTAGGTGGGCTGAGCATTTCAGTGATGTTCTAAACAATGCGGTTAGTTCTACTCCCATTGTTTGCAATGATGATAGATGCATTGGTGGCTTTAATGTTGACCCTATAACACAATCTGAAGTTATTTTGGCTGTTTCTAAACTTAAACTTCATAAATCCCCAGGGGTAGATGAAATTACTACAGAAATGCTTAGAGCTGGAAATGTTTCGGTTACCACTTGGATGACTGAAATTCTGAATATCTTTTATGATAAAGGCATGGTTCCTAAGGATTTTACCAGAGCTATTGTTATCCTAATTTTCAAAAAAGGTGATCGCAGTTCTTGTGATAACTATAGGGGTATCAGTTTACTCTCTGTTCCAGGTAAAGTTCTTTATAGACTTTATAGTATAAGAGTCTGGTTGACAGTCAATTGCGTGATGAGTAATGTGGATTCAGAAGTGGTAGGGGATGTGTGGATCAGATATTTTCACTTAGGCAGATTCTTGAGAAATGTTTAGAGTTTCAGAAACCTTTGGTTGCTAGCTTTGTTGATTTCAAAAAGGCTTTCGACTCTGTTGATCGTCATAATTTGTGGTTGATTGTGAAATCATATGGTATACCAGACAAGTTAGTTAACATAATGAAAGCTCTCTGTAATAACACTGAGTTGTGTGTGAGAGTTGGTAAGGCTTGTAGCAATTGGTTTAGCATTACTTCTGGTGTTCGACAAGGGTACATTTTGTCTCCTTTTCTCTTTAGTTTGGTTATTGATTATGTTATGCGAAATTCACTTCAAGTGAAAGATTTTGGCCTTAAATGGGCTGGAGATACGAAAATTTCTGATTTAGATTATGCTGATGATTTAGCCCTTTTGGCAAATGATGTCAATGACATGAACTCTTTCATTCGAGCTGTTGATGAGACTGGTAGTAGAGTAGGTTTGGTTATAAACAGAGAGAAAACTAAAGTGATGAAAATTGGTCAGTCAGGCTGTGATTCAGTTAATCTGAATGGTTGCAGTCTTGAGCAGGTGTCACAGTTTAATTATCTTGGGAGCTATGTAACTGATACTGGTGATGTGCGGCATGAGATTAACAGACGAATAGGTATTGCTGCCGGGACTTTTAAGAATCTATGGAGATTGTGGAGAAATAGGCGTATACACCTAAAGACTAAAATTAGACTGTATAATAGTTTGGTTCTTTCTAGGGTTAGTTATGGTAGTGATACTTGGACGCTATGTAAACATTATAACAGGAAACTAAATGCTTTTGATTCTAGATGCTTACGCAGTATCTTGGTTATTAGGTGGTTTAACTTTGTAACTAATGATGAGGTTAGGCAAAGTAGTCTGCAACCTCCTTTAAGCAGCATATTGTGCAGAGAGAGACTCCGCTGGTTTGGCCATGTTGCCCGTATGGATAATTATAGATTGGCGAATAAGGTTATGAACAGTGTGCCTAGAGGCCTCAGAAGGAGGGGGAGACCTAGGATGCGGTGGGCAGACAATGTCAAACAGAACCTTGTTAGAATTGGTGTGCAGTGGTTGGATGTAGTAGATATAGCTTAGGACAGATATGCTTGGAGAATTAAACTGCACGGTCTGGTTGGACCTCCGTAGCCCATGGCTGCTTGAGGATGATGATGATGATGATTTTATTTTCAGAAAATCAAGAATTAAATGCTGGTTAATTTGGCATATAACATGCCATAATTCCTTTCATTAGTTATTTGGCAAAAAAGATCTACATTGAAATATATTTTTGGCCGAGCATAGGGAGAAAATAGGTGGGTCTCTGGAGGATAAACCTGTTTTTCAGACTGGACATGGGAAGAGTAAAAGGAGGTTGCTGACTCCTTTGCCTAACCTCATCATTACTTAAAAAATTGAACCACCTAATGCCCATGATACTCTAAATAATGTTAAACACAGCCAGTAAGATAAAAGTTTAGTAAAATCACAATAAAAGCTGTACAATAAATTGTATAAAATTACCTATCCTCAAACATAAGAAGTATGAGTATGAAAGTAGTTTTATCCTGTTTTTATACTTGTGTTATCGGTTTTGAAATGGTTAAAAGTACGCATCTGTGTCAAACAGTAATGAAAGTGCATTTTGTGGATACACCTGTGATATACACCAGTGATATAGAAGCAAGTGCTGCAAATCAAATAAGAAATTTCCATCAGGATAATTACTTATTGGTACAACTACAGCTTTAAGTACTCTATTGTTGCAAGTAATATAGATGACACATGGTTTCATTGGGAAAATACCGGCACATCTGAAGAACTATGCATATGGAGTAAAAACTTAGCTGCAATACAACTACTACATTATTATGAGACGACATCTATAACATCAAACCCTTGAGGACTGGTTTCTTGTCAACGGCATCTAAATTGCTTTCTTTATCATCAAAGAGTGTTCACAAAGTCTGATACAGCAATTTTATGTCATGTTAGACATCAAATGTGCCTATGTTAGTAGATTCACCAGCCACTATCACTGGTAAATATCAATATTTGTCAACTAACTCCCGAGGCTGAATGGTTAGCACGCTTGGCTATTGATCTAATGGGACCGGGTTGGAGCCCCGGGTAAGGCATGGATGTGTGTCGTTTTTCTGCTGAGGTCGTGCCATCCTCTCAGATCTTCTACTATGGCATATAAACTGACAGGCTCCTGTCAGACCTCTGTGTCAAGCAGCTGCTTGAGGAGGTATTTAATTTTTATTTATTTCTACTTTACTTTATGTAAATATAAGGAATTACTTAGATTGATTGACAAAATTTGGATTAAATATAGTTGTAATATATGTATTACAAGGATATTTTATAAGCATTACTTATGTTTGAGGATAGGTAATTTTATACAATTTATTGTACAGCTTTTATTGTGATTTTACTAAAGCCCATGATACTGCTATGCACCTAGAATCAAAAGCATCGAGTTTCCTATTATCTTATTTTCATGCTCTCCATGGATTCTTAAAAGTCCCGGCACCAATCCCCATTCGTCTGTTAATCTCATGCTGCACATTACCAGTATCTGTTGCATAGCTCCCAAGGTAATTAAATTGAGATACCTGGTAGACTGCAACCATTTATATTAACTGAATCTCAGCCTGCCTGACCAATTTTCATCACTTTAGTTTTCTCTCTGTTTATAACCAAACCTACTCTACTACCAGTCTCATCAATAGCTCGAATGAAAGAGTTCATCTCATCATCAGCATAATCTAAATCAGAAATTTTCGTATCTCCAGACCATTTAAGGCCAAAATCTTTCCCGTGAAGTGAATTTCGCATAACATAATCAATAACCAAACGAAAGAGAAAAGGATACAAAATGCACCCTTGTCGAATATCAGAAGTAATGCTAAACCAATTGCTACAAGCCTTACCAACTCTCACACACAACTCAGTGTTATTATAGAGAGCTTTCATTATGTTAACTAACTTGTCTGGTATACCATATGATCTCACGATCAACCACAAATTATGGCGATCAACAGAGTCGAAAGCCTTTTTGAAATTAACAAAGCTAGCAAGCAAAGGTTTCTGAAACTCTAAACATTTCTCAAGAATCTGCCTAAGTGAAAATATCTGATCCACACATCCCCTACCACTTCTGAATCCACATTGCTCATCACACAATTGATTGTCAACCAGATTCTTAATTCTATTAAGCACAATCATGGAAAGACCTTTACCTGGAACAGAGAGAAGGCTGATACCCCTATAGTTATCACAAGAACTGCGATCATCTTTTTTGAAAATAGGTATAACAACAGCTCTGGTAAAATCCTTAGGAACCATGCCTTTATCATAAAAGATATTCAGAATTTCAGTCATCCAAGTGGTAACCGAAACATTCCCAGCTCTAAGCATTTCCATAGTAATTTCATCTACCCCTGGGGATTTATGAAGTTTAAGTTTAGAAACAGCCAAAATAACTTCAGATTGTGTTATAGGGCCAGCATTAAAGCCATCAATGCATCTATCATCATTGCAAACAATGGGAGTAGAACTAACCACATTGTTTAGAACATCACTGAAATGCTCAGCCCACCTAGCCATGACAGAATCCTCACCTTCTATAACCTTACCTTGTTTATCCTTCAATTCCTGTATACCTGTCCGTTTTCTACCACACAAAATATTAACTATCTGGTACAGCTCTCTGCTGTTGTGCTGTCTAACTGCTTCCTCGGCTTTGTCAGCCAAGCTATCAAGCCAAAGATTCTTATCAGCAGCTAACTGATCCTTTACACGTTTATTAATCTCTCTGTAATGCTTTGTATTAGGACTAGTAGGGTATTGATTAAGGACATTCCTGCAGTTCTTTCTTTCTGAAATAAGCTCAAGTGCCTTATCACTCAGATAATTCTGCCTCCTCTGCCCCTTTTTTCTTAAATGAGTACTGTTAGTTTCCAAAATGCCTGTTTAAAATGGTCCCATTCTTCCTCAACTTACAGTAGTTAGCAAACCATGACTGACATAATGATTAAGTAACCTATCATGGTAAGCTTTAGCTATAACTGGGTCTTTCAGTGCTTTAGAATTAAAGGGAAATTTTTTAACTTTAGTGCAATACTTCTTAAGTTTAAGTTGCAAGACACTCTTAACAAGGTAATGGCCAGATTCAATTTCAGCTCCGCTATATGACGGTATTCCTAACAGAAGTAGCCCATTTGCTGTTAATATATTATCAGTTGTATTCTTATACAGTCCATTTGGTTAAACCAATATTTTCCTATATATATTGCAGTGTTTGTAACAAGTGTTAGTTATTCTGTACGTACCTGTAGGAGACATTGCAGCCAGCAATACCAAAAGGACCTATCACCCTTCCCCAAAGGTCAGAGTCAGCATCAACCTTGTCATTGAAGTCACCTAGAACAAGAGTAATATCTCCTTTCTTGACAGAATTCACAATATCCTGAAGTTGTCTATAAAACCTATCCTTATCCTCAGTGGGAGCATAACAGCAGATAACATCCCACTAACCATTTCTCTAACCATTTTCCTTACAAACATTAAAGTCTTTAATGTTTGTCTGAAATTTTGCTGTAAGAAACCTTTCATGAATGCACTATATCCTAGAAGAGCATCACTAGCATGTCTGCTGAGAAGCAGATCTAAACCTTGGAGATGCTTATTATCTTCCCTCCATGAAAAGAGGAATTTAAGATTAATTTTGATATCTGATCTTTATCTGACCATCTGATCTCTTGGAAGATGAGAATATCAAGGTTATAATGGTGGAATTCTTATGTGAGGACATCAAGAGAATAATCTCTGTGCTGAGTCCTCGCATACCAAATAGCTCTGAAGAGAAAATGGTTAGTGGGATGTTTAAATAAATTATTTTTATTGAGAGAGGAAATGCCAAAAATATCAAATAGCCTTCTAATCACAGGCATGGGGCAAAGACGTATTCCCCCTCTACTAAAGGCTGAAGCCATCTACACTGGAAGATTTCCTCCAATTTAGAATTTGATGATGCCCATATAAGCAAGAGTTCAGGTGATTGCAATCACCTGTGCTCAGGATTATCCACCAATTGATAACTTTAAAAAAAAAATAAAAATAAAAAAATAAATCCCTCCTCAAGCAGCTGCTTGCCACAGAGGTCTGACAGGAGCCTGTCAGTTTATATGCCATAGTAGAAGGTCTGAGAGGATGGCAGGACCTCAGCAGAAAAACAACACATACATCCATGCTTTACCTGGGGCTCGAACCCAGGTCCCTTAGATCAGTAGCCAAGCGTGCTAACCACTCGGCCATGGGATAGCTAAATAAATAGGGAATAAAAATACTCTGCAGAATAAGCTGCTCAAAGGAGGTTGCCTAACCTCATCATTACTTACAAAGTGAAACCACCTAATGTCCAAAATAATGTGTAAGCATCTAGAATCAAAAGCATCGATTTCTTGTTATCTTGCTTACAAAGGGTCCTAGTTTCACTAGCATAACACTCTAGAAAGAACTGAATTATTAAGCAGCCTAATTTTAGTCTTTAGATATATATTCCTATTTCTCTACACTCTACATAGATTCTTAAAAGTCAAGCAACAGTCCTGTTCTTCCTTTTATCTCATGCTACCTGGGGCATAGTGTATGGTGGTGGTGGTGGGGGGAGAGAATGAAAATTAGTTGGGGGGTGTGTGCGTGACTCCATCAGTAGCGTGACAGGCTCATAATCGGCAGTTCCCAAGTTCAAGTCCTGGCTGGGTCAGCATTGAGATTTATCTCTGCAAAACTCCCCACCCTGTCCACAATCAGTAGAAGACATTGATGGGCTTGGAAAGACAGCTGTCATTGAAAGAGAGAGCCATACCCTGTGCACATTAATGAACACACTGGATGGTCTTGATGGGAGGCTACCATCTGTCTAACAACAGCTGCTCCAGTGGGACCCCTCCCCCAACCTGCTCTGAGCTTTTGGGGTCTTTGTGATCTGGTCATTTAGCCCATTGTGTGCAAAAAAAGTGCCACTCATAGATAAAACAACCCAACTCTTAAGCCCCTCCCTTTTTTCCAACTCGATTGCATCACTCTCCCCCAATTGTTTTAGATTTGGATTTGCATGTCATGTCTTTTTCATTTTAAGGAATAATAAAAGTGAAATGCATTGTTTCTGCTGTGTAAATATTAATAAAATATTGCTATTTGCTTTTCCCTTATCCATTAGTTTGAATTAAAACTTTTAAAGAATGTAAAAGTTGGTAAATGAAAAACTTCATTATCTTCAAAAACGAGCAAGACATAATCCCCAGAGACAATGTGTCCTAGTTTAACATGATATTTATTGATGTCAATGATTTTGATGCAGTGAAATAGGAACTTTTGTCCCATTCTAAGATATAAAATAATTCATAATAATTAAATGAAAGCATTATAAGGAGCTTAATAAATGTGTAAAGGATCAATCACTTTACAACTAGATTGACTAACAATAAAATTGTTGTAATAATTAACCCTTTAAGTGTTGAAAACTGATAAATCATTTTTTGAGAATCACTAGAAATGAACTTGCAACATTTTTTATGCTTGCCTACCATTTTTCCCCTTATAAATTATATATTTTTTATTCAGAATTAAATGCTCATTCTTTTAATAGGTAATGCAAACTATTTTATTAGTTGTTTCATAATGAGGCTCAGAAGCTGAGTTGCATTTTTAGAGGAAGAAAAATTTGACACTATTAGGTTAAAGTGCCATCTTGTTTCCTTAACAGGTTTGTAAATTAATAAAAAAAAACTATCTTCCTATATGCATCCTAAAAAGTAGAAAATAAACTTAAAGCATATCGATGGTGCAATCAGTAACAGAGTGTCTTCATTTCAAAGGAAGATGGGGTGCAGGCAACCTTGTTGAGTAAGTAAATTGCCACCCTATCTTCCTTTGAAGTGAATACGAACTCATTGACTGATTGTACCATCGATATGCTTTAGGTTTATTTTCTATTTTCAAAGTGCATATAGAAAGATAGGTCTTTTTTAAAAAATTAATTTATATTTTTTTTCTTTTTTACTAAAAACACCTACCTTCAGAAACTTTTATTTGATATGACTCATGAACTTCGACCACATTTTTCCTTCCATTTTGGAATTGTATTTTAGGTAGCCCATGACATTGGATATGTCATGTTTTTTAATTTGAGATTTGACTCGTTGAGGTTCAACCCCCGCCCCCCACCTTCATCAGGTGGTGGATGGCAAAATTCAAAATAGTTTGTAACTATCTTCATATGAGCTATCATTTGACTCATAACTGTAGGCCCTGGTATTAGGAAGATATAGTCAAAGAACAACTTTCACATTTTTTAGAGGTGGAAGAAAGTAAGGGAGGTATACTTTTATTGCCCACAAAGTACTCATGTCACAGCCCTTTTTTGATGTACAACTTGTTACTTTTGGGCTCCCATTTGAAAGATATGAAAACAATTGTTCTTCTATATTTTTCTAGTTTTAGGGGGAAGAAAGAATGGTGAGTAAAATTTTTATAACCTATGGCACTTCTTGTGTTACAAGCTTTCATTTTACACATAAACCATTAAATGTCTGTCTTGTTCAAAAGATTTAGTGGAATAACTGTTTTGATAAATCAACAAATGACAATGAAAAGCAAAAGGACGATAGGTAATTATTGTAATGCATTTTGTTTTCTGCCTAATCTACCTTCACAAAAAATATTCAATGAAGTCAGGAATTTCTTGATTTCATTGAACAACTTGTATTAAAATTTAGTTCAGTATTCAGCAATTAAAAGCTAGTGTTATTTAGTTTGTTTCAGAGAAAAATTCTCTCAATTTATGTATTGTTGGGAATTAAAAGGATTTTATCCACAAGTTTCATTAATTTTTTTTTAAATGGTATGTACTCGAGAAATCCCATTTATTCATTTAAGAGTTAATTTATTTTTTAGCCTTTTTTTTTTCAAAAAAATTGAAGGGGATATGTTTTGAGATAAATATTTTGGAAAACTGTTTATTTCCAAAAATTTTAATTCAAATATATGAAATTAAAGGCCAAGAAAAGAACTTGAAAATGAAACCAATTTCATTTTTCTAATATAATTAGATCTAGAGATATTAATTTTCAAATAACTTTAAAAATTTGCATTTTAAAAATTTTTGAGTTGCTATTTGTCAGAATCCATTTGTTTTAAAATTTGATGCACAAGAGATTTTCATTAAGTTAGCAAATTTCATTAAAGATTGGTGAAACTAAACTGAGATGTGTACTTGCACGAATGTTAACTCTCTCTGTTCTTGATAAGCATGAGTAGGCAGCTTTAAACATGCTAATTTAAGAAATGCATTTGCTATTGTATCTTTTTAAATGCATATAGAAGTTATTGTTTGAGTTCGTTTACAATCAAAATACTTTATAGTTAAAAAATATTAAAAAATATGGAAAATTGTTAAAAAATGTTGCAAATATATTCTGGCAATCTGGAAAGATGTGGGTTCAAATTCTGCATATTGGCAAAAACTCATTTTTTCCCACAAAACTATTGATTTTTTTTACTTCAAAGTCTGCAGGTAATTTTGTCATCCTTCCACAGATGTGACTGTTTCTGTCATCCCATGTGTCATGGGTGAAGGTGGCTCAGTTAGTAGTGTGCCAGGCTCATAATTTGTAGTTCCAGGTTTGAATCCCAGTTTGTTCAGCAGTGAGATTTATCTTTGCAAAACTCCCTGCCCTTCCCTCAGTCAGTAGGGAAGACTGATGAGCTTGGAAAGGGCACTATCCATTGGATGGAATGTTAAGCCTTGAGCCCTGTGTTTGGGAGAGCCATACCCTGTGCATGTTAAAGAACACTCTGGATGACCTTGATGGGAGGCTATGGTCTATCTCCTAACAGCTATCCAGTGGGTCCCCTACCTCCAAACTTCTCTGAGCCCTCGGGGTTCTTGTGACCTGTTAATTTAGCCCATTGTGTGCAAAATAGTGCCGCTCAGAGGTAAAACAACCCAACTACTCATGCTGTTGATAATGATCATGAAAAATCATAGGCTCAAGATATTATTAATGAAATAATCAACCAAATCATGTCAGTGTTAGAACGCTGGCATGAATCTAGAGGGATGTTAATTCGAGTCCTACAAACTGGCAAATTCATTTTTTCTACAAAAACAATTTGACTTCTGTGTCAACAGTAAACTCTGTGTATTTATTAGTGGTTGATTATTTCATTAATAATGCCTTGAGCATGAGTGACTTTCTTATTTACATCTGATTCAGAGCAACATTGGAAGTTATCATTCCCGATCATAGATAGCACCGTTGGCGGGCGGCCACAGGCAGGATGACAGACATAGTCATATCAGTGGGAGGATGACAAGCCAATTCTAGTTCAGTGGTTAAACACTGGCATTAATTAATCTGGAGAGATGTGGGTTCAAGTCATGCAAAATGGCAAACTCATTTTTTTCCACAAAAACTATTTATTGATTTATTAACTGTGGATTTACTAATGATTGATTATAAATGTTCATTATTTGATTGAATGTTTTGTGACATTTGACACTATTTTGCATTTATCAGTTTTGTTGCTCAGTGCAATATAATAATAACTCAAATTAAAGTTTTTTAATTCTTTATGACACTTAAATGTTTTTAAGCACTTCAATACATGGGCTCTGCCATCAAGTATCAACAGTTATTAAGGGGAGATTTACGTACCGTAGAGAGTTCTCAATGTGGGATTCTCGGTAAAAATTTTTGGGGTATGCCGTGAGAGCTCAAAAGCTGCTAGATATATGTTATATATATATATGTTTTATTTGTTTCCCATTGTTATACTATAACTACAGTTTTATATATCTATACAAGGGGTGTGCCAGTTGCATACACATTTCCAGAGGGTACGTGAAGCGTAAAAGGTTGAGAACCACTGCTGTAGAGGATGGGTAGTAACAGTAACTTCCGGGATACTTTCAGTGACAAATTTAATAATCAACGTTCTTGCCGGCAAATGATGTCTTTGGAGATTAAAAGAAGGATAACGGATGCCAATGGTATACCCACCTTGGCGAAGGAAATAACCATATATACCTTTGATAGCATAGAGTGCTTAAAAAAAGTTTTTTGATCCATAATGCGCAATTTGTGCCTTTATTTTCAGTGCTTCATCAGGTGGGAACTGAGGAGCTTAAGCTAATGCAGGAGAGGCAGTTGGTTGTTGAGCACGGGGGAGGGATGGGGTACCATAAATTGAATTGTCAATGGCTCAACTCCGAGGATAGGAGTGGTCGGCCGATGTGTGGGTGGCCGTAATGCGATCTGCATGTGATGGAGGTTGGGAAAGGGTGTGGGATTATGGAAAATCACCAAGATCAATGAGTGTCGAAGGAAGCTTCACTATTTGTGGCTAGTAATTAATAATTATAATGAGTGGAGTACTTTTAGTTAGTTTATAAATTTCGTAAACTGAAATTTGGGTTAAGATAATTAAGTTAGTGAGACCCTGAATAATGGTTTTCGTATCTGTATTGCTATTGGGAGTTGTGTGTGTGTCAGGGTACATTAATTACCGATTTTAGGATGCATTATGGAAGTGTTCTAAAGGGTGTGCATTAGTGCAGGTGGCAGATGGGGATCAGCGATGATAGAGGAGAGTGTTTAGGGGGGCATGGTATTTCCGAGGTGTATGTTATATTCCCTAAGAATAAGGCGCCATGCTGGGGGAGGAGGGGGAAAATGTGTTGCAGAGTTCAATCAGTTTTACATTAATGAGGATATTTTCTGTGATGGCTAGTTGGAAATTGGTAGGTAGGGATATAATTTTAGCAGAGTGAAAATCAGTGGGCAGATCGTTTTCGGTGATTGCTTGAGATAGTGCTGTTTTTTGTAGTTTATTTAAGATGTATTTATACTCTTTAAGTCGGGTGTTAAATGGGCGTGAAACCTCCAGAGCTGGGTATATGGTCGTGATCGTTTTAAATGAGTTTGGATATAGTGTGTAACATTTTAATTTGGACTTTTATAATGGAAAGATTTTAGGATATTTTTAACAGAGTATGTGAAATTATTATCGATGTATGGTAGGGCTATTGTGTATTTTTCATCATCATCAACCTCAAGCAGCCATGGGCTACGGAGGTCCAACCAGACCACGCAGTTTAATTCTCCAAGCATATCTGTCCTGAGCTACATCTGCTGCATCCGGCCACTGCACACCAATTCTAACAAGGTCCTGTTTGACATTGTCTGCCCACCGCATCCTAGGTCTCCCCCTCCTTCTGAGGCCTCTAGGCACACTGTTCATAACCCTATTCGCCAATCTATAATTATCCATACGGGCAACATGGCCAAACCAGCGGAGTCTCTCTCTGCACAATATGCTGCTTAAAGGAGGTTGCAGACTCCTTTGCCTAACCTCATCATTAGTTACAAAGTTAAACCACCTAATACCCAAGATACTGCGTAAGCATCTGGAATCAAAAGCATCTAGTTTCCTGTTATCTTGTTTACAAAGCGTCCAAGTTTCACTACCATAACTAACCCTAGAAAGAACCAAACTATTATACAGTCTAATTTTAGTCTTTAGGTGTATACGCCTATTTCTCCACAATCTCCATAGATTCTTAAAAGTCCCGGCAGCAATACCTATTCGTCTGTTAATCTCATGCCGCACATCACCAGTATCAGTTACATAGCTCCCAAGATAATTAAACTGTGACACCTGCTCAAGACTGCAACCATTCAGATTAACTGAATCACAGCCTGACTGACCAATTTTCATCACTTTAGTTTTCTCTCTGTTTATAACCAAACCTACTCTACTGCCAGTCTCATCAACAGCTCGAATGAAAGAGTTCATGTCATTGACATCATTTGCCAAAAGGGCTAAATCATCAGCATAATCTAAATCAGAAATTTTCGTATCTCCAGCCCATTTAAGGCCAAAATCTTTCACTTGAAGTGAATTTCGCATAACATAATCAATAACCAAACTAAAGAGAAAAGGAGACAAAATGTACCCTTGTCGAACACCAGACGTAATGCTAAACCAATTGCTACAAGACTTACCAACTCTCACACATGACTCAGTGTTATTATAGAGAGCTTTCATTATGTTAACTAACTTGTCTGGTATACCATATGATTTCACAATCAACCACAAATTATGACGATCAACAGAGTCGAAAGCCTTTTTGAAATCAACAAAGCTAGCAACCAAAGGTTTCTGAAACTCTAAACATTTCTTGAGAATCTGCCTAAGTGAAAATATCTGATCTACACATCCCCTACCACTTCTGAATCCACATTGCTCATCACGCAATTACCTGTCAACCAGATTCTTATTTCTATTAAGCACAATCATGGAAAGAACTTTACCTGGAACAGAGAGTAGACTGATACCCCTATAGTTATCACAAGAACTGCGATCACCTTTTTTGAAAATAGGGATAATAATAGCTCTGGTAAAATCTTTAGGAACCATGCCTTTATCATAAAAGTTATTCAAAATTTCAGTCATCCAAGTGGTAACCAAAACATTCCCAGCTCTGAGCATTTCTGTAGTAATTTCATCTACCCCTGGGGATTTATGAAGTTTCAGTTTAGAGATAGCCAAACTAACTTCAGATTGTGTTATAGGGCCAACATTAAAGCTGCCAATGCATCTATCGTCATTACAAACAATGGGAGTAGAACTAACCACATTGTTTAGAACATCACTGAAATGCTCAGCCCACCTAGCCATGAGAGAATCCTCACCTTCTATAACCTTACCTTGTTTATCCTTCAATCCCTGTATGCCTGTCCGTTTTCTACCACATAAAACATTAACTATCTGGTACAGCTCTCTGCTGTTGTGCTGCCTAACTTCTTCCTCAGCTTTGTCAGCCAAGCTATCAAGCCAAAGATTTTTATCACTAGCTAACTGATCCTTTACACATTTATTAAGCTCTCTGTAATCTTTTCTATTAGGACTAGTAGGGTACTGATTAAGGACATTCCTGCAGTTCCTTCTTTCTGAAATAAGCTCATTTGCCTTATCACTTAAATAATTCTGTCTCCTCTGCTCCTTTTTTCCTAAAAGAGTACTGTTAGTTTCCAAAAAAGTCTGTTTAAAATGGCCCCATTCTTCCTCAACTTCAGTATTAAGCAAACCATGACCGTCATAATGACTAAGTAACCTATCATGGTAAGCTTTAGCTATAACTGGGTCATTCAGAGCTTCAGTATTAAAGGTAAATTTTTTAACTCTAGCACAACACTTTTTAAGTTTAAGTTGCAACACACTTTTAACAAGGTAATGGTCAGATCCAATTTCAGCTCCACTATATGCCCTGGTATTTCTAACAGAACTAGCCCTTTGCTGTTAATTAATATATAATCAATCATATTCCTATGCAACCCATCAGATGAAACCCACGTGTATTTATGTATGTCGCGGTGTTTGTAATATGTGTTAGTTATTCTGAAACCATTGAGTTTACTTACCTGTAGGAGATGTTGCCCATTGCCATTGCAGCTACCAATACCAAAAGGGCCTATTACTCCTCCCCAAAGGTCAGAGTCGGTACCAACTTTGGCATTGAAGTCACCAAGAACAAGGGTAATATCTCCTTTCTTGACAGAATTCAAAATATCCTGAAGTTGTCCGTAAAACCTATCCTTCTCATCCTCATTTGAATCCTCAGTGGAGGCATAACAGCAGATAACATTCAAGTGTTTAATGCTTGTCTGAAATTTTGCTGTAAGAAACCTTTCATTAATGCACTCATATCCTAGAAGAGCATCACTAGCATATCTGCTGAGCAGCAGACCCATGCCTTGGTGATGCTTTCCATCCTCCCTCCCTGTAAAGAGAAATTTAAAGTTATTTTTAAGTATCTCACCTTTACCTGTCCATCTGGTCTCTTGCAAGCCTAGAATATCTAGGTTATAGCTCTGGAATTCCTGCATGAGGACATCAAGAGAATAATCTCTATGTAATGTTCTCACGTTCCACGTTCCTGCAGAGAGAAAATGATTAGTAGGAATTTTTAAAGAAATTAGGTTTATTGAGATTGGTAGGGCCAACAATATCAAACAGCCCCCTGATCGCAGGCATGGGGCAAAGACCCGTTCCTCCTCCGCTAAAGGCTGAAGTCACCGATGCTGGTAGGAACTTCAGGCACCACCTTTTCAAGTGGACTTTTTCAAGAGCCACATGGCCTGCCTGAGACGCATTACTCCAGTTTAGGCTTGACGATGCCCAACTAGCTAAGTAAGGTTCAGGTAACTGCGATGGCCTCTGATTAGGATTATCCACCAGCTGATATAAGGTATCCCATGCCTCTGTTCACTTAGAGCTGGCAACCCAGAAGCAAACAGAAAACACAGCGGCAGACTCTCCCTCAACAGAGGCCCACCAGTGCAGCAAGTCCAGGATCAATAATCAAGCTCAAATCCATAAACAAGTCCAGTCTAGTAGGTATAAATGGTCAGCACCAGGACCCTGTGAAGTTGACCACTCCTCAGCAGGGTTGAAAAAAAAGAAAAAAGTGGCCATAGATGACCAGATCAGCAGGCCATACTGAACTGGCAGCCCTCCCCTTCCGTTCCCTTCCAAAAGAGAATATCTCTTTTGAAAGATACTAACGGCCTGCACCACGAGAAGGCGGGGTCGGACATTAGGTGCTAGACCTGGCCGGTTCTGTGCATCATCACTAAGGATTGGTACACAGCTCTCCTTCCAGTTTACGCCTAGCTACCATTTTTGCATTTATTTATTTGCAGGTGTTCAAGGGTTTTGGGATTGTTTGCATTTGATTCGTTTGTGAGTTTTGTTGATTGTGTGCGAGGTATATCCACACTGTTCAGCGAGTTCAAAATGTATTTTATTTCGTTGTTGAGTGCTTCTTGCAGTATTTATAGTAAAGTGTGAATAGAAGGTTGTTAATTTGTAGTTGTTTGGGTGGGCGGAGGTGCTAGTTATTATGTTAGGTATGAATGTAGGTTTTCTGTATACAGATGTGTATAGTTTAGTGGAGGTACAGTGTAAGTTGATGTCCAAGAATGGTAGGTGTCCATTTTGTTCCTCTTCATGTGTAAATTTAACGGTTGGGAGGACTGCGTTAAATTCCGACAGTAATTTGTCTAATTCTTCTTTGGAGTGTTGCCAGATGATTAATATATCATCAATATATCAGGCATAAAGTAGTGGGTGGATTTGACGTATGTGAAGAACTGTGGTTTCTACAGGAGCCTTAGTTTCTACATGACGTAGAACTGCTTCTAACAACAGTCCAAAGAGGTGGGGGGGGACCCGTTGGGACACCTTGATTTTGTCATCAGTTTGAAACCAGTTGTTAGTAGCGAGGTCGAGGGTCTCCTGTATGCTGAAATATTCAGGTGCCATGGATCTGGCCGCTTCATGCCATTTGGCTTTAAGTTGCATAGAGTACCAGTGTGTTAGGGTAGAGTACGACAATGTCAATTGAGTGTAAGGTGCAATCGGGGGGGTGGGGGGGGGGCTAACAGTTATGGTTTAAGTTTCTTGATTAGGTCTGTGCCTGACTGTGTGGTACTGGGTGTGGGTGGGAAATAGGGAGTAAAGAACTGAAAGAGTACTGTTTGTAGGTTATATGTGTACCTCTACTCTAATTTTTGTAAATAATAACTAGGTTTTTGCTTAGTTTGTGTTCATAAAAATATTTCAGTAGAAAATATACTTACGTGGAGTTTGTATCATGCAAATTAATTTAATTTTCATGTAATTTATATCACAGAATTTAATTGATCTTGTGCATTAATTTATTTTATCATGCAACTTTATTAAAATGTAAACCTTTATTGCCTTAAATCAATTCCTTTGTTATCAAGAGATTCTCCATTAGAGTTCATGTACTGGTTAACATTTTTAGGTTTTTGTTAACACATAAAATGATTTTTTGATGCTGTCATTTCTAAGTTATTTTGTGAAGAGCAAAACATACGTTTTATAGATGCAAACCATTAAAAATGTTAATTATATTTTTTAGGTTGTTAAATATTGCAAGAACTGTTTTGCAATCTGCATTGGTTATTTTGTATGTTTCAGGATGGCTCTTATTTGGCAGAACTTCTTCTAGAAAAAGGATATCAAGTTCATGGAATTATTCGTCGCTCAAGTTCTTTTAATACTGGTAGAATTCAGCATCTCTATAGAGATCCTCTAACCCATAAAGAAGGCTGTAAGTTTAGTAGTAAATTGTGAACTTTAGTTCCTTTTTTATTTTGTTTGAGTATTTACATTGATATAGAGTAAGGCTGGTTGTAAAATGAGGAAGTTGGATAACGTAAATGTCACATTGTGAAAAAGTTGTACACATTCTATAGTAACTGCAAAATCTTATTAAATCAGAAAATATTTTCATTTACACAATGTCCCTAAAGTTGTGAAGATTAGGGTGAAATAGGTATCAGTTTAGGATTTAAAACCTTTGCTAAATTCAGTATGTAAGTTCAAGAAACATCTTTTAGACCAGCAATTCTCAAACTAGTATGTGAAGCTTCTGCTTCACATACCAGTTTGAGAATGTGAGTTTAGTGCCAGCATTCTTTCACACATGGATTCAAACAACACTGTAGCATGATAAATGCAAGAAAATAAATTTTTTGTCAGTAGTACCTATTTTATTTGAAAAAGACTTTTTTTTTTGCTAGCAAAACAAGTGACATAGAAAGGAATTTAAAAAAATAGCAAAATTTTTTATTTTTAAATTCTCTTCTTTCAACAGTACATAAACAGATTACCCATTGACGCAGAATTCAATAAATAATATTTCTGAAAAATTCTCGCCACTAAATTTTAACTGGTAGTTCATTCTTCAGCTAATTGTGATTTTGCTGACCTTGTCACTTGTGGGTTTGAGTTCCACCCATTGGCAAAACTCATTTTTTCAGCAAAATTATTTATTAAATTTTATGTCAACAGTTAATTGTGCACTTACTATTTCTTGATTATTTCATTAATAATGTGACCGACCAATTTACATCTATTTCTGAGCAATATTGCAAAGATTGCCATTCGTAATCATAGATGGTACATAAACTTACTTCTACATAAACTTATTGATCTGGCAGTCATTTCTGGTGTTTACAGAGGTGTTTCTACAGCTAGGCACTTGGCATGTTTTGTTCACAAGGATCATGTCACAGCAGTACAACTGTGATACGAAACTTTGTTAACAAGAGGATTCCACTAGATATGCATATATCTTACCAAAGCAATACAAAAAAAGTGAACATTTATGTTAGATATACATCAGTACTTTTAATAAGAAGTGAAAATGGAGCACATGAGTAAATTTACCTAGGTTTAACAAATAATTCAGAAAATTAGGAATCATGAATATTTTATTTCATATTGGTTTTATTCCACTAAAACCACTTTATGATCATATGTAAACAAAAATATTCATAAATGCAAGTACATAGTAAGGCATTATTATTATTAATCACTTTTAACATGCTTACATTTTCAAGAAATAACTGAAATGTATTAAGAAATATCCTTTACATTATACTGAGTTACTTGTACAACTATAACTGTAGTATATTATACTCTTACTAGGTTTCCTTTATTTTTCCACTGGCAACTCTTTCAGTTTGTTTTATGTAATCATTACGTATATACATAAAGCAAATATATATTTTATGGTTTATACAACACAATACATTAAAATACACTCACTAGATATTACCATAATAATGAAAACATAGTCAAACAAGTTATAGATCACTTTAGCTGCTGATCTATACCTTTTGGGCTTTGATGACATCATGAACAGATATGTTAGCTGATGAACAGTGTTTTGCAGAAAATTCATCTATAATTTAAAAGTAGTGAAAACTCAACTATGTGAAGTTTATTTAAAATGCTAACCAAATACAAAACAGTAAATGAAAAATAGAAATGTGTGCTCTCCTATTATAATCGATCAAAGATGTTTACATTTACTGACTTCTGCTTGGAATTAATGCCTTCCACTAAGTATCTAAGAAGATGAATGGCTAACAGATGCTGATTGGCTTAGAGCGTAGAGTGATGCATGTGCTGTACATTTGTTGCAGAACTGGATTGTTTAGGATGGGGACTTACAGAGAAACACTGAAATCATTGCCTCTTTACCAAAAATTTCTGCTTGCTGAGGATGGAAAGTGGAACTTCTGCTGTGTGATATGATGCCCAATGCAGTAGCATTTTGAAGCTAGATTTTTCATTTAGAATTCATATGTCTAGCTCAATTACTGTGGCAGACTGACCTTCCATTTATTACACAATGTAATGTGACAAGAAAATTAGAAGAATATTAAGAAAAATGTGAAATTTATGATAAAGTTAGGAAAATAGTTTCTTTTTTCTGAAAATGTTTATATTTACACAAATATTTAATATGTATTCTTTTGATTAGTAAGAATTTTCAGGGAAGCATCACTTCCCTTGCTTCCATGGATGCTTATGTGTTAGTTAGTGTTGAACATCTATGCATTAAGCTTTAGAACTTCTTTCCACTTGTCATGAGGAGTGATTCCAGTGTGTTGGTTGCATGATTGCAGGTAGATTGATATGATTGATATGATTTTCAACACAAGTTCCTAAATTACTAATTGATATTGAATCTATCAGACATCTTATAGATGAAACAACAAAAACTAAGTCATTAAATATAAACATTCTTCATATTAATATCTGCTTAATTAGAACTAATTTTGATAATTCTTTGTTATTGTCTGAAATTTCAAATGATATAGATATGTTACTTGGTGTTTTATGGATGAAGTGAAATGAGATAAATGGATATTTCTTGGAAGATTATGATAAATTTTATGAATATCAAGAACGTAATAATTTGTTGTGTAGTGGCATATGTAAAAAAAAAACACTTTTTAAATTTGAACTGTATATCATTATGGAAAATGTAGAGCACGTGGTAACGTATGATGAAGAAATAAATATTTTTGATTGCTATATATGGTCTGTAAATGGTAGCTAGGTAGTCACTGGAAGGAGAGCTATTCACCAATCCCCTGTGATGATGCATAGAACCGGCCAGGCCTAGCACTTAATGTCTGACCCTGCCTTCTCGTGGTGCAGACCGTTAGTACCTTTCAAAAGAGATACTCTCTTAGGAAGTGAACAGAAGAGGAGGGCTGCCAGATTAGTGTGGCCTACTGATCTGGACAACTATGGCAACATTTCTTTTTTTTCTACCCTGCTAATGAGTGGTCAACCATACAGGGTCCTGGTGCTGATCATATAAATCCTCTGGACTGGACAGATATATGGCTCTGAGCTTGTTATGGATCCTGATTTTGCTGCACTGGTGGGCTTCTGTGGAAGGAAAATTTTCCGCTTTGTTTTCTATTTCTGGGTTGACAGTCCCAAGTGAATAGATTCACAGGATATGTTTATCAGCTGGTGGATAATCCTGAGCACAGGTCATCGCAGGCACCTGAGCTCTTTGCTTCTATTGGCATCATCAAATTCTACATTGGAGGAAGTCTTCCAGTGTAGATGGCTTTAGTCTTTAGTGGTGGGGGAATGGGTCTTTGCCCCATGTCTGCGATTAGGGGGCTGTTTGATATTATCGGCATTCCCTCTCTTAATAAACATAGTTTCTTTAAACATCCCACTAACAATTTTCTCTCCATAAGTAGTTGGAATGTGAAGACTCTGCACAGAGCCTTCTCTCTTGATGTCCTCGCACAAGAATTCCACCATTATAATTGATATTCTCAGCTTGCAAGAGACCAGATGGACAGATAAAGGTCAGATTCTTAAAAATAATGTTAAATTTCTCTTTTCAGGGAGGGACGACAATAAGCATCACCAAGGCGTGGGCTGCTTCTCAGCAGACACACTAGTGATGCTCTTCTATGATATGAGTGCATTAATGAAAGGTTTCTTACAGCAAAATTTCAGACAAGCGTTAAAGACTTGAATGTTATCTGCTGTTATGCCCCCACTGAGGATGCTGATGAGGATGGGAAGGATAGGTTTTACAGACAACTTCAAGATATTTTGAATTCTGTTAAGAAAGGAGATATTACCCTTGTTCTTGGTGACTTCAATGCCAAAGATGGTACTTGACTCTGACCTTTGGGGATGACTAATAGGCCCTTTTGGTATTGGTGGCTGCAATGGCAATGGGCAACGTCTCCTACAGGTAAGTAAACTCAATGGTTTCAGAATAACTAACACATATTACAAACACCGCGACATACATAAATACACATGGGTTTCACCTGATGGGCTGCATAAGAATATGATTGATTATATATTAATTAACAGCAAATGGGCTAGTTCTGTTAGGAATACCAGGTGATATAGGGGGGCTGAAATTGGATCTGACCATTACCTTGTTAAAAGTGTCTTGCAACTTAAACTTAAAAAGCATTGTGCTAGGGTTAAAAAATTTACTTTTAATACTGAAGCTCTGAAACCCCCAGTTATAGCCAAAGCTTACTATGATAGGTTACTTAGTCATTATGACAGTCATGATATGCTTACTACTGAAGTTGAGGAAGAATAGGATCATTTTAAACAGACTTTTTTGGACACTAACAGTACTCTTTTAGGAAAAAAGGAGCAGAGGAGGCAGAATTATCTGAGTGATAAGGCACTTGAGCTTATTTCGGAAAGAAAGAACTGTAGGAATGTCCTTAATCAATACTCTACTAGTCCTAATAGAAAGCATTACAGAGAACTTAATAAACGTGTAAAGGATCAGTTAGTTGCTGATAAGAATCTTTGGCTTGATGGCTTGGCTGACAAAGCCAAGGAAGCAGTTAGACAGCACAAACACAGAGAGCTGTACCACATAGTTCATGTTTTGTGTGGTAGAAAACGAACAGGTATACAGGAATTGAATGATAAACAGGGTAAGGTTATAGAAGGTGAGGATTCTGTAATGGCTAGGTGGACTGAGCATTTCAGTGATGTTCTAAATAATGTGTTTAGTTTTACTCACATTGTTTGCAATGATGATAGATGCATTGGTGGCTTTAATGTTGGCCCTATAACACAATCTGAAGTTATTTTGGCTATTTCTAAACTTAAACTTCATAAATCCCCATGGTTAGATGAAATCACTACGGAAATGCTTAGAGCTGTGAATGTTTCGGTTACCACTTGGATGACTGAAATTCTGAATATCTTTTATGATAAAGGCATAGTTCCTAAGGATTTTACCAGAGTTGTTGTTATCCCTATTTTCAAGTTCTTATGATAACTATAGAGATATCAGCCTACTCTCTGTTCCAGGTAAAGTTCTTTCCATGATTGTGCTTAATAGAATTAAGAATCTGGTTGACAGTCAATTGCATGATGAGCAATGTGGATTCAGAAGTGGTAGGGGATGTGTAGATCAGATACTTTCATTTAAGCAGATTCTTGAGAAATGTTTAGAGTTTCAGAAACCTTTGCTTGCTAGCTTTCTTAATTTCTAAAAGGCTTTCGACTCTGTTGATCGCCATAATATGCGGTTGATCGTGAGATCATATGGTATACCAGACAAGTTAGTTAACATAATGAAAGCTCTCTGTAATAACACTGAGTCGTGTGTGAGAGTTGGTAAGGCTTGTAGCAATTGGTTTAGCATTACTTCTGGTGTTTGACAAGGGTGCATTTTGTCTCCTTTTCTCTTTAGCTTGGTTATTGATTATGATATGTGAAATTCACTTCTAGGGAAAGATTTTGGCCTTAAATGGGCTGGAGATACGAAAATTTCTGATTTAGATTATGCTGATGATTAGCCCTTTTGTCAAATGATGTTGATGAGATGAACACTTTCATTCGAGCTGTTGATGAGACTGGTAGTAGAGTAGGTTTCGTTATAAACAGAGAGATAACTAAAGTGATGAAAATTGGTCAGGCAGGCTGTGATTCAGTTCATCTGAATGGTTGCAGTCTTGAGCAGGTGTCACAGTTTAATTACCTTGGGAACTATGTAACAGATAATGGTGATGTGCGGCATGAGATTAACAGACAGATAGGGATTGCTGCCTGGACTTTTAAGAATCTATGGAGAGTGTGGAGAAATAGGCGTATACACCTGAAGACTAAAATTAGACACTATAATAGTGTAGTTTTTTCTAGGGTTAGTTATGGTAATGAAACTTGGACACTTTGTAAACAAGATAACAGGAAACTAGATGCTTTTTATTCCAGATGCTTACTCAGTATCTTGGGCATTAGGTGGTTCAACTTTGTAACTAATGATGATGTTAGGCAAAGGAGTTTGCAACCTCCTTTAAGGCAGCATATTGTGCAGAGAGAGACTCCGTTGGTTTTTGCAATGTTGCCCGTATGAATGATTATAGATTGGCGAATAGGGTTACGAACAGTGTGCCTAAAGGCTCAGAAAGAGGGGGAGACCTAGGGTGCAGTGGGCAGACAATGTCAAACAGGACGTTGTTAGAATTGGTGTGCAGTGGCGAGATGCAGTAGATGTAGCTCAGGACAGACTTGCTTGGAGAACTAAATTGCATAGTCTGATTGACCTCCATAGCCCATGGCTGCTTGAGAATGATGATGATGATGATATATGATCATTATCCTCAAGCAGATGGAGGTCCAACAAGATTGTGCAATTTTGTTCTCCAAACACGTCTACCCTGAGCTACATCTGTTGCATCAGGCTACTCTAGACCAAGTCTAACAAGGTCCTGTTTGACATTGTCTGCTCACCACATCCTAGGTCTCTCCCCTCTTTCTGTTTCTAGGTTCGAGTCCCAGCTGGGTCAGCATTTAAATTTATCTCCGCAAAATTCCCTACCCTGCCCACGGTCAGTAGGGGACACCAATGGGCTTGGAAAGGCTTCTGTCCGTCGGATGGGATGTTAAGCTGTGCCCTGTGTGTGGGAGAGCCATACCCTGTGCACGTTAAAGAACATGCTGGATGGCCTTGACGGGAGGCTACCATCTGTCTGCATCATCCATTTTAGTCTTTAGGTGTATACGCCTATTTCTCCACACTTTTTCCATAGATTCTTAAAAAACCCAACAGCAATACCTATTCGTCTGTTAATCTCATGCCGCACATCACCATTATCTGTTACATAGTTCCCAAGGTAATTAAACTGTGACACCTGTTCAAGACTGCAACCATTCAGATGAACTGAATCACAGCCTGCCTGACCAATTTTCATCACTTTAGTTATCTCTCTGTTTATAACGAAACCTACTCTACTACCAGTCTCATCAACAGCTCGAATGAAAGAGTTCATCTCATCAACATCATTTGACAAAAGGGCTAATCATCAGCATAATCTAAATCAGAAATTTTCGTATCTCCAGCCCATTTAAGGCCAAAATCTTTCCCTAGAAGTGAATTTCACATATCATAATCAATAACCAAGCTAAAGAGAAAAGGAGACAAAATGCACCCTTGTCAAACACCAGAAGTAATGCTAAACCAATTGCTACAAGCCTTACCAACTCTCACACACGACTCAGTGTTATTACAGAGAGCTTTCATTATGTTAACTAACTTGTCTGGTATACCATATGATCTCACGATCAACCGCATATTATGGCGATCAACAGAGTCGAAAGCCTTTTAGAAATTAAGAAAGCTACAAGCAAAGGTTTCTGAAACTCTAAACATTTCTCAAGAATCTGCTTAAATGAAAGTATCAGTGGTTCCCGTGGGTCTCCTCCTCCAACCTACTCTGATCCTTTGGAGTCCTTGTGACCTGGCCATTTAGCCCATTGTGTGCAAAAAAGTGCCGTTCAGAGGTAAAACAACCAACCAACCCCTCTTTCTGAGGGCTTTAGGCATACTTTTCGTAACCCTATTCGTTAAACCAACAGTCTCTCTCTCTGCACAATATGCAGTCAAAGGAGGTTGCTGACTCCTTTACCTAACTTCATCATTACTTGCAAAGTTGAACCACCTGTGCCCAAGATACTGCATAAGCATCTAGTATCGAAAGCATCAAATTTTCTGTTGGTTTGTTTGCAAAGAATCCAAGTTTCACTACCATAACTAATCCTAGAAAGGACCAAACTATTATACATCCTAATTCTCCATACTCTTCATTGATTCTTAGAAGTCCAGCAGCAATACCTATATCTGTTACATAGCTGCCAAGATAATTAAACTGAGACACTTGCTCAAAGTTGCAACCATTCAGATTTACTGAACCACAACTTTCCTGACCAATTTTCATCACTTTAGTTTTCTCTCTGTTAATCACCAAACTTACTCTACTATCAGTCTCATCAGCAGATCTAATGAGAGATTTCATCTCATCGTCATTTGTCAAAAGTGCCAAATCACTGGCATAATCTAAATCAGAAATTTTCTGATCTCAAGACAATTTAACCCTAAAATCTTTCCCTTGCAGTGAATTTTGCAAAACAATGAATAATCAAATTAAAGAGGAAAGGAGACAACTTGCATCCTTGTCAAACACCAGGAGTAATACTAAACGAATTGCTGCAAACTTTACCAACTGTCACGTGATTTGCTGCTATTATAGAGAGGTTTCATTATGTTAACTAACTTGTCCGGTGTGCCATAAGATCTCATGATCAACAGAGTCAAAAGTCTTTTTGAAATCTATAAAGCTAGTAACCAGGGCCGTCGCCAGATTAGATTGTTTCCTGAGGCAAACATTTAAATATTGCACCTGATGGATTATAAGACAAAAATATAAGGAAATCTCCAATTGCTATTTTGTTTTTATTGCAAGAGAAACATTAATGCAAAACAATTATATAATAATATTAATTAGATGTTTGCTCTACGGGGATATCTCACAATAAAACTGTTTATAAGTTCTAAATTTAAATTATAAGCTGTGTCCGCCTCTATTGATATAGTTGCTAGAGCAACCAATCTTTCTTGGGTCATTGCTGTTCGCAAATAATTTTTAATCAGTTTAAACTTGGGGAAACTTCTGTTTGCACTTGAGTTAACACAACTGGTTGAGGAAAAGTAAAAGTGAATGGGTGGACCATCACAGGTGCTGTGAGCAGGCTGCCTCTATGCTACACCCTGTCAATGGTACTGCTAGTAACCATAAGTTTTTCAATCAATACATCCTCTACCACTTCTGAATCCACACAACTGATCGTGTAATTGTCCATAAACCAGAGACTTAATTTTATTAAGCCCAATCATCCAAAGAACTTCACCTGGAACAGAACGTAGGCTGATACCCCTATAGTTATCACAAGTACTGCAATCAACTTTTTAAAAAATAGGCATAACAATAGCTCTGGTAAAATACTTAGGAACCATGCCTTTATCATAAAAGATATTCATGATTTCAGTCAGCCATATAGTAATAGGTAAACATTCCCAGTTCCAAGCATTACAGTAGTAATATATACTATTGATGGGTCAATAATAGATTTTTTTTATTAGAATTTTTAAATATTTTTGAAGAAACTGAAATATCATCATCATCATCATCATCATCCTCTAGCAGCCATGGGCAATGGAGGTCCAACCAGACCGTGCATTTTATTTCTCCAAACAAGTCTGTCCTGAGCTACATCTACTGCATCTGGCCACTGCACACTAATTCTAACAAGGTCCTGTTTGACATTGTCTGCCCACTGCATCCTAGGTCACCCCCTCTTCCTGAGCCTTTAGGCAAACTGTTCGTAACCCTATTCACCAATCTATAATCATTCATACGGGCAACATTGCAAAAACCAACGGAGTCTCTCTCTGCACAATATGCTGCTTAAAGGAGGTTGCAAACTCCTTTGCCTAACATCATCATTAGTTAGAAAGTTGAACCACCTAATGCCCAAGATACTGAGTAAGCATCTGGAATAAAAAGCATCTAGTTTCCTGTTATCTTGTTTACAAAGTGTCCAAGTTTCATTACCATAACTAACCCTAGAAAAAACTACACTATTATAGTGTCTGATTTTAGTCTTTAGGTGTATACGCCTATTTCTCCACACTCTCCATAGATTCTTAAAAGTCCAGGCAGCAATCCCTATCTGTCTGTTAATCTCATGCCGCACATCACCATTATCTGTTACATAGCTCCCAAGGTAATTAAACTGTGACACCTGCTCAAGACTGCAACCATTCAGATGAACTGAATCACAGCCTGCCTGACCAATTTTCATCACTTTAGTTTTCTCTCTGTTTATAACAAAACCTACTCTACTACCAGTCTCATCAACGGCTCAAATGAAAGAGTTCATCTCATCAACATCATTTGCCAAAAGGGCTAAATCATCAGCATAATCTAAATCAGAAATTTTCCTATCTCCAGTCCATTTAAGGCCAAAATCTTCCCCTTGAAGTGAATTTCGCATAACATAATCAATAACCAAGCTAAAGAGAAAAGGAGACAAAATGCACCCTTGTCGAACACCAGAAGTAATGCTAAACCAATTGCTACAAGACTTACCAACTCTCACACATGACTCAGTGTTATTATAGGGAGCTTTCATTATGTTAACTAACTTGTCTGGTATACCATGTGATCTCACGATCAACCGCATATTATGGCAATCAACAGAGTCGAAAGCCTTTTAGAAATTAAGAAAGCTAGCAAGCAAAGGTTTCTGAAACTCTAAACATTTCTCAAGAATCTGCTTAAATGAAAGTATCTGATCTACACATCCCCTACCACTTCTGAATCCACATTGCTCATCATGCAATTGACTGTCAACCAGATTCTTAATTCTATTAAGCACAATCATGCGAAGAACTTTCCCTGGAACAGAGAGTAGGCTGATACCCCTATAGTTATCACAAGAACTGCAATCACCTTTTTTGAAAATAGGGATAACAGTAGTTCTGTTAAAATCCTTAGGAACCATGCCTTTATCATAAAAGATATTCAAAATTTTAGTCATCCAAGTTGTAACAGAAACATTCCCAGCTCTAAGCATTTCCATAGTAATTTCATCTACACCTGGGGATTTATGAAGTTTAAGTTTAGAAATAGCCAAAATAACTTCAGATTGTGTTATAGGACCAACATTAAAGCCACCAATGCATCTATCATCATTGCAAACATTGGGAATAGAACTAACCGTATTGTTTAGAATATCACTGAAATTCTGAGTCCACCTAGCCGTGACAGAATCCTCAACTTCTATCACCTTACCTAGCTTATCCTTCAAACCCTGTATACCTGTCTGTTTTCTACCGCACAAAACATGAACTATGTGGTACAGCTCTCTGCTGTTGTGCTGTCTAACTACTTCCTCAGCTTTGTCAGCCAAGCCATCAAGCCAAAGATTCTTATCAGCAGCTAACTGATCCTTTACACGTTTATTAAGTTCCCTGTAATGCTTTCTATTAGGACTAGTAGGGTATTGATTAAGGACATTCCTGCAGTTCTTTCTTTCCGAAATAAGCTCAAGTGTCTTATCACTCAGATAATTCTGACTTATCTGCTCCTTTTTTCCTAAAAGAGTACTGTTAGTGTCCAAAAAGCCTGTTTGAAATGATCCCATTCTTCCTCAACTTCAGTAGTAAGCATACCATGACTGTCATAATGACTAAGTAACCTATCATGGTAAGCTTTGGCTATAACAGGGTGTTTCAGAGCTTCAGTATTAAAAGTAAATTTTTTAACCCTAGCACAACACTTTTCAGTTTAAGTTGCAAGACACTTTTAACAAGGTAATGATCAGATCCAATTTCAGCTCCCCTATATGACCTGGTATTCCTAACAGAAATAGCCCATTTGCTGTTAATTAATATATAATCAATCATATTCTTATGCAGCCCATTTGGTGAAACCCATGTGTACTTATGTATGTCACGGTGTTTGTAATATGTGTTAGTTATTCTGAATCCATTAGTTTACTTACCTGTAGGAGATGTTGCCCACTGCCAGTGCAGCTACCAATACTATCATCATCATCATCCTCAAGCAGCCATTGGCTACGGAGGTCCAACGAGACCGCGCAGTTTAATTCTCCAAGCATATCTGTCCTGAGCTACATCTGCTGCATCCGGCCACTGTACACCAATTCTAACAAGGTCCTGTTTGACATTGTCTGCTCACCGCATCCTAGGTCTCCCCCTCCTTCTGACCGCTTGTGTGCACTTTTGCCACAAGCGTAATCTTCACCTGGATCCCGAGCTGCGGCTCGAGGGTAACATCATTCCAGTTGTGGCGGAGACCAAGTTTCTCGGTCTCATATTCGATCGGAAATTGACCTTTTTACCTCATATACGTCATCTCAGGTCCAAGTGCACGCGGGCATTGAACATCGTCAAGGTCCTCTTCTCCCTCTCTTGGGGGGCGGACCGATGTTCTTTGCTCCGCCTGTACCGTGCACTTGTCAGATCGAAACTGGACTACGGATCCCAGGTGTACAACTCGGCACGGGATTCGGTGGTGAAGGTGCTGGACCCCCTCCATCATCAGGCCCTCCGTGTTTGCACGGGAGCCTTCCGCACCTCACTGGTCCAGAGTCTTTACGTTGAGACCGACGAACCATCTTTATCTCTTTGCCGTCAGCAGTTGTCCCTACAATATGCTTCTAAATTGCAATCCCTGCCTGGCCATCCCACTTGGGACTGCGTTTTCAGTCCGAAGTGGGAACTACTTTACACTAATCGGCCGACTGCCATTCGTCCTTTCGGTTTGCGTGTCCGAGGTTACCTGCGAGATATCAACACCAGTCTCAATAGCATTGCACAGTCGACAGCTGAGCCACTACCACCTTGGCTCGCTGTTTCCCCTTCCTGCGATTTTTCCCTGTGCAGGACCGGGAAGGCCTTTACACCCGACTGTGTGTACCGGCAACTCTTTGCCAGCCATCGTGCTGCGCACCCGGACTTCCTGCCTGTCTTCACAGATGGCTCGAAGTCCGGCACATCAGTGGGATCGGCCATGGTCTGCTGTGATGTAATCATTGCAGACCAGATCCCACAGCAGTGTTCCATCTTCACTGCTGAGTTGCATGCTATCAGCATTGCCTTGGACCATATAGCAGCTAAGCATCATCGTCGGTGTGTGCTTTACACTGACTCGCTTAGCTCGCTACAGGCTTTGATCTCGGTGAGGCATCAGCCTCACCCAGTTCTTACTAAGATCCGCCAGCAGCTCCATCGTCTGGCAGCCACCACCACCATCCATTTCTGTTGGGTGCCTGGTCACGTCGGAATCGGGCAATGATTTGGCAGATTCTGCTGCTAGGTCAGCCACACCCCTGTCCAACTCTCCGTTGCCGGTTCCCTATCTGGATTTCCGGCAGCGTTTTACCACCGAGCTCCGGGCACAATGGCAGAGATCTTGGTCAGAACAGCTTACCAACAAGCTCTTTGAGATCAAACCTATCATCAAACCATGGCAGTCTTGTTACCACAGGAATCGCAAGGAGGAAGTTGTACTTGCTCGGCTCCGCTTGGGTCATTCATTACTCATTCGTTTCTTCTTCGGACGGACGACGTACCTAAGTGTGAGTTTTGTGACACCATTTTAACTATCAAACACATTTTAATATCATGTCAATGTTTTCACATGGAACGTCGTATGATTTTTAACTTTCACAATTTTACGTCCGAGCCCCTTACACTCGGACATCTTTTATCAGATCATTGTTGTTTTAACTCTGTTTTTCAATTTTTAAAATTTACTGGATATTTTAATCGCTTGTAGTTTTACTCTCTCTATATTTTTAACCCAGTCTGCTTACAGCTGGGTTATTTTTCTATTTTTATTAATTTAACATATTTTTACATTTGTTCCTTGTTGCTCTACATGTTTTATTTTAATGACATCTATTATTTTGTTGTTCTTTGTCGTTTATTTTTAACTTTGGTAAAGGGGTAACATGATTTTTATACTATTACCTTTTGGACATATGTTTGGCGCATTATAGCCTTTGTTGCTAATGCGCCAATAAACCCCAACCAACCAACCAACTCCCTCTCCTTCTGAGGCCTCTAGGCACACTGTTCATAACCCTATTCGCCAATCTATAATTATCCATACGGGCAACATGGCCAAATCACGGAGTCTCTCTCTGCACAATATGCTGCTTAAAGGAGGTTGCACACTCCTTTGCCTAACCTCATCATTAGTTACAAAGTTAAACCACCTAATACCCAAGATACTGCGTAAGCATCTAGAATCAAAAGCATCTAGTTTCCTGTTATCTTGTTTACACAGCGTCCAAGTTTCACTACCATAACTAACCCTAGAAAGAACCAAACTATTATACAGTCTAATTTTAGTCTTTAGGTGTATACGCCTATTTCTCCACAATCTCCATAGATTCTTAAAAGTCCCGGCAGCAATACCTATTTGTCTGTTAATCTCATGCCGCACATCACCAGTATCAGTTACATAGCTCCCAAGGTAATTGAACTGTGACACCTGCTCAAGACTGCAACCATTCAGATTAACTGAATCACAACCTGCCTGACCAATTTTCATCACTTTAGTTTTCTCTCTGTTTATAACCAAACCTACTGTACTACCAGTCTCATCAACAGCTCGAATGAAAGAGTTCATCTCATCAACATCATTTGCCAAAAGGGCTAAATCATCAGCATAATCTAAATCAGAAATTTTCGCATCTCCAGCCCATTTAAGGCCAAAATCTTTCCCTTGAAGTGAATTTCGCATAACATAATCAACAACCAAACTAAAGAGAAAAGGAGACAAAATGCACCCTTGTCGAATGCTAAACCAATTGCTACAAGACTTACCAACTCCCACACATGACTCAGTGTTATTATAGAGAGCTTTCATTATGTTAACTAACTTGTCTGGTATACCATATGATCCCACAATCAACCACAAATTATGACGATCAACAGAGTCGAAAGCCTTTTTGAAATCAACAAAGCTAGCACTAAAGGTTTCTGAAACTCTAAACATTTCTCAAGAATCTGCCTGAGTGAAAATATCTGATACACACATCCCCTACCACTTCTGAATCCACATTGCTCATCATGCAATTGGCTGTCAACCAGATTCATAATACTATTAAGCACAATCATGGAAAGAAATTTACCTGGAACAGAGAGTAGTCTGATACCCCTATAGTTATCACAAGAACTGCGATCACCTTTTTTGAAAATAGGGATAATAATAGCTCTGGTAAAATCTTTAGGAACCATGCCTTTATCATAAAAGTTATTCAAAATTTCAGTCATCCAAATGGTAACTGAAACATTCCCAGCTCTAAGCATTTCCGTAGTAATTTCATCCACCCCTGGGGATTTATGAAGTTTAAGTTTAGAAATAGCCAAACTAACTTCAGATTGTGTTATAGGGCCAACATTAAAGCCAGCAATGCATCTATCATCATTACAAACAATGGGAGTAGAATTAACCACATTGTTTAGAACATCACTGAAATGCTCAGCCCACCTAGCCATGACAGAATCTTCACCTTCTACAACCTTACCTTGTTTATCCTTCAATCCCTGTATACCTGTTCGTTTTCTACCACACAAAACATTAACTATCTGGTACAGCTCTCTGCTGTTGAGCTGTCTAACTGCTTCCTCAGCTTTGTCAGCTAGGCCATCAAGCCAAAGATTCTTATCAGTAGCTAACTGATCCTTTACACGTTTATTAAGTTCTTTGTAATGCTTTCTATTTGGACTAGTAGGGTACTGATTAAGGACATTCCTGCAGTTCCTTCTTTCTGAAATAAGCTCAAGTGCCTTATCACTTAAATAATTCTGTCTCCTCTGCTCCTTTTTCCCTAAAAGAGTACTGTTAGTTTCCAAAAAAGCCTGTTTGAAATGATCCCATTCTTCTTCAACTTCAGTAGTAAGCAAACCATGAACATCATAATGACTAAGTAATCTATCATAAGCTTTAGCTATAACTGGGTCTTTCAGAACTTCAGTATTAAAAGTAAATTTTTTAACCCTAGCACAACAGTTTTTAAGTTTAAGTTGCAAGACACTTTTAACAAGGTAATGGTCAGATCCAATTTCAGCTCCCCTATATCACCTGGTATTCTTAACAGAACTAGCTCATTTGTTGTTAATTAATGTATAATCAATCATATTCTTATGCAGCCCATTGAGTGAAACCCATGTGTACTTATGTATGTCACGGTGTTTGTAATATGTGTTAGTTATTCTGAAACCATTGAGTTTACTTACCTGTAGGAGATGTTGCCCATTGCCATTGCAGCTACCAATACCAAAAGGGCCTATTACTCCTCCCCAAAGGTCAGAGTCGGTACCAACTTTGGCATTGAAGTCACCAAGAACAAGGGTAATATCTCCTTTCTTGACAGAATTCAAAATATCCTGAAGTTGTCCGTAAAACCTATCCTTCTCATCCTCATCTGAATCCTCAGTGGGGGCATAACAGCAGATAACATTCAAGTGTTTAATGCTTGTCTGAAATTTTGCTGTAAGAAACCTTTCATTAATGCACTCATATCCTAGAAGAGCATCACTAGCATATCTGCTGAGCAGCAGACCCATGCCTTGGTGATGCTTTCCATCCTCCCTCCCTGTAAAGAGAAATTTAAAGTTATTTTTAAGTATCTCACCTTTACCTGTCCATCTGGTCTCTTGCAAGCCTAGAATATCTAGGTTATAGCTCTGGAATTCCTGCATGAGGACATCAAGAGAATAATCTCTATGTAATGTTCTCACGTTCCACGTTCCTGCAGAGAGAAAATGATTAGTAGGAATTTTTAAAGAAATTAGGTTTATTGAGATTGGTAGGGCCAACAATATCAAACAGCCCCCTGATCGCAGGCATGGGGCAAAGACCTGTTCCTTCTCCGCTAAAGGCTGAAGTCACCGATGCTGGTAGGAACTTCAGGCACCACCTTTTCAAGTGGACTTTTTCAAGAGCCATATGACCTGCCTGAGACACATTACTCCAGTTTAGGCTTGACGATGCCCAACTAGCTAAGTAAGGTTCAGGTACCTGCGATGGCCTCTGATTAGGATTATCCACCAGCTGATATAAGGTATCCCATGCCTCTGTTCACTTAGATCTGGCAACCCAGAAGCAAACAGAAAACACAGCAGCAGACTCTCCCTCAACAGAGGCCCACCAGTGCAGCAAGTCCAGGATCCATAATCAAGCTCAAATCCATAAACAAGTCCAGTCTAGTAGGTATAAATGGTCAGCACCAGGACCCTGTGAAGTTGACCACTCCTCAGCAGGGTTTCCTTCTCATCCTCATCGGCATCCTCAGTGGAGGCATAACAGCAGATAACATTCAAGTCTTTAACACTTGTCTGAAATTTTGCTGTAAGAAACCTTTCATTAATGCACTCATATCCTTGAAGAGCATCACTAGTGTGTCTGCTGAGAAGCAGACCGACGCCTTGTTGATGCTTATTGTCGTCCCTCCCTGAAAAGAGAAATTTAAGATTATTTTTAAGAATCTGACCTTTATCTGTCCATCTGGTCTCTTGGAAGCTGAGAATATCTAAATTATAATGGTGGCCATATCCTGTGCACATTAAAGAACACACTGGATGGCCTTGACGGGAGGCTACCATCTGTCTCCAAACAGCTGTTCCAGTGTGTCCTCTACCCCAACCTTCTCTGAGCCTTTGGAGTCCATGTGAACTAGCCATTTAGCCCATTATGTGCAAAAAAGTGCCGTTCAGAGGTAAAACAACCCAAACCCAACCCATCCAGCATCTTGTAAGTTCAATGCCCTTGCGAATTCAGGGTGTTCTGAAGGCCAAGGATGGCACAATACACTACTAGGTTGATGTACCTAATAAACTGGCATCTCAGTGTAGTAGCACTAGAAGATTTACCACATTGCTTGGGTCTGATACTCGGTTGTTTATAGATACTCTCAAGTGTTTAGTAGATGGCAATTCCTATACACAGGCTTTCATTTGGCATAATTCATTTTTAGACTGATTGCAATTCTCGTTCCAAGCCGTAGGAGTTGTGCATGCACAACTCCAACGTTTGATTGTCAGCTACTAATGTGCACGTGTCTGCATCATATATATGTATACCCCTCTTGCATCATCCCCTCTTGCATCATACCCCTCTTGCATCATAGTTAGCACGATCGTCAGATTATGCAAATGTTTTCCCAGCGTGCAACAGACATGCCGGATTTGTGCACAGCATGTTATAACTAAGTTATATTAGGTCACAGAGTTAGTATAGTAGTGACATTAGGTCACTCAGTCAGAATTAGTTTTGTGAAATAGTGTAGTTAGAATTGACAATTAGTGGAGAGAGTGCTGTTAGTGGAAGTTGAGATGTAGATAGATGTGAATTTTCAGTACTCCATTTTTGTATTCTTCCACTGTTGGTGAGTCTTCGAATTTTTGGAAATAAACTTTGTTATAGAAACTTTTGAATTTTTGCTATTTTCCTCTTGAGCAACATAAATTGATTTTTCATTAGATTTAAACTTTAATTAAACTGGACCATCCTTTTTGAATTCTTACTCGATAAGTAACGCTATATATGTAATGAACCCTATTTCAACTTCTTTATTTGGCAAGTTAAAATTGCCTGGCCCCCGACAAAGCTAATCGGAATTTTGAATAAATTTGGATCAGACAAAAGGCCCAACTTGAAAAGTTAATGATCTTGGGAACATTACATCCTCCCTTTTTATTTGGGGGAGAGGAATTGGAATAATAATTGGTGTAACCCTGCAGGTGGCTGGGATGGGTTCTCTCTGCCACACCTATATACAGTATGGTCCTATAGTGTTACTGACATGGCAGCACTGCCACACAGCAAATGCTTGCAACTTACTGTGCCATTTAATAGCTAACAGAGGGACAGAAGTCTAATGCTTTGAGGGTTAAATCATATTTAGAAAACAGAGAATAATATATAACATTTAAGAACTTAAAAGAACAATAGTTTAGTAATGAAAAATGGTGCACCTCAAGGATCCATTTTAGGTCCAATATTATTTTTGATATAGATAAATGACTTAAATGGGAAATTGATATCTTTTATGACTGTGTGTTATATGTACATCCTTTAGTGACTGAGTCTTTTTTAAAAGTCATACATACCCCCACTCCCTACAACTTCATATTGTGTCAACAAGTCGTACTGTGAGTCTTTTTTTAATATATATTACAATACTGCGAGTCTTTTTTTAAAATATATATTACAATACTGTGAGTCATTCATCCCCCCACCCTCTACAACTTACCATCATGGTTATTGTGTTAAAGATATTCCTTATTCTCTAGTTGTTAAATTGACCATTCTGTAACAAATTATTCTATTTCCAGTAATAGTTGTTTCATTTTATAGCTATGCATCTGCATTATGGTGATCTCACTGATAGTTCATGTTTAGTAAAACTAATTTGCCAAGTACAGCCAACAGAAATATATAATTTGGGAGCACAAAGTCATGTAAAGGTAAGGTATTTACATTTTTCATTTTACAAATTTCATGCACTTAAAGTATAATTTGAAGAATAATTTAGAAAAATGCAGAAGCATGTAGGAAGATGTTGAAATCATTAATGTTATATATTTCAAATTTTAAGCTTAACCCTTCCAAGGTTCTGCCTGAAAAACTGGCTTATATCCAACCTATCAGCTATTTTTTCACTATGATCAGCCAAAAGAAATTTATAACTTTTTTTGCCAAATAACTAATGAAAGGAATTATAGCAAATATATATATATGACAAATTAATCAGCATTTATTTCTTGATTTTTCAGAAAATAAAATATTTAACTAAAAAGATAACTAGTTTTATTTGAATAGGGCAATTTTAGAGTCATGTAGTAAAAGAAAAGGAACAAAAGTTTAAAACGTACATGATAATACTGTTAAAAAGTATTGAATATGCCACTTTATCATAATCCTTAACTCAATTGATTTATATACATTAGTGCTAATGTCTTGATGTTAGTAAGTAATATGAATGACACACCCAGATGTTTCACAATTCAGAGACTGCATGCCATCTATAAGGAGTGTGCCACGTTACCACTGAATTTAACATTGAATTAACATTGAATAAACTGATTTGCACTAGCGATGATGCAAGAGGGGCGTGTCCTTCCATGTCCTTCCAGCGATGATACAAGACGGGCGTGTCCTTCCATGTCCTTCCAGCGATGATACAAGACGGGTGTGTCCTTCCAGCCGTTTTCATAAATTGACCATCGTATGCTTGCACTAGTGATGATGCAAGAGGGGCGTGTCCTTCCATGTGCATTAGCAGTTGACAATCAAAAATTGGAGTTGCAGAACTCCTCTAATGGTTTGGATGGAGAGAAATGATGATCCAACTGAAATATAATGCCCCAATATAATAATTGTAATGTAAATAAAGTAAAACTGGTTAAGGAAAAGTGAAAGTAAATGGATGAACCATCGCATCATCCCCACACATGAAGGGCTTCCACATTTCTCAATAATCTTCTTTTTCTACGTCGGGGAGAAGTCAGTACCATTTAGGTAAAACTCAGCACCAACATCCTAGGATGAACAGCACTATAGAAGTAAAGTTCCTTCCTCGGTCAAAACCTAAATTTAATCTAAGTCCACAAATAAGGATATACAATCCAAGTTGCCTCGGTTCCCATGACATCTTGATGCTAGTAGTTGAAGTTATGCTTATGATAAAGTTCAGCACAGGAGCTACCAGTCTTACACTGAGTTGGTTTCTTAGGAGAGGACATAGGTATATGCCACTATAGTTGTTGTAAGTTACAACATTCTTATGAGATTTGACATCAATTTTGCATTCTTTAGGTTGTGTAACTGATGTACTTGTTGTTGATGTTAGCAAAATGGACTACCAGTCTTTCGCAACTCAATGTACTGAGTTGCTGAGATTTTATCTGTTATTGATGATTTTTGCTTGAAATCACATTAATAATATTATAGTTGCCGTAGATGGCTGCATTCTTCTCTCCTATGTTATTACTTTTAGTTTTTCAAATTTGAAGTACTTTACAGATCAAATTGCAGTTCAATTAACAGTTCAAATTTGAACTCTTCAAGCAACTTAAGTTAAAAGATTACTTTAACTGTGTAAGTATTCCATTGAATAAACTGATTTTAGTCTTTAAGTTTAATGATAAAACCATTAACTAAAATGATAGCGACATGTTTTGCTGTAATGCTCCAAATTGCCACTTTCTTTTCTATGGACCCTGTAACCGATACAATTAATTATTTTCCAGATAGTTTGGGTGCCAGGCAATTAATCTTGCCAATACAGTTAAATGAGGGTGCTTCTTTTAGTATGATTAATGTTATTTAGCAGAAAAGAATTTAAATCAAACAATTTTCAATCATTAGAGTTAATTCTAGTTAAAATGTCAAATTCTGCTCAAGGGAAAAAATTGGAAAGTCAAAAACATTTCATAAAACAAATAAAGTTTATTTTAAAAATCTAGACTCACCAAAGTGCAACTTCTTTCTTCAAAAATATCCGAGCAACTAACTGCTCACTCTAACAAAACTGCTCCTCTGAGCTCCAACAAAACCACTCCTCTGAGCCTCAACACACTCTCTCCAACATTCTAACATTCTGTCTCACTACTAATTACATGACCTAATGTCACTTACATTACATGAGGCATGTAACTGACACGTGTGTTGCACACTGGGAAAGTCCATTTGCATAAATCGACCATCAAATGCTTGCACTAGCGATGATACAAGACAGGCGTGTCCTTCCAGCCGTTTTCATAAATTGACCATCGTATGCTTGCACTATCGATGATGCAAGAGGGGCGTGTCCTTCCATGTGCATTGGCAGTTGGCAATCAAAAATTGGAGTTGCAGAACTCCTCTAATGGTTTGGATGGAGAGAAATGATGATCCAACTGAAATATAATGCCCCAATATAATAATTGTAATGTGAATAAAGTAAAACTGGTTAAGGAAAAGTGAAAGTGAATGGATGAACCATCGCATCGTCCCCACACATGAAGGGCTTCCACATTTCTCAATAATCTTCTTCAATCAAAATACACACACCAGCCACTGAATTAGAAACCTTTATGCAAATGTACTTAAACATCACTTGCACAGTGTATATGCAAAATATGTGGTCATGTGCATCACCACATAATCTAGGCAACTATTTAAGACTGCTGCTCATCAGTAATCATCAGTAGTGTTGATCACAATGGGAAAAACAAAGGATCTTTCAGGGTTCGATAAAGGGCTTATTGTGGGTGCTTGTCTGGCTGGAGCAATGATTTTAAAAACAGCAGAGCCGACTGGTTTCTCAAAAGGTTAGATATCTTGGGTCTTTAATCAGTGGAAAAATAACCCACATTGCTTGTTGAAGAGGCATAAGTGTGGTGTGGCGACAATCTGTCAGGAACTAGATAACCGTCATCTGAAAAGACTTGTATGGAGAAACAGGACTTCCTGTGTGCAGCAATTAACTGAAGCATTCAATGAAGGCTGTTCCCAACCCATATCTCAGCAAATTATGTGCAGGGAATTTGAAGAGGATCTGTATTAGCAGTTGCATGCTTATACGGAAACCACTGATTTTAGTGAAGAACCAGAAAGTTCCTCTTCAGTGGTGTCAGGAACACCATGACTGGTTGTTGGAAGACTGGAAAAAAGTCGTGGTCTGACAAGTCACAGTAAACTTTGTTCTGTACCGACGGTAGACAGAGTTTGGCGGGAGCCCCATGAAGCAATGGACCCAGCTTGCCTTGTAAACACAACTCAAGGTTCTAGAAGTGGTGTCATGGTGTGGGGCACGTTCTGTTGGTATGGAATGGATTTCCTGATATTGCTGGAAGGTCGGGTGTCTTCCAAGATTTATCTGAATATTGTTGCCGATCAAGTCTATCCTGCAATGTCGACTTTTTATCCAGCAGGTGACAGCTGTTTCATGGATGACAATGCTACTGTTCATCGCGCAAGATGTGTTTAGCAGTGGTTCAGCGAGCATTACAGTGACTTCCATCTTCCCTGGCCACCACAAAGCCTGGATCTGAACCCCATTGAGAATGTATGGGGCATTAGAAAAACAGATCCGGGAGCAAAGTCCTCTTCTGTCAAATCTGAGCTAGTTAAAGCACTGTCTAGTGAACTCCTGGTATGCTGGAGATGTAAAGGCACTCCAACACCTTGGGGAATCTATGCCAAACCACATACGCTTTAATTTGGGCTAAAGGAAGTCCAACTTGGTATTGAATAAAGGTTTCTATTTCAGTGGCTGGTGTGTGTATTTAATCTATGAATTCTGTTTATCTTGAAGTTGCCCATCAACCAAATTTCGAATTCCATTAAGCATAATAGTGCAATGATATTTACCTGGAACAGAAGGTAGACTGATGCCACTGTTATTATCATGAGAACTGCAACCACCTTTCTTGAGTGTAGGGATAATAATACATCTAGCAAAATATTTACAAGTAGCTCCTTTATTATAGAAAGCATTCAGAATTTTACTCAGCTATGTGACAACAGAAACATTTTCAGCCGAAGTGTTTCAGTAGTAATTTCATCTAACCCTGGTGACTTGTGTAATTTTCAGAAAGCCATTGCTTCAGAACATGAAATGGAACCAATGTTAATGATAGTGATACATCAAATGTTAGTACAAAAATGAGAGTAAGAACTAACTATATTGTTCAGACTATCTCTGAAATGCATATCCCATCTGGCCATCACAAAAACTTCACATTCAATAACGTTGTCCTTATCCATCAACCCTTCTATGCCATTGTGTTTTTTCAGACACAAAATGTTTACTATCTAATAAATTTTGTTGTAATTTCTAGCAGCTTTCTCTGCTTTATCAGCAAAGCTGTCAAGCCAAAGATTCAACTGATGATTTATATATTTATTAAGCTCTCTGTAATGCAGTCTGTTAAGACTAATAGGGTGTTGATTTAGCTTATTGTTACATTTCTTTCAGAAATAAATAGCATTTGCCTTATAACTTTATTTCACATGCTCTGTTTTACCCAGAACAGTATTGTTGGTTTCAAGAACAGCCTGTTAAAATTGCCCCATTCAATCTCAGTTGTAAACAAACCACAATTGTCATAATGAATGAGTAATTTATTGTGGTAAACTTTGCTATTTAAGGGTCTTTCAGAGCTTCATTTAAATGTTTTTTTTTTAAAATTAGCACATTTCATAAGCTTCAGTTGTGAGATACTTATAATAAAGTAATGGTCAGCTTAATTTCAGCTCCCCTATAATGATCTGGTGCTCCTAACAAAGCTAGCTTATTTTCTGTTAATACATAATGCTATTACCCATCAGGTGAACTTCATGTGTGTTTTTAAATATTTCAGTGTTTATAGTAAGTGTTAGTAATATTCAAGCAATTATGTTTACTTACCTGTAAGAGATGTTCCCCATTGCTCTGAAAACTACCAATGCCAAAAGAACTTAACACTCCTGCCCAGATACCAGAGTCAATACCAATACGACATTGAAACCATTCAGCAAAAGAGCAGTAGATCTTTTTTTTAGCCACTCAGAATGAGCTCCCTGTATTTGGTGAGGAGACAACCTTGTAAGATTCTGCTAGTTTGGGTACCTTCACTAAATGCTCACCTGTATGTTTGCCATGCATTGCAACCCCGTGGAAAGGAGGATCCTGGTGGTAGTTTTGTGATCCCCTTCTGTCTCTCCCCAGCTCATGACTAGTTCAGTTCCCTTCAGCCTGTATTGTCATTGGGGAGCCTGTTCTTTGCAGGGCTCAGCAGTGCTTTTAAGGGCCTCCACTACACACTGCTTCAGGTAAGTGGTAAGTTCTGGGGTGGCTTCCCTAGGGCCAGTTGTCCTGGTTTTGCTAGGGTCAATCATGCAGTAAGTTCCTTACCCATGTCCAAGTACAGATCTTCATGATACAAGGTTTGCAGTCACTGTCTTGTATAAGTATGGTGCCCAAGCAACCCTGGCATCTAATTGAGTGTCTCTTTGTTGAGTTCCATGATGGGTGTGAACAGCAGGCACTGAATCCTTATATATTTAATGATTAATTCGCAAAGTAATTCATCTACCCTGAGTGCCAAAGGGCACACCATAATAAACCATATTATTTTTTTTCCTTCTCATCATCTTTTTTACCTTCGTCTTTTATCTGTTTTTCACCCTTCCTCCAATTCCTCGTCATCTGTTCAATGAGGGACCAGTTAATTGGGGATATGTTTCCATTTTTCATTCAGAAAGGTTTGAAAGGTCTTGTTTGCCAAAAGCCATTGTGCCTAAGATCTGGTAACTTGTCAAGACTGTGTGCACTAAGCATTCTGAAGTGCTCCTGAAGATCACAATGATTGATGTGATGCCTGTTTTAGTGTCACTTTATCAGTTGCTGAATTCTTTTTGTAGGATGGTCTTGGAGTGGGACCTCATCATTGTTACTGAGTAGGAGCTCCATTCGGAGTTGCCCCCACTGGGAGTAACTGTAATCAGATGATTTGGTAAGTTTTGATAGAAAATTTTTTCTCACATGGACACTAATTGTTATGTTTGCCATCAAAGCTGGCTACCTACATTTGTGAGGTGTGGTTGGACGTGCTCAATCCTCTGCATTACTTTAATGTCAGAGGTATGGCTATGCTTGCACAGCTTACTGTGGTAAATCCATATGTGCTCACTGTGGCAGTGTGCCAGATTGCACAGCTGAGAAGGCAACATGTGTCTATAGTGGCATCCATCTGACATTCTCATGCGACAGCACTAGATGGAAGGAAAAGAGAGAGGTATAACACCTCAAGATGGTAAATAGCATTTCTTACCCTGAACTGAGAAACCTTGATGCACCATCCTCTCTGTTTTACCAAGTGTCTTATAATGGTGCTGCTATTGGAAAGACCACTATTCCATTGACTTTGGTAGCAGTGGAAATATACCATCCTCTTTCTCAGCTGCAATGAAGTACCTCATGGGGAAAATGAAACCCAAGTCAGTTCAGCCTTGATATCGACCCTGGTTTTAATTCCTACATTTGGGTCTTCCACTTCTACATTTGGGAGGCCTCCTTCACTACTCTAGAAGCCAAACCTTTAAAGACAAAGAGGAACTCACCAGGGCAGAAGAAACAGACAGTGTCACTTCCTCATGGCAGTTTAGGATCCTAGTCCCTCGGATGATTCTGAGTTAGTGAACACAAATTTCCCTCATTTTAATAAACCATCACTGGCAGAGGTTCTTTTAAACAAAAAATCTTTATCCACTAACTTCTGTATGACTCCTACTCCCCATATTTATATAATGGGATTTTCATGGATTCCACAGAAATTCTGAAAACATCAAAATCATCATTTTAACATACAAGCCCATCTGTGTGTTCTGCACAAGACTTATTTGTAGGCAGTTTATGCTCGCACAATCAAGCATTTTTCTCTTGTCTGGTGGGATAGGGATAAAGATGGTCCAGTTCACGATGGTGTCGCTGTCCTTGTGTGTGCCACCATTCTCCATTCCATCTACTTTGTCAGCACTCTAGAGATGATGGCCATATGCCTCTTTGTCTGATTCGTATTGACTGTCTGTTCTGTTTATCTTCCACCTTAAAATGCCATCTTTCAGGCAGGCAATAATCTCATCATATAGCTGTCATCTCCCTTTTTTTCATGAAGAACTTCCTCCACTGGTGTCAGTACTGCCCAAAAGAGGACAGTCCCCATTAAAGTTCTTCATGAAAAGAAGGGAGAGCGACAGATCCCCAAATTAGTGGTCAAGGATAACCTCCCCCACTGCTGTCAGTACTGTGCAAAAGAGGACAGTGCCCATTATCCTTGACCACTAGTTTGGAGGTCTGTCGCTCTCCCTGTTGAACACAGTTGTCAGTACATATTTTCACTCCTCAATCCATACTCTCATTGCCATTGATCTTTCTATCTGTTCCTCCCCAATCCTTCCACTCTTTACATGGGAAGTTGAAGAAACTAGGGCTTTCAACTATCCTTTTTTGAGAAAGGCAATCCTTATGAAATGATGACCTTCCTACTTTCTTTCGGCAAAAATGTCCTTTCATAAAAAATCACTGATGATAGGAAATTTTGCAGGTTCTAAGGTCTGGTTCACACGTGAAATGTGGAACACATTGAATGCATGCAAGCTGATTCAGATGTAGCTCTCTGAGTGTCTGTTTTGCACAACTACTTCATGTGTGAACATGTTATCAGATTTGAGCAAAAAGAGTTGGTTGGCAACATAGAGGTTGACCACAAATGAAGGAGAGTACAAATAGGTAACTTCCATGGACTCCATGGTTATAATGAAATGATTGCAGCACCTCTTTTGGTCAGGTCCCAAACTTTTAAAGAGCCATACATCATTTTCCTTGTTCAGTACAATTAAGCTTAACATATGCAGCTTACATTTTACTTAGAACATATCATTAGCCTGTAAATTTTTCATAATGCATTGAACTGCAAAGGAAATGACTTAGCAAGTGATTAATTCCTTCCAAGCTTAAATTCCTTCCTTGGCAAAATAAAACGTTAGCAACCCTTATGAAAGTGATCATCTTCCTGTGATATGTAATATATGGGGGAGGGGGGGGGGTCAAGGTGTTGTAAGTTCATGGTGAAATTAGCTTCCAATATAAGTGGCTCCCTACACCAGTCACAACAGAAGGGCGAGATAGTGGAGGTAGAAGAAACTGCCTCCCAGCTATCTCTTGAAGCTAATAAGAGTACTAATCTCGAGAAGGAAATAAAGAGAACATTAGACTTTGCAGAAGAGGCCAATGTTCTGAAAGAAATCAGTGACCAGTCGGAAGTGCGTTCGCTGCAGCTTCACATCATGGTGATTACCAAGTAGACAGGTGATGGAGTAGTCGGTGGTTCCTATATCATGAAGCTTCTGGAATAAAGCTTCCCTTTCGGCATTGTAGTGGGAACAGTTGAGCAGAATGTGAGATACAATCTCAGGTGTGCTGCAAGTGGTACAGTTTGGACTGTAAGCTGTGCCGAGAGTGTGAAGTATAGAGTTGCTGTAGATGACACCAACTCAGAGATGATGAAGAAGGGTCTCCTCAGATCTGTGGAGATTACCGAGGTTAGGAGCAGTGAGAGAAGGTCAACCAGGTACCTGAATGAGGAACAGCTGCTGTCCTTCAACCACTGAACAAGACGATACTGGCTCATCAGTTGTGATACAGAACTGTTGCAGTCACTGAGAGAGAGAGGGTAATTACTTACACACCTCTGACTCTCCAGCGCCTCTTTCGCAGTGTGATCAGCGAGCTCATTGCCAGGTATCCCTACATGGGAGGGGATCCACTGGAAATGAACCGTGATTCCGACAGAAGTGACTTTGGAGCATGTCTCCATGATCTTCTGGATGAGGAAGGGGTTGTAGCTCTTGCTGTCTCGCTTGTGGAGAGCTTCCAAGGCTGACTTTGAGACACAGAGGATGACAAAGTTGCCACCCTCAAGGCTGAGGATGAAGAGTACAGCTTCAAGGATAGCACAAGTTCTGCACTGGTGGAGGAAATGAGATGTGGGAGACAGAAACCTCTAGCAATGCCTGTATCAGGGATCAGGGTCGGCCACTGGATCTGAGTCACTCTTTCGACCTAGAGAAAGGACAGTGACATTGCTCATAAGATCACTGTTTCTCCAGGGTGGAAGGTCAGGGAAGAGCGTATTGCTAGCAGTGGAGCTGGCAGGGACAACTTGGTCATAGAAGTCAGCAACAGACATGGCATTGGCAGAGTCTGGCATGTTTTGCAACTTCCTGAGAAGCTCATAGTTGAAAGTGGAGGGAATGGAGCTTCGAGAGATGACACAGTATCTCTCTCTTCCAGTACAGGTGGAAAGGCATGTCATCAACCTCTGCAATGACAGATGCATTTGGTGTATTAGGGCAGAGTCCAAGACAGATATAGTGTGTATAGTGGCCAACTTGCTCAGCAGTGAAGTAGAGGCATTGCTCAGAAGGTGACCACGGTAGTTGATGCAGGAGAGGATCAAGTGCTGGTACAAGATCAGGAGGGTCTTGCAGGAACTTTCCCAGTGGATACCAGCAAGGAAAGACAGTATATTTCTCTGCACAGTGGCAACTGTCTTAAGATGCTGAATGTGTGAGGTCCCCAGGTCAGCCTGTTGTCCAAGACCAGACCAACGAACTTATTCTCTTTGGTGATCTTGATGTGGTCTGGCCCAAGCATGAGGCTAGGGAAGGTGGGCGGAAAGTGTTTCTTTGTGAGAACCATGGCCACAGTCTTATCGGTGGAAAGAGTGAGGCTTAGGTTGTGAAAGAACTTGACGACTGTGGCCACAGCTCATTTCATCTTGAGCTGAGCATAGGAGGGGTCCTAGCTAGGGAACCAGATGCAGATGTCATCCATATAGATGGAAATGCCCACTCTATTCTTGAATCGAGAGGATAGGCCTGACAGCAAGATGTTCAGTAACATCGGGCTGAGGACACCCCCTTGAGGTACTCCATGATAGATAATGTGGGAGGCACTGAGTGTGTTGCCCAGCTTCACACGAACTGTCCTCCTGTTAGAGAGATAAGCCAAGATCCAGTGGATGATGTTGCCTCTGAGGCCGAGATCATGGAGCCTGCAGAGAATATCCGAATGGGACAGGGAGTTGAATGCCTTCTAAATGTCAAAGAAGACAGCGACTATAGTCTGTCCCTTGGACAGTGCCTGATCATCAGCAGAGGTGAATTCGATAAGATTATCAGACATGCCCCTCCCTTTGTGGAAACCTGAGAGGCTGTCAGAGAGGTCCTTGAACTCTGGATACCATTCTAGGTGTCCAAGGACCAGTCTCTCTAAGATCTTGCAGAGGCAAGATGATAGAGCAATGGTCCTGTAAGAGCTCAGTGGTGGGTTTTTCCTTCTTCAGGATAGGCATGATGTGTGTTGCCTTCCATGAATCAGGTACTGTGCAGGTGGTCCAGAAATGATTGAAGGCTTTAAGAAGCACAAGCAGAGCCTCAGGTGACAGGTTAGCTAACCGAGTGTAGCTGACACCGTTAAAGCCTGGGGCTGACGAGCATTTCAAAGCCCCAATTGCAGAGGTGAGTTCCTGCAAGGTGAAAGGATCATTATAGCAAGGCTCAGTCCCAGAGCAGAGCTGCTGAACTGTATCCTGATCAGTCACCAGTGGGGCAGGAAGGGAAGAGGTGAGGTGTCGCAAGAAGGCATTAGCAGTGGCAGCTAAATCCTCCCCATGGGACAGGGCTAGGTTATGGAAAGGTAGGGCAGGCTGCGGCTTCTCCATCAGGTTCCTGATGTACTTCCAGACTTTCCCAGAAGGGGTGAAGACACTGATGCTGGAGCAGAAGAATCACCATCTGAACCTTTCACAGTTGTTCAGATACCTTCTGATTGCAGCATGTAGCCTTCTAGCATGAAGAATGTCTGGATATCTACCAGAGCGGCGGGTGCACCTTTTGGCTCCATAGCAAATGGTGCAAAGCCGCTTATAGTGGATATCCAGAGGAGGAAATTGCCTGGGTGTTGAGATCGTAACAGTGTCTTTAATCTTTTGATCCTGGCATTAGAAGCACCAGTGAGGCCTCTGACACTGAACTGAGATCTATAGCTTCGATGGCGGTGAGTCCTTCAGACGAGATCTGCTGAAAGAGCTGCCAATCAGTTAGCTTCGACTTTCTTCTCAGAGCTGCAGGTCCTTTGGGAAGCAAGGAGATGTGCAGTGGGAAGTGGTCACTGCCCTAGGTGTCAGGGTCAGCTGACCAGCTGAGGCTTTGACCAACGCTGGAAGAACAGAAGGTAAGGTCAATGGAGCTGTAGGTATTCAGAGGTCTGTAGGACATAGGCAAGCCATCATTGGCGATAAAGAGATTGTGCTGCTAGATGACATTCTTGATATCCTCCCCTCGCTGGTCACTGATGTCTCCGCCCCACAATGGACTGTGGGCATTAAGGCTCCCACAGAGAATTCAGGGATGAGGGCACTGCGATAGAATATCCTGTAATGTGGATACAGGAAAGGCAGTGGAAGGCCAGATGTAATAGGATATCAGGGTGATATCATGGTTGTTTAGCCAGATGCAGCAAGCTATGAAATCACTGTTTGCATCAGTGAAAGTGAGATCAATAGCATGATGCGTGACATTCTTGTGCACAAGAATCGCAGTATTGTGGGAGAGTGGATGACTCTTGCTTGTGTGCACAATATAGGGCTTGAAGACATAGTGAACAGGGAGGTTAGCCTCATAGAAAGCAAGGATGGAAACTGGCATGATGTAGTTCCTGATGTCAGCAGCCTTGCTCCTTAAGCCCCTGCAGTTCCACTGAAGGATGGAAGGGATGTTGGACACTCCATTGGCCCTGCTCATAGTCGGGGTGGAAGGAAGGAACTTTGGAGAAAAACTAGTCTACATAGTCTAGCAGTCCACAAAGTGCGATATGAGGGAGGCCAACTGGTTGAGATTCCTCAGGTAGAGCGAAAGTTATGACCTTGATGACATCCATAAGTAGAGAGAATGGTGGGCAGGAGGACCGTGTCCCTTTGGTCCTTCCTGAAATCCTGATGTGTCAGGGACAGGAGTCTACTGCAGAGGTTGCAGCAGACTCCCCTCAACAGGGACCAGGGAAGCAGTGCAATTTCAAGGGTTACTGCTACACACTACTTTGACCTCTGCTTCAGGTAAACGAGGTCCTGGGATGCCCCCCCCCCCAGAATCAATGAGCTGCTGGGCTGAACCTTCTAGGGCCAACTACGCAGTACAGTGAGTGCCTTGCCCATGTCCAGGTACGAGTCTGTAGGTTTCCCCACATATTTTTATAGTTTTGTAGTTACTTTTATTTTGTTATGTCAGTTCGGTTCTTCCCACCTTTTCTTTTATTTTTTCACTTATTTTATTTTGTGATGACAGTTTAGTTCTTCATATTTTTATTTTTCCTTTTATTTATTTGTGAGGGTTTGACTCATCGTCTGTGTGGGTATAGTGCCTGTGCTGCCTTGGTGCCCAATTGGGCGTCCCTATGTTGGGCTCTATGGTGAGTGGGAACCATGGGCACTGAACCACAAATTTAATTATTATGAAATCAATTATTTCAATAGCTTCTACCTCGTCTGCTAAGAGGTTTTGACATGAGAATCTGCCCTCATTGTCTCCTTCACGTTTAGAAATGTTGCCTCCAAGTCGGGGCCTGCTCAAAGTTTCTGGGGAGGAGATCCTCTCGGAGATCTCCACCCAAGGAGTAAAGCAGTCTACTAAGTTTCACAGCACTGTGATGATAAGTTGGCACCCATTTGGGTACTAATATTCACTTTCAACATTCCACACCTGCTTACTGCCATCAAGGCTTATATTGCAAGGTATATTATATATTACCTATATTGCAAGTTGTTTATATATATTACTTATATTTCAAGGTACAACCGTACATTCTGAACCCTCTGCATTGTTTTCAATGCCAGAGGTATGGCCATGCCTGCACACAGCATGCAGGGGTAAACCCACCTGTGCTCATTGTAGCAGTTAGAATCATCTTGATCCTGACTGCATAGCAGAAAATGCAAGCTGCATAAATTGTAATGGCGACCATCTGGCATTCTCCCATGACTGTCCTAAGTAGTGGAATTAAAGGAGATTCGGCACTTGAAAACAGTAAATGACGTCTCTTATCCTGAGGTGAGAAAGCTCGCTGTAGTCATTGCAAAGCCCATCATTTTAATGACTTCAGTGGCAGTGCAGACTGACATCAGCAAATCATCTACTGAATCTTTCTCACCTGCAGAGAAGTACCTCTTAACGCAGGCAAGACTGAGGTTCGTGTCAACTTTGACAACTCTGGTTTCCATACCTGCTACACAGCCTTCTACTTCCAGCACTGGAAGGCCTCCTCCTTCCTGTCCTCAGACAACTAGACCTTCTAAGCCAAAGGGGCCTCCACCAGGGCTAAAAAAAGGAAGTCCAGTCCCCTCCCCAAAAGGCAGTCACTGATCCATGTCCTTCGGACGATTCTGAGGACATGGATACAAGCCACCCCCTAATAAAACATCCACTGCAGTGGTTAAATTGAATAGGAATTTGTCATCTGCCCGCTCTTCTAAGTCCTGAGATGGCCACACTTCTACAATGGAATTAGGTGGTTTCAGAGAAATCTTGAAAACATCAAGGCCCTCCTTCAGGCACACCAGCTCATCTCTCTCTCTCTCTGTGTGTGTGTGTGTGTGTCTGCTGGAGACATACTTGCAGCCAGTCACATCCCATGATCCGGCACTTTTTACTAGTTCACCAGGACTGGGATGGAGATGGTCTGGCTTGAGGAGATGTTGCCATCCTTGTGAGCAGCCATTCTCCATTCTAGATCGTACCACTTACTACCATTCTAGAGGCAGTAGCCATCTGCCACTTTGTGAGATTCATATTTACTGTTCCATTTATCTTCCTCCTGGAAACATCCTACAGGCAGACCTTGATGATCTTGTTGTGCAGCTGATATCTCACTTTTTTTATCACAGGGGACTTCAGTTGACACAGCCTCTTTGGAGAGTACTGACACCAAATGGGAGTAGTGGGGGTCCTTGAGCAATGGCTTGCAAATCTTCACAGTGTTGAATGCTGGTGACAGTTCGTATTTTCAATTGCCAACCTGCACTTTCCTTTTCATTCTTTCCTTCCACTGTTTATGTGGGAGGTCGAGGGAAACTTTCAGGAAGTGATCACTTCCCTGTGGTATGCATCATCTTCTGTGATGGACCTTGTGACACTTCACGCATATCACTGTGGAGACTTGATCGGGCTGACTGGAGTGGTTTCAAACACCCCTGTGAGTTCGATCACCACTCTGGCAGCCAGGAGCCAATCAGTGTCACAATGATGGAGATAATAGATTGCATCACCATGCAGCTGCCTCAGCCATTCCTTAGGCTATGACATGGTTTTCTTGTTTTCTGAAACTGTGGTGGAATCCCTATTGATGAACATCCCCCAACCTTGAAGCATTTCAGCACATCAAGGCAAAATCCTGTTTCGTCCTGAGCCAGAAGGAATCTTAGATGAAATACACATCATCTATCATCCTCATGACTAGTTCTGAGGTCATGTGGGATAAAGTCCAGGAGATGGCTGGGAACTACATGTTTCACTCATTATTAATTTTGGAGCACAGTGGACAGACAATTGCTGACACTCTGGGGGAATCATTTTCCTCTATCTCTTTGACCTCTTATTTCCCTGAGTTTCTGGCTCAGAAGAGCAAAGCTGAAAGCACTCCGCTGCCTTTCCACTCAAATCGTCAGGAGCCTTACAACAGCGCATTCACAGTGCAGGAGCTTTGCCTTGCTCTGCACTCTTCATTTGCATCTGCAGTTGGGCCAGACAATGTCCATTATGCTATGCTCCAACATCTCTTACCATTGGGTAAAGATCAGCTGCTCCAACTTTTCAGCCACATTTTTCTTGAGGATCAGTTTCTGGACTTATGGCGGGAGGTTATTGTCTTGTCCTTCCACAAGCCAGGAAAGGATTCCAAGATTCCTTTGAATTATTGTTTCATTGCATTGATGAGCTGTGTATGCAAGGTGTTGGAAAGAATGGTAAATGCCAGACTCATATTTAGAACACCACAACCTTCATTCGAACACCCAATGGGACTTTCATAGGCAATGGTCAACTCTTGACCATCTGATACACCTTGAATTGGCTATCAGAAATTCATTTCTGAAACGAGAGCTTGGTGTCCATTTTCTTCGACATTGAAGAAGCATATGATACAGCATGGCAATCTGGCATTCTTTGTGACCTCCATGCCTTTGGCCTGCAAGGTCACATGCCAATTTTCATTAACAACTTTTTTTCTCCTTATTCTTCTTGAGTATATGTTGGCAACACTCTGTCGTGACCTTAACCCCTAAGGCTGTGCCTTAAGTATTGTGCTTTTCACCATGAAGGTAAATATTACTAGACAACTTCCTCCAACTGTAGGCAATGGTATGTTGATGATTTTAGCATTTTTTGCTCTTCTAGCATGAGGATCATTGAAAGACAGCTGCAAACTGCCCTGAACAATCTCTCAGTTTGGGCAACCGCAAACAGGTTTTGGTTCATCCCACAGAAGACTATTTGTGTGCATTTTTGCCACAAACATAATCTCTTCTCCTGGACCCTGAGCTACATCTTGGGGGGTACTACCATCATTCTAATTATGGTGTAGACTGAGTTCCTTGATGTCATCTTTGACCAGAAATTGACCTTTTTACCTCACTTCTGACATCTCAGGTCCAAGTGCATATGGGCATTGAACATCATCAAGGTTCTCTCTTTCCTGGAGAGCAGACCAATGCTCTTTGTTCCACCTATACCATACACTGTATGGTCAACTGGACTATGGATCCCATGTATATGATTCTGCCCAGGATTTGGTAGTAAAGGTTCTGGACTCTCTACACCTCACCATCCAGAGTCTTTACATTGAGACTGATGAACCATCTTTTTCTCTTCGTTGTCAACAGTTATCCCTGCAATATGCATCTAAATTGCAATCCCTGCCAGGCCATTTGATTTGAGGCTACATTTTCATTCCTAAGTGGGAGATGCTTTACACTAATCGTCCAACTGCCATTTGTCCTTTCAGTTTGCATGCCAAAGATTACCTCAGAGATGTGAACACTAGTCTCAATAGCATTGCATAGTCAACAGCTGAATCATTCCCAATGTGGCTGACTGTTTTCCCTTCCTGCGATTTTTTTTCCCTTTGCAGGGTGGGGAAGGCCTTTAAAGTTGACTGTGTGTACTGGCAACTCTTTACCAGCTACCATGCTGAGTATGCAGACTTCTTGCCTGTCTTCACAGATGGCTTGAAGTCCGGTGCATCAGTAGGACGGATTAAGTACCAAGACTACTTCAGAGACATGAATACCAGTCTCAATAGCATCGCATACTCAGCGGCTGAGTCATTCCCACTGTGGCTCGTTGTTTTCTCTTCCTGCGATTTTTTCCCTTTGCAGGATGGGGAAGGCCTTTAAACTTGACTGTGTGTAATGGCAACTCTTTACCAGCCACCATGCTGAGTATGCAGACTTCTTCCTTTCTTCACAGATGGCTCGAAGTCTAACGCATCAGTGGGATCAGCCATGGTCTGCTGTGATGTGATCATTGCAGACAATGGTTGATACCATGATCAGCTACCATATTGGTAAGAACTCAAATTGCCAGTGGAATTCTTTACCATCAAAATCATTAGGCCTTTCTGAGCACCAACAAGCGAGTTTGAGACAGATTACTCCAATTTAGGATCAGCAATGCTGAAAGTAGTTTCAAGTGTTCTGTTACTTGTGACGGCTTCTGATCTGGATCATCTGCTAGATGATGTAGAGTATCCTTTGTATTTGTTCATTTGAAGCTGGTAACCCGCAAGCAAGCAGAAAACACAGCAGTAAATAGAAAAATGAATGTTGTCAAAATATTACGTTGGTGAAGCATGGCATTTTGAATAGGGGGAAGCAATTATCAATGCAGTTCTAAAATTGAATCTGATCACTGTTTTGGTACTGAATCCTTGAGTTCTGTTCTAATATTTAAGGCAATATTTTTGTGATGTTTAATATTACACAATAATTCAAACCTTCATAATCTAGCATTCCCTAATTCATCAACTCCCTTAATCTGACATAGTCTCAGAGTTTGTCATGATTCCTGTGAAATGTATGTGGATATAACTGTTGATCATAAAACATTATTTTGCATTATAATCTGTAAGAACTCAGGTACACATGACTCACTCTATAAATTAAATAATAAAGAATAAAACTAGTTATTTTTGTATTTTTTGTAAATTTGTGAAATTAAAAAAACCCTAAAAATAAAGAATAATTGTTGTTTGTTCACTCACTCTCTATATATAAAAATTAAATGGTTAACACCATTTAATTTTTAAAATATTATTATACATTTTAACTTTTGTTAAATTGTAGTGTCTTGTGTGAAATGTTGATATTTTCTTTGTGTGAAAATGTTGCTATCTTCTTATACAAATATTTAGTAATTCTTTTAATTCATAAGAATTTTAAGAGAAGCATTGCTTCTGTGGACATTTTTTCACTATCAGTAGGTCATAAGTTTGTATACTATTTTTTTAATAAAGTTTTCTGCTAACTTAAAATGCAAATGTGTGATGATTGGAGAAGTGGATTGCTTGAAAAGGGATCTGCATAAAAATAACTTATATTTAATTATGTCAAAAAGAAGCTCCTCAGAATCTAGAGAAATTGGTAAGAGGGACTTGTGCTCTTTGAAATTCCTTTTAAGCACCGAAAAAAAATTTCTTGCTTCTCTTCCACCAAATTGATTCTGAAATCTTTGTTACCATATTGATTTTGCATTTTGGGATGATTGCAGCCTCTTGACTTTTTGAGGCATGCCAGTTGTGACTTCATGTCTATAACCAGGTAACTCATCATTTAATAGTAATATATTGGACATAACTATGCTATCAATATTTATGTCTTGAAACTAGAGTCTCATAAAGGACTTTACCGCTGTGCTATTGCATGGGATGACCAAAAAGTAAGGTTCCCTTGGCTATAAACCATTTTACATGCTTATACATCTTGAAAATATTAAATATATTGTACATTTTGATTTTTAGCACTGTTTCTCTACACACATAGTATATTGGTTAATCCTGTGATAATACTATGTAGCAAATTTTAAGATGTTTGTGTTTATCTTTTTTTTTTGGGGGGGGGGAAATTGTTGATCATATTAGTCATGCTGATTACCAATAATCAATGATTTGCAATGGTATCAGCTAAACATACAAAAATGATGATATTAATATTTATATAGAACATTATATTAATATATACAACCTGCCATAACACATTACACATGTATGTGTAATTGCCAAAAACATTGTATGATTGTATCAAAATGAAGAAAAATACATGCTAGACTGTTTTTATATAAGAGCTGAGCTTTAAGGCCTGATTCAAAAGTGAACATTTGAACATCTTTACCATTTGTGACTGGATTCATCTTGTCGAAGTAAGCTCCAAATGTAGTCCCCCATCATTGCTGTATCCCTTTGTCCTGTATCTCTTCTTCATGGTTTCAATATTTTGGTGAAAATGCTCATTGTGTTGTGTTCTTCACTCACATCACCCAAATTGATCAGAAGTCCAGGTGTGAGTGCAAATAGGGCATTTTTGCAGACATGTTACATCCAGTAGGTGATAATACTTAATCAAATTTTCTACAAGTTCTTTGCATGTCTTATTGTTGCTGAGAAAACCATGCACTACTTGCTGAAAAGCCTACCAAGCACTCATTTCTGTAACAGCAATTTTCTCTTCCAGTTCTTGAGACTAGCCTCCATTGTATTTGTCATCCAGTAAATATGTTACCCTTTACTTCTGCTTCAGATGTGAGGGAACATGGAACGCATATGTTGAAATGCATTTGATGTGTAGTTCAAAGCTTTGGCCAACTGCTTCACAAGCCCCAACTTAATGCAAAATGGTGGCAGCAAGATATTCTCTGTTGGAACAAGAAGCTTTATGAATAACATTGTGTGTGCCTGGAGTTAATTGTCTTTTGGCTGGCCATTCTCCTTCCACATAATGCTTGCCTGATGCTCTACTGTCCCAGAGGCAGAGGAAACAAAAATACTTATATAGCCACCTTTGTACACCTTGTAGAAATCGTAGTAAATTGAAGTCCCAATTGTAAAACATCCCAATTGTAATGTTTATAGTTTATTTTCTCCAACAGTTTCTTGACATTCTGATAGTCTTTTAAATGTAGTGAATGCACTACTGAAATGGAGGGAAATTGATTGCCATTGTGTAGCAAAACAACCTTCAGACTTCTGGTTTAGCTGTCAATGAATAGGTGTCAATTTTATGGATCATGAAGTAGGCTGATAGTTTCAAAAAAGACCATTGACATCAGCATAGTAGCACAAACTCTTGTCCAAAACATAGAAGGGTGCAAATTTCACCTGTCTTTTATAACATTCTGATATCTTGCAGATTGGATCCAATAAATTCCACTGTCTTAGATGGGATATTAAAGCTATGCATTTGATTTAATGAGACCTAAATCCTAATTGTTTGTGATTAGGAAAATGTGGCTCTTGGCTGCCACTTGCTGTACAAAAGTCCTCATCAGTATTAGCAGTTGAGCTTACACTTTCCTCTTCTGACAACAAAATCATAGGTGAAGATGGGCTAGCTAACTCTTTGCTGTGGGAAGCAATAGATGAGGGTATACTTGGATGTGTCACATTTCTTCAGTCATTCATCGTTTTGTAGTGCATTATGTCCACCATACAAAAGTAACAATCATCATGGTGTTTAATAGGCTCTCTCCAAATTCAAGGAACTGCAAATGGCATGCACTTCCTGGTTTGACACATTTACCTTTCTAATGCAGATCTGCATCTACCACAACACACATGAGGAGTCCACAATTTGTCTTGATCACTGATGGGAATCCAAAATATACTTCATAAACTACAAAACTTTGTACTTGTTACAAGCTGATATTTCACCTGTTTATCCATCTAATGATTACAACAATCATTGAGTTTGGTGTATACTGTGCAGTGATTTTTCCTTAAGAGATTCTTGTGCAATGTTTACAATTTCAAAAAATTAAGTAATACTATGGTAACTTGCTCTGTAATTTTCATAAAGAGTTTTGATTTTGTTGACGTGATAATTTGTATTGATTATGAGATTGCATGCATTTCTGCTAAGTTGGTTAACATAGTGATGGCTCTCTATAACACTTGAATCATGCTAGAATTGGTAAGGCTTGCAGTGATTAGTTTAGCATTACTTCTGGGGTTTGACAAAGCTGCAAATTGTCACCCTCTCTTCTTTGCAAGAGAAACGCAATTCTTCGGTGGTCTGGAGAAATATGAAACTCGGACTTAGAATATGTTGACAATTTGGCTCTTTTGGGAAATGATGTTGAAGAAACGAACTCTTTCATTAAAGTATTGATCAGACTGGTAATAGGATAAGCTTGTTGTTAACTAGAGATAAAATTCAAGTGATAAAAATTGGTAAGGTGGATGATGCTCCAGTATTTTTGAATGGCTAATATTCTTGAGCACATTTCTAAGTTTAATATTCCCAGGAGTTATATACTGGTAATGGACAATAAGAGATAAACAAGAGAATAAGAATTTATGCTGGACCTTTAAGAATCTGTGGAGATTGTGAGAAAATAGACGTATGCATCTGAAGACTAAAGCAATAAATATTTTATGGGAAAAATTTCCGCCAACATATGGGATTTGAACTTGCATCTCTCCAGAAACATGCCAGAGTATTCTCCCAGTTCAACTAATGCCAGCTTATCTTTTTTTCGCTAATTTTAAGATTAAACTCTATCACAGAGATTTTCGTACCAACCATGATCTCGGGTGGCAACTATTACCTTTATATTGCACAAAGTGAGATGGAAATAAATAGTAGTTTCATCACGCTATTTAGCATTATTAATGATCATAGATGGCACTAATGGTTGGCCCAAAAATCTCAGTGATAGAGTTTACTCTTAAAAATAGCAGAAAAAAGACGAGCTGGCATTAGTTCAACTGGGAGAATACTCTGGCCTGTTTCTCGAGAGATGCGGGTTCAAATCCTGTATATTGGCGAAAATTTTTTCTGCAAAATATTGACTGATTTATTAATGCCAAAAGAACAACAGGTAATGCTGGGATTATCATCTATGTTGAAGACTAAAGTTTGCTATGGTATCAAAATGCAAACCCTTTCTAAGAAGGATAATAGAAAACGATGCCTCTGATTCTAGATGTTTGCACAATATCTTGGGCAATAGGTGGTTTGACCATAATGATGAGGCAATGCCAGGGCCTATTAATTGTAAAACAGTGATGCTCAGAGGTAAAACAACCCAACTTAACCCAAAACACTGATGCCAAGACATTTCCAGTTGATATACATACTTTGAACATTGTCAAAATTTCTGCATCATTTCTATGCATTATACACAGGCATTACAATATCACTAACTTTTATTGCTTTGGATTCCAAATAGTGAACCCCCCCTCCCCCCAAAGAGTAATAAATAAAATAAAGGAAATGAATAGCACTTGGCCTTTGTATAACCAAATTTTTCACTGCATCATCATTTCTTATGAAAAGTAGAATTGATTGAATTGCACCCATTCCATCCATTTAGAGCACTCAGTAGCATCTGTAATACCACAACACAAAATGTTGCAGACTATGGAATCTTATTCTTTGATCATCCCTCATAGGTGCATTCACAAAGTAGTTATTAGTTAATTTACTATCATCAATTTCAAGCCTTAGTTCTTTCTTTTTTAATTGTACTGCGTTAAATGATCATAATGTTAATAATTAAGTTCTGGGCACTCGGAAGCTTCACAGGGTTCGCAGTGTTTATTATTTATTTTTAAGCATTATTTAGAGGAGTAATTACTATATTTTAATGGTGAATGCAATTTTTCAGGTATCTTTTGATCTTAGTGAATATACAGCCAATGTAGATGCTTTAGGAACTTTAAGGGTATTGGATGCCATTCGTACCTGCAAATTGGATTCATCTGTGAAATTTTATCAGGCTTCTACAAGTGAGCTTTATGGTAAAGTTCAAGAAGTTCCCCAGAAGGAAACTACTCCATTTTATCCTCGCTCTCCATATGGTAAGGAACATAGAAAGTTTAAGGAGGAATCCTTATTTAAAATTACTATTCATTATCACAGATAGGAATAATCATCTATCTGTGATGTGTCACCACTTGGGTTATTGTGGCAAATCTTTGTTTCTTATTGAGGAGGATCTTTCACTTTCTGTCATCTTGTATAATTGACTAGGCTAAGTGGAGCACTTTCCAATTACTCAATAACCTTGATACATTCCTGTCAGTAGGAACCAATCAGTGTTATAGTGATGGAGATATCTGATTTCTTTGTTCCCATAATTTCTACTTCCATTCCAGATTTCCCAATTTTTCAAACTTTTACGGAATTCTGACTTTATCATAGTACATCATCATCCTCAAGCAGACAAGGGCTACAGAGGTCCAACCAGATCATGCAATTTAGTTCTCCAAGCATATCTGTCCTGAGCTACATCTGCTGCATCTGGCCACTGCACAACAATTCTAATAAGGTCCTGTTTGACACTGTCTGCCCACCGCATCCTAGGTCTTCCTCTCTTTCTGAGGCTTTTAGGCACACTGTTCATAACCCCATTCACCAATCTATAATTATCCATACGGGCAACATGGCCAAACCAACGGAGTCTCTCTCTGCACAATATGCTGCTTAAAGAAGGTTGCTGACTCCTTTGCCTAACCTCATCATTAGTTACAAAGTTGAACCACATAATGCCCAAGATACTGCATAAGCATTTGGAATCAAAAGCATCTAGTTTCCTGTTACCGTGTTTACAAAGCATCTAAGATTCACTACCATAACTAACCCTAGAGAGAGCCAAACTATTATAGTCTAATTTTAGTCTTTAGGTGTATACACCAATTTTTCCACACTCTCCATAGATTCCAAAAAGTCCCAGCAGCAATCCCTATTTGTCTGTTAATCTCATGCCACACATCACCAGTATCTGTTTCATAGCTCCCAAAATAATTAAACTGTGACACCTTCTCAAGAGTGCAGTCATTCAGATTAATTGAATCACAACAGCCTGCCTGACCAATTTTCATCACTTCAGTCTGCTCTGTTTATAACCAAACCTACTCTAGTACCAGTCTCATCAACAGCTTGAATGAATGAGTTCATCTCATCAACATCATTTGCCAAGAGAGCTAAATCATCAGCAAAATCTAAATCAGAAATTTTCGTATCTCCAGCCCATTTAAGGCCAAAATCTTTCCCTTGAAGTGAATTTCACATAACATAATCAATAACCAAACTAAAGAGAAAAGCAGACAAAATGCACCCTTATCAGACATCAGAAGTAATGCTAAACCAGTTGCTACAAGCCTTACCAACTCTCACACATGACTCAGTATTGTTATAGAGAGCTTTCATTATGTTGACTAACTTGTCTGGTATACCATATGATATCACAATCAATCATAAATTATGACAATCAACAGAGTCGAAAGCATATTTGAAGTCAACATATCGAGCAACAAAAGGTTTCTGAAACTCTAAATATTTCTCAAGAATCTGCCGAAGTGAAAATATCTGATCCACACATGCCCTACCACTTCTGAATCCACACTGTTCATCACACAATTGCCTGTCAACCAGATTCTTAATTCTATTAAGCACAACCATGCAAAGAACTTTCTCTGGAACAGAGAGTAGGCTGATACCCCTATAGTTATCACTAGAACTGTGATCACCTTTTTGAAAATAGGGATAATAATAACTCTGGTAAAATCTTTAGGAATCATGCCTTTATCATAAAAGATATTCAAAATTTCAGTCATCCAAGTGGTAACAGAAACATTCCCAGCTCTAAGAATTTCCGTAGTAATTTCATCTACCCTGGGGATTTATGCAGTTTAAGTTTAGAAACAGCCAAAATAACTTTAGATTGTGTTATAGGGCCAGCATTAAAGCCACCAATGCATCTATCATGATTGCAAACAATGGGAGTAGAACTAACCACATTGTTTAGAACATCACTGAAATGCTCAGCCCACCTAGCCATGACAGAATCCTCACCTTCTATAACCTTACCTTGTTTATCCTTCAATCTCTGTATACCTGTCCGTTTTCTACCACACAAAATATTAACTATCTGGTACAACTCTCTGTTGTTGTGCTGTCTAACTGCTTCCTCAGCTTTGTCAGCCAAGCCATCAAGCCAAAGATTCTTATCAGCAGCTAACTGATCCTTTACACGTTTATTAAGCTCTCTGTAATGCTTTGTATTAGGACTAGTAGGGTATTGATTAAGGACATTCCTGCAGTTCTTTCTTTCTGAAATAAGCTCAAGTGCCTTATCACTCAAATAATTCTGCCTTCTCTGCTCCTTTTTTCCTAAAACAGTACTGTTAGTTTCCAAAAAAGCCTGTTTGAAATGATCTCATTCTTCCTCAACTTCAGTAGTAAGCAAACCATGAACATCATAATGACTAAGTAATCTATCATAAGCTTTAGCTATAACTGGTCTTTCAGAACTTCAGTATTAAAAGTAAATTTTTTAACCCTAGCACAACAGTTTTTAAGTTTAAGTTGCAAGACACTTTTAACAAGGTAATGGTCAGATCCAATTTCAGCTCCCCTATATCACCTGGTATTCTTAACAGAACTAGCTCATTTGTTGTTAATTAATGTATAATCAATCATATTCTTATGCAGCCCATTGAGTGAAACCCATGTGTACTTATGTATGTCACGGTGTTTGTAATATTTGTTAGTTATTCTGAAACCATTGAGTTTACTTACCTGTAGGAGATGTTGCCCATTGCCATTGCAGCTACCAATACCAAAAGGGCCTATTACTCCTCCCCAAAGGTCAGAGTCAGTACGAACTTTGGCATTGAAGTCACCTAAAACAAGTGTAATATCTCCTTTCTTGACAGAATTCAAAATATCCTGAAGTTGTCCATAAAACCTATCCTTCTCATCCTTATCGGCATCCTCAGTTTGGCATAACAGCAGATAACATTCTAGTCTTTAACGATTATCTGAAATTGTGCTGTAACCTTTCATTAATGCACTCGTATCCTAGTAGAGCATCACTAGCATGTCTGCTAAGAAGCAGACCTACACCTTGGTGATGTTTATTATCGTTCCTCCCTGAAAAGAGAAATTTAAGATTATTTTTAAGAATATTACCTTTATCTGTCCATCTGGTCTCTTGCAAGCCGAGAATATCTAAATTATAATGGTTTGAATTTTTGTGTGAGGACATCGAGAAAAAGCTCTGTGCAGAGTCCTCACATTTCAACTACCTATGGAGAGAAAATTTTTAGTGGGATGTTTAAAGAAACCATGTTTATTGAGAGAGGAAATGCCGACAATATCAAACAGCCCCCTAATCACAGACATGGGGCAAAGACCCGTTCTCCCACCACTAAAGGCTGAAGCCATCTACACTGGATGACTTCCTCCAATGTAAAATTTGACGATGCCAGTAGAAACAAAGAGTTCAGGTGCCTGCGATGACCTCTGCTCAGGATAATCCACCAGCTGATAAACATATCCTGGGAATCTATTCACTTGGGGCTGTCAACCCACAAACAGAAAACGTGGAATATTTTCCTCCACAGAAGCCCACCAGTGCAGCAAATTCAGGATCCATAATCACGCTCAGAGCATTTATTCAAGTGCAAAAAAAGGAGTGCAAAAAAAAGTGTGCTCTCCAATGTTGTAAATTTTTGCTGTCCCACATGAATGGATGTCTGTCTGTATTGTGCAAACAATACAAGTTGGTGGATCTTTTCTGCAGTTCATTCAATGTATGATATCATTTAATGTATGATATGGGGGATATTTTTGATGGTTCAAATTTGTACCCCTTGTGCATATTGATTGATGTGTAACAGGTCTGGGCTATTGGCTGCTTTTATCAGACCACATGCATTTCTCCATGTTGCATCTATTCCGAGACAGGGGTGAAACTTCCAGGATGATAATGTGCCTTGTCACCAGGCTGGGACTGTGCAAGAGTGGTCTAAGGAAGACACAGTGGCAATCACTCTTCTTTCCTGGATTCATTTCCCTGAATTCATGAGATGTCAATCCCATTGAACACATGGGAAACTCTGGAATAAAAACATAGGTGGCAATCACAGCATTACCTGGGTGACATTTTAACATCAATATATCAATAATATTTTGTGGAAATAAATTTGCCGACATACAGGACTTGAACCCGCATCTCTCCAGAAACATGCCAGAGTGCTCTTACCGATTGAACTAATACTGGCACTAATGCTGGCGCATTTCCCCCCCCCCCATTAATTTAAGACTCTAAACTTTTCACCGATTATTTTCGGTGCCAACCATTGGCGCCATCCATGATCAACGGGTGGCAACTATTTCTTTTTATGTTGCGGTGAATAGGATGGAAATAATAGTCTCTTCACGCTATTTAGCATTATTAATGATTTAAACATAGGTGACAATCACAGCATTACTTGGGTGACATTTTAATGCCCATATATTAATAAATATTTTGTGGAAAAATTTGTGGGTTCAAGTCCTGCATGTCGGCAAAATTTTTTCCACAAAATATTTATTGACACTCTGTAATGTTACGTGAGACATAGAAATCTGCCACTGCTCTCCATTCTGAAACTGTGGGATGCCTTTTTAAATACAATGCTACAGATTCCTTCTGTTGTCTTCTGACATCTCTTGATGGGAGGCTGCCATTTGTCTCCCAACAGCTGTTCCAGTGGGTCCCTTTCCCTAACTTTCTCTGATCTTTCGGGGCCCTTGTGACCTGGCGATTTAGCCCATTGTGTGCAAAAAAGTGCCGCTCAGAGGTAAAACCAACTAACCAACTTTTGGCATCTAGTGCAATCAATGCCAAGGCAGCTATGGAATGTTTTATCCATGTGAAAGGTGGTTTGGCAAGATACTAGGTAGGTAGCTATAATTTAGTGATCACTCAGTTTAATTAAAAATACTTGTTAACAAATAGCAAAAATAATGTACTTATGATGTATTATAAAAAGCCATGTTGTAATTCAGAGCTAAATTGTTTTTCTTGTAGGTGTGGCCAAATTGTATGGATATTGGATTGTTGTTAATTACAGAGAAGCATATAATATGTTTGCTGTAAATGGCATACTTTTCAATCATGAAAGTCCTAGAAGAGGTAATATTTGTAACTGTTTTATTTCAGTAGTATGAAATTAATACTGAATAATTTTCCTTTGATATTATTACTGCTTTTGTAACTTGATGCAATTGTCATCCTTGTTAAAAACACAAAGGAATAACAATTCTGAATTTTTTTCTGTTGAATTACTACACTTTGTCATTTCTTCCTCCAAAGGCATCTATTTTCAGCTATAACTGTTATATTTGACGACTGCATGTGATGGTCCACCCATTCACTTTTCCTTTTCCTTAACTAGTTTTACTTTATTTATGTTATATTTATCATTTTGGGGATTATTTCATTTTTTTGGACTGATCGCAATTCTTGTTTCTGAGTGTAAGAGTTGCACATGCGCAACTCCGACCTTTTGATTTTCAACCACCAAAGTGCATGTAGGACATGACCCCTCTTGCATCATAGCTAGTGCGATCATCATATTATGCAAATGTCTTTCCTGGCGTGCAATAGACACGTGCCGACTTTGTACGCTGCTTGTTATAGTAGTGACGTTAGGTCACAGAGAGTGTGTTGTGAGTCGAGTGGTGGTGTTGGGCCACGGAGAGTGCTGTTAGTGGAAGTTGAGATGATGTTACTTTAGATTGAAGGAGTTATTAGTACTCCAACTTTTGTATTGAATTGGGTGAGTCTTTGAATTTTTTGAAAATCAACTTTGTTTTAGAAACTTTTGAATTTTTGCTATTTTTTTCTTGAGCAACATTAATTAATTTTTGATTATATTTAAACTTTAATTAAACTTGACAATCCTTTTCGAATTCTTACTTGATAAGTAACGCATGATATTATACATTAATGAACCTATTTCATCTTTATTTGACAAGTTATTACCTGGCGCTCAATACAGGTATCCGGAAATTGAATACAAGTGTAACATACAAGTGTAATTTAGAATAGTAACACCTAGTATTAAATATACCTGCAATCTAATACATTTTGTTCCATGAGCACTTCAGAAGCAAACTTCTATTCCAAATATTCAGATGCATGGTGAGGAAACCGGACCACCCTGTGAAGGTTCTGCTGGTTTGGGCACCTTCACATAGTCCTAAATGCTTGTCTCTGTGTTTGCTGTGCACTGTGACCTGTGTTCCTGGAAACAAGGATCCTGGTAGTTTCTCGAGAGTCTTTGTTATCTCTCCTTAGCTCATGATTAGTGGGATCCCCTTTGTCCCATTTTGCCATTGGGGAGCCTGTTCATTATGGGGCTGGGCAGCAATTTCAAGGGTTACTGCTACACACTAATTTAACCTCTGCTTCAGGTAAACAGGAGGTCATCTCAGGATCTATTGGCTAGTGGTCTGGACCTTCTAGGGCCAACTATGCAGTACAGTGAGTGCCTTGCCCATGTCTGGGATGGGTTTGTAGGTTTCCCCACGCATTTTTATAGTTTTGTAGTTATCTTAATTTTTCTTTTAGGCCAGTTTGGTCTTTCACACTTTTTCTTCTATTTTTTAACTTATTTCATTTTGTGAGGACAGTTAGTTCTTCACACTTCTCTTTTATTTTTATTTATTTGTGAGGGCTTGACTTACCTGTGCTTGTATAGCAGCCTGTGCTACCCTGGTGCCCAATTGGGTGTCCCCATATTGGGCTTTGTGGTGGGTGGGCACTGAACCACAAATTTAACAGCCACGAAATTGATTATTTCAATAGCTTTTGCCTCATCTGCTAAGAGGTTTTGACACAAGAATCTATCCTCATTGTCTCCATCTCATTCAATGAAGAAATGGAGATTGGATTCTTGGAGAAATGTTGCCTCCAAGTGGGACCTCCTCAAAGTTTCCAAGGAGGAGATCCTTTCAGAGATGGATGTAAGGAAGGAGAAAAGCAGTCCTCTGGTTTCACAGCATTGTGATGGTAATGGTATCCACTTGGGTACTAATACTCACTTTCAACATGTCACACCTTCCTTCTGCCATCACGGCTGGATACTTACACTGCGAGATATGGCCTTACATCTGCTTAAGTGAAAATTTTAATTTGATCGATGCATTTGGTACCACTTCTGAATTTTCACTGTTCATCACACAGTTGTCCATCAACCAAATTCTTAATTTATTACACATAATTATGCAAGGAACTTTTCCTGGAGTAGAAAGTAGAGAACCGTGGCTTAATGGTTAGCATACTTGGCTACTGATCAAAGGAACCTGAGTTTGAGCTCCGGGTAAGGCATGGATGTTAGTGTTGTTTTGCTGACGAGGTTCTGCCATCCTCACAGATCTGATATGGTGTATAAACTGACAGGCTCCTACTAGACCTCTGTGGCAAGCAGCTGCTTTAGCTTTTTTATTTCAATTTTATCACAAGAATTATGATCATTTTTTTTTTAAATGGGGATAATAATAGCTCTGGTAAAAATCCTTAGGAACAACGTCGTTATCTTGGAAAATAGTCAAAATTTCAGTGACCAATGTGACAATACAAACATTCCCATCACAGACTATGTGAGTGCACCACACTGGAGAAGCATGTTGGAGTTTGGTTCTAGCATATGTGATGAAGGCATTGGTGAGAGTAATATGATTCACTTTTAACAGCTTCTTAGCATCATGCTACCAATGTGAAGGGCCTCTGTATCAACTTTCTGACAATGGGATGAAAATGATGTAGAGTCATTTAATGTGATTCCAAGATACCCTCTTGAAAAAAGTTTTGTGGACACTCTTGAGAGGATTGTTACCAATGTGATAATTGTAGTGTTTGTTATCATCATCATCATCCTCAAGCAGCCATGGGCTACGGAGGTCCAACCAGACCGTGCAGTTTAATTTTCCAAGCATATCTGTCCTGAGCTACATCTGCTGCATCCGGCCACTGCACACCAATTCTAACAAGGTCCTGTTTGACATTGTCTGCCCACTGCATCCTATGTCTCCCCCTCCTTCTGAGGCCTCTAGGCACACTGTTCATAACCTTATTCGCCAATCTATAATTATCCATACGGGCAACATGGCCAAACCAGCGGAGTCTCTCTCTGCACAATATGCTGCTTAAAGGAGGTTGCAGACTCCTTTGCCTAACCTCATCATTAGTTACAAAGTTAAACCACCTAATACCCAAGATACTGCGTAAGCATCTAGAATCAAAAGCATCTAGTTTCCTGTTATCTTGTTTACATAGCGTCCAAGTTTCACTACCATAACTAACCCTAGAAAGAACCAAACTATTATAGAGCCTAATTTTAGTCTTTAGGTGTATACGCCTATTTCTCCACAATCTCCATATATTCTTAAAAGTCCCGGCAGCAATACCTATTCGTCTGTTAATCTCATGCCACACATCACCAGTATCAGTTACATAGCTCCCAAGGTAATTAAACTGTGACACCTGCTCAAGACTGCAACTATTCAGATTAACTGAATCACAACCTGCCCGACCAATTTTCATCACTTTAGTTTTCTCTCTGTTTATAACCAAACCTACTCTACTACCAGTCTCATCAACAGCTCGAATGAAAGAGTTCATCTCATCAACATCATTTGCCGAAAGGGCTAAATCATCGGCATAATCTAAATCAGAAATTTTCGTATCTCCAGCCCACTTAAGGCCAAAATCTTTCCCTTGAAGTGAATTTCGCATAACATAATCAACAACCAAACTAAAGAGAAAAGGAGACAAGATGCACCCTTGTCGAACACCAGAAGTAATGCTAAACCAATTGCTACAAGACTTACCAACTCTCACACATGACTCAGTGTTATTATAGAGAGCTTTCATTATGTTAACTAACTTGTCAGGTATACCATATGATCGCACAGTCAACCACAAATTATGATGATCAACAGAGTCGAAAGCCTTTTTGAAATCAACAAAGCTAACAACCAAAGGTTTCTGAAACTCTAAACATTTCTCAAGAATCTGCCTGAGTGAAAATATCTGATACACACATCCCCTACCACTTCTGAATCCACATTGCTTATCACGCAATTGCCTGTCAACCAGATTCTTAATTCTATTAAGCACAATCATGCGAAGAACTTTCCCTGGAACAGAGAGTAGGCTGATACCCCTATAGTTATCACAAGAACTGCGATCACCTTTTTTGAAAATAGGGATAATAATAGCTCTGGTAAAATCTTTAGGAACCATGCCTTTATTATAAAAGTTATTCAAAATTTTAGTCATCCAAGTGGTAACTGAAACATTCCCAGCTCTGAGCATTTCTGTAGTAATATCATCTACCCTGGGGATTATGAAGTTTAAGTTTAGCGATAGCCAAAATAACTTCAGATTGTGTTATAGGGCCAACATTAAAGCTGCCAATGCATCTATCATCATTACAAACAATGGAAGTAGAACTAACCACATTGTTTAGAATATCACTGAAATGCTCAGCCCACCTAGTCATGACAGAATCCTCCCCATCTATAACCTTACCTTTTTTATCCTTCAATCCTTGTATACCTGTCCATTTTCTACCACACAAAACATTAACTATCTGGTACAGCTCTCTGCTGTTGTGCTGTCTAACTGCTTCCTCGGCTTTGTCAGCCAAACCATCAAGCCAAAGATTCTTATCAGTAGCTAACTGATCCTTTACACATTTATTAAGCTCTCTGTAATCCTTTCTATTAGGACTAGTAGGGTACTGATTAAGGACATTCCTGCAGTTCCTTCTTTCTGAAATAAGCTCAAGTGCCTTATCACTTAAATAATTATGCCTCCTCTGCTCCTTTTTTCCTAAAAGAGTACTGTTAGTTTCCAAAAAAAGCCTGTTTAAAATGGCCCCATTCTTCCTCAACTTCAGTAGTAAGCAAACCATGACTGTCATAATGACTAAGTAACCTATCATGGTAAGCTTTAGCTATAACTGGGTCTTTCAGAGCTTCGGTATTAAAGGTAAATTTTTTAACCCTAGCACAACACTTTTTTAAGTTTAAGTTGCAAGATACTTTTAACAAGGTAATGGTCATATCCAATTTCAGCTCCCCTATATGCCCTGGTATTTCTAACAGAACTAGCCCATTTGCTGTTAATTAATATATAATCATTCATATTCCTATGCAGCCCATCAGGTGAAACCCATGTGTATTTATATATGTCGTGGTGTTTGTAATATGTGTTGGTTATTCTGAAACCATTGAGTTTACTTACCTGTAGGTTTGTTATTGTGGCCTAAATTAATGACTGATGTTTTTCTGCTGAGGTCCTGCCAACCTCTCAGACCTTCTACTATGGCATATAAACTGACAGGCTCCTGTCACACCTCTGTGGCAAGCAGCTGCTTGAGGGGGCATTTATTTATTTTTATAATTTAGTTGTCGAGATAGGGAGTTCATGAAGTATGCTCCATTCTGTGTAACTCCTCTCTTTGCAGGAATTACAGCAGCAGTCCTGTTCGGTATTGGCTTTAGAACTTTTTTTTTGCCAAATAACTAAGAAAGAAATTTTGGGATGTTATATGCCAAATTAATCATCATATAATTCTGGATTTTCTGAAAATAAAATATTTAACAAAAAAGACAAGTTTAATTTTAATAGGACTTTTTTTAGTCATGTAGTAAAAAAATGCATCTGGCAACATAAATGAAGATTTATTTAAAAAAAAAATAATAGATGGAAATGAGTAATAATGCATATGAATAGAAAGGCTATTTATTTCTGAATAACCAAAAAATTATTTTTTTTTGGTTTTAAATATTTCTCTCGTTTTGGCATTTTTTTTCTGCACACCATACCATACTTTAAGAAAATTACATGCATTTTAGCCAATTGTTCCGAGTCAAATAAACAAATCAACTTTAGAATTAAAAAAAAATAACCATGCAATGGAAATATACTGCTCACAAAAATTAGGGGATATTTCAAAATAAATATGTAGCGATAAAAATATCCCCTAATTTTTGTGAACAGTTTAGATCATGTTATATACCAAATTAAACAGAATTTAATTGTGAATTTTATGAAAATAAATAATAATGTGATATGGTGGAAAAAAAGTCGCAATATTAGATTAAGGCTTTATTTTGGAAAACACGATGAATAAAAATAGTTAAATTATATGTTAATTGAAAGGAAATTTCCTCCTGAATAATATAATATTCAGCGTGAAATATGATTCTTATTTCTTTTAATGATTCTTTCCAGTAAATGTTTTTGTGGGAAAAAAATTTTGCCGACATATGGAATTTGAACCCGCATCTCTCCAGAAACATGCCAGAGTATTCTAACCTGTTGAACTAATGCCGGATAAGTCTTTTTCCTACTAATAATGAGGACCTGCCATCCTCTCAGACCTTCTACTATGGCATATAAACTGACAGGCTCCTGTCAGACCTCTGTGGCAAGCAGCTGCTTGAGGAGGTTTTTTTTAATGATTATCACTGCTTTCCATGAATTTTGGGTGCCTCCTTTTGGCGCCATCTGTGATATCAAGTGGCAACTATTTCTTTTTAGTGCTCTGAGTAAGATGGTCTGTAAATGATAGATAGGTAGTCACTGGAAGGAGAACGATGCACCAATCCCCTGTGATGATGCATGGAATTGGCCAGGCCTAAAACCTAATGTCCAACCCCACCTTCTCATGGTGCAGACCGTTAGTACCTTTCAAAAGAGATACTCTCTTGTGGAAGTGAATGGAATGGGAGGGCTGCCAGATTAGCATGGCCTACTGATCTGGACAACTATGGCTAATTTTCTTTTTTTTCTTCCTTGCTAGCATGCTTGGCTACTGATCTACGGGACCTAGGTTCGAGCCCCGGATTAAGGCATGGATGTATGTGTCGTTTTTCTGCTGAGGTCCTGCCATCCTCTCAGACCTTCTACTATGGCATATAAACTGACAGGCTCCTTTCAGACCTCTGTGGCAAGCAGCTGCTTGAGGGGGTATTTATTTATTTTTTTATTTTGCTGAGAAGTGGTCAACCACACAGGGTCCTGGTGCCGACCACATATATATACCAACCTGAACGGAATTATGTATCTAACTTGATTATGGATCCTGATTTTGCTGCACTGGTGGGCTTCTGTGGAAGGAAAATGTTCCAATGTGTTTTCTGTTTGTTTGTGGGTAGACAGCCCCAAGTGAATAAATTCACAGGATATGTTTATCAGCTGGTGGATAATCCTGAGCAGAGGTCATTGCAGGCACCTGAACTCTTTGTTTCTACTGGCATCGTCAAATTCTACATTGGAGGAAGTCTTCCAGTGTAGATGGCTTCAGCCTTTAGTGGTGGGGTAACGGGTCTTTGCCCTATGTCTGCGATTAGGGGGCTGTTTGATATTGTCGGCATTCCCTCTCTCAATAAACATAGTTTCTTTAAACATCCTACTAACCATTTTCTCTCCATAGGTAATTGGAATGTGAGGACTCTGCACAGAGCTTTTTCTCTTGATATCCTCATACAAGAATTCCACCATTATAATTTAGATATTCTCGGCTTGCAAGAGACCAGATGGACAGATAAAGGTCAGATTCTTAAAAATAATCTTAAATTTCTCTTTTCAGGGAGGGACGACAATAAGCATCACCAAGGCGTGGGTCTGCTTCTCAGCAGACATGCTAGTGATGGTCTTCTAGGATATGAGTGCATTAATGAAAGGTTTCTTATAGCAAAATTTCAGACAAGCGTTAAAGACTTGAATGTTATCTGCTGTTATGCCCCCACTGAGGATGCCGATGAGGATGAGAAGGATAGGTTTTATGAACAACTTCAGGATATTTTGAATTCTGTCAAGAAAGGAGATATTACCCTTGTTCTTGGTGACTTCAATGGCAAAGTTGGTACTGACTCTGACCTTTGGGGAGGGGTGATTGGCCCTTTTGGTATTGGTAGCTGCAATGGCAATGGGCAACGTCTCCTACAGGTAAGTAAACTCAATGGTTTCAGAATAACTAACACATATTACAAACACCGTGACATACATAACTACACATGGGTTTCACTCAATGGGCTGCATAAGAATATGATTGATTATACATTAATTAACAACAAATGAGCTAGTTCTGTTAAGAATACCAGGTGATATAGGGGAGCTGAAATTGGATCTGACCATTACCTTGTTAAAAGTGTCTTGCAACTTAAACTTAAAAACTGTTGTGCTAGGGTTAAAAAATTTACTTTTAATACTGAAGTTCTGAAAGACCCAGTTATAGCTAAAGCTTATGATAGATTACTTAGTCATTATGATGTTCATGGTTTGCTTACTACTGAAGTTGAGGAAGAATGGGATCATTTCAAACAAGCTTTTTTTGGAAACTAACAGTACTGTTTTAAGAAAAAAGGAGCAGAGAAGGCAGAATTATTTGAGTGATAAGGCACTTGAGCTTATTTCAGAAAGAAAGAACTGCAGGAATGTCCTTAATCAATACCCTACTAGTCCTAATACAAAGCATTACAGAGAGCTTAATAAACGTGTAAAGGATCAGTTAGCTACTGATAAGAATCTTTGGCTTGATGGCTTGGCTGACAAAGCTGAGGAAGCAGTTAGACAGCACAACAACAGAGAGTTGTACCAGATAGTTAATATTTTGTGTGGTAGAAAACGGACAGATATACAGGGATTGAAGGATAAACAAGGTAAGGTTATAGAAGGTGAGGATTCTGTCATGGCTAGGTGGGCTGAGCATTTCAGTGATGTTCTAAACAATGTGGTTGTTCTACTCCCATTGTTTGCAATCATGATAGATGCATTGGTTGCTTTAATGCTGGCCCTATAACACAATCTAAAGTTATTTTGGCTGTTTCTAAACTTAAACTTCATAAATCCCCAGGGGTAGATGAAATTACTCTGGAAATTCTTAGAGCTGGGAATGTCTGGGTTAGCACTTGGATGACTGAAATTTTGAATATCTTTTATGATAAAGGCATGGTCCCTAAGGATTTTACTAGAGCTATTATTATCCCTGTTTTCAAAAAAGGTGATCGCAGTTCTTGTGATAACTATAGGGGTATCAGCCTACCCTCTGTTCCAGGGAAAGTTCTTTCCATGATTGTGCTTAGTAGAATTAAGAATCTGGTTGACAAGCAATTATGAGCAATGCGGATTCAGAAGTGGTAGGGGATGGGTAGATGAGATATTTTCACTTAGGCAGATTCTTGAGAAATGTTTAGAGTTTCAGAAACCTTTCGTTGCTAACTTTGTTGATTTCAAAAAGGCTTTCAACTCTGTTGATCGTCATAATTTGTGGGTGATTGTGAGATCATATGGTATACCTGACAAGTTAGTTAACATTATGAAAGCTCTCTATAATAACACTGAGTCGTGTGTGAGAGTTGGCAAGGCTTGTAGCAATTGGTTTAGCATTACTTCTGGTGTTCGACAAGGGTGCATTTTGTCTCCTTTTCTCTTTAGCTTGGTTATTGATTATGTTATGCGAAATTCACTTCAAGGGAAAGATTTTGGCCTTAAATGGGCTGGAGATACGAAAATTTCTGATTTAGATTATGCTGATGATTTAGCCCTTTTGGCAAATGATGTTGATGAGATGAACTCTTTCATTCGAGCTGTTGATGAGACTGGTAGTACAGTAGGTTTAGTTATAAACAGAGAGAAAACTAAAGTGATGAAAATTGGTCAGGCAGGCTGTGATTCAGTTAATCTGAATGGTTGCATTCTTGAGCAGGTATCACAGTTTAATAGTCTTGGGAGCTATGTAACAGATTCTGGTGATGTATGGCATGAGATTAACAGATGAATAGGGATTGCTGCCGGGACTTTTAAGAAACTATGGAGAGTGTGGGGAAATAGGCGTATACACCTAAAGACTAAAATTAGATTGTATTATGGTTTGGTTCTTTCTAGGGTTAGTTATGGTAGTGAAATTTGGACGCTGTGTAAACAAGATAACAGGAAACTGGTTGCTTTTGATTCCAGATGCTTATGCAGTATCTTGGGCATTAGGTGGTTCAGCTTCGTAACCAATGATGAGATTAGGCGAAGGAGTTTGCAACCTCCTTTAAGCAGCACATTGTGCAGAGAAAGACTCTGTTGGTTTGGCCATGTTGCCTATATGGATAATTATAGATTTGTGAATAGGGTTATGAACAGTGTGCCTAAAGGCCTCAGAAAGAAGGGGAGACCTAGGATGCGGTGGGCAGACAATGTCTAACAGGACCTTGTTAGAATTGGTGTGCAGTGGCCAGATGCAGCAGATGTAGCTCAGGACAGACTTGCTTGGAGAACTAAATGCTTGGTCTGGTTGGACCTCAATAGCCCATGGCTGCTTGAGGATGATGATGATGATCCAATATGCTGTGCCAAAACTGTAAACAACACTTATAGCACACCAACAGAGATTGTGTGTGACATCCATCTGCATCTTGTTTCCCTCAGTGAAGCATAACTAATTAAATGCAGCTGCAACCCGAATTTCAAAGAAGGATGTGTTTACTTCCAGTTTCGACCTTGAAGATGGGAAAGATGCATGAAATGCTGGGAAAAATGATAAAAATAACTTGGGAATACTGAAATAGGTTTATAAGAGAAAAGAGTGTTAAACGGAAAAAAAAGTGGTACGTATTTTGTAATTACTTCCAAAATCTATCGTTTTTAAAAATAGCAGTTGTTTTTTGTTAATTTTTTAGGAAATTTTTGAAAGTTTAAGGAAATATTTGTTGGTAATAGTTGAAATCAAACTTGTGAGCTTAAGTCAGAAGGTTGCTTCAGCAAATAGGAAGGTTAACAAGCAAATTGTCAATACCATTTAGTGCTTCTAAGAAATGGCAATCAGATGGCTTTATAAAATTATTTATATTATAGTTTAATAAAATATACATCAAGTTAAAAAAAAGCAAAATATTGTTTTTGAAGCCTGAATTATATATATATATAAGTTATATGTAAAAAATAATTACAATGGCAATTTTTATTTTTAAAAAATCGATTTTGTTTTTGCTGTACTAAGAAGTATACACATGTCCTTGGCACCTCAATTCAGATTCTCTGAACGTGTACTACAATGTGGACACTGGAAGGGTTAATTATCTTGAAATCTATGTAATAGATAGTGGTGATGTGCAGCATGAGATACACAGAAGAATAGAGATTACTGCTGGTACTTTTAAGAAATTATGGAGAGTATGGGAAAATATGCCTATACAGCTAAGGAGCAAAATTAGGCTGTATAATAGTTTGGTTCTATATAAGGTTAGTTATAGTAGTGAAGTGAACCATGGACACTTTGTAAGCAGCATAACAATAAACTTGATTCCTTTGATTCTAGATGCTTATGCTTTATCTTCGGCATTAGGTGGTTTGACTTTGTAAGTACTGATGAGGTTGGCAAAGGAGTCTGTAACCTACTTACAGTAGCATATTGTACAGAGAGAGACTCCATTGGTTTGGCCAGTTGCCCATATGCATATGCATTAGTATACATTAGCAAATAGGGTTTATGAACAGTATGCTTAAAGGCTGCAGAAAAAGGGGGAAACCTAAGATGCATTGGGCAATGTCAAACAGGACCTTGTTTGATATTTGCCTACAATGGTGAATAGCAGCTGGTGTAGCTCAGGATAGGCATGTTTAAGGTATTAAATTTGCAGTATGTTTATACCTCCAAAGCCCATGACTGCATGAGGACTCAGGTATGGCTGGCAGGCAGAGGATGGTATGGTGGGTTGGCACAAGCTTATGCAGGAATACAATATGTTATTTTACAGTAGTATATTTGAATGCTCAATTAGCTGCCTTCTTGCTTCTCTATAATCAACTAGGTGAATCCATCTAGTGTGTATTAGTTGTGCTTCTAAAATTGACATTATGGCAGTGATAACATTTGCCGACTTTGTCATTTGTTTACATTTAACAAATTGAACTGTTAATTACATTTGTTAGCAATATCTTTTAGTCATTATTAAATGTTTACATATGTAAGCAATTTCAATTGTTGGCACTTGATATTCATTGAAATGTGTTCTGCAAAAATGATCAAACGATAGATACTTCTCTCAATAATCTAGAAAAATTTAAAATCTGGCACTTCTCAGTCCCCAAGGGAGCAAGATTCTAAAGAGTTTACTGTATATAATTTATAAAAATGGATTATATTGTGTGAATTTAATGCTTTTGTTTTACAAATATGTGTTTATAAAGCAGGTGTTAACTTTAATTATTAATATGGTATAATTTTAACTTTTGAATGTTATTTATGTTGCATGTGAACTTAGCTACCTTGTCCCCATGTGCCGGAGAGCCATACCCTGAGCATGTTAAAGAATACACTGGGTGGTCTTGATGGGAGTCTACCATCTTTCCAGTGGATCTTCTCCCCACAACCTTCTTTGAGCCTTTGTGATCCTTGTGACTAGGCCATTTAGCTCATGGTGTACAAAAAATGTCCCTCAGAGGTAAAATAACCCAACCCAGTTTCCGTGTAAGACACACGGAAATGAACCATGTTTAATTAATATAGGAACTGTATTCACACTAGTAGTTTTTCTCCCACACATAAAGATATGGTGTGCTCTAAGATATTAGATGTTTATGAAGCTTTAGGTTCCCCTAAAGTGATGATAGTTAGGAAATTGCACAAATTGCTGCTGCTAAAAAACTGCCATTTTATTATGTCAGATATTATATTTTTTTTGCAAGGGTTACTCTATTAGAGACTGTTTAAGACAGATATCAGGTTGTCAAAAATTATCAATGATAATGAAATCTTAAGGTCAAAGTGCAATGGAGTCGGGGGAATTTATGGTGGAAGGTGTCATTTTAAAATATAAGTCGTAAAGCTGTCATTTTCATTCCCAGCCATTAAATAACTATGACAGCAAAATTTTAAATTTAGCTTTGGTGTATAGGTTCATCAATGTGAGCTGTACTAGTTGATCAAGATTGATATCTTCACTGTCAGGGGAGACATTTGTGACACGGAAGATTACCCGTTGTGTGGCGAAGATTCTTCTTGAGGAGCAAGACTACTTTGAACTGGGAAACTTGGATTCTAGGAGAGACTGGGGCCATGCCAAAGATTATGTTGAAGTAAGTATTCCAGTTATTATTGAAAAGCTGAATTTCATAGGATTATTAATCACTGAATGGTGTAAACAATTAAAATAAAAATCTCTATCGTTCAGCAATAAAAAAACAGTATGCAAACCTTCTACTGGTGGTCATATCCTGTGGTAAGGTTGAAGAAGGGTAAAATTTTCCAAAATGACACTGCACACACTTAACAGATCCTGCAGTCAAGACCTGGGACATTGATAATAGGAAGAATTATTGACATTCATATTTTGCAATGTTCTGTGTATGCCAAAATACTTCATGTAATTCTTACAGTTTTGGCTTAGTAAGAATTTCGTAAACCTGAGTTAGATTGCAGAATCTTCCCAGTAATCAAGACTCTCTTGCACAATCTTTGTGGTCTGTTCATCATCATCTTGTAATATTGTGTTCAACTTGACACCACAGAATTCAGGGACGGGGGTGGCTTAGTAGGTAGGATGCCAGACTTGTAATCTGTAGTTCCCAGGTTCGAGGGGGGCGGGGATGGCTCAGTCGGTAGCGCGCCAGGCTCGTAATCTATAGTTTCCAGGTTCGAGTCCCAGCTGGGTCAGGATTGAGATTTATCTCCGCAAAATTCCCCGCCCTGCCCACGGTCAGTAGGGGACACCGATGGGCTTGGAAAGGCCGCCGTCCGTCGGATGGGACGTTAAGCCGTGGCCCCGTGTGTGGGAGAGCCATACCCTGTGCACGTTAAAGAACACACTGGATGGCCTCGACGGGAGGCTACCATCTGTCTCCCAATAGCTGTTCCAGTGGGTCCCCTCCCCCAACTCTGAGCCTTCGGGGTCCATGTGACCTGGCCATTTAGCCCGTGGTGTGCAAAAAAGTGCCGCTCAGAGGTAAAACAACTAACCAACTACAGAATTCACCCACTATCAATAGGTGAAATGCACATATTTCATTCTGTTTTTATCAATAATTTAATAATTCTAAAACATTCAACAATTATATTACTATTCTGAGAAATATTAGTGATTGCTGATTATTGCTATATTTGCATGACCAGTGTAAACTTAACATGAAGGTTATTATTTTATATCATTAATAATTGATGTGTTTTATAAATTCATTCAACATAGTTCATGTAGATATCCAGGACATGATTCCCCAAGGCATGTTAGATACTTCCCTAGGAGTGCTAGCATATAAATATCACATTTTGTTTAAACAACAAAATTGTCTTTTTCTTAGGAGTAAAAAAACTAGTTGCAAACATCCATGGTTCAAGAGGGGTTGAAAGGACTCCCTCTTCTGCTAATTGAAGGTGAGCTTTTAAAAGATATGAATTATGAGGATACTCAACATATGATCAAACATATTGGGACCTTCCACATTATGTGAATGGGAAAACATGTTTAAAACTCCCTGACCAGCTGCTTGAGGGGGTATTTATTATTATTTTTTTAACTTTAAAAATAAGCATTTTACAGAGAAATGTCAAAGGAGATAAATAATAGATCTCAATCAAATTTATACAAATATCTATTTTAAAAAATTGTTTAATATTTAAAGATTTTTTTACACAAATTCTTAAAATTGCACTTAAATTGTTATAACATTTGAGATAAATTCTTACAACTAGCATCATTGCTGTTAAATAGTACAACTAAAACTTTAAAGAAGCAACTATTGCTCAAAAATTATATTTGGAGAAATAATTTTAGGATAAGTTTTGGAGAAACCCTGAATCTGTTTTTGCTCTCCTGTTTAATCAAAATTTTGGACTACCTTTCCTGTTCACTGTATGTATAGAAATGTCAGTAACAATAAAGCTACTTATAGCACCTATAGCAATCTGTTCAGTTACATCTTAAAACGAACCAGTTTTTATATTCTTTTAATTCAATTTGGATCACAAAGAAAGCAACATGTAATTATATTTATGCAGTTGTTGTGATGTTTCCGATTCATTGCTTACAATGTTCCCTTTTTGAAAGCAAATACATCCCCCCCCCCTGGTTTTTGATTCTGTATTTTTCTTACATTCTCTATGTGCCACAAATTTCTTCCATGGGCAAAATGTACCCTGTGGGTTTTAAACCATAAAATATACCAAAATGAAAAAAGCACATGGCTACAGTTTCATAATGTAGCTGTATGCCCAGAACCTAAAGAAAAAAATATGTAATTTGGCATATTTCTACATGTGTAACTGAATACATTCATGAGTGAATCTATTTTAAACAGTCAACTTGCTAGAGCTGACAGTTGTTTATAGTGCATTCTTGCTCTAGCTAGGATATGAGCTGCAAAAATCCCATTGCTTAGATTCTATTAATGACGGTTTGAAGGATCACAAAGGTTTATTATTTTATGTTGCATCAAGATGAGGAAGAAATTGAAATATTAGCATAATTTAGGATCTTTGAAATGTCTATTTTCAACGTGTATAAATATAAAAATTCAAAATTTTGTAAAATTTAAATTTCTTTTGTTGTACTAATTGTCCCATAGTGTGTTTTTGGCCATATATGTAAGCTTGGTAAAATGCATTTTAACTGTTTTTAGGATTAAGCAAGTTTAATTAACTGGTAATATAACCAGGAGATCCCCATGTTTGAATCCAGGAGAAAGCTGGTAGTAGCTTCTAGAATTCTTTTCTGTCCTACATGTGAAAAAAAATAAATATGAGCAGGGCAGTATAAATTATTAACAGTGGCTCTGTATACAACAATCTGCTTGTAATTTTTTTACCTCATTATTTTATGTTTTTAGGCAATGTGGCTTATGCTTCAGCAAGAACATCCTGAAGATTTTGTGATTGCTACTGGTGACTCGCATAGTGTGCGTGAGTTTGTTGAGGCAGCATTTAAACATGTTGGAAAAGAGATTGTGTAAGTAAAAGTGTTTCAGTATTATTGATTAAAATGTTGATTTAATTAAAACAGGATTAATTGTAATTAAAGTTAGAAAAAACAGCTATTATGCTGTGGATCTTTTCTTGTATAAAGTTTTATTTTGCCTGATAAAATTGTACAAGCTGCATCCAATTAAAACAGCATTATATTCGATTAATTGACATTATTATGCTGAAAAAAATATTAATCGCAAATTTATTGTGTCATTGTTATACCTGTTCTAATGGTCCACCCATTAACTTTTACTTTTCTTTAACCAGTTTTGCTTTATTTACATTATATTTATCATTTTGGGGATTTTTTCATTTTTTTGGACATCACAATCCTCGTTCTGAGCAGTAGGAGTTGCACATGCACAACTCCGACGTTTTGATTGTTAACTGCTAAAGCGCATGTTGGACACGACCCCTTTTGTGTCATAGCTAGTGCGATCGTCATATTATGCAAATGTCTTTGCTGGGTTTTATGCTGCTTGTTATAGAAGTGACATAAGGTCACAGAGTTAGTTAGAACGTGAGAGAGTTGAAACGATAGAGATAGTGCAGTGAGTTGTGAGAAGTGGAGTAGAGATGTAGGAGTCAGAAATATGTGTTGTGTAGATAGGAGTTGTTAGTCTATAAATTTTGTATTCTACCATTGAGTTTGGTGAGTTGAATTTTTTAGAAATAAACTTTGTTTTTAGAAACATTTGAATTTTTGCTATTTTTCTCTTAAGCAAACAATGATTAATTTTTGATTATTTTTAAACTTTAATTAAACTTGACAATCCTTTTTGAATTCTTACTCGATAAGTAATGCCTGATATTATACATTAACGAATCGTATTTCAACTTTATTTGGCAAGTTATTATTGCCTGGCTCCCGATAGCCTGCAAAATTCCCCACCCTGCCCACGGTCAGTAGGGGACACCGATGGGCTTGGAAAGGCCGCCGTCCAGCGGATGGGATGTTAAGCCGTGGCCCCGTGTGTGGGAGAGCCATACCCTATGCACGTTAAAGAACACGCTGGATGGCCTTGACGGGAGACTACCATCTGTCTCCCAACAGCTGTTCCAGTGGATCCCCTCCGCCAACCTTCTCTGAGCCTTCGGGGTCCATGTGACCTGGCCATTTAGCCTACGGTGTGCAAAAAAGTGCCGCTCAGAGGTAAAACAACCCAACCCGATACAGCTATCAAGAATTTGAATAAATTTGGATCAGACAAAAGGTCCAACTTTAAAAGTTAATAATCTTTGGAGTATTACACTATTCCACTGTACTCTTTTTAATGTGCTTTAAAAATGACGCTAGCTAGTCTTAGGTTCTTTAAACTGCTCTCTACCACACCATACGCAGTCATATCAGAATAATATGACCACCTATCATAGTATATGTATGGTAGGTTGTCATATTACTCTGATATGACTGTGTATAAAAAAAAATAAATAAATACCCCCTCAAGCAGCTGCTTGCCACAGAGGTCTGACAGGAGCCTGTCAGTTTATATGCCAAAGTAGAAGGTCTGAGAGGATGGCAGGACCTCAGCAGAAAAACGACACACACATCCATGCCTTACCCGGGGCTCGAACCCAGGTCCCTTAGATCAGTAGCCAAGCGCGCTAACCACTCGGCCATGGGATATAAATAATAAAAAAATAAATACCCCCTCAAGCAGCTGCTTGCCACAGAGGTCTGACAGGAGCCTGTCAGTTTATATGCCAAAGTAGAAGATAGCTTGTATTAAAATATAATGGAACAAGCTATGGCAGTTTTATGGTTGTGAAATCCACTTTTTCTGTACCTATTCTGAAGGAAAATTTTTAATATCTATTCCTGGAGTGAATGAAAGTAGGTTGGTGGTGCTCCACAAAGGAGTATTTCTTGATGGCCATTTTGGTTGGAGGTTTGATATCATACTGGAGAGATGACAGTAAAGAAATGTTATTTGAATGCATTGTGAGATTTGTGTTAACAAAAAGTGAAAAATTACAATTTAATTTTTAACTAAAAATATGTTTCAGGTCTATGTTAACTATCAGGGAAGTATTTATTGTTGTGAATTATTGATTTTATAAATTTTATGATTATATCATATATACTTCATATCTAATTACTACAGAATTTGTATTTGATGATTCTGAATAATATTTTGATCTCTTAAAATAAAATTCAATAGAATCAAAATACCAGATCCAGTTTATTACAAATTATGTTATTTCCATCAATGTTAATAAGTAAGTGCAATAAATTATATTATTATTTGCTGGCACTTGATGTTAGTGTCCCTCCCACCACATCTGTGGACTTGTGAATTGAAAGAGACTGAATTTTATGACCTGTAATTAGACGTCCTCTCTCCCCTTACTTTGGATCCATTTTGGTGGTGCTTGTGCTAAACAATCATAAACAATTCTTCTTACTAAGTGTGTATTACAGGAACAATTACATGTGATTTGCAGAAATTGTTAACTGAAATTGTAGATCTGAAAATGGAAGTGAGAGTTGAAGAAAATGGAGTTCTACTCAATGCTATGATGTTCTTCTGTCTAAAATCGAAAATTCTGAAAAGCAGCATACAAAATTGAGTAATACACTTATTCTAACACAGAACTCACACACAGAATTGACAAATGAAATTAAATGGATCAAAATGCGTGTCAGTGACCTAAATCAATATAGGAGGAATAAAAACCTAGAATTACATGGCCTACCAGTGAGAAACAATGAAGACGAACATACCTTGAAGCAGTCAATGATAAAAATTACCCATGCCCTTAAAATGGAAACTTTAGTGAAGATAGTCTGGACATTATTCACAGATTGCCAACAAGGAATAAAAGGAAAACTCCCATCATAATCACACAATTTAAATCGAGGACTAATCAAGAAGAATGAATAACAAAAAAGACCAACCAGATTTCAACTGCAGATGCAGACTTGAATGTTACTGAGTATTATGAATGATGTATTTGAATGAAAAAATAACTGTAATTAATAGAAAGCTTTATTGGAAAGTGAGGACAAGAAATGCTAAAACAAAGCTAAAAATTATAAATACTTTTGAAATTAAAGTTTTTAATTCTCTATGACACTGTTAAATGTTTTTAAGCACTTCAATGCATGGACTATGCTATCAAGTATCAAAAGTTATTAAGGAGAGATTTATATACCATACTGCAGAGGATGGGTAGTAACAGGAGCTTCCAGGATGATTTTGGTAACAAATTTAATAATCGATGTTCTTATTCTACATCATTATTTAATAATTGACGTTCTTTGCAATTGAGATTACTCTAGTAATTATTCTAGATTACTCTGGTAATAACTACTGAGACATCACTGGCTGGCAAGAACTTTGATTATTAAATTTGTCACTGAAAGAATCCCGGAAGTTCCTGTTACTACCCATCCTCTGCTGTACGGTATGTAAATCTCTCCTTAATAACGTTTGATACTTGATAGCATAGTCCATGAGTTGAAGTGCTTAAAAACATTTATCAGTGTCATAGAGAATTAAAAACTTTAATTTTAATTTCTGCACTGTGTACCTCTACTCTAATTTTTGATATACTTTTGGTACAGAAACTGTAAAATTATGCTCTCAGAAAGCTGGTTTTAATATTATATAAAAAAAAAAAACCCTCAAGCAGCTGCTTGCCACAGAGGTCTGACAGGAGCCTGTCATTTTATATGCCATAGTAGAAGGTCTGTGGGGATTATATATTAATGTATTAATATATTAAATGGTAGATAAGTAGTCACTGGAAGGAGAGCTATTATGTACCACTCCTCTGTGATGATGCATAGAACCGGCCAGGCCTAGCACTTAATGTCCGACCCCACCTTCTCATGGTGCAGACCATTAGCACCTTTCAAAAGAGACTCTCTTGTGGAAGTGAACAGAAGAAGAGGGCTACCAGATTAGTGTGGCCTACTGATCTGGACAATTATGGCTACTTTTCTTTTCTACCCTGCTGAAGAGTAGTCAACCACACAGGGTCCTGGTGCTGACCATATATACCAATCTGAATGGAATTATGACTGAGCTTGATTACGGATCCTGATTTTGCCACACTAGTGGGCTTCTGTGGAGGGAAAATCTTCTGCTGTGTTTTCTGTTTGTTTGTGGGTTATGTCTGTGATTAGGGGGCTGTTTGACATTGTCTGCCCACCGCATCCTAGGTCTCCCCTCTTTCTGAAGCCTTTAGGCACACACCCCCTTGAGCAGATGTCACAGTTTAATTATCTTGGGAGCTATGGTTCAGGTGCCTGCGATGACCTCTGCTCAGGATTATCCACCAGCTGATAAAAATATCCTGTGAATCTATTCACTTCAGGCTGTCAACCCACAAACAAACAGAAAACACAGCAGAAGATATTCTCTCCACAGAAGCCCACCAATGCAGCAAAATCAGGATCCATAATCAAGCTCAGAGTCATAATTTCATTCAGGTTGGTATATATGGTCAGCACCAGGACCTTGTGTGGTTGACCACTCATCAGCAGGGTAGAAAAAAAAGAAGTCATAATTGTCTAGATCAGTAGGCCACACCAATCTTACAGCCCTCTCCTTCCGTTCACTTCCACAAGAGAGTATCTCTCTCTCTTTTTATAGTTAATGTCCTCAATCCCTGTATACCGAACAGGTATACAGGGATTGAGGGATAAACAAGGTAAGGTTGTAAAAGGTGAAGATTCTGTCATGGCTAGGTGAGCTGAGCATTTCAGTGATGTTCTAAACAATGTGGTTATTTCTACTCCCATTGTTTGCAATGATGATAGATGCATGGGTGGCTTTAATGTTGGCCCTATAGCACAATCTGAAGTTTTTTTGGCTATTTGTAAACTTTAACTTCATAAATCCCCAGGGCTATATGAAATTACTACAGAAACACTTAGAGCTGAGAATGTTTCAGTTACCACTTGTCTGACTGAAATTTTGAATATCTTTTATGATAAAAGAATGGTTCCTAAGGATTTTACCAGAGTTATTATTATCCCTATTTTCAAAAAAGGTAATCGCAATTCTCGTGATAACTATAGGAGTATCAGCCTACTCTGTTCCAGAGAAAGTTCTTTGCATGATTGTGCTTAATAGAATTAAGAATCTGGTTGACAGGCAATTGCTTGATGAACAGTGTGAATTCAGAAGTGGTAGGGCATGTGTGGATCAGATATTTTCACTTCGGCAGATTCTTGAGAAATATTTAGAGTTTCAGAAACCTTTTGTTGCTCGATATGTTGACTTCAAATATGCTTTCGACTCTGTTGATTGTCATAATTTATGATTGATTGTGATATCATATGGTATACCAGACAAGTTAGTCAACTTAATGAAAGCTCTCTATAATAATACTGAGTCATGTGTGAGAGTTGGTAAGGCTTGTAGCAACTGGTTTAGCATTACTTCTGATGTCTGATAAGGGTGCATTTTGTCTGCTTTTCTCTTTAGTTTGGTTATTGATTATGTTATGTGAAATTCACTTCAAGGGAAAGATTTTGGCCTTAAATGGGCTGGAGATACGAAAATTCGATATGTTGACTTCAAATATGCTTTCGACTCTGTTGATTGTCATAATTTATGATTGATTGTGATATCATATGGTATACCAGACAAGTTAGTCAACATAATGAAAGCTCTCTATAATAATACTGAGTCATGTGTGAGAGTTGGTAAGGCTTGTAGCAACTGGTTTAGCATTACTTCTGATGTCTGATAAGGGTGCATTTTGTCTGCTTTTCTCTTTAGTTTGGTTATTGATTATGTTATGTGAAATTCACTTCAAGGGAAAGATTTTGGCCTTAAATGGGCTGGAGATACGAAAATTTCTGATTTAGATTTTGCTGATGATTTAGCTCTCTTGGCAAATGATGTTGATGAGATGAACTCATTCATTCAAGCTGTTAATGAGACTGGTACTAGAGTAGGTTTGGTTATAAACAGAGAAGACTGAAGTGATGAAAATTGGTCAGGCAGGCTGTTGTGATTCAATTAATCTGAATGACTGCACTCTTAAGAAGGTGTCACAGTTTAATTATTTTGGGAGCTATGTAACAGATACTGGTGATGTTGCGGCATGAGATTAACAGACGAATAGGGATTGCTGCTGGGACTTTTTGGAATCTGTGGAGAGTGTGGAAAAATTGGTGTATACACCTAAAGACTAAAATTAGACTAATAGTTTGGCTCTCTCTAGGGTTAGTTATGGTAGTGAATCTTAGATGCTTTGTAAACATGATAACAGGAAACTAGATGCTTTTGATTCCAAATGCTTATGCAGTATCTTAGGCGTTATGTGGTTCATCTTTGTAACTAATGATGAGGTTAGGCAAAGGAGTCAGCAACCTTCTTTAAGCAGCATATTGTGCAGAGAGAGACTCCATTGGTTTGACCATGTTGCCCGTAAGGATAATTATAGATTGGTGAATGGGGTTATGAACAGTGTGCCTAAAAGCCTCAGAAAGAGGGGAAGACCTAGGATGCGGTGGGCAGACAGGGTTGGGTTGTTTTACCTCTGAGTGGCACTTTTTTGCACACCATGGGCTGAAATGGCCAGGTCACATGGACCCCGAAGGCTCAGAGAAGGTTGGGGGAGGGGACCCACTGGAACAGCTGTTGGGAGACAGATAGTAGCCTCCCATCAAGGCCATCCAGCGTGTTCTTTAACGTGCACAGGGTATGGCTCTTCCACACACGGGGCCACTGCTTAACGTCCATCTGACGGATGACGGCCTTTCCAAGCCCATCAGTGTCCCCTACTGATCGTGGGCAGGGCGGGGAATTTTGCGGAGATAAATCTCAACGCTGACTCAGCTGGGACTCGAACCTGGGAACTACAGATTACGAGCCTGGCGCGCTACCGACTGAGCCACCCCTGCCCCGTGGGCAGACAGTGTCAAACAGGACCTTATTAGAATTGGTGTGCAGTGGCCAGATGCAGCAGATGTAGCTCAGGACAAACTTGCTTGGAGAACTAAATTGCACGGTCTTGTGTGGACCTCCATAGCCCATGGCTGCTTGAGGATGATGATGATGGTGGTGATGATAATATTTATAGAGATGTATCTCTGTATATAATACTGGCATCTCTGTATATAATACTGGCATCTCTGTATATAATTAATATATACAGAGATGCCAACTATTCTGATTTTTTGTAAAGGCTGTCATCTGTTGGATGGGATGTTAAGCCATACACCTGTGTGGGAGAAAGCCATACCCTGTGCACATTAAGGAACATGCTGGATGGCTTTCATCTCTCTCCCAAAAGCTGTTCTAATGGTTCCCCTCCGTGAACCTACTCTGAGCATTTGAAGTCCTTGTGACCACCATTTAGCCCATTGGGTGCAAAAAAAGTGCTGCTCAGAGGTTAATCAACCAACTGTGATTTTTGGTTTAAGATATGAAAATCTGACTTAGGATTTTTTTCAGTTTCATACCAATCTTAATCTTCCTCCAAATTGTGCAGTATTTTTGCCCTTTTCCTAAAAGGATTTAGTTTTTTTGTTTTACCAAGATGCAGCTGTGTCCCACTCCCTAATCATGCCAACCGACCATTTCTGGACAGAACACATGGGAAAGTCCACACCTAAATTCTTTTACAGAGCTGAACATTTGTTTTCAAAATGGGTGTTTATTGAACCTATACCAAACTCTCCCGGCTCTGGCCAACTAAATGCTAATTGGATTTTGGGTGTTGAAGTTTGGGAATCTTGGCTAAGTGCAGAAAGGTTTGTGCACCAAAGCAAAAAAAAACAAAACAAAAAAAAAAACAGCGTTATATCAGCTGTGTGGCACAGCCAAGGGGGTGTTGCCTTTAAAATAATTCAATATAAACATAAAAACTCATAATTAAAAAAAATTATATTTTTGTAGGGATGGAGTGAAACTTTCACAGTGAGTTTAGCAGAGGGGACGCCTTCCCGAAATTACCCTCCCACATTTTGTTTTTTAAATAGACTTCCTTGCTATGGAAATCAGAAGATATCTCTGATTTCCATAGCAAGGAAGTCTATTTTGCTTCCACATTCAAGACATTTTCAGAAAATGGTACACGCTGAAAGTTTTTTACTAAAAAAAATAAATAATAAAAGAAAAATGAAACCTAATGGGATGTTAAATAAAATATCTGCAACGACTTTTAAGCCGGCATCTGATGTAGCATAAATCAGAAAGATTGATAGATCAGCCAACTGAAAGATTGCTAACTTATGGAAATAAATCTACAGAAATGAATTTGCTTCCATATCCAAAACCTAATTTATTTAAAAAAAAATGATACCAGATCAAAGTTTTAATGGAAAAGTAAAAAATAATAAAATGAAAATTAACATATAGCCTAATGCAATGCTAAAATATCCACAGTAACAAGTTGTAGTATGGCCATCTGATGTTACATAACTATGAAAAATCAATACTTATTGATTGGCCTTGGTGTTTCTTAGTTGTTAGTGTTTTTTTTCACTAATTTACGAAAATAAATATACTGAAATGAAAACTGAGATTTAAATATAAAAAAGTAAATACAGACTTTATGAAGGGTATTCAATATGCTGGACCAAAAATGTAAAAAACACTTATAGCACACGGAACAGAGATAGCATGTGTCAGCCATCTGCCTCTTGTTTGCCTCAGTGAGTCATATGTAATTATATGCAGCTGCACTCAGAATTTCTAAGAAAGATATATTTACTTCCAGTTTTGATTTTAAGAGCGGGAAAGGTGCATAGAATGCGGGGATAAATGATAAAAATAGTTTTGGGAATACTAAAATAGGTTTATGACAGAAAAGAGTGTGAAACAGAATAAAAAAATGATGGTATGTACTTTGTAATTACTTCCAAAAATCTACCATTTTTAAAAAAAATAGCATTTTTTTGTTAATTTTTAAGAGATTTTCAAAAATTTCAGGAAAAATTTGTTGATAGTAGTTTAAATTAAACTTATGAGCTTAAATCAGAAGGTTTTTTCATCAAATAGGAATATTAACAAGCAAATCGCAATACCATTTAGTGCTTCTAAGAAATGGCAATCAGATGGCTTTATAAAATTATTTATATTGTAGTTTAATAAAATATGCATCAAATTAAAAAACAAAATTATTTTTCAAGCCTGAATTATATACTTTATATGATTATATATATATAAATAAAATGGTAATTTTTAAAAATCAGTTTTTTTTATTGTACTAAAAATGTATACATATGTCCTTGACCCCTCATCTTGGATTCTGTGAATGTATACAAATGACATGAACACTGGAAGGGTTAAGTGACACTAATGAACTTGAATTTGGTGTTCCTCAAAGGTTCTATTAAGACCATTATTATTCTTAATTTTTATTAATGATTTGTGTAAGCTAGAATTGAAAGATCAAATTCTAACTTTTGCTGATGGTACAGCATGAGATGAGGAATAGCTAATTGCTGAAGCAAATAAGGATGTTTACAATTAAGAAATTGGTTCTTAAAAAATAAATTATTTATCAACGTAAAAAAAGAACGAAATATTTATTTTTTAGATTGAGAGGGCAACTGGATAGACAAAGAAGTAAAATATTTTATCATGACAGAAGTTGTACTGGAGATAAATGTATATGTAAGGCAATTGAGGGTGTTGATGAATACAGATATCTGGGAGTGTACATTGACTGCAAATTAAATTGGGTGAGCCATGTATCTCATGTTATTAAATGCATTAATACAAAAATTCCAAGTATATATTTTATTCGAAATTATCTAGATTTATCAGTTTTAAAAATGATACTCACTCATGGATTAAGTCATACCTGGTTTATGGAATTACATCCTGAGGTGGTACTTATTCAAGTCATATAAAATCTCTTGTTAGGGTACAAAATCATGTTGTAAGATGTATTGCCAAAAAAAAAAATGAAAGCACTGTAAATATTTATAAAGAGTTCGATATGCTACCCATAATAAAATTGTATGTATTCAGAATCCTATTGCATCTGTTTCAAAACTGGGAGAATTTTCATTTGCAAAGAAGCAAATTTTAGTAACATCAGTTTACAAAAGTAGAAGTAGCAAACACATAAATAATCATATTTCTAAGCCTACAAAAATTCTCATTCTGAAACATTTTGACTATAGAGCCCATAAAATACTGAATGAAATGCCAGAATATATTAAAACTGAAGAAATCTTCATAAATTTAGGAATAAACTAAGAACTTGGTTGCATAATGTGTGTGTATATAGATTACTCAATAGAGTAATAGTACTTCAGAAAACATTTTTGTGCCTTGTACATAATGTGTATTTTTTATCCACAGGCAAGTTTGTGACTCTTGTGGGTAGTTTATTTCCAACTATGAAATGTGGACACCAATGGGCTTGGAAAGGCTGCTATCTGTCGGATGGGATGTTAAACCGTGGCCCCATGTGTGTGAGAGCCATAACCTGTACACATTAAGAACACGCTGATGGCCTTGATGGGAGGTCCCCAAAGAAAGACACGAAAGAACTAACCATTGTCCATTCTCAACCAGAAATGTAAATTCTTTGGCTTAATTGCCCCTTTATCTTATCATGGTATTCACTTTATTACATGATAGAGAATGCTGCCTCAGTGATGATGGAATCACCTGGGTAAAATAGCCATTTGGCACCACCCTTTTTGTACTCACCCTTACTTGTACATTAACAGCCACAACAAAAGTGTTGACCAAAGAAGAACATCATTTGCCAAGGGAACTAAAATCATATTACAACTTGATAGGAGTTATTCCATTTCAATTGAGTAGCATGCCAATATAATTTGTTTTCTTTGTTTCAGTTACAGTTTGATAAGTGGAAAAATAAACAATGTACATTTCAAAATCAAGATTTCTTCCTTTTTTTATAGGTGGGAAGGTGTAGGACTTCAAGAAGTTGGCAAAGAAAAAGATACAGGAATTATAAGAGTTCGTGTGAATCCAAAATACTTTAGACCTTCAGAGGTGGTAAGTGGCATTTTTTTTTTATTGGTTATGTATGTGTTATAGGCTGTTGATTTAAAAGCATGAAACTTCATGTAAGTCTTCCAGATGCCTGTGATTAGGGGCTGTTTGGAATTGTCGGCATTCCCTTCCTCAATAAACATAGTTTCTTTAAACATCCCACTAACCATTTTCTCTCTATACATAGTTGGAATGTGAAGACAGCACAGAGCTTTTTCTCTTGATGTCCTCACACAAGAATTCCACCATTATAATTTAGATATTCTTGGCTTGCAAGAAACCAGATGGACAGATAAAGGCCAGATTTTTAAAAAATAATCTTAAATTTCCCTTTTCAGAGAGGGAAGATAATACACATCACCAAGGCATCTTCTCATCAGACACGCCAATGATGCTCTATGCTATACCAGGATATGAGTGCATTAATGAAAGGTTTTTGCAGCAAAATTTCAGACAAGTATTAAAGACTTGAATGTTATCTGCTGTTATGCCCCCACTGAGGATACTGATGAGGATGAGAAGGACAGGTTTTACAGACAACTTCAGGATATTTTGATTTCTGTCAAGAAAGGAGATATTACCCTTATTCTAGGTGGCTTCAATACCAAAGTTGCTACTGACTCTAACCTTTGGGGAGGAAGTGATGGGCCCTTTTGGTATTGGTAGCTGCAATGGGCAATGTCTCCTATAAGTAAGTAAACTTAATGGTATAATTAACACTATTAAAAACACCTTGACATACATAATATGGGTTTCACCTGATGGGCTGCATTAAAATATGATAGATTATATATTAATTAACAGCAAATAGGCTAGTTCTGTTAGGAATTCCAGGTCATATAGGGGAGCTGAAATTAGATCTCACCATTACCTTGTTAAAAGTCCATTCCCTGTGGTGAAAGCTGTTTTCTCACGGTCTTCAGGACGTATACCAACTTGCCAATAGCCGCTCTTTAAGTCTAATGTTGAGAACCATTCTGATCCGGATAAAGTGTCTAGTGTATGATCAATCCTGAGTAAATTAAATGAGTCTTTCTTTGTTACGTCATTTAATCTGCGATAATCTACACAAAATCGTGTAGATCCATCTTTTACTTGACAAGAACTACTGGTGATGTCCAGGGACTCTGTGATGGTTCTATAATGCCCTGAGCTTCCATGTCCTTTATGAGTTGTTCTGTCTCCTCTCTTTTTGCCAATGGAAGCCTTCTTGCTGGCAGATGGACTGTAGGAGAATCACCAGTGTTGATTTTATGTTCTGTCAGGTTAGTACGGCCATAATCATTTGATGTGGCAGAAAAAATGTCAGAAAATTCTTTTAATAGGTTCTCGGTCTTAACAGCTTGGTTTTCAGTTAATATTCATCTTGTTTCTCTCCATAATTCAGTAAGATGATATGGGATGTCTGTATAATTTTGATTTGAATCAGTAACTTATATTTTATTTATACTTGTTACACAGATAACAGCTTCACATATTGCTAATTCTTCATCTTTTTTTAACATTCTATTGGATTTGTTACAGTTCATCACTCTACGAATCTGTTCTTTATCTATTCTGACTAAAGTCCTTGCAACCAGGATATTATGAGCCAAAGCTCCTTTACCAGTGGCATCAGTAACTGCCAATCTGAAGGCCCCAGAAGTCTCTGCCCGATGTCCACGGACTATAACTTCACTTTGTGCTGGGATCTCTGTGTCTTCCGTCACTAATATTGGAGTTACGCTTGATAAAGAATCAGACGTCCGGCTAAGCAGAGGAATCTCTTCTGTCTCATAGATGAGTAGGTTATCACTGGGTCTAATGTTGAATCCATGTTTCTTAAGAAAATCTAGGCCTAATATGCATTCATCGTAGATGTCAGCGATGTAAACAGGATGGCGTACCAGACAGCTACCAACTCGGATGTTAAGTTCTATTTTTCCATGGACTTTTGCACGATCTCCAGTAGCTGTTTGTAGGCTTATTTTAAAATGTGTAGTATTCAAGTTTGGGTGAGGTATTGTAATGGTAGCTAGGTAGTCACTGGAAGGAGAGCTATGCACCAATCCCCTGTGATGATGCATAGAACCGGCCAGGCCTAGCACCTAATGTCCGACCCCGCCTTCTCGTCGTGCGGACCATTAGTAACTTTCAAAAGAGATACTCTCTTGTGGAAGTGAACGGAAGGGGAGGGCTGCCAGATAGTGTGGCCTACTGATATGGACAACTATGGCTACTTTTCTTTTTTTTCTACCCCGCTGAGGAGTGGTCAACCACACAGGGTCCTGGTGCTGACCATATAAACCTACTGGACTGGACAGATATATGGCTCTGAGCTTGATTATGGATCCTGATTTTGCTGCACTGGTGGGCTTCTGTGGAGGGAAAATCTTCCGCTGTATTTTCTGTTTGTTTGTGGGTTGACAGCCCCAATTGAATAGATTCACAGGATATGTTTATCAGTTGGTGGATAATCCTGAGCAGAAGTCATCGCAGGCACCTGAACTCTTTGCTTCTATTGGCATCGTCAAATTCTACATTGGAGGAAATCTTCCAGTGTAGATGGCTTCAGCCTTTAGTAGTAGGGGAACGGGTCTTTGCCCCATATCTGTGATTAGGGGCTGTTTGATATTGTCGGCATTCCCTCTCTCAATAAACGTAGTTTCTTTAAACATCCCACTAACCATTTTCTCTCCATAGGTAGTTGGAATGTGAGGACTCTGCACAGAGATTTTTCTCTTGATGTCCTCACACAAGAATTCCACCATTATAATTTAGATATTCTTGGCTTGCAAGAGACCAGATGGACAGATAAAGGTCAGATTCTTAAAAATAATCTTAAATTTCTCTTTTCAGGGAGGGACGACAATAAGCATCACCAAGGCGTGGATCTGCTTCTCAGCAGACACGCTAGCGATGCTCTTCTAGGATATGAGTGCATTAATGAAAGGTTTCTTACAGCAAAATTTCAGACAAGCGTTAAAGACTTGAATGTTATCTGCTGTTATGCCCCCACTGAGGATGCTGATGAGGATGAGAAGGATAGGTTTTATGAACAACTTCAGGATATTTTGAATTCTGTCAAGAAAGGAGATATTACCCTTGTTCTTGGTGACTTCAATGCCAAAGTTAGTACTGACTCTGACCTTTGGGGAGGAGTAATAGGCCCTTTTGGTATTGGTAGCTGCAATGGCAATGGGCAACGTCTCCTACAGGTAAGTAAACTCAATGGATTTAGAATAACTAACACTTATTACAAACACCGCAACATACATAAGTACACATGGGTTTCACCTGATGGGCTGCATAAGAAGATGATTGATTACATATTAATTAACAGCAAATGGGCTAGTTCTGTTAGGAATTCCAAGGCATATAGGGGAGCTGAAATTGGATCTGACCATTACCTTGTTAAAAGTGTGTTGCAACTTAAACTTAAAAAGTGTTGTGCTAGGGTTAAAAAATTTACTTTTAATACTGAAGCTCTGAAAGATCCAGTTATAGCCAAAGCTTACCATGATAGGTTACTTAGTCATTATGACAGTCATGGTTTGCTTACTACTGAAGTTGAGGAAGAATGGGTGGGATCATTTTAAACAGGCTTTTTTGGACACTAACAGTACTCTTTTAGGAAAAAAGGAGCAGAAGAGACAGAATTATCTGAGTGATAAGGCACTTGAGCTTATTTCGGAAAGAAAGAACTGCAGGAATGTCTTTAATCAATACCCTACTAGTCCTAATAGAAAGGATTATAGAGAGCTTAATAAACGTGTAAAAGATCAGTTAGCTGCTGATAAGAATCTTTGGCTTGATGGTTTGACTGACAAAGCCGAGGAAGCAGTTAGACAGCACAACAGCAGAGAGCTGTACCAGATAGTTAATGTTTTGTGTGGTAGAAAACGGACAGGCATACAAGGATTGAAGGATAAACAAGGTAAGGTTATAGAAGGGGAGGATTCTGTCATGGCTAGGTGGGCTGAGCATTTCAGTGATGTTCTGAACAATGTAGTTGGTTCTGCTCCCATTGTTTGCAGTGATGATGGATGCATTGGTGGCTTTAATGTTGGCCCTATAACACAATCTGAAGTTATTTTGGCTGTTTCTAAACTTAAACTACATAAATCCCCAGGGGTAGATGAAATTACTACCGAAATGCTTAGAGCTGGGAATGTTTCGGTTACCACTTGGATGACTGAAATTCTGAATATCTTTTATGATAAAGGCATGGTTCCTAAGGATTTTACCAGAGCTATTGTTATCCCAATTTTCAAAAAAGGTGATCGCAGTTCTTGTGATAACTATAGGGGTATCAGCCTACTCTCTGTTCCAGGGAAAGTTCTTTCCATGATTGTGCTTAATAGAATTAAGAATCTGGTTGACAGTCAATTGCGTGATGAGCAATGTGGATTTAGAAGTGGTAGGGGATGTGTGGATCAGATATTTTCACTCAGGCAGATTCTTGAGAAATGTTTAGAGTTTCAGAAACCTTTGGTTGCTAGCTTTGTTGATTTCAAAAAGGCTTTCGACTCTGTTGATCGTCATAATTTGTGGTTGATTGTGAGATCATATGGTATACCAGACAAGTTAATTAACATAATGAAAGCTCTCTATAATAACACTGAGTCGTGTGTGAGAGTTGGTAAGGCTTGTAGCAATTGGTTTAGCATTACTTCTGGTGTTCGACAAGGGTGCATTTTGTCTCCTTTTCTCTTTAGCTTGGTTATTGATTATGTTATGTGAAATTCACTTCAAGGGAAAGATTTTGGCCTTAAATGGGCTGGAGATACGAAAATTTCTGATTTAGATTATGCTGATGATTTAGCCCTTTTGGCAAATGATGTTGATGAGATGAACTCTTTCATTCGAGCCGTTGATGAGACTGGTAGTATTCGAGCCGTTGATGAGACTGGTAGTAGAGTAGGTTTGGTTATAAACAGAGAGAAAACTAAAGTGATGAAAATTGGTCAGGCAGGCTGTGATTCAGTTAATCTGAATGGTTGCAGTCTTGAGCAGGTGTCACAGTTTAATTATCTTGGGAGCTATGTAACAGATAATGGTGATCTGCGGCATGAGATTAACAGACGAATAGGGATTGCTGCCAGGACTTTTAAGAATCTATGGAGAGTGTGGAGAAATAGGCGTATACACCTAAAGACTAAAATTAGACTGTGTAATAGTTTGGTTCTTTCTAGGGTTAGTTATGGTAGTGAAACTTGGACACTTTGTAAACAAGATAACAGGAAACTAGATGCTTTTGATTCCAGATGCTTATGCAGTATCTTGGGCATTAGGTGGTTCAACTTTGTAACTAATGATGAGGTTAGGCAAAGGAGTTTGCAACCTCCTTTAAGCAGCATATTGTGCAGAGAGAGACTCCGTTGGTTTGGCCATGTTGCCCGTATGAATAATTATAGATTGGCAAATAGGGTTATGAACAGTGTGCCTAAAGGCCTCAGAAAGGAGGGGAGACCTAGGATGCGGTGGGCAGATAATGTCAAACAGGACCTTGTTAGAATTGGTGTGCAGTGGCCAGATGTAGTAGATGTAGCTCAGGATAGATTTGCTTGGAGAACTAAATTGCACGGTCTGGTTGGACCTCCGTAGCCCATGGCTGCTTGAAGAGGAGGAGGAGGAGGAGGAGGAGGATTTTCTTTATTTTATCCGTTTTGAGTAAAGTTACATTTGCACCAGTGTTGACTATCATACGGCAAGGTATTCCATTTATGGCTCCATCAGCTACTAATCCATTATTATCACCATGTAATGTTGAAATGTGGGCGACTTCCCCTGGGGCCAATCAATCAACAGCCAGCCTTTGCCCCTCAAGACTGACTAATTTCTGTTTCCCTGATCCTGTTGTCTAGTTGATGGACTTGGACTCCTCATCCATTTCCTATTACAGTTGGTACGAATGTGTCCGGTCTTGCCACAATTCCAACGCTGAAGGTCTGTTGTAGTTTTTGAAGAAGAACCTCCTTATGTCTTTTGAAACGGATAGCATCGCTTTAGTTAGTTCTTTCATTTCATTATCCTTTTCTACAGTTTCTTCTGCACTCACAAATCTCACTGTGCGTTTGTTCGCTCGGGAGGAAAGCCTGGAGCACTCGTATTTCATAGCATGTGCCACATCTGACTTTAAGGATTCACCTTCAAACATCCTCAGAGATTGTTGAGTGTCAAGGTCAGCAATAGCATCAATAAATTGTAATTGAGCTAAGTTATCTTGAACTTCTGGTGGACAGTTACTATAAGCCAATCTAGCTAGACGCTCAATATCACTAGCAAGCTCTTGCAAAGTTTCACCACTTTTCTGCATGTGATGTTTAAATTGAGTCACGTAATATTGTTTTAAATAACTATCACCAAACCTTAGTTCTAATGCAGAAACTAGACTTTGATAATCAAGTCGTTTTTCTTCTGGAACAGACTGCAAAACTTCTGCAGCAGAATTTCTTAAGGAAGCTGCAAGAAAACTGGCCTTTTGGAATTCATTCCACTCATTGGCTCTAGCGATAACTTCAAATTGTGTTTTAAATACTTTCCAAGATGATTGACCATCATATGTAGAAGGTTTAGTTGTATTTTTAGTGATATGTGTAATAACATTATTTTCACTAGAATTATTATCACAAGCAGAAGGTAACATTTCATTTCTCAAAATCTGAAACTGGCGTTCACAATCAGTTTTTACAATTTCAATTTCATGTTTGTAATCTAACTTAACACTATCAAGATTATTTTACACTGTCAATTTCAACCTTTAAACAATCACATTGTTTATTAAGTTCAGTTTTAATGTCCTTACACTGATCAGTAATCTTACCAATTTGAGAAGCCATTTCGGCTTTCAAGTCATCACTTTGTCTAGCAAAGCAAGGTCACCTATTTTATTGCTTTGGGCAGCTATTTCGGCTTTCAAGTCATCATTTTGACTTTTAATGTCATTCATCAACTTTACTAATTTATCCATACTTCTAGTTAATGGCATTCAATAAATTATCCCACTCCTGACACCAAATGTTGCAAATTACAAAATATGGATAGCACTGAGCGTGAGTTTCAATAAGTGTATTTTCAAACTAATTACAATACAATGCAAATTGTTACAAAGAAAATATGGATGAAGTTCTCATAAACAAATTAACTACTATTATACTTAAGTCATTAACACTTTTTGTACAGAGTATACAATATCAGCTCTGTCTATTCTACTAAATACTACCTCTTCACTTAGTTTACCATGTCACTTGAATATCTTCAGACGTAAACAACTCTCGTCCTGTGCAAGTTCACTAAACTTTTCACATTAGTAAAATAATACAACCGCCTGCGCACACATCACATAAAAGATACTTATTTTCTTTTACTTATCGCGCACTGACTCAGACCATCTGAACATCCTTTCAGATCTCTCAACTTTAACACACTACACTGCTATATTTTCATTCTTCTTCATCAGAACTGTTCTAAGTTCCAAATCGTTGGCTAATTGAATCTCACGTAGAAGCTCACACGAGGGCTCCAGTCACGTTAACTCGTGAAGTCACTGTTGCTCGTTCATCTGTCATAACAGTTTTATTAAGATTAAAAAATTTTCAATGCTAACTACGAAGAAATCATAACACTCCATGCATAACCTTATGCCAAAAACAACATAGTGGCCTGGAATAGTTCTGTGGAATAATTATGTATAATTTATAACATTCAAATTGCATAAAAGTATTGCAACATTTCCATGTTATATAAATGGAAAGCTATATTCAAAGTACCCTAATTATAAAATAAGTCTTTTGTAGCAAAATTTCACAGGAAATTAACTGCCATAAAAAAATTCTTAAATCTCATTTTTGAGCAACATTTGATTATTATTTAAAGAATTATGGAAGTTGATACATTTAATAGCAATGTTAATCATAAGAATTTGCCTCAAAAGTTATAATAAATCATTTACTAAAATAAATATAGTGTTATAACTATATTATGGCATACCATGGCATGCATGCATGCATGCCATGGTACTTGTATTCTAGGTGCCTTATGCATATGTGTGTCGTCATGCTTGTGCATAACGATACACATATGCATGCATGCATGCATGCCATGGTACTTGTATTCTAGGTGCCTTATGCATATGTGTGTCATCATGCTTGTGTTCTAGGTGGTGTATGATCCATATGTGCCTGACCAGTGTCAGTAATCCCATATGATGAGTCAGAAATAGGTGTATACTCTAACCTCAACCTGGGTGCTGCTGATGTGAGAAAGTTATCTGTGTGCAAGGATCTTCCTCGTTATGGAACCCTTTCAAGTATTGGCTGGGTTGTGATGTTTTATCTCTGGACAGCTTTTTTTTTGCACACAGTGGGTTAAATGGCCAGATCAGAAAGACTCCAAAGGCTCAGAAAATGTTGGGTGAAGGGTACCCACTAGACAGCTTTCAGGAGACAGATGAAAGCCTCATGTCAAGGCAATCCAGTATGTTTTTTAATGTGCACAGGTATGATTCTCCTATACATGGGACCTCTGCTTAATGTCCCATCTGATGGATTGTAACCCCAAGTATTGTATCGAAGTGGCAGTGAACATGTTAAAGTAATTTAAGATATAACTTTTTGTATTAAGAATATTTTGTTTAAATTATTTTTGCAGGATTTTCTTCTTGGGGACTCTTCAAAAGCGAAAAAGGAACTGGGATGGAAGCCTAAAATAAGCTTTGAGGTATTTGGTTATCTATGTTCTTGAGTTACAATTACTGTCAGAATGTTACACCACTTTTCAAGGGAAAAGTTAGTCTTTAAGACCTTTTTTAAGAGACAAAAGACATGAAGTTTTGAATTCTTCTAATAAGCTTATGATTCTTATTTATTTCTAGTGAAACTTTAAAAATATTTGATTGGAAAATAGAGAATTGTGTTTATATGTTTTTAATGATAGAAGAATTAACATTTTGAAATATCTAAAGCTATGGTAATGAATAAGGCAGAGATCTATCACTAATTACCATGAAATGCTATCTTGCCACCTGCTGTAGAGTCTACTTTTTAAATTTATTACATTCTGAATTTTTTTTAACTATCTTGTATTTCTTCCATAGCTTTTGTATCATATTTAGCCTATTACACACTAGCATGAAGATACAGAAATTAGTCAAAGTTTGTGTATCCAACTCTAATGGTGCATCTGCATTCTCTTTTTTTGTTTCAAGATTTTTGAAAAATGTCATTTCCATCTTGGTCATTACATAAGAGCAGGGCAGGACTGGCATAAGCTGCAGCTTAGGACATTGGGATGTGAGGGCCTCAAGGAATGCATTTCAAGTTTTATTTGGTAGTAGTTGTGAATCTGTATTAGTTGTTATAAAAATATATGTTTTTATCCCACATCAATTTCCCATTTATTTTTATTACTTTAAAAGTAAAAAATAAAGTGTGTGTGTGGGGGGGGGGATAAGGTTTGATGTTTTTACTTTGTCTATCTGTAGACATCCAACTTTTTTTTTAAGATTCAGTTTGGGTTGGATAGGTACTGATGAAATATTATGATTCACACTTCCCAAATCTCCCAAAAGCTATAATTGGATCCTCTAATGGTGTAAAAAGTTGACCCTTTCCAAATCTCCCAAAAGCTGTAGTTGCACCCTCTAATGGTGTAAAAAGTTGAAAATTCCAGAATTTTAAATGAATATTACAAACGACCTATGTATGATAGAAATTCAAAGTTTTTCTCATGGAATGTGAAGGTCATGAAATTTTCATTGGCAATAATAATTTGATCCCTAAACCCCAGGGGACATGTGATAAAAGTTTTTTTTTTTAACATATGAATTGTTTCTTTTTTAGAGGTAAAAATTATTTTTGTGTTGGATAGGTATTGATGAAATAATACAATTCGCATTTTATGAATCTCCCAAAAGTTACAATTGCACCCTCTGACAGTGGGAAAAGTTGAAAATTGTACATTGTAAACGAATATTGTAAACAATGCATGTATACTAGAAATTAGAAATTTTGGCGGTGGCAACAATGAGTCAGCGGTTGGCAACAATGAGTCAGCCCTTTATTCCCAGGGGGTGGAAAAATGCAACTTTTTTTTTTGTTTCAAAAGTTTTCATTTTTCAAATCCTTCGGTGTTTTAATAAATATTGCAAGTGATCTGTTTATGGTAGAAATTTGAAATTTTGATGGTAGGTTGCATGAGATATTTCATTGATAGCAACAATATGTCCCCTTTTTTCTGAGGGGTGTGAGAAAAACAACTTATTAATTTTAAGGAATTAAAGAAAAATATTTTTATGTTATAAAAGTTGTTGGTTTGGCCATGTTGCCATATGCATAACTATAGATTAATGAATAGGGTTGTGAACAGTGTGCCTAAAGGCCTTAGAAAGAGGGGGTGACTTAGGATGTGGTGTGTAGACAATGTCAACAGGACCTTGTTAGAATTTGTCTACAGTGGCCAGATGCAGCAGATGTAGCTCAGAACAGATGTGTCAGATGTGTTGGGAGAAATAAATTGCATGATCTAGTTGGATCTCTGTAGTCTATGGCTCTTTGTGGATGATGATGATGATGAAAAGTACTAATAAAATATACTCAACCCTCGATGTATGCAAAGGTTTCATTTTCTAAAAAAACTTATGCATATTAAATTCATGCAAATAGAGCTCAAGAAACAATAGGAAATAAAGAGTTAAGTTCCGGTATCACTTGCATCTATATACCTTTTAATAAACTAATTATTTAAGTAAATTACTTAAAGTAATACAAATTAAAAGTGATAAGAAACAATGGTTTACATGAAATGAGTTTACAAGATTTTTGTAAAAGGTACAATAAAAATTGAAATATTTTAAAGAATTGTAACAATTACATAGACTTAATCATAATGTAAGTCAGATTTGATGCTATCCATCTCCAAAGGGCATGCATAACTGAAGTTCCTGGTTGAAAAACTGTGACTAGATTTTTATAATGGAAGTCATTAATATTTAGGCAAATTTTGCACTAATGCACTGTATTAAAGCTGTAGGGGAGTATAAAGGTATATGCCTGCATTGGTTAGATACAAGATTATAAATAATTTTACACATTGTTTTGTTTCTGCTGAGGTCCTGCCATCCTCTCAGACCTTCTACTATGGCATATAAACTGACAGGCTCCTGTCAGACCTCTGTGGCAAGCTGCAGCTTGCCACAGAGGTCTGACAGAAATAAATACCCCCTCAAGCAGCTGCTTGAGGGGGTATTTATTTTATTTTTTATTTTGGGATATTGCCAAAATCCAGTTCTTCAGAGCAGAATTGTTTCAAATGTGCAGTTGGGGATTGCTTATTTTCGGTTTCTTTTTGCAGATTTATCACAGCACTTTTTAGTTAGTTGATTCACGTATATTATAAATTCACTTTTTCCACATATAGTCCGGTTGTGTGATTGGCACTTCCATTTTTTATTGTTTACTATTAAATGTCTGAGGATAAGTTTTTTTTTATGCACTGTGCAGTTTTTTGTAATTATTATTGTTTTAAGTTTTTAGATTAACGTTTACTGTTGGTGTTCAGAGTAGCTCTTCTTAACTGGCTTTTTTACAAAGTTCCTAAGTGTGCTTACTGGTTTCAACCATCTGTGTGGTCATCATCATGAACACTGGTTGTTGACAGTTGTAGAGGACTGTATCATATGGGTGCGTGCCACGCATGCGCGTATATTTCTCTTACTGCTGAGTTGATGTTATTTGGGGAGATTCCATTGCTTTGTGGTGGGGTGGGGTTTGTTTGTTGGTTATACTTCAAATTGGAGAACTTTAACTGCTTGTTTGTTGTTAGATTTTGGAGTATTTTATAATTTGGTGCCTACTGGTCAAGTAGAAGCTTCCATGGCAAGAGGTGTTGATAATACTTCATCATTGCAGCATTGATCTCTATTTTGGTATAGTTGTTCCATGATGTTTAGCTGATAATTTGTTGGTGGTGATACGATAATTTTGGTTTTATCAAAGTCAGGTATTTGTTCTCTATTGTATGTGGAATAGGCTAAAACAGTACTTTTTTTTTTGTTCTTATATCTTTCACATGTTCTTTTAAGCCGTATTTTTGCTGTTCATTTTGTCTTGCCAAAATAGGTTTTATTTAAAAGAACTCCAGATATTTTTCTGTAAATATGGTTACTCTTCTTTAAGATATATGTCTGTGTGCCTAATCACAGGGGACTGGTTCACAGTAGTCTGTTCCGTTATGTCTAGCTGTCATTATTGTCCATATATTAATCTGCAAAATCGTAATGGAATATAAAAATTTATACCTCTGCTTATACTGTCAGATGTATACCAAGAATAATAAAATGTAAATCATAGTATGAATTTATTAAAATGTTTATGCAATGAGTTTGAAGAACTGGTTTACCTATTATTTTATTCATTTTCTATATTCAATAGAAACTAGTTCAGGAAATGGTGGATTCAGACATTGAACTTATGAAGAAAAACCCAACAGCATGAAAAGATTCATAAATATTTTATGAAGAAAACCTTTTTACAACATTCCATTATTAATAAATGTACACTTTTCCTTGGAAATGTTTTCATACTTTGAACATCAAATTAAATCCCTTTTTTGATAAAAATTGATATCTTGAGAATTTAGAACTGCTAGATTAATATTTCTTATTTTAATTGTTTTTGCATATAATTGATAAATTTTATTTGTAGAATGAAAAAGAATTTTTTGTTAATTTAGTGAATTTTTTTTATTTTGTCATCAGAATAGTTATGGTTTGTAACCAATTATTTTCCTCACTGTGTAATTTTGCTGAATGGTTTTTAATGATGGTATTTCCTCACACAGTTGCTTAATTTTTTAAATTAATTTCAACATTTGTACTTAATATGAAAATATATGAGACTTTCAAATGTGAAAAATTTGTGTCTAACCATTTAGTTCCATCTCTGCACAGGGTACAGAATTATGCATCAGTGTATTTAAAAACTTTTCTCTTGTAAGATTTTATATGAAAATAGTTCAAATAACCTTTTGAGGTTCATTACTCAAAGCTTAATCATTTGAAAAATCTGTTCAGATGTTGAACACTTAACTGTACAAGAAAGTCATTTATAACTTTAAAAATTGAAAGTTAAAACACAGTGTGCTGAATTAAATAAAGATTAAATTAATTCTATAAACACTGCAGGTCTTGGACTAGTCATGTGGTATCAGAACAATCAATCAGCTCATTGATGCTAACAGAGTAACCGATAGTTGTAGATAGGTGCTTTTAAGTTTACGTTACTTAGTCATACCTGCATTGGTTTCAATGCTGCATTCTTCTAGAGTCGTCCTCTTCAGTTGTACAAGGAGGACAAGTCTGGATTGTGTGCTGTTCTTCATGGGAACTGGTGTCTTCACAGGTCCAGTGTTGTTGCTTATCACTTATTGGTGACTGAGAGTTCTTCCATGGGATCAGCACTTTGCTGCCTGTGTTGTCTGAGTCACTGGGTTCATAGGATTCTACATTTAGTGCTCCTATTAGTGCACTGAGCTGGTTGCCTATATGAGATATTTCTGATTAGACATTGCTATGTGTTTCATGCCATCTGCTGTGGCACATTGTTAAGCAAGTATTGCCCTGGCAATGGGTATAGTGCAGTCAACAAAATGAATTTTGTGATATGACCTTGTCTTATATGTATATTATTTTAAGAAAATTCACTTGATAGCTCATTGATTTTATTTTTGAGAAATTTATTCATCCATAATATTCTACCCTATACTATGAAAATTATGGATTTTTCTCCTTTTCAAATCTAGACAAACATGCCCAGTGCATCTCATAGAGCACTTCCAAAGCATATCTCTTTTCATGGCACCTCAGGGGCACACCTGATCCACATCATGACCTTGGTGACCTGTGCAGCCCACATGTGCATCCACCAATTGAGTGCATTGCCTTTCCAATACATCCTGCTGCCAGGACAGTGCTTGCCTGATGACTTGCCGAAGCGGCCGAAACGCATAGCAATGCTTAGTCACAAATATTTTGTATAGGTAACCAGCTCAGTGCACTAATAAGAGTGTGAAGTGTAGAATCCTATGACACCCAGTGACTTGCACAACACAGGCAGCAAAGTGCTGATCCTTACAGAAGAACTCTCAGTCACCAACAACTGAGAAGCAACAACCCCAGAGCTGTAAAAACACCAACTCCTGTGAAAAATAGCACACAATCTGGACTTGTCCTCCTCATACAACTGAATAGGCTGTCTCTACAAGAACACAGTAATGAAACAATGCAGGTATGACTAGATAACCTAAACTTCACTGCACCGATCTATGACTATCAGCTACTCCATTAGTATCAATGAGCTGATTTTCCCAATACCAGCTGACTAGTTCAGCACCTACAGTGTTTGTAGAGTTAACTTAATCTTTATTTAATTTAAAACTTTGTTATACATCCCCTTCCTGGATGGAAGAAAAATATTAAAAATCCTAAAGATAAAATATCCTGGCTTTAGAATTGTAACAGGAGTTTGGTCTCTCTCACAGTATTTTTTTTTCACTTCAAATTACTTTAGAGTATCCATTTTAAATCACCTGCAACAAGCAGATTGAAAAAGACTCAGCAATCTTCTGGGTGTGATGGGACACACCTACTGCCAATCTATCTAGTAAATTGTATTGTGACAGTTGATGAATTAAATTTATGATTTATGATTTTAAAATCTAACCAAGTTCTCATCCCTTCATGGCCTGTCGGGACTTGAAAGTCCCATAGGTTGAAAATGCCAATTATGTTGTTTGCTAAGCTTGTAGCCTGGTGGGACTGCTGTGTTCCAATTCGAAAAACAGAAGGTATTGACATTTCTCAAGTTATATCCTGGCCTTGTAAATCTCATTAGCAATAAAAATTCTTCATAAAAATTGTCTATTTCTCTTTAGGAATATATATAGGGTGTCCGAAAATTACCTTTACAACTTTTATCCAATATAAAAATTTAACGAGGAGCTGTAGAAATACTGGGGTTGTCCCATTTACAGGGAAACTCATTAAGTTTTTCTGACTACCAAGTTTTCTCATTTCAGATCTTCATTCCTCCCTTAAGTCACAGTGAATCCACAGGAGAAAGCACAGTGTGTTGAGTGATTGCACCACACATTAACTTTTGGACTGTCTCTAATGTGCTATGCTGTGCAATGTGGATTTTCTGACCCCTAGATGTGAATATTTTGTTTGTTAACCTTCCCTGAAACATGAAAAGTTTCCTCATCAGAAAACATGATTTTTGACAGAGAAATCATTGTCCTGGTTGACTCTGTCCAGTAGTGTCATTGCAAATTCCTTATGGGTGACCCTAACGTCATGCATAATTGGTTGCAAGAGTTGCAACTTGTAAGGATGCAACTTCAAAAGTTTTCGCAAGACATGGGGCAACTGTAACTCATGTGATGCAGTTCGTGTTGACTTGTGTGGGTTTTGAACAAAGTCCTCTCAAATATACTCGACATTTTCTTCAGACATTCGAGGCTGCCCTGCTTCTTTGTTGTGTTCTACACTTCCAGTTTCCATAAACTTTTTATATCAATCTCATATGGGTGGTCTTGATTGGGGTTGATCTGTTGTAACAAGTTCTAAACCTTCGTTAGACCTGCCAGTGTATCAGATTTTCTTTGAATAAACCACTCAACACACTGTGCTTTCTCCTGTGAATTCATTGTGACTGAGGGAAGGAATGAAGATCTGAAAAAAGAAAGATGAGAAAACTTGTCAAAACTTGGTATTCAGAAAAACTTAGTTTCCCTGTAAAATGGGACAATCCCAGTGTTTCTACACCTCCTGGTTGACTTTTTATATTGGATAAAAGTTGTAAAGAAAATTTTCGGACACCCTGTATTTATATATATATATACATACACACCCCCTCAAGCAGCTGCTTCCCACAGAGGTGGACAGCTGGGGTGGGGGAGCCTGTCAGTTTATACACCTTACCTGGTCTTACTGGAAAAGAACAAGTATGGGCAACTAATTTCTTTTGTAAATGAAAAGAAAAGCTTAAAGTATATCCCTGATAAATATCTGGCAGAGTCTAATGAGGCCATTTTGAAAGATTCTATGTTCTCTACCCACTCTGATAGGTCAGAAAGAGAACACTGTTGAGCTTGAAATGTCTGCTGTCTGTTGAAAGGCACCTGAAGTGATGTCTCTGTGTGCAGGAGAGCCATCATACGCTGTGCATGTTAAAGAATACATTGGATGACCTTGATGGGAGGCTACCATCTATCTTTTAAGAGCTGTTTAGTGCATCTCCTTCCCCACAACCTTCTCAGAGCCCTTGGGGTCTTTGTGACCTGGCCTTTAAGTCCATTGTGTGCAAAAAAAAAAAAGTACCCCTCAGATGTAAAACAACCAAAAAAAAAAATTGTTTATTCATGCACATCAGTTGATAAATTGTACAATTGTATTTCTACAATCAACTGTTCACTTGAACCTACAATGTGTGGTGGACCTTGATGTAATTCAAGATTTCTGCCATTCTCAAAGTATTAGTGTAATTTATGAACCCAGTATTCCTTGTTTCACTGCCCTTATGTTTGAGAGGTAAGTCTGCAAACTGTATGCAATTCATAACCCTATAACCTAGATTTAATTGATATTTAAAAGTTTTTTTATTAGTTTTTAAATTTTATACAATGGTAATTGAGTATTAAATTGTTTAATTTATATGCCTAGATTCAGTTACAAACATGTTTTTGGGTAAAATGTGCATATCTCTAGCATACTTTTTACCTTGAGATATTAAGTTTATTTTAGTGAATTTATGTAAAACAAATCAATGCTATAATTTAGTGGACTATATGTGGATATAAACACTTCCTTGTCATAATAAAACCTTGGTTATTTGGTAGTTAATAGGTCAAAGCAGACCTAAATGTGAGAAAATAAAGTGTATGTGGGGGGGGGGGGGGGAAGATTGAGCCAGAATGCCATTCAAGCATTAAATTCTTTGCTTAAGTGGTCTTTAAAAATTTCTTAAAAAATGTTTCATTAATATACAATACCTGAAAGGATAATTTTTTGTACACAACCACCTAATAATGTGATGTGGGTCCACCTTTCGCCCTCACAATAGTAGCAACTCATTATGGACACCACCAGGTGTTGGAAATGTTTGGGCAGTGTTGCGGCCCAAAATTCCAGGACAACAGTCTGTAAAGCACCGAGAGTTGCTGGTGCTGAGTTTTGGGCTCTAATGCATCGTTCCATTTTGTCCCATAGATCCTTAACAGAATTGAAATATGGGGAGTGAGAGGGCCATTCAAGGGTTGTGAACTCACTGGAATGCTCCTCCAACCAGTCCTGCACCAAACGGGAGCAATGAGTGGGGTATTGGCTTGTTGAAAGAAGGCATCTGAAGGGAGATGAATAGCAATGAATGAATATAGCTGGTCATTGAGTACATCAATGTAGCTTTGTGTGGGATGGTGGTGGCCTCAATAGGTACGAAGGTATGGTACGAATCAATAGGTACAAATAGGTCTCAATAGGTACGAAGGTATGGTACAAATCAATAGGTACGAAGGTATGGTACGAATCAATAGGTACGAATGTAATGTTCTGCGGAGTGTTTACATGAGCCATCATGTAAACACTCTGCAGAACATTACATTGCTTTCACTGGCCTGTAACACTCTGACATGACAGTTGTGGTCCATGGGTTTGTTTGCTCTATGTGACACATACAACCTCCTGTGGGTGTCTGTTGTTGGATCCTTCATTCGTCATTCCAAGCTACTTTTTCCATTCTTTCACAGTCCATTGGAGTTGTTCCTTTGCCCACTGCAATATTTTTCTGATACATTCTGTTAACTTGAATATACATATACAGTTTGGTTACAGGCAGTATTCGTAGTGTATTGAAAATAGGTATGAGCTGTCTGTTCTAGAGGCTTAATTTTTGCAAGACTAATAGCCCATGTACACTTTTTTGTGCTCCTCCTCATATTTTAATTCATATGTTATATGTGGATGTATTCAAGAACGATAGAAGCGTTTTTTACTTGGAATATCCAATATGGATCTTAAAGCATGTAATTTTGATACATTATTTTTAATTTTACTACATTTGAAATCTATACGATTTCTCCAATTGAGGATCTCCTTAATCATAACTCTGTATTTTATATATTCTCCTTTTTTAATTTTTTACATTTGCATTCATTAAATCTGTGCAATTGATATGATGAGCTACTGTTGGTTTATTATCATTTAATTTTGTTCTGGTTTGTAATGAAAACTTTGCTGTTTACTTTTATTGAGACGTAAGTTATTGCTATGTAAGCAAATAAGGAGTTTTAATATGTCATAGTTTACCATATCTTACAATGCTTCTGTATTTATCTGACTTGCAGAGTAATGCAGTGTCATCTGCAAAGGAAATTATTTCTGCTTCAGGATTTGATTAAAAAATGTCATTAACATAGAGCTAAAATAGTATAGGTATTATATGTATCATGTTAGTGAAAAAATCTTGATAATCTAAATTTTTGTTTGTAAGTATATTTTTAAACGCATCATTGAATATAAATATTAAATGACAACTCTGTTGATTCCCATTGATTTTTGTGGTTAATATTTTTCCATAATTTCATGAAGGGTTATATTGAAGAATTGATAAATACTTTAGAATATAAAAATAATTTTTCTTGTGGGTTTGCACATATTAAACATACAAATATTTGAGCATTGCGTTTTTAAACAACAAAGTAATGAAGTTTGAAGTTGGAAACAGTGATAAAGTAATTTGTAATAAAATATATGTGAATCTAATAATATTTACTGTAAAATCAAATTAGGGCATTGATGCTTTCTAGTCATTTTTTAGTTTAATATTCTAGAATGTAAAATAGAAAACTGGAAATAAAATTTATTCGTTTGTTCCATAATGCGCAAATTTTGTTTGAATTTAGCCTTATATATTTTGTTTATATGTATTTTTAAATATATTCTCTCGTGCAACTGTAACTTTTAAAAAGAAATATATGCTACTTTATTAAGATGTATTGCAGGGGCCAGTTGTTAATATAACTCGCAGGCGAATATCCTGCTGAGAATAATTGTAATCATTTCTATGAAACATTATGTAATAATTAGGGTTACATTTTTTCGCAAATAGAAATAAAACTTTTCATTTTTAAAAATGTTCAAAATTTCTGCGAAAACAAATGTTCGTGATTCTAAACTTTTTTTGCATTTTTAAATAGAATGTTCGAAAATCACCTAAAATTCATGTTACCTACTGTAAGTAAGCATTGTACTTGTTTCGTTTGCAGTTTCAGCCACATTCTTTGGATGGTTCGTCACCATCTAATATACACTGAAGAACCAAAACATTATGGCCACTTGCCAAATATGATGATCATCTATGGGCCACCAAAACAGCTCTTATCCAGCGAGGATGGGCTATAAGATTTCTAAAGGTATCTTGTGGTATCTGGTACCAACACTTTACCAACAGATCCCTTTAACTCTTGTCATTTACATGGTTGAGCCACCACAGATCGGATATGCTGTTCCAACACAATCACAGATGCTCGATTGGATTGATGTCTGTGGAATTTGGAATCCAGGGCAATACCTAGAAGTCTTCATGTTCCGCGAACCATTCTCAAACAATCTGGGTAGTGTGGCATGGTGCATTATACTGTTGAAGGAAGGCACTAAATAAAAATAAAATACCCCCTCAAGCAGCTGCTTGCCACAGAGGTCTAACAGGAGCCTGTCAGTTTATATGCCAGAGTAGAAGGTCTGAGAGGATGGCAGGACCTCAGCAGAAAAACGACACATACATCCATGCTTTAACCCGGGGCTCGAATCCAGGTCCCTTAGTTCAGTAAACAAGCATGCTAACCACTCGGCCACGGGAGAGGGATATACCATTGCCATGAAAGGATGTACCTAGTCTGCAATGATGTTTACGTAGGTAGTAGACATCATAGTTTCCTGCACATGAAAACCCAGGTTTTCCAAGTAGGACATTGCCCAAAGCATTACACCTCCACCGGCATTTTTTCATCACATGGTGCATCCTAGTGCCAACACTTTTCCAGATAAACGATGCACACGTACCCTGCCGTCCACATGATGCAACAGGAAACGATATTCATTGAACCAGACGACCTTCCAATCATTCAAGATCCAGGTTTGATGCTCGTGTGCCCATTGTAGGCACTTTCAACAGGGAACCAAGGTTAGCATGGGCACTTGGAGCAGCCTGCGGCTATGCAGCCCTATTTTCAGCAGAATTCAATGTACTGTGTGTTGTGAACCATTACGGGCAAGTTGCACCACAGAACTCACTGAAGTCCACTGCCTTTCCCATGTGAAGAAAAAGAATTTCATGACCTTCAAATGTGCTGTCGTTTACATGCAGTTGCTTCGATTTGCATAAAGATGAGCTGGTCATAATGTTTTGGCCCTTTGGTGTATATATAAAGCAGAAAGTTTGTCTCTCTCTCCATTTGTGCACTCTGCCCCAAGAAGAGTTAGGGGATCAAACTTTGCATGAACATTCGTTTCACCTAGGGGAAGAATATATAGGTTATGAGCGAACCCACTGGGGACAACCAAAATTGGGATGGGTGGGTTTGAATTTCTCACAGTTATTCAAAGTCAGGTGGAGAGTGACATTTACTACATATTTTACAGAATTTCAGACCTAAAAGAGGGATAAATTTTTTACCACGTGGCAGGAGGGGGGACGAAACGAATGTAATGAGTTTTATGCTAAATGAAAGTTTGCGACATGGAGAGTGCCATATCTAATATATAAAGAAGAAAGTGCATTAGCCGATGATGGTGTAGTGGTTAGCATAACTGGCACGTTTCCAGTAGACGTGGGTTCGAATCCCATTCACGGCAAAACCAAATTTTTTTCAGCTTATAATTTCATGAGTTCCATGTCTACAGAATACATCCTGTGATTCTTGAACATGAACTGAACTGATTAACAAATTATATTGTAAAGTATAAATTACAATCTATTTTATAGGTAATTATTTAAAAAAAAACTGAACAATATGAAAGAAGTAAATATAAATACTCCATTTGAGTCCAAGCTCGTGTGTGGAGAAGTTCACGAATATAACGTTTACAGAATTAGTTACAACAATGTTATAGAAATTTAAACATTTAAGCTACAGTTTTATTTCTATAGATATTTCTCTACATGATCATAATCCACTAACCAATCCCGTATTAATCTTTTAAAAGCATAAATGTTTCATTTCTAATGTTAGCCGGCAGAGCATTAAATATTTTTGGTGCCAGATAAATGTAGTGTTTTTGGATGATAGTTTTTTTTTAGGAAACGGTATGGATAAATGCATGGTAGATGATAAACGTGTATATTTGGGAAAGATCTTACACTAATAGGTGATAAATATATAATTTTCTAACTGGTAAGATATTTAATTTTTTGTAATATTTCTTTATACTGTCATATTTCTTTTTCTTTAGCAAACATTACGTAATTTTGAGAACTTTTAATGGTTTCAGATTTGACATATAGACCTCCCCAAGATATAATGCCATATTTCAAATATGATTTTATCCACGAATTATAAATAATTTTTAACATTGACAGATCTATGAAATTTCTTATGTAATAAAATCTTGAAAAACCATAACATTTAAGTTCTTTATTATTTATATTCGTTTTCCAAGAAATATAAAAATATATAAACTGAATACCATATACTGATGATAGTAACTAAAAGACAAATATTTGAAATCCACATCAAATATACCAATGCCTATCATTGTGACATGATTGGTATACTAGTAAAATTCAACAAATAGCCAATAGCTGGCATATGATTAATCATTTGACCAAAGTGCTCAATTTCCTTTTGAGTGATTTCTTGGGTACATATTTTGATTGTGTAATTATGCATATACACATTTCACATGTTAATATAATTTTATGTAGGAAGTCTATTACTTTATTCCCACATGAACACTGAAAATCTGTGCTAAACACTGTTTCTTTTTTCAAAATCTGCTTTATAATGTTGCAATTTGTTGCATCAGCTTTACTTACTCATCCATACTTCTAGTAAAAGGCATTCAATAAATTATCTATACTTCTGACACCAATTGTTGCAATTTAAAATGGATGAGCACTGAGCGTAAGTTCAAGTAAAAATTGGTCAATGAAAATTACAATAAAATGCAATTTATTCAATTTATTACAATAGCATGGATGAAATTATAAACTAAGTCAAACGGCACGAAACTCTAGAATAATACAAAGATCAACTTTCGGAAGAATCCATTATTTCAATTCTATTCACATCCAATTCACGAAAAGGTTGAGAACCACTGATCTTTAGATCAGTGTTTCTCAACCTTTTATGCTTCGCGTATCCCTGGAAATGTGTATGTAACTGGCGTACCCCTTATATAGATAAAGCAATAGTTATAGTATAACAGTGGTTATTTTTGTTTTGTTATTAGATCTAGCGACTTTTCAGCTCTCAAAGCGAAAAATTTTTACCGCGTACCCCACGTTGAGAACCCCTACTTTAGACTATCTTGCACAGACTAAGGCTATATATGCCTCCTTTCAGATCTCCACAATTCCAACAACAATTCTATCTCCTCTTTTTTTTTTAGATCGGTTCTGTATTCCCATTGGTTGGTTAAGATAAATCTCTCACAGAAGCATACACGAACGTTTCTGTCACGTTTATCATAAACTCACTGCAGCACGTTCATCTGTTGTAACACTGCCCCGTCCTTAGGTCTTGTTTGTCCCGAACAATTCTGGATTCTGAAGGTTCGATGAAATGGGGCCAAACGATCCACATGAACCACCTTGCACTTTGTAACTGGACGTCGACGAATGCGATACATCACGTCATTAATCTTGTTTACTGTATACTGACCTTCCCAAGGTTTCTGAAGTTTTGGAGAAAGTCTTTTCCTTCTATGTGGATTGTACAGCCAGACAAGATCTCCTTGATTGAAAACAGTTCCATTTGTTGTACTGTAGTACCGCGTTTTGGATCTCTCGGTTGCTAAGTTGATGTTATGTTTGACGGAGTGATGGATTTTTTCTAGTCGTAATTCTTGTACGTATTGTGGAGTGGATACAGACATTGCTTCGTGCCAACCATATAAAAGGTCACAGGAAGACGTAACTCTCTTCCAAAGAGCACCGTGGAAGGTGTCTGTCCAGTTGTCTCGTGCACTGCTCTTCTGTATGCCAACAAAAGGAGTGATATATGACGATCCCAGTCATGTTGATGGTCGTTGACAAACAATGCTAGATGTTGTGCAATTGTGCTATTAAATCTCAACCATACCATCCGACTGAAGTGAAGGGGAGTTGTTCTGGTTTTCTGAATGCCTAATAGTTGGCAGATGCCTTTAAACACTTTGGATTCAAAATTCCGTCCTTGGTCAGAGTGGAGTTGCGAAGGTACTCCATACGTATTAAACAAGTTATTTACTATCATCTCTGCAACTGTTGTTGTTTCTTGGTCTTGGATGGGATAGACCTCAGGCCACTTCGTGAAATAATCCATTACCACTAATAAATAGCGATTTCCATCATCAGTTCTAGGAAACGGACCCATTATATCAATGGCTATTCTCTCAAAAGGGCCACCAACGTTATACATCTGCAGTTTACCCCGATACTCTTAGGACCTTTCTTTGCTGCACAGGCCTCATATTGCATAAACTATTGCATACACCATCTTCCAACGTTGCCGTACTTTTCAGCCAATGAAATCGTTTCCTGGCTTTATCTAATGTCTTACGAACACCGAAGTGTCTTCCAGTGGCACTATCATGCACATCTTTCATCACTAGTTCCACTAGTGATTTTAAATTTCTTTTTAGAATTTTTGGAAGGAAACTAGAAATTTCAGAGTTTAAAAGAAAGAATCATTTGCTGGTTACCCAACGAATGCAGTAAGATTCATACCTTTCCAAAATAGTCGAGCGTTTTTTTTTTCATCTCCAGTATGAGTGTCAAGTGACTGATGATTTCAAATGCAATGTCTCATCAAACGCTAGCCATTTATTTTAGGCCTTCTAGTTGATGTGCACCTCTCTGTTGCCATCATATCACCGAGATTAATTCGGAAGCGATGGCTCTTAATCGTGTCGTAATACCAGTAGATGGCGCGGCTCCGTACCGGAAGCTCCGCTCTCACATGACACGCGTCAGCACGGCTAATTTACCTCCGGAGCCCTGGAAGACGATAGGCATCTGGCAGCGAGTGTGTTTACAAGTTTTACTAAACACTTCCCTGCCGCAGTTGCTACGGCGTGCCTCGCCTTCCCGAAATAAGGCCTCCCTTGTTGATAACGGTTTAAATTAGATCAGATAATTTCATATCGCATCTTCTATGGAGGTTAATTTGGGACTAGTAGTGGTCGTACGCTTCCAGTAAGATGCAATACGAAATTGGCCTGGAGAGGGTTAAAAGAGCTTCTCAGAAGGGGAAGATTATGATGACTCTTTCATTTCAGCAATAGATATAAAAAGAGAAATTTTGACATTTTATATCGCGGAATGAGGAAGTTAAAAAAATACAATCCAGCGAGCTTCTTAGATACACGAGAGTGATTTCTAATCGTTTATGCAGCTTGTTAGAAACGGTTAAAGGATCATTATTTGTTTCTCATTATTATTCGTTTATGGCATGCTTTCTAATCTATATGAATAAATCGAACAATTTCCTTTTGATTCGACCACCTTGGAAAACGCTCGTTGTTTATAAAGAGCCTCCGTTCGCGTGCTTCTTCATGAATTGACAATGAGAGCTGCGACTGGGTACTCATCAGAGGACTTGCTCACTGGTCATAAATTTGATGCAGAGTTGTTACAAAGCCGTTCTTCAGAGTGTGCAGAGCAATGGCACTCAGACCTTTCTGCTCAAGACCTAAAGCAGAGCCTGAAAATAATCGCTAAATCAGCAGCTTCGTTTGCATTCTAGTTCATCTTTGTCATTTTCGGACTCTTCCGCATTAGGGTCGCTTGCATCAAGAGATCTGAAGACTCCATTTCTTTTTGTCTTTGCATTCTTCATTCCTTACTCGTTCATGCACTTTCTCCTAGGTCTTTCCAAATTCTTTCCGACCACATCTAACTTCCTTATTTTCCTGATTTCAGAAGATCATTTCAGCCCTTAAGTTCCATCATTTTTTAAACATTTTTGTTTCTAATTTTATCTAACCTGAATTTAAGATAGCAGCTTTTTCAAAACTCCATTTCCACTGATTTAATCTTTTCTTTTAATGTTTTAGCCATATCCCATATACGGAACCAAGTGTCCGTCATCATCATCCTTAAATAGCCATGGGCTACGGAGGTCCAACCAGATTCTGCAATTTAGTTCTCCAAACATATCTGCTCCGAGATGCACCGATTCTAACAAGGTCCTGTTAGACATTGTCTGCCCACCCCATCCTAGGTCTCCCCCTCTTTCTGAGGCCTTTAGGCATACTGTTCATAACCCTATTTCTCTAATTTATAGTTATGCATACGGGCAACATGGCCAAACCAACGGAGTCTCTCTCTGCACAATATGCTTCTCAAAAGGAGGTTGCCGATTCCTTTGCCTAACCTCATCATTACTTATAAAGTCAAACCACCTAATGCGCAAGATATTGCGTAAGCATCTAGAATCAAAAGCATCAAGTTTCCTGCTATCTTGTTTACAAAGGGTCCACGTTTCACTAACATAACTAACTCTAGAAAGAACCAAAGTATTATACAGTCTAATTTTAGTCTCAAAAAACTCAATAGATTTTCCTATGGGCAGAAGTTTCCATAGACTTAACATTACCGGTTAATGATCGGTATCTCTCATAGACTTAACATTAGCAGTTATTCAAAATCACGTGGGGAGTGAGATCAATTATGTACTTTAGAGAGGTTCAGATCCATAGACTTAAAAAATCTCAATAGACTTCCCCATAGGCAGAAGTCTCCAGTAGACTTCCTATAGACTTCACCATAGACAGAGGGTGCGGGTGGCTCAGTTGGTAAAATGCCAGGCTCGTCATCTGAAGTCCCCAGGTTCGAGTCCCAGCTGGATTGCCATTGAGATTTACCTCCGCAAAACTTCCCGCCCTGCCCACGTTTAATAGGGGGCACCGATGGATTTGGACAGGCCGCCGTTTGTCAGATGAGACGTTAAGCTCTGGCCCGTGTGCTGGAGAGCCACACCCTGTGCACGTTAAAGAACACGCTTGATGGGAGGCTATAATCTGTCTCCTAACAGCTGTTCCAGTGTGTCCCCTCCCCCAACCTCCTCTAAGCCTTCAGGGTCTTTGTGACTTCGGCATTTAGCCCATTGTACGCAAAAAAGTGCCACTCACATATAAAACAACCCAAAACATTCCTATAGACAGAAATCCATACAAACTTAACATTAATGGTTAAAGATCGGTGTCTCTCATAGACTTGGCATAAGAAATTATCCAAAATCACGTGAGGAGTGGCATCTGCTACACACGTTAGAGAGCTTCAAACTCCATAGACTTCTCCATTGATATTCCCATACACTTAACATGAGGGGTTAATGATCAGTGTTTCTCATGGACTTGGCATTAGCAGTTGTTCAAAATCGCGTGGAGAGTGATATCTAATATATATTTTAGAGAGTTTCAGATCTCACGTAGAAAAAGGAAGCAAAATTTTTATACGGGGGAGTAGGGGGTGGGGGATGAAACTATGGCAATGAGTTTTATGCCAATTAAAGCTTACGATGTGGGGAATGCCATCTATTACATCTATAAAGAGATTCAGACCCTAGCAACGCCGGATAAATCTGATAGCTGGTGAAATGTATCAAAAGATACGTACATCGAAGAACCAAAACATTATGACCACCTGCCAAATATGATGTTGGTCCTCCATGTGCCGCCAAAACAGCTCTTACACGGCGAAGCATGGACGCTACAAGATTTCTAAAGGTGTCTTGTGGTATCTGGTACCAACACGTTACCAGCAGATCCTTTCTCTTGTATGTTACGTGATTCAGCTGCAGCAGATCGAATATGCTGTTTCAACACAAACCACAGATGCTCGATTGGATTGATATCTGAGGAATTTGGAGGCCAGGGCAATACCTGAAAGTCTTCCTCATGTTCCGCAAACCATTCTGGAACAGTCCAGGCAGTGTGGCATGGCGCATTAACCTGTTGAAAGAAGCCACTACTAGAGTGATATACCGTTGCCATGAAAGAATGTACCTGGTCATCATAGTTTCCTGCACATGAATGACTGGATCCAGGGTTTTCCAGAAGAACATTGCCCAAAACATTACACTTCCTCCACTGGCTTGTTTTCATCCCACGGTGCATCCTGGTGCCAACACTTCCCCAGGTAAACAACGCACACGTACCCAGCCATCCACGTGGTGCAACAGGAAACGATATTCATTGGACCAGACGACCTTTTTCCAATCATTCAAGGTCCAGTTTTGATGCTCGTGTGCCCATTGCAGGCGCTTTGGACAGTGAATTGAGGTTAGCATATACACTCGGAGTGGCCTGCGGCTACACGGCCCCATTTTCAGCAGGATTCAATGTAGTGTGTGTTGTGACACATTACTCCCGTCACCAGCATTCGAATTACGGACGAGTTGCGCCACAATATCCCTTCTGTTGGCTCGTACCATACGGGATAGCCTTCGCTCACCTTCTATCAATGAGCTGTGGTCAGCCCATAACTTTCCGGCCGTTCATCGTTTTTACCTCCTCGGACCACTTTTTTCACTTTTTGAAGGTACTAACTACGGCTGACCGATAGCACCCCACAAGCCTTGCCATCTGGGAAATGCTCTGACCCAGTCGTCTGGCATTTACAATTTGGCCTTGTCAAACTGACTTAAGTCCGCTGCATTTCCCATCCGAAAAACAAGAATAACACTGATTAACAGAGCTCGGTACCAAGTGTCATTTGCACCGTTTCATGACCTTCACACGCGCCTGCAGTTGCTTCGATTTGCAAAAAAGACACGCTAGTCTTAATGTTTTGGCTCTTCAGTGTATATTGTTCATATTATACTGAGTAGAGCCTTGAGGGGTTGTTGTAAGTTACTTTGTCCACAAAAATATTGTTTTCTTTTTCATCTGTTTTATTATATCAATAGTAGTAATTAAAATGTTATCATGGTAATGATGAGAACAGGAAAACCTAGTCAAGGACAGATGCAGTATATAACTTCAGCAAATGCATCGGGACAATTAAGCCTAGACGGTATGTGAACTTGAAAGGGCAAGATGTCGTATCACACACTGCTGCTCAGTTTCCACATCAGTCATAGATTAAAAAAATCACACACACGAAACTGAACAGTTGGGTTGGGCTGTTTTACCTCTGAGCGGCACTTTTTTGCACACGATGGGCTAAAAGGCCAGGTCACATGGACCCCGAAGGCTCAGAGAAGGTTGGGGGAGAGGACCCACTGGAACAGCTGTTGGGAGATAGATGGTAACCTCCCGTCAAGGCCATCCAGCGTGTTCTTTAACGTTCACAGGGTATGGCTCTCCCGCACACGGGGCCACGGCTTAACGTCCCATCCGACGGACGGCGGCCTTTCCAAGCCCATCGGTGTCCCCTCCTGACCTTGGGCAGGGCGGGGAATTTTTCGGAGATAAATCTCAACGCTGACCCAGCTGGGACTCGAACCTAGGAACTACAGATTACGAGCCTGGCGCGCTACCGACTGAGCCACCTCTGCCCCAAACTGAACAGTAGAGCGAGAAAACGACAAAGACTGAATGCATACTGTTCTGCCGTTACTTGCGATCGTAAAGCAACGTGTTTCCGTTTGCACACACTTCTCCGTGCCTTTGAAGAGTCGCTGCATTCCCACTTTTCATGTATTCACGCGCACGGAAAGCTGAGTCCAGGGGTTAAATGATCCAGCTGGTAAATGCTTCCTATCCTCTCGACCTGAAAGGGAAAAAAATTTAAGATTAGTTTTAGTATCTAACTTTTATCTGGCTCCTTTCAAGTCTTGGATGACAAGATGAGATAGTTGGAATTCCTGTATGAGGTCAGCAAAAGAATAATTTCTATGCAGAGTTCTCATATTAAAATAATTGTTGAAATGATTAGTACGATTTTCAGTGAAGCTAGTGTATCGGTGATGCAACGAATAGTTTGATTCTCTTTCCATATATACATATATCAAATACTCAGTTCACCGTCGGTAAAAGGAGAGTCCCGACAACTTCAACGACATGGCACTGCATCGCATTCATCGCTTCAGCAATTAGGAATCGCTTTAGCTCAACTGGGAGAACAATTGGCTCGCAACCTGGAAGTTTCGTGTTCGAGTTTTGAAGGCGGATTTTTTTTTCACTTTGTTTAATTATTAAAATTCAATCTAAATTTCCGTTCTTCATAGAAGTGTTCTATCAATATAATATATGTACAAAAATTATATGTCTGACCCAACCTATCACATTTTCAAGAAAATTCTTATCACCGAGAAAAAAAAGAAAGATCACCGACCCTTGTTCCAGACAATGGTGCAATCCATTGTCTGGAACAAGTGTCGGGAATCTTTTTTTTCGAACTCGGAAGAGTTTCAATTTTGGAACAATCATCATCATCAAGCAGCCATGGGCTACGGAGGTCCAACCAGACTGTGCAATTTAGTTCTCCAAGCAAGTCTATCCTGAGCTACATCTGCTGCACCTGGTCACTGCACACCAATTCTAACAAGGTCCTGTTTGACATTGTCTGCCCACCGCATCCTAGGTTTCCCCTTCTTTCTGAGGCCCTTAGGCACATTGTTCATAACCATATTCGCCAATCTATAATTATTCACACGGGAAACATGGCCAAACCAACGGTGTCTCTCTCTGCACAATATGCTGCTTAAAGGAGGTTGCAAACTCCTTTGCCTAACCTCATTATTAGTTACAAAAGTTGAACCACCTAATGCCCAAGATACTGCTTAAGCATCTGGAATCAAAAGCATCTAGTTTCCTGTTATCTTGTTTACAAAGTGTCCAAGTTTCACTACCATAACTAACCCTAGAAAGAACTACACTATTATAGTGTCTAATTTTAGTCTTTAGGTGTATACGCCTATTTCTTCACACTCTCCATAGATTCTTAAAAAACCCAACAGCAATACGTCTGCTAATCTCATGCCGCACATCACCAGTATCTGTTACATAGCTCCCAAGATAAATTGTGACACCTGCTCAAGATTGCAACCATTCAGATTAACTGAATCACAGCCTGCCTGCCCAATTTTCATCACTTTAGTTTTCTCTCTGTTTATAACCAAACCTACTCTACTACCAGTCTCATCAACAGCTTTAATGAAAGAGTTCATCTCATCAACATCATTTGCCAAAACGGCAAATCATCAGCATAATCCAAATCAGAAATTTTCGTATCTCCAACCCATTTAAGGCCAAAATCTTTCCCTTGAAGTGAATTTCTCATAACATAATCAATAACCAAACTAAAGAGAAAAGGAGACAAAATGCACCCTTGTCGAACACCAGACGTAATGCTAAACCAACTGCTACAAGCCTTACCAACTCTCACACACGACTCAGTGTTATTATAGAGAGCTTTCATAATGTTAACTAACTTGTCTGGTATACCATATGATCTCACAATCAACCACAAATTATGACGATCAACAGAGTCGAAAGCCTTTTTGGAATCAACAAAGCTAGCAACCAAAGGTTTCTGAAACTCTAAACATTTCTCAAGAATCTGCCTAAGTGAAAATATCTGATCCACACATCCCCTACCACTTCTGAAACCACATTGCTCATCACGCAATTGAATGTCAACCAGATTCTTAATTCTATTAAACACAATCATGCAAAGAACTTTCCCTGAAACAGAGAGTAGGCTGATACCCCTATAGTTATCACAAGAACTGCGATCACCTTTTTTGAAAATAAGGATAACAATAGCTGTTGTAAAATCCTTAGAAACCATACCTTTATCATAAAAGATATTCAAAATTTCAGTCATCCAAGTGGTAACAGAAACATTCCCAGCTCTAAGCATTTCTGTAGTAATTTCATCTACCCCTGGGGATATATGAAGTTTAAGTTTAGAAACAGCCAAAATAACTTCAGATTGTGTTATAGGGCCAACATTAAAGCCATTAATGCATCTATCATCATTGCAAACAATGGGAATGGAACTAACCACACTGTTTAGAATATCACTGAAATGCTCAGCCCACCTAGCCATGACAGAATCCTCACCTTCTATAACCTTACCTTGTTTATCCTTCAATCCCTGTATACCTGTCTGTTCTACCACACAAAACATTAACTATCTGGTACAGCTCTCTGCTGTTGTGCTGTCTAACTGCTTCCTCAGCTTTGTCAGCCAAACCATCAAGCCAAAGATTCTTATCAGCAGCTAACTGATCCTTTACACGTTTATTAAGCTCTCTGTAATGCTTGGTATTAGGACTAGTAGGGTATTGATTAAGGACATTCCTGCAGTTCTTTCTTTCTGAAATAAGCTCAAGTGCCTTATCACTCAAATAATTCTGCCTTCTCTGCTCCTTTTTTCTTAAAACAGTACTGTTAGTTTCCAAAAAAGCCTGTTTGAAATGATCCCATTCTTCCTCAACTTCAGTAGTAAGCAAACCATGAACATCATAATGACTAAGTAATCTATCATAAGCTTTAGCTATAACTGGGTCTTTCAGAACTTCAGTATTAAAAGTGAATTTTTTAACCCTAGCACAACAGTTTTTAAGTATAAGTTGCAAGACACTTTTGTTTTGGGTTGGGTTGTTTTACCTCTGAGCGGCACTTTTTTGCACACCATGGGCTAAATGGCCAGGTCACATGGACCCCGAAGGCTCAGAGAAGGTTGGGGGAGGGGACCCACTGGAACAGCTGTTGGGAGACAAATGGTAGCCTCCCGTCAAGGCCATCCAGCGTGTTCTTTAACGTGCACAGGGTATGGCTCTCCCGCACACGGGGCCACGGCTTAACGTCCCATCCGACGGACGGCGGCCTTTCCAAGCCCATCGGTGTCCCTTACTGACCGTGGGCAGGGCGGGGGAATTTTTGCGGAGATAAATCTCAACGCTGACCCAGCTGGGACTCGAACCTGGGAACTACAGATTACGAGCCTGGCGCGCTACCGACTGAGCCACCCCCGCCCCCAAGTTGCAAGACACTTTAACAAGGTAATGGTCAGATCCAATTTCAGCTCCCCTATATGCCCTGGTATTCCTAACAGAACTAGCCCATTTGCTGCTAATTAATATATAATCAATCATATTCTTATGCAGCCCATCGGGTAAAACCCACGTGTACTTGTGTATATCGCGGTGTTTGTAAAAGTGTGATTTATTCTGAATCCATTGAGATTACTTATATGTAGGAGACGTTGCCCATTGCCATTGCAGCTACCAATACCAAAAGGGCCTATCACCCCTCCCCAAAGGTCAGAGTCATTACCAACTTTGGCATTGAAGTCACCTAGAACAAGAGTAATATCTTCTTTCTTGACATAATTCAAAATATCTTGAAGTGTCCTTAAAACCAATCCTTCTAATTGTCATCGGCATCCTCAGTGGGGGCATAACAGCAAATAACATCCAAGTCTTTAACGCTTGTCTGAAATTTTGTTGTAAGAAACTTTTCATTAATGCATTCATATCCATGAAGAGCATCACTAGCGTGTCTGCTGAGAAGCAGACCCACGCCTTGGTGATGCTTATTGTCGTCCCTCCCTGAAAAGAGAAATTTAAGATTATTTTTAAGAATCTGACCTTTATCTGTCCATCTGGTCTCTTGCAAGCCGAGAATATCTAAATTATAATGGTGGAATTCTTGTGTGAGGACATCAAGAGAAAAAGCTCTGTACATAGTCCTCACATTCCAACTACCTATGGAGAGAAAATGGTTAGTGAGATGTTTGAAGAAACTATGTTTATTGAGAAAGGGAATGCCAACAATATCAAACAGCCCGCTAATCGCAGACATGGGGCAAAGACCGGTTCCCCCACCACTAAAGGCTGAGGCAAATCTACACTGCAAGACTTCCTCCAATGTAGAATCTACGATGCCAATAGAAGGAAAGAGTTCAGGTGCCTGCGATGACCTCTGCTCATGATTATCCACCAGCTGATAAACATATCCTGTGAATCTATTCACTTGGGGCTGTCAACCCACAAACAAACAGAAAACACAGCGGAAGATTTTCCTTCCACAGAAGCCCACCAGTGCAGCAAAATCAGGATCCATAATCAAGCTCAGAGCCATATATCTGTCCAGTGGGTTTATATGGTCAGCACCAGGACCCTGTGTGGTTGACTACTCCTCAGCAGGGTAGGAAAAAAAAAAGAAAAGTAGCCACAGTTGTCCAGATCAGTAGGCCACACTAATCTGGCAGCCCTCCACTTCCGTTCACTTCCACAATAGAGTATCTCCTTTGAAAGGTACTAACGGTCTGCACCACGAGAAGGCGGGGTCGGACATTAGGTGCTAGGCCTGGCCGGTTCTATGCATCATCACAGGGGATTGGTGCACAGCTCTTCTTCCAGTGACTACCTAGCTACCATTTACAGACCTTGGAACAATAAACGTTCGAAAATTGAAAGTCTTTCGAGGGCACGTGCGCTTCAGCAACTCACCCATATGCCACCAAGTCTATATCCGGCACCTGGGAATGACTTCCTTTTCCGGAATTAATGCAAAATTTTTTTCGGGCAACAGAGTCCCCGAAATGGACATTTTTGGTTGTCTCGAGAAATGTTCACTTCTATTTCCGGGAATTGTTTTCATTAATCTTAAAGGGAATAAGCTCCTCTAGCTGAAGGCGGGTTATCTTGAAAAATAAAATCATTAATTTGGGGAATATCTTAGATTTCATGTTCAGGAAGATGAGTTTTGAATGACCTTATGCACACTGAGTGACAACAATGATTTTCCTGGACACAAATCAGTGGAACAACTGCCAATGGGAGCTTGCCAACCCATCTCAGGAGGTTAAAAATCTCGGGTTCCGTTCTCGAAGCGTTCTGCGAAAGATTAATTTAATTTATCATATAATTTTAGCATTACGCGAAGATATTATTAACTTTAACTCACAATTTGTCTCTTTCGATAAATATAAGCTTTTTTTCCAGAGAAGCTCTATGTTGACTTTCTTAACGTGATGATTCAGTTGTGGAGTAATAAGAAGCCAATGAATGGAGAGGAAAATAAATGTTGGAATGCGAAAAAAAAATCTGATCGCAAATAAAGAGTGTCGATATTTTTCCTTTGGTATTTCGATTCAGATTCCATTGAAACTGAATCGAAAAATGACTTCCAATGAAATGTCGGACTCAGCATGTCCACCCATTTTGGTTCCCCGGGGAATGAAGCTAAGTAGACATTTGAGAAAATTTTTACTAAAGATATTTCTAAGTTGTCGGTGAAGCATCTGGCACCCGGGGCAGTGGTTGGGCATCTGGCACCCGTGGCCGAGTCCACCTGTGCTCGAAGAGGGAAATGGACGCCTCGGCACTCTTCTCAGCTACATTCGCCCTGCTGCAAAGATTAGCATGTCACACAAGTTTTACGGCAACGGGATATTGCTTTATGAATGCTCATTTTTGTTTTGGAAGAGCATTCATTAAATTTCTCTTGGCAGAAACTAGAGCATGGCGATAGCTAGCTTGAAGTGCGAGACACAATTGCAACCATTGTATCCAAGTGTTGTGTGTCAGGCCTGCAAAAGGTTCGCGTCTCTTTCTCGCTCATTTCACACCTCCCAGGAATAGACATCGCACGAGAGTATGGCTCGTGCTGATGGACCCATTAACAACACGACGACGCGCAAGCTTCCAAAACAAAGCCTTTTTCATGGCTGGCGAACACTTCGCAGCACCTATCTGCTCTCATTACTTGGAGAGGTGAAAGAGTTGAGCGCTCTTATGAGGGGCTGTCTCGCACAGTCATTCCTCACTTCCCAAATACAATGGGGCTCAAAAGCTAATGTCGTATCTGGAAGAGTGCAGAAGGGAACGACATGAAATGTGATGTGCGTGGAAATTTTGCAATACGGTGAAGAAATTGCGTGCACGTTTAACAATTTCACCATGCAAATTAGGGTTGCTAGAAAAGAGAGCGTGGCTGCCGTCGACCACAGATTAAGACAGATACTCAACTGCCACGCGCACCTGGGCGAGGTAGTTCAGTCGGCAGCGCGCCAAGTTCGTAATCTGCGGTTCCCATGTTGGAGTCCCACCTGGGCAGCTTTGAGATTTATCTCCGTTAACTGCCCGCCCCCCTGCCCTCTGTGTGAAACGTGACACCGATGGGCGTGTCCGTCGGATTGGGCGTTAAGCCGTTGCCCCGTGTGAAGGAGAGACATGCTCTGTGCACGTTAAAGAACACACTGGATGGCTCTTTACACGGGAAACTTTCTTCTCCTAACAGCTGTCCAGTGGGTCCGCTTCCCACCACCTCCTCCGAGCTCTTGTGACCTGGCCATTTAGCCCATTCTGTGAAAAAAGCGCTACTCAGAGGTAAAATAACCCAACCCAGATCTTTTAAGCAGCAAAACGCCTCTGCTGTATTCGTTTAACAATTTTAAGTGTTTTTTCTTTCTTTTTATTGTCTTTTCCATCAAGAGGATATAAGCTGGTTTTGAATATCAAAGCTTTAAATCAATATAATGGATACGAACAGGGCAGGATCTAGAGGGGCGGGCAAGAGCCCCCCCTCCTTTAAAATGCTAGTAAGAGTAATAGATGCAAAAATGATTAAACTTAATCATATTTGATGCATTTATCAAGAAATTTTTATAGACCTGTAAAAAGGAGGGGATAATGTTATACACTGAAGTGCCATTGAATTAGGGATAGGAGACGTTATCCAAATTCAGTACCGCAAGTCCCGCATTCGCACGCATGCGTGGCAAACACTCTGGTCATGTGTAGCTGTCAGCTTTGGCTTCCCCAAGCATTCGTCGTGAGAAGCATAATGGAAAAGGCGCGGGATTTAGATGCATTTAAAGTGGTCAGATCGTAGGTGCCTGACGGATGGGACATTCGATCTCCGAAATTGTCAATGAACTTGGATTTTCTCGTAAAACAAGTTTCAAGAGTGTTCCGGGAATATGAAAATTCCGGCAAAAAAACGAGCACCTGGACAAACTGCAAAGGACAACCAGTCTTGAATGATCGTGTGCTTCGTTGTCTGACCCGCATCATATGGGCCGATAGGGGCCAGACATTATCTGAAACCACCTCCCATCTGAATGCGGGTTCCAGCCAGGAAGTCAGTGCACAGACCGTGAAATGCTCACTTCATCGTCTCGGTTCGGGAGCCGCTGACCTACGAGAGTCCCACTTCTAATGACACGACACCGGGCTCAACACCTTGCCTGGGCTAAAGAACATTGAAATTGGACCATCGAAAATTGGCAACGGATATCCTGGAGTCATGAATTCTGATTTAAACTACATCACGCTGATGGAAGACTGAGTGTATGGCGCCAACCCCATGAAGCCATGGATCCTGCATGTCAGGTCGGAACAGCACAAGCTGGTGGTGGCTCAGTGATGGCCTGGGGTGTCTTCAGTTGGACGTCTGTGGGACCTTTGGTACGTGTACCAACGACTCTCAATGCATCCCGGTACATAGAACTCATGGCTGACCATTTACACCCATTTATGGCCATCCTGCATCCCAATGGAGATGGCGTCTACCAGCAAGACAACTGTTCATCTCACAGGTCCGGGTTGGCTACTGCATGGTTGCAGGAGCATTCTGCTGACTTTGCAATAATGAATTGGCCACCTAAAAGCTCAGATTTAAATCCCATCCAGAAACTTTGGGATACCGTCGAGCAGAGTGTTGGGGCTCATGTCCCATCAGCGACGACATTGAGAGAATTGTGACAGCTCTTGGAGATGCATAGGTCGCCATACCTGTGGAACATTTATGCAGGCTTGTGGAGTCCTTGCCTCGTCATGCGGCGGGCGTTATCAGGGCTAGAGGGAGTCCAGCACGTTACTAGGTTGATATTCCTAATTCAATGGCACTTCAGTATTTGGCATTGGGAATGCGGTCTCTCTTCCCTCTGCATAATGAGATCATTCGCTTAGCCTCAACACGAACGTTTTTTCCCGATGTCGTATACGTCGAAAAAAAAAAACCTTTACAATATGCAAAGCAGCATTCCACGGTGTTTGAATCAGTAAACATAATTTGGTTCAGTATAATTTAATTAGATATTATTTCGAAATGCAGTAGTAGTAGTAGTAACAGATAATAGAAGCTTTTAAGTCCCTGAACATCTGGACAAAGCTTCAAAGAATATGAACATATAGATAACGTTACAGATTGTAAAATGAAATAAATAAATATCCCCTCGAGCAGCTGCTTGCCACACAATACGTGAATGCAAAATAAAATTGAAAATACACCAATAATATTCTAATTATGAATTTAGAATCTTGCTTTGCAATTCTGAAATGTGCATCCCAACTGCGAAATTTTCTGCCTACTCATGTCGCAGTGTTCCAGCCCTATCCATATATGCACGTGAGAACTTGTTCTTGCTCAACCTCTCCTGCTCAGTTGAAAACGAACAATTCCCGGTTAAGCAAATGGCGGCGATACCTTCCACATTCGGGACTTTCGCATCTCTCCTAAATAACCTCCATCGTCGACACTGATTTCCATTGCAGCAGGCTGCCCTTCACTCGGCCAGCCAGACGTTTTCGGCAGGTCTCAAGGACGACGTATGGAGAGGGTTAGGGAAGGTGGTATCCAGTGCCTTAAATGTATCGCAAAATATTTTCCCAATTCTTTGGAAATAATTTCAAGGAAACGCGAGATTTTGTTCATAGATTATGCCAAGGGGCGACTGCTATTTATTTAACAGTGCACAACTGGATCGCAAGCTGTAAGCACTTTACGCATTGGCCTAGGGAAGACAGCATTGAAGTTACAAATTATTTGTGTAACGGCAAAATTCTATCCTTTTCAATTACTAGGAGTAAAAAAAATATTATAAATATTCTTGATACAAATAGTAATTCCTCTCTCCTAACCATCTACTTAACCATTAAAAGAACATGGATTGCGAGAATATATACACCGAAGAGCCAAAACATTATGACAAGCGCGTCTTTATGCAAATCGAAGCAACTGCAGGTAAACGACGGCGCGTGTGAAGGTCATGAAACGGTATAAATAATACAGGATAGTGAGCTCTGTTAATCAGTGTTATTCTTGTTCTTCAGATGGGAAAGGCAGCAGACTTAAGTGAGTTTGACAAAGGCCAAATTGCAGTGGTCAGACGACTGGGTCAGAACATTTCCGAGACGACAAGGCTTGTTACCTTCAAAAAGTGGTCCGAGGAAGGAAATACCACGAATCGCCACAAGGTGTGGGCCGACCATGGCTCATCGATGCTAGAGGTGAGCAAAGGTTATCCCGTGTGGGGCTCATGTCCCATCGAGTCGCTAGTTCGAGTTGGCTCGTAGAGACAACAGAAGGGATACTGTGGTGCAACTCGTCTGTAATTCGAATTCTGGTGACGGGAGTAATGTGTCACAACACACACTACATTGAATCCTGCTGAAAATGGGGCCGTGTAGCCGCAGGCCGCTCCGAGTGTCCATGCTAACCTCAATTCACTGTCCAAAGCGCCTGCAATGGGCACACGAGCATCAAAACTGGACCTTGAATGATTGGAAAAAGGTCGTCTGGTCCAATGAATATCGTTTCCTGTTGCACCACGTGGATGGCTGGGTACGTGTGCGTTGTTTACCTGGGGAAGTATTGGCACCAGGATGCACCGTGGGATGAAAACAAGCCAGTGGAGGAAGTGTAATGTTTTGGGCAATGTTCTTCTGGAAAACCCTGGATCCAGTCATTCATGTGCAGGAAACTATGATGACCAGGTACATTCTTTCATGGCAACGGTATATCACTCTAGTAGTGGCTTCTTTCAACAGGTTAATGCGCCATGCCACACTGCCTGGACTGTTCCAGAATGGTTTGCGGAACATGAGGAAGACTTTCAGGTATTGCCCTGGCCTCCAAATTCCTCAGATATCAATCCAATCGAGCATCTGTGGTTTGTGTTGAAACAGCATATTCGATCTGCTGCAGCTGAATCACGTAACATACAAGAGAAAGGATCTGCTGGTAACGTGTTGGTACCAGATACCACAAGACACCTTTAGAAATCTTGTAGCGTCCATGCTTCGCCGAGTAAGAGCTGTTTTGGCGGCACATGGAGGACCAACATCATATTTGGCAGGTGGTCATAATGTTTTGGTTCTTCTATGTACGTATCTTTTGATACATTTCACCAGCTATCAGATTTATCCGGCGTTGCTAGGGTCTGAATCTCTTTATAGATGTAATAGATGGCATTCCCCACATCGTAAGCTTTAATTGGCATAAAACTCATTGCCATAGTTTCATCCCCCTTATAAAAATTTTGCTTCCTTTTTCTACGTGAGATCTGAAACTCTCTAAAATAAATATTAGATATCACTCTCCATGCGATTTTGAACAACTGCTAATGCTAAGTCCATGAGAGACACTGATCATTAACCCCTCATGTTAAGTGTATGGGAATTTCAATCGAGAAGGGCCCTGGGTGGCCCTCTAGTTGCATCTTCCTAGTTACAGCCCTATGTGGACCTCCAGCTGCACCTTCCTAGTTACAGCCCTGTGTGGCCCTCCATCTGCACCTTCCTAGTTACAGCCCTGTGTGGCCCTCCAGTTGCACCTTCCTAGTTACAGCCCTGTGTGGCCCTCCAGTTGCACCTTCCTAGTTACAGCCCTGTGTGGCCCTCCAGTTACACGTTCCTAGTTACAGCCCTGTGTGGCCCTCCAGCTGCACCTTCCTAGTTACATCCCTGTGTGGCCCTAAGCTGCACCTTCCTAGTTACATACCTGTGTGGCCCTCCAGCCGCACCTTCCTAGTTACAGCCCTGTGTGGCCCACCAGTTGCACCTTCCTAGTTACAGCCCTGTGTGGTCCTCCAGCTGCACTTCCTAGTTACAGCCCTGTGCGACCCTCCAGCTGCACTTCCTAGTTACAGCCCTGTGTGGCCCTCCAGCTGCACCTTCCTAATTACAGCCCTGTGTGGCCCTCCAGCTGCACCTTCCTAGTTACATCCCTGTGTGGCCCTCCAGCTGCACCTTCCTAGTTACAGCCCTGTGTGGCCCTCCAGTTGCACCTTCCTAGTTACAGCCCTGTGTGGCCCTCCAGTTGCACGTTCCTAGTTACAGCCCTATGTGGCCCTCCAGCTGCACGTTCCTAGTTACAGCTCTGTGTGGCCTTCCAGCTGCACCTTCCTAGTTACATCCCTGTATGGCCCTACAGCTGCACCTTCCTAGTTATATCCCTGTGTGGCCCTCCAGCCGCACCTTCCTAGTTACAGCCCTGTGTGGCCCACCAGTTGCACCTTCCTAGTTACAGCCCTGTGTGGTCCTCCAGCTGCACTTCCTAGTTACAGCCCTGTGTGGCCCTCCAGCTGCACTTCCTAGTTACAGCCCTGTGTGGCCCTCCAGCTGCACACCTAATTACAGCCCTGTGTGGCCCTCCAGCTGCACCTTCCTAGTTACATCCCTGTGTGGCCCTCCAGCTGCACCTTCCTAGTTACATCCCTGTGTGGCCCTCCAGCTGCACCTTCCTAGTTACAGCCCTGTGTGGCTTTCCAGCTGCACCTTCCTAGTTACATCCTGTGTGGCCCTTCAGCTGCAGCTTCCTAGTTACATCCCTGTGTGGCCCTCCAGCCGCACGTTCCTAGTTACAGCCCTGTGTGGCCCACCAGTTGCACCTTCCTAGTTACAGCCCTGGGTGGCCCTCCAGCTGCACCTTCCTAGTTACAGCCCTGTGTGGCCCTCCAGTTGCACCTTCCTAGTTACAGCCCTGTGTGGCCCTCCAGTTACACGTTCCTAGTTACAGCCCTGTGTGGCCCTCCAGCTGCACCTTCCTAGTTACAGCCCTGTGTGGCCTTCCAGCTGCACCTTCCTAGTTACATCCCTGTGTGGCCCTAAGCTGCACCTTCCTAGTTACATACCTGTGTGGCCCTCCAGCCGCACCTTCCTAGTTACAGCCCTGTGTGGCCCACCAGTTGCACCTTCCTAGTTACAGCCCTGTGTGGTCCTCCAGCTGCACTTCCTAGTTACAGCCCTGTGCGACCCTCCAGCTGCACTTCCTAGTTACAGCCCTGTGTGGCCCTCCAGCTGCACCTTCCTAATTACAGCCCTGTGTGGCCCTCCAGCTGCACCTTCCTAGTTACATCCCTGTGTGGCCCTCCAGCTGCACCTTCCTAGTTACAGCCCTGTGTGGCCCTCCAGTTGCACCTTCCTAGTTACAGCCCTGTGTGGCCCTCCAGTTGCACGTTCCTAGTTACAGCCCTATGTGGCCCTCCAGCTGCACGTTCCTAGTTACAGCTCTGTGTGGCCTTCCAGCTGCACCTTCCTAGTTACATCCCTGTATGGCCCTACAGCTGCACCTTCCTAGTTATATCCCTGTGTGGCCCTCCAGCCGCACCTTCCTAGTTACAGCCCTGTGTGGCCCACCAGTTGCACCTTCCTAGTTACAGCCCTGTGTGGCCCACCAGTTGCACCTTCCTAGTTACAGCCCTGTGTGGTCCTCCAGCTGCACTTCCTAGTTACAGCCCTGTGTGGCCCTCCAGCTGCACTTCCTAGTTACAGCCCTGTGTGGCCCTCCAGCTGCACACCTAATTACAGCCCTGTGTGGCCCTCCAGCTGCACCTTCCTAGTTACATCCCTGTGTGGCCCTCCAGCTGCACCTTCCTAGTTACAGCCCTGGTGGCCCTCCAGCTGCACCTTCTTAGTTACAGCCCTGTGTGGCCCTCCAGCTGCGCCTTTCTGGTCACTTGCCTGTGTGCTAGCTACACGTTGAAGTACTGTGTGCAGATTTTGTCATCGGAAGTGGTTACTTTTCAAATGCTATTCCGGATATGGGGTGGGGGAAATGGCAGCTGGAATATGTTAATAATATTAGTAACGAAAGTAACCCTCTGTTTAACGCGAATTCGCTCTAACTCCGTTTCTGTTTCCTTTTTTATTTAGTAAAACGTGTTTGAGAAATGTTGAAATCGTGTTCATAGATAAATACATCGAAACATTTGTTGTGTCGGTACGTCCTGTTCTTGTGACATCAGTTAAGTGTAGAATCGTACAGTGATGGATTCTCGTTTCATATTAATCTGTTGGCAGCGTTATCGAAAAGAAAAAGAATCTACCAAAATATAAAAGGTCACAGAGGATAATCATATAAATCAGTGGAGTGTGAAATCCTACATTCAGGATTTCTCGTTTGCGTTCGTAATTATCTTTTCTCCGCATGAATGTTGCAAAAACTGAATAATTAATTGCTTACGTGATTAGCAACACTAGTTAAGGATTTATTTTTTTTCTAGAGCAGTGGTTCTCAACCTTTTATGCTTCACGCACCCCCTGGAAATGTGTATGTAACTGGCGTACCCCTTGTATAGATAGATAAAACTATAGTTATAGTATAACAATGGGAATAAAATAAAACATATATATCAGTGGTTCTCAACCTTTTATGCTTCACGCACCCCCTGGAAATGTGTATGTAACTGGCGTACCCCTTGTATAGATAGATAAAACTATAGTTATAGTATAACAATGGGAATAAAATAAAACATATATATCAGTGGTTCTCAACCTTTTATGCTTCACGCACCCCCTGGAAATGTGTATGTAACTGGCGTACCCCTTGTATAGATAGATAAAACTATAGTTATAGTATAACAATGGGAATAAAATAAAACATATATATCAGTGGTTCTCAACCTTTTATGCTTCACGCACCCCCTGGAAATGTGTATGTAACTGGCGTACCCCTTGTATAGATAGATAAAACTATAGTTATAGTATAACAATGGGAATAAAATAAAACATATATGTCAGTGGTTCTCAACCTTTTATGCTTCACGCACCCCCTGGAAATGTGTATGTAACTGGCGTACCCCTTGTATAGATAGATAAAACTATAGTTATAGTATAACAATGGGAATAAAATAAAACATATATATCAGTGGTTCTCAACCTTTTATGCTTCACGCACCCCCTGGAAATGTGTATGTAACTGGCGTACCCCTTGTATAGTTAGATAAAACTATAGTTATAGTATAACAATGGGAATAAAATAAAACATATATATCAGTGGTTCTCAACCTTTTATGCTTCACGTACCCCCTGGAAATGTGTATGTAACTGGCGTACCCCTTGTATAGATAGATAAAACTATAGTTATAGTATAACAATGGGAATAAAATAAAACATATATGTCAGTGGTTCTCAACCTTTTATGCTTCACGTACCCCCTGGAAATGTGTATGTAACTGGCGTACCCCTTGTATAGATAGATAAAACTATAGTTATAGTATAACAATGGGAATAAAATAAAACATATATATCAGTGGTTCTCAACCTTTTATGCTTTACGTACCCCCTGGAAATGTTTATGTAACTGGCGTACCCCTTGTTTAGATAGATGAAACTATAGTTATAGTATAACAATGGGAATAAAATAAAACATATATATCAGTGGTTCTCAACGTTTTATGCTTCACGTACTCCCTGGAAATGTGTATGTAACTGGCGTACCCCTTGTATAGATAGATAAAACTATAGCTATAGTATAACAATGGGAATACAATAAAACATCTATATATATATACACACATTAGATTTTGTATTCATAAATTACATATATCGATAAACACAAAAAATGACATAAACATTTTAACAAATCTTATAAAATTATAAACATTTTACTGGGTAATCAGTGAAATGGTTGCGCTTATTTACGCTTGCACAGTTCATCAATGCTTGGGATTATCTTGCTCAGATAGAGTCGCAAGTCATCTTCAAAAGCTTGCCTGTTCCCTATTTATTTTTTAAAGCAGTTAAAGATGAAAAACCAGTAACAGTGTTGCCAAATTAGCGACTTTGTTACTCGATCTAGCGACTTTTGAGCTCTCAAGGCTTACCCCAAAACATTTTACCGCGTATCCCACGTTGAGTGGATCTGTTTCAAACACGATTACTGCAAGAGTGAAAGAAAAATGTACCTTTATGTAATTTTTTAAATAAAAACCGAATTATAATTATTTTTGTTTAAGTAAAATGCTTATTATAATAAAAAGGAAAAAAAAAAAATATTCCAAAACCGAGCAAATATAAAAAAAAATCGTTTAACGCGGAAATTCGTTTAATGAAGGTCTCCATGGATCGCTTCAGCCGTGTTCAACTGGGGTTATCCGTATAACAAGAACCTGTAACCACAAGGGCATTGGACATTTCGGGGAAGCAGAGGTGGAGGGGAGCAGGATTTGGGCCCCTGAATGTAACATTGATCTGAATGCCTTCAGGGTTGTTGGACTTTTCTCACCCTGCTGTAATTCATGTGGATTCAGCTAACTCGAACGATCACTTAGAAGTAAACAAAGTGTTATATGTTGTGCATAAAGTTAGTTTTTTTTCGCAGTGAAGTCTTGTTACTAATTCATTCATTTCTTTCCTCTCAATGCTGTAAAGAAGAGAGAAACGCCCATTTGCGTTATCTACTCTTATCATTCCAAAATGGCTTATTTTGAAAAGAGGAATTCTGGCGATAAAGCGAATCTAGAAATGGATTTTTCCGTTTCTACAGAAGAATGCAAAACTGATATCTGCACTGAAGCACACCTTGATACGAAAGCGTGCTGAGAAAACTGAAGGTAAGCACCACGTATCATTTCAATAATTCGATAAAGAAATCTCCTTAAAAAGTTAAAAATTAGATTTTAAGAGTCAAAAGACAGAAGAGAATGAATAATCTGACACATGGAGTGAGATCTTCCATCTCTCCACAGTCCATGGAAGAATCCACGCCTGATCAGAGGGTGGACTTGTGGACGGTCCCTTTCCTTCCACCCACAGCGATATATTGGCGCCGCCGCCATCCAAGTGTCTCCATTGTAGTGGCACTCGAAGAGGCGGTCAAGTGATGAGGTGTCGGGTTGCCGGTGACGACTGTCCACCATCTCTCTCGGCCCACACACGCAGCCTCACTATTCAGCAACATCTGCCTTTGCAGGGAATCCTCCATCGTTTGGCTCTCGCCCAAAATCGTCTGGCAACGGCAAAATTTTTTAATTCTCTTTTCTCTTGGGAGGAAGAAATTCTCTCAGAGAGTAATTTTTCTCTTGACTCGTTTCATCAATCCCATCTTCCTCATCTCATCATCCTCTTCCACGCATTATGAGGGATGTTCAATTAAACTTAACTGCATTTTTGTTTTTGAGAAATATTTTGATTATGTCTCCGCCTTTGGATTTTGGCTAATAACAGCGGGAATTGACCATCTGCTCCTTACCTGTAGTTGACGTCTTATGAAACCTATCTTCAATTAAGAGAAGTATCTGCTATGTAGGATGACATAGAAATGTTTGAATCTATGTGTTTTTGAACGCTCTTATTATGAAACCCAATTGTATTAGTATTGAGATTTATCTCTGTTCAATCCCACTCTGTCTGACTGAGCGATCTGTGTAGTTCCATTGCTCTTGGTTATGTCCATTGAAACGCTTGATGAATATTGAGCCCAGATAGACACGGCATGAAAAGTGGCGAAGCTGAAATTGGCAATTTAAAAAGGGACGAATTTTTTTCAGATTGATTGTGCTCTGTAGAAACAGAACGGCCGTTTTATCTTGTACTATAATTTGAACGATTTTCTAGTTGCATGTCAGATGGTAAGGACGGGTAGACTGTCTTTTAGGTGCAACGTACCTGCTATTTGTCTATTTGATGATATTGAAGATGCTATTTGTCTCATACCAATTGAAGTGATGAAGAGTAATACCCGGAGGGGGGGGGGTTCGGGCACCAAGAGAAAAAGCCCCTTTTGCTATTAATTGCTAACATTGTTTTAAATAAAATTGTTTTTTATTTGTTCAAAATTTTAAATTGGTGACAACAATATTATAGTCAAAGAAAGGCATCGGTGCTTTTATTATACGTTTACTCATTCAAGTTTCCTTTCTGATAATACGGGATTGCTTAATCCGGCCCTGCTGAAGATCAACGATGCTGAAACTCCCAGGCTCGTTGGTTCTTCAGGCAGCGGTGTTTAAAGAAGATCAAGTGCTCACACCTCCTGTTCAGCTCCTTCCTCCTCCCAATCCCCCAGCTGATTTAACGGACGCTAACCTTACTCTTAGCAAACGAGAATCTGCCCTATGTCTATTGGACTGTTCTATTCACGAATGATGAAAGAGAATAGGATTTTGCGGGAACGCTGAAAATGCAGTAGATCACAGTTACTTAAAATGTGTACAATGCACACATTTTTCAAAAAGGTGAACCTCCATTTTTTTTTTCATTTTCTTGAAAGAGAGAAACGGCGGGGATCCATCATTGATACACGGCTAGATTAAATGACCTGATTAAAGGTCAGCGCACGTTTACACGAGGATCCCCACCTCCTAGTAAAATTTAAAATAAGGGATAGAATGAATGATTTTTTTTTTCATTCTGTTTACATTCATGTAACCATTACATATTCAATAACAAAACGAAGGCAATGTGAACTCCTGAAAATCCTACTTGAGGAAGGGGTTCAGAAATCTGGGAATCTTTCCTTCTCTTAAAAGGTGAACATTTTCCTTTTGAGGTGTCATTGCTTCTCGTAGGAGGGAGCTCCTTTCAACTCAACCACCCTACTCCGATGATAGATTGAAACGATCACTGTTAGATGCTTGCCTGTATTTGGGATCCTGTTAAAAGTATCCTTTCGAAAATGAAACAGATTCCGAGTGACATTTTGTAAACATCAAAGGAGGAGACAGATTAGCATCGACGAAATGAGGTAGATTAGGATAGCATTAGAAGCGATTCCTGAACATCTATTCCAGATGTTCAGGAATGTCGTTTGGTTGGATTTGATGATTTCGTTCATTAGATGCTAGATTACAGCAGTGGAAGAAGTAGATTATAATGATAAAGATGATAATGATTATAACGGAAAAGATGTTTCAAGTGTTAGTATTTAGAAACTGTGTGGATGGTTTCGCGAAGCATTAGGAACGAAATATTGTTCCACTTCTTTGTCTGAAAAGGCAGCTCTCGCGTGAGGAGATGTCACTACGCGATTTTGAACAACTGCTAATGCTTAGTCTGTGAGAGACATCGATCTCTAACCGCTAATGTTACGTCTATGTGGATTTCTGGGGAAGTCTATGGATATTTTTTAAGTCTATGGGATCTGAAACTCTCTAAAATATATAGTAGATGTTACTCCCCACGAGATTTTGAATAACTGCTAATAAAAATAATAAATACCCCCTCAAGCAGCTGCTTGCCACAGAGGTCTCACAGGAGCTTGTCAGTTTATATGCCATAGTAGAAGGTCTGTGAGGATGGCAGGAACTTAGCAGAAAAACATCACGAACATCCACTCGGGACTCGAACCAAGGTCCCTTAGGTCAATAGGCAAGCGCGCTAACCACTCGGTACGGAGAGATACATCTTTAACACGCTATTATTAAATCTATGAGGATTTCTATGGAGAAGTATATGGAGTCTAAAACTCAAAAATGTAAGTAGATATCGCTCCGCACATAATTTTTAATATCTGCTAAAACTAAGTCTGTGAGAGACACCAAATATAACCGCTAATGTTAAGTCTATGGCGATTTCTGTCTATGGGGAAGTCTGTGTGGTCGAGAAATTCAAACTCGGTCATCCCAATTTTGGTTGACTCCGAATAGCCTATATTCTTTCCCTGGATGAAATAAATGTTCATGTAAAGTTTGGTGCCCCTAACTCTTCTGGGAGCAGAGTGCATAAGCGGACACAAACATAATTATTTGGAAAAAATTATTGCCGACGGTGTAGGATTGGAACCCGCGACTCTCGAGTTGCATAGCAGAGCATTCTGCCAGCTAAAACAACCATCGGACGATAATTTGTTTTCAGAATGTGACCCTCTCTCCAAATAATTATTTATTGAATTATATATCTGCAGGTAATCTGGGTATTTACTTAATATACTATAATATATATAATCTGCGTATTTACTTAATATACTATGATATTTCATTAATAATGCTTAAGGGTGAGTGACTTCCTCGTTAACATCTGCTTCTTTAGCAGCAATTGGAAAATAAAGTTGCCTTCACTGATTATAGATGGCGCAAGGTCCGCCACATTCAGCAAAAGATATAAAGGTCATATTCTGGAAGCAAATTTTCGTCCGATGGTTGGGTTAGACTGTAGAGTGCCCCGGAATGGATCTGGAGAGTCGCGGGTCCGAATCTCACACCGTCGGCAGTAATTTTTTTCCAAATAATTATTATTGAATTATATATCTATAAGTAATCTGTGTATTTACTATGAAACACACGACCGTCCTTTTTTATATTAGATACATTCAGTAACTATTCTGTGCCTTTATGTCGCGTAATGTTGATGATCCGATATTGTATTCCTGCAAAGTCTGATCCTTTTTTTCCTCCACTTTCTAGCCTTTTTATAGCTTTTAATTTTTGAAGAAAATAAAGTGTAAACTCTTTCTTTCTCCTCTGTCTTTCCGTCTTGATTTTTGCTCGCCATTGTTGAAGAACGAGAGAGAATTTTTTAGTAAAAGAGAGGCAGGCAAAATAAAATAGAAGTGAATACTTTGGTATTTTGTACGATGACCATGGTATCCATTTGACAGCTCCAGTGTTTCGTAAAAGTGGAAATTTCTTAAAGGCAAAAGCGATAATGCCAGATTGCTTACTTAATATTTCCGGATTGTAAATTTCCCCCCCCCCTCAAATGTTCCGGATTTTGAAGAGTTTAGTGTAATATGTTGTGTAATCTAATGCTGATCGATGTACCATGGCCTCTCTGCTGCATATCTTTAATTTATTTTTTCCTTTCTCTGATTTATAAATTATTTATTTCATTTATTTCTTCTGATTTATAAATTAATGATATTAAAGATAATTAGAATAAAACTCCTTGTTACAAAATTTCTAGCAGGTATCTTGAATGATCTGATACCAGAAGAAATCACCATAAGACATAAACCTTTGAACAAATTGCATTTAATTTACTTATGTTTTCGAATATGGCATCACGAACGACGACATCAATGGTAAACAAAACCCGTTCATCTCGAGCCTCTACGAAACAACTGCAGTTACTTCTGCCAACAACACTCAGCGGGAAACTGAAAATGAAAAGTCAGAGAATGATTTTTTTCCGTGATGATGTGAGGCAGACGCTTCTTGAAGTGGTTACTGCTTCGTCCACTTGAGGGGGTACAGAGCAGAGCTGACGGAAATCTTCTCTCGAATTCTGCATTGGAAAATTTTGGTCCAAACGAAAAGAAAGGAGAAAATCTCTTGGACGGCATGATGGGTCCATTCCCTGAAGTGGACGGATTTCATCTGTGTGTTTCCACGTGGAACCGACGGAGCTGGAGGGGAAAAAAGAAAAGGGCATGAATGAAAAAGGCCAGAACGGGAGATTTAATGACAGGTGGATAAAAGAGGTAAGACATGTTATTTGGGGAGATGATGAAATCGAATTTGAACATTGTTGAAGGGATCTTTCGGAATGATAGTAAAGATTTCATTATTGTACCAGGAAAATCAAATAGCGTGAATGACGAAAAAGCTTAATTTTTAAATCGAAACTAAGCTATGCTTAATATAAGTTTGATGTTTCCGCTTCCTCCTTCGCAGTCGATTCGTTTTTCAGAAGCTCGACGACCTCCGTCATTTCCTGATCTGTTGCTCTTTTCTGCTGGCAACGTGTACCAAAGGAGCGCAACTTCTTCCTTCAAAAAGATGTTGCTCTCGGATGACTCCTTCATCAAAGAAATCAAATTACGAAATGCAAGAAGACAGAATGGAAGGCAAGAGCTTTCCATTCCTTACATGGGAACCTAGTTCTCACTACTAGAAAAAGATCTAGAAAAGATAAATTATTGCCTATTTTCGCACACTCTCTGCAAAATCTAACCCTTTGTGGCAGCAGTTCCGATTCCGTTGTTTATCTCGATCTGTATCTGCCCCCCCCCATTTCTCTAGCACCTAAAAAGCATTTCATGCCTTCATTGAGTATCTCAAAAATACCCATTGCTTCTGTTTCAAGAATTATCTCTTGGAGTCCTTTCTTCTTCCCATATTATCCTCTATTTGCATCAGATGTCGTTCGTCGATACTCCGAATAATCGACGATCTTCAATCTACGGGAAGCAGAAGAAAGAAAAGTGGGCAGATAAGAAAGATGATATTGATATAATATAATATAAAAAGATCCTTGCCTGGCTATGATTAATTTGGACAAAAATTGGTATCGTTGTTAACTTGGAATGATAAAAATTCGCCGTCTTAGCAGAAACTGAAATATGTCTGAAAACCGTTCTCAGTCTCGTGCTGCGATGATTTCATCGAGTCCAAATCTCTGCTTGTCTGGATTCTGTTTTCTCATTGAAAATATCGAATAACTTTCACTGAAACAGTTTAAATAATTACGTTTCGCATAGAGCGGTATAAATGCAATCTGCCCAACCTATTCTATGAAGTGGGGGTTGACTCAATCTTCAGGACGCCAGGCCAATAATCTCGAATCCTCGTGGTCGAGTTCCCATTGTGCCTGTGTGGAGATTTTCCTCGGTGTCTCTTGCGGGATGTCGATGAACTTGGAACTACCAACGTTTGCCTAATGAGATGTTAAACTGTGGTTCTTTGATCAAGAGAGACATACAGGAACTTGTGCATGCTAAAGAATGCACTGACAGGTCTTAACTGGAGGTTTCTGTCTCTCTCCTAATGTTCAGTGGTGCCAGCCCTGTGGATCCTTGTGACTTGGCATTTAGCCCATTGTGTGGAAAGTGGTGCTCTTCAGAAGCAAAACGATCCAACCTAGTTCTGTGGGATAGTTAGCAAGAGAAAATTTATTTTTTTGTGAAATATTCAGCTGAAGATTGGTGGAGAGATTTTTGCGAATTCTTTCAGCTGCTTCACGAGAGGAGGAAAAATCCTTCTTGCCTTCTAAAGAGCCGAGAAGTTTTTTCAGCCCTGATCGAAATCAGTCGCACCATGTGGTCAATGATATCGCTTTAAATAACGGAAAAAATGAACAGATGAGCCTCAGTGCGTGAAGTAAACGATTGCGATCTGAAGACTATCAATTGCAGCATATCAATGGAATAATGGATTTTTTAATTTCTTACCCATTGTTCCAGATAACTGAACAGAGATTTCGGACGCAGTCCTATTACCAAGATGTCGGCGTCTGGGCTACGTAGCCGAAGGACCGGGTTCGAGTCCCTGATAAGGCAAGAATACTTTCTGATTTATGTTGTTTTTTGGGCAGACGTCTGGTTTTCTTCGCAGACCTTTACACTCCGTGGCAGTGACGGTGCTCAGGGAAAATTAATTTAGCAGTTAGCTCTCGATATCCGAATTTATTCAAATTCGGCGAATTGTAAAGATACAGAAGAAGTTCGATTATCGCGCCCAAACTGAACCGAAAATGTTCGTCCACTTGCTGTTGTTCAGCTCTGACGTCAACTGTTAAAATGACGTCAATCTATTAAATAGTGAATCAATTGGTGAGTCTCGTGGAAACAAGATTTCATTATTTGGTCAACGTGCATTAAACCTGATTGGATATGACGGCTACTTTCGCTTGCTTATCGTTACAAGAAAATCCGTTTTCTTCTTCTTTTTTTTGGTGGGGGGGGGGGTAAATTTTATGGGGTCCAAAGTCTTACGTTGCACTAAATTACGATGAGATGAATCTGTTTATTGAATCTGGTCATCGAAACTATTTCCGTTTAGAAGGAATTCTTGAACGAACAGACAGACAAACTCCCTTACTGTTTTTCGCGGGAGCTCAAGTCAGATAACACGGCATGTCGAATAAATGGGGTTCTACTGCGAAAAACATCATTCGCAGAAATATGGATTATATATTCTTTCTTAAAAGTTGAGGTTACGCATTTACAGAGGATGATTTGGAGATGTTGCGACAGCTGACCTGTTTGCGGATTTCATCATTTATGAGAAAAGAGCACAAATCGCTTTTCATCATTTCACGAGAACTAGAAATGTATCGTTCTCTATTCTACTATTCCTTCTATTATTTCGTCATAAGGGTTCAAGTGTCACTTAAGCATTTTCAGAGGGTTAATTGGATAACCAAACCTAAATATCACTTGAAATAATTTCCTGAAAAGAATTGGTTTCGTCCTGAATGGGATTCGAATCGACGTCTGCCAGAAGCATGTCAGGCATCATCATAGCCGCTGGAGTTCACAACCTTTCCTAGTTCGGGGGCCAAATTATCATTCTGTCTCCGAGTCAAGGGCCGGACCAAATTATTAAATAAAATAAATTAATATTAAATGAATTAAAAAAGTTGCTATTTCATATTTCATTTATTTATAATATAATGCTTTGGTATAAAGCTCTACATAAATTTTATAATATAATGAACGACATAACAATTTAATGTGAAGATTGGCCTTGTACTTGAACTACGAGATTATCAATATTGACATTAATATTACTTAAGGATAATCGCATAGAATTTTCGACGTTTTCGTCCGTTATTCTGGTCCGAATTTTTGATTTATTGTATTTCATCCTCGAAAAAAACTGTTCACACATATATGTGCTACCGAAAAGACAAATGATTTTTCTTGAAAAGGCGCCTAAATTTATATATATTTTTCTTCCACCAAATAAAATTTATAAAAATCCGTCAAAACAATGTTGTTAAATTGTGATTTTAGCATTAAATCTGCCTGAAGCTCAATAAGTTCCATCTGTAAGTTTTCTGGCACATTATTTACATCAGCATCCATCGAACGAGCAAATATAGTGAATGTGGAGTCTTTGTTTTGGAAGTCGGCAAACCTTGTATCAAATTGCTCTATTAGTGCCTTCAGTTCATCTCCATAACAATTATAAGGGATATTTTTATGAGTTGCTAGAGTAGGATAACAATTTTCAGCTCTTATCTGACTTTCCAACAATCTTAGTTTATTACAAAAAGCTTTGACATGTCCATGCAGTTCATGAACCAATTGTCCTTGTTTTTGCAATTTAAGATTCAGTTCATTTAGGTATCCGTTGACATCTACAAGGAATGCTAAATCACACACCCACTCAACATCTTTTACTTGATTAATTGTGTTTCCTTTAATGTCCCATAAAATCTGCAATGTCTTGTCTCAGATCATAAAATCATTTTAACATTTTACCTTTACTCAACCACCTCACTTCACAATAATATGACACATCTTCATAATCCGAAAATAGGTGCCAAATACGCCTTAAATTGGCGGTGATTAAGTGCACGTGACTTAATAAAATTAATACTGGCTACTACAACCTCCATAACATTTCTGAATTTAATTGATTTTGCATACAGATTTTGTTGGTGGATAATGCAGTGCAAATTTGTTAAATTTTCCGGATGGATCTGTAGTTCTATTGCTCTTTCATGAACTATTCCAATAAATCCCTTCCATGCACCAACCATTGCAGGGGCTCCATCAGTGCATATGCCAGATAGTGAACTCCATTTAAGCCCAAATCTCTCGAAGACTGTGTCGACTGTTTCAAATATATCTTCACCGGTAGTTGTTCCTTTTAAGGGCCGAAGCACCAATAATTCTTCTGTGATGTTGAAATCTGCATCAACTCCTCGAATAAATATTGCCAGTTGTGCTGTATTGGAGGCATCGGTGCTGCCATCCAAAGCAATTGAAAATGCTTCCAATCTAGCAATCTTCTCTTTTCAACTTTTTTTCGATATTATCAGCCATAATTTCTATCCGTCGGACAACAGTACGTCTCGACAAACGAATATTCTCGAAGTCTTTTTCCTTTTCAGGTCATGTTATACTTGCAACATCCAGCAGACATTCTTTGATAAATTCTCCTTCACCAAATGACTTAAAATGCTTAGCGACAATGCTGAGGTGCTGCGTTCTTTGCTTGTTGAACATTTGCTGCTGGGTATCCAAGTTCTTCTTCAACTTCTGTATTTAATCTTTTCGTAGTTGTCCATCAATTTTTTTGGTGATCCGCATGTCTCGAAGTAAAGTGTCTCTTCAAGTTGTATTCTTTGTTGACGGATACGGATTCGTTGCACAGCAAACATACTTTATTCAGAATAAAATAATAATCCTCCGTCCAGTTGTCTTGAAATTGACAATTCTCTGCATCTACTTTTCTTTTTTTTGGCATAACCCTGACGTCCCAAAATTATAAGCGATATTCAGAGCTTTCAAACAGCACCGCACGCACTGAACAGAACACAACATCAACGCAGGCACTGAACAGAATCACATCAACGCAGGCACCGAACAGAACACAACATCAATGCAGGCACTGAACAAAGCAAAACACCAACGCAAGTACCGACCTGACACGTTGTAACACGTTCACACACGCCGCTAGTCAAAGTGAGAAAGAGACTGGTGGGAGAAAACATGGTGAATTTTGCGCAAGTCATATGACGTCAGCTTAATGTGAGTTAAAGAAGTAGAGGGCCGGCGGGGGGGGGGGGGGGGAGGGTTGCCCATATGTGCGATAGACCATCAGAGACGAACCGTTTTCTTCAACATTGTGGTATAAATGGTGCCAGTGGCAGAGCAACATAAATGCGAAAATTCTTATATGTCATATTGTCTAAGAAAACGGTTAGCCTCTCCTGGTCTAACGGTTAGACGCCTGGCAAGCTTCTACGAGACGTGGGTTCGAATCCCATTCAGGACAAAACCAAAATTTTCGGCAAATTATTTCAAGTATTTCTTGTCCAGAGAACATTTTCCTATGATACTTTATTACCAAGCTAAATATCATCATAGACATTTTTATTATTCACAACAAAAAATTGGTTCGTTAGGTTCATGTGGAGTGGGGGGGGAGGGGAGGTGGCTCAGTCGGTGGCGCGTCAGGCTCGTAATCTGCAGTTCCCAGGTCGAGTCCCGTCTGGCCAGCATTGAGATTTATCCCTGCAAAACTCCCCGTCCTGTCCATGGTCATTAGGGGACACCGATGGTCTTGGATAGGCCGCCGTCCGTCGGATGGAACGTTAAGCCGTGGCTCCGTGTGTGTGTGAGAGAGAGCTATATCCTGTGCACGTTAAGGAACCTTGACGAGACCATCTGTCTCCAACCTCTGACCATCTGACCATCTGTCTCCCAACAGCCGCCCAGTGGGTCTTCTGCCTCCAACCTTCTCTGAGCCTTCAGGGTTCTTACGACCTGGCCATTTAGCCCATGGTGGGCAAAAAAGTGCGGCTCAGAGGTAAAACAACCGAATCCGTCAGGTTTGCGCAGTACTTGTGTATGTATTTATTTGATAAAGACGTCTGCTCTTCATAAAAGTGGAGAATGGGATTGTTTTGATCAAATCGGTTGGGCAAAATGAAATGCTCAAAATTTCAAAATGAGGATGTTGCATACGAATATGGAGAATCCATCGAAATCTAAATTAAACAAAATGAAAACAAAAATTTATCCCTCTCTTAAAATGGGATTTTTTTTTCAATTGTAAAACATGAAGAACAGTCTGATGTAAAATAAATCAGTTGCTGAGCTCCTTTTGTTTTTTTATCCCTGCCAGTTTAATTTGGTAAAAAAGAAAAATTTCTTTTCCAAGAAGAGAAGGTAAGATGCGGAAGGAATGAGGAGGAAAAGGATACCCTCGGGAGGAAGCTAGGATGGAGAGAGGGAAGTGGAGAGAGAGATTCTGTCTCTTGACTCAGTCAACAAAAAAGGAAGGATAAGCCTAGGAAAGTAAGAAAAAAGTTTCTATTCTTTTGCATTTATTTTCATGAAAACTTTTCCTTTTCCTACTGCTGATATCGATGAGTTACGAATAAAGTTGCGCCTGCTAATAACGATAGATAATAAACCTAGTTATTAAAATGACTTCCAAATATGATTTAACTTTTTAGGCGAAACGTATCAATGAATACCTCGTTGTCATATGAAGAAAATGACTTCCATTTGAATCCTCATTCTGTACTAAGGGGTTGCAAAAATTCATAATTTGGCAGAAATGTCAGTCAGCTCCCTTAGCCACAATGCCCTTCAAATGACTTTACTACCTTAGAAAATATCGCCAAATGTTTCGAAGTATCTGCTCCCCCCTCCCCCCACGTACACGCTCCGCTTGCTACTGGATGGAAGTAGCGCAGACGATCCCATCACTAACACGTGCTGCCTGCCAAGCGCCATTGTTTATGTTTCTTCGAGCATTCCCAGCATTCCGCTCGGCGATGTTTACGCCCAAAGCTCGTAAGCATCTCATTCTGCACCTGAAGGGAATTGGGGGGGGGGGGAAGAGAAGACTTAAAGAGGAGGCTGAAAGAGATTTTTGCTTTTCCAACCCACGTGGCCATCTTATTGGTCAGGTTCTCAGTCGGTAGCTCGCCACGCTCGTAATCTGGAGTTCCTAGGTTCGAGTCCCGCCTGGGCCTGCATTGCGATTTATCTCCGCAAAAAACCCCGCCCAGCCTACGGTCAGTAGGGGACACCGATGGACTAGGAAAGGCCACCGTCCGTCGGATGGGACGTTGAGGCGTGGCCTCGTGTGCGGGAGAGCCACCCTGTGAACCTGGCGAATATGCGATGCGCGTTTTTAAAGAACCTGATGTTTCCCCCCCCCCCCTTTTAACTGTAATAATTCGTACTAAAGAGTTATTAGAAAATGCAAATAGTAATCTGTTATTAGTCCCATACAACGGGCAAAGAATTTCTCATTTAGCCATTAAAATGAAAAAGTTCCGTTTTGCCATTCCTCAGGGTTAAGGGGCAAATCAGTCAGTGGAGTCAAAATAATTTATTATTACTATGTATCAAAAGAGCATTATTGAAAATTTTAAAATTAAGCAACTTTTTTTAAAAAAAAAAGAGCAACCAGTCGAATTTTTTTAACCAAGAGTAATTGAAGTAAATGTGAATACAATTTATACTTTGGTACAGGAGCTAGCCGTCCCATGGCCGAGTGGTTAGCGCGCTTGGCTACTGATCTAAGGGACCTGGGTTCGAGCCCCGGGTAAGGCATGGCTGTTTGTGTCGTTTTTCTGCTGAGGTCCTGCCATCCTCTCAGACCTTCTACTATGGCATATAAACTGACAGGCTCCTATCAGACCTCTGTGGCCAAGCAGCTGCTTGAGGGGGTATTTATTTTATTTTTTTATACAGGAGAGAACCCCCCCCCCCCCCCCCCCCCCCGAATATACTCCGATCTCCTAAAAACTGGACAACTATTCATCGGGAATTAACCAGGATAGCAGTAGAAAGTTTCACTGCCAAGAATTCAGGAGACTCGATCCGCATTCAAACCAAATGCATTCATGACTATCGTGCATTTGTGAAAAAATTTGAAACAACCAAACAACAGTTTCAAACTTACAAATTAAAGGCCGAAAAGAACCTGGAAGTAGTGTTGGAAAGAAAACCTTCCTTCTGATGTTGACTGTGAGGAAATAAAACGTGAACTAGTAGGCTTAGGATTCTCAGTCATTAAGATATCTCAGCTGAAGCGTGGAAAAGAGAGAATATTGATACCAGTATTTCTTGTGGAGCTGCCCAAAACTGCAGCTAACAAGAAAATAAACGACATCTCGGATCTCTTTCACCTAAAGATTAAGATAGAGAGCTACAGAGCTAAAAAGAGCCCAACTCAGTACCACAGATGCAGAGTTATGGACATGCTCAAAGTGGGTGTTACAATCTCCCGAGATGCGTGCAATGTGCGGGTGAGCATCTTATTAAAGATTCCACTCGACATAAATCCGATATTTCTCCTAAATGTGCCAATTGTGGCCTTAGCCATACGGTTATTTATAAAGGATATACTCACTTTCCCAAACGGGACGTTGTGACTGCTTCAAAGAAGAAAACCTTCCTTTAAAGAAGACAAATAGTAAGCCTGTTACTCCACAGGTTTCTTATACTAATGCAGTTGCAAATAAAACACCTTTAGCAAATAAAAATGATAAAGGGAAATCTTTACCCGTAGATAAATCACCAACCAAAAACCCTTCAAAGGAAACACCTCCTCCTAGTGATCATTTTGATGCTAATATCTTAAAGGATCTGAAGGAGATATTTCAGATTATTAAGAGTTTGAATGTTTCTAAAATTCTGCTCACTTTTAAAACTCTCATTGCAGAGTATCAAAAAGCTAAAGGCTTAATGGGAAAGCTAACAGTTGGTTTAAAGGCTTTCGACTATTTAATATCTACTCTAAGTTTTAATGGATAATGTTATTCAGAAAATTATCTTATGATCTTTGCATGGAATAGTCACGGTATTCGTCCGATCTCCCTGAGTTCTGTTGCTTTTTAACTGTTTCTCAGGCTGACCTAGTCCTATTGGGCGAGACGCACCTCCGTGCTTCTGATGCACTTAAAGTTCCTAATTTTGAAATGTATAGGACGGATCGCTCGCACAACAGGAGGAGGGGATACTGCTGGGGTTGTCAAGCGATCCATAAAACACCATTTCATTTCCAGTCCTAATCTCAATAGTTTGGAAACTACTGCAATCGCAGTTGCAGATATCATTCTTGGCACTATCAATTTTATAGCTGCATACAAGCTACCAAATTCTGACTTTGTATGCGATGATTTTAATTCCATTTTTGATACAAGAATTCCTACTGTTCTGGCAGACGATTTAAATGCCAAGAACGTCGCTTGGCACTCTGGAATCTGCAACAAGAGCGGCAGATTGCTGCTAGATTATGCTGCCAAGAAAGGACTTATTGTTGATGCTCGAAGCGAGCCACCCATTTACCCTTTTAACACCATGCACAGACCAGATGTTTTGGATATGGTCGTCTTTGGCAATTTTCTACCATTCTGTGAACTTTGTGTTCTGAATCAGCTAAATTCAGATCACTTGCCAATTTGTTTGACTTTATTTCTGTCTACAACTTTTACCACAGAATCACACAGTCTTATAAATTGGGAACTCAACAAGGTTACTCTCAATAATAAGATTTCTGGATCTTGCTCACCTCTTGCATTCAGATCTATTAATGATTCCATTTCGAACTTTATTGATCTGTTGCATGACTCAAGAATTGAAGCCAGTACTGAAATAATACCCAAAAAAGATTTTTACCTTCTTCCATCGCATCTCTCCTGTCTCATCAAAGAGAAGAACAGAGCCCGACGTGCATGGCATAGATCCGATAAAGAGCTTTATTGCTCCCTCAAAGCAGAGGTGAGACAGAAACTCCAGGAACGTAGAAGTAACTCCTGGAATAAAAAGGTCTCTTCACTCTCTACACATAACTCCATTTAGAAGATGGTGAGGGTATTGAAAAACCCTCACTTGAATTACCCTCCCATTGATGGGGAATCAGGAATGTGTTACAGTGAAGGAGATAAATTTGCAGATGATCTTGAGCTACAATTTCAAGAGAATTTTCACCTTCCCGACCATGAAACCTGCGAAGAGGTTGAGGATGAACTTTAATGTTTTGATCAGACACAAAGATCGAAAATTTTATTTACCTCTCATCAGGAATTGATTCAGGCTATTAAGAAGCTTTAATTAAATAAAGCTCCTGGTCCTGACAAGATATCGAACAGGATGTTGAGGCATCTTCCCAAGAAAGCCCCTTGCCCACCCACCTTGGGAATGACGAAAATAGCAAATTTCTGGCCCAAATAGTTCATTTGCAATACCGTTGACAATTTTCGAATTTTCGAATTTTTCCATCGTCAGAAGGTGCAATTAAAACTTTTGGGAGATCGAAAATTGAGAATAGTGATAGTTTTTCAATAAGTATCAACCCAAAAAGAATTGTTAATTTATCTTTAAAAGCAAACAATTTTCTCTTATAACAATAAAAATACTCCTCCCCCCTGGGGGTAAATGTGGTAATCATTGTTGTCAATGCAAACTTCGTAGCCTATTTTCATCAGCAAAATTTCCGACGTAATTACGTTACTTGCAGTAGTCGTTCAAAATTTTGCCATTTTCAACTTTTTCCACCGTTAGAGTTCGCTATTGGGAGATTCCGAAAGGGCGAACCGTATTATTTCCTCAACACCTCTAAACAAGACTTATCCGACACAAAAAAGATTTTTTATTTTTAAAAACAAAGAAGTTGAATATATACAGACCACGAAGTGAAAACATTAGCTCGTTTTTTTCTTCAAACGAGCTAAAAAAGCATCGCTGCATTGACAAGGCAATATCCCCGGGCATTATTCTTGAATCCACTACATAAATAGAATAAAATTAGTGACATTTTTTGGAATAAGGCGATTAAAACTGAACCAAGTTTTTTGTCTGATTTGGGAGTTGACAGCTGACGGCGTCATGGCGTATATTAAGGATACAAAGAAGACAGGAAATGGTTTCAGCGTCTAAGAATTTACAACCTCTATGTCGTCTTCAAACAAAACCGTTACCAACAACGGACTGCCAACTGCAGCTGGATACGAGGCTCGCGCCGGTTAACAGCGAGGACGCGTTAGGACGCTTGGTCCTAATGCTTTGGTTTGGAGACGAAAGAAAATTCGAAAATGTTGGCAAACCTAAATCGATGAAATCGGTTTTTTTTGTGTGTGTAGCTTCAGCTGACAATTTTGAGCCACATGACGTCAGACGATTGTCTCGTGGGTATAAAAGGCGTCGGAAGAGATTGATAGTGACATCATAAAATGTTCCTGTCCACTAGCGATGCAACCGAATTATGCTTCTACAGCGATCAACTTTGGGAGGATGGAAGATCTGCAGCGCAGGATGGAAGAGGAAATATGATTTGAAGAACATCAGCAGATGAAAAGGAGGATGGCGATCAACTAAAGTGAAATGAACAACATATAAATGCAGGAAACGTTTTTTTTAATCCTTTTGACCTAAGGAATCATTAATCCTTACTTTGGAACAATAATCGGATCCTTTCTTTAAACAATTCCTCATTCCCATGATTATGCTCTCAAAGGAATTTTTCTAAATTTAACCGAATTCAACTCCTAACTTGAACCTTTTCAAAAGAGGTAAAATACGATGCACATATTCAATGCAATTTGGACCCGAAAGGGCTAAACTGGTATATTTGAAATTTTTTTTCACAGTTGAGAAGCAGAACAAATTTTTTTTATTTAAATTACTGACTGAAGTATTGATTAACGAGTTATTTTCTTTGATTTTTTTTTTCTGGGTGGAAAATTTTAATTCATCGCAAAATTTATGAATTACGGTAAATGTTCAATTAAACGCCGAGGCGAAAATAATCGCCTGAGTTGGAATTGTAGCTGGCTACTCGTAGCACTGTTCAAGTCCCCTGCCATAATTAACGGGGCTAATCTCTATAAATTGTGAACAATAAGAGATGTTGCTGCGGTTACTGTTCGAATATTTACGGTGGTATTCGGAAGGCCGAAATCTCAGGATCGGTTTTTCCATTTTTGTCGTAAGGCGAAAGGATTCTCTTCCATTCCAGCAGGGGGCGTCTCTATAGAGACTTTTGTGGCGGTTATTTTTCAGCATTAAAAACTCCGGTTTCGAAATTTGGGTCTCATTGAAATGTTCCTGTTTATGGATTCGGAAGGAACCTCTGAAGGGAAGACGTCGCTCCAATGGACTCACTTCGACGATTATTGGAACGAATTCAGAATCACTTCGAAAAAGAAAATGGCATGTTTCTGATCATCTGTCGTATCAATCATTTTTATTATTTTCATCTCCTGTGATGCCTTTTAGACTTGGTGTCATGAAGTAGGAAGATTTTTTCCCCTTCACCGAAGCTTAGAGAAGCAATTGGTGCTTTCTGTAGATGAAATGGAAGAATACTTGGTTCCTCATATGCATACAAATGTTTGAGGAATATTAGCAGTCCCACTCCTTTCTGAAGCGAATTTTTGCACGAAGTGCAAATGACCAGCTGAACATCGACTTCCTAGCTGGCAAGGCAATTTGCAATGCTTCCCTTTGCTCCCGAATGTTGGTCAGGTTGTAAATAACATTTATTCCCGAAGGTTCTAAAGATCTTTTAAGAGCGGTACGGGACGTTGCTTAAAAGGGACTCACTTAACAGGCACTCACTTAAAAGGGGTAAAACAATTCTTTAGAATACTTGCCAGACGAGGTCTAATGACCATTTCTCTTAATTTTCAAGTAAAAAAAAACATTTATTTTTTAAGGTTTTTTTCTTTGGAAAACCGAAATTACTGACATCCAGGCCGGATCTAGGAAAAAAATCGAGATTGGGGGGGGGGGGGGGGGGCAAGAGACTGGATTTCCAATGTAGTATAATATTTCCCCCCTCGGTTTTAGAAGTCTTTAAAAAATTTCTTGAAAAATGCATGAAATATAAATGTTTCCTAATTTTTTGCCTCTTTTACCATTATTAGTATTCTGAAAGGGGGTGCATGTCCCCCTTGCCTCCCCCCCCTCTATATCGGCCCTGATAGCATCTAATTGTTGTTTGCAAAAAGGTAAAATTTTCCATAGAATCTGCTGGAAAAAAGTTTTGAAGTTACAGAAGACATAAAAATGGTTTTGCTTGATTTTTTTAAACAGAAAATGATTTTTGGATTTAGTGGCGCAGACGTCCGTGTCGCGAGGGCTGTCTTTGCGCAAGCGGTTCTGTTAACTAAGAAAAATCTGGATCGGTTCCAAAGTTTTTGAGTCTCGATATTCTTTCAATTTGGCTTCATTTCTAAATGAGGGACTGTAGCTGATCCGAAGCTGCGACCGTTCATCATTTGCCGAGGGAGTTGTCATGCCAACGCATCGAAAGGGAGATCACGGAAGGGATGAGGGATGGCGAAGAGCAGCATCCCCACTCATCTTGCCTTTATTGGCGACGTTTCGCTGCTGCTGCCCTCGAAGAGAGCCACCTGTCTGCAGACGACGTTGGTTTGTATCTGTCAGCCGAACAATAAAGAGCTCTGCGCCGCGGACCACACGCACCGACCACGAGACTTAGCCACGTGCAACGAACGATAGGGCGCCATTGTGCCCCTCGCAGCGGAAGAAGTGGACCAATGGCAGCTGCCTCGTGCATGCCATTCATTGTGGCATCGCCTCGACTGTTTCGAGAAGCAACCAATGGAAGAAGCGGTTCGCTTTCCCCAACAGAGGATCGTTGACGTCTCGGAGCGGGATGCTGATGCCATCCACCTCCTGGGAGATGGCGAACGAGCATTTCGAATGCAAGAAAAGAGTGATGCAAGGGCACAGAGAGCTCAGATATTTCGAAAATGAATAATTGTAAGAGCACTATTATTATTTCATGCTTCAATTTCTGAACGACATCGGTTGATTGAGTCGGCAGGGCTCGTAACTTCGGTGTTCTTAGTGGGAACGAGCAAACGGATGGGTTTGGAAAGATCGCCATCCATCGGAAAGGAAGTAAGCCGTGACCCCAAGTGTATAAGAATCATATCCTGTGCACGATAAAGAACAAGCTGGATGGCCCCGACGAAATTATTATTATATAAAAAAAAAGTTTCTTCTGTCTCCTAACAGTTGTCTGATGTAGTGGGGCAAGGAAGCTGATCCAGTGAATCCCTTTCTCCTTCCAGTGAATCCCTTTCTCCTTCCCAACCCTTGCCACCTTTTCATTCAAGCAAGCACATTGGGTGCCAAAAAAAGTGTCAGTCGGAGCAAAAACAATTACTCTAACGGCAAAAATGGTTAGAGGCTGAATTCATAATTTCCGTTTCATTTTTTTGCCCCGTCTAAAGAAATGTGGGGTGAAAAATATTTCGATAGAATTTGATTGATTGGGTGTTTTTTTTTTGTGTGTAAGAGTGGACGTTAATTTTTTTACCTACTGTAACCAAAAAATCAGTAACATTTAATAAGTTTGCGTGTCTACCATTTTTTCTAAACTGTTCTTGGAGCCGTTTTCGGAAAACGATAATTTTATAAATGCCCGCTTCTTACGAGAATAGTATTCGAGTCGCTTCTTCGGACCCCATGAATTGCTTCGATCTTCAGCATCGAAAGAGTTGGAAAGAATTCCAGGTCCCTCAGAACGTCATCGATGAGGTGGCTGTTGAAAAAAAGTCTCATCCTTTGGGATCCGATGTCATGAGGCCAATATTTTCCTGTCCTTGAGATTAAGGCTAGTTTTATGAATTAGGAAAGTAAGGTTTACGATTCCACCGATCGATTCACACAATTATCATATGAATAGGGAATAGAAAAGAACAAGAGAGAGAGAATCAGTGACTTCACTTCATCAGTTCGAGGAGCATTTTATTCATTTACTCTCCGCTTCATCAACTGATCCTTATTCCAGATTGGATTATTTTAATTTCGAATGCCACTTCTCTTCATCCCTTCGAGAAGAATAGAGGAGTCAAAAAGAATGGCACACATCTTAGTTGGGGGGGGGGGGCATCTTTCTACTCATTGGCTGTTTCACCTCTGAGCGGTACTTTTGTGCACACAATGGGTAAAATGGCAGGTCACAAAGACTACGACGTCTCAGAGAAGGCTGGGGAAGAGGACCCAATGGGCAGCTGTTAGGGGACAGGTGGAGTCCATCTGTGGAGACCATCCAGTACTCTAGGCTCTCCTGTACACGGAGGCACGGCTTAACGTCCCATCCGACGGACGGCGGCCTTTCGAAACCCATTGGTGTCACCCTTCTCACCGAAAGCAGGGCGGAGGTTTTGCGGAGATAAATCTCAACTTGGGCGCATTTAGGACTCGAACTTGTGAACTGCAGATTACGAGCCTGGCGCGCTATCGACTGAGTGAAACCGCAATCCCACATCTTCTATGGAAATATTTTGAGTTATGTAAATTCACTGAAATTTGAAAGATTTTTCTGAACTATAAGCACTTAAAAAATGTTTTCTAACTAAAAGGACTTTTTTTTGGTGTCTGCTGCTAGAAAGCATGATAGTATTGCCAAAATAAACACCATGCCAGAAAAATAAGAAAGAATAACTCGTTTAGAAATTTGAAATAGAAGAGTCGTCATGTAAACGCAATAACTGGGTGGGAAAATCAACCTTATGACGAAACGGACGGGAAAGATATTCTGGTATCAGGAATTGGGATATTAGGTAGATGGAAGTACATGGCCTTAGACTTGTGCGTGTTTAAATATATGCAATTGTTTTGTACCCACATCGAAATAATATCGAAATCTTATTGTAGGTCATTTTTAAGTTTTTCAAAATTTTTACCACTGCTTAATCTCACAGTATCATCAGCATACAAATAGATAGAGGAGTTGATCTTTAGATTGTTGATATCATTAATACAGATCAGGAAAAAGTAATGATCCCAATATAGAGCCTTGAGTAGCTTCAGAGCGAAATTGTTTGACTTCATTAGTGACGTTTCTTAATTTGTGTTACAATACATCTTATCTTTTAAATAATTCTGAATGAAGTAAAATAATTGTTATGCAGTTTGTTAAGCAAGATATTATGATCTAATGCCTTTTGGAAATCAAGGAATAATACTCCCATAATGTTGCCCTTATTTAGGCTTGCATTGATTTCATCAGAAAAATGCTCCAGAAATTTAGTGTTTCTGTGTTTGTTTGGAAGCCAAATTGATTTTTAGAAATAAGTTGCCATTTTCCTAGGTAATCCATAAGCACATTAGCAACACGCCATTCCACTATTTTTTCAATTGCTGTCTATATAGAAATTGGCCTATAATTATCAAACTGTTTCTTTGATCCTGACTTGTAAATTGGTCTAATAATTGAAGTTCAATAGAAATTACATGGGTATTACAAATTCTATTTAGTAATTTAGAAAGCTGCTGTAAAAGGGTAAATCCAGAAAGTTGTAGATTTGAGCACCTGATGTTATCAATGCCAGGCGATTTTTTACAATCAAAATCCATAATAATATCGTGTACTTCTAAAGGTGTTATAGCAGGGAAGAAAATTGTTTGTGGGCAAGTGCTAAGTGTGTGCGGTGATTTTTAAAATAATAATAATATATTTCTTCATCATCATCGTCATCTCACAAAACACAGACGTAGAGAGATTTTATACATCCGACCCGCAAAGCTAATAGCTTATCTGCAGGAAATATTGATGAGCATTAGTTTTCATACATAAGTGAACATAGTAAAAAAGAACACAAAAGTCATATAGATACAAGTTTTCTCAGGATTACAGATTAACAGACAATCTTTAAATATTTTATGTTTATAATCTTTAACTTAATCTCACTAAAATTAGTTAGATAAATGATTTCTCTTGGTAGCTGGTTAAAGGTATTGTTATCATGCGCAATTTGCACTTTACATATGTTTTTAAAAAAGTTGTCCAGAATAATGCCATATCTAAAGAGATTTTGGACTGATAGAATATTTAGGAATGAAAATCTTTCACTTGCATTTCAAAGATTATCTCTAAGTTTGTAAGGAATTATACACATTTTTCGCAACAGATGATTGCAATTTTTCAATTTTTTTAAGGTTAGTGATTACCAGTGGTTCCATATATTGTAATTCCATACCTAATTAAAGATTCTCAAATTGCCTTGTAAACCATAAGGCAAACGTCGGTATCGACTATGAATTGCAATTCGTGAATTTTAGCAGCGCGATGTCTGAGGCTTTCACATAGCTTCAAGACGTGAGTGTTCCATCGAAAGGTTGAATCCAAATATAAACCCAGGCACTTAAAATTATCCACCAATTCAATGCTATGACAATCACAAATATTTTTATAAGTTTCGGATTTATATATGCAATTTATATTGTGGGTCTTAATTACATGGTTAATTACCTGGTGAGTGGAAGATCATCCATTTAGTTTTATCGTTATTTATATATATATGAAATTAATATTTAGCCATCCCACCAAGCAATTATAGTCATCCTGTAATTTCATGGTGCACTACCGACTGAGCCACCCCCGCCTTCTTTTGCATTGGTAGTCGTTATATTGGAAACAACTGTTTTCCACTTGAGAAGAGATATTATTTTCAGGGATATTTCTATATTCCAGCGAGCAATGGAATTTTCATACTTTTGAATGTCGTCGTTATGCCGAAGTTATTTTAAAATCGATTTGCTTGTTTTTCTCGCGACTGAATTGAATTGGCAGTTTGCATCGAGGCAGCAGAATGTTGACTTGTTTCGTCCGAAGGGATCGCCCTCTGCCGGGAGTCATAAAGTTGCGGATAGTATTTATAGTTTGTGCCGAAACGTGTCCTCGCTTCTGCCACATCCGCGCGATGGGCCTCCCACGCTTCCTCGCCGCATCTACTCGGGACCAGTGGGGAGGGGGATAAATTACGGCTTTCGTCGACCCCCGCTTTCGGTCGGACCCAAGGGAGGTGATTATTTTGGGCAGTTTCTTCGGCAGTCCCTTCGGGTGACCCAATTAAAGGGAAACCCTCCAACTTAAGGCGACCTCTGTCGGTCATTAGGGAGCACGAGGATGTCACCGCTTCGACACTCACGTGACAACTGCGGACAGGATGCTCGCTCCTTCGTCTTATCTGCTCCCGGGGATCACTCTTTAACAATATGCAAATCTAGGAGTTTTTTAAGGAGAGAAAAAAAAGGATCTTCCGGAAGTAAGCTCCTCCTTTATACTCCTGCTGAAACAGTCTGAGTGATATAGGTGCAAACGAGGTATCGAGATGAAATGAATTCATTGAGCGATTGAAGCATCCTAGGAATGTTCCACAAGACACAACAGGAGAGGATTGGGTTGGCGCAGGCGCAGAAAGAGCTAAACTCTCTCCAAGAAAAATGACTTATTTCGCCATTTTATTCATTCACTCTCTAAGAGTAAAACATGGACATGGAACAACATCAATACGAAATTTCATTTCATGATAAATTTTATTTTTCGTTTTCTTTTGAGCACTTTGAAATGAAGCCACCGAAACAATTAAAATGGATTTCGCTATTCTCTACACTACACTGCGAAAAGTGTTCGGTCACTTGTGCTATTTGAATAGAGAACCACATTTAAAGCTCCCTAACTTTGAAAACAAGCTTTTTATCGAAAAATATCTCCGGAGATAAATTGTAGATCGTCAAATCTCTACTTTCCTCCAAAAAGGCGAAAACTAAAAAAGAAAAATAATCACATAAAACTCTTAAATTTATATTTTTTTTCCAAAAGAAACGACTTATTGTCAAATTTATTGTGTTTTAATTAGCTTCCAAGATAAATATTATTTTAGTGTCTGATTCTAAATGTTCCAGCCTCAATAACTCTTTTCATAATCGAGTTTTCAACAAGAGTCATTTCATGTAATGAGATCCGAATGCGATCTTTACCTCGAGTGGCATGTTTTTTAAAAAAAATATTATTTTAAAAGATATGGAGCTTCGAATGTGGCTTTTCATTCAAATAACGTGGGAATGTTCGAACAATTTCGGTAATGTAGTTTTTTTTATTAAATTTATTATGCTATACTTTTTTCACAATTGTTTTGAAAAGTCATAGAACCTCAAACAGCCAAACAACCATTTAATGAATGATCATTTGAAAAGCCAATTACAGGAGGGATTAGAAAAGTAATAATAAAAATGAATTACCCTTCGGCAGAAAGGAAATAAATGGCAAAAATAAGAGTCAAACATATGTTTAATTTTTTTTTGCCTTCACTTTTTTTTACTGGTATTTTCGGTGGAGGGGGAAAGTCCCCCGCCCCCTCCTAAATCCGGCCTTCCTCTTTCTGGTGTAGAAAAGGTTGAAAGTGGAGAAGATATGTCTTCTTAACTTTCTGGAAGGATCTTTTTCGAAGATAGTTGCGCCGAAGACTTTTCCTTCCCTTGAAGTAGTTTGCAGCATGCCCCCCGCCCCCCCCCCCCCCCTCCTTATGATCACTTCTATAAATTGTTGAACTTCTTCCAATATTTGGGCTGTGATCATCAGATACGTGTTTCTTCTTCGAAAAATTTCCTCAATACTATTTTCTTCTGAATTCAATCTTCTGAAAGAATCACTAAAAACTTTTAAAACCGAAAACTTTCTAGCAGTGGGGCTAGGGAACTAACAGGAAGTATTGACATGAGAAAGGAACACAATTTAAAAAAAAAATCAATATTTGTAATTATACTAATCTTTATAAATTAAGAGTATTTAAATCCCTAAAATTCAAGTTTTTAATTTTTGAACATTTTCAGTTTAAGCGCCTTGGCAGCTACAAACTACTTCCTAAATTTCAAATTTCGTGATGAATAGACTCTTTGAAATATTATTTAAAGTTTTTTTTTTTATTTGGGACAGCAGGTAGCCAAGCACGCAGCCAATTTGACCCGAGTCCCGTTGTTTAAAGTTTTGCCGTTTCCCAATTTTACCGCCGGTAGAATTTAGAGCTGTCGGAAAACGTACCTATCTGATTAAAAAAAAGAAATTTCCATTTATCTCTAAAAAAACAAGGAAAGGAACAGACGGTGAAATGAAAACAAAATGTTTTTTGAAAGCGAGCTAAAAATCATTAAATGTCATAAAATGTCTGAAAGGTTTCATCATTCGCCATGAGACAAGGGTAAGGGTGGTTGGGGGTGGCGTGTGTCACGTTCGAACAAGTTTAGATGTTCGTAAGTGTAGGTGCTGCATCAGTGAATTGAATCAGGAGTCATAATTCAGTAGCATGCAGAATGTTGAGAAGTAGGAATCGTTCGCAACTTGAATGCTCGTAAGTTGAAATTTCGCCTCTCCCTGCAGAAATCATCCCAAAAGGTTTCGTTTTAAAAATGCATTTACATTCTGAATTTCCCTCTGTATTCTCCCATTGAATGCATCTTTGTATACATCTATGTTTCAGCAGTTGATCTAGTGAAATGGTTCTATTTCTCGAACCAGTTGCGACTTCAGACAGCGAAACGCGTCGAACTCTTGCTATTCTGTTGAAGTTCATTTTGGTAGACAGAGTTTTTTAGCAAAAAAGAGAACACAAGAACAAAGGAGTTTCGCTATTTTAATCATTTTAGTGCACATTTGTTTCAATACTTATTTTTTTAATGCATAAAAAGGAGATTTTTTATCTCTTCTGTCGAGGATAAAACCTTCCACATAACAAAGTAGTTCTTACTTCAGGAGAGTCGACATTATCTGTCCCACTTCATTACAGCAGAGAGAAAATGAAACTTCCTCTTCGTTCCATTGAGAGCAACCGAGATTTTCCTTTCAGAAGTGAAAGCGATTCAATTTGCCGTTTAGCAGCTGCTTTGACAAACGACGCGGATCGCGGCCGCTGCGGAGAGAAATAACATGTCGCGGCAGACAAATAAAGCGATGTAACGTGCGGGAGAATGCATCGCTTTGGACAGCAGGTAGCCTATAAATCCTGGCAGAGGCTGCGCGGAAAAGTCATTTATCACTGTAACGGAGCCATTCTGCGTATTTTCAGCGCCTTCCTCGAGCGGCGATGCAGCCAATTAGGACAATAATTTATTAGGCGGTGCGAAACAGAACAACGGAGCTGGAGACAGCGGATCGCGACGCGCGTCGTTAGCGTCACTCGGCTGCCGTGTGGCAAGAGCGCGGAAGCGCAGAAGATGCTCCATCACTCCCAACGGTTCACTTTTCTCCAAGGGATGAGAAGGCGCTCGCTCTGCTGTGAAATGTGACTGGGAAATGGCACGATGCTATCTGTGGAGAAGGATGGCGGGGAGGCTTGGGAGCGAACTGAGGCCGCAGAGAGAGCAAATGCTTACAAAATATTAGACATTTACAGAGTAACGGATGTCGCTTTATTTTGCCACAAAAGAAATAAATAATTGCGCCACCTCCTCGAAAAGAGGAGATGGTAATAATAGCACGTGGCAAGCGTTAATTGACGACGTTCTTAGTGGCTCGAGAAGTCGTGATCCGTTTGCTCTTTCTCCCTCGAATACGAAGGAGAAAATATTAAAGAGGATATCAGAAATATCGATAGAGTATCTTAATGACGAAGATGCCAGAAATATCGATAGAGTATCTTAATGACGAAGGTGCCAGTAATATCGATAGAGTATCTTAATGACGAAGATGCCAGAAATATCGATAGAGTATCTTAATGACGAAGATGCCAGAAATATCGATAGAGTATCTTAATGACGAAGATGCCAGTAATATCGATAGAGTATCTTAATGACGAAGATGCCAGTAATATCGATAGAGTATCTTAATGACGAAGATGCCAGTAATATCGATAGAGTATCTGAAAGAGGAGGTAGAGTTTCATCTTTATATTCCAATAAGTGGGATATGACTGAGATGTCTAACCTTAAGCCATTGTTGTCCGAAGCATACGATGATCGAGAAACTGAATTCCTCTTTTGCATCTGTTTCCGTTGCCATCGGAAGCCCTTGCTTCTCCTCCGCATCTACTTGCTTTCAAATATTCTCTTCCTCTCAAAATTCAAGACCAGTGCTTTTCAACACTTTTCTAGTTAGGGAACCTCTTTATCACGTTTCAGCATCCTGCTGAACGCTCTCCTCTCCTTCTTCAAGCCCTTTTACTTTTTCTGTGGAATTGGACCCTTAATTGAACCTCTTCCATATTAAATTCTTAATAATTTAAAAACGCATCAGAACCTTAGATCTTTGCAACAAGTTTATTTTCGCAACTGAAAGGGGCCTTAGCCTGAAGAATGAGAAGGGTCTGCATGCGCAATTCCCACTTCTTTGCACCTTTGCCAAATGATAATAGTATGCAAAGAGTATTATGTATAATTGAATTGTTCTTGATATTATTAAAAAGAACACGCTTCAAAGGAAACAGACAATGTCACTTCGATGCCACTCATTTAAGTTACATGTTCCCTATAAGTAAAACGAAATTGCAGCATCCCGGTTTAAAACCGGGTGGTCATTAAGATACTCTATCGTGATCTATGTTTTAACCTTCGTCATTAAGATACTCTATCGATTATCACTCCAGGCATAAGGATCCTTCAAGCGCCAAATCATTGATCTTCAATGAGGAGCGTCTTTTCTTGCCAAAGGACAAGAAAACTCTTCTCAGTGCCTTATTAAAGATGAACTTTCTTTGGATTCCAAGTTCCTTAGATCGTTCTCCGCATTCGTCCACAGATCCTATGGAATGTAAAGACGTTCATTAGAAAATCTAAATCTGTATTTGCAACCTGCATTTTCTTCTTCTGAGGATCCTAAGACTAATGTTGATCACTTCCGAGAATTACCTATTAGTAAGCGAAACGTCCCAAGTCCAAATTTAGGAACTACCAATGAAGAAGAGTTTCTTCCTTTGTCACTCGACAATTAAGATAAACCTTGACCAATAAATATCAAAAATCAGCAAAAGTAGTAAATTTCTAACAACTGACTTCAATAGTCGGGTTTACAGTTAACCCTTGGTGGCCTAATAATGGTATCTGGCTCATGAGGCACGAGCAGTGCAAAGAGGAATGTAGCTGGATATTATTTTTATTCCTCTTTGCCAATTTTAGATTTTATCATTACTCATCGAGTGAATGCTTTACGATGCCCTTCAGTTTTCGTTATGAAGAAGCTGTCACGTCTGATGAAAAGATTCACGACGAATTAAGAGACGATCTTTAAGACTTCAAGATCAGGAAAATGGATTCAAACAGGTTGACTTTTTCTACTTTCGTATATGTGATCAAAGGGCTTCTTCCATATCTTGTAGGAATATTCGTTGGGGAGAAAAAGAGGGGGGGGGGGGGGGGGGTTATTGTTTTATCTTCTATCTCTAAAGAGAGGGAGAAAATTGTTGAGCGAGATGATTTCTGCTGATGAACTTCTGCTACATTCTGGCAAATCTCTCCTCTTCCTTTTCTGTCATCAATGGAGGCTTAAATGAGTCGATTTCCTTGGGAAGAGAAAGTGACGAAGGAAATGAACGACTCTTTCTAAGCTCGTCGCTTTCATTTCTCGCTATTCTGTTCACGCGCCGTTTTCCTGTCTCTTCCGCAAAATATTCTGTGACGTCATTTCCTGAATGACATTGTGTGGCGACGTCAGCATTTCGTTTCGTCTTATCAGAGCACTTGGAGAGCATCTCGCTGGCACCACAGCCTCTCTGACAAGCCGCAACGAAGAACGGGATGCCATTTGGGTTTCGCTTCCTGTCACGTGCAATGAACTGAATAAACCAGCGATGCAGAAAACTGTTGTATTTCAATTAGCTTGACGCAAATTGGCGCCCCCTCACACTTCTTTTTCGTTTCTTCAATATTATTGCTCGGACGTTGGTGGACGAAGATTCCCAGTTTCAGATTCCATTCTCGTGTAAGACATTAACTTTTGTGATCTTCCTTTCGAAGTCGGTGCAACGCTTTGAAGTTCTGCTGATGTGACGCGAGACAACTCTACAAAGAATCTGCTGCCCGAGGACTCAAAACAACAGTTGATTCAATTTCTGGTAATATGAAGGGTTTGTTAGCTGAAAAGGCCAAAGTGGAAAATGTTTTGAGAATTGACTAAACAAAGGAACTAAAATCGAATGATAATTTTGATATTAGTAGCATTTAAACGAAAAAAATAAATAAAACATTTAAATGAAAAAGGATTTTGGGAAGATGAACAGTCTCTCGGTTTCATTCTTTAATCGTCGATAGTTGCAGAAATGAACTCCACGCTAACTGAAGAGGAAGGTTTCAATGTTATTGCAATAGGTATTTCATCCAGATTTAAAAATGTGATTTATTATTTGTCACTTTGATACGTCAGTGTCAGATTCGGTTGCAGTCTTATGGAAGATAAGTTTCGAAACCATTCCAAGGAATTGGAATTCAACAGGGAACATTTAAGATGAGGCCATTCCAGGTTCACATTATGGCTGTCCTGCACAAGGAGTAAAGTGTTCATGTCCCATCTGACTGAGAGTTGCTCTTTCAAGCCAATCGATTGCTCCTTTCTCACCGAGAGTAGAGTGAGAGTTAGTGGAGAAAATCTCGACTCCTGAGACTTCTCTGCCCATCGTGAAAGTGCTCAGGTTATAGTGCGCACCATTGTACCTTATGTGACGACATTTAGTGGCCAACTTAGGTAAGGATCGCTCTTGTGTTTGTGATCGCATAGACACGAGAGTGAACTTCTGAGTTCAGCATCAGATTCGCTCTAGTGTGTAGGATATAGTTTTTCACTACTGCCAATTAAGATATTTCTTACTTCGTAGTTCTGCTGCTAAGAGCTCGAAGGTCAAATGTACTGAAACAGCTCCTAATTTGCATTCTGCCTTCCTTTGGGGTTCTGCCAGTTCCGTGTTTGCTTATCTGTAGAGAAATCGTTAACCGATCATTCAAAAATATTCTGCTTGTGTTAGATATTGTTTCATAATGACAATTTTGTTCATTCCTTTAGTAGTGAGACAACTTCTTATTACGAAGCATAGATCTGACGGTGCAGGCGCATTGAACGCTGCAGACTGTTACGAGCTGAATCCGCTCTCAGCTGCAGTCGACTTCCTTTTGCTCGTTTTTCTCTTTTAAGGCAAAGCTTCGTCGCTCTCCTCCTCCGAGATGAGGATGAAATTTTCTGCTTACTCACGATCTAAAACGAGCATCTCGCGAGGATCAAATTCTTCCTCTCCTTTCGCATTTAGTCATAGAGCTTAAAAAATACATATAAAGCGAGGGAAATAAAATAAAAAAGCAAACTGCTGGGCGAGGGGTGTTAGGGGGGTGAGAAATCTCCCCTCCCTCCTCGCTTGCCTTTCATACCGAACTGTTCCACTCGAGCAGACGTAGCCGACGATCTGAGAGGCCCAGACAGAAATGGTGGCTCCTCAATCATGACCTGTTGAGAGGAGGTTTTTGGACGCAGTTCAAGCGGCTGGCGGCTCTTTCGAAATTACTGCCATGAAGAAAAGCCATACGTCTAACTCCGCCGGAAGTGGACTTGACGCCGTTGCTATGGTTACAGACCCACATGTGTAAACTGCGCGTAACGACGGCGTGAACTGCCTCCGTGACCGACGCTGGCGAGTGACGAAGACGACGCTACAGTCGAGCACCTGGCGATGAGGAATCTCAGAACAAACTGACACAAGATGGCAGTGGAGACGCTTCCAGTTCGTTTCTGGGCAAATGGGAGATCCTAGAAGTAGGATGCAAAGAGGATGCAAAGAGGAGGCAATCTCTCCACTGTTAGAGCAGTCCTACTGAATGTTGACTCTAAATGAGGCAGTGGCCAAGGGACCTCACTTCCGTCACAGTGGGGCATGTCCTTGCACGTGAAGGCCTGTGCAAAAGGGGATGCCGGGAAGGGTAAGAGAGGGGAAAAATTATTCAACTTATCTTTATTTCACGCATTTTTCAAGAAAGTTCTTCAAGATCTGTAAATGAAGGAAGAAAGTTAGAGTGCATTGGAAATTCAATCTCTGCTTTCCCCCGTCTTTTAAAATTTTCCGGCTCGATTGTGTTTCTTCCCCCCTCCCTCGAGTTTTTTCTATATCCGGGCATCTCAAAAGACAATTCAAACATCTGAATCAAAATATTCATATCATCGAATCACATTAACGTCGCTCAGGGGGACGTAAGACAGAGCAATCAGACTCATCAACTGAATACAAAGAATTTTAAGAAAATAGTTTTTAAGAGAGCCAAATGTAATTTTAGCATTTGTTTTATTTTATTACTAAACTACCTCAACAATGCAGGTTGGTAAATAAATTCTGAGGAATTGGAGAGCCACTGAACAGGCGAGAGTCAAGTTCCTTCTTACAATCTTAATCTTTCCTATTCAGTAGCGACAAAATGTATCTCCTGAACCATAATCTCGTGGGGATTGCGGGGAGGGGGACTCGCGCATCCTAGATCCTCTCCTGGGGTTGTCAATTCTTCAAGTACGAAATCTAATTTAGCCCTTAAGGATGATATCCATTTGAGCTCTCCGGGAACTACTTAAATGCTTTAACTCTGAATCCGCCGCCTTAGTTATGAAAAAAGAAAAGGGCCTTGGGGATATTGATTACAATGAAATAAAATCAGACATCAAAATTATACTAAATATTTATTCACAGACGTAATACTTCCTTAAACTCACGTGCAATCATTACACTCCATGATAATTCGAAGTATAATTAACTCGTTCCATTTTAATTTAATTACACATTATGAGAATAACTTTTACGTTTCCATCAAATTCGCTCGTCTTCAGTGTTTAATCATTTCCGGCAGATCATCGTTTGCGAAAAAACATCAACGCTGGTAACGGAAAAGTGCGAAAAGGGTGCAAGAGAAATTTTGGGTTTAAAAATAATGAAGTTAAGGTTAAACAAGTAAGAGGCAGATGAAATCGAAATATCTGGCATATACGAATACTTTTTTCGTACCCTGCACCCAACTCCTGTTGTGATGAGCTTGATTCCTCTCAGAGGGCTTAACGACAGATTCATCTGGTGAAATGTTTCTTGCATTCTGAAGAGAACTCATCTGGTCTCCATTGGCACCTAAGCATTATTAGATGGATTGTTAAGAAACAAGCCACGTGGATATCGAGAGGTTAATCGATGCCAACGGCAAAGCAGTTTTTTTTACATTCTGTTCGTTGGAAAACAAGTTCGATTCTCTGGCGTTAAAATTTCGTCTCTCCCTCGATATATAGCCATGATTCCTGCTTTGAAAGCTTTTCCACATTTTCATAAATGTTAAGAATGGACCACCTGTTCCACGGCGACATCTTAAACTTTCCTGATGTAATCAAACGGCTTCGATAAAAAGAATTCCCTGAGAATCCATAAGCAAGGATCTCATCTGTCTTCATCGCTATTTCCTCGATATTTTGTGCTCACCAAAGGTCGGGTTGAGGGCTGAAGGATTGTACATTGATAGAGAGAAAAGATTTGTATTGTCCACTCGCTCCTTTCAATTCCCCTGTGGCAAAGCAACTGATCGAGGGATCATTTTTTTTTCGGTGTAGATCATTTTATCACTTTATTTGGATTCTGTAGGTCAAGTTTACGGCTTCTTTGCATACTGTCCTGTACGAAAAAAAAAGAATTTTCCTAAGGAATTTAAATTCAAATAAATGTATCATTTCAAACCATTTAAAAATAAATGTATATTTTAGAATTTTTTACAAATCATTCCTTCAATTTATTTCAATTATTTGTATTTGTTAGAACTACCATTGCTACTGCTGTTAAATATTCCATCAACTCCTTAAATTCTGACAGAACATTTTTGAAGTTTAAGATTTTGACGGTGCAGAGGTTTGATTTGTATTCAATCACACTGACCATAAAAATCTTATTTTAGAAAGTATGAAACCTCGAATTTGTCTTTCCACTCGCACATCATGGAAGTGCTCTGATTTTTATTTTAGAATTTTTAGCAGCATACTTTTTAAGTATTTATTTACACTCCATATTTTGTGATCCATTGAAAGTTTCATCTCATTAGAGTGATTTTTTTTTCTTTCCAACTGTAAGTACCACCCGTGCTGTTCCAACTGAATGTGGTCCTCCTTCCACACGACCGTATTGGACAGGAACTGTCCAGAAAAAAACCTATACATGTCCACTTAGATAAAGTTAAAATCTTTCACTTCAAGGGACCATACCTTATATTCTGTCATTAAAAATCCCCTACTTCCAATGCTTCGCGAATATTTCATTTAGGAGACTCTTTCTTCTTGAACTAAGGGTTCGGTAAAATCTGCTGCATCTCTCGTTTCAAAGTGTCTTCGTCACTTTTTTTTCCAGGCGAATAGATTTTAAAGCAACAGAAATATTTCAAATAATTTATCGTTGTCTTTCGAAAGCATTCAAGTCATCGCTGTTGTCATGGTAATGATTAAATCCCGAATGATCCTATCGCATCCCGAATGATCCTATCGTGAAGTGTTCAAAGGGAAGATTAAAGATCATTGAAAATAAAATAATTCTTCTGATCCTTTTAATTAGGGATTGTTACAATAGAAAAAAGACGTCAGAATGCTTCTTTTTGCTTATTATAAGTGCTACGTGCAAAGTGATTATAGGGTCATACGTTTATGGCTGTAGAATGTACGTAGCGGAATGTAAAGACCAAGATCAGTATTTCAGAAAAGTGGAAAGCAAATATATTAAATTTCGTTTCCTTCATTTCCTAAGAATCATGGAATGAAATTTGTTCGATCTCGAGAGCGGAGAGCAATTCAGGGAGTGAAAATGTCGCATCCTTCCTCCAAATACAGATTTTCGTTAGCTGCCTTGGCACATCAGCTGCGTCCTCTATTCTGAAGGACAAGGGTTATTTCACTGAACGTGAGTTTAATACGATCCAAAATTGAAGATGCGGCTTTCATCATCAACTCTTCGGAAGAAACGAAGATCATCTGCATCGTCATCGTCATCATCATCCTGACCAATCTATTGTGTCCCGGCGACCAATCATCAGCTGATGTGGAAGAGACTTCGTCTCTCCTGTTGCTTGCTGCACCCGCGGGTATCGCCAAGCGCTCTGCCTCTACGAATAGCATTTCCGTTGGCGAAGAGATCGCTTTGCTAGCTTAAGAGGAGAAAGAAGAAGCGAACCTCAACACGAAGCAATGAAATGGAGTTCAAGAATGGGAAATACGGAGCGAATTCAATATCACGGTGCGATCGTTGGGAAGTAGCCGATCGTGTCATTTTTTTATTCTGTGTTAAGATATCCAATTGTAATCTCGGGTATAAACCATCACGATGATCTTCACAAGGGTTTTGGTTAATGATATTTTGGATCGCCAGAGGACAAGTGAACAGTGATCTAATTCAGCGAATAATTGATCCTGAAAAAACCGAAATCCCACCATGTTAGCAGTTTGTTAGAAATGCTGGTTTGTTGCCTTTAAAGGAACGAGCCCTTTTTGAAATCTAAATCTTAAAAAACTGAAAGAGGACTTTTTTGGAATTCGATGGCCTAATTTCAAGAGGAAGTGCTGCAGAGGCGATTTCTTTTATCAAGTGTCAATACACTCGAGCGTTAGTCAGTCTGTTGCAGAAGAGGCCAATAGGATGTGTGCATTCGGCTCATGTATACAAACAACCCCACCTGACACTTTACTAGTTGAGATGACACATCCAAATAAACGCGTCTTCTTGACACCGGACATGCACATTCATGGAGCCTCGGCTGCTATTTATACGACATTTCGGACGAACTTTCGAAGATTCGTACTGAAACTTCTTTGCTTAGATGTCTGCGATTAAAGTAAACCAAAGCTAAACTTGTAGCTCGTCGTGCATATAAACCAGGCGTCAACTGCTGTTAGGTGTGGGGAGAAGGGGGAGGAAAAAGGGAAAGGGGGGAGGGAAAGAGCAAGCAGATCATCTCATTACTGTAAAAGGTTTACTGAGAAGTAAACAGGACATCCTCTCTTGCAGCAATCCTGGTGGACGTGCATTTATTTTGAGAGGTAAAGTTTACACTTTTCCACTGCGTCTGTATCCCTGCCTTCCCAAACATTCTGTCAATATTTGCCTTAAAAATTGCATGTATTTATATACAGTGTGTTTATGTGGATGGCGTGAATGTTGATTCAACTGGTTATGGCTCAGACGGCCAAGAATCGGTGAGGCTTGCTTCACTTCATCCCAAAGATGACGAGGAGGAGGAGGAAAGTGTTCTGCGGAGAGTGAGGCGGTCATCTCAATTTTGGTCGCCCAGGTGCCGTAATCGGCGGATATTCCCGTGAGCGTTAACGGAAAGAATTTGTGCAATGACCTTTCGCTCTTCGTGGATCTAATGCGCGTGGATTAACATTGGATTCTTTGGAAACATCGCGTGCGCTTAAAATGCTGCTGCACGTGATCCAAGCATCAGCTGGGATCTTCGAGTGATCGGCTTTGGATACGAGATCGTTTGCTCCATGAATCTATGCCATTTGTGATGATCATAGACTCTTGCTTGATATCAGGTGCTTCCCTTCAATGTTCCGGATAATGCTGTGCTTCCCTTCAATGTGTGGCTGTTTCGGATAATGCTGTGCTTCCCTTTAATGTGTTGTCATTTCAAGAACTGGATATTTTAAAAAGGAAAAAAAAATGAAGTAAGCATTAATATCTTTTTTTCAAAATTTGTTAATAAGTAAGAAAGATTGTTAAAAGCATTTAAAGTAAGCGTGGATAGAACGAATCTTAATTTCGTTTTGTTTTTGTTTCCGATTTAGAACAGATATCATCTTTTAATATTTTTTTTTGGAGAGGGGGAGGTGTGTTTTTTGTTTGTTCACTGCAGGTTCTTACTGTGAGAGTTATATTGATTGTTTGCTACAAACTGAAACACGACGTGATCATTGGATTAAAATGATGCGAAGTTAACTAGTGCTAATGCTTCTATTTATAGCCAACGCGATATCAGTATCGCTTTGGCTCAGGATTTTACAATTATATATAGAATTAGTTGCATATAATTTGAAAAGGTTTTTATGTTTAATTTAGCTTACTCAATGCCAAAGTTGGTACTGACTCTGACCTTTGGGGAGGGGTGATAGGCCCTTTTGGTATTGGCAGCTGCAATGGCAATGGGCAACGTCTCCTACAGGTAAGTAAACTCAATGGATTCAGAATAACTAACACTTATTACAAACACCGCTGCATACATAAGTACACATGGGTTTCACCTGATGGACTGTATAGGAATATGATTGATTACATATTAATTAACAGCAAATGGGCTAGTTCTGTTAGGAATTCCAAGGCATATAGGGGAGCTGAAATTGGATCTGACCATTACCTTGTTAAAAGTGTGTTGCAACTTAAACTTAAAAAAGTGTTGTGCTAGGGTTAAAAAATTGACTTTTAATACTGAAGCTCTGAAAGACCCAGTTATAGCTAAAGCTTACCATGATAGGTTACTTAGTCACTATGACAGTCATGGTATGCTTACTACGACTGAAGTTGAGGAAGTTGAGAAGTTGAGGAAAAATGGGATCACTTTAAACAGGCTTTTTTGGACACTAACAGTACTCTTTTAGGAAAAAAGGAGCAGAAGAGACAGAATTATTTGAGTGATAAGGCACTTGAGCTTATTTCAGAAAGAAAGAACTGCAGGAATGTCCTTAATCAATACTCTACTAGTCCTAATAGAAAGCATTACAGAGAGCTTAAAAAACGTGTAAAGGATCAGTTAGCTGCTGATAAGAAATTTGATGCCTCTGATTCTAGATGCTGACATAGTATCTTGGGCATTAGGTGGTTCAGCTTTGTAACTAATGACGAGGTTAGGCAAAGGATTTGGCAACCTCCTTTAAGCAGCGTATTGTGCAGAGAGAGACTCCGTTGATTTGGCCATGTTGCCCGTATGGATAATTATAGATTGGCGAATAGGGTTATGAGCAGTGTGCCTAAAGGCCTCAGAAAGAGGGGGAGACCTAGGATGCGGAAGTACTGAATTCCAATTAATTCCTTCAGTATTTCTGAAGCATTTAATTGGAAGCTCCTGTACTCCGTTAAGATGGGCAGACAATGTTAAACAGGACCTTATTAGAATTGGTGTGTAATGGCGAGATGCAGAAGATATAGCTCAGGACAGATGTGCTTGGAGAACTAATTTGCGCTGTCTGGTTGGACCTCCGTAGCCCATGCTGCTTGATGATGATGATGTAATCTTGCATTATAGAAAAATCTATGTTTGAAGTTCAGGTTTCGCGATTTCGCGTTCATTTGACATGACACAGAAAGTGTTCCAATACTTTTGGAATTTTAGTGTGCATACACTGTACTTCCCATTCTGTTGCCACTTTTGCCCACTTTGGGTTTTCCTTTCCATCAGAAATGTTTTTCACTCACTGAGTTAATTGTTTGCCAAACTAGTTTGAAAAAAATAAGAATGTCGAAATATGCAACACGAGGCAAACAATTCTTAACTCTCTTTGCATCGTCGCAGCTGCAGAGAATCCCAATTCATACTTTCTTCGTCTGCTTCTTCGAATGGAACGACAGCTGATTCGATCGACAGTTTTTTCAAGTTCCTTTCAATCTTCGGTAATTCTCGTTCTGCACTCGGTGAGGAAAGGGACACCGATGGACTTAAAAAGCCTGTCGTCTGTCCGATCTTTCGTTAAGCCGTGACCCGTGTGTACGACAGTTATACTCTCTGCACATTAGAAATGCGCTGGATGGCCGTGACGGGAAGCTTACATCTGTCTCGTAACAGTCGTTCAGTGGATCCCTTGCTCCAAGCCCTTGGGGTCCTTGTGACCTGGCCATTTAACCCATATTCTGTCCACTAAAGTGCCACTTAAAGATAAAACAATGAAATTTTTTTAATTCCAGTTTTGGGCAATTTTTGTTTCCGTTGTTCTTTAGAGCCTTTAATTGGAAGCTCCTGTACTCCGTTAAGATTACGAAACGGTATGCAAATGAAGTCTCCTTTCTGAATCCACGTGACAAGCGCCATCTTCAGAGCCGAAACCTCAAACGGATAGGGGAATTTCATCGCTGGAGGGAAGGAATTATTTGCAGCAGTAAATGAATTATAAATGAATCTTTATAGAGAGAGCAGATTCTTGAAAAAGGAGAGTGTTGCGCGACATCGAGGGTCCGGAAAAAGGTTACATGGGGAAGAGAGGTGAGGGGGGAGGAGGCTTAAATAGGAGTGTCATTTATGGTGATTCTTCGTCTGGTTTCAGATTTTGTAGTCAGTCAACAGAAAAGAATTCAGAAAGATGGCGATCTCTCCAGTGGCAAAACTTATGGGCCTTCGCCACTTTTGAACACCCACGGTCACTACTTTTGAACACCCTACCTTGAACACCTTGCCTTCACTACTTTTGAACACCTACCTCCTACCTTTGAATACTTTACCTTCACTACCTTTACACACCTACCTTCGCTACTTTTGAACACCCTACCTTCTGTACCTTTGAACACCATACCTTCACTACTTTTTTAACACCCTACCTTCACCACTTTTTGAACACCCTATCTTCAGTACTTCTGAACACCGTACCTTCACTACTGTTGAACAACCTACCTTCGCTGCATTTGAACACCCTACCTTCAGTACTTCTGAACACTGTACCTTCGCTACTGTTTAACACCCTAAATTCGCTGCATTTGAACAACCTACGTTCAGTATTTCTGAACACGGTATCTTCACTACTTTTTTAACACCCTCCCTTCACCACTTTTTGAACACCCTACCTTCAGTACTTCTGAACACCGTACCTTCACTACTGTTGAACAACCTACCTTCGCTGCATTTGAACACCCTACCTTCAGTACTTCTGAACACTGTACCTTCGCTACTGTTTAACACCCTAAATTCGCTGCATTTGAACAACCTACGTTCAGTATTTCTGAACACGGTACCTTCACTACTTTTTTAACACCCTCCCTTCACCACTTTTTGAACACCCTACCTTCAGTACTTCTGAACACCGTACCTTCACTACTGTTGAACACCCTACCTTGGCTGCATTTGAACACCCTACCTTCAGTATTTCTGACACCGTACCTTCACTACTATTGAACACCCTATCTTCGCTGCATTTGAACACCCTACCTTCAGTACTTCTGAACACCGTACCTTCACTACTGTTGAACACCCTACCTTCAGTATTTCTACACCCTACCTTCGCTGCATTTGAACACCCTACCTTCGCTGCATTTGAACACCCTACCTTCGCTGCATTTGAACACCCTACCTTCGCTGCATTTGAACACCCTACCTTCACTACCTTTGAACGCCCTACCTCCGCTACTTTTGCAGTTGATATGGGGACCAAAAACTTTTCTTTTTAATCTAATTATACGTTTTTTGCGATGAAAAGAAAAAAAATAGCAATAGTTCATTAAAATATGCATACGATATCAGTATTATTAACCAATTGTAATAATTTCTTATTTTTTTTTATTTTAGTGTGGTATGAGTTGGATTTTGAATGGCGCGTGGCATTTTGCCACCAATGCCACCCTATTGTTACGCCATTGGATCTCCCTTCTCGGTTACATCATACCTCTGTTGCATTAGGTTCTCTGTTGTGCAAATGAAACATTTTTCATTCCGTCACGTCTGAAATTAACTTTTTATCGGAAAATTGGAATAGAGGCGAGTTAAAAATTCAGATCTGACTAGATGTTGATCTTCAGTAGCATTCATTGAATATTCAAATGATTAGTGGAAGCATTTAACCACAATATTGTCCGCTTTTATTAGAATAAATGTAATGTTTAGAAATTTATGACTGTTAAGCATGTTTAAGTTGTTTATTTTAGAGAAGTTTTCTCGAGAGGAGTTTGGCTGCTCTTCAGTGATCCAACTTCCACATCTCTCTAAATCTTCTGGACAAAAAAAAAATCTCTTTCAATTGGATATTTAATACACCTCGTCTGTTTTATTTTAACCAGAATATTATTCCTTTTTCCACTGATATAATTCTGAAGTGTTTGAATGCTTTTCATAACACGTTGCAGATTACACCCCAGAAAGGAAAAGATGCACTCGCTTGAAAAGAGCGGGAATGAGAAAAAATTCTTTTTGAATACTTTTTTTTACATTGAATCTTTTTTCCCCCCGCGGTTTATTTCTTTTCACTGCAGTTGGAACTAGAATCGGGCAATGTTTAACTTCGGAATTGCTGTGACGTCAGCTGATGAAGAAGGAGGCAAGTGGCCGAGTCGAGGCAGCGTCCGTGCACCGAGCGGGGCAGAAGTTCCTGAAAACGAAAGCGTCTGGCAGAAATGCACGTGATCCATGCGAAGAAAGTTGAACAGAAAAGAAATGAACGAAGTTTGGCTGAGTCTGTTTCAGCTCTGACGACACTTTTGTGCAAAGAATGGTCACAACGCTACGACGTGGGAAGAGTATCCGTTGAACAACGGTTAGGAGAGGGGAAGGGAGACGCTCTTTAAATCCACTCAGCGTGTTATTTAATGAACTCAGAGTAAAGCTCTCCCTCACAAGGGATGAAGGAAGGCTTAACGTCGCCTCTGATGGACGGTGACCATTGTGTGACCCCTTTTCCCGCCAAAGGCACAGTAGGCATTAGCAGAGGAAACCTGAACTCAGAACTCGAACTGGCGAACATCATATTGCGAACCTAGCTCGATACAGACGAAAGCAGGAACAGAGGAGGCTTCACAAAATAAGGGAACATAAAAGTGGGAACTCTTTCGGAGTTGTTACTCCTTCATCTGTGCTGTCTGCACCTGCGCATTCTGTCACGATCGCCTCTCTCGGCAACTCCTGTGCACCACGTCTGACTCCTCTTCTGGGAAATCGGATAATGAATAGAACTCTTGATACAAATCAGAGGAAATCTTTTTCAATCTGGAATGCTGCTAGCACGATTAAATTTTGCATTTTGTATTCCTCGTGCAGGCACTTTTTAAGTTTTAATAAACAATTCAGTAGCTGAAGAGAAATTGTGAATACTTTGGAATTTAAATTCGCCAGTGAAAAATGCGAAGGCGTAGATATAAGTTGGATTCGGTTGATGGGAATTAATATCATGTAACAGGTTGTTGTTGAGTAAGACTTCTCTTAGGACCTCATAAACTGGGACAGGAAAATGATTCCAATCCTCTCACGGTTGTTTCAGTGATTCCTTCCGCGCGAAATATGCATCTCGGAAAATTATGGAAACATTTGGATATAACATTTTAAAATGGGCATCAGATTTGTAAATTGAGAATATAAAATCATTCAAGAACACTGAATAGTAATTTAAAAATTTTAATTAAAATTGATTAAAATGCATGACATTGAAAAATGAAATGAACTGGTTTTTACTTTTATAAGAAAGCCAATGTTTTTTACATTGATGTTTCCATTTGTTGACATCAACTCCTCTGCTGAAAGATTTGCTAAAAATATTGTTTTTTTTTCCTCAATTAGAAAATGAGAAGACTCTTCTGTCTCTTGAGTTTCCCATCATGCACCTGTATTCATCTTTATTGCAGCAGGCCTCACTAATTAATAGTTTTTATTGTTCTTGTATTTAAGTGATATAATTGTACCAAGAAGCACATTCTAATATCATCAAATTAATAATTTTTCCGCCTTAAACCACAAATCTAAGATTTTCTAGGACAAAAACCTGGAAGACTTTCTGCAATGTAAAAAAAAAACTTTAGAATAAGTTCGATTTCTTTAAAGTGAACATTGAACTTTGGAGAAGCAGCCATAAAAAATGAACTCTCTTACTCTCTTTGACACTTCTAATGCATATTAAAACATGGATATTATGAATAAAAACCAATATTTAAATTGTTTTGCAAGACTTTATTTGAAAATTAAAAAAAGATCATGACTCAAAATTAGGATTAACTTTGATTCCAAAAAAATGGGATTGATAAAAAGATCCGAAGTTGGTCCTCCAGAGATTAAAGGTATTAAATGAACACTTGTGTGGCGCCTTTTGATTAATTCGCAGAAGGCGTTTCTTTCAAAAGTGTTTTTCTGAGCTGTGGGCGAAATCATTGAATTCTGATTTGAAATGAATCGGCGCGGTTCTTGTTTATAGTGTTGTTGCTGCATGAGAAGCACGAGCTTGATCTCACCTTTCGCCATCTATTAAATAATGAATGTCAGAAAGAAATAGTTAATCCAAGTTTATTACTACTTATATTTTGGTAGTTTAAGGTTCCCACAAAGTGTGCACGTACCTTTTCAGAAGCACGCCCATCTGCTCATCACCCAGGAACCACGGACACACGGAGGAGCGCCTGGCGGAGCAGCCGCTCTGGCAGGCTGCTGTGCAGGAGGAGACGGCGTCGGGGTCAGATGGAGTGAAGACGGACTTCCTGCCGGGGAATTGCTGGACGGTGGCCGCAAGTAGTGGACTGCGGTCTGCGGAGGGGTGTACGAGGCGGTCCATTCCGATGACGTCACATCCCGGTCTGCAGTGGCCACTGATGTCGGGGAAATGTACAGTGGCGGTTCGCTGCTCTGAGGGGCATATTCGGAGCCTGGCTGCAAAGATCCCGACGCCAGCGCTCTGCTGTAGCTGAGATTGTAGTGGCCATTGAGCTCCGTCGCCTGAGTCGGAGCGTCAGGGGTCAGCGAACCGTAGTCCGAATCCGTTGCCAGAGAAAGCGAAGCACCGAGGCTGGTGGAGAGGTATTGGTCGGTGTGGAGAGAGTTCAGTGGCGAGGGGTCGGAGCTCAGTGGCCCGTAATCTGACTCTTGAGACGCGATGATCGGTAGAGGTCCACAGAAAGGTTTCGTCAGCGCATGCCCGTTGGAAAACTGCGAATTGTTCGCTTCTTGTTGGGAATAGGCATAGCTCCAGGGAGAAGAAGACGACGGAGAGTTCACAGAAGTTGGACAGGTCATTTGGCTGTCGGAAGTCGGAGGGACGAAGTAACTTTGCTGAGGGGCAAGTGGAGTGCCGCTCAATCCGTTTGAAGCTGGTACCCAACACGTGACATTCGGACTGGGTGGTGCGAGGCTGTCGTAGCTTACCGACGTTGTGCTGGGCACTGCGTTGGGTACGCTTGGATGATAATACTGCGAATACGGTTTCAGTGCCTGATACCTCCGACGGAAGCCACGAGGCCTCCTTCTGAATGACCCTTCCTCGAACATGTACTCGCTGGCGGGGTCGATGGTCCAGTAGTGACCCTTTCCTGGTCGGCCAAGACCCTTCGGCAACTTGATGAAGCACTCGTTGAGAGAAAGATTGTGGCGGACCGAGTTTTTCCAGCCCTGGTAGGATCCGCGAAAAAACGGGAATCTGTCTTGCAGGAACTGATAGATCTCATTAAGGGTGAGTCTTTTGGACGGAGAGTTTTGGATGGCCATCACGATGAGGGCGATGTAAGAGTAAGGAGGCTTCTCTTGGCGCCTCGTAGCCGAAGAACCGCTCTTCTTCGCCGAAGACGAGGAAGGGCTGGAGGATGGCGAGAGGCAAGAGTTCAAGGGCTCTTGCTTAATGGCAGATGGGATTCCGGGCAACTGGGACTCTTCCGTGGCCATCAACATCTCTCCATTCACTGAGTCACTGACCGGAAGAGTGGCGTAATTTCCGTTGCTCGACGCCGTTGACGACGTAGTGGCTGGTGCGTAGCCCAAAGCCCCGTGGGGGTCTTCAGAACCCACGTGCAGCGATCTCAGGAACTCCGCCGATATTTCAATTTTCTCTTCCAACATGTCTTTTGGCAGCGTCAGAGAATCCTTTTTGGCGCTTTTTCTTCACTGACCCTTTCCCCTCCCCCGCCTAAAGCTTTCCCCTCTTTTTTTTTATCCCTTGCTGCCTTTGGCGACCTGCCAAATTTATTTCCAATTTATCTCTGTGTGATTTCTGCGGGAAGTGGCGACCGAAGCTTCGACGGGAGCAACTGGAGATGTGGCGGGCGCTCGCTCGTGCAGCGCAGCGGCGGACTGATGGGAGATGGTCGATGTTCCGCTCTCACGTCGTCGTCATTTCCCTTTGGCGGGGAGTCGCTTCCGCATCCACCGGCGCTCTATCAGAAAGAGAGAGAAAAAAAAAACATTAAAGTGGCGCGTAATTTTTCTTCAGCTCTTTCTTTCCATCCTACAAAACGCGGCTTATGATTTAGAAAGCACGTGCGATTCACGTGCGGCACGACTGGGAGATCTCTGGACAACTGCTTCTGCCAATCACAGAGCTACTGCTGTCGTGGATCGCTCCTGGGGCTCCCTGATGCGTTGCGAGAGAGGATGGCGGACTCGAGATCCGAAATAAACCCCGAAAAATATTTAATGTTGCCACAGCTGGAGGCTAAGGAGTGTCTAATTGGGTGAGGGAAGGGTGGCGCTCGCGCTGAGGGAGAGTTTTTTGGCTCTTCGAGGAGGAAGCAAATCGAAAAAAAATGTAAAATTAGCTTCTTAGGTTAAGTGCTCAGTCTTCTTGAAGAAAAATCTTCGGCCCCTCGCCTTGATTTAATTAAAAGCATATCAGATTGAACAGTTTTAAGAGCTACCACTTAAGGAGTAGGCTACAAGATGATTAAATGAAAAGAGACTTAAAGTAAAAAGGGTGCAGTGGGAAAAAGGGAAAAACTTTCTTTTTCCTCCGGAGCAAATGTTGAAGAGGATTTTGCTTCTTTAAAGCGCTTTTCGTTCATTAAGTCTCGCAATTAAACGGATCTTAGATGTTTAACTTTGATGATGCTTTCTCCGCCTTTAAAGCAGTTATTATTCAGCATCATGATGTTTCCTTCAATAACTTTCTCCAACCGACTTACAGTGAATTTTTATTTTAAAAAGCACAAAATTCATCACATGCTAAATGGAGAGTGAGGAACGTCAGCTCAGAAAGACTTCCTTGCAGCAGACGAAAGAAAAGCAGGAAGTTTTTAGTTTCATTATTCTCCAGATTCCTCACTGAAATAAAATCTCTTTTTTTTCTGAATGGAAATGCAACAAAAAAAAACGTAGTCCTGTTTTTTATTAGTTTTTCGAGTTTTCGCACTTTACCGGTTATGATAGGCGAAATTTTTAGTTTCTGATCGTTTGCCAAGCATACTGAAACACTCTGCAATTTAGTCCTCCAAACATCTATATTCAGAGCTAAAGGTGATGCATTTGACTACTGTAGGCCAATTCTAATATCGGGCTCAATCGATAGTGCGCCAGGCTCAAATCTGCAGTTCCCAGGTTCGAGTCCCAGCTGGGCCAGCATTGAGATTTATCTCCGCAAAACTCCCCGCCCTGCCCACGATCAGTAGGGGACACTGATGGGCATGGAAAGACCGTCGTCCGTCGGATGAGACGTTAAGCAGTGTCCCCGTGTGCTGGAGAGCCATACCTGTGCACGTTAAAGAACACTCTGGATGGCCTTGACGGGAGGCTACCATCTGCCCCCCAACAGCTATTCCAGTGGGTCACCTCTCCCAACCTTCTCTGAGCCCTCGGGGTCCTTGTGACCTGGCTATTTAGCCCGTTGTGTGCAGAAAAGTGGAGCTCAGAGGTAAAGCAACACAAGCCAATTCCAGTAAGGTCATGTTCGACAATTGTGTGCTTATCGCATTCTTCTATTCTCCTTTTTCTCTGAGGCTTTTGGGTGCACTGTCCTAACTCGATTCGCTGATTTCTATTTCTCCATTTGGGCAACAAAAATGCGTCTCATTGCATAAGAAGATGCACAGAGGAAATTAATAACTCCTTCATCCAGCCGCATCGTTATTATTTACGAAGTTAATGCAATTAATAAAATATTTATTAATTATTAAATAAATTATTTAGTGAAACCACCTGATACCAAAGATACTGAATTAACAACTGGAATCAAAGCATCAAATTTGCTGTTTGCAAAGAGTCCCGATTTCGTCACAATAGTAAACTTTAAAAAGAATCAAACTATCATACAATAGCCCAATTTTAGGTGTATATGACTATTTTTTCACGATCTCCATATATTCTTAAAATTCCCAGCAGCAATCCTTATTCTGTTAATGTCATGCCTCACATCAATAGTATCTGTTACATAGCTCCTGAGATAATTAAATAGAGATACTTGCTCAAGAGTGCAACTCTTCAAAGCAACTGAAGCACCATCTCCCCGATCAATCTTCATCACTTTAGTTTCTTCTCTGTTTATCACCAAACCTACTCTACTACCAGTCTCATCAACTGTCCTAATGAATGAATTCATCTCATCAACATCATTTGCCAAAAGGGCCAGAAGTTTTCAAATCTCTAGACCATTTAAGGACTAAATCTTTCTCCTGCAGTGAATTACGCATAACATAATCAATAACCAAAGTAAAGAGAGAAAAGGTGACAAAATGTACCTTTGTCAAATTCCATGAGTAATTGTAACCAATCGAATTGAAGCCTGGTTAATTAATTAAAAATTAAAATTAAACTACCTTGTCTGGTATTCCATACGATCTCGCGATCAACCACTGATCAACAGAGTCAAAAGCCTTTAGGAAATTTATGAAGCTGGCAACCACAGTGTTTTAAAACTCTTAAACATTTCTCAATAATATGCCTAAGTGAAAAAAAATTGATGTATACATCCCCTGACAGTTTAATACCCCATAGAGAATACTGTGAGGAAGCAGAGAGAACTCAGAGGAAAGACGATACAGAAACATCCATGTCTTAACCTGGGGCTCCAACTCAGGTCCCTTTGATCAGTAGCCAAGTACTCTACCACCGAGAGTACCGTACTCTACCACTTCTAAATCCATACTGTTCATCACACAGTTGTCCGTCTGTCAAATTCTTAATTCTCTTAAGCACTCTCGTGCAACGGACTTTACTTGGAACAGAAAGTATGCTGATGACCCTATAGTTATCACAAGAACTGCGATCGCCTTTTTAAAAAATGTAAATAGATGAAAAAATAAAAAAAAACCTATCTTCCCATATGCCCCCTTAAAATGTTGAAAATAAAACTGAAGCATATAGATAGTGCAATCAGTCACTGAGTTCATATTCACTTCAAAGGAAGATAGGGCGCCGGCAATATTTTTGTGTAGGCCAATCGGCTCCCTATCTTCCTTATTGAAGTGAATAGGAACTCAGTGACTGATTGCGCTATCTATATGCTTTAGTTTTATTTTCAACATTTTAGGGCACATACAGGAAGAGAGGGATTTGTTTGATTTGAATTTATATTTTTTCTTCGTTACTAAAAACATCTCCATTCAGAAACTCTCATTTCATGTATGACTCATAAACATCGATCACACTTTCCCTCCCGCTCTTTTGGGTTCGGTTGGTTTGTTTTACCTCTGAGCGGCACTTTTTTGCACACCAAGGGCTAAATGGCCAGGTCACAAGGACCCGAAGGCTCAGAGAAGGTTGGGGGAGGGGACCCATTGAAACAGCTATTGGGAGACAGATGTTAGCCTCCCGTCAAGGCCATCCAGCGTGTTCTTTAACGTGCACAGGGTATGGCTCTCCCGCACACGGGACCACGGCTTAACGTCCTATCAGACGGACGGCGGCCTTTCCAAGTCCATCGGTGTCCCCTACTGACCTTGGGCAGGGCGGGGAATTTTGCCGAGATAAATCTCAACGCTGACCCAGCTGGGACTCGAACCTGCGAACTACAGTTAGGAGCCTGACGCGCTACCGACTGAGCCCCCCCCCCTCTTTTTGAGTCGTGTATCAGGTAGCCCATGACACTGGAGACGTCACAATTTTTAATTTGAGATGCAATTCGTTAAGCTCGACTCCCGTGAAATTCACCCCTTTTTCTAGCGGGGGAGAATGTTGGCGGTCAATATTCGAAACAGTCTACTGCGGTCCTCAGATGACTTCCATTTGACACCTAACTCGTAATTGTAATCCCTTGAATTCGGAAGATATAGCGGAATAATCGTTTTCACATTTCTTTTTCAGGGGGGAAGAAACAGAGGTTTGAATTTTTTTTAACCTGTAACATTCCCTACATCACAAGCTTTCATATGACGCATAACTTGTCACTTTTGGCTATTGTGTTTCGAAGATATAGCGGAACAATCCTTTTCGTATTTCATCTTTTTTAGGGGAAAGAAAGATGGGGGATCAGTTTTTTATAGCGTATGACACTCCCCGCGTCACAAACTTTCATCTGACGTATAAATCATTAAATTTGTCAGTCGCGTTCGAAAGAGATGATGGAACAACAGTTTCCTAAAATCCATAACCGACAAACTGACGAAGGAAAAGCAAAATAGGATGATAAATAAAAAAAGGAGGTTGCAGAGCGAGGAAGAAGAGCTGCAATGAGAGATAGAAAAAATTGCGAAGAGAGAGAAGAAAGTGTAGACGGATAGAAAGGCGAAAAGAGCCCCAATGACAGAAGAAAAGATGCATGGGAAAAAAAGGATGAAAGAGTGTGAAGAGAGAAAGATGTACAGGAGGAGAGATGAAGTTCATCGCGAGCCCAGGTGGCTGAGTGAGACGACTTCAGGCAAAATGAGTCTCTTGTGTTCGACTCGCGATGAATGACTCTTGTGTCGCTTCCTCCCTTCGAGGTGCGACCGGTCACTTCAACGACGCCCTGCTCACCAGAATCGGATGAACTTTTTTCATTCCGAAGAACTTTGGTGGAGGGATAAAGAATAAACTTGGGATAAATTTATTTCGTGTTGCTAAACCCAGAAGGAATGTGAAACATTACGGAGTTGGCTTCTTATGGCGACGAAATGTGTCTCTGATAATTGCCTTGATGTAAAGTAATTGTTTCATTTAAGGTACACTGGTTTCCATAAATTAAGGATAAATCCTATGTTAAGTCAATGGGGAGGTAACGTCAAAGCTCTATAACTTCTAAAATAAGTTTCTTTGTTTCAAAAAATGTGATTGCAGATAAAGATCTCAATCAAATAAATCAATATCTTGATTTTCAACAATATTCGTTCAATATTTAATGAGTTATGGAAGTTTGAATATTTAACAACAGCAATGCCAGTCTTAAGAAACTTGCAAACTGAAGAATGGTGAAAGAATTCTTTACACAAAGTTCTAAAATACAAACTTATTTTGTTAAATACTTTGATACAATACTTATTACTAAGTTAATTAACTTCTAAAATCAATTTTTGTGGCTGGCATTGTAATCGCTAATATTCAAACTTCCATAACTCATTAAATATTAAACGAATATAGTTGAAAATCGAGATATTGATTTATTTGATTGAGATCTTTATCTGCAATCACATTTTTCAAAACAAAAAAAACTTATTTTATAAGTTATATTGCTTTGATGTTAGCTCCCCATTGACTTAACATAGGGATTTTCCTTAATTTATGGAACCCAGTGTAGTTCAAAATGCACTCATGGAAAACGTTAAGGTAGAAGAAGTCAGTAAAGTGTAATAATTGAATGGAAACGAAATGTTGAAGAGTAATGACATCTGGTAGAGAAGTACATTAGAACACGACACAAGAGAGCCGTATGTGAAAATATGGATAAGACATCTGTCTTGAAATTCGTAAATTAAACTTATTGAATATTGAAAACGTTTTCGCATGTACTATTCGATCTTCTCTGAGCTCTTGGGATCCTTGTGACATGGCTATTTCGCCCACGGAGATAAACAACCAAAATTGGAGATTTGGGAATTCGTGGTATATTTTTTAAAGTGGTTTATTGACTACTTAAGTAAAAGAGCACACTCAATTAAGTTATTTAGCACATTTAGTGGCTCAAAGCAGATTTATTTTATTTCGAATATTAGTTTCTTTTTCATGAATCGGAAGTTCTTTTGAATTGAACTGCATGAAGTTCATGAGCAGAAAGTTCTTTTGAATTGAACTGCATGAGGCTCATGAGCAGAAATTTATTTTGAATTGAGCAACATGAGGCTCATGAGCCGGAAGTCTTTTGAATTGAACCACATAAGGCTCATGAGCCGGAAGTTCTTTTGAATTGAACTATATGAGATTCATGAGCCGAGAGTTCTTTTGCAATGAGTCGCAGGTTGGACGGGACTGCTTTATACACCGAAGAGCCAAACCATTATGACCACCTGCTTAATATGAATCTGGTACTTCATGTACCGCCAAAACAGCTCTTACCCGGCGAGACATGGACGCAACATTTCTAAAGGTGTCTTGTGGTATCTGGTACCAACACCTTAAAAGCAGTTCCTTTAACTCTTGTAATTTACGTGGTTGAGCCGTCGCAGACGGATATGCTGTTCCAACACAAACCACAGATGCTCGATTGGAATGATGTCTGGGGAATTTGGAGGCCAGGTAAACCTGGAAGTCTTCCTCATGTTCCGCAAATCATTCTCGAAGAATCCGGGCAGGGTGACATGTCACATTATCCTGTTGAAAGAAGGCAGTACTAGAGGGGAATACCGTTGCCACAAAAAGATGTACCTGATCTGCATTGATGTTTAGGTAAGTGGTAGGCGTCATAGTTTCTTGCACATGAATGACTAGACCCAGGGTTTCCCAGCAGAACATTGCCCAAAGCATTACACTTCCTCCACTGGCTTGTTTCATTCCACCGTGCATCCTGATGCCAACACTTCCCCCATGTAAACTATGCACACGTACCCAGCCATCCACATGGTGCAACAGGAAACGAGATTCATTGGAGCAGACGACCTTATTTCAATCATTCAAGGTACAGTTTTGATGTTCGCGTGCCCATTGTAGGTATTTTTGACGGTGAACAGAGTTTGGATAGGCACTCGGAGTTGTCTGCGGCGACGCAGCCCTATTTTCAGCAGGGTTCGATGTACTATGTGTTGTGACACACGACTCCCGTCACCAGAATTCAAATCACGGGCGAGTTGCGGCAGAGCATCCCTTCTGTTGGCTCGTACCATACAGGATAGCCTTTGCTCACCTCTAGCATCGATGAGCCGTACTCGGCTCATACCTTGCCGGCAATTCATGGTTTTTCCATCCTCGGACCACTTTTTGAAGGTACTAACCACGGCTGACCGTGAGCACCCCACAAGCCTTGCCATCTCGGAAATGCTCTGACCCTGTCGTTTGGCCATTACAATTTGATCTTTGTCAAACTCACTAAGTCCGCTGTCTTTCCCATCTGAAGAACGAGAATAGCACTTATGAACAGGGCTCAGTATCAGGTGTTATTTATCGTACCATTGGACGAATAGTCCATTGGACCAAATGGAATTGGAGGAATTGTCCCCTCTGGACCAAACAGCATTGGACAAAACATTGAACCAAGCGTCATTAGACGAAATGTGTGGGGCCGGTTATTTATACCGTTTCATGACCTTGACACGCGCCGTCGTTTACCTTCAGTTGCTACGATTTGCATAAAGACGCACTGGTCATAATGTTTTGGCTCTTCGGTGTATATGTTAAACTGAACCCTGAGTTACTGATAACTTTTATTTAAACTAAGGCACTCATTTTTTCTCACTAATTTTTTCCTTAAAATGAGTCATAGTTTCAAAAATTTTTTCAGCTCTCAATATACTTGGGCGTTAAGTTGAAATAAATCCCCTGAATTAGATATTTAGGACTTTGTAACCTAATTTTTTACGCAGCTAAATAGAAATTTAATCGCAAATAAAAAATCCTTTTCATGCCGGAATGCAACTGAGACAATATCACTTTGTGGTTTCAAAAATTGAACACTGGATTTGTTGACAGATATTGAACTGTCAGACGAGCACGAAAACAAAAATATGCAAAACAATATGTTTACGTGTCTGGAAATGCAAATTTTGAACAATTGGCTTCTTTTAAAATGAAATTATGAATGAAAATATTCAGAATACCCAACTCTAGGCATACATACTTGAAACAGAGAAACAGAACCTTTTATTCTACTACATTAGCCAAACGGCAATAAAATCTTTCGGGTTGGGTTGTTTTACCTCTGAGCGGCACTTTTTTGCACACCATGGGCTAATGGCTAGGTCACAAGGACCTCAAAGGCTCGGAGAAGGTTGGGGGAGGGGACCCACTGGAACAGCTGTTGGGAGACAGATGGTAGCCTCTCGTCAAGGCCATCCAATGTGTTCTTTAACGTGCACAGGATATGGCTCTCCCCGCACACGGGCCACGGCTTAACGTCCCATCCGACGGACGGCGGCCTTTCCAAGCCCATCGGTGTCCTCTACTGACCTTGGGCAGGGTGAGGATTTTTGGGGAGATAAGTCTCAATGCTGACCCAGCTGGGACTCGAACCTGGGGACTGCAGATTACGAGCCTGGCGCGCTACCGACTGAGCCACCCCGGTCCCAATCTTTTCGGTAGATTTAGAATGGCACCAGTTGGTTAGAGTGTTCAACTCTTGTCTCTTGATTTTTGTGAAATCGGAAAGCATTATTATTTTTTTCTTATTTAATATCTAACTGTGGTTTATCTTTTGAAACTATGCAAAACTGAAAGGTTTTTCTTTTTCGAAATTTTAATCAATCAACATATTTTAAAATAGTAACCTTAGAAAAGGCGATTTTTTTCAGTGTTTAATGGAACTTAAGTCTTCATTAAAATTCATGAATAATTATCCTATATTTTTCCTTTTTAAGGAAAGTATGCAATAAACTGGATGTTATAATTCAGTAGAAAGCTCAAAATGAAAAAAGAATTCGCTTGAATAGAAAAATTTTAAAAAGTTGCTACATTTCGTTAATTTTTAGTGGATGTAAAATGCCACTTGATGTCAAACTTTTCATACCTAATCACGACAGAAACTGAAATAACATTTTTTTTCTCTCTCGACGACCATTTTGGCAATAGATACAGGAACAGAATAATGACACAGGAATAAAATAATTTTCTGATTTACAATGATTGCTTTCCAGTTTATGTTGAACATAAATAATGGAAATTCTTAACTTCTTTACACATTATTGCATTAAATATATGCAGATATATGATTGCAAGATGAATTTATTTTAGGAATTGTTTTATTGTGGACTAATTAGATGTGCAATGACAACCAGCCAATTGCTGGCTAAATTTTACAGTAGTGATGACGTCATTGCTGCCATCTCTCGATAAATGGAGTATAGTATCTCCTGTAACGATTCATAAAAATGATCCGACTTTATTATGTATCGTTATAATAGCACGTTGAATCCTCCACGAAATTTAAGGAACATTTCTAGAGCCATTTAATTTCCTATTCACAAACCTGGGAACTGCAGTTTACGAATCGGTTCGCTCCGACTGCGCCACCCCGCCCTTCAAGAATATCAAATTATAGCACTTCATTAATAGATCAATACAAATGTTGAAAATGTTGGATTTTGAAACGAGGTTTCAATAACGTTCCTTGGGAGCAGCCTTCTTTCATCCTGGCATTAAATAAATATCTTTCTAGTTTTTGGAGCTGTCCTCTTTCATCTCTTGCATTGCGCATGACCACATCGACGCAACTGCTAAGAGCGAGTTGATTGGTTGATTTCTCAGATGGAGATTATTGAAGTTATTACTTGTTATTATTTGGTCATCTCTTTTTTTTTATCCTCGCGAAACAAATTAATTTTTTAACCCTTTTCTTGGGAAGACGAAAGCATAAAAACAAATCGTTATTCATTCATAAGTGGGGAGACGACCTCTTTAAGCATCTTATGAAGTGCATCCCAAAACAGAAGCTGAGAAACATTTTTAAGTTTTGCAACAAGATTTTACGAGTTTTTTTTATATTTTGATTCTCCCTGTGCCGTCAAAAACTTCTATTCCTGTTCAGAAATGAAATCCAAATATTTCCGTCATTACTTCTGAAGAAGTGAACCTGGCCGCTATCTATAGCCTCGAGCCCGCATCTCATCGACGTCAAAAGCGACGCCAGCGCTGCCTACTTCTCGGCTAAGCTGGCGTGGCTTGTTGTGTACATGGCGGAATTATAAACACGGTGATGTTCAAAAATAGGTCGCTAAAATTTAATTTCACAGCACGCGACGGCCTCCCTTGCCAAGGTAAAATGTTTACATCATCGTTAAGGGCGTTTAAGGTTTCCAGAAAATGTTAAAAGCTGCAAATGTCTGAAAGTCGTGGCCGAGCACCGCGCGATATAGTCGAGAAGAATTCTGCCAAAGAGTACATCGGCAAAAGAATTTCTTCAAACCTTCATGTGCCACGAAATCGTTTTGTCTCAGCTTAGACGGTTACGGATTTCATTATTTAATTAATTGTTGAGATGACGATGGCCACAATTTCGTTTATTTTCAGGTGGAGCATAAAAGCCAGCAACTCCACGTAGCGGCGATTTTGCTGACAATTGCAACAATCTGAAGTTTGAAATTCGCGCCAAATATTCATGCACATTCTTCAAACCTTCACATTCTTCAAACCTTCATGTGCCACGAAATCGTTTTGTCTCAGCTTAGACGGTTACGGATTTCATTATTTAATTAATTGTTGAGATGACGATGGCCACAATTTCGTTTATTTTCAGGTGGAGCATAAAAGCCAGCAACTCCACGTAGCGGCGATTTTGCTGACAATTGCAACAATCTGAAGTTTGAAATTCGCGCCAAATATTCATGCACATTCTTCAAACCTTCACATTCTTCAAACCTTCATGTGCCACGAAATCGTTTTGTCTCAGCTTAGACGGTTACGGATTTCATTATTTAATTAATTGTTGAGATGACGATGGCCACAATTTCGTTTATTTTCAGGTGGAGCATAAAAGCCAGCAACTCCACGTAGCGGCGATTTTGCTGACAATTGCAACAATCTGAAGTTTGAAATTCGCGCCAAATATTGTATGATCTTTAGCTTTGGCTTAAAGAGTCTCTACACGATCTTTAATCAAAACTTTGACATTAAAAATTTGTTTAACTTGACTAGACCTTTAATTCAAAGAAAACCATTTCAAAATGTTTTATTATTATTATTTTAGATGCCCGGATCGTTTTCCTTAAATGTTACGATATCGTTCACTTCTCGTTTGTTTTTTGATAATTGGACGAGAGGATTTCTCCAGGCAATATACTTTGTGTCCTAATGCGAGATTTTAGCATGTACAGAGAACTGGAGATAGATACACAAGGAACAAATCACAATACCATTGAAGTCAGGGTTTTTAACTCGAACTCAGAACTTAACAGGAATATCTCGCTTTTGCACAATATATTGACTTCGTCGGGGCCGCACTTCTCATTTCAGTATTACTATTTTAAATAAATAATAAATAAATACCCCTTCAAGAAGCTGCTTGCCACAGAGGAGTCTGTCAGTTTGCATGCCATAGTAGAAGGTCTGTGAGGATGGCAGGACCTCAGCAGAAAACACCACAGACGTCCATGCCTTACCCAGGGCTCGAACCCTTGTCCCTTAGATCAGAAGTTAAGCGCGCTAACCACTCGGCCACGGGACGGCATCACTATTTTAGGATATGGCAAATGTTCTGCATGAAAACAACGCACTCGTTAGGTCAAAACTTTGCTAAAAGGGATGTTGCAGTCCTTATCCGTAAAAACCCTGTTTCGTTTCTCCATGCCATTCGTTGTTGTTGTTTGAGTTATTTTACCTCTGAGCGGGACTTTTTTGCACATCATGGGCTAAATGGCCAGGTCACAAGGATCCCGAAGGCTCAGAGAAGGTTGGGGGAGGGGACCACTGGAACAGCTGTTGGGAGACAGATGGTAGCCTCTCGTCAAGGCCATCCAGCGTATTCTTTAACGTGCACAGGGTATGGCTCTCTCATACACAGGTCCACGGCTTAACATCCCATCCGACGGACGCCGGCCTTTCCAAGACCATCGGTGTCCCCTACTGACCGTGGGCAGGGCAGAATTTTGCGGAGATAAATCTCAACGCTGACACAGCTGGGACTCGAACCTGGGAACCCAGCCCTCCCATGCCATTCGTGCTGAACCAGAAAGTTCCATTGAAGAATTTTCCCAAAGAGCAGAAGATCTGTGTCGATGAATAATAGATGATTCCAATAAGAGACGATCATCGAAGAAGAAATGCCGATAAAGTATAAACGACGCTATATAAGTTATTTGTTGAAATATCATTTCCTCTTTCCCTGACATCGGTGCAAGTGATACAATATTTTGAAACCAGGCAGACAGAAAAAGCAAGAGGGCCATGACCCCCCCCCCAATTTGAAAATGCTAATAACCGAAATGGAGGTAAAACATTATTAAACATGTTACACACATTTTTCAAGAAATTTTTAAAAAGTATTGAAACGGATAAAAAAATTTCTACTTAAACTGCGATCCAGTCACTTGGATGCCCTTCTTTAGTTCTTCACTCTTAATGCAGTCGCTTTACTTTCGTCCCTCCGTCCCTTCACTCTTAATGCAGTCGCTTTACTTCCGTCCCTCCGTCCCTTCACTCTTAATGCAGTCACTTTACTTCCGTCCCTCCGTCCCTTTGCTTTCATGGTATATCGAAGCCTGCTTCAGACTTGATGAAAATATTTCAAGAAATCAAGAACTTTGTTTATTTCTAGAATTCCTTTCCTAGAGCATTTCACACCACTTTGCCCTGGACACGGAAAGCCAAAGAGGTTGTCCTTTTGTGAATTAAGTGATGGCAATAAAAGGAGGCGGATCTTCCTTGGAGGATGCAAAGCTCCTTTCATTCGGCACATCGGAGGGTCACAAAATAGTTTATATGGAGGGTAATTATTTTAGCAACGATATTTCCAGATTCAGAATCTGTGGAGCTCCTTTCCGAAAGAGAGAGGTATAAACTGAATTAACTCCTTATTTGTCGAAATTGAAAACCTTACAGAGAGCTTCGTAAGCATGTAAAGAATTGTTTGAATGCTGCTTGGATTCTTTGGCTGGACAGCTTCAGTGTGGATGACAAAGCAGAGGAAGCAGCTAATAGAGGTTATAGCAGAGAGTTAAAGTTTTTTATAACAATAGATTGGCATACAGGGATTAAGGGGAAAAGCCGGTAAGGTTATTGAAGATCAGGATTATGTCATGGCAAGGTGGGCTGAGCACTTCAGAGCTATTCTAAACAATGTGGTTAGTTTTATTCCCATTGTTTGTAATCATAGCTGCATTACTAATTTTAATATTGATTCTATATCACAATCTGAAGTTACTGTGTCTATTTCTTCTCCACGCAATGAAACTCTCACTGAAAACAATTTTGCCAAAAGTCACTTAAAATATACCGGCGGTAAAATAGATGTGAAAAAATAAATCATCTGGGAAAAGGGCTCAGTTCAGAGCACTCAAAAGTCAAGATGGCCTGATTTTTAAATTCTGATTCCGTGTAGGAAAAACAGAGAGCAGAGCTTCAGACTGAAAATTAGGTTTTAATCATCATTGTAAGGTATCACCGAGAAATTATGTATTGTCTGCTGTAATGAATCACGTTGCATAGTGAAGGAAGAGAAGAAGGGGGGAGGGAAGGAATTGAGTAGAGGAAGGAGCAAGGAGAAGAGGGAAAATAGAGGAGAAGAAAGAGAAGAGGATGGAAGGAAGAGGGTGGCGGAATGAAGGAGAGAATAAGGACAAAGAGAGGAAGGGCGAAGGAGGAGAGGAAAATTCTCTAAACATTTATAGAGAAAAAGAGATCGCAAGGAAGGGGACAAAATTGTGAAGGGTGAAGAAAGAGAGGAAAACAGAAGGAGGAGAGGAAAATTCTCTAAACATTTATAGAGAAAAAGAGGTCGCAAGGAAGGGGACAAAATTGTGAAGGGTGAAGGAAAAGAGGAAAACAGAAGGAGGAGAGAAAGAGGAAGGAGGAGAGGAAAATTCTCTAAACATTTATAGAGAAAAAGAGATCGCAAGGAAGGGGACAAAATTGTGAAGGGTGAAGAAAGAGAGGAAAACAGAAGGAGGAGAGGAAAATTCTCTAAACATTTATAGAGAAAAAGAGGTCGCAAGGAAGGAGACAAAATTGTGAAAGGTGAAGGAAAAGAGGAAAACAGAAGGAGGAGAGAAAGAGGAAGGAGGAGAGGAAAATTCTCTAAACGTTTATAGAGAAAAAGAGGTCGCAAGGAAGGGGACAAAATTGTGAAGGGTAAAGAAAGAGAGGAAAATAGAAGGAGGAGAGAAAGAGGAAGGAGGAGCGGAAAATTCTCTATAGAGAAAGAGAGGTCGCAAGGAAGGGGACAAAATTGTGAAGGGTAAAGAAAGAGAGGAAAACAGAAGGAGGAGAGGAAAATTCTGTAAACATTTATAGAGAAAAAGATGTCGCAAGGAAAGGGACAAAATTTTGAAGGGTGAAGAAAGAGAGGAAAACAGAAGGAGGAGAGGAAAATTCTCTAAACATTTCTAGAGAAAAAGAGATCGCAAGGAAGGGGACAAAATTGTGAAAGGTGAAGGAAAAGAGGAAAACAGAAGGAGGAGAGAAAGAGGAAGGAGGAGAGAAAGAGGAAGGAGGAGAGGAAAATTCTCTAAACGTTTATAGAGAAAAAGAGGTCGCAAGGAAGGGGACAAAATTGTGAAGGGTGAAGAAAGAGAGGAAAACAGAAGGAGGAGATGAAAATTCTCTAAACATTTATAGAGAAAAAGAGATCGCAAGGAAGGGGACAAAATTGTGAAGGGTGAAGAAAGAGAGGAAAACAGAAGGAGGAGAGGAAAATTCTCTAAACATTTATAGAGAAAAAGAGATCGCAAGGAAGGGGACAAAATTGTGAAAGGTGAAGGAAAAGATTGAAAACAGAAGGAGGAGAGAAAGAGGAATGAGGAGAGGAAAATTCTCTAAACGTTTATAGAGAAAAAGAGGTCGCAAGGAAGGGGACAAAATTGTGAAGGGTGAAGAAAGAGAGGAAAACAGAAGGAGGAGATGAAAATTCTCTAAACATTTATAGAGGAAAAAGAGATCGCAAGGAAGGGGACAAAATTGTGAAGGGTGAAGAAAGAGAGGAAAACAGAAGGAGGAGAGGAAAATTCTCTAAACATTTATAGAGAAGAAAAGATCGCAAGGAAGGGGACAAAATTGTGAAAGGTGAAGGAAAAGAGGAAAACAGAAGGAGGAGAGAAAGAGGAAGGAGGAGAGAAAAATTCTCTAAACATTTATAGAGAAAAAGAGATCGCAAGGAAGGGGACAAAATTGTGAAGGGTGAAGAAAGAGAGGAAAACAGAAGGAGGAGAGGAAAATTCTCTAAACATTTATAGAGAAAAAGAGGTCGCAAGGAAGGGGACAAAATTGTGAAGGGTGAAGGAAAAGAGGAAAACAGAAGGAGGAGAGAAAGAGGAAGGAGGAGAGGAAAATTCTCTAAACATTTATAGAGAAAAAGAGATCGCAAGGAAGGGGACAAAATTGTGAAGGGTGAAGAAAGAGAGGAAAACAGAAGGAGGAGAGGAAAATTCTCTAAACATTTATAGAGAAAAAGAGGTCGCAAGGAAGGGGACAAAATTGTGAAGGGTGAAGGAAAAGAGGAAAACAGAAGGAGGAGAGGAAGGAGGAGAGGAAAATTCTCTAAACATTTATAGAGAAAAAGAGATCGCAAGGAAGGGGACAAAATTGTGAAGGGTGAAGAAAGAGAGGGAAACAGAAGTAGGAGAGGAAAATTCTCTAAACATTTATAGAGAAAAAGAGGTCGCAAGGAAGGGGACAAAATTGTGAAGGGTGAAGGAAAAGAGGAAAACAGAAGGAGGAGAGAAAGAGGAAGTAGGAGAGGAAAATTCTCTAAACATTTATAGAGAAAAAGATGTCGCAAGGAAGGGGACAAAACTGTGAAGGGTGAAGGAAAAGAGGAAAACAGAAGGAGGAGAGAAAGAGGAAGGAGGAGAGAAAAATTCTCTAAACATTTATAGAGAAAAAGATGTCGCAAGAAAGGGGACAAAACTGTGAAGGGTGAAGGAAAAGAGGAAAACAGAAGGAGGAGAGAAAGAGGAAGGAGGAGAGAAAAATTCTCTAAACATTTATAGAGAAAAAGAGATCGCAAGGAAGGGGACAAAATTGTGAAAGGTGAAGGAAAAGAGGAAAACAGAAGGAGGAGAGAAAGAGGAATGAGGAGAGGAAAATTCTCTAAACGTTTATAGAGAAAAAGAGGTCGCAAGGAAGGGGACAAAATTGTGAAGGGTGAAGAAAGAGAGGAAAACAGAAGGAGGAGAGGAAAATTCTCTAAACATTTATAGAGAAAAAGAGGTCGCAAGGAAGGGGACAAAATTGTGAAGGGTGAAGGAAATGAGGAAAACAGAAGGAGGAGAGAAAGAGGAAGGAGGAGAGGAAAATTCTCTAAACATTTATAGAGAAAAAGAGATCGCAAGGAAGGGGACAAAATTGTGAAGGGTGAAGAAAGAGAGGGAAACAGAAGTAGGAGAGGAAAATTCTCTAAACATTTATAGAGAAAAAGAGGTCGCAAGGAAGGGGACAAAATTGTGAAGGGTGAAGGAAAAGAGGAAAACAGAAGGAGGAGAGAAAGAGGAAGTAGGAGAGGAAAATTCTCTAAACATTTATAGAGAAAAAGATGTCGCAAGGAAGGGGACAAAACTGTGAAGGGTGAAGGAAAAGAGGAAAACAGAAGGAGGAGAGAAAGAGGAAGGAGGAGAGAAAAATTCTCTAAACATTTATAGAGAAAAAGATGTCGCATGAAAGGGGACAAAACTGTGAAGGGTGAAGGAAAAGAGGAAAACAGAAGGAGGAGAGAAAGAGGAAGGAGGAGAGAAAAATTCTCTAAACATTTATAGAGAAAAAGAGATCGCAAGGAAGGGGACAAAATTGTGAAAGGTGAAGGAAAAGAGGAAAACAGAAGGAGGAGAGAAAGAGGAAGGAGGAGAGAAAAATTCTCTAAACGTTTATAGAGAAAAAGCGGTCGCAAGGAAGGGGACAAAATTGTGAAGGGTGAAGAAAGAGAGGAAAACAGAAGGAGGAGAGGAAAATTCTCTAAACATTTATAGAGAAAAAGAGATCGCAAGGAAGGGGACAAAATTGTGAAGGATGAAGAAAGAGAGGAAAACAGAAGTAGGAGAGGAAAATTCTCTAAACATTTATAGAGAAAAAGAGGTCGCAAGGAAGGGGACAAAATTGTGAAGGGTGAAGGAAAAGAGGAAAACAGAAGAAGGCGAGAAAGAGGAAGTAGGAGAGGAAAATTCTCTAAACATTTATAGAGAAAAAGATGTCGCAAGAAAGGGGACAAAACTGTGAAGGGTGAAGGAAAAGAGGAAAACAGAAGGAGGAGAGAAAGAGGAAGGAGGAGAGAAAAGTTCTCTAAACATTTATAGAGAAAAAGAGATCGCAAGGAAGGGGACAAAATTGTGAAGGGTGAAGAAAGAGAGGAAAACAGAAGGAGGAGAGGAAAATTCTCTAAACATTTATAGAGAAAAAGAGGTCGCAAGGAAGGGGACAAAATTGTGAAGGGTGAAGGAAAAGAGGAAAAAAGAAGGAGGAGAGAAAGAGGAAGGAGGAGAGGAAAATTCTCTAAACATTTATAGAGAAAAAGAGATCGCAAGGAAGGGGACAAAATTGTGAAGGGTGAAGAAAGAGAGGAAAACAGAAGGAGGAGAGGAAAATTCTCTAAACATTTATAGAGAAGAAAAGATCGCAAGGAAGGGGACAAAATTGTGAAAGATGAAGGAAAAGAGGAAAACAGAAGGAGGAGAGAAAGAGGAAGGAGGAGAGAAAAATTCTCTAAACGTTTATAGAGAAAAAGAGGTCGCAAGGAAGGGGACAAAATTGTGAAGGGTGAAGAAAGAGAGGAAAACAGAAGTAGGAGAGGAAAATTCTCTAAACATTTATAGAGAAAAAGAGGTCGCAAGGAAGGGGACAAAATTGTGAAGGGTGAAGGAAAAGAGGAAAACAGAAGGAGGAGAGAAAGAGGAAGGAGGAGAGGAAAATTCTCTAAACATTTATAGAGAAAAAGAGATCGCAAGGAAGGGGACAAAATTGTGAAGGGTGAAGAAAGAGAGGAAAACAGAAGTAGGAGAGGAAAATTCTCTAAACATTTATAGAGAAAAAGAGGTCGCAAGGAAAGGGACAAAATTGTGAAAGGTGAAGGAAAAGAGGAAAACAGAAGGAGGAGAGAAAGAGGAAGGAGGAGAGGAAAATTCTCTAAACGTTTATAGAGAAAAAGAGGTCGCAAGGAAGGGGACAAAATTGTGAAGGGTAAAGAAAGAGAGGAAAATAGAAGGAGGAGAGAAATAGGAAGGAGGAGCGGAAAATTCTCTATAGAGAAAGAGAGGTCGCAAGGAAGGGGACAAAATTGTGAAGGGTAAAGAAAGAGAGGAAAACAGAAGGAGGAGAGGAAAATTCTCTAAACATTTATAGAGAAAAAGAGGTCGCAAGGAAAGGGACAAAATTGTGAAGGGTGAAGAAAGAGAGGAAAACAGAAGGAGGAGAGGAAAATTCTGTAAACATTTATAGAGAAAAAGAGATCGCAAGGAAGGGGACAAAATTGTGAAAGGTGAAGGAATAGAGGAAAACAGAAGGAGGAGAGAAAGAGGAAGGAGGAGAGGAAAATTCTCTAAACGTTTATAGAGAAAAAGAGGTCGCAAGGAAGGGGACAAAATTGTGAAGGGTAAAGAAAGAGAGGAAAATAGAAGGAGGAGAGAAATAGGAAGGAGGAGCGGAAAATTCTCTATAGAGAAAGAGAGGTCGCAAGGAAGGGGACAAAATTGTGAAGGGTGAAGGAAAAGAGGAAAACAGAAGGAGGAGAGAAAGAGGAAGGAGGAGAGGAAAATTCTCTAAACATTTATAGAGAAAAAGAGATCGCAAGGAAGGGGACAAAATTGTGAAGGGTGAAGAAAGAGAGGAAAACAGAAGTAGGAGAGGAAAATTCTCTTAACATTTATAGAGAAAAAGAGGTCGCAAGGAAAGGGACAAAATTGTGAAAGGTGAAGGAAAAGAGGAAAACAGAAGGAGGAGAGAAAGAGGAAGGAGGAGAGGAAAATTCTCTAAACGTTTATAGAGAAAAAGAGGTCGCAAGGAAGGCAACAAAATTGTGAAGGGTAAAGAAAGAGAGGAAAATAGAAGGAGGAGAGAAATAGGAAGGAGGAGCGGAAAATTCTCTATAGAGAAAGAGAGGTCGCAAGGAAGGGGACAAAATTGTGAAGGGTAAAGAAAGAGAGGAAAACAGAAGGAGGAGAGAAAAATTCTCTAAACATTTATAGAGAAAAAGAGGTCGCAAGGAAAGGGACAAAATTGTGAAGGGTGAAGAAAGAGAGGAAAACAGAAGGAGGAGAGGAAAATTCTGTAAACATTTATAGAGAAAATGATGTCGCAAGGAAAGGGACAAAATTGTGAAGGGTGAAGAAAGAGAGGAAAACAGAAGGAGGAGAGGAAAATTCTCTAAACATTTCTAGAGAAAAAGAGATCGCAAGGAAGGGGACAAAATTGTGAAAGGTGAAGGAATAGAGGAAAACAGAAGGAGGAGAGAAAGAGGAAGGAGGAGAGGAAAATTCTCTAAACGTTTATAGAGAAAAAGAGGTCGCAAGGAAGGGGACAAAATTGTGAAGGGTGAAGAAAGAGAGGAAAAGAGAAAGAGGAAAGGAAAATTCTCTAAACATTTATAGAGAAAAAGAGGTCGCAAAGAAGGGGACAAAATTTTGAAGGGTGAAGAAAGAGAGGAAAACAGAAGGAGGAGAGGAAAATTCTCTAAACATTTATAGAGAAAAAGAGGTCGCAAGGAAGGGGACAAAATTGTGAAGGGTGAAGAAAGAGAGGAAAACAGAAGGAGGAGAGGAAAATTCTCTAAACATTTATAGAGAAAAAGAGATCGCAAGGAAGGGGACAAAATTGTGAAAGGTGAAGGAAAAGAGGAAAACAGAAGGAGGAGAGAAAGAGGAATGAGGAGAGGAAAATTCTCTAAACGTTTATAGAGAAAAAGAGGTCGCAAGGAAGGGGACAAAATTGTGAAGGGTGAAGAAAGAGAGGAAAACAGAAGGAGGAGATGAAAATTCTCTAAACATTTATAGAGAAAAAGAGATCGCAAGGAAGGGGACAAAATTGTGAAGGGTGAAGAAAGAGAGGAAAACAGAAGGAGGAGAGGAAAATTCTCTAAACATTTATAGAGAAAAAGAGATCGCAAAGAAGGGGACAAAATTGTGAAAGGTGAAGGAAAAGAGGAAAACAGAAGGAGGAGAGAAAGAGGAAGGAGGAGAGGAAAATTCTCTAAACGTTTATAGAGAAAAAGAGGTCGCAAGGACGGGGACAAAACTGTGAAGGGTGAAGAAAGAGAGGAAAACAGAAGGAGGAGAGGAAAATTCTCCAAACATTTATAGAGAAAAAGAGATCGCAAGGAAGGGGACAAAATTGTGAAGGGTGAAGAAAGAGAGGAAAATAGAAGGAGGAGAGGAAAATTCTCTAAACATTTATAGAGAAAAAGAGATCGCAAGGAAGGGGACAAAATTGTGAAAGGTGAAGGAAAAGAGGAAAACAGAAGGAGGAGAGAAAGAGGAAGGAGGAGAGGAAAATTCTCTAAACGTTTATAGAGAAAAAGAGGTCGCAAGGACGGGGACAAAATTGTGAAGGGTGAAGAAAGAGAGGAAAACAGAAGGAGGAGAGGAAAATTCTCTAAACATTTATAGAGAAAAAGAGATCGCAAGGAAGGGGACAAAATTGTGAAGGGTGAAGAAAGAGAGGAAAATAGAAGGAGGAGAGGCAGGAGGTGAGAAACATTTTTTAGTAGACAAAAGAGACGAGGGATGGCGGGAGGCCAGAAGTAAGGAGGAGAGAAAGATGAGAAAAACAGGAATGAAATAGAGGAATATTTTCTAAACACTATAGAGAAAAGAAAAAAGGATGAGAGAAGACGGAGTTAGAAGGAAAGGTGCACATGGAAAAAAGAGAGGAAGAGCGTAGGAAAAGTGAAAGTAGCAAAATGTCAGGATGAAGAAGAAGCGTGGGGAAACAACGCAGTTGGAGATCGCGGAGATACATCTGTGATAAGGAGACATCATATTACGGAGGGCGTCGAAATAGTTCTTGACACATGTCTGTAGGTTTGTACTCGTTCCTGCGAATTTACGAGCTACAAGTTGTTTGAAAGTTTAACTAAACTTGTCATTACGCGTTAAGAACAAAGGCCGCATCATCATTTCTCTGTTCGCTGGAGGCGCACAAAGTTCGCTTTGCGAAATCTCTGCATTGTGGACATGGAACCTACTAAAGACGAGGAAAGATTTTGCATTTTCAGCTTGGACGCGACGCTAAAAATATTCATGCCGATTTATCACAAGTATATTGGGATCATGCTTGTTCGTGTGGCACTGTTACGGGATGGATGCGAGGATTCAGAGGAGGATGGTATAGCTTCGAAAACTTCTCTCGTACAGGAAGACCGAAGGATGGCGTGAACGAGAGAACCATCGCTGCTGTTCGTGATCTCATTAAGGAAAACCCACACATCACAGTTCAGGAAATAAGTTTAGATGTCAGTGTGGATGCAATTATTTATCAACATTTAAAGTTCCAAAAGATCTGTGCCAAATGGGTATTCCACAAGCTGACAGAATAGCGAAAAGGGCTAGAGTCGACTCGTGCAAAGAGATTCTTCCAATGTTTGAACCTAGTGACCTCAAACGATTAACAGACATTGTCACAGGTGATGAGACGTGGTTTTATTACTATATAATTCCCAGAAAGATCGACAACTATGTTTGAGTTGCGGAACATGAACCGCGGCCCCAAATGTTCCGACAAGATTTTCGTTCAAGGAAGAGAATATTCACCTTTTTTTTTTTGATTCGCAAGGAGTGGTAGCCGAGGACACCTTACCTGAAAAAATGACTATAAATGGCCAATACTACTACACCAACATTTTTTTGCCCAATATGGTTAAGGAGATGAAGGAGCAGGGAAGGATTCTCCTTCTTCATGACAATGCCAGAAATCCCGCCAAGTTATGGCCTCTCTGGAGCAGGAATATATCAAACAGCTAACCCATCCTGCATGTTCAACCCGATCTTGCACCATGCGCGTTTTGGTTGTTTCCGAAAATTAAAAAGGAACTTGCTGGGAAGCCTTTTTCAAGGAGGGTGCAAGACCTTGCAAAATGAGTTGCGAAGTATTCCCCAACAGGAGTAGCAGAATGCGTTCCGAAATTGGCATAGACGTCTGCAACTTTGTATAGATGCTGGAGGGGAGTTCTTTCGAGGAGAGTAAAAGGTTCATTGAGGTAAGTGTAACGATTCTTTGTTCTGCAGATGCACGTGAAGAACTTTTTGAACGCCCTTCGTATAACACTGAATGTATTTTGTTAAAAAAAAATGAGATTAATTTGATGGCCAATTACAAAATAATATATATATATTGTAACGATTATTTTGTAATTTAGGCTATCAAAACTTGTTATGAAAGGAATATTATGGCTGAGCCTTTGTTGATATTTTCTCAGCTAATCCTTCGGTGAGATACCGGGGGACTTGGAAAGCTCGCCGTCCGTCGAATCGGATGTTAAACCATTACACATTAAAGAACGCTTTGGATGGCCCAAGGGGGGAGATTTCCACTCTTGACAACGATACGTGGATCCCTTACCCACCTTTGACATTTTGGGGTCCTTGTGACCTGTCCATTTGGCCATTTCTGTTCACAAAGGTGACTTTCAGGGGTAAAAACTTCTCAACGTCCGACATTTTGTTCATTTATAAAGATTTTCTATTTCATCTGAAGAAAGATTTTCAGTTGCAGAAATTGTTGAGTGAAATGCTTCGTTTTCAGGTTTTAATCAGTTAATTGGCGTTATCTGCTGTTTACTGATGTTGTGTTAATTAGTGTATTTGTTGTTATTGTAATGTTAGGTTGATGTATTGAGATGAATCATTTCGTATATTGCTGATTATATGAAAAAGTGCGAAATTTACTGTAATAAGCTTGAAATTGTGAAAAAAAAAAAACTTGTTTAGTGAAGGGCCAAGGAAAATATTTTGATTCAATGGAAAATATTTTGTAGGCGCTACCTGCTGATTTCAATTCCCAGGTTCGAGTCCTCACTGCGCCTGCGTTGATAATTTTCTCTGCTGACCTTCATGGTGAGAAAGGGGTTATAAGTGAACTTGAAAAGGCCGCCGTTTGTCTGATGGGACGTTAAGCCGTGGCCCCGTGTGCAAGAGATCCATACCTTGTGGACATTACAGAATCGATGGCCTTGACGGGATGATCCCTCTCCTAACAGTTGTCCTGTGGGTCCCCTTCTCCAACTTTCTCTGAGCCCTTGGGGTCCTTGTGACGTGGTCATATAGCCCATTATGTACAAAAGAAAGTGCCGATCAGAGATAAAGGAATTGAAAAGAATGAAAATCCTAAATAAATAGCCAGTGACGTAATATCGGCGGCTACTTTAATAGCACGTCTCTGCCCTGTCTTTTGTTATAGCAACAAGTTCATGGAGAAATATTTCTGTGATTGGCAAAGAAACCTCCTCTTGCCTTGATTGATTTCAGTAACACATTTCCACTGGCTTAGAAACGGATAGAAATGTCATCCATGGAACGAAAGAGAAGATTGAAATAATTCAAAACAAATCCTTTGATAAGATCAGAGGTAATGTTCTTCTTGACATGTACTCGTGAAATATTTTGTATTTTTACATATGTCATTGTTTCACGTGTTATTTTTACATTTGTTTTTGTCGTTTATATCTTTCACAATTGTTGCTCTACTTTTCTGCGAGTATCGTCCTCATGCCTTTTGTTGTTCGTATTTCAAATTTTGATTCCAGGTTCCATATTCTTCAGCTTTTCTGTTGTGTTTTGTTTGATGCATTATAGCCTCAGTTACTGATGCGCCATAAAACAGCAATCAAACTCTTCCCTCATTCACCCTCCCCCCTACACACACACAAATGGGAGAGTCTGTAATTCGAACCTTTTGTTACAGAAAGTTTTCAGTCGACATTAAAATATCGTTTCATTCTGTTTCTCATCGGATTTACTCGACACAAACTAAAAGCGTCGATTTCGTTCAAGTAGGAAATTTTTTTGCTCAATTGCAACGCACAGAAAAATTAAAAGGCTCAATTTTTTTCTGGTGGATATGGAACGATAGTTTTCAAACATAAAATGGTTTTGTTACTTTCCAGATTTAGACTTTCTAATGGTAGAAACTGTAATTAGTGGAAGATTCTGAACTACTTTATTATTATTTCTCTAACCGAAGAAGAATTTTCCATTGATCACTTAAGACAGCATAAAATTTACGTTTTCCCACCCCTGGTGTAAGGAGGATAATTGGACATACTTTGCGTGCCTTGACAGCAATATCCATATTTAAAGTTTCCAGCAGGGAGAGGATATTTCCAATAATTGTTCAGAAATTTTCAATTTTCCGTCATTATCGTTATTTCTCCATCGATGGATAATGAAATTTTTAAAATATTTCGGAAATCCGAATTCTGAAATCTTCTTAGTACGTATTTATCCGAAAGAGAATGTTTCGTTCATCTCCTCGCGATGAAGAATTTAATGTCAACAGAAAAAATGAAAGCAAGAGTTCAAATGCATCAGTTGTTGTTAGACTCATCCTAGTTCTGATTTCTATCAATGTTTATGCACTGTGATAATCCCTGCATGAGAAAAGAATTATCTTTGCAGATTCCTCATCAATAGGGTTTATTTTGTTGAATGATAGAGCAAATGAATTGCGGCTTCAGCAATATCTGAGTATGATGTCGAGCGAACAGATTAGTTTTGAAAGAAAAAGAGGAATTCTTACATCTCATAGGAAAGAAAAATCAAGCAGGCGTTTGAAGTATCGTGATCATGATTTACAGTTCACAATCTGAGTGCAACATCTAAACCATTTTTATTCAAAATTAAAAAACGAAAGGCGGAAGTTCGTCATTAACAATATTATCCATTTTGAATCAAACTTGTTCCGAATTCTAGTTAGCTAGAATCAGAGCAGGATCTAGGCTACAACCCCTCTTCAAAACTCTCTACCGAGCGATATCACTTCTTTAAATTCTAAAACAAAATTCAAAAATTGTATTACTCCACTCCTATTAGAATATTTGAAACCTTTGACCAACAACATCTCCTCACCCCTATTCCCACTCCCTATCTTTTTCCTTTGTCTGGATTATCCGCAATCTTTTTTCTTTTGCCTATTCATTCATTTAATTTTACTCTCTGTTGCCTTAAACCTTCTTTTTCTTCCCCCTGAATTTACTATGTTTTGTTTTATCATATTTCATATTATACGTTTGCTTCGTCTGTACAACTTATCATTTTGTTTATATGTATCAAAGAATTATGCAATTCCTGCAAATATGTTTGTAGTTTTGTACTATCATCAATATTTGTTTTTAATTTTTCAAATGTACTGGGGCATCAAGCCACTTGAACGTTTAAATTAATATCCAAAATTACCTATACCTTGGTTTTACTGTAACCCCCGGCATGAAATAAATTATTATTATTATTAATGCTAGTGAGGGTAATACATATTAAATAAATATCGAATTCGTTTATATTTAATGCTTTTTTCAAAAAAATTTTAAAGGCTTATAAAAAGGAGAGAGAAAAGTTATAATACATTAAAATCCAGTCCCTTTTGCCTCCTCTTTTATATTTTACCGGCTCGATTGAGTTTCTTCCCCCTCCCAATTTTCTAGATCCGGGCCTGGGTAGAATATTACAGCTCTGAAGTCGTAAAACGTATCCTTAGAAAAGAACGAAAAAAAAAATTATTAAGCACAGACAGAGAGGAAAGTCTGTTCCTTAAAGCAACTGGTGCACTGATTTATGGATTAGTCCATTGTAGCTCATAATGGTTAACGCACAGTTAAATTTTGCAGTCCTCAGTGACATTAAGCCATAATAATTAATGTTGCATGAAAGATTTTTACATAATGAAAGAAGATTTCAGTAACGAGCAATGTAATTTCCTCGGTCTCAAATCAGGTTGAACCACACCCTCTGTTACTGATGCGACGAAGAAGAAGAAGACAGCGTCAGTGGCTCAAATTCTTTTTTCTGGTTAATTCCAAGGATAAAGCGCAGAAGATTTCGCATTAACAGAAAGAGAACCGAAATTTATACACATGGTCTGCTTCATATAATGTCAGATGCCATCATCGCTATTTGCTTCTGTAATAGTTGCTGTAAAACATTATGGATCGTACCTGGTCTACTGGTTAGCCTTACCTGACTATTAAACCTGAAGGCCTGTCCTTCTATAGGTGTATGTTATGTTGTATGAGAAACCAGGATAAGCCCAATAGAGCTTCTAGATTATCTCTGTCCCTTTGTTTTTTACAAAAAACAACTAAAGTTAAACATAGCACAACTTATTTTTAAGCAATTCACTACGAACGTATAGCTGCAATTGCCAATATAATGTACTACTTGGAGACTGGTAGGAAACCCATTAGAGAGTTTTGCTAATGTGGCATAATCCTTTATGTTTAAAAGAGCCTAACAGTATGCTTCTCTTTTGCTAAGTGTGAGTTATGTGAAGATTTTATCAAGGCTTAGCTGTCCCGTGGCCGAGTGGCTATTCATCAAAGGGACCTGGGTTCGAGCCCCGGGTTAGGCATGGATATTTCTCTTTCTGCTTCTGAGGTCTCGCCTTCCTCACAGACCCTCTACTATGGCGCATCAACTGACAGGCTTTATTCATTTGGTTCATGAGATCGGTTCAATTGCATCTCCGGATTTCTTCCAAACCATATATTTCTCATCCCAAACGTTAATCTTTTTCTAAAATCATTCTGACTTTAAAGTCATCTTTTGTGTCTCAGATCGTTGGAGAAAGGATGACTCATCGATTGAACCGATTTTGGCAATCAACAGCTTTTGGTGGTATCTGCTGGGATTAAGATTCATTTTCTAATTCTCCATGCCGTGCAGTGAAAGCATCTGTTGGGGGGGGGGGGGTCCTGACTTCCCCTGCAGGAGCTTTTTCTGAAATGACGACGGATATTATTCACTGGGATGCTCCCAAGAAACTGAAATGACAGTTGGACTCGACCAGAGTTTAAGGGAGGAAAGGCAGAATGAGAAAAGGATTAAATTGGTAGCATTGAATGTAACTGATAGATCCTAAGGCAGACGAAAGGGAAGAATCCATCCCTTGTCTGCATTAGAATCCAGGGGAGGGGAAGTCGAAGAAAATCATTGTATTTAAGGTTTCGTTTCTTGACCCTGATGCTTCTCATGTGATCATTTCCTGCTTTCATCTCTTCCGATGATAAAGACGGCCATTTCGAAATACGAGCTCAACACCGAAAACGTACCTCAGGATTTATTTTCGGGGAGGAAGGTGGGGGTGGGGGGGGGGCTTGAGTAATGTTTCCCATTTACTAAAATATTCCACGGGTTAAAAGCTTTCCCCAGGTTAAAATGATATTCTATATGGAGTAGAATTTTATAGGTGTTTTTTAAATCTATTTTTAGTGTAGGGTATATACTATGGGGCTAAGATACGATCCAAAGCCAACTGTTTTATATTTCAAAGCACGTAGACAAGTTTGAGATTTCATATAAGAGGACCAGATATTGGGAAGGAGGGAGGAGGGGGGGGTGTCCGAACCACCTTGTCCTGCCCCCTGGATACGTGCCTGCTCAAAGCATGCAACATGGCAGACTGGTGATCAGCAAATGGAAATCCAATTATGCGAGCTCTTAAAGTTTTCGCCATTTGCTCGCGCCTTTCTCTCGGCGGCGAGAGCAATTGGGAAAAGTTGCTTTCCATTTAATAAAACTCGTTTCGGCTAATTTGAATTCCAGAACCGAATCGTAATTTTTTGAAAATTATCCGTTCCATTTCATGTCGACATCCAGATCCTTTGAATAATTTCCGTTCTCCTGAAGATGCGAACGTTTTCGGTTTTTCATCTTCATTTTCAAATATCGCTTCTCATTCGGAGAAATGAAACGATCGGGTCCTATCAACGATCACGCTGAGAGACCTGAAGCAAGAGAGGCGCCATCTGCCGGGGATCGTCACAATTCATCAGATGCAAGCGATCCGATCTCTTGAAGGGAGGAAAGAGAGATCATCATTTGTAGAAGGATGATTTTGGAATGGAGAAGTGGAATTACGTATAAATATAATCTTAGTTTTAGATGATAAGCAAGATGAGACGACGCATCCTCATCATTCTTGAAAATGCTAACTTTTAACGCAGATGGAGATTTTAAAAAAAACATACACAAATTTGGTTTACTTCTTTTGGTTCATATCGAGTCATAAAGAATATTTCATTTTTTTTTCACTTTTCTTTTGAATGGGAATTTCGAAGTAGTATTTTTCGTGAGACATGAATCGAATGAAGACTTACCTCAGAAGAGTTTTTTCTGTCTCCAGGTCAGCTTTGAAATGACATTGCTTCAAAAAGATGATTCCTCCGCATCACATGAATGAGATAAATATCCTCAATGAAGAAGAGCAGAATTCTTCTCAGTGTGCGAACGTTCACCCGATCGGAGCACTTAAGAAGAGGATCGGAATGAATCTTAAGAGATCGGCGAGCCCGAAGTGGACGACAGAGATCGAGCCTCGAGCTCCCCAGAGGCGGCGCCTGTGCCCAACCCGTCACTTCTCACTCCACGGAGAGGATCGACGGCGCACGTGACAGCGATGGGACGACTGGCAGGGCGCGAGGGGTTTCGCGCCACAGCGCTGACGTAATCGGTTGGTGTATAAACACGTGCAGCATCCGAGGCCTCGCCGCCGCAGTGGAAACGGAAGGGATGCAAGAGATGGGAGACGGAGGAGCAAAGTCCGGCATTATCTGTCACGTGATCGGGACGATCGGTCAGAAGGACTGTCAGTTGGGGGTTCAGAGTGCTGGCTGGGCCCTCGTCTTCGCTTCATGGCGACACGTGAGCTCAACTCAGAGAGACAAAAAAGCATTTTTTTTCGTCACAAATGAATGATGCTACTTCCTAGCTTGAAACTTGAAATAAGTAAGAGGAGTTTGATTTTATTTTGATGTCCTTTTATCCATATTGGGTAAAGTCTTTTAAACAATTGGACCTTCAATTTGAAACTTGAAACAGAAGAAAACGAGTCTCCAGTAACAGACATATTTTTTCGTACTTGAGTCATATTTAACTTAATTGAGTGTCACTTTATTTATTCTTTCAATATGAAAACTTTTGTTGTCATTGTTCTGACCTTTCTATACTAATTAAATTCTGCTTGCCAAAAGAATACGACCGAAGTGTTGACCTCACACATGAATCTTTTTTTAAGGTTTCACTTTGGACATTTTCTTTGCCACTCGAACGGAAATGAAAAATAATGATCTCTTTTCGCAATTCATCTGAGAGGGTTGCGTCATTTATGGTAGACTTTGGAAGCAAATGACATGGCCAGATAAATGAGGAGGGGAAATGTATCTCAATAGATCTTTAAGCTAAACTGCATCCGAAAGAAAATTAGAGAATATTCCTTTTTAAAGTTCCAATCAAAGTTGTTTCTCTTCTTTGTAATATTGATATTTTTTTACCATTTTGTGAAGTACTGGCAAGGATTCATTTCGGAAAGATATAAAAATAGCTCACCTGAGGGAAAGTTTAAATCCGGGTCACCTGCCGATAGCTGCGAGGGAGAAATTGATTCTCTTTCTTATGTTTTTAACGCCCTGACGTACTTCACGTGCCTCACAAAGCCCCTCCCCCTCCCCTGCAGTTGTTTACTTCTCAGTGCATGCCGAGCACGTGCAGAAGTTGCGACCCAAACAAGAAATGAAAGCTCGGCACGTGCAACATCCAAAGAGCGCCTGCAAAGCGCCGACAATGCCTCGGAGTTCCTTTCAACAGCAGATGAGCAGAGGGGAGGAGATTCCCTTTTCTGATTCCTTTTTCTGATCTTCTCTCGAACGGAACAGAGAAGGATTCTGATTTCGGCAGCAAAAAAAAAAAGGGGGGGGGGGCAGGATCATATTTGGAACTGATTAGTGAAATGAATCGCCAGCTTAAAATGATTTAGCTGACGACAGACATGCTTGGAGAACTAAATTGCACGGTCTGGTTGGACCTCCGCAGCCCATGGCTCTTGAGGATGATGATGATGATATGTAAATTCATTTGTAATAGTTCTCTTTAACAAAATCAGATATCTCACTGGAGTTAATACTCGTCTGTGGGATAATAACACTAACATTTAAATACACTGGTTTCCATAAATTAAGGATAATCCCAATGTTAAGTCAATGGGAAGCTAACGTCAAAGTATAACTTTAAAATAATTTTTTTTGTTTTGAAAAATGCAATTGCAGATAAAGATCTCAATCAAATAAATCAATATTTCGATTTTCAACAATATTCGTTCAGTACTTAATGAGTTATGGAAGTTTGAATATTTAACAACAGCAATGCCAGTCTTAAGAAACTTATACAAAACTGAAGAATAGTGAAAGAATTCTTTACTCAAAGTTATAAAATACAAACTTTTTTGTTAAACACTTTGATAAAATACTTATTACTAAGTTTTAATTAACTTCTAAAATCAATTTTTGTGGCTGGCATTGTCATCGCTAAATATTCAAACTTCCATAACTCATTAAATATTGAACGAATATTGTTGAAAATCGAGATATTGATTTATTTGATTGAGATCTTTATCTGCAATCACATTTTTCAAAACAAAAAAAAAAACTTATTTTATAAGTTATAGAACTTTGACGTTAGCTCCCCATTGACTTAACATAGGGATTATCGTTAATTTATGGAAACCAGTGTAATTTAAGTGGCTGCGCTTAGTAAATAAACATTCGATAAGTAGAGTTGCCCTTAGTTTGAAATATTAATAGTTATCTAAGATCTGAGATTGACAATTGATAAAACGAACCTTAACTGGTGACATCAGCTCATTACCTCTGAAATGTGCATAAACGGCTGGGGGGGGGGGGGGGGGTAATCACCCGCATCATGAGAATCCTTCACTGTCTTTAAGGTTACGCTCTATCACCACAACAACATTGCACATCCCTAAAAAAGGGTGACTTCAAAGGAATTCCGTTGCTATGATGCGGAGCTTTCCAAATTGCTCATTTGAGCAGTTCGTAGATCATTTCGGAGATTTCCCTCATTCAACCGTCTTTCGATTCTGAAGAATCATCTCCAATGATTAATAATGATGATTTTGATGAAGATGCGTTACACCGGGAAAAATGGTTGACAAAAAACAGTTAAATGGTGAATGCCTAATCGATTGATGAAGAGATCTCAATACTCGCCCAGTTGCGACTCTTCTTTGCATGAATAGGAAGCTTAATCAATTGAGAGTTATCGAAGATTTAAAAAATACCACAATTGTTCATTAGTGAAGATATCGTCTGAAAACCGGTGACCTCATTGGATCATGAAAAGTGCTTGCTTTGGACTTCCACATTTCTCACTAGAAAAAAAAGCTTCAAAATCATCTTTATAAAGATAAATGTTTGAATGGAGATGGAAGTTTCAGCTCCCTCTGCCGTAAAGATAAAGGAAAGTTTCGAGAAACGATTTCAAAAATGACAGAAATAAAGCCTGCAATGCAAACGATCGGCTGCAAGCACGTGACGTAGTTGTTACGGCGCTAATACCCTCTGCGCGGAAGCAGTGCGCATTCACTAGACGCAGACGTCTAACTGTCGAAGCTAGACATCAACCCTTTCGTCACTTGACCCTTGGAGTCAGTTGTTCCTTGGCAGCCGGCGACCTCCTCCGAAGGGTCAACGAGATGCTGCAAGAGAGAGAGGGAGCAGAAAGTGCGCCGCTCTCAGCTCCTGCTTTGGGAGGGAGCAGAAGGGAACGAAATCACGGTTCCAGAATCCGAGGCAAAAGAAGTGTCCTTTCGATGCTCCAGCAGTTCTCCGACTTATTTAACATTTCTTGCTAATTGGACAAAAGCGATGGGCAATAAAGATCGGCAATCCAAGTAAATAATGCAAGAGGTTTATTTCTGTTCATTCAGCATTTTTTGCTTTAAGAGATAAACGAAAAATTGTTGTTTTGGTTGGACAGGTTCTTACAAAATGTTATTATTCGTATTTTCCGAAATTTTCATTACTTTCAATTTTCACCATTAGACGGCGCTAGAATTTGTCAAGATATTTAAATTTTTGTCTCCTTTATTTTCACATTCACGTTCTTCTTTAAGCCGTAAGAGTGGTGACTTCTAGTTGTTTGGAACTAGCACAATCCAGGAAGGTTTAAGCATCCTAAATCGAGTCTTGTTGTTTCGAATATCTCTTGTTACTCCACACAGAGGTAGCATTTTTTTTTCAGAAATCCTTTATCTGCTCTTCCTCGACTTGACCTATTGACCTTGATGAAACGAATCTCGAGACGCGAAGTGTGTCACGAGGGACTCAGTTGTTCCTTTTCGAGATGTGGGCTATCTCCTATCCTTCACCTCTTTCCAACGAGACGAACCCAGATTGCCAAAAAACACATTCCAGATGAAGGTGACCCTTCCGTGCCCTCGTTCCTTCCTTTTCGATCCCATTCAGTCATTCCTTGCAGCCATTCCTCATCCGATGCCCGATTCTTCCATTTGCAAAGCAGTCAAGATTCGCTGATTTTTTTTTTTTCATTTCAGTGATTAGTTTATTATTTAGGAATGCATCGTAGTTTCAGAAGTATAGTTTGAATGCGAAAATAATAACATCTAAAATGATACCAAGGTTTAACTTATCGGACAGGCAGCACAGAATTTTACTTTTATAATGCAAGAAATGTAATTATAGAATGAAACTCTGAATTCCTGTATTCTAACATGTGCGATGGCATTCCTATTTGAAGATTGTTTTGCTTTACCCCTGAGCGACACTTTTAAGCACAATGGGCTAAATGACCAAGTCACAAAGGCTCCATAGGAGAGCTGTTAAGGGAGATGGAAACCTGCAGTAAAGACTAGCGCGTCCTTTAAACGTGCACAGGATGCAGTTCTCCTGCCCATCTCTCTCCATCCGACCCACGCCTATCGGTGTCACCTTTCTCACTGAAGGCGTGGAGGGGATTCAATGGAAATGCCTATTTCAAGGTGGAATGACGTAGAAAGTAAGGGCACCCATATCAAGGGGTGAAGAGATGCACATACATCCCATGGATCCCGCCAACAAATTTGAATATTTTCCCAGACGTTGTCATAACAACCGAGCGGATTATAGAAAGGAAGACCTTGGTTCAAATATTAGATAAGTTTTCATTCTTTTGAAGTAATCTTTGTCTGTCTGACGTGACCTTAAAGCGTTGGCGAGTGACTCGCATACTGAACATCGAGGCTGTTGTGCTTTTTACGTGGTAGTAATCCCCCCCCCCCCGTATAAGTGTTTCTTTTGCATGTTTTTATTTCTTGCTCATTAATGGTTGCGAGAAAGACGAAGCTGATGATCATGAAAAAGGGAAATTCTCCATGGAGTGCAAAAATTTCAAATATCTCAGCAACAGAAATTTATTTCTCATCTGTTTCTGGATTTAGCCAAATGTTTTAATAAATTAAAATGTTTAAATAAACTTTACAGATGAATGTGAGGATCGACCAGGGACAGTAGGTGTCCCCCCCCCCTCTTTCTTTCCGTAGCAACAGGAGAGGAAAGGTCAGTCCCTCCCCTCCTTCCACAAGAATTAGTTCTGCTGTGCTGATTGCACAAGCACAGCTGATAGCGAGGGCAGACGGGACAAAAGGAAGCTCCGTCTATGTAAAGAAGGGGTAAGAGCATGGGCGTCCGCAGAGGGGGCAAACGGGGCACTTGCTCCCCCCTGGGATCGAGTAAAAAATTCCACAAATTATAATCGTAACAATTTAAACGTAATTAATTTATATACATTATGTATGTAAATGGTAGCTAGGCGTAAACTGGAAGGAGAGCTGTGTACCAATCCCTAGTGATGATGCACAGAACCGGCCAGGTCTAGCACCTAACGTCCGACCCCGCCTTCTCGTGGTGCAGGCCGTTACTACCTTTGAAAAGAGATATTCTCTTTTGGAAGGGAACGGAAGGGGAGGGCAGCCAGTTCAGTATGGCCTACTGATCTGGTCATCTATGGCCACTTTTTTCTTTTTTTTTTCATTTTTTTCAACCCTGCTGAGGAGTGGTCAACTTCACAGGGTCCTGGTGCTGACCATTTATACCTACTAGACTGGACTTGTTTATGGATTTGAGCTTGATTATGGATCCTGGACTTGCTGCACTGGTGGGCCTCTGTTGAGGGAGAGTCTGCTGCTGTGTTTTCTGTTTGCTTCTGGGTTGCCAGCTCTAAGTGAACAGAGGCATGGGATACCTTATATCAGCTGGTGGATAATCCTAATCAGAGGCCATCGCAGGTACCTGAACCTTACTTAGCTAGTTGGGCATCGTCAAGCCTAAACTGGAGTAATGTGTCTCAGGCAGGCCATATGGCTCTTGAAAAAGTCCACTTGAAAAGGTGGTGCCTGAAGTTCCTACCAGCATCGGTGACTTCAGACTTTAGCGGAGGAGGAACAGGTCTTTGCCCCATGCCTGCGATCAGGGGGCTGTTTGATATTGTTGGCCCTACTAATCTCAATAAACCTAATTTCTTTAAAAATCCTACTAATCATTTTCTCTCTGCAGGAACGTGGAACGTGAGGACATTACATAGAGATTATTCTCTTGATGTCCTCATGCAGGAATTCCAGCGCTATAACCTAGATATTCTAGGCTTGCAAGAGACCAGATGGACAGGTAAAGGTGAGATACTTAAAAATAACTTTAAATTTCTCTTTACAGGGAGGGAGGATGGAAAGCATCACCAAGGCGTGGGTCTGCTGCTCAGCAGACATGCTAGTGATGCTCTTCTAGGATATGAGTGCATTAATGAAAGGTTTCTCACAGCAAAATTTCAGACAAGCATTAAACACTTGAATGTTATCTGCTGTTATGCTCCCACTGAGGATGCCAATGAGGATGAGAAGGATAGGTTTTACGGACAACTTCAGGATATTTTGAATTCTGTCAAGAAGGGAAATATTACCCTTGTTCTTGGTGACTTCAATGCCAAAGTTGGTACCGACTCTGACCTTTGGGGTGGAGTAATAGGCCCTTTTGGTATTGGTAGCTGCAATGGCAATGGGCAACGTCTCCTACAGGTAAGTAAACTCAATGGTTTCAGAATAACTAACACATATTACAAACACCGCGACATACATAAATACACATGGGTTTCACCTGATGGGTTGCATAGGAATATGATTGATTATATATTAATTAACAGCAAATGGGCTAGTTCTGTTAGAAATACCAGGGCATATAGGGGAGCTGAAATTGGATCTGACCATTACCTTGTTAAAAGTGTCTTGCAACTTAAACTTAAAAAGTGTTGTGCTAGGGTTAAAAAATTTACCTTTAATACTGAAGCTCTGAAAGACCCAGTTATAGCTAAAGCTTACCATGATAGGTTACTTAGTCATTATGACAGTCATGGTTTGCTTAATACTGAAGTTGAGGAAGAATGGGGCCATTTTAAACAGGCTTTTTTGGAAACTAACAGTACTCTTTTAGGGAAAAAGGAGCAGAGAAGGCAGAATTATTTAAGTGATAAAGCACTTGAGCTTATTTCAGAAAGAAGGAACTGCAGGAATATCCTTAATCAGTACCCTACTAGTCCTAATAGAAAGCATTACAAAGAACTTAATAAACGTGTAAAGGATCAGTTAGCTACTGATAAGAATCTTTGGCTTGATGGCCTGGCTGACAAAGCTGAGGAAGCAGTTAGACAGCACAACAGCAGAGAGCTGTACCAGATAGTTAATGTTTTGTGTGGTAGAAAACGAACAGGTATACAGGGATTGAAGGATAAACAAGGTAAGGTTATAGAAGGTGAGGATTCTGTCATAGCTAGGTGGGCTGAGCATTTCAGTGATGTTCTAAACAATGTGGTTAATTCTACTCCCATTGTTTTCAATAATGATAGATGCATTGTTGGCTTTAATGTTGGCCCTATAACACAATCTGAAGTTAGTTTGGCTATTTCTAAACTTAAACTTCATAAATCCCCAGGGGTGGATGAAATTACTACGGAAATGCTTAGAGCTGGGAATGTTTCAGGTACCACTTGGATGACTGAAATTTTGAATAACTTTTATGATAAAGGCATGGTTCCTAAAGATTTTACCAGAGCTATTGTTATCCCTATTTTCAAAAAAGGTGATCGCTGTTCTTGTGATAACTATAGGGGTATCAGCCTACTCTCTGTTCCAGGTAAAGTTCTTTCTATGATTGTGCTTAATAGAATTAAGAATCTGGTTGACAGGCAATTGCGTGATGAGCAATGTGGATTCAGAAGTGGTAAGGGATGTGTTAGGCTTCTAAATGGTAGCTAGGCGTAAACTGGAAGGAGAGCTGTGTACCAATCCCCAGTGATGATGCACAGAACCGGCCAGGTCTAGCACCTAATGTCCGACCCCGCCTTCTCGTGGTGCAGGCCGTTAGTACCTTTCAAAAGAGATATTCTCTTTTGGAAGGAAACGAAAGGGGAGGGCTGCCAGTTCAGTATGGCCTACTGATCTGGTCATCTATGCCACTTTTTTCCTTTTTTTTCAACCCTGCTGAGGAGTGGTCAACTTCACAGGGTCCTGGTGCTGACCATTTATACCTACTAGACTGGACTTGTTTATGGATTTGAGCTTGATTATGGATCCTGGACTTGCTGCATTGGTGGGCCTCTGTTGAGGGAGAGTCTGCCGCTGTGTTTTCTGTTTGCTTCTGGGTTGCCAGCTCTAAGTGAACAGAGGCATGGGATACCTTATATCAGCTGGTGGATAATCCTAATCAGAGGCCATCGCAGGTACCTGAACCTTACTTAGCTAGTTGGGCATCGTCAAGCCTAAACTGGAGTAATGTGTCTCAGGCAGGCCATATGGTTCTTGAAAAAGTCCACTTGAAAAGGTGGTGCCTGAAGTTCCTACCAGCATCGGTGACTTCAGCCTTTAGCGGAGGAGGAACAGGTCTTTGCCCCATGCCTGCGATCAGGGGGCTGTTTGATATTGTTGGCCCTACCAATCTCAATAAACCTAATTTCTTTAAAAATCCTACTAATCATTTTCTCTCTGCAGGAACGTGGAACGTGAGGACATTACATAGAGATTATTTTCTTGATGTCCTCATGCAGGAATTCCAGCGCTATAACCTAGATATTCTAGGCTTGCAAGAGACCAGATGGACAGGTAAAGGTGAGATACTTAAAAATAACTTTAAATTTCTCTTTACAGGGAAGGAGGATGGAAAGCATCACCAAGGCGTATGTCTGCTGCTCAGCAGACATGCTAGTGATGCTCTTCTAGGATATGAGTGCATTAATGAAAGGTTTCTCACAGCAAAATTTCAGACAAGCATTAAACACTTGAATGTTATCTGCTGTTATGCCCCCACTGAGGATTCTGATGAGGTGAGAAGGATAGGTTTTACAGAGAACTTCAGGATATTTTGAATTCTGTCAAGAAAGGAAATATTACCCTTATTCTTGGTGACTTCAATGCCTAAGTTGGTACCGACTCTGACCTTTGGGCAGGAGTAATAGGCCCTTATGGTATTGGTAGCTGCAATGGCAATGGGCAACGTCTCCTACAGGTAAGAAACTAAATGGTTTCAGAATAACTAACACATATTACAAACACCGCGACATACATAAGTACACATGGGTTTCACCTGATGGGCTGCATAAGAATATGATTGATTATATATTAATTAACAGCAAATGGGCTAGTTCTGTTAGAAATACCAGGGCATATAGGGGAGCTGAAATTGGATCTGACCATTACCTTGTTAAAAGTGTCTTGTAACTTAAACTTAAAAAGTGTTGTGCTAGGGTTAAAAAATTTACCTTTAATACTGAAGCTCTGAAAGACCCAGTTATAGCTAAAGCTTACCATGATAGGTTACTTAGTCATTATGACAGTCATGGTTTGCTTAATACTGAAGTTGAGGAAGAATGGGGCCATTTTAAACAGGCTTTTTTGGAAACTAACAGTACTCTTTTAGGGAAAAAGGAGCAGAGGAGGCAGAATTATTTAAGTGATAAGTCACTTGAGCTTTTTTCAGAAAGAAGGAACTGCAGGAATGTCCTTAATCAGTACCCTACTAGTCCTAATAGAAAGCATTACAAAGAACTTAATAAACGTGTAAAGGATCAGTTAGCTACTGATAAGAATCTTTGGCTTGATGGCCTTGCTGACAAAGCTGAGGAAGCAATTAGACAGCACAACAGCAGAGAGCTGTACCAGATAGTTAATGTTTTGTGCGGTAGAAAACGAACAGGTATACAGGGATTGAAAGATAAACAAGGCAAGGTTATAGAAGGTGAGGATTCTGTCATGGCTAGGTGGGCTGAGCATTTCAGTGATGTTCTAAACAATGTGGTTAGTTCTACTCCCATTGTTTGCAATGATGATAGATGCATTGTTGGCTTTAATGTTGGCCCTATAACACAATCTGAAGTTAGTTTGGCTATTTCTAAACTTAAACTTCATAAATCCCCAGGGGTGGATGAAATTACTACGGAAATGCTTAGAGCTGGGAATGTTTCAGTTACCATTTGGATGACTGAAATTTTGAATAACTTTTATGTTAAAGGCATGGTTCCGAAAGAATTTACCAGAGCTATTATTATCCCTATTTTCAAAAAAGGTGATCGCAGTTCTTGTGATAACTATAGGGGTATCAGCCTACTCTCCGTTCCAGGTAAAGTTCTTTCCATGATTGTGCTTAATAGAATTAAGAATCTGGTTGACAGGCAATTGCGTGATGAGCAATGTGGATTCAGAAGTGGTAGGGGATGTGTAGATCAGATATTTTCACTTAGGCAGATTCTTGAGAAATGTTTAGAGTTTCAGAAACCTTTGGTTGCTAGCTTTGTTGATTTCAAAAAGGCTTTCGACTCTGTTGATCGTCATAATTTGTGGTTGATTGTGAAATCATATGGTATACCAGACAAGTTAGTTAACATAATGAAAGCTCTCTATAATAACACTGAGTCATGTGTGAGAGTTGGTAAGTCTTGTAGCAATTGGTTTAGCATTACTTCTGGTGTTCGACAAGGGTGCATTTTGTCTCCTTTTCTCTTTAGTTTGGTTGTTGATTATGTTATGCGAAATTCACTTCAAGGGAAAGCTTTTGGCCTTAAATGGGCTGGAGATACGAAAATTTCTGATTTAGATTATGCTGATGATTTAGCCCTTTTGGCAAATGATGTTGATGAGATGAACTCTTTCATTCGAACTATTGATGAGACTGGTAGTACAGTAGGTTTGGTTATAAACAGAGAGAAAACTAAAGTGATGAAAATTGGTCAGGCAGGTTGTGATTCAGTTAATCTGAATGGTTGCAGTCTTGAGCAGGTGTCACAGTTTAATTACCTTGGGAGCTGCGTAACTGATACTGGTGATGTGCGGCATGAGATTAACAGACGAATAGGTATTGCTGCCGGGACTTTTAAGAATCTATGGAGATTGTGGAGAAATAGGCGTATACACCTAAAGACTAAAATTAGACTGTATAATAGTTTGGTTCTTTCTAGGGTTAGTTATGGTAGTGAAACTTGGACGCTGTGTAAGCAAGACAACAGGAAACTAGATGCTTTTGATTCTAGATGCTTACGCAGTATCTTGGGTATTAGGTGGTTTAACTTTGTAACTAATGATGAGGTTAGGCAAAGGAGTCTGCAACCTCCTTTAAGCAGCATATTGTGCAGAGAGAGACTCCGTTGGTTTGGCCATGTTGCCCGTATGGATAATTATAGATTGGCGAATAGAGTTATGAACAGTGTGCCTAGAGGCCACAGAAGGAGGGGGAGACCTAGGATGCGGTGGGCAGACAATGTCAAACAGGACCTTGTTAGAATTGGTGTACAGTGGCCGGATGCAACAGATGTAGCTCAGGACAGATATGCTTGGAGAATTAAACTGCGCGGTCTGGTTGGACCTCCGTAGCCCATGGCTGCTTGATGATGATGATGATGATGATGATGATGATGATGATGATGATGATGATGATGATGATGATGATGATGAAGGGATGTGTGGATAAGATATTTTCACTTAGGCAGATTCTTGAGAAATGTTTAGAGTTTCAGAAACCTTTGGTTGCTAGCTTTGTTGATTTCAAAAAGGCTTTCGACTCTGTTGATCGTCATAATTTGTGGTTGATTGTGAAATCATATGGTATACCAGACAAGTTAGTTAACATAATGAAAGCTCTCTATAATAACACTGAGTCATGTGTGAGAGTTGGTAAGTCTTGTAGCAATTGGTTTAGCATTACTTCTGGTGTTCGACAAGGGTGCATTTTGTCTCCTTTTCTCTTTAGTTTGGTTGTTGATTCTGTTATGCGAAATTCACTTCAAGGGAAAGCTTTTGGCCTTAAATGGGCTGGAGATACGAAAATTTCTGATTTAGATTATGCTGATGATTTAGCCCTTTTGGCAAATGATGTTGATGAGATGAACTGAGCTGTTGATGAGACTGGTAGTAGAGTAGGTTTGGTTATAAACAGAAAGAAAACTAAAGTGACGAAAATTGGTCAGGCAGGTTGTGATTCAGTTAATCTGAATGGTTGCAGTCTTGAGCAGGTGTCACAGTTTAATTACCTTGGGAGCTACGTAACAGATACTGGTGATGTGCGGCATGGATTAACAGACGAATAGGTATTGCTGCCAGGACTTTTAAGAATCTATGGAGATTGTGGAGAAATAGGCGTATACACCTAAAGACTAAAATTAGACTGTATAATAGTTTGGTTCTTTCTAGGGTTAGTTATGGTAGTGAAACTTGGACGCTGTGTAAGCAAGATAACAGGAAACTAGATGCTTTTGATTCTAGATGCTTACGCAGTATCTTGGGTATTAGGTGGTTTAACTTTGTAACTAATGATGAGGTTAGGCAAAGGAGTCTGCAACCTCCTTTAAGCAGCATATTGTGCAGAGAGAGACGCCGCTGGTTTGGCCATGTTGCCCGTATGGATAATTATAGATTGGCGAATAGAGTTATGAACAGTGTGCCTAGAGGCCTCAGAAGGAGGGGGAGACCTAGGATGCGGTGGGCAGACAATGTCAAACAGGACCTTGTTAGAATTGGTGTACAGTGGCCGGATGCAGCAGATGTAGCTCAGGACAGATATGCTTGGAAGAATTAAACTGCGCGGTCTGGTTGGAACTCCGTAGCCCATGGCTGCTTGAGGATGATGATGATGATGATGATGTATGTGATTTTGTATTGATGCAATACTGTATTCTATAATCTACTTGTGAAAAAAAAACCCTAAAAAATTAAATAAAAATTTATTGATGGAATTATCTGTTTCCAAGCTTTGTCCCCCTTGGAAAATGTTCTGCGGACGCCATGGGTAAGAGGGTATAGTGAGCAGGCCTAAACTTTTCTCTATCCTGCTGTGTTATCTATCAAAGAAGGAAAGGAACTGGAGGTTTCGTCTGCTCTGTGCTCAGCGCGGGCGGGCGGCGCTAAGCACGAGCGCCAGGTATCGTTTTGAAACTAAGAGAAACCTGCGCAGAGAAGACTAATCCCTCGAACAAAAAGGAATAATTTTTTCGGAAACATGTACACATCGGAACATCCTGCATATTCACCCGATCTTGCACCATGCGCGTTTTGGTTGTTTCCGAAAATTAAAAAGGAACTTGCTGGGAAGCCTTTTTCAAGGAGGGTGCAAGACCTTTGCAAAATGAGTTGCGAATATTCTCCAACAGGAGTAGCAGCAAGCGTTCCGAAATTGGCATAGACGTCTGCAACTTTGTATAGATGCTGGAGGGGAGTTCTTTCGAGGAGAGTAAAAGGTTCATTGAGGTAAGTGTAACGATTCTTTGTTCTGCATGTCAAGAACTTTCGGAACGCCTCTCGTAATAAGGACAATTCATCCAGCATTCAAAACTTTTATCCTAATTTTAAATTTAGATGTAAGAAATATTTTATTAATTATCAAACTGTGAATCTCGAACAACTTGGAAGGGGCCCGCAAAACTTTGGTGGTTTTATACTTGCTGGTATTTTTAGTGATTCATTCATTTCACTTCACGAGAATTGGGTGGTCCTTCTTCAGGCTTACCCATTTGGTATTTTGTGGAGAAATATCTTTAATATTTAATAATTATAATTTTTTATATATATATTTTTCTTCAGATTATTTTTAAGTATTCTCTTTATCTTTTATTATGACCCTTTTTTGTATTTTTAGTTTTATAATATTTTTTTTGAGATTATTATTATATTTTTTTATTTTTATATTTTGCTTCAGGTAATTTTTTGAGTTCTCTTTTTTTATAACCCTTTTTTTGTATTTTTAGTTTTGTAATTTTTTTAAGAATTTTTTATTATATATATATTTTTTTAATTTTTTATAATTTATTCCATATATCTGTTTTTTTGAGAAAGTCAAGCAAGAAGCGAAAAAATTTTAATTTTGTAGAGAAAACAGAAAAATTAAGAATAGATTCCATATTATAATCCACAATTCCTATACTTTCAAGATTTTTATAAAATTGTTTTCTTTCAGACTTATATTTGTCACAATTTAAAAGGATGTGTGAATAGTTTTCAATCAAATTACATTTTAAACATTTTGGGGTATCAATTAGATTTAGATAAAATTTTGATTTATTTAAAAGTATGGTGTCGGTTCTTAATCGTAAAATGACTTTAACTTACTGTCTAGTAAAAGGTAAATTTTGAAAGTAATTAATTTTATTTGATAAATTAGATCTAAAATTTGGTTTGAAGAAAGACTGTAATTGGAAGTAGTTTTCACAGAAGGTAAATTCCAAATTTTTTATTTCTCTTTTGGTGAGAATAAAAAAATTATGAAGGGGAGTAATAATAGAATGTGCATGTGCAGATTTAGCAATTTTATCAACCTTCTCATTTTCTTGAATCCCCTCCAGCATCTATACAAAGTTGCAGACGTCTATGGAATCCATCTTAAGTGAATATGATTTTTATTAGCTTTTAGATTTTCAGTATTTAATTTAAGTATAGAATTAATATACAAGTTATATGATGAGTGAAAAGCTTCTTGTTTTAAAGATAAGATAGCTCCTTTAGAATCAGTAAGGATGACTATATGTCTATTCTTAACATTTTGTAAAATCCATTTAAATGAAGCAAAAACAGCATAAATTTCTGCATGTAGAATAGGAGTGTTAGAAGGTAATTTAAATGCCATTGAGGTTTTAAAGGATGGAATATATACAGCTGCAGTTGCAGAACCTGTATCTTGCAAATAAGATCCGTTAGTATAAATTTCTAAAAAGTTATTGAAATTTTCAATTTGAAAAGTATGGAATAGTTGAGTAATAGCCTCATTAGAGGTATTGTTTTTAGAATTTAATAGAGGTATATCAGTGTGAAATTCAGGTGGTTGATGACACCAGTCCGCGATGGGATCTGGTATATCTCCACGAAGATCTTTAGTAAATTTATTAAAGTATTGAAATATTAAATTGATTATCTTTTATTAGTTTATAGAATGGTAGTCTTTTAAATTTCAAATAAAAGGGGTGATCATGTAGTTTAAGATGCAGTTTAGCAAAATATTTCAAAATTAATATTATATGCCTTTTTGCAAAGGTAGGAAAGGCTGTTTCTGCCAAAAGAGCAAGAGTGGGACAGAATTTTGGCAGACCCAAAGAAATTTTTAGACATTTATTTTGTATAATATTTAATTTTTTCAATTTGTTTAAGCATGGTTTATCAATTAATTCTAATCCGTATTCCATTTTGGCTCTAATTAAATTTTGGTATAAGGTGATTAAAGTTTTTTGAGAAGATCTTTCTTTTTTGAAAGCAAAACATTTATAGACGTTTAAAAGTTTTGAGCCAGAATTGTATGCTTGATCCAAATGTGAGTTCCAAGAGAGTTTTGAATCTAAATGAAATCCAAGTAATTTACATTGAGTGACTTGAGAAATTAATTTAGAGTTAATTTTTAATGCAAATTTAGGATAAAAATTTTTTGATTTAAAAAAATGAATACAATAAGTTTTGTTTATGTTAATAGATAGGTTCCATTTTTCACAATATTTTATAAGTTTGTTGATTTGAACTTGAGTTTTTTCTTGTAAATTATATTCATTTTTTTCAGATGTCCAAAAAGTGAGATCAACTGCATAGCTAGTAAAAGTAAAGTTTCTATCAAAAATTTTTCGGATGTCAGATATATGTTAAATAAAATAGGGGAAAGAGTTGATCCTTGGGCTAAGCCCTGAGTAATGTTGTAAGTTTGAGAGGTAGTTGAATTTAATTTAACTCTTAATTTTCTGTTTTGTAAATTATTTGATAGAAATATTATTAAATTGCAATCTATTTTAGCTTTGCATAATTTGAGTATCAAACGTTCAATTGATCCTGCGTCAAACGCTTGTGAAAGGTCGACAGAAAGAGCCAAGAGATTTTTTTCTTTTTATTAGCAGCATAAATATCTGATAATAATAGAGAGATGCACTCTTTTGAAGAACGATATTTTCTAAATCCGAAAAATTTTTTCGGAAGTATTTTATTTTCCTCAATATGCCAATTTAATCTTTTGAAAATAATTTTTTCAAATAGTTTTAAGGTGTTTGGGCGAAGTAAAAATATAAAGTAAGGATATTGGGCGATATGAATTAATTTCGGTGGGAATTTTGTTTGGTTTCTGTATGAATATTATTAATATTTCTTCCCCTGAAGGGGGAATTTCACGTGTGGTCCAAATATGATTAAAGATTTTTAATAATTTTTCCTTCCAAAGAAGAGGAAGATTTTTAAATAATTTGTTGGAGATTTGGTCTGCTCCCGGAGCAGACTTAAAGTCAAGTTTGTTTATAGCTCTATCGAGCTATAGAAAAGTAAAAGGTAAATTAACATCTGTTTGTATTGTTTTCAAATTATTTATTTGTGTTTTTAAATAGGATTTTTGTTTAACGTCCAAGAAAGGAGCTGGTTGGACGATTTTAAGGTTCTGAGCAAAAATCTCTGCTCTTTGCTTAATAGTAAGATTATGTTGGATAGCATATTGAGCTATAGGAATATTTTGCTTTTTTTAATTTGTGATGCTTTTGAATATTTTCCATATATTCTGACCTGGAGAGCAGGTTGTTAATTGAGAGGTAAATTCTCTCCAGTCTTCTCGAAAAGAGGATTTTATTTTTTTTCTAACTTCTGCTTTAGTATTTTTAAAGTAATTAATATCTTGAAAATTCTTGGTTCTTTTGGCTTTATTCTCAACTTTTTTGCGAATGGCTACAAGTCTGTTCAAGTGCCAGAAGTTACGTTTTAGTTTTGGAATTTTGTTAATGATAGTTTTGAAAGCAGAGTCTGTTTTTTCTTTAATGAAGTTAAAAAAGTCATTGTAATTTAAATTATTAGGAGGTGTAATATGTTTAAGGATATTATTAAATGAAATCCAATCATTTAAAAAAATCTTTTGTTGGAATTTTACCTAGAGTTGAGAGGTTAAAAGTATGGGATGATGGTCACTGCCCCTAGTATCTGGTAGCAGTGACCATTTAAATTTATCAAAAAGTTCTGGAGAAATTAAAGTGAGGTCAATAATAGACCGATTGTTTGCCAAGTTTTCATGTGTAGTTTCTTTATTAATTAATAAAATTAAATTAGAATTAGAAATAAATTTACTTAAGTGAGTTCCCGCGGGGTTTGTAGTGTAGGAGTGCCATAAGGCATGATGGGAGTTAAAGTCACCAACGATAATTAATGGTTCAGTTAATGGTGCAAGAATTTCATTAAAGAATTTTTCATTAATTGCAATTCCAGGATTGTAGACATTTAAAATAGTAAAAGTAAAATCATTAATTAAAATTTTTAAAAATAAATAATATATAATAAATATCCCTTCAAGCAGCTGGTTGCCACAGAGGTCTGACAGGAGCCTGTCAGTTTATATGCCACAGTAGGAGTTCTGAGAGGATGGCAGGACCTCAGCAGAAAAACGACACACACATCCATGCCTAAATCCGGGGCTCGAACCCAGGTCCCTTAGATCAGTAGCCAAGCGTGCTAACCACTCGGCCACGGGACGGCCAGTTAAAATTTTTACCGCTAATAATTCTAAGTAATGTAAGTCATAATTTAAAGTTATTATTTTATGATTAATTTTTTTATGTATTATGAAACCAACACCATTACTACTATGTGGTGAAAAATGACAGTATGATAAAAAATTAGATATTTTAATGTTTTCTAGTTTTAATCCCCTGTAATGCGAAAATATTTACCTTTTGATATTTTGACATCAAGATGACTTCCTCGTTTTTGGAAATGATCCCCTACAGTTCCACTGTAAGAGGTTTATTTTATTCTGTCTTGAATTGTATGAGAATGTCGATTATTAGTATGCACACCTCTTCAGTTGGACAAATAAACTTCAACAAATGAAGAACCAGATCAATTAGTAAATTGATAGTGACATTTTCATCATGTAGCTGTTTAGCGATAGAACCTGGTGAAAGTGTATGCTTGACTTTATTGGTTTGTACACTTTTAGAATTAAGTCTTTTCTTTGTGATATTAGCATATGAAGGAACACTCGAAGGATCATTGATTATATGTGAAGTTTCTTTTTCATATACAGACAGATCTTTAGAAGTAGAAGGGCGAGACGTTACTTTATCTTTCCTGTCAACGCCAGCTACTTTTTTTCCTTTCCATCAAAGATTTTTTGTTTTGAATAAAATTAAAGCTATCCATTCCATATAGAAATTGAGAATTGTATATATTAGTTGTACGGAATCGATTATTTGAATCATCTTCAAAGTGTGGTTGATAGCAAGGATCAGAATCTTGAAATTGTCAGAAAACAATCTTGCAGAAGCAGACGGATTGAAACCTGCATTCATGCGGACCTGGGTGTGCACTTTATTTTCCCAGACTTGGCTTAGCTCTTTCTTGGCCTGTCTAAAGGCTGATGTCCAACTACATTGAAGCCAATGCTGAATGCGCATCGCTCTGCAGCCAATTTTTTTTTACACTACATCCATAGAATGTCACAAGGTGATCTTTTCCACAATTGGGGCATATGAAGTCTGTGTTTTTACAAATTTTATAGGAGTGGGACCCACTGCAACGTTTACATCTCACTCGGCTTCTACAGCCAGTGGCGACGTGGCCCCATCTCCAACAGTTACTGCAAATTGCAGGCGAGCCAAAGTGTTCTTTGACGAAAAAATGTGAGAATCCGATTGTAACTTCTCTTGGTAATTTGTTTTTATTTGAATAAATGACAACGTTTTCAGTGGGATGTTTAATATACCCGTCCTTGGCACTGTTAGGTAGATATCTAATCATTCGTCTCACTCTAAATATGTCATTTTCTTTGAGGCATTGCAACAGGTATTCATCGCTGTATTTAGTGTTGACATTTATGAGAAGGCCCATAGAGTGATCTTGATCTGGGAATCTGTATCCAACCTCTACTCCGAGAATATTGGTGATATTTTTTTAGGATATCCATGTCTGCTTCATTATCTGGGAATATTATGATGTCGCCTTTTCTAGTAAAACGTCCTTTGAGATCTTTGTCAAGAACATGGAAGAAGTAGTCAGTAACTTTCTCGTCGTCCAAATCAGCTAGTTTAGAATTCTCACTATAAAATATAATAGCTAAATCTGCTTTTTGTTTCTTTTTCTATGTGGTGGGGAGTCTGTATCTTCATTAATTGATGATCTTCCATCAGAGAGATTTTCATCTTCAAAAGAAGTGTTTAAGTTGTGAGATTTATCCAATTGTATAAAATGATTTTGGGCATCAAGTTCTTCAGCATTGTAATTCTTCTTGGTAGCATTGCATTGAGAGTCAAAGATTTCACTGCTCTCAAGTATGTCATTAAGATTTTCTTCAGAGTTTGATTTATGTTGGTTTGCCAATTGTGCTTTTTCGATATGTTGAGTTAACCTTTTTAGTTGGCTTTTTTCGGAGGTTTGATAGGAATCCCACTTGTACGTTTCATTTTGTTATTGGAATTAATTGGTTTTTTCTTTCCTCCCATTAGCATGTGAAGAAGTGAAGTCCACAGATGGAGGTTGGATCACACACAAGCTAAAATGGTGCAGCATTCATCATTCAAAGCATAAAACACAAAAACTCAGGAGCCAAAAAGAAAGGCGTCTTCAATTCTCACTAATTACATCGAGAATCGGTATTTTTAGTGAAAATGTTTTTGCAAATATGTGGGTCCTACATCATAGGGAAGGGGATCGCATGATTTTATCTACAATTCTAGCGGTAGCATATATTTTTTGCAATTCTGGGAAATTTTAGAACTTGTGCATTCATATCTCATAAGAGTATCACTGGGGTTCATGCCGAGAAGAAAACTTAATTCTTCAGATATATGCTATCATCCTGTCCTAAAAAAGAGCAATTTAAAATTATTATTTTTTATCTGCCCTTTACCTGCCCTTCTGGTTTCCTGCAAATTGAGAATGTTCAAGGTTATACTTTTGGAATTTGTTAGACGAGGTCCTTGCTTCTCCATCGCATCACCAACTGAAACAATTATGTACAACTGCCCTGCTAGCAGCTAGTAGAGATTCTCCATAATACGTGTAACTCGAAGCTCTATAATCTCTAAAATATGCGAAATGGAAGAATATGTGACTGAAGATAGCGATCAGATTCTAATCGATTTAAATCTTTATTTTCAGCACTATTCGTTCAGCGTTCAAATAGTTATGGAAGTTGGAATCTTTCCCAACGTAATGCGTGATAAGAATTCTGCTCAGAAATTAATTGAAACTTAAAGATAAGTATCGTTTCAAACCTATTTAGTAAAATAAATATAGATTTTAGAAGAGCAATTATTTTAATATTAGACTATTATTATAATTATTTTATAGAACAAGACAGTTTATTGTTAAATATTCCATCTTCTGGAAGTCTTTAAACACTGAACGAATATTGTTGAAAATCGAGATTTAAATCGATTTTATCATCAGTCCCATTTTCCCACTTAATGCATATTTTAGACGTTAGAGAGCTTCGAAATTAGATTCCCATTCCCATAAATGGAAATTCTCTAATATTTGGTAGGGAGCAGTGTATACCTTTATTTTCGATGACATTCTCATGTATTTAGTTCTTTGGCGTTCGTAGTACCAAGCGGATTTGGACATGGGTGGCCATCGTCCGTCTGAAGGTCAGAGCTCCTCTACCCACTGGGCAGCTCCACTTGCATTCCTCAATACTTGGAAAATGTAAGGGAAGGGGAGAGCACGGGGAACTGAAGTCAGGGAATGCGCAGAGAAGAGTTGAGTTACGATTTGGAGCATAAAGAGTTGGCGAGTTTGCCAACGTTAGGCTTTCCTTACCGCTGCGCCAATTGCAACAGGTCTTGCTAGTTCCCTGGTCTATCTATCTGGGAGCTCGTGAACTCTGACACAGGGAGGAGATTGCAACGAGGGATCATTTCCAACCAGACGAAGAAGGTCAGCGGATTTTTATATCAAATGGAATTCACGAGCCTCGTCTCAGGCCGTAAAGAATAATAAAGAACGAAAGCCCTCACAATTATTCAGCAATCAAATATCGCATGATCGACTGAGTTCGTTTCATTCTTCGGCATCTTGAATAAAAATCGATCATTACATTAAAGTCTTTCGAATTTAGCAAAATTTCAAAATCGCCAACAGTTTAGTCATCAATATAAATCTAATGAGTACTACATTTAGAATGCTGCAAGTAAAATACTGTCAAAATTGAAAATGAAGAGACGTATTTGCATAGTTTTTTTCTGAAAAATGATTTTAAATTCGAATACTTCTGTTAAATTGGTTAGTAAGTTCCAACTCTTCCAGGGATGCGTTCGATCTTTCATTTTTCGTGTGTGGGGGGGAGACATCGCAACAGAAAAATCGAGTTTTAACCGAAGCCGCTCTTGAAAATTCAATTCCAAAGTTTCGTTTGGATGCAGTGGCACGCGCCACGAAGGGATCTGTCAGCTGGTGTCGCCGCCTGACGATCAGAGAGATTCCTAATGGAGCCGAGAGTGCAAGGCCGCGGCGTCTCCAATGACAGACAGGATTCGGATGCTGACGGACCCACTTCCCTTCGGTGGTCATGGCAACCCCTCTGCCACCGGAGACATCGATTGGTCAGCGTCAATCATTGGCCGCGGTTTTGGTACTGCGCGACACTTGGCGGAATTCAAAACGTAAATGGCTTCTAAGGAAAATGGCGATTACGCATCTCGAGAGGGAAGGCGAGACTTTGAAAGAAGTTGTCGAAATTGTCCATTCACTTTTTGAACGAGAACGAAAAACCTTTCATTCCTGACTTAATCGTGAAGAAAAGAATCTGTTGTGATTGCTTTTCAATAAATGAGGTCAAAATCATTCGAAAGGTTTCATTGAAGTCATGCTGGAACTGGCAAATTGCTTCGCAATTTCTTAGCTCTGTTTCAAGGAAAATGAGTACTTTAATGATTTTTGTGCCTATTTACAGCAACAAGGCACGACATTTCATCAGCTGCACCGATGCACATCCGGCTAACGGAATTTTAGTAGGTGCAGTTGTATCCAGAAACGAAATTCCGTTTTCATCAGTCATGAAGCGTCATCATCATCATCCTCAAGCAGCCATGGGATACGGAGGTCCAATCAGACCGCACAATTTAGTTCTCCAAGCATATCTGTCCTGAGCTATATCTGCTGTGCATGATGAATAGTGAGACCACGAGACGAGTTGGGCTGTTTTACCTTTGAGCAGCACTATTTTGCAGGCAACGGGCTAAATAGTCAGGCCACAACGACCCCGAGGGCTCAGAGAAGGTTTGGGGAGGGGACACACTGGAACAGCTGTTGGGAGACAGATGGTAACCTCCCGTCAATTCATACCCTGTGCACGTTAATGAACGTGCACAGGGTATGGCACGGAACCACGGCTTAACGCCCCATCCGGTGGAGGGCGTCTTTCCAAGCCCATCGGTATCTCCTACTGATTGTGGGGAGGGTGGGGGAGTTTTGCAGAGATAAATCTCAACGCTGGTCCTGGTGGGACTCGCAGGTCTGGGAAGTGCAGATGAAGAGGATCTGAAGCTATCCACTGAGCCACCCTCGCCCCATCATCAGACATTCTGTTCAAGCATCGACGGTTATCAAAGGTCATTCGTTGATTTAGGAATCAAGCAGTGATCTCACAGATCAGAGATCATTGATTGATTGACAAATGACTGATAGCTGACTCAACCAATGATCTACGACGGCTTTCGATGCTTCAGCAGCGCAGCTTGATTGTCTCAATTGCTTCAACAATTTCAGGAATCCAAAAACAAATCATTCGCAAGGAAATAGAAAAGCTAACTCTGGTCAGGTGTTGCAACTTTCGTGAAGAGTGAAGTCAATTGCAAAATGAAAAAAAAAATATCCCGGTCAACTCGAATAATAATAACACATCGCCTCTGGAGAATATGGAATCATCGTTTTCAAAGAGAATGAAGTTTTTTATTCCCGTATTAAGCACCTCCTAACAATAGAAATTCGAACTAATTGATGATTAGGGAAATGCAAATAGTAATTAATATTTTATTAGTACCTAAACGACACAATTTTTTTATTTATCTGCTAAGAAAGTTTCGTCAATTTTTGTATTTATCTATTAAAAACTCAAATAGGTCGATTGGAATATTCGTTAAGAGTTTTGCGTCCCTTTTTCCCCTCCATTAAGCTATTCGCACATCATTAAAGCGATTCGCGGAGATTCGCAAAATGCGAATCGCAATATTTTATCGATGCAAAAAAGAATTTTTAAATTATCTCACAAAATGAAAAAGTTTCAAGTTTACAGATGGGTAGACATTCGATCTATCGTTTCTCAATATTATTTGAATATTTCGTAGTGAAATTTGGAGGCACATGCCTCCAAATTTTTAATTTTTTTTATGTTGTCACATACTGTATACAGATATAAACATTTCAGTATCAGACATTATTTACAAAACATTTGATAAAAAGTGTAAAATTAGTAGTAGTAGTAGTATCCTTTATTTCCATTTATATTAAATTATGATACAATATAAGTATTTACAAAAATTTTGGAAATGTACAACTCTACAAGAGTTCATAGACTCGCACGCGGAATATAAGGTTAAAATAAAAAACATATATGAACATTAGAAACAACATTTTAAGTATATTACCATATTAATATTTTCTGTCCTGGTTACATCAGCAACATGGTAACAGAATCAATAATAAGCTATAAATACACCAATTCTTATTCAAAAATTTAACATCCTAAAGAGCAAACAAATGAAAAGAAAATTTACGATTAGAAATATAGGGGAAAAACCCTCCAACCTAAAGAAATTTTTCTATATCATCTATATTACAAATCCAATCTCTTAGTTTTCGAGAAAACGTAAGAGAATTTATTTCATCCTTTATAGTTTCAGGTGAACTGTTAAATATTTTAGGCCCCAAAAATATATAACGTTTTTGCTTCGGAAGTGGTACAATGAAATTAATAGGTCCACTTGTTCTGGTATTCTGCATTACATTTTTAATGCATTACATTTTAACTCCAAAAATCTAATTCTCTGATATATAATCAATAAAAATAGAATTTAGAGATGAAATCGATTTATGACTTTCATTATCAGCAAAATCTTCCTTCCTTCCTTCCTTCCTTCCTTCCTTCTAAATTTATATTTTTCCAAAATTAATTAAAAATAATCTTTTTAATACTGTTCAGAAATCTATTAAAATTGTAAAATTGTAATTTTGTAGCAAATAGTAAATCCATGAGACAAAGAGTAGCTTCTCTGCTGAATATACAAATAGGAAAAAAGTATGGCAGATTATAAGTGATAAAGATTGAGGTAATTTATTACTCTTAGATACTTACAACATAAAATTACAACACATGCTTTGATTTATAAAACATATGGCACAGGATGTCACAGTTAAATGTTAAAACATAATCGAATTTACAATCTAATATTTTCATCCCAAAATCCTTGGTTGGGATTTGACACTTTTAATGAACAACAATGAGTAAGAGCAATTTGGCGTAATATTATAATTTAATGATAGAGTGGTTTCTGCATAAAGATATATACATGGTATATATATATATACATATAGCATATAGCTATTTAAATTTATATTAATATGATTATTTATCTATATTAAAAATAATAGTGGACCTAAAATTGAACGCTGAGGAACTCTATACATTTAAATATAATACATATACATATAATACATATATACAACTAATAATAATTATAAACGCTGACATTTTATGTACTCTGTTGAACAGTTGTCTTTTTTGATATTATGAATGTATTTCTAAATAGTTCTCAAACTATCGCAATGTGATACTTCTAGATCAGGCATGTCAAACTCGTTAACCACCGAGGGCCATATTAAATATTATATATTAAATCGCGGGCCGCAAAACAAAAAAAAAACAGATGAAAATTGTTATGTGCAAACTAGACTAGAACGCAGTATTCGTTCACTGACTGCTAACGAATAGCTTCCGACTCTACTGGCATTTCGTGACTCATTGCCATGCACAAAGTACGTACATTTTAATGACCTCGAGACATGTATACATGTCGGAGCCCGATCGTAGAATTGCTCATATCATGAAATGCCACTATTTCATGAAATGATCGGGCATTTCATGATATGAGCAATTCTACGATCGGGCTCCGACATATACATTTATTCACAATAGTTTCCCTTATATATAAATGGAAATGTTTTCTGAAATACGTTTATTTAATTCATGTACCATGTACGTACTTATAATTTTAATTAAAGAATCCAGTGTTGTCAAAAGTTAAATAAACGTATTGGTTATCAATCTTGGTGGGCCGCGTGTTTGACATCCCTGTTCTATATCTATCATATTCCAGTTTATTGATAAAATTTTCTGATGTGCCATAGGTTTACTCTGTTTTTTATAATCCTTTGAATTTCATAAAGTTTAGATTTTCTGGAACTTTTGTCATTCGTTTTGTGGTACCTTTTCATTTTTGAAAACCAATTTTGTTTTGAAAACCAAAATCCCATTAAATGCTGGAATAAAAATCTCTGTTTTAGCTCCATTGCATAAAATAAAGCAGCTACTTGCGAGATGGGTCTGGCAAAAACCAATATAATGTAGAGTAGAGGAGATCTGTGAAAAAATGACTGTGACTCCAGCAAAAAGACGAGGCAAAACTTATTCATGTCTCAATCTGGGGTTGGAACCTGAGTTTCTTCTATAGTTAATATTCGTTTATTATATGCTGAACTACGTATTTCCGGTATTACTTACATATATTAATATACCGTATTTGGATGTTACCTTATCTTGGCGATGTATTGATATTTGAATCCTTAATATTTTTTATCTATTCAAAGGCTCTAATATATTTCTTATAAGACATAGCTCAATCAACCACTGATCTCTGAGAAGTGTTTACTGCGCAATCTCAGAGGTTCCGATTTCTTCCCTAGTTGCCACTGGTGAAATCAATTACGAATCCTGAGAAATTCGATTTTAAGTTCGGCAAAAAGTTTTTTTTTTTTCATTTCCCCAAAATGTGCTTTTGCTGAGAATTTCATTGTTTCATTCCACTTAACGGTTTAAAAAAGTTGTAAAAAGTTTAAAAAGTTGTCTCTACGATTCGTGAGTTTTTGTGAAATAAGACTGAACAATATCTTGACAATTTCGGCTTCTTCCTGAGAAGAAATGTTCGGAGCTTCCGAGAAATGAGTTCGCCTTCGTGTTCCAAGGGATGATGATGTTGAGCCCCGCATCTCTGCGTCAGTTTATTTGCCTTGAGTGACATTGCTGGCAGCCATATGCCTCCCTGTGACGTAATGTTCACGGCATGCGCCATGCGCAATGGGCGACGGAAAGGAGAGGAATGCGATCGAGAGCGGCGCGTGGATCTTGTCTGTCGACTCTGAGCATGGGGAGGATCGACAACACGAGGATCTGTGATGGACGACCAGAAAGTGCAGCAGCACATGCGGATCTTCGTCTCTCTGGAGTGGCTCTCCTTCAGCATTGTCTGTTCTTGCGATTTCTTATTCCCTCTGTCTGTGGCTCTCCTGCAGCATTATCCTCTTTGTATCGCAAAGCGCCTTCGACATCAGGTCAACACGTACTTTTTTTACATATCGAGAATTTTTTTTAACAATAGCACTTTATTTCATTCTCATCCCTACGGGAAAGAACATTGGTAGCACGAGGGGGTGAAGAGAGAGTGCTGACGCTCCTTTCATGGAGTGTTCTGAAAAAGAACGTCTCTGGGAGCAGGTGGAAATGCTTTGACTCACGCGCAACGAATCAAAGTAGAAGATAGCGAAGGGCCCTGAGAAAGGAAATGTTCACAGATGCAGTCGTGGCAACGAGCCCGTCAGCTTTTGCTGAAACAAGCAATTTATCGTCGGAAGGATGCTGCGGCCAGGCATCAGGAAGTGGTGGGAGGGATGCGGCGATAAAAAAGATGGACGCTCGCAATCTCGGAATAGCATCCCTGCAATTCCTTTGCACTTTTTGATGGCCAGAAGCAAATGATAAGATGCCTCATTCAGACTCTCACTGTTTTTAATTACCATTGAATGCTGGCAGATATGCGAGAAGAAGATGATCACAACATCGAGATGACTGGGCCCACACTTCAAATCAAAATGGTTACTTCGAATGGAGAGTAGAATTCTGCCAAATCATGGTCCTTTCTCATTCTCCCTGTTCAAGTTCAAGTTAATATTAGATCGGGGTGAAATTATCTTCCAATGTGGGGCTCCCTACACCACGAGGACTCTCCTTTCACACTTCTCGTTGGACGTGGTTGTCTGACGGGGGACTCTTACTTGCCTCGCATCTCGTGCAGTGGTTGGAGACAACTGAAACTGCACAAGAGAATTGCTCGTTTGGATCATTCATCGTTTGCTCTCGGCAAATCATTTCTTCAAAAGAACGAATCAGATTAAATTGCGAGGTGACGAAGGAAAATATATGTTCAAAGAAGGAAAAATATAGAAACAATGATTTTCGTTTAAAATGGCTATAAAATTATTAATAAAGACAGAATTAAATAGCAATAAACAGATTATATTAAGACTACGAAATGTTCGCAAAATTGTTGCCATTCTGAATGGTCCTTCTGTGACGAAATGCAACCGAAAGGATCCTCTGCTGCGCTTATTTCAGAGTGAATCTCGTTTTCAAGTTCATCTAATATTTTCTTGATTTTAAGATGTTTGCCTAATCTCCACCTAGCACCAGATGTTGAGAAACCGAATGAAAATGTTCTTTTCATTTTATGATCTTCTTGAAGGAAATGACATCGAGGTGAAGTGAGAGGCCATATTCCGAAATGGACCGCAGCGATTCGCATCATCATCATCAGCCAACGAGAAGGAAATCATTCTCACTGGATTTCATGAAAGAGAGGAAACGAATGGTCACGTGACACGAAGGTTGCCAGATCACTAATTTCTGAAAAAATCGTTGCCAGATATTTTTTCTGAATTCTGTAGTCCGCCATAGTGTTCGGATACTTTTTTGAGCGACGGAACCTACAATAACTATGTGAATAAATTTTGCTAATATGACTGTGGTGCGAAATCAATCTCGATGAATATGGTGGTATCTTCACAAATAGTTGGATAAACATTTTTAAAAATCAATTGAAAACAATACTCAGCGACCTATTCTTCCTTACGTGGCTTTCTTATTGACAAAAACCGATTTCTCTAAATTCCAAAGATAAATCAAAACCCAAAATGTTTCTTTTAAATTATTCAATGTTAGCAGAAATTTCAAATTTCCTGAAAAATCCTTGTTTCTCGTTTCACGAAAAAATCAAGATTCCAATTGTCTTATCATCAAATTCTCGTCAAGTTGCCATCAGCTTGATAGATACAACAATGATCATACTTTTATTTATACTGAAAGATCTTTTTCTTACCGGAAAATCTGCATTTATTGGCAGCTATTTATATACCAAAATTAATTATTAGGAGAAATTTCAATTCTAAACATTTTCAACAAAACTTTTATCTGAAATGTTCCCTGTTCTATCTTTTCTTTTGTGATAATAGAAATGATGAAATACTTTTATTGATTACAAAACAGCTTCATTTTCTATTCTGAGAACCATAACTGAAACAAAGTTTCATGCTTACGACTTGATACCGTTGGTGCTTACAAAACCAACTTTCTGCTCTCTAATGAGCTAATCAGCTAATGGATCACAAGCCATTCTGAGATCATTGGCAATGATATAATCAATATTTATGGTAAAGAAATCCTAAATCTCAATGAATTACCAACGACAAGTTATTCTCGTTGACAAGATCCCATCACATTTTTATAGCGACTTCAAATCACAAATTTAAATATAAATGAAATAAAAAATATACCTATCTACCCATATGCAGTCTACAAAAGTAGAAATCAAAGTAAACCATATCAAACCATATCAATCATCACTGAATTCTCATTCACTTGAAAGGAAGATAGGGCGCCGATTCACCTACTGAACAAGATTTCTCTTTGCCAATCGACGACATTTTCCTCCCTCTGTTTTTGGGATCTATTTAAAGTAGTCCTTGACATTGGGGACATCACAAACTTTAATTTGAGATATACTCGCTAAAATCAGTTCCCTTTTTGGGGAAGGTGAATACTTGGGGGGGGGGGGGATATTCGAAATAGTCTACGACGTCCTCATATGAGCTTTCATTTGACACCTAACTCGTAATTATAGGCCCTCGAGTTCGGAAGATGCAGCCGAACAATTGTTTTCATATTTCCTCTTTTTTTAGGGGGGAAGAGCATTGGGGGTGCAATTTTAATAGCCTTTGACACTCCTCGCGCCACAAGCTTTCATTTGACATTCACATAAATAATTAAGTTCGAAAGATATGGTGGAGTAACTGTTTTGGCAAACACACAAACCTACAAATGACGAGCAAAAAGTAATAGGAAGAGAGGTAAAAATTTCGAAATTTTTGATCTACAAGATTGTTTCCCTTCAATAATGCCATCTCCATTAACCACATTGGTTTTCGATAGCCATTCTGTTTCCAACAGACTCAGGATTGGCCATTCCTGTTTAAATAATAAAGACTACTTTAAAGTTTAGAAATTCTTACTTATGTGAACAATGTGAAGTTGATGGAAGAGCTTCTTGTGCTTTGCTAACGTTTATAGTTATATAATTTCCAAGGACAATCTTTCTTTGATAATTCATTAAAATACAATATTCAGAAACACACTGAAAATTATTCTTGACCAAAAAAGTATGAAAACCAGAAGTAAATGTTATCAAGTAACAATTTTCTGTGGAAAATATCACACTTTCGGATAGAATTATATCGAATAGAAAATATCGAATCTTCTGCATTGTGCCCCACTTTAATAATACTTTGCCGATTTTAATATCCGGAAGAAGAAATTCCGTTACTTTGAAACTGGACCTGATTTTATGAAAACTTTCTTTTCGGTTTTCTTGAAATTGAAATGCTATTATTATATTTTAGTACCTGAAGTTGAACCTTTGGATATTGTTACTTATTTTGTTACGTAGGAATAATCCACTTTCTTTTTATTTTTGTTTCTTTTACTAGATTCGATGTATCGCAAAATGATTAACCTTCACATTCCCCAATGATTAACCTTCGTATTCACCAGGGATCGACAATCTCCTATCCAATTTCCCGGTGAGTGTTACGAATAAGAAATAGATTAATTAAAAAAAAGTGAAGGTTATAAAAGAAAAATTTGCACTTTTATATGTATGTTTAATTTTTTTTCTCGTTTCCTATCTAGCTGTTGATATTTTGTTGGTAGCGCCATCTACACTAAATTTTAAACACAATCATTTATTATAAATTGTACTGCAAATAAAAATTATAAAAGATTTCAAAATGATAACAGCTTAATTAGTTTTCACAACAGTATAGGAAAAATATGAGAATTAGTTTTTACAATTCGTGTCCTTTTAAAGGCAGCAGAATTGTAATTGACTGCACTTGACTGAGCGATACCAGACTGTGGCTTTGCGTAGTGGCCACCAGATGTCAGCACGAACTGCTGCATCATGAGACGGATGATCCAACGACGGTTAATAAGACTCTGATGCCTCTTCGAAATGAGAAATATTTTGTTCAATTTTAACAGATCTGTTTGGATTTCGAGTGATGCCAGGCGTTACTTCAAGATTAGTTCTTTGACTTCTGAAGTGGTCAACTCTTTATCGATATATTCAGTGCTCACTCCATCATCGAGATATAAATGGAAATTAAAATCAAAACAATTTGTAATTAACTTATTTGCTTTACTAACATCAACATTTAATATACAATATCTTTCGATGTTTTAGAGCTTCAAATGCCCCAGTTATGTCTGATAGAAAGAGCCGATTCTCGAGCTTCGAAGCAATATCAGTTTCAATTAAATAGGTCGTATTTCAACAGCTTTGCTTCCCATTGAATCAACCGCCTTAAATGTTGATAAGAGTTTTCATTTCTTTAATTCACTTTTCCTTATTTAGTTCAGAATAATCTTTCGCATAAATTTGATAACTGGGGGTGGAGGGGAAGGGGGAAGGATAGTTGTCACGAGTCGGAAAAATATTTTTGCAAGAATATCGATACTTTCTACATTGGTCTTGTTTTTTAATTGAGTTTTTTAGTGATGCTAAGTTGTATCACTCATTGGTGGCGTAGCCAAGATATTACCAAAAAAATTTGAAATGGAGGGGGGGGGAGGTGAGTTAAATATATTTTCTGTTTTAATGTAAATTGATAGGTCAATAATTTTTTTATAATGAAAGTTTTCTAAGAGAAACGACTTCCCTTGGATACGCCACTTCTTTAAATATAATTCTTGAAAACCACGAATGAAATCTTCTTCATAAACTTTTTGCATTTAACTAATATTTTTATTAACTTCCCCCCCTCATCCTTAAGAATGAAGTGAAAATTATAGGAAGAAGAGATAGCATAACTAGAAGTGTGCTGCCAATCATTTGACAAAGAGCTCTTATACAGAACATTTCTATTTGTAGGCAATAATCGGCAAAAATGAACTCTCCGAGTAAGTTTTGATTCTGCGGAATGAGATATTATATATCTTTAACTTCTTTCCTAATATTATTATTTTTTATAATAATTTATATTTATATATATATTATATAATTATATAATATATATATTTATAATATTATTTTTAATTATATGTATATAATATTTAAAGCTCTGAAATGGCTTAATTTTAAGATGATTAAATAAATAATTTTTGAGTAAGTCATTTTCGGGTTTTAATAGTGGGCTCGGTGAGCAGACAAAATTTAACAATGAGCTCGCGAGAGCTTATTGTAGCCCTCCCTTGGGCATCTAGAGGTGAGGGTCGGGGTTGGTTGGTAGAGTAGATAACGCGCCAGGCTCCTAATCTGCAGTTCCCAGGTTCGAGTCCGAACTGTGACTGTGTCGATATGAGAATTTCCTACGCCAACTCCTGCCCTGCCCTCGGTGAGAAAAGGGACTTCGATGGACTTGGAAAGGCCACCGTCGTCGGATGAGATGCTAAGCCGTGGTTCCGCATGCGGAAGAGACATACCCTGTGCACATTAAAGAACACGCAGGCATGGTTTGACTGGAGACTGCCAGTTGTCTCCTAAAGCTGCCCAGCGGGTCCCCTCCCCCAACCTTCTCTGAGCCCTTGGGATCCTTGTGACTTGGCCATTTAGCCCATGGTATGCAAAAAAGTGCCGCTCAGAGGTAAAACAACCAACCAACAGCAACAACCAGAAAGGAGTCAACCAACGATCATTACAATATATCAAAAAATAAGATGAATTCCACTGATGGAGAAACTCTGCTGCCCTTAATATTTATTCCTGCTAATCTTCTTTCTCTTTGATTCCGGACCACTTGTTTCCTAACAGCTGTCCTTCCTCATCATTTTGTTTTTCAAAAGTTGTTCATTGGTCCTCTTGCCTAAAAAATTTGTTTACAACAGCTGTCTTTTCTAACAGTTGTCCAGTGGGTTCCTTTCCTAATCTCTGATCATCTGTCTGCTAATAGCCGTTACCTGGATCTCACCATCACTCTCCTACAAAGGATCTTCCTACCCAATAATCTGTCAATTAACATTTATGTTCTCCTTGCGCGACCACTTATTCCTTGATTAAGAAAATTCTTGTAACTACTGAGCTCGATCTCTCGGTAGAAAAAGACAATATCGGCAACTGTTGGTCTCTGACTCATCCCACGTGAACTAAAGAAAAACCTGCAGACGCCTCATTAAGTTTTTATGAAAATAATTCATTTAATTGTAAGAGCAAAGAGTTGTCAAGCTTTCCTCTTTCCCCGAATATTTTTATTTTAGAATCTGTGGAATGGATCTCCTCCGACCGTCCAGCTCGTAACAAAGAGATCGCATAACAGATATCATTCTTAACTGATGATCTGGCTTTTATTAGTTATGCAATAATCTCCTGCTTGATTACCTCAATCTGCAGACTGACCTAGATCTCTAGTGACTTTTCCTCCGTTATCACTTACTTATATATTTATTTTTTTAACAATCCAGTAGATCTCTTTCCTCGGTCATCTTCCCTGACCATCTTATCTCTATACAGTCGCCCAGTGATTCTCCTTCCTTGACCATCTGTCTCTATATATTCGCACAGTTGTTCTCCTTCACTGACCATCTCTTTCATGAAATCCCCATTAGTTCTCCTTCCCTCACCATATCTTTCTACAAAGTCGCCCAGTGGTTCTTCTTCGCTGACGATATCTTTCTAGAAAGTCGCCCAGTGGTTCTACTTCGCTGACCATTTCTTTCTACAAAGTCGCCCAGTGGTTCTTCTTCGCTGACCATATCTTTCTACAAGGTCGCCCAGTGGTTCTCCTTCGCTGACGATATCGTTCTACAAAGTCGCCCAGTGGTTCTCCTTCGCTGACGATATCTTTCTAGAAAGTCGCCCAGTGGTTCTCCTTCGCTTACCATTTCTTTCTACAAAGTCGCCCAGTGGTTATACTTCGCTGACCATTTCTTTCTACAAAGTCGCCCAGTGGTTCTACTTCACTGACCATTTCTCTCTACAAGTCTCCCAGTGGTACTCCTTCGCTGACCATATCTTTCCACGAAGTCACTCACCCAGTGGTTCTCCTTCATTGACCATATCTTTCTACAAAGTCGCCCAGTGGTTCTCCTTCGCTGACCATTTCTTTCTGGAAAGTCGCCCAGTGGTTCTCCTTCGCTGACCATATCTTTCTACAAAGTCGCCCAGTGAATCTCCTTCGCTGACCATATCTTTCTACAAAGTCTCCCAGTGAATCTCCTTCGCTGACCATATCTTTCTACAAAGTCACCCAGTGGTTCTCCTTCGCTGACCATATCTTTCTACAAAGTCGCCCAGTGGTTCTTCTTCGCTGATCATTTCTTTCTACAAAGTCCCCCAGTGGTTCTACTTCGCTGACCATTTCTTTCTACAAAGTCGCCAGTGGCTCTCCTTCGCGGACCATATCTTTCTACAAAGTCGCCCAGTGGTTCTACTTCGCTGACCATTTCTTTCTACAGAGTTGCCCAGTGGTTCTCCTTTGCTGACCATATCTTTCTACAAAGTCGCCCAGTGGCTCTCCTTCGTTGACCATATCTTTCTACAAAGTTGCCCAGTGGTTCTCCTTTGCTGACCATATCTTTCTACAAAGTCGCCCAGTGGCTCTCCTTCGCTGACCATATCTTTCTACAAAGTCGCCCAGTGGTTCTCCTTCGCTGACCATATTTTTCTACAAAATCGCCCAGTTGTTCTCCTTCGCTGACCATATCTTTCTACAAAGTCACCCAGTGGTTCTCCTTTGCTGGCCATATCTTTCTACAAAGTCTCCCAGTGGTTCTACTTCGCTGACCATTTCTTTCTACAGAGTTGCCCAGTGAATCTCCTTCACTGACGATATCTTTCTAGAAAGTTGTCCAGTAGTTCTTCTTCGCTGACCATCTCTTTCTACAAAGTTGCCCAGTGGTACTTCTTCGCTGACCATTTTTTTTTCTACAAAGTTGGCCAGTAGTTCTCCTACTTCACTGACCATCTCTTTCTCTAAAGTCGCCCCAGTGGTCCTCCTTCGATAACCATCTGTTGCTTAATACATGTCCTGTATTTTTTCTTTCCTTGATCGCCTATCACTAAATAGCTATCCAGTAGCTCTTTAAATAACCACTTGTTAAGTCAACAGCTATTTTAATATTTGAACATCTGGTTTCTTCCTTTTACCCATTCCTAGCTGTTGTTCAACTTATCTCGTTTTCTAACTCTCCGTATCTCTCTCGTAACAGCTATCGTGTGAATTTTCTCCTCTGAGGATCTGTCTCTTAACATCCCCCTTCCCTTTTCCCTGTCTCCTGAAAACTGTCCAGCTTATAGGTGGGCAAATATTTTTGTTTGGCTGGTCATGTAGGAGATGCCATTCCACTTTCTGTGGGCTCAGGAATGTGGGAGAGGGGAGTGCTTTTAATTGCTTGAGTTTCCTGATTCGACATTCTAATTTCTTCGACAGAAATGTATGAAAAAATATTATTTTTTGAAAGTGTAATTAAAAAGATTTCGTAAGTATTAATTTAACTGTAGTATAAAATTCAATGTATTATAAAAATTCTAGACTTTGTGTGTATGTATATTGTTATGAACAGATCCCAATCTGTTCATAACTTGAGAGACAGATTTTTCTAAAGAACGATGAATTTCGTCAGCGTATCGCATGACCTTGGTGAGTCACCTTCATTCTTAAGAAGAAGAGACTGCAAGAGCAAAGAACGTATAAGGAAAAGAAGTTCAGCTTTGACAAAGCGTAAGTGGCGACCTCAAGTGGTGTTTCGATTCGTATCGTGCATTTGTTTAAGCTGGGAAGCAAACAATAAGGGGCAAAGGAATTATGCATCAAAAAATTTATATTTTAAAAAAGGAAACAAAGCAACTGCACTTTGTATTTGAAAAAAAATAATATCATGATTTTAATAAAGGTTTATTTTCTCCATTGGAATTATTTTTCGTTGAACCAACAATTATAAATTGAACGGATAGAGAAGATTTAAAATTAGCCTGAAGTTAATTTATAGAAGTCTCCCCAGATGGGACCCTCGGTGGCCTTCACGGAATGCTCCCTTTTGTCTTCTAATAATTGCACAGTTGATCCCCTCCCGAAATCTTCTCTGAGCACTCGGAGGTAGAGAACCGTCCAGCGGGTTTCCTTTCTTAATTCTTCTCTGAGCACTCGGAGGTAGAGAACCGTCCAGCGGGTTTCCTTTCTTAATTCTTCCCTGAGCACTCGGAGGTAGAGAACCGTCTAGCGGGTTTCCTTTCTTAATTCTTCCCTGAGCACTCGGAGGCAGAGAACCGTCCAGCGGGTTTCCTTTCTTAATTCTTCCCTGAGCACTCGGAGGCAGAGAACCGTCAAGCGGGTTTCCTTTCGTAATTCTTCCCTGAGCACTCGGAGGCAGAGAACCGTCCAGCGGGTTTCCTTTCTTAATTCTTCCCTGAGCACTCGGAGGCAGAGAACCATCAAGCGGGTTTCCTTTCTTAATTCTTCCCTGAGCACTGAGGCAGAGAACCGTCCAGCGGGTTTCCTTTCTTAATTCTTCCCTGAGCACTGAGGCAGAGAACCGTCCAGCGGGTTTCCTTTCTTAATTCTTCTCTGAGCACACGAAGGCAGAGAACCGTCTAGCGGGTTTCCTTTCTTAATTCTTCCCTGAGCACTCGGAGGTAGAGAACCGTCCAGCGGGTTTCCTTTCTTAATTCTTCCCTGAGCACTCGGAGGCAGAGAACCGTCCAGCGGGTTTCCTTTCTTAATTCTTCCCTGAGCACTGAGGCAGAGAACCGTCCAGCGGGTTTCCTTTCTTAATTCTTCCCTGAGCACTGAGGCAGAGAACCGTCCAGCGGGTTTCCTTTCTTAATTCTTCTCTGAGCACACAGAGGCAGAGAACCGTCCAGCGGGTTTCCTTTCTTAATTCTTCCCTGAGCACTGGGAGGTAGAGAACCATCCAGCGGGTTTCCTTTCTTAATTCTTCTCTGAGCACTGGGAGGTAGAGAACCATCCAGCGGGTTTCTTTCTTAATTCTTCTCTGAGCACTGGGAGGTCGAGAACCGTCTAGCGGGTTTCCTTTCTTAATTCTTCTCTGAGCACTGGGAGGTAGAGAACCGTCCAGCAGGTTTCCTTTCTTAATTCTTCTCTGAGCACATGGAGGCAGAGAACCGTCCAACGGGTTTCCTTTCTTAATTCTTCTCTGAGCACTGCGAGGTAGAGAACCGTCCAGCAGGTTTCCTTTCTTAATTCTTCTCTGAGCACTGGGAGGTAGAGAACCATCCAGCGGGTTTCCTTTCTTAATTCTTCTCTGAGCACTGGGAGGTAGAGAACCATCCAGCGGGTTTCCTTTCTTAATTCTTCTCTGAGCACTGGGAGGTCGAGAACCGTCTAGCGGGTTTCCTTTCTTAATTCTTCTCTGAGCACTGGGAGGTAGAGAACCGTCCAGCAGGTTTCCTTTCTTAATTCTTCTCTGAGCACTGGGAGGTAGAGAACCGTCCAGCGGGTTTCCTTTCTTAATTCTTCTCTGAGCACATGGAGGCAGAGAACCGTCCAGCGGGTTTCCTTTCTTAATTCTTCTCTGAGCACATGGAGGTAGAGAACCGTCCAGCGGGTTTCCTTTCTTAATTCTTCTCTGAGCACATGGAGGCAGAGAACCGTCCAGCGGGTTTCCTTTCTTAATTCTTCTCTGAGCACTGGGAGGTCGAGAACCGTCCAGCGGGTTTCCTTTCTTAATTCTTCTCTGAGCACTGGGAGGTCGAGAACCGTCCAGCGGGTTTCCTTTCTTAATTCTTCTCTGAGCACTGGGAGGTCGAGAACCGTCTAGTGGGTTTCCTTTCTTAATTCTTCCCCGAGCACTCGGAGGTAGAGAACCGTCCAGCGGGTTTCCTTTCTTAATTCTTCCCTGAGCACTCGGAGGTAGAGAACCGTCCAGCGGGTTTCCTTTCTTAATTCTTCCCTGAGCACTCGGAGGCAGAGAACCGTCCAGCGGGTTTCCTTTCTTAATTCTTCCCTGAGCACTCGGAGGCAGAGAACCGTCCAGCGGGTTTCCTTTCTTAATTCTTCCCTGAGCACTCGGAGGCAGAGAACCGTCCAGCGGGTTTCCTTTCTTAATTCTTCTCTGAGCACTCGGAGGCAGAGAACCGTCCAGCGGGTTTCCTTTCTAATTCTTCCCTGAGCACTCGGAGGCAGAGAACCATCCAGTGGGTTTCCTTTCTTAATTCTTCCCTGAGCACTCGGAGGCAGAGAACCGTCCAGCGGGTTTCCTTTCTTAATTCTTCTCTGAGCACATGGAGGTAGAGAACCGTCCAGCGGGTTTCCTTTCTTAATTCTTCTCTGAGCACATGGAGGCAGAGAACCGTCCAGCGGGTTTCCTTTCTTAATTCTTCTCTGAGCACTGGGAGGTAGAGAACCGTCCAGCGGGGTTCCTTTCTTAATTCTTCTCTGAGCACTGGGAGGTCGAGAACCGTCCAGCGGGTTTCCTTTCTTAATTCTTCTCTGAGCACTGGGAGGTCGAGAACCGTCTAGTGGGTTTCCTTTCTTAATTCTTCCCCGAGCACTCGGAGGTAGAGAACCGTCCAGCGGGTTTCCTTTCTTAATTCTTCCCTGAGCACTCGGAGGTAGAGAACCGTCCAGCGGGTTTCCTTTCTTAATTCTTCCCTGAGCACTCGGAGGCAGAGAACCGTCCAGCGGGTTTCCTTTCTTAATTCTTCCCTGAGCACTCGGAGGCAGAGAACCGTCCAGCGGGTTTCCTTTCTTAATTCTTCCCTGAGCACTCGGAGGCAGAGAACCGTCCAGCGGGTTTCCTTTCTTAATTCTTCTCTGAGCACTCGGAGGCAGAGAACCGTCCAGCGGGTTTCCTTTCTAATTCTTCCCTGAGCACTCGGAGGCAGAGAACCATCCAGTGGGTTTCCTTTCTTAATTCTTCCCTGAGCACTCGGAGGCAGAGAACCGTCCAGCGGGTTTCCTTTCTTAATTCTTCTCTGAGCACATGGAGGTAGAGAACCGTCCAGCGGGTTTCCTTTCTTAATTCTTCTCTGAGCACATGGAGGCAGAGAACCGTCCAGCGGGTTTCCTTTCTTAATTCTTCTCTGAGCACTGGGAGGTAGAGAACCGTCCAGCGGGGTTCCTTTCTTAATTCTTCTCTGAGCACTGGGAGGTCGAGAACCGTCCAGCGGGTTTCCTTTCTTAATTCTTCTCTGAGCACTGGGAGGTCGAGAACCGTCTAGTGGGTTTCCTTTCTTAATTCTTCCCCGAGCACTCGGAGGTAGAGAACCGTCCAGCGGGTTTCCTTTCTTAATTCTTCCCTGAGCACTCGGAGGTAGAGAACCGTCCAGCGGGTTTCCTTTCTTAATTCTTCCCTGAGCACTCGGAGGCAGAGAACCGTCCAGCGGGTTTCCTTTCTTAATTCTTCCCTGAGCACTCGGAGGCAGAGAACCGTCCAGCGGGTTTCCTTTCTTAATTCTTCCCTGAGCACTCGGAGGCAGAGAACCGTCCAGCGGGTTTCCTTTCTTAATTCTTCCCTGAGCACTCGGAGGCAGAGAACCGTCCAGCGGGTTTCCTTTCTTAATTCTTCCCTGAGCACTCGGAGGCAGAGAACCGTCCAGCGGGTTTCCTTTCTTAATTCTTCTCTGAGCACTCGGAGGCAGAGAACCGTCCAGCGGGTTTCCTTTCTAATTCTTCCCTGAGCACTCGGAGGCAGAGAACCATCCAGTGGGTTTCCTTTCTTAATTCTTCCCTGAGCACTCGGAGGCAGAGAACCGTCCAGCGGGTTTCCTTTCTTAATTCTTCTCTGAGCACATGGAGGTAGAGAACCGTCCAGCGGGTTTCCTTTCTTAATTCTTCTCTGAGCACATGGAGGCAGAGAACCGTCCAGCGGGTTTCCTTTCTTAATTCTTCTCTGAGCACTGGGAGGTAGAGAACCGTCCAGCGGGGTTCCTTTCTTAATTCTTCTCTGAGCACTGGGAGGTCGAGAACCGTCCAGCGGGTTTCCTTTCTTAATTCTTCTCTGAGCACTGGGAGGTCGAGAACCGTCTAGTGGGTTTCCTTTCTTAATTCTTCCCCGAGCACTCGGAGGTAGAGAACCGTCCAGCGGGTTTCCTTTCTTAATTCTTCCCTGAGCACTCGGAGGTAGAGAACCGTCCAGCGGGTTTCCTTTCTTAATTCTTCCCTGAGCACTCGGAGGCAGAGAACCGTCCAGCGGGTTTCCTTTCTTAATTCTTCCCTGAGCACTCGGAGGCAGAGAACCGTCCAGCGGGTTTCCTTTCTTAATTCTTCCCTGAGCACTCGGAGGCAGAGAACCGTCCAGCGGGTTTCCTTTCTTAATTCTTCTCTGAGCACTCGGAGGCAGAGAACCGTCCAGCGGGTTTCCTTTCTAATTCTTCCCTGAGCACTCGGAGGCAGAGAACCATCCAGTGGGTTTCCTTTCTTAATTCTTCCCTGAGCACTCGGAGGCAGAGAACAGTCCAGTGGGTTTCCTTTCTTAATTCTTCTCTGAGCACTCGGAGGTAGTGAACCGTCCAGTGGGTTTCCTTTCTTAATTCTTCCCTGAGCACTCGGAGGCAGAGAACCGTCCAGCGGGTTTCCTTTCTTAATTCTTCCCTGAGCACTCGGAGGCAGAGAACCGTCCAGCGGGTTTCCTTTCTTAATTCTTCTCTGAGCACTCGGAGGCAGAGAACCGTCCAGCGGGTTTCCTTTCTAATTCTTCCCTGAGCACTCGGAGGCAGAGAACCATCCAGTGGGTTTCCTTTCTTAATTCTTCCCTGAGCACTCGGAGGCAGAGAACAGTCCAGTGGGTTTCCTTTCTTAATTCTTCTCTGAGCACTCGGAGGTAGTGAACCGTCCAGTGGGTTTCCTTTCTTAATCCCTGAGCATCCGGAGCATAACAATTGCGATGTGGATCTCCTTCTCTGATCAATCATCTTTTAACAGAATCATCTGTTTCGTAACATTTATAATAGATGTCCAGTGGGAACCTATAACTGAGAATTTTTTTAACAATTCTCCACTATGTTACCTTTCATGTCACCTACCTGTAATTGCTACTCAGTTATATTTTCTCTTTTAACAGCTGTCCAGTTGTCTCTTTCCACGACTATTTAATTTTTTGATAACTGTCCAGTTGGTCTCTCCCACGGCTACTTAATTTTTGATAGCTGTCCATTGGGTCTCTCTCCTTGATGACCTTTTTTTTAAACTGTGCATTGGGTCTCTTTCCTTAAACTCTGCTCTCAGACTTGGGTTTTTCGCAACCATTAATTTACTCTCAACGCATAACGTTACTTTTCATTTATTTCTAAGCTTTAACGATAACTGAAAGTTTCCATATTCCTTTAGGCAAGTAGCGTACAGTCTGCATCTGGTGTGTGAAACAGGTTTATCCGCCCACTCCGAAGTAATGCAGACGTGCATTAATATTTCTGCATGATTTAGAACTGACATTCAAGTTATGACACTTTATTTGTATTCTTACAGAAACTCTAGTGATGCTTCTGAATTGAAACATTACCTTCTCTATAGAAGCAGAGTTCCTCATGGTTCGCGATAATTGTCTCCAAAACTTAAGTTGTTCTGTTCGCCATATCTGCCAAACATTCTTCAGAAGCAATTCACCTGTGGCCGTTGATGACACTTGCGTAGTGGATTCCATTATGATGGGGGCAGGTCTTGATCCGCCTTTTTGCTTCCATTATTTTGAGTTGTAAATAGAGAACTGTGCATAGCTGGGAACTGTGAGAGACGGATCTGCTTCTGAATTGTGGGAGTTCCTCCCCCCTCCCTCGCATTTCAGAATTCGAATAATCGGAACGGTGGTGGGGGAAAAAACAACTCTATATTGCACATAATTTTCCAGAATATACCATAAAAACGTGAAGAAAAATTAAAATTTCCTGATGAGTTCCGGATGAATGAAGCCACTCGCATCTCCTGTTCCCTCCCTCTCTCCATCTGACTTTTTTTTCTCCTAAATATGGGCTTGGCTATAAATATATTTTTTATTTGGAAACGTTGTTTCAGCAAGAAATAAAAGTATTTCAAAATTACGATCCTTGTATTGGACACTGATTACAATTTTTGTTATTTCAAGTCACCTCCCTTTCATTTCAGTGTGAATTGATCACTGCTCGAGCCCATTTAAACAGCCAATCATTAAGCGTATGGTGATAGGATTGAAATCCCCCCCCCTCACCCTCTTTCACTTCTTGTCGCACCGAAGCTAGAACTAATTGTTTTTCGACACGCCATTGAAATACTCCCCATAATGGAGCATAAATTTCGCTCTGCATTAATGGCAGGTAAAGCGCCACCTAGGCTTTAGGTGCCAGTACTTTTCGTTTCATCTCTCTCTCTGCCAAGGGACAGCAGGTGGCGCTGGCGACAGAGGGGTGGCGTCGCCGTCAGCCTCCCGACCACACTGAGCGCCGGAATTAATGGCCGACAATAGGTGTCTGATTTAGTGGCTATAAACCTTGACCCTCCATTCGTCTTGCGTTATACTCGTTTCTACTTTGTGGGCACTGCCACTTCGCCAGTGGGCCTCAACACTCTGCTCAAAGAATGGCTCGTCTTTGCGGGGTTCACTTTTTTTCTGTTTCTCCATTTTCTGTTAACAGATCGCTGTTCACTCAACCCACGTTCGATATTTTTCTCTTTATGTCGCGAAATCTTCTGCGAGAATTGCAAGCCTACATTTCATTCGAGAGGGAAAGAACGTAAGCTTCATCCGAAGGAAAACTTTTCATGGTAAATGGCGACGTTGGAAATAGCTGGTTGTTTTACCGCTCAGCGGTACATTTTCTGCACACCGTGGGCTAAATGGCCAGGTCACAATGACCCCGAGAACTTGGAGAAGGTTGGGAGAGGGGACCACTGTAACAGCTGTTGGGAGACAGATGGTGGCCTCCAGTCAAGGCCATCCAGCGTGTTCTTTAACGCGAACAGGGTATGGCTCTCCCGCACCCAGGCCCACGGCTTAACGTCTCATATGGTGGACGGCGGCCTTTTCAAGCCCATCATTGTTACCTACTGACCAAGGGTAGGGCGGGGAGTTTTGCGGAGATAAATCTCAGTGTTAGCCCAGCTGAGAATCGAACTTGGGAACTGCACATTACGCGCCAGGCGCGCTACCGACTGAGCCACCCACACGCCCCTTGGAAATGGAAATCAAATATCTTAAAAGTATATAATTTAATTAGATGTGAAGCATATCTTGCCCATACCTCAGAAGGGTTTATATTTTCGAAATATTCAAATTTCCTCCTAATGACGCATCATAAAAGATTTCGGGACCATTCCTTGTCATTGCAACAAGTGATCCGCAGTTGATTGTTGGTTGTAAAACCTAGTGCCGTGTCGACAGATAAATTTGAGGGGGCTAGAGTGTGTGTGACAATATATGAGGTTGAATACAACTATTATTCTACTCGAGTCATAAAGATGTTATTTTTTCATCTATTTAGTACAAATTTCAAGGAGGCTTCCACAGTTTCAGTTTAATTTGTCTGTTGTAAAAAATAAGCATTCTGAAATACTTTTTAGTATCCATCCAATGGAGTTTTCACTGCAAGCATTGAGCGACTGTCGTAATTGGCTGCAGAACCGAACGAAATAGGTAAGGCATGATGACGTTTCGAATTGAGGAATTCCCTCCCTCTGAACTTATTTCTTTGGCATAATTATGTTTTGTGTCGAGACATCCCCTCTCTCAGAAATTGTTTCTTTCGGATAATTGCAGAGGTGTAAATTTTCTGAGTTCCCCGTGGCAAGAGGGCTGCCTCAGATTTCATCTGGAGACTCGAATATCGAGGATGAGCCTTTCTTGAAACTTGTCTTTCTCTCCATCACACACTTTTAAAAGAGGAATTATGATGCAGTCAGTGAGTAATGGGAAGAGTTATTTCTAATGACTGCTGACAAATGCAAAATAAAAAAGAAAAATCTATCCAGATCGTGGACTTTGTAAGCAATGCATTCCTTGCAAAAGCGTTGGTTTTAATCTGCAGAAAGCATCTTGATCAAATGACTTAACTGATAACGAGGTGTTTAAGTCCTGATTCGAATGTAGTGCCCATCTGCTCGTTGATATCGGATTCCTCTAATCCTCCGACGAGAGAAAAGGACACCGATGGGCATGGAAAGGCCATCGTCTGTTAGATGGGATGTTAAAGCCTGTGAAAGATTGGCACATACCTTCTGGATGTTACAGAAACAATGGATGACCTTGAAGAGAAAATACCGTCTGCCTTCTAATAGCTATTCAGTGCATTTCCATTCTCTAGATTTATCGGAACCCTTGGGGTCCTTGTGACTTGGCCATTTATTCCATTGTGCGTACAATAGTGCCAGTAAGAGTTGAAACAGCCCAATTACAAATAGAACTATTTTATGTGTGTGAAAAATTTAAAAAGTAATAAATCAGAAAAATAATGCTTTAAAGAGTCAAAAGCTGACGAAGTCGCGAAATCATGATTAACAAAAAACTCTTTGCTCAAATGATATGAAGTTTCAGTCCTACTTTATTTCTTCTATTTCATTTTCAGAAAATAATTTTATTTTAATCTATATAAATATATAAGTATATTCGTATTTTATACCTTTATTTTTTATTTTCTATTTAAATATGCAATTATAATTTAATGAGGCTATTAAATCTTTCTGAAAGAACCAGCGCTCTAATCTCTATTAATTCTGTCTCCTGAATGGAGGAGAGACTTAATCATTTATCATTCCGACAAATGAGCTCAATTGTAAGTGACTGAATAAGAAGGCTTTCTCTAATCGAAGAGTTAGATGCATCTTTTCTAATATGCATGTCTTGAAACTCTTCTCATGAATCTCATTCTCTCGTCTCTTCTCTTCCGATGATCCCTTAAAGTTTGACTCTTAATCTTGAAATCCTTTCATGCTCTATTCCCGTTATTTTCTTGCAAATTGAAATGAGTGTTAAGGAAGGAAAGATTTCAGCGATGAATTCATTTCCCTCTGGCGACGAAACCACTTACTGCAGAAGTCGCTTGCTTATTCACATTGGATGCACGAAGCATCTTCCCATTTGGGATCTGAGAGGTTCAGGCTCGAAAAATGATGACAAAAACTTATCGCTGGAATAAAGAATGGATATGGGATGTTTTATAGGAGCGAAAGCGATTCGTTATAGTTGATTGCAACAGAGATTGCAAGGCCATATGAAGCAGACAAGTAGAGCGCTTTCTTGCAAAAGGGATTGAAAAGGGTGTTGCGATTTTAATTATTTTGTGTTTGCGATGAGATGAAGTCATTCGTGGGCGACGATGCATTAAAAGTGTTAAGTATCGAAGGGATTTTATTTTTGTGCTTGATGTTGCTCACCTTTTCGCTCATACTGAATGGCAAAAGAAACCCACTTTTTGCGTTTGCCAGTCCTGGCTCACATCAATCGATATTCAGATTAAAAGGAGCCAATTATCTTTCGCTCTTTGATCCTGGGGATCGCATTAAGGCCTTCCGAGTGCGATCTCTCTGCAGAAGTATGATGACAAGAGGATTGGCGCGTGACCCTAATACTTATGATTGCCCCCCCCCCCAACACTCCATCCTGCGGAGCGACAAATCACAGTGATGAAAAGGCCAAAGGGAGAAGGTTGTCGTCTGCCTCTCCACTTCTCACAGCCGCGAGATAGTTTCAATTGGAGAGGAATGATTACCACATCGGCATCCTCCTCCTCTTCTCTCGGATTCTGTTTGGCTGTAACGATAAAAGAGATTCAAGTCAGAAACGCTTCGTACTGAAAATGAATATGGATCAGAAATATTGGATTAAGAAATTGTCTAATCAGTTTTTTTAAAGCAGTCTGTATGATGTAAATGTTTCATCTGATTAATGTTAATGAAAATATAACTCCATTTTATCATTTTGTATTGTCACTCTTGGTGTAAAAATCATGACATGGATTTCTCAATTGTTCATGTGCATTCTTTACCATCAATCTCCTCAGGTAGATTTGATCCTATCATGAACCGAAACCATGGTGGCTCAAATATATAAATATCTGGGGGGGGGGGGCAAAGCTCCATTTGGGGATCCATTTCCAATCTGTTAAACGCACCTAACCACACCAATGACACAAAACTTGATTCATACTTCATGAAAAGAGCAAATTCTTTTGAAATTTAAAAAAGTTTCGTTTGCAATATTTTCATAAAAGTAAAATATTTTTCTATTTAATACAAATATAACTAGTTCCTTAATTAACTTCCTTAAATTCCAACACCGCACCCAAAGTTCAAAGGGATCCTTTCAATTGTGCCTCGATCGGGGCAGTGACGTCTTCCGACCGCAGAGCAAATGCCAGCCAGGGTGCAGGAACAGTTCCCGGGGTTCATGGCATCGTTCTTCGCTCTGTCGTAACCTGCATCTGATCATTAACTTGCAGAAAATATTATCAAGAAGTGGAGAAGATTCCGTCCGGCCCCTCTTGTACTCCGATTTGGCGACATTTACTGATGGAAGAATCACTTTGGATGAGATGTTCCAGGAAACGGGGAGAAAAGCGACAGCCTTGAAAATGGCGCTGTCCGTCTGATGAGACGTTAAGCCGCGGTCCACTGCGCAGGAGAATAATGCCCGAGTATTTTAACAAACACTCTAGATATTTCTTACCCTAAACAGCTGTTCCGGGGCCGACTGGTTAGCATGCTTGGCTACTGATCAAAAAGACTTAGTTTCGAGCCCCAGGTAAGGCATGGATGTTGGTGTCATCCTCACAGACCTTCTATTATGGCGTATAAACTGGCAAGCTCCTATTAGACCTCTTAGGCAAGGGAAAGGAGGTGGGATGAAAGAATGCATCATAGGGAACTGAAGTCGGAGAATGTTTAAGGAAGAGTTAATTGTGGTTTGGAGCTTGGAGGGTTAAAGTGGCGAGTTTGCGAAGTTGTGAGGGAGAACATCGTGCTTCTGTGCTGAGCCAGAGATGCAGAGGAAAGATGAGAGGGTGAGGTGCGCGCTCATGAGGGAAATTAAGCTGAGAATCTTACCTGATTAAGCTCTCTTGGGAAGTTAAGAAACTGCTCAATGGTAATATAATTTAATAGCAATAAATGGAAGGGAAATATTGTTTACACTGATTCAATTAGGGGGATATTAAGAACTATCAGCTCTTGAGGGAATATCGCCATCCTCGCGAACCTTCTACTATGACATATTAAACTGACAGGCTCCTGTCAGACCTCTGTGGCAAGCAGCTGCTTGAGGGGGTATTTTTTTATATAGCATTGCAAACAAAAATGAATTCAATGCTTATGTACAACATCACATATGAAAAAAATGGACTACAGATAAATGAATCCTTTGGCAGTCTTGAGATGAATGCAAATGAAATATTTAAGACTGGTATCATTTGAGATATTTACCTATGTCCATGCTTCATAAATGATTTTTAAAAACTACGGCAAGAGAGATGATAATGTCTTCCGAAAGATCATTCCTTACTCTCGAGACAAAGAAATGTTATCTGCAAATGCTCTTCTTGAGAATGGGATGCCAATACACAGCTGGCGTTGTCGAATTCTGCTATTAATTACAATGAAAGAAGTCTCTGTTCGGAATTAAAGTACAAAAGTCCAAGGATGATTTCATAGCATATGATTAAATCATATTCAGGTCGTCTCCTCTCCAGAAAGTGCAGGGATAGTTCGTTTAATCTCTGTTGATACGATTTGTTACAAAAGGTGTTGCTGCTTGAAATTGTTAACAAAGGAGGTTGGATGTCTGTTGTGGCAAGTCTTCTCCATTCTAATGAAAATGGATATTCAGATTTGCCAGCTTTTGTTCGTATGTCAAGTTGAAGTAGCCTGGTAGTCTTTTAATGAAGCATCTTTATAATCTTTTTAATGAAGAATATCAGAGACATTGGTGAGGCATATTCAAGCATAGGTCTAATGTAGTAGCATTATTATATTTCCGGTACCATTTTTAAAATCGTGTTGGGAATGTTAAAGAGCTTAGAAGCAACTTTCTTGCAATGGGGGTGGCGTGTGTGTATATGGGGGGGGGGGGGGGGTAACGTGACTAAATATAATAAATAAATAAATACCCCCTCAAGCAGCTGCTTGCCACAGAGGTCTGACAGGAGCCTGCCAGTTTATATGCCATAGTAGGTCTGAGAGGATGGCAGGACCTCAGCAGAAAAACGACACACACACATCCATACCTTACCGGGGCTCGAACCCAGGTCCCTTCGATCAGTACAAGATCAAAAAGTTCAAAGACAGTCTCGAGAGGATTATTTCTAGTGTGATCATTGTAGTGGTTGTTATTGTGTCTGAAATGAATGACTGATGTGTCTAAACGAAATTCGTGAAATTCATTGCAGAAAATTCACATCTCGCATTCGTCTTTCTAACAAATTTTCTACTGAAATTCATTCTTTTAAGCCTTTTTACTAATTTCCCATTTTATTTCATTTCTCTTTTCGGCTGACGAAGATGGTTCTCGATTCACCATCATTCTCATCACCATCAATGACGGAATTTGCGCACTGAGGAGAACTAAGAACTCGGTGCTTCTGTCGTCATTGGCAACGCTTCCTCGCATCAATTGCAGAAGTTGAATTGGAATCGTAATTGAACAGAAATGGCTCTCAGAGCGAGTTCCTTGGCGGGAAATGGGGGCACTCCTCGTTATCAGAATGACTGACTGAGGTGACGACGACCCGACTCGTTGACCTCCTCTCGCGATTCGGGTGGGCCAACAGAAGTACGCTCATTCAGAGCAAAGGAATTAAAATTGAACCAAATGGCAGATTGAAACACTCACCGCTCTGTTTAGCTTAGAAAATGTGTCACCGAAATCGAAGAATGGGAGGAAAAAAAAACCCCGCAAAATATGCCTAACGCTTATTCCTTTCCTAACAGCCACATAAATTAATGGGGAGAGAAGGGGCTCAATTGGTAGCTTCAGGATGTCGTAACCTGATCCTTCTAGTTCGAGTGCTTGCTGTGTCAGCGTTCAGAGATTCCCCATCGATCTCCGTTATGCTATTCACGAAAATGGGAAAATCACTGAGTTTGAAAAGACCTTCGCATGAGACGTTAAGAAGTGACTGTTCCGTTTGCAGAAGAGACGCTCTTCATCGTAAAGAAAACGAGGGATGGACTTTACCAGAGGTTTGCATCTCTCTCCTGTCGAGTGGATCCTCTTCGCCTCTCCTCCTCTCAGCTCTTGGAGTCCTTGTGACCTGGCCATTGAACCAATGGTGCGCACAAAAATGCTCATCGGAGGTAAAATAACCTAATTCAACCCAACAGAAGTTCGTACATTACAAAAAAATTTTTTTACGTGTTTCTCAACTAATGGAAGCAATTATATTTCTAAAAGCATTAGACAGCTATGTTAATCAGTTGCTGCTCTTTTGGTGCATTATAATATGCATTTGTGGTCATTCAAATTGAACACAATAAAATGAAGATGAATGCACAAGCTACAATTAACTTCTGATGTTGAGCTATTTAAAGCAATCTTTGTGTCTTAAATGTGAAACTTATTAATTTGCGACGATTGAAATTTCTGCCAAAGCCAATAGTTTAATGTTAAATAAGAAAAAAAATAGTAATAATAGTTAAATTAAAAATAATACATCTGGATTTCAGGATTTCAGGATTTCTTCTGCTTCAACACAATGGACCGAGAAGCGTAAGTAAAAGAATCCTTCAACGTGTAGGGATTTTGAATGGGAAGAAAAAAAAAAAGTCCTCTCTTTATCCATTGCCAACTCATCGCCATTTAAGTCCTCTCTTTATCCATTGCCAACTCATCGCCATTTTTTCTGTAAATCTTTATCTCGAATCAGAGGGAAAACGACGACACTTCCACCAATTCCATTTAATGCATTGTTTCTAGCGATATTAACATTTCATCTGTTATGTTGCCATATAATGGCACGTCATCCTGATCCCATTCCTTGGCATTTAAATCACGAGTATAACTTAGATTTCAAATTGGTTGATTTAATTGCTTCTTGCGATTATTTATTGCATTTGATATCTGCCAGTAGTCTTGAAACAAATTTTGTGTTTATAGATATTCCTTATTTCGCATTTAAAAGGAAAAGTTAACATTGTGTCAAGAAAATGGAATCGCACTGAATAGTATTCTGCCATCAATTGAGAAAGGGTTTGCCAATCTTTCTAACTACGGGATCGCCATATTTCATCGACAAAGCGGAAGGGGCGAGGAGGTTAAAATCAATTCATGTAGTGTGTTTTTATTAGATCGAATAAAACTCTATGATGAATATTTTTAACTTCAGTTCTTATTTAATAGCATTTTTATATTTAATATTTTAATAAAAACTACAAAACTTTTTAATTAAATGAAATATTTTTTGTTTTAACTAGGGACTTAATAAACGACCAAAAATTTAGCAGTGGGCTCTCTCGATCCCGCTGAAATTCACCCCTGATACATTGCTTTCAACTGACAGATTAAGATCATTTCTTGTTTTCCGAAAATAATACAAATCAACGGAGTCGGTGAAATGGGGGCGGTAATTTTAGAATTCTGTTCCTCTGCAACCTTGGAGAGGAAATTAAACAAATCACAAATTTGATTTGAAATGTTTTCTATATAATTTTGAATTTTCATTCCGTAATAACGATCATCAAGAATGTTTACAAAAATTTTTACATCGAAAAGGAATCATCATCATTTTTAGATGAACTATTTGGTATTTTTCCAAACTCCAAAAGATTAATATTGTAAAGAGATTTATTAAATCGATATATCTCAGAATTTCATTAAATCGATATATCACAATATTCATCAAGTCAATATACCGTAGAGATTGAATAAATGATTTTTCATTAAGTTTTCAAACTTTTTCCAGTTGCGACCCATCCTTACTGTTGACAGAAATCCCCCCCCCCCTTACCTCGATGGAATTATTCGCGGCCTCCTTACCATTGACGGAATTTGTCCCATAGATTCCTTTACGATGGCCGAAAGTACCTTGGATCGAGATTAGAATATTTTCACAACAGAATGCTCCACGTAACAATAAAGAGTGCAGCAGCAGAAAGTTCTGCTAAATTAAGATTGAAGCGGCGATTGGAGAAGCACCATCATTTTTACAATGAACAAAGTAGTTCTTTTATACATTAGACATTCAACCGCATCGAGTTGCGAGCCCCACCCCATTTCTTCGTGGGATGGCGACCCACAGGTTGAGTAACGTTGCGCTAAAGGATTCGCCTAAAAGAAAAAGAAAAAACTCAAGCATCTGCTAGCCCCCTAGGTCTGACTGGAACCTGTCAGTTTATATGCATAGTTAGTCTATGAGGATGCGGCACTCAGCAGGAAATAAAACACAAACATCCATGACATCAGCAGAAATATGCAGAAAATATCCGCATCCATCACATCCGCAAATTTAAGAATTGTTTAAAGCCTAGTGTTGGCAATAGATGGCACCACTTTTGTTAGACGAGCAGCGCTTTTTTTTTCGAAGACACTTTCCTTTCATGGTGTGCATCCCGTGGCCGAGGGGTTAGCGCGCTTGGCTACTGATCAAAGGGGCCTGGGTTCGAGTACCGGGTAAGATATGGATGTTTGTATCGCTTTTCTGCTGAGGTCCCACCATCCTCACAGACCTTTGACTATGGCGTATACTGTAAATTGACAGGCTCCTGTCAGACCTCTGTGGCAACAACTGCTTGAAGGAAGTTTTATTATTTTATATTACTGTCGTGAATGTTGGAATTATTGTCAATCTATGCGCCATTCCTCAAGTAGGGAGGCTGCCATCTGTCTCCAACAGCTGTTACAATTGGTCCTATCCCCCATCTAGCCTTCTCAGTAGTACCTTGGCTTCAATGGCAGACATGATCTTTCATCTTTTGCGACAAAAAAAAAAGTCATGAACACGAATGTGCTACTGAAATGCTGACCCATGATCCAGATTTGTTGCTGCTGTGATATTATCGAAAGAGTTGGAAACTTTAAACATCTTGGACTTTTCATCGATACAACTTTTCGATACGATATTCAACACTAGAAGATGAAAAATAAAAGTTTATGTTTATCAAAAATTTACAAGTTACAATTTGCTGCAAGCATACATACATGTTTTTTTTTTCCTTTATAAAGTATTCTGTGAATCTCTACTGACTCATGATTTGGCACTTTAGGGCTAACTGGTATCAAAAACTGAAAGAAAATCGGAATTATAATCGGAATGATACAATCCTCCTCTGCTAAAAATATCATTTCTCCCGATATGAGGAGGGTGGCTCAGTCGGTAGCGTGACAGGCCAATTCCCACTTGGGCCAGCGTTCAGATTTTTCTCCGCAAAACTCCCCGCCCTGCCCACGGTCAGTAGGGGACACCGTATGGGACATTAAGCCGTGACACCGTGTAGGGAGAGAGCCATACCCTGTGCACGTTAAAAGAACACGCTGGATGGCCTTGACGGGAGGCTACCATCTGTCTTCCAGCAGCTGTTACAGTGGGTCCTATTCCCCAACCTTGTCTGAACCTTCGGGGGCCTTGTGACCTGAACCCATTGTGTGCAAAAAAAGTGCCATTCAGAGGTAAGGTAGCCCAACCGGAAGGAAATTATTAAACAAATTTGCAGAATTAAAAGTAGGTGTAGAAATTTCCATTCAGCTATTCATCATGAATGAGTGAAATATTTTCATATCTGAATCGAAATTTAATAAATATAAATATAACTTTATATAATAAATTTAATAAATACAATATAAAGAAATATAAATAATTGAATCAGCCAATGAAAGTTCACATCGACAAATATAAATAAGTGATGCATTTTTCTAAACTGTTTTGTATGGAACGTTATTCTTCTCTGCTGCGTATAAAGAAAGGTTTTGCTGCTCATTTGTTTAAACAATCCTTGTATACCTCTGTGGTAAGCAGCTGCTTGAGGGGGTATTTATTATTTATTATTATTATTATTTATAGCTAACATAAATAAGGAAAAAAATGAGATTATTATATCATAAGTATCCTTTACACCACCACTAAATTCAGATTCTTCGCAGTGTTTTTAAAAAAGTGAAGCCATCCATCTCTCCACATACAGAGAGACAGACTTAATGCGGTCAGTAGATGGTCTTGCTGCTGCCCTATGAAGTTGTTGTGGAGATAGACTGAGCACCGCACTTAGGCATAAGCTAACTAAGCTACAACTCAAGGGCCTCAACAGAGTCTTAAGGGCTTCAATAGAGTTTCTAAGCTACAACTTAAGGGCCTGAATAGAGTTTGTTTGCACAATAGAGGCCTTAAAGGCCTCTATTGTGCAAACAGCTGTCCCATGGCCGAGTGGTTAACGCGCTTGGCTACTCATCTAAGGGACCCGGATTAAAACATGGATGTTTGTGTTGTCTTTCTGCTAAGGTCATGCCATCCTCACAGACCTTCTACTACGGCATGTAAAGGGGCGGGGGTGGCTCAGTCGGTAGCGCGCCAGGCTCGTAATCTGTAGTTCCCGGGTTCGAGTCCCAGCTGGGTCAGCGTTGAGATTTATCTCCACAAAATTCCCCGCCCTGCCCACGGTCAGTAGGGAACACCGATGGGCTTGGAAAGGCCGCCGTCCGTCGGATGGGACGTTAAGCCGTGGCCCCGTGTGCGGGAGAGCCATACCCTGTGCACGTTAAAGAACACGCTGGATGGCCTTGACGGGAGGCTACCATATGTCTCCCAACAGCTGTTCCAGTGGGTCCCCTCCCCCAACCTTCTCTGAGCCTTCGGGGTCCATGTGACCTGGCCATTTAGCCCATGGTGTGCAAAAAAGTGCCGCTCAGAGGTAAAATAACCCAACCTACGGCATGTAAAAATGGGGTTATTAAGTTGTAAAAATTTTTTTATTAAGCTTTCTGTAATGCTTTCTATTAAGACTAGTAGGGTATTGATTAAGGACATTCCTGCAGTTCTTTCTTTCTGAAATAAGCTCAAGTGCCTTATCACCCAAATAATTCTGTCTCCTCTGCTCCTTTTTTCCTAAAAGTGTACTGTTAGTTTCCAAACAAACCTGTTTAAAATGGCCCCATTCTTCCTCAACTTCAGTAGGAAGCAAACCATGAGAGTCCTAATGACTAAGTAACCTATCATGGTAAACTTTAGTTATAACTGGGTCTTTCAGAGCTTCAGTATTAAAGGTAAAAATTTTTAACCTAGCACAACACTTTTTAAGTTGCAAGACACTTTTAACAAGGTAATGGTCAGATCCAATTTCAGCTCCCCTATATGACTTGGTATTCCCAACAGAACTTGCCCATTTGCTGTTAATTAATATCTAATCAATCATATTCTTATGCAGCCCATCAGGTGAAACCCATGTGTACTTATGTATGTCGCAGTGTTTGTAATAAGTGTTAGTTATTCTGAATCCATTGAGTTTACTTACCTGTAGGAGATGTTGCCCATTGCCATTGCAGCTACCAATACCAAAAGGGCCTATTACTCCTCCCCAAAGGTCAGAGTCAGTACCAACTTTGGCATTGAAGTCACCAAGAACAAGGGTAATATCTCCTTTCTTGACAGAATTCAAAATATCCTGAAGTTGTCCGTAAAACCTATCCTTCTCATCCTCTTCGGCATCCTTAGTGGGAGCATAACAGCAGATAACATTCAAGTCTTTAATGCTTGTCTGAAATTTTGTTGTAAAAACTTTTGATTAATGCCCCATATCATAGAAGAGTATCACTGGCGTGTCTGCTGAGAAGCAGACCTACGTCTTGGTGATGCTTATTGTCATCCCTCCCTGAAAAGAGAAATTTAAGATTATTTTTAAGAATCTGACCTTCATTTGTCCATCTGGTCTCTTGCAAGCCGAGAATATTTAAATTATAACGGTGGAATTCTTGTGTGAGAACATCAAGAGAAAAAGCTCTGTGCAGAGTCCTCACATTCCAACTCCCTATGGAGAGAAAATGGTTAGTGGGATGTTTAAAGAAACTATGTTTATTGAGAGAGGGAATGCCGACAATATCAAACAGCCCCCTAATCGCAGGCGTGAGGCAAAGATCCTTTCCCCCACCACTAAAGGCTGAAGCCATCTACACTGGAAGACTTCCTCCAATGTAGAATTTGACGATGCCAATAGAAGCAAAGAGTTCAGGTGCCTACGATGTTCTCTGCTCGGGATTATCCACCAGCTGATAAACTTATTCTGTGAATCAATTCACTTGGGGCTGTCAACCCACAAACAAACAGAAAACACAGCGGAAGATTCTCCCTCAACAGAAACCCACCAGTGCAGCAAATTCAGAATCCATAATCAAGCTGAAAGCCTTATTCCAGATGGATCCTGTAAGTTTATATGGTCAGCACCAGGACTCTGTGTGGTTGACCACTCCTCAGTAAGGTAGAAAAAAAAAAGAAATATAACCAAAGTTATCCAGATCAGTAGACCACACTGACCTGGCAGCTCTCCCTTTCCGTTCACTTTCAAGAGAGTATCTTAAAGGGTAATTCATAATGAACCAGATATCTTGTTAATATGGATTAATGTACTTACCAATTGTATTTTGTTAAGCTTATTTTTCAATATGAATTCGTGTATTTGTATTCTTCAAAAAATTAATTTATTTATAAATCTCTACTGTCCATGTATGTGTTATTGATTTATTCAAAATAATTAACACATGAATTTTAAATTTGTTTACAGGAGAATTTTTATTTTTTATTCCTGAAGATCTCATTGACTCTCGATTAGGAATCCAATTGTGAGAGCTTGAGAAGAAATCGAACAGCCAGGGAGCCCCTAAATTTAGCGAACGTGACCTCGTCATACCTCGAGACCGAGATGTAAGAGGAGCATCTGTGTCAACCACTTGACTCTGCCTCCGTTTCATGGCAATGCCATTGAGCACGGGACGGCATCCGTTCACAGAAGGAGACAGAAGGGGGCACGAGGGTCTTCGGGTGTTCTGACACGGAGAGGCAAACACGACAACAATGGCCGGCGCCAACGCCTGCCGTGAGGGGCGTGCGATGCTCGGTTCAGTTGAAGGACTGCGAAGCGAGCCTCCTCTTCACTCCCATTTGGATTGGGCTTTGTGGTCTCGCTCTCTCTACCATTCACGAGGACCAGCGGGAGAACACTCTCACTTTGAATCCGATCCGTTGAGCTAGCAAGAGCTCACTTCTAACCCACGACTGTTGTTTCACTCAAGGGGTTTGTTTCTGTAGCGTGAACTTTTAAAAAAAAATTAAATGGTGTACTACGCAGTATTATAAAAATCGAGATATTACCCTAAGAAAAAATTGACGAGCAGAGATTGCGGCTATTTATTTGTCTGCCGCAGACAAAAGAGATTGATGACGACTGTCAGAATGCGAGGCAGCGTGACACGTGCCTCTTCACTCTCCCCTGCGAAGTAAAGAAATAATTCATTCCTTAAGCAGTGGAAATTGAGACCTTTTAAGTTGTGCTCAGTTTAGTGATGAAATATTTCAAATTGTTCAGTTTAGATATCACGTGAGATGCTGACCTCTTACAAGCTCCTCAATAGAATTTTCGTCCGATGCACAAGGCTCCTCGATCTTCCTCCAGATGAGCTGTTAGCTTCATTGCCTCCGTCTGTCAATCAGTCGAGCCATCCATTCATCAAAAAAGAGCGCTGGAGAGCCCAGAAATATTAACTTAATTTTTATCATTTTTCTGAACTTTTTTTTTACTGAAAATGTGTTTCATTTTTATCACCTATTTAGAAAACATGCTGTATTTGAAGTGATAGATTTTGTATACTTGTCAAAAGACTGTCTTTGTCATTCCTCTTCACTGTCATTTCTGTTGAGAAGCAAAACCACATCTTGCAAATTTCCTATCATTACGTCCTAAAAAGGGGAAATTTAAGATTATTTCTTTAAGTTTCAGATGTTTACCTTTCCAACTGGTCGCTTGGAAGCCCAGAAGGTATAGGTTGTAGTGTTGAAATTGTTGTGTAACGCCATCAAGAGACTTGCCTCTGTTTAGAGCCCTCACTTTCCAGGAAGTTGTAGAAAGGAAATGGTAGGTAAGATTTTAGAAGAAATTTAGTTTTGTTGAGAGAGGCAGGGCCAATAATATCAAACACCTCCGTAATCGCAGGAGTGTAACAAAAGCCTGTTCCCCGTCTGCTAGAAGCTTAAGCTATTATGTAACAACTGATGCAGCAAATGGAGTTTTTCATCATCATAATCCATTAAATTTCTTTGAAGCAGCAGGAAGCCGGTGTCCGAGAAAAAACTAGTTTCAAGGGTTCAGGTACCAGGGATGGCTTCTGATCAGGATCATCTGCCAGCTGATATAAATTATCCTATGTATCTGTTCATTTGGAGTTGGCAACCCACAAACAAACGGAAAACACAATAGTAGATATTCCCTCATTGAATATTATTCTCAAAGGATATTCTTCCACATTGAAATATATTCAAGATACAAAATCGGAATCACAGCCAATAGACAGTCCAGCCGGTGGAAACAGTCAGCTGCAGAACTCTCTGAGTTGACCACTTTTCAGAAAGGAGGATCAAAATTAAAATGGGTTGCATAAACGAAAATCAGGTGGCCAGATGTTTTTTGCAGCTCTCTCCTTCCGTTAGCTTCAGACGAGAAAGGATCTATCAGAAAGCTACGAACGGCAGGCACCGCGAGATATATACAGGGTGATTCAAAATTTATCGTTCAAATTTCGTGGGGAGGTAGGGAATACGTCAGGAAACCGATTTCACATAGGAAAGTATGTCCGCAAATGTACGCATGCGTAAGTAGAGGGCGCTGTGTGTACCCAACCAGTGTACAGCTCGCCCGACCACTCCCACTGTCATCAGTGTACGAGCTGACTTACTAGTGATAAGATGAATCGTTTTACGCATCAAGAGCTAGCGGATATGCATCTCGCATATGGGGCAGCTGGCGAAAGCGGCCGCCGAGCTAGGCAAGTTTACGAGACCGATACCCCAACAGAAGAATACCGCAGCATCAAATGTTTGCACGTGTGCATCGCAATCTGCGCGAACGTGGTTCACTGCGAGCAACATGCAGGATACGGGGAGAAGACGACTGACGCGGACTACAGTCCATCGAAGATAATCCGAATACCAGCACACGAGCTATTGCTCAGCAGCTTGGGGTCTCTCAGTCAGCAGTGTGGCGGATACTGCACGAGGAACATGTGCATCCTTACCATCTGCAATGGGTGCAGTTACTGCATCCTGACGATTATCCGAAGCGTGTGGAATTTGCACAATGGTTCATGCAGAAAGGTGCCATGGACCCCAGTTTTCCAGCTTCTGTCCTTTTTACAGATGAAGCTTCATTCAGTCGTGAAGGTGTGTTCAATACACACAATTCACATCTGTGGGCTTACGACAACCCGCATGGTACGAGAAGTCACGATGCGCAACATCGTTTTGCCGTAAATGTGTGGGCTGGAATCATTGGTGACTGTTTGTTGGGACCTTACTTGCTACCGCCCCGATTGGACGGCCGGAAATACCTAATATTTCTCGAGACAGTGTTACCGACTTTTATGGGCGTTGTTCCTGCGCATATCCGCCGAGATATGTGGTATCAACATGACGGGGCTCCAGCCCATAGCACAATTGTTGCGCGTGATTACCTGAACCGAACATTCGGAGCTCGATGGATCGGTAGAGGTGGACCGATCGCTTGGCCACCCAGGTCACCTGATTTATCGCCCATGGATTTCTTTTTGTGGGGGGCCATGAAATACCATGTGTACGAGACCCCCGTCGACAGTGAAATGGACCTTGTTGCACGAATAGTGGCCGCCGCAGGCATTGTCCGTGATATGCCAGGCGTTTTTGAAAATGTTCGGCGGTCAATACAACGGCGCTGTGAATCCTGTGTCCGTGTAAATTGTCACAATTTTGAGCACCTACTGTGAACCTGTACTTTACCTTGTTGGAATAAAAGTCACATTCGTTACCACTTAACTGTACTGTTTCCTTGTGTTCACTTTACTTGTCCATTTTGTTCATGTAGATGACATTTGCGGACATACTTTCCTATGTGAAATCGGTTTCCTGACGTATTCCCTACCTCCCCACGAAATTTGAACGATAAGTTTTGAATCACCCTGTATATGTTACCGCTAAAGCTCGAAAGCCGTTAATGTGCACATTACCTAGCTAATCTGCAGATTAACTGATTTGCTCCGTTAACATGCGGAATCAAGAGTTTTCCGCATTTTACCTAGGTAATGTGCACATTAACGACTTCCGTATCGTTAAAGTTCAAAAGTTTGTTTCTCTCATTTCCTTTCCCTACTCCTTCCCCCCTCTCCCTCCACTTTTAGTTTCGTTTCGCCAGTGTCTTGTCGTCGCCGGTTGTTTTTATTTCTCATAGTTTGCGTCGGCTGCTAGTGCGTAACATAGCTAATTCTGTTTTCGAATTCGTTTCTGCCTGTTAGCGCATGAATTTGTGTCGTGATTTTTTTAAGGCAGATAAATTTAGCTCCTATTATGCAAGCAAGCACCAAGGACCCTTTCTACTGTCAAAATTATAGTCACGTGACCTAAAGATTCATACTTAAGAGATTCATCACTTGACGGATTCGTTCTCACTTGGCCTCCGCTCATCCGGGGCGTTTCATGATAATTCGGAACACTGAGTCACGTGACCCGAAGATTGAGACTCAAGAGATTCGTCACTTGACAGATTCGTTCTCACTTGGTCTTCGCTCATTTGGGGAGTTTTTTTATAATGCGGCAGGCGGTGTACTGTAGAGCTAGATACGTTATCTGAATAATAGGATAGTTAAAAAACGAAAAAGTACAATGTACCGGCTATTACCAATTCCGATAATAGCCGATACGCCATATTTTATTTTCACTTTAACGAGTGCCTAGTAGGTAATGTGCAGATTATCCAGGTAATTTGCAGATTACCTAGGTAATTTGAGAAATGAAACAATTTTCGGCACAACGGATCACCCTAGTTAATCTGCACAATACCTAGATAATCTGTAGAATAACTGATTTCTGCACTTTAGCGGTAACATATATACTATTTATATATGGCGATATCAGATTTGGAATACGATGTCTGGCAGTTTCCGAGCACTACCACAAGGGTGGGGAGGGACACAGCTCGCCTTCAGACTACACTTTCTAGATAGTTGTGAACTGACACTGAGAAAAGATCAGCTGTATATTTTTCTATCTCTCCGTGAATCCAAAAAATGGCCAAAGTCACGAATAATAATAAGAAATGATTCTTTTTATTTCAGTATATTTTAACGTTTTTTAGTAGGGGTAAATAAAGGCACGTGAACGTTGTGTTCCTTCTTTGATCTGACAGAGCAGAAAAGTGATCCTTAGGGCTAAAGCAATCCCAAAGGTCACTTTTTTCCCCCCACGAATATTTTTCCTCTCTGGGTTCAAACCCCGGATAAGGCATGGATGTAGGTGTCGTTTTCTGCTGAGGTCCTGCCATCCTCTCAGACCTTCTACTTTGGCATATAAACTGACAGGCTCCTGTCAGACCTCTGTGGCAAGCAGCTGCTTGAGGGCTTTTTTATTTTTTTTTAATGAAGAAAATTTTATGACTTTAACTTTTTTTCCCTTTTTTAATTCGCGATATCTTCTCTTTGACCGCTGAGTTTGTTTCCATTTCGTCTATATCTCTCCCTTTGAGCTCTCTCATTCCTTTGCCCAATGCATTTGCTCTCATTTCGTCTCTTCTCTCCCTCTCTTCGACCTCAGTTTGACTCCATTTCGTCTGACCTCTCCCACCCTTCTTCGCAGAGTTTCTCTCCATTTTGTCTCTTCCTCTTTATGTCCAAATAATTCACATTAATTTCTTCCACACTCTCACTGCTTCTGCCTAGAGTTTGCTCCTATTTACCTTTGAACTCTCTTCTTCCCAGAGTAGTATCATCACACCCCACCGATCCCCCACTAGTGCTTTCCCCCCCTATGACGTCACCGACCACGCCCCCTTATGACGTCACCGACCACGCCCCTATGACGTCACCGACCACACCCCCTCCCCTATGACGCAACATGCCGTAATCATTACGTAACATGCCACGCCCCTTTATTAATAATTCCTCCCCCTTTATTAAACCCCCCTTTCCCCTCAGTGGCGCCACCTGTTGACAGTGAGAAGTACTATTTTCCCAAAAAATCCCTATTTTTATTCCAATTCTTCGATTTTTGATTTCCCCCTTTATAAAAAAAATTCCTCCCCCTTATGAAAAACCCCTGGCGCCATCTGGTGCCTGTGAGGAACACTAATTCTCCAAAAAACCTTATTCTAATTCTTCGATTTCCCCCTCCTATTAAAAATTACTCCCCCCTTTTAAAAATTTCTTCCCCCTTATGAAAAAACCCTGATGCCTTCTGTTGACAATGAAGAGTACTATTTTCGGAAAAACCTCCTTATTTTAACTCTAATTCCCGATTTTTCTTTATTTTGTCCCAATGGTTGACCTATATTTTAAGCCCTCCCCCTTATGAAAAACTCTCTGGTTGACCATTTTAAGGCCCCACCCCTTCACTCGGCTGATGCAAGTCTCAGAATAATTGCATGGAACGATTGACTGGTCTTAGAATAATTGTACAGAAAAGGATGATACAAAATTCCTTAGTAATTAAACACTCATCAAAATTCCCTTACCTCTATTAAAAATCATCCTACAGTTGAAACTCATTTTACTCTTACTGCTTCCATAGAAAATACCATAGGGTGAAATTAATAATGGTTTAAATTATTCGTAGGGGTGGCATGTTAAATCTGCTTTTAGAACACACGTCTGCAGTGGAAAAATTTTCAAACTCCGTTAATCAACTCCCTAGTAATTAAACACTCGTCAAAATATTCCTCACCTTTATTAAAATCACTCCACGGTTAAATCAGTTTTTCTGTAGATGTGTTTCACCGGAAAAAAAAAAAAATCGTCCCTCGCTCTGTGGATTCCGTCCGACTGTCTTGGGTTCCCGGACTATACCGTGTACTTGCTGTGGCCTTGATGCGGGTCAGGCATTTCAAATATTAACCTAGCTTTTTCTATGTATTTCTTACATCAAAGCCAACACTAGCACTGAATTCTTTTGAATGTAGATCTCAAATTGTAAATCAACTCACAGAGTTGTATTTATTCCTTAGTAATTAAAACTCTTTGCTATTCATTTAGCCAGGACGACTAAACGATTCCTTTATAATTAAAATTCCCTGCTATTAAACTCCCTAGTAATTAAACACTCATCAAAATTCCCTTACCTTTATTAAAAAAAACAGTTTTCTGTATATGCGTTTTATCGAAAAAAAAATACTTCTCCTCGGGAACGAGAGTCGAACGCACTTCATTCTGTTTGAGCTTCATTCTGTCAACTCCTAACAAGAACCAACCTGCAATGGAAAAGCCTCTGTTCCTGCATTCCTGAAGTCGTACGTGTCCGCTTACCGGTCAGGTAGCATGATGCAATCGCCGTGGGATGTTCAGTGTCCGGTGAGAGGAATTGTTGTTCTCTAAGGGTAGGTGACGTCACAACAAGGGGAAAGAAACGTGGAGTGACCAGCGAGTGACACGTATCAGAAGACTGAGCACTGGGGATGTTTAACCTTCAGTATAATTTTACACAGTGTGTTAGGATTAACAACTCTTATAACATAGTTATTGCGGTTAGGCTCCCTCTCCCACTTTTAAAATTTAGATCTTACACCGACAGTCTTTTCATATACGTATTTTTATAACCATTTTAAAACCAACACTTATTTCTTTTATCCCTAGCGATTACTGGTTGTTGCATTTTTTACTAGAAGAAACCCTACCCCTGCAGTAACAGCCCCCGTAGAAAATAAAAAATGCTATCGGGCGAAAAATTAATAAAATCTGATTTTATTCGTCGTGATGAAAAATATTGATGGGGTAATAGGTTCGACTTAAAAGACTTCGTGTTCGGATCCTCACCACGGACAACCTCTCGCTGATGGATGGTTAAACCCTACGAAATTATTCCAAACGGGGAATCACAAGGTTTTTATTGACGAATGAATCTTGGACCTGTACTGCTTCCGTACATCGTGAAAACCCACTCACAGCCTTGATCCGTGTTCCCAATTTCCTTTACTAAGTCACTTCAAAAAAAAAAAACATTGTGATTGCAAAAGTATGACTAACTGTTTTATTACGCCACGTTTTAAAAATACTTATTACTGTTGTAATCCGCGGTACGGGAGAGTAACACTGTTCGAAGAAAAAAATATTTTTTTTTTTGTACGAGGTAGAAAGTTAAAAGTACGTCGCGTGAAAAAACTAGTTCCATCACGAATGCACATTAATGGAGTAGGGAGGTCGTAGTTTAATACTTCAGCTATAAAAAAAAAATACAATGTCTCACGCACCCCTCTCAACTTGTCTACGCTAATCCGCTATATGCTCCGCCTAGTGCTCCCACCCTCGTTTCGACACTGCAGGCTGGTGACGTACAAAGGTCATGCGGGCTGCAGTGGAATGCATGGCTCCTGCTGAATGCTACGCTATCAGAAATCCATGTGGTCGCCACGTTCTCCAAGCGCTCAGAATATTACTATACGTATAACTGATGTAAAGTCCGTTTTAATCAATACTTATTTCTTTCAACTCTGCGACTATTGGTTGGCACATTTTTACTAGAAGAAGGGCTACCTTACAGTAGCAGCTCCGCAGAAAATAAAAAATCTGATTTTATTCCTCGTGAAGAAAAATATTGAAGGTAATAGGGTCGACCTAAAAGATCCTTGTTCGGATCCTCACTCCGGATGGCTTTTAACAAAAGTCCTACGAAATTAAAAAACTCCCCCGTTATGCAGCAGTGTTTAAAAATACTTATTATAGCTGTATCCCCAGTACATGATGCAAACTCTTTCCGAGGAAGTAACGCTATTCGATGCACCCCCCCAGTTACATGCTTTTACAGGGTAAAGCCTGTGGCAGAATGTTAAAAGTAGAATTCATACGTTCCGTAAAACTTAAGTTCCAACATGCGTTAAAGGAGTATGGTTCGACTCACTTTGAGAGGAGCAGTCGCTCGGACCAAAAGCCTGATGGGTCTCCTGCCGAATTCTACACTTTATCAGAACACCGTGTCGGGTGCCTTCTAGAAAAGGGAACAATTTTTAATATTATAAGAAATATGTGGTGTATAATTCCATGGAAAAAATACGAAACCTTTAGTATTAACATCCTCACTTCAAATTTTCATGCGACATTCTGGGGTTAAGTTTCAACTTTTATTTTTTCCAACCGTAATAAAGCGCTGTTTCTGTGGAGCATTGGTGACTTCGACGCCAAGGACGACCCGCATTAAACGATACGACCGTGCACTAGAAAACCGTGAACGGACTTGTGTGAAACGTAATGTACAAAGCTTGACAACAGTAATATAGACTGGGATCCTCGCTCACTATACTATCATAAGCCTCGAGAAATTATCAAATATGAATAGACCTCTGTAAAGTTCCGATCCCACAATCTTCTGAGTTCATTCCCCGGTCGATGCTGTCAGGATCACAAGGATGTTTTACACATTCAACGACTTTTTCTGACATTCGCTAATCAAAGTGTCTATCTACACATCAGACTTGTCATTACATCGACAAACTACCTGTCCATAGGCTGAGTAAGCATTTAGAATGAAAAATTGAGTCAGCTTCACGACACAGATTCGTAAAACGCTCATTAATTATTTTGTGAGAGAAAGCATGCATAAAGTTCAAACACTAATACAACATCCCTTTCTAATAAACCATACGATCAAAGTAGATAAATTGCAAGCATCATCGGATCTGATTCCGTATATCTGCTTACGACGAAAATCTCACAATAGCTTATTCAGTACTTTAACCCCCTGATACAGTATGTGACTAGGTCGTTTAACTAAATTACGTGCATAAACGAAAATGTAAAGGGATATCTGTAAATTCGCACAACGGGATAGGTGAATATTTTCACAATTCTTTTGAAGGCAGAATAACTGTGACGAGAGAGAAAGTATAAAAATGCAGTGGGATGGCTGTAAAAACAACAGATTACAGCGCAAATACTGTAAGATAGAAAAAACGACTATTAACAAGTGTCATATAAGGAGCGACCGGTCACACCGTAGCGGAAGGAGTAATACAGGAAAAATCATAAAATATTAACCCCCCCTCCCCCACGCTGGTAAATCACGGTCCATTGCGTACACATGGATGAATATCACAAAAATACTTTGCATATAGTAAAGAACCACCGAAGTTTGGAAATTTAAAATCTGAAAACTCACTTTTTATAGTATTTCCGTGAAAAGTCACCCCCCAGAAAAGAGATCTAGCTCTGTCGCCAGTTATTCCAGCGTACTATCTCTTTTCAGCACGTTTGAATAAGTGCATGTGAAGGTGGCTAGCTGCAGACACAAGCTTTTCGACAAAGATAGGATGTTTCACTACAATCTAACACGGAGATGTCTGTTAAGTTATTTTTTCCTCCTATTTCTACACTAGTGTCGAAGTCTTAGAACAAGTGGTTCGGGTTAGCACACGTTTTTGATATTATCTTGTTTGGCAATCTGAAAGAACACTGTCTGTGGAACATTACCCCCCTGCAAGCTGGTACTAATTACTTTACGATTCTGAGGGACGAAGGTTGAAATCGTTGGCAGATATTTTTCAGAAATATGTAATCAACCATAGTGTTCGGATATTTGATCCATAGTAAGACATGAACGATGTTTACCTGCCATCAGCGACCCCTTCTACGGATCGTATGAGAGGTAATTGTTACGCCAATTAGCTACGTGAAGTCGTGTTTATTTTTAAAAGCAAAGACACACTAATTACCGACTAGCTAGAGAACGATATATTAACCTACTAAAGTTTGATTTTAACGATCAGATAGTGTATATATCATCACTTTTTTAGTTCATAATAATATTCCAACTTTTAAAGGAAATATTGTCTCGTTATAAGCGATTACATACAAAGAAATACACACTCTATACTTTAAATCTATGGAGACAACGATCACTATCCCAGGAACACATCTGTGAAATATCACCACATTTTTGTTTTTAACGTACGGTTGAATCGTTCTACGATGCTAGCTTTGGTTTCCCATCCCTTTCTTTTACACCCACCCGATATAAAACATTCGACCCAACATAGCTTGCTAGCTGTGCGAGGTCTTGATACAGAGAACAATATTAACACTTCTAAGGCTGACCTTAAAATCCCCGTTAACTATACAAAAGAAATCACATTGACAAAAATATCAGAGGCATTCATATTTATTTACATTAAGGTCACATTAATATTTAGTTCGTACATACCAGTTCACCGTGCACCTCTTTTAGTACTGTTGCAAAGTTCAATTTAGACATAAACGCGACATTAGCAGGACGATTTAGTTCGATACATGATTCTTCCACAAAACTTACGGCAATATCAGTTAGATTAGCGTTTCTTACCACTTCGGGGAAATAATCGTAAGCTGATTCAGCGTTTATGGTGAGGCACGAATGGCGAAGTTGACTCGGATGATCCACTTCACACCCGAAACAGTTCTTACGTAGCAGCGTAAACAGTTCTTTTCGGAGACCTGTTTTCAAAGTCCGCTTTAAACAGTCCATAAGCTTTACGAAATCACTGCTGTCTTGTTCAAGGGGTCGATCGTTAGATGGTGGGCTTCGAGGAAGATTTGCCGCTAATTCTACCTTCCGCACTGCATTCCAAAATTTACCGTTTTCAAACTTCAGAGCCATCAAACTGTAGGTGATTGGATCGCATAAATCTGTCAACCGATGCCACTGTTCGACGCTGAGCCGAACCGATGACGAAAATACAAGTCTTCCGTCACGGGGGATGCTTTTTTTAATGACCACGCCGTGTCCACCTTTGAGCACGACGAGGCAAACCATAGCGTCCAGTTCATACTCGCCGTATTCGACATCTTCGAAAGCTTCGACGATTGTAGACGCATACGAAACCAGTCCATGCCACTGCTCTTCAGACAGCATCACACCGTCCTTTGTAGGATATAGTTTTAACGAGTCATCACTCTGGAACACACGTATGTGCACTTTAGGATATGACCGATATTCACAAACGCTCGCAAACAAATCCGATCCGAGTTGAAACATATGGCTATCATCATCTCTAACAGCAAGTCGCTTCGCAGGAAGATCACCATTGGTCAGGGAACGTTTAGCACAAGCCATAGCAAGTCGATACTGGAAAAAATAATGCCTTACAACCCGTCGAAGGGTAATACTTATACCTTAAACCTGTGACGTGTCCCTGTAACTCCATCCCATTGGTCGAGATCTGGTAGATTTCCCATCTCTTAGTAAACATGATGACGTCTACAAATATTTACGAGCCTGTATAGACGTGCTTTCGAAATATGCATGTGGTGCTCCTTTAAAATGGAAATCGTGGGAGCTTTTGATCACAAAAACCTTTCAGAATATCTCTGAAATTACAAACAGATAAGGGGGGGGGGGGGTTGAATTCATTAACAGAGTATTTCAAAAGTATCTTAAAAACACACTCATAATGAAACCAAAGCTAGCATCGTAGAACGATTCAACCGTACGTTAAAAACAAAAACGTGGTGATATTTCACAGGTGTGTTCCATGGAGGCGCCACTGAGGGGGAAAGGGGGGTGTTTTAATAAGGGGAGTGGCCTGTTACGTATTCATTACGTAATCATTACGTAACAGGCCACTCCCCTTATTAAAACACCCCCCTTTCCCCCTCAGTGGCGCCTCCATGGAACACACCTGTGAAATATCACCACGTTTTTGTTTTTAACGTACGGTTGAATCGTTCTACGATGCTAGCTTTGGTTTCATTATGAGTGTGTTTTTAAGATACTTTTGAATACTCTGTTAATGAATTCAACCCCCCCCCCCCCTTATCTGTTTGTAATTTCAGAGATATTCTGAAAGGTTTTTGTGATCAAAAGCTCCCACGATTTCCATTTTAAAGGAGCACCACATGCATATTTCGAAAGCACGTCTATACAGGCTCGTAAATATTTGTAGACGTCATCATGTTTACTAAGAGATGGGAAATCTACCAGATCTCGACCAATGGGATGGAGTTACAGGGACACGTCACAGGTTTAAGGTATAAGTATTACCCTTCGACGGGTTGTAAGGCATTATTTTTTCCAGTATCGACTTGCTATGGCTTGTGCTAAACGTTCCCTGACCAATGGTGATCTTCCTGCGAAGCGACTTGCTGTTAGAGATGATGATAGCCATATGTTTCAACTCGGATCGGATTTGTTTGCGAGCGTTTGTGAATATCGGTCATATCCTAAAGTGCACATACGTGTGTTCCAGAGTGATGACTCGTTAAAACTATATCCTACAAAGGACGGTGTGATGCTGTCTGAAGAGCAGTGGCATGGACTGGTTTCGTATGCGTCTACAATCGTCGAAGCTTTCGAAGATGTCGAATACGGCGAGTATGAACTGGACGCTATGGTTTGCCTCGTCGTGCTCAAAGGTGGACACGGCGTGGTCATTAAAAAAAGCATCCCCCGTGACGGAAGACTTGTATTTTCGTCATCGGTTCGGCTCAGCGTCGAACAGTGGCATCGGTTGACAGATTTATGCGATCCAATCACCTACAGTTTGATGGCTCTGAAGTTTGAAAACGGTAAATTTTGGAATGCAGTGCGGAAGGTAGAATTAGCGGCAAATCTTCCTCGAAGCCCACCATCTAACGATCGACCCCTTGAACAAGACAGCAGTGATTTCGTAAAGCTTATGGACTGTTTAAAGCGGACTTTGAAAACAGGTCTCCGAAAAGAACTGTTTACGCTGCTACGTAAGAACTGTTTCGGGTGTGAAGTGGATCATCCGAGTCAACTTCGCCATTCGTGCCTCACCATAAACGCTGAATCAGCTTACGATTATTTCCCCGAAGTGGTAAGAAACGCTAATCTAACTGATATTGCCGTAAGTTTTGTGGAAGAATCATGTATCGAACTAAATCGTCCTGCTAATGTCGCGTTTATGTCTAAATTGAACTTTGCAACAGTACTAAAAGAGGTGCACGGTGAACTGGTATGTACGAACTAAATATTAATGTGACCTTAATGTAAATAAATATGAATGCCTCTGATATTTTTGTCAATGTGATTTCTTTTGTATAGTTAACGGGGATTTTAAGGTCAGCCTTAGAAGTGTTAATATTGTTCTCTGTATCAAGACCTCGCACAGCTAGCAAGCTATGTTGGGTCGAATGTTTTATATCGGGTGGGTGTAAAAGAAAGGGATGGGAAACCAAAGCTAGCATCGTAGAACGATTCAACCGTACGTTAAAAACAAAAATGTGGTGATATTTCACAGATGTGTTCCTGGGATAGTGATCGTTGTCTCCATAGATTTAAAGTATAGAGTGTGTATTTCTTTGTATGTAATCGCTTATAACGAGACAATATTTCCTTTAAAAGTTGGAATATTATTATGAACTAAAAAAGTGATGATATATACACTATCTGATCGTTAAAATCAAACTTTAGTAGGTTAATATATCGTTCTCTAGCTAGTCGGTAATTAGTGTGTCTTTGCTTTTAAAAATAAACACGACTTCACGTAGCTAATTGGCGTAACAATTACCTCTCATACGATCCGTAGAAGGGGTCGCTGATGGCAGGTAAACATCGTTCATGTCTTACTATGGATCAAATATCCGAACACTATGGTTGATTACATATTTCTGAAAAATATCTGCCAACGATTTCAACCTTCGTCCCTCAGAATCGTAAAGTAATTAGTACCAGCTTGCAGGGGGGTAATGTTCCACAGACAGTGTTCTTTCAGATTGCCAAACAAGATAATATCAAAAACGTGTGCTAACCCGAACCACTTGTTCTAAGACTTCGACACTAGTGTAGAAATAGGAGGAAAAAATAACTTAACAGACATCTCCGTGTTAGATTGTAGTGAAACATCCTATCTTTGTCGAAAAGCTTGTGTCTGCAGCTAGCCACCTTCACATGCACTTATTCAAACGTGCTGAAAAGAGATAGTACGCTGGAATAACTGGCGACAGAGCTAGATCTCTTTTCTGGGGGGTGACTTTTCACGGAAATACTATAAAAAGTGAGTTTTCAGATTTTAAATTTCCAAACTTCGGTGGTTCTTTACTATATGCAAAGTATTTTTGTGATATTCATCCATGTGTACGCAATGGACCGTGATTTACCAGCGTGGGGGAGGGGGGGTTAATATTTTATGATTTTTCCTGTATTACTCCTTCCGCTACGGTGTGACCGGTCGCTCCTTATATGACACTTGTTAATAGTCGTTTTTTCTATCTTACAGTATTTGCGCTGTAATCTGTTGTTTTTACAGCCATCCCACTGCATTTTTATACTTTCTCTCTCGTCACAGTTATTCTGCCTTCAAAAGAATTGTGAAAATATTCACCTATCCCGTTGTGCGAATTTACAGATATCCCTTTACATTTTCGTTTATGCACGTAATTTAGTTAAACGACCTAGTCACATACTGTATCAGGGGGTTAAAGTACTGAATAAGCTATTGTGAGATTTTCGTCGTAAGCAGATATACGGAATCAGATCCGATGATGCTTGCAATTTATCTACTTTGATCGTATGGTTTATTAGAAAGGGATGTTGTATTAGTGTTTGAACTTTATGCATGCTTTCTCTCACAAAATAATTAATGAGCGTTTTACGAATCTGTGTCGTGAAGCTGACTCAATTTTTCATTCTAAATGCTTACTCAGCCTATGGACAGGTAGTTTGTCGATGTAATGACAAGTCTGATGTGTAGATAGACACTTTGATTAGCGAATGTCAGAAAAAGTCGTTGAATGTGTAAAACATCCTTGTGATCCTGACAGCATCGACCGGGGAATGAACTCAGAAGATTGTGGGATCGGAACTTTACAGAGGTCTATTCATATTTGATAATTTCTCGAGGCTTATGATAGTATAGTGAGCGAGGATCCCAGTCTATATTACTGTTGTCAAGCTTTGTACATTACGTTTCACACAAGTCCGTTCACGGTTTTCTAGTGCACGGTCGTATCGTTTAATGCGGGTCGTCCTTGGCGTCGAAGTCACCAATGCTCCACAGAAACAGCGCTTTATTACGGTTGGAAAAAATAAAAGTTGAAACTTAACCCCAGAATGTCGCATGAAAATTTGAAGTGAGGATGTTAATACTAAAGGTTTCGTATTTTTTCCATGGAATTATACACCACATATTTCTTATAATATTAAAAATTGTTCCCTTTTCTAGAAGGCACCCGACACGGTGTTCTGATAAAGTGTAGAATTCGGCAGGAGACCCATCAGGCTTTTGGTCCGAGCGACTGCTCCTCTCAAAGTGAGTCGAACCATACTCCTTTAACGCATGTTGGAACTTAAGTTTTACGGAACGTATGAATTCTACTTTTAACATTCTGCCACAGGCTTTACCCTGTAAAAGCATGTAACTGGGGGGGTGCATCGAATAGCGTTACTTCCTCGGAAAGAGTTTGCATCATGTACTGGGGATACAGCTATAATAAGTATTTTTAAACACTGCTGCATAACGGGGGAGTTTTTTAATTTCGTAGGACTTTTGTTAAAAGCCATCCGGAGTGAGGATCCGAACAAGGATCTTTTAGGTCGACCCTATTACCTTCAATATTTTTCTTCACGAGGAATAAAATCAGATTTTTTATTTTCTGCGGAGCTGCTACTGTAAGGTAGCCCTTCTTCTAGTAAAAATGTGCCAACCAATAGTCGCAGAGTTGAAAGAAATAAGTATTGATTAAAACGGACTTTACATCAGTTATACGTATAGTAATATTCTGAGCGCTTGGAGAACGTGGCGACCACATGGATTTCTGATAGCGTAGCATTCAGCAGGAGCCATGCATTCCACTGCAGCCCGCATGACCTTTGTACGTCACCAGCCTGCAGTGTCGAAACGAGGGTGGGAGCACTAGGCGGAGCATATAGCGGATTAGCGTAGACAAGTTGAGAGGGGTGCGTGAGACATTGTATTTTTTTTTTATAGCTGAAGTATTAAACTACGACCTCCCTACTCCATTAATGTGCATTCGTGATGGAACTAGTTTTTTCACGCGACGTACTTTTAACTTTCTACCTCGTACAAAAAAAAAAATATTTTTTTCTTCGAACAGTGTTACTCTCCCGTACCGCGGATTACAACAGTAATAAGTATTTTTAAAACGTGGCGTAATAAAACAGTTAGTCATACTTTTGCAATCACAATGTTTTTTTTTTTTGAAGTGACTTAGTAAAGGAAATTGGGAACACGGATCAAGGCTGTGAGTGGGTTTTCACGATGTACGGAAGCAGTACAGGTCCAAGATTCATTCGTCAATAAAAACCTTGTGATTCCCCGTTTGGAATAATTTCGTAGGGTTTAACCATCCATCAGCGAGAGGTTGTCCGTGGTGAGGATCCGAACACGAAGTCTTTTAAGTCGAACCTATTACCCCATCAATATTTTTCATCACGACGAATAAAATCAGATTTTATTAATTTTTCGCCCGATAGCATTTTTTATTTTCTACGGGGGCTGTTACTGCAGGGGTAGGGTTTCTTCTAGTAAAAAATGCAACAACCAGTAATCGCTAGGGATAAAAGAAATAAGTGTTGGTTTTAAAATGGTTATAAAAATACGTATATGAAAAGACTGTCGGTGTAAGATCTAAATTTTAAAAGTGGGAGAGGGAGCCTAACCGCAATAACTATGTTATAAGAGTTGTTAATCCTAACACACTGTGTAAAATTATACTGAAGGTTAAACATCCCCAGTGCTCAGTCTTCTGATACGTGTCACTCGCTGGTCACTCCACGTTTCTTTCCCCTTGTTGTGACGTCACCTACCCTTAGAGAACAACAATTCCTCTCACCGGACACTGAACATCCCACGGCGATTGCATCATGCTACCTGACCGGTAAGCGGACACGTACGACTTCAGGAATGCAGGAACAGAGGCTTTTCCATTGCAGGTTGGTTCTTGTTAGGAGTTGACAGAATGAAGCTCAAACAGAATGAAGTGCGTTCGACTCTCGTTGCCGAGGAGAAGTATTTTTTTTTCGATAAAACGCATATACAGAAAACTGTTTTTTTTAATAAAGGTAAGGGAATTTTGATGAGTGTTTAATTACTAGGGAGTTTAATAGCAGGGAATTTTAATTATAAAGGAATCGTTTAGTCGTCCTGGCTAAATGAATAGCAAAGAGTTTTAATTACTAAGGAATAAATACAACTCTGTGAGTTGATTTACAATTTGAGATCTACATTCAAAAGAATTCAGTGCTAGTGTTGGCTTTGATGTAAGAAATACATAGAAAAAGCTAGGTTAATATTTGAAATGCCTGACCCGCATCAAGGCCACAGCAAGTACACGGTATAGTCCGGGAACCCAAGACAGTCGGACGGAATCCACAGAGCGAGGGACGATTTTTTTTTTTTTCCGGTGAAACACATCTACAGAAAAACTGATTTAACCGTGGAGTGATTTTAATAAAGGTGAGGAATATTTTGACGAGTGTTTAATTACTAGGGAGTTGATTAACGGAGTTTGAAAATTTTTCCACTGCAGACGTGTGTTCTAAAAGCAGATTTAACATGCCACCCCTACGAATAATTTAAACCATTATTAATTTCACCCTATGGTATTTTCTATGGAAGCAGTAAGAGTAAAATGAGTTTCAACTGTAGGATGATTTTTAATAGAGGTAAGGGAATTTTGATGAGTGTTTAATTACTAAGGAATTTTGTATCATCCTTTTCTGTACAATTATTCTAAGACCAGTCAATCGTTCCATGCAATTATTCTGAGACTTGCATCAGCCGAGTGAAGGGGTGGGGCCTTAAAATGGTCAACCAGAGAGTTTTTCATAAGGGGGAGGGCTTAAAATATAGGTCAACCATTGGGACAAAATAAAGAAAAATCGGGAATTAGAGTTAAAATAAGGAGGTTTTTCCGAAAATAGTACTCTTCATTGTCAACAGAAGGCATCAGGGTTTTTTCATAAGGGGGAAGAAATTTTTAAAAGGGGGGAGTAATTTTTAATAGGAGGGGGAAATCGAAGAATTAGAATAAGGTTTTTTGGAGAATTAGTGTTCCTCACAGGCACCAGATGGCGCCAGGGGTTTTTCATAAGGGGGAGGAATTTTTTTTATAAAGGGGGAAATCAAAAATCGAAGAATTGGAATAAAAATAGGGATTTTTTGGGAAAATAGTACTTCTCACTGTCAACAGGTGGCGCCACTGAGGGGAAAGGGGGGTTTAATAAAGGGGGAGGAATTATTAATAAAGGGGCGTGGCATGTTACGTAATGATTACGGCATGTTGCGTCATAGGGGAGGGGGTGTGGTCGGAGACGTCATAGGGCGTGGTCGGTGACGTCATAAGGGGGCGTGGTCGGTGACGTCATAGGGGGGAAAGCACTAGTGGGGGATCGGTGGGGTGTGATGATACTACTTCCCAGATATTTACTTCCATTTTGTCTACCTCTCTACCTAACATTTAAGCAGATAATTGGCTTCCATTTAATCTTGCTCTTCCCCCCCCCCTGCCCATATTTGTCTCGAACTTCGGTCCCTTTATCGCAAGTTTGCCTTCATTTCCTCTGTGCTCCTCCCTCTGCTCACAGAGTGTTTAGCTCACATAGCTCAGTTTTACTCACACAGCACACTCACCTGTGTGTTTCCCTCTGCTCACAGAGTTTTTCCTATTTTGCCTGTGCTCTTTCTCCTTTCTCTTAAAATAACTTTCCTAACTTTTGTGATTTCCTTCTTGTCTTCACTGAACATTTTAGGCGTAAAATTTCTTCGGACAAAGCCGCAGGGTATTTTATAGAGTTTGTAACTCATAGTAGGATATATTGGACGGTCATTTTTCCCCAATAAGGAGGAAAAAGGGTCGAACCACAAAGGACTGACCTTAATCCGGTGGGCTGGTATATCATCAGGCAGACAGGAAGCAGGCTGATGCGGAATCTTCGCAGAGTGTGGCTCAATTTCATTTGTGCTTTCCCTATTATCTATCCAAATATTTCCAATTAGCCCATCTTCCCACCTCTCCGTCAAAAAAATTTGCTTTTATTTCATCTTTGAGATCCATTCTCTCTCCCCACATTCTCCTCCAAATCGTCTTTAAATCACCTTCCTCTCGGCATCAACACACAGTTCTCATCCAATTCGTCTGTGATCTTCTACGCCTCTACCCACAGTTCTTCACATCATCTTTAATCTCCTTCCTCTCTAAATCTACTCATACTTCTCTTCCACGTCGTCTTTGATCCCTTTCCTCTCTACCCACAGTTCTCTTCCATTTCGTTTTTGATCTCATTTATTTCTGCCCACACTTCTCTTACGTGTCGTCTTTGATCTCTTTCCACTCTACCCACGGTTTTCTTCCATTTCGTCTTTGATCTCATTTCTTTCTGCCCACACTTCTCTTACGTGTCGTCTTTGATCTCTTTCCACTCTACCCACTGTTTTCTTCCATTTCGTCTTTGATCTCATTCCTTTCTGCCCAGAGTTCTCTTCCATGTCGTCTTTGATCTCTTTCCACTCTACCCACGGTTTTCTTCCATTTCGTCTTTGATCTCATTCCTTTCTGCCCACAGTTCTCTTCCATGTCGTCTTTGAGCTCTTTCCTCTCTACCCACAGTTCTCTTCCATTTCCTTTCTGATCTCATTTCTTTCTGCCCACACTTCTCTTACATGTCGTCTTTGATCTCTTTCCTCTCTACCCACGGTTCTCTTCATTTCGTCTTTGATTTCATTCCTTTCTGCCCAGAGTTCTCTTCCATGTCGTCTTGATCTCTTTCCACTCTACCCACGGTTTTCTTCCATTTCGTCTTTGATCTCCTTCCTTCCTACACACCTTTCTCCTGTATTTCGTCTTTAATCTACTTCTCCCTCTAAATTTATCCACAGTTCTCTTCAATTTCGTCTTTGATCTCCTTCCTCTCTTCCCACAGTTCTCGGTTTCGTCTGTGATGTTCTACTCTCTACCCAGAGTTCACCTCCATATCGTCTTTAATCTACCTCTCCCTCTAAATCTATCCACAGTTTTCTTCAATTTCTTCTGTGATCTTCTACCCCTCTACCCACAGTTCTTCTCCATTTAGTCTTTGATCTATTCCCTCTCTACCCAGATTTCTCTTCCACATCAACTTTGATTTCCTTCCTTTCTACCATCAGTTCTCTTCAATTTCGTCTTTGATCTCCTTCCTTTCTACACACCTTTCTCCTCCATTTCGTCTTTAATCTACTTCTCCCTCTAAATTTATCCACAGTTCTCTTCAATTTCGTCTTTGATCTCCTTCCTCTCTTCCCACAGTTCTCTTCCGTTTCATCTGTGATCTTCTACCCTCTACCCAGAGTTCACCTCCATATCGTCTTTAATCACCTTCCCCTCTAAATCTTCCCACAGTTCTCTTCCATTTCTTCTCTGATCTTCTACCCCTCTAACCACAGTTCTTCTCCATTTAGTCTTTGATCTATTCCCTCTCTACCCAGATTTCTCTTCCACATCGACTTTGATTTCCTTCCTTTCTACCATCAGTTCTCTTCAATTTCGTCTTCGATCTCCTTCCTTTCTACACACCTTTCTCCTCCATTTCGTCTTTAATCTACTTCTCCCTCTAAATTTATCCACAGTTCTCTTCAATTTCGTCTTTGATCTCCTTCCTCTCTTCCCACAGTTCTCTTCCGTTTCATCTGTGATCTTCTACCCTCTACCCAGAGTTCACCTCCATATCGTCTTTAATCACCTTCCCCTCTAAATCTTCCCACAGTTCTCTTCCATTTCTTCTGTGATCTTCTACCCCTCTAACCACAGTTCTTCTCCATTTAGTCTTTGATCTATTCCCTCTCTACCCAGATTTCTCTACCATATCGACTTTGATATCCTTCCTTTCTACCACCAGTTCTCTTCAATTTCCTCTTTGATCTCCTTCCTCTCTTCCCACAGTTCTCTACCATTTCGTCTGTGATGTTCTACCCTCTACCCAGAGTCCATATCCATATCGTCTTTAATCTACTTCTCCCTCTAAATCTACCCACAGTTCTCTTCAATTTCGTCTTTGATATCCTTCCTCTCTTCTCATAGTTCTCTTCCGTTTCGCCTGTGATCTTATACCCTCTACCCAGAGTTCACTCCATATCGTCTTTAATCTCCTTCCCCTCTAAATCTTCCCACATTCTCCATTTCGTCTCTCTTCCATTTCGTCTGTGATCTTCTACCCCTCTACCCACAGTTCTTCTGCATTTAGTCTTTGATCTATTCCCTCTCTACCCACATTTCTCTTCCATATCGACTTTGATTTCCTTCCTTTCTACCCACTGTTCTCTTCAATTTCCTCTTTGATCTCCTTCCTCTCTTCCCACAGTTCTCTTCCATTTCGTCTGTGATCTTCTAACTCTCTACCCACAGTTCTTCTCCATTTAGTCTTTGATCTATTCCCTCTCTACCCACATTTCTCTTCCATATCGACTTTGATTTCCTTCCTTTCTACCCACTGTTCTCTTCAATATCCTCTTTGATCTCCTTCCTCTCTTCCCACAGTTCTCTTCCATTTCGTCTGTGATCTTCTAACCCTCTACCCACAGTTCTTGTCCATTTAGTCTTTGATCTATTCCCTCTCTACCCACATTTCTCTTCCATATCGACTTTGATTTCCTTCCTTTCTACCCACTGTTCTCTTCAATTTCCTCTTTGATCTCCTTCCTCTCTTCCCACAGTTCTCTTCCATTTCGTCTGTGATCTTCTAACCCTCTACCCACAGTTCTTCTCCATTTAGTCTTTGATCTATTCCCTCTCTACCCACATTTCTCTTCCATATCGACTTTGATTTCCTTCCTTTCTACCCACTGTTCTCTTCAATTTCCTCTTTGATCTCCTTCCTCTCTTTCCACAGTTCTCTTCCATTTCGTCTGTGACCTTCTAACCCTCTACCCACAGTTCTTCTCCATTTAGTCTTTGATCTATTCCCTCTCTACCCACATTTCTCTTCCATATCGACTTTGATTTCCTTCCTTTCTACCAACAGTTCTCTTCAATTTCCTCTTTGATCTCCTTCCTCTCTTCCCACAGTTCTCTTCCATTTCGTCTGTGATCTTCTAAACCTCTACCCACAGTTCTTCTCCATTTAGTCTTTGATCTATTCCCTCTCTACCCACATTTCTCTTTTTTTTTAGAATATAATTTTTATTCATAAGAGTAAAGAATACAAATACATTTACACTTTGACCCGCAAAGCTAAATAGCTTATCTGCAGGAAAATGAATAAATTATATTAACATAAGTCATTCAGCCACAAAAGTGGTGTACATCAAATAAATCCACAAAACACAACACATAAAAATCAGCTAACTAGAAAATACCAAATAATTTTTTAATTCCATTTTAAGTCTTCTAAAAGAATCTATATTTAGTAATTCTTTTGGAGTAGCATTAAATATAAGTGGTACTTAATATTCGGAGGTATGTTTCCCATAATTATTTCGAAAATTTGGCAATTTGTAATAATCTTGGTTTTGAAGTCTTGTATTTTTATTATGTTGAATTTTTAGTTTGTAAGTTTCGTCAAAAAATTTTAATTATTACATTATATTTATATAAATTGCTGTAAGATAACAGATTTAAAAATTTTAATCTATCGGTAGAAGTTTTACAAATTTTTTGCAAATGAAACGGAATAATATTTTTAGCTATTATAGACTGCAATTTTTCTATTTTATTTATGTTAGTTAAGTTAGTTGTTCCATGCACAACTATTCCATAATTTAAAATAGATTCGCATATTGCTTTATAAAATAGGACACATGTTTCCATATTTAATACGTATTTCAATTTTTGAATTTTTATCGCCGATATTCTCAAGCTTTCACATATGTGGGATATATGGGCATTCCACCTAAAATATTCATCAAAAATGATTCATAAGTAATTTATTTTATTTACTTGCTCAACAAGTGGGCAAGTGCATAATGATTCATAATTTCAAGCATCCTTTTTTCTGCAATTTATTTTATGAGTTTTGATAAAGAAGTTTTGATGAATATGAAATCCTGGTGAATGAATAATCATCAGTTTTGTTTTTTTCTCATTTAAATAGATTTTATTATGAATTAACCATCTAATAATATTATTGTAATCTGTTTGAACCTCTGAAATGCTATCATTTAAGTATTTCTGACTGTTTATTAAAACAATGTCGTCAGCATATAGATAAATAGCACTATTTAATTTTGTATTGAACAAATCATTTATGTATACTAGGAACAGCAAAGGACCTAAAATTGAGCCTTGGGGAATTCCACATCGTGTAAATACTTTTCTGCTGTAGCAGTTTTTTATTTTAGTAATTGTGTATCTGTCTGATAAATAATTTCTAAACCAATCTAACAATATACCGCGAATACCGTAATTTTCCAATTTATTTAGTAAAATGCTATGATCTATTGTATCGAAGGCTTTCTTTAAATCTAAGAACATAGTTACAATTTTTTCCCTATTATTCAATGATTTATTAATTTAATTTGCAATTTTGGAAATTAGTTGAATTGTGTTTTTTCCTTTTTGAAAGCCAAACTGATTTTCATTAATTATGTTGTGTTTAAGTAAAAAGTTAAAAACAGTATTATAAATATATTTTTCCATTATTTTCGAAAAAATAGGCAGAATTGTTATTGGTCGATAGTTAGAAAAATCCTCCTTAATACCACCTTTAAAAATAGGTCTTAAAATACCTGTTTTGAGTTCAGTAGGTATGTTCCCAGTAAATATAATCTGATTTATAATTTTTGATATAATATTTAGTAGTGTCTCTTTATTAAATTTTATATGTTTAATGCAAACATTATCGTAACCAGGTGATTTATTGGTGTCTAATGAACTAATTATTTCATCAGTTTGTTTTTCAGTGATATCATGTATATAGATAGATTTCAAAACTCTTTGCATCATAGTTGGAACATAATTTATATCGTCTTGGTGATTTGTATTTCTTATCTGTAAAATTAGTGTATTATAAATGTCATTGTAATTATTTGCTATTTCTTCCACAGATAATTTCTTTTTGGACATATTGTCAATTATTACATCGTCCGCTGATGTTTTCTGTTTTCCTTCTAATATTTCATATATTAATTGCCAGGTAGCCTTCATATCATTTTTTTTCATTATAAGTTTATTTCTATAATAAAGTTGTTTCTGATTTCTAATCTGAATATTAACCATATTTCTTAATTTTTTTATAGTTATTTTTATAAGCATCACTTTTATCATTGTTTTTAAATTTAATCCAAGCTTTATCTCTTTCTTCAATTAATTCTATCAAGTTCGGTGTTATCCAGTTTTTGCTATGATTTCTTTTTACCTTTCCAACTCTCCTCATATATATTCTATTTTTTCCTAAAATTCCATCATAAATGTCTTTAAATACTTTATATAGGTTTAATTCATCCATTGAGTTGTCTCGATAATTTTCTAAATTCCAATTCATTTCAGAGATAGCTTTGTTTATATTATTATGGTCAAATGACCAATTCTTATTTTCCTGGTCTGTTTCAGTATAATTAGAATTATTCAAATTGTTATTGGTGTTGCTAATCAGTGTTAAAATCGTATAGTGATCTGCTATTTTGCTTGTTTGAATTATTGAATTTGCTGACATATTTTTAATCAGTTTAATATTAATATGGTCTATACAGGTTTTGGTAATTTTATTTTTTACTATTTCTTCTTTTATAGTTTCCCTTATTAATCTTTCAAAATTCATTTCAGCCAATAGTGTGATATATTTTTCTGTGCCATGTTTTTTAGTATTCATTGTATCGATATTAAAATCACCTATCTATAAATCACCTATCTATAAATATCTATCTTTTTCTGTATTTTCCATCCAGTTTCGGAAATTCAACAGAAAAGAGTTCACATCTGTACTAGGCGATCTGTATAGTGCTAAAACATGATATATTATTTTTTTTACTTTTATATATATAGTTTCCGCTGGAAGTGTTTGTTGTGAAATAATTTCAATATCTAGATTTTCTTTATAGTATACTGAAATCCCCCTAATATTTTTATTTATATTATCATTTGTGATTTTATTAAATTTATCAATATTATATAAATAATTTTAATATTTATTTACATTTGTTTCAGTTAAAACAAGCAAATCAATGTGTTTCATGTAATTGTTAATACTTAATTTTAATGAATCGCAATGTTTTCTTTGACTTCTTATATTAACATGAGCAATTCCTAATTTATTTTTGTGAATAAATTTACTATAATTATTTTCGAACCAAGCTTCCACTTCTAAACCTGTAGTTACATAAGCAACATCATAGTTGCTTTCAAGACCTTCGAAATTCAAATCAGACATAACTAACAAGAATATTCATAAAAAGCAAAAGAAAAGAGCAAAAAAAAAGAGAACCATATCGACTTTGATTTCCTTCCTTTCTACCCACTGTTCTCTTCAATTTCCTCTTTGATCTCCTTCCTCTCTTCCCACAGTTCTCTTCCATTTCGTCTGTGATCTTCTACCCCTCTACCCACAGTTCTTCTCCATTTAGTCTTTGATCTATTCCCTCTCTACCCACATTTCTCTTCCATATCGACTTTGATTTCCTTCCTTTCTACCCACTGTTCTCTTCAATTTCCTCTTTGATCTCCTTCCTCTCTTCCCACAGTTCTCTTCCATTTCGTCTGTGATCTTCTAACCCTCTACCCACAGTTCTTCTCCATTTAGTCTTTGATCTATTCCCTCTCTACCCACATTTCTCTTCCATATGGACTTTGATTTCTTTCCTTTCTACCCACTGTTCTCTTCAATTTCCTCTTTGATCTCCTTCCTCTCTTCCCACAGTTCTCTTCCATTTCGTCTGTGATCTTCTAACCCTCTACCCACAGTTCTTCTCCATTTAGTCTTTGATCTATTCCCTCTCTACCCACATTTCTCTTCCATATCGACTTTGATTTCCTTCCTTTCTACCCACTGTTCTCTTCAATTTCCTCTTTGATCTCCTTCCTCTCTTCCCACAGTTCTCTTCCATTTCGTCTGTGATCTTCTAACCCTCTACCCACAGTTCTTCTCCATTTAGTCTTTGATCTATTCCCTCTCTACCCACATTTCTCTTCCATATGGACTTTGATTTCCTTCCTTTCTACCCACTGTTCTCTTCAATTTCCTCTTTGATCTCCTTCCTCTCTTCCCACAGTTCTCTTCCATTTCGTCTGTGATCTTCTAACCCTCTACCCACAGTTCTTCTCCATTTAGTCTTTGATCTATTCCCTCTCTACCCACATTTCTCTTCCATATCGACTTTGATTTCTTTCCTTTCTACCCACTGTTCTCTTCAATTTCCTCTTTGATCTCCTTCCTCTCTTCCCACAGATCTCTTCCGTTTCGTCTGTGATCTTCTAACCCTCTACCCACAGTTCTTGTCCATTTAGTCTTTGATCTATTCCCTCTCTACCCACATTTCTCTTCCATATCGACTTTGATTTCCTTCCTTTCTACCCACAGTTCTCTTCACTTTCGTCCTTGATGTTCTTCCTCTCTTCCCACAGTTCTCTTCCGTTTCGTCTGTGATCTTCTACCCTCTACCCAGAGTTCACCTCCACTTAGTCTTTGATCTATTCCGTCTCTACCCATATTTCTCTTCCATATCGACTTTGATTTCCTTCCTTTCTACCCACAGTTCTCTTCCATTTCGTTTTTGATCTTCATCCTCTCTACATGGAGTTCTCCTCCATATCGGCCGTGATCTCCTTTCTCTCTAAATATACCCACAGTTCTCTTCCATTTCATCTTTGATCTTCATCCTCTCTACCCACAGTTCTCTTCCATTTCATCTTTGTTCCTATTGTTCTTCTCCATTTCGTCTGTGATCTTCTTCCTCTCTGATCACAGAATTTGACTCCATCTCTTTTCAACCCTTTCAATTCTTTGTCCATACATAGACCTCCATTTTCTCTCTGACCTTCCTCCCAGCTCTCAATGATCTTTCCTTCATTTCGCCAATGATTTTTATCGCCGTAACCATAGATATTTCCTTCATGTCGTCTGCGATCTTCTACCTCTCTGACCACAGAACGTGCCTCCGTTTCGTTTTTTCCCTCTCAGCAGTCCTTGGAAGCGATTCGTCATCGCACCGTCAAGAGAAGTGGCGATCTGTTAACCATTGTCTGCGTCAGGATCCGGAACCAATCCGAAGGGAGCCACAGAACATGGGACAAGTGCAGCACCTGTCATTTCGAAATTGAAGTAAGTGACATTTAAATGCCTCGCTGGCAATAAACAGCTTATTAGGAAGAGTCAGGGGGAGCGAGTGGCCATCTTGCGGGCAAAAAGCGTCCTTGGCCGCATTCTTGTTTCTCGTCTCTCGTGTGCCCCATTAGCACGTGCTGTGGCTACAGCGCACGGCTCATTAGGAATGCAGCGACGGCTCCGAGCAGAGGTGACCAAAGAGGTCGGCCGAACACTGTGATCCCCTTCATTAATTTCGGAGCGGCTGGCGAGGGGCTCTTTAATTAAAACGCCGCCTCTTTGGTCGCCACACGGCGGAGCTATTAGAGAGGGCGCTGTCCCCTGCCACGGAGGAGCGCTGCAATGGCCGTCGGGAAACGACGATTCCTTTCATTCATAACATTCAGTGGCAGCTCTAAGTGGTAACGATGTTCCGAATGGGAAATACAACTTAATGCGAGCCTCACTCTGTGGCCTTTGCTCAGATCGGAGTGCAACGGAGCGTGACTGAACGTTTAAGAAGTGAAGATTCCAAGTCTCAAAATTATGGCATCGCAAAGACGTTCTTCTGATGGGCAGAGCGAAATGAGGCTACAAAAATCTCACTTGAAATACACCTTGGTTCCTTTTCAATAAGGAAGTAGATGGATCGAAATTAATTCAGGCCCACTTTCCAAATTTTATATTATTGTATACCATCTAAGCCGTCCCTTGGCCGAATGGTTAGCGCGCTTGGCTGCTGATCTTAGGGACCTGGGTTCGAGCCCCGGGTAAGGCATGGATGTATGTGTCGTTTTTCTGCTGAGGCCCTGCCATCCTCTCAGATCCTTCTACTATGGCATATAAACTGACAGGCTCCTGTCAGACCTCTGTGGCAAGCAGCTGCTTGAGGGGGTATTTTTTTTATACCATCTAAATTATTAAATTATTAGATTATTTATCTGGGTTGGGTTGTTTTAGCTGTGAGTGGCACTTTTTTGCACACCATGGGCTAATTGGCCAGGTCACATGGACCCCGAAGGCTCAGAGAAGGTTGGGAGAGGGGACCCACTGGAACAGCTGTTAGGAGACAGATGGTAACCTCACGTCAAGGCGATCCAGCATGTTCTTTAACGTGCACAGGGTATGGTCTCCCGCACACGGGGCCACGGCTAAAAATTGAGTCCCCCCCCTCTAGATAGATCAGTGCCAAGTTATCTGATAAAGAGGACAAATTTGGTGCACGAGCATTAACCCGCAACAATAATAAAAATTAATTTTTTCATATGAGGGAGAAAAGGATTTCAGCAATTTATTAAATGTAATATTTTTCTTATTATTTATTTTTAATTATTTTTAGAATTGCATCTACAATTTCATTCAAGAATTTACAAAAACCAAGTCAATATTTTTGACGAAGTTAAAAAATATTAATTAAATTATAAGGAGTTTCCAGATGTTTTGAAGCTACCTCTTTTCTAAGGTCGCGTGAATTGGGCAAGAGCATTAGATATCTTGTCGAGATCCATAAGGGTGGGGTCATGACCTTCAAATATGTCATTCTTTCATCTCTCTTCTTCTTTCTTTCATTGGAATATTTCTCAAAAATTTCAAACATTTCTCTGCTTAAAAATGAGGCCCCCTTGAAGGTATGCCCTCTCCCGTCCATGAAGTTAATCCGCCCCTATATCTTCGGGAAACCGTAACTGGCAGCTAAGGAAAAGCAGCAGTCATTTCAAGTAGCCCATTTGTCGTGTTTCAACATTTCAAGATTAGGAAAATTCGAAGAGGCAGAAGGTAATTTGTGTTTTGGTGTCAACTCTGTCTAGTTTTCGCTTTTGTACTATCAGAAGGACTTAAAATCCTGTGTATATATTGCTAAATAAGTTGGTGTGAACAATGGAATCGGGTTTCAATACTTCTCGATTCTGTAACTGTACTGGGCTGTTTTACCTCTGAGTGGCACTTCTTTGCACACAATGGGCCAAATCGCCAAGCGATGGCTCAAAGAATGTTGGCGAGAGGGGGATCCAGTGGAGAGCTGTTAGGAGACAGATGGCAACTTCCCGTCAAAGTGGGGCGGGGGTGGCTCAGTCGGTAGCGCGCCAGGCTCGTAATCTGTAGTTCCCAGGTTCGAGTCCCAGCTGGGTCAGCGTAGAGATTTATCTCTGCAAAATTTCCCGCCCTGCCCACGGTCAGTAGGGGACACCGATGGTCTTGGAAAGGTCGCCGTCCGTCGGATGGGACGTTAAGCCGTGGCCCCGTGTGCGGAAGAGAACACCTGTGCACGTTAAAGAACCCCTGGATGGCCTTGACGGGAGGCTACCATCTGTCTCCCAACAGCTGTTCCAGTGGGTCCCCTCCCCCAACCTTCTCTGAGCCTTCGGGGTCCATGTGACCTGGCCATTTAGCCCATGGTGTGCAAAAAAGTGCCGCTCAGAGGTAAAACAACCCAACCCATCCAGCGTGTTCTTTCAAATGCACGTGGTCTCCCACACACGGTCCGTTGCTTTACGTCCCATCCGAAGGACGGCGGGCTTTAAGCCCACCGGTGCCCCCTACTAACCGAGGGGGGGAGAGTTTTGCGGAGATAAATCTCAACGCTGTCCCAGGTGACACTCGAACCTGGGAACTGAAGATTACGAGCGTGGCACGCTACCGATTGAGCCAATCCCCCCGCCTCAATGCTGCAATCCGTTTGCTGAAGGGAGTCGGAGGGATTTTTCGGCAAAAGTTAAGACGTTTACTGCATTGGTGGAATTGATAAACTCTTGTTACAGAATAAGTGTATATAAAAAGTAGCCTACTTTCAGTGAATATCCATTCACCGAAAAATGATCCAATGATTAGCGAAGATGAAAGAGCCTCATCAGAAGACACATTGCAATAAAAATTTTGATTCAAATTCTTCAAGGAATGATCTAAACTTGTATTCTTATATTGATGACGTAGTTAAATGTTTTAATCACAAATTATATGAAATTATTATATATATGTATGTATTCCAAACATTAATTTTCGAAGGAATAAATATCTTCATTGGTTTACTATTGATATTATTAAAGACATTAGGTTAAAGTGAAAATATAGGAAGTGTGCTATGGGATTTAATAGTGCATCAGATTGGAAACTTTTTAAATATTTTGGGAAAAGAATACAAGAGAAAATTATAATGGCATGTAGATTGTATATCACAAGTGTAGAAAATGAAATCCAATCCTAAGAAATTTCGGTCATATTCTAGGAGAAAAAATGGAGGTCAGATGGATATTTTAGTGTTTTGACATATAAAGATGGGGAACTGGTTAAAAACAAATTGAACACGGTTTTATTAATTACTTTAAATCTGTATATTATGCGAACAAAGTATAATTCCAATATTTATCAGATTGAAAAAGACGTTAATAATATTGTCGACTTCGTGACAGTTTAAAATATTCATCGTCATCCTGAAGCAGCCATGGGCTATGGAGGTCTAACCAGAACGTTCAATTTAGTTCTCCAAGCAAGTCTATCCTGAGCTACATCTGCTGCGTCTGGCCACTGCACACCAATTCTAACAAGGTCCTGTTTAACATTGTCCGCCCACCGCATCCTAGGTCTCCCCTTCTTTCTGAGGCCTTTAGGCACACTGTTCATAACTCCATTCGCTAATCTACAATTATGCAACATGTCGCTAATCTATAATTATGCAACATGTCGCTAATCTATAATTATGCAACATGTCGCTAATCTATAATTATGCAACATGTCGCTAATCTATAATTATGCAACATGTCCAAACCAATGGAGTCTCTCTGCACAATATGCTGCTTAAAGGAGGTTGCAAACTCCTTTGCCTAATCTCATCATTAGTTACAAAGTTGAACCACCTAATGCCCAAGATACTGCGCAAGCATCTGGAATCAAAAGCATCTAGTTCCCCGTTATCTTGTTTACAAAGCATCCAAGTTTCACTACCATAACTAACCCTAGAAAGAACCAAACTATTATACAGTCTAATTTTAGTCTTTAGGTTTATACGCCTATTTCTCCACACTCTCCATAGATTCTTAAAAGTCCCGGCAGCAATCCCTATTCGTCTGTTAATCTCATGCCGCACATCACCATTATCTGTTACATAGCTCCCCAGATAATTAAACTGTGACACCTGCTCAAGACTGCAACCATTCAGATTAACTGAATCACAGCCTGCCTGACCAATTTTCATCACTTTAGTTTTCTCTCTATTTATAACCAAACCAACTCTAGTACCAGTTTCATTAACAGCTCGAATGAAAGAGTTCAGCTCATCAACATCATCTGCCAAAAGGGCTAAATCATCAGCACAATCTAAATCAGAAATTTTAATATCTCCAGCTCATTTAAAGTCAAAATCTTTTACTTGAAGTGAATTTCGTGTAACATAATCAATAACCAAACTAAAGAGAAAAGGAGACAAAATGCACCCTTGTCGAACACCAGACGTGATGCTGAATACTATACAAAATTGCTATAAGACTTATCAACTCTCACACATGACTCAGTGTTATTATAGAGAGCTTTCATTATGTTAATTAACTTGTCTGGTATACCATATGATCTCACAATCAACCACAAACTATGACGATCAACAGAGTCGAAAGCCTTTTAGAAATCAACAAAGCTAGCAACCAAAGGTTTCTGAAACTCTAAACATTTCTCAAGAATCTGCCTAAGTGAAAATATCTGATCCACACATCCCCTACCACTTCTGAATCCACATTGCTCATCACGCAATTGACTGTCAACCAGATTCTTAATTCTATTAAGCACAATCATGGAAAGAACTTTACCTGGAACAGAGAGTAGGCTGATACCCCTATAGTTATCACAAGAACTGCGATCACCTTTTTTGAAAACAGGGATAATAATAGCTCTGGTAGAATCTTTAGGAACCATGCCTTTATCATAAAAGATATTCAGAATTTCAGTCATCCAAGTGGTAACCGAAACATTCCCAGCTCTAAGCATTTCGGTAGTAATTTCATCTACCCCTGGGGATTTATGAAGTTTTAAGTTTAGAAACAGCCAAAATAACTTCAGATTGTGTTATAGGACTAACAATGTTATTTTTTATGTTATGTTTTATTTATATTGTCTCTCAACCTAGATCTCTGCATCCTCTATAAAACCCCAAGCAATCCCCGCATCCTTTAGAATGAAAGATTTTTTTATTATTATTCTTTGAACATAGTACAGTTTTGAGGAACCCTCAAAATTTAAGTTTGTCTGCAGGATATAAGCTCGCCGGACAAAAAATTAGTCGTCTCCCACCGTAAGAGGATTATGTCTGTTCGACAGCAACAGAGGAGAGTTGTTCGACAGCAACAGAGGGCGTATCAGTAAGAAACGCGTCCCATAAATAGATGTGCCTTGCGCTATGGGGTTCAAACAGTGACAATCGAACACCAGACGTAATGCTGAATACTATACAAATCGAGCAACTTTAAATGAGCTGGTTGTATGCCACGTGTGTGTTAGTCGCTGTGTGATACATAGGTTGCGCCAAAGATGTGAGTGAGTGGCAAAAAGGTGTTATTGCGTTGGTCCGAGCCAAAGATCATAGTGTACAAGAATTTGCTGCCTTTGCAGGTGTGTCGAAACGCATTGTCCAAAGGATCTTCCAGATGGGCCGTACATCGCAGTCCACCGCTAATCGTCGCCAGAACTGCGGCAGAAAGACTGCTTAGCAATAGAAACCGCCGCAGTGTGTCACGCACTATTAGGGCAAACCGCTTTGCAACAAGGCAGGAATTGCTCCAGTCAGTCAATGTAGGCCTACAACAAGCTGTTTCCGAATGAACACTCCGAAGAGAACTGCATGCCATGGATATCTGGAGCAGAGTACCGCGGAAGAGAGCCATGTTAACAGCTCTGCACAAGGCTGTACAGCTACAGTGGGTGCGGCGCCACAAAGACTGGACTGTCGACTCTTGAAGTGTGTGATCTGGTCGGATGAATCACGTATTTGCTTGTACTTGAATGATGCGAGGCAATGGGTACATCGTAAGCAGCATGAAGCCTCCCATGTGTGCAAGATTCTGTTCAAGCTGGAGGAGGCTCTGTGACGTTCTGGGGGGGGGGGTGTCACATACAAGGAAATGGTGCGATGACGTCACACTTGAACCAGAAGGGTTATATGGAACTACTGGACGACCACGTGTTGCCTCTTGTGCAGCATCTCCACAGTGAACACCAGAAGGTTACCCCAATCTTCCAAGACGACCACTGTCACGTGCACAGGGCTCGAAGTGTGTCGGATTGTCACGAGGAGCATTCTGAAGCCTGCGAACATCTCGACTGACCCGCCAAATCTCCGGATTAGAATCCCATAGAAAACTTGGTTGGTTGGTTGTTGGGGTTTTATGGCGCATTCCCATAGAAAACTTGTGGGACTATTTGGAGCAGCGAGTGAAACTGGCCCAACTGCGGCATTTGCTGCTGGAAGAGTGGATGAATATTGATGTGCAGCACATCCGCACACTGATGGCATCCATGCCAGACAGGATTTCGACTATCCTTCGGCCGCACGGAGGCGTTACGCGCTATTAGGTGACATTCAGCCAGGACTGACTAATTTTTTGTCCGGTGAGCTTATTTTACGTTTCAATATTATTTCATTTGTTACTTTATATTCAATGGTCTATAACTATGATGTTTCTAATTCTTTTTACTCTAATTATGTAATTAATTAATTAATAAGTTTTAATTTTTATTTGCAATTTAATCAAATAGTCACATTTATTTTTATTTCCCAGATATGCGTATTCATTAAAATTTGTAATATATCAATCCGTAATTTGAAAAAAAAAAAATGAAAAAAAAAAAAAAAACTGTACATGCTGTAGATTTTTCACAGCCACATTTGAATTTAGCACTCCAAAATTAATTAACAACATTCTGTTTGACATAGGGGGCGGGGGTGGCTCAGTCGGTAGCGCGCCAGGCTCGTAATCTGTAGTTCCCAGGTTCGAGTCCCAGCTGGGTCAGCGTTGAGATTTATCTCCGCAAAATTCCCCGCGGTCAGTAGGGGACACCGATGGGCTTGGAAAGGCCGCCGTCCGTCGGATGGGACGTTAAGCCGTGGTCCCGTGTGCGGGAGAGTCATACCCTGTGCACGTTAAAGAACACGCTGGATGGCCTTGACGGGAGGCTACCATCTGTCTCCCAACAGCTGTTCCAGTGGGTCCCCTCCCCCAACCTTCTCTGAGCCTTCGGGGTCCATGTGACCTGGCCATTTAGCCCATGGTGTGCATAAAAGTGCCGCTCAGAGGTAAAACAACCCAAATCCTGTTTGACCAATGTTATAAAAAAAAAATTCCATTTGTTGTCTAGTGTTAGCTGTTGGAAAAATTTGAAAATAAATTTTTACGATATCTGCCTTACAAAATATCAGACCACTATATATATATGATAGATAATCGACTGATTAGATAAACGACTGATTAGGAACAAGTTTGATTTTAAGTCTCTTATCAATGAGAAGAATTGTTGGTAATGATATTTTTCTACAAGTTATTGCATAACTCTATTGATGACATAAAATTAATGAATATTTTCGTCTCTTATGTTCCAAGTTTCAATTCTAGCAATAAGCTAGTACATACTAAGGACAAATTTTTGCCCAACTAACTCTGTAAAGAAATTTTCCATAAGTAAATTTTGTGATTTAATTTATACCATAGAGAGTTGGATTTGTTTGCAAATCGCCATCGATGAGTCTAAGTGCAAGTTGTTATTGTCTAGTTGATATCCTTGTCCGTCTAATAGTTTATGTATTAACATTGATTTTTCGAAATGCTATTGGTTAATGGAAAAAATGTTATTGTATTTTTATGAATTCGCATGTGACAACTGCGCTATCTTTTATGCATTTTTTTATCATTATGTTACTATTTTTGCTTATTTTATTATGTAACATTCTGTGCAAAATTACTGTTTATATGCACCTATGTACACCGCGACTACTGTAATTGGATCCGAGATCTGTTGTAGTCAAATAAATAAGTAAATAAAATAGAAACTGATTCATCATTATCCCAAAATTGAAATTTTAGTGTAACGGAAAAACAAGTTTCCCAAAACAACAGATAATAACAAAAATTCTAAGATTTTTATCTTTCTCTAAAAACTGGAGTTTAAATAAATTTCAGATGGAATGTCGAAGTTCTGAGGACTTTATATTAAGTTAGAAGCAATTAGGGAAACTTAATAGTCTATTTCGTGGTAAGACGTTATGTCATCGCCATAACCGCCAAAAGAGCGTTACATTCTGCTACAAAGAAGGTGAAAGAATTTTCCTCTGGTAATGACGTCAGCAAATACAAATTTCCAACGCAAAGACTACTAGAGCCAGGCATACCGATTAGATCTGTACTCGACGTCACTCGTGCACTTTGGCACTTTCGAGAGCACTTGTCCTCTTTTCATCTCACTCTTTGAGGAAGCTCCTGCTTTGCTATGGCAACAGCTTTCGTCATTATTTCAGTAAGGGAAAAAAACTCTTTCGGATTCACTTAACCACCTGAGAGCATTTACAAAAATTCTCGACGACAAAATGCAAAATAAAAAAAGTCCTCCGAAATGGAACCTTCTCATAAGAGAAGGACATCGAGAGGAGAAATCTCTCCTCCCGATGTCCCATCACCATCCCTTGACAGAGAGTTGATCTATTCTCTTCAGAATCCAACCCTTCATCATCTTTGATGCATTTTATCTTCCAGCTGACGCATTTCCACGGGGCCTCGAGCGTCCCTTCTGTGCCTCCATAGGAACTCTCTGTGTTTATCTTAAAGATATCTTGAATTTCTTAGATATCATTATATTAACAGAAACTAACATCCTCAGCACGGATGTTCCATTGTTCAATCTAGAAAATTTTAATCAACTTTTTACGAGAACTCCTGGTGCGTTTGAACATGGGATTCTACTTTTCTTCCGCGACACATTATTAGTGAAAACGATACCTTCACTTGTAATTCCTGCTGAAACATTGAATATAAATATCTACAAGGGTAATTTGACTTTCAGTTTACTTGCTGTTTATAGATCACCAAGCTCGAACATTAACACTTTTCTTTCTAATCTCAAAAACTGGTTCGAAACAACTGTTAAACATCGCAATCAAATACTAGTTGGAGACTTTAATTTAGATATCAAAAATATAAAAAAAACACGGAGTTGCCAAATACGTAGAATTGTTAACCGAGTTTGGTTTCTCAACTATCATTACTGGTATCACCAGGGAAGACATCATTGGTGACTCTCTTTCTCAGACATGCATTGATCACATTAATGTCCGACTTGGGATTAAACTCGACACAAATTCAATGATTTTTCGCAGTAGGATCGCAGACCACTACTTAATCGCGGCAATTTGCGGGGGGAAAAAACTTGGGAATTCGTCCAATCCCACTAAAAAGCTAGACAGCAATTTTAACACGAAAACTATCTTAGATCATAAAAACATATGCAAAGAAATAAGTCTAACAGACTGGCTGGACAGAGGCACTGGAAACGAAACCCCAAATTCAGAACCAATAGACGTACTTTATGAAACATTCATAAAAAAATATACGGCGATTGTTAACAATAACAAAATTAATAAACTATCGGATGGCTCAAAAATGAAACAACGCAATTGTAGCAAAGACTGGATAAATCAGGAAATAATAAACTTAATACGTAAAAGAGACTCGGCTTGGATTGATTACAAAAATAACAAGAGAAACAGAAATTTTAAATTACTATACACAAACTTAAGAAACACAGTCACGCCCGTTATTAGGCAGGAAAAGAAAAAATATTATTTCAAACAATTTGAGTCGTAAAAATAATCCAAAGCAAAATTGGGAACTCATCAACCAAATTATCAACAATAAACCTAAAACTGCCATTGACGATTTTATCATGAAGAATATGCCACAAGGTATGTCTGAAACTCAAGCAGCAGGGAAATTTAACAACACCTTTGCAGACATTATTGTCAATCTCAGAGACGATAACCGTATACAGAATCTCTCTACAGTTCCTAAACATATCCAACCTTCTGTCCCCTCAATTTTTATTCCTCCCATCTCAAAACAAGAAACTTTCAAAATTCTAAGTGACTTAAATGAAAGAAAATCATTTGGATACGATCAGGTACACATAAAGCACATTAAAGCATGCAAAATCTCCTTAGCTGATCTCGTGACAAACTTTATCAATGAAAGCATATCTACAGGAAACATCCCTAATAAACTCAAAATTGCTATTCTAAGATCAATTTACAAAAGTGGAACTAAATCCGATTGCACTAACTATAGGCCCATTGCCATCTTACCCGTCCTTCACAAAATACTTGAAAGATATGTAGCTAACGTTCTAGCCAATTTCTTGAAAAAACATAACATTATTAGTGAAAAGCAATTTGGTTTCCAAAAAGGTAAAAATACAATTACACTTTTAACGAAGTTTTCTGACGTCATTAATGGAACTTTAAACAACGGAAAAAAAGCAGCAGCTATCTTTCTGGACTTTCGTAAAGCATTTGATACGTTGGATCACGACATTTTAATCCAAAAATTGTATATTTATGGTGTCCGAGGTATTACCCTTAAATGGTTTGAAAATTATTTAAAAAATAGAGTGCATGTTACCAAAATTAATGGCGTTTTTAGTGAGAAGAGAACAGTGTACACTGGTGTTCCACAAGGTTCAATTTTAGGTCCGCTTTTATTCATTATTTATATTAATGATCTAGCTAACCTTAAACTGAAGGGCTCTCTTTATATATATGCTGATGACACCGCCTTGGTTAACGTGAATCACAATATAGGAGACGCAGTCCGAGATACACAGGATGATTTTAACAAAATTATTTACTGGTCTAACATTAATCGTATTTACATAAATTCAGAAAAAACCAAATGGATGAGCTTTCATTCACCAGGATACTATGATCTCTCATTTTATGCAATTAAAAACCACGAACCCTTGTGTCCTCACATCATGATAAATCATGACCCTGACTGCTGCGACTGTGATGTTATTGAGCGTGTTGAGAGCCATAAATATCTTGAACTTTACATGGACACAACCTTCCGATGGAATACACATATTCAAAAGTTAACTGGGAAATTGCGTCTATGTGCATCTAAACTTTATAAACTACAATTTGTTGCAAGCACACATACATGTATTTTGGTTTACAAAGCTATCTGTTAATCTATATTGACCTATGGTTTGACAATATACGGCTCAACTAACCTCACAAATATAAAGAAAATAGAAACTATTCAATCATCCATTGCTAAAAATATAATCCCATACAACTTAAGAAATTCATTTTATCATAGCGAAGAAAGACTAAATTATCTAGGCGTACTCTCTTTTCACAACCTTTACAAATACAGAATCACTTTAAAATATTTTTTTGATAATCAATTTAAATCTAAAATCTCTCATGGGAAAAACACAAGGTTACAATCCAAAAATTATTTCCAACTTCCAAAAATATTAAACAATTATGGGAAATGTACAAGGGCATATACAATACCTTGCATGTTCAATCAACTGCCAAGGGAAATTATTTTATTAAACAATTTTAAAGAAATCAAAAATAAGACAAAAAATTTTCTTCTAGGCACTAAATTTTAAATAAAAATTTCAACCACCACAATGGAGCTTCCACTGGAATTCATATAATTTGATGACATTGTTATAAACTATATCTTATGTATTTTCATGTAACGTTATTATTCTTCTCTCCTGCAGATAAGCAGATGCTTTGCGGGTCATTTGTTTAAACTCTTGTATAACTAACATGAATATGAATAAAGATTATTATTATTATTATTATTACAGCAGTACTGGGAAGTGTGACGTCACAGGCTATCATCACAGGTGCATTCAGGTGTCACAGGTGCATCTGAAAGTGTACAGGTGCATCAGAAAGTGGGAAATATTTCTGTTTATGGTTTCTAGTGGAATTCATTTCTTCTCCTCTATCAATTGATAGAGGGAGCTCTCTTCCTAATTTCTTAGCTCCTAAGATGCCGTGCTAATGAAAAGAGAGCAGAGAGGATGGATTGTTGTCATCTTCCATTTATTCTCCGTCCACTAAGCAGATGAAAGTGATCGTCCCACGTGGCCATTAAATCAGCAATGGCGGTCGCCAGCAGTGGCTCTGACACGGGTTCTGACCCAGGTCGTGTCGAGTAGGTGTGACGAGACAGCTCCAAGTATCTCTAAATCAAACCCCACATGAGACTCACGCGGAGCAGAGCGAGGAATGTCCTCCGGGGATGGGCCATTCTTTACTTCACGCTGTTTCTGGGAGGAGATGGAGAGGGCGCTGCGCTGTTGTTTCGCAGTCACGGGAAAGACAAACGGCTGCGCTGCGAAGAGCTACCGTCTGCAGCTGCAATGCTCCGCTGCTCGTTCTGCTGCCACCAGATAGAGAGCGAATGGGAAGTCCTCTCCTCATCTTACCTCGGAACTTTCAGCTCGCCTTTTAGCCACGTGATGAAGTGGCGAGGATCTGGAGGTGCAACGACCTCGGCTCTCTACATCGATAGTGGCGATTGGAGGAGATCCACCATGGCCGTTGCAAATTGAAGAGACTGGCAACAAATCAAACGCATAACGCAGAGGACAAAGCAACGGAAATTATTTGCCCGGGGGGGATCTGAAAAAGGGGACGTTTGGCACGTCAGTCACCCACTGAATGGTCAACAACAAAGAAGAGGGAAAAATATGATGTAGATTTTAAAAATGCTGATGACCTCCAACAATTCAAGAGTTTTGATGTATTTGAATGCTAAAATGCAAAGCCAAACAACGAATGCTTTTCCATCGAAATAATTGATTGCAGCAAAGAAAGAGACATTGTTGAATCCCTTTCCTTTCCTGTTCACGGAAGAAACATTCCCTGCTCGAGCGGAGATTGAAATAGGATGCTGACCTTGCTGATGATTCTTGAATCTCTCTTTCTCTGTTTGATGGGAAATGCAGCATCTATTTAATCCTTCGCGATCGGTAAATGCAATCTTAGTGGGGGCAGTGTTTGCGCTCATAGACATGCAAAGATACTTCTAACAGCTGAATGTTCAAGGTCGGACGGGTGGACAACAAGGGCAACTAGGCTTAAAGATTATTTCCATCGACTGAAAAGGAAAATTCAAAAGCCACAATTTTCGCCTTTCAAATGTTATATTGATTTCAGCTTACTAAACAGCTCTCGAATTTTGACCCCGTGTGCCAGAGAGCAATATCTTTATGCATTCTGAAAAGAGCTTAAGGTGACTTTGATGGAAGCCATTCCATTTCTGGATCCTCTTTTCCAAGTCTGTTCCCTACTTCTGGGGTCCTTATCACCTCGCCAGTTGTTTCTTGCGCAGCAAAATTCCATTCAAGAGTGAAAAAACAGAAGCTGCGTCGCTTACAAAATCGATTTTTCTGTGAGTGGTTGTTTTTCGTTGCGGCTGAATGAACTTCGTAAAAGTTTCCGAAGATGGAGGTGTGTCGTCTGTCAATTCTGAAAGGCAACGGAAGAGGAAGATGATTATCGGAGAGATTGACTCTCATCACCCAAGGGCATGATGGGCCAATAACCATTTGCTTACAATGAAGACTTGGGAACGAAGAGATGACCTACGAAATAGGTCATCTCTTCGTTCCCAAGTCTTCGTTGTTCTTTATTGTTCTTCGCATCTAGGAGGAAGTGAAGCTCGAACTGTACGAACATACTTTCAGTTGGAAGGGAAATACTTTCAACTGAAATGAAAATACTTTCAATTGAAATGAAAATACTTTCAATTGAAATGAAAATACTTTCAGTTGGAAGGGAAATACTTTCAATTGAATTGAAAATACTTTCAGTTGGAAGGGAAATACTTCCAACTGAAACGAAAATACTTTCAATTGAAATGAAAATACTTCAGTTGGAATGGAAATACTTTCAATGCTTGGTTGACCACTGTCCAAAGTGATGTCTACGTAAAGAAGTTAGGAGGATGCAGCATCGTCCTCTGATCCCTTCCCTTCAGTTGTTCCGTTGGATTCGTCAAAGCAGAAAGCAGATGACGACAGAAAACTGCATTTGGGGAATATTTCAAGGGAATCTTATTCCGTTGGGATAATGGGAGGTGTATTTTAAGAGAGATAGATGGTTTCTTCACCCTCGGCTCAACTTGCAACAAATTTTACAGTGCATCGAGTGGTACCTGAGCTTCACGTTTGTCTGGTCACGCTCCACGGCAGTCACGTGACGGCATTGTCGTTTGAGCAGCTGCCGATGACGTGCGATTGCGCAATGGCCAAATAAGATCTCTTATCTGACGTCACCTGTCGTCATGAGCAGGTGCTAATGAGCGAAGAAAGGGTTGCGGCGTCAGTCAAACTGACAGACTAATCACCACGTGCTGGCGGATGTCAGTGGAGGGGAGGCTCGAGATCATGTCTCCTCTCGAATCAGTCACGAGGAGCAGGACCGGGCTCCGTTGCGAAACCTCCTTGGGCCACGGTGTTGCCTTCAGGCTGGATGCGAAGGAAAGGCACCGCTTAGCGTTTCATTTAGTATTCACAATAAACACTCGCAGAAATTCACAAGTGGGTTGTTTTACCCCTGAGCGGCGCTTTCTTTGCACACAGTGGGCTAAATGGCCTCCATTTCACAGGAACCAACTCGCAATTGCCAACTGAGAGAATGAGTATCTACATGCATTGAATTGTGTCTCTATCAGGGGATGTTAAAAGTTTTTGTAATACAGCCCGATTTTGCCAACTCCCCTAGATTTGATCAACTTGCTATGATTTTACTGAAGGAAAAAAAGACACATTTTTTTCCTTACATTTACCTGAATTTTACATTAACCTGAATTTTACCTGAAAGTTTACATTAACCTGAATTTTACCAAGTCACTTAGATTTCTGCCAATTCCGCAAGATGTTGCCAACTCCCCTTCATTTAACAAATAAAAAATACGAATTTTCACAACTCACGTGGATTTTACCACGTCATTTCAAATTTTGCCAACTCCGATTTACTTTGGAGGGGAGCCTCGCTCCATCATCCCTAGTCCCCGTTCACGGTGCTTCACATTTCTAACATCACCACGTAACATTTTAAAGAGCATTGATAAAATATTTATCTCACTAAAGGAACTCCTACGTGATTTGTTTATCTGTATAATGAACTTGGTGAACATGGAAGGCAATGTAAGTTGAGAGTTTTTCTTATTTACTTCCCTTTAAAGAAATTAGAAACTCTTAAACAGAGCTTAAAAAAATTCTCGATTGAAAATCAATTAATTATAAACATACAATGACATTTAACAATTGCCGGAACACTTTAACAATTGAGTAACATTATTGCTCAGCAGTGAATATTTAACCTTAAAGCATACGTGACCCCAGCCAATACAACACTTGACCTCATTCAGTACCGAACCCAATTGTTATCACATTTCACTTGAAAATGAAAAACCAAAAAACTCTCTTTATGATCTAATCTTACGTAACAATTAGTTTCGTTACGTCATTCCAATTTCGAGCCCCAATAGTTTTAACAATGATCTTGGACCTGAAGTATCACTTGAACAGAAACAATGCAAAAAAAAAAAAACCGCACTTCAGAGGGTGTTTGAATTTAATATAAGAATTTAAGAAACGCTTCAAATATGTGACTTATAGAATAAATAACCTGGCTCTATGACTATATTAAGTAACATTTAATCTGAACTGCGATCTCAGAATCTTAGTGAAAGCTTGAAGAATCGTTGATCGCCAAATGTGGCAACCTCCGTCTAATAACTCGTAAACAGAACCTGATAACTTGAAACACGTAACTATAGGTACAGACTAAGAAATAACTGGGCATAGACATTAGCCCAAAACCGATGCATGAATAAATTAAGTTTAATTTCCTGTTATGGAACTTTAATAAAAGCATAAGTGCAGCTAACACGTGCGGAAACTGTCTGTTTTAATCTTCATCGTTTTTGAATGATGCGGGCCTTGAGAATCTCCTATCCCGAATGAAGAGCGACGAGGAGCGAACGAGTAAATCGAGTCTGGCTACAGAATTAAGCGGCGAAGTATCATTAAAATTTGAATAACATCTAGATTTTCGATTAGCGAGAGTCGAAGAATACCGCTCGAGCCAGGGAAGCTAAAAAGCGTTCCTGCGAAGCAGAAACTTCTTCAGACTCGTCACACTTCACAATTTTAGATTTAGTCGTCACACTTTCTCAGTTTAGAATTTACGACGAATTTAGTCGTCACACTTCACAATTTTAGGGATTTTTTTTCCCTTTACATTGTGGCAGAAACCTAAACACCAAATGTGGAATGAGCAGATCATATGAAGGCAATTCAGGAGAGAAGTGTTAATGTGGTAAGATTCGCAGTCAAGGGAAGCACTGGCCATAAATTGGGATTTTTCGCAAAAAGAGAAAAAGCAGCATTTGGCTTTTCTGAAAAATCTGGATTGCAGAAAGTTCTAAGATTGTCGATTACAGTCGCAAACTCGGTATCGTACAAAACTAGAATTATTAGTGAAATCGAAACGACACAGAACTCGAGATCTTCGATTGCAATTGGAGTCCGGTTTCGAAACTCTACAACTGTTGGTTACATTAGCAGTTCGGATGCAATATTGTCGCGCTTCAAGGCATCCGGGTCGAAGAGTATGAGACGAACTATTCCTGCCTCATCAGAGCAGCATACCATCTGTTAATGATATCCCAACGGAATGCAACATATTTCAATGATGCCACATCAGTTTACACCGTCACATCAACTGCGTGTTGTTATTGATATTTTACTTCTGAGGGTGCTGCTGGATCGATGGGATCTGGTTCGAGCCCAGATAAAGCATAGCTGCTTCTTTATTCGTATTGTCTTTCTGCTGAGGTCTCGCCATCCTCACAGATCTTCCCTTCGACCTAGTAAACTGATCTCCGTCTGCTAGACATCTATGGCAAGCAGCTGCTTGAGGGAGAATTTAGTTTTTACCCCTTAGCTGCGCCTTTTTTTACACATACTGAATTATAGCTTACGTCATAAAGCCTCCAAAGCGCCGAGAGCTGGGGGGGGAGGTGCAAGGAGGCGCAGCGAACAGCTGTTAAGAGGCCGAAGGGGACTTTCCTTCAAGGTCATCCAGCATGTTTTTCAATGCACTGCTCAAGTAAATCTCTCCTGCAGACGAGGCCACTTCTTAATGTCGCCGTGGCTCCGACATTGAGATCTTTCATTTGATTGCTTCGACACGAAATGGACTACTGCTCTTTCGTATTTTTGGCATTTCTTGGCCCACTATGGAGATTAATGGGATATTGAAAATGAGCGCTAAATTGAAAACCCGAAGGTAGAGTCTGTGCTCTGCAGATGAGAAAGAGGAAGCATGAGATCGACCCGAATGAACGATCCCCTGACCTCAGGTCGTTTCTTCAGGTTCTCATGCCGCAAAAGTGGGTCAGACGAAATTGTTTGCTTGGCAGTCATGGAAACTAGAAGTGAAGCTCTGATCCTCTCTCATTTCGGGAAACGAGAGTCGGGGCTTCACCTCTCGTTGCAGGAAACGAGAGCAAATCAGAGCTTCACATTATGCAACCAAACAGATAGGTACAAAAAACGAGTCGTCTGCTGCGGTGCATCGGAGTCGGTGCAACCGAGAGCTGTTGATGACAGGGCTCCGGTGCATGGGAGAGGCTCGCGAGCTCCCCTCCGTTGCTCTCTCTCTCCCGCAGCTCGAGATCGATTGGTTCCTCTCCATTACAGCTAATCAGCAGCTGAACGGCCCAGCTTTACCGTCTTTCGTCTGTTGACCCGTAAAGGTGAAAGGTGCGGAGATGAGGCCCGAGCCGCTTTCATCTCGCGTCACAGGGAGGAGAGAACAATTTGGCGGTTTCTCTCTTCCGATGGAAGAAGGGGTTGCTGGAGCAGCGCAGGAGGGATCGGTTATTGATTCGGCGTGCATGATCGACACCGGCGATTAAGGCGGCGAAAAATGAAGATAGATGCTGGTGAGATGGAAAAGGGAAGAGAGATGGAGACCACACATTGCGATCACGGAAACGAATCTGATGAGGAAGATTGCACTCATACCACTTGGACATTCATCGAAAGTGGCCACAGTGAGATCGGTCTCATCATCTGTGTCAGAAAAGTTCTAGTTCCGCCATAACTGGCACAATGGTTCACTTCAGTTAATGGACACTCAGAAGAGAGATGGAAATGAGGTTGCTGGCGAATTCGGATTCAGAGAAGCAGAGCGCCGAAGGAAGTTCAGTTCCAGGTAGAGAGATGAAATTAGGTTGTTGGGAAATTCAGATAAGGAGAAGAAGGGGCAGCTAGTTCAAGATAAAACGGTGATCGGCGTGATCTCGAGCATTTTGGATTGACAGCTTTTGCTAATGGTAAGGCGTTCATTAGCTCCATCATAAGCAGAATTAATACAAAAAATAGGTGAAACATTTTTGTTCCCAATAGTAAATGGTAGCTAGGTAGTCACTGGAAGGAGAGCTATGCACCAATCCCCAATGATGATGCACAGAACCGGCCAAGCCGGGCACCTCGGTCTGCACCACGAGAAGATTCCGTCTTCTCGTGGTGCAGACCGTGAATACCTTTCAAAAGAGATACTCTCTTATGGAAGGGAACCGAAGTGGAGGGGCTGCCAGATCAGTGGGGCTTACTGATCTGGACCACTATGGCTAAATATTTCTTTCCACCCTGCTGAGGAGTGGCCAACCACACAGGGTCTTGGTGTTGGCCATATACACCAACCGGAATTGAATAATGGCTCTGAGCTTGATTATGGGTCCTGAATTTGCTGCACTGGTGGGCTTATGTGGAGGGAAAAACTTCCGCTGCGTTTTCTCTTTGTTTGTGGTTGACAGTCCTAAGGTGCATAGAGCCACAGGATACGATTTATCAGCTGGTGGCTAATCCTGATCAGAGGCCATCCCAGGTACCTGAACTATTGCTTCTACGGGCATCGTCAAACCTGCATTAGAGGAAGTCTTCCAGTGTTGATGGCTTCAGCCTTTAGTAGTGAGGGAAACAACAACAAGGGAGCAATTTGTCTCCTTTTTCGCTTTAGTTTAGTTATTGATTATGTTATGCGAAATTCACTGCAAGGGAAAGACGTTAGGTTGGGTTGGGTTGTTTTACCTCTGAGCGGCATTTTTTTGCACACAGTGGGCTAAATGGCCAGGTCACATGGACCCCGAAGGCTCAGAGAAGGTTGGGGGAGGGGACCCACTGGAACAGCTGTTGGGAGACAGATGGTAGCCTCCCGTCAAGACCATCCAGCGTGTTTTTTAACGTGCACAGGGTATGGCTCTCCCGCACACGGGGCCACGGCTTAACGTCCCATCCGACGGACGGCGGCCTTTCCAAGCCCATCGGTGTCCCCTACTGACCGTGGGCAGTGCGGGGAATTTTGCGGAGATAAACCTCAACGCTGACCCAGCTGGGACTCGAACCTGGGAACTACAGATTACGAGCCTGGCGCGCTACCGACTGAGCCACCCCTGCCCCAAAAGATTTTGGCCTTTAATATTCTGGAGATCTGAAAATTTCTGATTTAGATTATGCTGATGATTTAGCCCTTTTGACAAATGATGTAGATGAGATGAACTCTTTCATTCGAGCTGTTGATGAGACTGGTAGTACCTCCTTTCAGCATCATATTAAGGAGCGGGAGACTGCTTTGGTTTAGCTATGTTGTCCGTATGCATAATTATAGATTAGCGAATAAGGTTATGAACAGTGTGCCTAAAGGATGAATGAACATACAAGGACTTTGTTAGAATTGGCCTACAGTAGTCAGATGCAGCAGATGTAGCTCAGCACAGATGTGTTTGGAGAGCTATATTGCACCGTCTGGTTGGACCTCCGTAGACCATGATGATGATGATTGAGGAGGATGATGATTCTTCGACTACTTGGCGCCGTTTGTGTGATGGAGCCATGGACAACTGCCCGGTTGATCGGCAACTGACCTGGTGAGAAGGAAAAAGCAATAAAACTTTAAGGAAGAGAGGAATGCAGTATCTGCGAATAAATTATGAAAAGTAATTGATGTGAAATAATTGTAATTTCGCAGTAGTTAGTGCTTTGGGCATTTTTGCGATCGCAGTATCCTCATCACTAAAAATATGCCCTTGCTCTTGTATATAAGTGACCTTTGTTTTCATGAGTGACCTGAACTCATGCATCCAGAGAGTCTCTTAATTAGAGAGCGTTGTTCGCATCTCAAATACACTGGGAGGAGTCAGCTAGATCTTTTATCAGCAGCTGCGAATACAAATCTTCTGCTCAATGGTTCATGCAGCGCGACCAAAAACAGAAATTCAAATATTGGATTCATTAGGCACGTTCTCACACATTTCGCGTATTTATGACTTAGACGAAATTTTTGATTGGATATTGATTCCAGCTATTAAATGATCTACTATTTTCATTAGAACCACTGGTAAGGATATTTTGCTTACAGGTAGTATTTTTTTTCTATCTTTATACTTCAGCATATTAGAAAGCTTCATTTAATCCAACATTAATTTCGATAATAATGATAATTAAAATGACACTCAGGCATGTTTCAGGAGGAGGGGAGGGGAGATGAACCCTTGAAAATTTCCGTACCTCCCTTGTGTGATAAGAGCAAAGCGAATAAGCCTGTAAGCCTATATCATATGCTGCATCCAGCGTGTATCTCAAGGCCATCCAGTGTGTTCCCAATGTGCACAGGTATAGTTTAACAAAGTTGCGGTGTTCCCAAAAGCTTTAACACATTTACGTTTTTCTCAGAAACTGTGGGTGGTAGAAATATTTCGAAATTTGTAATTAGGGTCCTGCCAGTTGCTGTGCCACTAGAGCAACTGCCGTGTAAGCAGATCTTGATTTCGAGGGGATTTATTAAAATCTGAATGTCTATTCTGACAATCACTGAAATTATTTCCGTTGCCTTATTTCAGAATTATTTTCGTGAAGAGCATAAAACAAACAATAAGAATCATTACTATCATCATAGGAAAAAAAAAACTTTTTTATCTGCGTGTGTTATTTCTTCTTTAGCAACGCAGTCCTCTTTCACTTCTGAGGCAAGATCAATAAGTGGAACTGCAGGATCTGGAATCACGAGAAATGACGTCTCATCAGGCAACACGAACGAGATTCCTGAAAAATTGTTTGTGGGCAAGCACTCTTCCGAGGACGATTCCTCTGCTGCTCGTGGCAAAAATTCTGCGTTCCGGATATGCTGAATCTCCTTCATTCCGGATATGCTGAATCTCCATTCCGGATATGTTGAATCTCCTTCATTCCGGATATGCTGAATCTCCTTCATTCCGGATATGTTGAATCTCCTTCATTCCGGATATGCTGAATCTCCTTCATTCCGGATATGCTGAATCTCCTTCATTCCGGATATGCTGAATCTCCATTCCGGATATGTTGAATCTCCTTCATTCCGGATATGCTGAATCTCCTTCATTCCGGATATGTTGAATCTCCTTCATTCCGGATATGCTGAATCTCCTTCATTCCGGATATGCTGAATCTCCTTCATTCCGGATATGCTGAATCTCCATTCCGGATATGCTGAATCTCCTTCATTCCGGATATGCTGAATCTCCTTCATTCCGGATATGCTGAATCTCCATTCCGGATATGCTGAATCTCCTTCATTCCGGATATGTTGAATCTCCTTCATTCCGGATATGCTGAATCTCCTTCATTCCGGATATGCTGAATCTCCTTCATTCCGGATATGCTGAATCTCCTTCATTCACCGCGGCGAAAGTAAAATCACTGGGAGAATGGTCAGCTGCAATTTTTTCGGTTCTCAAAAACTCTGAAACTAACTCTTCAACCTAAATTAATTGATTTCTTTCAGAAAGAAGTTCTTCAAGAAGGAAATCAATAAAAAAGAAATTGATGCGAACTTAGCTTAATGCATAGTGTTGTTATAAATAGACCTCGGAATCTTTCATTAAGAGGAAGTATTTATTCAATCTTTATTATGAATCATAATGAATTATTTTTTGCTTATAAAAGATTCAATTTTGCGTTATGTAGTTTTATAAAAGAAATTATGTCCGAAAAATCTTTGAAAAGCTGTCAACTCTGCAGTTCAAGTCTGTTTAACTGCTTTTCGTAGATTAAAATTATTATGAGACTCGCATGCGTAACCTCTACGAGATGATAAATTATAATGCACAATTTGGCGATTTTTTTCCTTCTAATACATCTGGCATTTCAGAAATCGAAACAATAATTTTTGTACAAACTACTATTTATGCTATTTACTAAACTCTTAACATTTTCTGCCGTGGAATGTTTCCGATTCGTTATCAGCGATTCATTGAACAAATTCGAAAGAGTTCCCAGGGGAATTATTTTCATCTGATTTGCATGTTTGAGGGAATTTACGTAAATTGATTTAGACCATCAGACAGAATCTCTTTTGCTTTTGAAATGTAAATTTGATTCAATTATTCGAATTCACTAGAATCTTACTGAAGTTGAGCGCCAATGTAAATGACCTCTTTCGACAACCGACTCAAGAATGTCGTCTGAAATAGCTGAGGGACATAAAAAAAAAATGTCGACTGTGTGACATTGTTGTGTGACGTGGCCATTTCGATCCCTTTCCTCGATCACCTAGGCAACGAAAGAAATGTTAGATTTAGTGTTAGGTCGCGCAACGTGATCCTCCTCGTGCTGTGGGAGAATGATCCTTCCTCCTCCCACTGCTTCCGGATGTGACCTATCGACCTCGACTTGTGTAAGCTGCAGGGTCAGCCGAGAGAAGTCGACGAGCCATATGACCTCTGCCTTTCGCGTCGACGGAGCCATTGTGTGCCAATCAAGCAGCCACTTCACGCCTCTCAATACTGCTTCTTCCGCACAAGGTAGGAGGGGGGGGGGGAGATGCTCAGGAGCGACACCTGGTACACTGTAAGGTGTGCTGAGAAATCTGTGCGACGAAATGGATGATGGAGCACAACTCTGGGCTGAAGAGGAAACGAAGAGCATCGGGCGAATGAGAGGTGTGAGGTGTCCTATAAATCGTAAGTCATAACTGTATAAGGGGGGAAAAAAAAGCAATATTCGACGCTCTTCTGCTTCAGACAGAGAACGATCTGTTTTTTTAGCAGATTTTGATAGTGAATAATAAACTTCTGTAGACGTTTCGACGGAACAACGTGTGATTAAGCAATTCCTTGATTAGCCAGTTTCAGAATCTGCATGTGAAGAGACATGGGAAATCAAACGAAGAGAGATGGGAAATCAAACGAAGAGACATGGGAAATCAAACGAAGGGAGAGGGGAAATCAAACGAAGGGAGATGGGAAATCAAACTAAGGGAGATGGGAAATCAAACTAAGGGAGATGGGAAATCAAACAAAGAGACGTGGGAAATCAAACGAAGAGACGTGGGAAGGAAGAGACATGGAAAATCAAACGAAGAGAGATGGTAAATCAAACGAAGAGACATGGGTAATCAAACGGAGAGAGATTGGAACTTAAACGAAGAGACATGGGAAATCAAACGAAGAGACATGGGAACAAAGAAACGTGGGAAATCAAACGAAGAGATATGGGAACAAAGAGACATGGGAAATCAAACGAAGAGACGTGGGAAATCAAATTAAGAGACGTGGGAAATCAAACGATGACACATGGGAAATCAAACGAAGAGACGTGGGAAATCAAACGAAGAGACGTGGAAAATCAAAGGAAGAGACGTGGAAAATCAAAGGAAGAGACGTGGGAAATCAAACGAAAAGACATTGGAAATCGAAGGAAGAGACGTGGGATATCAAACGAAGAGAGGTGGGAAATCAAACGAAGAGATGTGGGAAATCAAACGAAGAGACGTGAGAAATCAAACGAAGAGACATGGGAAATCAATCGAAAAGAGGTGGGAAATCAAAAGAAGAGACGTAGGAAATCAAACGGAGAGAGATTGGAAATCAAACGAAGAGATGTGGGAAATCAAATGAAGAGATGTGGGAAATCAAACGAAAAGAGATGGAATATCAAACGAAGAGAGATGGGAAATCAAACGAATAAAGGTGGGAAATCAAAGGAAGAGATGTGAAAAATCAAACGAAGAGAGATGGGAAATCAAACGAAGAGAGGTGGGAAATCAAATGAAGTGATATGGGAACGAAGAGACATGGGAAATCAAACGAAGAGACGTGGCAAAAACAAACGAAGAGATATGGAAACAAAGAGACATGGGAAATCAAATGAAGAGACGTAGGAAATCAAGGGAAGAGACATGGGAAATCAAACGAAGAGAGGCGGGAAATCAAACGAAGAGATGTGGGAAATTAAACGAAGAGACATGGGAAATCAAAGGAAGAGAGGTGGGAAATCAAACGAAGAGATGTGGGAAATCAAACGAAGAGACATGGGAAATCAAAGAAGAAACGTGGGAAATTAAACGAAGAGAGGTGGGAAATCAATCGAAGAGATATGGGAACGAAGAGATGTGGGAAATCAAATGAAGAGAGGTGGGAAATCAAACGAAGAGACGTAGGAAATCAAAGGAAGAGAGGTGGGAAATTAAACGAAGAGAGGTGGGAAATCAAACGAAGAGAGGTGGGAAATCAAACAAAGAGAGGTGGAAAATCAAACGAAGAGACGTGAGAAATCAAACGAAGAGATGTGAGAAATCAAATGAAGAGAGGTGGGAAATCAAACGAAGAGATATGGGAACGAAGAGAGGTGGGAAATCAAACGAAGAGAGGTGGGAAATCAAATGAAGAGACGTGGGAAATCAAACGAAGAGACGTGGGAAATCAAACAGAGAGAGACTTGAAATCAAAGGAAGAGACGCGGGAAATCAAACGAAGAGACGTGGGAAATCAAACGATGAGAGGTGGGAAATCAAACGACGAGAGGTGGGAAATCAAACGACGAGAGGCGGGAAATCAAACGAAAAGAGGTGGTAAATCAAACGAAGAGACATGGGAAATGAAATGGACAGACGTGGGAAATCAAACGAAGAGAGGTGGGAAATCAAACGAAGAGACGTGGGAAATCAAACGGAGAGAGATTGGAAATCAAAAGAAGAGACGTGGGAAATCAAACGAAGAGGCGTGGGAAATCAAACGAAGAGACGTGGGAAATCAAAAGAAGAGACGTGGGAAATCAAATGAAGAGAGGTGGGAAATCAAACGAAGAGACATGGTTAATCAAACGGAGAGAGATGGGAAATCAAACGAAGAAAGGTGGGAAATCAGACGAAGAGAGATGGGGGAATCAATGTCTACGAACTATTCTTTCGTCTCAAAAATTTCTTAATAAGTCAATCTTTATTTCGTTAGTCGTTTTCAAAACAAAATGTTGCTGACAATTTCGGGAACAAATTCCCTTTTAGATGACAAATGAATAGAAAAAATTTCTTTAATTTTGAGTTAAAAAATGGAATTTCTTTGTTGATGAAGCTGGAAACAAAAATTTGTGTGTAAGAAGGAAATTTGGCTCCCAGGTTGAGCGTTTGAGTAGAAATTCTGAGAAGGAAGTAATTAGCGTTTGTGAACAGTTTCTATAGAAAAAAACCTCCAATAACTTAAAGATTATAAAACCAAAATAATGAAATTTTCTGAAGAACTGGACATTAAGCAATAAACTTTAATAAATAATGTGAAATAAGCAATATCATTTGCTGAAAGTTTGAAAATAAAAACGGGAATTTAATGAAAATTTTGTGAACAACAAATTACTTCTGCTGAAGAATTTTAAAAAATGAACAATAAATAAATAAATAAATACCCCCCTCAAGCAGCTGCTTGCCACAGAGGTCTGACAAGAGCCTGCAGCTTATACCTGCGTCTGTGAGGTTGGCGGGACCTGAGCAGAAAAACAACCCACACGTCCAATGCCTTAATCCGGGGCTCGAAGCCAAGTCCCTTTGATCAGCAGTCAAGTGACGTAATGACATCTAAACACAAACGTTTGCTGAAATATTTGAGAATGCTGAATGAAGTCTGCTGAGGAATGGAGGACTAGGAAATCACTTTTGCTGAAATGAAAATATCCTCTGCTGAAGAAATATCAGCTGAAGAAATCATTGATCAGCAGCAACTTTAAGGACTTATGCGACATAAAAAAAATTCTTGCTGAAGAATTGGGGAATGAGGATTCCAACTGCTTGAATGTTTCAGAATGAGCAAAACCTTTCGCTGAAGAATTTAGAAATATGCAAATCTATTTGCTGAAATATTGGAGATTGAATAAGAATATTTGCCAAAACTAAAGATGAGCAATAACTTTAAGTAGTGAATTTTAAAATAAAGAACGCTTTTGTCTGGACAATTTGTAAAGAAGCTATTTGTTATATGGGAAATGGTAGAACAACCAATATGATTTTTTTAAATTGAAATTTAAACAATAAATATTTTAGACCATATGTTAATAACTTCCCATTGATCCACGTATCTTTTTCCTTTTCGATACCCCGAAAACAATAAGATTCTTTTCTTGCAATCTGTGGTGGAGAGAATGACGTCATATTTTTGAAACCCTTTCGTTTGGTTATCTTGCCCTTTTGCCCTCATATTTTCCCCATATGAAGTACGGAGTCAGTACTTTGTACATTTCAGTTGTGACAAAAGGCGTCAATATTTTCCACTGAAATTTCGATTTAATGTCAGTAAAGCTAAAGTATTTTTCAGTGTGCAAGCCCTTTTATTTTTCAGTGTGCAAGCCCTTTTATTGTTTTCGTGATCTATAATGTTACTGATGAGGAAATAATCTGAATAACCTGTTCCACAGTCCCATCCTTTCACACACTGCTTCAGTTTGCACTTTAAAACAAAATTTATATAATTATTTTGCACCTATATCTAGGACAAGTAAAAATATAATAAGCCAAGTTATACTTTTTGCTTCTTATATTGCTCCCCCTTCCAACTGTTGGCCCCACAGCAAACACTTTATTTTTTTAATTCGGCAGGAGCCAAAAACGTTTGTGCTCCCATGCTCTATTTTGTTCGTTAACAAAATACTTCCTCGTAGCCAGCGTCGTCAGTGATTCATTAATTAATTATTAATATTTATGGTCCCCATGGGAACATTCTGAATTTTAAACAATCAACCGTTTAATGAAAGAAACGAGTTCCGAAGCAGATCCTTGGTCAGAGATTCTTTCAAAGAGACACTCGGGGGAAATATTATTCCTGAGACCCCCCCCCCCCACTCTCCACCCTTATCCCACCCCATCCACTTTATCAAAAATCTTCATCCATGGGTATCGGTAGGAATTTTTTTTTGGGGGGGGTGGGGGGGATGGAGTGAAGTAACGTATCTCCTAATTGAATATGGACCAAAATGCAAAATTTCATTATCCTTTCGAATCTATGGGGGTGGTGAAGTTATCCCCCCTCTGTTTAACTGATGCGAGACCTGTTCGTTCTCTTCGGAGTAGCTTCGGGCAAATGGTTCCTTCCCAGGCAGCGCATGCTTTGGTTGCCTTGAATTGGAATTGCAGGACAAGGGCAGATTTACTCAGCATTGCTTTGAAAAGTCTCTCAAACGGAGAGTAGATGGTGCTCCCAACGTCCCAAGTTTCCATTTGGCATAAAATTCATTACGACTGATTCGATCTCCACCCCCCCCTTCGATAAATTTCCTCTCCCTCTTGTAATGCAGGTCTGAAACTGTCTAAAATTTATAGCAGATGGCGCTATGCACGTCAGAAGTATGAAATTATTAAGGAACAAAAATTAACGCTTTTTTCAATTTGCACTAATTATTTTAAGAATATGTCATGTAAAATATTTTTCCAGCATTTGCAAGGACATGCAAATTTTTTATATTATTACTAAATGTGTATGGGCTCATCGCTAGATGGTTTGTCTCTGACCCCAGGTAGCCTCCATCATATGACATTACTTCAGTCCCGGACCCTAGAAACCGAGACATAGGGAGGGCTTGAATAGGATTGAATGATGCCATCCGACGTTCCACTATACAGGACAGTACGACATCTTATCGATGGCACCAAAAGCCACCTTTGTGTGCTGGTTGAGGCCTATCAGAACATTGACATTAAGTCTGCAGAGCAGCGGAGAGGGTACCTATCGTCTGCATTACTTTCATATTATCGAAATCAGTCAGTTCATTCTTATCTCTAATTTTGGCACTTTCGAATTTTGAACCGTGCCGATGATTCATTGCCAATATGGGGAGGTCAATGGGAAAGCACTGTGCCCAATGTTAAAACCTAGGCAACAGCATTACCCTATCCAGCACTCTCGCCTATCCAACATTCTCACCCTATCCAGCACTCTCGCCTATCCAACATTCTCGCCCTATCCAGTTTTGGTTGATTCCAGGGGGTCCGAACAGAGCCTATGTGTACTCTTCTCCTAGGCGAAGGGAACGTTGATGCAAAGTTTGAGCTTTTCTAGGGGAGATGGGCAGAAGCTGACACACATACAAGCAAACAAACAAACTTTCTTCTCCATATATCGTTTCAAGAGATGCCGATTAACATTCGCTCACTCTACAATCTCCTTTCTTTTGATTTGGGACCTCCTCATTCAGCATGCGTGGTCGACAGGTTTATACTTCACGGATTTGCAAATGATCGATAAAAATACTAGGCGAGTCAATGCGAAATATCTGTATCAGATGAACAAGAAGTCATCAATTGATGACTTCTTGTTCATCAATTACAGGAATGAATCAAAATATTCTTCTCTTACTAGAGCCAGTGGATTTCATCTACGGCGTATGATTCGACTCTATGAGAGTCTTATAACTCGGGTCTTGCTGTTGCTTTATGATTCTTTCGCAGAGCTCATTTTTCTGTTATTTGTGCAGAAGGACATTTTTGCTCTACGACCCCCGTTACCAGTTGAGAAGATATTTATTATTTATTTAGAGTTAAAATTTTCAGCAGATATTTTCCTCAGTTCTTCCGAAGGCCAACTTGTTTTCAGTGCCCGCAGTTGTTTTTTTTTTGTTGGGTGTATCTGCGTGTCATTGTCAGCAATCAGCCGCTTTATGAAAGAAGCAGCTGTCGTCTGTTGTCGCAAATTCAAGAGAGCCACAAAAGCGCGAAGCATTCGAAACTCATAGTTTGCGTTTGGGGGGAAGGAATATCCCCCCTGTCACTGGCTCACTTAAGTCTCCTGCGGCGAGGCTTCAGGGCGGGAGCTCTCGAGCCAATTAAACGGATTGAGCCGGGCGCTCTGAATGGCGGGGCGAGTGCTGGCTGCCCATCCCGAAACCCACTAAACGGGCAACTGTCGCGCCGTGCAACGAGACGAGATGACCGCCATCACACAAGAGAGGGAGACTCGCGCTGCGGGTGAGGACATTCGCTGTTACAATGTCACGTCTCCTAGGCAACGGGACGTAGGCATTGAGGTGGCCTGCGGGCCACAATGGCTGGCTGGGCTTCATCAGCATCCATTGATGCGAACAGAAGAGACCGCGGGTAAGAGACTCTCGCTCGTGAAGGGAGTCGGGGATGTCAGATGACAAGTTGCTGACATCGGGACTCGAGGCAGCTCCTCGTGTCCGATTCTCTCTGCCGTTGTCACGAGGAGAGATGATCCTCTTTTCTTTGTCGCGAGATCTACTTTGGAAGATTTTCGTGGCATTGTGGCGCCTGGTGCCCCCCCCCCCCTCCCCTCTCCGATTCTCAGGCAGCGAGGTATTGTGGGATTTGGAGCTGAGCGTTTTGGCTTTGCAGCAAGAAAAATTGAACAAAAAAAATGGAGAAATGATTCCAATGTTCCAATAGAGAGTGATAAACACCATTAGAATAACTTTGGATTCATTCATGGGATTACAGAAGTCATCGCATTTTAAAGGACGTCGGCCTCTGAATATTCCCCTTTTCAATAATCGAGGGCCATCACTAAGCGACTAAACGATAAATTGCAGCACTCGCCCGCCATTGCGTCTATCGGTGGCAAGGACTTGAGTCCCTCGAGACTGATTTTGGAACAGAGAACTGAAATCAAACATCGGACAAGGATGAAAAATTAAGTGAGGAAAAAATCCTGGATGTGAAGGGTGTCCGACAAATAATGATCGGAAGCACTGTTCCCAAATACATAAGAGGCATCTCATTGGATGTCGTAGCTGTACATTCCCCCACTCAAATAGTTTCACGGGTTAGGAAAGTTCTTAGTGCAACATTTCCTGACAGATGGATTTTGCAAAGATGGTCCGATTCTATGGCCACCAAGGAGCCCGGATTTTGATACTCCTTGATGCTTACATTCTGGGGCTTTGTAAAGTATTCACATGGATAAAATTCAAGACCTGAATCATTTGAAAGTCAGAGTAAGAGAAGCAAATAAGAGATGCTGCAGCGTGTATGGCAAGAAGTGGAATGCCAAATGACATATGCAGGATCACGAACTGTGTACATCATGTTCAAAAGTATTTTAGATACTTTTCCAATTAAAATATTGTTTTTTGGATATGTATATTATTTTCCTACATATTGATTCTTGAAAAGTCACCATCAATTTTTCAGACCTCCTGAGCATTGAGGAAATGCCTTTATCTGCAAGATGACTCGATGATTTAATCCCACTTGCATTACATTGATGGAAGATCAGTTGAGAGTTGATTTTTTTCTCCTTTTCTAATTGATGTCTTTCAAGAGAGATGAAGAGATTAAAATCATCTTTAAATTACGTTTCAAAAAATATTCTCAAAACATTTTGTTTCGCATCGTGTTCCCTTAATTAGATTTTTTAGGGTAAGTATCCTTGTCAGATAGTTTCGACTCTTTGCCCCTTTCGGAACGTGTCCCTCAGTCGCAGGTTGAACCAGCGCAAAAATTTCATCGATTCGTCTTCCGGCTTCGAACTCGGGACTCAGTTTCTCTAACCTTAAGCTATGTCGTTGGTCACGTGTATGAATCGGTGATCTCTTTTCTCAATCGGTTTGGAGCAACTGGATTATCACGAGGAAATCTCGAGGTGGAATCTAGAAACCTCGTCTTGGCGAATAAGACAGTTTATCTATCTTCATAAAGGGAATTTTTGTGCGAATTGAGTTTTTTACGTAGGTAGGTATTTTTACAGTACGTAGGTATGTTTTACCCCTGAACTGCCCTTTTTTCCATACAATGGACTAAATAGCCAAGTCAAAAGAGCCCCGAGGGTTCAGAGAAGGTTGGGGGAAGGGCACTCACTGGACAACCGTTAGGAGAGAGGTGGGAGCCTCCCTTCTTTAACGTGCACAGGATATGGCTCTCACGCACACAGACACACGGTTTAACGTCTAATCTGCGGACGGCTCCTTTTCAAGTCCATCGATGTTGCTTTCCTCCTCGAGGGTAGGGTGGGATATGTTCAGCGGAGAAAAGTATCAGAACTGGCACAGTTGAGAATTGAAACTGGGATCTGCAGATTAGAGCCCCAATCGCTATCAACTGGGCCAAATCTCAACCCTTGTAAGTAAGCATTGGGGGGGGGGGGCAACCCATTTCAGAATGCTAAAAAAGGAAATAGGGGAAAATTATTAAACTTATTTATATTTCACGTATTTTTGAAGAAATATTTTGAAAACTTCTGAAATGGAGGGAGAAATGTTATATGGCATTGGAAATGCAGTGTCCTCCTACCTCCGATTTTTTTCCACATCCCGTCCTGTATGATGTAAGTATAGGGGGGGGGGGGAGAGATTGCATTTCCATTCCAGTGGAACATTTTCCTTTCATTTTAGAGGTTTAAAAAAAAATTCTTGAAAAATGCACGAAATATGCACAATCCTTGACCTCCGTGAACCTTACTAGCATTCTTAAAGGAAAGGGGGCGACGCAATCGCCCCCTATGATATCCAGTTCTGTGTGTATGTCACGTGTAAATGAATGTCTGTCTACGGCGTGCGTCATTCGCAGATATCTTCAATAAAGTATCAATTCCCCGGTGAGGAGAGTAAATCTCCATTTCAGAAGACATAGAGAGCGATGACTCAAATTCTCTTTTAAGCGAACCAAAATCTGCAGTGGAAATTCTGCAACCGCCAAATTTTGGCAGTTGCCTATTTCGGGCCAGAGGAGGGAAGAGGTCGCAGCCTCATTGGTGTCATGGTGATGCAGCAAATGAATGAGATCGTCTGATGATCCGAATCTGAGCTCATTGAAGAGGAGGAGTCATCAGAACGATGATGGATGAGACATCCATCTGTTGCTGCAGGGATGAAGGGCTAGATTAATTGCTCCGAAGAAAAGTCATCGAACGCAATGAATGCCTGAACTCAAGAAATGGCGCAAGATCATTGTGGATGGAATTCTTGATGTGTGAAGTGAAATCTTAACGATGACGATTGTGACGTCCGTTGGTCATTTATGTCGCTCTCATTGGAATGAATTCGGATCTCGACCTATTAAGGGAAAGATGAATTCGAAAGTATTTAGGAGCATCGAAAATATATCCCGATTTCCTGCGCTGGAAAAAACAAGTTCTCAACGTGAAAATGGAGCTTCGTGCAACTGATGATTCCTGCATCGAGAAAATGTGGCTGTCATCTCTAGTCCGAATGCCGCAGAGTTAGCACCCTGTATGGAATGAGTTTCGAGAATGAAGCTTGCACTTCTTAAGATGGATGAGTTGTCTCCAAGGCAACGGGAAGAGACAGAGGAAACAGTTTCAGTCCTGCGTGTTTCAGCACGTGTCCAATCATCGAGTTTCGTCTTTTTAGAACAGAAACATCTGTTGAATGCGGAAAGGGAATTCTACGCTTCGGCATTTTCAGAGGAAGAAGAAAGAGTAGACTTTAATGATCAGGGAGACGTTTGTCATGCGATGCAGCAAGAATGCTCCAATGCGGTTCATCCCCCCTCCCCCCACGTCCGCTAAATGGAGCCACCGTAGCAGCTCTGGCAGTCTCGCCAGGCTCTCCGACTTCTATTTCTAACTTCGTCGGCAACAGCAGAGAAACTTCGTCTTCCGTCAAAGTTCGGCACATGCTCCTCTCGGCGGCCACGTGCTTTGTAGAACTGAGGATTCGTGATCCGACCACGGAGGAGAGCCTCTCTTCGTGCTCCTGAAAGCATCCATTGTGCTGCATCACCTGAGCAGTGATGCAGGACCGAGGAGGGGAAAGAGAAGATCTCCGCTCCTGAGATCACATTCGACTGAACCCTCGACAGCCATCTTTTCTCTTTCGCTCTCCTTAGAGGACTTTTGCTCTTCTTCACGAGAGAGGATGGAGATGATTCATTGGAGCAGTCGGAACAAATCCCAAACGCTTCTCAGCTTCTTCTCTCACTCATTAATCGAGTTAACAATTAATCGTATTTGCACACAAATTTCAGAAACTGATAAAAGGGAAATGTAATTTGGGCTGACAGTGCCACTGATCCCTTTTCAGTAACGTTCAGTTTCTCTTCTCATCACTTCTCCTTAACCTGAGATTCTCCATTTCTGCTTACCTTTTCCGAAATTCATCTTCTTCAACAATCGTTGTCGTCTTCAGGCACGAGCTATCGAAAAGCATTTCCTCTAATGGGCACCAGGAGGCGGTACATTCGACAGTCTGCTACTGGGTGAGCAAGTGATGCAGCGGATGATGGATTGAAAGATTCTTCTTTCCATTTTGCATTTGACGTTGATGCAAAGTAATCATTAAGGGGCACCGGAAGATCCAAGATAAAGTCACTTGTGTTGGCAACACCATAGTAGCTAAGACAGGAGTTAAGACTGCTAATGCAAATTGATGAAGTAAGGATTCATTAAGTAAAATAATTCCTGAAAGGAGGATGGGTTAACTCACAATTTTAAGCCCCCCCCCCCCCCCCGCTTCCGGCTTCATCACTGCCACAACATATAATGAATAAACATGTTCTCAAATCTTGAATTTCAGATTCCTTTAGCCTGAAATTGGAGGCTTCTTCACATATTAATGGCAATTATATCGTTTACTTGTCGGCGATTAAACTCTGACAGAAAATTCAGATGGAATAAATTATCGACGACGAGTGAGGCCTTTCAACATCGGAATCTTAGCCTATTGGAAGATGTTCCTATTGTAAGATGTTCCTATTGTAAGAGGTTCCTATTGTAAGAGGTTCCTTCTGTAAACAAAGAGAGCTTTGGCTGACACATATTTTGTTTCATGGAAAGTTTCAGGGAACAACTTTTTGAACACTATTATGCTTTAAGTGAAAGGGGCATGCAGCAACATTGTCTTGTACGGGGTGGGACCACGATTTCCTTATGACATAGCAATAAAAAAGATCCTACATTTGCAGTTATAAGGCACAGCCCGAAGCAGCTGATTCTACAGTGACGGAGTTTAACATCAGCAATAGAGGATAATTAATCGACAGCTTGTAGCTCAGCGGTCAGAGCATCTGACACGTCATTAGGAGATCGTGGGTTCGGATCCCACCCGGTTCCAGACAATTTTCCTCTATGCCCACGTTGACCTACAGCATAAATGGAGTGCTATGATATAAAGTGTTACTAAAGTAGCAGGTAATCTGTACTAGTTGCAGGGAAATTGCACGTCTTTTAGGAGAGAGTGCAGGGGGGGGAGAGTTGGTTAAATATGGGGCGCCAACGTTCGTCCTGTGCAGTTGCCGTGTCCAGTGCCACCTGTGGCAAGTTGAGATGTCTCTCTGCTGAAACCCGCACCTTACCTTCGTGAGAAAAGAGACGCCGATGGGCTTGGAGAGGCCGTCGTCGTCTTTCAACGGATGAGATGTAAAGCCGTGCTTCTGTGTGCGGGAGAGTTAAAAAACATTTTGGATGACCTTGACGAAAAGCATTGTATTGTGGATATCTAATGATGCAATCTGTAAAAGCTGCGATGATATTTATTCGCCCTTGGTGCATAAAAATATTAATAAATGAAGAATTCTTTCTTCAGAAATTGAAAATTCACCTTTTGGAGATAAGACTGTTCATGTTAAACATTGCTTGGGAAACTGTGGCAGTTTTTTTTTTTTGGTTTCTCTTCAAGATCTGAAAGCGATTCTTTAACTGGATTTAGAATTTCTTGGTTTGCGATTCAGTGTTCTGCTCTGAGAAGAGAGGGACGGAATATGGAGGATTTTTCTTTTTTCATTTATGTCCCGTTTTTGAATTGTTTTCTTCCTTGTACAAGAGAGAATTCCCTCGGAGAAGAGTTACACTTCAGGATCCCGCTCAAGTCTGTTTTTGTTTGAAAGCAAATGGGGATTTTAAAAATGTTTTCGTATTTCTAATAATAGCACAGGATAAAGATGACTTAGAAAATATATACAAAAGTAAAGGAAGGCTATGCGAAATGGGGGAGGAATTTTGGAAAACAAAATGTTTTGTGAACATGAGGTAACGGAGGAGAAGATTTTGAAGTGAATGAGGCGGAGACGAACATGTTAACATTTTTTGGGTCTCTCGTGCAGGAGAAATGATACATCCATTGAGGAAGGAAGATGGAAATGCTAGGAAAGAGAGCAAAGCTTAATTCAATGGGATACAAATATATGAAGAATAATATTTAATTAAAAGAAATGCTTTTTCACACAATTAAAAGGAGTGTTTTAACGTATGGGTTCAGAGACATCGATACTGATGAGAAAATTAACATCTGATGTAAGAGCAATCGAAATGGGCTCCTGGGGAAGACGTGGGCGGAAGGGAAGAGGGGACGAAGCGTGAAAAGGAAAAGATTTCTAGCAATAGGAGAAGGTGCGGGAGAAAAAGACATGGGAATAGAATGGAAGACGGGAAAAGAAAATATGGGAACTCAGCGGAGGAAGAATGGAACATTAGTGTGGAGGAAGAATGGAACATAAGTGTGGAGGAAGAATGGAACATTAGTGTGGAGGAAGAATGGAACATTAGTGTGGAGGAAGAATGGAACATAAGTGTGGAGGAAGAGATGAAGAAAAAAGATCTTCTAGAGGAAGATTGGGCAGATGGAGAAAAGTGGGAAGAGAGCCTCTCCTTTAGGAAAAGAGAGGATGATATTTGAATTAAAATCAATTTTTGTTTCTAATGCAAACATTAGTTGCTTTTCGACGTGGACGTTAAATCGATGTCGCCTACTGACTCAGGCAATATAAATTTATGCTAAAATTTGCTATATTGGAAACAATAAATATATTAAAAGAAAAGCTTCAATTGTGCAGGAGATGTGGCAAGGATATTTTAATGATGCCTGTGATTAAGTGATTTGGGAATCAATACAAAGAAGTCTAAAGTGGTGAGTCATCTAACTCATCAGGATGCACAAACCTCCTTTTTGCATTGGACCGGAGAGTAGGAAAATGTTAAAATATTATGTTTACTGTCGGTCAATACTATTGAGGGGGGGGGGGGGTGCAATGAAAAAAAAAATGTTCAGCATTGTTGCATTTTTTTATTTGCCTGATGTTTAGGTACAAAATAAGGGGGGGGGGGGGAGTTTATTTTAACGTGAAAATTGAAGTTGTCGAAATATTATGAGAAGGGTGGGATTTGGATCCGAGAAATTATCTGTTGAACAACAATCGGCTTCAATGACGTTGTAGTTAGTTGCATGGAGGGACTCAAATTTTCGTTTTTCGTCTTATTGCTCTTGCGGGTTAAAGATTGAAATTGTATTGCTAATGCAAATGTGAGTAAATAAATAATAATTATTACTAACATAGCAGTGACATTAATAGAACAAGATAAAATTACATTGTTATTGAAATAGTGTTACGACAGATGAACGTGCTCCGGTGAGTTGATGATCAACGTGTCATGAACGCTCACGTGTGCTTCTGCGGGAGAATTGCGTAATCAACGAATTGGAACACAGAACCGATCTGAAGAATAGAAAACATAGAATTGTAATGTTGGAGTTGGGAATGTGAAAGAGGGGGGGGGGGCACAGATAGACCGAGTCTTCTGTACACGAGAAGTGGCTGAAAAGAAGGAGCATTTTATGGGGGGAGTGCGAGGGACGGTGATTGGGTTTATTATTGTAAAACCTACCAATGAATTAACAAATATAATTTGAATGGAAGTGAAAGATGGAAAAGGGACACTGACATTCAAAATGAAGAGGTAAATGTTAATCGAATAGACAGAGCTAGTCTTAACTCTTCTGTACGAAGATATTACTACTTTATCGACGATATTATTTAATTTGGTTATAAATAATTGCATCCATGCTTTTGTAATAAATTGCATTGTTTTGTAATTGTCAGTGTAAAAATATTTAATTGAACTCACGTGCAGTGCTCATCCATTTTGATTTGTAACAATAGCTTTCACATTTCTTAGAGCAAGAGAAAAAAAATTATATTTTATAATTTTTACTTGGGACGGAGAAAGTTTTCAAATGGGCCCGATTAGCCTCCAGGTCGAAGTTTGTGAAAATCTGATCTAACCAATACTTACACGAAAACCTTTTTCAACGGATTTATTCTTTTTCTTGGTCTTTGAGTGGCATCTTTCTTTGCTGCAGAAGACTACAGCTAATTGGCCAGGTCTCAAGGACCCCTCAAGGAACTTGCTCAGAGCAAGGTTGGCGAAGGAGATCCACTGAGCAGCGGCTACGACGCAGATGAAATCGTCCTGTCTAGGACATCTCCAGGAGTATGGAATGGACGACTGATGGAAGAAACGCTTTCTTTGCGAACTCACCGGCGTCTTCTCTCTTTCCTGAGGGTAGGATGTAAGAGTGTGGATGCTGAGAGAGTTAGAAGGAGAAACGGGGAGCATGAGATAATGCATCTGACACAATTCGCATCTCGCTGTAGATGGAGAATTGTGAAGAGAGGATGTTGAAGACGTCTTAAAAGAAGATAGCAGAGGGTAGATGGAGGATGTAAGGAAAGAATGAATTGGAGGATGTAGAGGGAAGATGTAGAGGATTAATGTAGAAGGAGGGTGCAGAGGTAGGAATGTAGAAGAAGGATGTAGAAAGACATTGTAAAAGAAAAGTGCAGAGGGATAAGAGAGAGAGTGTGTGCAGATATGAAATATAGACTGTAGAGGGAGGGCGAAAGTAGAGGATGAAAGAGGAGAATGTAGACGATGGAGGTCGAAGAAGAGTTCAGAGAAAGGATATCTAATGAAAGTATGTAGTGGGAAAGAATCAGAGGAAGGATGTAGAAGGATGGTGCGAAAGTGAAATGTAGAGAAAGTTTTAGAGTACTGAATTTGGAGGAGGTTGTAGAGGAGGGAAGTACATAGAGAGTAAAGGATAGATGTGGAAAAAGTATAGAGAGACAGAATGTAATCGAAGATAAAGAAGGAGAATGTGTAGGAAGGATATAGAGTATGAAAGGAGGAATAGAGGATGTTGTAGAAGGAGAGAGTAGTGGGCTGATGTAGACAAAGGATATAGAGTGTGAAGAGAGGATATAGAGGATGTTGTAGAAGATAGCAGAGGGATGATGTAGGCAAAGGATATAGAGTGTGAAGAGTGGACATAGAGGATGCTGTAGTAGAAGATAGCAGAGGGATGATGTATATAAAAGATATAAAGGGAAATGAAGAGGAAGGATGTTGACATATGGTTCTGCTCCTCCTCTACACTAAGGTTTGCTGATATTGATGACACATCAAAAAATTAAGGTTGATGGAATATCAGTTTATGTTCGTGCAAAGACAGGAAACGTCTCTTTAAACATATATCTTAGAAGAGAAACTTAACTTTTAATAACGCAGCTGGATCATAAAAATTAAAATACATTTGTCGCATCTTCCACATTAGAACTTTGACAGGACCTCTATCCTCTAAAGACATAAGATTAGAAGAGAAATCTCTCTACTTGATCCGCTACTGCAGATCGCAAACTGAGTCTATATGAAGCCATTGAGTGTCAGAATGCTTCGCTGGCATCTCCAATAGGAACTCATTCATTGGCATTAGAAAAGTCTGTGCTCCATCCTCTGGATCTCTGGAGTATGATCTCTTGAGGGTTCGACTCTCTATTAAGACGGTTTTTATTGTCATTGACATTTATCTCTGTAACCAGACTGATGGTCGACAAGAAATAATTTTGGCAAGGCTCCTTGAAAGACGGGCAAGCGGATATTGGTATTTCAGTTGTGAAATTCTCAGAGGGGAGATGAAGATAAAGAATATGGAGGAAGGGTGCAAAGGGAAAGGGAAAAAAATATAAAAATATATAGTATGAAAGAAGGATACTTAAAAGATTACCGAGAGAGGATACATTGCAAGGATGTGGACAAAGGATATGGAAAGGGTACAGAGAAAAAGGTTGTTGATAGATAGTGAAATGGAGGTTGTAGAGAAAGGATACTGATGATGAGAGAGAGAGAACGATGGAAAGTGCAAAAAAGTTGTAAACGAAGGATTTTGGGATACCATGTGAAGAAAACTGTAAATGTAGGATGAAGAGGGGAACACGGAGAGAAAAGAAATAGGGAAGACGTTGTTAGAAGGTGCAGAGGGAGGATGGAGACTACCAGGGCCGCCGAGAGAATTTATGGGCCCCTATGTAATATTATGCTCGGCCCCCCCCCCCCTTGAAACTTTTTATCTTTACAAATCATTAATAGCAATTATTCTGGACACAATGATGACATTCAGAGGAAAAAAAAAGCCTGTTGCCCAGTCAGGCATGCAAAAACATAGGCCTACACAGTTTGTGTCACATAAAACTTTTTAGCATTTATTTTAGGGAACATATTTTGCAAAGCTCACAGCAAGATTTAGGATTTTTGAGTAAATTTAATATAGGCTACATAACATATCATGGAGAAAAACTATGCAATTCTGAGAGTCTTCATTTTTAATTGTCAGTACTGAAAAATAAGCAACAGTATTTGTTAAACTTCACATTAGCATAATAGCAGATTCAACATTAAATATAATATAACACATTATTCCCAAAGAGTTGCAACTTCTAACTATACAGTAGATCAATGTCAACAAACAACTCTCCTTTACTTCGTTGATACAAAATCGTCAATTATGTCATCATAATTTAAAGATCTAGCAAGATCGCTCTCCAGACTAAGCAAACCAAGGTTACTCAGTCTTTCTTGACACATTGTTGATCTGAATACAATTTTTATTTCCTTCATTTTGCTGAAGGATCTTTCAGCATCAGCAACTTTCACAGGAATTGTACAGAATATTCTAATGGCTATACAAATATTTGAAAATAAACTGTCCAGTTTCAATTCTCTCAGACGGTTTAAGAGCTCCAGTGGTTTCAATGGGCCTGTCCCTAAATTAGAAGAATGAATTGATTTTAGATATTTCAGCTCATCACTGATCTCTCTATTAATGTCTTCATAATATTGTTCATGCAAAGTGACACCCATATTTTCAATGTCACGTTCTTCAATGTCTGGATATAGCCATAAGCACTTAAATCTATCATTTAACTTTTCCGCCAAAGTGAAACGATTAGTAAGTCCACAAACAACAGAATCAATTACCCTATAAAACACATTTACTCTGAACTCCGATTCTTCATTACTTTCCCCCTCATTCCCTCGAAATTCTGGAACATCTTCATTTATTTCGTCCAAGAAAGTTTTCCTTCTTTTCACTCTCGTCTTCGGAAGTTCTGTCTCTGCAGGAAGATCACTTGCTAATGAGATGGCCACTACTTTTGCTTCATTTAATAAGTTTTCCCATTTATCACGGAGTTGTTTCAGTTCCTGGAGCAGATCGCGAATATTATCAATCTCTACATCAAGAGTTGCATCACGAGCTTGTAGAACCTTGTTGCGAATGTCAATTGCCGAGAGAATTTTGAACCAGATTGTTGCCATTAAAGTGCACTTAAATGATTCAAGGTATCGTTTTATTCCCATCAATTCCGTTTTACACTCAGCTGAGAGATTAAAATTTTTGCATTGATTTAATGCATGTTTGATGAGTGATAGGTGTTTGGAAAATGGTTTAACACTGTCAACACGAGCAGACCATCTTGTTTTTGATAGGCTATGCAAGGAACAACCTATTGTATTCTCTAGTATCTCCCATCTCTGAGGGCTCTTTAAAAAGAAGTTACACTTTTTGAACCATACCAAAAAATGTAATAGCATCTTCACAGCATGCAGCAGCGTTCACACCACACAAATTTAGACTATGTGCACTACAGTTAGAAAATATGGCAAATGGATTTAGCGCACTTATAATGGCTTGCGCGCCATTGTATGCACCATCCATATTCGCTCCATTGTCATATCCCTGCCCCCTGCAATCTTTTAAAGGGATCTTATGCTTTTCTAATTCTTCAGTGAGTACATTTGCAATTTCTTGTCCAGTTTTCTTATTGCACTTTACAAAACTTATGAACCTCTCCATTACTTTAAATGAAGAATCACGGTCGAGAACGTATCTTAAAATTAATGTCATTTGCTCATTATGAGATGTATCTGGAGTAGCATCAGCTAGTATTGAAAAATACTTTGATTTTTCTCTTTCTAAGAATACAGCTTGAAGAACCTTGTTGCTGCAAGCCTTAATGAACTCGTTTTGAGAATCCGCTGAAAGGTAGTGAGCTTGAAGTCTCTTCCCTTCTTGTTGTGACTCTTGAACTTTAGTCACATGTTCTCTCAACAGCGGATCATATTGAGCGAGCAACTCAATAATCCCGAGGAAGTTACCATTATCCGATGACCCTATTTTGCTGGAAGAACCTCTAAATGCGAGACCCCTCTCACCAAGAAATAATGTAAGAGACAGAATCCTGTGAAATAAATCCCTCCAATATTTCACTTTAGTGGCAATTTCAGAGTTCATTTGAGAATAAATATCAGTTCCATGACGAAGTCTTCTTTCCAATCCTCTCCATTCAATATAGCATTTTTTGTGATTAGCACTCATTTCATGAACTGGCAATTTGTTATATAGTTTACGCCAAGAATAATCTTTTTTCCAGCCTTCATCACTAACTAAAACGGATTTGTGGGATTCAGGGTTGCGACCAAATAATCTGCAAGGAAAACAGTATAACGACTGATTTCTTTCACTCCCACACTAACCAGTCTCTAGGAACACATTCTCCATTCTTGAGTTTTGAGAATAAAACTGTTTTCGGAAAGGCTCTTGTTCCGTCACTTGGAAGGTTATTAGGCATAGAAGGGGGACCTTTTCGAACTATACCTTCAATTACACTTACACTTGGGCTGTCACTTTTTAATTTTCCAAGATCACACGATAATTGCCATGACTCAGAGTTCGGAACTGGAGCGGGTAAGTTCGCTTCACTTTCATAGTTTATAGAACGCGCATCATTTTCACTGCTGTTTGGTTGTTTCGTTTCAATACTGCTGTCAGGCTAGAGGCCTTTTTAGATATTTTTTTGTTCATGTTTTGTATATTATTTGGATTTCACAAAAATAGGTATATGCTACGTGGGAGGCCCTCTGTCCCAGCATCTGGAAAGTTAATTGAAGTAGCAGTGTCCGGGGAACGGCTAGCGTCCGCTGACAAGTGACTCCTAACCCGGAGGCTAGCGGACTTCCCAGATGGTCGGGCGGAGAGAGAAAGAGAAAGGGTTGGCAACAGCGAGGAGGAGAAGAGAGCCAGTCGTAGGACGAACGCGAAAAGACGTAAAATTGTAAAGCTGGGAAATGCCGACTGGTAATAACGGCATTGGGCTCTGTGAATACAGCTGAACAGGCATAGTAAGCTGGTGTTGTTGTAATGCTATGTAATTAAGCATATGTCCTTGTCTATCAAGCATGTTTGGAAGGTTCAATAAATAATTGTTATATTTAAGTAATATAACAATTATTTCATATATCATACTATTTAAGTAGCTGAATATCATACTATTTAAGTAGCTGAAGTTGAACCAATTTATTGGGGAGGAGTCTCAGTATTGAGTCCCAGCAATTGTGATAAAACCGTTGATTTTATCTGAAAAACTCTTTCACCCGTCGCGTATTGCGATCGAACCGAGGGGACATTTCTAAGTGGTCCCAATAGACAAACAAACGAAGAAGCAACATCACAAATGCTGTCGTCATAATTAAAAAAAAAAACAGAACCATCATCATTCCCCTCTGAACTTGAAATTTCTTTATTTTTGAGAGCGGGAACAGACGAGCTTGAGATGGGATTAGTTCATTTTCAGCACCTTCACTGTCCACATTCACTTTTACACCGACTTCAAACAAAGTTCTACTCCCTTTCTTAATAACTTCCAATTTTTTATTTTTCTCCTTTCGCTTCTCAGCTCCTGACTTATGCTTATACTTGTCCATTGTTCAGTTAGACTATAGCACCGATGAATATATCATTTTACTAAACAAATGACAACGAAATGGTGAAACAAATGTGCCGACAAGAGACTTTTAAACTGTTATAATTTGTAACACTGACACACCGACCACAGACGATTTACTGGAACTCGAAACATGAACAATGTAATATACCTGATCGCACGAATTCCCCGCCCTGCCCACGGTCAGTAGGGTACACCGATGGGCTTGGAAAGGCCGCCGTCTGTCGGATGGGACATTAAGCCGTGGCCCCGTGTGCGGGAGAGCCATACCATGTGCACGTTAAAGAACACGCTGGATGGCCTACCATCTGTCTCCCAACAGCTGTTCCAGTGGGTCTCCCTCCCCCAACCTTCTCTGAGCCTTCGGGGTTCATGTGACCCGGCCATTTAGCCCATGTTGTGCAAAAAAGTGCCGCTCAGAGGTAAAACAACCCAACCTGATCGCACGGGTTGGGTTTGGGAGAGTCCAACTGTTGCTACTGCTGCAGGGGTGGGGTGGTTAACAGGGAAAATACAAGCAAATGCTGTAAGTTAACGCGGACAAAAGAAGATGTTAAGAAATGGTTCGTTCAACTACTATTAATGAGATAATATGTCATAATCCAACTAGTGTTTCTTTTTAAAAGCATATTATAACAAATAATGTTCTTATGGAATTTTATAGGATCGATATATAGCCTAACTAAGAATAATTTTTGTAAGAAAAAGTAAAGAGTCACTTAATCTGACGGGCCCTTATTGCTGACGGGCCCCTAGGCACTAGTCCCCCTTGCCCCCCCCCCCCCTGTTGGCGGCCCTGGAGACTACTCCTGGAAGAGGGAGGCTGTAGCAAAAGGATGCGGATGAAGAGTGCAGAGAAAAGATATAGAGGAAGAGTACAGAGGAATTCTGTAGAGTGATGAATGAAAGGTGTAGAGGAATATTGTAGAGCAGTGATGACCAAATAGTCATCAGCCGGAAGATATTCTTCCGAAATGAATTCTGAGTGTTTTTTTTTTATCTAGAAGGAAATGGCGATGGCGAAGAAACTCGTTTTCATTGAATAGATAATTAATAAAAGCATTTTTTTTGCAAAGTTATTTTTGTTGAAAGCATTTTCTTTTTGTTTGAATCTGAAATGTGGATTCGCAAAAAGTGTTCTGCTCTGAAAACGATTTAATCCTCGCAAAAGTTGTTTGCATCAATCATCTGAAGGATTTAATAAAAATAAATTTAACTTTACTACAGGTTAATTTTAGAATTGATATGACAGCCTACAATGCTCTCATCAATTCATTCATATTTTTTTCGATTCTCTTACGTTTACTAATTTGGTTTTTTCACTGACTTTTCATCATTATAATAACAAAAGTTTAGATTATTATTTAAAAAAAAATAAATACCCCCTCAAGCAGCTGCTTGCCACAGAGGTCTGACAGGAGCCTGTCATGGCATATAAACTGACAGGATCCTGTCAGTTTATATGCCATAGTAGAAGGTCTGTGAGGATGGCAGGACCTCAGCAGAAAAACAACACAAACATCCATGCCTTACCCGGGGCTCGAACCCAGGTCCCGTGGTTTTATTCATCTATTTTCCTTAAATTATTTGATTCTTTTCCATTTCCGATTGTATTAATAATCTGCTGTCTTCGACTGTTCCAAGAGGACAAGATCCGTCCTTCAACCTCATAGAAGTTGGCCATACCAAATATACATAAAGAGAAGGGACGAAGAGTTCATAACCCCAACTTCCGACCACCCCGGGAGGAATAATCGCATCGCTTTTTGTCTTTGTTTGCTTCCAAAACGTGAAATGAACAGAAGGAAAAACCGATTTCATTTCCCGAATCCCATATTTCGTTCATCTCATTAAAATGATCCGCGATTCAGCAACAGAAAAACCTCACACTCAGGGACGAAGTTACGTCACTGAGTTTTATAAATTTCCGTTTCAAATAGTCTATAAAATCTAACTTTTAATTTCAGAGCGCAAATAAGCCGTAAATGATACTTAATTGCTCCATCATTGAAAGTGTTCTTTAGTTTTCAATAAGGGGACAGTTCATGAATTGCGTAACACCTAACTACAAGAAGGGGGGGGGGGTCGGAAGTTGGGGTTATGAACTGTAAAACACATTCTATAACTTATTTCTGTAATTAATAGATTTTTTCTCGCTTTCTGATGGCAAAAAACATATATTTTATTATATTACCACCTAATTAAATGCTATAATCGCAACAGTCACTTATTTTGGTAATTATCATACGAAGAGCGGAGAACTTTATAAAGAAGAAATTGTCAGGAAACACGGAGAGGAGGGGGGGAGAGTTCAAGGGTGAAGGGGCGGGGGTTAAGATTAAGCTAAAACAGCTTTACGTAATTTATGGGAGACTCCATTGGGGTACTAAAGGGGGAGAAGGGGGGGTTATAATCCTTGTGGTCACTAAAAACATATTTTCTAAGGAAGTCCTTTAAAATTAGAGACTCAATCATACCAACCTCTCATTTGGCTCAGGCAAGTCACCCTCCCACACACACACACGCGCACTTTGCCTTGTACTGGGTATGTCATTGGAAGACCCCTGTGGGGTACTATCACCGAATGTGTTTCAAATACTGTGCATCGGCGCCTACTGACCCCCTGGGAATAAATGATGCGAAATGTTCGCCAAGAGACCGCATTAGCAGAGAGGACGCAAATGAAGAACCAAAGAGGTTCTGATCAGCAGGTATCGTTTTTTGTGGAGGGAGGGGCGAGCTTTGAAAATTCGTAGCGAAATGTTTCGAGATCGCAATTGGACTTTGCTTCGTCGGTTGGTATTTGCACCGAGGACCTCTGATATCGACAGATGAGAGAAAAACTCTCAGCAACCGATGCTTCAACACAGGACTGGTTTTTGCTCTTTCTCTGGGAAACTGATCTCCTCAGTTATGCATAAACGGAATGTTACGATCTTTTGAGCATTGTGAGTTAGAAACGAGTCAACAGATGGCGCCACCATAATTGCCAGCAGCACAATCCCAAGAAGTTTCAAAATTTTTCTTTTTGAAATTATGGTTGAATCTTCATTTTCAATGGCTCTAGAAAACGAAACTTAGTTTCGCATGAAAAAAAAACTGACCTCATGCTGAAATAATTGTAGTAATTTCTTGAGCGATATTTTTGTTTAAACAGGGAATGACAGAAATTTATTGAAGATATTTATGCGAATCTGCATAAATTTAATGATAGATTATATTTTAATTAACAGCAAATGGGCCAGTTCAGTTAGGAATACCAGATCATACAGGGGAGCCGAAATTGGGTCTGACCATTACCTGGTCAAAAGTGTCTTGCAGCTGAAGCTCAAGAAATGTTCTGCTAAGGTTAAGATTACCTTCAACACTGAAAGTCTGAAAGATCCAGATATAGCTAAAGCATACCATGGTAAGCTACTTAGTCATTATGACAATCGTGGTTTGATTACTGCTGAAGTTGAGAAAGAATGCGATCAAACAGGCTTTTCTTAAAACCAATAGTTCTCTTTTGTGTAAACGGTAACAGAGGAAACAAAATTATTTGAGTGTAAGGCTATGGAACTTATTTCTGAAAGGAGGAAGTGCAGGATTAATATGAATCAACACCCAAGGCATTACAACGAGTTTAATAAATGTATAAAGTATCAATTAACAACTGATAAGAATCTTTGGCTTGATAGCTTGGCTGACAAAGCAGAGGAAGCAGTTAGATAGCACAACAGCAGGGGGTTGTACCAGATTGTTAATGTTTTATGTGGGAACACAGGGATTGAGGGATAAACATGGCAAGGTGGTTGAAGGTGAGGATTGTGTGATGGCAGGTGGGCTGAGCATTTCAGAGATGTTCTAAATAATGTGATTATTTCTACTCCTATTGTTTGTAATGAGGATAGATGCATTACTGGCTTTAATGATGGCCCTATAACACATTCCGAAGTCGCATTGAAATAAAAATAAACAATAAAAAAATAAATACCCCCTCAAGCAGCTGCTTGACTATCTCTAAATCAATATCATAAATCCCCAGGGGTGAAGGAAATTTCTACTGAAATGCTTAGAGCTGGGAACATTTGTGTTGTCACACTGAACTGAAACTTTTAATATATTTGTTTAAAGATGTTATTCCTAAGGATTTTACTAGAGCTATTATTATTATTATTCCTATTTTCAAAAAAAGTGATCGCAGTTCTTGTGATAACTATAGGGGTATCAGCCTACTCTCTGTTCCAGGTAAAGTTCTTTCCATGATTGTGCTTAATAGAATTAAGAATCTGGTTGACAGTCAATTGCGTGATGAGGAATGTGGATTCAGAAGTGTTAGGGGATGTGTGGATCAGATATTTTCACTTAGGCAGATTCTTGAGAAATGTTTAGAGTTTCAGAAACCTCTGGTTGCTAGCTTTGTTGATTTCAAAAAGGCTTTCGACTCTGTTGATCGTCATAATTTGTGGTTGATTGTGAGATCATATGGTATACCAGACAAGTTAGTTACCATAATGAAAGCTCTCTATAATAACACTGAATCACGTATCAGAGTTAGTAATGCTTGTAGCAATTGGTTTAGCATTGCCAGTAGAGTTCGAGAAGGGTGCATTTTGTCTCCTTTTCTCTTTGGTTATTGATTATGTTCCGCGAAATTCTTTGCAAGAGAAAGTTGTGTGTTTGGAGTATGGTATCTGGAGACACGAGGAATGGAAATTATTCTCGCAGTAAGCAATATGGAAATAAAAAAAAGTATGAAATAGAGTAACGACTTACTGTGGGGATGAGTTTCAAGTGGAGACTGAAGAGGAATAGGATTTATCACGTGATGCTGCTCTTCAATCGGCATCAGATGTTGAAGGAAATTTTGAGATTTAGATGAATAAAAAGTCACAAGTAAAAATAAATGAATAAATTAGATAAAAACCACATGTTTATGATCTGAAACACAGGTCGTCCGTGAATGAATCACTTTAAAAGCGACGTCGTGACGGAGGTGCAGGTGTTTCCTCTCGGTGTTGTCTTTCTACCGAGGGCTTGACTTCCTCCAAGATCTTCTCTCGAGTGTACACACTCTATAGACAGGCTCCTAAGCAGGCCTCGGTGACAAGGCTCTATGCTTGAAGGGGAATTTATTTATTTTTATTTGTACAAGAAGCAGGACAGGGATTGTTAAGTGCTCAGCCGATTTGCTAAACGGATGAATGATAAAAATCACCACAACTGATAGACCTTAAATCAAATCCTTTTCGATTTTTGGAGCTAAATCTGTTGGAATGAAATTGGATAGATGCTATTCGGCAATTTCACTGGCTAGCGAAATCTACCTTGCCTTTCGAAATCGAAACTTGCTTCATCCTGATTTATAATAGTTTTGGCCGTAAGTAGTTTGGATTGATGGTTAAAATCTTAAAATTTATGGTTTAAAACGGGAAAAGAAAGATCGGAATGGGAAGGAAGGAGAACTTCAGGGAAATTCGTAAAAAATATTGAAGAGCAGGATTTTTTTGAGTTGTAAGTAACTGAGATTGAGAATGAATCAGATCATTGGATGAGTGGGAATGAATCAGATCATCGGATGAGTGGGAATGAATCAGATCATTGGATGAGTGGGAATGAATCAGATCATCGGATGAGTGGGAATGAATCAGATCATCGGATGAGTGGGAATGAATCAGATCATCGGATGAGTGGCAATGATCTTCCCGTGTTGTAAAGAGATGATTCGTGGGGAAATGATAACAATGCCGAGCAGGCCTTGAAAAGGGAAAAAGAAATAAATTTTGTTCCCGTGAGAAATCTTTACAAATATTATTTTAAATAATATTTTGCCAGTGTGCCTAACCGCAAGCAACACATGACGAAAGCACTATCTTTTAAAAGGAACAATCATCACCAGTCAACTTCGTTAACAATTGTGAGAAATGCTCAACTACATGAAAAATTCCAGTGATCTGAAATCAATTACATTGCGATATCCATTTTATAAAAACGCAAATGAAATACAATACTGTAAAATCTTCACAGCAAAAAAGAAAAGAGATTTAATATAAAAAAAAATGAAATTTGATGGATCCTGGAGCTGCTTGTGATATGAATCATTACATTTAATCACATATAAATCACATATTGGCCATTACTCCAAATTTTGTGACAAATGTAGTGTAAAATGCCAAAAGATAATTTTTTGTTTCATTTTATCCTATCTAAATATAATGAAATTAGATTTAACTAATTTCATTATATTTGCACATGGCAACATTCGATTGCCATATGGATGACTGAAATATTAAATATCTTTTATGATAAAGGCATGGTTCCTAAAGATTTTACCAGAGCTATTATTATCCCTATTTTCAAAAAAGGTGATCGCAGTTCTTGTGATAACTATAGGGATATCAGCCTACTCTCTGTTCCAGGTAAAGTTCTTTCCATGATTGTGCTTAATAGAATTAAGAATCTGGTTGACAGTCAATTGCGTGATGAGCAATGTGGATTCAGAAATGGTAGGGGATGTGTAGATCAGATATTTTCACTTAGGCAGATTCTTGAGAAATGTTTAGAGTTTCAGAAACCTTTGGTTGCTAGCTTTGTTGATTTCAAAAAGGCTTTCGACTCTGTTGATCGTCATAATTTGTGGTTGATTGTGAGATCATATGGTATACCAGACAAGTTAGTTAACATAATGAAAGCTCTCTATAATAACACTGAGTCGTGTGTGAGAGTTGGTAAGGCTTGTAGCAATTGGTTTAGCATTACGTCTGGTGTTCGACAAGGGTGCATTTTGTCTCCTTTTCTCTTTAGCTTGGTTATTGATTATGTTATGCGAAATTCACTTCAAGGGAAAGATTTTGACCTTAAATGGGCTGGAGATACGAAAATTTCTGATTTAGATTATGCTGATGATTTAGCCCTTTTGGCAAATGATGTTGATGAGATGAACTCTTTCATTCGAGCTGTTGATGAGACTGGTAGTAGAGTAGGTTTGGTTATAAACAGAGAGAAAACTAAAGTGATGAAAATTGGTCAGGCAGGCTGTGATTCAGTTAATCTGAATGGTTGCAATCTTGAGCAGGTGTCACAGTCTAATTATCTTGGGAGCTATGTAACAGATAATGGTGATGTGCGGCATGAGATTAACAGACGAATAGGGATTGCTGCCGGGACTTTTAAGAATCTATGGAGATTGTGGAGAAATAGGCGTATACACCTAAAGACTAAAATTAGACTGTATAATAGTTTGGTTCTTTCTAGGGTTAGTTATGGTAGTGAAACTTGGATGCTTTGTAAACAAGATAACGGGGAACTAGATGCTTTTGATTCCAGATGCTTACGCAGTATCTTGGGCATTAGGTGGTTCAACTTTGTAACTAATGATAAGGTTAGGCAAAGGAGTCTGCAACCTCCTTTAAGCAGCATATTGTGCAGAGAGAGACTCCGTTGGTTTGGCCATGTTGCCCGTATGAATAATTATAGATTGGCGAATAGGGTTATGAACAGTGTGCCTAAAGGCCTCAGAAAGAGGGGGAGACCTAGGATGCGGTGGACTGACAATGTCAAACAGGACCTTGTTAGAATTGGTGTGCAGTGGCCAGATGCAGCAGATGGATCGGATTGTTTTACCTCTGAACGGCACTTTTTTGCACACCATGGGCTAAATGGCCAGGTCACATGGACCCCGAAGACTCAGAGATGGTTGGGGGAAGGGACCCACTGGAACAGCTGTTGGGAGACAGATGGTAGCCTCCCGTCAAGGCCATCCAGCGTGTTCTTTAACGTGCATAGGGCATGGCTCTCCCGCACACGGGGCCACGGCTTAACGTCCCATCCGACGGACGGCGGCCTTTTCAAGCCCATCGGTGTCCCCTACTGACTGTGGGCAGAGCGGGGAAATTTGCAGCAGATGTAGCTCAGGACAGACTTGCTTGGAAAACTAAATTGCACGGTATGGTTTTACCTCCGTAGCCCATTGTACTTGAGGATGCTGATGAGGATGACGTAGGCCCTCCATTACAGGGAATAAATAAAAATAAATAAATACCCCCTCAAGCAGCTGCTTGCCACAGAGGTCTGACAGGAACCTGTCAGTTTATATGCCAGAGTAGAAGGTCTGAGAGGACGGCATGACCTCAGCAGAAAAACGACACTTACATCCATGCTTTACCTGGGGCTAGAACCCAAGTCCCTTAGATCAATAGCCAAACGTGCTAACCAAAGGGTCACATAGGGGGTCGCATAAATGTGTTACAATTTTCGGGATGTCGTAGCATCAAAAAAGTTTGAGGGTTGTTTTACCTCTGAGAAGCATTTTTTGCACACAATGGGTAAACAGCAATGTTACAAACCAGAGAAGTTTGTGGGGATAAACCCAATAGATAAGTGTTATGAGACAGATGGAAGCGTTAATATGAAGAGCATCCAGCGTGTTCATTAACGTGCATAGGGAAGGTCTCTCTTGCACTCGCAGCATCGGCTTAACATCCCGTCCATAGCGCATTTGTTGATACTTTTATTTTATTAAGAACTGAAGATATGTGAACGAAATTTTCATTTTTGTGCTTTTCGACTTTCAAAACAGGATTTATCTTCAATCATCCCTTTGAGTGTTCAGAGTTGGAAGTTTCATCCCAAAAGGAGAGAATCAATTGCTCTCGGCCCTTCTTCGAAGTCTGCCAACTCCTTGGGTGGCAGTGAGGCGTTTGCTCCGCAGCCTGCGATCGGCGCTGCGCCGCCACTGGCTGACGGAACACGTGCCTACTCGAGGCTCCTCCTCCGTGCACGCGCCGAGGCTCCTCCTCTTCCCGCTCCGTCGCTGCAACAGCGCCGCCTGGGAGCGATCGTCTCGCGCTCCGATCGCGGACGAGTGCTAGTTCTCGCCCTCCGCTGCCATTGGTCGCGAATGGCGCCGACGGCGGATGCCTCGCGATGCGGAGTCGAGAAACGCACGCGCAGAAGAGGCGCGTCAGTCGGCGATGTGCGCGCTGGAGCGATGACGTCGCCGCAGCTGCTGAAAGCGACGATAAATGAGGAGAGCGAGTGACGGACTTCCTCCGGAGACGAGCACTGGGGAGAGTGGCAGCCCAGCAGACGACCATACTTTCTAATAGAGGCCAAAGCCCGTGCACAGGAAGCACCCCGCCCTTCGTCCCCTCTATCGACTGGTGGGGGTGGAAGCACTGACAAAGGCAGCTTGCAACTGAACTCGATTCTTCGGTGATGGGGGGGAAAAAAGCATAGAGACAGAAAAACAAAACAAATAAAGCCTGAGAAAGTGCCATTGCAGAGAACACCAGAATTTCATTCCTATCTGAAGTGATAAATGGCTACGAAGTGGTTGGAAGAAGCGATACGGAACGGACATTTATTTCGAGTGGGCAGATAGTAACAGTTCGAAAGATCTCGCTGATGGGGCAATTGATCCTCTGAGTCATTCTTTCCGTTGAAGGTGGTGAGGACACTTCGAGCGAAACTCAACGTTGAAATTGCGACGTCATCTGAAGCGAAGGTTCACTTAGCTCGAGGACGAAGAAGGTCATCGGTACGGAAGACGTCATCTCCTCGCTGCAATGATCACGTGGTTAAGAGATTGTCTCATTTCATCTCTGTTTCTACCGCCGAGATATCATCATCATCATCGAACGATGATCAGGGAATGATTGCAGCCCTCGTCAAGAGAGAGAGTTCGAAATCCAATTGAGAGAACTGAACTCGTCATTGTTCTTTGGCGTCTGTCCTTTCGTTCCGAGCGAGCCAATGATCATTTCTTCCAGCCATTTACGACTCACTTAGGAGGTCCGCCGAGGGACCACATCGGTCAGCTTCTTTGCCATGAAAAACAATGGGATTTCGCGATAAGCTCCAAGCGTGACGTAAGCCACGTGTAGCTATGGCAACGACAACAATCGGCCCCTTCGGCGCGTCTCTCCTCCGACAATGGCTCTGAAAAATAAAAACAAGGGCGACTTTGTGATGATTTGCGGGCGACGCGAGACTCGATCTCAGCCCCTCTGGTGAGTGCTCGAATCCTCGACCGAACTGGACCTGCCAATGCTGCTGGTCAGCCCAGAGCAGATTCCCGCCATGCAGAGCGAGCCCCCGGGCCCCACGATCGTCACGAAGGCAGCGGCGGGGCAGCGGGCCACGGACTTCTCCATTGCGGCCATCATGGCACGAGATTCGCCGGGTCGGGACAGACCGGGATCAGAAGGTGAGTGCCTATGTTACTCGTTTCCTTGGCTTCAGACGAATGCCTAGGTTACTCCTCTCTTTGGCCAAAGAAGGCGAATGCTTACGTTGTTCGTTTCTTTTCGCTGAGAAGGGATGTGCCTATGTTACTCGTTTCCTTGGTCAAGGAGAAAATCGTTTCAGATTAATCCATCGCTCATAGAAGCAATTGCTTTTCCATTTAGGCTTATGCTGAAACATGCAAAAGGAAACAGAAATTTCTGCTCACCTTTTTTTTAGTTTCCAATCGACCAGCAACTAATCCGTTTAGTTTCGTTTTAGCAATAAGCTATTCTCTTGTAAATAAATGCTGTACTGAATAGGAATGAAAGGAGCAAATCAATTTCGTGCCTTCCTTTTGAGAACATCAGAATGGATCCCAATTCTGTTCGGACACGAAGTCGGCCCTCATTTGCGAATCGAGTAATGATCCACGCATGAGAGACTAAATGCTCTGAAATTCTCTTTCTCAATCCTCCAATGTCAGTGGGTGAAAGAGAAACAACAACATAAAGCTTACGGCTCATAAAACATAGAGTCAGTATGCTGAATCTGGTTCATTTCTTTCTCAACCCACTCCCGAAACATTTTCAACAACTAAAAGATTTGGCTCATTTCACAGTCCTCTTCACTAAGTTCGCATAAATTTTTCGAACCAATTTTGAAACTGTTACGTCAACAAAAGCTTAGCTAGAGAGCTGGCAACAAAATAAGCCAAAAAAGAAAAGCAAAAATAAATCTATGTTTTGTGCTGTTTATCCATTAATGCCGTTAAATATGAAACTTTTCATATTTAAAACTAAAATTGACTAAACTCTACACACGAGGTTTAGAGATTTTAAACGCGATTTTTAAATTATTCTTGATTACAAAGAGAGTGATTTTTCCCGATGAAAGTTTATTTTTGAATATTAGATGGGAATTCCATCGAGATGATTGGAGGAGAATGCCGCGTCTCCGTCGTTAACTTTGTCTTCTGCTGCTTTCGTGGAATTCTGAAGTTTGATCTGATTTTTCTATCCAATGCGAACAGACATCGTCCCTTTCGCTTCTTTGCTGAATTCACTCTGAACAATTACAACCGCATCTTTCCATTATGAATGATGGAGGCTTTCCAAGCGCCATGATGAACAACCTCTGTTTTTGTTATTCTGGATCTCGTTACAAACATTTTAAATTGGTTCGTCAATTTTTCTTCTTAAAACGTTTCCTATTCCATTTTAAGTAAGAGTGTTATCTTTTATCTGAATTTTCTGCAGACGATATTTGTTCCTTGACCCTCTGCATGGTCAAGGAGATTTCGTGAAGAGAGCGAAGACTTCCTTCCTAGCAGACGGAAGAGAAAGACCCCTTCAGATGACACTTGCACGAGCATCAGAAACAGTAAAGCATCTACTGAAGCATTCTTAGAAATTTTTCCACACATCCACTGCTAAAATTAAAACATAAGTTCTAACAAAGATTTAATTTTTTTGGCAATGTATTAAAATGTAAATGTTAGATGCTTAATAAGCGTAACAGAAATCGCAAAGTCTAATCCTTCTAGCTTTAGGATAATTCGATTCTAATCCTCAAAGGATCAGTGAATAGCAGGAATCGAGGAAAAACTACTCGGGTTCAGTATGTAATAAAAAATGAAGAGGATTGCAAAGCAAGCACATTAACATTTCGCTTTCAGTATTTGCCCATTTTATTTTCAAAGAATATTTCGAGCCTTAGAGCGAGGCGCTGTTGCTACCAAAGGTCGTGCTTTTAATCTCTTTACATATTCAACTTTCTCAGTCTGTGTTCCGTTAGTTGCATTTAGCCTCAACAGTTGCATCGTTTAAAAAACTGCAACAGAAATAATGGAGCAGAAATTGGATCCTGATGAGATATCTGGCAGCTATTTCCATATTTTGAAGCATTTTTGCCACCTAACCCCACAACGTAAGTCCCCCACCCATTCGAGTTTTGTGTGAACGCAAGAATCGAACCAGGATCGTCCCGTTCCCAGATTATCGGCGATCTCTTTTCAATTTGATTTTCTCATTCCGTTTCTCGCCTTCATAATCGTGAAAAATTGTTGATTAAATATGTCGCCATTTTTTAGTTGTTATAGAAGCCATTTCTACTTTCTCACAAGACCCAGTGATTTAAAAAAGGTGCTACTGGCTTTGAAATTAAGGGAATGTTTTGAAAATGGGAGCTGCACTTTAACGAAAACCGTGTTTACATTTTTTACTAATGCCCTATTCATATCTCCGGATCATTTCACGTTTTGTGATTGACGTCACTCTGCGTTGCAAAATGAACGTCGCACAATAAAAGTTAGGAAATTGAGGTTCCGCTTTGTATTAATGTTTTGCAAGTTGTGTTTCGCAAGTTTCTAGTTGTGTTTTCACTTTAACTTTTACAAGGTGAGACCTGTCATCCAATTGGCAATCACTAAAGGCAACTAAGAAGTCGTTTCCTTTTTTTTCAAGTTTTCTTCGTAATTTATTCGAAGTTTTCTGGGAAGAAAGAAATCAACATGGTCATTTCTCTACTGGCTTAAAAAAAGCATAAATTATTTCAAGAGCGAAGTTATGGTTGACCAACGCTTAGATTTCTCCATCGGGGGGGGGGGGGGGAGATGATTTATTTTGTCATATTTCTTATTCACCAATGATGTCATTGCTCCTAAGTCTAAAATCGAGGGGTGCGGCCGCAAATGCCGGACTAGACCCAGGTATATAATATTCCTATTTAAATTGTGTTTTAACGCATTTTAGTGTTAGCACGCTTGGCTACTGATCCAAGGGACTCGGATAACTGGCAGCGATGGTTTCTTGTCTTCTTCATGAGGCCTTGCTTTCCTCGAATATCTTCTCTCTGTGACAAAGCAGCTGCTTGACGGATTATTTATTGTCTTAAAAAGAGTTTTTATTTAGTAAAACTTCGAAGGGGCGAGAGTATTTAAGTTTAGTTTGAATATATGAAGCGAAGGAAGTTCAATATGACACTTATTCCAATGATCAAACATTGCTCTGTAAACGAAATGAATTTAGGCATTTTTCACAAGTGCAGTTAAGACAATGAAGGTGAAGATTAGCTTGAATGAGAGACGGCTTTTGATTTATGAATAATTAAAATAAAAATAGATCTAAATTTATGTGTATGTAGCTGTTGCAGACCTCAAATGCCTATAGTTTTTTTACCATTAATGCTAAATGCATCGTTTGGGAGTGTTTTTGTCTCATCTCCATCATCTTCCAGAGAAGCAATTGCCAATTGATTTTGGGAGAATCTCTGCTACCACGTGCCGTATTGCTTCTTGAGAAGAGATTGATTTCTTTCCAGTCTGTGAATGGATCTGGGATGGAAGATTTTAAGCCTACACTGGCAGAACGCTTTTTCAGTTGTATGGCATTCACGTGATCTCCGTTTGGCGATCCCTTTGACAACATGAGGCCAAAAGCGTGAAACTGAACTGCTGTGTGGTACAAAGCACATTTTGTGAAATTCGAAACAAAGGAGGTTAAGCTCGCAGGAAAGTCACTGACACAGTTGAGGTGGTGCCAGTGACTGTTGAAGTCACTCAATAGCGTAAATTTTATGAAAGCAGAAGAATTCGTAGCCACAATTCGAAAAGGGACGATATTCTACTTCTTCATTGACCAAAAGACTCGGAAACAGGATTAATTGCGTATCCTGTGCTAATAAAATCGCAATTCGGTAAAAAAAAAATTATCAAAACTCTAAAGAAACTCTTTGGTAATGGTGCCATTGAGGCATAGAGAGAGCGAAGACCGACATTGGAACCGAAATTTGTCCAGGGAAGGAAATTTCTCTAATAATTCGGGGGGAATATCTTGTTGGATGGAAATTCATCGATAGAATTAAAAAACGTTTACATCGAACAGAAATTAAAAATGAAGAAAAAAAAATTAATTTCTTATTGCAGAGATCAGTTTTTCCTCCGTATAATTGAGGCGGGGAATGGCTCAGTCGGTAGCGCGCCAGGCTCGTAATCTACCCAGGTTCGTGCCCCAGTGTCGAGGTTTGTATCCGCTAAACGCCACCCTGCCATCGGGAAGGAAGATGACAAAATTTAGGCTTGGAAGGCCTCCGTCTTTCGAATGAGACGTCAAGAAGTGGTACCGTGTACTGGAGAGCCATACCATGTGCACATTAAAGTATAGGCTAGGAGACTGTCTTCTAACAGCTGTCCAGTGGGTCCTCTTCCACTCATCTCCTAACAGCTGTCCAGTGGGTCCTCTTCCACTCATCTCCTAACAGCTGTCCAGTGGGTTCTCTTCAACTCATCTCTTAACAGTTGTCCAGTGGGTCCTCTTCCACTCATCTAACAGCTATCCAGTGGGTCCTCTTCCACTCATTTCCTAACAGCTGTCCAGTGGGTCCTCTTCCACTCATCTCCTAACAGCTGTCCAGTGGGTCCTCTTCCACTCATCTCCTAACAGCTGTCCAGTGGGTCCTCTTCCACTCATCTCCTAACAGCTGTCCAGTGGGTCCTCTTCCACTCATCTCCTAACAGTTGTCCAGTGGGTCCTCTTCCACTCATCTAACAGCTATCCAGTGGGTCCTCTTCCACTCATTTCCTAACAGCTGTCCAGTGGGTCCTCTTCCACTCATCTCCTAACAGCTGTCCAGTGGGTCCTCTTCCACTCATCTCCTAACAGCTGTCCAGTGGGTCCTCTTCCACTCATCTCCTAACAGCTGTCCAGTGGGTCCTCTTCCACTCATCTCCTAACAGCTGTCCAGTGGGTCCTCTTCCACTCATCTCCTAACAGCTGTCCAGTGGGTCCTCTTCCACTCATCTCCTAACAGCTGTCCAGTGGGTTCTCTTCAACTCATCTCTTAACAGTTGTCCAGTGGGTCCTCTTCCACTCATCTAACAGCTATCCAGTGGGTCCTCTTCCACTCATTTCCTAACAGCTGTCCAGTGGGTCCTCTTCCACTCATCTCCTAACAGCTGTCCAGTGGGTCCTCTTCCACTCATCTCCTAACAGCTGTCCAGTGGGTCCTCTTCCACTCATCTCCTAACAGCTGTCCAGTGGGTCCTCTTCCACTCATCTCCTAACAGCTGTCCAGTGGGTCCTCTTCCACTCATCTCCTAACAGCTGTCCAGTGGATCCTCTTCCACTCATCTCCTAACAGATGTCCAGTGGGTCCTCTTCCACTCATCTTCTGTGCGCCCTTGAGGTCCTCGTGACCTGGCCATTTATCCCATTGTGAGCAAAATAAGTGCCTCTCGTAGGCGAAACACCCCAACCCTCACTATGATCTCCACAGAGTTCGTAGACTCTTTTAATACCACAATGCAGACGATTCTTTAATAGAGAACGTAATTTCTTAAACCGATTTCTTAATCCTTAAAAACTCTAGTTGGAATGAAACGCCGTCATGTGATCTGGATCAAAGAGCATTTCATTCTAAGGTTGTATTCTTTTTCCGTTTCTATGCATAAAACAATCTTACAAGTACACAGGAATCATTGTAATTAACGTTTCTGACTAGATTAGGAAAAAATTCCAAAGTTGTGCTAAGGTGAATTTTCATTTTGAATGGGTTTAAAGATTGAGTCACATATTGAGATTCAGGTCTGCTGAGGACGATGAAAAGTCTCCTGCTTTCGAGAGGTTGAAATGAATTGAACCCGTTTCTTTATTGTCGGAAAATTATGACTGCTAAAAAGGGTTAACAAAGGGAGAGTTTTTCTATTCAGACTGTTTTTCGTTCTCTGTTGAGTTGCCTTCGTTATTCATTCGCTAACAATAAATCGAATGACAAATGTTGACGATCATCTCCACCTCTCTAGAACAAAATTTAAGCAGCAATTTTGGCGACGAAAGTTGACGCCAATTTCAGCTGAGCTTTTCTTTGCTAAAAGAAGCGATGGAGATTGTGCTCGACTCAGATCAAAATTTCGATTTTAGGATTCGGACGCCATTAATTGGTTAGTCCTAGGGAGGAGGTGGTTTTGTCACGTGTTCAAAACAAACTTTTCCTCCCGAAGAGGCTTTTCTTTTTCATTTGTAGCACTTGATTAATTGAATCTCGTATTAAATGAATTGTTATCCAATCACCGGTCTGAAGATTGAATTTGAATATGAATGTTTTTTTCTGTTTTTTGGTGTGCAAACTTTTAAATGTTGACGAAACTTTAAAAATAACAATTTTCATTGCTAAAAACTAAAAAAAATAAGTGTAGGTGCAATAAAGGAAAATACTAAAGTTAAGAAAGCACATCAGTTTTACTGCAACTATTGGACTATTTATTGATCCCCATCAAAAAGTAGTCCAATAGTTACGGTAAAATTGGCGTTCTTTCCTAACTTCCTATTAGCATCTGAGGGAACACTGGACTCAAAGTATGCTTAGGTCTGAATTGGGGATCAGCGATCGGTGAAATCCATTTTCGGGACATGTCAGAAGTGGCAGGTGAAGAGGTCAGCCGCTGGCTCAAGGAAAGTCGTCTTACAATTTTTCACATGCAACTCAAAGATTTCAAATCAAAAAATATTTCCATCAAATTATTCCTTTCCAAACACTCATTTCTCTCTCTTTTATCGATTCTACCAGAAGTGAAACACGAAAATGAAATGTTTTGTCTCTCTTGAAATAAACTAATTCAAGGTGGGTGAGACTTCAAGCAAATCAAAGTTGAATCAGTTCAAAATTTCCATCTAAATACATTTTCAGTGCGATTGAGATTGCAGGGAATTTGTGAAAATATCTTTGGCAAAAATAAAAGCACAGAAAAGAGGCTGACTTGGGAAAATTTCCTCGGCATCCATTATTCGATTCCCTCGCAGATCAGTTGACAACCAAATCTATCTCCTGGCCTCATCACATGGGGCGGGGGTGGCTCAGTCGGTAGCGCGCCAGGCTCGTAATCTGTAGTTCCCAGGTTCGAGTCCCAAGCTGGGTCAGCGTTGAGATTTATTTCCGCAAAATTTCCCCGCCCTGCCCACGGTCAGTAGGGGACACCGATGGGCTTGAAAAGGCCGCCGTCCGTCGGATGGGACGTTAAGCCGTGGCCCCTGTGCGGGAGAGCCATACCTGTGCACGTTAAAGAACACGCTGGATGGCCTTGACGGGAGGCTACCATCTGTCTCCCAACAGCTGTTCCAGTGGGTCCCCTCCCCCAACCTTCTCTGAGCCTTCGGGGTCCATGTGACCTGGCCATTTAGCCCATGGTGTGCAAAAAAGTGCCGCTCAGAGGTAAAACAACCCAACCCAAGCCTCATCACTTGAAATTGCAAGGGCAATCCTTGCACTTCATGTTGATCCAAGACATTAAGACACTTAAGAAGAGTCTCGAAAATCATCTATCATCCATTCTCAGAGCTAGCAATTATGAAACACTGAGATTTAATTTATTAATTGGAATATAATTTATCAGAATTATTTACAGGCACCAATTTAGCCCATAAAATGCAACTGTAAATATTTGAAAATTAACTCTTTATTTCTTAATCTCTGTTTACTTCACTATACGGAATTGGTTCTAATTCATCCTGATGATATCATGTCCATAGCGATGTATTATCATCAATCATCATGCTGACAAGCCACAAGGCTTAGCGGCTAATCTATGTATATAACCATACTAAGGTATAAATAAAGTTATTATATTATTATTAAAGCTCGCTGAATCCTCCATTTGGTATGGCAGACGAAAACTTTCTGTTCCTCGGATGTGAACTTGTCCATTCTGCAAACGAAGCAAATTTCTTCGCTTCAGAAGATTGTTTTCCCTGAGCCTGGAAAGCAAGACACGAGTTTGCACCTGGAAAAACCTCTTCATAAGCGTCTGACGCTTTTAATGAATCCAATTAAGAAGGTTTCGTGTTTTTGGGATGGACACGTGATAACATTGACCCGATGCATCGCTTGCTTCCCATTGCAAACGACATGTTTCCATGCAATTCTTGCAATTTCAAGTGATGAGGCCCCTCGGACTTCATGCAGCAGATCCCGCAACGGATTCAGACTTTAATTTAGCAATCTTTTTCTCACGGAGACGAAAGTGAACTTGAGGAAAGAAAGAATAATATCTGCGGAAAACAATCTTTGGCATTCTCGCTTTTTTTACCAACTGAGAATTGCAAGGGAGCGCATACACTCTGAGATTAATTCCTCATAACTTTTGGAACGGAGAGTGGCAACATGTTTAACCTTTAAAGTGTCACGTGTCTCACAACGCAGGCGATTGTGGTCAAGAAAATGGCAACGCTTTTCAGCAGGAAAACAAAACTTCAGAAGCTTATTGAGTAGTGAACAACGCATATATATAGAAGTGATGTTTCGCAGCAAATGAAAGAGCATTTAAAAATAGTTCTGGAAAATAAAAATTCAAATTTAAATGAAAGCTCCTTGGGCCTAATTAAAGAAAAAGATTAAAAGAAAACTGGACACTTAAGTGGTTAAAGCAGCATGATCTCAAAGAAGACAGTAATACAGATCATCGCACGGTGTTTACAATTGCTTTTATTGAAAATGAGGTTGGCTGACGAAACATTTAAAGCTCCCACTTGATTCACGGAAAACAAAAGATTTTTCTATCATCGCTACATATTATAATCCCAATTTAATCTCAACGCCCACTTGGTAATCTCTCTTTCTGCCACTTTCCCAAATCTTTTGAAACCTCCTCTCCTAAAGCGCGTGTCAGAATCCACTCTTCTTCGCTTCCATTCTCATTCCTCTCTCTTCAACCGATTCTTCTCGCGCATTTCTCAGAATCGTGGCATCCGTCCAGCAACTGACCGCCTCGAGCGCCTTCTTCCCCCTTCTCTGCAACTCCCCCCCAGCCACCACTTCTCACTTTCCCGTCTAATAACCGTCGCTTAATTAGCCAACAGTTCACTTTCTGTCTCCCATTTTTAACCATCACTGAAGCGAGTGCATTCTTCCAATCGCCCATTCTTCCGCATCTCATCCGCATCACTGAATTCAATGCGAAGCTGATCGCCCTCCCTCCCTCCCACCCTCCCGCATCACTCTTCACTTCCTTTTGAGATCAAAATGTCTTATTTTTATTGCACAAATAGCTCTCCATTTTCGTTGCGTTAGTAAGTTTTCCTCTTACAGATTTATCTGTAGAGTAACAACGAAATATTTTTGGCAGGTGCGCAAATTAGACGAAGGAATATTGAGGGGGGGGACTCTGTCTCTCTATCCCCCTCCACTAGATCATTCAACTGAATCCCCCCCCCCTTCCTTTTTAGTAGATACTGAAGATATCATCTCGATTCTAAAGATATCGAAATACATCCGATGCTTTGCTGCATCAACTCTGATGAAAGGGACAAGAATACATTGAGATGCTGATTGGTCCTAAACATAAAAGTTTCTGCCATTGAGACCGAAGATGTTCTGTTAGTTTTGAATTTGTATAATAAAGTATGCTCATCAAAGGGATTCATTCTCTTTAGAAATTCATTTCGTGATTCGCAAAAAGTTTAGAAAGGGCGCGATTCTTATTTCTCGGAAAATTTTTTGCAGCAGACGAAGACGGAAATCGTCATCATGGAGTTTGTTGTTGGAAGGCGCGAAATGCCGCCACTGTAGTAAGATGCAAGTTTTGCTGACTGATTCTCATCCCCCCCCCCGTTTTCTGCCTCCCCCTTCCAACTCAGAAGAGGGATGTTGGCTTCCTATTGATGAGCGAGTGGATTGTGTCGTAAACATTTTGCCCAGGAATCCTAGCTTCGACTGTTTCCTTTGTCAGATGGAGAAGTTATTTTTTTTTACAAATTGAAAATAACGATGATGAAAATGGGGGGAAAAGTCGCTGAAGTTATCGCACGGAAATAATTGAGCCACCAGCAAATAAGAGATTATAATGAAATTAGTAATTTGTTTAGTTATTTTTTGCTCTCAATTCAGTCTAGACAACAATACAAGGAAATTACCCACAAGAGTTAAGAACGCCCATGCTACCATCTGTCTCCCAACAGCTGTTCCAGTGGGTCCCCTCCCCCAACCTTCTCTGAGCCTTCGGGGTCCATGTGACCTGGCCATTTAGCCCATGGTGTGCAAAAAAGTGCCGCTCAGAGGTAAAACAACCCAACCTAAGAACGCCCATGTAAATTTCCCATGTCCCATTCAGTGCATATAAGTTTTACGATGCAAAACGCATTACCTATGTAATGAACTACCTCATAAGTAATTAGTTGAGTAGCTTTACCCATGAGGGGTGCTTTTTAGTACACAGTGGACAAAGTGACAAGATTTCGTGGCTTTAGCGAAGGTTCGCGTAAGGGGTTCCCCACTGAAGAGCTCCTTTCAAGGCCATACAAAGTGTTTAGGATATGGTTCTCCTGCACAGGGAGCCACGGCTTAACGTACAATCCGACGGACGGCGTTTTCTTTTCAAGACTACGAAGTAACTGGTGAACGCCATACGCTCCATTTGATTCAAATTGAAACACTCTCTTTAACAATTAAAAAGAGAGAATTATTATTTTTATTTGTCAATCGTTTTATAAGACACTCCAACATCATTCTTTCTCATTTCTATTATCCATCTGTTAGAATTGGGTGTGCCTCGAATGCATCAATTGTTACGATCAAAACTTAATGTGCGATTAGAACTTCCCCATCTGAACTGTAATAAGGTGTGCTAACTGAAAGGAAATAATCACGATGGGAGGAAAAGAGATAAGAGATCGGTAATTAGCGTTCCTGTATTTTTTTTTTCATTCCCAAAGCGATTTCTTTTCATCGGACTCCTTCTTATTAGAAATTCAACTGAACTGGAACAAAGCAGCACGAGACAACACGAGTTGCCGATTGCGAAAGCGAACATCTTCCGTTATTTTCGCTTCATTTAGGTTTCGTCTGCGAAATTCCTTTCATGGAAAGTTTCGAGCTCATTTCTTTACCTCCCGTCTGATTTTACAATGACGACGAAATTTTCCTCTTCGGTCGCTTCTCGTCCTCAGAATAGTTTCCATGCATTAAGGCAGACGAAATGAAGAAGCATTGGAAACGCTCGAGCTCCCATTTCAGGCGTCATTTCGAGTAGCATTGTATTTATCTCATCAGAAAACGATTGCAGCGATCCGAGAGATTATTACTTTTTCTTCCATTGTACCGCATTTCATAAAGTAAGATGAAATTATTTATAAGGGATACTTTTATGCATTGAAGAGAGGTTATCAGTGGATGGCTAGAAGCAAAATTTGTGTCCAGCTGAGAACGTCTGCAAAATGCAAAAAAGAATCTTTTTTTTTGTATTTCTTGTGCAATAAAAAGCAAAAGGAATGTGATAAACGAACGAGTGAAAAATTTCAGCTTACGTAATTATAAATTTCTGTTTAATTTCTGCCTGGTGCATTCGTGTCTCCAGTTTTGATTCCAAGTTTTGACTCATTTTGAGTCTTCTGTCCTTGAAGTAAGTAATTGAAATTTTAAAAAATTTCGAATGATTTGGCCAATTGCCATTGAATGATGGCAATTGACTCTGAAATCTCTAATCTGCAAGTGGGGGCAGAATCGTGGCCGAGAGTTAAAAAAAAGTTCCTCTACTCTCACCTTCCTTTGGATCTGATTTTTCGAGCAATGGAGAGTGAAAGTTGAAATTGGAAAATCTCAATCCTTCTGATCCGTATCAATCTCGACGTTTCAAGACTTTCGCGAGTCTCCTTGATCATGCCTTTACGAAGATGAGGTCAACAGATATCGCATAGATGACCTCATACATATCATTGCAGTGGCTGCTTTCTTTAATTATTTTGCTAAGGGATAACTTTCGATGGCATTTTCATCCTGCAGGCAATTCGCTTCACAGCGTTGGATTTCTCCACTAGGATTCCATTTAATTCTGATTTCTAAAGCAGAATATCGATAGATACGATATCACTTTATTCAGATTTAAAAAACATTAATAGAACTTTATCCTCTAAACTGGAAAAAAATTGGACGTGAAGTTTAGGAAAACGGAAAATAAAAGTTTCTTTTTTACGCGCTGTACGATTCAAAGGTTTATTTTTTCTGGCAAATTCCTATTTCAAAATAAATAGATAATGAAAATGTTTGTACATAAAATAATTTGCATGATAATATCGTATGGGAATCTTTTGGAGAGAAAACTTTTTGTTAACTTTTCATATTGCCGAGAAAGAAGGTCTCGTGGATTTTATTGCTCAGTTGATAAACAATTGTGAATCTCGTGGCTTATTGTTCAAAAGGGCATTGAGTGTCGTCTGTCCTTAAATGCGGCAGATTCCTTTTCATGTTATCACGATGGCAATAAATAGCATCGCACACTTTCAGGTGAAGCTCTTCCTTTGGGGGATGAATTCGTCTTGCAACTTCGAAGGAATGAAGAACACAATGCTTGGTTGTGAATGACGTCACCAGAGACAGCAAACGACTGACTGCAAATGGCAGGAAGGCGTCTGAAAACAGGATTGAAGTTAATTAGTAATGTTTTCATCTCCGAATTGAATCGGTTTCCCTTATTCATTGTAAAGAAGCGTTTTAATGTTGAAGGCGAATCGTTCTTGAGGAGGAAGAGTGCCAAGCTCATCGTGTGGGTGTGTTCTTTTATGATCATGACAGTCATCACGATGCGTGGAGGGGACAGACGACAGTGAACATGACTGGAATCATCGTCCAAAGAGGACGGGTACGAAGAGATCTCATCGTGCACGAGGTAGAAAGAGATGGGTTGCTCAATTGCATAACGACACTATGGGCAAAGAATTAGGAATTCTCTAATCAACAGTTTTGGCTCCGTTAGATTTCGCTTTCGAAAATACTACCACCAACAAAAACAATTCTTTACGTCTCTGATTTACAAAATCATCATCAATAACATTTTTCAAGATGAAGGAAAATCGCATTTATTTTGAAAATGAAACTAATTAGCTTTACACAACAGATCCGTATTTTAGAGTTTTCTCTAAAAATTATGAAATCTAATGATATGCAATTTTTTTTTAGAGGAAGACGCCAGGATTGCATCGACAACCAAATTTGTGGAAAAATGTTGCATTTCATTCATAAATTGGAACAGTTACCACACATATATATCAATACAGTTCTCAAAGCTACCCCATTACAGCGAAGGAATACCCTAATTTAGTATTTGCATGTTTCAAAACCTTTTCATGCTCCTCGTGAACGGAGCACTGAACCTGGCGAGCCAGAAATAGGCTAACACTTTATTCTGAAGTATGCCACAACCTTTTACTGGTTTTAAATAACTAATCTGCAAAATAATAACACGACAATATTTCTACAAAATATCTAACTTTTCGCCATCAATCAGCTTTGCTAAAAGTATAGAAACTTGACCTGAAAGTTGAACACTAGGTGGCAAACTTAACATGAAACATCAAACAAAAAAAAGTCTTCTTTAAGAAACATCTAACATTAAATAGAGAGCATTAACACAAACACCAGAAAAGCATCCTAAAACATGCGACTTTACTGGTGCTTTTACTTTAGCATATAACTTCGAGGAAACTCCAAACCTAACAACAAAGCACTTAGGCTGAAGCTTGAAATCTTACGTAACTCTTACGTCAAATGCAAAACTTTAAACAATACTTAATTTTGTAACATGAAATAAAGTAAAAAATCTCACCTAACTCTCAATCTGAGATTCTGAATTTTAAGCATCATTATTCCGAATTTTTTTAAGCAGCCTTAATCAAGACTTGGAATTCTAAGAAACTCTTCACTTGAACCTGTAATTTTGAGTAATGTTTAGCATTTGAGAAACAAACAATAGAGAACTTAACAACCCGAAGAAGCATTTAATAGGAACATTGAACTTTTTGAAAACCTTGAAACATATGCTCAATTAAAGAACACTTGAAAAAATGCCGAATTTAAAAACTGCCGAGTGGTTAGTGCGCTTGGCTACTGATCTACGGGACCTGGGTTCGAGCCCCGGGTAAGGCATGGATGTATGTGCCGTTTTTCTGCTGAGGTCCTGCCATCCTCTCAGATCTTCTACTGTGACATATAAACTGACAGGCTCCTGTCAGACCTCTGTGGCAAGCAGCTGCTTGAGGGGGTATTTATTTATTTTTTAAGTAGCAGTTAGACATTCCATAGACCCTTAAGGAACCATTAACCTGCTCATGTCACTTTGAATAACCAATTGACGATAAAACTTGAAGCATCTCTTAATAGTGATCTCTTCTCACAAATAAAACATTAAGGAACATTATACTTTTTTACGCTAAAGTCATGACCTGAACATTGAACCTCAAGTAAAAAACTTACCACCGAAGCATTGAGAAAGACAAATTCATATAACATGAAATTGCATCCCAAAATAATTGTCTCGCAAAACATGAACAATTAGTTGCACTTACTCAAGCAAACAATAAGAAGTCTTTGGCTGTTCAATTGGAAACCTTACGTAACACTTAGAGCAGCCGTTCTCAACCTTTTTATCCTGAGGGAACTCGTGGAAAAATTTTCAGGTCTCAGGGAACCCCTGCATAAAAATTATCATAGCTACAACTCACGATAAGTCAGCGTGATCAGTAAATTGTAGGTATAATAATCATTATCAATGCTTTTGATTAGAGATAGTTTTCTGTGGATCTGCTTTATTTTTAAATCCCGATCTCTTGTGGAACCCTTAGCGACCTCTCCCGGAAACCCGGTTAATAATAATTTATTTCATGCCGGGGGTTACAGTAAAACCAAGGTACAGGTAATTTGGTATGTTAATTTAAACGTTCAAGTGGCTTGATGCCCCAGTACATTTGAAAAATTAAAAACAAATATTGATGATAGTACAAAACTACAAACATATTTGCAGGAATTGCATAATTCTTTGATACATATAAACAAAATGATAAGTTGTACAGACGAAGCAAACATATAATATGAAATATGATAAAACAAAACATAGTAAATTCAGGGGGAAGAAAAAGAAGGTTTAAGGCAACAGAGAGTAAAATTAAATGAATGAATAGGCAAAAGAAAAAAGATTGCGGATAATCCAGACAAAGGAAAAAGATAGGGAGTGGGAATAGGGGTGAGGAGATGTTGTTGGTCAAAGGTTTCAATATTCTAATAGGAGTGGAGTAATACAATTTTTGAATTTTGTTTTAGAATTTAAATAAGTGATATCGCTCGGTAGAGAGTTCCAAGTTGAGATTGCTTGAAAGGCAAAAGAAATTTCACCAACTTCGCTTTGAAAGCTTTGGAGCAGAAAACATTATCAGAGCGAAGGATGTGGTAATCGAATATAGGGTGTAAGAATCGAATGAAGGGGATGAGACTTGTGATAAATAGTGTCGTGAATAAGGGTAATAAACCGCAGCTTTCTTCTAGATTCAAGAGTGGGAATTTGGTAGTTGGAACGAATATCAGTAAGTGTTAAAGATTCTCGCTTGTTAAAATAGATTTTGCTGATGATTTTGAGAGCTTCATTTTGAACTTTTTCTAAGTTATAAGAGTTCTTTTTATTAATACCAAAAAGAGTGGAAGCACAGTATTCGAGTTTCGGTGGTTGTAAATTCTGTAGAACATTGAGACATACGAGGATATATAGTTTCAAACGTACCTCAATACATAAATTCTTTTAGAAGCTGAAGCGACAGTTTTATTAATGTGAAATCCAAAGTCAAGATTTTGATCTATCGTCATACTTAAGTACTTCATGAAGTGGAAACTGTAATAACGGGTGTTATTAATTTTAATGTTTGTGTCATGCGGTGGAGAATTTGAAGTTGAAAGAAACACAATATTTGTTTTCTTGATATTGACAGTGAATTCATTTTTAGTATACCAATGAAGCACATCATGAATATTATTTTCTATTTCTTGTTATAGAGAAATGAAAAAGTTATAGGTAAAAGAAAGAAGACAATCGTCGGCATACATAAAAATATTGTAGTTGGTAGAGGATTCTAGAAGATCATTAATGGGCTAAGAATGATTCCTTGAGGTATTCCCCGATTGATTTTAAGAGGTGTAGAGATCTCATTAGTGTTTAATTTAGTTTGGATAACATGGTCATTGAGATAATGTTTAAACCAGGAAAGAGCTGAGGGCGATAGATTAAGATTATAGCAGAGTTTTTGCAAGATAAGTTTGTGTTCAATTGAATCAAATGTTTTTGAGATGTCAAGGGAAACCAGTCCCACAACCGTTTTCACTTTGCTGTCTCAAGCCAATCTCCATTGATTAACAAGAAGTGTCATGAGAGTTTAAGTTGAACGATTTTTCCTAAACCCGAATTGTTTGTACGAAAGTAAATTTTTCAACAAAAGTCGATAATTATCTCTCGACGGCTTTTCTAAAATTTTGCTTAAAGCACATGTAATTGAAATAGGCCTATAGTCCAGAGGGTTAGAAGGTTTTAAATTTTAGGTTAAGGTGAGATGATGGCTTTTTTCCATGGAACGGGGAATTCATTAGAGTTAAATAAACAATTAATTAGATCACAATGGGGTGCAGAAATTAATGGGGAAAGAATTTTTAGAATAATGACAGGGATTCCATCTGGCCTGACACTGCAAGTGTTTTTTAGCAAATTTATAAGGTTAAGAACTTCGATTTCGATAACATTTTTGAGCTCAAAGGTTTCCAGATTATTAAATTATTTATTGGAATAGGACAATGACTCGTTTGCGTTTGCATAATTTTCTGTAGAAGTGCAGGATTTACAGAATACATTATTTAAAACATTAGCAATGTCATTAGAATCATAGAAGGAGTTGTCATTGTAAACGATCTTATCAATTTTGGATGGTTTCTTAAGTTACCAGTAATAGAATAAAAAATTCGAAATATTTCATTTCCATTTGGATTAAAAACGGAAAGTCGATTAAGAAAATATAAACGCTTGGCATTTTTAATACTACTGTTGACCAGATTACGGAAAGTTTTATAGTTCTCCCACGTTTCTGGTGATTAGGGTTAATAGTATTCTTAAAGTGTTCATTTTTGAATGTGATCGTTTTCAGAAGCTCTTTTGTAATCCAAGGCGTTCGAGAAGAATGAACTCTGAAAGTTTTATAAGGAGCATAGGTATTAAGTGTAAAATTGATTAAACAAGAGAGATGGTGTGCTTTTGAGGTAGGAGTTGTGCATTCGGAAATACTCTTGTGGAAAGGGAGACATTTTGCAAACTCAAAAAACTGATCGTTGTTGAAATTTTTAAAGTATCTTTTTTGAAATTAAAACTTTTGGTGCACGAGGTGAATAATACAATACAGATGTGCTAGTAATAAATGATCACTAATGTCTTCGAAGAGAGTAAGTTGGGTTGGGTTGTTTTACCTCTGAGCGGCACTTTTTTGCACACAATGGGCTAAACGGCCAGATCACATGGACCCCGAAGGCTCAGAGAAAGTTGGGGGAGGGGACCCACTGGAATAGCTGTTGGGAGACAGATGGTAGCCTCCCGTCAAGGCCATCCAGCGTGTTCTTTAACGTGCACAGGGTATGTCTCTCCCGCACACGGGGCCACGGCTTAACGTCCCATCCGACGGACGGCGGCCTTTCCAAGCCCATCGGTGTCCCCTACTGACCGTGGGCAAGGCGGGGAATTTTGCGGAGATAAATCTCAACGCTGACCCAGCTGGGACTCGAACCTGGGAACTACAGATTACGAGCCTGACGCGCTACCGACTGAGCCACCCCCGCCCCCGAAGAGAGTAAGTGTATCTTGTGAAGGTCTATTTGAGAAAATCATATCAATGAGAGATTCACTGTGATCAGTAATACGAGTGGGCAATTTGTTTAAACGTATATGTCCGAATGTTTTTAGGCAGATTTCAAGCTTGGGATACGCAGAATTTATTTTAGAGCATCGATATTAAATTCTCCCGTAAGAATGGAAGTAATATTGCAAGGGAAGCTGACTTAGACCATACAAAACTTGAAGCAATCCCGTTGAAATTTCCCATTGAAAATTCATAAATTTTCTAAACAATAAAGATAAAAAGTTTCTTGAAATAAATCTTACTCTGATTGCTCAAATGACACATATAAGATATATCTCGCAGTCTTTGCAACAATAAAATTAAATTACCATAAATCAAATTATTTAAAATAAAAATTGAACATTACATCATTATTAGCCAAGTGCTTAATTTTTCCGAAAATTCCAGTATTTTTTTGACAATATTATATGACTTTGTTAGGCTTTCAATTTAAATTTTCAGTATCAGCTGCATTCGATATTCAATTCCTACCAAACATGCTTCTAATTAATGATATCTTCCATGTGCTCTTTGAACCTGATTTCGCTTCTCGATTTCTCCCACCTTTCAATCATCTCTCGTTTCCTCGCGCTCTCCCTTCCCAAATGAATTTTCTTTCTGAACTCTCTGAGCGGAGCTGAGGAGTTTGGTCCCTTTCAGACACGCTCCCGTCCAGCCAGCTCCTTAGTCGTGGCGGGGTTGCTCTCGATCACCTTCGTTTCCACCCCCCATGGATGTTTTTTCGTACCTCCTGATCTTCGGATACTCGCGGTAGTTTGGGAGTAACCCGGAATCACGTGATCAACAGGAAACCTTCTTCCGGTTGGCATGTTCTTTTGCTGGTTCGGGTTTCGCCTGGGACCGCACGAAACCTCTGCTAAACTGTCCCTCGTGAAAGTTCTCTCATATCTGACCCTTTCAAAGAATATAATCTAGTCTCCTTACAGTTATTCTACAACAGTTTGACCTCAAAATTATGGAATTTTCTCAAAGTTGAACCACAAAGTTTCGACTATGTATATATACACTGGTGTCCATAAATTAAGGAAAATCCCTATGTTAAGTCAATGGGAAGCTAACGTAAAAGCTCTATAACTTTAAAATAATTTTTTTTTGTTTTGAAAAATGTGATTGCAGATAAAGATCTCAATCAAATAAATCAATATCTCGATTTCCAACAATATTCGTTCAGTATTTAATGAGTTATGGAAGTTTGAATATTTAATAACAGCAGTGCCAGTCTTAAGAAACTTATACAAAACTGAAAAATAGTGAAATAATTCTTTACACAAAATTCTAAAATACAAATTTATTGTATTAACTTCTGAAGTCAATTTTGTGGCTGGCATTGTAATCGCTAAATATTAAAGCTTTCATAATTCATTAAATACTGAACGAATATTGTTGAAAATCGAGATATTGATTTATATGATTGAAATCTTTATCTGCAATCACATTAAAAAAAAACTTAGAAGTTATAGATCTTTGACGTTAGCTTTCCATTGACTTAACATAGGGATTTTTCTTACTTTATGGAAACCAGTGCATATCTCGATGCAAATTCTATCAACTTTTTGTCAGTATCGATTAGGAGAACATTCAAAAGTCGGAAAAGCCTCCCACGCACCTCAATGATTAAAAACTTAGACCGATTGCGAATTATTAGTTAACGGTTGTGCTAATTAAAACAAATCCTTTCTCTGTTGCCCACGGCCTGAATGGATCTTGACAATGAAGTCTCTCTCTGATAGCAGACGAGGGTTCAAGGCATCGCCCACAAGATGGCGCCCTAATCTGCAGAGTGAAGCATAGGGGGGGGGGGGGGGGGGGTCAATCCCTTTTACTAAAATTGTTCCTTTTCGAAATAAAAGTATATGTGGAATTTAATTTTTATATTTATAATCAATATAATTTCTTTGATATTTTTATTCTAACTAATAATTAAGGCGCTGTTCCTCCGTACTATGGAAAATCTTTATACAACCCGTCGATGAGAAAAAAAATTGTGCATCTCTTGTCTCAATACCGAAAGAATAACATTAAGGAAATTCAAGATTTGGATCAGCTCCTTTCTGATCTTTCTCTTCAGCTTTATTCCCATAAAGAGTTTATTCTTCAAGATACTGAGTTTCCGTTTTGGCCTTTCATAAATGGAAAAATTCTGTAATGATTTGAAAGCGCCCTGCATAGTCGCATAAATTTCAGTGACTGTGTCTTTAATGGATTTTTTTCCTTTTGATAGCCAAACGGTTAAGTCGAACTCTACATTTATTTACCGAATTATGTCAACATAATAGTATGTGTATGTTTTAATACCTGTTAAATGTTGCTTGTAAAAATAATTAGTTATATCAATCAATCATCACCTACGAATTAAGTGCATCCGATTTCTGTGTCATTCTTATTTTTCTCCGTTTCTGATCGTACCTACTTGACTATTTTCTTCCAACTGATTACATATTTTCAGCATATCCAACATATCTGTTCTTTGTTAATTTCTCAAACGAGATATTTTCCATATATTCAGCCAATGGAAAAAATTATTGAAAGCGTATTTACGTCAATAAATACGCCTATGATAAAATAGCAATATAACTGCAACTCTGGAATAGTTTAATAATTAGTAAAAAATTGATTAATGTGAACTAACATCTCAAATCAGAAAAAAACAACAAGCAATTATGAAATAACTCTCTAATTCTTCACTTTTTCTCTCTCTCTCTTTTTATACATTTAGCATGAAACCAACTTATTTCATTAGGAAGATCTATCTGATGGACATATTAAAAATGCGAATAACCATTTTTGAATAAGACGAATTACTTTTAAAATCGTTTCCAACTGAGCTTGGAATAAAGCAAAATTTGTTGCATTGATTTGGACACCATTGCAGCTAGATGGAAAATCGCCAGTCGAATTATTTCAGCATGCGATTGATTTCGTGCTCATTTGAATAACTGATCTCCTTCGTTTCTTTGCTAACAAATCGACGGAATATGAAACGCTAGACCAAAAGCTGAAATGAGAGAATTTGTTGATACTGGCAGAAGACTGGGTAAGAGGGTGCAGGGCAAAGCGCGGAATTCGTTGCTGGGATCTGCGGCAGATCAGGACTTATAAATAGCATCCACCGGTGGATAAAGGGAGACGGAGATTATCCTATTAACACTTTTTACTTTTTCGCACAGAGAAGAATTATCATCCGGTGTTAAAAGACAGCTTGCAGTAGCGCGAGAGGAAGATTTTGGAAGGTCATTTGGCCACAACAACTGACTTTTGAAAAAAGGAACCGGGATAACTGAAATGACTTCTCTGCTGCCAGTTGGCAGCGGCCTTCGTCACTTGTTACGCTGCCTTATTTCTGTGCAGGGACTTTCAAGATGCAAAACAATTTCTTTTATCTTCTTCCCTAGTTCAAGTTGAGGAAAAATCAAGAAATCTCATCTGCAAAATGGGGACAGGGGTGTCTCAGTCGGTAGCGCGCCAAACTCGTAATCTACAGTTCCCAGGTTCGAATCCCAACTGGGCCAGCGTTGAGGTTTATTTCCACAAAATTCCCCGCCCTCGGTCAGTAGGGGACACCGCTAGGTTTGGAAAGACCTCCGACCGTCGGATGGAACGTTAAGCCGTGGCCCCGTGTGCGGGAGAGCCATACCCTGTGCACGTTAAAGAACACACTGGAAGAACTTCATGGGAGACTACCATCTGTCTCCTAACAGCTGTCCAGTGGGTCCCCTCCAACCTCCTCTGAGCCCTCGGGAACCTTGTGACTTGGTCATTTAGCCCAATGGGTGCAAAAGAATGCCGATCATAGATAAAGCAACCGAACGCAACTGCGAATTTTTTCTATTTGTACGTTGACGCGTACATAAAACATCCACAGACGCGGGAATACTTTTTCGAGCATCGTCATGCAACAGAAGATGAGGAATAGATTTATTCTGAACAGAGCAGGGAAACCAAGGGGACCATTACCACCTCGTGCACTTCATCCCCACTGAGAAAGGAGGCAAGGTTCCCTCACCCAAGTGGAGAATTCAGAAGGACCTCGTTTGGACTCCCCTTATGTGAGAGAATTTGAAGACAGAGGTAAAGAGTAAAAAATAAGAGTGAGAACAAATGTGGCAGGGAAACGTAAGTCCACATCGTGACAATAATAGATTCTAAGGTAATTAGAAAGATGCTAAGTGCAGTCATTCTTGAATATTGTTCGGGTAATTGTGTACTTTCCTTTAAAAGTACTTTTTTTTTTAAACAATATTACATACATTAAGTAAACCCTGGGACTTCCCCATTTTGCTAGTTTTAGGGTTTCATTTAACAAAGTTCGCCGTTTGTTACGTGTTAACCTACACAGTGCTACATAATTGGATGAATTGAGGCTAACTCAAAATAGGGGAATTCCCCCTGGATCAGATCTCGAACCATTTTGGCAATTATGAGCTCATTGAACTATTTCTCAGATGTAAGAAGAAACTTAATCGATAGCTGATGATAAGGAATCTTTTTATATAGATCGATATTCAACCGTTGATGTTGGGATATATTTTACGTCTCGCAGATCGATTTCTAAACTTTCTTTCTCCTAGCTTTTGTTCGCTCTGAAAAAGAGTTGAAAAGTTTTCTTTGTATATTTCTAAACTGAAGATAATGGAACTGACCAATTGGATGATCCATTTCAAGAGCATCTCTCCACTTGGACACATTTCGGATGAAGTGGGGGGGAGGGGGGGGGGGAAACCACCAACTGGTTTCGATGAAGTCACTTCGGTGGAAGATGTCTCAGAGATCGAAGAAGAAGGTTGCCTTTTTTCCGCTGACGTCACTGGGCAAAGCAAGAGTCGGAAATCTCGCGCGTGCGATGACGAACAAGCCATTTGCAAGTCAAACAGCATGGCCAATAAAAACGCGCAGTTTATGGGTGGGTGATAAAAGTAATCTGCCCGAGTAGCCATTGCAGTGGCAGGGAGGTGTTATCATAACAACAATTACTCTCTCTTCCATCCACCCACCCACAGGCAACTCTTTCTTCCCTTGGAGGGGGGAGGGGGGACAGCGGTGAGCTGAAGCTCATTATCATTTTCTTCGTATTTCGGTTCGTGCCCCGACTGGAGGCTCGAGAAATGGGCAGAGGATCATTTTTCGGCTGAAGAGAAGACGCTCGTGCGAAGTAATGGGCGCGAGAGGACGGAGGACGTTGCATTCCTAACAACTTAATAGGCGGCGCTCGTGCGCTGATATGGGGAATAATTGATTCGAAGGGGGAGGTTGGGAACTCTGAGGTTCTTTTCGAGCTCTAGAGATCGTAAAAGAAGTTCAAGTCAAGCTGATCGCTTTCGTTTTTTCTCTCTCATTAAAGAAACTCGTTAATCTAATTTTTTTTTCTTTCTGAGTATTTAGGTCATTAATTGCAAACTAATCCAGTTGGTACTTTTCTTTCGAAATTAAAGTTAACTAATCGATCCTTTAATGCAACTTAAGACCCTTGATACCAATGGCGTCGGTAACTGAATTTCTAATTTTTCAAATTTCATTTGAAGAGACAATTTCTTCTGTTTAGCAGAATTTCTGGATAGCTTGTTTGTGGATTCTTCTGAATTTCTGCAATGAATTCTTTTCTCAATTGAAAATGCTTGGTATGTTGCAGTATTTCTTGATCCAGTTTCCGCTCTTTTCGAGAAACTGAAATATCTTTTGAATTCGGCTGTCAGAAGTGAAACAGAAAATTAACATTTGCTTTTGAAAAAAAAAATGGATTAAGCTATTTCCTGTCAAAAATTAATAAGGTATGAATTGCTCTGGTTAAAATAAAAATGCCATTAGAGATTTTTTCCAATTGGACTAAAAATTGCGTCGAAATAAAAATCCAATATGGTTTCTCAAATTTTGGACTGAAATAAAAATTATCCAAATATTCAGGTATTATTAGTTAATAATTTTATTATTTCAACATTATATTATAATTAGCCGTCCCGTGGCCGAGTGGTTAGCACACTTGGCTACTGATTTAAGGGACCTGGATTCGAGCCTAGGGTAAGGCATGGATGTTTGTGTTGTTTTTCTGCTGAGGGCCTGCCATCCTCACAGTGATACCTGCTATGGCGTATAAACTGACAGGCTCCTTCCTGTCAGACATCTGTGGCAAGCAGCTGCTTGAGGGGGTATTTATTTATTATTATAATTATATTTTATTATTTTACATATGCAATGCTTATTCAGAGTTATTGCTTCTCTACAAACTCTAATTCCTTTTAAATTCACAACAGATATTCATTCATAAAAGATGTTTGAAACGTATCTACAATGTTTTTAATATTAATGAATATGTTCTTATTCTGATTTTCCTGTAGCTATTATACAGTATGTGAGGAATGAATAATTCCTCTTACACTAATATGAGACTGACTTTATCTTTTAACGATTGGTATTCTGAACCCAATTAATTCGTTCTAGCAAGAACTGCCTGTGTTAATATGTAGAATGTGACGTGCTACATCTTGCTTCAGTAGTGCTTGTGCACTGTCACATTAACATAATAAGAATATTTTCTTATCTATCTTTGTCTATGCAAGGTCGGCAAATGATAGAATCGAACAAATGGGCAGTACACTAATTTAGTCTTTTGGAAAAGAAAAAAAAAATAAAAAGTAAGAAGCTATTACGTATTGTATTTTTTTCCAGGTTTTTTTCTGGTTAAACTCAAAAATTAAATCTCGCGTTCGAGCGATAAGAATCGGGTGAAAACATGTAAATCCCAAAAAAGTCCTACCCTAAGTATAAGGCTTCATACCTTTGAATTATTAATGAAGTAACACGACATTCACTTTCAAGTCTTTCGTCTGCAATGAAATGGTCAGATTTCGAAAAGCCATTCTCAAACAAATTCTTATCTGATTTTAACAGAATATTGTTTTGTGTTTTAGCACAAATTCTCCAGGAACTGATGAGCACAAAATCTGTTTCTCTCTAATCCAAATGTCTGTCCCAAGCACTCTGTTTTCTCAGGTTGATTTTCAGTTCGAATCGAATGATAATTCAGATTCAAAGAATGATTCTGAAACTTTGCGTCCAATTCCTCTTTACAAATTAAAACAGAAAAGTCTGAATATGCCATTTGACGAAAGCACTAAAGATGACATTCAGACCAAATGGTCATTAAGTTTTTGCTTCTGCATTTTTAACCATTGGTTCTTTTGAACCCGAAATTTGATCAACAGGTTGTCGAGACGACGATTCAACTGATTGGATATCACCCCAGAGAGAGGCCACTGTGATATTCTTTTGTAGATCATTATAACATTTCAGTGACAGGTATAATTTCAGTAGAAAGTCGAGAAAGACAAAAAATTTCTAACTTTAGAAAAACATTTTTAACCAAATTACTACGCTCATGGCAATTCCTCCAAGGTCAACCCTATTATGGTTTTCCTAGGTTTATGGGTGGCTCAGTCGCGCCTCTCCCGATGCGACTCTCATTCTTTCCATCGTAGCTTTTCCATTATGGGTGTCTCACTCGCACCTCTCCCGATGCGACTCGCATTCTTTCCATCGTAGCTTTTCCATTATGGGTGGCTCACTCGCACCTCTCCCGATGCGACTCGCATTCTTTAGCTTTTCCAATATAAAAAGACTCGCACCTCTCTGCACACGTCATTTTTCGCAACCAGTTGATACTATGCGTACTTTAAAAAACACGCTGGATGACCTTGATGGGAGGATACCACCTGTCTCCCAACAGCTGTTCCAGTTGGTCCCCTCTCCCAACTTTTCTTGGGGTCCTTGTGACTTGGCCATTTAGCCCTTTGCGTGCAAAAAGGGGCCGCTCAGAGGCAAAACAACCCATGTTTTCTTCTTTCACTTCTGATAATCCATTAATTTCTAAATTATTAATTCTTGATTATTGTTGCATTTCATTCGTCTTGATCTTCGTTTCATCCATCTGCTCCTTTTAAGACTTTTCTTTCATTCACCCATTTAGTATTAATTGCCAATAAATATTTGATTGCTTTTTCAATACTTACGATATTGGTATTTAAATCTTGGACTGAACCAAAATTAAATTCCAAGGAGTTTTCAAATTTTCCAACTCAGATCTAAACAATTTCTCCATATCGCCCTTAAGCCATTTACATCACTCGTCCAGCCCTTGTATTCGGACTTTCCCGTAGGAATATTCAGCAGGCTCAATTCAGATGAACCAACTGTCTGAAACGCACTTGTTGCATCAGATAGTAAATCAACTTGGTCTTCAAATAAGCAGCTATCTCGAAGCTCAGAGAACTATTGCAAAGTATTCTATCTCTATACACCCTTACATTTCGGTTAGAACCCTTTTTCTGTTAGTCCGATTGCCACGAGCCATATCCTGTTCGTGGGAGGCTGTCATAGCAACGCCATCGTCATTCTCTTGCTTGTCACCCGGTACGATCTCCGTGGCACGCGTAGAGCCAATTCGGCTCGCCATAGTAACGTCGTCATTCCCTTGCAAACCACGCGACACGACATCACTGCCACGTGTAGCTTCAGGCTGCTTTGCTGCATTCAATTTTAAATGAGCACATTCAAAGCAAATGCATCTATTTTTCCTCTCCTTTGAAAGCTTGCCGAAGGATAGACCCACTGAAACCTGCGCAAGTGAAGTGATAAATATTTTTACAACCTTTTCATCACTGAATAATGTCATTTTCCCCAAGAACAAGTTTCCAAGAATGTAGCACACGGTTTAGAAGCCATTGCCAGATATCAACCTCCTTAAAATAGTATTTGCCCAGAGTATTTCAATTTTGTTAACAAGTCCCAGAGAGCGAAACATTAACTGCAGGTGTGAGTTGCATTTCCTGCGATTAGTACCGATCTAGAATGATGGCCTGCAGTCCTCTGCTGCTCATTATCAGCTCACGTGAGATCCAGAGGTCTGCTAAACGATCACATATAGCATTGAATCGTGGCAGGCTATATAAACTCAGGACGTTCATTAATGAAAACTAAATACCTGAAAAATTGCGATGAATACAACCACGAACATTTGAAACATAAATGAAAGAACATTAAAGTCGCCAAACTATTGTTATGAATTTAACGGATGGAAACTGAGCGTGGGTTCAAAAATAATATTATTAGGAACAATAATTTTAAAATAATGTAATTTATTAGAGAAGTATAGATAAAACATTTATATAAACTCAACTAACAGAAATCTATATCTTCATCAATATGGAAATAAACCATCAAAAGGAGATTTTTTTACAACACTCAACAAGTGGCAGAATCATACTTGCGAATAAACCTGCAATCTGTCGAGAATAACCTTACCAATTTCTAAACAAACTAAATAACTATATACCAAATGACTTCCTTCTAAGATTTTGCTCATCAAGTACTCCAAAACTACAGCTAATAACAGCTATAATAACAGATTCTCAGAACCAATTCTTTTCAGACGTTGATCGTCACGCACAAGACGATGAATTCTTCCCTTTTCTTTCTCTCTCATTCCCTGAAAAGATCCACGCTGATGAACTTTTTTAACCTCCCGCGCACACATCAAATAAAAACACTTCTATTTTATAGTGCACAGATTAAAACAAATTACGTTTTCTTCACACAAATTCAACTCCCTTATTTTTTAAGTTGACTCAAAACTCGAAGTGGTTAGTGACGTAATTCGCACACTGAAGCACATGCGAGCATCAATATGATGATACATCAAATCACAAGTTCATTGTAACGCGTTCATCTGTCGTAACACTATAAATAATTTATTCTGTAACAGATCAACAAAAAATAAAAACTCAGGCATCTGCTTGTCGCAGAGTGGGTCTTGATAGGATACGCGCCATAGAGAAGAATCTGTGAGGGTGGACGAGACTTCAGCAGAAAGAGAACACAAAACATCCATGATTTGCCAGGGGCCCGAACCCACGACCCTTTGATCAGTAGCCAAGTGCGCTAACCACTCGGCCACTGTGGGACGACAGACCTCTCACACTTATTTAAAAAAAACTTCCCATATATCCCACTTGTCTTCGAATAAGTCTATCATGAGTTACATGACCAACAAGGAGAGGCGGACGACATCCTTTCCAAGCCCATCGGTGTCCCCTTTCTCACTGAGGACAGGAGGTGGGGGGGGGGGGGGGACTTGGCGGAGATTAATCTCAACGCGGGCACAGTTGGGACCCAAAGCTGAGAACTATGGGTTACTATCCTGGGGCGTAACCACCCCTACTCCCAGGATGGTTAAGGGGCGAAGCAGAAATTCGCACAATATTTTAGGATTCAGAGGAATGTAAAATAATACATATATATACTCCCTAAGTAAGCCATTTTGTAGAAAAAGTCTAATGATGAAATAAGTGATATCTCAGTAGAGGAATTTCAATTGATGTAAAGACATTAAATGATGACGTTTTCCCTTCTGCTTATCTAACCTCCGAAGAATCTTCCAAAGGAGAAGAAATCGACTAATTGGGTCTTTAGGAGAAAAGAAACTCAAAGGAAACAACACCTGCAACCCCCCCCCCCCACACACACACACACAATCTCTCTTTAGGACTGAGACTTTGCGTCACCGTTCGAATGATGACGTCTTCTCTCAGGAGCCTTTCGAATTGGCTTCGCAATGACTTCCTTTCCGTCAGGATCCGATCGGCTTCCGTCGCTTTTGCGCGCACCGACAGTTAGTGACGTCACAGGGCAAGTGTGCTGCAGTTTTCTTGCGCACGCAGTGTCATGGCGACGGTTATCTATTGACACAAGAGCCCTCGTCCCCCGGCAGACATGTTGCATGTTGGCCTGTGACAGGAGCGGGGTCGGCTTCAGCTCGAGGCTTTTGCTCTCCGCTAATCCGGTTTCAAGGGAGAGGCTGTCATCTTTTATTTATAAGCAGTTTCATTTCGGACTGCACAGACGATGCCAAACCCACTTCTCTCTCTATCTGCTGCACGCTCTTTATTTCGTACAATCATCCATTTTCGTTCATTCCTTTTTCCGTTTTGTTCGTTTGTTTACTCTCTGGTCGTTGCTTCATCGTCCTACTTTTCAGCTGTAGAAAAAATTTGAAAAAAAGTCCTTTTTCATAGTTGTAATTTTTACAATTACAACCGTTGTTTTTGATTACCATTTTTTTTCTATAGTTTTTTATCTTTCGCCCTCAATCCTTTCGCTATTGGAAAAATTAACAATTTCTTTTCATTTCGAGCCTATTTCTTTAATTGAAATAGTTTCACATTATTCCTATTCAACATAATTTCACATTAATTTGAGACCTAACACTGTAAATAAAAGGAAAACTAATATAAGTAAATTAAAAAATATGTTGAGCGTAAAGGATTGGAGTTCAATTATAATTGATCCTGATATTAATAGCTCCTTTGAGAACTTTATCAGAGAATTAAATATGATGATAGATGGAGCTACTTCTATTGAAACAAATATAAAAGTTAGTAAGAAATTAAAGCCATGGATTTCAGATGCAATTTTAGTTTCTATCAAAAAAAGAATTGGGTTGTTTTACCTCTGAACGGCACTTTTTTGCACACCGTGGGCTAAATGGCCAGGTCACATGGACCCCGAAGGCTAAGAGAAGGTTGGGGGAGGGGACCCACTGGAACAGCTGTTGGGAGACAGATGGTAGCCTCCCGTCAAGGCCATCTAGCGGGTTCTTTAACGTGCACAGGGTATGGCTCTCCCGTACACGGGCCACGGCTTAACGTCCCATCCGACGGACGGCGGCCTTTCCAAGCCCATCGGTGTCCCCTACTGACCGTGGGCAGGGCGGGGAGTTTTGCGGAGATAAATCTCAACGCTGACCCAGCTGGGACTCGAACCTGGGAACTACAGATTACGATCCAAAGAAAGAAATAGGATGTTTAAATTGCAAAGTGAGAGTAATATCAATGGACAAAATTTAGTTCAAAATTACAAGAAACCTTAACTAATACCTTAACTAAAGTTATCAGGGAAGCGAAATCAAACTATTATAGCAAAAAATTATTATTTCAAAGTAATTTTAAGAAACAATGGGATGTCATTAATGAGTTGAGTGGAAGAACTAAAAAAGAATACAATTGTCCTAAAATAATTGTTGATAATAATCAAAAAAATAGTGAAATGGAAAATCCAGTAGCTTTAGCTAATGCTTTCAACGACTATTTCACTGGTATAATATATAAATTAACCCAAACTATTGCAGAATCAAATGATATTGAGATATTTCCATTTAAAGAATTATACAATTCATTCTTTATTGAAGAAATATACGACAGGGAAGTACAAGCAGTTATAAAGAACTTAAATTCTGGAAAGTCTTGTGGAACTGATATTTCTATATATATTTTAAAAGAAATAAACAAAGAACTCGAAGGCATTTGATGTTCTCTATTTAATAAATCTCTGTTATCAGGTTCTTTTCCTGCTTGCTTTAAGGTTGCTACTGTTATACCAATTTTCAAGGGGGGTGATGAAACAAAATTTGAAAATTATCAACCTATATTTATTTTGCCGATTTTGACCAAAATATTTGAAAAAATATTTAAGAAGATGTTATTAAATTTTTTAGATAAATACAATTTTTTTTCAGACAACCAATATGGTTTTCGGAAAAATAGGGGGATTGAAGATGCAATTTTGAGATTGACCGCAATTATTCATCGTGGTATTAACGATAATTTGAAAGTTGCTGTTTTGTTTCTAGATGTAAAAAAAGCATTTGATTCTGTTTCTCACAGTGTGTTGCTGAAAAAATTAGAAAAGTTTGGAATGAGAGGTCTTATGCTATCTTGGCTAACTAGTTATTTAATTGAAAGACAGCAAATTGTAAAAATAAAAAATTGTTATAGTACCTCTGCTTATGTTAATTTTGGGATCCCACAGGGTTCAGTCCTTGGACCAATAATATTTTTAACATTTTTTAATGACCTATGTGATTTACCACTGAACGGGATTAACATTGTATTTGCAGATGATATTGCACTGGTTTACCTTGGCAACATTGATAATATTGTTATAAAAACAAATGAGGATTTAAAAGAAATAAATAACTGGTTTGTGAAAAATCTGCTATTTTTAAATGTCAACAGATCGAAATATATAAATTTTAGACTAAAAATTAAGTCTATTGATGAACTATACAATAAGTTAATTTATCATGATATAAACCGTCAAAATTGGTCATGTTATTGTCCAGTTATACAGGGTGTTGATGGTTTTAGATATCTGGGAGTATTTATAGATAGTAACCTCACATGGAAGTTGCATGTAAAAAACATAGTAAAAATCTTGAATATCATGATTTCAAGAATATATTTTATTAGAAGTTTTTTGAATTTGTCCATGTTAAAAATAATTTACAATTCGTGGATAAAATCTAATTTGGAATATGGTATTATTTCATGGGGTTGCCTTTATGAATCAAATTTGAGACCTTTTCAGAATCTTCAAAACTATGCGTTGAGGTGAATGCTCAAGAAACGAAAGTTTGATAGCATCCAAAATTGTTATATTTCTTTAAAAATTTTACAAGTCCGAAAATTATATATTTACCATTTGTTAACATATATTGTCAAAAATTGGGATGATTCAAATGTAAAAGTTTTCAATAAAAATACCAGACATTCAACAGTTGTACATTTAAATGTGATTATTCCCAGTAAAACAGCTTTTTGCAAACATTATGTATACCTGGCTCCTAAAATATTCAATAGTTTACCTTACAACATAAAGAATGAAAGAAATCTTTATCTTTTTAAAAAAATAATTATGAAATGGAAACTCGAGCAAAAGGTAGAAAATTTGTTATAGTGATTATGCCTTGCATGATCATATTGTCTAAATACACATTTTGAGTCATAATGTTAACGAGTTTATTATATGTCAGTATTAAATTAGTTGGTAGTGTTGGTTTACAATATTTTATGTTTTCTTAATATAATATCTCCACAAACGAGCTTTGGCTCATGTGGAATTTTGAATTTTACACTTTCAAAATTGTCTATTTACTTTGGAAAAAAAAAAACATTTATTCCTTTTGTTATTATAAGTTTTAAATTACATGTTTGTAATGTATCAAAAGTGTGAAATAAATTTGAATTGAAAAAAAAAATTTAAACGTTTCGTCTGAATAATAAAATATCAAAAACGAAAGTTAACAGCAGATCTATTCGGTTCCAATTCATAATAACATTATTCTCCACACCAAACGAAGCCCTACCAATTAATGCTAGGGATTCACTTCAAAGCAGCCTTTTTTTTTTGTGGTTGATGCTTTGAAGCGCTTTTGAAATCCCGACAATATTGAAGACAAGAAATGGCAGAAAGTTATTCAGCTTTTGAAATTCTTCTTCTCATTCTATTACTTTCGAGAAATTCTTCACAAATCTATGAATCGAAAGCATTACACGACGGGGGATGTGTGTGTGTGTGTGTGTGTGTGTTGGGGGGTGACTCAGTCGGTAGCACTCTAGACTCGTAATCTGCAGTTCCCAGATTCGAGTCCTAACTGTTAAAATTTATCTTATCTCTTTTAAATCTCGCTCTTCCCTCGATGAGAAAGATGTACACCGATGGATTGAAAACATCTCCGTTCGTCGGAACAGTTGTCCAGAAGATGCCCTCTTTTCCAAGCTCCTCTGAGTCCATGAACCAGCCATTTACCCCAGTGTGTACAAAAAGATTCCGTTCAGACCCAACTCAACTGCACGGCGATGTGATTATGAAAAGAGGGATTTTGAAGCTTTTAAAAACTATGAGCTCAAAGTATTTAAATTCGCAGATAGTGAACTTTTTTCAAATGGCAAGTCATTCGTATTATGCAAGATCACTAAAATTGTTTCCTGTGTTACATTGGTATTTAAATAAATGCATCTAGTGCAATTTGTTAACATTAAAGAGTAATAAAATGAATAAAAAAAAAATCCTCTTCGGGCAGCCCACTTGTCACAGATATTTGACAATAGAGTGTTCCATAGGGGAGATCTGGCAGCAGAATGCTCCATAGAAGAGATCTGTCATGAAAATGAGACCTCATCAGAAGCACAATTTATATGAGAAAGACAAAAAAAATACTACTTTATTTGAGGTTCCAACCCAGGACCCTTTTCTGCGAAGCATATTAAGCACTTTCCTACTGCAATTGCTGGGTGCTGAACCCTCGCTCTTCACTGTCAGGCCCTATGTGTGAACAAGAGGGGCTTCCATACATCATCTGTCCACAGTCGTTATGTTTAGACCCACCCTTATCTATACTCATCAGCACTTCGTGCAGTATATTTATAAATTGCGATCCTGCTGGGCCATCCCACTTGGGACCTTGCTTTTCGTCCAAAGCGGGGAATGCTAAACATAATCGCCCAATTACCATTCGTCTTTTCATGTCTGAGCTAGCTCAGAGACATTAACATCATCGTCGATAACGTCGCCCAGTCAACAGCTGAGCCACTTCCACCAAAGCTCGCTGGGTACCATTCTTGCAATTTTTCTCTTTGCATGACGGGAAGGCTTTCACGCTCAGCTGCGTGCATCGGCAACTCTTTGCCAGCTATTGTGTTAACAAAGATAATAAGAGGACAGAATTTTGCTGCCAATGCCAACCTCTTGCCTGTCTTCAACGAGGGCTCAAGGTCCCATTCTTCGGTGGGATCGGCCCTGGTCTTCTGTGATATCATCAAAGATGGAGCAGATCCCGCAGCAAGGGAAAACCTTCACTACAGAGTTGCGCGCTTTCGGTCTTGCTTTATATCACTTAGCGGATAAGCATCATCGTCGTTGTGTACTTGACACTCACCACTGTAGCTTACTAGAGGCTTTGATCTCGGTGAGGCCTCATTCTATTCCTTCCAAGATCCGCCAGTAGCTCCATCGTCTCTCTAGCATATCCACCATTCAGTTCTGTTGGATACCTTGATATGTCTGATCAGTGGCAATGACTTGGCAGATGTTGATACCGAGTCAGCCACCTACCTGTCAGGCTCCATACCTAGACTTCCGGCAGTGTTTGTCCACCAGACTCCGGGTGAAATGGCAAAGATCTTGGGAGTAACAGATAAGCAAATAGAAGAATAACATTTCGCCTCTGAAGAATATCGGATGCCGTTTTCAAAGAGAATTAAGTTTTTATTTTCCACACGAAGCACTCTCTAACAGTGGGTAAACTAATTGATGATTGAGGAAATGAAAATAGGAATGTTTTATTGGTGTACCTATAAAGCACAATAATAATTCTTTAAATTTTTATCTTGAAACCAAAAGCTCCATTGCTGTCAATTTAAGCCCCTTCAATGACTGCCACCAAGGGACGCATCAGACTCTCCTAAATAGTAACCTGCGTTGAGATTTATCTCCGCTAATCCCCTCCCTGCCTCCTGTCAGAAAGGCGACACCAATGGTTTGGAAAGGACGCCGTCTATCGGATGGGATTTAAGATCCGTGGCCCCGTGTGCAGGAGAGTCATACCCTGTGCACGCTAAATAACACTCTGGATGGCCTTGACGGGAGGCTACCATCTGTTTACCAACAGCTGTCCAATGGGTCCCCTCCAACCTTATCTGAGCTCAAGGGATCTTTGTGACCTGGCCATTTAGTCCATTGTGTGCACAAAAGAGCCAGAGAGTAAATCTATCAAACCTACTACCACCAAAATAGAAATTTTTTGCATAAATATTGTTTTTAATATTCGTTCAAACTTTTAACATTTTCCAAAAATTTCCATCGATAGAGGGCGCTATTGAAACTATTAAGAGATTCGGAAAATGCGATTCGTAATATACCATAAATTCCAAAACATTTTTTTTTTCTAAAAGCAAAAAAAATTGAATGTCTGTGGATGGATGGACGGACGGACAGACAGAGAAACAACAAATGAAAAGATTAGCTGATTTTTTTTTTCTTAAAAGAAGCTAGCTAACTTTTCCATATCAGTCCTGTTGTGGAATCTTGACAATCATTTTATTCTCAGGAATTGCAAGAAAGTGATTGCTGCATTGTCCGCATGAGTCACGGATGATCAGCCGTTCCTTTCTTCTTCGGACAACGACCAACCTGTTTTCGAGTTTTATGACACCATATTAACCACAAAACGTATTTGAATAGATGTCTGGCTTTTAACTGTGAACGTCGTATCTAATTACCTCCGAACCCCTTACACTTAATAAACAAAAAATAAATATTTCCTCAAGCAGCTGATTCCCACAGAGATCTTTTATCCCATTATTCGCATTTACCAGCTGTCCTTTACTTTTACTAGTTTTTTTAAAAATTAATTTTAATATTGCGTCACTGGTTCTTTTTTATTCTGTACTTTTTACTTTGGTCTATTAGACCTGGGTTGATTTTATTTTGCATTTTTACATCATTATTTTGCGTGTTATTTTTACATTTCATCTTGGTTGTTTATATTTTATAGAATTGTTGCATTAAGACTTACGTTCTTTTGGCTTTCCGTGTTTGTAATTTTAAATTTTTGGTTCAGAGTTCCAAGTGTTTTAAATTTTCTATTTTTTTGTTGACGCATTATAGCATCGGTTACTTGATGGGCCGTAAAACCCAAAAGAACCCGTTGGACCTGGACATCACACGAAAGGAAAAGGTGAATTGAAATGCCTTCGCGAGTGATAAATAGGTTCGCAAGCACTGAGTTAAATGGCAAAAGAATGGATCATTAATAATTGGAAGAAAAAGATCATCACTTTTGATAATAATTAACTTCATTTATGTTTCAATACCAACCCATGATTCACCAGTATCACCAAGAAAACAAGCATCACTTGTGTTTTAACATTGCATGTATGTATGTATAACTGAACCACAAACTGGGAGGCCCTCATTCAGGCTTTCCAAAAAGTTTTTTTAAAGAAAATACCTTTAATAAAAAGGGGAAAAACGATCAGAAAGTAGTAAAAATGAAAGAAGGAAATAAGATTAAAATTATTAATAATTTTAAATAGTAAGAAAAAAGAATTTTATATTTAGTATTAGTTCTTTTATAATTCATTATTTTTATTCTTGATTTATAATTTATTTATTTATTTAAATATTTATATTTTTTTAAACATTTTGCTTAAATAACGACATGCAATCCGTGTTTTAACATCGGCACATGTATAACCGGCATCAGACATGATTTGGAATGTTTAAAGTACAAAATACCATAAATTAACATTTTAGAGTAACAATGATAAAAATTCTGATAAAAAAAGTGTAAAATACCACTACAATTAATACGATTTCACGAATCTGATGAACTATCTGATAAACTTTCCTGCAGTGCTGTTTCATTGTTCTACTTAACAGAATCGAGAAAAGTAAAAGAATCTGAAAAACTGTATACAAGCGTACATCTTTAGTAAACTTATCTGTTTAGTGACTTTTCGATGAGATTTCCTAATAGAGCTATAATGTCAATCTGATGAGGTTTGCAAATTGCTAGCTTCTTCTGTAGCAAGCAAGTGATAACATGTTTGAACAGACGATTCATAAAACTCCCACAAACTCACACACATCCGATTCACAGTAACAAACATGAAAGCACACTCACACATGCAACGCACGCACGCACGCACATACAATTAACATATACAGAGACGAAAACAAGTGCGTGACACAATATGGAGAAAAACTTACTCCATTGCATGGATGTATGCATACACTTATATATAACACCATACACCACATAAAAATTAATATACTTTGCATAAGATCAGAGAAACCGTACATACAGAATCATTCATAAACAGACATTCATAACAGACAGATTCATAAAAACGTAAGACATTGTTGTCTTACGTTTACTCGAATCGGATAGTCAACATATTTCTCACTAGATGGCGCTGGTTAAACGTCCAAAACACAGAAAATCGTTTTTTTTTAAAAACTGATACAGGGTTCATCTTCCTTCGAAAGTTCTATCTTTTGTGCTCGTAAGAATAGTATATAGATATGAAGAGACACAAGAAGGAGACACGTTTTATGTATCCATGAGTTCACACTGATATTTTAAAATATTCTTCTCAACTGACTGTTTGGTTCACATACAGCTGAAATGCAATATTCACATGCTTACACAGAAGAGTGAATGTTGCAGACTTGTATCTTCACTAGCTATGAACGTTGTTGCAAGAAATTGTAACATGAACGTCCTAATACTTAAAAAATGAATGGTTAAACCATGGTTACTAACCTACTTGCTGCTTTTCAAGCCGGCACATAGCGCCCTCTGTCTTATCTGTTTTGAGGTGATGAATGCTTACGTTTTCTTTTAATGTGAGAATGCTGAGTGTGGTGCTTTTCTTTCACTTCTCTATCACTTCTCCTTTCATTTTCAATCTTACTTCTGCAATATTGATTGTCTTGATGATTGAGTTTGAAGTATGAAAGACTTTATGCGTTAGGACCTGTAAACGCAAAGTATTGTCTATCGGTTCTGGGAACTCTTAGAATCGCGAGGCATTATGGTATGTACAGGAGTAATGCTCCATAGACAGTGTTATTTCCAAACAAGATACATAACATTATCGAAAAATTTGTGTTTGCTCTAACCACTTTCACACGAACATAGTACCACTTGTTCTAAGAATTCCACACTAGTATAGAAATAGGGAAAAATAACTAAACAGACATCTCCGTGTTAGATTGTAGTGAAACACCCTATCTTTGTCGAAAAACTTGTGTCTGCAGCTAACCACCTTCACCCACACTTATGCACTTATTCAAACGTAGTGAGGGGGCCGGGAACTCTGAAAAGAGATAGCGCCTTGGAATAACCGTCGAGAGAGCTTACGTTACGTTTTATCGGCAGTTGAAGTCAGTGAATGCAAAGCTAGGTTTCGATTCTGGGGCCCAACTTTTCATGGAAATATTGTTGTTTTCCAGTGAGTTTTCCAAACAAAAGCCGGATTGTCTTCCGTTCGAATCATATTTAATGCAGTCAACATTGACTTATTGTGAAAGAATGACTGTTCACGCTTTCCTTTTCATACGTTACGAGATGGAAGGTTCGTGCATCTATTGATTGCATGTAAGAGTGAGTTTGGTGTATCTTTGCTTTAAAAATAAATACGACTTCACGCAGCTAATTGTCGTAACAGTTACCTTTCATACGACCCGATAGAAGGGGTGAGAGTATGTTGGGATCTTGGCAGGTGAACAACATTCATGTCTTACTATGGATCTCAAACCTTGGCTTTGTTAGAAGTAGCTAACCTACTGTCTATGAGATATATGTTGGTTATCATATACTTATAGCTGTATTGGGGGTAAAGTACGGAAAAGAATTTTCAACGTAAGCAGATATATGGAAAAAATAATAATCTGATTCAGATGCTTGTGATTTTATCTTTTTCGGCAAATGGTGCTATGAAAGTAAATATACACATAGATGGAAGATGAATCAGTGGTTGAACTTTAATTATGTTGCGAGATGTGTGAGGAAATGCATAGATATTGAGAGTTTACGATTCTATGAAGAAACATGCATCTGAAAATTAAGTTATGAGATTGTATGACAGTGAAGCAGACTTGCAATCAGTTTTTTTATTCTAAATGCTTACACAACCTATGGATAGGTAGTTTGTCTGTGTAATGATGAGTCTGATGCATAGTATCTCTTTAGATACTTTGATTAGCAAATGTCAGAAAAAGTCCTTAAATGTGTAAAACTCTTGGAGGTTGAGGTCGCGTCATTTCAAAAGTCTACATGTGGTACATTGAAACGCTGACGTATCATAAAGGGTAGAATTGGGAATGCGTAGAACAGTCTCAAGAGTGTCTGTGGGGTTTCACGATGTAAGATAGCGCTCCTGACATGGAAGCAGCATAGATCCAAGATTCAACCGTCAATAAAACCCTTCTGATTCCCTGTTTGGAATTTTTTAATTTCGTAGGACTTAACCACCCGTCAGTAAAACGTAGTCCGTACTGAACACGGGTCTTTTAGGTCGACCCTATTACCCTTCAATATTCTTCATCATGACGAATAAAATCAGATTTTTTTCCCTTTTATTTTAAATTTTATTAATTTTTTACCCAATAGCATTTTTTCATTTTCTGCGGGACAGTTACTGCGGGATAGCCTTATTCTAGTGAAGCTCGAATTCGCATATGAGTAATTATTTTCAAGGATTGCATCAGCCATTCTGAGATGGGGTTGCCACCCAAAGTTTACCTGGACTTGGGAAAATGAATGTGGACACCAAGGTAGCGGGTTCAAATCCTTGCGTCCAGAAGGATTTTTTTTTTTAAAATACAAGACATTGGATGACATCGATTAAATGCGCATAGAGAAAACTGATTTACCACGTGAAGGGTCGACCAGGGGGTTTTTAATGATGAGGGACGGAGTATTTGATAAGTGTTTAATTATTAAGGAATCAGGGAATATCAACTTTGGGAGTTGATTTTCTAAGTTTAGTGGACTTGTAAAATTTCAGATGAACGTGAACACCAAAGGAGTTTGTGATCAGTGAAGTTTTAATAGAGGGATTAATAAAGGGGAGGGAATTTTAATAAAGGGGTAATTTAATGAGGGGAGCTTTTGATAAGGGGGTTTTAATGAGAGGGATTAAAAAATTGGGACTTTGTAATTGAGGATTACATCACCCCTTTCTGCGTGAGGTTGCCACCCATAGCAATTATTCTGGGACTTGCATCATCTGATGGGGCAGAGGTGGCTCAGTCGGTAGCGTGCCAGGCTCGTAATTTGTAGTTCCCAGATTCGAGTCCCAGCTGGGTCAGCGTTTTGAGATTTATCTCCGCAAAATTCCCCGCCCTGCCCATGGTCAGTAGGGGACACCGATGGGCTTGGAAAGGCCGCCGTCTGTCGTATGGGACATTAAGCCATGGCCCCGTGTGTGGGAGAGCCATACCCTGTGCACGTTAAAGAACACGCTGGATGTCCTTGATGGGAGGCTACCATCTGTCACTTAACAGCTGTTCCAGTGGGTCCCCTCCCCCAACCTTCCCTGAGCCTTTGGGGTCCATGTGACCTGTCCATTTAGCCCATGGTGTTCCAAAAAGTGCCACTCAGAGGTAAAACAACCCAACCCAGCATCATCCGATCTTTGCCACCTGAAGTTTAGTTGGTAAGGGACTTATTCGGAGATTAAGGGGCCTTAAAATATAAGTGGGTCAACCAGGGGTCTTTAATGACAGATTGGCTGAAAAATTGGGAAATTAGAGTTAAAATAGGGTTTTTTGCCGAAAATAATACTCCTCATAGTCACCAGATTGCGCCAGGGGGTTAAAGGGGGGAGGAAGGGGGAGAATAATTTAATAAGGGGGAGAAATTTTTAATAAAGGGGAGTCAAAAATCGGGAAATTAGAGCTAAAATGGTTTTTTTTCCGAAAATGGTGCTCCTCATAGTCACCAGATGGCGCCAGGGGTTAAAGGGGGGGGGGGGGTTAATAAAGGGGGAGAAATTTTTAATAAAGGGGAGTCAAAAATCGGGAAATTAGTGCTAAAATAGGGTTTTTTCCGAAAATAGTACTCCTCATAGTCGCCAGATGGCGCCACGGTTAAAAAGGGGGAGGGGAAGGAAGGGAGTTTTTAATAAGGGGGAGAAATTTTTAATACAGGGGTTTTTAATAAGGGGCGTGGTCGGAAGTGACGTCATGGGGGGAAGCACAGTGCGTGGGTATACCGTAGAATGGGACTAAACTACTCTCCCGTCTAGGTCATCTGGAGAGCCATACGCTGTGCACGTTAAAGAACGTGCACAGCGTATGGCTCTCTTGCACATGGAGCCACGGCTTACTGTCCCGTAAAAAGGATGACTACCTTTCCAAGCCCATCGGCACAGGTGGGACTCGAACCTACGGAACATCCGATTAAAAGCTCGGCGTGCAATCTACTTCGCCAACCCTCGCCACTTATGGAATGGATTTGATCTCTAATTTTCATTTTCAATTGTGTCAGCCTGTGGAGTAATAAATCAGATAAATGATTTGTTCTTCATCTTCATGAGCAGTGAAAAGAGGAACCTGGAAGAGGAAGACGATGGAAGTGGAAACGAAGAAGGGAATCGGACAGATGAAAGTGATGCAAAAGAAAAGTTTTGAAACAGAGAAAGAGATGAATAACGAATCCAGTTTATGGGAAGGAGGCCTGGAAGGGGAAACGAAGAAGGGAATCGGACAGATGAAAGTGATGCAAAAGAAAAGTTATGAAACAGAGAAAGAGATGAATAACGAATCCAGTTTATGGGAAGGAGACCTGGAAGGGAGATTTCGTCATGAGATATCGGAGATGGCGAAATGAAGAGCTTGAATCTCTTGCCATGAGAAGAAAGGGGGAGATGAAAGGAAAATTCGAGATCAAATGAGATCTCGAAGAAGAGGAAAGGAATAATATTTTTCCGGATAGGATTTAGAATCAATGACGAGCGAGAATAAAACCAATCACCTCAACGAAAAAGCTGAAATCTTCGATTCGTTAGCAGAATTGAATTTGAGGGCAAATTGCAGGACGAATTTGGCAATAAAACTTAACGTTTGGCTGTTCGAAATGTGTCTTTTTATTTTCAGATTCTCAAATGATCAAAGCTGCATCCCAATATCGCTTTCTGTTTAGGAGGAAAGAACTTTTGAGGTTATATTTCGAGAATGTGGATCAGTGGTCGTTTGCAGCTGAACAAACTCTGAGCTTCATTAGTCATTTCGAAACTGAGGAAAGAATAGCGCAATTAATGAAGAAATCGCATCTCGAACTTCAACTGTTCTCTCTCTCTCTGTGTGTGTGTGTGTGACATCTTTTTTTTTTAACTTGAACCTTGTTGGTCCTTTCTCAACAGAGTTGCAATTATTATTACGAGAATTGCAATTAAGAAGGTTAAACTCATTCCTCTAAATGATTTTGAGTGTCTTTTTTTTTTCCACACCCAGCTGCTGAGCTTTTCTGTTATATTAGAGACATATCCCCCCAAGCATTCTTCAATGATGGTTACTGTGGCGATTGTCCCTGGCCAATCAGATAATCCTTTCTGCACGCAAATGCCGATTGCAATGTCTCGGGATCGGAGTCGAGGCTTCTCCCTTCTCGCTCTGACCGGGTGATGCCTGCCTTCCAAGCGAGGGGCACCATCGCCCCTTTTTGTGTGACGAAGGGATCATTAAGTGTTTCAATCATAAAAAGCTAGTCGTCATCAGCGAAGGAATAGATCGGAATCAGTTCGTCAGACTCAGCAATTATTAACCATAAAAACTGCGCGACAATGACAAATGTGTGAGAATTGCATGTTTCGCAGTTTGGCAGTTGCAGAAGAGCTTCGGTTGAAGGACTTTGTTTTGCTCTGAGTGGATCGAAACGGAAAAAGCAGTTTTCGGAGCGGACCGAAGCTCGCGCTGTTCATTGCCCTTTCTTTTGACTTGTTTTTGCCCTTGAAAAGACTGTCCAGTAGGCTAAATCCCACGGATCCTGCAGATGATAACTTTGGATGAGATGTTTTACTTACGAATGGATCTTTCGTGCACACTGTGGATTAAATGCTCAGGTCACGAAGACCCCAACGGCTCAAAGAATGTTGGGAGAAGGGAATCCACTGGACAGGAGAACGATGGGATCCACTCGTCAAGGCCATCCAACGTGTTCTTTAATGGACACAGGATAGGACTCTCCTGTATACAGGGCGTAATGTCACATCCGACGGACGGAGATCTTTTCAAGCCCATCGGTGTCCCCCTTTCTTTCCATGGGAAGAGCGGGATTCATCGGTTATAAACCTTAGCAGTTGGGACTCAAACCCTGGGAACTGCAAATTACGAGTGAACCCCCACCCACTAAATCGCTTGGAGTACAGAATTTTCTTCCTTAACGAGCAGAATGTTTTCTGCTTCATGATATTAATATACGAGAAAGATAAAATGAATCTGTTGGCTACTTTTCTCCAAATTGAAACTGAAAAGAACTGAAATAAACTAGGATGAATATCTGTTCTTATAACTTTAAAATCAAAGACGGAAATCTGCACGATAATGATAAAAATAGATCCGTCATATTTAGAATGAGAGACAATGATGAAAATTCTATTTAAAACGCAGATTCTTTCAAAGCGTTTTAAATTAAAAAAAGAACATTAACACCAGAAAAGCATTTTAAACTCTCTACTGATGATCTGTGGATTCTGTGAATTCACCTCGGTAGCGTTTTTTTTACTGAGTAGCAAGAACCTGAATTTTCAAGTTAGAACAGTGACAAATATCTTAGTAATTTTTCCTGATCAATTGAAAACAGAGAAAAATGTAATACTGTATTTGGTATACAATTTTTTTTTATATAAGTATAGAGAGTTTTTCAGAGCTGCATTGGTTTTGAGACCGAGGTCACCATTAAGGTAGGAAAATTAAGTTCGGAGTAGAGGGATGACACTTTCCTCTCCAGTTAGGAGTAGAATGTTGACACTTTCCTCTCTAGTGAAAAGTAGAGGGTTCACACTTTCCTCTAGCTACACATCCTCAGAGATTGAGGCGGGGATGGCTCAGTCAGTAGCGTGCCAGGCTTGTAATCTGCAGTTCCAAGGTTCGAGACCCAACTGGGTCAGCGTTGAGATTTATCTCCGTAGAACTCCCCGCCCTGCCCTCGGTCAATAGGGACAGAGATGGGCTTGAAAAGACCGCCGTCGGTCAGATGGGACGTTAAGCCGCGGCACCATGTACGGGAGAGCCATACCCTGTACACGTTAAAGAGCACTCTGGATGGCCTTGACGGGAGGCTACCATCTGTCTCCCAACAGCTGTTCCAGTGGGTCCCCAAACCTTCTCTGAGCCTTTGGGGTCCCCGTGACCTGGCCATTTAGCCCATTGTGTGCTAAAAATAAGTGTCGTTCAGAGGAAAAACAACCGAACGCGGGGATCGAGCAAGCAACGCTAAGAAGTCGACCGTTCACTAGGAAAAGCGAGTCCCATTTCACCTCTGGTTAGCATTCCGCATCTGAGAGAATTTGATGATATTTGGATGCTTTCGTCCTTCACCTCGAGGTTAATCTCGCAATCTGTCATTGTGTTCTGATCCTCTTGCTCTTATTTTGGGGACAATCAGGGCTTCATTTTATAGCATTTATCTTTTGCACTTTCCTTACGGTGGATTTTTTTTTTGTACAAATCTGGAACTATTGACTGTCACTTATCTGCTGCTGAAAGCAGAGCTGATCGTCATCAGCTTGGGCCCTGGTGAAACATTTCTTTATGGAACCTCTAAAAATCACTTTTCAAAAATTAATTTGGGAACTTGCACTAGTGATTTAATCCTTGCCAGATTTGTAAAGGTTCTGATTTGAACCTGCCACGATTAATTGAATGATTTTCCTCGAATTTCGCCTTTTGAACCATTGTGGGCTCACGTCTGTGCTAAAAACGTATTCGTTCCCGTACGTTAAATAAGTATTAATATGAAAAGTTAGCTGAAAACAATTAGCTCCGCCGTGAGGGGGATTCTAACCGACACTTCCCAGTTACATGCCAGGAGTGAAAAGGGGAACTGGGAAGCATGGGTTCGAATCCCACTGGGGGCGAAACTAAATTTTCCAGCTAGCAGTTTCATGAGTCTCATGTCTACAGGACATCCCATGTGATTCTACTAGTGAAGTACTGGTATATTTTGATACTCCTGATCGATACATATTATCGATCAAGATCTTGATCGATAATATCATCGATAATATAGAATAATACTTTAGGTACAACATAGACTGGTTTCCATAAATTAAGGAAAATCCCAATGTTAAGTCAATGGGAAGCTAACGTCAAAGCTCTATAACTTCTAAAATAAGTTTTTTTGTTTTGAAAAATGTGATTTGCAGATAAAGATCTCAATCAATCAATATCTCGATTTTTAACATTATTCGTTCAGTATTTAATGAGTTATGAAAGTTTGAATATTTAACAATGCCAGCCACAAAAATTGACTTCAGAAGTTAGTTAAAAAATAATAAAAAATAAATACCCCTTCAAGCAGCTGCTTGCCACAGAGGTCTGACAGGAGCCTGCCAGTTTATATGCCTGAGAAGGTCTGAGAGGATGGCAGGACCTCAGCAGAAAAACGACACAAACAGCCATGCCTTACCCGGGGTTAAAACTTATTAAATACTTTGATACAATACTTATTACTACCTCCAAATGCTTATTATTACAGCCTCCAAAGATTTTATAGACGATAACCTGTAGCCGTATAGAATTTTTAAAGCAAATTTTTTGTAAAATGTGCGTAAATTCTTAGAAATTAAAGTAATTTTAATTAAACAAACTTTCCTTTTATTAGCACAGCCCAGATTCTGACTTTCCTTACTTTCATTTCTGCAAATGTTCTAACAATCTTCTTAATATTTAATTTCCGTGCTCATTCCTTTCCTATAGGTAAAAATGTCTGGTAGAAATGTTGTCTACTTCCAGTTCGAAGGTAGCATTAAATGATAGAAGCTGAGCACCAAAGGACGATTTTAAGTCGGATGAATATTCCCTGTTGGGAAGCTCTGCAACTTGGCTTACTCTCTTACTGCTTAGAAAGTTTTTGGATGCAGAGCGACGAATTTGCCGGCGTTCACATTTAAACTCTTAAAACGCCTTCTTACCGACGCAATGACTCTGTCGAAACGAACGTTGAAAACCTCGTATGTTATGCCATTTTGTTCTTTCTCAAATCTACGGTATTCGCATAGAAATACTGGACAGAAAAAAATGAAAACATTTTCATCTTAAGTCAATGAAGAGTCAGATTCGAAGATCCAGAATTTCTACAATAAGCTTTTTATAGGAAAAATAGGACTCGATAAATTTAAATCTCATTCATCGTTATATAAATTTGGATTTGAAACAATATTTGTTAAGTATTTAAAGAGCCATCGTAGCTCGAATACTTAACAGCAGCAAACACAGAATTAAGAAATTTGTGAGAAACTGACAATTATTGAAAGATATTTGCACAAAATTCTAAAACATACACTAATTTTTTTGAAAGAATACATAGTTTTTAAAGTTTAATTAATTTTTAATGTAAATTATTATGATTCACATTTCTGTTATTCAATATTAAAACCTCTATAACTCTTTAAATAGTGAACTTTAAATAGTGAAAATAGTCACAAGCACTAATTGCAAATACCTTTTTAAACATGTTCAAAATATTTTTTAAGTATATTTTTTATAAATTTTTTTTTTCAAAATAGAAGTTTAAACAGTTCAATTGACATCCTATATTTATCTTCAGGCTTCTATTTCCATAAAAATTTATTTAACCAGTTACGGGCCTTGGAATTTGATTCTCCATTGCCAGCAGATGAGAATGCTTCCATTTTTCCGTTCATTGCGAACGGGCCTTGGAATTTGATTCTCCATTGCCAGCAGATGAGGATGTTTCCATTTTTCCGTCCATTGCCAACGGGCCTTGGAATTTGATTCTCCATTGCCAGCAGATGAGGATGTTTCCATTTTTCCGTCCATTGCCAACGGGCCTTGGAATTTGATTCTCCATTGCCAGCAGATGAGGATGTTTCCATTTTTCCGTCCATTGCCAACGGGCCTTGGAATTTGATTCTCCATTGCCAGCAGATGAGGATGTTTCCATTTTTCCATCCATTGCCAACGGGCATTTGAATTTGATTCTCCATTGCCAGCAGATGAGGATGTTTCCATTTTTCCGTCCATTGCCAACGGGCCTTGGAATTTGATTCTCCATTGCCAGCAGATGAGGATGTTTCCATTTTTCCGTCCATTGCCAACGGGCCTTGGAATTTGATTCTCCATTGCCAGCAGATGAGGATGTTTCCATTTTTCCGTCCATTGCCAACGGGCATTTGACTTTGATTCTCCATTGCCAGCAGATGAGGATGTTTCCATTTTTCCGTCCATTGCCAACGGGCCTTGGAATTTGATTCTCCATTGCCAGCAGGTGAGGATGTTTCCATTTTTCCGTCCATTGCCAACGGGCCTTGGAATTTGATTCTCCATTGCCAGCAGATGAGGATGTTTCCATTTTTCCGTCCATTGCCAACGGGCCTTGGAATTTGATTCTCCATTGCCAGCAGATGAGGATGTTTCCATTTTTCCGTCCATTGCCAATGGGCCTTGGAATTTGATTCTCCATTGCCAGCAGATGAGGATGTTTCCATTTTTCCGTCCATTGCCAACGGGCCTTGGAATTTGATTCTCCATTGCCAGCAGATGAGGATGTTTCCATTTTTCCGTCCATTGCCAACGGGCCTTGGAATTTGATTCTCCATTGCCAGCAGGTGAGGATGTTTCCATTTTTCCGTCCATTGCCAACGGGCCTTGGAATTTGATTCTCCATTGCCAGCAGATGAGGATGTTTCCATTTTTCCGTCCATTGCCAACGGGCCTTGGAATTTGATTCTCCATTGCCAGCAGGTGAGGATGTTTCCATTTTTCCGTCCATTGCCAACGGGCCTTGGAATTTGATTCTCCATTGCCAGCAGATGAGGATGTTTCCATTTTTCCGTCCATTGCCAATGGGCCTTGGAATTTGATTCTCCATTGCCAGCAGATGAGGATGTTTCCATTTTTCCGTCCATTGCCAACGGGCCTTGGAATTTGATTCTCCATTGCCAGCAGATGAGGATGTTTCCATTTTTCCGTCCATTGCCAACGGGCCTTGGAATTTGATTCTCCATTGCCAGCAGATGAGGATGTTTCCATTTTTCCGTCCATTGCCAACGGGCCTTGGAATTTGATTCTCCATTGCCAGCAGGTGAGGATGTTTCCATTTTTCCGTCCATTGCCAACGGGCCTTGGAATTTGATTCTCCATTGCCAGCAGGTGAGGATGTTTCCATTTTTCCGTCCATTGCCAACGGGCCTTGGAATTTGATTCTCCATTGCCAGCAGGTGAGGATGTTTCCATTTTTCCGTCCATTGCCAACGGGCCTTGGAATTTGATTCTCCATTGCCAGCAGATGAGGATGTTTCCATTTTTCCGTCCATTGCCAACGGGCCTTGGAATTTGATTCTCCATTGCCAGCAGATGAGGATGTTTCCATTTTTCCGTCCATTGCCAACGGGCCTTGGAATTTGATTCTCCATTGCCAGCAGATGAGGATGTTTCCATTTTTCCGTCCATTGCCAACGGGCCTTGGAATTTGATTCTCCATTGCCAGCAGATGAGGATGTTTCCATTTTTCCGTCCATTGCCAACGGGCCTTGGAATTTGATTCTCCATTGCCAGCAGATGAGGATGTTTCCATTTTTCCGTCCATTGCCAACGGGCCTTGGAATTTGATTCTCCATTGCCAGCAGGTGAGGATGTTTCCATTTTTCCGTCCATTGCCAACGGGCCTTGGAATTTGATTCTCCATTGCCAGCAGATGAGGATGTTTCCATTTTTCCGTCCATTGCCAACGGGCCTTGGAATTTGATTCTCCATTGCCAGCAGATGAGGATGTTTCCATTTTTCCGTCCATTGCCAACGGGCCTTGGAATTTGATTCTCCATTGCCAGCAGATGAGGATGTTTCCATTTTTCCGTCCATTGCCAACGGGCCTTGGAATTTGATTCTCCATTGCCAGCAGGTGAGGATGTTTCCATTTTTCCGTCCATTGCCAACGGGCCTTGGAATTTGATTCTCCATTGCCAGCAGATGAGGATGTTTCCATTTTTCCGTCCATTGCCAACGGGCCTTGGAATTTGATTCTCCATTGCCAGCAGATGAGGATGTTTCCATTTTTCCGTCCATTGCCAACGGGCCTTGGAATTTGATTCTCCATTGCCAGCAGATGAGGATGTTTCCATTTTTCCGTCCATTGCCAACGGGCCTTGGAATTTGATTCTCCATTGCCAGCAGGTGAGGATGTTTCCATTTTTCCGTCCATTGCCAACGGGCCTTGGAATTTGATTCTCCATTGCCAGCAGATGAGGATGTTTCCATTTTTCCGTCCATTGCCAACGGGTCTTGGAATTTGATTCTCCATTGCCAGCAGATGAGGATGTTTCCATTTTTCCGTCCATTGCGAACGGGCCTTGGAATTTGATTCTCCATTGCCAGCAGATGAGGATGTTTCCATTTTTCCGTCCATTGCCAACGGGCCTTGGAATTTGATTCTCCATTGCCAGCAGATGAGGATGTTTCCATTTTTCCGTCCATTGCCAACGGGCCTTGGAATTTGATTCTCCATTGCCAGCAGGTGAGGATGTTTCCATTTTTCCGTCCATTGCCAACGGGCCTTGGAATTTGATTCTCCATTGCCAGCAGATGAGGATGTTTCCATTTTTCCGTCCATTGCCAACGGGCCTTGGAATTTGATTCTCCATTGCCAGCAGATGAGGATGTTTCCATTTTTCCGTCCATTGCCAACGGGCCTTGGAATTTGATTCTCCATTGCCAGCAGATGAGGATGTTTCCATTTTTCCGTCCATTGCCAACGGGCCTTGGAATTTGATTCTCCATTGCCAGCAGATGAGGATGTTTCCATTTTTCCGTCCATTGCCAACTGGCCTTGGAATTTGATTCTCCATTGCCAGCAGATGAGGATGTTTCCATTTTTCCGTCCATTGCCAACGGGCCTTGGAATTTGATTCTCCATTGCCAGCAGATGAGGATGTTTCCATTTTTCCGTCCATTGCCAACGGGCCTTGGAATTTGATTCTCCATTGCCAGCAGATGAGGATGTTTCCATTTTTCCGTCCATTGCCAACGGGCCTTGGAATTTGATTCTCCATTGCCAGCAGATGAGGATGTTTCCATTTTTCCGTCCATTGCCAACGGGCCTTGGAATTTGATTCTCCATTGCCAGCAGGTGAGGATGTTTCCATTTTTCCGTCCATTGCCAACGGGCCTTGGAATTTGATTCTCCATTGCCAGCAGGTGAGGATGTTTCCATTTTTCCGTCCATTGCCAACGGGCCTTGGAATTTGATTCTCCATTGCCAGCAGATGAGGATGTTTCCATTTTTCCGTCCATTGCCAACGGGCCTTGGAATTTGATTCTCCATTGCCAGCAGATGAGGATGTTTCCATTTTTCCGTCCATTGCCAACGGGCCTTGGAATTTGATTCTCCATTGCCAGCAGGTGAGGATGTTTCCATTTTTCCGTCCATTGCCAACGGGCCTTGGAATTTGATTCTCCATTGCCAGCAGATGAGGATGTTTCCATTTTTCCGTCCATTGCCATCTACACGTTTTATTTTGGGCACATCACAAGTGTCTGCATTCTATGTTCTACGCCACACACTGATGCCATCTTTTGTGCGTTTGAATTTATTAAAATTGTTTCCCTATTCCTATGTCTTCCAAATGCAATGTGCCGCAACTGCAGGGATTTTGAGAGGTCAACATCTTGAGATTGCAGAAATTTAGAGACAGCATTTAGTGATTGGAAAATTTTTTTAACACATTTCTAAGAGAAAGCTCTGAGAAAATATCTGTTTGTTAAATCCTGTTTTTTGGACTCCACTGGCGGCGCTGCTTATCGATCTTTGATATTTCTTTTGTACAGCGTAAATGTAAAACTTGCCCCTTTTCCTTTTCTGAATGTAAAACTTGCTCCTTTTCCTTTTCTGAATATTTCACCCGCTCTGAAAATGACGTGTAAAATAAGGTATTTGCAATTAGTGCTTGTGAATTTAAAAAAAAGGTAATTTCTTTTGCTCCCCCCCCCACTCTACCGATCTCAGTGCCCTGGTGCTGCGTCACCATCTGCACCATTGGATGAGACGCCCCTCTGACTGGAGGTTAAAGAATTACAAATCCTTTTTTTTGTAAAGCAATCTTTAATTGTTGAAATAATGTCTATCGTTTTCTCACTCTCTTACCTGGAGCCGACCAGTTATTTCAATGATGTGACTCCTTTGCATTCAGTTTTCTCTTGCAATCATTTTTCTCCTTTGCATTCAGTTTTCTCTTGCAATCATTTTTCTCCTTTGCATTCAGTTTTGCAATCATTTTTCTCCTTTGCATTCAGTTTTCTCCTTTGCATTCAGTTTTCTCTTGCAATCATTTTTCTCCTTTGCATTCACTTTTGCAATCATTTTTCTCCTTTGCATTCAGTTTTCTCTTGCAATCATTTTTCTCCTTTGCATTCAGTTTTGCAATCATTTTTCTCCTTTGCATTCAGTTTTCTCTTGCAATCATTTTTCCCCTTTGCATTCAGTTTTGCAATCATTTTTCTCCTTTGCATTCAGTTTTCTCCTTTGCATTCAGTTTTCAATTGCATTCAGTTTTCTACTTTGCATTCAGTTTTCAATTGCATTCAGTTTTCTCCTTTGCATTTAGTTTTCTCTTGCAATCATTTTTCTCCTTTGCATTCAGTTTTCTCTTGCATTCAGTTTTCTCCTTTGCATTCAGTTTTCAATTGCATTCAGTTTTCAATTGCATTCAGTTTTCTACTTTGCATTCAGTTTTCAATTGCATTCAGTTTTCTCCTTTGCATTCAGTTTTCTCTTGCAATCATTTTTCTCCTTTGCATTCAGTTTTCTCTTGCAATCATTTTTCTCCTTTGCATTCAGTTTTCAATTGCATTCAGTTTTCTCCTTTGCATTCAGTTTTCTCTTGCAATCATTTTTCTTCTTTGCATTCAGTTTTCTCTTGCAATCATTTTTCTCCTTTGCATTCATTTTTGTCCTTTGCATTCAGTTTTCTCTTGCAATCATTTTTCTCCTTTGCATTCAGTTTTCTCTTGCAATCATTTTTCTCCTTTGCATTCAAATTTCTCTTGCAATCATTTTTCTCCTTTGCATTCAGTTTTCTCCTTTGCATTCAGTTTTCAATTGCATTCAGTTTTCTCCTTTGCATTCAGTTTTCAATTGCATTCAGTTTTCTCCTTTGCATTCAGTTTTCAATTGCATTCAGTTTTCTCCTTTGCATTCAGTTTTCAATTGCATTCAGTTTTCTCCTTTGCATTCAGTTTTCAATTGCATTCAGTTTTCTCCTTTGCATTCAGTTTTCTCTTGCAATCATTTTTCTTCTTTGCATTCAGTTTTCTCTTGCAATCATTTTTCTCCTTTGCATTCAGTTTTCTCTTGCAATCATTTTTCTCCTTTGCATTCAGTTTTCTCTTGCAATCATTTTTCTCCTTTGCATTCAGTTTTCTCTTGCAATCATTTTTCTCCTTTGCATTCAGTTTTCAATTGCATTCAGTTTTCTCCTTTGCATTCAGTTTTCTCTTGCAATCATTTTTCTTCTTTGCATTCAGTTTTCTCTTGCAATCATTTTTCTCCTTTGCATTCAGTTTTCTCTTGCAATCATTTTTCTCCTTTGCATTCAGTTTTCAATTGCATTCAGTTTTCTCCTTTGCATTCAGTTTTCTCTTGCAATCATTTTTCTTCTTTGCATTCAGTTTTCTCTTGCAATCATTTTTCTCCTTTGCATTCATTTTTGTCCTTTGCATTCAGTTTTCTCTTGCAATCATTTTTCTTCTTTGCATTCAGTTTTCTCCTTTGAATTCAGTTTTCAATTGCATTCAGTTTTCTCCTTTGCATTCAGTTTTCTCTTGCAATCATTTTTCTTCTTTGCATTCAGTTTTCTCTTGCAATCATTTTTCTCCTTTGCATTCATTTTTGTCCTTTGCATTCAGTTTTCTCTTGCAATCATTTTTCTCCTTTGCATTCAAATTTCTCTTGCAATCATTTTTCTCCTTTGCATTCAGTTTTCAATTGCATTCAGTTTTCTCCTTTGCATTCAGTTTTCAATTGCATTCAGTTTTCTCCTTTGCATTCAGTTTTCTCTTGCATTCAGTTTTCTCCTTTGCATTCAGTTTTCTCTTGCAATCATTTTTCTTCTTTGCATTCAGTTTTCTCCTTTGAATTCAGTTTTCAATTGCATTCAGTTTTCTCCTTTGCATTCAGTTTTCTCTTGCAATCATTTTTCTCCTTTGCATTCAGTTTTCTCTTGCAATCATTTTTCTCCTTTACATTCAGTTTTCTCTTGCAATCATTTTTCTCCTTTGCATTCAGTTTTCAATTGCATTCAGTTTTCTCCTTTGCATTCAGTTTTCTCCTTTGCATTCAGTTTTCAATTGCATTCAGTTTTCTCCTTTGCATTCAGTTTTCTCTTGCAATCATTTTTCTCCTTTGCATTCAGTTTTCTCTTGCATTCAGTTTTCTCCTTTGCATTCAGTTTTCTCCTTTGCATTCAGTTTTCTCTTGCAATCATTTTTCTTCTTTGCATTCAGTTTTCTCCTTTGAATTCAGTTTTCAATTGCATTCAGTTTTCTCCTTTGCATTCAGTTTTCTCTTGCAATCATTTTTCTCCTTTGCATTCAGTTTTCTCTTGCTTCCTCGTGATCACGGTAAGAACAAAGAATCTTAAGAGATCTTTATAGCTTCTGTATAGGTGGGATGATGAGAGGGGAGGGCGTCCATCTTCATCCTCCATCTTCTGCTCCCCGCTAGAAGCCTTTTTAATGAAGGGTCCTGAAAGCAGATCTCACGTTCAGCGTCGTCACTTCCGCCCTGGTGTTCTGTTGGAGAGAGTTCTCCCTCTCGAATTATGTAAAACAAAACTCGGTGTATCTGCTTCTGCTGGCGCCTGAGGGCAGCTGAGTGGGCCCTCCCCTCACATTGACACGAGGAGCCGGCCCACGAGATCAGGACGTCATTAGAGCAGCAGGTGTTCCTCGCGATGTCTTCTTCCTTGGTTGCGCGTGTGAAGGGATCGCGTGAAGAGTGCAAATTGAGGGTTCTCGCTAAGGCAGAGGAAATCGAGACCCAGCGGAGGAAGACTTAATTCTAGGGCACGAAAACAATCGGAGGAAAAAATCGACAGATAGAAATCATTTTCGTTATCGTCCAAGTTTTCTTTCATCGGCGCTTATTTTTTGTTTCATTCGTTCTTCTATTCAATCTGTTTCTGTTTTGATTTTTATATCTCGATTAAATATTCCAGATGAAGTTAATAGATTCAGAAATCAAAATGGTTATACAACTAGCAATGGACGTCGAATGTTTTCGCGGTAAGAAGAAAAAATCTCACATTTTCGAAAGAATTACAATCCGTTACAAAATTAAATTTTCGTCTGTATTCTCCAAGAGTCTTCAGATAATAGTACAAGGAATGATCGATAAAAAGCAGAAATTAAAGAACGGCGCTTTAAAAAATTGTCCTTGCAATTAGCTACGCTATTCTCGAACAGAAGTAGTTTTTTTTGTCATTTTTAACATTCGATACCAATGCTTAGACAGCGTTTTCTGTTTGCTTTTAGATTTTGTGACAAAACAGAAACAAAATCTAACATTTCTGAAGGTGATGAAAGCATCGTCGGTGAACTGATTATTAGATTTCTGAATACCAGAAGAAGTGAGAGATGAGCTTAAGAAAATCAGACTGAACAATGACCCTTTCCACATATCTTTTGTTCTTAAGTGGAAAAAAGCTGCTCGTGGTGATCTCAGAGAGAATGGAGCAGCGGACATGAAGTGCGAATGGAGGAGCAAACATTGCCGTTGCCTGCCGAGGGGAAATGCCGATGCCCTTGCCGGGACATGACGGGGGAGGAGAGAAAGGGGACGAGACAAAAGAGCCTGAATCGTGGCGAAAGGGGGACGCCGGAGAGTTCATTTGCTTAGCAACGAAGAGTGAATGCTCGAGTATGAAGAGGAAGCCTACAGTCAGATGTTGGGAGTCTGCTTTCTTACATTGATCCGACTGAACATTCTCGTGAGAATTCCTGATGTGCACGTGCAAACATATCTGTCGCATGCGGATCACGAGGACGAGACTTTTTCAGCCACCGAGATGATCGCAATGCTGGAGTCTGCGCTTCTTTCATCCCAAGGATCACAATTCTTCTATTTCGAAAGAATCTTGCTATACTCGTGCGTGGAAGTGTACAGGAGGGGTCCACTAAACAGATCGCCCTCCCCTGCCCCTCCCTACCTTTCACAAGAGCCCATATCACCTCCGAGGAGAATCGTAATGTCGAAAATAGCGGTTCAGAGAATCCAGATCGGTTGGGAGTATCTCCACTGCTCGAGTGATGTAACATATGTATATAAAAAATTTCCCTCGAGCAGCTTCCACCTCATCTTTTATTCCAAAGTGCAAGAATTCTTTCAACTGTTAAGGGAGATTGATTTGAAGACCGAGTTTAATTATCATATTCAAATGTAAATTGATAGTATTGTTGTATACAGTATTTCTATACTTGATTTGGAATTTACTAAACAATAGATTCATATATAGTTCTGTAAATTAATATATTTAACATTAGAAAATGAATACCAGATAATACAACGTTTTTTATTGAATTTTTTTTTTTCACACACGTTTTGCCAATCTGTAATTCTGTAAAGAATTAAGCCTAAATTGTTACATTACGTAACGATTTCGAGAGCTCTACGCGTTCAATGATAGCATTTGGATGAAGTTTGAATCATACGGAATTTGATCTCTGTTGGATCTATCTTGGTATTCCTAACAGAATTAGAATCCATTTCTTGTTAATTAATATATTATTATTATTATTATTATTACAGAGAAGGCCGGAAGATGCTATATCAGCACACTGATACCGGGAATGGAAAGTACATCAAAATTTGAAACATTTGAGAAATGGTGATAAGTCAAATTTCTTCAGTTTAAAAGTAAAATCATCAATACTCGTAGAAGGGACAATCTCGCTGGGAAGGGAGTTCCAACCTCTTCCAACACGGTACACGCAAAGGAATGGTACAGTTCTTTCGAGCAAAAGGCACATCCATCATAAAAGAATGGCCTCTTGTTCTTCTGTTGACAAGGTTGAGAGTGAGTTACTCCATGAGTAAGTTTATAACATGTTTTTAAGTCAAACACATTAGTCTTCTCCACTCCAAGGAATGCAACGAAAGCTTTTTCAACCTTTCTTCATATAGCGTATTTTAAAACCCAGGAATCCTTTTAGTAAACCATTTTTTGATCTCTGATATTAGATGAGGTGTCCATACAGGTGAGGCGTATTCTAGGAGGGTCTGATGAAAGTCACAAATGCGTGAATTAGGGAATCAATGTCGCATTTGCCATAACATTTCAGAATTAAGAAAACGGTGCGATTAGCCTTTCTGTCAATATTATTATAGTGGCCGCCGAAAGTTAACTGTGATGATAATAGCACTCTCAAGTTTTTCTGTATCTGTACATTTGTAATTGAATCACTTGTGACGTTGTATTTATAATGAGGATTCTTGCTTCCAAGGTACAGAACACTTGTACTTTAAGCTCTACTAGTAATTGGCATCACAAGCAGTTTGTAATGAACTACATTGTTCTTCATTGTCAGAGGTACAAGAGATATTAATATCACCTGCGTATGCTGTACTTTGGATAGGACGAAGAATACGAAGAATTTCAGAGGCGAGGATTATGGAGAATAGTACGCCTAGAACGGATACTTGTATGACTACAATGTCGACGGTTCTGAAGGAGGATAAACTGTTCCGAACTTGATGTGTTCGATGAGTAGTCAGGTTGGAGATTAGCCTCACAATCAGACTAGGTATACCAACGCTGAGCAATTTTTGAATCTAGAGGGATCGTTTTAATTGGCCATATTCTTATGCATTCATCTGGTGTTTGGAGAACTGAAGTGCCCCATCTGGTTGGACCTCCGTAGCCCATGATCGCTTGAGGAGGATGGGATCTCATTCTGCATGGTCCAACTGGCTTTCCTTGCTCTCTCTCTCGTCTTCTGGCCAGCTGATTGGTCCTTGATTTCTTCTATTATTGTAGAACAGAGCAATTCTATAATTTAATCTACAAAATCTGAACACAATAAAAGAAAAAATTTGTTTGGGAGTCTGCCTCTTCCTCTTTTACACTTTCTATTTAGAAAGCGATATATGTTCGCCAAATGACAAAAGATATTTGTAAGGAATGTGGAAACTGTAGAAGGGTAATTTTTAAAATAATTGTTTTTTTCTCGGATAGTATTTATAGCACGCTTGGCTACTGATGTACGGGACCTGGGTTCGAGCCCCGGGTAAGGCATGGATTTTCGTGTCGTTTTTCTGCTGAGGTCCTGACATCCCCTCAGACCTTCTACTTTGGCATATAAATTGACAGGCTTCTGTCAGACCTCTGTGGCTTGAGGGGGTATTTATATATTTTTATTTATTTATAAAGCAAATACGAAAACAATTATTATCGTTTACAATATAATATCTCAAATTATATTACTCTTAATAGAAATTTAATAGGTAGCTTTATCTTTTTGGAGAATATCTGGCCCGCCTGTCCCACTTGAAAATTGTTCATGGCTCCCGAAAAGAAAAGAGATTGATCAGAGTGATCTAAGAGGAAGGAAAGTTTCGAGATCGAATCGTTCATTTCAGGAAAATGAGCTTCCATTGATTTACTTTATTATCATAAAAAAAGAAGGCGCTTGGATTAACCACTACCTGTCGTTTGCTCAGGGAGAGAAAATATTTCATGGAACTTTTGGAGGTCATCTTCTTCCAAAGAAGAAAGTTAACGCTTGATCAGCAATTTGCACCTCAAAGCTTGTCTTGTTTTTTTCATCATCTCATCATCCAGTCTTCACTTCTTTTTCAACTCCTCTCCACGTTTTGCAGTTCCTCTTTCTCTTAAATATCTTGCCTGCAATTCAATAAAATCATTTACCACTCTGAAGCTCTTAGCAAGAATAAGAAGTGAAAAGCCGAAGCGCTTTCCACTTCAATTGCAGTGAAGTCATCACCCGCAGAAGTGATTACAGATATGAAGGGGCCAGATGCAGAGACGCAAATGGAAAAGAGATTGGCGTTTGTCGGTTGACGATTTCCTTTGATGTGGAGTTCAATGTTCAAAAGTCAGAACCGATTTTTAAGAAATCGATTTACAAACCTCTTTACCCACAATGCACCGACGAAGAGAAGTATCCATACGCTGAACAGGGTGGGCGGAGAGAGGGTTTTCGATAACGACAATTCAGAAGGCATCGTTCGCATTTCAAATTCACCTTTTCCAATTTGCTTGAGACAGAAGAAGAAAGTGAGCTTTTCCTCTTGCACATTGGAGGCGAAAATATTAAATCGAGAAAGTTTCACTTCCAAAAAATCCAAGATATTAATCTGTGGACGATCACATTCCGGGAATCTTCCGATCACCTCGAGCTGAAGTTTCACTTCAAATAAGATGCTTCCGGAGCTGAAGTCTTATTAAGCAGCAGAGTTAGTTGAGTGTTGAGGGAGAAATAGGGAACCAGAAATGAAACTGAAATGGATGTTGACTTCAGAGAGTTGCTGATTTCGTCTACATCATCAATGAGAAGAATGGATCGACGAATTTATTTTCAAAGAATGGGAAACGAGATTCAAAAGTAGAAAAGAAACACTCACGGAGAATCTGCTGAGCCTTTGCTTGGAGGGCCCTCTAATGAACAAAGGTACTTTATCGGATCTACGTAGTGGGTATTTTGATACCTTCTGAAGAAAAGAGAGAATTTATTTTATGTCGACGAAAAAAATTAAAAAATTAGGTAAATAATTGAAAAAAAAACCAACTGAAAATTAACATATGTATTCATTTTTACAAGCGATAAATAAAAATTAGAAATCAACCCTTCTTGCAAAATCGCTGATAATTTCTGTCAAATCGTCTCTTTCGCTTACCTTCAGATCCGTGCAAAAAAAATCGAATTTCGACTTTGCATTTCCAATTTTACGTCTCATGGTGTGCACCAAAAGGCTATCTCCTAAGAGGGCTTCAGGAACTGCGGAGGGGACAGGTCTTCAACCTTTCCGGATTCCTCGCTCACCTGGATTGCATTTTGTCATTTGAAATGAGCTCACCGCCCACTCTATCAACGTAACGTTAGTGTTTGTTGATTTCTTTAACGTCCTCCAAAGAAAGACCTTAAGGCGCCCACTGGGGGATGCCATCGACCGCTTTGAAGCCATAGCCTTAGAGAGATGAGTTTTTGCTCTTTGTGATTGGGAGCTGAAGAAGGAAGGATTTCATTCTGTTATATTTGCAAAATAATTTTTGTCATTATTAAGCAGATCAGTAGTTGATTGCAGAATCGTAAATGAGATTTTAGTAACATTCCCAATTTTATATTCATTAAGTATTGTACTTCAGTTATTAGAAGTGATCTTCTGAGAATGTTTTCTCCATTTCAGACGGTGCCACGTGGTCAGCCGATGACTCGACGTCTCATCCCCACGGAGCAGGGCTCTTGGCTCGGCCTCCTTCTGGCCTCTCTTCCCCCTCGGTCTCCGACTCAGAGAGCGGCCCTTCTCCGTGGGATGCGGCGGCAGTGGCTGAGGCTGCGGCGGCAGCTGCGTCCGTGTCGTCAGGGCATGCCTCCGAGCAGCCAGAAGAGGCAGGAGACGACGAAGATGTGGTGGAGTACGTGGCCAGCAGTCCCGAGCCCGACGACGAGGAGAGGAAGCCCCGAAGGGACGGGCCGCAGTCGAACACGGCAGGGACCAAGGGCACCTCGGCAGGCAATCCCTTCGCCGAGGGTCTAAAGGGAAGGTGCAGCTGTGAGGACTTGATGCGAGTGGACTGTGTGCTCGAGAACAAGGAATTGTGGGACAAGTTCAACGAGCTCGGAACGGAAATGATTATCACCAAAACCGGAAGGTAAGAGCTTGCACTTCTCTTCTCCCCACCCTTTCAACGATTATTCCGATCCGCGAATTCTCGTTGTTTAACGACTACATCGTCATTTCCTCTTTGGAGCACCACTTGGACAGAGAGAGCTTTACAGGAAAGAGTACATCCCTTCAGAAAAAAAGATAAAAACAATTTAGGATTAAATAAATTTTATTATTGTAATCTAACTTTTTTTTGCGTTTCTGAATCTTTAAATCTTTTAAGTAAGAGGAAATGTTTCTCTTTCTCCAGTTAAAATTTCGCAGTTGCATCATCATTGCTCATTTCTCTTTCGATTACGATTCTTCATCAGCTAGAAAAACTTGTTGTTTTTTCATTCGAGTAATCAATGGCCGCGAATGAATACGAAAAGTTGATAGGTCAATGTGTCGCGAATGCAGCTCACGAGGTGGCTTACGAGACGAAGGGAAGTCAACTGATTCGCCGCGAAAGGCACGCGACGAGGATCAAGCGCAGAGCTACATTGTCATAACGATAACTCGACTCAGATGCTGCCTCGAGATTTTGATGAGGCGGCCTCTTTCGCAAATGATGTTCACTGGAGGTTGAACTCTCTCGCTAGAGCCGTTGATGGCTCTGCTAATAAAAAATAATGGAAAGTACTCATGTAGGAAGCGCTTCAGTTCTACTGAATAGTTGTTCTCTGAAGTAAGCTCTTTAGTTTAAATATCTGTAAAATTCATATTACATATACGGTAATGTGTGTGACACGAGAGGTTGCGCTGACAAGTGGCATTGCTGCTGGAACTTTTAGGAATCTCTGCAGTGTGTGGGAAGGTAAGTCCTATCTTACATGGTAGGGAAACACACCTTTCTTTTTTTGTAAGCAACATAACCAGATGCTTTTCATTCCAGATGTTTATGTGGAATTTTGGTATGAGGTAATTTAATTATGCAAATAATGATGAAGAAATGCAAGGAGGTCATCAATTACCTTTAAACAGCATCTGTCGTAAGGAGTGATTGAGTTGTTTTGGTTGCATTGCCAGCATGAAGAATTACGGATTGGCGAACAAAATTAGGAAAAGCATCGCAAAAGGTTAAGGGAAACGAGTGGAGGGATTCCGTTGCTTTTACCTCTGAGCGGCACATTTTGGCTCACAATGGGCTCGATGGCCAGGTCATAAGAAAAGGGGATCCACTGAACAGCAGTTACGAGACAAATGGGAGCATCCAATCAAGGCCAACGTGTCCTTTAACGTACACAGGGCACGGCTCTCCTGCACACCGCACTCCGACGGACGGCGATCTTTCCATGCGGATCTGGCCGAAGGCAGGGCCAGGGAGTTTTACGGAGAAAACGCTGGGTCTCCAACCTGGAAACTGCAGACTTACGAGCTTGGCGCGCTACAGACTGGGCCAACTGCCGTCTCGTGGTGGAAGGAGAAGTCAAAGAGGATTTCATTAGAATTGCTTTTTAATTGGTTCCCTTGTTGGGGACTGACTGGTTGCAGATCCAAATTGCTGTCTGATTAAATCTCCTTAACCTACGGACTTTGAAAGTATGTTTCATGTAAGGAAATGTCAACATTTTAGTTTATTAATTATTTGGTGATAAGGATCGATCATAGCATAGTTAAAAACTTTCTTTTAATTGTCGCATGGCCTATTTTAATTTTAGCTTGCATTCTATTGAGATGCCGTCCCGTGGCCGAGTGATTAGCACGCTTGGCTACTGATCTGAGGGACCTGGGTTCGAACCCCGGGTAAGGCATGGATGTATGTGTCGTTTTTCTGCTGAGGTCCTGTCATCCTCTCAGGCCTTCTTTTTTGGCATATAAACTGACAGGCTCCTGTCAGACCTCTGTGGCAAGCAGCTGCTTGAGGGGATATTTTTTTTATTTTTTTATTCTATTGAGATATTTGAAATATTACCTTCAGTGTTTATTATATAGTCATTAGAAAAAGACGCGATGGTTTAAAATATTCCTATTTATGTTGATGTCCCAGTGGCCGAGTGTTTAGCATGCCTGATTCTTGATCGGAGTGACCTGCGCCCGATATCCAGATAAGAAATGGATACTGAAGTCTCGTCTTCCTTTACTGATCGTCTCTATAGGGTGTTATGCTGAGAAGTTCCCTCCTGTCAGACCTCTTTTAATACGTTAAGGCGAAGGCTTGAGGGTAAATTTAATTTTCATTTTATTGAACTTGTAGACCTGGTTCTGATATCGTAATGCTAATAACTTTTCAGGTATAAACATTTTCAATATGTGATCTTTTGCGAATCCAATGACATTCTCAGGCATTGATTGAAGTTTCCCATAACTATTAGCCAGTGTTTCATTTATCGATGCTTTCCAGAGTGGATGGGATTTCTGCCTTTTGATTTTAACAATCCTATGCAAATTATTTCTGAAAACAGTTGTTCGTGAATTTGCATAAAAATAATCACAAGGATTCAAATCCACATATTACAGCAGCCAAAACCACCAATTCCAAAACATTCAGAATATCGATTACAGATGACCCTATCATAAAAACGATCATTTAGAAAAAGTAGAACCGCATTCGCCGTTTTTGATTTTGCCTAATTTGATGTTTTTGTTTTTAACTCGCATTTCTTGAAGAGTTTGAACAAAGTCGCCTTGAAGGTTTTTCAGGTAGCACTTCCGGGAAGATTGGTCCTACAACTAGATCAGATGAAATAGCATCCGACATCTTGCATTTCTATGGATGCAAAACAGTCTCCATAAGTGCATGAGGATTTTCAATGTCTCAGTTCAGTCAACCAAATATGATGTTGGATTATTATCCAAATATTCAAGAAATAAATCAAAAACCTTTATTTACGTTGTCGAGGATTACACAGGGTTACATTGTCATTGCGCCTGACATTGTAGGTAAACATTTTAAAACCATTTCGAACAATGGTAAAAGCTAAGGTTTTCTAAATCCATCGTTTTAGACAGACGTTTAAAGGATTCACATGGCAACGAGTCAGCATTTCTTGTGCACGTTCATGAAATGCTTTCAGTCCTCCTCACAAGTTTCTTTCTGTGAGCAACGCCCTCTTTTATTATCGCTTTGAATTTTACCTCCAACCTCTCAGTTGCCGATATCTTGGATCTTCTCTAGAGTTAAATCTCGCGTTTTATGCTGCAACATAATAACAACACTGCCAATTTGATAAAACGATTTCCATAAAACATATCTTACTAACATAAGCTTGTACCCCTATAATTGTTTATCAGAGTTCGTGATTTGGAATTGCACTAAACGATACAAATCCCCAACTGTTACCTGCTTCATGACACCGAATTCATTACTTTCCCTCGTGGCTTGAAAAATCGTCTGTCCACTCAGCCGTGACGACGACATTTCGCTGGAGAATGACTGAACGCGAAAAGGCGATTTCTGCGCAGACTCTCGTAACGGGAGAGGAAACCAGAAATTTTCTAACACACCTAGAATGTGTGAGAAATACTCCTATTTCAGATATATTTATAGATTCACCCCTGAAAAAAGGACGGGGGGGGGGCAGTTTTTTTCTCCTATTGACTTTGGCGATTTCTGAAGGAAGTCGGTCCAAACTTCATGGCAGAAGAAATAATGAGCACCATTATGGAAATCAGTTGAATGTTAGATCACTTTGAAGCAAGTGCTTCTGTGAATCACTGGTCTGATGCTGGAGTAAGGATTCCTCATATTGATGGATATAATTAACAGAAGTTACGTAACGTTGAGAAGGATGATTAAGGATTTTAAGTGAAAAGATATAATCGCATTGTGATTTAAAAGTTTAAATATATTTGCAACTGAACAATAAACAAGTATCCTATTAAAAAATAGGAGTAGTAGAGAGGGAATTTTTGGTTTTATGTGCAGGACGAAAACTTGTGGACGATGGGTTAAATTTTTCTTGTGCCCGTCCTCGAGGAGGGGTTTTTCAAACAGTTCATCCTTGCTTTCAGAGCATTTCCTCAATAAACATCGGCATTTAAAATTACCGAGGCTCTTGCTGACGACCTCGCATTTGTATCGCTTCAATTATTTGCTGGAAAAGTGAAATTGCATCCCCCTCCCCCCTTTTATCTTTATTCTAAAGCAACAGTTACCGTTTAAAATCCAGAAGAAATTTAATATCGGGAGAATTTCAAAATAACTCTTTTGGAAATGAGTTTTTTCCTCTCCTTTGAATGGCATTTCCCTCTTGTTCAGAGCAATAGGCTGAAAAATTGTCAGATCTCAGGAAATTGTCTCATCGGAAGAACGGACAATGGGCTTGGCTGAAGATCTAAAGGATCTGGGTTCGAATCCCAGAATTAATGTGTCTGTTTCTTTTCTGAAGTGTGCCGTATTTTAGCCGAGATTTCGCCTTCCTCACAGGTCTTTTTTATGCGGAATTCTACTGGCAGACGTCACTTGTCAGACCAATGTGGCAAGACGACTTCACGAATAATTCCCTTTTGTTAAGAACTGAACACGCAGATAAGAGTTTTGAAAGGGGACGGAGCCACTGCAGAGATGCGAGAGCCATTTTGCATCTTTACACTCGGGACCAGGGCTTAAGTCTTATCCGACTCTTGACAAAGGATTCCTTTCTCCCATCGGGAGCAAGATGTGGACAAGCGAATAAAATCTCAACGTTGGCAAAGTTGGGATTCGAACCAGAGATCCTCAGTGTTGAGAATCGCTTTGATTCTCAGCACTGAGTTTTCACGCACTCTTTTCTTGAAATAAAAAAAAATCGTCCATCATCAGACACTGATTTCTCATCTGAAGCTGATTGTTTTTCCTTCTGCGTTGATCTGATTGCGAAAGAGAAATTTCCCCATCGCCTCGGTTCGTCTTCCTTCCTGTTTCTCTCGCATTGCAGACGTTGCTCCGGGTCAATTTGTTCGGTGCCTGTGCTGCTGCTTCTGCCTTCAAGTTCAAGTTCTGTTCCCAATCCATCAGCTCTCGATTTCCGAATGAAGCGCACGGTCATTTGAATGATGCGTGCCTCCGTTGATCTAATTGCGCGTGAAACAAGACACGGGGAATGAAGACGATGACGCGTCCGCCATTCATCCTTCTTCTGCGGCGACATTTTCTCTTGGAGACCGGAGCTGCGCAGATCCTATTACTTAATGCGCGCGACTTCTAATGAAGAGTGAGAGAGACGAAGTCATCGAGACTCTGATCCCGTTGGAGAAGTTGAAGAGCACGGAGGAGCACTCCCAATGAGCGACGTCATCGGGCTCCGTGTCGACACTAAGCTAATAAGGATGACACAAAAGAATGGAATTATGGGACGCCTTTTCGTTTCATCTCTGCCAACCGATGAAGCTGTGGCTCCGAAGCAGATGAGGGAGACAATTCTTCAAAAAAGGAAAACCAATCTTGGCTCTTTCGTTTGGTCGCCTCAATTCTAAAAAAAATAATACAATCGATGCAAATCGAGGCATTGGAAGATTCAGAGAAAAAAAGAAATTTGCTCCTAAAAGGATATTAGTGGAGCAAATAATAACTCAACGGTTCATATAAAGTAAGCATCGGTTTATGGTAATTGACAGGAATGGTCAACTTTTCCCTTTGACGTTTGGGATCGAAAAAATGAAAATTATCTTACCAAAGAGGCAAAAATGTAATGTTAGCAATTGAATCGCAAAAGCAATCCTTGAAATCTGAAGTTTAGTAGAAAATTTCACAGATGGAAATATTAGGTTTTACAACATCACTTTTTGCTGCTCTCCTCCCCAGCTCCGAGCTCCTAGAGTTGGGTTGTTTTACCTCTGAGCGGCACTTTTTTACACACCATGGGCTAAATGGCCAGGCACATGGACCCCGAAGGCTCAGAGAAGGTTGGGGGAGGGGACCCACTGGAGTAGTTGTTGGGAGACAGATGGTAGCCTCCCGTCAAGGCCATCCAGCGTGTTCTTTAACATGCACAGGGTATGGCTCTCCCGCACACGGAACACGGCTAAACGTCCCATCCGACGGACGGCGGCCTTTCCAAGCCCATCGGTGTCCCCTACTGACCGCGGGGAATTTTGCGGAGATAAATCTCAACGCTGACCCAGCTGGGACTCGAACCTGGGAACTACAGATTACGAGCCTGGCGCGCTACCGACTGAGCCACCCCCGCCCCCCAGCTCCTAGAGCCATTGCGACTTTCTTATTGAGCTCATGCAAATAGTGCCGTGCAGAGGTGAAGTACGGACGATTTGCAATTCACGAATCCTGCTGTTACATCAGCCAGCTGCATATTACTTCCTAACTATTCTTCGGTTGCAAATTCACCAAGGTTTTAGAACCGTGTTTCAGAAAACCACGACATGATGTCAGTTATACATGTTAATGTCAGAAGTTTAAAAAAAAAAAACTGGGATCTCTTATATTGCTCTTTAATTAATATCTTAGATTTTCTAGATGTAATCGTATTAACAGAAACGAATGTCAATGAATATGAAAAATCATTACAATATAAGTAATTTTAACCAATTTTCTTTATATAGTACCGGTAAGAGAGCAAGAGGTATTATTATTTTCTATAGAGAAACCTTGGTAATTGAAAATGTTAGCGAACGTATCTCACCAGCAGAATCTATGCACTTAAGGATTATCAAACATCAAACAATATATAACTTGGTGTCTGTTTATCAATCTCCGGGCACCGATATTAATGAATTTCTTTCTTCTCTGAATAGATGGATGGGGGAGAGCAATAAATTTAAGAATATAATACTCATTGGAGATTTCAATATTGATATTTTTAGTCATAGCAAGAATAGAGTTCAAAAATATCTTAACCCTCTTTCTGAGTTTGGCTTTGTCCCTACAATAAGCGGACTAAAGAAAAGATTTTGGGGAGCTCCACTGCTCACTCGTGCATTGATCACATTAATGTAAAATTAGAAGGAAATTTTAATTATAAATCCTTAATCTCACGAATCAAAGTTGCAGACCACTATTTTATTTCGTTATTACTAAACTCGAATAAATCAGTGTGCGAATATACAGCAGGTGAAGAAAAATATTTGAAATATAATCATAAAAATATTATTAATTCAATAATTAGGACTAATTTTAAAACTGAACAAGTCACCACGTCTGCTGATGAAATGTACAATAGTTATAAAAATAAATACAACATGATTCTGGATGAAAATATCTCAACAAGCCATCACAAATTCCGGAAAAACAGCAAAGAATGGATTACTCCCGAAATTACGAATATGATTGAACAAAGAGATACAGCATGGGTTACTGACAGAAACGACAATGCTAACAAAAAACTTTATTAACAACTACGAAATTCAGCAACCGATTTTATAAGAAAAGAAAAATCTAAATTTTACAAAAAACGCTTCAAATCCATTGCTGGAAATACAAAACAATCATGGGATATGGTTAATACTATATTAGATGGAAAGAAGAAAAAGCCATTAGATAATATATTAATTAATCATATGCCTAAAAAATCTGACTAATTCTCAAATTGCTACGAATTTTAATAATTATTTTGCAGACATGTTTGATAAATTAAGGGAGAACAATCCAATCCAAAATAACAATTATAAGCCGGCGCTTAATATCCCATTGAGCTCATACATTTACATACCACCTATTTCGGACATTCAGTTTAAAAAAATAATTATCTCTTTGGATGAATGCAAATCATGTGGCGTTGATAACATACACGCCAAACATATAAAGGCATGCATGAATCAATTAACAGAATATCTAGCTAAACTAATTAACCTAAATATTACTTCCGTAAATATACGTTCCACTTTAAAAATTGCAATACTGAGAAATATTTATAAAAGTGGTGTTTAAAGTAATTATACGAATTATAGGTCTATTCCTATCTTGTCCACCGTAAACAAAATTTTAGAGAGGTACATCAATGACACTCTCCGTAGCTTTCTCTCAAAACACAACATTATCTCTAATAGGCAATATGGCTTCCAGAAGGGAAAAAGTACTACAATTCTACTGTCTAATTTTGCAGAATGTGTTAATAAAGCCTTGAACTATGGAGAAAAGGTTGCTGCTCTCTTTCTCTGCTTTAGTAAAGCATTCGACACATTGGATCACAATATACTTCTTTCAAAACTTGAAAACTATGGAATTAGAGGGACAGCTCTTATATGGTTCAAAAATTGCCTAAGTAATAGGACTATTATAACCAAAATTGGAAATGCGTTAAGTCATCATCATCATCCTCAAGCAGCCATGGGCTACGGAGGTCCAACCAGACCGTGCAGTTTAATTCTCCAAGCATATCTGTCGTGAGCTTCATCTGCTGCATCCTGCCACTGCACAGCAATTCTAACAAGGTCATGTTTGACATTGTCTGCCCACCGCATCCTAGGTCTCCCCCTCCTTCTGAGGCCTTTAGGCACACTGTTCATAACCCTATTCGCCAATCTATAATTATTCATACGGGCAACATGGCTAAACCAACGGAGTCTCTCTCTGCACAATATGCTGCTTAAAGCAGGTTGTAAACTCCTTTGCCTAACCTCATCATTAGTTACAAAGTTGAACCACCTAATGCCCAAGATACTGCGTAAGCATCTGGAATCAAAAGCATCTAGTTTCCCGTTATCTTGTTTACAAAGTGTCCAAGTTTCACTACCATAACTAACCCTAGAAAGAACCAAACTATTTTACAGTCTAATTTTAGTCTTTAGGTATATACGCCTATTTCTCCACACTCTCCATAGGTTCTTAAAAGTCCCGGCAGCAATCCCTATTCGTCTGTTAATCTCATGCCGCACATCACCATTATCTGTTACATAGCTCCCAAGATAATTAAACTGTGACACCTGCTCAAGACTGCAACCATTCAGATTAACTGAATCACAGCCTGCCTGACCAATTTTCATCACTTTAGTTTTCTCTCTGTTGATAACCAAACCTACTCTACTACCAGTCTCATCAACAGCTCGAATGAAAGAGTTCATCTCATCAACATCATTTGCCAAAAGGGCTAAATCATCAGCATAATCTAAATCAGAAACTTTCGTATCTCCAGCCCATTTAAGGCCAAAATCTTTCCCTTGAAGTGAATTTCGCATAACATAATCAATAACCAAGCTAAAGACAAAAGGAGACAAAATGCACCCTTGTCGAACACCAGAAGTAATGCTAAACCAATTGCTACAAGCCTTGCCAACTCTCACACACGACTCAGTGTTATTATAGAGATCATTCATAATGTTAACTAACTTGTCTGGTATACCATATGATCTCACAATCAACCACAAATTATGACGATCAACAGAGTCGAAAGCCTTTTTGAAATCAACAAAGCTAGCAACCAAAGGTTTCTGAAACTCTAAGCATTTCTCAAGAATCTGCCTAAGTGAAAATATTTGATCCACACAACCCCTACCACTTCTGAATCCACATTGCTCATCACGCAATTGACTGTCAACCAGATTCTTAATTCTATTAAGCACAATCATGGAAAGAACTTTACCTGGAACAGAGAGTAGGCTGATACCCCTATAGTTATCACAAGAACTGCGATCACCTTTTTTGAAAATAGGGATAACAATAGCTCTGGTAAAATCTTTAGGAACCATGCCTTTATCATAAAAGATATTCAGAATTTCAGTCATCCAAGTGGTAACCGAAACATTCCCAGCTCTAAGCATTTCGGTAGTAATTTCATCTACCCCTGGGGATTTATGAAGTTTAAGTTTAGAAATAGCCAAAATAACTTCAGATTGTGTTATAGGGCCAACATTAAAGCCACCAATGCATCTATCATCATTGCAAACAATGGGAGTAGAACTAACTACATTGTTTAGAACATCACTGAAATGCTCAGTCCACCTAGCCATGACAGAATCCTCCCCTTCTATAACCTTACCTTGTTTATCCTTCAATCCTTATATGCCTGTCCGTTTTCTACCACACAAAATATTAATTATCTGGTACAGCTCTTTGCTGTTGTGCTGTCTAACTGCTTCCTCGGCTTTGTCAGCCAAACCATCAAGCCAAAGATTCTTATCAGCAGCTAACTGATCCTTTACAAGTTTATTAAGGTCTCTGTAATGCTTTCTATTAGGACTAGTAGGGTATTGATTAAGGGCATTCCTGCAGTTCTTTCTTTCCGAAACAGGCTCAAGTGCCTTATCACTCAAATAATTCTGCCTATTCTGCTCCTTTTTCCCTAAAAGAGTACTGTTAGTTTCCAAAAAACCCTGTTTAAAACGGCCCCATTCTTCCTCAACTTTAATACCCCCTCAAGCAGCTGCTTGCCACAGAAGTCTGACAGGAGCCTGTCAGTTTATATGCCACAGTAGAAGGTCTGAGAGGATGGCAGGACAGTAGTAAGCAAATCATGACTGTCATAATGACTAAGTAACCTATCATGGTAAGCTTTAGCTATAACTTGGATTTGCAGAGCTTCAGAATTAAAGGTAAAATTATTAACCTAGCACAACACTTTTTAAGTTTAACTTGCAAGACACTTTTAACAAGGTAATGGTCAGATCCAATTTCATCTCCCCTATATGACCTGGTATTCCTAACAGAACTAGCTGCTGTTAATTAATATACAATCAATCATATTCTTATGCAGCCCATCGAGTGAAACCCATGTGTACTTATGTATGTCGCGGTGTTTGTAATATGTGTTAGTTATTCTGAAACCATTGAGTTTACTTACCTGTAGGAGACGTTGCCCATTGCAGCTACCAATACCAAAAGGGCCTATCACACCTCTCAAAGGTCACAGTCAATACCAACTTTGGCATTGAAGTCACCTAGAACAAGGGTAATATCTTCTTTCTTGACAGAATTCGAAATATCCTGAAGTTGTTTTTAAAACCTATCCTTCTCATCCTCATCGGCATCCTCAGTGGGGGCATCACAGCAGATAACATTCAAGTTTTTAATGCTTGTGTGAAATTTTGCTGTAAGAAACCTTTCAGTAATGCACTCATATCCTAGAAGAGCATCACTAGCATGTCTGCTGAGAAGCAGACCCACCCCATGGTGATGCTTTCCATCCTCCCTCCCTGTAAAGAGATATTTAAAGTTATTTTTAAGTATCTCACCTTTACATGTCCATCTGGTCTCTTGCAAGCCTAGAATATCTAGGTTATAGCCCTGGAATTCCTGCTTGAGGACATCAAGAGAATAATCTCTTATAATGTCCTCACGTTCCACGTTCCTGCAGAGAGAAAATGATTAGTAGGATTTTTAAAGAAACACAGTTTATTGAGATAGGTAGGGCCAACAATATCAAACAGCCCCCTGATCGCAGGCATGGGGCAAAACCTGTTCCTCCTCCGCTAAAGGCTGAAGTAACCGATGCTGGTAGGAACTTCAGGCACCGAAAGAAAAGTAAATGTTGGAGTTCCACAAGGATCTATACTAGGACCCTCGTTGTTTCTCTTGTATATTAATGATATATATGACTAAATTTAAAAAGTAAATTATTTCTTTATGTTGATGATACTGTTATTTTAAACAGCAATCGCGACGTGGACGCGGCTATAAGAGAATTACAGTATGACTATAATTGTTTGGTGAGATGGCTGAATATTAATTGAATACATATAAATAACGATAAAACTAAATGGATGTTCTTCGACTCACCAGGTACTTTGAAAACATCAAACCACGTAATTAAGACCCACAATATAAATTGCATATATAAATCTTACCTCCAATTTTTGCTTTGTTGCTGTATATAGGTTATTTTAACAGGTTATGATTTTATGGATTTCTTATTTATTCGCCATCTGACCTAAGTCATTTATACCTGGGTTAATTTTATCCATTGTATATACTGTATATATATACAGGGTGATTCAAAACTTATCATTCAAATTTCGTGGGGTGATAGGGAATACGTCAGGAAACCGATTTTACATAGGAAAGAATGTCCGCAAATGTACGCATGCGTATGTAGAGGGCGCTGTGTGTACCCAACCAGTGTACAGCTCGCCCGACTACTCCCGCTGTCATCAGTGTACGAGCTGACTTACTAGTGATAAGATGAATCGTTTTACGCATCAAGAGCTAGCGGATATGGCAGCTGGCGAAAGCGGCTGCCGAGCTAGGCAAGTTTATGAAGACCGATACCCCAACAGAAGAATACCGCAGCATCAAATGTTTGCACGTGTGCATCGCAATCTGCGCGAACGTGGTTCACTGCGCAGCAACAAGCAGTATACGGGGAGAAGACTGACGCAGACTGTCAACGTCGCAGAACAAGTCCTACAGTCCATCGAAGATAATCCGAATACCAGCACACGAGCTATTGCTCAGCAGCTTGGGGTCTCTCAGTCAGCAGTGTGGCGGATACTGCACGAGGAACGTGTGCATCCTTACCATCTGCAAAGGGTGAAGTTACTGCATCCTGATGATTATCCGAAGCGTGTGGAATTTGCACAATGGTTCATGCAGAAAGGTGCTGTGGACCCCAGTTTTCCAGCTTCTGTCCTTTTTACAGATGAAGCTTCATTCACTCGTGAAGGTGTGTTCAATACACACAATTCACATGTGTGGGCTTACGACAACCCGCATGGTATGAGAAGTCACGCTGCGCAACATCGTTTTGCCATAAATGTGTGGGCTGGAATCATTGGTGACTGTTTGTTGGGACCTTACTTGCTACCGCCCCGATTGGACGGCCGGAAATACCTAATATTTCTCGAGACAGTGTTACCCACTTTTCTGGGCGCTGTTCCTGCGCATATCCGCCGAGATATGTGGTATCAACATGACGGGGCTCCAGCCCATAGCACAATTGTTGCGCGTGATTACCTGAACCGAACATTCGGAGCTCGATGGATCGGTAGAGGTGGACTGATCGCTTGGCCACCCAGGTCACCTGATTTATTGCCCATGGATTTCTTTTTGTGGGGGGCCATGAAAGACCATATGTACGAGACCCCCGTCGACAGTGAAATGGACCTTGTTGCACGAATAGTGGCCGCCGCAGGCATTGTCCATGATATGCCAGGCGTTTTTGAAAATGTTCGGAGGTCAATACAACGGCGCTGTGAATCCTGTGTCCGTGCAAATTGTCGCAATTTTGAGCACCTACTGTGAACCTGTACTTTACCTTGTTGGAATAAAAGTCACATTCGTTACCACTTAACTGTACTGTTTCCTTGTGTTCACTTTACTTGTCCATTTTGTTCATGTAGATGACGTTTGCGGACATACTTTCCTATGTGAAATCGGTTTCCTGACGTATTCCCTACCTCCCCACGAAATTTGAACGATAAGTTTTGAATCACCCTGTATAAATATTTGTTCTTTTTTGTTATATATATTTTGTTGGTTTTGTCTTTCCTTGTTTTACACTTGTTGCTCTTTTTGTATTGTATTTTATCACACTTAGATGTTGCTTTTAACTTTGGTTGTAGGTTTACACGATTTTTATCTCTTATTTACTATTTGTCTTTGTCTGGCGCATTATGGCCTCAGTTGACGATGCGCATTATGGCCTCAGTTGACGATGCGCCAATAAACCTCAAACAACCAAGCATATATAAATCCGAAACTTATAAAAAATATTTGTGATTGTCATAGCATTGAATTGGTGGATAATTTTAAGTACGTTAGGTTTATATTTGGATTCAACCTTTCGATGGAACACTCACGTCTTGAAGCTATGTGAAAGCCTCAGACATCGCGCCGCTAAAATTCACGAATTGTAATTCATAGTCGATACCGACGTTTGCCTTATGGTTTACAAAGCAATTTGAGAATCTTTAATTAGGTATGGAATTACAATATATGGAACCACTGGTAATCACTAACCTAAACAAAAATTGAAAAATTGCAATCATCTGTTGCGAAAAATGTGTATAATTTCTTACAAACTTAGAGATAATCTTTGAAATGCAAGTGAAAGATTTTCTTTCCTAAATATTCTATCAGTCCAAAATCTCCTTAGATATGGCATTATTCTGGACAACTTTTTTAAAAACATATGTAAAGTGCAAATTGCGCATGATAACAATACCTTTAACCAGCTACCAAGAGAAATCATTTATCTAACTAATTTTAGTGAGATTAAGTTAAAGGTTATAAACATAAAATATTTAAAGATTGTCTGTTAATCTGTAATCCTGAGAAAACTTGTATCTATATGACTTTTGTGTTCTTTTTTACTATGTTCACTTATGTATGAAAACTAATGCTCATCAATATTTCCTGCAGATAAGCTATTAGCTTTGCGGGTCGGATGTATAAAATCTCTCTACGTCTGTGTTTTGTGAGATGACGATGATGATGAAGAAATATTATTATATTATTAAGGATCTGAGATTCGATTCGTGTCTTCCTAGAGTTCAGATTCGTTGCTTGCTTCTTCTGAGAAAGGGAAGAAAGAAAGAAGGGCAATTCTCTGGGTCTGCACGAGCAGTGTCATAGAGCTGGGCTCACGACAACCTCGAAACTTTAAAAAACTCTTTCAGAGCCTTGAAGAGGGTTTCACCCAGTTGCCGTTTGCCTTCGGTGAGATCTGAAATGTTTCGAAAAAATCTTCGCTTCATTTGAGATAGAGTCATGATAACGGCATATTTCCCACTCCCAATTGCAGCAGATATCCCATAGCGATATATATATATATGTATATTATATATATATGCAGGGTGAATTATTTAGGCAAGTTTAATTCAGGCAGAGCCTAGGTTCAATGATTAGATTCATTTCCCAAAATGCAAGATTCTAAAATTATTCTCTCTAACTATATGATCAATTCAATTTTAGGTGTATAGAGATGCTTACAATGGTTAGGGAGAACAAAATAATGATTCGGAAGTAACGTGACAAGGGATCCTTGCTGAGCAGAACATCATCCGAAGGGAAGGAAATCTCACAGCCCGCGACGGTGAACGTGCATTTGGGCTGATGTGCTTTTCCAAGGAAGTTGAACGAATCGATGCAAGTTCGTACGATATCGTTTTGACTCTTGAAACTTTTGTAATTTTTGTTTCTGCTTCTGTTGAAAGAATTGAAGAGCAACAAAGGAAGCAAAGTGTTTAGCAAATGACAGACGATGGCAGCCTCGAGGCGATGAAGGTCGTTCGCGTCTGACAAACGAGAGAAAAAGAAGGCGACACAGCTCTCGGGAGAGAATGAAGAGAAAAAGAGGTGACGCCGCTCTCCGAAGAGAATGAAAAGCTGGTCATGAGAAAGAAAGCCGCACTAATTATATCTGTAGTGGTCTGTAGTCATGGCAACCGCTGCCGAAAGCGGTCGAGCAGACGTGTTCTGTATTCGACAAAGAATTGCGGTTTACAGAAAGTCGCGTGTGTTGATGATCGGAGGAGAATGACAGATAGGAGAGACTGGGCACGAGAGTGTCAACAAGCAAGTGCTCACGTTGATCACGTGACGAAGGGGCGAACGTCACGCACCAGGCATCTTGGCAATGCCTTCGCGCTCGAGAGGAGCTCCTTTACGGGGCCAATCTCTTCCTAGTGGGAAGGTATTCCTCCTTCTCTGGATCTATATATCTTTGGATCAGGACTGTGCCGCAGTCGTTTCGGTTGAACTCGCACGATCCTTTGTAAAATTCGGAAGAAACTTTAACTAAAAGTTATTCAAATTTGGTTAAAATGTTATACTCTTTAATAAGGACTGAAAGTAAAATATACATAAGTAATTAATCCTTGTTACACCAAATAAAACAACACCCAGATCTAGTTGGATTCTTTCTCTGGCTGGGAAGATAATCTTTCTGTGTCCAATATATCTCCTTCTCTGGGATTCAGCAAAGAAAGAGATTCACAGAGACCAATGGATTGCAGCAAAGAAAGAGATGCACAGAGACCAATGGACTTCAGCAGAGAAAGAGATGCACAGAGACCAATGGGTTGCAGCAGAGAAAGAGACGCACAGAGACCAATGGACTTCAACAGAGAAAGAGATGCACAGAGACCAATGGATTGCAGCAAAGAAAGGGATGCACAGAGACCAATGGATTGCAGCAGAGAAAGAGACGCACAGAGACAAATGGATTGCAGCAAAGAAAGAGATGCACAGAGACCAATTGATTGCAGCACAGAAAGGGATGCACCGAGACCAATGGATTGCAGCAAAGGAAGAGATGTATAGAGACCAATGGATTGCAGCAGAGAAAGAGACGCACAGAGACCAATGGACTTCAGCAAAGAAAGAGATGCACAGAGACCAATGGATTGCAGCACAAAAATGGATGCACCGAGACCAATGGATTGCAGCAAAGAAAGAGATGCACCGAGACCAATGGGTTGCAGCAAAGAAAGAGATGCATAGAGACCAATGGATTGCAGCAGAGAAAGAGACGCACAGAGACCAATGGACTTCATCAAAGAAAGAGATGCACAGAGACCAATGGATTGCAGCACAAAAATGGATGCACCGAGACCAATGGATTGCAGTAAAGAAAGAGATGCACCGAGACCAATGGATTACAGCAAAGAAAGAGATGCACAGAGACCAATGGACTTCAGCAAAGAAAGAGATGCACAGAGACAAATGGATTGCAGCAAAGAAAGAGATGCTCAGAGACCAATGGATTGCAGCACAGAAAGGGATGCACAGAGCCAATGGATTGCAGCAAAGAAAGAGATGCACAGAGACCAATGGACTTCAGCAAAGAAAGGGATGCACAGAGACCAATGGACTTCAGCAAAGAAAGAGATGCACAGAGACCAATGGATTGCAACAAAGAAAGAGATGCTCAGAGACCAATGGATTGCAGCACAGAAAGGGATGCACAGAGCCAATGGATTGCAGTAAAGAAAGAGATGCACAGAGACCAATGGACTTCAGCAGAGAAAGAGACGCACAGAGACCAATGGATTGCAGCAAAGAAAGAGATGCTCAGAGACCAATGGATTGCAGCACAGAAAGGGATGCACAGAGCCAATGGATTGCAGCACAGAAAGCAATGCACAGAGACAATGGATTGCAGCAAAGAAAGAGATGCACAGAGACCAATGGACTTCAGCAAAGAAAGAGATGCACAGAGACCAATGGATTGCAGCAAAGAAAGAGATGCTCAGAGACCAATGGACTTCAGCACAGAAAGGGATGCACAGAGACAATGGATTGCAGCAAAGAAAGAGATGCACAGAGACCAATGGACTTCAGCAAAGAAAGAGATGCACAGAGACCAATGGACTTCAGCAAAGAAAGAGATGCACAGAGACCAATGGATTGCAACAAAGAAAGAGATGCTCAGAGACCAATGGACTTCAGCAGAGAAAGAGACGCACAGAGACCAATGGATTGCAGCAAAGAAAGAGATGCTCAGAGACCAATGGATTGCAGCACAGAAAGGGATGCACAGAGCCAATGGATTGCAGCACAGAAAGCAATGCACAGAGACAATGGATTGCAGCAAAGAAAGAGATGCACAGAGACCAATGGACTTCAGCAAAGAAAGAGATGCACAGAGACCAATGGATTGCAGCAAAGAAAGAGATGCTCAGAGACCAATGGACTTCAGCACAGAAAGCAATGCACAGAGACAATGGATTGCAGCAAAGAAAGAGATGCACAGAGACCAATGGACTTCAGCAAAGAAAGAGATGCACAGAGACCAATGGATTGCAACAAAGAAAGAGATGCTCAGAGACCAATGGATTGCAGCACAGAAAGGGATGCACAGAGCCAATGGATTGCAGCAAAGAAAGAGATGCACAGAGACCAATGGACTTCAACAGAGAAAGAGATGCACAGAGACCAATGGACTTCAGCAGAGAAAGAGATGCACAGAGACCAATGGATTGCAACAAAGAAAGAGATGCTCAGAGACCAATGGATTGCAGCACAGAAAGCAATGCACAGAGACAATGGATTGCAGCAAAGAAAGAGATGCACAGAGACCAATGGATTGCAACAAAGAAAGAGATGCTCAGAGACCAATGGATTGCAGCACAGAAAGAGATGCACAGAGACAATGGATTGCAGCAAAGAAAGAGATGCACAGAGACCAATGGACTTCAGCAGAGAAAGAGATGCACAGAGACCAATGGATTGCAGCAAAGAAAGAGATGCTCAGAGACCAATGGATTGCAGCAGAGAAAGCAATGCACAGAGACAATGGATTGCAGCAAAGAAAGAGATGCACAGAGACAATGGATTGCAGCAAAGAAAGTGATGCTCAGAGACCAATGGATTGCAGCACAGAAAGGGATGCACAGAGACAATGGATTGCAGCAAAGAAAGAGATGCACAGAGACCAATGGACTTCAGCAGAGAAAGAGATGCACAGAGACCAATGGATTGCAACAAAGATTGCTTTCATACTTTCAGATCGATAACGTAAAACGAAAGGTGAAAATTTCGTAAAAAATTTGGACAGAATTCTTTAATCGCATTGAATGGTTCTATAATCTTTTGAATCATCGGAATTTCCTGTAATCGGATGTGTTGCATTGGCTGACGAGCCATTTCATTTTCTTGTGACAGATTCAGAAAAGAAAAAGCGAGGCAAGGCTCACACCCACTGTCCTTAGCTGTAGGAAGGGAAAAAATGCTAAATTTTTGTTGTAAAAAGTTTCCCGTTTTTTTTGGTTATCGCAATAGTTTAAAATAATACTTAATTAAAGAGTACCATTTCCATTTCCCTAAGCCTGTCATTCTAGTACTCTCAAATTCCGTTTCATGACTTAGGAAATATTTCACTTCTTAAATTGGGTTACATTCCTCTCACATAGTGTGTTATTCGTAAGCTGAAATTTAGCATTGATGGCTACTCTGGGGTGTGCAGACTGCAGCCTTCTGATCACAACTTCATATATCATGGGAATAGGTTCCGAAGAATGGAAACAAAGATTTCCATTAATATGAAAACGAAATCAGTTTTTTTTTATTGTATGTGTGTGCGCTGTAGAAAAACTATTATTTCAGTCACCATGGAAAGTTTAAACAAATCTTTATTTTAATTAAAATAGTTTTGGTCAGATATATCTATAATTAGGAATCCTGATTTGGCAAGTGATTGAGCTCTGCGCTGAAGTCAGTTCTCTGATGAACTGGGATCCACGGATAAAGAGATTATTTCATTATCATTAGCAAGTTGGCTATTGAGAAAAGTGATCTCCTATTTTAGCATTTCCGAAGATTCAGTAATTAAATATTACATTATTGCTTGTTTATTAACCAAGGCTCAGTTTAACAGCTTCCAATTCTGTTAAAATGCTAAAATCTGCATTATTAATGGTTTCGATAAGTTCGGTATTATTATTAGGAATGTAATACGCAGCAACAGTGTTATCTAAGTGGATTTCAGGTGATCTGTATAATCCAATTGTTATTTCGGATATTTGAGTGTAATTTTCAGCAAGCATTCTGTTTCATTCATAGCAGCTGCAATTTTGATTAAGACTAGAAATTTTAAGGAACTTTTGGAAAATTAATATTCCAGTATGGAATACTTGAAATATTATTCAATTTTTTCTAATTTATGCTCAAAATGGTAATCGTTTAAAGATATTGATTTTATGATCATGGCATTGAGAATTCTGACTGAATTCGGCAAGGTCAGGTCGAGCAGAAGCCACTTCTTGAGTAATTCTGAACGCCTTTTGTTATCAGAAGATTTAATGTCTCTCAGCCAAGAGAAAGTTTCTGAAGATTAATCTCGATCTCACTGATGCTTCGTACTCTTAACAAATGACTTCATGAGGCTCCCCCATCAACTGTGACAAGGGGAGAGGCGCGCGCGCGGGGGAGGGGGAGAATTCTGAAAGAATGGCACTCTAAATTAACATTGGGAAACATCTCTCTTGCCTGAGATGCTCGATTAAGAAAAAGAGAAACATTTTGCACTTGAACATCGATTTTTGTTTTACTTCGCCATGCGGAGCGGGGGTGGCTCAGTCGGTAGCGCGCCAGGCTCGTAATCTGCAGTTCCCAGGTTCGAGTCCCAGCTGGGTCAGCGTTGAGATTTATCTCCGCAAAATTCCGCGCTCTGCCCACGGTCAGTAGGGGACACCGATGGGCTTGGAAAGGTCGCCGTCCGTCGGATGGAACGTTAAGCCGTGGCCCCGTGTGTGTGAGAGCCATACCCTGTGCACGTTAAAGAACACGCTGGATGGCCTTGACGGGAGGCTACCATCTGTCTCCCAACAGCTGTTCCAGTGGGTCCCCTCCCCCAACCTTCTCTGAGCCTTCGGGGTCCATGTGACCTGGCCATTTAGCCCATGGTGTGCAAAAAAGTGCCGCCGCTCAGAGGTAAAACAACCCAACTTCGCCATGCTTAAAAAAAAAACAATCGGTGCAAAGGTTAGCAAAATATTTGCTATTTTTCCGATTAAGCATAATAATTTGAAAACAAAAATTGCTCTGATAACTTGCATAGCGTATTTTAAAGTGAGAATAATTTGAATGTAGCATCCGAGTGAAAAAATTCCGTGTAAGGTAACAGGTTGCAAAAGTATTAAACAGAAGAGTATTTTTCGAACGCTCTAATTGATAACACTTTTTCTCTCCGTTGAAAGATGGAAAATCCTAGAAACTCTTTTCAGCTCGTGCCTATCTGTCGTGCAAACTCATTGCACACGAGGCCACGACGTCAGCGGAATTTCGGTGTGGACAATGTGTTTCATCAGCATCAGAGCAAAGTTACCAAGGAGGGTGTTAAAGCCTATTGCTCTTCCTCCCTTCCCAAAGAAGATTTATTTTCGGATACACGAGTCGCTCTCTCCATTTCGGCTTCTCTTTCGAAAGTGGGAGCACAGTTAAGGAAAGATCTGAAGGAAGTCTCGCTCTTCGCGTGCTCGCCACGAGATTACTATTTGGTTCCGCAGAAGCGGAGGTAGACGAAGGACGAACTCCGAGATAAACTTATTAATTGATTTCCTGTTGGCAAGTGAAAAATCTGCGACAAATGCAAATTAAGCAGAAGTCTTTAACATTCAAGAACAAGAACTGATCTCGCTGGAAGCCGACAGTTCAGCCAATTAATTAACAAACTCGGTGATGATATCTCTGTTTCTGCACTCGGCGAAAGAACGAGCTTCCCCAGAAGTTCGGCTCGCTCCTCTCGCATCAGCGTGCAGATGCCCATTTATCACGGCAGCAGCAGCATTATCATCGCAACTTTCGAAAGTTGCTGGAGCCAGGCACCATCCTTCGGGCCCCCTTTTGCAACTCTCCTATTTAGATTCCATTTCGCGATTGAGCAGATGGAAGAGGAGCACGCGATGAGGAGGGGATGAAGAGGAAAGCGGGATGGCAGAGGCTGATTAAAAGTCGCTCATTACGATTCTCGAGATGCTTCTCACCATCGGCCACGTGAGGCAGAATTCTTCTGCAGACGCATTAGGAGCACAGAATTGCTTCTTGAGAACAGAAGGAGATAATCAGAAGAGGACAGGCGAAGGAATAGCCTCTTTATCAAGCTTCGCAGATCAGTTAAATGCTTAGGATGCGCCCAAGAGCACTCCATAAATTAATTCCTAAAGGATATTTATAACAGAGAATAGCTTCATTATTCCTATTTGTCACGAAGAGCTTTGCAAACTGCTTCAACTTCGGAAGTAGAAATATTTCTGAAGCGATGGCAATTCATTTCTCTTTCTGACTTAGATGCGATTTTCCTACATCTTATAAATCCAATTTTAGTTTTGAGAGGAAATCACCATTTTCCATAGAAACGACATCTTCTCACATTCATTTCATTCACAAAACGGTCTGGATGCACTTCCGTAGCCCCATGGTTGCTACGGAATTATGTCTGCATAAGCAGCTGCTCGAGGGGATTTTTTTAATATTCAATATCTGACTTCCAATGATTTTTCCTCTTCAAAGGCTACTGCGCCGTTCATCTTCTGAGAAACTATTCCATTGATCTCTACTCATCTTAATCGCTATCGAATGCGTTCACCTAGTTAGATGTTGCTAGGTGACATGCATTATAAATAAAATGTATTTATATGTATCCTAGCAACATCTGGTATCTAGCCAGGTTGGTATGTCACCTAGCAACATCTGACAGGAAAGGCATCTCCTCTCAGATTAAGGCTAAAAATAGATCAAATAACTTTAAATCAATAAATATTGGAGATAAATAAGAAATCTCGTAACGAATTGAATTTTTAAATTCGCAGAGGAAAAAAACCTTTTAAACGAGATTTTTTAATCTATATTTTCCGAAGAAATTTTAATGATTCAATTTATCACCCTTTTCACTTTTTCTATTTCGTCACTCGTTTCAATTTAAACAAAATTGTAATTTTGAAGTTCTCATTTTCTTTCGTTTCTAATTGGGCATTTCATCCGAGTTTAGGGCATCATTTCTGGTGCCTCAGATTATTTCTTTTTACGATAAACCGAAACCTAAAAAATGAAGACGATTCTTGCAAAATGAAAACTTATGACGAGAAAAATAAATTAATTTCTCATAAAATAATTTCCTTATTTTCCTTTATTCTAAAAAGTGAAAAATAGCGCCACATTTCCAAATATTAAACTATTATTTCAGTTCCTATTAATTTCGAAGAAACGGAGCCAACAAATTTTTATTTTTGATGGGCAAAAGAAATCCATTTAAGCTCCCTAAATTTCTGTCAAGTTAATATGATTTGAATAAATGATAAGGAATATTTTAAGGAAAGGTATTTATTACTGAGTTGTAGTTGGTTTAAAGGTATAGAAATACATTATTATAAATTAGTTAAACACATTGTTATAAATACATTTAGCAGATTTAGTGAATATTCTCCATAATCCATGTTCTCAGAGCGACACAATTTTTTCTCGGTAATAACGTTGTGTCAATTTACAATTTCCATGGACCGAAGTCTCAAAGACTTTATGTTGTGTCAGTGAAAAGTCTGATTTCAGCTGAACAAGGTGAAATCTTGTGCAGCGAAGTCGCGACGAATGCTCTCTTGCAGCGAAATCGCGACAATTTCAAATTGCGAAACTGGAAAAGAGAGTTTGAAATTTCTTAGAGTAGGTCCCAGCTTTCTCTTAACCCTTGGGGTCCATATCACTTGGCCGTTTAGCCCATTGTGGGCAAAACAAATGGCTGTTAGAGGTAAAACATCCCACTCTAATTCTAAGTAGTTTTAAATTATAAAAAATTTTCGTTCAAATAATCTCGAACAGTATTGCCCGGAATTTAGATTCAGTTTAGGTAAATAAATTGCTGAACCGAATTTTGAGTTTTCCTCAGAATAGTAAATGAAAAAGTCTCGATAATTTTTTTCTTTATATATTTCAGTTCATCTACGTAAGTTTTGAAGATTTTTGTGAGTTAAAAGAAGTAAAAAACTGAAATAATATTCAAAGAATACAAGAGAAAAATGAAGAAACGTGAATTAAAATCAGTTTGAGGAAGGCGAAGGGAGTGTCTTCTGAACCATAAATCTTCCATTACAATCAAATACTTTCCCAATGACTGACTGTATGGTATAATGTTTAAAGCCACTAATAGAGGATGATTGCTCAGCGGTCACAGCACCTGACTTGTTATCAGGGGGTCGTGGGTTCAGATTCCACCCGGTTTAATGACAATTCTTCCTCTATATTTATCGAACGGAGTATGCATTGCAAAGGGCAATGAAGGCTGCAGTCTGCTGGTGAAAGCCACAGACCAAATTGATGGAAAGGTAGTTTCAATTTCTGCAAAGCCCTTGCAGTGAAGTGCATCGCTGCGATTGAGTACTGGACAGGTACTAATGGAGATTAACTTTCAGGAAGGGAGGCGATGCAGAGTGAGCGGTTGGCACAACAGCGGGAGGCAGTCTGTTCCCTGTAGGACCAAGGGGGACGGCAACCCCACAAGAGTGGGATTCAAGTCACTAAAGAAGAAAACAGTGTTATTGACTATAACATTAAGATTTTATCTAGCAGTCATTTTATGTGATGCAATGGCGCTTACAATAGAGACAGTCGGTCATAAGAGAGATTTTATTTCAACATTTAGTCAAGTGTGAAAAAGAACCCCACCTTTCTGATATTTTTTTAATCATTTATTTATTGAGACAAATTCTAATAAATCGTTCCTTATTTACAGATGTCCCGCAAAGCTAACAGTTTATCTGCAGGAGAGAATAATACATTGACATAAAACATAATACCAATATTTCTTCCTTAATCTGCTAATCTTAATATATTTATATCGCATTGCATTTACTATGTGCTATCTTACTATTTCAGTTGAGAATTTCGACATTCAGTAATATGCTCTCTTTACAATTTTTTTTTACCTTTTTTCGTTTAGAATATTTCAAAATAACAATCGATTTTTATGTTTACATTCAGCACCACATAATTTGTCAGCAGGTGTTAATATTGATTTTCTATTTTTTTAATTAAAATTTATTTAATTCGTGTTTTATTTCTCTGAAAGAATTTACGGCTCGCAGTTGCCTTGGTAATTGATTGAAAATGTATGAATTTTGTAGCTGTTTATGCACTTCCCATAGTTGTTTGTAAAATACTTTAGTTTCAAATGATTTTTTTTCTTTAAATATTGTGCTTTTATCATGCTGGACTTTACTTTTACGTATGTTGCCGAAATAATTACGTATAACTATGTTATATTTATATTGGCTCTGGTAAGGTAAAATATCGAAGTAAATAAATCTATCTTGGGCTGTAATTAGTTGTGTGCGCTCTTTAATTGGTATAATATTTTTAGCTATTGAGGATTGAATACGTTCTATTTTTCTAATATTTGTTAAGTTGGTTGTGCCATGTATCGTTATGGCATAATTTAAGAGGGACTCAGATTGCTTTATAAAATATAATACATGTGTTGGTATCCATAATATATCGTAATTTATTTAATTTCAAAGCACAAAGACTTGATGTGCTGCAGATTTTCTCAGTATGAAAGTTCCATCTGAGGGCACTGTCGAGATGTCATCCTAGATATTTTATTGTATGTACAGTCGCTCAAAAAAGTATTCGAACACTATAATTGATTTCAAAATTCAGAAAAAATATCTGGCAATGATTTTTAAAAAAAATTAGTGATCTGGCAACTTTCGTGTCATGTGACACAAAGGTTGCCAGATCATTAATTTCTAAAAAATCGTTGCCAGATATTTTTCTGAATTCTGTAATCAACCATACTGTTTGGATACTTTTTTGAGCGACTGTACTCTGTCAACTGTTATGCAGCCACAGTTATCTAGCTCAGAAATGGTTCTTTTTTTGTGCAGTTTCATTTGTGCGTTTTAATAATTAAGTTATTGTTAATTTTGAAACCAGATGAATCATCCATTTGGTTTTATTGCTATTTAGATACAGTTTGAGTTTAACTATCGTTTAATGATATTATAGTCTTTTTGTATATGTTTAACCTCATCTTCTTCCAATTTGCTTTTATTAATAATAAAAAAAATATCCCCTCAAGCAGCTGCTTGCCTCAGAAGTCTGACAGGAGCCTGTCCATCGGCATATAGATATTTAGTTTCAATTTTGTTAAGCCATTTATGTAAATCAGAAATAAAAGCGGGCCTAAAATAGATCCTTGAGGAACACCGAATTTAACTTAACACTTTTCACTGTAGGTGTTGTTAATTTTAGTTACCGTAAATCTATTTGATAAGTAGCTTTGAAACTAGTGTAATGCAGTTCCTCTAATTCCATACTTTTCTAATTTCTGTAGAAGAATGTCATGATCCAAAGTGTCAAAGGCTTTCTGTAAGTCTCAAAACACCGCAACCGCCCTCTCACCTCTATTTAGTGCCATGTAAGCTAAATCAGTAAATTTCGTTAGTAAGTTCACGGTACTTTTCCCCTTTTGCAACCCATATTGATTTTCACTGAGAATGTTATGTTTACTAAGAAATTTATATAAAATATTGTAAACATATTTTTGCAATATTTTATGTATAGAAGGTGAAATAGCAATGGGCCTGTAATTAGTTACAATTGGCTTTGTTCCTCCTTTGAATATTGGTCGCAGAATTGCCGTTTAATTGGAACCTGCGAATCTCCTGGTTATCCGTCAGTTGCTTTGTGCTTATGGAAATGTGTTTATGGAAATGTTTTATGAATATCTTTTTGACCTTTTCGTGTGCTGCTTTGCATTTATATAATATGACCTTCTATAAGTAATAATTTTAAATTATCCTCTTTCTTTGTTCCACTGTTACTCGATCATTGATCTGTTGTGAACACATTTAATAAACAAAAATTAATTAAATGGGGTGGGGCAATTTACACGTGATTAAGTAAGGCAACTAAATGATGGGAGTTCAGTTGGAAGGGGCGCAATTTAAACAGATTGTGAACTGAGTATTTCAAATAACCAAATGAGTAATTATTATGAAGTATCGATGTCTTTATCAACCATTTGAATTTAGGCAACCATTTGAAATGAGGCAATCGAATAACAGCCGTAGTAACACATAACCCTACTTAGCAAGTGTCACTTAACTCATTATCATTTCAAGAGGCAAAAGCAACTCCTTGTCACTTCGAGTGGTAAAGCAACTATTTGTCACCTCGAATGGTAAAGCAACTCCTTGTCGCTTCGAGTGGTAAAGCAACTCCTTGTCGCTTCGAGTGGTAAAGCAACTATTTGTCGCCTCGAATGGTAAAGCAACTCCTTGTCGCTTCGAGTGGTAAAGCAACTCCTTGTTGCTTTGAGTGGTAAAGCAATTCCTTATCGCTTCGAGTGGTAAAGCAACTCCTTGTCGCTTCGAGTGGTAAAGCAACTCCTTGTCGCTTCGAGTGGTAAAGCAACTCCTTGTCGCTTCGAGTGGTAAAGCAACTCCTTGTCGCTTCGAGTGGTAAAGCAACTCCTTGTCGCTTCGAGTGGTAAAGCAACTCCTTGTCGCCTCGAGTGGTAAAGCAACTCCTTGTCGCCTCGAGTGGTAAAGCAACTCCTTGTCGCCTCGAGTGGTAAAGCAACTCCTTGTCGCCTCGAGTGGTAAAGCAACTCCTTGTCGCCTCGAGTGGTAAAGCAACTCCCATTCGCTTCGAGTGGTAAAGCAACTCATTGTCGCCTCGAGTGGTAAAGCAACTCCTTGTCGCTTCGAGTGGTAAAGCAACTCCTTTTCGCTTCGAGTGGTAAAGCAACTCCTTTTCGCTTCGAGTGGTAAAGCAACTCCTTGTCGCTTCGAGTGGTAAAGCAACTCCTTGTCGCTTCGAGTGGAAAAGCAACTCCTTGTCGCTTCGAATGGTAAAGCAACTCTTTGTCGCTTCGAGTGGTAAAGCAACTCTTTGTCGCTTCGAGTGGTAAAGCAATTCCTTGTCGCTTCGAGTGGTAAAGCAACTCCTTATCGCTTCGAGTGGTAAAGCAATTCCTTCGCTTCGAGTGGTAAAGCAACTCCTTGTCGCCTCGAGTGGTAAAGCAACTCCTTGTCGCTTCGAGTGGTAAAGCAACTCCTTGTCGCCTCGAGTGGTAAAGCAACTCCTTGTCGCCTCAAGTGGTAAAGCAACTCCCATTCGCTTCGAGTGGTAAAGCAACTCCCATTCGCTTCGAGTGGTAAAGCAACTCCTTGTCGCCTCGAGTGGTAAAGCAACTCCTTGTCGCTTCGAGTGGTAAAGCAACTCCTTTTCGCTTCGAGTGGTAAAGCAACTCCCTGTCGCTTCGAGTGGAAAAGCAACTCCTTGTCGCTTCGAATGGTAAAGCAACTCTTTGTCGCTTCGAGTGGTAAAGCAACTCTTTGTCGCTTCGAGTGGTAAAGCAATTCCTTGTCGCCTCGAGTGGTAAAGCAACTCCTTGCCGCCTCGAGTGGTAAAGCAACTCCTTGTCGCTTCGAGTGGTAAAGCAACTCCTTGTCGCCTCAAGTGGTAAAGCAACTCCTTCGCTTCGAGTGGTAAAGCAACTCCTTCGCTTCGAGTGGTAAAGCAACTCCTTGTCGCCTCAAGTGGTAAAGCAACTCCTTCGCTTCGAGTGGTAAAGCAACTCCTTGTAGTCTCGAGTGGTAAAGCAACTCCTTGTTGCTTCGAGTGGTAAAGCAACTCCTTGCCGTCTCGAGTGGTAAAGCAACTCCTTGTCGCTTCGAGTGGAAAAGCAACTCCTTTTCGCTTCGAGTGGTAAAGCAACTCCTTTTCGCTTCGAGTGGTAAAGCAACTCCTTGTCGCTTCGAGTGGTAAAGCAACTCCTTGTCGCTTCGAGTGGAAAAGTAATTCCTTGTCGCTTCGAGTGGTAAAGCAACTCCTTGTTCCTTCCAGTGGTAAAGTAAGTGAAGCGTAACTGGATCCCATATTATAACGAGGTAGAAAGATTGGTGCGCTTTTATCAGATTTGTCTAATTATTGAAACTCAATATCTCTTAATGGCTAACGTTAATGCGAGTCCCGTCGAAAAATGATTTCTGCCCATACCTCGTAGACAAATAATTCTGTGAAAAACATGTAAACTTAACAAAATTCGAAAGAAAAAAAAGTATTTGTCAGTAGATGGTATTTTTCCTGGTACTTTTAGTTTAATCGATAAAAACCTCTCTAAATAAAAAAACTCTGGCTATGAATAGGAAAACAACATCGTCCGGTTTCTAAACTCCGCTAAACTACTACAATGGAATTTTGAATGCCAATCGTACGGGATAGAAGGACTAACTGATTGTGGGGTTCTTGGGGGGGGGGGGGGGGGCTGAGCGGTATCGGGTTGGCAACGGTGCAAATCATCTTTGTGTGAATCCAGGAAGTAAGAATGCTTTAAGCTCTCTTTCTTGAAAACTTCACTCCTTCAGATGCTTTCATCGAGGAGCAAAAAAACTGAAAAGGAAATTGTTTTGCAGTTGAACCACAACTCTTAAATTGAGGAATTTCGTGTGGTGAGTGAGATCTGCCGAGTAGAAATGCAACCGCGAAAGGTCATCGAAGGTCAGTCCGTCCTTTCTAAACTTGAGGTGGTGTCAGACCGAGTGTGTTGAGTGGGGTTGCTATGGAAACGGCGAATGTATGAGTTAACAACGCGTGTCGAAGCAGAACGCGTTAAGCAGAGAACGTGCCTCTCGCGGAGGCAACAGACGAGTGCACACACCTCGCATTCGTATGCATCCTCACCCGAGTGGGCTCTTGCCTGTAACTAAGAGAGCGCCTGCTCTTGTGATTATGGGCACAAGAGCTCGGCTGCTTTGCATACAAGTCGTTTTGCCGTCTCGATGCCAACCCGCACAACCCATCGTTGAACTGAAATCTCCAGGAAGATGCCTCTTTGGTAGAAATCGGAGGTTTTGTTCTGATTTTTGTTTCACTAGAACCAGACGCTTCAAAGCAGGAGGGTTGGGGGTGGCTCAGTGGGTAGCGCGCCAGGCTCGTAATCTGTAGTTCCCAGGTTCGAGTCCCAGTTGGGTCAAAGTTGAGATTTATCTCCTCAAAATTCCTCGCCCTACCCATGGTCAGTAGGGAACACCAATGGGTTTGAAAAGGCCGCCGTCCGTCGGATGGGACGTTAAGCCGTGGCTCTGCTGGAGAGAGAGCCATATCCTGTGTACGTTAAAGAACACGCTACAAGGCCTTGACGGGAGGCTACCATCTCTCTCCCGACAGCTGTTCCTGTGAGTCTCCTCCCCTAACCTTCTCTCATCCTTCGGTGTCCTTGTGACCTCGCCATTTAGACCATGGTGTTCAAAAAACTGCAGCTCAGAGGTAAAACAACCCAACCCTTCAAAGCAGGCATTCTTTTCTAGCGCTTCAGGTGCAAGTCTGACTCTGCGATGGGAAATTCAGGGAAGTACTTAAACAATCTTTAGCCCCTTTTTCGACTTAGTATTATGAACGATTAATACGTAGGATCTTTCCATATATATATATATGAAATGAAAATCTTACTATGCAGCTGTTTTTTGAAGCACGATACTTTTTTTTTGTAGAAATCACCGAATCAACCGATTTGTTTCTTCTACACTATAAACTCTTTTTGCCATATCTATCGTTTCTATCTTAAGATGCGTAACATTCAAAAGGTGTTTTACGTACTTGTAAGTAATCTGTTAAAACTCAGTTGGGCAAAAAAAATCTTTTTAGAGACTCAAGTGTGGTAATGTCCATATTCCTTATGAACTTCGTCAAAACCACCACCATCATCATCAACATCCTCAAGCAGCCATGAGCTACGGAGGTCCAACCAGACCGTGCAATTTAGTTCTCCAAGCAAGTCTATCCTGAGCTACATCTACTGCATCTGGCCACTGCACACCAATTCTAACAAGGTCCTGTTTGACATTGTCTGCCCACCGCATCCTAGGTCTCCCCTTCTTTCTGAGGCCTTTAGGCACACTGTTCATAACCCTATTCGCCAATCTATAATTATCAATACGGGCAACATGGCCAAACCAACGGAGTCTTTCTCTGCACAATATGCTGCTTTAAGGAGGTTGCAGACTCCTTTGCCTAACCTCATCATTAGTTACAAAGTTGAACCACCTAATGCCCAAGATACTGCATAAACATCTAGAATCAAAAGCATCTAGTTTCCTGTTATCTTGTTTACAAAGTGTTCAAGTTTCAATGCCAAAACTAACCCTAGAAAGAACCAAACTATTATACAGTCCAATTTTTGTCTTTAGGTGTATACGCCTATTTCTCCACACTCTCCATAGGTTCTTAAAAGTCGCGGCAGCAATCCCTATTCGTCTGTTAATCTCATGCTGCATATCACCAGTATCTGTTACATAGCTCCCAAGGTAATTAAACTGTGACACCTGCTCAAGACTGCAACCATTCAGATTAACTGAATTACAGCCGCCTGACCAATTTTCATCACTTTAGTTTTCTCTCTGTTGATAACCACACCTACTCTACTACCAGTCTCATCAACAACTCGAATGAAAGGGTTCATCTCATCAACATCATTTGCCAAAAGGGCTAAATCATCAGCATAATCTAAATCAGAAATTTTCGTATCTCCAGCCCATTTTAGGCCAAAATCTTTTCCTTGAAGTGAATTTCGCATAACATAATAACCAAACTAAAGAGAAAAGGAGACAAAATGCACCCTTGTCGAACACCAGAAGTAATACTAAACCAATTGCTACAAGACTTACTAATTCTCACACACGACTCAGTGTTATTATAGAGAGCTTTTATTATGTTAACTAACTTGTCTGGTATACCATATGATATCACAATCAACCACAAATTATGACGATCAATAGAGTCGAAAGCCTTTTAAAATCAACAAAGCTAGCAACCAAAGGTTTCTGAAACTCTAAACATTTCTCAAGAATCTGCCTGAGTGAAAATATCTGATCCACACATCCCCTACCACTTCTGAATCCACATTGCTCTTCACGCAATTGACTGTCAACCAGATTCTTAATTCTATTAAGCACAATCATGGAAAGAACTTTACCTGGAACAGAGAGTAGGCTGATACCCCTATAGTTATCACAAGAACTGCGATCACTTTTTTTGAAAATAGGGATAGTAATAACTCTGGTAAAATCTTTAGGAACCATGCCTTTATCATAAAAGACATTCAAAATTTCAGTCATCCAAGTGATAACCGAAACATTCCCAGCTCTAAGCATTTCGGTAGTAATTTCACCTACCCCTGGGAATTTATGAAGTTTAAGTGTAGAAACAGCCAAAACAACTTCAGATTGTGTTATAGGGCCAACATTAAAGCCACCAACGCATCTATCATCTTTGCAAACAATGGGAGTAGAACTAACCACATTGTTTAGAACATCACTGAAATTCTCAGCCCACCTAGCCATGACAGAATCCTCCCCTTCTATAATCTTACCTTACTTATCCTTAATCCCTGTATGCCTGTCCGTTTTCTACCACATAAAACATTAACTATCTGGTACAGCTCTCTGCTGTTGTGCTGCCTAACTGCTTCCTCGGCTTTGTCAGGCAAGCCATCAAGCCAAAGATTCTTATCAGCAGCTAACTGATTTTTTTTACACGTTTATTAAGTTCTCTGTAATGTTTTCTATTAGGACTAGTAGGGTATTGATTAAGGACATTCCTGCAGTTCTTTCTTTCTGAAATAAGCTCAAGTGCCTTATCACTCAAATAATTCTGCCTCTTCTGCTCCTTTTTCCCTAAAAGAGTACTGTTAGTTTCCAAAAAAGCCTGTTTAAAATGATCCCATTCTTCCTCAACTTCAGTAGTAAGCATACCATGACTGTCATAATGACTAAGTAGCCTATTATGGTAAGCTTTAGCTGTAACTTGGTTTTGCAGAGCTTCAGAATTAAAGGTAAAATTATTAACCTAGCACAACACTTTTTAAGTTTAAGTTGCAAGACACTTTTAACAAGGTAATGGTCAGATCCAATTTCAGCTCCCCTATATGACCTGGTATTCCTAACAGAACTAGCCCTCTACAGAACTAGCCCTAACAGAACTAGCCCCATATGTACTTATGTATGTCGCGGTGTTTGTAATAAGTGTTAGTTATTCTGAAACCATTGAGATTACTTACCTGTAGGAGACTTTGCCCATTGCCATTGTAGTTACCAATACCAAAAGGACCTATCACCCCTTCCCAAAGGTAAGAGTCAGTACCAACTTTGGCATTAAAGTCACCAAGAACAAGGGTAATATCTCCTTTCTTGACAGAATTCAAAATGTCCTGAAGTTGCCCGTAATACCTATCCTTCTCATCCTCATCAGCATCCTCAGTGGGGGCGTAACAGCAGATAATATTCAAGTCTTTAACGCTAGTAGGAGGATAATGGGGGATCTAACTCAGAGGCGGGTGAATGTTAATCCTATGTGGTCCGCCTCCCTGTGTTCTAAAGTGAAGACGGGTCTTTTTTTTGTCACCCATACATGTCACCAATACATATTTCTCCTCAATAATTTTCATAATTTCAAATAATTTTTTTTAAAGTAGATATTTTTTTCTTTTTATCGTTTTTCTTTTAATTGATTTTTTTTTTCATTTTTAATCAATAGCATTTTTTTCTATTTTCTGCGGGACAGTCTTTTAAATCAGTTTCTGCAGGATAGTCCTTCTCCAAGTATAAATACAACATCCATCAGTCAGAATCCTCATTCTGTTGTCAGGCGTTGACAGTGATAGTTCTCTGCTGCTGCGTCTCCGTGATTTTTTCAACTGTTAGAAGCCAATAGTGATAGTTCTCCACGTCCTCGTGTAGTATAAATCAGTTATTTTACAAGTCACTGCTACATAATGTATCAATGTGATATATGTGAGAAGGCTTTCCGTCATCAGACCCATCTCATTCGTCATAAGAGAAATCATGATGGAAATAGCCTGTTTAAGTGCTCTCAATGCGAATCGACATTCTCAAGGAGAGATGACGTCCGACGTCACGAGTTAACCCATATCTCCAGGAAACCCTACAAATGCGAAGAATGTGCAATGGAATTTCGAAGATAAGACAATCTTTTACGACATCAAAGAAAAAATAAAATAAATAAATATCCCCTCAAGCAGCTGCTTGCCACAGAGGTCTGACAGGAGCCTGTCAGTTTATATGCCACAGTAGAAAGTCTGAGAGGATGGCAGGACCTCAGCAGAAAAACGACACAAACAGCCATGCCTTACCCGGGGCTCGAACCCAGGTCCCATAGATCAGTAGCCAAGCGCGCTAACCACGCCCCACAATAATAAGCGAAACCGTTCTGAAGATGAAAGGATTCCCCCCCCCCCCAAAAAAAAAAAAACAGACCCTGAAGACCCCTGTCAGTTTACAGAAGAAATGAAAAGGACCCTGTCAACACATAAGCTGGTGGCAACAGATGAAACATCTGTTGACCTCACCTTTTTCCTTGAATCCTCACGGGAGTCACTCATAACATATCTGAAAGAAGAATTGATCTCGAAAGGTAGCATTAAATGGTACCTTGTCGTACAAGTGCGCTTAAGGCGAAAAGTTTCCCTTACTACTTTCGAACATTGCACACCATTTTTCCGAAGAAACTGTGTCACAAGTGTTCCTACATCATCCCTAAACAAAGAACTGGATACAGCGTGCAAGAAGATCAAGACTTCATTTTAAAAATTTGAAGGAGCACATAGTGGATGGATACTGGATACTGTACTCCACGCTGAAATGAACATTGGAAAATATATCCCTCTTGCAGGGTCTAGTTATATCCCTACTCCAAGAGAATTACTATTAAAACGTGCTATTGTTAATGTATGTAATTCCGACAAAAATGTTTTGTTTGGTCTGTTTTAGCCTCTATGTATCCCGCTATAGGAAACACTGAACGCCTTAACAACTATATACATTTAGAAGAAAAATTAAACACATCTGGCCTAATTTTCCCTGTAACAATAAATCAAATATCAAAAATGAACAACATTTCTGTCAATGTTTTTGGATACGAGAAAGAGGTGTTCCCACTCTACATCACGCCATTCAGATTTAAAGAGCATGCAAATCTTCTTCTGTTATCGGATGATGAAAAGCACCATTATTGCTCCATTAAGAATATAAGTAGACTACTCAATCCTCTCAATAAACATAAATGTCAGGCTTTCTACTGTGATTACTGCCTTCACCGTTTCACAAATGAATCACTTTTGAAGGATCATGCTCCCTATTGTCAAGAACATGGACCCCAGAGAGTAGAATTTCCAACTGAAGAGGAGAGAGAAATGGCTGAAATTCACAAATTTCAAGTTTCAGCAGCCCATTCCATACGTGATTTATGCCGACTTTGAATCATTCCTAGTGAAAGTGGACACTTGTATGCATAACCCTGCAAAATCTCACACCACTATCACGGCAAATCATGAACCCTGTGGATTTGCATATCTTGTTGTTGGACCTGGTGGCTGCAGCTATAAACGTCCAGTAGTTTATAGAGGTCCTAATGTGGTAAAAATATTTTTGGAATGTCTGCTTAAAGAAGAAAACGATGTAAAAAATTTACTCTCGGAGATCAAACCAATGCAACTCTCGAATCATGAAGAGAAACTGTTTCACAACGCTACTGACTGTCATATTTGTAAGCGTGTCCTAGGAGCAGATCGCGTGAGAGATCACGATCATATAACAGGCAAATTCCGAGGAGCTGCCCATAATTCCTGTAATCTGAACTTTAAGTTAACTGATAGGATTCCAGTTATCTTTTACAACCTCAGAGGACATGATAACCATCTTATTATGCAAGGAATCGGCAGAATCAAAAATAAGAAGGTTAACTGCACTCCCAATAATATGGAAACATACATAGCCTTCTCCCTGGGGACATTGCATTTTATAGACTCCTAAAGCATATCCCTTGAGAAGCTAGCAAATAATTTATCACCATTTATCACCAGCCATTTGGCAATGAAGGAATTTATCAAGTGTTTTAGAGCAGATTTTAGTGAATATTAATACTTTTCAATAATGACCTACAAGGAAAAGGATAATTTCCAGTATATTAAATATTACAGCCGTCCCGTGGCCGAGTGGTTAGCGCGCTTGGCTACTGATCTACGGGACCTGGGTTCGAGCCCCGGGTAAGGCATGGATGTTCGTGTTGTTTTTCTGCTGAGGTCCTGCCATCCTCTCAGACCTTCTACTCTGGCATATAAACTGACAGGCTCCTGTCAGACTTCTGTGGCAAGCAGCTGCTTGACGGGGTATAAATATTACAGAGGAGTATAGACGAATTTTATATACTTTTCCAATGAATAAGTAAAAAAAAATTGGATTTTCCTACTGTTATTCGAATTACAAGTTAATAATTGTTTTACTATGGAATGTTTCCGTGACAAAAAGTATGATGATTTAATTAAAAATAACGTTTTTTTTTTCCTAATTTCATTGAAAATTAAGGGGATTTCATCATAAAATTTATGTGATTTAAAAAAAACAGAAAATTCGCTAAAAATAAGATTTTTTTCAATTGCAGAGGTGAAAATATCTACTAGATAGTGCCACAGTTACTATGAGACCTTGTGCATACTGGGAGAAAATGCCTTTTGCTCAGCGCGCCACCTAGCGGGATTTTTCGAGTAGTTTAGTCCCACCCTGGGGTTCCCCACCAGGTGCTTTCATGGCCACGCCTACCGGATATGGGGGGTTAATTAATTTTCAATTAATTATTAATTTTGAATTAATTTTTAAATTAATTCATATTTAATAATTATGTATTATTAATAATGAATATTAATAAGGGAGCGTGGTCATATCAGGTGACCGGAAGTTGGCGTGGCCAGTGACGCCATAGGGGGAAAGCACTGTGCGTGCGGGCACCCCGGGTCTGACTAAACTACTCGAAAAATCCCGCTAGGTGGCGCTCTGAGCAAAAGGCTTTTTCTTCCGTATGCACAAGATCTCATAGTAACTGTAGCGCCGTCTAATGGTTGAAAATGTAATTAAAATTAAAGAATTCAGTTTTTTTTTTATTCTTTAGGTAGAAAATACTTGAATATTATGTTAATTTCCAGTAACTCTGCTGTATTAATTCGTTTTGCTATAGAATGCGTTGATGACAATATATTAAGTGTATAATGTTAAAAGAAATCCAATTAAAATTCTTTATTTTCCCCTTAAATTATAAGAAAATAATGTTTTAAAGTGGATTTGTGTAGAGATGCATTTAAACAGGAAATATTGCTCACATTACTTCCAATTGGGTACTTAACTGTTGAATGAGAAAATTATATTAATTAGTAATTAATGTGTAAAATACTAAAAAAGGCGTAAAGTTGAAACACAGAACATGTGATATTTAAGTCTTATGGGTAAATATATGTTGATACGTTCGCTAGTTCTTTTTCTTTCTCATATGCAAATGTTAAAAAAAAGCAAGAATTTATCTATATTTCTTGATATTAAGCAGCTGAAAATTGTGGTGAATTTCGTTATTTTTCATTTGTATTTAATGTAGGAAAGCATATTATTTTTATCTCAGTCGTTAAAAATCAAAATTTTAGGGAATTAAATATATTTTTTTACTAAACAGTTGAAATAAGTGGTGAAATCGCTTAATTTTCAATGCATTTGAGAAAAAAAAACGATATTTTCACCTCTGTAATTGAAAAAATCTCATTTTTAGGGAATTTTCTCTCTTTTTTTTAAATCACTTAAATTTTATGATGAAATCCCCTTAATTTTCAATGAAATTAGGAAAAAAAAAACGTTATTTTTAATTAAATCATCATACTTTTTGTCACGGAAACATTCCATAGTAAAACAATTATTAACTTGTAATTCGAATAACAGTAGGAAAATCCAATTTTTTTTTACTTATTCATTGGAAAAGTATATAAAATTAGTCTATACTCCTCTGTAATATTTATACCCCGTCAAGCAGCTGCTTGCCACAGAAGTCTGACAGGAGCCTGTCAGTTTATATGCCAGAGTAGAAGGTCTGAGAGGATGGCAGGACCTCAGCAGAAAAACAACACGAACATCCATGCCTTACCCGGGGCTCGAACCCAGGTCCCGTAGATCAGTAGCCAAGCGCGCTAACCACTCGGCCACGGGACGGCTGTAATATTTAATATACTGGAAATTATCCTTTTCCTTGTAGGTCATTATTGAAAAGTATTAATATTCACTAAAATCTGCTCTAAAACACTTGATAAATTCCTTCATTGCCAAATGGCTGGTGATAAATGGTGATAAATTATTTGCTAGCTTCTCAAGGGATATGCTTTAGGAGTCTATAAAATGCAATGTCCCCAGGGAGAAGGCTATGTATGTTTCCATATTATTGGGAGTGCAGTTAACCTTCTTATTTTTGATTCTGCCGATTCCTTGCATAATAAGATGGTTATCATGTCCTCTGAGGTTGTAAAAGATAACTGGAATCCTATCAGTTAACTTAAAGTTCAGATTACAGGAATTATGGGCAGCTCCTCGGAATTTGCCTGTTATATGATCGTGATCTCTCACGCGATCTGCTCCTAGGACACGCTTACAAATATGACAGTCAGTAGCGTTGTGAAACAGTTTCTCTTCATGATTCGAGAGTTGCATTGGTTTGATCTCCGAGAGTAAATTTTTTACATCGTTTTCTTCTTTAAGCAGACATTCCAAAAATATTTTTACCACATTAGGACCTCTATAAACTACTGGACGTTTATAGCTGCAGCCACCAGGTCCAACAACAAGATATGCAAATCCACAGGGTTCATGATTTGCCGTGATAGTGGTGTGAGATTTTGCAGGGTTATGCATACAAGTGTCCACTTTCACTAGGAATGATTCAAAGTCGGCATAAATCACGTATGGAATGGGCTGCTGAAACTTGAAATTTGTGAATTTCAGCCATTTCTCTCTCCTCTTCAGTTGGAAATTCTACTCTCTGGGGTCCATGTTCTTGACAATAGGGAATACGATCCTTCAAGAATGATTCATTTGTGAAACGGTGAAGGCAGTAATCACAGTAGAAAGCCTGACATTTATGTTTATTGAGAGGATTGAGTAGTCTACTTATATTCTTAATGGAGCAATAATGGTGCTTTTCATCATCCGATAACAGAAGAAGATTTGCATGCTCTTTAAATCTGAATGGCGTGATGTAGAGTGGGAACACCTCTTTCTCGTATCCAAAAACATTGACAGAAATGTTGTTCATTTTTGATATTTGATTTATTGTTACAGGGAAAATTAGGCCAGATGTGTTTAATTTTTCTTCTAAATGTATATAGTTGTTAAGGCGTTCAGTGTTTCCTATAGCGGGATACATAGAGGCTAAAACAGACCAAACAAAACATTTTTGTCGGAATTACATACATTAACAATAGCACGTTTTAATAGTAATTCTCTTGGAGTAGGGATATAACTAGACCCTGCAAGAGGGATATGTTTTCCAATGTTCATTTCAGCGTGGATGTCTGCGAAATGTCCCTGTCCTCGGTCAATAGGGGGCAGCGATTAGCTTGGATAGGTCGCCGTCCGTCGGATGGGACGTAAAGCCGTGGTCCGTGTGCCGGACAGTCATTCCTTGTGCACGTTAAAGAACATTGAGGATGGCCTTGAGGGCTGTCTCCTAACAGCTCTCCAATGAGTTCCCTCCCCCGACCTTTTCTGAATCATCGGGGTCCTTATGGCCTGGCCATTTAGCGCATTGTGTGCAAAAAAAGTGCCGCTCAGAAGTAAAACAACCCAACTTTGTTGATCGTCATTCCAAGGTTCATCGAAAACTGTCTTTTGAGTACAGAGCGTGCTTCTGCTGGTGACGGTGCTTCCACTGTTGCCATTTCAGGAATGAGACGCGATCGTCGCATATTGTTGTTTTGCTATGCATATAAAACTATTTCCTTTCAGCTTAGAACTGTGCTGTGAAACTATTGACAATGGGCCACATTCAGTCCGTGGTTCTGTGTACCATAGGAAATAGCGTACACGTTGATTTAAGGCATTAACGGTGCACTTTTGGCTTGAAATAAGATTAAAAATTGATGACATGGAAGTGAATTTTCTTCATCATGAAAGAAAGTGGCCAGGAGAAAAATATTTGCACCCCGAATATGATAAAAAAAAATCTTAAAAATTCTGTCAATTTCAGCATACTATATCTTAATACTGTTCTCAGTTGCTGACTGATTTGGATCCATTAACCTGAAACAAATATCTTAGCTTTGCTCTCAGTTGTTAATTTAATTTGGTTCTCTGACAGGAAACAAATATTTTGATTCGCACTTGAATAATCCTCCCTCTTCTGTCATTCTATTTTAAATAGCGTTGGAACCCCTTTTCGAAGTTGAACTTTTAAACGCTTTCAAACGAATGGGGATTGAATCAATCAGCAGCGAAATCTCCAGGTATTTGCCAAAATGCTAATAAAGCTTAAAAGACGGAATTTGATGTTTCTCACTTTCTCTGTGGGAGGGAGATTCCTTCTGCTGCCATTAGGGTTGTCAGAGAAAGAGAGAAATCCTTCATTTCAAGGTTTTCCAAGGAAAACTGGCTTCTGAGTACAGAGCGGGCTTCTGCTCAAGATTCCGAATGCCCATCTAATTTTACTTGGACAGAGGTCACGACCTTCAACAAATAGTTTAGAGTTCAAATAGGTTATAACGAAGATCATTAAACTGTATGAAAGAATAAGAAATATGAAAGTTATAAAATTAACTGCATTATGGCATAAACTAAAATTCCAAATTTTTAAAATAATTTTTAGTGTAGTTTAATGGTATTTATTAAATGTATTTCTTTAATAATTAGACTCAGTGAGTTTTGAGTTTTTGCTCGTTTTTACGTATGCCAACTTTAATCGCAATTCCTCTTCATCTGCTTCGAATCCTTCTGCCGTTCCCAATTTTTTCTCTCTCTCGTGACCTCACAGTTGTACGTCATCCTCGGACTAGCCAATTTCGTTTCTTTGGGGGGAGGGGGTTATTTAATTTTTAAACGCCGTAGCAAACACCTTGACATAGTTGGGATCGATCCATCAAAACTTGTGACAAAGGGTCGCCCGGGAAAAGAAAGCGCGCCAGCCCTAAAGACCAGTTTCGTGGCGCTCGCTCAAATGGTCGCGCATTAAGAGGTAGTTCCTTCCCGCCTTCGCCACTAGGTGGCGTGGCTGCAAATCACAGCCCCGGTAACTTCCGCTCTGTTATTATGTTGCGGGTAATAAAGGGGTGGCGGGGCACGCACCTGCGCCGGAGCCGGGCGGGGGAGGCGAGCCGATCGCCGTGTTGGTACACATCAAAGAGGCCGGCTGAGCCTCGATCATTAGCACGTGAAGGCCTTTAACCAATTGCGCTCTTGTCTCGGGGAGGGGGGAGAATAGGGGCAGGGGTCAAGAGAGGAGGGAATGGGCGTATGGCATCGGTTGCGAGTCGCGAACCGATAAAGATGGCATTTTCAACACACTCCAGAGTAGCAAATTCACGGAATCATCCGAATCCGATTTTCGGACTGTTCAATTGGAGTCCGTGAATGATGCACAGAATCCTGGGTTCGATTCCTTACTCCAGCTGGGACATTTCTGCAGCTCGAGTTTCACCTGGATTCGACTCTCTCAAAGGCGATGCGCAGATTTCTCTACCGAGAGACTTCTGAGAGAGGAAGGTTTCGTTTTTCCTCTCAAGCACAGAGGAAGAGAAATTTCGTTTCCTTTTTCTCTTAATTCTCCGAAATATTGCTTTTGAATTTCCTTTATTCCCCAGTGCAGTGGCCATTTTGGTTGCCATCTGGATCGAATTCCGTCTCTAAGGAAAGCGCGTTTTGCTTTCATTTCCAGCAGAGTCCTGAATTTCGCAACTCTTCTCAAAGATGTTTTATTCCAAACAGCTGATAGCAGTAACAGAAGGAACAGCTCTGCTCACAGTTTAACCTTTAAGCTACACCAAGCTCCGCAGGGAGTTATTTTAAAGTCTTCATTTTCTTGTAGATGAACTCTGTGTGCTAGTTGTATGTACCACGCTCCTTACAGTGAAGCTCTCAGAGATTGCTATTATCAACTCTGTACGTGGCCGAGTGGTTAGCGCGCTTGGCTGCTGATCTAAGGGACCTGTGTTCGAGCCCCGGATAAGGCATGGATGTTCGTATTGTTTTTCTGCTGAGGTCCTGCCATCCTCTCAGATCTTCTACTGTGGCATATAAACTGACAGGCTCCTGTCAGACCTCTGTGGCAAGCAGCTGCTTGAGGGGGTATTTATTTTTATTTTTTTTTTACATGTAAATGCAAAGGAAAATAAAGAATTATTATTTCCTGACATTCAAGACAACTATTTTACGTTTATCCAAAGCCATTAATTACGAAATCTTTTATTTTCTTAAATATAAGTAGACTTATGATATGTAATAGACCTATGATATGATACATGGACTTGAATTCGCCAAGCAAGGCTCATATAGTTTTCAAGCATGAATCTGATACAAAAATATATCAGAGAAATTTCATATAAAATAATCATAATTTCATGTATTATTATTTGAACTGCATATTATTAGTTAATCATTAGAGTTATGGAAGTTTTCATGATATATATATAGGTGATATATATATATGGTCGCATATCTTTGGCTTTGCCGACACGAACAAAAACCTTTTATACAAAAAGTAAGTCAATACTTGGAGCCCAAAATCATGGTAATAATAAACGTAATGGGCATTACAACGTTGTTGGTCCTTTTTAGCATGGAGTGAAACTTACCAAACTTGCTGAACTGTTTGCTTTGAATACGAGTTAAAGATTTTAAAAGACTTAAAATGGCAAACGATAATAAAATCTCCTTGGATTTACTCTTCCTAGATATTAAGATGATCTTGTCGTTGACAATCTGTTAAGAGGCGAGAAGCAATTGATCGAATAACATCGGGTTTATTGATTGTGCTTAGAATTTTAATCCCTCGAAGCCTCATTGCTCAGCGATGGGCTTCATAGACATCAACAGTTGAAGGGGTCGCAGTTGACGACGAACCACCAGAGCCAACGATTCCCGAACGAAGATGGCACGTTCTCTGCTTTTTTCACCATCTGCATCCTCTTCTGCCCCCGACGAATATCAAGCGTCGTTGTTGGCTAATGGGAAAGGAATTCCAGGGAATTCTAATCTGGCATCCTTAATTATCGTTATTGTAGGGAATGAGGATCATCACCATCGTCTGACGTCACTCGCTTTCCAGACAGATTTGAATCGATATTTTTACGAGTTAAGGCCATAAAAAGGCAAATTAAATAAAATATGTCTAAACCGTTCAATTATTTTATGCTTACTAAAAAACTAGTTATTTTAGTTTTTATTTTCCGAAAGAGCTGTTGCTTTTGCTTTGTCGTTTGTACACAAATGCACATTGAATCGATATTTTTACGAGTTATTCATACACATCATGCGTTTTAAGAAATGAATGAAATATTCTTTTTTTTCATTTAAATAAATAAACTATTAATGATTAAGCAAAAATTATTACGGTTTATATTTGTTGAATCTTCCAACAGTTTAAATTTCCTCCGTTAGAGGATTGTACCACCCGTGGCCGAGTGGTTAGCGCTCTTGGCTGCTGATCTAAGGGACCTGGGTTTGAGCCCCGCGTAAGGCATTGATGTACAGTCGCTCAAAAAAATATCCAAACACTATGGTTGATTGCAGAATTGAGAAAAAATATCTAGGAACGATTTTTTTAGAAATTAGTGATCTGGCACAAAGGTTGTCAGATTACTAATTTCTAAAAAAATCGTTGCCAGATATTTTTTCTGAATTCTGTAATCAACCATAGTGTTCGGATACTTTTTTGAGCGACTGTATGTGTCGTTTTTCTGCTGAGGTCCTGCCAACTTCACAGACCTTCTACTATGATACATTAAACTGACAGGCTCCTTGTCAGACCTTTGTGGCAAGCGGCTGCTTGAAGAGGAATTTATTATTTTTTAATTTTTAAAATTGGAAAATGACGAACTTTATTTTATTTGAAAATGAATATTTCAAAGCGATTGACTTTTTCATTTTTTTTTCCCATTGAAGACGGAATAATAATTTCATCTACCAAAAGATTCCAGATTTTAAAAGCTTTTGCTCCAAATTACAAAAGTGGCCGATGCTGTGAATGACAACAGACGGCTTTTTCTCTCCAACCGATTTGCCTTTCATAGAAATGGTTTTAATCTTCTGCAATCACTGTTTGAAACTTTTAACTCGTGAAAGGGATTTTCCTCTGCCCTGCCTCTCCAAGGGGGGAGAAATAATCTTTTTTCTAAAACTCTGGACAAAAAATGGCCGTAAAAAGTTTTGCAAGAAAGGTTATGACGAAAATGTATTTTTATAAATTTCATTTGTGTGGTCAATAAAATGGCGATGATCTGCCCTTACCATTAAAAGCAATCTGTCAGAGGTACTTTTCAACTGGGATGTTAACCGAAAATTTCCAGCCGAAGTTTCCCAAACGATTGCTTTGAGGCATTTCGTTTGTTTCGCGCATGCGGCCAACAGATCCGTTGACACTGACAACAAGCGACGACACCAAATGGGATGCGGCGGAACAGACACGCAGCGCGTGCAACAATGCGCATTGAATGGCTCCATTTATTCGGTTGCCAGGGTCACAATGGAGGAGAAGATTAGAAAGCTTCACCTGTGGGTGGGAGGTCACGGGTAGGTGGCAAAGGTGGGGGGGGGGCGTACTAAACACCGACACTTGGAGCCTCGTGTCCATTAATCATAGTGATCAAGGGGAATTGAGAGGAACTACGAAACCATCCATCTATGTCTTGGCATCCGAAAAAGAAGTGCATCTTGACGAGGTTATTTAAGAGGCTGCTGACGGGAAAATTTCCCGTTGTGGGGGGCCGTGTGATGCTCGCTGCTGAATTATTCTGTTACATTGGTTTTTATTTTTTTAATTTTGGGTTGGTGGAAGGAAGTAAGGAGGTTTATCGCCAGACTTGCAACTAGCTTTGTTTGACAAATTTTTCTTTTTCACAAAGGAGTTGATTTCTGTTTTTTTATCTATCAATGACTCAATCAATCAAACTGTTTCCAAAACTGAAATCTCTATGCAAAACGTGGTAAATTACTCCTCAGGTAGCTGGAAAGGCCGCCGTCCATCGTATGGGACGTTAAGCCGTGGCCCCGTCTGCAAGAGAGAGCCATACCCTTGCACGTTCAAGAACACGCTGGATGGCCTTGACGGGAGACTACCATCTCTCTCCCAACAGCTGTTCCTGTGAGTTTCCTCCCCTAACCTTCTCTCAACCTTCGGGGTCCTTGTGACCTGGCCATTTAGCCCATTGTGCAAAATAGTGCCAGTCAGAGATAAAACAATCCAACTTCTCACATAGTTGACTTGCCATAGAGTTCGACCAGGAGCTTGGCGGAGTAATTTGCCATTAGAAGACTTTAAGGAAGGTGAGACCTCAGCAAAAAGACAACACACATCAATAAAAAAAAATCATGACTTGGATAAAACGAGATTTGAACCAATTTTTTTATTTTTTTTTGTTCTACACGCAAAAACGGACCACTGCCGCTTTTTTTTTTTGCCGTGATTATAAATTTCACAGCCACAAAAAAAAATTGAAGACTTATCAGGGTTGGGTTGTTGGGTTGTTTTACCTCTGAGCGGCACTTTTTTGCACATCATGGGCTAAATGGCCAGGTCACATGGACCCCGAAGGCTCAGAGAAGGTTGGGGGAGGGGACCCACTGGAACAGCTGTTGGGAGACAGATGGTAGCCTCCCGTCAAGGCCATCCAGCGTGTTCTTTAACGTGCACAGGGCATGGCTCTCCGGCACACGGGGCCACGGCTTAACGTCCCATCCGACGGACGGCGGCCTTTCCAAGCCCATCGGTGTCCCCTACTGACCGTGGGCAGGGCGGGGAATTTTTGCGGAGATAAATCTCAACGCTGACCCAGCTGGGACTCGAACATGGGACTACACATTACGAAAGACTTATCAGAGTACACTTTTACAAGAAACGAAGAGTCCCATTTAAGTACAACAGGACCCTGTCTGTATTTCTTTTTTTTAAAACCGAAAACATCTTTATTCATTGTATGCATTATTTTACAAAACATTTTGCAGTTAAAAGCTTACCTGCATATGACAATATCCCATCGACAAGATCTGTAAGGAAGGCAAGAACTCAGTGAAAAGACAGCATAAAGCCCCAAAACAAACCTACGTGTCTTTTTTTTTTGGCGGGGGGGGGGGGAGCATTCGGACCCATGCACTTTCACTTCACAGCCAAGTACACTAAGCACTTGATTCTTTTATAAAACGATAATTTCGAGTTTCGTGGTTCTGGGATAAAATAATTGGTCCATGATCACAATAAGATAACATCATTGTAAATTTAAACATTCTGGAAGAAAATATTACGGAGTAATTGATGAAGTCGCAATTACGTATTTCGTTCTATTTCTTCTAACGTGATGCCAACTCAATTTCTTTTTCACAACCTCTCACTGGAAAGGATAATTTTCAATCTAAAAGATGTTCCTTCAACAGTACATGATTTGCAGGAAAGAATAAAACAATACTTTTTCAAATTATTTAAAAAAAAAAACCCTTAAGTAGCAGACTTGTCGCAGACATTGCACAAGAGTTGGTCAGTATAATATATCATAGAGAAAATCTGTGAGGAAATTGAGATCTCAGCATGAAGACAACACAAGAAAAAAAATATTCTGCATTCGAACCCAGATTGCTCTGCAGTCATGCCTTTAAGATGCTTAAAAGTCTACGTTAATCGTTCGGCCTTAAATATTCTAAAATATTCATTTCAGATATTTGTTTGCTCTTGAATCATCGGATCAATTTATTGAAATTAACCTCATTAAGTCAACTGGGAGAAAATTTTGTAACGCATCATCTATTTTTGTGATTCTCAAAGTGATCCATGCACGCTGTGTCTCCATAATTATCAGATGACTTGAACAATGCAGGCCTATTTCTGACAATTGATGTCGAATGAAGGAAATATTAATTCTAGTTTTTGTCGTTACTACTTATGAAGATGCTGAAGAATGGCCCCAAAACTGAAAAGTTCTTCTGACTCCTTACCCAAGGCTTCTCAGTGTCTTACTGATGATTCCACTCAGACCTCCGGTGGCAAATGCGATGCTTGAGGAGAAGTTTATTTATTTATTATTTAATTTGCCTAATAATAAAACAGATGAACACATAGAGGAAGTGAAAACTAATTTATAATGAATCTATTCTTAACAATTCAGATTCTGGAGTGATTCCCAGTTCCTTTGTTTTCTCAAAGTCGCATCCATTGCATCTACCAGTTCAACAGACAGTCATCCTGTTCCATCATATTTGCTACTTTTTGGGGTGGGGGGGGGGACTTCTTTTGGTGAAGTGATATAAATGACTTCAAAGTAGTCAGGATTAAATATTATAGAGAAGCTACACTTCATTGATGTTAAGACAGAGTCTTTTTTTTTGTGTTAGTAGATTTTCTGAGAAACACAACAGCTAACGTTTTTTTTTTTCAAAACCTTGAGCCACTTCTAGAGCTAATATGAGCCATCCGATTGGCTGCTTCTGTCTACATTTCTATCTCGCAGCGTTAGGCATTAGGTAGATCATACTTTAGAATCGGATTGGCTGCTTCTGTCTACATTTCTATCTCGCAGCGTTAGGCATTAGGTAGATCATACTTTAGATTCGGATTGGCTGCTTCTGTCTACATTTCTATCTCGCAGCGTTAGGCATTAGGTAGATCATACTTTAGATTCGGATTGGCTGCTTCTGCCTACATTTCTATCTCGCAGCGTTAGGCATTAGGTAGATCATATTTTAGATTCGGATTGGCTGCTTCTGCCTACATTTCTATCTCGCAACGTTAGGCATTAGGTAGATCATACTTTAGATTCGGATTGGCTGCTTCTGTTTACATTTCTATCTCGCAGCGTTAGGCATTAGGTAGATCATACTTTAGATTCGGATTGGCTGCTTCTGTTTACATTTCTATCTCGCAGCGTTAGGCATTAGGTAGATCATACTTTAGATTCGGATTGGCTGCTTCTGTCTACATTTCTATCTCGCAGCGTTAGGCATTAGGTAGATCATACTTTAGATTCGGATTGGCTGCTTCTGTCTATATTTCTATCTCGCAGCGTTAGGCATTAGGTAGATCATACTTTAGATTCGGATTGGCTGCTTCTGTTTACATTTCTATCTCGCAGCGTTAGGCATTAGGTAGATCATACTTTAGATTCGGATTGGCTGCTTCTGTCTACATTTCTATCTCGCAGCGTTAGGCATTAGGTAGATCATACTTTAGATTCGGATTGGCTGCTTCTGTTTACATTTCTATCTCGCAGCGTTAGGCATTAGGTAGATCATACTTTAGATTCGGATTGGCTGCTTCTGTCTACATTTCTATCTCGCAGCGTTAGGCATTAGGTAGATCATACTTTAGATTCGGATTGGCTGCTTCTGTCTACATTTCTATCTCGCAGCGTTAGGCATTAGGTAGATCATACTTTAGATTCGGATTGGCTGCTTCTGTCTACATTTCTGTCTCGCAGCGTTAGGCATTAGGTAGATCATACTTTAGATTCGGATTGGCTGCTTCTGTTTACATTTCTATCTCGCAGCGTTAGGCATTAGGTAGATCATACTTTAGATTCGGATTGGCTGCTTCTGTCTACATTTCTATCTCGCAGCGTTAGGCATTAGGTAGATCATACTTTAGATTCGGATTGGCTGCTTCTGTCTACATTTCTATCTCGCAGCGTTAGGCATTAGGTAGATCATACTTTAGATTCGGATTGGCTGCTTCTGTTTACATTTCTATCTCGCAGCGTTAGGCATTAGGTAGATCATACTTTAGATTCGGATTGGCTGCTTCTGTCTACATTTCTATCTCGCAGCGTTAGGCATTAGGTAGATCATACTTTAGATTCGGATTGGCTGCTTCTGTCTACATTTCTATCTCGCAGCGTTAGGCATTAGGTAGATCATACTTTAGATTCGGATTGGCTGCTTCTGTTTACATTTCTATCTCGCAGCGTTAGGCATTAGGTAGATCATACTTTAGATTCGGATTGGCTGCTTCTGTCTACATTTCTATCTCGCAGCGTTAGGCATTAGGTAGATCATACTTCAGATAGAGAGCATTCTCATTTCCACTTTTTAGGCTAATGTTACGATTTTCTTGAGAACCACTCAAGCATTTGAGATATTTTCCAACAGAATTTGATTTTAATCGTTGCGTTACATGATGACACAATACGAAATATGGCGTCAAAAAATAAAGTTTAATTTTTTTCTGTACCAACACCGCTGGAATAAATATTCAAAATCAGAGTGTGTTGATGAAACACAAAAAGTTATAATCGTACACAAAGATGCATTCAGTCTGCATGCTTTGCTATATTTGATTCATAAATTTAAATTGGGACCTGGATATTCTATTTTTATCCATTGTTCCAAAATTGAATTTGAATTTTTTTCTCCTGTTTTTCGCATTTGTCCTACTACTGCCAGCCATTTGTTTCATAATCAATAACATGAATTTTATTCTTGTAAAAGCTATAAACATATTATGCTCATAAGTCTTAACGTTTCATATTGACATATGTAAAATAACAAGGTCACTAATAGAGGCTAACTTTTTTTTTACACATTTGGGTTTAAAAAAGGGAAAGAATTTTCAAAATATTACGGTTTAATCAGTTTGGTGCCTTAATAAAATGTAAATGTAAAAAAATATCTGTGATCTATTGTTTGTTAATGCATATTCGTTTAAAATTTCTTTAGTTCATATGGGCTACTTGTAAATAATTTCTATCTTTCTTGAACCCTGACCTTGCTTGCTGCCCTGCATTTTTTTGTCCACCGCAGTAATCTTTTTCTTCCTCTCTTTAGGCGGATGTTCCCGACTCTGCGCATTTCTTTCTCTGGCGCCGATTCTCACGCCAAGTACGGAGTGCTGCTGGACATCGTTCCCGTGGACAACAAGCGTTACCGCTACGCCTACCACCGCTCGTCGTGGCTGGTGGCGGGCAAGGCGGACCCGCCATCCCCCGCCCGCCTCTACCTGCATCCTGACTCGCCTTTCACCGGGGAGCAACTGAAGAAACAAGTCGTCTCCTTCGAGAAAGTCAAACTCACCAATAACGAGATGGACAAGCAAGGGCACGTGAGTAACTTCCTCCATTCCAAAATCGGAAGCGAAAAATATTGTGCACGATTTAATTCTCATTTAAATTATCTATACGTATAACAATCGTGTTCAGAGGGTCACGGTGCAACATTTCACGGCTTTCTTCAATGAGATGCTGATGTAACTTTTGGAAGATGTCGAACCCGCCATTTCGTTTACTGTTAACAGAAAGGAAAACTCTTCCAGCACTTTGTGTAGCAATCGCAGGTAAAAAAAATAACGGAAACAGCAACGTAAAATTACTAATACGGTGTTGGACAGCCACGCGAGTCCAGTACATCTTGTATAGCTCGTGGCATAGAGTCGATCAGTGTCTGAAAGTCGGAAGGAGGGATGTTCATTCATCCAGAAGAAAAGTGATCAATTCCTGCTTGTTCGATGGAGCTGGAAAACGCTGCCTGAGAGATCGATCCGGAAGTTCCCATACATGTCCCAGCGGGTTGATATCTGGTGACTGCAATGATCATGGTATGTGAACAAGTTCGGTCTCATTCTCCTCAAACCACTGGGAGACCGCATGTGCTCTGGGGATGGGAACATTGCCATTCTGAAAGAGAGCTCTCTCTTCATGAAATAAATGATGTACCATTGGATAAAGAGATCACTCAGGGTCGTGTAATTGCGATTGACATTAAGCTTGCCTTCTAGCGGAAGCTTCCTTCAGTTGGCACCACACGTACACTCGTCCACTTGTCCTAAGCAAAGTATACGATGGTTCATCAGCCCATATCGCATTCCTCCATTGCTTGTGCTCTTGGCATCACTGGACACGACGACGTGCGTTGACAGGTGTGATGAGGGGCTCGTGAAGTGCAACTCCACCGTGATAGCCAGCTCTATGGAGTTCTCGACTTTTTGACGGCCTCTCGCGCCCTCTGTTGAACACAACTCGTCACCTGTACCTCGTCGGTTTTGCCTTGCACGTTGCACTAAAGCACGAATTGTTGTTTTTTTGTAGATGATGTTTAGATTCCCATGCAAGCATGATTTTGGAAACTGTTCGTCGTCAACCATTAGCGAGTTCAGCTATGTAAGTGACGGAATCTCCTGCCAAAAGCGCTCCAAAAATAATGTCCTGTTCGAAATCGTTGAAGTCTCTCGGCGACATCCAGTTAGACCCACGGTGATGTGATAAAATGTGATGGGAAGGTTAGAAACCCTTCAACAATGGGCTTCCTGCCATCCCAAACAAAGAATCGGACGTATAAATCACAATGTAGAAAATAAAAATAATAGTTTTTCTGAATTTTTTAAAAGTTCCTACTTATGCAGAGTAGACTTTCTGTTATCCAATACTCTTGGATTTTAATTTCTTTTCTGCGCCAAAAGAGATTTCAAAAACAAAATTAACACTTCACACAAGGTATAAAAAATAACAGTCACAGTTCTTTCCTCAGTTCCACCACAAAAATAACCATGAGGTTATCACTTGAGATACTGGCCACTAGAGAAAGTTTGTAAGAAAAACACATTTTTCTTGAACAGTCAATATTTCATATTTGTATATTAGATGCCTCTTCTTTTTATTTTCGAAAAACGAAAACCCAGCAAAGGATGAATTCAGATTCTGTATAATAAAGAACTTTCCTCCAAGAAACTGAGAATCAGGGTCTGAATTTTAAATCTATTGCTTTTACTGTAGCTTCTGCAGAGAAGAGATTTCATTGACAAATCTTCATCAATAATCTTCTTCATCTTTTCCTTCAGAATTTGTCGTTGAAATTGATAGAGAGGACAATGTAAAAATACATGAGAAATATTTTCTGGAGTTTTACAGATGGCACAAAGTGGAGAGGGTTTTTTTGTTAATTTTGAAGAGCTTTTCATTTAAAGCACAGTGATCAAGGTTAATCCTGAAAAGAGCTGTTTCTTGTCTTCTGCTCAGATGAGATGTTTGAAGTTGGGGTGGGGGGGCTATTAAATATGCTGCGATAGAATAGGCCAACATTTTTCCGACTATTTTGAAAAAGTTTAATCCATTCAGAATGAGTTATTCTATTTTCTCTAATAAAGAAATCTTTGTATGTAATGATGTTAAATATGTTTGCGGTTTTCTGTAAGCTCTCTCTAGCAGTTTTGTCTGCCTCTTCGTTTCCATGGATTCCTATATGGCTAGGAATCCACTGGATCACAATTTGGTTTTTATTTTCTTCAACATGTTTATTGCATTGCCATAATATTTCTGAAATTAATGAACAGTTAGAGGTAGAAAGTGGATCAGCTAGAAGAGCTTGGAGTGAAGACCTGCTGTCTGAAAGAATCAGAATTTTTTCTGAATGAAAAATGAATGCCCATTCAAGTGCCTTGAGGATAGCCCAAAGTTTGCCATTCATAATAGATGTTGGATTAGACAACGAAAATCCTTCTTTAATACTGAGACCAGGAATGCAGAAAGCACAGGATACTATTCCAGTTTCATCACTTCTACAAGCATCAGTAAAGATGTGGCAAAAACCCACGGTTAAATCCCGTTTGCCTTTATAGACCTGAGCTAAGCATGCTGGGATGTCATTTGCATGTTTCATGCCATCGTTAGTGGCACGTAGGCGCCGCTGTTTTACATAAATCCCAGGCTTCCCACAAACCTCGGTGTTTCCATTTCTCTCTCCATTACCTGTATCTGCTTTTAAACAGATTTTATTTTACAGCATTATTTTTTATAAATAAATAATAAAAATAATAAATACCCCCTCAAGCAGCTGCTTGCCACAGAGGTCTGACAGGAGCCTGTCAGTTTATATGCCACAGTAGAAGGTCTGAGAGGATGGCAGGACCTCAGCAGAAAAACGACACAAACAGCCATGCCTTACCCGGGTCTCGAATCCAGGTCCCGTAGATCAGTAGCCAAGCGCGCTAACCACTCGGCCACGGGACGGCTTAGGCCAATTTAATTTTATATGTGAAAAATTCCTTGCAAGCGATTGATACCTAGTTATTTATTTTTTCAATGATAGATGCTGAAATCGAATCTGAAGAAAGCGATTCGAGATTTTACAATCTATTTTTAACTAAAATCTTATTCAATATTTTGGATCATGAGTATTTGAAGCTATCTTCCTTTAACTTTTAATCTTATGAAATTTAATAGACAAGAGTTATTTGAAATTTTAAATCTGAAGGCAGACACTTTTGAAAGAGCGACTCTGCTGCTGCGTGAAGAACGTAGCCCTTGTCAGAAACGAAGCAAATTATAAAGAAATTCTAGCTTCATATTTGTTCTAAAAATTAATTGATCTCGACGGAAATGTATTTGACATTGAAATATCATTTTAAGTTTATTTATGCAATGCGGAAAATTACCTTCTAATGTGATGAAGAGCAAAAGACAAGGTGAAAGTGAGGTTGCGGCCTTCGTCTTCCTTAGATAGGAAAAAAACTGTCAATATTCAGTTTCATTTATTAAAGAATAAAATCTAAACCTTCAGCGAATTCTCTGTTCTTCTGTCTAGTTGCTTCTTCTGTTTTGTCCGCTAAATATCAAGTTCAAGATTCACATCAGTTTTCAAATGATTCTTTGTAGGTTCATTAAGCTCTCCGTAAAGCTGTCTGTTAGAACTTTTAAGATGTTTATTCAGTTTATCCTAGTCATTCTTTCTTTCCGAAATAAGCTCCGTTAAATTATCATTGAAAAGACTGTCTCTTGTGTTCCTTGTTACCTAGAACAGTACTGTGCATTTGAAGAATAGTTTTTTTTTAAATGTTCCCGTTATTCCTCAATTTCAGTTATGAGCAAGACATGATTTTCATGACGTCTAAGATTCCCCGCCCTGCCCACGGTCAGTAGGGGACACCGATGGGCTTGGAAAGGCCGCCGTCCGTCGGATGGGACGTTAAGCCGTGGCCCCGTGTGCGGGAGAGACATACCCTGTGCACGTTAAAGAACACACTGGATGGCCTTGACGGGAGGCTACCATCTGTCTCCCAACAGCTGTTCCAGTGGGTCCCCTCCCCCAACCTTCTCTGAGCCTTCGGGGTCCTTGTGATCTGGCCATTTAGCCCATGGTGTGCAAAAAAGTGCCGCTCAGAGGTAAAACAACAACCCAACTCATGACGTCTAAGCAACCTAACATGGTAAGCTTTGGCAATTTTGAGAGTCTTTGACAACTTCAGTGTTAAAAGTAATTCTTTTAACTTTGGCACAACATTTCTTAAGCTTCAGTTGCAAGAATCTCTTAACAATGGTCAGACCCAATTTCAGCTCTCCTATACAACCTATAAGAGAGCTATCTCATTTACTGTTTAGTAATATAAGATTATATATATAAGAGAGCTATAATATATATATAATATATATAAGATTATAATATAAGATAGATATCTCATTACTGTTTGTGTATCTCATACCTATAAGAGAGCTATCTCATTTACTGTTTAGTAATATAAGATTCGTTCAAAGGAAAATTGGACAAGCTGGTAGTGGATTAATTTGAACTTCGCGCCGTCTCACAGAGAAACGGGTAAACATAGAAGGAGCTCAAGAATGCCAGAATCAGCGGCAAGTGTCGGCTTGAGCGTGATCAACGCTCTTTGGATTCTGCATGAACGATCCAAAGTTGAACAATTTGCTGCATTCTGAAGTTTTGATTATCAAGATCAGCTGTTAAATGAGTTTCTGGACCGTGATGAACTATCAACTCGGCGAAAAAATCGAAGCATACAGGACTTTTAATTAAGAACGTAGTTATGTTGCATGAAGGGCGGGGGTGGCTCAGTCGGTAGCGCGCCAGGCTCGTAATCTGTAGTTCCCAGATTCGAGTCCCAGCTGGGTCAGCGTTGAGATTTATCTCCGCAAAATTCCCCGCCCTGCCCACGTTCAATAGGGGACACCGATGGGCTTGGAAAGGCCGCCGTCCGTCGGATGGGACGTTAAGTCGTGGCCCCGTGTGCGGGTTAAAGAATGCACGTTAAAGAACACGCTGGATGGCATTGACGGGAGGCTACCATCTGTCTCCCAACAGCTGTTTCAGTGGGTCCCCTTCCCCAACCTTCTCCGCGCCTTCGGGTCCATGTGACCTGGCCATTTAGCCCATGGTGTACAAAAAAATGCCATTCAGAGGTAAAACAACCGAAATTTGTTGCATGATAACGTCCGCACCCATACTACCTAAGTAACATAACGATGTTGAACAGACATCGCTAGGAATGGTTGGTATAGCCATCTTTCATTCCTGGCATCTCCTGTCAGTTTCTCTTATTTTTGGAACTCTAAAAAACTCCATAAAAAGAGGGAGTTGAAATCGGAGGAAGATTGCAGACTTGCTCCTGCTTCTTTTCATGTTGAGAGCCACTGTCTCAATAGGAATGGCGGATTTCAACACAAAAATAACAGTTTTATTTATGTTAGCAATGGGGTTACATAGATAAAGTATCCCTCTAAAAGCCCTATTGCTTGTCAGCAAGATTCCTCTCAAGCACGTGACAGATTATTTTAAGGGTAAGAAAATTTAAGGTAAGTTAATCAATGGTCATCCCTTTTGCAGTTCACCACTTCTCTTTAGGATGGTCACAGAGGACTAGATCAGCAGGCGGAATGGATGTGGCAGTCCTTCCGTTCCCTTTCAGAAGAGAATATCTCTCTCGAAAGGTCCACGCGATGGCGAGATCGGAATTTAAGCATCTTGCCCATCATCGGATGGTAAGAGTGCCCATCTCTCCTTCCAGGTTTTCGCTTCTAATGTTATTTATGCTCGGATCACTGAAGACTCAGTCCCATTTTTCGGGGAGAGTGTCGTATATAGGGAAGGACTGAATGACTAGGATGAAGACTCGTACATAGGGCTAGGTGGGGAAAGAATTTGGAGTATAGAAATAAGTGAAAAGATTCTTGGTCAAAGAGGAAACCTCAATATTTGATGAAATGTTTCTCGGCAAAGCTTGACGTGAGAGAAACATTTTCCTCGTCTGATGTGGGAATGGGAGGCGAAGGCAGCCACGAGCCTACGGCATCAGACAATAGTCTGCCCGTGCGATCCGCTCTGCCTCGCTGCATTGCCAACACTCGCTATTAATGCTTGTCGCCATTTCTTCTCTGTCTGCGGCCGTGTCGCTCGGTGCAGAGCCGATGATTATCTGGACAAGTGTCGCCGCAGCTGCACAGGTTGTCCAATGGCCTCGTTATGGGAATGTGCTGACAGTTGACTTCTGATAAACACCGCACCGCTTTGTTGCCATCTGATAAGAGAGCATTCGAATATGCAGCTCACAGCGACGGATCGGAATTCTTTAGTTGGAGCTCTTCCAGGTGCAACGATTCGTCATCGACGAGGCACCGAATGGGATCCGGGAAAAAGAAATTTCAAATCTGTATTCACAGAGGACGGACGATGAAATCCCAATTTTTTACTTCCTTTTGAGAATTTTTTACAGTATAGCGTTGCGCTATCATGAAAAGGTTTTCAATGAATTAATGTAAAAGGAAAGCTCACGGAGAAGCATACCCGGTGAGTACCTTGAATGAAATGTAGAAAAAGTTTTACTTAACTTTCTAAGCGAGATTATTATATGAATCAAATTTCTACGTTATTTTTGAGTAGCCATTGTTTGAATAATATAAATAATAAATAAATAAATACCCCCTCAAGCAGCTGCTTGCCACAGAGGTCTGACAGGAGCCTGTCAGTTTATATGCCACAGTAGAAGGTCTATGAGGATGGCAGGACCTCAGCAGAAAAACAACATCCATGCCTTACCCAGGTCCCTTAGACCAGCAGCCAAGCGCGCTAACCACTCGGCCATGGGAAGGCGTAGAATAATCTACTTAACAGAATGTTGCTTTTATCTCTGTTGCATATTGCACTTGCGTTGAGAATCGTCTCCTCAGTTCTCACTCAGTGAGAAAAGGAACACAGAGAGACATAGAAACAGTCAGACGGATGAGACATTAAGCGAGGTACAGTGTGCAGTAGAACTACAATCTCTGTACGTTAGAAGAACACTCTGAATGGTCTGCACTAGAGACTTCATCTGTCTCCTAACAGCTGTCCAGTTGGGATCCGCATCCCAACTCTCAGCCCTTGAGAATCTTTCCACTTGGCCATTCAGTCCACTCGGTGCAGGATGCAATACTACTTGATTTTAGATCGATGAAATGCAACCAGATGACGTAGCAAATTAATAACATTTCATAAAATGCAATGCTATATTAGTTTACCTATCCATAGGCAAGTATTTTTATACTTGTGTATAGTTATTTTCTAATTATATTCAAATGTAGGAGCAAAAACGTTTCTAAAATTTACTGAAATAATCTGCAGTAAAATAAATTCGTTAACCCTCAAGCAGCTGCTGGTCATATTGGTCCGAGAAGAGTTTGTTGGCGTCATAGAGATCTGTGAGCGAGAGTAGACCTCAGCGAAAAGTCAACACTCGAGAGCAACTTTTCAGTTTTCTTCAGTTCACTCTATTAGGAGCACTTACATGGGAGACATTGAAGTGACCTCATAGATAATCCAGGACAGTCAAGGCAATGAAATACTTTTGCCAACCTAATAGGAAAGAGAACCTTACAGGGCCGGATCTAGGTGGAGGGGGGGGAGGAGACATGGCCCTCTTTCAGAATGCTAGTAAGAATAATAGAAGGAAAAATATTTAACTTATTTATATTTTATGTATTTTTCAAGAGATGTTTTAAAGAGGACCTGCTGAAAGGAGGGAGAAATGTTATAATGCGTTGGAAATCCAATCTCTTAGCTCCCCCTACCCCCTCCCCTCCACTTTTTTTCTAGATCCCTGCCTGGGATCTTAAAAGTGCTCATATGATAATCTGACCTGAATTTTTACACAAGCACGGAGGTTTTTACACCTCACTTATGAGTAAAAGTACAGCTGACGATATGAACTATGGCACACAGCATTGGCCAGAGTGCATGGTGCATTACACAGACAGCTTTGGCCGGTGAAAGTGATGTTGATTAACCTGAAAAGAATGTTTTATTGGCGACATCATAATACTCAGAGCAGAAGAGTTATCTCACAGAGATGAATCATTAATTCAGTGATGAAAGCATAAGTTGACTCTTTTACCAAAGATGGAAATTGGCAAGCATTGCTTCCATTCACGAAGCAATAAGGAGCTGGAGTGACGAAGGGGGAAAGGTCATCGAATGGAGACATTCGCGACAAGTCACGTTGATACGTGGGGCGGGGGTGGCTCAGTCGGTAGCGCGCCAGGCTCGTAATCTGTAGTTCCCAGGTTCGAGTTCCAAATGGGTCAGCGTTGAGATTTATCTCCGCAAAATTCCCCGCCCTGACCACGGTCAGTAGGGGACACTGATGAGCTTGGAAAGGCCGCCGTCCGTCGGATGGGACGTTAAGCCGTGGCCCCGTGTGCGGGAGAGCCATACCCTGTGAACGTTAAATAACACACTGGATGGCCTTGACGGGAGTCTACTATCTGTCTCCCAACAGCTGTTCCAGTGGGTCCCCACTCCCCAACCTTCTCTGAGCCTTCGGGGTCCATGTGAGCTGGCCATTTAGCCCATGGTGTGCAAAAAAGTGACGCTCAGAGGTAAAACAACCCAACGTTTATATATAAGGAGATTTCGGAATCGTGGGGATGTAAACTAATAACGAAATGGATGTTTGCAATTGCAGGAATGTCATTACTTCAAAAAACTGGAAGCAAATCTCTTTTCAGCGCACATTTTTTGTCAGAAATTTGTTAGTAAATCTCTTTCCAATGATTGAAAAAAAATTCCTTATTCACGTGTCAATTCTCTTCCTCGCTAGCATGCAATTAATTCTTTGGATCTGAATTAAAACCATTTATATTTTGAAATGCAATTTTTACCATTCTCTCTACCTGTGGAAAAAATTTATTTGAGGTATGAGAGTTGCTTTATCAGAGAAACGATTAATCAACGGGAAGAAATGGATTTCAATTGCTCAAAATAGAGCATTGATGCTTAGAGGGAAAGAAAACTTCTGAGAACATTATGAGGAAGAAGTGGAGAATCGGATGTTTTTCTTTATCTCTCAGCGACAATTTTTTGCACAAGGACTAAGCGACCAGGTCACGAGGACTCGGAGAAGGTTGGCAGAGGGGATCCACTGGATAGTTGGGAGACAGATGGTAGCCTCCCGTCAAAGCCATCCAGCGTGTTCTTTAACGTGCACAGAGCATGGCTTTCCCGCACACGGAGCCACGGCTTTAACATACCATCTGACGAACGGCGGTCTTTCCAAGCCCATTGTCATTCCCTACTGACCGTGTGCATTGCGGGGAGTTTACAGAGATAAATTTCAACGCTGTCCCAAGCAGGACTCGAACCTGGGAACTGAAGATTATGAGCCTTGTGAGCTTCTGACTGAGGAACCCACTCCAAGGGAGATCGGATGCAAAGTGGTAACTGTGAATTGGGTTGTTTTAGATCTGAAAGGCACTTTTTTGTGCACACAGTGGGATGACATCGCCAGGTCACAAGTACCCCAAGAACTCAAAGTTAGGTAGGAGCAAGAGAAACCACTTGACAGTTAATTGGAGATAGATGGCAGCCTCAAAAGCCAATGACATCCAGCGTGTTCTTCAGCGTGCACAGAGCATGGCTCTCCTGCGCACTGAGGCAGCAGAAAGTTCTTGCTTGGAATGCAGAAGAGATTTACTGTTTGTTGACGTCATGTTTATATATCATATTTCAGCCGAGTCTCTTTTTTAGTTCTTTTTTTTTCGTTAATTATTTACTGGCTTGTTATCAGAATTAATTTCTTTTTTTTAATTTTATCCATGCGATTCCTTAAAAGTATATAACCGTGTCCTTACGCTTTTTTGAAAAGCAATACAAGCTTTAGGGAGAGTTTTTTAAGCTTTTTTGCATAAAATGTTTCATTGATACTTTTGCTGCTCTGTTATCTGCCGAACAAAGTTAAACCTGCAAAAGAAGTTGCCAATGCGTCGCAAAATTGTTTTTTGTGGAATGAACTGGGTGATACAAATTTAAAATGTAATTTTTTTGCAATTTCTGTTGAATTTTTGCTCTAAATCCCTGAGTGTTTTTTTCCTATTATTTGGTTATTATTTTTGCTAGATGTTTTTTCATTGTATGCAATACTCGTGTATTGAGACGTCATATAAGATGAAATCAAATGTGGATTGTTTTTCAAGTGACAATGAGCGTGAGGCGGCGGCAAGGCGAGCAGAAGCAATCAGCTGAGGAGACTGAGTGCTCAGAGGCATTGATGGTCGGCCGGATGGGAAAAACATCTGGAGGAGGGCGATGCTGAGAAACGTTGAGTGTTACTCCATTCATGGTTACAAACTGCGATTACAGAAATTAATCGTTTAATAGGAAAAGGGATTGAGGTTCAGGGAAAACAGATCAAAATTTCTCATTTTAATTCTCAGACAGATCCAAAGACATGAAAGAAGCCTGTCAGTATAATACGCCAGAGAAAAGATCTGTAAGGAAGGGAAGACCTCAGCAGAAGAACAACACAAGATAGAAAGCATCCATGCCTCCTCCGAGGATCAATCCCAGGGCACTGTGATCACTAGCCACTCGGTCACTGCGAACAGAATGGAATTCTAGATGCTCCAGCAGTTGCATTTGCAACCGTTATTTAAAGCGTTGATACTCAAATGATATATCCAATGTGAAATATGAATATAAAATCTGATGTTTTTGTTTGATTCACTACACAGTGCTTATTTGAAATCTGTCATTTACCCTTTGAGTTTTCTTTTTTGCTACGGATCTGTTAAGAGAGAGAAACTTAACTCTATGAACCTTCCTCTAACAGTGGTTTTTTTCCTCCCTTTGATTAGATCGTTCTCAACTCGATGCACAAGTATCAGCCGAGGGTTCATCTGGTGCGGCGGAAGGAGACCTCGTCACCAAACTGTCCCATCACCGATCTGGAGACAGAGGATTACAGGACGTACGTGTTTCCGGAAACAGTGTTCACTGCTGTCACTGCATATCAAAATCAGCTGGTAAGAGAATTAATTAGCAATGATAATTTCTGTTGGAAATATGCTGAATTGGATTGTTAACGTTAAGCAAAATGCTTCCTTATAAAAAATGTTTCTAATCCAACTGAAAAATCCTAAAGCATTTCCTTGTTCTGTGCTTCTAAGCACCGACTGTGGATTTCACATCTCTTGCGAAATGTAAACCAGGACATCAAAGGATCTGCTCTCGTACTCATGAAATTCAAAGCAACTCAATGCGAAGTAAAATTAAGTTACATGTAAACTCTGACCCCATTGCGTGGCCGCTCGAATTTCATCTTTTGCCTAATCATTAACAACGTCAAAGAAAAACACACCAGGCAGGGTGAAGTTTTGTCATATAATTCCTCTTTAAATCTGGCATCATTCAAAGAGCTAAAATTTTCACTGCAAATAATCGATATCATTAGCAATTAATAATAGGCATAATGGTTATTAATGGAATTAATAATAGAAATAATCAGCATTAAATAGCAATTAAAAATAGAAGTAATTTTACACTGGTACTTTAGTGACAACCGAGAACTGCGATTGCAATGCTTAAATATGTATATAAAAAGCGAAATAGATATATTCTAATAAATTAAAGATCAATTTCTCTATTAACCATATTTTCATAGGTTACTGAAAATATTATTATGAAGCTTCTACAGAATAAAAACATTGTTAAATGATAATCAATAATGAAATAAAAAATGCGAGAATATTATGATTTGTCACAATCCACCTTATGTGAACCATTAGTATAATGTAATTAATATGTGAAAATAAGTTCAACTTTCTTTTTCTGTTATTTCATGTAAGGCTAACTATAACAAACTAGATAAGCGAATGCTTTTGGGTTGTTTATAGTGTACTAAATGTATAATCCAATGTGTTGAAAATAAAACATTTTGATAGATTGACTGATATCTAAATAGTTCATCTTTTTCTTTATAAATCACCATATAGGTTTAGAGAACATATCAGTACAGATCATGTAGCGTTAGAAATGACTTCCCCGTTAGAAATCCCAACCCAATTATTCATGGAATAGATAATTCAAAGAGCACATTGGTCTCAAAACTATGAATCGTAGAATTTCATTTCAGAAATTAAATAGTATTGAAATTATAGGGAATGCACTCAAGTGAATTAAACCGTGAAAAACAAACAGAAAACAAATAGTTAATTGAAAATCCATTCTTATGTCTACTTAATAAAGGAATACCTCAAATTATGAGATCAATTTACAACGAGGCTTTAAAAATTATCGTCTAAATTATAGACCAATGATTTTTTTATCAATTATGAACACAAAATTTTTGAATGACATATTACCAATATTTTAAATATTTCATAATTTTAAAAATAATAAAACGTAATAATAAAAATAATGAAAGTAAAAAGGTTGTAGCGTTTTTTAAGGCTTTAGCAAACAGCTTTAAGGCTTTTGATCACCACATCTCAGTAACTGACCTTGCTAATTATGGCATCGCTTTAAACTTATTTAAGAACTGTCAAAAACATAACATAACAAAAATAGGCAAAACAATTAAAAAAATTAGTAGCAAACGTACTGCAATATTACAAATGAAGGAGTTCCACAAGGAACTGTATTTGGCCTAATATTGTTCCTTCAATGCATTAATAATGTCTTGCATTTGAAATTAAAGAGCAATGTATTCCTAAATACCGACGATGCAATTACTGTTACTAGTATTAATAATGTGGATAATGCTTTAAGAGACAAAATGGCTTTAATACGATATTCATATGGTTAAACTTTGATTTATGTGAATAAGGTCAAAACAAAATGGATGTCTTTCTACTCTCCTAGAAAGTTCGGGAAATTCTGCATTAAAACTCGCAAGCTAAATTGCTTGCATCAATTGAATACTTGCAGTCGAAACATCGTCAATTACACGAAAGAAATCTTGAAACAGCTTGATTTATGCATTGATTCAACGTTCTGCGCTGGAGCCACATACACGCACAGAGTACGTGAAAAGCTACGTTTTTCTGCGCAAAATATTCTGATTCGCGTTTCACAGTTTATCAAGCAATGATCAGTTACGGTTTAACAATTTTTAGGGTATCAGTGACGGAACAAATCTTAAAGAGATAGAAAAAAGTAATCTTGTCTTCTGTTGCCAAAAATGTAATTCCTTTCCGTGTAAGATGCACTCTTCCAAAATTAAGTAGATTCGCTTATTTGAATCCTCTTTCTGTTCAAAATCTCAAAAACATTTTACTTTTTTAAAAATGATTTCTTTGATAACATGAGAACCACAAATTTCACACGACAATTTAAATCTCACTGTACAATAAGTCTAAAACAAATATTCCCTTTCTTCTGGAGAAATTCTCCTGATATTTGTGTTCGTGAGTAAGTGACGCTTTCTCTTGTGAATTTATTCTGCAGTGAAATTTAAATAAATATCTGTTTTAAGACGGACATGAATTTAATTGTTTTTGAAAAACAAATTCATAAATATATAAAAATATAAATAGATAAAAATATGTTTTATAATATTATAAAATATTGAATATATTCTGTCAAAGTTCAGTTTCTCCCTTCTGCTTGATGGGGTACATAACACTCCGATCGGCGAGCAGGCGATTCCTTTCCAAAAGAGTTCTAGCAGCTTCACGGAATTGCTCCAATCCTGTGCTTTCGAGCTGTAAATCGAGGAAACTTTTCCTCATTTGATATTGCTACCCTTAGGTCATTCCTCTATGGTCTTCCTGAGACATTAGAGATCAAATTGATTATCCGAAGGGCTCGTATTAAGCCATTTTGTGACGGTTCTTCAGTTCGATGAATCTCCCCCATTCCAAACCTTCCACCAAATATCGGTTTCATTATGTACGGAAAATCTCCTTGCAGCGAACCAAACGCCGAAGGCGCTGCCATAACTCTAGAGTACTTATCAAAATAAGATGATATGCATCTGCGCATGTGTGGAGCATACATTAACATGCGGTCATCGTATTTAACGGCTTTACGTAGCTAACGCAGCATAGTAGTTTTATCGACGAAATTCTGAATTTTTATGAAATTCGTATTAAATTATATCATCATCATCCTCAAACAGCCATGGGCTACAGAGGTCCAACCAGGCCGTGCAAATTAGTTCTCCAAGCAAGTATGTCCTGAACTACATCTGCTGCATCTGGCCACTGCACACCAATTCTAACAAGGTCCTGTTTCACATTGTCTGCCCACCGCATCCTAGGTTTCCCCTTCTTTCTGAGGCCCTTAGGCACACTGTTCATAACCATATTCGCCAATATATAATTATTCACACGGGCAACATGGCCAAACCAACGGAGTTTCTCTCTGCACAATATGCTGCTTAAAGGAGGTTGCAAACTCCTTTGCCGAACCTCATCATTAGTTACAAAGTTGAACCATCTAATGCCCAAGATACTGCGTAAGCATCTGGAATCAAAAGCATCTAGTTTCCTGTTATCTTGTTTACAAAGTGTCAAGTTTCATTACCATAACTAACCCTAGAAAGAACCAAACTATTATAGAGCCTAATTTTAGTCTTTAGGTGTATACGCCTATTTCTCCACACTCTCCATAGATTCTTAAAAGTCGCGGCAGCAATCCCTGTTCTTCTGTTAATCTCATGCAGCACATCACCTTATCTGTTATATAGCTCCCAAGATAATTAAACTGTGACACCTGCTCAAGACTGCAACCATTCAGATGAACTGAATCACAGCCTGCCTGACCAATTTTCATCACTTTAGTTTTCTCTCTGTTGATAACCACACCTACTCTACTACCAGTCTCATCAACAACTCGAATGAAAGGGTTCATCTCATCAACATCATTTGCCAAAAGGGCTAAATCATCAGCATAATCTAAATCAGAAATTTTCGTATCTCCAAACCATTTTAGACCAAAATCTTTCCCTTGAAGTGAATTTCGCATAACATAATCAATAACCAAACTAAAGAGAAAAGGAGACAAAATGCACCCTTGTCGAACACCAGAAGTAATGCTAAACCAACTGCTACAAGCTTTATCAACTCTCACACACGACTCAGTGTTATTATAGAGAGCTTTTATTATGTTAACTAACTTGTCAGGTATATCACATGATCTCACAATCAACCAGAAATTATGATGATCAACAGTGTCGAAAGCCTTTTTGAAATCAACAAAGCTAGCAACCAAAGGTTTCTGAAACTAAACATTTCTCTAGAATCTGCCTGAGTGAAAATATCTAATCAACACATCCCCTACCACTTCTGAATCCACATTGCTCATCACGCAATTGACCAGATTCTTAATTCTATTAAGCACGATCATGGAAAGAACTTTACCTGGAACAGAGAGTAGGCTGATACCCCTATAGTTATCACAAGAACTGCGATCACCTTTTTTGAAAATAAGGATAATAATAGCTCTGGTAAAATCTTTATGGACCATGCCTTTATCATAAAAGACATTCAAAATTTCAGTCATCCAAGTGGTAACCGAAACATTCCCAGCTCTAAGCATTTCTGTAGTAATTTCATCTACCCCTGGGGATTTATGAAGTTTAAGTTTAGAAATAGCCAAAGTAACTTCAGATTGTGTTATAGGGCCAACATTAAAGCCGCCAATGCATCTATCATCATTGCAAACAATGGGAGTAGAACTAACCACATTGTTTAGAACATCACTGAAATGCTCAGCCCACCTAAGCATGACAGAATCCAAAACTTCTATAACCTTACCTTGTTTATCCTTCAATCCCTGTAGGGGCGGGGGTGGCTCAGTCGGTAGCGTGCCAGGCTCGTAATCTGTAGTTCCCAGGTTCGAGTCCCAGCTGGGTCAGCGTTGAGATTTATCTCCGCAAAATTCCCCGCCCTGCCTACGGTCAGTAGGGGACACCGATGGGCTTGGAAAGGCCGTCGTCCGTCGGATGGGAAGTTAAGCCGTGGCCCCGTGTGCGGGAGAGCCATACCCTGTGCACGTTAAAGAACACGCTGGATGGCCTTGACGGGAGGCTACCATCTGTCTCCCAACAGCTGTTCCAGTGGGTCTCCTCCCCCAACCTTCTCTGAGCCTTCGGGGTCCTTGTGACCTGGCCATTTAACCCATGGTGTGCAAAACAGTGCCGCTCAGAGGTAAAACAACCCAACCCAACAACCTTCAATCCCTGTATACCTGTCCGTTTTCTACCACACAAAACATTAACTATCTGGTACAGCTCTTTGCTGTTGTGCTGTCTAACTGCTTCCTCGGTTTTGTCAGCCAAACCATCAAGCCAAAGATTCTTATCAGCAGCTAACTGATCTTTTACACGTTTATTAGGCTCTCTGTAATCCTTTCTATTAGGACTAGTAGGGTATTGATTAAGGACATTCCTGCAGTTCTTTCTCTCCGAAATAAGCTCAAGTGCCTGATCACTCAGATAATTCTGTCTCCTCTGCTCCTTTTTTCCTAAAATGGTACTGTTATTAAGTCCAAAACAGCCTGTTTAAAATGATCCCATTCTTCCTCAACTTCAGTAGTATGCATGCCATGATTGTCATAATGACTAAGTAACCTATCATGGTAAGCTTTAGCTGTAACTTGGTTTTGCAAAGCTTCAGAATTAAAGGTAAATTTTTTAACCCTAGCACAACACTTTTTAAGTTTAAGTTGCAAGACACTTTTAACAAGGTAATGGTCAGATCCAATTTCAGCTCCCCTATATGCCCTGGTATTCCTAACAGAACTATCCCATTTGCTGTTAATTAATATATAATCAATCATATTCTTTTGCAGCCCATCATTTGAAACCCATGTGTACTTATGTATGTCGCTGTGTTTGTTATTCTGTAACCATTGAGTTTACTTACCTGTAGGAGACGTTGCCCATTGCCATTGCAGCTACCAATACCAAAAGGGCCTATTACTCCTCCCCACAGGTCAGAGTCAGTACCAACTTTGGCATTGATGTCACCTAGAACAAGGGTAATATGTCCTTTCTTGACAGAATTCAAAATATCCTGAAGTTGTCCATAAAACCTATCCTTCTCATCTTCATCGGCATCCTCAGTGGGGGCATAACAGCAGATAACATTCAAGTCTTTAACGCTTGTATGAAATTTTGTTGTAAGAAACCTTTCATTAATGCACTCGTATCCTAGAAGAGCATCACTAGCGTATCTGCTGAGAAGCAGACCCACGCTTTGGTGATGCTTATTGTCGTCCCTCTCTGAAAAGAGAAATTTAACATTATTTTTAAGAATCTGACCTTTATCTGTCTATCTGGTCTCTTGCAAGCCGAGAATATCTAAACTATAATGGTGGAATTCTTGTGTGAGGACATCAAGAGAAAAAGCTCTGTCCAGAGTCCTCACATTCCAACTACCTATGGAGAGAAAATGGTTAGTGGGATGTTCAAAGAAACTATGTTTATTGAGAGAGGGAATGCCGACAATATCAAACAGCCCCCTAATCGCAGACATGGGGCAAAGACCCGTTCCCCCACCACTAAAGGCTGAAGTCATCTACACTGCAAGACTTCCCCCAATGTAGAATTTGACGATGCCAATAGAAGCAAAGAGTTCAGGTACCTGCGATGACCTCTGCTCAGGATTATCCACCAGCTGATAAACATATCCTGTGAATCTATTCACTTGGGGTTGTCAACCCACAAACAAACAGAAAACACAACGGAACATTTTCCCTCCACAGAAGCCCACCAGTGCAGCAAAATCAGGATCCATAATCAAGCTCAGAGCCATATATCTGTCCAGTCCAGTGGGTTTATATGGTCAGCACCAGGACCCTGTGTGGTTGACCACTCCTCAGCAGGGTAGAAAAAATAAGTCGCCATAGTTGTTCATATGAGTAGGCCCCACTAATCTGGCAGCCCTTCCGTTCACTTCCACAAGAGAGTATTTCTTTTGAAAGCTACTAACGGTCTGCACTACGAGAAGGCGGGGTTGGACATTAGGTGTTAGGCCTGGCCGGTTCTATGCATCATCACAGGGGATTGGTGCATAGCTCTCCTTCCAGTGACTATCTAGCTACCATTTACAGGCCTTAAATTATATGGAAATGCAAAATCTTATTGAAGTTTACTATCGTCAATACAAATTTAAAATTCCTTTTTCACAGACGTAGTTATTGCTTACGAAATTTTTGCTACTGCGGATTTTTTCTACACATTTATTCGCGATTTTTCTCTTTGTTTAATTATTTTCTTTACGTCATTTCCTACACAACACTTGTTTCCTTTTCACTTCCTTAAACATTCTGCTTAAAATCATCTACTGTCAGCTTTTATAAAAATCAATTATATTTTTGGTTAATATCAATTTTAAAACTTCTTTTTGATTCATTTAAGCAATGAAGGATCTTATGAATTGGATTCGAATATTTCAGTAAGTGATTCAAGGCATCGGTTGTACAACCATCATTTCCGGAAACTATCGATCGTTCCGCAAAAGAGGCTCCGAAATGAAACTTCCGTTTGCGTGCGAGTGGAGTGAAAAGGTCTCGCGATTCTTCTGCCACTCGGTGATGAATTGATCGAGCGCCTTTTGGTGCCCAAAGACGAAGGAGGCGGAGCAATTAGGAGCGATTCAGAAATGGCGAAAGGAAACGAAACCGCTTGCCACGACCCAAGTGCGATCAACGTCTTTCTTTCGCAGTCACGGAATTGGCATTTCGGCTGACACATACACAGCTGTTAAGAGACGAAGGAAATGAAATGGAAGTGGAGAATGTTGGCATAATTAATGTTTCCGACAATTACCGAACCTGTTTTTATTTTCGCCGTTAGTGCTATGGTTAGAGATCAACTAACGAAGTGTGAATCTTTTGCGTTTTTCGGAGAATTCTTGCTCTGTTCGCTTTGCATTTGAAGACTAAGTTATTCTAACCAAATTCTGCATAATGATTCTTCAGAAATCAAAGAGAAGGTTTTGGTCTATATTTTGACTGGTCTCCTGAACTTTCCTTCTCCCCCCCCCCCCCCAAAAAAAAAATTAAAAACCGAGAGAACCGATTAACATTAAAAGTTCGGACGGCTAAGTTCGGACATCTTCCTCTTGACTAAGAACAACATGGGTTTGGTCCTTCAATTCCTATCCATCCCCCTGAAAAATAAATAAAAAATATAAATAACTTCTCCTAAAGGAAAGAGCTAGAACTACAAAATTCCGTATAAAGCTTACTGATATTATTTATATTTAACAGGAATTTTGGGTCCGCATGTTCGAAAAAGTTACGATTTATATAAAGTGTTCCTGGAAGAGAAAAAATTCGACGTAAGGGTTTCGTGTCCCGGAAAAGTAACTTAAGGCAACGTGAGGATTTTCCCTCCTCCAATCTTTCACTCGCCCCTTTGAAAAAAGGGGAAATGCTTAATCGACTGATGAGTGTAACGAGTTACATCGAAAACGAAATCTTCTGATGTGGGAAGTACGTCATCAGTTATCTTAAATTTAACTCCCTACTGTGAAATGCTATAGTTTTCAGTGCTGCAATCGTATTCAAATTATTCATCTGCACACAAATTTAAGCTACAAAGCGAGATTAGGTTATCATCAAAAATAGAAGAATATCCTTCTTAGAAAGAGATGCATGATCTAACAAAGCTCCCTTACTCCTTGCTGGTTGACAAAGGAAAAGCTTTCGAAATGGCGACGAAGGAGAAGCACAAAGGGTTCCTTGATTTGAAGCAGTTCAGTGAGCCTGTTGGAAATATCGATATTGGTCGAATCGCATTCCATTCATCTCGAGACTATCCACGTGCAAAACCAAGCTAACTTTACTTTCGGGGAGAGTATGATAAGTACTTTTCAAAAACTAAGTCGATTAAACTTTATCAAAATTTTGTTAAAAAGTACATCTTTGTAAAGACCTTCCGCATGAATACATTATTAAAATATCTTTAACTAATAATTGAATTAGGTAGCATAATCTTTTGAACAAATGTCTTCACACGAAAACTGAAAACATTCAAGTTTTGAGACAATCTGGAAGAAAGAACCAAAGGATGCAAAATCTGGAGTCAAGTCTGTTTCGCAATAAATTATCACAGGAAAAAAATCTTGTAGACAAGGAACGCTTGAAAAAAATAGTTGGAAAAAAAAATTGGTTGTCCTGACTGGGATTCGAACCCAGGTCTCCCAGAATTAGGACAGCCAATTTTTTTCCAACTCATTTTTTCAAGTAATCTGTTTCGCTTCTATTACCTTCAATTCAACTAACACAAAATTGAACTTATTTTTTCTTGGTTCTAGCAGACGAGGTGTGAAGTGGACTCAAAATACGATTTCATGCCAGCGAAGAGAGTTTGGTGTACCACACGTGCTTCGGGTAATCGTTGACGGCTTTAAGCAACACAAAAGCAGCAGCGAATTGCTGCTAGACTCTGGGGATTCTTCCTCACTCTAAATTCGCCCCTTACGACATCTTCTCATCACCGATACCAACATTTCTTCTTTATGTCTTACATTTCAGTGTATTTGGCTCCTTTTCTTTCATCTGCAGACTTCGCAACAATAAAGGATATTTATTTTTTTTAATTGCAGATCACCAAGTTGAAGATCGACAGCAATCCATTTGCGAAAGGTTTTCGAGATTCTTCGAGACTGACAGAATTCGATCGGTAAGTTCCTCCTTTCTCTCCTTATTAGTCGAGATTGAACTTCAGAAATCTCCTTTCTCCTTCCAATAACCTGTGGCCGAATAACCCGTGGGATTCCAATAACCCGTGGCCGAAGAGTTAACGCGCTTCGCTACTGATCAAAGGAACCTAGATTCGAGCCTCGGGTAAGACATGGCTGTTTGGGTTGTTCTTCTGCCGAGATCTCGCCTTACTCACAGACTTTCGACTATGGCATATACAAACTGACAGGCTCCTGTCAGACCTCTGTGGCAAGCAGCTGCTTGAGGGAATATTTATTAAAATTTTTTTTTAATATCTTACCGAAAATTGCCCAAAGGCTCATGGGATTGATCGCTAAGTGACTAAGGGAGGCCAACCGACTAGTAGATATGCTTGATGGAAAATCTCTCTCTCTCTTCCCAATCGGGGCGGGGTGACTCAGTCGGTAGCGCGCCAGTCTCGTAATCTGCAGTTCCCAGGTTCGAGTTCGAACTGGGTCAGCGTCGAGATTTATGTCCGCAAAACTCCCCGCCCTGCCCATGGCCAGTAGGGGACACCTATGGGCGTGGAAATGCCGTCGTCCGTTCGGATGGGACGTTAAGCCGTGCCCCATGTGCGGGAGAGCTATACCCTGTGCACGCTGGATGGTCTTAACGGGAGACTACCATCTGTCTCCCAACAGCTGTTCCAGTTGGTCCCTTCCCCCAATCCTTCTCTGAGCCTTCGGGGTTCTTGTGACTTGGCCATTTAGCCCATGGTGTGCAAAAAAGTGCTGCTCAGAGATGAAACAACCCAACTCAACTCCCTTTCCAATCCTTGAGTATCAGGATCTATAACCTCTGTTTCGGGAGGATAGAATACACACAGAGTTGTGTATTGCAGGAAGGAAAGTTCTTACTGTCAATTAGACGAGATCTTGATCGGCAGCCAGTAGCTCCGCGGTCAGAGCCCCTGACATGTTATCAGGAGGTCGTGGGCTCGTATCCCATATGGCTAAGGGCAGTTTTCTCCTATATTTGATATCGACGTGAAACTAAGAGAGATTTCATAGATTCTACCGAACTTTCCTCTTATCTCATGGAGAGCGGAAGGGAACAAAAGTCAGTGCTCGATTCTCGCAGGTTAAAGTGTGGGAACACCAATCTTATGAAATTGTTGAGTGTCCCATCTGGTGTTATTATTGGTGTAAACCAACTTCAAATACTTTTCTGTGCTGTCACTTCTTAGAAGTGAACTCGTAGAAGGCGCTCGTTCAACAAATCAGTTTGTTCTTGAAAAGCAGAATCATTCGCTCTGATTCAGGAAGAGAAGTACAACGGTGATTTAAAGTAACAGAACGCAATAAATGAAAAATTTGGATGAGCGCTGACATACACTGAAATGACAATTTATTATACACGCCCGCCTAAAAACGTGCGAGTCCATCTTTCGCCCTCATGACATCAGCAACACGTCATGGCATGGATTCTACCAGGTGTTAGAAACGTTCGGGTGGTATTGCAGCCCATGATTCTTGGGCAGCCATCCAGAAAGCACTGAGAGTTGCCAGTGGTGGGTTTCGGGATCAAATGCATCACTACATTTCGTTCCACAGATGCTCAGTAGTGTTCGAATCCAGGGAGTGAGAGGGCCATTCGAGGGTTGTGAACTCACTGGAATGCTTCTCCAAACAGTCCTTTGCCAAAGGGGAGTGACGAGACGTCGGCATTGGCTTGTTGAAAGAAGGCATCCTATTGTGTGAAATGTATAGTCATGACAGGTGTAGATGGCCGGAGGAGTACTTCAACACAGCTTTGTGTGGTGATGGAGGTCTCGATAGGTACAAGGGCTCCAAGGTGGCCCAGGTTAACATTCCTCAGAACATTACACCACGTCCACCGGCCTGTAACACCCCGACTTCATAGCTGGATTCCATGGCCTTGTGTTGTTTATGCCACGCAAGCAACCTCCCGTTGGCGTTGGAACTTTGATTCATCGGATCAAGCTGCCCATTTAATCTCGCACAATCCATTGGCAATGCCTGCTGCAGCCTGATAGCCTGGCAACATGCTGCTAACAAGGGTTCTCAATGTGCGTGTCGGCTGCCACAGCCCAGTCAAGACATCACATGCCAAATGGCACAAACCTTCATAGTTCCTCTGTTTTTGAATGCCAATGTTATCATCTGTACTGTTGCCCTCCGTTCCTAAACTATGATACAGAAGAGGTAGCACTCACCTAGAACATCAACAGCCCAGTTACGGCCATATTTTTCCTCATGGTTGCAGGTTTTCTTGGTTTTCATGTAGTCCAGATGCACACGTGCGATAGTTGCACTCAGAAATCCCAGATGTTCTGATGAAGCATCCGCTCTCCTCTCACCGACTACCTGCCCACGACCGACTTGCTCAGTCGCAGCTGTAGGTGCGCTATACAACAGGTAGGCATCAGACCTATTTATAGACCATAAGATGTTTCAGCTGGCAGCAGCATTGTGAGGGAGTAGGGCAGGTTTGTATAAAAAATTGTGCTTTCAGTGCATTTGCTTTAATGAAAACAAAAAAAAAAAGCCATATTAGTCAACTATAGATTTTTCAGTATTTTAAGAGGTATAATTGTTTTATAATATATAACTGAAATTTAAAACAAAATATTTTGAATTGCCCACGGAATATAATTTCCTAGATATACTCAGTCGGAAGAATTTCTACGCCATTTAGGTGCTATCGTCACGTCCTGAAAAGCGAAATTTATTTTTAAGCCTCTGACCTTCACCTCTCGATCTCACAAGCGGAAATGCCCAGGTTATGCATCTGGCATCTTTGTCTGTGCACATCAGGAAAATCATCTCTCTTAAGAGGTCCTTACATTCTAGATAGCTGTGAGAACAAAATGGCTAGCAGGTTTCCGAACAAACTAAATTTATTGAGAGGTATGGGCAATATCAACCAAAGGCCACCTCATCGCAGACATGGGACAAACACGGGTTCCCCGCTTATTAGAATCTGCAACTACTCTGCTGGTAAGAATGCAGACGATTAATGGAGCCCTTTATCCTCTCAGACCTTCTACTTTAGCATATAAACTGACAAGCTCCTGTCAGACCTCTGTGGCAAGCAGCTGCTTGAGGGGGTATTTTATTTATTTATTATTTACAGTCAGATTCCATTGCGCCTTTTCGAGCTCCAGCAGACGTCTGAGTCGTATTACTCCATTTGAAGATGGGTGATGTAAGAAGGATTCGTTTCCAGGACCTTCGATGAATTCTGATAAGGATGATCTGCCAGATGATATACTAAAGTATCCGTGTATTTGTACACTTGAGATTGGCAACGCATAGACAAAGAAAAAATCCAGATGTAGATTTCCCTTCAACAGAAACCCACCAGTGTGTAAACTCCATAATTCCAAATCAAAATCATGTCCAGGAGACAATCGGGTTCGACTAGGTGGTCAGCATTGGGACATTGTGACGTTGACCATTCTTTAGCAGGGGGTAAAAAAAAACTGCCATAGAAGTCCAAATCTTTTCTCGAAACTGATCTGACAGCTCTCCTCTTCTGCTCCACTTGAGCGAATATTTCCTGCAAGATCCGCCAAGTGAAGGCGGAGTAAAAACCTTAGGGATCATGCTTGGCAGGTTCTGTGCAGCATCCCAGAGGAACAGTACACAGCTGTCCTTCCTTTGCAGATCTCATTGATAGCAGCGTGAAATAACAAAATACGAAACTCAAAGCAGAAAATGTGGATTTCTGAATCCCTTAACGAAAATGAAGACACTTCTGAAAAAAAAAAATAGTCTTATTATGAAATACTTTGTGCTAAATTGTATTTAAATTTGAATTGAGGAGAGACTTCTGATGAATGATTACGCATGACGAGAGTGAAAGGCCAACTGTGCCTGTCAGCTATCTTCCTCTTCTGCTCCGCATCCTCTTCCTCTCCCGATGTCCGTCCGTCTCCGATGGTATCTCCTCCTTCCTCCTCCTCGGCTCCCATCTGTCCGTGGGACCACACACAGCCTCGGCGCACAGGGCCCTGCTCAGTGTCGCTTCCCACGTGCGGACACGCCGAGGCGACACTGCCTGGGTGGCAGGGGTGTCACGTGACACGTCATGGGTTATTGCCGACGTCATCAGTGCCCGGATGAGCCGCGAGAAGGAGGCCCGGAGGTAATTAGTGGCGGTTACTAAGGAGAAGATGAAGAGATGATGCCTTCCTGGCTCCCTCCCTGAGCTCTTCTTCGCTTTGAGCGCGTGTGTGTGTGAAAGAGAGAAAAACGGAAAGGGGGAAGAGTTGGGGGGGTGAGAGGTTGTTGGAGTGGAAGCAACAGCTACCTTAGCTGCCTTCTGGAATGTGTTTGTACAAGCATCAGTTAGAAGAGGAGAAAAAAAGTTCAGTCAGGGCAGAAGGAATCAAAATTAATTAGGCGGCGTTTATTGGTTCTCCCTGCACGTGGCTCGGGAGCAAAGCAACAAAAATTGACCGCAGCTTTCGGTCGCTGTCAAAAGTTGCTTTTGTGATAAAGTTCGTCTCAAGCTGTGATCTCATTTGTCAGCGATTCGTCGTGATGAGGACATAGACCTGACCTCCTCGTCCGTTTGATGTCAGCGCCAAAAGGGGAAATGGACGGCCATCTTGTTTAAATAAATAATATGATCTCTCAAGTAGTTGCTTACCACAGAGAACTGACATTAAAACACCCCGCAGAAGAGATCTCTGAGGAAGGAAAGAAATTCCGTGTCATATCCTGGGCTCGAAATTCGATCCCTTTGATGAGTAGTGAAACACGCTAACCAAAGCTGTGGTTTACACAATGGAAACTCTTTTAGACACAGTCTGCAAAAAGAGTGGCATTAGGTCACATTTTTTCCATCGTGTCACTCGCAATAAAAGAAAGGCAGATAAACTTGTTTTCCCAAAACCGTGTCTTCATTGAAAATTAGCCAAAGATGAAGTGTTGGACTGCAAGGCTACCACGTGGAGCCGAGGCAGGAAGGGGACTGCGGTGGCTCAGTCGGTAGCGCGCCAGGTTCATAATCTGCATTTCCCAGGATCGAGTGCTACCTGGGCCACCGTTGAAATTTATCTTCGCAAAATTCACCGCCCTGACCTCGGTCAATAGGGGACACCGATGGGCTTGGAAAGGCCGCCGTCCGTTGGATAGAACGTTAAGCCGTACCCCCATGTGCAGGAGAACCATATTCTGTGCAAATTAAAGAACACGCTGGATGTCCTTGACGGGAGGCCTCCATCTGTCTCCCAAGACAGTCCAGTGGGTCCCCATCTTCCAACCTTCTCTGAGCCCTCGGGTCCTTGTGACCTGGCCGCTTAGCCCACTGTGGGCAAAAAAAGACTCTCTCAGAATAAACCCAACCCGAGGTAAGAGTGTGCTGCCAATCAATTATTGACGGCCTCGCTATGGGTTGGCAAACGTCGGTGGAGGTAAGAATGGGCAGACCTTGTCGCTTTTATATTGGATCCGATGAATGTCCATTCCTGAACTTTAATTCTTACAATACGAATAAGCATAATATTTTAATAAAAATCAAATAACTTGTAATTAGATGAAATTACTTCTGGTTTTAACAATAAGTTCAGTGAAGCAGTACATTTTTAACAATAGTCTCGCGCAAATGAACTTATTGTCGCACATCCCTGGTGTGAGTCTGTTTCCAACATCATTTTTAAGTATGCAGATCTTGCTTAACTTGTTTCCGTTTCATCTCTCATTGGCAGACGATCTCTCATCATTGTCCCCTTCCTTCGCAGCCAGGTGAAAGAGTACAAATAACCTCCTCAAATCAGATGGATAATTTATTTCAAGTAGATCTTTGGATGCAATCTTCAACCATCATCTCACCATCCTCAAATATCTTTGCTTGAAAGAGTAAACCAGCATCACGGTTAGTGTACTATCGACTTCCGGCTGATATCCGAAGCATCTGTCTGTATGTGGAGGAAATCTGGATATCGATCTGGAAGCAATTTTTCTCTCCGAAGCAATATGTGTGGTCTAGGCCAAAAAATACTTTTATGAACAGTCATTTATGCAAGAGAATTCGTTTAATATTTTGGCGCTCAGAGATTAATGATTAACGAGTCACTGTCATTTTACTAGTGGTTAGATGCGCTTAGCTACTGATCTAAGGGACCTGGGTTGGAGCCTCGGATAAGTCATGGACGTTCGTGTTGTTTTTCTGCTGAGGTCCTGCTATCCTCACAGACCTTCTACTATGGCATATATACTGACAGGCTTCTGTCAGATCTCTGTGGCAAGCAGCTGCTTGAGAGGGTATTTAAATTCTCCCAAATTCAACTCTTCCAATAATCTGAAAACGACTCACTGTTTTCTCAGGAGACGATGAGCTGTGAAGGTAACAGTGAACGAAAAGATCTTAAGGAATCGCATCAGTTGATCAATTTCTCTCTCCATCCTCTTTCAAAAAGAGCAATGAGTTGAGATTAAGTGAAAGAATACCTTCCAGGTATCCTGGAAAGAACACTTCCCTCTTTGCTGCTCCAAATATCGGCAAGCAAATCACCGTGATCCTGATTTACTTTTTCAATTCATTTCAAATGTTAAAGGCGATAATACTTCTGCCCATATAAGATGGAGTTGTTTTCTGATGATGCTGATGATCTGAATTCTTCTTTTCAGGGACACGATGGAAGCGTTGATTGGCGATCCCTCTTATCTCCATTCTCCTTTTCGTGCTTTCCTCGATCACGAAAGGGACGACATTCAGGCCACCTTAATGAGGGAGAATCTACTCGGCATCGCTCCGCGACCTCCCTTGTTGCCATGGAAACCGACAGGGTCTCTGCCGTCCTTCAGCGACACCTACGGGATGTTAGCAGCAGTGAACGGCAACTTACCTCCCATGTACTCCCTGAGCCCTTCGCGGGCGAACTCTTCGCTGTCCTTGGCTCCTCACATGTGGGCTCAATGGGCAGCTAACACTTCTGGTTTGGGACATCTCGGCCTACTGCTGAACAACGGTGTCACTTCGGGGCTGTGTCCGTCGCAGCCTGGAAGCATGCTGAGGCCCCCTGCTCTCTCTGCTCCCGAGGCTTACGGGATCCATCGATACATGCCGTACTTCTACGGGAAGAAGGACTCCTCCGCCAGATCAGCAGAAGCTGCAGGGAAAGACAGTGCACACACTTCCTTCAGGTGAGACGTTCGTCTCATCGGCAGCGAATTCTTATTGGTTGTGATCGTTCGGACTTCTTTCCTCAGAAGACGATGCCTCAGTCGGCGAAAGGACCTGAGCAGCCATCTTCTGTCTATTCCGACGCAACGAGTGGACTGAGCTTTGCGAGGAGTAAGCCTCTCTCCCCCCATCCCCCCATAACGAAATGCGAGACCACTTCTTCAGCGACGAAACTCGAAATGCTCATTTCGTGTTGTAGTGTAGAGGCGAGGTATGCGCCTCCACATCCATCTTAGTTCTTACGTGTCCGACTCCTGTGATATATGAAATAAATTTCTTGTGGCGTTAGACGAAGCAGAAATCAGTTGCTAAACATTTCCCATCATTCCCTTATTATGCATACGAAATAAGTCTTTGCATTCAGTCGGAGCATTTAGATTACCCCAAAGATCGGTTCGTTTGTCATAACCAATGTTTTTTTTTTTTATCTTACTCAAATATTCAGACGCTCTGAGATCCAAGATTCAAATGTAGCATCTTCACTTTCAGAAGCTGAGGAGATAGCTTGGCTTCCAAGCGGGGTTTTTCGTCACCTGTCGGAATTTTCAGCCATTGCCATCTGCCAGTTCGGATCTTTAGAATCCTGGGTGGGAGTTGGCTCAGTCGGTAGAGCACCAAGCTCGTGCCCTGCAGTTTCAAGTCCCCCCTCCCTGGGTGGCTTCTAACAGCTGTCCAGTGGATTATCTTCCTCGTCTCCTCTGAACTCTTGGGGTTCTTATGACCTGACCATTTAGACCATTGCGCGCAAGAAAATGCCGCTCAGAGATAAAGCATTCCAACAACTCTTAAGAATCCTTACGGAATTTATCACGAGATTCCTAAAACTCTCGAACAAACGATGAATGTTGCGAGCAGAAGGAAGTTGTGAAATAAAGTATTTCCCCACCAAGGTAAAAATAAAATCTCCTTCATCCTTAGTTTTCGTCTGCCCAAAGAATACTTGAATCTGATTTTGTAACCATTAAAATTTCTGCGAGGAGATACCAAGCGTCGAGTCCATCTGGTGATGCAAAGATTGATGTTATCTCGAGCAGCCATTTTGAGGTGAATCTGCCGGATGAAGTCATGTTGATCTACTGAATTGGATTATCAATTGGAGGACTGAAAAGGGAAAGAAACTCGGGCGTCATTGGATCGAATTGCAATCATCGGAAATTTCTGTTTCTTAAATCATTAATCATCAGTGTCGTTTCGTATCGACGCGTCGCTTGGTTTACTTGACTGAGGCCCTTTTGGGATTCACGTTTCCGGAAGAGGGAAGATGATGAGAGAAAGAGAGAATGGATCCATTCAATTGGAGAACGAGTAAAGGAATTCGATGAGGATACTCTGAGCAGCAGAACGAACTTTTTGACATAAGGAAATGAATGAATGCGAATAGTGAAATTATATGCAAACAAATGCATTGCTGAAATAATCCATCTTTCAAACGCAATACCGTTAATAATTTAATTTAGACCAATACGTGAGCATTCTTTTTTTTTTTTTTCGCATAGGAAGGTCAGTTTTTGCTCAGTTGAGAGAGAGATCTTTAAAATGAATGTAAAGTTAGGAACATTTTTCGGAACAGAAGCGAAACGTTTCTGGGCTGTAAATTTCCTCCCAAAGAATTCCCCAAATAGGAGTACGTGGAGATTAATGCAAAACTTTTCTATTGCCGGTGCAAGTAAAAAGAGGAAAAGATCCGAGGTGGGAATTATTTGGAAAAGACGAAAATTCGAAACAATTGAAACAGAACGTTATGTAACTTATCAGTTTTAATGCTGTTTTTGGAATCTTAATTTGCTTCGATGTGATTTGAAATCTTCGAAATGCAATGGAAGATGCAAGTATCTCACTCTCCGCATTATCAAGCGCTCGCTTGGCATGACCGTTGTGTTGGAAATTCATCAAATGAAAAATCGCGCCATTTTAATTAGATTGAGAAGAAGGAGAAGTTAACTAGATTGAGAGAATTTCTCAACCAAAACAATCATCATCTAAATTCCATATATATATATTTATGCACTTGAAATCGATAGGAATATTTTATGATCTCAAAGGAAGTTTATCCGTCGTAGGAGGATTCCTGTTTGAATTTTTATCATGAAGCAATCTGGAAATTTTGGTACTCTCAGCATGTCAGAAATGTTTAGTAATTTTTTAAGACACCGAGTGGGGATTTTAAAAACAGGAGTAAACACCGAGTTGTGATGACAAGTATTACAAATTTGCAGATGTCAGCAATTTTTAGTTCTCTTTTTATAAAGGAAGGGAATGTTGAGAGACAGAATGAGCAGCCTTGACGATTTTCCCTTCTGCTGGTTGTGTCTCATAGAGCGTAGAACATGCAAGGCCCATTAGCAATCGAGCTACTTGTAAATACTAGTTAACAAGGACTCTAGTTAAGATCTAACAGGTTAGCTTTTTTCTTCTTTTATGCTGAATCTTACATTCAAAATGAGAATTCGTGTCAATGATTTGGAGAGTGCGATCTGTCCTTCAGTAAAGAAGGGGGGAAAAAGGTTCCGATCAAGAATCCCAATAAAAACGGATGTTTAGTAGTCGTGATTAAAAATAAAATTTCGATTTAAAAAGAGTCTCGTGCCATTTTGCATCCAAGTTTTTATTCTCCGCAGCGAATGGGAGCGAAGATTATACGATTCTGGGGAGGTGAAGAGAATCCTTTGCTCTTTCTCTCTCTCCTGATGCTGCTGAAAAGACTCGAGGACATATCTGTTAACAAAGGGATCTTTATCTATTAGCAAAAGGATCTTTATCTATTAACAAAAGGATCTTTATCCTTCTCAATGACAGAATGGTTTTATTACTGAGCGACACAGTTTTATCACTCAGCGGTCTAAATGAGAAGATCACAAACATCCAAATAATTTAATTTAATTTTTAGAAGAATATGGGGCCTTTCTGGTCTAGATCATCAAGTAGGTTCCTTAACTCCCACAGGGTAAGATCGAGACCACAGATAAACCTCCCCGAAGTAAGGGACGAGCCTTTCATAGCTTGTTGTCCCTCTTTTACACTGAAGGCTGGAAGAGAGGTCAAGAGCGCAAAATCTAAACGCTGGCGCGTTTCGAATTGTCACGAGCCTCAACCGACGACACCCAATGAACTGCTAGCAATATTGAGTAATTCGTAGGAAATTCATCTTGCAAAAAAGTTTCTCTTTCGCACATATTGTGTTGCCAGTTTACTTGCTTCTTTCCACTATTTTGAATTCTCCCTCGAAATCTACATTCTTAAAATATTGTAAGAAGAGAAAACAATCAAAAGAAAAACTTAGGGAATGTAATTAATAAGTATTTAGATAAAATCCCGTGATGCATTTGGTGACCTAACAAAGGTTTCCCCTGTACATTCATCTTGCAAGATCCTGTTGCACACAGAATATTAGGTTTCTTCGTGACCTCTGTTCTTTTAGTTTGAAAGAATCATTCAACATTGTCATTCTGATGCCTTGATCGGTAACAAGATTGTCGATTTTCGTTTTTAATTTGGACACGCAACTGATTTTCTGTTACTAAGAGAAACGACCTCTTCTTTCGCTCCTCTGTGGGGATTTCCATGCTGCATAGAGCCATTTCGCAGCCTCCCCTCGGCGGATGGCAGTTCCACTCGGATCGACGCATATCCCATCGGTTAGAAGCAGAAAACGAATCTCAGATATGAGCAACATCCCAAAACTGTCGCGGGCTCCTTCTGCTCTGAGAGCGACGGAATCTAGATTCAGATCAACTTGCAATGTCACGTGTACAGAAATTCCTTTGATGTGTACATTTTGTTTCGGTGAATAAAGAAATGAATGTATTGATGTCCCTAATCAATATTTGATGCAATTAAAAAAATGAAAGAAGAAAAAAAAAAGTGTTTCTTTTGTTTCTGTGTTTCAAAATCATTTAAGAAAGATTATAATTTATCAGGTAGTACATTTCCATCTCCTTCAATCGATTTCAAGACGAAATTCCTGAAATATTTCCATTAACCAATCAATCAACTCATTTCCATTTATTTATTTTTATTTACACACCTAACAACCATGGTGATGTCAGGGCCAGGCCCTTCTACACCAGGTTCAGTTAAAAACAATACAAAAAATATAAAGAAAAGAGAATATTTTAAATATTATACGTATCAAACATATTAGTTGTTATTATTCAATGAAGTGTCATAGTTAATTAATTTAATACCTTTATGCTTAATAGTAAAATAAATAATTTAAAGTTTGAAAATAAAGATTTGAGTAATAATAATATATTTAATATGTGCATACATATTACACGTATTCACTACCAAAGTCGTGCTGCGAAGGAACAAATTTCCGTTGCAGAACGTTAGAGTAGAAAGATTGAATCTAACAAGTAACCAAAGAAACTGAAATCTGATTGGTCGAGCTTTTCCATTGTTGAGGGGAAATCCGGTTATATCCTGTTAAAAAAAGAAGTCGCGAGCAGGAAGTTAATAAGAAAGTTGTAGCTTGCATTTCTGACGTCATCTACTGGAAAATTCAACATATCGTGTAAACTGATTTATTCCTAGTTGAGATAATTGCTGATAATAAATTTTACGTTCTTTGTCATAATGTGAACAGTTCAATAAAATATGTGAAATAGTTTATTCACAGTTACAGTAAATACAGTTTGCGCTATCTGATTTCTTTATCTTGTACAAGTAGCTGTTTAACTTTGCAGTACCAGTTCTCAATCGTAATATTTTGCAAAAGATTGCATTCTTTCCCAATGGATTCTAATGCATTCCCTGCATTCATCCAGTCTAGTCGTTTTTAAAGTTTTCTCTAGCAGCAGTACTTCCTTGGTTAAAGGAGACATCATTTGCTTTGCCTTTCATCATTTGAATATTTTTTTAATATTTCCAAGGTCATCTGATATTAATTGACTATTACCTCCTCTCACCAAGAAGCTATGGAGCACATGTTCTGTGCTGGTTTGCCTACTTACCGGATGTGACGCCGAATCTTAAAAAAAGGACATTTTTAGCTTTATATCCTGAAATAATCCGAGTCAACACGAGAGTGTTGCCCAGAATTCCCAAAATCTTCATCACACCTCGCACACTTAAGGAGGTCCATCACTTCGGAGCGTCCATTTTGTTTTGTATTTGAGAAAAGGAAAATTCCTATTGCTGTTGTCTTTCCATCTTTGTGCTAATGAAACCTTCCATTATAAAAGTGTACGGCACCAAATACTTTACATTTAATATTAAAATTATCTGAAGATTTTATAAAAAAAAAATTGATCGAGAAACATTTTTTAATTTATTCCAGGCCTCCGCTTTTCGCATATTCGATTCACATGAACAAGAGCCCATGAAATAAGGAAAATTCATTTCACACTTTATGATATTTACACTGTTCAACACGATGCAATGCGTAAATTTTTTTTTATAAATACTTAAACCTATTTTTATATGAATTTTACTGCATTTTAGGCAATTTCTTCTCCTTGGTAACAATATTATTTATTTCATTTATTTACTTCACTGACATCTTTAATTATTATCGGTCTGATTAATAGTTTCCTCTCTTAACAGGGAATCTGATCTTAACGAGGCACACATAGATGTATGAAATAAAACTTGCCACGCGGAAGTGTCATAAACTACCGAAAAGAAAATCCTCTTAAATCGTTCCCTAAAAGTAGGGCGGTTGGGGGGGGGGGGAATGTTTGTAAAAGGTTGTTCCGCTGTTTCTTAAAAGGAAATGGAAGCCGATAGCCAGCCAGTTTCATGCTCGGTGGCCATTACATCATAACCACCCACCAAATACCGAGCCTTGCCCTCTTCCCCTCCCCCCTCGGGCATAAATAACTATCTGAACACAACGTGGCATGAGTTCTTGGATACTACTAGATTGTGATCTACCCCTGGAGACATTATCAGCCAACTGGACTCATTGTGACCTGGCGTTGGATCAGCCTCTCATCTTTTCTCATCACAATTCTTGCGTCTGTATACATGACCTTGAAGAAGCGACGGAGTTTCAATCACACGTTTTGTATATGGAGGGCGTTCAAAAAGTTCTTGACACGTGTCTGCAGATTTTGCACTCGTTCCTCTGAAGTTAATGACTTGTTTGAAAGCGTGTCTAAACTTGTCATTACATGTTAAAAACGAAGGCCTCATTTCTCTCTTCGCTGGCAGCACGTAAAGTTAGGTGCGAATTCTGTGCGTTGTAGCTATGGAGCCTACTGAAGAAGGGAAAGGATTTTACATTTTCACAAGGATGCAGCTTGGAGACGAAAAAGATTCATGCCGATTTATCTCGAGCATATAGGGATCATGCCTGTTCATGTGGCACTGTTACCGGATGGATGCGCAAATTTCGGAGAAGGGCCGCAGAGTTTTGACCTCCCTTGTGCAGGAAGACCGAAGGAGGCCGTGAACGAGAGAACCATCGCTGCTGTTCGAGAAATCCTTGAAACCTACATATGTCAGTGTATCGCTTGGCAGTGTGGAAACAATTATTCATCAATATTTAAAGTTCCGAAAGATCTGTGCCAATGGATACCCCAAAAAATGACAGAACAGCAAAAGAGGGCTAAAATCGACTCGTTCAAGGAGATGCTGGCAATGTTTGAACCTAGTGACCCCCAATGGTTAACAGACATTATCGCAGGTAATGAGACAACTCCCAGAAAGATTGACAACTATGTTTCGGTTGCGGAAGATGGACCGCATCGCCAAATCCTCCGATAATATTTTCGCTTAAGAAAGAGGATGTTTACATTTTTTTTCAATTCCCAAGGAGTGTTAGTCGTGGACACCTTTCCTGAAAAAATGACTATAAATGGCCAATACTTCTACACCAACATTGTTTTGTTCAAAATGGTTAAAGAGATGAAGGAACAGCGTCCAACAACAGGTTTTGTCAAGGGTTCTCCTTCATCATGTCAATGCTAGAAATCCCTGGTAAGTTATGGCGTGTCTGAAGCAGGCAAAACCTTGCAAAATGGGTGCAAGACCTTGCAAAATGCATTCACCACTAAGCTTTCAGAATTCGCGTAGACATCTGCAACTTTGCATAGATGCTGGAAGGGAGCACTTTGAAGGACAGTAAAAGTTTTATTGAAGTTAGTGAAATGGTTTTTGTTCTGCAGATGCATGTAAAGAACGTTTTCGACACTCCTCGTAGAGCACAAAAAACTTCGGGTTCCAGGTGTGGATGGTCTGTACCTCAGAAACAGAACATCTCGTTCGTTGTTGCATATCAACTGTTGCAAAGATTTACTGGAACACTGAAAAAAAACAGCCAATTAAAAGCAAGAATTGTGATGCGAAACATTGTGAAGAGTCACCTATGTTCCAAGTCCCTTTATATGTAAGAGGATGTCGTGATCTAATAGAAGTCCTTAAATGTCTTCGTGATTAATGGTTCTTATCTTTTGCTTGGTGATGTCAACTATTCACTGAAGAGAGAATAAAATCTCAACCCTCCTTCTTGAGTAAGAGGTAACATACCCTACTCGGCTGCTTGGCAGACCTCTTCACCTCCATTTTCTTAGCTTTGTAATTTCCCCAGATTGCCCCAATAGCCTCGACTCGTTAAATTACCTCCCACTTGATCATTTATTACGTTGATGGTCCTGCATGACAGGATGACCGTTGATACTTCTGCATCGTTTTCCCAAATGGAATCTGGAGGTGAGTTGGGGAACCACCGGCAAATTAGTCTCCATTCAGAAAATGGCAACAGAAGGAAATGCGAAATATACGATCTAAGTACATACAATAGAAAGGATGGAAGTCTAGATTCTAACATCGATTTTCGAGTTCTGATAAATTCTCTTGAACGTTATTAACGTAACTTTTTAACTCCGACCCCTAACTAATTTCACTGCGAACTAAATATTGTCACTGTTAACAAACGCAGCTTTCATTCCTTTAGAAATAGTTCATCCTTGGGGTTAAGTCGCCATTGATTATAGATCAAATCAAAGATTCGGAACAGTTCTGAAACTGTTGTCCCCTTTCCATCCTTCCCTCTAAAAAAGTGGAAGTTTTTAAATGATAGTTTGATGTCGTAATGAGTAATGAGCAGTATATTCTATATACATATCAATTGAAAGATTATAATCTGCAGAATGGTAAGGGAACGAAAACTTTTTTTTTTCTGTCATTTAACTCGTGCACTGCAGATGCCAACAATTATCAGCTTTTCGTGCGCATTAATACATGATAGGTGGCAATACGGCGACTCTTCAAAGACACGGAGAAGGGTGTGCACATGGCCGTTTGGCTGATCAAGTTTACTCATCGAAAAAATCTCTTTAAGCATCATTATGTGAATTTGAAGCATTCCCAGTTTTCCTCTTATAAAACTTTATATCGGAAAAACAAAGTTAAACAGATGAGTTTTAATTTTAGTTTCAAATCAACAATCTCAGATCCTCCTTTGATGCTTTAATAGAAAAATGGAAACACGTTGCGGAACGATCGCAAGTGACGTCAGAACAGTATGCATCCAGTGTTTGTCGTTTTCTCGCTGTACTCTTCAGTTTCGCGTGTGTGATTTTTTTAATCTGTGGCTGATTTGCAAACTGATCGCCGAACACAGCAACGTATCACATACCGCTACGCAGTTTCCAGATCAGCCATAGATTTAAAAAATCACAGCGAGAAAACGACAAACACTGGATGCATACTGTTCTGCGGTCACTTGGGATCGTAAAACAACGCCTTTGAAGAGTCGCTGCGTTGCCACCTATCATGGATGAACGCGTACGAAAGCTGATAATTGTTAGCATCTGCAATCCTCGAATTAAATGATCCATTCTCGTATGTAAAAAATAAGAAAATTTGATAACGTATATATTCCTATGATGTGCCTTAAAAAGTGAAAATTTTAAAAAAGAATTTAAATCATTTACTGAATTCATATTAATTCAAAAGGCAACAAAATGGGTTTCCTTAAACCAGACGAAGTATTTCCCGAAAAGATTTTGGTCTTCTGCATTTATCATGTGACTTGAAATCAATCTTCGACTTATTATTATTATGAAGAAAATATTTATTTTCAAGTTCCTTTTTCGTTAATTTACAGCTGACGAGCGGACAGGCAAGTGAAGGATTTTAAAAACAACTGCAAATTGAAATTGAATGTTTTCATTGCTTTTTTTTTTTCTATTAAAGCATCAAAGGAGGATCTGAGATTGTTTGATTTGAAACTAAAATTAAAACTCATCTGTTTAACTTTGTTTTTCCGATATAAAGTTTTATAAGAGGAAAACTGGGAATGCTTCAAATTCACATAATGATGCTTAAAGAGATTTTTTCGATGAGTAAACTTGATCAGCCAAACGGCCATTAGAGTTGGGTTCATTTACTTTTGACCGCTCTTTTGTGCACAAAGTGGGCTAAACGGCCAGGTCACAATGATCCCAAGGGTTAAGAGTTTGGTAGGGGAATTGGACCCACTGGACGGAAGCCTCTCGTCAAGCTCATCTCGTGTGCTCTATAATGTTCACAAGATGTGAGTGGCTCTATTGCAAACACACGGAGCCAAAGCTTAACATTCTCTCTGGGGGACGGTCATCCTTCGAAGGCCATCGCTGCTCCATTTCCCATCGAGGGAGGATTGGAAGAGCTAATCTGAATGCAGAGGGGCTCGAACTTGGGTGCATCAGATCTGGAACCTGTTGCTATTGACTGAGGCAGCCTTTGCCATTAAAGACAGAGGGAGTTCGAAGGGAAAGTTGCTGCGTTAAGGATCGGGAAAAGCCTACCAGGGCAACGCTTCAGAGGTTTTCTTATTCGAGGGATTCATTTTTGAGCAAATTACTGTTCATCTCATCCCACACGTAGGGATCGATGAAGATGTCTGTTTGATTAATTGACTTAGGAGCTGAAGCATACGCATACATTCCCGATGTGGCATTCCTCGAAAATTCTCATCTCATTAGAAACGAGTTAATAATGACGAACCCCTTTTATTATTCGTTTTCGTAAATAACACAATGGAATAAGAGGAAAGTTAAAAATAGTTTGTTTGGCCAACAACACTTTGAGCTCATTTCACCACTGCGAGCCCAATGATTGGCCCTCATCTTTAAAGGCGAGCTCATTTCCCAGAGGAGAGAAGTCGTCTGCTCCGTCACCCAGTTCATAATTCTCTTCTCCTCTCCCTCACCTGTCGCTCTATCTTCTACTCCATCCCTTGTTGAAATGAGCACGAGGTATGAGCGAGAATAAACTGCAACCGAGCACTATTTCGGTCTCGCTCGCTCTTCATGTTTATGGCCTTCCATTGTCCATGCGCAGGTGCATTAAATGTTTGAATGCTGGTTTAAACTAACAACGTGCATATCACAGTGGGATGGCTTCTACAGAAGAATCCCTCTGCAAGGACGGGAAGGAAAATCTTCCTTAACGACTTCATTCTTGCAAAGAGAGATGATGTGGTGAATTCTTGTGAGCAAATTAAGACGAACACCTTGGAGTGAAATATATCGGATGCAGAGGCAAAAGCGAGATCGACAAGGTGCTTGGCGCTCGTCCTTTGTCGATGTTTACGTACTGTGACATCACGTTTGTAATTAGGCGACTATCGCGGTGGAAGGAAAGAATTGTCAAGGTGAGGAAAAGAAGAGGACGAAAGAGAAGAACATTTCAACGAGGATGAAATGCTGTTCGATTTGCCGAAACTCGTGTGTTGTTTTCTTTAGTGTGGCGTTTTGGAGAATGCAAAAATTAATCGAAGTTTCAGAGTGTTCTTTTGGTTTGATTTGAATCGTCTGATGATTGTTACAACGATTTCTGGACGTCACTGCTGACCCCCAAGGGGGAGAGAATAGAGACTCGAGTCTCAGCTCCAAGGCTGCGAAGAGAGAATGCACTTAAGAACAGTGCACGAGGCTTTATTTAATTATTTATTTTCCATAACTTTTTTAGTACAAAATCAAGTCCCACGAACTTGTCTGCGGGAATCCAAATGCAGTATACAATAAACAGTGACACGTGACCCTGAGTTAGGAGCTTTTCCCTGGTCACGAGCAGGGGATGAGGAAGAATGAGACTCTTTGTCTTTGCTCCTCCCACTGAGGAACTGGAAATTGCGATCGAAAATTGTTGCTTATTGAGATCGATCTAAACGCTATCCCCGATCTTCCTTATTTAGAAAGCATTTCTCCAAAGGTTCTTGGAAGAATTTTAAAGCATCAATTCGGCATTGGAAATATTTTGAAAAACAAATTGATTCGGCTAATGTGAAACTCTTTGGATTAATCACAGCTTTCGATAATTATGCCTGTTCGTTTTAAATATTCTTTAAATAAATTCGTGCTGCGTGTTAACATCATTTCAGAGTTTTTGTAAAATTACAATGACTCGCTATGTTCTAAAATGAGTGGACAGAGAATCACTTTTTTAAACATAAATCTTGCAATGAAGAAGATGAACTTCGATTCATTCGGATTTGCATTTAAGAAGATGTTGTTGGTCTTATACGATTGCAGAAAGGGAAAAGGAAAATCCCAAATCATCGATATTGATCTGAGGAACTGAAATAATGAAAACTGTTGCAAATGCTTGAAATGCGTATTTTGGATGCTATTTAATGCTGGATTCGTAGAAGAGAATAAACCGCTTCCACACTTTCTCTCAAAAAAATTTCTCTTTCGACAAAGTTAAAAGTTTTTATGTTATACTTAAGCGGAAAAAATTAAGTCGGCCTTGAATGTCGAAAAGATTGATTTGGTGAGAAACGAGTCCTTGAATGTCGAAAAGATTGATTTGGTGAGAAACGAGTCCTTGAATGTCGAAAAGATTGATTTGGTGAGAAACGAGTCCTTGAATGTCGAAAAGATTGATTTGGTGAGAAACGAGTCCTTGAATGTCGAAAAGATTGATTTGGTGAGAAACGAGTCCTTGAATGTCGAAAAGATTGATTTGGTGAGAAACGAGTCCTTGAATGTCGAAAAGATTGATTTGGTGAGAAACGAGTCCTTGAATGTCGAAAAGATTGATTTGGTGAGAAACGAGTCCTTGAATGTCGAAAAGATTGATTTGGTGAGAAACGAGTCCTTGAATGTCGAAAAGATTGATTTGGTGAGAAATGAATCCACACGACTTCGCCAATGGATTCTTTTTTTCTTCGATTTATTTTTCAGATGAACAGTTCTAAAATATCAAATCTTTTAATGTCTTCGGCGATCGAAATATTTTTGTATGGAATCAATCTTTTTGAGGCTACATTCGTAGCTTAAATGATTTCTGAAGTATACAGGGTCATTATAAAATATTATAAAAGAATGCTCATATTCTAAAGTGTTATATTTTATTAAATAATTAAGCAACAAAAGTAATATTGTGTGAAAAATGCCAAGAAACTTTCAAAGTTTCCTTTTGTCTTCAACAGATTTCAACATGGGCTGCAAGGGTTGTGTGAAATTCAAATTCCGTCCATACTTGGCTCAGCATATCCGGTGTAACACGTGCAACGGATGCAGTGATTATTTCCTTTAATTGTTGTAAATTGCAAATTTATTCCGAATAAACGATGTGGTTATTGTTTCCCCCTCCCCCCCAAAAAAGTGTAATGGTATCCAATTCGGGCTTCTCGGAGGGCCACAAAATCCTGCCACGTCTACCAATCGAATGATTTCGAAATTTGGCATTCAGGATATTACTTGTGATAATGCACGACATTATAAAAAGGAAACTTTCAGAAATTGTCAGGTTTTGATGCGATACATAGATATAATTTTGTCATCTCATGTATCCATTTGTATTTGACCTTGCATTGTAATCCTTTGATTGAAACTGTTTCCTTTCTCCCACCACTGACTAAGGCTGTTTATGGCTAGTATGTCTTGCTGTAATCAGCAAGACAGGTCGGTCCCCTTCCCGGCCTGACTCCTTGATTAGGGAGCGCTGGCCAAAAGACCGTCCCTTGGGATAGGAAGACGGCATAGGACGCCGAACGTCGGACGGCCCGTGAGAAGGTCAGGTAGTTCGGAGTTAGTAACTGGCTAGAGCAGACGTAGACGGCGGCTGCTCGGTGAATCGATCATTCACGAGGGAAGATGTTCTCCTCTGTTAGGTGCGCAGAGTCGCAATCTCTTATGCAATGCGCACATCGCTGTTTGTAGCCAATGTCAGTACTCGGGGAGACTCTGTAAATATCTTCCGAAATAAATCTTTTTGTCACTGTTTTAAACTTAGAATTGGTTACCATTCTGCAATTCTCCAACGTCAAAAGCCCAATGCAGAACGAACCAAAATCTTACTTCCTTACCTGTGGGCGCCGTGGACCAATTACATTCTACCACACCAGAAACCGACAGAAATTCTTGACATTTTGGACACACAAAATTTCTTTTATTGCTTAATTATTAAATAAAATATAACACTTTAGAATATGAATCTCATTTTTTAATGAGTCTGTATAATATAAGAGTTACGAGAATTTTTTGTTCTCTCGTAATATGGGATGTTCAAGTGATGGCAATCTTTAACTTTTAACTTTCGAATTTCCTTAGTGCTAGGAGGAAATGCCAACTTTAATATTTCGTTTAATCAATTAATCAGTCAGGTTACTAAAGGGAAAACAATCTGTTTAAAATTACAGAAAAACGAAAATCCTTTCATGATATTATTGATTAAATATTGAAGCCTATTGAAAGTTTATATATTCATTCTTGGCATTAATTCTCGAGTTTTAATCAGTTACGTTTAGTTCTGTGAAGAATTCAAACTAATTTTTCCATTGCATTCACTCAGCATTCAATGTAAACAAATAGATCCTACTGCTCAGACGGTGATTTAAAAAACAACCAAGTTCAAAATTTTTTTTATCTTCATCATTAAGGATTTTTTTTTTCTTTCTGTTGCCTCGCGACGACGACCTGAGATCGGAATGCCGAGAGGAAGTTCTCGTCTCTTCGGCCGCAGCACGTGAAGCGCTGCTGCTCTCGTCCTCCTCTAATGGCATCCTCGGAGTGGAAATGCAAAGCCTCGGTTTCAGTTTCTCCTCCGCTTGTTCACCGGATTCCTGATTCTCAGCGAAGCGGGCCTGACTCCTCTCTCTTCTCTGTCCGTTGGCATCTGCGAAATTAATAACCGAGCTCGACAACATCGAGTTCTTGTTCTACCAGCGAAAGGAAGAAAGGATTTCGAGAGCTGCGCGTTTCGCACAGAGAGTTGTTGTTTTTCGAAGTAACACAAACCTCGGTTGGAGCAAGTAGGGAGGGCGGGGGGGGGGGGGGGGGGGGGGCAAAAAGTGGGGAGGAGAAGGAAGAAGAGCAGCATTGACCCAACTCAGCCAACAGACAGGACTGCAGGAATGGCAGCGGGCGCATATAACCCCTACTAATTAACGTGGCAAAAAAATGACGCCAGAAAAACGTAAAGTGACAGAAGTTCTTCCTCCCCCCTGCCACACTACCCTCCCCTTTTCTCCACATGTGTTTCTCGGGTGTTCAAAGGCGGCTATATTTAGAGGTGAACGTGCGAACGTGGCTCCCTGACGAAAACGGAGGAGCAGGAGCGGGTGGGGGGGGGGGGCGAGAGCAACAACGATGCCGGAGCTCCGAGACTGACGATGCAGAGTATGCTGCCTGCCGGTACACGCGGGGACCTCGCGGCATCCCTTCCCACGTGCGTTGGGGAGTGTGTGAAGATGCGACGAACTTCCTTCCCCCCTCCCCCTCCGCCTGTCATCACGTGTAGTTTGTCTCCGTGTCGAGTTCCGTGTCAAGTGAAGTGACAGCCCCAGTTCGTGCGAAGAGTTCTGCTTCCACTTGAACTGAGAAATTTTTTCTGACAGATTCGAGGGAGGAAGTTCTCGAAGTCAGCAAAGGTTACGGAGCAGTTTAGTCACTGGCACAAAATTCCTAACTCACTTTATGCAGCCGTAGAGTAGAAAAGGATACTCACGTGGGAATGACTTCTGCGACGTGGGTTTCAGTTTACTTTTCGATCCAGAGACGAGTGAGAACAGAAATTGCCATTTCGTCTTTCAAAGGAATTCATCGATGCGAAATCCATTGACGCTTGCAATGAAACAGGAAATGATTTTTCGCACGAGAGAACGAATCCACATAATGCACAAAGAGAAACTAACCATGATTTGAAATGGTTCCAGTCTTTAATGAAAGAGCCAATAGAAGAAACGCCTTTTTGCGGTATTCCCTTGGGATTTATGACGACATCTAATCAGAAATATTGCATTGCTGCAATGCAAATAATGCTGAGGGCAAATATCCCTCATTCCTTGTTGGCAAATATTCCTAAACTAATTTGCACTGAGCTGTAAATTTTGACTTTATAAGGAATTACGGCTGCACTTTGTAACGAAATGAAGGAACACACACAAAAAAAATCATTTTTTTTGTGAGAGATTTAACTTTTAAATATGGGTTCAGTTATATTCATTTAATGTCCATTTTTCTTATTCCTATACATTCATACATTTTCTTTTGCGTATGATAGATAAGAATTCCTTTGCAGTGAACGACAGATAAAGAGATAAATGAAGATGATTCTTTTGTCTACAGTCATCCGAAACTTTTCCCGACCTACATGGGAGAAAGGAAAGGTGATGTTGATAAAGCATGATCATAATCTTATTAGAAAAATCCAGTCAACTCCGATTTATACGTAAAACTCGTTTTCACAGAATAAAGATCGTCGTTTTCGAAACTTAGCCTCTCTAAAAGTGGAAATTCAGACCTATCGAATATTTAGAAAATTTCAATACTAATATTTTATCGGTGCATATCGAAAACGGAAGTAAGAGTTCTTTCTTTTTTTTGTTCTTGAAACAGAAAAGTTCCGTTTCCCTGATTGCCACTAGGGCTGAGGAATGAAGTCGCTCTCTGCAGAGCGAACCCTTCATCTCCGCATTCTACCAGGAAGAAATAGTCCTTTAAATTTTAGCCATTTCCCAAATTTAGAGTCTTGTAAAAGTGAAAATTCCAACTATTTGAATATTTTTTAAATGGGAATCGTAACATCTTATTAATAGTTAAAGTAAAAATTCCTTTTCTCTTCAAAAATTTATATGAACAGAAAATGTCAAACGTCTACAGACGGATAGGCAGGCAGACGACAAAGTGAAACAATAGTTCGATTTATTTTTAAAACAATCTTACCCAGAAAAACAATCTACAGCGAACAGCTGTTCAAGGTAGTTCCCATCATCTTGGCACTCAATAATACTTAGTAATGCAATAATAAGTACTGTTAATTTCACAAAATGAAATCTCATCTCAGAAACACTTAATTTCGCGATGGCAAAGTATCGGAATAACTTTCCCCTCTATGAAAGAAACGCTGAAATAAGAAAATTTACGGATCAAATTTTTGCCCCCAGAGTTTTGCTACACCCATTGCCCTTCGGGATGCTGGGAAGCGTCCGTCTGGTACAACGTCTGTCCGCTCACTCAAAGTGCAACAGTCAACCGACTTTTAGTCGGTTAAACCGATAGTCGAATCTCATACATATCTAATGCATACATTACATAGAAGGATTTTTCCATTATCTTATCAGAAATTGTTAATAGAGTGATTGGTCTATAGTTATTAAAATTAGTTTTTGATCCACTTTTATATACCGGACGAATAGTTTCAATTTTCATAGCTATTAGGATTTGCGAGTTTTCAAAAATTTTATTTATAAGAATTGTTATTACGTGAACAAAATTGCATTTTCTTTCCTTTATGCATTTTGGTTTAATATTGTCAAATCCAGGAGATGTGTTATATTTTAAGTGATCTATAATAATGGCAATATCGATGTTACTAGCTGGTGGAAAATGCATAGAATTCTGATGCAATATAATTCGTAAATCTTATCTGATCTAGTATTCAGCGTCGTAAATTCTGTTCGCTTCTCACTAATAGTTATTACAAAAAATTAAACAAAATTATTTAGAACCTCTTTTGTTGCATTTTCTCTGATTAATTGTCTATCAACATTTTTGTCCATTGACATCCTTTTTATTATTAATATTATTAATTAATTCCCACAACCTCGTATTATTATCTTTATTAATTGCTAATTTATTTGAATATTTTTTTTGGTTCCTTATAACGGTGTTTGCCCTATTTCCATTTTATAAAAATCATAATTTTCTTCCATTGAATCATTTTATCAAAATAATCTGATCAGAATAATTAAGGATTTTTAATAATAATTTTATCAGAATAATCTGACAAGAATAATTATAATTAATTTTTATAATCATTTTATAAGAATAATCTGATCAGAATAATTATAAATAATTTTAATAATCATTTTATCAGAATAATTAATAATTTTTAATAATCATTTTATTATTAAAAATTATTAATTATTCTGATCAGATTATTTTGTTAAACTGATTATTAAAAATTGTTTATAATTTATTCTGATCAGATTATTCTGATAAATGTTGTTGAAAGGCAGTTCCGTTCGGCTCTAAAAAAACAACATCGAGACTAAATAATTCAATCCCTAGGATATATTAAAGATTTTGTGAACTCAACTGCAGCGAGGAAAGGCCCTTAAAGTCATCACAGACTATCATTCGTAACATTGCTAACCCAACGAACTGTATAACGCCGCCTGGTGGCGTGAGTTGGTCGGATCGCCAAATATCTGTACCGAAGGAGCGGTGCATATCTTTTGATCATTTTGTGAAGAAGATCGCCAGTCTTCTATTAATAGGAAATTTCCCGTTGCAATTCAGTCGATCCTTTGCCTCCTCCCTCCTCCCAAATAATCAAATGGGAAACAAAAGGGTTTTAAACTCGAACCTAGTTTTGATGCAGGTAGAGACTCGAATTTTTAACGTGGCCTGGGTTAAAGAGACAAACCTGTTGCGAGAAATTGATTAGCAATACAGTGAGGGTGGTACTAGAGCAGGGGCGAGTGGAACATATGCCCCGGGCGCATATCAAACCTAGGGAGAAAATTCTAATTATTAGAGAGCGAATGATAACTGCTACGTGCAAATAAAAACAAAGCCATCCGATAGTCTGCAAAACAACTTTTTCCCTGGGAGCGAATGACTCCCCTCACTTCCCAGAAAGGTTCAGGCCCCAGCTGGGCAAGTGTAGAGATTTTCTCTGCCAAACTCCCCCCTCCCCCTGCTCACAGTGAATAGTTGCCACTGATAGGCTTTTAAAGGTCGCCCCGCGATACGTCGGATGGGACGTTAAGCCGTGGCTCCGTGTCTGTGAGAACCACACCCTAGGCACGTTAAAGAACACGCTGGATGACCTTGACGGGAGGCTGACACCCTTTTCCCAAAAGCTGTCCAGTGGGTTCCCTCACTGAACCATCCTCGAAACCACGAAAGCTTAGAACTTGGATATTTGTTCCAATTATCTAGGGGACATATTATTTTAGGCTATTTGGACATATTATATATTGGACATATTATCTAGGGGACATATTACTTGGATATTTGTCCCAATTATCTAAGGGACATATTATTTTAGACTATATATTTAGGTAGCAAAAATAATCTTCCTTTTTTTCTTAAAAAAAAAGTTCGAATTTACCTTTCAAATAACGGAAGACTTTCGTCGGCTATTGTTATCCCTATTTTCAAAAAAGGTGATCGCAGTTCTTGTGATAACTATAGGGGTATCAGCCTACTCTCTGTTCCAGGGAAAGTTCTTTCCATGATTGTGCTTAATAGAATTAAGAATCTGGTTGACAGTCAATTGCGTGATGAGCAATGTGGATTCAGAAGTGGTAGGGGATGTGTGGATCAGATATTTTCATTTAGGCAGATTCTTGAGAAATGTTTTAGAGTTTCAGAACCCTTTGGTTGCTAGCTTTGTTGATTTCAAAAAGGCTTTTGACTCTGTTGATCGTCATAATTTGTGGTTGATTGTGATATCATATGGTATACCAGACAAGTTAGTTAACATAATGAAAGCTCTCTATAATAACACTGAGTCATGTGTGAGAGTTGGTAAGCCTTGTAGCAATTGGTTTAGCATTACTTCTGGTGTTCGACAAGGGTGCATTTTGTCTCCTTTTCTCTTTAGTTTGGTTATTGATTATGTTATGCGAAATTCACTTCAAGGGAAAGATTTTGGCCTTAAATGGACTGGAGATACGAAAATTTCTAATTTAGATTATGCTGATGATTTAGCCCTTTTGGCAAATGATGTTGATGAGATGAACTCTTTCATTCGAGCCGTTGATGAGACTGGTAGTAGAGTAGGTCTGGTTATAAACAGAGAGAAAACTAAAGTGATGAAAATTGGTCAGGCAGGCTGTGATTTAGTTAATCTGAATGGTTGCTGTCTTGAGCAGGTGTCACAGTTTAATTATCTTGGGAGCTATGTAACAGATAATGGTGATGTGCGGCATGAGATTAACAGACGAATAGGGATTGCTGCCGGGACTTTTAAGAACCTATGGAGAGTGTGGAGAAATAGGCGTATACACCTAAAGACTAAAATTAGACTGTATAATAGTTTGGTTCTTTCTAGGGTTAGTTATGGTAGTGAAACTTGGACACTTTGTAAACAAGATAACAGGAAACTAGATGCTTTTGATTCCAGATGCTTACGCAGTATCTTGGGCATTAGGTGGTTCAACTTTGCAACTAATGATGAGGTTAGGCAAAGGAGTTTGCAACCTCCTTTAAGCAGCATATTGTGCAGAGAGAGACTCCGCTGGTTTGGCCATGTTGCCCGTATGAATAATTATAGATTGGCGAATAGGGTTATGAACAGTGTGCCTAAAGGCCTCAGAAAGAAGGGGAGACCTAGGAGGCGGTGGGCAGACAATGTCAAACAGGACCTTGTTAGAATTGCTGTGCAGTGGCAGGATGCAGCAGATGAAGCTCACGACAGATATGATTGGAGAATTAATCTGCACTGTCTGGTTGGACCTCCGTAGCCCATGGCTGCTTGAGGATGATGATGATGATGAATTTCACCATCATAATTAACTTTTAAAATTTTATCCAAATTTAGATATATTGAGTATCAGAATGTATATAATAAACATCATATATTAATAAATTATATGTGTACATTTACTAAGAGAAAAAAATAGCTTTCCTTTTCCGCTTCTAAATATATATAGGTGTGCGTCAAATTTATATTCGTATATATGCTAGCCATTCTAAGCCAATCGATGTCTCTTTTCCCACCGAGGGCAGAGTGGTGGTTAGGGAGAAAATCCCATTTCAGGATCCACTGGGGACTCGAACTTCGAATTATCAGATTATGTGCCTGGCACACTATCAGCTGAGCCATTCCTTCACCTACATTGTTCGTTTCGCTGTGTGAATATATACTGACCCCACCTGATTGGAAGTTCACGAGCCGCGACTGTTTTCACAGTTCATTTCATTGAGGATTATCGAAATCATCAGACTGATCGTCATTCATTCTCAAACTTTCCCTTTGGGTCTCGTCGTCGAAAGACGATCCTGATGTATCCGTGCATTTCACTTGTTTCGAAAATTCCTAAATCATTGCATTTCTCTTCTTATTGCTGAGACTGACTCGAAAGACTGCTAGATACTGAAACCGATATTTTGGTACTTGAACAAAAGGAAAAGTGCTGAAATAGCTGCACTGCAGAAAACCGTACATGAAATGATCCGAAATAAGAAGTAAAAAAATGTACGACATAAAAAATACGATCCAAAAGGATCGTATTTGGAATTCGTTATCTTCATAGAATGTCCTCCTCCCGCCATCGTTCAGCCTCTCTCTCATAAAGGGAGAAGTCCGTTGACATGGAAACGGGGACTGATTGTAACGAGTTATGTACCATACTCCAGGTATCGATGAACGCTTACGATGCAAGAAACGTTGCAGACTACAAAATGAATGTATTCTGCATTTTAAAAATTAAATGGGGCAAGAAACTCAATTGAGCCGGTAAAAAGGAAATCGGGTTGACAAGAAACTAGAGTTCCATTTGCAGTATAAGCATTTCCAACTCTGTTTTAGATGTCTTTAAAATTTTCTTGACAAATGCATCAAATATACAAAAGTTAACAATTTTTGCCGCTATACCCTTACTAGAAATTTGTGATTTCTCTGACCCAAGTGTAGCTTGATGATTCTTAGAGTCTGCATCCTTCGACTAAAGTCTTCACGAAGCTTCTGGTGTCTTCGAAGAAAATGGTAATTTTTTTCCCTCGGTGGGGGCCACGTGGGAATCTGATTGTTACAACATTTTTTTTTTATTTACATGTGGGAATATCCTTTACCGCGCGAAATTCCGGAAATCACTACTGGTAGTAACATGATTTTTGGACCAGTCGTTTCCCACTTTTGCGCAGATTGTCCATCGTTTTTATGTTTCCAAGAAAAAATATCTTTCGTGTGCAGGAGAGTTTTCTTATTGCGATGGAAAAATATGTTTCTTCTGGCCAGCGCTGCGCTTGGATGATTTCGAACCAGAAAATCTCCCGCCACTTCATTGCATGTTGAAAAGGAGCTGTTTTTTCTTTTAAAACGTATTTCGATGGATGGAGTCACGTCTTATTCATGAACATGAAGGCTACACATTTTCTGAAATCAGACATGAGACGTGTACTGATCTGATGAGAGGTGCATCCTCAACCAGCCCCATAACACTGTAGAGAGAAGTGGGTTTGGTGCTGAAGGTCTCAGCCAATGGACCAGGTTTTCGTTGATTGTCTTCCAGATGTTTAAGAGAGGTTCTGCGAATGCTCCCAGATATTGGGAGGAGATCTTTAGAGTGTGAAGTCTTTGCTGATGCCCTTCCACGCAAAGGACGTTTCACTAATCAATATCTTGAGAAAGAAGGGATCCACCGAATGGAGTGGCTTCCGGATCGGAAACCAATAAAATATCTCCTCGATGCCCTAGAGCATCACATTGTGTCCTTCAACCCATTCGTCAAACTCTCCAGGACCTCAGGATTGCTCTTTTATCATTTTGGCTCAAAAGAAATTTTGTTTCTTCCTGAGAAATTTGAGTTAGATCCGTGCTTACCTTTTGACGAGCCATGTAGATCATGATTTAAAATCTTTAATTAGATTTTTGGCTCGTTTCCAAAAATCGAACTATTGTTTTCACTTTGTCGTCTGTCTGTTTCTCCATTTGCAGATATTCAATTTTTTTTGTATTTAGAGATAAAAGCATTTCTTTTGGCGCACACAATGGGCTAAATGGTCAGATCCCAAAGTGTCGAACGTTTTAGAACTGCGAAGGGAATCCCCTAGATATCCCCACAGCTGGAAACCTCCCTTCGAAGATATGTTGCTTAACGCGCACAAAATATGTCTCACATGTGTTTCGGGTCACGTGTGATTGCTGTGATTGCTGTAATGAGACAGTAAGGTAAGGCCAACGCAGCGTAGCGCAGGCAACCTTACGTGTTGGCCAATGGGCTGGTGGCCGCCAAGTGGGTGAAGCAAACAGAGATGATTGGGTGATAAAAATCCAGTGCGAAGTCGTATGTCGGAGTGAAGGGGGGGGGGGAGACCAATGATGGTAAAGTAAAGTTCTTCCGGGTGTTGATAAAGTAATTTATGAGATATGTGTGGTTGGATTCAGTGTTATGGATGGGAGTTGGCTAGTTGGAGTGGAGATCAGTTGAATGAAAATTGGATATTGCCCCATCTCAAGATGGGGTGGTGGGAGAGTCTGAGGGTTTAGTGTGGGGGGAGGGGGAAGGGGGGCCGTGGAATAGGATAGAAATTTCATCCCTGGGATAATTTCTCTCAAGAGGGGAGGCGTTGAAATATATTTTTTTTCTTCTAAAAGCCCCTCCCCCTGCTTAGGAAAACCCCCGAGGGTCTGAAAATTGGCGGGGAGAGAGTGGGGGGTGAAGTATAAGCAATAAAATTTTGGTGTGGCTAGGTTAAAAACTTTTGGAATAGGGGAGAATTTTGTATCACTGTAGGAAAGCATAGTGAAGGTGGTGTTTGCGCAGGGAAAGTTAGTTATAGTTAGGCTTAGCATAGAGATGGTTTGATGAAATTTTGAAAAAAAAATTATTTAGTTTTAAGGTGGATATGGGCCATTTATGTTAATATAGATTACTATAGTGGACTCGGTAATAATGTGGGAGGCAACGGGATGGTTCAGTTGTAGTGAAGAGTGTGGGGGAGGTGTCAAAGTGAGTGAGGTTGGCTGTTAATGAGCAGTTCATTTTTGTGTGTTATGTAGTCTGTATTAGCAGCAAGGGGGGGGGCATGTTAGCTTCTGCCCAAGTGGCCAAATTTGGGCAGCCAGCTTTTAGACCCAGGGCTAGTCTTATGGCTTTAGTTTGTGTGGTTTCAAATTTTTTAAACTGTGTGTGTGATGCTGTGTTTAATGCTGGTAGGCCATATTCCAATCGAGAGTTGATGAAAGCTTTGATGAAGGTTCTCATGGTCTGATCACTGGCCCCCCATGTGGTTCTTGTGAGGGCTGAGAGGATGATGAGTGCTCCTTGGGGCCACGACTTATTCTTCTATCCGACGGACGTTTTTTTTTTTCGTAAACACTTCCTAACGATGCATTGTCCAATTTGATATTAATTTATTAATTAATAAATTAGTTTTATGTTAATCAGTTGGCGTCATTTTTCTTCGTAATATCTCCATCGGATTCCTTTTCTTGTATTGTTCTCTCCATTTCTGATGTAACCCATCACTGTCACTGAGCTACTTCAACATTTTATTATCCACAAATTTTTCCTTCTTTTTTAATCTTCGAATATATTTTGTACAAGGTGCGTTATTGTTTGCGGTTCCTCCACTTGTTTTCCCCCCATCCAGCGTCTCCTTCCCGTTGTCTTCACGGAGGCAACGTCTCCTTTCCATCCTTCAGTGTTTTGTTTATATGACAGCTCCAATGCAAATATTTGTCTCTATCCGTTGCGCTTTTGTCCGAGTGTTTCTATCAACAGACAGAAGATGACGAGCTAATTTCAGTTCCCGTCTCTGAACGCCGCCGCCCCTCTCTCGCTCTGGCTCGAGCCCAACGGATGTGGGAGAAAACTTCATCTCCCCTTCACCAGATATCTGTAGTTGGCCGCTCTTGGCAGGCGGCGTTACTCAGGGGCCCTGCTTAATTAGGGTCAGATTTAGCCCACACACGCGGCCCGCGGGCCACCCTGGGGGGCTCGCGCGGTTGGTATGTTGTGTGTGTAGAGAAGTCAGGGGGGGGGAGAAGTCTGGTGTCGGTGGAATGGGGAGGGAGGCAAGAAGCTTCGAGTGGAACTGGGAGTAATGAAATGGCAATGTTGCTGCTGACACGACCAGCGTGACGGAAACATGAAGGAGGAGGAAATGGGATGGGAAGAGCGGAGGTGGAGGAGGAAAGATCACCATCAAAGCAGCTGAAGATTCTTCTGACATCTTTACGAAACATTTCATCCCTCCCTTCAAGCTTTTACTTGCAAACAAAAGGCGAAAGGAAAAGCAAAGCGAAGAGGTTTATTTTTCGCGAACATCTTTTTACATCATCACCAGGAAAGGTCGACTGATCGAGAGCGAGCAACCTCCCTTTGCACAAGATGTTGCTTTAAGAAGGCTAATGACTTCGAGCAACCACGTCGTTACCAAATACCCAGAATCAAAAGCATCAAATTTCTTGTTACGTTGCTTACAAAGAGTCCAAGTTTCATCACTGTAACAAATTTTTGGTGGGACCCAATTTGCATATAACTTTAATATTTTGTTGCCTCTGCCATTCTTTCAAGCTCTCCACAGATTCTTGAAAGCTCAGCAACAATGACAATTCTCTTCTTTTCCACCTGTTTATTCAGTCCTTCAAAAGAACTGAAGTACAACTCACCTAACGAATTTTCGTCGTTTTATTTTTCTGCATATTTATCAGTAACCCTACCCCTTGCCAGCACGTTCAAGAACACTAATGAAAGAGTTCATCTCTTCAACATCATTTGCCAAAAGGATCGAATCATCACATAATCTAAAAATAAACATAAATGAATTCTTTCTGAAACAACTGCTTCTAAGTTCACATATTTTCCGATCTCTAAATGCCCTAAAGCCCCAATTTTGCCCTCTTAAAGCTTTCTTCAATCGAAGCCAAGAAGTGGTTTCTGTCGATCAGCCGGACATGACTAGCAATGAAAGTGAAGAGAATTCCGTGATCGGGAGGACTTTTCTAGCAGAGACTGTGAGCTTCCGCCATTGATACGAATTAGCCGGAAGTGATAATGGAGTCACAGTTTTTTAATATCATTTCAGGATCAATGCTAGTGTAGTCCTCCCAAGTCCTCTTTATCGTGAAAGTCATTACCACTGCTGGCCAAGTCCTCCAGAACTAGCAACTCTGTTTGTGATCATGGTTAGCGAAGCTTTCTGTTAGTTGAAGTTTGTTTAAGGCTAGAAAAATCCTTCCAATCATAGAAAGAACATTATTTGCCAAAAGGACCAAATCATCAGTATAATACATATGAGTTCATGAAGAGATATGAAGAAATGATGACTTCTATGTCATTGGCAGTCAGTTCTTCTAAATGGCGAAAATTCCTTCATAGTCGTGCTAGAAAAGTCTTCCAGATCACCGAAATCTCTTAATTTTCATTGCTAGCCATGTCTGGCTGATCGCAGAAATCTCTTCATGATGGCAAATGATGACTTCCACGATTGGAAGGCTTTAAACTTCAACTGTCAAAAGGCTTGGCTAATCATGACCAGAAACTGACTTGCTAACTCTGTAGGACTTGGCCAGCAATGGCAATGAGTTGACTTGCACGATAAGGAGGGAGGACTAAACTGGAATTGACCAGAAGCGATATCAATGATCCAGCGGATTTGTCTAGTGGTGATAACCGAAAGACTTTTATGATCAGGACAGCTTGGCTACGAATGAGATGGAGAAAAGACTTCTTTATTCAAACTGAACTTGGCTTGCAGTGATCTTGAAGAGACGTTTGCAGTCTGATAGATTTAGCTTGCAGCGATCATGAAGAAACTTCAGTGTCGGGAAGATTTGGCTAGAATATAGATTAATGCAGAGGCCAGTTATGTCCTGGTCTAAAACCTGACCTTAAAGGGCTCATCGACTGTCCAAATAAAATGAATTTCATGATTTTGTAGAGAATTAGGGCACAAATATTACCCAGGTTTGCTAATCAAGCAGTCCTAATTAAGATCAATTATTTTCAAGAGACTTCTATGATCAAGCAGACCTTGTTAGCAGGACCATGAAGAGACTTCAAAAATAGGCGGGCTTGCGTAAAACAGAGGGTGACTTCTATGAATAGGAGTACTTGGCTAGCAATGAATGTGAAGACTCTCTCGAGTAGGAGGACATGTCTAGTGGTGATTATGAAAAGACTTCTACAATAGGAACTAACGATAGCTGCGGAGATTCGTCTACTATTTGTTGAGAGGATGACCACGAAAAAATTTCTCAATGGAGAGGAATGGCTGAGAGTAAACTTCTGCGATCAGTAGGGTTTATATAGCAGTGAAGTGGACAGGTTTCTGAAATTAGAGGACTTCGAACTGACTAGGAAGGGGTTTCTTTCAAGAGTAGCTGTTACCACGAAGAAACTTTTTTATCGCCTGGCTTGGTTAGCAGTTTTCATGAAGAGACCTCTTCGATCAGAAGGACTTCACCAGCAGTGACATGGGACGGGGGTGGCTTAGTCGGTAGCGCGCCAGGCTCGTAATCTATAGTTCCCAGGTTCGAGTCCCAGCTGGGTCAGCGTTGAGATTTATCTCCGCAAAATTCCCCGCCCTGCCTACGGTCAGTAGGGGACATCGATGGGCTTGGAAAGGCCGTCGTCCGTCGGATGGGACGTTAAGCCTTGGCCCCGTGTGCGGGAGAGCCATACCGTGTGCACGTTAAAGAACACGCTGGATGGCCTTGACGGGAGGCTACCATCTGTCTCCCAACAGCTGTTCCAGTGGGTCTCCTCCTCCAACCTTCTCTGAGCCTTCGGGGTGCATGTGACCTGGCCATTTAGCCCATGGTGTGCAAAAAAGTGCCGCTCAGAGGTAAAACAACCCAACCCAGCAGTAACAGCCAGCAGATTGGACTACGACGAATAACGGAAAAAAGAATCAAAGGATACTTGATTTTCAAGACAAAGAAATTTGTTCCTGTCTCCTGAGAAAAAAAAAGAGACGGAGAGAATGAAATAATTGCAATTGTGGCGCATTTAGGGATGCAAAGACATTTAGTGCAATGACAGGCAAAGGCCTATTGAATAGCAATAAGTGCAAAGGCCTATTGAATAGCAATAAGTGCAAAGGCCTATTGAATAGCAATAAGTGCAAAGGCCTATTGAATAGCAATAAGTGCAAAGGCCTATTGAATAGCAATAAGTGCAAAGGCCTATTGAATAGCAATAAGTGCAAAGGCCTATTGAATAGCAATAAGTGCAAAGGCATTTGATTGAGTCAGAGTGCAATATCACTTCTAATCGACTGAACAAAGATAATTAAACGAAGGTGATAATTCTACAAACGGAGGAAGAAGTTCCTCTATCCACGAGTAGTGGCGTTTCGGAGTGAAAAGAGGTCTTCAACCTCAATATTTCCAGAATGATCTGCAACACGCATCGAAGGTTCCTGTCAAATCGAAACACACGGATCCACTCATATTCACTTGAAAGGTAGATTGACGCTAAATACGATTCTCCAGGTGAGTAAGTGAAAAGAACCAAGAAATGGAAAAGAAAACAGCACGAAGGACGCAATGCGATGAGTGAGTGCAGTAACCAGCGGCGGAGCTAGGGGAGGAGGTACTCCCCCCAAAGCTAATTCAAGCACATGGGGGCTCTCCCACCCCCCAATATTAATCGAAGTTTTAAAAGAAAAGTTCGAAGTGACGTGGTAAAATCCAAATGAATTGAGAAAATTGGGATTTTTCTGTGTTAAATTTAAGGTCGTTGGCAAAATAAAGGCAACTTGGCAAAATCTTGTGAAGTTGGCAGAATCTTGAGGAGTTGGCAAAATTCTAAGTGACTTGGTAAAATTCAGGAGAGATATAAATATTTGTTTCTTTTTTCAGCAAAATTATAAGAAGTTGATCCAGTCTAGGAGAGCTGGCAAAATCGGAACGGAAATCTGGGAACGTCCCTGATAGAGACATAACTCAATGTATATTGAGTACTCAGTTTCTCAGTTGGGCAAAATTTGAATTCCGAGTTCGAAAATTTCCGTTCTCTCCCCCCTCCTCCCAACCATAATCTCTTCACTACGCCCCTGGCTTTACCTCAAAGGAGGATAAACGCTCGCTTTATTATCACTTCACTACGCCCCTGGCATTACCTCAAAGGAGGATAAACGCTCGCTTTATTATCACTTCACTTGGCCCCTGACATTACCTCAAAGGAGGATAAACGCTCACTTTATTATCACTACACTACGCCCCTGGCATTACCTCAAAGGAGGATAAACGTTCGTTTTATTATCACTTCACTACGCCCCTGGCATTACCTCAAAGGAGGATAAACACGCTCGCTTTATTATCACTTCACTACGCCCCTGGCATTACCTCAAAGGAGGATAAACACGCTCGCTTTATTATCACTTTACTACGCCCCTGGCATTACATCAAAGGAGGATAAACGCTCGCTTTATTATCACTTCACTACGCCCCTGGCATTACCTCAAAGAAGGATAAACCCTCGCTTTATTATCACTACACTACGCCCCTGGCATTAACTCAAAGGAGGATAAACGCTCGCTTTATTATCACTATACTACGCCCCTGGCATTACCTCACAGGAGGATAAACGCTCGCTTTATTATCACTAAACTACGCCCCTGGCATTACCTCAAAGGAGGATAAACGCTCACTTTATTATCACTACACTACGCCCCTGGCATTACCTCAAAGAAGGATAAACGCTCGCTTTTTTATCACTACACTACGCCCCTGGCATTACCTCAAAGGAGGATAAACGCTCGCTTTATTATCACTACACTACACCCCTGGCATTACCTCAAAGGAGGATAAACGCTCGCTTTATTATCACTTCACTACGCCCCTGGCATTACCTCAAAAGAGGATAAACGCTCGCTTTATTATCACTTCACTACGCCCCTGGTATTACCTCAAAGGAGGATAAACGCTCGCTTTATTATCACTTCACTATGCCCCTGGCATTACCTCAAAGGAGGATAAACGCTCGCTTTATTATCACTTCACTACGCCCCTGGCATTACCTCAAAGGAGGATAAACGCTCGCTTTATTATCACTATACTACGCCCCTGGCATTACCTCAAAGGAGGATAAACGCTCGCTTTATTTTCACTACACTACACCCCTAGCATTACCTCAAAGGAGGATAAACGCTCGCTTTATTATCACTTCACTACGCCCCTGGCATTACCTCAAAAGAGGATAAACGCTCGCTTTATTATCACTTCACTACGCCCCTGGTATTACCTCAAAGGAGGATAAACGCTCGCTTTATTATCACTACACTACGCCCCTGGCATTACCTCAAAGGAGGATAAACGCTCGCTTTATTATCACTACACTACACCCCTGGCATTACCTCAAAGGAGGATAAACGCTCGCTTTATTATCACTTCACTACGCCCCTGGCATTACCTCAAAGGAGGATAAACCCTCGCTTTATTATCACTACACTACGCCCCTGGCATTAACTCAAAGGAGGATAAACGCTCGATTTATTATCACTATACTACGCTCCTGGCATTACCTCAAAGGAGGATAAACGCTCGCTTTATTATCACTACACTACACCCCTGGCATTACCTCAAAGGAGGATAAACGCTCGCTTTATTATCACTTCACTACGCCCCTGGCATTACCTCAAAGGAGGATAAACGCTGGCTTTATTATCACTACACTACACCCCTGGCATTACCTCAAAGGAGGATAAACGCTCGCTTTATTATCACTTCACTACGCCCCTGGCATTACCTCAAAAGAGGATAAACGCTCGCTTTATTATCACTTCACTACGCCCCTGGTATTACCTCAAAGGAGGATAAACGCTCGCTTTATTATCACTTCACTATGCCCCTGGCATTACCTCAAAGGAGGATAAACGCTCGCTTTATTATCACTTCACTACGCCCCTGGCATTACCTCAAAGGAGGATAAACGCTCGCTTTATTATCACTATACTACGCCCCTGGCATTACCTCAAAGGAGGATAAACGCTCGCTTTATTTTCACTACACTACACCCCTAGCATTACCTCAAAGGAGGATAAACGCTCGCTTTATTATCACTTCACTACGCCCCTGGCATTACCTCAAAGGAGGATAAACGCTCGCTTTATTATCACTATACTACGCCCCTGGCATTACCTCAAAGGAGGATAAACCCTCGCTTTATTATCACTTCACTACGCCCCTGGCATTACCTCAAAGGAGGATAAACGCTCGCTTTATTATCACTTTACTACGCCCCTGGCATTACATCAAAGGAGGATAAACGCTCGCTTTATTATCACTTCACTACGCCCATGGCATTACCTCAAAGGAGGATAAACCCTCGCTTTATTATCACTACACTACGCCCCTGGCATTACCTCAAAGGAGGATAAACGCTCACTTTATTATCACTACACTACGCCCCTGGCATTACCTCAAAGGAGGATAAACGCTCGCTTTATTATCACTACACTACCCCCCTGGCATGACCTCAAAGGAGGATAAACGCTCGCTTTATTATCACTTCACTACGCCCCTGGCATTACCTCAAAGGAGGATAAACGCTCGCTTTATTATCACTATACTACGCCCCTGGCATTACCTCAAAGGAGGATAAACGCTCGCTTTATTATCACTTCACTACGCCCCTGGCATTACCTCAAAGGAGGATAAACGCTCGCTTTATTATCACTACACTACGCCCCTGGCATTACCTCAAAGGAGGATAAACCCTCGCTTTATTATCACTTCACTACGCCCCTGGCATTACCTCAAAGGAGGATAAACGCTCGCTTTATTATCACTTTACTACGCCCCTGGCATTACATCAAAGGAGGATAAACGCTCGCTTTATTATCACTTCACTACGCCCCTGGCATTACCTCAAAGGAGGATAAACCCTCGCTTTATTATCACTACACTACGCCCCTGGCATTACCTCAAAGGAGGATAAACGCTCACTTTATTATCACTACACTACGCCCCTGGCATTACCTCAAAGGAGGATAAACGCTCGCTTTTTTATCACTACACTACGCCCCTGGCATTACCTCAAAGGAGGATAAACGCTGGCTTTATTATCACTATACTACGCCCCTGGCATTACCTCAAAGGAGGATAAACGCTCGCTTTATTTTCACTACACTACACCCCTAGCATTACCTCAAAGGAGGATAAACGCTCGCTTTATTATCACTTCACTACGCCCCTGGCATTACCTCAAAAGAGGATAAACGCTCGCTTTATTATCACTATACTACGCCCCTGGCATTACCTCAAAGGAGGATAAACCCTCGCTTTATTATCACTTCACTATGCCCCTGGCATTACCTCAAAGGAGGATAAACGCTCGCTTTATTATCACTTTACTACGCCCCTGGCATTACATCAAAGGAGGATAAACGCTCGCTTTATTATCACTTCACTACGCCCCTGGCATTACCTCAAAGGAGGATAAACCCTCGCTTTATTATCACTACACTACGCCCCTGGCATTACCTCAAAGGAGGATAAACGCTCACTTTATTATCACTACACTACGCCCCTGGCATTACCTCAAAGGAGGATAAACGCTCGCTTTTTTATCACTACACTACGCCCCTGGCATTACCTCAAAGGAGGATAAACGCTCGCTTTATTATCACTACACTACACCCCTGGCATTACCTCAAAGGAGGATAAACGCTCGCTTTATTATCACTTCACTACGCCCCTGGCATTACCTCAAAGGAGGATAAACCCTCGCTTTATTATCACTACACTACGCCCCTGGCATTAACTCAAAGGAGGATAAACGCTCGATTTATTATCACTATACTACGCCCCTGGCATTACCTCAAAGGAGGATAAACGCTCGCTTTATTATCACTACACTACGCCCCTGGCATTACCTCAAAGGAGGATAAACGCTCGCTTTATTATCACTTCACTACGCCCCTGGCATTACCTCAAAGAAGGATAAACACTCTCGCTTTATTATCACTTCACTACGCCCCTGGCATTACCTCAAAGGAGGATAAACATGCTCGCTTTATTATCACTTCACTACGCCCCTGGCATTACCTCAAAGGAGGATAAACGCTCGCTTTATTATCACTATACTACGCCCCTGGCATTACCTCAAAGGAGGATAAACGCTCGCTTTACTATCACTTCACTACGCCCCTGGTATTACCTCAAAGGAGGATAAACGCTCGCTTTATTATCACTTCACTACGCCCCTGGCATTACCTCAAAGGAGGATAAACACTCGCTTTATTATCACTTCACTACGCCCCTGGCATTACCTCAAAGGAGGATAAACGCTCGCTTTATTATCACTTCACTACGCCCCTGGCATTACCTCAAAGGAGGATAAACGCTCGCTTTATTATCACTTCACTACGCCCCTGGCATTACCTCAAAGGAGGATAAACGCTCGCTTTATTATCACTTCACTACGCCCCTGGCATTACCTCAAAAGAGGATAAACGCTCGCTTTATTATCACTTCACTACGCCCCTGGTATTACCTCAAAGGAGGATAAACGCTCGCTTTATTATCACTTCACTATGCCCCTGGCATTACCTCAAAGGAGGATAAACGCTCGCTTTATTATCACTTCACTACGCCCCTGGCATTACCTCAAAGGAGGATAAACGCTCGCTTTATTATCACTTCACTACGCCCCTGGCATTACCTCAAAGGAGGATAAACGGTCGCTTTATTATCACTTCACTACGCCCCTGGCATTACCTCAAAGGAGGATAAACGCTCTCTTTATTATCACTTCACTACGCCCCTGGCATTACCTCAAAGGAGGATAAACGCTCGCTTTATTATCACTTCACTACGCCCCTGGTATTACCTCAAAGGAGGATAAACGCTCGCTTTATTATCACTTCACTACGCCCCTGGTATTACCTCAAAGGAGGATAAACGCTCGCTTTATTATCACTTCACTACGCCCCTGGTATTACCTCAAAGGAGGATAAACGCTCGCTTTATTATCACTTCACTACGCCCCTGGCATTACCTCAAAAGAGGATAAACGCTCACTTTATTATCACTTCACTACGCCCCTGGCATTACCTCAAAGGAGGATAAACGCTCGCTTTATTATCACTACACTACGCCCCTGGTATTACCTCAAAGGAGGATAAACGCTCGCTTTATTATCACTTCACTATGCCCCTGGCATTACCTCAAAGGAGGATAAACGCTCGCTTTATTATCACTTCACTACGCCCCTGGCATTACCTCAAAGGAGGATAAACGCTCGCTTTATTATCACTATACTACGCCCCTGGCATTACCTCAAAGGAGGATAAACGCTCGCTTTATTTTCACTACACTACACCCCTGGCATTACCTCAAAGGAGGATAAACGCTCGCTTTATTATCACTTCACTACGCCCCTGGCATTACCTCAAAGGAGGATAAACGCTCGCTTTATTATCACTACACTACGCCCCTGGCATTACCTCAAAGGAGGATAAACGCTCGCTTTATTATCACTACACTACCCCCCTGGCATTACCTCAAAGGAGGATAAACGCTCGCTTTATTATCACTACACTACGCCCCTGGCATTACCTCAAAGGAGGATAAACGCTCGCTTTATTATCGTGCTGTCTGTTATCAAATTGTCCCTTTTAATCCCACTATTCTATAACATCAATTAATTTGATCAAACACAGATCAGATTTTCTAAAATAGTTAAAATAATTGTTTGATAATAAAAGAAGTATTTTTGTAACGACTATTGTTTGGCAGGGATATTTCAGTACCTGTAGTCAAAGGAGATGATTTTGTGCGAAGTCGATATTTTTACGCTTTCAGATATTGATTTGCATGATTTATTCAATGTCGGGTTGTTTTACCTCTCAGCGGCACGTTTTGCTCACAATGCGCTAAATGGCCAAGTCATAAGGACCACAAGAGCTCAGAGAAGATTAGGGGGGGGGGGGACCCAACTTTTATAGGAGACAGATGTCAAGCCTCATGTCTAGGCCATAATCATTCCTTAACGTGCACAGGATATGTATGGCTCTCTCCTGAACACAGGACCACAGCTTAACGTCTCATGCGACGGGCCGTGACGTTTACAAACGCACTGGTGTACCCTAGGGCACGGCGAGGAGAGTTGCAGAGATTAGTCTCAGCGCTGGTTCAGGAAGGACTCAAACCTGGGAACTGCAGATTACAAGCCTGGCGCGCTCCCCCCGTCCACGCCCTTTTTATTCGATGTAAATTAGCTTTTCATTTGCTCATTTGCTTCCGATGCGCGCAAAGAGCTTCAGAATTTGTGGGAAGTAAATAAAACCGCGTGCCATTGAATGAAGACGATTGCCAGCAAATGCCCTTCAAAAGGTCAGTTGAGTATTTTTCTTTTGCCTTTGGGATGCACTTCAAGTGCGACACGTGACCACGTTTTCTTCTGATTCGACGCTTCAACTATTTACACCGCCAAGAAACAAACAAACGCAAAAGAGGAAGCTTTTGCTTTCCGCATCCCAACGCTATTTATCCTCGGTGACATTTTCAACTTTTTTGCCTTCCCACAATCCTTAAATCTGCAGATCCGTTCGCGTGAGCTCTTTGCGCATGCGTCGCGATCAGCAGCAGACCCCTGCAGCTTCTGCCCCCAGCGAGGGAGGGCCGAGCCAGAGAGGCGAGCCATCAATATTTTACTGGTGCAAAGTGGAGTTGTTCCGGTAAGCGTGAAAGCGGCTCCTTGAATAATGCAACGCGAACTATGCAAAAGTGGAGCCATCAACCTGGTTCAATATTTCACCGGCAGGGCGCGCGCTAGTCCGGTGAATATCACAATTTGGCGGCAAAAGATAGATGTTCGTCCCCTCCCCCTGCTAACCTCCCCCCCTTTCCTCTTCTCATCCAGCCACAAGTTCTCCGAGTCCCGCCAAAAGTGGCCAATAAAGAATGATGATCAGTTGCGTCAGCGTTCTCGCGTCACGTGCTCTCAGCACCTCGCGCTGCCACCTGGGCGCCTGGGCGAAATGGATCACCTCTGTTGGTGCGCGCGTTTCGTGCAAGTGGCGCTTGTTCATGCAAACTGCATGCGGGGAAGTGAGGCGCGAGCAACTGACCACATCATCCATTAGAAGCGCGAGAGAACGGAGGCGGGATGTCGCTGAAGGATGAGCGCGAGCCGGATGCATTTTTAAGTGCGACTGATGCTTTCGGTTGTTGTTGTTGCTTGATTGCAACGTCGTGGGGGAGGAGGAAGAGGCCGATGGGAAGACGTCATCTGTCTTGGCGGCTCTTGCTGATGCCATTCCTACTGCGCAGGCGCAGTAAATTTACTTCACGAGTTCGACATCTCGGGGATTTAAAAATATTGGATGGTAAAGAGTGAATTATTGAGGCGATCGATTTGCTTTCGCAAACTGTGAAGAGCAAATGGCTTCAGGCTTGGCGAATATTTTGGTCGGCTGAATCATCTCTTCATTCATCAAGGAAGGAAAAAGAAAAATATTCTTTCTTGAATATTTAAAAATAATTCTTCTGCATTAGCAAAGAACGATCACATTGGAAAAGCTAATCGCTTACTTCACATTGAACGTGTTACCCCCCCCCCCCCTTTAAATTTATCGCTTTCCACCCACTACGAGCTGGAAGGAATTCTTTTTTCATAGGATGGACCTTTCGGTTCCATGTTTGAGCTCGGGAGGGGGGAGGAGGGAATCCATTCCTTTCCCGTAAACAAACGAAACAAAAAAAACTGATGAAGAATTGACATAATTAGATGGAATGTCTAAAACGGAAGTAAATGTTTTGTAAAAGAAAATTTCGAAATTTATTATAGGAGCTTTAGCCGAAGTCTGTCTGTTTGGGGAATGGGGCGGTCGGGTGGTTCAGTCGGCAGCGCGCCAGGCTCGTAATCTGTAGTTCCCAGGTTCGAGTTCCAGATGGGCCAGCTTTGAGGTTTATCTCCACAAAACTTCCCACCCCCCACGATCAGCAGATGACACCAATGGGCTTGGAAAGGCCGCCGTCCGACGGATGGGACGTTAAGCCGTGGCCCCGTATGTGGGAGAGCCATACCCTGTGCACGTTAAAGAACACGCTGGATTGCCTTGACGGGAGGCTACCATCTGTGTTGCCATTGCCTGTCGAATGCTGTTCCAGTGGGTTTCCTTCCCCAACCTTCTCTGAGCCTTCGGGGTCCTTGTGACCTAGCCATTTAACCCACTGTGTGCAAAAAAGCTCAGATGTAAAACAATCCAACTGTCTGTTTTGGATTACGTCACATTGCACGGAATCAGAGGATGACTGATAACCAGCTTGTTCTTTTGACAAGCAGGTCTGAGACAGATCTGCTATGTGGACATTTATTCAACAACAAAGACTTTTGGAATAATAATAATGTTTGTCTCCTTGTTGTTAGAAGCTCATTATTCGCAATGAAACAGTTCTTGAATCGGGAATCTCCTTTCCGGTGCAATTCACCCTTTGCATCTCCCTTTTGCATGGATGGCAACTGCTACCGAGACTGCAAAACACTGCCTTCGTTTCAATTAAGACACGATTTATTAACTAGGAACGTTCTTTTTTGACTGTATTATTTCTCCTTCATCTGAGAAAGTAATTTTGGTTTCTACCACTTTGCAGCTAGAGGCGAACTGCAACGCCGAAATGCCTCTCCTCGTGGCCTCTGAGTGATGCCCTTCTTCTCTGCTGCACTCAATTAGGGGCATTGTGTTCTCACCGAGTGAGGCTGCCAGGCTCGGTAGAGGGCGCAGACTGTTCGCTGTGTACATAGCCGTTGCCTTTGTTGGCCGTCTTGCATGCAATCCATGACCCTCCCTACCTGCCCCTCCGACTGACAGCGGGCGGGAATTGATGGCTGCCTCCGTGGGAGGTCAAACGGTCTCCGATACGGCAGCATGGAGCAGTGTCACTTCATTCGCACTGCATCGTAAGCAAAGTCACCGGGAGAGGTTTGTTGCCACTTCTCGCCCACTTCGGGCACAATGAAGGAGATATCTTTGCTCCACTTGTTGGCCCTTATTTGTCTTCCCTTTCGGCTGCCCTTCATCGCCAAGCACGACACGAGTTCGCTCTGCTTAGCCGCTTGGGCATGCGTCCCTCCTTTACACTTCTCTGCCGCTTGAGTGTGTTTCACTCTTTTGTCGTGCTCATTAGTTTCTGTTTGTTCTCCCCCTTCGATGCCCCCTCCCCCCCTCTTGCGTCGCTCATTTGCTATGCTCAGACCCTGGCGTCTGCTTCCTCCTTTCGCTGTGTTTACCCATTTCTGTTGGCTTCGTACATAGTATCTCTCAGCGTGATATCCAGCATTTATACGACCGATTGCATGGCAGATTGGAAGATTGTATTGCTACTTGAGGAGGTTCAACACCTTATTAAAATGTGCCTTCTGTAAAATGTAATTCTCGTTAAAAAGTAAAATAAATATTGAATCACTTCACACGTTCCTTTCTCAACAGGTTGTTTCTACAAAATAAATCTCATAGATTACGCTTCAATTGTTAAGGGTGTTCTTTTTTCAGTTTCCGCCAGTGTATCATGTTGTTTAACAATTTATAAAAAAATCAGACAAAAAACTTAACTTATATTCCTTAATAAGCAAACATTATGCATATTTCTAAGTCGTTCTGTAGGAAAATCTCGAAGATAAGTTCTGGCGTCCTTGTAGCAAAGCAGTCTTAGTAATTCATTTTCAGCTTTTCCAATATTATGAATATTATATTAATAGTAAGGATCCCATATTAAGCTTCCATATTCTAGGTTTGAACGAACTAATGAATTAAAGAAATTGATTATAGACCTTGTATTAGAAAGCATTTTGTTTTTCCAACAATAAAACCCAAATTTCTATTAGCCTTCTTTACAATTTCTTGAATATGCATATTAAAATTAAAGTTCGAGTCAAACAAGATACCTAAATCACGGACGAAATAATTTCGTGGAATAGCACAAGAGTTGATGCTATAATCCTTTTGCGAGAATAACTTAAAACTGAGCTTTTTGAAATATTCAGTTGGAGTCCATTCAGAACAGCCCAGTTGTGGAATTTTAGTCACATCTGACTGTAGTAAAAAACAGTCGTTAATTGAGTCAATCCGTCGTTAAAATTTTACATCCTCTGCGTACATTAGACAACTACAAGAACTAAGTATACTTGGTAGATCATTAATGAAAATCATAAATAACAACGGTCCCAGATAAGAGCCTTGGGGCATCCCAGAGCTACTAAAATATTTATAGGAAAACTCAGAACCATAAACATAAAGAGATCTGCCGTATGAAAAGGAGTAAAGTCGTTCAACTAGATTACAACTCAAACCGATTTTAACTGACTTGTTCAACAGTAATCCGAAATCAATTTTATCAAACGCTCTTGAAAAGTCAGTGTAAATAACATCTGACTGACTATCACAATCAAATGAGTCTTTAATATTTTTACTAAGACATAGTAGATTGGTAATCGCCGAACGTTTAGGCAAAAAATCCATGTTGGTTTGGAGAAAATCAATTTTTTAGTTGTTAAATTTTTGTACGTATTATGGATTGAAAAATCTTAGAAAGTGGAGGTAGGTCGATAATTTTCGATATCATATTGCTTTCCTTTTTTAAATATGGGTTTCTTGAGGGAATATTTATTTATTATTTTTTTAAATAATTTTCGATTCTTTCCAAGCACTTGGAAACATATTGGTTCTAATTGAAAGATTAAATAATATTAAAAGAGGGTAAACAACGTCATCAGCACATCCCTTAATAATGAAAGAAGGAACCTCCCTTCGACTCCTTTAAATGTTTAATAGCCTATGTGATGTCGTCAACAGTTATTTGTGCAATGGTAACAAGATCGAGAATATTAATTTCTTTCTCTATGGAATCAAAATTATCACACAAGTTGTAGGAACTGCTTAAAACATAAAACGATTTGAAATAAACGGCAAAAGTTTCCCGAAGAGTTTTAAAATCGGGCAATTCATAGCGTTAAATATTATATCTCCTCTGTTATTTCTGTTACAAAAATTCCTGAATTTCTTAGGGTCAGATCTTAACTCATTTTCAACTGTAGAAATGCAATTCTTATAAGTTGATTTTATTTTCTGTTTTATTAATCTTTATATATTTTCACATCATCAAAATCTGAACTGTTATTGTATTTTCTATATTGTTTGCGAAATTTATTTTTCAGTTTAATGTCTTTGATAATCTTTGGAGTCTATCAACACGGATATTTCCCTCTATTACCCTACATTTAGGAACACGGGAATTAATAACTCCAAATAGTCTACTATTAAAAAAAGGAGACAGCGTTATCAATATCGTCAAATAAATTCAGAGCATTCCAATCCAGTCCACTAATGAGATCTTACAATGAAACGTAATCAGCTTGTCTACAATTACATTTAGGAGCGTTGTTACGGCGATGTTTGATAATGGGATTGTTTATGGGGACAAAACATTTCACAGCTCTATGGTAACCATCTTCAGTGAGAAGAGCATCGGAAGAATGATTAACATTAACTCTGTATCTACCAAATGAGGATAAAACAAGATCCAGAAGAATAACGAAGTCCAACCACTAGGCCCTACCTGCTCTAATTGTTAGCGTACCTAACTAACTATAAAACCATCGGGGCATGTCCTTGTGTAAGTGTTTGTATGTTGTATGAGAAACCAGAATAAATCTAATATAGCTTCTAGGTTATCTCCGTCCTTTAAAACAATATACACATCATGTGCTCTATCTTACATTATGTATGCATTGCTATTTAAATAGCCTGATTTGTTATCCTTGATAAATATATTCACTCAAGATTCCATGTCATTCATTGTTGATGAATTATATGTTAAATAAATGAAAAAAAAAAATTAATAAATTTTTGCCTCCATTACCTTCACTGGCATTTTCAAGGGGAGGGGATATTGACCCCTTCCTCTCCCCCTCCCCCTCCCCCCTTTAGATCCTGCTCTGCTTCGTAGTTTGCTTATCGATTATGTAATGAAGAATTCATTGCAAAGGAACTGAGACTCGATTTTAAGTGATCTCAAAACGTCTGATGTGGCCGACCGGCAGGGTGGGCAGGTAGTTTCACTTCTGGGCGGTACTTTTTTTGCACACAATCTGCTAAATGGCCAGGTCACAAGGACCCCGAGAGCTCAGAGAAGTTTGAAAAAAGGGGACCCACTGGACAGCTGTTAGGAGACAGATAGTCTCCCGTCAAGGCCATCCAGCGTGTTCTTTAACGTGCACAGGGTATGGCTCTCCCGCACACGGGGCCATGGGTTAACGTCCCATCCGACGGACGGCGACCTTTCCAAGCCCATCGGTGTCCCCTACTGACCGAGGGCAGGGCGGGAAACGACGGGCAGGAAAAAGCTGCTTCTGAGAGCGTTGGCCGCGCATGCACCTAGAGCTTCTGGCCACGTGTTGCGTCAAGAAACGAGGTATGTCAATGCGCACGATACTTCCTTTACCCCGCACAACGTCGTCTGCGGGTGTTGGAAAGTAAGAATTGTGACGTATCAATGTGATGCTTCTGAAAACAGATTTCTTTCTTTCCTGGACCGGGGACAGATTGCTCGCGGACCTCCACTTTCAGAAGCAATGGATCGAGAGAAGTTAAAAGGTCTCATTTTGATTATTATAATGATTTAGTCCTGTTGACAAATGTTCTCGAGACGAACTCTTTTATTGGAGCTCTTGGTGGTACTGATGATAGGCTTGATGGTAATGGTGACCAATTTCAAGCATCGAGGCGTAATTGTACATCAGGATCTGAAATGGAAATCGTATGCAAAGGTTTTAACTAAAAACATGAGGATTATCTTACATAGATTTTTAAAGAAAATTATGCCAAGAAAATTTTGTTTTTATAATGAAAAATTTTTGAATTAGTCTTTAATGTAAAATCGTTTTCTTCCATTAATATGTTTCCACTTTTAATGATTATAAAAACGCAAAAAATATCCAAAACAAAGTGTTATGCATTCTGTGTTTATTGTGCTCGTGCATTTCTTTATGATATAATAAATTTGAATTTGAATGTTAAATACTAATCACTTCTATTGTATTAGACAAATTTATTTTTATAAGATTCTGTTTTTTCTGTTTATTAATCAACAATGGATTTTGCATTTCATTTTACCTTATAATTTACGAAGAGTTGGATTAATATTTGTTGTGCCTTTGCCTTATGAAAGTATTATGAAGCCTCATTTCCCTTAGGTCGCACCAAAATATTTTCATTTACTTGATTATAATTTAAGGATGGAAAAATGTCTTTCATTGTTTAAAAGGGTCTAAAAGGAAGATGTTTTTAATATTCAGAATTTGGAAGAGGACATGAAATGCCAGCTAGCGTTGATCTGTTTCTGCCTAGCTTTAAGTCACGCCACAGTGTAGCCACAGACACTAAAATCGTTCACTAGCAGAATCTTTTGATTCCTGGACGGACAGATGGTCTGCTACTTGGTTTCAAGATTGGAAACTTATTATTATTTCCTTTCTTATTTTTTATTTATTTATTTTTGCTTATTTATTTTCATGTATTTATGCATTATTATTTGCATTATTAAAATAAAAATATATTATAATAATAGACACACGAGATGCTCAAAGACAGACAAAGGCAGAGGAAATGGGATACTAGGAGAGAGTGGCAAAAAAAAAATTGCACATTTTGTTCAAAAAAAATTGTTATCCCATTTTTAACTTTGTCGCTATCTTTTTAATGAGTTCTCTTTACCTGCGAAGTCCATGAAGTTGGGCTTGTACCTCAACATCTCCGAAAACCTCGACAGGTTCTTCAGATGAAGAACTTAATAAAAAAATAGCGACAAAGGAAAAAATAGAATAATAAGGACAGAGGGGGGGGGGGGGGGGAAATTTTGCTCTTTCGTAACAGCATCATATTGACGTGAAATAAATCGTTTCTCTTCGGGCAACTCGATTTCGCAAAGACAGCAAAGAACCGATTCCAAGATCCATGATCGCGATGGAATTTGTTGCATTACAGGAAAGTAAAACTGTTTACAGAAAAATAGCGACTGAAGTTTGGAAACGAAAAAAGCGCAATTTTCGCATTGATGAAATTGCAATGGCGAATTGATCTGGCACAGCGGGCTCTGCGTCTTCTGCACAGTGGATCTAAAGAAGAAGCTTTAATTCACGTGCAGACAGTAAGAAATCCACCAGACATTCCGCTCGTGGATGCTGGGCGTCTAGGTTGCGCACCTGTCCGGACGTGGTTGCCATGCCAACCATCCACCCCGCCGGTGCTCGGCGGCGGCCACTTCGGCCGTCAAATTACAGAGCAGAGAGCTCAGGGAGCACGACCTTCGGGGTCGCTTTCACACCTCCTCTTGTAATTTAAATCCATTAGGACTGAGCCTGCCAGTGATGGATTGCACTCGGGCAAGGTAGTCAGTTACAACAACTGGCAACAGCAAGGGCTTGTTATGGAAATGCGCGTGCTGGCCTGCCTACTGCAGGTGGACCACGGAGGGAGAGGAGGGAAGGCGAGGGGGAGGGGAAGGGCGGGAGAGGAGAAAGAATTAAAGAGGGTGGTGGGAGGCTGGGTCGAAAATATGGCGCTGTTGATGTTCGACGATATCCGAGGGGCATAAAAAGTCGGCAACACAACAGAAAGAAATCAATTCCACGTGAAACAAACAATCCCTGCTGCTTCGTGAGAGACGGGTTCTCACTGCAGCCTCCTCCACTTTCTGAATCACTTTAGAGAGCTTCTTCTGTTGTCGCATCACTATTAAAGAGCCGCCTTTCTTCTCCCACCTTCCTAATAGCAAGCGCCATTTCGATTACTATCAGAAGGAGGAATTGCCACCACCACTCACTTGGCAAAAACAAAAGCTCCCATTTTGCATTATGACGTCACCCTCTATAATTGCAATTTTTCACCAACAATATTAAGTTTTTTATGTGGGGACAGAGAAAAAATAACGTCATTTAAAACAGCGAAACACGAAAAACTTGCTAGCCACCTAAATGATTATTTTCAATAAAATTTCAAAATTAATTTGTCAACATTGTTTTTTTTTTGTTTCCAGTGTTTTGTTGTATTACTGAAAAGGGAGCTTTCCTAATTTTTTTGTTTTCATGTAGAGATTTCACTGGAAAAGACAATCGGGTTCGATTAAAGGTGACGATTTTAGCCTTTTTCTTAGCTGTATCTGCTGGGTGGGAGTGACTCAGTCGGTAGCGCGGCAGGCTCGTAATCTTCAGTTTCCAGGTTTGAGATTGATCTCTCCAAAAGAGAAGGGAATTTCATAATTTATGTTTTATTTTTTTTACGACGAGACAAAAACATAAATTATGAAATTCCTGCATTACTTAAGGAAATTTTTAGGCACTATTATTTGTACTTAGCACCGAAATTCCTTTCCTCTCTCCCAGTCAGCATGAAAAATATCACGAATTATCATTTGTTTTCTAAAGTCCTCAAGAACTACATTTTGAAACTGGATGATGTGGAAACTTTTTTGCATTAATCTACTAGAACTGTTATATGTAACATAGATATTAAATGTTTCTTCCTTTCTGACTTTCTCACTTCTAGAACTCTAGAATATTTTTGTTTTGAGTTGTTTTCGTCTTTTGTGTATTATATTCAATGTGACGACTGATGTTTTAAATTTAAATTGTTTCTGTATGGAGATCTCACGAACGAGCTGACTCTTGTGAAATTTCAGAAGTTTTTGTATACTGTAAAATATTATCTGAAATAAAAATTATCTATCTATCTATCTATCTATCTATCTATCTATCTAAAACTCCCCGCCCTGCTCTCGGTCAGTGGGGGACATCGATGGGCTTGGAAAGACCACTGTCCGTTGAATGGGACGTTAAGCCCTGGCACCATGTGAGGAAAGGTGCATGTTGCATTTGTTGGGACCTTGTGCATGTTTAAGAAAACGCTGGATGGCCTTGATGGGAGGCTACCATCTGCCTCCAAACAGTGGGTTGGGAGCCTTGATAGGAGGCTACCACTCCTTCAGTGGGTCCCTTTCCCTGACCTCATTTAGCCCATTGTGCGCAGAAAAGTGACGCTCAGAGATAAAACAATGAAATTTGTATCTGCTTTTACCTTTCAGGAAACTTGGCTCTTATCATGTTGATCTCGAAACATGAGATGTGGAGGTTTGAGTCCCAACTGAGTCTGGAAATAAATTTCTTCTCTTGTAAGCGCCATACTCTCGAGCTGGACATGAAAAGGAGGCCTTAAGACTCACAGATTGGTCAGCCGTGGTCCCTTTCATAAAGCAGCCACGAGGTACAAAGAAAAAAAATCTGTCATTGCAAAGATAAAAAAAAAAAACTATTAGATGATCTCCAAAATGATGGAAAAAAATAATTCCTTGAATCTCCTGGAGTATCTGTAAGAAATACATAAAGATTATATATCATAAAAAGGAATAAGTCCTTCTCTGCACAGATGTATGACTGGAGCCTTAAGTATAGAGTGCTATAGAAAAGAATAATAAGTGAGGCATGACCTCAATAGGAAACGATATATCCATGTCTTGTCAGGATACCTTTTCTCTGCAGAAAAACACACTCAGAAGATTCGTTTTTTCACGACGCATTTTAATGTCGTTATTTTTTGCCTTTTCCCATTGAGGAACGAAATTTAAATTGTCTTCTTAACTCCGAAGAGAAGAGATAAATTCTCCAATTATGTTTTGAAGAATAATCTGACCTCTTTCATATTTCTGTGAGGAAGAGAAACTGAAATGCAAATTGAACTTGGGGAAGTTGTTTCAGTTTCGAAGTATTATTCCTCCTCGACACTAAAATTCCGCCGCACATTTTGCTAAATGATCAGGTTATTTATCGTTCAAGACTCTTGGTGTCTCCTTTTTCTTTGAGAGTCGACATCACCATGAAGATCAAGCCACATCGCTATTCTCTTTTTCTCTGAACTTATGGTTCAAATGGGCGCGAAAATCAAGTCCCATTGATATCCTCTTTCAGAGTGGATATCAAAGATATAGCAAGACCCATTTGTATCTTTTCTTTCTACGGACATGGAAATGCAAAACAAGCCGCCTCAATATCCTCTTTCACTCCAAAGGTAGGATGATGACCTGCATGCTAAGCCTCATCTGTGTCTTTTTTTCTCTCTGAGAGTGGAATTGTCATGGCCAGTTAACCTCTGCCCAGCCAAACGGGTCACCATCCGCACAATGCTCATCAATTACATGCAGCTCGCTTGGAAGAAGTGTAAGGGGAAAACTGCAAGCATCACGTGGAAATGGCTTCTGTGCCTAAAGGGGCCAGTTCTCCCGAGCAGTGAACAGTTAGGAGCACCACATCCGGGCTACTTGGCAGTGGACAGTTGGGAGCATCACATCAGGGCTACTTGGCAGTGGTCGACATAGATCACATGACCACAGGGGGAGAAGAAAGGAAGATGGCAGGCTGCAACTTTGAGGGACAATAGGAATTGGAGTGGCTTGGTGTGGCAGCCAAGAGGACAGTAGGGGGAGAACGTTTGTCTCTCGTGTGGTGAGAGTGCATTGTTTCACCGAGGAACGGCGTCAGTAACAGCCAAAGCTCGCAGCTTCCTGTAAACACGAAGTGTCCTGTGTTTTCGTGTACTGGATGCAAACGTCTGTGCCATTAAATGTTTGTTATGTTTGCTCAGTAAGTGTCGGTAGTCTGCTCATTCCTGATTCCGTATATACTCGAGACCCTTTGTTTCAGACTCAAGTGTCGGCGCACTGATATAACAGGTAGTGGCTGAGAGCCAGGAGAGACGACCGCAACAGTGGTGTCAGCAGTGTGGATCTAGTTCAGCTGGTATAGCTGACGAGCAAACGGAGAGTGGACTACAAGTTCCAGATATTTTAATCGTGTGCACCTTAGAAGAATAGCAGGTGGTTCTGCAAGTGAGGAAAGGAGGTCGAGAGTGAGAAGCTGAAGCTAGAGACCAAACCCTAGCCAACCGACGAGATTGGCGAGAACAGTAGCATTATACTCTATTATTGTGCTTGTTTTGTTGCGCTACTGGAACAATGTACAGTGTCATAAACGCACAGTGAGGACAGACAGGGGAAGATAATATCGGTAGGAGTTCTGGGGAAACGGAAATTTATGACCTGGGTATTACTGATGAGATGGAGAAGATAGGGGCCACTAGCAGCAGATTAACAGAACCCACGCACAACAACGGTGATGTGGAAGTGATAAGATTGAAAATTCAGTTACAACAATTGCAAGCACAAGAAGCTGAAAAGGTGCATACACATCAGTCTGAGATGCAGGATAGGCATATGCAGCATGCTCTTATTCTAGCACGAGAGAGAAGACTTGGGGATAGCCAGGATGAAAGTACAGGTATCCGTGAGCAGTCTCTGTCCGTGGTCAGCAGAGCAATGAAAGAATTGGAAGATACTGCAAAATGGATCAAGGCCATCAGTCCCATTATATAAAGGAATCCAAGGTTTCTGGGGCTAGTTTTCTTCATCTGTGAACGGGTATGCACACCCTTAGAAGTATTATACGAAGTCCCCAGCAGACGCCCAGCAATATGCCCCTCTTCTTTCAAGAGCTAGAATGCATTTTCGCTAATCAAGGTGTGCCTAAAGCTATGAAAGGCAAAATTGTTCTACCCATTTGTATGGAAAAGTTGAGCAAATTAATGGATACCTTACCTATTGTGGATGCCTTAGATTATAAAAAAATAAAATGATTTACTTTGGCCAGGTGCCGCCTTTCAGCTGTAGAATGCAGGCTACAGTTCGATGGGGCAAGAAAACTAGCCCCAGAAACCTTGGATTCCTTTTCTGAACATATAAAGAACTTATGGTTTCGATATTTAGAAAGTAGGAAGGTGACAGAAATTGCCGATCTGCATGACCTTATCATCGCAGATCTAATTAAAGCAGAAATCCCTGACCTGCTCGACATTTCATTATGCAACTGGGATATGTTTGGCATAGCGTGATGCACATGGTGGTGAGCAACCAACAGCTTTTGCGTCCTTGAAACTCTCACAGCGCTGGACAACAACAGAGCGTGAGGCATATGCTGTAATCTGGGGTCTGAGGAGATTTGTCACGTGGTTATATGGCGCCCAGGTGGAGGGCTTCTCAGATCACAACCCGCTAAAATACCTCACGTACGTGAACGTGCAGAATGCCAAATTGCAAAGATCGACAATGACACTAGGGCGATTTCAGGTAAATATCCACTACAGGAAGAGTACTGAACATTTGAATGCTGACGCTTTGTCGCGCCTTCCATCTCAAGAGAAGTATAAAGTGAACAGGGGGGGGGGGAGACTTTAACTACAAGAAGGTAAAAACAGCTAACATTGGCATAATATTGGGACGATGATCGCCCATCTAAGGGCGCAGGACAACACTGACTCAGCATTATTGTAAAGGATGTCCTACAAGGTGCTACTGGTAGAGACTCAAATCCTGAGGCACCCAAACCTGCATCGTTATAGAAGGATACTGGTGCTTTCAATGCGTGGACACTCTGAGCCAGGACAATCTGTGATCGTTCTCGTGGATCTTTTATCTTTATTAGACGTGATATAGTCTAAGAAAGATTTTGTGGGGGAGGGGCTCTCGTGGCCAGTTAACTTCTGCCCTGCCAAAGGGTCACCATCCGCACAATGCTCATCAATTGCACGCAGCTCGCTTGGAAGAAGTGCAAGGAGAAAATTGCAAGCATCATGTGCATATGATTTTTGTGCCTAAGGGAGTCAGTTCCTCAAGCAGTAGACTGTTGGGAGCACCACATCAGGGCTACTTGGCAGTGGCTGACACACATGAGCGGAAGTGACCAAAGGGGGAAAAGAAAGGAAGAAGACAGCAGGCTGCAACCTTGAGAGACTATAGGAGTTGGAGGAACTCGGTGTGGCAGCCAAGTGGACAGTTGGGGGAGAACGCTGTCCCTCGTGTGGTGAGAACCATGTCCCATATGTAATAATAATCTCTTTCTATCCAGTTGTAAGGAATATCTCATTAACTTACTGTATCTTATCAAGATCTTCTTTCTCTCCAACAGGAGAATGGGAGCATGGATAACAGGCATAATTATTTCCTTCCTTCTCTCCTGGAGCAGAAGATGTGAATGCACAGCAATTCCCATTGGCATCCCTTTCCCAAGGATAAGGACATGCATAAGAGGTATAATTCATGTTCGCTTTCTCTTTATGATTCGGGAGTTAGTATGGATCGGAAATTATGCTACGCCATCTTCTATATCGAGAATATATCCTAGGTTAAGAGAGCATTCCTCTATTCCCCTCAACAAAACAAAACACTCACGCAGGTATCTTCTTTCTTTCTGATATATTGAGCATGGACATGAACATAAATCCAATTAATGTCGGATGAGAGTAGGGAACGACATTGAGGTAATGTCTTCTTTATCTCTGACTGCTTAGGCATGAAGAAAGAGTTTTTTAGGAGTCGTTTTGTTCACCGAGAATGGAATGTGAGCATGCAGAGAAACTCGTTCCCATTGGTCTCTAAAAAGTACGGAGCAGACATGCATAAAAAGTCCTTTTGGTGTCCTTTTTGTGAATAAAGCATGAGCCTCCTCGAGAGCATGAGTAGCAAGTTTGACTTTGTTTTTTGCATGGTGTTTTCTTCCTCTGCGAGAGTAAATCGAAGACATGCAGAGAATGTTTCCTTTGTGTCCTCTTTCCCTCTTAGGCATGTTTAGCAAATCCGATCACCGTTTTTCCCCCTTTGAAAGCAGGGGGGAGGGGGGAGAGGCAGTCAGAGACCGTCACTATCCTCGATGCTCCTTGTCTCTCCGAGAGAAGACCATTGGTATTTCTTTCTTATCGGAGGGTGAGTGTGAGCATGCAGAGTAAGTCCCACTGATGACGATTTCCTCTCAGAGAACGTGTGGGTATGGAGAGTAAATCCCATTGATGATTATTTCCTCTCGGAGCGTGAGTGTGAGTATGAAGAGCAAGTTTAAAAAAAAAATTATTTCCTCTCGGAGGGTGAGTATGACCATGCAGATCAAGTCCCACTGATGACGATTTCCTCTCAGAGAACGTGTGGGTATGGAGAGTAAATCCCATTGATGATTATTTCCTCTCGGAGCGTGAGTGTGAGTATGAAGAGCAAGTTTAAAAAAAAAATTATTTCCTCTCGGAGGGTGAGTATGACCATGCAGATCAAGTCCCACTGATAACTATTTCCTCTCAGAGAACGTGTGGGTATGGAGAGTAAATCCCACTGACGATTATTTCCTCTCGGAGCGTGACTGTGAGTATGAAGAGAAAGTCCCATAGATGATTATTTCCTCTCGGAGGGTGAATATGGCCATGCAGAGCAAATCCCATTGATGATTTTTTCCTCTGAGAGACCGTGTGGGTATGGAGAGTATGTCCCATTGATGATTATTTCCTATCGGAGCGTGAGTGTGGGTACAAAGAGCAAGTTCCGAAAGAAAATTATTTCCTCTCAGAGGGTGAGTATGACTGTCAGGCTAGAAAAGCTTGGCTACAGCCCTTTTTTAAATAATTTTTATTTTGTACATTATTTTGTGTTTCACCAAAGAGGAATATGCAATGTAGGATGCCTTCAATTCCAGTAAGGCTATGCAGTGCAGCGCTTTCTGGAATGTTAATCAATGTAGCAGGTCGGTGAGAGGGAGGACCACTCAACTTGTGGTGTCCTGAGACAGTTGACCCTGGCCGGAGGTAAGCGACCTGCAACATATCCGAGAGTTTGTAGGAGGGAGGGGAGAGATGACAACGACGAACAGAACATCAGAGCCGAGACGAAGAAGGAGCACGTAAGACGGAAATTGTGTTGGCTCGTAAGTGCCGACTGGAACTAGCGGTACTTGATGCTCTGGAGAAATAGCTGAATAGGAATAGTAAGCTGATATTTATAATTTATGGCAAAGGTTCGTTTAACTAAAGACTGGAGTCGAACCATTTTATTAAGAGTTGCTCAATATTGAGTCCCTGCATGTTTCCTTGAATCACAGAAGTCTTAAGAAAGATTCTTTCATCCATTCGTGTATTGCGATCGAACCGGAGGGACATCCCAAAGCGAGTAAGTCCCATTGAGGATGATTTCTCCTCGGTTGGGTTGGGTTGTTTTACCTCTGAGCGGCACTTTTTTGCACACCATGGGCTAAATGGCCAGGTCACATGGACCCCGAAGGCTCAGAGAAGGTTGGGGGAGGAGACCCACTGGAACAGCTGTTGGGAGACAGATGGTAGCCTCCCGTCAAGGCTATCCAGCGTGTTCTTTAACGTGCACAGGGTATGGCTCTCCCGCACACGGGGCCACGGCTTAACGTCCCATCCGACGGACGGCGGCCTTTCCAAGCCCATCGGTGTCCCCTACTGACCGTGGGCAGGGCGGGGAGTTTTGCGGAGATAAATCTCAACGCTGACCCAGCTGGGACTCGAACCTGGGAACTACAGATTACGAGCCTGGCGCGTTTCTCCTCGGAGGTGGGTGTGGGCATTCAGAGCAAGTCCCAATTGAATATTATTTCCTATCAGAGGGTGAGTGTAGGCATGCAGAGCAAATCCCAAATGATGATTATTTCCTCATGGAGAGTGAGTGTGGGCATGCAGAGACACCAAGTGGTTCTGCTTCAACCCTCAAACATCCCTCAAGGCTATGGAAGGGAGGGGCGGAGGAGGGGTGGAGATGGGGGTTGGAATTCCAACAGTCACGAAACTCCAAATGTCGACGACAAGCCACTCCGTTCGCGGTTTTAAGCTTATCAGAGGAAGTTAGAGGGATTCTGGGATGCTGACAGCCTGTTTTCAGTGTGAAAGTAAAAAAAAATGAATTCGTTTTTATAAATTCTGTGTTGTTTTTGTATATATATATATATTTTTCTTTATGTAAAGTTGAGTGTCAGTGTTGCCCGAATTATGTATTTAAATAATTTGTAAATTAACCTACATGAGCTTAGATGCTCTTGGGTTAATAAGAGTATTACAAATATATGTTGTTTGTAACCTTGTCTGAGCCATAAATGAAATGGCGTGTAAGGAAAAAAAAGTGTATAGAGGGTCCTTTAAGAAGCTGAATAATGAGAAATGAAGTCATTTCTTCCATCAGTGTATATCACTAACCCATAGATATTCCTTCCATGTTTAAAAAAAAAATAAAAAGAAATATTGTCTCATTGGACACAACTATTTAGACTACAGCATTTCCGCTAAACAACATATTTTCGTTCCGCATTCAAAATAAGCCCCCAAAAATATGTATCTCATCGGAGACAATTTTAGCTAGAGCATATCGCTAGACAGCAAATTTTTGTTCCGTACTTGAAAAAAGTCCCCCCCCCCCTCAAAAGAAATCCTGTCGGAGACCATTTTAATCAGATCTTATTGCTAAACAAAGGATTTCGTTTTGCACGTAACCTCCCCCCCCCACCAAAAAAAATAAAAAATAAAAAAAAAATAAATGAAAATAAATAGGTAAATAAAATAAAATAAATAGTTAAATAAAATAAACAACAATAATAATAATCGCATCGAAGGCAACTATTTTAACCACGGCTCATAGGTGAATAGCAAATTTGGATTTCCCCCTTCAAAAACATCCCCCTCCCTCCAGGTAAATATTCTCAGCGAAGACACAACTCCCTTTCAACTGGAGCATATTGCTGAACAACAAACTTTCGATCCGCATTTTAAAAAACCCCGAAAATAAATATTCGCATGGAAGAAAATTATTTCGAACAGAGCATATCTCAAAAAATAACGGGTAGAATATATATATACAGGGTGTTTCAAAACTCTCTGTACAAATTTCAATGGAAGATAGGGAACACCAAGAGAAATCCTTTTCGTTTATGAATGTATATCCGCTGCGTAACCCTTCGATGCTAGAGGGCGCTGACAGAAATATCTGTGGAGCTGGTACCTAAATGAATGGGAAAAAAGTGTGAACAACATGTTTATTTAAAGAAGGTGCTCAAAGTTTCGACCGGCAATTGAATGCATGACAGCGTCCAATCATTGATTGCCGTACATGTTGAAGATTCCCGGAATTTCGCGAACAGTTGCAGCGGCCACAGCGATTCTTGAGACGAGGTCTTCATCTGAGTCAATGGGAGTCTCGTACACGAGGTTCTTCATGTGTCTCCAGAAGAAGAAATCGGTACATGTTAAATTGGGCGATCTTGGTGGCCAGGCGATGGTTCCATCCTAGCCTATCCATCAGCCCCCAAAAGTAGCGTTGAGATAATCGCGCACATCATTATTGAAGTGTGCTAGTGCCCCAGCCACATTTTTGTTTTAAAGAATATAATTTTTATTCATAAGAGTAAAGAATACAAATACATTTACAATTTGACCCGCAAAACTAAATAGCTTATCTGCAGGAAAATGAATAACTACGGGAACATCTTCCAGCAGTCCTGGCAACGTTTATTCAAGAAATACCCGATAAATCTTCCCATTGAGTCAGGGAAGCAGCAGGTATGGCCCAATCAAAATATCATGGACGATATCCGCCCAAACATTGATGGCAAACTGTTGTTCATGAACATGCGCCATTTGTGGCATGTGGATTTCCGTGCGCCCAAACGTGAGAATTGTGCACATTAAACACATCCTCACATGTGAAAGAGGCCTCATCTGAGAAGAGCAGATGAGCCTGAAAATCAGGCTGCACCACAGTCTGCTGCAGAAACCAGCGCATGAATTCCACGTAAAGAGGGTAATCCTGAGGTTGCAATGTCTGGACTCTCTGACAATGAAACGGATGCAATTGCTGCTCGTGCAACACTCTTCACATGAGGGCGTGGTTCTCACCGAGGCTACATGCAGCAGAACGCATGCTTGTGCCTGAATTGTCCTCAATCCACAGTAGGATCTCTTCTTCCATGTCAGGAGTGCGCATGGTTCTCTCCCAACCAGTGTCATGCATGTTTGCATGGAATGTCACAGTTTCTTGCAGTGCCGGTGAAAACATGCAAATGTTTGGTGATTTGGCATACGTCTGTTTGGGAAGCGCTGTCGGTACAATCTCACAGCAGCTCTTCTGTTTCCATTGGCATCCCCATATGCCAGATGCATGCCAACCATCAGCAGTCGTGAAACACTTCATGTTGCACGAATGTGTCTGATTTACGAATGCCGACAGCAAATACAAGTCCGCTATCCGTTTCCACTTCGCCCCTCTGGCCAATTGCGGCGCCGCCAAACAGTGCTCTCTAACACTGAAGGGTTACGTCAGTGGACATACATTCATAAACGAAAATGGTTTGTCTTGGTGTTCCCTATCCCCATTAAAATTTGTACAGAGAGTTTTGAAACATCCTGTATATATATATATATTTGACGTATAAACTAATTCCCCGCCCTGCCCACGGTCAGAGGGGACACCGATGGGCTTGGAAAGGCCGCCGTCCGTCGGATGGGACGTTAAGCCGTGGCCCCGTGTGCGGGAGAGCCATACCCTGTGCACGTTAAAGAACACACTGGATGGCCTTGACGGGAGGCTACCATCTGTCTCCCAACAGCTGTTCTAGTGGGTCCACTCCCCCAACCTTCTCTGAGCCTTCGGGGTCCATGTGACCTGCCATTTAGCCTATGGTGTGCAAGAAAGTGGCGCTCAGAGGTAAAACAACCCAACGTATAAACTGACAGGCTCCTGTCACATCTCTCTTTCAAGCAGCTGCTTGAGGGGGTATTTATTATTTTTATTATTATAAAATCAAAGGATAGACACACATTAAATCACTTCCTGTAAACACTTAAAAATCCAAGAATTTCTGTTGGTAGGGGTTTTTCTTGTAGGCAGTTTGCATTACCAAAAACAAATTTAATTCAATAAATATTTAGCGGAAAAAAATTTCGCCGACATACGGGAATCGAACCCGCATCTCTCCAGAAACATGCCAGAGTGTTCTTACCAGTTGAACTGATCAGAAACATGCCAGAGTGTTCTTACCAGTTGAACTGATCAGAAACATTGCCAGAGTGTTCTTACCAGTTGAACTGATCAGAAACATGCCAGAGTGTTCTTACCAGTTGAACTGATCAGAAACATGCCAGAGTGTTCTTACCAGTTGAACTGATCAGAAACATGCCAGAGTGTTCTTACCAGTTGAAATGATCAGAAACATGCCAGAGTGTTCTTACCAGTTGAACTGATCAGAAACATGCCAGATGTTCTTACCAGTTGAACTGATCAGAAACATGCCAGAGTGTTCTTACCAGTTGAAATGATCAGAAACATGCCAGAGTGTTCTTACCAGTTGAACTGATCAGAAACATGCCAGAGTGTTCTTACCAGTTGAACTGATCAGAAACATGCCAGAGTGTTCTTACCAGTTGAACTGATCAGAAACATGCCAGAGTGTTCTTACCAGTTGAACTGATCAGAAACATGCCAGAGTGTTCTTACCAGTTGAACTGATCAGAAACATGCCAGAGTGTTCTTACCAGTTGAATTAATGCCAGCTCGTCTTTTTTCTGCTTATTTAAGACTATACTCTATCACCGAGAAATTTTAAATAAGCGGAAAAAAGACGAGCTGGCATTAGTTCAACTGGTAAGAACACTCTGGCATGTTTCTGGAGAGATGCGGGTTCGATTCCCGTATGTTGGCGAAAATTTTTTCCGCTAAATATTTATTGATTTATCAATGCCAAAAGAGCATCAGGTCATGCTGCGATTATCATCTATGGTCAAAGTTAATTCGCATCATTCGTAAAATTCACGCTTAAAATCGACGGGATTAAAATTCTAACACATAATAGTTTTAAAGAAATGTACAAATATTCGTTTCGGATCATACCTGACTTTTCATAAGCTAAAAAAAAATCAAAATCATCTCAACAGCACAAGATATGTTTACCGTTCAATTTCTTAAAAAAAATTCCAACCGTTGTATCATACGTTGCGTTCTCACACTACTTACGTTACGTTTATTAACGTACCCTCTAGTTATGTTACGTTTATTAACGTACCTTCTAGTTATGTTACGTTTTTTCACGCAGATGTAACGCGAACTGCAGGCTAGCCTAGACTTTCAAAAAGTGACCGATTTGCAAGTTCCGCTTGAATTTTAATCGCAAGAAAGCAAGTGCTAAACCTCCTTTTTAATTTTACTATATCAATGAGTTTCTTTCCTAAAGCTAAATAGTAGGGAATATTCTTTATTTTGGCCCATGAAAGCATCTCCTTTTCATAGTTTAGCACAGTGTCTCGCAAACTTTTATACTCTGCGGCATACTGAATCTAATTTTTTTCCGCGGCACACTGAATCTAATTTTTTTCCCGCGGCACACCTAAAAAAGAATTTTTGATGGTTACGTAAAAAGAGGAAAACTGAAGTTTCGTTAAATGCATTTCATTTAAAATAAATATAATAATAAATATAATTAATCATAACTCGATGTTTGTTTTAAATATTTGTCCATTCTATGGCTTGAAATAATCGAAAATTAATACCAAAATTTGGAAAAAGCTTGATAAATACTTACAAGATCCCAGTTGATAAAATTTGAAAGATTTTTATTAAAGCACATTGATAGCACGTCGATAACACAAGTCAAGTCAAAATGAAATCTTTGGAATATCTAGTGTCAATCTGAAAATCTCTTGCGGCACACTTGGAATCTCTCGCGGCACAATACTGTGCCGCGGCACACAGTTTGCGAGACACTGGTTTAGCAGATCCTGCATTAACTCCATTAACTCCGTCAGTAAGCAGAAAAGGAACACTTTTAATGCACTCACAATGTGAGTCATGCTTTCGCAACTCAGTATACTTTTGCACAAAAGACGTCAAGTTTCTGACTTGGGAGTTCAGACTGAGTGGTCGTTTTTTTTTATTTGCTCGTGTTTTAAATTTTATTGACTTTGGTGGTTAATATAGTGAAGTTTTTTTTTTGACTTGTTGGGATGAAGTTCATTTTCCCTGCAAAGTATTTAGGACGTTTATAACTTTTGAGGTTTTTGTGTGGGTTTCCAGTTAAGTGACATTTATAGAACGAAGACAGCTACCCTTTAGAGTTCTGCACCGTCTTTGGACTCCTGTAAAGATTATCTCCAACGTTTTACAATACCTCTTAACATGCACGAGTTTCTACTTTTCAAGTACGGTGAGTTCCAATTTGATACCAAAAGCTAAAGTAGCCGTAAATAATAGTGTGGTACAACAGAGCTTTCAGCGTAGTGTTTATAACCCGTGATTGCATAGGTTTTTATATATATATGTGTGTGTTTTAATTCATGCTATTTTTTCTTGTTTTGTTTTCTGTTTTCAATTATGTTAATTTTTCGTTATTACTGTCTCATTCATTAATTAACTATCGTGTGATTGATACGAATCCTACTGACGAGCCGAAAGTCATATTGGGATATTTTATGTATATAGCCATGTTATAAGCATAAATAAAGCTATTATTATTATTAAAGGATAAATTCTCTCTAAAACTCTAATTTCTCAGAATACTGAACTTCGAATACTTTAACTTCAGTTAAAGAGTAGTAGTTTATTCACAACCGACCGTTCCCCTTTGCACAGTGCTTTCCCCCCTATGACGACACCGACCGGAAACTGACCTGTGTTGGTCTACGTTGCCTTCTGAACTCTGGGGCCCTATGTCGCAATCAACAGGAAATTGACCCTGGTGTCGCAACTGTCGTTGGCGCTCCTTATTAATAATTCATAAATCATAATTAATAATTAATAATTCATAATTAAAAATTCCTCCCCCTTTTAACCCCTGGCGCTATCTAGTGCCTATGAGGAACACTATTTTCCCAAAAAATTCTTATTTTAACTCTAATTTTAAGCCCTCCTTCTCGAATAGTCTCGATTTTTCGTTATTTCAGACTCCCAAATGGTTGACCTATATTTTAAACCCTCCTCTTGCAGACCCCCTGGTTGACCTATATTTTAACTCCCCCTTCTCGAATAGTCTCGATTTTTCTTGATTTCAGACCCCTTGGTTCACCTACCTATATTTTAAGCCCCCCTTCTCGAATAGTCTCGATTTTTCTTTATTTCAGACTCACTTTTATTTTAAAACCTCGATTTTGCGAAACCCCTGGTTGAGCTATATTTTAAGCCCTCCTTCTCGAATAGTCTCGATTTTTCTTTATTTCAGACCCCCCAATGGTTGACTTATATTTAAACCCTCCACTTGCAAACCCCCTGGTTGACCTATAGTTTAAGCCCTACCTATATTTTAAGCCCCCTCCTTCCCTCGGATTACAAGTCTCAGAATAATTCCGCAGAAAAGGATGACACAAGTCTCAATTGTAAAAATCAACTCTCAAAGTTGTATTCTTATTAATTAAAACCCTTTCTATTAAAAGTTACCTCTATTAAAAATCTTTTGGTGTTCATTTTGCCAGGACTGCTAAACGATTCCCTTTTATTAAATTTCAATTCTTTGGGATTCATTTTTTCCAATCCTGTTAATCGATCCCCTAGTAAATAAAAACTCTCACTCACCTTTATTAAAGTCATCCAGCGCTCGTAATAAATCAGTTTACTCTAGATGTGTTTAATCGGAAAAAAAAAATCATTCCATTGCTAAGCATGATTCGGTACCTCCACGTTAATTTCGGGAAAAAGCCTCATCGGATCCAAGGTCCACGTATTTTACTAGAAGAATGACACAGTAACTGTTCAACAGAAAATTAATAAAATCTGGTTTAAATTATTCGTAGGACTTGTATATAAGATCTACCTTGCAATATAGACGTTCAGCATCGTGCTTTATTGTGTTTGACGCTGATAAGGTTTAAAAATAGATGCTGTCAACAGCAACAACCTTGTTGTTTCCTAGAACCCACATCACGCGATATGGTGCAATCCTTTATCAGCGGGGAGGTCAAGAGGACGAGTGTCCAACTTCCGGTTCGTGTTATGTTGCAACTGTCCACGTTGCCTTCTCAGATTGAACTTTGACCCCTGTGTCGGAATCGACTGGAAATTGACCTGTGTTGGTCCACGTTGCCTTCTCAGATTCGACTTTGACCCCTATGTCGCAACCGACCATATTTTAAGTCCTCTTCATAGACCCCCTGGTTGACTTATATTTTAAGCCCTCCCCTCTTTAAACCATATCAGTTTCTGCGCATTTAATCGGTGTCATCCAACGTCCATACTATTTTTAGTACGTCTCCTGTATTTAAAAAAAAAATTTGCTTTCGTAGTCGTATTTGAACGCGCTACCTCAGTGCCGATAGCTGAAGCGTCATCGCCAGGACGGGGAGTTTTGCGGAGCTAAATCTCAACTCTGGCCCTGCTATCCACTCGACAATATTTGCTACTGATAAAACGATTTCCGTCATTAAAAATAGAAACTAAATAATGGGGTATCACTGGGAAAACACTGGGAAGAACACAAACTGATTTCGTGCTAAAACATCTCTAGATTTCAGCTTACTTGAAAAACTATTGTTAGAAATGAACCAGTGACTTGAATCACTCAACTTCCATAAGAATACACAATTATGGTACAGTGTCGGGAAGAAATATGTTTCAACGAAATTCAATTGCATGTATTACGATCAGAAAAATAATTTAGTGGACAAAGTTTAAAATAGTTATTAAATGGTACCTTACAGTGCAAGTACGCTTCAAGCGAAAAGCCTCCCCTTCGAACACTGCACCCCGTTTTTCCGAAGTAACTGTGTCACAAGTCTTCCTACATCATCCCTAAACAGAGAATCGGATTCAGTGTGCAAGAAGATCAAGATCTCATTTGAAGGAGCACATAGTGGATACTGTACTCCATAGTGAAATGAACATTGGCCTCTTGCGGGACCTAGTTATATCCCTACTCCAAGAGAATTACTAATGAAAACGTGCTATTGTTAATGTATGTAATTCCGACAAAAAATGTTTTGTCTATTTTAGCCACTTTGTATCCTACAATAGGAAACACTGAACACCTTAACAACTATATACATTTAGAAGAAAACACATCAGGTCTAATTTTCCCTTTAACAATAAATCAAATATCTAAATTCGAAAAAATTAACATTTCTGTTGGATACGAGAAAGAGATGTTCCCACTCTACATCACACCATTCAGATTTAAAGCGCACGCAAATCTCCTACTGTTATCAGACGATGAAAAGCAGCATTATTGTTCCATTAAGAATTTGTTTCTATGAAATTCAAAGGGAGAATGCTGTTTTCCATATTATAGGGAATGCAATTAATACCGATTCCTTGCAGATGGATGTCTTTTAGGTTATGAAATAATCTTATTAGAACGCTTAAAATTGAGATGACACACATTAGTTCCTCGGAGAAGCGCTAGCGGGTAGAAGACTATACCCGTGTAATGAAAATATTCATTCGACATAAAAAAAAACCTACGCCAATATCGCGTACCTTGACGTGCTCCTCTTAGCTGATGTGTTTGATGGCAGATACTGACCCCTGCTATGTTTACACAGCTCCTGCCTTCATACCTGAAGATGACAAATACTAGAGTTGATAACCTACAATGTATCTTTTTGGAAGGCATACGAGGAGGAATTTCGGTGATATGCAGACAACAAGCATTTAGAATGTAAAACTGATTGCAAGTTTGCTTTACTGTCATACAAACCTGAAAAGAGATGAAATGGGTAGTACTTTACTCATGATACACCATGTGACTAGGGCGTTAAATCAAATTACATGCATAAACGAAAATTAGAAAAACAACGAAATGCTTGGTAAATTCAATGAGAATCACTAAAATGTAAAGAGTGTTGGAATATCTGTAAATGCACACATTTCAGTGGATAGGTGAATATTTTCACAATTCTTTGGAAGTGGAAGGCGCAATAACTGTAAAACATACTGTGACGAGAGAGAAAGTATAAAAATGTAGTGGGATGGTTGTAAAAAATCGCTTCAAAACAGAAAATTACAACGCAAATACTGAAAGATAGAAAAAAACGACTATTCGACGGTTATTCCAAGCTGCTATCTCACGCTCTTTTCAGATTTCCTGGTTCTATAGTTCCCTGGTACGTAGCGCATAAGTGTGGGTGTAGTTGGCTATATTTCGTTGCAAACACAAGTTGTTTTCACTATTAGTTATTTTTCCTGCATGAGAATACACATTTCTATACTACATTGCGTACACACGGATGGACGAATATCACAAAATACTTTGCATATAGAAAACATCAGCAAAGAACCACAGAAGTTTGGAAATTTAAAATCTGAAAACTCGGTGTTTATAAGAAAACAACAATGTTTTCAGTATTTCCATGAAAAGTTGAGTCCCAGAATCGATCCGCTAGACCTGACTTTGCATTCTCTGACTTCAACCACCGATAAAACGTAATGTAAGCTCTCTCGTCGGTTATCCCAAGCCGCTATCTCTTTTCAGAGTTTCTGGTCCCCTCGGTACGTTTGAATAAGCGCATAAGTGTGGGTGAAAATGGCTATTTTTCGCTGCAAACACAAGTTTTTCGACAAAGATAGGGTGTTTCACTACAATCTAGCATTGGATTTCATGTGTGTTTAGTTATTTTTCCTGCATGAGAATATTTCTAATCAATCTCACAAACAGCAGGTTAGTTACTTCGGATCTAACAAAGCCAAGGTTTGAGATCCGTAGTAAGACATGAACGTTTGTGTTGTTTTCCTACCAAGATCCCGACATCCTCTCACCCCCTTCTACTGGGTCGTATGAAAAAATGCTGTAACTGTTACGAGAATTAGCTGCGTGAAGGCGTATTTAATTTTAAAGCAAAGACACACTAATTTCGGACTCGTTAGCTAGAGAACGATATATTAACTTGCTAAAGTTTGATTTTAACGATCAGATAGTGTATACATCACCACTTTTTTAGTTCATACTAATAACTTCTAACTTTTAAAGGAAATATTGTCTCATTATAAGCGATTTCATACAAAGAGATACGCACTCTATGCTTCACATTTAAATCTATAGAGATAACGATCACTACCCATGGAACACATCTGTGAAAAAACACGCTATGATAGGGTTTGAGAAAGATTTTTAGCCCATGGGGGTGCTGCACTGCAGGAAAGCACATTATCTTTGATATCAGAACCTACATGAAAGTTATACTGTTTCGGTTTGAGAAAGATTCTTTAGTTCACACGACACCGCATGAATAAGTGCATAAGTGTGGGTGAAGATGGCTATTTTTCGCTGCAAACACAAGTTTTTCGACAAAGATAGGGTGTTTCACTAGATTCTAACACGGGATTTCATGTTTGTTTAGTTATTTTTCCTGCATGAGAATATTTCTAATCTATCTCATAGACAGCAGGTTAGTTACTTCTGAGCTAACAAAGCCAAGGTCTGAGATCCATAGTAAGACATGAACGTTTGTGTTGTTTTCCTACCAAGATCCCGACATTCTCTCACATGAAATATTACTGTACTAGGATCTAGAAAAATCAGTATCCATTACATTAATTTTTTTTTATTATATTCATGTATTTCACCCCATTTTCTTGTCAAGAGCTAAAATTATTTGATGAATGAACGACAATATATCTTCAAATGCAATGGACGCATGACAGAATAACTTCAAATTAAGTTCCAATAGCTGAAAAAACAACTGTAAAAAATTAGGTAAATACACACCGGGAAAGACAGAATTGCTTTCAAAACATTAAAATACCTTAAATGTGTGGCCTGAATCATCTCCAGCACACTTTTAAAGGTATTGTCTCATTATAAGCGATTTCATACAAAGAGATACGCACTCTATGCTTCACATTTAAATCTATAGAGATAACGATCACTACCCATGGAACACATCTGTGAAAATACACGCTATGATAGGGTTTGAGAAAGATTTTTAGCCCATGGGGGTGCTGCACTGCAGGAAAGCACATTATCTTTGATATCAGAACCTACATGAAAGTTATACTGTTTCGGTTTGAGAAAGATTCTTTAGTTCACACGACACCGCATTAATAAGTGCATAAGTGTGGGTGAAGATGGCTATTTTTCGCTGCAAACACAAGTTTTTCGACAAAGATAGGGTGTTTCACTAGATTCTAACACGGGATTTCATGTTTGTTTAGTTATTTTTCCTGCATGAGAATATTTCTAATCTATCTCATAGACAGCAGGTTAGTTACTTCTGATCTAACAAAGCCAAGGTCTGAGATCCATAGTAAGACATCAACGTTTGTGTTGTTTTCCTACCAAGATCCCGACATCCTCTCACATGAAATATTACTGTACTAGGATCTAGAAAAATCAGTATCCATTACATTAATTTTTTTTTATTATATTCATGTATTTCACCCCATTTTCTTGTCAAGAGCTAAAATTATTTGATGAATGAACGACAATATATCTTCAAATGCAGTGGACGCATGACAGAATAACTTCAAACTAAGTTCCAATAGCTGAAAAAACAACTGTAAAAGATTAGGTAAATACACACCGGGAAAGACAGAATTGCTTTCAAAACATTAAAATACCTTAAATATGTGGCCTGAATCACCTCCAGCACACTTTTAAAGGTATTGTCTCATTATAAGCGATTTCATACAAAGAGATACGCACTCTATGCTTCACATTTAAATCTATAGAGATAACGATCACTACCCATGGAACACATCTGTGAAAAAACACGCTTCGATTGGATTTGAGAAAGATTTTTAGCCAATGGGGGTGCTGCACTGCAGGAAAGCACATTAACTTTGATATCAGAACCTACGTGAAAGTTATACAGTTTGCGTTTGAGAAAGATTCTTTAGTTCACAGGGCACCGCATTACACTAAAGCACACTGTCTTGTACGTATGTCTGTCTGTATGTTTGTTTCTCTCTCTCTCTGTGTGTGTGTGTGTTTGTGTCTATGTGTAAATATGTATGTTACTACGAAATGTGTGTACGTGTAGATGTGTGAATATATGTCAAGATGTAACTGTGTCTGCATGTTTGTTTCTCTCTAGATGGTGTGTGTGTGTGTATATGTTCATGTATGTTAATATGTTTCTTTATATGTATATGTTTTCGTGCATATGTGTTAAGATGTCTGTGTGCACATAGTCGTTTCTCTGTATGTGTATACGTCTTCATGTTTGTCTCTGTGTGTGTGCGTGTGTTAAAGTGTCTGTATGTGTTTCATCTTTATGTGTATATGTTATCGTATGTGGGTGTGTGTGTTCACATGCAAGAATAAACATATTGTCTTACGGACACTTGCTTGCTACAGAAGAAGCTAACAATTTAAAACGAGACTAGTGGTTATGCAAAATATTTCATCACAGATCTTAACTTGAATACTCATATTTCAGGAGATGTAAGTATTTTTCTTCAACACGTTCGAATATTTTTTAAACACGAGTGTCTTACGTTACGTCTTACGTTACGTTTCCTGTCAGACGTCTCGTAACGAACAAAGTGTATGTGTGTTCCTTGTTTCAAAAAGAGGCCTCTTTTTGAAACAAGGATTTTTCAGTAGTATTACGTTTTATCACCCTTCGTCCCCTTGCGCGAAACAACAGGATTTCGATCGCTTCAAGTCATGTTTCAGCTGTTAGTATCCCCCCACTTCGTTCTTAACGCATCAGGATGTTGTGTTATTCTAAGTTTGAAATATTCTCGGTTGAATGTCCTCTTCTGTATTAGCAAAACACACACACACATACGCTTTGTTCGTTACGAGACATCTGACAGGAAATGTAACGTAAGACGTAACGTAAGACAGTCGTGTTTAAAAAATATTCGAACGTGTTGAAGAAAAATACTTACATCTCCTGAAATATGAGTATTCAAGTTAAGATCTGTGATGAAATATTTTGCATAACCACTAGTCTCGTTTTAAATTGTTAGCTTCTTCAGTAGCAAGCAAGTGTCCGTAAGACAATATGTTTATTCTTGCATGTGAACACACACACACACATACGATAACATATACACATAAAGATGAAACACATACAGACACTTTAACACACGCACACACACAGAGACAAACATGAAGACGTATACACATACAGAGAAACGACTATGTACACACAGACATCTTAACACATATGCACGAAAACATATACATATAAAGAAACATATTAACATACATGAACATATACACACACACACACCTAGAGAGAAACAAACATGCAGACACAGTTACATCTTGACATATATGCACACATCTACACGTACACACATTTCGTAGTAACATACATATTTACACATAGACACAAACACACACACACACAGAGAGAGAGAAACAAACATACAGACAGACATACGTACAAGACAGTGTGCTTTAGTGTAATGCGGTGCCCTGTGAACTAAAGAATCTTTCTCAAACGCAAACTGTATAACTTTCACGTAGGTTCTGATATCAAACTTAATGTGCTTTCCTGCAGTGCAGCACCCCCATGGGCTAAAAATCTTTCTCAAATCCAATGGAAGCGTGTTCTTTCACAGATGTGTTCCATGGGTAGTGATCGTTATCTCTATAGATTTAAATGTGAAGCATAGAGTGCGTATCTCTTTGTATGAAATCGCTTATAATGAGACAATACCTTTAAAAGTGTGCTGGAGATGATTCAGGCCACACATTTAAGGTATTTTAATGTTTTGAAAGCAATTCTGTCTTTCCCGGTGTGTATTTACCTAATTTTTTACAGTTGTTTTTTCAGCTATTGGAACTTATTTTGAAGTTATTCTGTCATGCGTCCACTGCATTTGAAGATATATTGTCGTTCATTCATCAAATAATTTTAGCTCTTGACAAGAAAATGGGGTGAAATACATGAATATAATAAAAAAAAAATTAATGTAATGGATACTGATTTTTCTAGATCCTAGTACAGTAATATTTCATGTGAGAGAATGTCGGGATCTTGGTAGGAAAACAACACAAACGTTCATGTCTTACTATGGATCTCAGACCTTGGCTTTGTTAGCTCAGAAGTAACTAACCTGCTGTCTATGAGATAGATTAGAAATATTCTCATGCAGGAAAAATAACTAAACAAACATGAAATCCCGTGTTAGAATCTAGTGAAACACCCTATCTTTGTCGAAAAACTTGTGTTTGCAGCGAAAAATAGCCATCTTCACCCACACTTATGCACTTATTCATGCGGTGTCGTGTGAACTAAAGAATCTTTCTCAAACCGAAACAGTATAACTTTCATGTAGGTTCTGATATCAAGGATAATGTGCTTTCCTGCAGTGCAGCACCCCCATGGGCTAAAAATCTTTCTCAAACCCTATCATAGCGTGTTTTTTCACAGATGTGTTCCATGGGTAGTGATCGTTATCTCTATAGATTTAAATGTGAAGCATAGAGTGCGTATCTCTTTGTATGAAATCGCTTATAATGAGACAATGTTTCCTTTAAAAGTTAGAAGTTATTAGTATGAACTAAAAAAAGTGGTGATGTATACACTATCTGATCGTTAAAATCAAACTTTAGCAAGTTAATATATCGTTCTCTAGCTAACGAGTCCGAAATTAGTGTGTCTTTGCTTTAAAAATAAATACGCCTTCACGCAGCTAATTGTCGTAACAGTTACAGGATTTTTTCATACGACCCTGTAGAAGGTAGTGAGAGGTCCTTCGTTCCCTTGCGCGAAACAACAGGATTTCGATCGTTTCAGGTCATTTTCCAGCTGTTAGTATCCCTCCGCTTCGTTCTTAACGCATCAGGATGTTGTGTTATTCTAAGTTTGAAATATTCTCGGTTGAATGTCCTCTTCTGTATTGTAAAACACACACACACACGCTTTCTTCGTTACGAGGCATCTGACAGGAAACGTAACGTAAGACAGTCGTGCTCAAAAAATATTCGAACGTGCTAAAGAAAAATCCTTACACCTCCTGAAATATGAGTATTCAAGTTAAGATCTGTGATGAAATATTTTGCACAACCACTAGTCTCGTTTTAAATCGTTAGCTTCTTCTGTAGCAAGCAAGTGTCCGTAAGACAACATATTTATTCTTGCATGTGAACAAACACACACACACATACGATAACATATGCACATAAAGATGAAACACATACAGACACTTTAACACACACACACACACACACAGAGAAACAAACATGAAGATGTATACACATACAGAGAAACGACTATGTGCATACAGACATCTTAACACATACGCACACGTACGAAAACTTATACATATAAAGAAACAAATTAACATACATGAACATACACAACTCACATACGCACACATACAAGATTCATTGAAACACACACACACACACATCTACAGAGAAACAAACATGAAGACACAGTTACATCTTTACATATATGCACATACCTACACACATTTCGTAGTAACATACATATTTACACATAGACACAAACACACACACACACACACACACATACAGAGAGAGAGACAAACAAACATACAGACAGACATACGTACAAGACAATGTGCTTTATTGTAATGCGGTGTCCTGTGAACTAAAGAATCTTTCTCAAACCCAAACAGTATAACTTTCATGTAGGTTCTGATATCAAAGATAATGTGCTTTCCTGCAGTGCAGCACCCCCATGGGCTAAAAATCTTTCTCAAACCCTATCATAGCGTGTTTTTTCACAGATGTGTTCCATGGGTAGTGATCGTTATCTCTATAGATTTAAATGTGAAGCATAGAGTGCGTATCTCTTTGTATGAAATCGCTTATAATGAGACAATATTTCCTTTAAAAGTTAGAAGTTATTAGTATGAACTAAAAACGTGGTGATGTATACACTATCTGATCGTTAAAATCAAACTTTAGCAAGTTAATATATCGTTCTCTAGCTAGCGAGTCCGAAATTAGTATGTCTTTGCTTTAAAATTAAATACGCCTTCACGCAGCTAATTCTCGTAACAGTTACAGGATTTTTTCATACGACCCAGTAGAAGGGGGTGAGAGGATGTCGGGATCTTCGTAGGAAAACAACACAAACGTTCATGTCTTACTACGGATCTCAAACCTTGGCTTTGTTAGATCCGAAGTAACTAACCTGCTGTCTGTGAGATTGATTAGAAATATTCTCATGCAGGAAAAATAACTAAACACACATGGAATCCAATGCTAGATTGTAGTGAAACACCCTATCTTTGTCGAAAAACTTGTGTTTGCAGCGAAAAATAGCCATTTTCACCCACACTTATGCGCTTATTCAAACGTACCGAGGGGACCAGAAACTCTGAAAAGAGATAGCGGCTTGGGATAACCGACGAGAGAGCTTACATTACGTTTTATTGGTGGTTGAAGTCAGAGAATGCAAAGTCAGGTCTAGCGGATCGATTCTGGGACTCAACTTTTCATGGAAATACTGAAAATATTGTTGTTTTCTTATAAAAACCGAGTTTTCAGATTTTAAATTTCCAAACTTCTGTGGTTCTTTGCTGATGTTTTCTATATGCAAAGTATTTTGTGATATTCGTCCATCCGTGTGTACACAATGTAGTATAGAAATGTGTATTCTCATGCAGGAAAAATAACTAATAGTGAAAACAACTTGTGTTTGCAACGAAATATAGCCAACTACACCCACACTTATGCGCTACGTACCAGGGAACTATAGAACCAGGAAATCTGAAAAGAGCGTGAGATAGCAGCTTGGAATAACCGTCGAATAGTCGTTTTTTTCTATCTTTCAGTATTTGCGTTGTAATTTTCTGTTTTGAAGCGATTTTTTACAACCATCCCACTACATTTTTATACTTTCTCTCTCGTCACAGTATGTTTTACAGTTATTGCGCCTTCCACTTCCAAAGAATTGTGAAAATATTCACCTATCCACTGAAATGTGTGCATTTACAGATATTCCAACACTCTTTACATTTTAGTGATTCTCATTGAATTTACCAAGCATTTCGTTGTTTTTCTAATTTTCGTTTATGCATGTAATTTGATTTAACGCCCTAGTCACATGGTGTATCATGAGTAAAGTACTACCCATTTCATCTCTTTTCAGGTTTGTATGACAGTAAAGCAAACTTGCAATCAGTTTTACATTCTAAATGCTTGTTGTCTGCATATCACCGAAATTCCTCCTCGTATGCCTTCCAAAAAGATACATTGTAGGTTATCAACTCTAGTATTTGTCATCTTCAGGTATGAAGGCAGGAGCTGTGTAAACATAGCAGGGGTCAGTATCTGCCATCAAACACATCAGCTAAGAGGAGCACGTCAAGGTACGCGATATTGGCGTAGGTTTTTTTTTATGTCGAATGAATATTTTCATTACACGGGTATAGTCTTCTACCCGCTAGCGCTTCTCCGAGGAACTAATGTGTGTCATCTCAATTTTAAGCGTTCTAATAAGATTATTTCATAACCTAAAAGACATCCATCTGCAAGGAATCGGTATTAATTGCATTCCCTATAATATGGAAAACAGCATTCTCCCTTTGAATTTCATAGAAACAAATTCTTAATGGAACAATAATGCTGCTTTTCATCGTCTGATAACAGTAGGAGATTTGCGTGCGCTTTAAATCTGAATGGTGTGATGTAGAGTGGGAACATCTCTTTCTCGTATCCAACAGAAATGTTAATTTTTTCGAATTTAGATATTTGATTTATTGTTAAAGGGAAAATTAGACCTGATGTGTTTTCTTCTAAATGTATATAGTTGTTAAGGTGTTCAGTGTTTCCTATTGTAGGATACAAAGTGGCTAAAATAGACAAAACATTTTTTGTCGGAATTACATACATTAACAATAGCACGTTTTCATTAGTAATTCTCTTGGAGTAGGGATATAACTAGGTCCCGCAAGAGGCCAATGTTCATTTCACTATGGAGTACAGTATCCACTATGTGCTCCTTCAAATGAGATCTTGATCTTCTTGCACACTGAATCCGATTCTCTGTTTAGGGATGATGTAGGAAGACTTGTGACACAGTTACTTCGGAAAAACGGGGTGCAGTGTTCGAAGGGGAGGCTTTTCGCTTGAAGCGTACTTGCACTGTAAGGTACCATTTAATAACTATTTTAAACTTTGTCCACTAAATTATTTTTCTGATCGTAATACATGCAATTGAATTTCGTTGAAACATATTTCTTCCCGACACTGTACCATAATTGTGTATTCTTATGGAAGTTGAGTGATTCAAGTCACTGGTTCATTTCTAACAATAGTTTTTCAAGTAAGCTGAAATCTGGAGATGTTTTAGCACGAAATCAGTTTGTGTTCTTCCCAGTGTTTTCCCAGTGATACCCCATTATTTAGTTTCTATTTTTAATGACGGAAATCGTTTTATCAGTAGCAAATATTGTCGAGTGGATAGCAGGGCCAGAGTTGAGATTTAGCTCCGCAAAACTCCCCGTCCTGGCGATGACGCTTCAGCTATCGGCACTGAGGTAGCGCGTTCAAATACGACTACGAAAGCAAATTTTTTTTTTTAAATACAGGAGACGTACTAAAAATAGTATGGACGTTGGATGACACCGATTAAATGCGCAAAAACTGATATGGTTTAAAGAGGGGAGGGCTTAAAATATAAGTCAACCAGGGGGTCTATGAAGAGGACTTAAAATATGGTCGGTTGCGACATAGGGGTCAAAGTCGAATCTGAGAAGGCAACGTGGACCAACACAGGTCAATTTCCAGTCGATTCCGACACAGGGGTCAAAGTTCAATCTGAGAAGGCAACGTGGACAGTTGCAACATAACACGAACCGGAAGTTGGACACTCGTCCTCTTGACCTCCCCGCTGATAAAGGATTGCACCATATCGCGTGATGTGGGTTCTAGGAAACAACAAGGTTGTTGCTGTTGACAGCATCTATTTTTAAACCTTATCAGCGTCAAACACAATAAAGCACGATGCTGAACGTCTATATTGCAAGGTAGATCTTATATACAAGTCCTACGAATAATTTAAACCAGATTTTATTAATTTTCTGTTGAACAGTTACTGTGTCATTCTTCTAGTAAAATACGTGGACCTTGGATCCGATGAGGCTTTTTCCCGAAATTAACGTGGAGGTACCGAATCATGCTTAGCAATGGAATGATTTTTTTTTTCCGATTAAACACATCTAGTGTAAACTGATTTATTACGAGCGCTGGATGACTTTAATAAAGGTGAGTGAGAGTTTTTATTTACTAGGGGATCGATTAACAGGATTGGAAAAAATGAATCCCAAAGAATTGAAATTTAATAAAAGGGAATCGTTTAGCAGTCCTGGCAAAATGAACACCAAAAGATTTTTAATAGAGGTAACTTTTAATAGAAAGGGTTTTAATTAATAAGAATACAACTTTGAGAGTTGATTTTTACAATTGAGACTTGTGTCATCCTTTTCTGCGGAATTATTCTGAGACTTGTAATCCGAGGGAAGGAGGGGGCTTAAAATATAGGTAGGGCTTAAACTATAGGTCAACCAGGGGGTTTGCAAGTGGAGGGTTTAAAATATAAGTCAACCATTGGGGGGTCTGAAATAAAGAAAAATCGAGACTATTCGAGAAGGAGGGCTTAAAATATAGCTCAACCAGAGGTTTCTCAAAATCGAGGTTTTAAAATAAAAGGTGAGTCTGAAATATAGGTCAACCAGGTGGTTTGCAAAATCCATGACTTAAAATATAGGTAGGGTTTAAAATATAGGTCAACCAGGGGGTTTGCAAGTGGAGGGTTTAAAATATAAGTCAACCATTGGGGGGTCTGAAATAAAGAAAAATCGAGACTATTCGAGAAGGGGAGCTTAAAATATAGCTCAACCAGGGGGTTTGCAAAATCGAGGTTTTAAAATAAAAGGCGAGTCTGAAATAAAGAAAAATCGAGACTATTCGAGAAGGGGAGCTTAAAATATAGCTCAACCAGGGGGTTTGCAAAATCGAGGTTTTAAAATAAAAGGTTAGTCTGAAATAAAGAAAAATCGAGACTATTCGAGAAGGAGGACTTAAAATTAGAGTTAAAAACTAGATAGCACCAGGGGTTAAAAGGGGGAGGAATTTTTAAATATGAATTATTAATTATTAATTATTAATAAGAAGCGCCAACGACAGTTGCGACACCAGGGTCAATTTCCTGTTGATTGCGACATAGGGGTCAAAGTTCAGAAGGCAACGTGGACCAACACAGGTCAATTTCCGGTCGGTGACGTCATAGGGGGGGGAAAGCACTGTGCAAAGGGGGACGGTCGGTTGTGAATAAACTACTAAGAGTCTATTGTAAAACAGTACGGAAAATGCAAATGGCGGCTATTTCGAAGATGGCTCCCGTCTTGATGACATCTTTTTGTCAGAGGACTTGGATTAATGAAGTTTTCAATTAATTAGAATGATTTTCCTCCTTTTTCTTATCTTGGAGAAGAGGGGCAGTGTGAAATGTTAAAAAAATCCGGAACTTGATAAATTAGTTATAACGGTAATGTTAATTACTTTTAATATAGCTAAATTAACGTTAGCTGTAAATAACTTTGGAAAATGTAAAATAAATGGTAGAATACCCAGAAACGGAAATTTAATTCTATACTCTGAAAAGTGAAAAAAAATGAACATGTTTTGGAATGATTGATAAAGTCCCAGTCTGTCTTTTGATATTCAGTTACTGTACGTATTCCTATTTCTCATAGACGATCCATGCGATTACGAAAGGGAATTGACCTAGAAATCCCTGAGGCTGTGATTTTGTAGTTACTTTCAGACCAAAAAGAGATCTCTTGTCGACAAAGTGTTAAGCTTACCTCTACAAAATCGCAGCCTATTGGTTGCTTTAAATAATTTACCTCAATATGTGCTTAGACGCGTAGATTCTCAGTGACTGAATATGGAGATTCTCCTGAGCAATGTTTTGTCTGCTTTGGGTGTGGACATAAAACCAACGAAAGCAATGGTAGAAAAATATGTTAAAATTCTGTAAAAAGACAGATGAAAAATGCAAATCGGAAAGTTTTGTAGTGTAAATCACCCCACTCCCTAATCTCACTCCTTATAACAGAGTTCCAGATTTTTCACAATTTCAACAAATGGAAAGTCTCATCAAGACATTGTCTAACCTTGTGTTTTTACTAATTGCCATTCGGGAAATCGGTTGGATTGTCTTTACTACTGCGCTGCACTTTTTTGCACACAACTGGAGACGAAATGGAAACTTCCCGTCAAAGCCATCCATCGTGTTTTTTAACGTGCACAGGGTATGGCTCTCCTGCACACGGACGGAAACGCAACATAACGTCCCATCCGATGGACGGCGGCCTTTCGAAGCCCATCGGTTGCGGAGATGAATGTGATCGCTAGTCCAGGTGGAACTCGGGAACTGCAGATTAGAAGTCTGGCTTGCTCCTGACTGAGCACCAGCATCCCAGGAAATTGGGAATCCTGTTGTAAATCTTAAGGGCAACATTATATATTCCGAGGGGAAAGAAAAAAACTACAAGAGTAGGAGTGGCCATATTGACTGAAAAACATTGAAAACTGTTATATCCTCACAAGATGACAATTCGATATTGGAAGCAGTTGTTGGTAGAGTGGTTCGGATTAAGCATACTTATTCTGTCACAAATGTTTATTATATAAGACAAAATGCTAATTTACACATATTTTTAAGGGCGGTGGTTGACTCAGTTGGTAGCGCGCCAGGCTTTTGTCTCTAGTTCCTAAGTTCGAGTCTCTCCAGTGCTACCGTTGAGATTCATCTTCGCTTTACTTCCATACTGCTCTCGATGCGAAATAGGACACCAGTGGGTTTTGTAAAGTCTACTCTTCGTCGGATGGGACGTTAAGCCATGTTCCATGTACAAAAGGCCATACCCTGTGCACGTTAAAGAACATGATGGATGGCCTTGATAGGAGACTTCCATCCACAGCTGCCCATTCGGTCCCCTTCACCCAAACTTCTCCAAGCCATCTGGGTCCTTGTGACCTCGCAATTTAGCACATTGTGTGCAAAAAGAGTGCCGCTTAGAGGTGAAAACTCTGAAATATGAAATGGCCCATATTATGAGAATGGAGACAACAACTCTAGATATAATTGAGTCTTGTTCTTCTAGAATTAAGAAGCTAATGCACATAGTCCATTGTGGGGAGAATGGGATCTTAATGTAAAGGGAAAACTTATGGACCACTTTTTTGAGAAATATAACTTAGTATTCCTAAAGAGTAGTCTTTTTTTGTACTTAGTGTTTTACTCCTTTTTTTTTTATTTAGTTGTCTTTCTTTTTGGAGTGGATATAGGGAGTTTGTTATTGGCGGAATGAGAGGTCATTCATTGCACAGGAAGTCTAATGGAATGCTTTAGGGGGCATGCTAAAGTCCGATCATTTCCTTTTTTTTTAATTGATAGATTTTTGAACTCTCAAGACTCCAGATTCCATGATATTAAAAATTTGAAATCTTTTTTTGAAGTATTTTAGTGAAAACATTGATTAACTTTAGGATTTTTCTTATATTCGATCTTTCGCTAAAATCCGAAATATTACCTCTAATATTAGCCTTTAAAACATATATCATATTACATGTATCAATAAATTGTTAGCCTTTAGGAGGAGAGCAGAATAGAGAGCAAGTAGAACTAGATCATTGCAACATTTAGTTTATTGTAGGAGATTAAATGCCTTTTTCAAATTGTCAGCTATTCATATTTTACGCTCCTTTTTTACCTGGTTTGGGTGCATAATTGCCTTTGTTGCTGATGCGCCATAAAACCACAGCCAACCTCGGTCAAAAGGAGGAGGATTAGGGAGGCCAGAAGGAAAGAATGGAAGTCAGGGTTGGGTTGTTTTACCTGTGAGCGGTACTTTTTTGCACACCATGGGCTAAATGGCCAGGTCACATGGACCCGAAGGCTCAGAGAAGGTTGGGGGAGGGGACCCACTGGAACAGCTATTGGGAGACAGATGGTAGCCTCCCGTCAAGGCCATCCAGTGTGTTCTTTAACGTGCACACGGTATGGCTCTCCCGCACCCGGAGCCACGGCCTAACGTACCATCCGACGGACGGCGGCCTTTCCAAGCCCATCGGTGTCCCCTTCTAACCGTGGGAGGGCGGGGAATTTTGCGGAGATAAATCTCAACGCTGACCCAGCTGGGACTCGAACCTGGGAACTACAGGATTACGAGCCTGGCGCGCTACCGACTGAGCCACCCCCACCTCTGAATGGAAGTCAGATTTTGATGGAATATTTTGACGTTTCTTGCTCAACTGTCAGGGTATCACTCGTAGTTTCACGTCGATATCAAATATAAGGGGAACTAAAAATATGATACATAAATTTTCCTAATAGTGAAAAAAACTTGAAAAGTTTCTCAAAATAAAAAGTTGCAGATTTTGGTGATTTGGGTTGTTTTACTTCTGAGTTACATTCAGTGAGCTAAATGTCCTGGTCGCAAGTATCCTGAGAAATCGGCGTTGAGGAGGGGAAGGCAATCCACTCCTCAACATCTTAAGGGGACATCTTAAGAGAGATGAAAGCCTCCTATCAAGTCCATTTTGCGTGTTCCTTAACACGCACAATGGTATGACTCCTGCACAAGGAGCCACGGCGTAACGCCCCACTTGACGAAAAGAAACCTTCCCTGGTGTATCGATCCCACCTTTCGCACCGGAGGCAGGGAGGGTTGAAACTCGAAAGGATTCGAGAGTAGGGAGGAAATTTTTATGCAGGTAAAATCGGAGAAGAGATACAAAAAATTCTTATAAAGAAGAAATTAGTGAGGCAACATTATCGCAGTTTAAATAATATCTGTTTCTTACATTAGAGGAAGTAATTCTAAAATTTATCAAATTATTCAAAGTTATTGATTTGTGAACATCATGCAGTTAGCTGAGTAAATTTAAATCTCGAAATGAAATCTGAAAAAATGAAAGTACAGGAGGTCTCCGTTATCCGTGGTTGAGAGGGAAAATTACCATTTAAAGCGAATCCCCTTTAAAAGGGGAATTTCCCCTCATAAAAAATAATAAAGGCCAGATCATCTGAATGAACATTTGATTTCATTTTTTAAAGAAATTTCCTTGAATTATCAATTACTGTAAGTGTTTGATCTATTTATCATAAAAATAAACTAAATTTACGTTCTGTGTGTTTTCGTATGAGCATAACTTGTGTATGTGGGTACGTACAGTATTTTTTTTTTGCGAAGAAGTATTACTTGGACATGAACAATTTGTTTTAATCAGTTGTTTTAACATATTAGTGATTTTTTTTTTATTATCTTCCAAAATAGAGGTGTTGGGCTTCACTGGATGGATGGCAATTGATTGTTGGGAGAGAATTAAGATGTGACTCGATAAGCAAGACCATTAATAGGGAGGGGCCAGCTACTGTCATCTCCTGATTCCCTCTTCAGAATGTCAGGGGAAAACTGGAAGGACCATGAAATAAAGATACTGATCCTTGTAAAGAACAAGTCTAAAGTTGTGAGGTCTCCAGCTTACCTTTTTACTTGTAGATTTACCTATGATCAACTTTGGCAGAATTATCATAGGAAGGAGGATCATGGTTCCAAAAATAATCCACAGTTTCATTAATTGTGCTCTAATTGTTAAGGTCTTTTCCTTTGAAATAATGCCTTCGTCGTCATTTGTGTTCCACGGATGTGATCCTCCGAAGTGCGGGGAATGTTTACATATAGGTCTTCAATAATTTGGCCCCGTATATGGAGGAAAGGACGACCGAGATCTCCTCTATCAAACGGTCATCGAAAGCATAAAGAAAGATTTCTAAGAATTTAAAAGAAAATGGTGAACGTATTTCCAGTGCTGATAAATGTGACTTATTTTATTTAAAAAAAATGCCAGATAGCAGTTAACAAAGAAACCCAGTTCCGATATGAATTGACGATGAATGTCAGCAAGTGATGCTGAGGAAAAGCTTAAGCCTCTTCCATTGTATTCCATTGAAATATGAAATGGTTCATGTTATGAGAATGGAAATCGAAACTCTGAGATTCGTAAATAATATCTTTCGGTAAACATAAGAATGGAGATAAATGAAAAATCTCAATCAAAATATACTTTTCTCAATTTTGAGCCCAAGTTGAAAATCGATGTCTTGATTTTGAACAATGTTTGTTCTTTATTTAAAGAATTATGAACATTGAAACATAAAAACAACAATGTAGCGCGTCCCAAGGAAAATGAGTCAAAATTATCAAAAATTAAGGAAAATGAGTCAAAATTATCAAAAATTAAGAAAAAAATAATAATCATTATAGAAGTTTCTAGAAATGCAGTGACGTATTTCAGTCAGTTGTTTAATATAACAGCAGTGAGTGCTCCCCTTTCAATTTCCCTAGGACATAGTTTTGATTATTAACTCTGTAACTAAGAATTTCAGCTTTCACAGTTCTTTAAATACTCTACAAAATACTGTTTTAAAAAATTGAGATTTTCATTTTAATTTAAATTTTTATCTTCAGCTTCATTTTTTTTCGCAAACAATTTATCTTAGAAGTGTTGGAGTTCCAAATTCTCTATTGACCTAACATGATGATATCCCTATCTCAATAACTTCTCACTCTATTTGATATTATTTATTCTTCCAGATTTTCTGCTTCAATTGAAGAATAAAAATTAATAAATGAAATTAATTCACATGCATTAGAAAGTTCCAAGAGCATTTCTATATAGGGACCGTACGCGGTTAATCCTTCCATTTTCAGTTTACAACCGTTGGTCGAATTCTTTCACGTATCCAGCCAGAACTGAATACCGATCGTCCTTTTTGTCAATTGAAATCTCCAAGTGAATTGGTGGAGAGATAGACTTCATTCGGCAAAGAAGATAGTTGTTAATCTAATTTCAGTCGTTTCTAGAAGCATTTCAAATTTCGAACGATGTTTCATTTATGATTCTTAATTAATGAAACGATTCCTTGGAGAGTTCATTAGCAAAATAGTTAACTCGAAAGTCATCCTTAAATGAATCATTTTTTTTCCTCCGAAGAATTTGCATGAATAGTTTATTTTAAACTTACTTTGCAACAATTAGAAAGAAACCCGAAGATTTCTATGAGGCTTGCAATTTTCAGATAAATTTTTCCCTAGCAAGTGCTGTAATAAAAAGATTTCCTTATTCGCAAAAACAAATTAGGCCTTGCACTGCACAAACTATCAGCTCAGAAGTTTTTATTAAGCTAAATACTTAACGATGGCATTTCATCTTGTTTTTCCATAATTAACAAGAATATTTTATTTCTGAAATGGCACTTATGCAATTAGCAGAAAACCGAGGCAGCCCTGCGACAAAATCCGAATTTGCAAAGACTCATTTCCTCAACGAGATTGCGAGTAAAAACAGATTTAATTTCCCCTGCAAAAGCTTCACCGGCGATTACCGCCATCTCCGCACACAGCCGACTTCTCGAGCAGAAATCAGCGGAATAATTAGATTGGTGTCTTAAGTGTTCTTCTGATTCGCAGCCCAGGGCATGGAACGGAGGCTAAAAATGCCCCTTAAAATGTCATCGTGACAAACGATTCATCGCAAAATAACATCATTTGCGAGCGCTTACGATTTTTATCGCGAGAAAACACGTGCTCCTGTCTTTTGGTGCTTGGTCGTCGGTGCCCACCACGGCGCCGCTTTAAATATTCCGAACGTGTTTCTCACGGCTCCTCGTGGTGAGGACGTCGTCAATTATTCACGAGCTCCCATAACGCATCCATCTGCATCTCGCTCTGCCGCATCAGCACGAGTTCATCAACACATCTGGCTCTGGGAGTGCCGGATGCTGCACGTGTCGGCCACGTGGATGATGAACGTTGTCGGCCATCGTCGGATCTGATGACTATTCGCTCGAGCGCCAACAACCAGTGTTCGTACTTTTGCAAACTGAGCGCCGAGATGTGTTCCTTCTCGTCGTCTGCTAGGAAACGGAGATATTGCAAATCAAAATGAAATGAAACATTGATCATTTGTCCTCTAGCAGTCGAAGAGATATATCGAGGGAGAAAAGAGAATGGCCAACCTGTCTATGAAGATGGCCAAGGTGCAAACTTCAATCTTTAAGACGTGATCCCGAACAATTCCTGAAGTTTCTTGTAAAATTTTGTCATAATTTTAAGAGTTATAACAATGATCTCCGTGATAAGTGCCATTGTTGAAACCTTTTTGCCACGCGATTCTATCCAAACTTCAAAAGATCTTGTTCCTATTGGCTTTTACGATAGATTTGCTTATGTCACATTAGTGCCATTTAATTGCGAAAATCAACCCCTAAACGTCCAAGAAAGTTTATGTCCTGTATGCAATATGGTTACCTTTGGATCCCAATGCTCCTCATCAGCAGACGAAGAAAACTTTCTGAGGAGAAAATTTACAACTGAAAAGTCTGCAGAAAGTGAAAAGAATCCTTTCGCGATTTGCGTTTCCTCTTAGGATCGATATTTGCTCGAGCTTCTTCTCCCTCCTAGTTTCACAGAATTAAGCACTGACGGCGTGCAGCAGTTCCCTTTGATAAAGACCCCACCTCTCGCCTTCGATATAGATCCCATGCACGATCTCACCCCTCAACGACAGCTAGGATTCGGGGGTCCACGTTCACTGCGCCGTCCAATGGCCACTGAGGGAGGCGAAATGTTTCCCATCGTCTGCTTCCGTTGGGAATGCAGACGAAACTTGTATCAGGGCCAAGTGACATTGTTTCCCAGTTGTCGGATAAAATCGATGGACATGCATCGAACCTGGGTCAGCAGAGATCTAATATATGAGGCATAATATATAGACATATAATAATATATATTGTCTATATAATATATGATGTCTATATAATAATATATAGACATCTAATATATGACATTGTTTTTCAGTTGTCAGATAACGCCAATGGACATGCATCGAACCTGGGTCAGCAGAGATCTAATATATGAGGCATAATATATAGACATATATTACATAGACAATATATATTATTATGTCTATATAATAATATATAGACATCTAATATATGACATATCAAGAGATAGAACGTGTCGTTAGCCACGCGTATTTACGTATCGTAATCATCTTTTCCAATATAGGCTGAGAAGCACATGGCCATGAGAAACGTTCTCAGCTCGGAGAAATGCTACGTGAGTTGCAGATGAGAGGAAATGAATTCTTACTCTTTCTGCCCTCAGATTAAGAATTCTTACAACTTTTATTAAAGGAGTCCTCTTCAATTGCAAAAAAAGAAGAGTTCATTTTAATGAATGGATAGTTTTTTTAATGTTCCTCCATTTTTGTTTATTCAGAAATAACAGGTGAAGGAGGCAGAAGTCAGACTATCAGTAAGAGTAAGGCATACTTTATATCCAAATGAACTTTGTTATGTATTCCTCGCCGACAAACACCTCGTCTTTTCTTTAAGAAGGATTTGTACCTCAATCAGGTATTTTTTCATCAAGTCAAAGGATATATTACTATCCTAATATTCCCGGGGCGGTGGTTTGCTCAGTCTATAGTGCGCCAGGCTTGTAATCTGTAGTTCCCAGGTTCGAGTCCCACCTGTGCCAACGTTCATATTTCTCTTTGTTAACTCCCCACCCTACCCTCGACCCCAAAGAGGACACCGATGGTCTTGGAAAGTCTGTCGGATGGGACGTTAAGCCGGGTGCAGGAGAGTCATACCCTGTGTATGTTAAAGAACATACTGGATGACCTTGACGGAGGCTATCATCTCTTCCATAACAGCTACTCAGTGGGTCCCTTTCCCCAACTTTTTCTGAGCCCTCGGTGTCTTTGTAACCTGGCCATTTAGTCCATTGTGTGCAAAAAAGCGCCACTCAGAGATAGAACAGTCCAACTTATTTTCAGACCCTCCCCCCAACCCAGAAACTAAATCTTGCTCTGATAGGCATTTATGAGCGTACAATGGACTAAAGATACATGCCAAAAGGACCCTTAAGGGCTCAGAGTTGAGTAGAGGAAGAAGGAATTAGCCTAAATTCAATATTATTCTAAATTTAATAATTGAACTTCTGTGCAAAAGCATCATTATGCCGTTAATGTTGACTAAACTTGTATTATCACTAAATAGTAAAAAAGTTAAAAGTATTATGACGTGAATGCAAAAATGAGTTATAAAATTATAGGTATTTAATGTTTTACAATTTTCACCCATTTGTTTTTCATATTTCGTTTTCGAAAATACACTTCTGTTTTTGTATACTTCAGAATTTTTGAAGAACCACAGAATGCACAGTCGTGTTAGAATAATATGACCACCCACGGAATCACAGTGTACCTGCCCAGGTGCGTCACAGAGTGCACATGACAAGGTCGACCACACGGAGATATAAGCAGCCAGCCAGGACAGATGAGCCGTAGTGTGTAATGTGAGCACAATGGGCAGAGTATTGATTTGACGAACGTTCAGAAAGGAATGATCATTGGCTGCCGCACCAAAGATGGAACCATCTCAGAAACAGCAGACTTTGTGGGCTGTTCGCGGGGTGCTGTAGTAAGGGTGTACCAAGAATGGATGGATTGCTGGCCCACCGAGTACCTCCAGACGTCATAACTGTGGATCCCAAAGGTCATCGACCCGAGGGGAGAACATCGCCTCCGTTGACTGGTAAAGGGCAATCAGTGCGCAATAGTTCAGCAACTGACCACTCAAATGAATGCTGGAGCACCCAGGTACGTGTCCCTGATAACAGTAGAGTGAACCCTGTTATGCATGAGTCTCCGGCGTCAGACACACAAGAACCAACACCTTGTCAGAGAAGTACAGGCCGGAGGTGTTAATGTGCATGTCTGTTGGATGTTTTCCTGATCTGACCTGGTACCACTGGATGGGTCCCTGAATGCCAATGGCTACCTGTCCATCCTCGCTGACCACATGCATCCCTTCATGTTGGACATTTACCCTGGTGGTGATGGTGTCTACCAATAGGAAAATGTGCCCTGCCATGTCACTAAGGTGGTGCATGACTGGTTCCAGGAACATGACAGCGATATCTCTGTTCTCCCTTGGCTAGTGAAATTGCCCGACCTCAATCCCATAGAGCACTTGTGGGACCATTTGGATCGACAGGTTCGGAGTGCAGACCCACAACCACGTCATCTTCGAAACCTCCGTACTCTGCTGGAGTCCGAAGGGGCACGTGTGCACCTGGCAATCTTCCTGGGCCTCATTGTGTCCATGTCACTCCGTGTCGCCGCTGTCATCCGGGCCAAGGGTGGTTATTCCCATTATTAGGTAGGTGGTCATATTATTCTGATACGACTGTGTATATTTCTTACTCCACAGATAGCTACTTTAGTAGCCTTGATATACACTAATGTTTATATCAGGACCGGATGTAGGGATCAGGAAAGGGAGAGCAGCTTGGCAAGAGCATATTTGTACATATTTCTTTGTTTCGTACATTGTTTTCTGTTTCACACTGAGGCATATATAATGTAAGATTCCTTTAGTTCCAGTGAGGCCATATGTTCACAAGCCATATTTTATCATTTGAGGCCATATGTTGTATTCAATGCTTATATGCAGACCTTGCTGGAATGTTGATCTATGTAGCAGGATGGTGGGAGGGAATTCCACCCAACTTGGGGTGTCCTTTGACAGTTGACCTGCCCGGGGTCAGCGACCTGCCACATGTCCAAGAATTCAGAGAAGGGAGAGAGGAGTGTACGCAACCACCAACAGGGCAGAACCCCGATGAGGAACGAGCGAGTAAGAAAAAATTTTGACTCGTAAAGTCACCGGAATTAATGGTACTTTGGACGGCTGAACTGGGATAATAAGTTGGTATTATATTTATATCATATGAGTACGATTATATCTTTGTCATTCAGTCAATGTTTATGTGCCAACGTTCAATAAAGGATTGTTTGTTTTACTAAAGACTGGAGTCGAACATATTTATTAAGAGGATCTCAGTATTGAGTCCCTGCATTTGCATCGACTCGCTGCATCTTAAGGACTCTTTTTCCCTAGTTCGTGTAATGCAATCGAATAAAGGGTCAATTATCCTCAGCTACCAACAGGGGACGTTATTCGTAATCACATGGTGCTTCTTTTGCCAGTCGTCTGATAGCGGTAATAATCGTCATCGAGCGATGCTAACGACCGCACGAGCCTTCACAGAGTGATCCCAACCGACAGACGAACCGGAGGGCCATCACGGGGGATATCCCCCTCCCCTTAGAGAATGCTAGTAAACATAATGGGGGGCCAAAAATATATTCACTCGTATTTCGATAAGTTTTGAATTCCCTCTAAAACGAAGGGGAAAATCTTGCACTGCAATGGATATCGTCTCTTGCCCTCCCCCCCTCCCCTTCCTCCACTTCATTTCTAGATCCGAGTCTGTTCAAGATTAATATAATATGCATTCTTGTTCCATACGTTCGCGAGCTGAGAGTAAACAGTTTATTTACCATTACAATGACATGAGGGCCCCTTCTAAGCTTTTTCGTTCATTAATACACTTTTTTAATATTAATTGTACTAGTTGAATACCTTTAGAAAATTCAACGACAAACATTAATAGAATGGTGTAATTTCACACTTTGAAACGTGGCAGAATTTCTTATATCAACTATTTTAAACTTTCCGGCCACCTTGATTATTCGACTTTATTTCTCGATTCGTATTTCGAATTTGCATCATAGTTTAAATTAATTTTAAGTCCGAACCTGTATTTCCATTATAGTTAAATAGTTGGATTTTTAAGACAATACAATATTGCTTATACTAAGTGATGTGTTCCTGGAAAACATCAGTATCATCAAACCTTGTTTGAATAGGAAAAGTGTGTTACACCAGTCCTACCATTATGCCAATAAGTTTAAAAGAAGATTCTAATTAAATCATTACGGTGACGTACAATAAGGTTCACTCAATAGCAATTCAATGCTCCATGCTATGAAGCGGCTAGCAAAGTGTCCGTAAGAGAAATATCTGCTAGCTGAATATGGAAAAGTGAGACTTCCACTGTGAGATATGAGGACCAATACAGTAGCAGTGACACGAAGTTTTTTGGACATTCCTTACTCGACTAACTTGGCTAATTGGTGCTTCTTTTAGAATATTATTTAAATGTAAAATATGCGTTCGAATATACTTATGAAACTTACGAAAATATTTTTACTTTTTTATCAAAACGTTTTTATGTTTATCTTTATTTTATGAGAATTTTAAAGGAAGCATTGCTTCCCTTGCTCCCATGGACGCTTCGCCACTGACTTATTATTTTGTTTGTCATTAACATTTGCCCCCATTTTTATAGCCCTCTTCATATTCTTATGAAGGGGCCACAGGACATGTTATTCGAAATTCGACCATGCCGATCGATCCGAAATGCAAACTGTCTACGTTCATGTAACAACATTCCACATGCATGAAAAATGAAGGGCGGAGGTGGCTCAGTCGGTAGCAGGCTAGGCTCACAATCTGCAGTTCCCAGGTTCGAGTTCCAGCTAGGCCAGCATTGAGGTTTATCTCCACAAAATTCCCCGCCCTGCCCATGTTCGGTAGGGAACACTGGTGGGCTAAAAAAGGCCATCTTTTGTTGGATGGGATTGTAAGATGTGGCCCCATGTGTAGGAGAGTGATACCCTGTGCACATTAAAGATAATGCTGGATGGCCTTGATGGGAGGATACCAGCTGTCTCTCAACAGCTGTCCAGTGGGTTCCCTCCTCCAAATCCACTCCAAGCATTCGGGGTCTTTATGACCTGGCCATTTAGACCATTGTGTGGAAAAAAGTGCTGCTCAGAGTTAAAACAACCTAAACACATGAAGATCGTCAAGACAATCGGTCAATTCTTTTTAGGTGGGCTAATTTCATTGACGACTAGTGTATAATTATCTCTCTTTTCGTCCACAAATCTATGCTAAGCAAATGTTACCATATTGAAATTCATACGGGATAAACACAGCATACGATTTATTGATGAACAGCAATTGTCTTCAAAACGATCATCAAATATTAATATAATAATGCTGAAACATCTGTTTGATAACTCCTAAACGGAAAGAGGTAAGACTACCAAATTTCTTCTACAGTTTCATCTCATATTAATTTGGTGCACAATGTTTCGACCCCATAAAACGAAGCCCTCCCTCAAACGTTTGGCCCGAAGCATCTATTCATTGATAACTTTCTCATTCGATAACATACTAATCCAGTCATAGCTTACAACTCTCCATTTTATCCGGCAGTGCCCCCAGAGGTTTCAGATACTTGAGGCAGATTTTTTCGGGATTAATCGGTCAATTATGTACCGAATTACAGGGAGACTGAAGCATTTGCTACCTGTGACGTCACCACTGACGTAAATGAGCGAGTGTCTGCTCACCCGTTCGGAACACCACTGAACGTTCGGAGCTACTTTGAGTCATTGACTACTCTACTTTGAGGCTCGAGCAACGCCTGGCAATTCTGTTAGTGTGATATATTTTGATTATAATGGATTTATTGCAGCTAAAAAAAACCTTTTAAGTATTTGAAGCAATAACACAGTACTGCCGAGTTTACCTCACACGACGACTAAACTTCCATGTAGAGATCTGAACCCGAACTCGCATGCTTTGGTTTCAAAAAGGGAAGTCGTGAACTTTGTTTCAATGTGCAGCAGCAAATATTTACCTGTGGAGTTGTCAGTTTTCAGCTCTTTCCATAATCGAATCTTCTGGATTCCTTTTTAAGGTTCGTCTCTCTGCATTTTTAGCAGCGGATGGCAACCGGCTTGAAGAATGACAGAAGCGACCTCTATCGGGCTGTGGTGACCCTCCGTGGGAGCGGCTTCTTTTGGTCCCTGCTTGATGAATGAAAAAGGCTTCTAAGGCAGACATGAAATTGAGTAAGAGAGAAGGGGGTCGGAGTGAAAAAGAGGGGAGGAATTCTCTGCGGGCTCCGAGGAGGGCCAATTGGCTCGCGGAAGGCTCGCAACGCCTCCGCGACATAATGGCCTCGAGACCGTCAATTCTGCGAGGCGATTAGTTTTTGGTTTCGGAAATTAATTTGGTCGACCTGCGTGGCATTAATCTCGCTGACGATCACGGAGAGAAATGAAAAGGACAAGATCGCTAAAAGCAAAAACTAATGACTTATGCAAATACAATTGTTCAAAGCGATCTCAGATGGAGAATTTCGATGGGAGGAATCGACTCAGCGAAAGTCAATAAAGCTGAAAAGGAAAACAGTGGAAAATGATTAGAACCTGAAAGAAAATATTGACCAAAAACATCCTTTTTTTGTTATTCTAATCCTTTATCATGTTTTAAATATATTAAACCCTTGAACCCGTTCTGCTTCTGCCGTTCCTGTAATGCTGCGTTGAACAAAGGAGCACGAACAGAGTATTATCAACCTTCGAAACCTTTTTTGCCTCTCATTTGTCGATTTGTCGCAAGATCTGTACCATCCGATCTGCCCACAGCAGCAGCCTGTCGTAACTGGTCCGATGGCAAATGAAAGCTTTTTTTCGTGTAGGCATGCAGAAAACGACTGCACCCGGTTCAATTTACGTGAACTGATTTTTTAATTCTGTCCGGATTAGTGAACAGGTCATCAATTGATATCCAAAACAGAGAGATTGTTAACAGTTTCAAACTGACAGGCTCCTGTCAGACCTCTGTGGCAAGCAGCTGCTTGAGGGGGTATTTATTTTTATTCAAATTTAGTGAAATGCCTGCCAACTGATTTCTAATAGAGAGATAGATTTTCTAACTAATCTCCAAATGACACCAAACCGTTTCCGTTTTAAATGAAAGTAAGAAGGAAGCTGTAGTCATAGGTTAAAAAATTCAAATCAATTCAGCAAGAGACGGAGTAACACTAAATGTAGAGAGAAATGACTTAAAGAATAAATTGCTAGTGATGGCAAAAAAGATAACATAAAATATCGTTGCTCTTGCTTAGCTGGGATCAGGGGTGGCTCTACCGTACATGCAACTGGTGCGACAAAAAACACGACCATTGCTGTAGTATAAAGGGTTAACTGAAGTAACTGACTAAATAAATCATTAGCATATAGGATCGGGCTTGGAGAAAGGGGCGGCAGAGTCCATCTTTGCTCCCAGCCGGGTGGCTGGGATCAAATGATTATCAACGGAAGAAGGAAGCTTTTTCAGTGATAGCAGATACAGGAAATACCAATGGGATGAGTAGCAACCGAGGAGTATGCGCAGTTAAAACTTTGACACAAGAGGTGATTTTACGTTGATAGGTCAATGGCCTTTGGCAACTCTCCAGAAATCAAATGATAAAGAAAATGAAAATTAAAAAAAAACTATTTGTACACAAAAACACGACTGTTTTCAAAACAAAAAATGACAGAGTGCCATTGTAGATTTGTGTAAGCGTGTGAGCAACCTTTTGGATAGAGATCATGTTCCTTTTTTTTTGTGAATGCCTCCTAACCATCTGAACTTTTATTATTTGCAATCTTGTTGCCATAATTAAGGTAAGCATTTACACTGCTCAAGGTGGAAATCGCAACACCAAAAAGGAATAGAAGTAGAAATATGTAAATCGCAGGAGGCAATCGGCTATCGGAAATATGCAAATGATCAAAGTTCCGCAGCGAATGGACACGTGACGCCCAGCCGAGCCGTGGATAAATACCGGGCTCCCACGAGCTCACATCATAGCACCACCGACAATGAGGTTGGAGTGCATACTGCAAAAATGTTCGGAACATGCATTCGAGACGCCAACAGAACCCTTATGAGCAATTGACATCTTTGAGAAAGCTCGAATTTAGCCTTCAAGCGATCGCTGCTCACATAGGGTGCAATGTGAGCACAGTGCAATGGTGCATCTCACACAAACATCAAGGAACACCAAATGACCTGAAGGACAGGTACGGGACCAGCACACCTCACCACTGGACATGAAGATTGCGTGCTCTCCATAGAAAGTCAGATTTTCCGATTCGTTTCCATTTCCCTTGAACCAGCTGCCATTTATCCAATCTGACAAAATGCCATTATTCCAAATGCCATTATTCCATTATTCCAAATTATTCCAAATGCCATATTCCATTATGCCATTATTCCAAATCTGACAAAAATGACGTCAGAATTTAGTGATTCTTAAAGGTCAGAATATAGTTTGAATCGAATCACTTTCAATGATCACAATAGAATCAGAATAGTCTCACTCTCAGTGTTCAGAATGGAATCAGTATCTACTCACTACAAATAGTAACAATGAAGTCAGATTTTGCTCACTTTTAATGATCAGAATCTGTTCACTTTCAATGGTCACAATGAAGTCGATGTCGTTGTTCCACTATAATACAGTTCGCAGATATTTTGATAGCAGGTCGATATACCTAAAGATTGATAAAATATTCGGGTACGTTCGTGTGATGTAGGCATAAACAGAAATCATCACTGCAGACAAATATATTTATAGTATGAACTGAACATTAATTTTCTGCTGCAACTAGATCATAATTAAAATACATTGGAATCACTATCTGTTAAGCACATTAGGCAAAGTTCTAATTGTTCCTCATTTAGCCTTTACTGCAGTTACGAACTGAGCCAATAAAAGCCATTGAACGTCGGAAGCCCATTTGATATCTTCTGTTAGAATCTCGCGTTCTCTCCTCTGAGCGCTTGCCCTTATAAAGAGAAAAGGTAAAAGGGTAAAGTAACGAGCTTGATCTTTGGCGCCGATAATCGCCACCTGTGTAGTCTCTGTAGGCAGGTGTTCATTCGCTGACAATACGAAAACCCCTGGCACGGCACCGACTCTCTATCTGCTTGTAGGATTAATTCTTGAATCCTCGGTTTTCCATTGAAGGCTTTACTATTTCCATCAGCATCTATCCAGATCGATCACTCCAAGCAATTAGCTTGGTACGGATATACTGAAATGATGCGGAGCAAATATTAATCTTTGAATTATGAAATTCTGATAATTTGCCTGATATCAATTTTCACAATGCAATCAGAATCTGCACACTCTCAGAACTCAGAATGAAATTAGAATATACTCGCTTTTAATGGTCAGAACATAATAAGAATTTGCCAACTTTCAGTGGTCACAATGGAGTCAGAAGCTGTTTATTCTCCATACTCAGAGTGGAGTTAGAATCTGCCCACTCTTAGTTGTAACAGTGAGTCAGAATTTTCCTACTCTCTGTACTCAAATTAGAATGAGAATTTCCCCATTTTCAGTGGCCACAAAATGAAGTCGCAATCAGCTCATTCTCAGTACTCAGGATTTGCCCACTTTCATTGGTTACAATGCAATCAATCTGCTCGCTCTCAGTACTCAGAATGAAATCAGAATATAATTACTCTTAATGGTCACAATAGAATCAAAATTTGCCCATTTTCAATGGTCACAATAGAGACAGAATCCGACCCACTCTCAATTGTGACAGTGGAGTCAGAATTTGCTTACTATGTTCAAAATGAAGTCAGAACCTGAATTGTACGAGAGGAGTCAGAATCCGCTCACTCTGAGTGCTCAGAGTGAAGTCAGAATGCACTCACTCTTTTTGGTCAAAATAGAATCAAAATCTGTCTCCTTTCAGTGGTCAAAGTGAAGCCAGAATTCGCCCATTCTCTGTGGACACAGTGCAGTCAGAATTTGTTCATATACTCTTTTTGGTTAAAGTGGATTCATAATTCTGATATTTCTGCGCTAGATTGTTGATTCGAAACCGAAATATAGGAGTAGTGCGCAAATCCCTGTGTGTTGTTCGCATCGAGTCCGCGCTGTGAATCTTTCGTCTTATTTGCTAATTGGTTCATCCGGGCAAGAGGGATATCAGCAACTGCTAACATGGCATACGTGACTTCTTTGATTCTCCTACTGTCAGCCGGATCACATTAACAACGAGAGCAACTTACGAATACCACCCACGATGATCCATTCACTAGGAGGCGGTACTTGCAAATGAGGAAACTCGAAGCGGTGCCCCACACCCTCGGTCGTCTTGAGGTAGACGAGGGGGAAGGCAATCGCTCTCATTCCTTTGTTCGTGAACGTGAAGGTGCGACTCCAGTCAGCCCTACCGGGGCAAGGTGGTGCCCAATGGGTGGTCGATGCAAGGAGTGATAATAGTCTCGGGCCTCGGGGCTCCTGACACGTGAATTGGTTTGCAAATTTGAAACACGAAATAAGAAGGATGAAAACGATCATTTCGAAATGAGAGGCGAAATAATTTCGCCATTTTTTTAATGAAAGCATTTTCATCGTCGAAAGCTTTTAAGGCGAGTTTCATTTGCTTTGCGGGCGATTTTAATTAAATTTGGAAATAAAATTCAATTGAATCAATTGGAATCGTCAAAATGAAACAATCTTCAAGGAATTATCCCCTCCCCCCCCTTTTTTTTCTTACTGGGAAATTTTGAAAGATACTTATGATAAAGTCTTTCCTAATTGATACAGTGATTAAGAGTCCTGTCTACTGTTCTGTTGGGTGTTCTGTGTCATCTGTAGCTGAGAGGAGGTTGGGGTCGGATAATTCCGTGCTTTGTTTCAGTGGGTATATCCTTGTATGTATAAAAAAGGGTTTAAAAGTTAAGAGTGCAGTTTTCTCCTCTTTATGATGCAACAGAAATGGACGAGCACTGAAAGCATCAATGCCACATGTTCTCACTCGAAATAATCAAAAGATCATTTCTAATGCAAAGGGAAGAGATTTATTTCAAAAGAGAAATTGGCGGATAAAATAAAGAAATTTTATGAATAATGGGAAAATTTTAATACTGAATAAAAACAATATTCAGCAATCAGAAATAATGAATCATGTTCGTTTTCCAGTAATCCCGAGTAATGGTAGAAGAAACCATTTTTAATACTTATAGGAAGAGCATAGAAAGTAATTGATATTTAGAACAAATTGAAATGCGATCCAATCAGTGTCATTGCCAATGTCTTTGATTTTTCATCAAGGAGACGGAGGTTTTTTTTTGGTATTGCCTTTTGTGAGGTTTATGATGACTCTTCATAGACGATCTCGTCGATTCTTTATTCTCTTAAAGGAGAGAAACTCTCCGAGTCAGAGAATTGATCCCCGATAGAAACTCCCTCAGAGAGTGCGAGGCATCTCAGGAAGTAGACACTGACCCTTTGAAGAGATAGGAGAGGATCACTTATGTCCATGCCATTGCACTCTATTATATTTAAGTGAGAAATGAAAGCGGTCTGCATTCTCTCCTACACTTTCTTGGCTTCTTTGTTTTCACTTATCGAAGTTTTTAAACTTTATCTCGTGCAGCAACTTTAATAACCCGATGGTTCAATCTTGATTATGATTTCCATTTCGCATCCTCTATTTAACAACTGACCGATTTCACCCGCGTTGCATGTTTCCTTAAATAAGCTAAACTCTCCAAAAATGTGTAGTCGGTGATACTCGCTATATCACAAAGCATTCACTTGAATACAAATCCTTACCATGAGACTCTGGGGGAAATTTCATTTTTATATTCTTTCGCTATTTTTCTCTGAGAGGGGGAGTAGAGGAGGAAAGAAGAGACCTAATTACGGATAGCACATGATTTTTCCTTTTTGAAATAATCAATAAAATTCAGAATCTTTTATTTTAGGTATAACTTATTGCGCTCAGTAATCGCTTACACATTTAACCACACGGAGCAGGGTGGCTCAGTCGGTAGCGCACCAGGCTTGTAATCTGCAGCAGAATGTTAGGTTCGAGTCCCAACTGGGCCAACGTTCATATTTATCTCCGTAAAACTCCCCACTCTGTCAACGGTCATTAGAGGATACCGATGGGCTTGGAAAGGTCGCCGTCCGTCTGATGGGACGTTAAGCCGTGGCCCCCGTGTACTGGAGAGAGCCATACCATGTGCACGTTAAAGAACACACTGGATGGCCTTTACGGGAGGATATCATCTGTCTACTAGCTATCTCCCAACAGCTGTTCCAGTGGATCCCCTCTCCCAACCTTCTCTGAGCCTTTCGGGTCCTTGTGACCAGGGCATTTAGTCCATTGTGTGTAAAAAAAAGTTGCCGCTCAGAGGAAAAACAACCCATTACCCCACTTTTTAAAAGAGTTTTTTTTTTCATTCGGAGGGCAGTGGGGGGGGGGAAGAAAGTTTATGGGATTGACCACTATTTTGTTTTAAGTTTCGAGAAGACAGAGCTATAAATCTAATTTGGTCTTAGTTCTTTCTGCTTCTGAGAAATTATTATCCTATTTTTTGAAGAAGAAGAATGGGTTGGGTTGTTTCATCTCTGAGCAACACTCTTTTTAAACACAAGGGGCTAAATGGCCAGATCACCAGGACCCCAAGGGCTCAGAGAAGGTTGGGGAAAGGGGACCCACTGGACAGCTATTATAAACCAGATGGCTACGGTGATGTACAGACCGGTAGGAGAAACGATTATTAACTGCACTATAGTAGAGGACGAAGAATTAGTCCCTTGATTACCTTCACCCTTATTTTGGTGAAATAACAGGTTCGCGGATTGTTACACCCGTATCGACGTATGCTTCAGACTTGCTGTGCCAAGTGACTACAGAAATATGTCCAACAATTCACGCACAATAGTTATATAGGGACGACACAGTTTATTCACACTTATATACAATCACGTGCTGGGGATGCTCTCGATTCCGTAGGCCTTTGCTGCTGCAAACAATTATGCAATGAGGTGGAGAACCGCACTTTGTAGATTCTCACTTTATCGACCTCAAACTCGGTGAAAGGATATTTAACCATTACCTGCAATGTGGTTCACACAGAATCCACTTCAGTTCCACAGAACTGTATTTGATTCACCAAGAATCTTGACTTCTCACAGAGAACCGAACCCTCTCCTTACGGGTTTTTGCCCAATTACGGATTATTCCCTTAATTAGACAATGCGGGCCGCAAAAATCCCAGACCGTCTCCTTAGGGGAAGACGTTTTTATTAATATGAACAATGATGAGCGCAACTCAGGTTTACGGAAATAAAAAACAATAACAATATTTATTGAGACAAAATATTTAAAAGTACAGGCAGGACAATTAATTTTTCTAATAATCAATTGTCTATTGTGGACTTAAAAAAGGAAAGAACTTAAAGAATTAAATAGACTATAGAACTGTGGAACCCCTTTACAATTAAATCTAAAATTAAGGATAGCAACTTATAAGTTAAAGGAAGGGTAAGTGTACCGTTCTAAGTGCTCAGCTCGTCAGCTGCATCGGATTGCGACCAGATCGTCGTCACTCTAGCTTCGGGTGGGGACCATTTCCTTAATTCGTCCTTTAGCTGATGACTGGGAAAACACCTTCCTCGCACTGTGGCTGATATGGAGACGGGCCCTCAGTTGACCATCACATACGCTGTTGGGTAATTTGGTTGCGGCGAAGAGAGGCGGTGGGCTGCATCATCGTGGTTATGTTGGAAGGGGGAGGGTGCCCTTCACTGGTTAGGCACTTCAGAAGCAAATTCCAGTCTCTCTGCTTCTAATTTTAGGTAACCACTCATTCATAGGGATGTCCTTGCGTTAATGCATCAAATCACACTGCTTTCGATCAAAGCTCTGCACTCATTTCCAACGATTCCAATATGCCGATACTGAATCTGGCCCGCCCAGAGCTCTGGCCATCCCGTTCAACTGCTCTCTCCAAATCTCAGTGCTGTCTGCTCTGTTCAAAATCTCAGTCCAACTAAAGCTCTCCCTGGCTTGCTACTCTACCCCACGTTCCTTTCCCCTTGTTTTTCCCGAAAATGGTATGTTAACCATATGTAGCATATACAGAGGAGCTTACGAGTAATAAATTCCCCCCCCCCCCAAGGGGTCTGTCGTTGCGCTTGAGGTTGACATCGCCGCCTGGGAATACAGAATTCGTCGTTCGTTACTGTAAACAACTGGATGACGTTGTCCTGTCCTACATCTGTATTTGATGTGGGGAACGATTTCCCGAATACAGTTTCCTGTGTGAGATCGCACTAAAGCTGTCAGCAATCTTTCGCACCCCCAGACCATTCTGGCCGGACCTCACACTGCAAGAGAATAAATGGTGATTAATCCCGTCATTCACCCATGGGTCGCTGTGTTGTGTCATCTGGGTGCTGGGTCGTTCTCTGTGTGTGACCCGTTGGGGTAGCTGCGAATCTCGCCCCCTCCTAACGTGTCCACCCTGTTAGTCTGTTCGTGTATTCCATCTGTGTTTTAAAAAAACTCAAGTGAGATTTTAATTTTAAAAAAATAAATCGTTATGTCTGATGTAAAATCAGTGCATAACATCAAACGTCGTTCTCGTTTGACAGTGAAGCTCAAGACTGTTGTTCACTCTCTCTACCGTAGTCTCCAACTCCCAAACTTGCGCCTAAGGCTAGTTGTAAAAGGTCATAAAAGTGCCTCTCGGACTTTGTAAGTGTAGGCAGCCAGCGTAGATCCGAAAACAACATCTATGAGTCACATTCCCACAATAGCACTTCCAAGAACACAGTTAATACATAAAAAATTTACAATAACAAAAATACAATAAAATGCACCAATAAATAAAAATAAATAAATTAGAGGGACATGACAGCTACCTATCAGCCATTTGGTGTATTCTTTAATGTACACATCTGCCAGGCTTAGCGTCCTACCTGATGAAAGGTGGCCCAAGCTATCGTTGTCCCTTTCTGACCGGAAGTTCAGTGGAGATAAATCTCAACACTAGCCCAGGTGGGACTCGCAACTAGACACTACAGATTTCGATCCTGTCTCGTTACCGGTTATAGTCAACTGCTACCCCAGGGGCGAAGAAATTATGGCTTGCTTTAAGTTAAACTCTCTACCAATTAGTTATAAATTGGCATTCCTTGTCTTTCTCGTTCTAATCGGAATCCTGGTGGGGGTATTACAACAGATAACATTCAGTTTGTTTTCAAACAAGTAATGCAACGCCGCATTTAGGCAATGAAGTCGTGGCATTCTTGAGCACATGCAGTTGGCTGATCGTTAGAACGGTAGACGGAGAGGAAGGATTTCCTGGCAGCTGCCTTCACCAGATCTATAACCCTCCTCGCGTTCTTTCTGTGGGGCTTTGTCAGAAATGAAGTTTATCTTCCACCACTGCCGGCAACTTTAGAGAATTTCAAAGCGAGAACAAGAATCACAATTGCGAAAATTGATTGTCATATGTCGGAAGATAATTGGCAGCAGACTGAATGTACTCCACCTTTCCCTCGATTTGCAAGGTTTAGGTTTGACACAGTAAAAAAAAAATGCAAGCAGTTTCCATTTACACAGAGACTCGGTTTTTGCACGGTCCACGCAATGCAACCAGTTTCGTTTTACACGCACTTAGACTCGTTTTTACACTGTAGGGATTGAGTTTTTACCTTATGTATGTGGATATAATACATATTATGAAGTAGCAGTGGTAGAGGGTCAAGGGAGATTATTAGACTCATCCCAAAGTGAAAAATCAACTAAATGGTTTCAATTGATATAATTTATTTTTAAGAATAAATAGATAAGAGTAAATTCCCATATTACTAATAAAATAGTCATTTGTAATATTTATATTGTTACCATTTTAATACAATCTGTCGCGCGACGTCTTAATGAAATGAAGCATGTTTTGAATCGGCAGCAATATCTGACTTTTCTACATTGAATTTTTCAGACTAGTAAGAACCGTCTTTTAGCTCATTTTGAGCAACGAGTTTAACTTTATATGCTAAATACAGCTGATTCGTAAGTACACTGTTTAATGAAATATATAAATACTACTTTGACAAAATAAAGCACTAAGTGTTGGTACAAATGCTTAATTTCTAATTTGTACTCATAAATATCCTTCTTTCAAATTTCATCTTCAATTTCGATAGTGTACGTCTATCTACATTAACGATGAGTATTTTTCTTGACCAAAAAACAGTGCATGAGAAATTATTCTAAGCTTATTTGAATTAGTGCAAATAAAGTTAAAAATAGCGTTGTTAATGCTTATTGTTACTGCAGAATTAAAATTTGAGATAAATATGAATTAATGAAACTTTCAATATACGTTTTATTCATAACAACAAGGATTTTTTCGTAACCTATCCCCCCTTTTTTTCCCATACATAGGTTCCGGGAATTCATCATGTAAATCGAAACCAATCAACCGTGTAAATCGAGGGAAGGGTATATTAGTTCTTAAATTCAATGCTTTGGGAAGAGCGGAAGAGGAGAAAATACTTTTGGGTGAAGTGGATGATATTAAAATATTTCTAGGAACAGTAAAAGATGGCAGAATGCTTGTTGTACTAGATGACTAGCAAAGGAACCTTGTTCCGAGAGGTGACTTCTGATGACGACTAGCAACATGATCACGAACGAAGCGCTGGTTTAGTCAAGTGGCGCCCTCTGACGACGACATATTAGCCATAGTTTCTAACATTACTCGGATTTACTGAAAAGCGAACAAGACGATTAGTCTCTGGTGGTCTAGTGGTTATGACACCTGGCATGCTTCTGGGAGACGGGGGTTCGACTCCCACTCAGGACAACAATTTTTTCTAGCTGATCATTTCAAGTGGTCCTTGTCTACAGGACGACATTTTACTGAATCAATCATGCATTTCTGACTGCTGATATTTTTCTGTATTCAGTTACTATACTTTCCACACTATTCGTTTGATTTCTCTAATTGATTTTCTGCGTCAATTTCTCTTCTGAAATGAATCTTTTTCTCTTTGCATTCGAAATGATCTTCCAATTATTTCTATTTCTAGTTGCATTCATCAGCGGAGTTGGATTCTCTTCTCTTCAGCCAGGGGCGTAGCGAAGGACGACTATGGGGGAGGGGGGGAAGAAGTTTCCAACTGGAGCTCGAGCAAAATTTTTCAAATGAGCAAAAAACTTGCTTAGATTTCCGCTCTCCGTGGGGGGGGGGGGGTCGTTTGTCGTTTTTACGTCTCCCCTCTATTTTGCCATTGCCATTTAACTTGCTGCCAACTCCCCGTTATTTGCCATTTGACTTCCAATTCTGCCAACTTCCCGTTATTTGCCATTTCACCTTTGCCAACTAGCCATAATTTCTCAGAAGTACTTCCAATATAAGTACTTCCAATATTTTTCCAATATTTACGTCTCGTCTGAATTGTAGCAAATCAGTATGAATTTTTGTTTTGATTTGGTCAAATGTCCTTAGTTTTCCGAAACTGATCTCAATCTTTACATCTTTCCTAAATTTGCCAAATCACTTCAAACTTTCAAACTCCCCACTTTTTTTTTTGGAAAATTAAGGGAAGTTGTTAAAATCGAGGCAACTTAGCAAATCTGAGGCAGTTTGGAATATGGAGAGACGGCAAAATTTAGAGCAGTTGGCAACATTCGAAGCCACTTAGTAAAAACAGGTGAGTTGGCAAAATCTTAGGGAGTTGGCAAAATTCGGAGTGACTTGGCAAAATCGTGGGGAGTTGTCAAAATTCAGGTGAGATGTGAAAATTTGGATTTTTTCTGTAGAATTATGGCTAGTTGACAAAATCTAGGAGCGTTGGCAAAAACTAGGGGCAGTTGGCAAAATTCGGAGTGACTTGGCAAAATCGTGGAAAGTTGACAAAATTCAGGTGAGATTTAAAAATTGCTATCTTTTTTCTGTAAAATTATAGCTTGTTGACAAAATCGAGGCAGCTTCGCAATATCTAGGAGAGTTGGAAAATCTTGGAGTTGGCAAAATTCAGAGTGGCTTTACAAAAATCAGGTGTGATGTAAAATTGGAATTTTTTTCTGTAAAATTGTGGCGAGATGGCAAAATCTAGGGCAGTTAGCAAAATTCGAATCCACTTGGTAAAATACGAGCGATTTGTGAAAATTGGGATTGTTTTTGTGAAATTAAGGAGAGTTTATAAAATCGATAAAACTTTGCAAAATCTAGGGAAGTTGGTCTGTAAAATGTAGCTAGGTAGTCACTGGAAGGAGAGCTATGCACCAATACCCTGTGATGATGCATAGAACCGACCAAGCCTAGCACCTAATGTCCGACCCCGCCTTCTCGTGGTGCAGGCCATTAGTACCTTTCAAAAGAGATACTCTCTTATGGAAGTGAATGGAAGGGGAGGGCTGCCAGATTAGTGTGGCCTACTGATCTGGACAACTATGGCAACTTTTCTTTTTTTTCTACCTTGCTGAGAAGTGGTCAACCACACAGAGTCCTGGTGCCGACCATATATATATATACCAACTGTCAGGCTAGAGGCCTTTTTTAATATTTTTTTAGTTCGGGTTTTGTATATTTTTTGGATTTCACCAAAAAGGCATATGCTACGTGGGAGGCCCTCTGTCCCGGCATCTGGAGAGTTAATTGAAGTAGCAGTGCCCGGAGGGGACGGAGGTCACCCAACTGCTAGCAGACTTCCCAGATGGTGGGGGCGGGGAGAGAAAGAGAAAGGGTTAGCAACAACGAGGAGGAGTAGAGAGCCAGCCGAGGGACGAGCGGAGAAAGACGCGGATTGGAAAAGCTGGTGAGTGCCGACTGGTATTAGTGGTATGTAGGCTCTCGGGAAAACAGCTGAACGGGGATAGTAAGCTGGTTTTGTAATCCATAGTAAATGAGTGACGAGTGTGTTTTTCCTCATCAGTCAATGTAGTTCATATCAATAAAGGATAGTTATTGTTTTACCAAGGACTAGGTTGAACCAATTTATTGGGAAGGAGCCTCAGTATCGAGTCCCTTCAATTATGTTAAAATCTTTGATTTTTGATCAGAAAAACTCTTTCACCCGTCGCGTATTGCGATCGAACCGAGGGGACATTCCTAAGTGGTCCCAATAGACAAACAAACGAAGGAGCAACATCACAAAGTGGCGCAGCCGACAGTACGCAACAGAGGTGAAAGTAGCGGCGAAGGTGACGGAAGAGTTCCGACATCCATTGTGAGCTGACCAGAACAAGTCTGATACTGCCAAGAGTGTCCTGCGATGTGCTTCAGGCGATAGAATAGCTGTGAAGGTACCTGAAGAATCGTGCATCACGTTCGAACTGTGGAAAAAGCTGTGAAGGTGACGGAAAAGTTCAACATCCACTGGGAGCTGACCAACGCAAGGCTGATACTGCCAAGAGTGTTCCGACTGTGTGCTTCAGGTGGCAGACTGACGAGGCGGTTCGTTCCTGTCGTCACATCGGAGGTAAGTATCCTCTTACTCTAGGGGTGAGTAGTTAGATACGGCAGAGGCCTGTACGAGCTAAAATGGAGCTTAGGAGCGGTCGCGATAGGGAAAGGGATGAGTTAAGGCGAGGCTACACAGAAAGGGATAGCGCGCAGGGTGGTGCTTCAGGGAGTGACCGGGGAAGCGAGGAGGTGACAATAGACAGAGAGTCTGATGCTGCGGAAGACATGAGATGGTTGAGGGATTATGGCAATGACAACGATACGGATATGCTGCAGAGCGGGACCAGAAAGCAGAGAGCTAAAAAAAGGATTGGATATGTTTTTGAATTAGAAAGGATGAGGTTAGAGATGCAGCTGAAAAGGGAAGAGAGAGAGGCAGCAGAAAGGGAAAAGGAGAGAGAGCATGAGTATAGAATGCTGGAACTGCAAATGAGGAATGCAAGCGAGGAGAGGGGTGATGTGCGAACGGTGGCTGTTTCTAGTAATCCAACAGATGCGCGGCTGGCTAATTATACAAAATTATTGGGAAATATGTTAGCTGGAAGCTCTAAAAACCCAGAAGAAGTGATAAATCTCTTTGAGACAGCGGGAAGGGGTTTTAAGATATATGAAGTACCAGAGAAGTTTCAAGGCAAAGTCATCATTTCTTTTTTAGACGGTAAATATGCAAATCACGTTTTTCGAGTGCAGAGGATTTTGTTAATTATGAGAAAGTTAAAGAGGCCGTATTAAAAGAGTTTAAGCTCACTCCCTCTGCATACAAGAGAAAGTTTGAAACTATCACGAAAGAACCGAGTGAGTCATATAATCAGTTAGCCTCGAGACTCAGAAATATCTGGGATTATTACGTCCGCTGTAGGAAGGTGACAAAATTTGAGGAGCTTATGGACCTGATAGTGTCGGATAAGTTACGTGATAGCCTTCCTCAAGACACTCATGCTTACGTAGTACAGAAAGAGGTGGAGTCATGGGCAAAAGCAGACGAAATAGCCATGTGGGCAGAAATCCATCTAGCCAGTGTAAACGGAACGGAAGAGGTCCAAACTTTTAAAGAGTTAAGGCATAGACAATATGCAGAACGTGTTGTTTCTCCCCAGCAGAGACATAGGATAGACTCAGATAGAATATACTCAGGAGATAGACTCAGAGAGAAATTATTCGAGCAGAAGGTATCAACCGGCAGTTAATTTAGCTGAATATAGAAATGTCCCAAAAGTAAAGGAGGTGCCATACATGTAGATCTGACGAACATTTGATGAAAGATTGCCCACTGAGAACTGGGGACCGTGAGAGCCGAACTCAGGTGTACCAAGCTAGCACCTTGGATCAGAATTCTGAAGATGTTTGTGAGGCAACAATAGGAAGGGTTACGACACATTCAAAGCCAAGTTCAAGCAGTCGAGTAAGGGGACAGGGAGAGATACGTATCCCAGTAGATTATGACGAGGTTCGAATCAGATGTGGCGACCAGACAGCTAGAGCAGTCATGGATTCGGGGGCAGATCTGACAGTAATCAGAAAGAGGATGCTGAACGAAGAAAAACACCTGGTAAAAGACCATCTGTTGTTGCATGGACCGTTTGGTAATGCCAAAAGGGCAGAGGTAAAAGAGCTGCCTTTAACCTTGACTGATGGCTCAGACAATAGCATGGGGAGTGGCGGAGAAATTAAAGTGCTATGCGCAGTAGTAGCAAATCTGCGGAAGGAGGTACTTCTGAGTGTGGAAGCATATGGTAAGTTAATTAGAAAGAAGGCCTGTAACTGGTAACCCCAGGAGGAAAATCCACGAGCCGTGGGCCAATAGAGGAAGCTACTATGAAAGAGGTAGAGAAATTCCAGTTAGAAAAAGGGAAATGTATGCTCCATGAAGACCGTCCAATCAACGCCATTCTATCTCCCAGCCCAAACATGTGCAGCAATCTGTCAGACTCGATGTCTACGATGATCAAAATTATGCAGGGGAGGGGGCGAACATGGCAATTGGAGGTGACAATGGGTCAGGCCGACGCCAATGTCGACGACTTTCAGCCTATAGAGTCAGAGGGTACGTACGGGAAGGTGATATCTAGGTAGTCACGAAAGGTGTGCATAGCCTTTCACATGGGATGTCACCTGTGAACGAATGAACACCGCCAGTACGGCATACCTTCGTCAAAGACAGTTATTAGTGAGAGAATTAATTTATAAACTGTTTACTCTTGGACAACTACTACAGTCACCAGGTTTTTTTTTTGTTTGAAGCAAAAAGACAATATTTAGACTCAGTGCACCGGATATACCTAGAAGTTTTTTATGTTTAAGTGTAGTGTACATAGATGTGTAAAAGATGTGCCAATTCGCAGAGAATTTATAGAATTCATAAAGCGACTTAGAACTTTGAATTTTATGGCATTGAACTCTCAGGTTTACGCGAAAATGAACTCTAATTTTCAGCGTTCAACTTGACTTTTTAGTCAGCAGTTAACAGGACTAACTGCTGATTCTGGCAGGGAGGTGTCAGGCTAGAGGCCTTTTTTAATATTTTTTAGTTCGGGTTTTGTATATTTTTTGGATTTCACCAAAAAGGCATATGCTACGTGGGAGGCCCTCTGTCCCGGCATCTGCAGAGTTAATTGAAGTAGCAGTGCCCGGAGGGGACGGAGGTCACCCAACTGCTAGCAGACTTCTCACATGGTGGGGGCGGGGAGAGAAAGAGAAAGGGTTGGCAACAACGAGGAGGAGTAGAGAGCCAGCTGAGGGACGAGCGGAGAAAGACGTGGATTGGAAAAGCTGGTGAGTGCCGACTGGTATTAGCGGTACGTAGGCTCTCGGGAAAACAGCTGAATGGGGATAGTAAGCTGGTTTTGTAATTCATAGTAAATGAGTGACGAGTTTGTTTTTCCTCATCAGTCAATGTAGTTCATATCAATAAAGGATAGTTATTGTTTTACCAAGGACTAAGTTGAACCAATTTATTGGGAAGGAGCCTCAGTATCGAGTCCCTTCAATTGTGTTAAAATCTTTGATTTTTGATCAGAAAAACTCTTTCACCCGTCGCGTATTGCGATCGAACCGAGGGGACATTCCTAAGTGGTCCCAATAGACAAACAAACGAAGAAGCAACATCACACCAACCTGAACGGAATTATGTCTCTAACTTGATTATGGATCCTGATTTTGCTGCACTGCTGGGCTTCTGAGGAAGGAAAATGTTCCGCTGTGTTTTCTGTTTGTTTGTGGGTTGACAGTTCCAAGAGAATAAATTCACAGGATATGTTTATCAGCTGGTGGTAAATCCTTAAGAGCGGTCATCGCAGGCACCTGAGCTCTTTGCTTCTATTGGCATCGTCAAATACTACATTGGAGGAAGTCTTCCAGTGTAGATGGCTTCAGTCATTAGTGGTGAGGGAATGGGTCTTTGCCCCATGTCTGTGATTAGGGGGCTGTTTGATATTGTAGGCATTCCCTCTCTTAATAAACATAGTTTCTTTAAACATCCCACTAACCATTTTCTCTCCATAGGTAGTTGCAATGTGAGGACTCTGCACACAGCTTTTTCTCTTGATGTCCTCACACAAGAATTCCACCATTGTAATTTAGATATTCTGGGCTTGCAAGATAACAGATGGACAGATAAAGGTCAGATTCTTAAAAATAATCTTAAATTTCTGTTTTCAGGGAGGGACGACAATAAGCATCACCAAGGCGTGGGCTGCTTCTCAGCAGACACGTTAGTGATGCTCTTCTATGATACGAGTGCATTAATGAAAGGTTTCTACAGCAAAATTTCAGACAAGCGTTAAAGACTTGAATGTAATCTGCTGTTACGCCCCCAATGAGGATGACGATGGGGATGAGAAGGACAGGTTTTTTTTTTTTGCGACATATAGGACAGAGAAGAATACTAGAAGCTACTTCTAGCTTTTACAGGCCTTCTCATACAAGAACATGCCCTACTAAGACCGAAGTCATTGCTGCCTACTGCCTCAGTTAGAGCTAACACAACACACAAAGTTTGCCTTGCTGGAACAGACGCTAGCTGCCTAACCACTATGCCAGTTAAGGCTATGGACAACTTCAGGATATTTTGAATTCTGTCAAGAAAGGAGATATTACCCTTGTTCTTGGTGACTTCAGTGCCAAAGTTGGTACTGACTCTGACCTTTGGGGAGGAGTAATAGGCCCTTTTCGTATTGGTAGCTGCAATGGCAATGGGCAACGTCTCCTACAGGTAAAAAAACTCAATGGATTCAGAATAACTAACACTTATTACAAACACCGCGACATAATAAGTACACATGGGTTTCACCTGATGGGCTGCATAAGAATATGATTGATTGCATATTAATTAACAGCAAATAGGAGTAGTATCATCACACCCGGGTGATCCCCCACTAGTGCTTTCCCCCCTATGACGTCACCGGCCACGCCCACTGCCGCACCCGCTTCTATGACGCAACATGACGTAATCATTACGTAACCGACCACGCCCCCTTATTAATAATTTCCCTCCCTCAGTGGCGCCATCTGTTGACAGTGAGAAGTACTATTTTCTCAAAAATCCTTTATTTTCACTCTAATTTCTCGTTTTCGTCCCACCTATATTTTAAGCCCTCCCCCTTATTAAAAAAAACCCCTGGTGCCATCTGTTGACAGTGAGAAGTAATATTTCCCCAAAAAGCCCCTATTTTTATTCTAATTCTTCGATTTTTGATTTCCCTCTTTATAAAAAAATTCCTCCCCCCTTATGAAAAAACCCCTTGGCGTCATCTGGTGCCTGTGAGGAACACTAATTCCCAAAAAACCCTTATTTTAATTCTTTTATTTCCCCTCTATTAAAAATTTCTTCCCCCTTATGAAAAAACCCTGATGCCTTCTGTTGACAATGAAGAGTACTATTTTCGGAAAAACCTCCTTATTTTAACTCTAATTCCCGATTTTTCTTTATTTTCCTCCAATGGTTGACCAATATTTTAAGCCCTCCTGCAAACCCCCCGGTTGACCTTTTAAGCCCTTGAAGAGTACTATTTTCGGAAAAACCTCCTTATTTTAACTCTAATTCCCGATTTTTCTTTATTTTCCTCCAATGGTTGACCAATATTTTAAGACCTCCTGCAAACCCCCCGGTTGACCTTTTAAGCCCTACCTGTAGTTTAAGCCCTCGGATCGGCTGATGCAAGACTCAGAATAATTGCATAGAAAGGGATGATACAATTGTAACGTCTCACAGAAAATCAGATCCCTTGTAATTAAACACTTACCAAAATTCTCTTCCCTTAAAAATTTAACAGGCTGCGTCCAATGCGTATTTTTAGTACATCTCCTGTATTCACCTGAATTTTTACAAATCCCTTCAACTCTTTTTGAATGTCTAATGCAGATCTCAAATTGTAAATCAACTCACAGAGTGAAAGGGATGATACAATTGTAACGTCTCACAGAAAATCAGATCCCTAGTAATTAAACACTTGCCAAAATTCTCTTCCCTTAAAAATTTAACAGGCTGCGTCCAATGCGTATTTTTAGTACATCTCCTGTATTCACCTGAATTTTTACAAATCCGTTCAACTCTTTTTGAATGTCTAATGCAGATCTCAAATTGTAAATCAACTCACAGAGTGAAAGGGATGATACAATTGTAACGTCTCACAGAAAATCAGATCCCTAGTAATTAAACACTTACCAAAATTCTCTTCCCTTAAAAATTTAACAGGCTGCGTCCAATGCGTATTTTTAGTACATCTCCTGTATTCACCTGAATTTTTACAAATCCGTTCAACTCTTTTTGAATGTCTAATGCAGATCTCAAATTGTAAATCAACACACAGAGTGAAAGGGATGATACAATTGTAACGTCTCACAGAAAATCAGATCCCTAGTAATTAAACACTTACCAAAATTCTCTTCCCTTAATAATTTAACAGGCTGCGTCCAATGCGTATTTTTAGTACATCTCCTGTATTCATCTGAATTTTTACAAATCCGTTCAACTCTTTTTGAATGTCTAATGCAGATCTCAAATTGTAAATCAACTCACAGAGTGAAAGGGATGATACAATTGTAACGTCTCACAGAAAATCAGATCCCTAGTAATTAAACACTTACCAAAATTCTCTTCCCTTAAAAATTTAACAGGCTGCGTCCAATGCGTATTTTTAGTACATCTCCTGTATTCACCTGAATTTTTACAAATCCATTCAACTCTTTTTGAATGTCTAATGCAGATCTCAAATTGTAAATCAACTCACAGAGTGAAAGGGATGATACAATTGTAACGTCTCACAGAAAATCAGATCCCTAGTAATTAAACACTTACCAAAATTCTCTTCCCTTAAAAATTTAACAGGCTGCGTCCAATGCGTATTTTTAGTACATCTCCTGTATTCACCTGAATTTTTACAAATCCGTTCAACTCTTTTTGAATGTCTAATGCAGATCTCAAATTGTAAATCAACACACAGAGTGAAAGGGATGATACAATTGTAACGTCTCACAGAAAATCAGATCCCTAGTAATTAAACACTTACCAAAATTCTCTTCCCTTAATAATTTAACAGGCTGCGTCCAATGCGTATTTTTAGTACATCTCCTGTATTCATCTGAAATTTTACAAATCCGTTCAACTCTCTTTGAATGTCTAATGCAGATCTCAAATTGTAAATCAACTCAGAGTTGTATTTATTCCTTAGTAATTAAAACTCTTTGCTATTCATTTAGCCAGGACGACTAAACGCTTCCTTTATAATTAAAATTCCCTGCTATTAAACTCCCTAGTAATTAAACACTCATCAAAATTCCCTTACCTTTATTAAAAAAACCACCGTACAGTTGAAATAAATCAGTTTTCTGTAGATGCGTTTTATCGAAAAAAAAAAAAACTTCTCCCTAGCCAACGAGAGTCGAATGCGCTACCTCAGCTTCATTCTGTCAACTCCTTGAACAAGAACCAACCTGCAATGGAAAAGCCTCTGTTATTGGCATTCCTGAAGTCGTATGTGGAGTTTCATCATGCACATACGTGTCCGCTTACCGGTCAGGTAGCAATGAAACATCTCGTGACAAATGATGCAATCGCCCTAGGAGGTTGAGTGTCCTGTGATTGTTGTTCTCTAAGGGTAGGTGACGTCACAACAAGGGGAAAGTAACGTGGAGTGACCAGCGAGTGACACGTATCAGAAGACTGAGCACTGGTAATGTTTAACTTTCAGTATAATTTTACACAGTGTGTTAGGATTAACAACTCTTATAGCATAGTTATTGCGGGTAGGCTCCCTCTCCCACTTTTAAAATTTAGATCTTACACTGACAGTCTTTTCATATACGTATTTTTATAACCATTTTAAAACCAACACTTATTTCTTTTATCCCTAGCGATTACTGGTTGTTGCATTTTTTACTAGAAGAAACCCTACCCCTGCAATAACAGCCCCCGCAGAAAATAAAAAATGCTATCGGGCGAAAAATTAATAAAATCTGATTTTATTCGTCGTGATGAAAAATATTGATGGGGTAATAGGTTCGACTTAAAAGACTTCGTGTTCGGATTCTCACCACGGACAACCTCTTGCTGACGGACGGTTAAACCCTACGAAATTATTCCAAACGGGGAATCAAAAGGGTTTTATTGACGAATGAATCTTTGACCTGTACTGCTTCCGTACATCGTGAAAACCCACTCACAGCCTTGATCCGTGTTCCCAATTTCCTTTACTAAGTCACTTCAAAAAACATTGTGATTGCAAAAGTATGACTAATTGTTTTATTACGCCATGTTTTAAAAATACTTATTACTGTTGTAATCCGCGGTACGGGAGAGTAACACTGTTCGAAGAAAAATCAGGTAAAACAGTTTTTAAAAAAATCGTTTCCTCCGTCGTTTGCGTATGTCTCATCACGCTGGTGAAACCGGGTGAAAAAATATTTTTTTTTTGGACGAGGTAGAATGTTAAAAGTACGTCACGTGAAAAAACTTTAGTTCCATCACGAATGCACATTAATGGAGTAGAGAGGTCGTAGTTTAATACTTCAGCTATAAAAAAAATAATACAATGTCTCACGCACCCCTCTCAACTTGTCTATGCTAATCCACTGAAATTTTATTTGCAACGGGACTGATACTTCGAATCCGTTATAAGCTCCGCCTAGTGCTTCCACCCTCGTTTCGACACACACTCCCATGTGCTCTGAACGACACTGACACTGCAGGCTGGTGACGTACAAAGGTCAGGGGGGCTGCAGTGGAATGCATGGCTCCTGCTGAATGCTACGCTATCAGAAGTCCATGTGGCTGCCACGTTCTCCAAGCGCTCAGAATATTACTATACGTATAACGATGTAAAGTCCGTTTTAATCAATACTTATCTCTTTCAACTCTGCGACTATTGGGCTGGCACATTTTCACTAGAAGGACCGCCTCACAGTGGCAATCCCGCAGAAAAAATTAATAAATGGAAAAAATCTGATTTTATTCCTCGTGATGAAAAATATTGAAGGTAATAGGGTCGACCTAAAAGATTCGTGTTCGGATCCTCACTCCAGATGGTTTTTAACAAAAGTCCTGCGAAATTAAAAAACTCCCCCATTATGCGACATTGTTTAAAAATATTTATTATAGCTGTATCCCCAGTACATGATGCAAACTCTTTCCGAGGAAGTAACGCTATTCGATGCATCCCCCAGTTACATGCTTTTACAGGGTAAAGCCTGTGTGGCAGAATGTTAAAAGTAGAATTCATAAGTTTCCGTAAAACTTAACTTTAATGTGTTAAAGGAGTATGGTTCGACTCACTTTGAGAGGAGCAGTCGCTCGGACCAAAAGCCTGATGGGTCTCCTGTCGAATTCTACACTTTATCAGAACACCGTGTCGGGTGCCTTCTAGAAAAGGGAACACTTTTTAATGTCATAAGAAATGTGTGGCGTATAATTCCATGGAAAAAATACGAAACCTTTAGTATTAACATCCTCACTTTAAATTTTCATACGACATTCTGGGGTTAAGTTTCAACTTTTATTTTTTCCAACCGTAATAAAGCGCTGTTTCTGTGGAGCACTGGTGACTTCGGCGCAAAGGGTGATCCACACTAAAAAACAAAACCCATAGACAATGAAGAACTAAAAAAGTCATTAAAAACAGTGAATGGTCTTACGTAATGTACAGAGATTGACAACAGTAATATAGACAGGAACCCATCGCTCACTATCATAGCCCTCGAGAAATTATCAAAGATGAATAGAGTTCAGACCACACAATCTTCTGAGTTAATTCTGGACGGATCACAAGGACTTTTTCTCACATTCGTTAATCAAAGTGTCTACGCATCAGACTTGGGATTACCCCCGACAAACTACTTATCCATAGACTGAGTAAGCATTTAGAATGAAAAATTGAGTTTGCTTCAGTGTCATAGCTTTAATTTTCAGATGCACTCCACAGATTCGTAAAACACTCATTAGGTATGCATTTCCTTTCACAAGATAATTACAGTTCATCACTGATTCATCTTCCCTATGTGTATCTTTCTAATAAATCATACACCCAAAGTAGATAAATATTACGAAAATAAAATCGATTTTAAGTGATTCCGTATTCGTAATTTATTAATACTAAAGAATCACAACCATCATCAGATTATATCTACTCACGACGAAAATCTCACAATAGTCTATCCAATACTTTACCATAGCCGATACAGTCATAAGTTACGAAAGTCAGCATCTGTCTCATAGACCAGGGACGGGTGAATAGCGACCCGCTAAGAGTTTTTTGTGCCCCCCACCAAGACAGTCAGAAAAATCCGTCTTGAACCGAGATTTCCTCCCCGTGCGCGACCGAAGATTCGTCTTGTAGTTTCCACTAGTATGGCCACGTCAATATGCATACGAAGTGTAGATACGAAAACAATTGCCCACCCCGGCCATAGACAGTAGATTAGTTACTTCTAAGAAAGTCAAAGTTTGAGATCCATAGTAAGACACCTATGTCGTGTGAATGCTAACTATTAAGACAGATAGTTGCATATTTTTTTTTAAAAGATACATCGAATGTACTCTTACATGCACGAAGCTTCCATTTCCTAATGTGTGAGGGGGAAAGCGTGAACAGTCATACAATAAGTCAATGCTGACTGCATGAAATATGATTCGAATGGAAAACAACAATATTTCCGTGAAAAATTAGGTCCCTGAATCGAGCCCTAGTTCGGCGTTCACTGCCTTCAACTACCGATAAAACTTAACGTAAGCAATCTCGCGGTTAGTTCAAGGTGCTTTCACACGCTCTTTTCAGAGTTCCTGGCCCACCTACTACGTTTCAATAAGCGCATAAGTGTGTGTGATGGTGGCCAGCTACAAACACAAGTTTCGCTACAATATAACACTGAGATGTCTGTTTAGTTATTTTTCTCTATTTCTATACTAGTGTGGAATTCTTAGAACAAGTGGTACAGTGCGAAAGTGGTTAGCACACGTTTTTATATGTATCCTGTTTGGAAATAACACTGTCTATGGACCATTACTCCTGTACATACCATAAGCATAATACCTCGCGATTCTAAGACTCCCCCGAACCGGTATTAATCTTATTTTTGTAGTTCAACGGAGTGCTTTGAGCTTGCTCGACCGCTGTCATGGGTTGGACCGGTAGCACCCCACATATTTAATCCGGAATTAGTACATGCAAACATTTTCTTTCGTAATCGTATCAGGTGTAGAGCAGAACAGGATACTTCAATCATCAGGACTAACAATATTGCAGAAGTGAGAAAGAGAAGTGACAGGAAAGCACACTACCTGCAATCATCACCTCAAAACAACTAAGACAGAGGGCGCCACGTGCAGGGTTGAAAAGCAGTTGATAAAAAATGAATGGTTAAACCATTGTTAAGTATTAGGATATTCATGTTACAATTTCTTACAACAGCGTTCATAGCTAGTGAAGGCACAAGTCAGCAACATTCACCCCTCTGTGTAAGCACACGAATATTAAATTTCAACAACGTACACTTTTTGTGTGAGTATGTGAATATTACATTTTAGCTGTATGTGCACTAGGCGTTCAGTTGTGAAGAATATTTAAAACCATCAGTGCAGACTCACTGAAGCGTGTCTCCTTCTTGTGTCTCTCCATATCTATATACTATTCTTATGAGCACAAAAGATAGAACTTTCGAAGTAAGATGAAGCATGTATCAGTTTAAAAAAAAGATTTTGAGCTTTTAACCAATACCATCTAGGGACAACAATGTTGACTGTCTGATTCAAGCAGTCTATGAATATGTAGGAGAATGTTTCTCTGATCTTATGCAAAGTATATTCTTGTGTGGTGTATGATATTATTCAATGGATGTCTTTCTAAGTGTATGCACATATCCGTGCGATGGACTAAGTTTTTTCTCACATACTTGTTTCGTCTCTATAATTGTATGCTTTCATGTTTGTGAGTGTGTGCGTATGTTTTTGTGTGCGGGTGAGTGTGTGTGTGTGAGTATGTTTTCATGTTTGTTTCGCTGAATCTGATGTGTGTATATGTCTTCATGTCTCTCTCGGTGTGTCTGTATGTGTATATGTTACCGTATGCAAGAATAAACATATTGCCTTACGGACACTTGCTCGCTACAGAAGAAGCTAACAATTTACAAACCTCGTCAGATCGGTATTATAGCTCTATTAGGAAATCTCATCGAAAAGTCACTAAACAGATAAGTTTACTAAAGATGCACGCTTGTATACAATTTTTCAGATTCTTTTACCTTTCTCGATTCTGTTAGTAGAACAATGAAATAGCATTGCAGGAAAAAAATCTTTTATTCATACACTAAGAAATTACAAGGACGACCCATCAGATATAGAACAGAAATTAGTAACACTATTACATTTATTTAGTACATATTCAGAGGCGCGCACCAGTTCGTCATACATTTCGTTTAGTAATATAGGAAAGTGTAGCATGTAGGAATCTTCAATTCCTACCTCTTCCACAAAAAGTTTAGCGATATCGCTTAAATGAATGTTTCTCACTGCTTCGGCGAAACGGGATATGGCCACACACGAATGGCGAAGCTGACCTGAATGATCTACTTCACACCCAATACAGTTCATACGTAGAATCCGAAAAATTTCTTTACTGACGAGTGTATTTAACGTTTTTCTGAAACTTAGCTTTGCTCTCTGATCGTGCAGTTCAGCATTAGACAGTCTTGGAGTAAGGGATGTCGAATTATCTATAGACCATACTCCAAGACTGTCTATAAGAGTTGTTAATCCTAACACACTGTGTAAAATTATACTGAAGGTTAAACATCCCCAGTGCTCAGTCTTCTGATATGTGTCACTCGCTGGTCACTCCACGTTACTTTCCCCTTGTTGTGACGTCACCTACTCTTAGAGAACAACAATCACAGGACACTCAACCTCCTAGGGCGATTGCATCATTTGTCACGAGATGTTTCGTTGCTACCTGACCGGTAAGCGGACACGTATGTGCATGATGAAACTCCATGTACGACTTCAGGAATGCCAATAAAAGAGGCTTTTCCATTGCAGGTTGGTTCTTGTTCAAGGAGTTGACAGAATGAAGCTGAGGTAGTGCGTTCGACTCTCGTTGGCTGGGGAGAAGTTTTTTTTTTTTTTTTTCGATAAAACGCGTCTACAGAAAACTGATTTATTTCAACCGTACGGTGGTTTTTTAAATAAAGGTAAGGGAATTTTGATGAGTGTTTAATTACTAGGGAGTTTAATAGCAGGGAATTTTAATTATAAAGGAAGCGTTTAGTCGTCCTGGCTAAATGAATAGCAAAGAGTTTTAATTACTAAGGAATAAATACAACTCTGAGTTGATTTACAATTTGAGATCTGCATTAGACATTCAAAAAGAGTTGAACGGATTTGTAAAATTTCAGATGAATACAGGAGATGTACTAAAAATACGCATTGGACGCAGCCTGTTAAATTATTAAGGGAAGAGAATTTTGGTAAGTGTTTAATTACTAGGGATCTGATTTTCTGTGAGACGTTACAATTGTATCATCCCTTTCTCTGCAATTATTCCGAGTCTTGCATCAGCCGATCCGAGGGCTTAAACTACAGGTAGGGCTTAAAAGGTCAACCAGGAGGTCTGCAGGAGGGCTTAAAATATTGGTCAACCATTGGGGGAAAATAAAGAAAAATCGGGAATTAGAGTTAAAATAAGGAGGTTTTTCCGAAAATAGTACTCTTCATTGTCAACAGAAGGCATCAGGGTTTTTTCATAAGGGGGAAGAAATTTTTAATAGGGGGGAAATCAAAGAATTAAAATAAGGGTTTTTGGGGAATTAGTGTTCCTCACAGGCACCAGATGACGCCAAGGGGTTTTTTCATAAGGGGGGAGGAATTTTTTTATAAAGAGGGAAATCAAAAATCGAAGAATTAGAATAAAAATAGGGGCTTTTTGGGGAAATACTACTTCTCACTGTCAACAGATGGCACCAGGGGTTTTTTTTTAATAAGGAGGAGGGCTTAAAATATAGGTGGGACGAAAACGAGAAATTAGAGTGAAAATAAAGGATTTTTGAGAAAATAGTACTTCTCACTGTCAACAGATGGCGCCACTGAGGGAGGGGAATTATTAATAAGGGGGCGTGGTCGGTTACGTAATGATTACGTCATGTTGCGTCATATGAGAGGGTGCGGAAGTGGGCGTGGTCGGTGACGTCATAGGGGGGAAAGCACTAGTGGGGGATCACCCGGGTGTGATGATACTACTAATGGGCTAGTTCTGTTAGGACTAGCCCATTACGTCATATAAAAAATATAAATACCTCCTCAAGCAGCTGCTTGCCACAGAGGTCTGACAGGAGCCTGTCAGTTTATAGTAGAAGGTCTGAGAGGATGGCAGGACCTCAGTAGGAAAACGGTACAAACAGCTATGCCTTACCCAGGGCCTGAACCCAGGTACCTTAGATCACTAGCCAAGCGCGCTAACCACTCGGCCATGGGACGGCTCCCAGGTCATATAGGGGAGCTGAAATTGGATCTGACCATTACCTTGTTAAAAGTGTCTTGCAACTTAAAGTTAAAAACTGTTGTGCTAGGGTTAAAAAATATACTTTTAATACTGAAGCTCTGAAAGATCCAGTTATATCCAAAGCTTACCATGATAGGTTACTTACTCATTATGACAGTCATGGTATGCTTACTACTGAAGTTGAGGAAGAATGGGATCATTTTAAACAGGCTTTTTTGGACACTAACAGTACTCTTTTAGGAAAAAAGGAGCAGAAGAGACAGAATTATCTGAGTGATAAGGCACTTGAGCTTATTTCGGAAAGAAAGAACTGCAGAAATGTCCTTAATCAATACCCTACTAGTCCTAATAGAAAGGATTACAGAGAGCTTAATAAACGTGTAAAAGATCATCTAATAGCTGCTGATAAGAATCTTTGGCTTGATGGTTTGGCTGACAAAGTCGAGGAAGCAGTTAGACAGCACAACAGCAGAGAGCTGTACCAGATAGTTAATGTTTTGTGTGGTAGAAAACGGACAGGCATGCAAGGATTGAAGGATAAACAAGGTAAGGTTATAGAAGGGGAGGATTCTGTCATGGCTAGGTGGGCTGAGCATTTCAGTGATGTTCTAAACAATGTAGTTAGTTCTACTCCTATTGTTTGCAATGATGATAGATGCATTGGTGGCTTTAATGTTGGCCCTGTAACACAATCTGAAGTTATTTTGGCTGTTTCTAAACTTAAACTACATAAATCCCCAGGGGTAGATGAAATTACTACAGAAATGCTTAGAGCTGGGAATGTTTCGGTTACCACTTGGATGACTAAAATTCTGAATATCTTTTATGATAAAGGCATGGTTCCTAAGGATTTTACCAGAGCTATTGTTATCCCTATTTTCAAAAAAGGTGATCGCAGTTCTTGTGATAACTATAGGGGTATCAGCCTACTCTCTGTTCCAGGTAAAGTTCTTTCTACGATTGTGCTTAATAGAATTAAGAATCTGGTTGACAGTCAATTGCGTGATGAGCAATGTGGATTCAGAAGTGGTAGGGGATGTGTGGATCAGATATTTTCACTTAGGCAGATTCTTGAGAAATGTTTAGAGTTTCAGAAACCTTTGGTTGCTAGCTATGTTGATTCCAAAAAGGCTTTCGACTCTGTTGATCGTCAAAATTTGTGGTTGATTGTGAGATCATATGGTATACCTGACAAGTTAGTTAACAAAATGAAAGCTCTCTATAATAACACTGAGTCGTGTGTGAGATTTGGTAAGGCTTGTAGCAGTTGGTTTAACATTACGGCTGGTGTTCGACAAGGGTGCATTTTGTCTCCTTTTCTCTTTAGCTTGGTTATTGATTATGTAATGCGAAATTCACTTCAAGGGAAAGATTTTGGCCTTAAATGGACTGGAGATACGAAAATTTCTGAATTAGATAATGCTGATGATTTAGCCCTTTTGGCAAATGATGTTGATGAGATGAACTCTTTCATTCGAGCTGTTGATGAGACTGGTAGTAGAGTAGGTTTGGTTATAAACAGAGAGAAAACTAAAGTGATGAAAATTGGTCAGGCAGGCTGTGATTTAGTTAATCTGAATGGTTGATGTCTTGAGCAGGTGTCACAGTTTAATTATCTTGGGAGCTATGTAACAGATAATGGTGATGTGCGGCATGAGATTAACAGACGAATAAGGATTGCTACCGGGACTTTTAAGAATCTATGGAGAGTGTGGAGAAATAGGCGTATACACCTAAAGACTAAAATTAGACTGTATAATAGTTTGGTTCTTTCAAGGGTTAGTTATGGTAGTGAAACTTGAACACTTTGTAAACAAGATAACAGGAAACTAGATGCTTTTGATTCCAGATGCTTGCGCAGTATCTTGGGCATTAGGTGGTTCAACTTTGTAACTAATGATGAGGTTAGGCTAAGGAATCGGCAACCTCCTTTAAGCAGCATATTGTGCGGAGAGAGACTCCGTTGGTTTGGCTATGTTGCCCGTAGGGATAATTATAGATTCTCTGTGGTGAATAGGGTTATGAACAGTGTGCCTAAAGGTCTTAGAAAGAGGGGGAGACCTAGGATGCGGTGGGCAGACAATGTCAAACAGGAGCTTGTTAAAATTGGTGTGCAGTGGTCAGATGCAGTAGATGTAGCTCAGGATAGACTTGCTTGGAGAACTAAATTGCACGGTCTGGTTGGACCTCCGTAGCCCATGGCTGCTTGAGGATGATGATGATGAGGGAAGTTGGCAAAACTGGAAACCACTTGGTAAAGTACAGGTGAGTTGTAAAAATTAGGATTGATTTTGTGAAATTAAGGAGAGTTGAAAAAACCAAGAACTCTTGGCAAAATCTAGGGGAGTTGGCAAAATTGGAAGCCACTTGGTAAAATACAGGGGAGTTGTGAAAATTGTGCCTTTCTTGTGCAATTAAGGAGAGTTAATAAAATTCGAAGTGGCTTGGCAAATTCAAGGAAGATGTAAAAAGTGCAATTTTTTCTGTAAAATTACGCGAGTTGGCAAAATTCGAATGCACTTGGTAAAATATAGGCGAGTTGTGAAAATTGAGATTTGTTTTGTGAATTGAAGGAGTGTTGGATAAATTGAGGAAACTTAACATAATGTAGGGCAGTTGGCAAAATTCAAATCCACTTGGAAAATACGGGCGAGTTGTAATAATTGGGATTGGGTTTGTGAAATTCGGTATAGTTGACAAAAATCACTTCAAACTTTCAAACTCCCCAAGATTTTGCCACGTTTTCTCGATTTTAGTCAACTATCCTGAATTTTACAAACCCAATCCCAATTATCACATCTCGCCCATATTTTCCAAGTGGATTCGAATTTTGCCAACTGCCGTACATTTTGTTAAGTTTCCTCGATTTATCCAACACTCCTTCATTTCACAAAACAAAATCCAATTTTCACAATTCGCCTATATTTTATCAAGTGCATTCGAATTTTGCCAACTACTCTAGATTTTGCCAACTCGCCGTAATTTTACAGAAAATATTGCACTTTTTACATCTTCCCTGAATTTGCCAAGCCACATCGAATTTTATCAACTCTCCTTAATTGCAGAAGAAAGGCAGAATTTTCACAACTCCTCTGTATTTTACCAAGTGGCTTCCAATTTTGCCAACTCCCTTAGATTTTGCCAAGAGTTCTTGGTTTTTTCAACTCTCCTCAGCTGTACTTTACCAAGTGGTTTCCAGTTTTGCCAACTTCCATAGATTTTGCAAAGTTTTATCGATTTTATAAACTCTCATTAATTTCACAAAAACAATCCCAATTTTCACAAATCACCCGTATTTTACCAAGTGGTTTCGAATTTTGTCAACTGTCTTAGATTTTGCCATCTCGTTACAATTTCACAAAAACAATCCCAATTTTCACAAATCACCCGTATTTTACCAAGTGGTTTCGAATTTTGTCAACTGTCTTAGATTTTGCCATCTCGTTACAATTTCACAGAAAAAAATCCCAATTTTACATCACATCTGATATTTGTAAAGCCACTCTGAATTTTGCCAACTCCCCCACGATTTTCCAACTCTCCTAGATATTGCCAACACGTAATAATTTTAGAGAAAAAAAGATTGCAATTTTTACATCTCACCTGAATTTTGTCAACTCTCCACGATTTTGCCAAGTCACTCCGAATTTTGCCAACTGCCCCTAGTTTTTGCCAACGCTCCTAGATTTTGCCAACTCGCCATATTATTACAGAAAAAAAAAAATCCAAATTTTCACATCTCACCTGAATTTTGCCAACTCCCCAAGATTTTGTCAAGTCACTCCGAATTTTGCCAACTCCCCAAGATTTTACCAAGTCACTCCGAATTTTGCCAACTCCGTAAGATTTTGCCATCTCACCTGTTTTTACTAAATGGCTTTGAATTTTGCCAACTGCTCTAAATTTTGCCGTCTCTCCATTTTCCAAACTGCCTTAGATTTGCCAAGTTGCCTCAATTTTGACAACTCCCTTTAATTTTCCAAAAAAAAAATTACAAATTTTCGCAACTCACCTAGATTTTACGAAGTCGCTTCGAATTTTGCCAACTCCGAGTTACTTTTGGGGGGAGCCTCCCCCCCCATCCCCTCATGGCTACTCCCCTGTCTTCAGCCGAGCTCCGATTACGTAAGTTTGGACTTGAATCGACAGAGTAAGCGATTACATGGGCTGGGGGGCGTCGCCGTGGCAACGCATCTGCCCCTCAGCACTGCAGCCCCACTCCTTCGTCACGGTGCAGTAAGGCACCGCGTGGGGCTCGCCGATCTGGACATCGACAGCTGCAGCATTATTATTCGTCACACTTCCGTAGTCACCGATGCCTCTGGCGCCGATGCGCGTGCGGCCGCGGGTGCGTGGATGTGTGTGTCCATGCCGACGTCACGCCTCTCTCGCGATTCTGGGAGCTGGTGCGCACCAATGAAATACCCTCCCCCCCCGCCCACGTGACCCCGCGGTTGCTATGGTGAGAGACCCGTGCGCGATCAGCCGGACGTGACCCGATATGGTGACGTCCTCGCTGCCACCTGCCACGACTGCAAGTGTTGGCTTTGCGCGTGCCAGGAAGGACCAGGAATGGGAATTCACCCTCTCTGTCGTGGACAGAGGACATTAGTGACGCTTGCATGGGGAAAAGGAGAGGTCCAAGTGGAGACTGCGACAGGTAGATAATTGCCATTCAAGAGATGAGCACTCTTAAGTGGGAGGAGGTGGGACTGACAACCGCGTGACAGCGATGAGAAGCGACGCTGTTAATTAGATTCGGACAGTGATGAGGGGGCACGGCTCACTGCGTGGCTTAACACCGCGTGCTCGGCACGTGAATTCCATTTGCATCGAAACAGAAGACGACGAGACGGCTACGGTGATGTACTACAAAGGTGCTTCATGAGAATAGCACGGAGGCAGAAAGGTTCGTTGAAGAAGAAGGAAAAAGGAGCGATTCACCAAAATTCTTAAGATCGGAGTGAACAGTTGAAACATCCTCAAGCCCCATATTACCTCCCTGCTGCTTCAACCAAGATTCGAATCTTTTCATTTTCCCAGTGCACTTAAAAGACTTAATCGTTTTCTTCCCATCTTATCGACTGTTCCTTTTCAGAGATCTTTCTGCTTGTCGTGTCGACGTTATTCCATTCCATGCAGTTATATAATAATAATATAATAATAATCTTTATTTTATTCCGCCAGTCAATACAATATACATTTACATAGCATAATTATCTAATAACAATTAATATATACCTGAGAAAAATTGAGAAGTGAAATAGCTGAGAAATATCAATTGCATCAGAAAAGGTAAATAACAATCATATTAAATATTAGTGTTTAATAGGAAAGACGAAACAAAAAAGGAGAGCATAGTAAGCTGACGCTTATTTTTAGTTAATGCTCCCTATTTCCTTTAAAGTTCAATTATGACAACAGTAAAGTATACAATAATTCAAATAGTACAATAATTCAATAGTATAAAAGATCAACTGGTTATGAGACATATTACACTGATACATAGAAGAAGGTTTCATTGCTTTGTAAGAAGAAACGTTCTACATTTGATTTTAAATAATTTTAAAGATTTTGCATTTTTAACATCATCAGGAAATTCAGACCAAATTTTTACTGCATTGTATTTGATAGATCTCTGCCCAATTGACAATCGACACATAGGTATACTCAGATCCTCTCTATGACGTGTTTCATAATTATGAAAAGTCGAAAGCCTCTGAAAATAGTCTTTAAATCTATCCAATTTAATCAATCTCATTGCAATCGAATACACAAAATTTCCTGATATCAGTTTGTAATTATTATAGGCATTAAGAATTTTAACCTCAGAAAATAAATGTGCCACGGGATTATAATATCTTTTACCAACAATATATCTAATAATTCTTTTCTGAAGACGATATATAGCATTCAGATTATAGTCAAAAGTATTACCCCAGACTAAAATTCATACGTTATATAAGAATAAATGAAAGAGTAGTATAAATTTGTCAAAATTTGTTTGTTAACCAGATGACGTATTTTACCAATCATACCAATATTCCTAGACAGAGTGATTCTCAGCTGCTTTACGTGAAATGACCAGTTCAGATTTTCATAGATCCATCTGTTGTTATTCAAATCGTGCATGAAGACATTCCTCCTTCACACTTTCAAATACTATTTAAGCACTTTTGCAAACCAATCTCGTTCTACTCAAAAATTACATCGGATGTTCTCTTAAACTTTTTTAATGATACTTTCAAAGTACAAAATACACATGATAAGTTAATCAGTTGCAAAGAGAAATCATATCTAAACACTCGTTTTTCTGTTGAGGCCCTGCCATCCTCTCAGATCCTTCTCATCATCATCATCATCATCATCCTCAAGCAGCCAGGGCTACGGAGGTCCAACCAGACCGTGCAATTTAGTTCTCCAAGCAAGTATATCCTGAGCTACATCTACTAATCTGGCCACTGCACACCAATTCTAACAAGGTCCTGTTTGACATTGTCTGCCCACCGCATCCTAGGTCTCCCCTTCTTTCTGAGGCCTTTAGGCACACTGTAGGCCAATCTATAATTAATCAGACTGGCAACATGGCCAAACCAACGGAGTCTCTCTCTGCACAATATGCTGCTTAAAGGAGGTTGCAAACTCCTTTGCCTAACCTCATCATTAGTTACAAAGTTGAACCACCTAATGCCCAAGATACTGCGTAAGCATCTAGAATCAAAAGCATCTAGTTTCCTGTTATCTTGTTTACAAAGTGTCCACGTTTCACTACCATAACTAACCCTAGAAAGAACCAAACTATTATACAGTCTAATTTTAGTCTTTAGGTGTATACGCCTATTTCTCCACACTCTCCATAGGTTCTTAAAAGTCCCGGCAGCAATCCCTATTCGTCTGTTAATCTCATGCTGCACATCACCATTATCTGTTACATAGCTCCCAAGATAATTAAACTGTGACACCTGCTCAAGACTGCAACCATTCAGATTAACTGAATCACAGCCTGCCTGACCAATTTTCATCACTTTAGTTTTCTCTCTGTTTATAACCAAACCTACTCTACTACCAGTCTCATCAACAGCTCGAATGAAAGAGTTCATCTCATCAACATCATTTGCCAAAAGGGCTAAATCATCAGCATAATCTAAATCAGAAATTTTCCTATCTCCAGCCCATTTAAGGCCAAAATCTTTCCCTTGAAGTGAATTTCGCATAACATAATCAATAACCAAACTAAAGAGAAAAGGAGACAAAATGCACCCTTGTCGAACACCAGAAGTAATGCTAAACCAATTGCTACAAGCCTTACCAACTCTCACACACGACTCAGTGTTATTATAGAGAGCTTTCATTATGTTAACAAACTTGTCTGGTATACCATATGATTTCACAATCAACCACAAATTATGACGATGAACAGAGTCGAAAGCCTTTTTGAAATCAACAAAGCTAGCAACCAAAGGTTTCTGAACTCTAAACATTTCTCAAGAATCTGCCTAAGTGAAAATATTTGATCCACACATCCCCTACCATTTCTGAATCCACATTGCTCATCACGCAATTGACTGTCAACCAGATTCTTAATTCTATTAAGCACAATCATGGAAAGAACTTTAGCAGGAACAGAGAGTAGGCTAATACCCCTATAGTTATCACAAGAACTGCGATCACCTTTTTCGAAAATAGGGATAACAATAGCTCTGGTAAAATCCTTAGGAACTATGCCTTTATCATAAAAGATATTCAGAATTTCAGTCATCCAAGTGGTAACCGAAACATTTCTAGCTCTAAGCATTTCTGTAGTAATTTCATCTACCCCTGGGGATTTATGAAGTTTAAGTTTAGAAACAGCCAAAATAACTTCAGATTGTGTTATAGGGCCAACATTAAAGCCACCAATGCATCTATCATCATTGCAAACAATGGGAATACAACTAACCGCATTGTTTAGAACATCACTGAAATGCTCAGCCCACCTAGCCATGACAGAATCCTCACCTTCTATAACCTTACCTTGTTTATCCTTCAATCCCTGTATACCTGTCCGTTTTCTACCATACAAAACATTAACTATCTGGTACAGCTCTCTGCTGTTGTGCTGTCTAACTGCTTCCTCGACTTTGTCAGCCAAACCATCAAGCCAAAGATTCTTATCAGCAGCTAACTGATCTTTTACACGTTTATTAAGTTCTCTGTAATGCTTTCTATTAGGACTAGTAGGGTATTGATTAAAAACATTCCTGCAGTTCTTTCTTTCCGAAATAAGCTCAAGTGCCTTATCACTCAGATAATTCTGCCTCTTCTGCTCCTTTTTTCCTAAAAGAGTACTGGTAGTGTCCAAAAAAGACTGTTTAAAATGACCCCATTCTTCCTCAACTTCAGTAGTTAGCAAAGCATGACTGTCATAATGACTAAGTAACCTATCATGGTAAGCTTTGGCTATAACTGGGTCTTTCAGAGCTTCAGTATTAAAAGCAAAATTTTTAACCCTAGCACAACACTTTTTAAGTTTAAGTTGCAAGACACTTTTAACTAGGTAATGGTCAGATCCAATTTCAGCTCCCCTATATGCCCTGGTATTTCTAACAGAACTAGCCCATTTGCTGTTAATTAATATATAATCAATCATATTCCTATGCAGCCCATCAGGTGAAACCCATGTGTACTTATGTATGTCGCGGTGTTTGTAATATGTGTTAGTTATTCTGAAACCATTGAGTTTATTTACCTGTTAGGAGACGTTGCCCATTGCCATTGCAGCTACCAATACCAAAAGGGCCAATCACCCCTCCCCAAAGGTCAGAGTCAGTACCAACTTTGGCATTGAAGTCACCATTGAAGTCACCAAGAATATCTCCTTTCTTGACAGAATTCAAAATATCCTGAAGTTGTTCATAAAACCTATCCTTCTCATCCTCATCGGCATCCTCAGCGGGGGCATAACAGCAGATAACATTCAGGTCTTTAACGCTTGTCTGAAATTTTGCTGTAAGAAACCTTTCATTAATGCACTCATATCCTAGAAGAGCATCACTAGCGTGTCTGCTGAGAAGCAGACCCACGCCTTGGTGATGCTTATTGTCGTCCCTCCCTGAAAAGAGAAATTTAAGATTATTTTTAAGAATCTGACCTTTATCTGTCCATCTGGTCTCTTGCAAGCCGAGAATATCTAAATTATAACGGTGGAATTCTTGTGTGAGGACATCAAGAGAAAAAGCTCTGTGCAGAGTCCATACATTCCAACTACCTATGGAGAGAAAATGGTTAGTAGGATGTTTAAAGAAACTATGTTTATTGAGAGAGGGAATGCCGACAATATCAAACAGCCCCCTAATCGCAGACATGGGGCAAAGACCCGTTCCACCACCACTAAAGGCTGAAGCCATCTACACTGGAAGACTTCCTCCAATGTAGAATTTGACGATGCCAATAGAAGCAAAGAGTTCCGGTGCCTGCGATGACCTCTGCTCAGGATTATCCACCAGCTGATAAACATATCCTGTGAATCTATTCACTTAGGGCTGTCAACCCACAAACAAACAGAAAACACAGCGGAAGATTTTCCCTCCACAGAAGCCCACCAGTGCAGCAAAATCAGGATCCATAATCAAGCTCAGAGCCATATATCTGTCCAGTCCAGTGGGTTTATATGGTCAGCATCAGGACCCTGTGTGGTTGACCACTCCTCAGCAGGGTAGAAAAAAAAGAAAAGTAGCCATAGTTGTCCAGATCAGTAGGCCACACTAATCTGGCAGCCCTCCCCTTCCGTTCACTTCCACAAGAGAGTATCTCTTTTGAAAGGTACTAACCAGATCCTTCTACTATGGCATATAAACTGTACAGGCTCCTGTCAGACCTCTGTGGCAAGCAGCTACTTGAGGGGGTGTCAGGCTAGAGGCCTTTTTAGATATTTTTTTTTTGTTCATGATTTGTACATTACTTTGGATTTTACCAAAATAGGCATATGCTACGGGGAGGCCCTCTGTCCCAGTATCTGGAAAGTTAATTGAAGAGCAGTGCCCAGAGGGACGGAGGTCACCCCGCTGCTCGCCCCAGATGGTGAGGCGGAGAGAGAAAGTAAGAAAGGGTTTGGTAACGACGAGAAGATCAGAGCCGGTCGAGTTTCGAAAGCGTGCAGGCGAGAAGTTGTAAAGCTGGGAAATGCCGACTGGTAATAGCGGCATTGGCTCTGTAAATACAGCTGAACAGGCATAGTAAGCTGGTGTTGTTGTAATCTATGTAATTGAGCATATGTCCTCGTCCAGCAAGTATGTTTGGAAGGTTAAATAAATCTTTGCTATTTTTAAGTAAAGTCTGAAGTTGAACTAATTTATGGGGGAGGAGCCTCAGTATCAAGTCTCTGCAATTGTGAATAAACCGTTGATTTTATCCGAAAGACTCTTTCACCCCTCGCGTATAGCGATCGAACCGAGGGAACGTCCTAAGTGGTCCCAATAGACCGACAAACGAAGAGTTAACATCACAGGGGGTAATTATTTTTTTTTATAAACACTTTTAGCACGATTAAGTTAAATGTTAAAAACTATTTAAAGAACGTCTATTAATCACTAATCAAGAGAAATCGTTTGTGTATATAATTATTGTGTTGATTTTGTGTTGCCATGTTTATTTCGATCTCCGCATCATTTGTTGAAACTGTTGCGCACAGTTTCATAATCAAATAATTTGAATTGTTCTATTTCGATATATGAGATACTGTCGTAAAATTTTATATATATGCTACTGTCGTAACAGTTTTTGTATGAAAAACAACGCTAATCTATATTTTCTGCAGGTAAACTATTTGCTTTGCTGGTCAGATGTAAAAATCTCTCTGTATCTGTGTTATGTGAATGATGATAATGAATAAAATATATATTAAAAAATAGCCTAGAAAATTGGCATACAATAGAGAAACCTTCCCGGCGATTAACGCGCTTGCTTGCGGATGAAAAGGACCTGGGTTTCGAACCTCGGGTGTTGCCTTTCTGCTGAGGTCTCGCCTTCCTCGCAGATCTCTATAGCCTATTAAACTGATAGATTCCTGTCAGACTCTGTGGCAAGCAGCTGCTTGAGGGGAAATTTTTATTTATTTACAATCAATTTAAGGCTTTAACTTTTATACTCGGTACAATATATTGAAGCCGTCCCATGGCTGAGTGGTTAGCATGCTTGGCTACTGATCTAAGGGCCCCGGGTAAGGCATGGTTATATGTGTCGCTTTTCTGCTGAGGTCCTACCATCCTCACAGACCTTCTACTATGGCATATAAACTAACAGGCTCCTGTCAGACCTCTGTGGCAAGCAGCTGCTTGAGGGGGTATGTTTTTTTTTAGAATTTACAATATATTGACAGGTTCCTGTAACAGCTCTGTGTCAATCAACTTTTCTTGTTTATTTAAAGTATTAATAGCAGTTCATCCTTTGATAGTGAAAGCGTTAGGGAAGGGCAAAACAAAGAATATAAAAAATGCCAAAGGATAATGTTAAGGAAGAAAACAATAGGATATATTCATTTGTTACATCAGTCTGAAAGCTCAGTTCGAAGCTAACTGTTCGTAAAAAAAAAACTGAGATAAAAATTTTTTGACTTAATTGCCCTTGCTTAATATTTATAATTTTATTAACTCTATCTTTAAGAAACAAGACGTAGATTGGGATCTTTATCTCCAGATCTTTATTCTAATATGACTTCCACTGTCTGACTGATTCTCCTGAAGATCGATCCACTTGCCACGAAGATCTACCAATAGTTTGCTTCTCTCTTTGTTAAATTAAGATAAAAAAAAAATAAATACCCCTTCAAGCAGCTGCTTATGTTTTAAAAAGTCTAAATTTGCATGCTCGTGGTCGTGTTGGTTCTTCCGTGTTGCAAAATCTACATGTACGCTACATTTCATATACTTACTGTATATACAGTTGACTTGAATTTTCCAGCATTTGAACAAAAAAATTTGATCTTGAATAACTCAAAATAAGTCCAATTTATTCATTTATTTGAAAAAAATTGTGTTGGTTGTACTTTTTGAATTAATACAAAGGTAAATTTTATTAAAAAGTTAAATTTAGCGAACTTTTTTATTTAGCAAAAGCAATTTGAAAACTACTGACAATGACATTTTAACGAGACTTAAACTTCAAATTTGCATTTTTTTCAGTGTGTTTTTCTAGTTGCCTTGCATCGATCATCTTCAGTTAACAATTTCGTCTTCTTATCTACCAGCGAAATATCTGTTGTCGTTACATAAGAGCATGAAACACACGGACCACAACTCCGTAAAAGAAGCCATCTCCTTGTATGCTTTTCGTTCGTCATTTGTTTTGTCAGAAACGGTTGCTTCGCCATGTCATCTTCTCATCCCATTGATCGATCTCAACTAGTCATGAGACAAAAACTCGTGACGCGGGGGAGTGTCAGAGGATAACGAAGAAAAGTTATCCCTGTACTTCCGTCTTACCTGAAAGAGGGGAAATGTGAAAAATCATTGTCCCACTGTATCTTTCGAAGGCAATGACCGACATTTACGAGTGAAGTGTCAATCAAATGAATGCCTCCGATGCGAGGATTGTCGAAGGTCGTGTTGGAAACGTTTAGCAAGTGCGAATTTAGCTCCTCACCGTTTTTTTTTTGCCTCCAAAAAGTGGACGGAAATTCCACTGTGGTCGATCTCAATGAGTTATATTTGAAATAAATGTTTGTGACATCTACTATGTCGTGGTACCTTAAAATTTCTCCCCCTCTTTCTTCCCCCCCCCAAAAAAAAGGAAAATTGAACTGGATTCGATCCTTACGAAGCTTAAGGATAGCATGAGCACAGTTCTGAAGAAACTGTTTCAGTAACGGAGCATAAATAAAAAATTTTTAAAAAGCTACCTTTCTATATGCTCCCTAAAACGTAAAAAATAAAAATAACGCATACGGATGTTGAAATCCCTTGCTGAATTCTTATTCGCTTCAGTGGAAAGAGGGCGCCGAAACATATTTACTTACTGAACAAGGTCTTGCCTTTTGAAGTTAATAGGAATTCAGTGAATCACTGATCTCACTATTCTTATGATTTACTGGGGTTTTTTTTGTACTTTCAGGGTATATATATATCTATACATAGGAAGAGATAGTTTTAAATTATACTTTTATTTACCTTTTCTGTACATTATTGAGGTTTAAAAGATCCTATCAATTCCTGAATTTCACATTCATGTCATTTACAAGTCACAGGGAATGTCAACCAAGTTCCAATTCGACATCACGATTGTATAATGAATTTCTCTTTTGAAAGCATAGAATCGGAATACTGCTTTGTTATTATAAAGGTGCTGAAGATTAGATGTTAATGTCGCATCTCGAAAGGTATGGAAGGAAAGAAATGTAACGTAAACCTTAAAATGCAAAAGAAGAAAAGGCTTGTACATTTAACAACGCGACCACGAACATGGAAATTAAGGTTGGTATAAAGAGCGCGTGGCTGCATTCGCCACTCATTTCCTTTCCACCCAGTGTGACGTAATAATTTGATTTCAATCCAACATAAAAACGACTCGTGGATGATTGCTTATACGGAAGTGAATCAACCCGAGACTGAGATCTCATCATGAAATGTCATCTCAAAACTTCGGAGACAATTCCAAGGAACAGCAGAGGTAAGGACAAGTGAAGGTCGTTCCACACACAACTGCTCAGGACGATCGCTATCTGTTTTTAAGAGCAAGACAAGAAATGGAAATGATAGCTAAGCGTCGCCAACTGTCAGCGCCCACAAGGACGACAGCTTCAAAACCTACTGTGTACTGAGAACTGGATGCACGAAGAGCGATCTCTTGTTTTCCCTCTTCAACACTTCTCTGATTCTACTTCTGCAGACCACAATGAAAAGATCACTTTACCTTTACCTTCTCTAAGGACACAAAGTGAAAGTCATTTTTTGAGTATCTTCCTGGTGGCCTCTAATACGAAGGTCGCTTTTCTCATTGCCTTCGTCCTAATCAATAACACGATTACCTCTCCAGCGATCACTAACAAGAAAGCCGTTTCTCCTAGGTGCTAACACACTTTCATAGACCACACAGCCCGTTTCGCTATTGGCTTTCCGGCGGTCGCCAGCTAGAAGATCGTTTTCTCATTGCCCACCCGATGTGTATGATAATTGAACGAAACAAATGATAATTTAAAAGCTGAAATGCACCTAAAAATTCAGAAGGAATGGAGGAGAATTTTTTCTGCAGTCCTTTCACTTACCAGTGTTTGGATGGTTAGCATGTTGACTGTAGAGTAAAAGAATCCTGCGAGCCATTAAAGGTCACTTTCTCTTTGCCTTGGCGATTTATCCGTGTGCGAATCCCGGATAAATCGTTGATGTTTCTGATGGGTTGGCTCTAGCGCCCATTGTGTTATGCCTACGTGGATTTTGGGAATCTCCTCGACATGTACATAAGGTGCCTAATAGGAGATGGCTATATGAAGCCTTCACGTAATTACTTAATGTAATGGCAATATTGGTATTTGTATTTTTTTTCCATATGATCAGATGGATATATCCAGAGGTAACCTTACGTTATCTGTCGTTTTTGGAAGAAACGACAAAAAGGAATGAATTGGAGAAAATATATCTTAAAGAGAAAAAGGAAAGAAACACAAGTGAAAAAGAAACAAATAAGAAAAAGGACTCTGTGGGAAGAAAAATAAAAAGTCCAAGGGGACAGAAAAAAATAAAGGATTTTTAATGTCGAGCAAATAGTGAAAAAGACGAAGCATCTGGCGCGGAAGTTGAAGTGGGCAGGCCACAGGCAGGACAAAGCCAAGGATGAAAGATAAGAGGGAGCTGGTGCCAGTTCATCACTGCCACTATGGCAATTTCCTGAGGGAGAGCCTACCATCTGAGGCTCGCGTCGAGCCCCCTGCATGAATAATAACAGCGCCCGGCCAATTACACGCCCCGCTAGATATCACAGTTCATCGTGAATACCAAATTGTCATGGCAACGCACGAGATGTGTGTGTGGGCGCGAGACCAGCAGAATACGTGGCTGGCAGGGCGAGCGGTGTTGCCAGATGTGGCTACTCATGGATTATCTGGCGGAGATATCATGGGTCGGTGGCAACGGAGCAAAAAAAGCTTCAAAATCGAAAAGTTTCGTAACTTCGGAAAGAAAAACTTTTTTGGACCATTTTTTTTGTGTCTTAAAGACAAACGTGTCTTGCAAATTGCAGAGAATCTATCGGGAGGATTCTTTCCTCCTTCGCACGTCTTCTGTCCTTCATCCTTATGTCCTTGATTAATGCAAAGGTCATTTTGAGCATAATATTCCGGGATGCATATTTAATTGCATGCAACAATCCGTACTAGGATCGACTTGAAAGGAATGGGAACGATTCGCAGTCCGCTTATTCTGAGGTTAAAGCCAACAGCTTCGGATTTGGGCTCGCGATCGATTAAAGAAATCTGAATGTCTGATGCTGTTTAAATCTCTAATTATCACCCCCATCTTGAAATATTTTTTCGCTAACGAGCTCTCGGTGTTATTAAATGCCGAAAGGAATTCTTAGTTTCAGAAACCATCAATCTCATTTTTGAGGATAAAAGATTTCCAAGGAAAAGGAAAGAAATCAGAGGGAAAGGAAAGAAAATCAGAGGGAAAGGAAAGAAAATCAGAGGGAAAGGAAAGAAAATCAGAGGGAAAGGGAAGAAAATGAGAGGGAAAGGGAAGAAAATCAGATTAAAAGAAAAGAAATAAGAGGAAAAGAAATCAGAGGAAAAGGAAAGAACTCAGAGGAAAGGAAAGACTTGCGAGTAATCCGGGGGAACAAATTCCCTCAGATCACCGTGCCGTTGTTTTCGAGCTCGAAGTAGGAAGATCATCTGCTCACACAATCTTCTTTAGTTTGGGACTTTTAATTCACCTTAAAATTTGTAGTTAAAAAATTCATTTTCTAATAAATAAATTTAATTAATTATTTTCTTTCATTATTTTAGGGAGCCAGTTTTGGGGCTCCCCCACACACTATTAGTTCTATCATGTGAGTGGAATATCACGAAGCTCAAATTCATGGAGGGGATAGTTCGTATGTGATCGTGCAGATGTACGCAGTTTTCTTAACTACCTTAGATGCATTTAATTGATCTAAACTGCTACATTCCATTCTCGTTAACTCGAACCTCTGGAATTTCTGGTTAACTCAAAGTTTTTGCATTCCGAACCGAATCCTTATGTATTTATTGTCTTTTCTTTCTATTTAACTCGAACTTTTTTCTCACTGTTATACTATTTTATTTGTTACTATTTTTCAATGTTATACCTTGAAATTTTATGAAGAATATTAGGAAGAAAAATCCCTTTTGGTAAATATTTTCCCCCCTATGATGTTTTGTTGCTGAAATTTTTTGCCAGATGGACAAAACGAGTTTCATTGGCTACCCATTATCCCCACTGCCTGCAGGTGAACTAAAGGATTCTTATAATCTATGCACTGCTCCCACCATCCACACACGACTCACAGATAAGCATTCCTCCCAATCGTCATAGAAGGGACTAGTTTAATTTTCGTTTCGATCTAATTTCTCTTGGCACAGATTTAATTCTATTATAATGGCAGCAAAGCGTAAGTTCAATCCATTGAGTGATAAAGTAAAAATGATCTCAGCTGCTGAAAGTAGAGGAAGGAAGAAAAAAAAGATATTGCTAAAGAATTCGAAATTCCTTGCAGTATTCTGTCAACCATTTAAAAGAAAAAGGATATGGTATTGAAAAAGTCAAATTGCGATAAAGGAAAAAGAATGAGGTATAAAAAAATTCTTGAAGATGACTAGTAAAGTTGTTAAAATGGTTTGCTCAGTGTAGGAACAAAAACATTTCTGTAGGTAAGAGGAGTCTACCGCTTGCTCTTTAATTAGTTTTTAAACTGCTTATATGTATTTGTCTACAGGTTTTTCCGTTTCCCAGGAGCATCGATTTAACGAGAGTTTACAGTATAATCATTACATAGGATGTAATATCATTCACCGCTACTTCCATTTAAGGACATATACTGTCTCGAAGATCATAGCATTGCAAAAGCCCTAATGGCGCACTGCATAAGCTTCTGCTGCAGATGGCTGTCTTTTTACGATATATTGATTATTGTAATAATAATAATAACAACTCTTTATTTCCTTGCATTTACACATACAGAGTTGATCATAGCAAGCTCTAAGAGCCTGACTATAAGAACAAATGCTACAAACCTACTCCTTACAAATAGCACATACAGATAATAGAGAAAATAGAGTAAAAATAATGTTAATAAAATCCCCGCGAAGCTTGGTGTAGCTTATCCGCAGGAAACGTTAAATATATGCAGTTACAAATAGTTGCTTTACATCGGTTACATATTGACATTCATACATATGAAGTCCTGATAGATATAATATAAATGCTAGTTAATATTAAGTTAGGAAAGAGCTACGTCGGATTTTTTTTTCTTGGTTACTTTTATTTTGTATTTCTATACCTCTCTTAGTTGTACATGCCATATCTACACTTGCTCTTTGTTGTTCCAACCTTCTATGTATTATTGTATTCTGTCAACTATTAAAATCAATTTCACAAGAACGACAGGCTTTTAATCTTTCGTTCTTGTGAATATTGATGTTTGTATTCTAAAATTTTGGTTGTGGATTCCGTGTCTTTTTTTCTCTTAAATCTTTTTTTTTATTCGACGCATTATGCCTCATTTGCCGATGCGCCTTAAAATTCCAACCATGCTGCCGATTGCTAACAGTAATCGTCTGCCTTGAGTCTCATTGCCACGAATCTCAAAATCGGAAGAAACTTTTTCCTTTTCGTAATCGAAGCTTACTCATCAAATATTTAATCCTCAAAAATTATAATCTGACAGAAGAAAATAGAAATTTCAAAACTGTCAGAAAAAAAACTGTTTTTTGAAAAATGAATTCTCTCTTCTCAAAATGATTCAGCGAATTGGATAATTTCTCCAATTCATTTGAAAACGTCCATTGGCGTTTTTTTGCAGTTTTTATCTCCTCAGGAGTACTTTAAGTTTAACCATCATTCACCTTTTTCATTTTCTCTTTTGTTCAAGTGTCGATATTCGATTTCAATGATCATACACGAAAAAAAAAAACACTTCCTTTTCGCAATGAACTTTCGTATGCCATTCGCTTTGTCAAGTGCTATTTATATTTCCTCTCCCGAGGCATTTAATTCTTTTGAGTTTTCAATTTTATCGTTTTCGTTTTTTCCGTTTTCTCCAGATTTTCTGTTTTGTAGGTTTCGTAGCAACCCAGATTTTCTTTTCGGATCACGTAAGCAAATTTTGTCTAGTCGAGTGATTTTTGGGAGGAGAAGAACCTTGCTTGTATTCTGTGTCATTGATACCAAAATTGTAATGTCAATTATCTCGGTCGTTTGTAAGCTATTTATCAGTTTGTGAATTATGCTTAATGTAATCACTGTCTGTCTCATAAATGCACATACAGGGTGAGACACAGGGTGAGATAAAAGTCTGCAGACGGAGCAAATATCTAAAAAAAAAACAGGAAAGAATACGAGAAATCGGAAATGGGGAACAAATAGAAAAGGGTACGGAGGAATTGAATAATGTTCATGTAAACGACCTCCAACATGTTTTTCAAGATCCACTATCCTTTTTAACTACAACTTATACAGAAAAAAATATCTATGACATACTTATTTACTATCAAAATATTAACATAAAAATACAATCATGCGATACATTTTCCGTCCTACATACAGCGAACAAAATAAATGATACTCGCAATGCTAAGTTAATGGAGAGCAATATTTGTATGAAAATAAAAGAAAAACAACAAAGAATGATAAATATATCAACGAGATCTTTCCAAATGCTAAATTTTATTTCCCTTTATAATTAAGAGTTATGGAGAGATGGAAATTGTTCAATGCTGAAACACCGTAACTGGCTTTCTCTTTAGTACTCTGATGTATTGCTGGTAATTCACCTGTACCCGAAAATGTACTTTGGTGTTTGGTGCCAGCTATGGATATAATACAAAAGATGTACATACAATAAAATGAAGATAATTGTGCCTGACACGCACTAAAAACTGATTTTACTGTCAGGGAAGTAATCACTATTATTTTCACGTTGATAACATATATAGAGCAAAAATTGTCTTGAGCTTGGTGTATAGGAAGCCGCGACCTCCTGATAACATGCCGGGTGCTCTGACCGCTGAGCTACCGGCCACCGATCAAGATCTTCTCTAAGTGATGCTGTGAACTTTCCTATCTGCAGTACACAACTCTGTCTCTTGTAGGCAGTGTTTTAAAACAAGCTCTTGAAGTAAATGGCACAGTTTATATTAGGAGTATTCTGCTAATCGCTTAATAAATTGATTAGTTTAACGTCGATATCGAATGCAGGGGAAAAATGGCGGTTTCGTATCTCGGCCGGATGAAAGCAATTTTTCCTCTATATTTGATATTGACGTTAAACTAAGAGTGATTACTTCTCTGACAGCTGAACAGAAATGTCGAAAATTATTTTCAAAACTTGTTAGATTTCACAGATGTCATTCATTTGATGTGTTTATCTTGACAACGTGCATATAAATTATAATTCTTTTCTTTTATGTTCGTCTTTACTGCTTTCTGAGATTTCATAATTTTTTAACCTTTGGAACGGTCTCTACATTGTAATGTGGAATTTCAGTGAAATGATGTTGGAAAAATAATTTTTATATAATCCTGCTCCTCTGGTTATCAATAAAAAACGAATTAATTAACTCTACATTTTTCTTTCAGTTATCTTCGCTTTCCCAAACTTTCATGTTTCGGCGATGAGATACTGCGTTTAGTATTCCATTTTCCATAAATCAATTTGAAAGAAAAAAAGCCTCGGAAGTTGGTAAGAAATACGAAATGATATGGAGGAAATCATGAAAGGCATATTTTTAAAGATCGTTCACAGTATAATTTGTGCACCGTTAAAGATAGAGCGCAAAAGTTAGTTTCAGAGTTCTAGGGTTGTTTTACCTCTGAGCGGCACTTTTTTGCACACCATGGGCTAAATGGCCAGGTCACATGGACCCCGAAGGTTGGGGGAGGGGACCCACTGGAACAGCTGTTGGGAGACAGATGGTAGCCTACCGTCAAGGCCATCCAGCGTGTTCTTTAACGTGCACAGGGATGTCTCTCCCGCACACGGGGCCACGGCTTAACGTCCCATCCGACGGACGGCGGCCTTTCCTAGCCCATCGGTGTCCACTACTGACCGTGGGCAGGGCGGGGAATTTTGCGGAGATAAATCTCAACGCTGACCCAGCTGGGACTCGAACCTGGGAACTACAGATTACGAGCCTGGCGCGCTACCGACTGAGCCACCCCCGCCCTATTCAGAGTTCTAGAGCACCGTGAAATTAGTCTAGATCAATTAAAGAGATTATAGCTTTATATTGAAATATTTTACCTGTTATTGTGTCACCAACTTTCTTCCATCCCGATGCCAGGGAATAGCTATATTTATCTCGTGTGAGATGCTGCAGCTCGAGCTGATAGGCGAACTTTTAATGCAAATGTCAGATTCGCCATTTTGAAAGTTACGTGTTCACCATGAAGAACATCCACATGAATGCAGCCTTAATCATGATGTTTTGCGGACCTTTTACTTGCACGGTCATTCACAAGCTCTTTCAATCATAAATTTCCCTTTTTCTTATATTTTCTGTTCAGCCTTATTGCCAGCTAAAATCTTTATCTCATTTGGCGCATTATAGCCTCAAACAACCAATTGAATATTCTGGATTTCAATTTTTGCCTCTGTTGTTGTAGGTATGTCCCACATAATGTCTTTCAAATGGCCACTCATGTAAAAGTTTAGAGTCGTCAGTTCAGAAGATATGAGAGGTTGTGCAATTGGGCTCCTTTGTAAATCCATTTGTTTGGAAATGTGTTATCCACTTGTTTGGAAATGTGTTGCCAGAATGAAGAGATGGACCATATAGTTGGAACCACATGTTATGCCATTAACCGAATGGCGAGTCGTCCACTAATTCTCCCAAATCTCTAGAATGGCATCCTTCAATGAAATGCTGAACCAATCACTTTGTCAAAACAAATGCCTCGTCATGCCTTGGTCCGCCATTGCTGTTGGTGTTCCACTTCTCGAGCCATCTGGGATTTTCATCAGACCACTAATGAACATTATGGACTTTAACAACGTCATCTCTTAAAAACTGGCCTTCAGCAGTGCACAAGACGTTAGACAAGAAAGTTGGATCTACTTCATTCTCCATCAGGAGACAGTTGCAGAAATCCACGCGAGCTTGAAAGTCCCTTTCTCCATGAAGAGCCTGATGGCAGTGGACAGGATATGGGTAAAGTCGGCTGCTATGCAGAATTAAAATAATTGCTCTTTGGTTATTGCAAAGATCGCTTGCAACTGGAGATGATTTTCCGCAAAACCACCGCGACATTTGCTGATGTCTCCTCTTGTGATGAAGAGGTCAGTCCTTCTAGGGCCATTAACATTTCCTCTTTGCATCAATCTGTTCATTCATATTTTGCTTTAAGGTACTGGAAGCTGGAATTAGTTGTGGGACCTTACCACAACAAAATTGTTTGAAACAGAATTTTACACCACTTTAATATTTAACACGACGATTCACTGGCAGAAAAGTAGAGTTTCGGGTGTAGGTGCATTATCAGCAGTACATCACTGTTCTAAAGAGAAAGCCCTGTATGGTTCGCACAACAATGAACAACTCCCATATTTCCATCACTCTTAATTCTAAAATAAATTTAGTATTTAGTGTAATGAAATTTAGTATATAAAAATATCTCATTGAGATCTTTATTGATAGTTTTTTTTATAAATTTTTCATTTTCATTGTTACAGCGAATATAGCTCTCCATTGACCACTGAGGGTATCATTTATTTTGTTCCCTCTGTGTAGAGAGTAAGAAATTTACTGTGTGGTGATGTTTTTAATGCTAATATTTTGATGCTCTACAAGTACGTCATAGAGACTTTTTATCTCTATGACGTACTTGTAGAGCATCTGTCGCAGTTAAAAAGATAGCTGTCCTTAAAACACACATGTTGGAAGTCATTGATACTGTCATTACTGAATTTCTCTTATATATTTTCTGTTCCATACTTCCGATTTCTAGTATTTTTCCTTGTTTTTGTCAGTTATTAGCTCCGTCTCTGACTTTTCCTTCGCCTTGTACATTTAAATTGGCTAGCATTCAAGCAGGATATTCATCGTTGTTTTATGTATATTGTGCAAGCGAATTCACTTTGCACATATTACATTTGTTGCTTTTGTAACCAGGTTAAAAGCTTTCGCAATTTGATAAATAATGTTACTGCAAGAAGAGATGTTCTCTCTAATGCAGGGATCTGACACACGCAACCCGAAGTCCTCTTCTGTTCCCCGCAGGCAATGCATTCTCTCATATCATCCTGGTGGCGAACTATGACGCTTGGCTCGACTGAAATGATCTCACGCGAGTTCACTTGAAGCCATTACAAATGAAACTGAGGTTTTAGTGTTTATGTTTAGTAATTATGTTTTGCTTAAAATAAAATGCCGCCTGCCATATAGTGAGAAATAACTGATTTCGTTATGTATGATTTAAGTTCGAGATTGGTCAAAGGCGACGAATCTCGTTTATTATACTCTCGGATTAATTGGGTAGCGATCAGAAGGATACAAGTAAAAAACAAAAAAAAGTTTGCTCCATCTTTCAATTATTCTAAATCGTTGGTGTGCGAATCGTCTCGTGAGCTTTAGCGAGTTTTCGTGTTGAAAAGTAAAGCATCGAGCTGAAAATTCGATGATGCAGAGATCGGTTTTTGCGAGAAACTCTTGTAGCTGTTTCTTGCCGGCTTCAGATTCGGTCAGTGATTAAGACGAAATTTAGGTAAAGATTGTCACACGAGAAAAGCTTGGGGAAAAAAAAGAGAAACCCGGAATGATATGAACACCAAAATGCGTATTAACTGAAACGAACACATTAAAAAAATCAAATATTTAACATTTCATCTTGTTCAGTTTTCTCGTTTCTTACTAAAGCTCTTATCAGTTCTTTCTCTTCTCATTTGCACTAGTAGGTGCGATGCTTTCTGCCTCTCAACGTAGATCTCTGCATCCTCCATCAAACCTCAACCAATCCCCGCATCCTTTGGAATGAAGAATTTTTTTATTATTATTCTTTGATCATAGTACAATTGTAAAGAACCCGCAAAACTTAAAGCTTTTCTGCAGGATATAAGTATAATAATTTCTCTTGTAATTCGTTACAATAACATGATTAGCCTTCTTCCACTTGATGTCACTTGACATTATAATTTAACATTGACCTATGATATTTATAATATTTGACATTAAATGATTGACCTGTGAGGTTTATAATATTTGACATTGAAATATTGGCATGTGAGGTTTATAATATTTGACATTGAAATATAGGTGCTCCCCTACTTACGAACATGTTAAGTTCCCGAAGTTTTGTCGTAATTCAAAATGTTCGTAAGTCGAAAACTAACCTAAAAAGTACATTTGTACACAGAATAACCACTTATTGTTAGTGTTTGATCCTTCAATGTACTTACTAGAACTACTACACTCGTTTATTTGCTCGCTACTGCTTACTAGCAGGTGTTTCAAATGCGGCAAAAATCTGTTGTCGTATATGGTACATAAAGTCGATATTATAAATAAAACAACTTATACTGTTAATGTATATGTTTGTACATAAATAATATAATACGTATTGTAAATAACAAAAAAGGAAAATTAGACCACGTTGTCTACTTCAACGCCACGAATCCGCGGAAAATTTAAATTTTAGACATACGGTCAAATTGTTCGTAAGTCTGAAAGTTCGTAAGTTGAACGTTCGCAAGTAGAGGAGCATTGTAATTGACATGTGAGGTTTATAATATTTGACACTGAAATATTGACGTGTGAGGCCTTATGATCTAAGGGACCTGGGTTCGATCCCCGGGTAAGGCATGGCTGTTTTGTTGTTTTTCTGCTGAGGTCCATCTACCCTCACAAACCTTCTACTATGACATATAAACTGACAACCACTGTGGCAAGCAGCTGTGTGAGGGGGTATTTATATATATATATTTTTTAAGGTTTATAATATTTGACATTAGTAATAGTTTCGAAAGCTCAACGATGCCACCACCCTGACAGTGTCTCTCTAGCTTTGTCTGCTCATTTGAATTTTCCAGCACTTTTTCAAAAACTCTCTCAAAATATTCTGAAAACAACTCGAACCAATTGCAGGTTGCGAATTTATTTTGAAATGCTACACAATGTGTGGAAAAACTATGACGCCATTCATAGTTTCTAGTGTTCTTCATGCAAGGGCTGTGCTCAACTGAGACAAAAATCATGTCATCGGATTTCTCATCTAGTATTAACTCTGAAATTCAGATGGATAGTCGCACCATTTTTATTATTTTAAATTTCGTTTTCCGCATCAGTTTTAATTCAATGAAAAATGAAATTAAAATTATAAATCCATTATGCAAATAAGTCTTTCTTGCTATCGCTTGCCATTATATAAAAAAAAAACTCGAATTATTAATTGCAGAATTGTTTTTGCAATTTCGTTTGCCCCGTCTCCTCACTATTCCCCGCTCAAATCTTTCCTGTTCATGCAAAACAAATCATAAAATCTCTTAATCAGAAGCATAATTGAAGTAATACGAATTATTCCCAAATTCAAAATCGAAGAAAAGATTAAAAGTGCGGATTTTTTAAAATTAGTGTTATATCAAATCCATAAATCTTTTGTTGTTCGACTGATGGAAGTATTTAGCAACAATGCAAACGAAAAGCTTCAAAATATCATTTCCGTTCCAGTGAGCGTTTGGGGCCACCTTTCCTGTTTCAAAATGAGATAAGAAATTTTCCTTGGGAGTAAATGATCGGAAACCGTCAGTTAACCCATCTTCCCTCTTCCCCTCCCCCCTGCCTTTCCTAGTTAGATCTCGTTATCTGTTTGCAGACAAACTAACAAGGCCCTTGTTGTCCCTCGTGGCCCTCCGATTGGCAGTTCTCCCCCTCTCTTTAAACTGTGATAACCTCGTCGCTCTCTCGTGCAGCTCAAAATCCCCGAGGTGGCGGGATCGACTCTTCCCGGAGGAGAGGCTTAGTTCCACCTTGTGGCTCGAGCAGAGAGAACAAAGTGGGCCATAGAGCGTGGCTTTTCACGCCGATTTGTTTCGCTCTGCCTTCTTTCGGGGCTCGAGGCCGCCTCGACCCGACTCGGCGATCTGCCGGCGCTTCCCGTCTATCAGAAGGCTTAGTTCTCGTGCACCGTCCCCTCGTCTCACTCTAAATGCTATAAAACACTCAATTAAGTAGGAACTCAAAAGCAGGCAAACGTGAGGGGAGCGAGCAGGAGTCTTTGTATTGCGCCACCCTTGTAGCTTTGGCTGGGATGAGCTCCCTCTGCTCCAATCGTTCGCCTCCCTCTCTTCCAAGCGAATTGGAAGAAGTGATTCGTTCGATGCCATCAATCGCGGATCCATTCGCCAAGAGACAGCTGATTTTCTGTTTTGAATTTTTCTGGTTTTATTTTCATAGTTATCAGTAATAGTCGTAACTAGCTTTGCTTAGTTTGGTTTCGAAACACACTCGATACAAAATAGACAGAAATAGAGTAAGATAGATTTCATCTGATACAATCTGTCATAATTCAGTGCAATCCTTCCTTATTGAAGCCCTTCAAAGGCAATGACAGAGCCTTGCACCCACTGATATTCCAGATAAATGGAGCAGATTGCTGCAAACGCATTTCGTAAGAGACAGGTCGTTCAACGCTGAAGTTTTAATGAATGAAAATTAAAAAGTTTATTTGTTGCGTAGTTTTTAAAACAGCATCGTAAGTCTCGGAATTCATATATCAATTAAAACTTTTCTTCCTTTTTTTATCAGCAAAAACTTCCGATTTGCTCAGTGGAAGATTTTCAGCAGCCTAGAAAATGACCTTCTGGAGGTAGGTTTAGGCTGCTTTAAACTTAACTAATGCATCACAACGAATTGGTAATTGGAGATTAACTATCAAGAGCGGAGTCTCTCTCTGCACTTATGCTGTATAAAGTATGCTGCTTAAAGTAGGTTGCCGACTCCTTTGCCTAACCTCATCATTACTTACAAAGTTAAACCACCTAATGCCCAAGATACTGCTTATATATTATATATCTTAAGTATCTAGAATCAAAGGCATCAAGTTTCCTGTTATATTATTTACAAAGGGTCCAAGTTTCACTACCATAACTAACCCTAGAAAGAACCAAACTATTATACAGTCTAATTTTAGTCTTTAGGTGTATACGCCTATTTCTCCACACTCTCCATAGATTCTTAAAAGTCCCGGCAGCAATCCCTATTCGCCTGTTAATCTCATGCCGCACATCACCATTATCTGTTACGTAGCTCCCAAGATAATTAAACTGTGACACCTGCTCAAGACTGCAACCATTCAGATTAACTGAATCACAGCCTGCCTGACCAATTTTCATCACTTTAGTTTTCTCTCTGTTTATAATCAAACCTACTCTACTACCAGTCTCATCAACAGCTCGAATGAAAGAGTTCATCTCATCAACATCATTTGCCAAAAGGACTAAATCATCAGCATAATCTAAATCAGAAATTTTCGTATCTCCAAACCATTTAAGGCCAAAATCTTTCCCTTGAAGTGAATTTCGCATAACGTAATCAATAATCAAGCTAAAGAGAAAAGGACACAGAATTCACCCTTGTCGAACACCAGAAGTAATGCTAAACCAATTGCTACAAGCCTTACCAACTCTCACATACGACTCAGTGTTATTAATAGGCGTGTACCTTTAGGTTATATATTTAGACTAAAATTAGGCTATATAATAGTTTGGTCTTTTTCAATGTTAGTTATGATAGTGTAACTTGGACCCTTTGTAAACGAGATAGCAGGACATTTTATGCTTTTGATTCAAGATGCTTACACAGTATCTTGAGCATTCTCTGGTTAACTTTGTAAGTAATGATGAGGTTAGGCAAAGTAGTCGTCAACCTCCTTTGCCCAACCAGGAAAGGGAAGTGTGTGTCAGACAGGCAGACTATTATATATTTTTTCATAATATATATTCTATATATATTCAATATTGCTATATTACAAAAATTGTATAAGAGGAAATGATAAATATATATATATATATTAAGTTTGGATCCTTAACACAGGGTAAAGGGTTTTGGAGCCTTAACACAGGTAGTATTTGGGTTAATTCTATTATTTGCTTTAATGCAGTAATTGTATCAGAAAAATACGATTCTCTATCAAAATATTAGAGAATTTCCTTGTTAGACCAATGGCAATCTAAGTTCGAAGCTCTATAACTTTAAAATACACATTCAACTAACAAACATTGGACCAAAAATAAAGATTAGAATCGAATCTATTTAAATCTCGACTTTCAATAATATTTGAAAAGTTATTGTAGCTGGAATATTAAAAAAATTTTTTTTGTTTTAGGATTGTGTAATATTGAAACATCATTATGCAAACTCCTAAAATGTATATTTATTTTATTAAATGCTTTGAGACAGTACTTATTATTAAAATTTTAATTAATTTCGGAGGCAAGTTCTTATGGAAAAGACAAAGGCTCTTAATCTATTGAAGTAGCTGCAAAAGAATCGCTTTGCGTTTAGAAGGATGCAAGTGAACAAAGCTGGAAACTTGATGCATTGAAAATGACATCACTTTATAATGAAGATTCATTTTCTGCCATGCTGTTTTTTTTACCGTCCCCCATCACTTTCAGAAAGGGGACGATCCAAAGATGAAATCTTTTAATTTGGAAATATTTCTTCAAGATCGTATGACCCTTGTCTCTAAATAGTACAAGGTATTTTTCCACCTTTAAAAAAAATACCTCCTCAAGCAGCTGCTTGCCACAGAGGTCTGCCAAGAGTCTGTCAGTTTATATGCCATAGTAGAAGTTCTGTGAGGATGGCAGGACCTCAGCAGAAAAATAACACAAACGTCCATGCCTTATCCAAGGCTCGAACCATGTCCCTTAGATCAGTAGTCAAGCGTGCTAACCACTCGGCCACGGGACAAGGTTTCTTTAAATTGTCACCGAAGTTACGGCTGCTAATGTAAATATGGCGAATTTTTCTTCTCACGAAAAAGAGAGGAAGAAAGAATTATGCAAAGCGAATAGAACCATTCTTCGAGTGAGGATGCCCCTCGTGATTCGTCTCTGATTTAATTTCCAGTTCCGTCACAGAACTCCTGTGGTGGAGATGAGGCCGGAAGTGACGTGGGGAAGGATAGCCTCCGTAGCGCTGCAGTGCGCATGTGCTCCTCTTCTCCGTGACATCGCCCGTTGCAACCAACGGACGACAGTTAATGAAAAGCCGCTGTTCTCGCAGACGCCGCTTCATATTAATAAAACGGTTAATTATTAATTGGGGCCATTAGTGTCCCGCAGCGCCGCCTGGCGACGGGTTCATTAAGCGCCGCCGAGGGCAGTTGAAGGGGGGGGGGATCAGGAGGGAACTAATTGCAGAAGCAGATGAGAAAAAAAAAGCAGCAGCAGAAAGGTTTGGTTTGGAATGTCATCGATGGGTGAAGAGATTAGGGCTTCCGAGGAAATGGGATCACAGGAAAATGAAGAAGAGTGCACTTTGGCAGATGGAACTTGTTTTCATTAGCAGGTGGAAGAGGAATTAAAAATAAGAAGGCTTCGATTGGTTTCCTTTTGTTTTAGGAGGAAAGGGAAAATGGATGAAAAAAAGTAGCTATGCAGTCAGTGAAATCTTTTTCTCTTCACATGTTCACTTCTGCATTATTTTCAGAGAATTGCTTCAGAATTATTATGAATAAAGAATGGTGAAAGTTAACTTGAAATACTTTCCCTTTTTTTACCCATCTTTATACTGTTCGAGGGGGAGAGTCGAAAGTTATTAAACATTTTTCGGTCTGGTTTATCTTTCTCCATTAAACAGTGATAGACTTGACTTAAATATCTCCAATTGAAAACTGTTGCTACCAGGTGAAAACCTAGTAGCAAACTCATTCAGAAAACTTTTATGAATAAGAATAACAATGAGTGTATATGTCTACTTTCTTAATTTTACTTCTTATAACTTTTTTTTTAGTAGATATTATACATATTTATCTGCTTAATAAATAAAATGAGGAGTTTGTAGCACTTTAATTTGTGCTTAGGATTTGCCGGCTCTAAGATGCTCCTGAAATTAAGAGATGTAATGTTCAGATTATTTAATGCATTGAAATATCTTCTTCTTTCCTTTTCGTATTTCTTACATTTGAACAACGTGTGTTCCAGGTTTTCGTACTCTTTGCAAAAGTCACATGCCGGTGAATTAACTTTTTTCATTCTATACAGTAGAGCTTTAGAGGTTACAGAGTTTGTTTTAATTTTTATTATTATGTTAATTTCTTTTTTACTTAGTCCATAATTGTTAAATTTAGAGATTTTAGGAGATATTTTATATCTGTCTGTGTGATTTGCATTAATATCATACCATATTTTTGGATCATTAAATACGTTATTTTTCTTGAATTTTTTAATTAAATAATTAAATTGAGGTGTGTCTATATTAGGAATTATTTTTGTAGCTGCTTTTGCTTTTTTATCTACCTTTTCATTATATTTTATTCCAACATGACTAGGTATCCATTGTATGTGGATTATGTTCTTGTTATTTATATGATTCTTTATTAAGATTAAAATATCATTAATGAAGATTTTAAAATTACTTTTTAGAGGATCATTGTAGATAGTTTCAATGGCTGTTTTACTATCAGAAAATATTACTATATTTTTATTTTTATATTTTAGAGCCCAATTTATAGCTAGAATGATTGCAGTTAATTCAGCTGATAAGATAGGATTCGGTTTTTTAAATTTAAATAATTGCTCATAATTTTCAGCTGGGCAAATAAAGGCTCCAGCAAGGTCATTTCCCTCTTCACTAAGAGAGCCATCTGTATATATGTGTAACAAATTTTTATAGTTATTTTCTATATGTATATTTGCTAATGTTTTAAGTGTGTTAATGTCATGTGTTTTTTTTAGTGTAAATTTTCAATATTTGTGTTTAATATTGGATATGTCGATGTCCAGTATGGAATTTTAATGTTGTAACCCCCCCACTAGATTTTTTGCTTATTATTTCTTTTATGTCATTTTTGCATGTTATGTTATATGTAGAAATATCTTTAAAATTATTCGTGATTTTATCAATTATAGGGTGTGAATGATTTTTCAGTGTGATTCTATATATTAAGTTGTGTAATAAATATTTCTTTTTATTGATATAGGTGGTATAGCTGTTTCTGCATAGATGTTAAGCCTATTTGTATGCTGGTGAAGTCCAATGCAATATTTTAAGATTTTTAATTGTAAGTTTTCCAAAATTTTTAGTTTGGTTTTACATATATTATTTATTAATTAATTCTTAATTTAGATATATTATTATTAAAAAATTCAAAAAGTAGAAACTTTTTGGAAAAATTATAGAATTGTATAACAGTAGAGGTGAATCAATTGCTTACGTATTATCCCCTCAACAAGGGGAGATCGCAAAGACTTATGGGACATAAAAGTTGAACATCTGAGAAGTAACAAGCTGCAAAATATTTCCACCCTTACTCTCCCTCCCACCGCTTCCCAATAAAAGTGGGGAAGCTTTATCGAATGTTGCTCCACGACATCTTCTCAAATGGGACGGAACTACAAAAGCAGAACTTCTTCTTAAGGAGATGCATCAGCTGCAATATCTCGGTGAAGATTCTAATTCAAATGAAACCAGGTAAGATCTAATTTGCACTTCAGGTATGAATTATCCCTTCGAAATTAAACATTTCATCATGAAGACTTTAATTGATCTTTAATTGAATTTAATCTTTTCTAAATGATTGAGTAAGTATGAGAATGGAGTTCAAGGGGCCTTTTTAAAGACGATTTCTTCTGCAGGAAATCGGCGCAACTGACGAGCATTTCAAAAATAAATCGAAAGATCTATAGAAACGACAGACGAAATTTTCTTCCTCAATCAGATGGAAAAGATTAACCGTAATATTTAAAAGAGGAAATTGTCATCAAGTGTTGACCTTTTTTGTTTCTCAATATTCATTTTATCTGCGACATCATTTACTACTTTTTTTTAACATAATAAAAATGATGTCTATAAGGAAAGAAATTGAACATTTCTTTTTCAGAAATATCCTCTAAGATGTCATTTTAATGTTTTTTCAACATTTGATTTAATGTGAAATTCTGTTAAAGTCTCATTTGATGTCATTCGCAAGGTTAGGAACAGAAAATGATATTTATTAAGAGTTCTTCGGTTGCACAATTTTTTTTTCTCTTGAAAATGTCAACTCTCTCCATGTGGGCATCCAGAGGGTCAGCAATGTTCCTCATTAATTTTTGATCCCTTCGCCAAAGGGAAGCGGGATCCACCGACTAGATGGAAATGACTTCCCACTAATGCTCTACGTCATGGGGGGGGGGGGGAATTTCTGTTGGTTCAGTTTGATAGTGGGCCGTGCACGTAATCTGATGCTTTTAGGGTTCGAACCCAAAGTGTGTTATGAGATGAGAATTTCTCCGTTATTCCGCATTCTGCCCTTGAGGAAAAAGAAGACACCGATGGGCATAAAATCAGGCCGCTGTTCGTCGGATGAAAGTTAAGAGTGTGCGGGACGGCCACCTCTATTAACCTTAAAGAACACGCTGGATGGTCTTAAGCAGAATGCTTTCATGCTTCTCCTAAAAGACTATCCAACCTTTTCTGAGTCCCTTGGGGGTCTTTGTGACCTGCAATTTAGCCCATTGCGTGTAAGAAAATAGTGCTCAAAAATAAAGCAACTCGGTCCAATCTGGTCTCATGGCAATTCTCCGAAGCGTTCATTGAGAAAGACGACCAAGAGGAAAGAATCTCTCTCCGCATCCCTCGCTAATATTCTATTTAATCTTTATCAATCGAGCCTTAACGCGGAAATGGGAACAAAAATTTTGCTATTTATAGCTCAGGCTATCAGGAAGGACAACAAACTCTCAAGAAAATGTTCCGATAATAGGATTTTGCAAACTTTATTTCATTTTCTTTCGAAATATTCCTTAATGACATAAAAGGATAATCTTCGCTAGGAATTGATTAGATGATTGATCACGCCCAGAAACCTTTTACTCTCCATTTCTGATTCAGTTGCTTTTCTTCTTTTTTCGTTATCATTATGTGGGTTTCGATATCTTTGTGGGATCTATGATGTACTTCAACAGAGGAGGAACTCATGTTGATAGATAGGATCGTGAGATATGAATTCTGTATCATGTGATGAGGAATTCTATAAAGATGAAAACTATCATTGGTTTTCTTTTAAGTAGAAGCTAATCCTCAAAAGAGGAGTCTTCGATTGATTCTACAATAATCATTTAGCTCTGCAAAATGCATTTCTAATTGATCGCCTTTTGCAGAGCTAAATGATTATTGTACTTCTACTCTTTTATTGGAGAATACCACTTGAACTTAAGAATTTCATTAGGGAAGGAGTTGTTAGTTTTCAATCCTCTTTCTGAGGAATGAATTATTAAAATTGTTCCAGTTTTTTTTCTACGGCTATTTGTTAATTAATCATGATCTTGCCAATATTTCTTCACTTCATTTTCTTAGGGAACTGAATTTTTTCTTCGATAACTTTAATGAAAGTGGAGAGAAATTTTAAATATCTACTCGTATTCATATACACCGCTCACAAAAATTAGGGGATATTTCTTCGCTTCATATTCATTTTGAAATATCCCCTAATTTTTGTGAGCAGTATGCATTTTTATCAAAAATCAAAATATAATTTCCCAGGTAAGACTTTCTATTTTGTCGTTTTCTTGTTTACGATCTCCCCTGATGGAGCGAAGTGAGCATGTCAATCACGTTCCCATGAAGGATCATCGAGAGCGACTGGCTAATGCTGGCGACCACATGATTGGCACTTGCGCATGCAATTACCGCAGCTGGCAACGATTGCAGCAGACATGAGCCATTACTCGTGCTCGGCCTCGCTCATAGTAACGCTTAGTTACGTGCCACGGAGGCAACGGGTTCGTCTGCACTCATTTCGATCTCGAATCGGACGGATGAGCGATCCTATTAATGATCGCTCGCGCCGCGACCAGACCTTTTACAGAGATTGCGTTTCGCTACGCACAGGCCCGCTTGTCGTTAACAGTGTGCACCGCTCGCGCAACAAATCGTCCGCCTTACAGCATCCATATTCAGTTGGTGACATCAGCACCGATTCGCTAATGACGTCAGCCGCTCACCACGAGGAGCTGTCGTGATGCGAGCACTCGCCAATCCAACATCCACTGCGACCAGTGCGGTCAGCTCAAGGACATACCCCCCCCCCCAACACACACTTGGTGGACACTGTAGTATCCCTCGCAAAATTGAGTGATTTTTTTAATATATTTTTATAAGTGCATAATGTATTTTATGTCATGGATATTGATATTTTAATGATAATTTCTATTTTTTTTTATATGTACATATTTATGGTATTTGTCTATTATGCTCTTGTAATAAGGTTGTTGCCTGTAGCAATTTCTGTTGGCTGGGAACGTCGAATTGATGACGCCGCACCTAATGCACGAAAGGCATCGAAAGGTGTGAGAACTTAGGAGGTGATCTACTTCCTATGATGATAGGAATGGAAGCCGCTGTCATGCAGGCAGCCATGAGGCACCCTCCCCCCACCTTCTCTTGTGCACTAGCAAGGTGTTGGCCACAGTGTTGATCACCGGATGACACTTTATGGCACTGCTAGGTGGTGCGCGGGCGCTCTTGCCACCTGCCGGTTCCTCGGGTAGGTAGAATGTAATTGGTCCACGGCGCCCACAGGTAACGAAGTAAGATTTTGGTTCGTTCTGCATTGGGCTTTCGATGTTTGAGAATTGCAGAATGATAACCAACTCCAAGTTTAAAACAGTAACAAAAAGATTTATTTTGGAAGATATTTACAGAGTTTTCCCGAGTACTGACTTTGGTTAATGGCTAAATTGGTTACAATCCTATGTGGATTGCTTAGCAGGTTGCGACTCTACGCACCTAACAGAGGAGAACCTCTCACCACGTGAATTATCAATTCACCAAGCAGCCCTCGTCTACGTCTGCTGCAGCCAGTTACTAACTCAGAACTGCCTGACCTTCTCACTGGCCATCTGACGTTTGGCATCCTGTGCCGACCTCCCTGTCTCAAGGGACAGTCATCTGGCCAGCGCTCCCCAATCAAGGAGTCAGGCTGAAAAGGTGACCGATTACTGACTATCGGGTACCATAAAATTGTCTTGCAGATTACAGCAAGACACATTAGCCATAAACAGCCTTAGTCTGTGGTGGGAGAAAGGAAACAGTTTCATATAAAAGATTGCAATGTAAGATCAAATACAAATAGATACATGAAATGACAAAATTATATCTATGTCTCGCATCAAAACCTGTCACCACCTTGAGAGCATGAGTGGGTGGAGGGAAAGGATGGAACGACGTGAACAGGAGGAGACTTGTATCGGACATCAAGGTATTGAGAAATGCGCTTCTCGGGAGCCTGAGATGGAAGGTCTCAGGGTAGGGTTAGATAGCTTGAACCCTAAATATAGTCTGTGTGACTTAGAAGAACTAGAGGTCTGTGTGACCAGATATATATCAAAGGTGTGTGTGACCATCCGAAATAAAAGTCGGCGTGACTAACAATAATCAGTTTGTGTGACTAACAGAGAACGGAATCACTAGAAACGATAGACAACCGCTTAAGACGTATCCCAGCAACAGGAAGGTAACACTGATGAGAAGGATAGAATAAAGCTCATGTTAAGTTTGTAACAAATGTCTTCTGTTTATCCATCGATCAAAGGTGAATACATCGCGGCGGGATAGAATTCCTCAGGAAGTGCGTAGTATTGGACGGAATTATCAACGGGAGCAAAACTCAAAGACGCTGGCACTGGATTAAATAATCCTGGAACCTTAATAAAAATTTTAAGTGTTGAACGTCCCCTACCCTTACCACTGAAGGCCAGGAAAAGGTACATCAATTGACCACAAGAGAGTTAGGGCACGTGACAGACACATCCCTTTATTTGCGATTCAAGAAAAGTAATTTGAGTACCCAATGTTGGAAAAGAATAAACGGATGATTTTGTTTTAGTTATTGTTTAATTCGTTCACACTCTTTTCCATATGCCACTCAACACTTTACACCTCGACAATTTAATCGGCACCAGAGCTGACTCATTTATGACTGTTTTTCTGTATACAAAGAAGGGAGATATTTCTATTTTGGCATCAGGATTTGGAGCAATTCAAAAATTCTTAATTTTTCTTTTTCCTGGACAAAGGTATGTGATAGTAAATTTCCTTTCTTGTTTCGAAAATATCTGAAATAATAGATTCTGTATTCTTGATCCACCTCTGCTCGTCTTGTTTCATTTTTATATGCTGCAGAGAAGACAGAAATCTAAAATCTGTTGAGAGCGTGTATAGACTTTTTCATAGACAGACAGTGCTCCACCTTAACCTTTCACATAGAAGGACAGTGCTCCACCTCCGCCTTTCGCATAGAAGCTCCTTCGCATATGCGAAGATTCTCTAACATCAGTTAGAGATAAATCAGAACACACCAAGTCATGATCTGCTAGGATCAAGGTTAAGACTAGGTTTGCAAATTGGAAAGCTCGTTTCGAATCTCAACCCCAACCAGCTATTTCTTAAAGTTTAGGGAGGTTCTTTAAGATAAAATTATCATTTAAAATTATTCAGATCCCATTTTGCATCTAGATTTGTTCAGTGATTTTCGACAAAGTCCTACGGAGGATTTGTTTCTTTACAAAGAGAACTAGGAGAGGTGGTTCAGGTTTTGTGAATGAAAAAATGAGTCGAAAGAACTATCGGATCGCAATACAAGAGCATCAGTGAAGTAGTTGCGTAATCCTCGTGGGCTCGTGTCAAGATGAGCAGCAAGCCCCAAGTGATGTGGGGAGGAATCATTGGCCAACTCTCAGCAAGGCGGCGAGTCCTCAGGACGACCATTAGCTTTAAGCACTCCTTTGGGTTGAGGCGAGACTCTTTGATTAGCTCTGAAAGAGCCAGAGGGGCCAATAGCTCAACCTGTCTGACCCCTTGGGCTCCCTCCCTTCTCTCGAGGTTGGAGGGGGGAGGATGGTGAAGAAGAGGATGAGGCGTCGGATGTTGTGGTCTGCAGAGTGGTGATCGCTTCTCCTCTTTCCGATCTATTTTATTCAAGACTTCTGCAAGCTCGAATGTAGATGATTTTTAGCATCAAGGAAAATGAAACTAATTATGAGCACAACTGAAACAGTTCTACCGTTGTTTATTAATTACTCATTCTTGCCCATCCGTTGCCTAGTAGTTAGCATGCTTGACTACTGATCAAAGGGACCTGAGTTCGATCTGATGTTTGTGTTGTTTTTCTACTGAGGTCCCACCTTCCTCACAGACCTTATACTATGGCGTATTAAACTGTGGAAAGCTTCTCTCACACCCTCTGTGGCAAGCAGCTGCTTGAGGGGATATTTATTACTTTTAAAAATCGTGACTTCCTTTCAGAGTTTTTGCCTTTGCATTATCCAGCCATATCAGGGATGAGAACATTGTAAATGACAAACACTTGTGTCGCTGAAGGGTTTAAATTACACTAGAATAGTTAAGGGTAAAACTGGGGACGGGTACACTGTTAAAATCTGCAAGAAGTTTTTCTTGAAAACGAGATAAAAACAATTCTCCAATTCACATTTAATTTCTTTTTTAATTTCTATTTAAAGCGAAATTCTTTATGTGAGGAATACACACAAAAACGAAGCATTGAAATGTTGTAGTTTAATTGAAACTTCAGAAAATATACATCCTTTAAAAATGCATTTCATTACTTAACGAACTTCATTGCTGGAGGAAAGAGATGTCGCAATTGAAAAGAGGAATTCAAATCTCAGCAAGTTTTCTAACGAAGCGTAGACGATTATATGAAATAGAGAGAAGGAGGCATCGAAGAAAAATTACTCGTGGGAAAGTATTTTTTTTTCCTTCACTGGTGACCCATAATGGCATTTTACAATATTCGCTTTATGTATTAATTTACAGGGTGTCATAAAAATAATGGCGAGGGCTTCGGGAACTAATAAGTAGGAAAATAATATGCATATTCAAGAAAGGGATATTTTAATTTAAAGCGTAGCTCAAATACTTTTGAACAGAATGAGTGAATTTGCATAGTCGTCACCTTGCATATGTCCAATCGGCATTCCTCTTTTTTTCCATAGACGCTTGCAGCCTATCTCTTGTTCTGTCTTTAAAATCTTGAACTTTGACCATGTAAATACTTTACAAAGCTCCAGAAGAAAAAATAAACGGTGTCAAACGAGGGCTCCTTTGTGGCCATAAAATTGACCACCCTTTCCAAATCCATCTTGCAGGAAATGTACATGCCAAGAGGTGGAACCCCGATTGAAGATGTGCAGGGTCACGAACAATACAGATGTGGAAATTGGCGAATTTATGTTCGAAACTATTTGAGGTACACTGTCAGTTAAAATATTGCTTTCTTGAATATGTAAATTATTTTCCAATATATTGGTTCACGAAACCCCATTATTATTTTTCGGACATTCTGTATAACTGGAACTGACGTTCTCAATAGCAGGTTTTCAACGTTATTATCGTTTGTGCATTTTTCCTTGGTTCCTACTCCATAAAAATTAGAGACAGTTGTTTTACTCTGGTAACACATCGGGAAAATACAGTTGACGAAATGGAATGTCCACTTGTGTTCGTGCAGGTGTAGGCAAACCAGAAATCAACACTGAACAGAAATGTTCTTAAAACACAATGTTATTGGCCTTTATAGTTACAATAACATTCATCAGGCTTTCCACAAAAGAACCCATCCGGTCTAAACTATGCACTAAAGCCATAAGCATTACAGAAAGTTCAAATCTTCCAGAATGCAAACTATATATCATCATCTGGAAAGTATAAATCATTCTAGATGCATTGAATTTGAAATGCACACAAACTGTATATGTAAAATCATTCCAGATGGATTGAATTTCTCACTGGAAGTCGCAATCAGAACCAGATCGCCCATACAAATTGGTACCGATGATCACTGTTTATACATCTTGGGTGAAAAAACATTTATTGACAATGGATCTCTCAGCTCTGGCGTCGTTCTCTGTCTAGTGGGAGGGGGGGGGGGAGATTATCTCTTGCGATCCCTCCCATTCACTGGCGAGTTTAACTATTTCCGTCCGCATGGACAGCTATAACGAAATTATTCGTTGCCATTTTCCACTTGTATTCGGAATGACTATCTATCTAATTTTGTCTTCTTGGTTATCGAAAGCCAACAATATTGCTAGCATTTCTCAATAACATAATAAAAACAAAATAATTATACTAAAAAAAAACTTGCTCATGGAAACATCCATGCATAAAACCGAATAATTTTTCTCCCTGACTAGTTTTCTTTTCTTAAGTTTCTCCCTGTTTGTCACCGAAAATTTGTTAGTACCAGTTTCATCAACAGTTACAATGAGAGCGCTAATCTCGAGAAAATCGTTTGCCAACTGGTTAAATCAACATTGTCTTAGTTTGATATTTTTAATCCAATCAGATGTCTGGATATCGTGATATGATAGAACTGAGTATCGGGTTTATCCAACCCTTAACCTCATCCATCTTACTTTACCATCTAATGGGACTTTAATTTTTTTATGTCGTGAATAACAATTGGCTAAACCCGATTTACGTGGGCCCAAAGTGCTCGGACTGTTTTCTGACTAATACAAACATGATAGGACCGAGAGTTACTAATGGAAAATAGACTTACGTCTCATTATCCAAAATGGACTTGGGCGCTTGACTATTGGATGAAAGGTGTGATCGTAGTCAGCAATGTTTTGAATAAAATGTGGATTGTTTCCAATAAACCTGAACAAATCTGTAGCATTTATTTCGTTGAATATGTCGATATGTTCAATTTGCAGGTACCTGTGTATGCTGATATTTCTTAGGTATCATGGGGAATCAGTAGCTGATCTTAGGTATTTATTCTGAAAAGTCTGCAGTTGATATAGAGTTGTCTTGCTCGCATACCCCCATACTGGTCATGTCTATGTGATAGTAGGTCTAAGTACAGTCTTTATATTAGTAGCTTGCTGTTGATGGGCATATTTGAATTACATCCAATGAATGAGTCCAAATTGCTTCTAGCTGCCTCAGCTCTTTTAAGTATTTTTAGAATGTGAGGTTTCCACTTTAAGTTTTGGTGCAATACAACTCCAAGGTACTCCACTGAATCTTTCAATGGAATATCTGTATTGAAAATGTGAGTGTTGTGGAGTTCCCTTCCTGCTTTAAGCATGAGCTTTCGAGCTCTTGTCTGGATTGATTTTTATTCTCTGTTTTGTAAACCATTTCTGCTCTATGTCCAGTCCCTCTCGAAATCTTTGGACTGCCATATCAAGACTGAGAGATGGAGACGTTGTCCCCAGACTAACAGACTAACTAGAGACTAAACTCAGAAACTAGACACTCAATTCAGACTAACTAGAACTAAAACTCATTAAACAATCAGTCACCGGATTAAAACGAACGGTAGCAAATTAGTTTAGTCTTATTTAAATTTTAATCTTAATGCCAATCGTTTTAGTCGTATCGTTTAGAATTCAGTTGTACACAAAATTATTGTTATGCAGAGTTATCAAAATATTAAATAACTTTAGAAGTTTATCTCGCAATTACCTACGAATTATACACAGTCGTATCAGAATAATATGACCACCTACCATACATATAAAAAAATAAAAAATAAATACCCCCTCAAGCAGCTGCTTGCCACAGAGGTCTGACAGGAGTCTGTCAGTTTATATGCCAGAGTAGAAGGTCTGAGAGGATGGCAGGACCTCAGCAGAAAAACGACACAAACAGCCATGCCTTACCCGGGGCTCGAACCCAGTTCCCGTAGATCAGTAGCCAAGCGCGCTAACCACTCGGCCACGAGACGCACTATGGTAGAAATAAAATAAATCCCCCCCTCAAGCAGCTGCTTGCCACAGAGATCTGACAGTTTATATGCAATAGTAGAAGGTCTGAGAGGATGGCAGGACCTCAGCAGAAAATCGACATATACATCCATGCCGGGGCTCGAACCCAGTTCCCTTCGAGCAGTAGTCAAGCGCGCTAACCACTCGGCCATGGGACCGTGGTCATATTATTCTGATACGACTCTGTATTCATCAACAGTATCTGCTTGGAATCCACAAAAGTAGAACTAAAACATATTTAATGATTAACTGTTAATTCTTGCAACTGTAAAGAAGTTTGAGAAGTTAAACGAAATACTTTTAGTGACTTATTATACTAAACAGGTGTAGACTCAGCTTGCCGATTAGCATAATTTGTTAATTTAAGTTAAATTATTCTTTCCGACATTCTCTTCCTCGGTTTTATTGGGGCTTAGGTCACTCGTTTATTACTCATTCGTTTCTTCTACGGACGGACGACGTACCTAAGTGCGAGTTTTGTGACACCATTTTAACTATTAAACATATTTTAGTCGAATGTCCGTATTTTAATTTCGAACGTCAATGTTATTTTAGCTTTCATAATTTTATGTCCGAGCCTCTTACACTCGGACATCTTTTATCTGATCATTGCATTTTATCTCCAGTTTTTACCTTTTTGAAATATTGTGGATATTTTAACCGAATTTGATTTTACCTTAACTTTATGCATTATTTACCCCCAGGTCTCTTACACCTGGGATTATTTTATTTAATATTTCTACAGTTGTTTTATTCTGTTCCTATACATTTGTTTTCTGCTGTTTTACCACTTTACAATGTTGAAAATGTATTTTAACTTTTGGTTACGGGGTTCTATGTCTTTTATCTTTTATATTGTCTTTTGTTTGGCGCATTATGGCCTTGTTGCCGATGCGCCATTAAACCCCAAACAAACAACCAAATCGGTTTTATTGGGGACTATTTTTTTTGACGAGCGAGCTGGGTTCCTTTTAAAGTTGTTTCGACTTATGAAAAAAAGGAAGTTGTATACCCAGTTTGGTGATTTTAGTCCAATAGAATAGAGATTCCCTCAGCGTTGCTCGGATTCTTTATTCATTAACCCTTTCGGTCCTGCCGGTGGCATTTGCCACCTTAATATATAAAGAGTTCTAGCTACTGGCTGAGTATCTAGTTTCACCATAAAGCACTAGATGTCCCCTCTACAAAGTATGTGAATCACATTTCGTGACACGGTTCAGCAAGAAGTGAGTGTTTACATTTCTGAGAGACCCGTATTGTTCCGCTATTCAAGATGAATGCTAATAACCTGAACACCATGTTTGGTAAGTACCGATCTAAAATCGAAATCTAAAAATTGTTACAAAATTTTTCACACGAAGTAATTTGATAAGATCTTTGTATAAAAACATTATTTAAAATGAATAAAAAATATGCTTCTATTTTTATCTATAAGACTTGATGGTGGCATATGCCACGATTTCCTAGTTTCTAAACCTATGGCGGAAACCCACTCAAACTTAGTAGGGGAGTCCTTGTATGTCTTACATTCAATTATTGATGATCAAAAAAATTTATTTTTCGTTTATTTTCTTTACTATCTAATTCGCTAGCTTTTATTTGACATGTAATCTGTGAAGACCGATCCCAGTGAAATTTCTCACCCCTTGTTTTTGTGGGAGTCAGAAAGGAGGGAACATAATTTGGAGGTACCCCATGATATATATTCTCTGCCTATGTATAGTGGTAAGGTAAGAACTACCACGTATTAGTGGGTAAAGTAAGATCCTTACATTTCAGATATAATTCGTTATGCTTAACAATCGTTTGCTCAGGCCCCCCTATATTTTTAAATTTTGGGGGAGGATGACTACGTTGTGCTCATGCCTGATCAACAATACAGAGTTTAGAAAACCATACAGAATTTGTCAGGTTTTGATGCGATACCTGGATATTATTTTGTCATTTCATGTATATATTTGTATGTGACCTTGCATTGTAATCCTTTGAATGAAAGTTTCCTTTCTCCCATCACTGACTGAAAGGCTATTTATGGCTAATGAATCACCAAGACAGATTTATTGTACCTGATCGCCTGTGATCGGCCCCCTTTCCGGCTCAGCTCGATTGATCAAGCAGCGCGATGCCAAATGACCCCCCTCGGTGCGAGCTCCTGTACGTAGTGAGGGAACCACCCTGTGAAGGTTCCGCTGGCTCGGTTACCTTCACAGGGTCCTGAATGCTCGCCCGCGTGTTTGCCGTGCGCGGAGACCCGTGTCCCGGGAAAGGAGGATCCTGGTAGTTGCCCGGGGGTCCCTGTCTTCTCTCCTCAGCTCATGACTGGCGGGGTCCCCTTTGGCTGCCTTGCCATTGGGGAGCCTGTCTGTCGCGGGACTGGGCAGCGGATTCCTGTGTCCGACCTCTCAGGTAAAGGGGCTCCTGGGGTGGCCCCCCCAGGAGCAATCGGTTGGTGGGCAGGTCAACCGTGCAGAGCGGTGAGTAACCTTGCCCACGGTCTGGGTATAGGTTTGCAAGTTTCCTCACAGATTATTTTCCTTTTGTCGTTATCCTTTCTTTGTGAGGCCAGTTTGGCCATTCACAATTTTGCTATTTTACGCTTTGTTTCTTTTGTGTAAAATGTTTTCGTTTTGAAGACTTCTCTTTTTATTTTCCTTTTATTTATTTGTGAGGGCTTGGCTCACTGTCTATGTGGGTATAATGCCTGCGTAGCCCTGGCTCCCGACTGGGCGTCCCCTTGTTGGGCTCCGTGGAGGGTGGGGACAGCGGGCACCGAACCACACAAATAAAAAAAAAAGAGAGAATGATGAAAATAATGCGATCAATGCCGCAAAGAGGGCTCGACACGAGCCCCCATCTTCCTTGTCTTTGTTATCAACGCCGTCGTCTTCCTTGTCTCTGTCATCGTTCCCGAGATTTCTGATCATCCACTCCACGGGTGATCAGGTACTTCCAGCCAAGTACCTCCTCACGCAGGCGAAACCGAAGGTAGTGTCGACTTCAACATCAACCTGGTTTCCATTCCTGCAACACAGCCTTCCACCTCCACTGGAAGACTTCCTCCTCCCCGTCCTCAGACAGCAAGACCTTCCAAACCTAAGGGGCCCCCACCGGGACCCAAAAAGAAAATCACTGCACCACAAAGGGTGGTCACCAATCCATGTCCCTCGGACGATTCCGAGGACATGGATACCGACCGCCCCCTATTCACTAAACCGTCCTCTGCGGACGTTAAGTTGAATAGGAATTCGTCATCCGCCCACTCTTCTAAGTCCTGAGATGGCCACACTCCTACAATGGAATTGTCGTGGATTCCAGAGGAATCTGACGATATCAAGGCCCTCCTTCAGGCACACCAGCCCATCTGTGTGTACCTGCAGGAGACATACTTGCAGCCAGTCACAGATCCCACGATCCGGCACTTTTCACTAGTTCGCTGGGACCGGGATGGAAATGGTCCAGCTCGTGAGGGTGTCGCCATCCTCGTGAGCAACCATTCTCCATTCCAGGTCGTACCCCTCACCACCAACTTAGAGGCGGTAGCCATCCGTCTCTTCGTGGGGTTCTCGCTGACTGTCTGCTCTGTATACCTTGATGATCTCCTCTCGCAGCTGCCGTCCCCCTTCCTCATTATAGGGGACCTCAACGGACACAGTCCACTTTGGGGCAGTGCTGACACCAATGGGAGGGGCGAGGTCCTGGAGCAGTGGCTCCTGGATCCTTCTCTCTCCCTGTTGAACACCGGTGTCAGTACTTACTTTCACTCCCCAACCCGCACTTTCACTGCCATTGACCTTACCATCTGCTCCTCCTCGATCCTTCCACTCTTTACCTGAGAGGTCGAGAACAACCCGTACAGAAGCGATCACCTCCCCGTGGTGTGCACCATCTCCCATGTGGGACCTTGCAGCCCTTCACACGTCTCACGGTGGAGGCTCAATTGAGCTGACTGGGGTGGGTTCGAGCTGCTCTCTGAGCTCGATGCCACTCTGTCAGCCAGGAGCCAATCAATGTGGCAGTAGCGGAGTTAATGGACTGTATCGTAGATGCAGCTGCATCAACAATTCCTCAAACTTCGACACGGTTTCCTCGTTTTCCAAAACCGTGGTGGAATCCAGATTGCACCGCAGCTCGCAAGGCTCAGAACAAGGCTTGGGGGGTGTTTCAGAGATATCCGACGACCCCCAACCTCAAAAAGTTCAAACACGCCAAGGCGAAAGCTCGTTTCATCTGACGCCAGAGCCAGAAGGAATCTTGGATCAAGTATACGTCTTCTATCACCCACACTACCAGTTCTAAGGTCGTGTGGGATAAAGTCCGGAAGATGGGTGGGAACTACACGTCCCACTCGTTATCGATCCTGGAGCACAATGGACAGGCAATTGCTGATCCCAAAGCAATTGCCCACACTCTGGGGGAGTCATTCTCCTCCATCTCTTCATCTTCATCTTACTCCCCTGAGTTTCTGGCCCAGAAGGGCAGGGCGGAACTCTCTCTGCTGTCTTTCCACTCGAATGTCCTGGAGCCTTAAAACAGGCCATTCACAGCGGAGGAGCTTCGCCTGGCTCTGCACTCCTCACGTGCATCTGCTGTTGGGCCTGACAATGTCCATTATGCCATGCTCCAACATTTCTCACCATCGAGTAAGGATCGGCTGCTCCATCTTTTCAATCACATTTTTCTCGAGGAGCAGTTTCCGGACTCTTGGTGGGAGGCCATCGTCTTGGTTTTCCCAAAGCTGGGAAAGGATTCCAAGATTCCTTCCAATTATCGTCTCATTGTGTTGTCCAGCTGCGTGTGCAAGGTGTTGGAAAGAATGGTAAATGCCAGACTCATCTGGTATTTAGAACACCACAACCTTCTTTCGAACACCCAGTGTGGCTTTCGCAGGCAACGGTCCACTCTTGACCATCTGATACGCCTCGAATCGGCTATCAGAAACTAATTTTTACGTAGAGAGCACATGGTGTCAATTTTCTTCGACATCAAAAAAGCGTACGACACGGCTTGGAGATTCGGCATTCTTCGTGACCTCCACTGCTTCGGCTTGAGAGATCACATGCCGATCTTCATCTCCAACTTCATATCGACACGTTCTTTTTGTGTCCGTGTTGGTAACACTCTGTCGTGGCTGTACCCCCAAGAACAGGGGATGCGACAAGGCTGCGTTCTGAGTGTTATGCTTTTCGCTGTCAAGATTAATTCTATTACTAGACAACTTCCTCCATCAGTAGACAATGCCCTCTATGTTGATGACTTTAGCATCTTTTGCTCTTCATCCAGCAAGAGGGTCATTGAATGACAACTGCAAATTGCGGTGAACAATCTTTTGGTTTGGGCGACGGCAAACGGGTTTCGGTTCTCCCCACAGAAAACCGCTTGTGTGCACTTTTGCCACAAGTGTAATCTTTACCTGGATCCCGAGCTGCGGCTCGGGGATAACATCATTCCAGTTGTGGCAGAGACCAAGTTTCTCGGTCTCGTATTCGATCGGAAATTGACCTTTTTACCTCACATACGTCATCTCAGTTCAAGTGCACATGGGCATTGAACATCATTAAGGTCCTCCAAGAACATCATTCCATCCCCCAAGAAAGGGAGGACCCTTTCTTGGGGGATGGACCGATGTTCTTTGCTCTGCCTCTACTGTGCACTTGTTCGATCGAAACTGGACTATGGATCCCAGGTGTACAACTCTGCCTGGGATTCAGTGGTGAAGGTGCTGGACCCCCTCCATTACCAGGCTCTCCTTGTTTGCATGGGAGCCTTCCGCACCTCACCGGCCCAGAGTCTCTACGTCAAGACCAATGAACCCTGTTTATCTCTTTGCCATCAGCAGTTGTCCCTACAATACGCATCTAAATTGTGATCCCTGCCTGGCCATCCCACTTGGGACTGCGTTTTTAGTCCAAAGTGGGAAATGCTTTACACAAATTGGCCGACTGCCATTCGTCCTTTTGGTTTGCATGTCCGAGGCTACATCAGAGACATTAGCATCAGTCTCGATAGCATTGCACAGTTGACAGCTGAGCCACTTCCACCTTGGCTCGCTGTTTCCCCTTTCTGCGATTTTTCCCTGTGCAGGATGGGGAAGGCCTTTACACCCGACTGTGTGTACCGACAACTCTTTGCTAGCCATTGTGCTGAGCACCCAAACTTCTTGCCTGTCTTCACAGATGGCTCGAAGTCCGACACATCAGTGGGATCGGCCATGGTCTGCTGTGATGTAATCACTGCAGACCAGATCCCACTGCAGTGTTCCATCTTCACTGCAGAATTGCATGCTATCAGCCTCGTCTTGGACCATGTGGCGACTAAGCATCATCGTCGGTGTGTGCTTTACACCGACTCGCTTAGCTCGCTACAGGCTTTGATCTCAGTGAGGCATCGGCCTCACCCTATTCTTTCTAAGATCCGCCAGCAGCTTCATCATCTGGCAGCCACCACCACGATTCTCTTCTGTTGAGTGCCCGGCCATGTCGGTATCAGGGGCAATGACTTGGCAGATGCTGCTGCCAAATCAGCCACATCCCTGTTCGGCACCCCGTTGTCGGTTCCCTATCTGGATTTCCGGCAGCATTTTACCATGAGCTCCAGGCACAGTGGCAGAGATCTTGGTCAGAACCAACGTACGAACAAGCTCTTTGAGATCAAACCTATCATCAAACCATGGCTGTCTTATTATCGCAGGAATCGCAAGGAGGAAGTTGTACTTGCTCGGCTCCGCTTAGGTCATTCTTCTATTTCTCATTCATTTTTTCTTTGGGCGGACGACATACCTAAGTGTGAGTTTTGTGACACCATTTTTAACTATCAAACATATTTTAATCTCATGTCCATGTTTTACCTTTGAACGACATATGTTTTTTAATCATCATGATTTTACGTCTGAGCCCCTTACACTCGGACATTTGTTATCTGATAACTGTTCTTTTACCTCTGTATTTAGATTTTTAAGATATACTGGATATTTTACTCGCATGTAGTTTTTACTCTTCAGCTTTTCATATATATATTTTTAACCCAAGTTGCTTTCACCTGGGTTATTTTTATCTCTTTTTACAACATATTTCTACATTTGTTTACTGTTATTCCTAATGTGGTATTTTATTGTTTTACATTTTTCTTGTTAAATTTGTAGTTTATTTTTTAAAAATTGGTTCAGGGTTTCATGACTTTTATTTTTTTTACTTTTTGGACATTTGTTTGGTGCATTATAGCCTTAGACGCTAATGCGCCATAAAACCCTAAACAACCAACCAACAGCCAAATGACCGTCCCGTGTGACCAGGAGGTCAGCGCCGGATGGCGTATGGCCCGTAGAAGGTCAGGACAGTTCTGAACGAGACGCTGGCTGGAGCGGACACGTAGAGTTGCTGGGTGAATAGATATTCACGAGAGGTTTTCCTCTGTTATGTGCGTAAGAGTCGCGCCTTATAAGCAATCTGAATATGATTGTTTGTAGCCAACTTAGCCAGTAGCCAACGTCAGTGCTCGGGGAGACTCTGTATATATTTTCCATAATAAACCATTTGTTATTGTTTTAAACTTGGAGTTAGTTATCTTGCTGCAATTCCCAAACGTTGAAAGCCCAATACAAAACGAACAAAATCTTACGTCTTTACCTGTGGACGCTGAGAATCAGTTATATTCTACCAACCCCAGGAACCGACAGAATTTAGAAATCCTAGCTCTTCCCTTTAGGAAAAAGCATATATGGAGGGGGGTATCTGATGTTAGTCATACCCAATTGACATTTATCTGACGTTATCCATATCCAATTGATATTTATCTGACGTTATCTATATCCAGTTGACATTTATCTGACGTTATCCATATCCAATTGACATATATCTGACGTTACCCATATCCAATTGATATTTATATGATGTTACGTATATCCAGTTGACATTTATCTGACATTATCCATATCCAATTGATATTTATATGATGCTACGTATATCCAATTGACACATATCTGACGTTACCCATATCCAATTGATATTTATCTGACGTTATCTATATTCAATTGATATTTATCTGACGTTATCTATATTCAATTGATATTTATCTGACGTTATCTATATCCAATTGATATTTATCTGACGTTATCCATATCCAATTGATATTTATCTGACGTTATCTATATCCAATTGATATTTATATGACGTTATCCATATCCAATTGATATTTATATGATGTTACATATATCCAATTGACATTTATCTGACGTTATCCATATCCAATTGATATTCATCTGACGTTAGCCATATCCAATTGACATATATCTGACGTTATCTATATCCAGTTGACATTTATCTGACGTTATCCATATCCAATTGACATATATCTGACGTTACCCATATCCAATTGATATTTATATGATGCTACGTATATCCAGTTGACATTTATCTGTCATTATCCATATCCAATTGATATTTATATGATGTTACGTATATCCAATTGACATATATCTGACGTTACCCATATCCAATTGATATTTATCTGACGTTATCTATATTCAATTGATATTTATCTGACGTTATCTATATTCAATTGATATTTATCTGACGTTATCTATATCCAATTGATATTTATATGACTGCTCGGTGGAGATGACGTTATCCATATCCAATTGATATTTATATGATGTTACATATATCCAATTGACATTTATCTGACGTTATCCATATCCAATTGATATTCATCTGACGTTAGCCATATCCAATTGACATATATCTGACGTTATCCATATCCAATTGATATTTATCTGATGTTAAATATAGCCAATTGACATTTATATGACGTTATCCATATCCAATTGATATCCATATCCAATTGATATTTATATGACTGCTCGGTGGAGATGACGTTATCCATATCCAATTGATATTTATATGATGTTACATATATCCAATTGACATTTATCTGACGTTATCCATATCCAATTGATATTCATCTGACGTTAGCCATATCCAATTGACATATATCTGACGTTATCCATATCCAATTGATATTTATCTGATGTTAAATATAGCCAATTGACATTTATATGACGTTATCCATATCCAATTGATATTCATCTGACGTTACCCATATCCAATTGATATTTATCTGACGTTATCCATATCCAATTGATATTTATATGATGTTACATATATCCAATTGATATTTATCTGACGTTATCCATTTGATATTCATCTGACGTTACCCATATCTAATTCACCCGAACCTGACTCGTTCCCTGTTTGAAACTCTCGGGCACCTGTTAGGGGATGAAGTTAAAGTTTCATTTACAAAACGCATCAGGTTAGAAACGAATCGCGCAATGATTCCCTCCCTACTCGATTTTTTCACCCTCCCCTAATACTCAGTCTGAGAGGAGTTGCAGTTCAGAAGAGATGGTCATTAACAATTTGGAGCCATCGCCCTGCTGCAGCAGATTAGCTAAAGCGACGCAGATGGCCTCGGCTGCATTTCCACCCCCCCCCACACACTCCCCCTCCATCTATCGCCATCCCTCCCCCATCCGTGCCAGTTGGTGGCAAGGGAGATGGGAGGGGGTTGGTCCCCTGGCGGTAGTTATCGTTGTCCTCATTATGGGCAATGGTTGGTCAGCAAGGGACGCGTGTCAAGTGACGAGATTTGGAAGCCATTTAAGTTGCTGACTTTGATGGAGCGGAAGCGAATCCCCAGGGGAGGGAATGCCCGTGATCTCTTATTTGTGACCTGTAAATGCTACCTCGAAAGTAAATCAGAGCCATTTTGTTGCCACCTTTTCATTCTGGAGTGCAAAAGGTATAAAGAAGACCAAATGCGTCATTATGTCAGTAACGCTTTCTGGCGTGCCAAGGGAATTGGACGCGAACGGAATTTTTATTTGTATAATTCCTTTGACCGAGCATACAACGATGAGCAATTGAAAAAATCACTGACGAGAATATAGAAGGATGAATTACGAGTAATAAATTATTCCATAGATTACGAAAACAAAACGATACATTGATTGTGCAAATGCCATCTGGGAACGGAAAGAATGAATATTTTGAATATTTGATAGGTGAAATTTTATCAAAAATTAAACTCTAATTCTTTCATCTTTTATAACTAGCCAAAGCACCGTCGTTGCCCGAGAAAAGAGTGCATTTTGAAAACAATGGTGCACAAAATTTTACCTGCCGGACAATAATTTGGGTTTAAGAATCGTTCTTTGAAAGAGCTTTTCTGGATAAAATCCAACTATGAACTAATAATGGATTTAAATAATCGGCTGTGCTGCTCGCGAGTCTCCGTCCTCTTGATGTCGTCATATCTCTTTTGCTGACAAGCATAAAAAATATTTTTTTAGAGCTTTATCTATTAGTTATAGTAAATGTAGAATAACCACGTACAACCGAAACGTTTTTTCATTTTTTATGGTAAATTTTTGTCTTTCGCAATTAACAATGGATTAAATAATTGCTGAGAAAAGTATAGCAAAATATTTTGGGGCCGAACTGAAAAGCCCGAAATGTTAATTTTTTCAGTTTTAATAGCTAAAACCTGCTCGTGTATATGTGGAATAGTTGTTGAAAGTTAGGTTTAAATCGCTTCTGTGTTTCTCGAATTATGAGCAAACATGCACACCTTTCCTCTCTTTTTGTGTGTGTAGTTAATATACTAATAATAACTTTATTTCTCTACTCATTTGCAGAAACATTACAGCACAAGATGTACCATGAAATTTGAATGAAAACTGCAAAAGAAATAAAATAAATAAGTCCTACCTGGTCTAGTGGTTAACGTATCTGATTCCTAAGACCAGCGCTTGTGTAAGTGTTTGTATGTTTTATGAGAAACCTGGACAAGCCTAATATAGCTTCGAGTTTATCTCCATCCTTTGTGCACAGAAGTACCTTTTTATTTAAAAGAAAAAATCATTGACAGAAATATACAATTGACAAGTATCTTTGTGTAATCTAGGATTGTTAATGGATTTGCAAAAACAAAATTCTACTGTAAACGAAAATCTCGGGCAAGGAAAAAAACTAACAAATTAAAAGCAACTTCAATATCGTCAATATTTAACAAATAAAATATGTTTTTTGTTAAAATTATATTAATATTTTTCTTCTTTTATACTATTAGGTAAAGAATAATATATTTTTGGTGCAATAAAATTAAAATGCTTATGCATGATTTCTTTCCTTGATTTAACAATATGAAACCTGTTTGCTGAATATCTGATATCATATGCGATGAACTATTTTTCAAACCAATTGTTGTTTTTATGTAGAAATAAAAGACATCTATATAAATATAACTTTCTCAAAGGCCAGTTTTAATAACAAAAATAAGTAATATATCATGTAAAATAATATATTTATGTAATAATAATTTACATTACTAATATTACTCTTTAGAACTAATTTTGTTTTGTACTTTCACCAGAGGTAGTAGGTTTGATATATAATCTCCCCCCCCCCCCCGCCAACAACCCAAACACAATAAATTAAAATTAATAACTTATTATGAGAACATGATTTAAGATATAACTTGTACAAAACAAATCTTAATTTTTTACACAGAGTATTATATGTTTCTTCCATTTTAGATTTTGTTCAACATAAATGACCAGATATTTAACACATTCAACCTGTTCAATAGTTTTACATGCGCACATCCATTACGTTTTCTCCAAGTTTACCGATTTTACCTGACTCTTCTAAATTTCACAAAACCAAAAACAATTAAGCCGTCCCGTGGCCGAGTGGTTAGCGCGCTTGGCTACTGATCTACGGGACCTGGGTTCGAACCCCGGATAAGGCATGGATGTTTGTGTTGTTTTTCTGCTGAGGTCCTGCCATCCTCTCAGACCTTCTACTATGGCATATAAACTGACAGGCTCCTGTCAGACCTCTGTGGCAAGCAGCTGCTTGAGGGGGTATTGATTTTATTTATTATAAATACAATTATCACAACTCACCTTTCTTTTACCAGTGGCTCCGAATTCTACCAACTGCTCTAGATTCTTTCAACTTGCTAAAATTTTACACAAAAATCCCAATTTTTACACCTTACCTGAATTTTACCAAATCACTTCTAATCTTGCCAACTCTCATAGATTTTGCAACTCCCATAGATTTTGGCAAATTGTCTCGTTTTTTCCAATTCTCCTTAATTTCACAAAACCAATCCCAATTTTCACAACTCGCCTGATTTTTCCAAGTAGATTCGAATTTTGCCAACTGTTCTAGATTTTACCAAGTTGCTTCGATTTTGACAACTACCTTAGATTTTGTCACGTTGTCTGGATTTTATTAACTCCCATTAATTTAAAAAAAAAATCGCAATTTTCACACCTAACCTGGATTTTACAAAGTCTCTTCGAATTTTGCCAAATTCGATTTACTTTGGGGCGGAGCTTCCCAAATCCCCCCAAGCTACGCCCCTGTTGGCAGATAGGTCAGCTTGCACGGCTGCACAATAAATGGACTTAGGTTCGAGTCCCGGTTGAGGAATGGATGTTTTCTTTCCGAGAGTAATGTATGCTTTTTTTTTTGCTAATGTCTTTCATGTCAGTATAATATTTTTATAATGAAAAAAAAAAGATTTCCCCTTTAAGCAATTGCTTCCCACAGAGATCTGAAAGGATCCTGTCAGAGTGATACACCATAGGAAAGATCTGTGGGGAAGACGATATTTCAGCAGAAGGATAACACAAGAAAGAAAATACCTTACTCGGAGCTCGTACCCAGGTCCCATTGATATGTAGCCAAGTGCGTTAAGCACTTCAGCACCATTATTATAATATGCATTATTATTGTGAATTAATTATAACATTGACAAGTATTACACTCTCAGGATCCCATCAGGACTCTGCTGCAAAATAGGCTGCCTGAGGTTTCATTTTATGTATTTAGTTTTGCCCTCTCCTCAACTCTACATCTCTGGATCATGACCTTTTTCGTTCCCAGACCTCGTCGCCTTTTATTTTCCATCCTGAGTGATTCAGATCGAATGAAATTGAATGCTTTCTTTTCTAATGGATTCCAGAAAGAGAGAAATGAATGAACTGGAAGTAGTCGGGTGAGATGGTGAAGGGGGAAAAACTTGAAACTGCGTAGTGGATTTAAATTTTGCCTCCTTCAGAATGCCTCAAAACACTCGAATACCTGATTTATAAACTGTTCATTTATTCTCTGACATTCAAAATAATACAATAATACATAAATAATAATACATAATACATAAAAACACATAAGTAAAAATAAGAACACAAAAGAAAGGAAATAATAATAGGTTTGCAGTCTTGAAACCAAGGGGCAGACTATCTGTCCCTCTACCACTGAACACTTTCTAGTGGTTGTTTTTTTTTGGGGTTGTTTTTCCTCTGAGCGGCACTTTTTTGCACACCATGGGCTGAATGGCCAGGTCACATGGACCCCGAAGGCTCAGAGAAGGTTGGGAGAGGGGACCCACTGGAACAGCTGTTGGGAGACAGATGGTAGGCTCCCGTCAAGGCCATCCAGCGTGTTCTTTAACGTGCACAGGGTATGGCTCTCCCGCACACGGGGCCACGGCTTAACGTCCCATCCGACGGACGGCGGCCTCTCCAAGCCCATCGGCGTCCCCTACTGACCGTGGGCAGGGCGGGGAATTTTGCGGAGATAACTTTCTAGTGGTAGTGGCTACACTGGTATGACTTAAAAACTAAGATTATGTAAGATATAAATGGCAAGCAGCTGCTTGAGGGGGTATTTATTATTATTTATTATATTATAACTGAAAATTATGATATTCCCGTAATAAATGAGGGGTGAGGTTTTGTTGAGCAGCACTTTTGTTCACATAATGGTGTGATTGTAATGGTGTAATTGTTGTGAGCAGCACTTTTGTTCACATAATGGGCTAAATGGCCAGGTTACAAGGACCCCAAAGGCTCAGACCTGGGTAAGGGAAAAGGATCCACTAAATAGCTGTTAGGAAACATATGGAAGCATTCCGTCATGGTCATCGAGTGTGCATATGGTATAGCTCTCTCCTGTACACGGCACCACGGCTTAACATCCCATCCAATGGACGGTGGGCAGAGTTGGGGGAGGGAGGTTGCGGAGAAAAATATCAACACAAGCGCAGTTCGGGCTCGAATCTTGAAACTGCAGATTACGATCCTGGCGCACTACCGAGAGAGCCACCACCCACTCGTTACATTTCACATCAGTTGTAAAAAAGAGTGCATAATTTAGGATGAAATAATCTATTTAAAAATGCTATTAATTTGAGCTGGATGAAGTTTAAAAGTTTAGATGAAAGAAATGTGTAGAACGAATCATGTGTTGCTTGCGGAGTTCGAAGTGCTTTTGTACATATTGTAATCGCTTTAATCGGCAAGTGATGTCTTGTATGGACATTTTAAGGCCAGAACGGTATTCCAGCCACAAAAAGTTGTAGAGTAAATGTGGACGATTCTCTGTTAAGCGATTAATGTTTCACAGATCATGCTCTTTTGCATCAGATAAGCGGAACAAAGAGCTGTTTCTTGGTTTCTCTGTTCTTTGTGTAGCAACCAAAATAATTATACAAAAGTAAAATATTGTGAAATACATAAATTATAAAAAAAGCGAGATCGTATTATGTCAACAGGAAGACGGGTTCGGAGTTCAATAACTTCTTAAATTCGCTTTTACAGAATGTGTGGAAATTTATATCTCGATTTCAACAATATTGGTTCAACATTTAAAGAATTATTGAAACTGGAATATTTAATAATAATTTATATTGTTTTTCAAAAAGCTTTCAAAATTGGCTAAAATTAGAATAATTTTATGCAAACCATAAAAAATGTGTTTACACATATTACTATAGTTCAGTACACTGCCTAACAAAACATTTGAGAATTTCCATGTTATGTCAATGAGAAATGACATCGAAGCTCTATAATTTCTAAAATATGAATTTACGAGGAAAATTAAAGATCATAAAGAAATCTCTATCACCAACAATAATCCTTTAGTATTTAAAGAGTTATAGAGGCTGGAATACTTAACTGTTGATTACCTTGTTGTATAAAAATAATTCATAATTGTCTAGTATTAAATAATCACTTGGAAAATTTCTAAAACATTTATATATTGTTATGAATTAAATGGATAGAAACTGAGCTTCAGTTCAAATAAATAGTATTTAGCAATTATAATTCTAAAAATAATGTAATTTATTACAAAAGTATGGATTAAAACGTTAACGCAAACTCAATAACACACATCTAAATCAGCATAAAAATAAACTTTCTGAAGAACAAAGCACCTTTTTACTGTCTCTACTCAAAGCAAAAGAAAATAAAGCTTCTGTAACTATCGATAAGTGGCACAATAATATTTGTGAACAAACCTGCAATCTCTAAAGAATAATCTTACCATTTCCTAAATAACTAAATATAATGATGAACTCTTCCTACAAAAAAGTTCAGATCAGATCTGCTTGTTGGACTAACGTAAAATCTCAGCCACATCTTTCAGTAACCTAAACATCCTTCTTTTTCTTGCGAGTCTTCTAACAGGATCAACACTAAAAAACTTATTTTACCCCCCATACACACACACACACTCCACATAAAAAATTTCTTCTTCAGACTAAACTGCATACACTGAAACAAACTACGTTTTATTTCAGATAAATTCTCTAATTAACACTTATTCCTTATTCTTTCAGTGAAGTTCGCTCGATGTCGTTGGCGACGTAACTTGCACGCTGAAGCACATCCGAGCATCAAGACGACGCATCACATCATCGTAGCACGTTTATCTGTCATAATAATATTTTATGGAATAATTTGAACAATACTTATTATTTAAATTTTAATTAATTTCTGAGGTAGATTCTTTATAACGCATTGGTGTTAATGTTCTGAAATAGTTAAGTTTTTGTGGGAAGAAACTGGCTGGAACAGAAGGGTTGGGGATAAACATGGTAAGGTTATTGAAGGTGACAATTCTCTCACAGCTAGGTGGGTTTGAATATTTCAATGATGTTCTAAACAATGTGGTTGTTTCCTCTACCATTGTTTGTAATGAAGAGAGATGCATTTCTCGGCTTAATGTTGGCCCTATATAACATTCTGAAGTTACTTCGACTGTCTCTGAATTTAAACTACATAAATCCCAAGGGATAGATGAAATAACTACTGAAATGCTTAGAGCTAGGAATGTTTTTGTTATCACATGGCTGAGAGAAATTTTGAATATATTTTGCAATAAACGTGTTGTACTTAAGCATTTTACCAGAGCGTTTTATTATTCCTATTTTAAAATAGAAGAATAAATAGTAGAAGTGTGTGAGAGTTGGTAAAGCTGGTAGCAACTGGTTTAGCATTGCTTCTGGTATTCATCAAGGGTGCATTTTGTCTCCTTTCCTCTTTAGTTTGGTGATTATGTTATGCAAAATTCACTGCAAGGGAAATATTTTGACCTTAAATGGTCTAGATATTTCAAAAATTCTGATTTAGATTATGCAAATGATTTGGCCTTGTTGGCTAATGATGTTGATGTGATTGATAGTAGAGGAGGTTTGATGATAAATAAGAGAAAGCTAAAATGATGAAATTGGTCAGGCAGGTTATGGTTCTGTTAATCTGAATAGTTCCACTCTTGAGCTCGTCAGTTTAATTATCTTGGGAGCTATGTAACAGATACTGGTGATGTGCTGCATTAGATAAACAGAAGAATAGTTATTGCTGCTGAGGGTTTTAAGAATTTATGGAGAGTGTGGAGAAACAGGCGTATAGATTTCAAGACTAAAATTAGATTGTATAATAGTTTGATTCTTTCTAGAGTTAGTTATGGTACTAAAACTTGGACCCTTTGTGAACAAGATAACAGGGAGCTTGATGCTTTTGATTCCAAATAGATGCTTGCGCAGCATCTTGGGCGTTAGGTGGTTCAACATTTTAGGTAATGAAGAAGTTAGGCAAAGGAGTCAGCAACCTCCTTTGTGCAGCATGTTGTGCAAAGACATATTTCGTTGGTTTGACCATGTTGTCCGTATGGATAATTATAGATTGGCGAATAGGGTTATGAACAGCGTGCCTAAAAGCCTCAGAAAGAGGGGGAGAATTAGGATGCAGTGGGCAGACAATGTCAAACAGGACCTTGTTAGAATTGGTGTGCAGTGGCCAAATGAGCAGATGTAGCTCAGGACAGACATGCTTGGAGAACTAAATTGCACGGTCTAGTTAAACCTCTGTAGCCCATATCTGCATGAGTATTTTCAATGTATTTAAACTTATATGTATGTATATATTACTTTTGTGAAATATTCTAGCTTCCATAACTATTTAAACATTGAAGAAGTAGTGATAAAAATCGTTATATAAATTTATCTTCAGGCGCATTTTTCCATTAAATGTATGTTTTGGAAGTTATATTGCTTCGAATTTAGATTCCCATTAACATAACCTGGAAATGCTCTAATGTTTCGAAAGGGCTGTGCATAATATTAATTGCTTTCGTTTTTAGCCCTTTTGAACTAACTTTTCAGAACTATTATTTTAACTAAATAAATTAGGCAAGATGGAATAATTAGTCTCTTTCATTATTTCTAAAGCAGGTTAAGACACGGATGTTTTTTTTTGTTGTTGTTGTTGTTATTGATGTTGCCTTTCTTCTGACGTCATACCGTTCTCGCAGATCTTTTTCTGTGGCCTAGTATACTGACAAGGTGGTCTTACACCAACGCTTCAAAGAATGTTGTAACGGAAAATCATAAGCAAAAAATAATCCAGTCTTTTGTAATATATTTTATGAACGAAAGATGTGATTTTAGATGACAAGTGGATAAATCTTGAGATTATTTTCCCCCATAGTTGAATGTCGGAAATTAACCTCTGCTTCTTTAATCCAATGAAATAGATCTCTCGTCATCATTCCTACTTCTGATGAAACGAAAGCAAAGGATCATATCTCCTCCTTCTCCTCTGCCCCTTGTCCCCGCATCACCATTGCTCCTATCTGTCACTTCTAGTGGTGCCTCATCTGACAGCATGCTCCCGGGATCCCTCTCATCTTCCTTATCTCTGATGTGTGGATCTCGGTACTTGACAGCACGGTGGCAAACACTCGCTTTCGTTTTGCAAATAAAGAGACGAGAGCAACAGTGTCGCCATCTCTCCACAAGGTTTCTCCTCAACAAATCTTCCTTTTCAGCATGTGCCTTTGTGTTCGTATCCTAAATGGGACACTACCTTTCCTCTGCTGTTTAATAAATCTCCCAAATATGGTAAAAAAAAGTAGGTTAAAAGAGCACTTTTATAGCTCCAAATCATTAGAATGCTTTAAATCAGATGATATAAATACCAATAAGAAAATTGAATTATATATATTTCTAGAACACTGTGGAACTTAAGGAATCGAAAAAAAATTGAATCGAAAAAATGTTACTTTCTTTTCTGAGATAGCGAAACAATATCACTTGAATCGATTGCCGATGAATTAAAATTAGAAAGATCTAATTCTGTTTCGATTTTTATTAAAATTTAAAAAATAACGATATAAGAATATGATATAATATAAAATTTATTTTATTGTACCGAACGTAATACAAATCAAATGTTTGCTACAGGAAATGAAGCATCTGCATCTGTCATGGTAAGATAAAAAACATTGTTTTAAGCGAAAAGCATTTTTTGTTTGTTTCTGTAAAAGTAGCATTTTATATCATGATAAGAAGGAAGCTAACTTCTCGGATGAAGATGAAGATCTTCGATGACTTTCGAAGATGGATTTCCATTTAGGTGAACGAAGATGGGACTCGGGAGGCAGATGAGGTAAAGAGATGAACTCGAGCAAGCGATGCAGCCTAAAGCAGGCAACTGAATTAGGGAGGATTTGCATCAGTTTTAAATCTGACTTGGCTCTGCTCTCCGTTCAGTCGGAAATTTTGAAAAGGTTTTCACAAGATAATGAGAGAAGTTAGCTTCAAAAACTTATGATGTTCCAACGAACGTAGCTCAGACTGATATGTTCGAGTCTATCATACCTTAAACACTGACTAATATTGCTTTGTATTTCATGACAATCATATATAGATCAAATTTTGTATTTCTAAATAAGCCAAGTCATTAAAGTTAATCATTTACTAAACGTACAGCATTAGACCAAGACTCTATATGATCGAATCTGTGGTAAAAGAGATGAGTGGGGTTTGGGGTAGCTCAGTCGGTAGCGCGCCAGGACATTGTGTTCCAAGGGATGGAAAACCGATGCGCCAACGATGAATGTGAGCAGGAACAGGACAATTGTGAAAATTGGCATCCGAGTGGAAGAGAAAATAAATTGTAGATGATATGGGCAAAAAGAAATTAGTTCAGATACTCATTTCTGCTAGCTTCGTATGGGAGAATAAATTTCTTTTTCCCTTTGGATAAGGTTGTTGCCAGCTCTTCATGTCCTCTATCTAGCCTTTGACCATAGTTCATCATTGGTATAAAAATAAAAACTCTTTTGTGTCTCCATCCATCTCCTTCTTGGGTGCCCTCTTCGTCTCTTTCCATCTATTATTACACTTAAGACAATATATGGCAGTCTGTATGCTTCCATTCTTATTACACGACCGAGTCATTGCATCTGTTTCTTCCGTCTTATCTATTATAATAGTCGGAGAAGAATTAAAGATGTCAACTATCTTATTAGACTTATATTCAGTCCAGGACATCTTATTTATTCTCATTAAATGTTTCCTTTCTAAAGCCAACAGTTTATTTCATTTTAGTCAATTCCTTTCCAACCGGTTTGCAAAGGCTGCCGTCCCTCTGACGGGACGTTAAGCCGTGGCGCCATGTGCAGGAGAGTCATACCCCGTTCACCTTAAAGAACATGCTAGATGATGGATTGAAGAGGTAGCTGAAAAAATGGTTTTTCGCTTGAGTGTGAACAGAACTCATGACCTGTACAGTTGGGCCAAATCATTTAGAGATGGACAGGACCATGTCGAAAATGAACCTCACTCTCGGAGACCAAGAATTTCTGTCACTCCTGGCAATGTCAGAATGGAGGAATTTAGACAATTGTCGGATAACTGTTTGTGAAGTCTCATAGGAGACTGGAATTAGTGTAGGGAGTGTTGAAGGAATTGTGCACAAAGAGTTGAAATTCAATAAAGTGAGTACAAGGTAGGTACCACTACTTCTGTCACCGGCGCACAAGGACAACGTTCATCTTCTCACTGCCACTTTAACGATGGAGACTCTACGGAAACTGAAGTGGGATGTACTGCCTCATTCACCGTAGAGTTCCAACTTGGCTCCCTCCGATTTCCATTTGTTTGGATGTCTGAAGGAGATTTTAGGGGGCAAGAGATTCCGTGACAATGAATAGGTCATTGCAGCTGTGCAAAGTTGAATTGACAAGCAACCAAAAACCTTCCTTGAAAATGGAATTCAATATAATAATATAACTAATAACAATGGATTTGAATAAAAAATAGATTTGAAATGTTTTAGTTAACTTATTATATATATATCAATTAATTAGTAAGGATTTAACAAGTGCATTGCAGTTTATGGGGACTACGTTGTAAAGCAGTATGATTTAATTTCTCTGTTTTGTCTTGAATAAATGTTTTAGAATCAAATACTCGTTAATATTAGGCATCCCTAATTTATGTAATATCATTTATTCTAATTTCGAACGTTGCAATAACTATTTACGAAATTAAATATTTTGCTATTTAAACGAAAAGGAAAATGATTCCTTGCTGCTAACTTTAGCAATAAAAAAAATAAATAAATACCTCCTCAAGCAGCTGCTTGCCACAGAGTTCTGACAGGAGCCTGTCAGTTTATATGCCACAGTAGGAGATCTGAGAGGATGGCAGGACCTCAGCAGAAAAACGACACACACATCCATGCCTAAATCCGGGGCTCGAACCCAGGTCCCTTAGATCAGTAGCCAAGCGTGCTAACCACTCGGCCACAGGATGACAAAAGTTCTGTTCAATATTTAATTTGCAGGAGACTGCAATAATTTCTTGAAAACCCATTTATAAATTTAAAATATTCATTAATGCGTTTATAAATCTATTAATACCAATAATGTGCGAAAAAATCCAGATCGTTTAAAGATTTATTCGTTGGGATATAACTACAAAGTAATTATTAATATAAGAAAATTATTCCCATGTTTTGCGTGCAAGAATACCATGGGATGCTGGCTTGTGGGATTGGGCTCGTTGGATTTTATTTACCGATTGAGATGGTAAAGCTTAGGGTAATTGAGAGCATATCATTTGGTATGACATTAAGAGGTCGCGGATTCGTATCCCAATAGGCTCAAGACAGTTTTTCTTTTGTATTCAAAATTGTTCACAACCTGCAAGTGCTTCCCCGTGTTTATTAAATATATTATTAACATTCCCGTCCTTGACAAATGAAACATTTTAAATAAATTAAAATATTACAATAATAGTGTTTTACTATAATTTATTAATAATTAAACTATTTCGGATATGTGTGAAACAAAATAATTACTTCTTCTGGATGGAGAGATATATTTTTTGCTGAATAATTATTACTGGTTTCGCAATAATCATTTTCCTTAATAGATCAGATTGAATATTTTAGATGTATTTAAGAAAATGTTATTAGTGAGTTCTCAATCCAGTCCCCCCACACACAGTGCTTTCCCCTATGACATCACCGACCACGCCCCCTATTAATATTCATAATTTATAATTCACAATTAATAATTAATTAATAATTAATATTTCATGAACCCCTGGTTGAGCCATTAAAAACCCTTTATTAAAAAATCCTCCTCTTTATTAAAATCCCGTGGCGCCATCTAGTGTATATCATAAGTACTATACTTTAGAAAAGCCCTCTATATTAGCCGTAATTTTTCCAATTTTTGACCCCCTTATTAAAAAAACCCTTATCAAAACTGCCACCCCTCATTAAAAAAAACCCTTATCAAAAGTTCTGCCCCCTTTATTAAAATTCCCGCCCCTTTATTAAAAACCCTATCAAAACTTCGCTGCCCTCTATAAACTCCCCCCTTACTGATCACAAACTCCCAAAAAGCTCAGTTGGACTTGGTAAATTTCAGATGAAGGTAGAAACCAAGGGACTTATTCGGGAGTTTCTGATCGGTGAGGGGGAAGTTTAATAGGGGGGTGGGTGGAACTTTTGATAGTTTTTAATAAAGGGGAGGAAATTTTAATAAAGGGGCGGAACTTTTGATAAGGTTTTTTTTTAATGAGGGGGGTCAAAATTGGAAAAATTACGGCTAATATAGAGGGCTTTTCTAAAGAATAGTACTTATGATATACACTAGATGGCGCCACGGGTTTTTAATAAAGGGGCGGAATTTTGATAAGGGGGTTTTATTAATGAGGGGATTTTAAAAATACTGGTCAACCAGAGAGTCTTTAGTAATTATTAAATATTGATTATTAATTATGAAGTATTAATTATGAATATTAATATGGGTGTGTGGTCGATGACGTCATTGGGGGAACAGTGTGCGTGGGGGGATTGGGATGAGAACTAACTACTAATGTGTTTCAGCATAATTTCTTTGTCGCTCCTTTCTTTCTTCGCTGCGCTAATATAGAATACTTATAAATGAATTTTGTAGGCGGTTAACAGTTGCTGTTAAACGCCTACAAAATTCATTTATAAGTAAATAAATGCTTGGATGGAAGAAGATATAAATTTCTGCACTTCAGGGTTCGGTTCATTAAATCGAAACATTTCATCTCATTAGAAACGAGCAAACGATCCGATACCGGAGAGGATTCGATGCAGGAATGTTATTAATTCTCTGAGTTCGCTAAATGCGTACGGCTTAAGTATATAAACTGCGTTTTATTTCTCACTAATTTGCCTTTCAGAAGTTAAGTGAGTCTTTGCAAATAGAGAGCGATTAAAAAAAATAATAAACTTGTGGATGAAATCATACCAATTCCCACAAGTAATATACACATGGAGAGGTTTTTTTACGAAAGAAATCGACTGGCAGTAGCTTGTAAAGGTTGAACTAAATTTTGATTACGAACGTTGTGAAGAATTTTTTTAATTTCATTCAATTCCTTGAGCAGGCCATTCTGTGGAGGTAGAATGGGCATGAAAAAAAATGCATTGCAATGATTGTTAGCTGAATTACAGTTCTGTGCGTTTATTAATCAAGAACTAAAATTGGTGCTTTTTATTATAATTGTTTTATTGATAACCAGTCTACTTGAAAAATATTGAATAATTTGCATAGTTGTTATCAGAAGTAAGCATAGATGTTTATTTTTTATTTAAAAAAGGAGCATTTCCATTAAAAACATTTCCCTAGATTTGATATTCCTGTCGGCACATCGAAACCATTTGAAAAATCTCCGGAGTAGCAGCAATGTTTCAAATGTCTCCGAGTTGCTTGATTTGAAAACCTGGCAACTCTGTGTTATTCTTCATCTGAGCGGCACTTTTGCACAGTGAACTAAATGGCGAGATCACAAATACCCCAAGGGCGTAGAGAAAGTTCCGGAAGGGGATCCCTTCGACAGCTGTTAGGATTGAAAATGGAAAATTGAAATGGAATACTGTCGTCAAAGCATTTCAGCATGGTATTCAATGTTCAGAGGATAAGGCTCTCCTGTATATAGATAGGGCCGTGGCTTAACATCTCATTTGAAGGAGGGCGGCCTTTTCAAGCCAATCGGCATTCCCTTTCTCGCCGACCACCAGAATGGAGGTTGGCGGAGAACATCTTAACTTTGGAGCAGTTGGAGTCGAATCTGGGAACATTACGAGAGGAGTAATGGGTAACTACAAAACTGGCCATGGGTGGGAAAACAAAGAAGCTTTCAGTTAACTGCAATTTTGTCATGTGAACATCAAATGACCAAAAATCAAAAATAATTCTAACAACGCACGAAACATTAATGCCACACAAGCGAAAAAATGAAAGTTTTTTAATGGCATGTACAATATATTTTGTCAATAATATATTTTTTACAATAATTGAATTCTTTGAGCATTTTCATCTGTTTTCTCTCTCTTTTTTTTTTCATGCAGCAGCCGAAAGTTTTCTTAGTGTAAATCCTGATTTCTGATTCAAGTTCATTATCATTACAAATTCTACATTAAATTTAATCAATATATAAACAACCCAAAACGAAAGCTTGACTAGATTATCGTAGGACTTATTACATTTGATAGTACAATATGTAAGTTTAAAATTAATTTTTTAGAATGAAGAAAAAAATGATGATTAATTAAAAGACAATAATGATAATAAATTAACAGATCAATTAATTAGTTAAGGACGACAATGATCAGTATAACAACGACAACCTAATTAATATGTAACATCACAAACGGGCAATATACATAATGTAGAAGAGTAGGTAATAAAATCAAAGGAAATTATATGTTATCTAAGAACTGTAACCATATGTTCAATATAGCCAAGAAATATTTTTAATCTCTTTTTTTTTATACAAAAGCAATCCATCGTTATGATTTTTTAAATCAAGAGGTAAATGGTTAAATATCTTAGGAGCTTAACAAGTTATGTATTTGTGCATTGGTTCCCTTTTTAACAAAAGGGAATTTCATATTTCCTTCCATTTGATTGCAGACAATAATTATCTACTTTCAGAGTATAAAAGTTACCATTTGCGAAGAGGTGAATCATTAATTTATAGGCATATAAGTTTCTAATCGGTAGTATATTAAGTTTAATAAAAGCGTTATGTAAACGATTTTCAAATCCATTGTTATTAGTTAACTTCTTTTATTATTTTGTAGCTTTATAAGTGGTTTAAGGATTGATGATAAGTACCTCCGCAGCAAAGCAGCCGATAACTGTATCCATGAGTTTATATATATCACAGAATCCAAACGATTTCATTTTCTCCACATCCCATGGTCCATTTTGACGCAGTCTGCTTCTGGAGACTTTCCCATTCCCTTCTCGTCTCACTTGTTCTCGATGCCTGCAACGATCACATTTGCGATTAAAAGCGCTCTTCCCTTTTGATTTCCGCAGTGGGAGAAAGGAAGGATCGGTATCTTGTTCTCCACTTCCTCTTCTGTTTCCTCTGATGCGACACATGCGCAGCAAACGGAAGATTGAGGTCAATTGTTTTTCGCTTTCGCGGTCAGGGAGGGCAGCGGGCGATAGGAGAGAGGGGTGGGCTCGGGGGGGGAGACAAGGGGAGATCAGTAAATTGCGTAAAGAACGAACTGCGAGGCTTTTGCAGCGCTGCGGCATATCGGGGACGATGGAAAGATGGAAGAGGAGAATTCCGCATCTCGGTGCTGCATCTCTGCGAGTCCATAACTCATGTGCGTCTCTCCCTCCCTCCCTCCCTCCCTCTCTCCCTCCCTCCTTCTCTTGAGAGGAAAGTTTCCCTCTGCTTCTTGTCGAGTTTCTTAACTCCTCGTGTGAATCTTCCTCGCAAGGATCCTCTGAACTGATGCACTCCAATAAATCAAATGATGCTGAGAAATAACAAAACGGTGAATACATTTCTTTAGTCATGGCTCGTCCTGCAAACTGCTGACAAGGATTTTTTCAGACTTCTTAGGATGAATGAAAAGTTTCAAAGAAACAGATTTCGTTTTTTTGCCTAAATTTAAATTAAAACTTTTCGTATCAGCAAATTATCCCAATCCGTTTGCCCTGGATCTATCTTCTCCTATCTAGATATAGAAATCCGTTTTATGGTATGTGCGTTGTTAATACAATTATAAATATGGAGCAAGTCATGTGCTCAGTCTCTTCTGATGCTGACTCGGTCATTGGCTTCCTTTAAGTTATTTTCTGCTCGGTTATTTTCTCCTCCCCAAACGATGATGTCAATCGGCATTTGTTTGCCATCATCATCACTCAACACCAATATCAGTCTTATCCTTAAACTTTTCAGTCTTCAATGTAGAAACTGTTTTTCATGTTAAGATAACGAAGAGAAAGGAAATGATCTCATTTTGGTATTGTAATTTCTGAGGAATCTTAACGGAATAAAACCAAAGTGTTTAAGGTGTACTGAAGGAAAGTTAAAAATAAAGGGGTGAAGTAAAACTAAGATATCGGTACTAAGAATGTCATTGTTAGGACTGAAATACTGTTGTCAAAATATAATAATAATTTTTTCTTTCCTTTGTGTCATGGGGCATAGATGACTCGCCATTGGTTAAGTATGACCGATACTTCTTCCTTGTGCTCTGACATTTATCACTGTCTTTGTGGTTTCCTTCAACATTCAAGGCCTGAGAGTTTTTTTTTATTTCTGCTTGCTTTTTATTGTTGAGAAAAGTTGCAATGATGCCGTCAGATGAATGGTTGAAGACGGTCTCGTGTCAGTTACAACCATCAGAGTGTGCATGCTCAAACACCCATTGGATGAGATGACCGAAAGGATCCTACTCATCCTGACAGTATCGAGGGGATTTTCACACTCTTCTTTGTTCTCATCTCATCTGGAAAAGAAGAAAGCTTTTCACCACTCAGTCTGAAAAAGCCATCCACTCCAACCGTTTAAAGCTTTTCTGTTCAAATTTTGCTTCCTCGCTTTTTCCCTGTGGCAGTTTCTGCGCCTAGGATCACACCTCGTCCACTTGGATAATGCCGATGCCTGGAGAGAGATTGCAGTGTTTGTTTTGGACCTCGGAGCATTGTTTTTTTTCTTTGGGATTTGAGGCTTACCAACGAAATTTCATTTCAGGTGTTCTCTTCAAAGTTTTGTAAGTTGCCCATTGACGAGAGACAATTCGATCATTAGACCTCATTATGACAAAGGAATCAATTATATTAAAAACTACTTCTTCTGTAGGATTCTGTCTATTCGGAAACAAACTTATTCGAAATTATTTTCTCAGTGTTGAAGGGAAAGAAAATCAAAGAAAAACTCCTGCGAGAAGACGAAATGAAAAAAAAAAGAGCGAAGAAATCTCTCGAATCCCTTAATCTGCTCGGAGTGGAGTCGTTCTGCTGCTGCAAGCGTACAAAGACCGCTCGCCAATGGAAACAGATCGGCCATTTGGGTGTGCTTGATGAGCGCACCGCCGATAGAGAGCGCTTCTGTGTGTGGGCAGCACCTCCTCATGCTCCGTCGACCAGTGGCCCAGCGTGGGAGGGAGAGAAGGAGGGGGAGAGGGGATGACTGGTGCTGTCCGTTGCCTCGAGCCCCAGGGGATGGTGGCCACTGTCCGGAGATGATCACCGTTGAGCAGCCGGAGCGGGAGACAAAACGGCCTCAGGAGTCGATCCGCTGAGGGTCATTTAGGGTATTGATAACTCATCACAGGTCAGCACTTGCGCTCTCGCTCGTACGTCACGTGCACTCGGACTTGGCGGCCACTTCAGCCGACTCCTTCGCCACATAGGTTGGGGTCTCAATGGACAGGATCCGAATGGAAATTCCAATTCCATTTCAAAGTGGTTGCATAGCGACAAGGATGTGGGTCTTACTGGATGGTCCGATGCATAAAGGATACGCTTGATGCAGTGCAGCTCCTTGATGCCTCGTTAATCCCTATCATTGGCTCGGCATCAATGCTGTTCCTACCACTCCTTGACACGCGACACGAATGCACGAGACTGATACGAGTCGTCTCGTTCAGCGCTCTGATGACGTGCGTTGAGGATTCTTTTTCTGTCCTATGGACACGAATCGAAAATCTTACCGAAACCGATGATTAGATCAGAAGCTATTCTTGATTGGTTGATGTGACGTGGAGCGAATGAAAGTCTGCCCTTGATATCTCCATGACAGTTTCGAGATTCAGTAATCTTTTCAGCTATTTCAACCCTCTTTCGAAAGCGTCGAAACAAACTGGCTGTGTTCCTTTAAAGCTGTTTTTAAGTATATCCTTTAATCCTTAATCAAGTGGATTTTGCTGATTTTTAGTTCGAAAATATGTTCATTCGGAGTAACGAAATTTTCTGCAGAATTTTTGCTTCTGCTACAGCTAACGAAAAATGGAAACTTTTCTTCTCTATATAGTTACTCCTATCTAGAGATATGTTACTCCTATCTAGATACATACAAGAACTGATGTGCTCAGATCAGAAGCATCCATTTCTTTGTGTTCCTTGCATATTTCTTCCGATAATACTCTTCACTAAAGATGGCTGCCGATTCATACCAAGAACCCAAAACACAAAATAAATGATTTCTTTCTTAATTAAAGAGTAACAATGAACAGTTAGAGCGCTTCGCAAGTGATCTTTACAGTCGATTGCAATGTGGCCTTCATGGCAGACGGTTCTAGTGCTGTTGCTTTTATTTTAGTGTTTTTTTTTATGGCGGGAGGGAGAGGGAAATCGTAGATTTAAAGAAACTTTAAATGAGGAGAAATCTTTCCAGCACGAATTGTTGTTGGGTACACAGTGAAATATTTTAGAAGTTGACAGGCGGAAGAAAAAAATTTGCTTAAGTACAGATTGAAAATACTTCGTAAGTTGGAAATGGGAGATTAACAGATGGATTTTGACAGAATTATTAGGTTAACCTGCTGAAATCAAGTCAGCCTCCATTGATTTGAGAAAGCAAAGTTGATGGATTTCATTAAATGAATTTAAAAGCGACAGTAACTTAAGAACGTAAGAAAATGTCGGATGAAATATACACAGCCAAAAAGCAGAAGATATAAATAATTCAAAAGTTTCGTAATGTTTTATGCAACAAGTTGTTTTTGAAACCACAGTAATTTCTTTACTTTTTTTTTTGTTTTCTACTTTTCATTTTATTTCCAACTGTAAATTTCAGTTGTTTTAGTTACATTTATTTCGCAGACTATTTTTACGCATTCGTACTTCAGGCATATATCCATTTGAACAAAATAATTTCATATGAGAACTTCACCATGTTGTATTAAATTAATATCTACCAAATGTTTTCACATTCAACAGATACTTTTTTACATCCTCTGCTTTGTATTCTAAATATCTTCTCCTTTAATATCCCAATCAATTTTTATCAGAGCGAATTTTCTATCGGTATTCCTTCCCTCACTCCAAGAAAAAACCTCCTCCCACTGAACGAATCACTTCGCAATTTGCTTTTATTTAAAAAGCAAATTGCGATGTGATTCGTTCAGTGCGGCTCGATGAAAAGAAGCGGCTCGATAGAAATGAAAGAGTTCGTTTTTCATTTCCGAGTCCTCTCCCCAAATGCTGTGGGCTAAGAAGCAATGTCGTCCATCCCTTAAGGCCTCAGTCGCCAGCAGGACTCAGTGCTGGGATTACGGAGACTTCATTGGGCTGGATGTCCAGTGGGCGGAAATGACGCGTTATCGTAGGGACAGCTCTGTCCAGTGGACATGATTCTTCCTCGTGCAGCTCTTCCATGCGAAAGTTAATGGCCAGAAAAAGGGAGATTCATTTTCCGGACGAGGAGGAGGAGGAAGAAGTCGTTACGACGACGACGAAGTGCTCTCTTGCTGATAGAGATGCTTCTGTCAAGAGTGGCATCAGAAGAGGTTGCTGATGATGGCGATGGAAAAGGAAAGCTGACATATTGCAATGTAAAGGAGATGACACGTTGCAATGTAAGGAAGATGACACGTTGCAACGTTGGAGTATGAGGCATTGTAACAGATGGGGATGATGGAGTACAATAGGTTAAAAAGTTACAATGCAAGAAAAATAAATGCTGAATACAATGCATCAGAGGTAAAATGTAATTTAATGGAATTGGATGATGTAATGCAATTTAAAAAAATTCTGATGGAATGAAAAATTCGATATGGGCGTAAAATAATTTAATTAATTCTTAGTAAAGTATACTAAGAATTAATTAAATTATTTTACGCCCATATCGAATTTTTCATTCCATCAGAATTTTTTTTTTTAAATTGCCATCCTCTCAGATCTCCTACTGTGGCATATAAACTGACAGGCTCCTGTCAGACCTCTGTGGCAAGCAGCTGCTTGAGGGGGTATTTTTTTTTTTTATTAAAGTATACAATAATATGCACTGCACTAATAGCTCAAAAGCGAATTCATCGGAAAAAAAACTATCTTTCTTAATCTTCCAATCATTCCAATCACATTTATCATCATAGAATTAGAGGGAGGGGCAAGGGTCACCTCCTGGTTGAAGCGCAGAGAACTATTCAATAAAGAAAGAGGAATGAGGGCAATAAAGGAAGAAAGTACATTGCAAGAGTAGTAGATGATGCAACTGGTACAATGAAATAGAAGTTGGTTCAATGGAAGAGCCATCGATGATGCAGTGAATTAAAGGGATGCGATACATTACAGTGATATACATTGAAATGCCAATATATTAGGAACACCACCTCTCGTTATTTAAATGGTGCATTTCATCACATAGCACGTGACCGAGGTGTACGATATAAATCAGGAAGACCAGCTCTTCGAGCATCAGGCAGAGTTGGATTGAGCCTCAGAATGCGCAAAAGGAGCGATCTGAGCGACTTTGAACGTGGCATGATAATTAGTGGTAGATGTGCCGGTTCTAGCATCTCTCAAACGGCCGTCCTCCTGCCCATTTCAAGGGTTTACCGAAAATGATTCAACTAGTTAATAAACGCCGTGATCGGCAATGGATGTGGACAAAAAGAGCTTGTGGATCAGAAGGGTCAAAGGAGAATGGCTAGAATCTTGCAAGCAAACAGACGGACCACAACCGGGAAAATCACAGCAGAATTAAACATTGGTGTGCAGAAGGTCATCTCCGAATACATCATGTATCGGACCTTGTCGCGAATGGACCACAATAGCTGCCGAAAATGTTTAGTGCAGATGTTTTCAGTGAAGAACACAAAAGTGCTTCTCCAGTAGGTACAGGAGCATAGACACTGGACCGTTGATTACTGAGAAAAGGTAGCCAATATAATTGGTTGGACGAATAAAGGTTCGTTTTGCATTATGCTGATGGAAGGATCAGAATTTTGCAGCATGAGGCCATGGAGCCATATTGTCTGGTGTCAATAGTACAGGGCGGTGGTGGTTGTGTGTGATGGTGTGGGAATGTTTTCCTGTCACACATTAGAACCCCTGATACCCACTGAAGGATATCTGAATGCCACAGCGTATTTGAACATCATCGCTGACTAAGTTTATACTCACTCGGATGGACACATTCAGCATGATAATGCACCTACTGACAAGGCACGTATTGTAATGGAATGTTTCCAGGAACATGCCAACTTGTTTTCCTTGCTTCGTTGGCCTGCACAGTCTCCAGATCTAAACCCTATCGAGCATCTTTGGGATGAAATGGTAGGGGATGTTCGCAGCAAGACTGCGCCACCTTCCAATTTACAGCAACTGCGAGACACAATCGTTTCCACATGGTACAACATTCCTGCACAACATATCTAGCATCTTGTAAGTTCCATGCCCCGACGAATTCGGGATGCTCTGAAGGCAAAAGGAGGCGCTACAAGGTAGGTGTACCTAATAAACTGTCATCTCAGTGTGATTGATGCAGTGCAATGGAAAGAGATGAAATAGAGGTAGATAATGCAGTGAAATCTCTCCTGCATGAAATTGGTGTAGGTTATACAGTGCCACAGAAAGGAAGACTGAAAAGTGGTAGTTGTGGATAATGTAGCAAATTAAAGGTTGATGTTGTATCATGAGAGAAGCAAATGATTCAGTGCTTTAGAGAGTGATGATGTGGAGAGAAAGTGAAGCAAATGATTCGATGCGATAAAGGAAAATGAGGGTGAAGTCTTTCAGCAGCAATTTGATGAAGCCTCGACTAAGCTACATTTCTGTTTCATGTTGCCTCCTTCAATTGTGAGCGTTGCAGAGAAGCAAGCTTTACAAACAGGCAAAGCGAAGAGATCTCTTGAGAGAAGTGAGGACAGAGGTCACTAGCTCGGTGCGTCACTGAGCAAGATGTCAAAGGAGAGGAGAAATTGTCCAGAGAAGGTAAAATACATGAACCGAACGCCATAGTCGAGTTTTAGGTTGGTTTAAGCGTCCTTTGTTAAGCAATTAATGATTAAAAGTTTCAGAAATATTTTGCCCAATGGGGGAATGGAAGCGCGTATACACTTTTATTATTTCATATTGGCCTATTACTTTGTGGAATTTTTCGTGATGAAATCAGAAACACCTTATTTGTGTAAACGATATCTTATTCATTCATTGGTGGATTATTGATGAATTAAGGTCTAGAAAATTTAAGTAAATGAATATTTGGATGCCTATCTCTTGATGAAAGCAGTTTTTACTTGGACAGAGAATCCGCCAATCATGATCATCGGCAGACGGAGAGGTCAAGTGAGGCATTTGCCCCCCTCCACCAGGATTTATGCAATTCTTAAAATCTATACTCGAACATTAAAATCTATTAGAAATTTAGAGTAAAAAATTTCAAAATAAAGCCTAAAAAATTATTTAAACTTGGAAATAGTAATAGAGAACGTTTGATAAGAAAAATGCAGAAATTCTTGCATTCCATTTTTATTTTTTTCTTAGGGAAGAAATTTGCTTCACTCTCGCCCCCTCTCCGCAATAATTCATGCCGACCCCGAAAATAATCTTTAAGGTAGGGAAAATCTGGAGACATGGATATGAACTGAAACTGATGAAACTTTTACAAATTTATTCTATAGGAAAACAATATTTTATGTAACGTTTCTTCACAAAACAAATAGTTTATGTAAAAAAATAAAATTTTCTTTATGCAGTTATAAAGAACAATGTCCAATATGAACTATTCATCTAATTCTGTTCCGATGAGTAATATGGAGACATACTTATTCTATGGAATTCTTCCCACTCTAAATCTATCATTTCTTCATAGAAGACATTTGCTCCAAATACACATAACTCATTTCAAATCCTCGTCACTTTTTGCAACACTATTCAATTTTCAGTTAATGGCTCCGAATATTTGGTGAGCAAAAAGCATCTAGATACCATCTTTTTTTAAAAATATGCCTTTAACATTATTAGGAGACGCATGACTACTTGTCAGCCTCCATTTAATACGCTCCCTAAGCTATCGCTGAAGAAGCATCTCAAATGCCTTAGGTCAGGATTGCTTCCATCGTAGAGGCTATATACGTACGTACCATCATTTCAAGATTATTCTTCAGGTATGAAACCTAATGAATTATGTATCGATTTTTTGAGAAACGCATAGTTACTCCTTATCTCATAACTTCCCTCAGCTATTGTAGAAGAATGGGACGAAATAGTTTAGAAAAAGATTGATCATCAACTATGTGTAGAACTGTGTCGAGAGACGCATAGCTGCCTGTCAAATTCCCATCTCATAGTCTCCTTCAGCTAATATTAAAGAATGTCCATAAATACCTCAGACCAACATTTTTTCATACAGAAGGTTGTAAGATTCGTTCCCAAATATTAATTCTTGTGAATGATGTTTGGGATAATCAAGGTAGACTCAGCTTCCTGTCATCCCATAATTCATTCCTTCTCTCATCACATATCACTGAAGAATTGTCCCAAATATCCGATGTCAGTGTTTTTTCTATACAATGATTGCAGAGCTTGCTATATCAGCCAGTAGTGATCTAATCTCTTTTAAGAATGATCTATTCATTTTGGTTCAGTTGGATTGTTTACCTCTGAGCTGCATTTTGCTTTTGCACAAAAGGATCCCGAGGACACAGAGAAGTTTGGGGGGAGGGGATCCACTGGGATAGCTGTTGGGAAACATAGGGTAGCCTCCAGTCAAGATCATCCATCATGTTCTTTAACGTGCATAGGTTATGGTTCTCCCGCATACGGTGGCCACTGCTTAACGTCCCATCTGACGGACGGCAGCCTTTCCAAGTCCAATCGGTGTCCCCTACTAGCCGAGGGCGGGGAGTTTTGCGGAGATTATTCTCAACGCTGACTAAGGCGAGGCTCGAACCTGGGAACTGCAGATTATGAGCCTGACGCACTACCGACTGAGCCCCTGCCCATCTTGATTCGCTGCCATGCATCATAGAGCGATCTTCCACATTTCTTCTTGGGCACTCAGAAGTGCTATTTCGTGAATCCTTAGTCTCTACCCTAACGAATGCAGGATACCTCAAGTTCTGTTAACATAAATTAGTTTTGATTCCTCAAAGTTTTTTTCCTATACTTGTATACATATACAAGGTGATTCAAAACTCTTGGGCCAAACTTTAAGAGGTGATAGAACACAACTAAACACTTTTCGTCATACAATTCATGGTTGGAATTCAAGCGGTGAAGCGCTAGGGGTTAGCAGTTACTGTGTCAGGAAATGAGGAAACACAAGAATGACAGAAGAGGTTTGAAACAATTGCAGAAATTACAGAACAGAAAGTACAGAATTTTATTGAACAAATTGCAGAAACTGCTCAAAAGAGCGACCGCCAACATTAATGCAGGCTTCACACCTTCGATGTAGTGATCGACGTACATGGTGAAAACACCAGGCATTTCTTGTACAGCGGCAATAGAAATCTAGCAACAAGGTCCTCATTGGAATCGATGGGGCTATCGCAGATGAGGCTTTTCATATGGCCACATAGGAAAAAGTCCAGACATGAGAGATCGGCTATCGTGGCGGCCAAGCGATGGGACCACCCCGACCAATCCATCGTTCTGGAAATGTTGCATCCAAGGCGTTCCGCACATCCACGCTGAAATGGGGTGGCGCTCGATCATGTTAGAACCACATACGTGTTTGAATGTTTGCTGGAACAGGGTTCAGTAATTCTAGAAAGACTTCTTGTAAAAATACGAGGTACGTTCTCCCTTTCAGTCGGGCTGGCAGAAGGTATGGGCCAATCAAATGGTCATGGAGGATTCCAGCCCAAACATTTATGGAGAAACGCCGCTGGTACGAATGTGGACGTATGGCATATGGATTACTGGTGGCCCACACATGTGAATTGTGGGTATTAAAAATGCCCTCACATAAAGGTGCATTCGTCAGTGAATAAGGCGTGCATCAAAGTCCGGTTGCGCTGCCGGACTGCTGCTACGTCTGCAGTCTGCTGCAGGAACCACTGCAAAATCTACACGAGGCCGATAATCTGCAGGTGTCAAGGCATGCACCCTCTGTGCATGGTAGGGGTGTAATCGTTCATCTCGTAGAACTCGCCATACCGTCGATTGGGGCACACTTACAGCATGGCAAATTGCTCGTGTACTACATTCCAGATGATCTCCAACCCTACATAGAATTTCCTCTGTAACACGTGGCGTCCTCACACTCCTTGCACGCCCTGTATCCTGCAAGCCACTGACAAAGGAGCTCTTTTTGCACAGATACCGGTGCAATCGCTGAAAGGTTTTACAATCAGGCACGCGTCTGATCGGAAAGCACTCCCGGTACAGTCTTGGGGCTTCCCTCGCATTCCCGTCTGCAGCTCCGTACATGAAATGCATGTCCACCTTCTCCTGATTCGTGAAACAGTCCATCTGTTCTTCAATCCACGGTAGAAATGACGACGAGTGCGAAAACCAGCGCTTATAAGTGTTCATTGGAAAACGCCCTCTAGCGCTTCACCGCTTGAGTTCCGATCAAATATTCTTCATGACGAAAAGTGCTTGTTTAGGTGTGTTGTATCACCCCTTAAAGCTTGGCCCAAGAGTTTTGAATCACCCTGTGTAACACAAGGGATCCGAATTCAACACTTTTCGTAATAATGAATTTAATATATGTAAATTGTGGTTTAAGAGATATCTGTTTAACGGAAAACAGAACGGAAACAGATTGTAAAAATTAATAATTTTATAAGTAATGAGTTCAGTTTAAAGCAAGGTTTCCCGGCAAAAAGGGTTTTAGACCACTTCTTTTCTTGATATTTTTGAATGATTTTAAATAAAAAAAATAAAAAAATAAATACCCCCTCAAACAGCTGCTTGCCACAGAGGTCTGGCAGGAGCCTGTCAGTTTATATGCCATAGTAGAAGGTCTGTGAGGATGGCAGGACCTCAGCAGAAAAACGACACATACATCCATGCCTTACCCGGGGCTCAGGTCCCTTAAATCAGTAGCCAAGCGTGATAACCACTCGGCCATAGGACGACTGAATGATTTTAGTTCTTTACAAATAGATGTACAAATAAATTGCTTTGCTGATGATGATACAGCCATAACATTCCTAGCGAAAATTTATGATAAATACTAAATGGGATAACAAATAATTTAATTAAAACGAACAAACTATTTCTAAACATTTATAAAACGAAATATATTAATTAAAAAAATATAAGTTCTAGTGTTGTAAATGATATAGTAATTAAAAATGCATAAATCAGACTGTAATATAAATGGAAAGAAATATGAAATTCCCCTTTGTGAAAAAGGAAACCAATACTGAAATAAATAACTTGTTTTGCTCCGAAGATATTTAATAATTTTCCTCTTGATTTAAAAAATCGTAAGTTGTCTTGTTTGTATTTGTATAAAGAGATTAAAAAAGTAATTCTTGCCTGTAAGTGATATTGAGCCTATTCCAATAATTTCCTTTCGAAAAATTTTCATCTTCTAGTTTTTAATTTCAGTAAGGGGATGTTCTTTACATCGCCTATTCATTGCATTGGGACTTACCTTTGTGCCATTTTATTAAGAACAAATCCAAGTCATACTGATAAGCCCATACACCTGCTCTAGTAACCACCTCTGACTACTGAACCAATGGGCATGTACGTCCCTGTGTATGTGTTTGAATATTTTACAAGCCCATTAAAGCTTGTAGGTTATCTCCGGCCTCTGTTTTGGGGGAATACCTTCTTCCCTTTTTTAATATTTTAGAGCCAGTCCAATTTTCAACAATATTTATTCGGTAAATGAGGTTACTGAAGCTGAAATATTTAATAACAGCATTGCTAGTTGAGGTAAATAATCTAAATAGAAAACTCATTTAAGCAGTTTGAAACGAATAACAGTTATATTAAACTTTACTGAAATATATTACGAGTATTGTCAAGGAAGTTATCGCTCTTAGTCTAACGTCAAGAAATTTTCTCAGTATAATAGTATTTTTAACAGTAAGCGTAATGATGTTTCAGTTTTGAGATTTTCTAATTAATTTCGCGAAGCGAATTAAGTTCTTTGAATGTTTTTGTTTCCATAGCGACCTAAATGTTTATATGAGATTTGAATGAGACCTTTATTTTCAGTTAGATTTTCTTCATGTAAAAAAATATTTAATATCTTACTGAGCTCTGAACTGAACTCCCATTTGATACAATGTGGATGTCTTGTTCCTAATAAGGTGGGATGATTCATTTTCAAGTCAGTGATTGTTTCGGGGCTGTCATTTGAGCCGTAGCTGAGCAGGAAGATGCGGAGATGCACATTTTGATAATCGGAGGTTATGGGAAGACGATGAGATAAGATTTGATTTGGGAGATCGTTCGAAGTTGGTTCGCAAAAGATATGGTTCATCAAGAATCCGAAAGATGACTTTTGCGGTTTCTTTGAGTTCTTCGATGTCACGAGATCCTTGTCTGAAAACTTCAGTGTTGTCTTTTGAAAGGCCAGACGTGGAAAGAGCAATGAGTAGAAAACTGCATAAACATATTTTCGCTAAAATAATTCTGCCATAAATTCAGTTCTTGATTTTAGGCAGCGATAGTTTCGCAATTCAACGTCATGAGAGCAAGAAGGTCTTCAAACACAAACACAGTGGTACTTCAAACACAGTGGCAAAAAGAGGACGTCACTGCTAATTTGTGTGACACGCGCAACAGATGCAGACACTGCCATCCCCCCCTCTTCCTTTGTTAACTGTGGTTTTGTTCTTATTCGCTTCGTCTGACAATCTGTGATGAATGGCAACACTCTCCATGGAAATCAGTGTTTACAGAAGATTTCCAGAGCGGCGTCGCCCGCGCAGCCCGGAGGTCATCCAGCTGCGACTCGGGGGTCGCGGCGACGTCACCACGCCCGCCCGCGAGACTTTCTGCCGCCGCCGTCACGTGCGAGAGGAGGAAAACGCGAAACTGTTCGTGGCCTCGTTATAAATGGATCGGGAGATTTATGAAGCGCAATGGGAGGAAGGATTAATCAAACAGTTAATTAATGACAAATGAGTCCGTTTGTTTTGTTCTCATTGCAGAGGAAGCAACTGGAAGTTGCATCGATATGAAAATGCCGAATGATGTTTATACATTCCTTGAAAGTCATTGTAACGGTGGTCTCTCCTGGCTGTCAGCCGCTACCGTTATCTCAGGGCGCCGACACTTCTGTCTGGAACAAAGGGGTCTCGAGCAAACGCTAGATCGGAAATGAGTGGACTATCGACACTGGTACTGGATAAACTTAACCGATGTTTAATTACTACAAACTATTACATCCAGCATATAACATACAAAACACTTCCTGCTTACAGGATACTACGAGCTTCGGCAGTTATTGATGCCGTTTCGCGACAAATACAATCCGCTATCCGCTCCTTCTTCCCGAGCCAAGCGTACCTCTCTCACTGTCCACTTGGCTGTCACACCTAGTCCCTGTGACCCCTTTTCCCCCTCAAGGTTGCAGCCTGCCGTCTTCTTCCTTTCTTCTCCCTCTCTCGTCACTTCCGCTCACGTGACCTCTGTTAGCCACTGCCAAGCAGCCGTGATACGGTGTTCCTATTGAACTGTCCGAGGCTTGGGGGGCTGACCCCTTAGGCACAGATGATGCTTGCAGTTTTGGTATGGCAAAGGTCATCTGATCATGACAGACATCATCATCTTTGGCTCCCCTTGGCTTCCTTTCTTCACATAAACCAGAAACTTTGGCATTTCGTTCTTCATCATTCCTTCCCATTTGAAACTGCCGTATTCACAGAAACTGCTACAAAGTGTTCCTTTTAATCTTACCGACAATTCTGAAAGACCAATTCCTATCGATCTTTGTACATTGCAGCAAAAACAGAAAACACAACTGGTCACTAAATTTGTCTTATCTCACTTCTTCGATGACAACCGATACACTGATAACTTTGGCAAAATCGGATGCTACGTGAAGCTAAGTCTTTGTGTTCAGGAGAGTCAAGGTGCACTTTTTGCAACTTAGGGTTGTTTGTGATCTGGCCATTTAACCTATTGAGCATCGAAAAATGATCATTGTCGGGGATGAAATAAAACTAACCAAGCTTCTTTGCTTTTATTTGATAGAAATAGCTGAATGTTTCTCTATCAAATATCTTCATAAATCTCCCCATCCATTTATAACGAGGCCACGAACAGTTTCACTTTTCTTTTAATATTATAAAATTAATAATTTATTTCCGTATAATTGAATACACAGAAGGGTGCATAGCACTCTTACTCATTCCCTATTGACTAAAAAGCAAGAAATGAAACGTAAATGATTCTACAAAAATTGCCATATATAGAAACAATCATCGATGGCAGAAAGCAAATCGATTCTACAGTTATGAAACACCGGAGCGAAACAAAACAACAAATTGCATCGGAAACGTCCCAAGATTCCATTTTTCTCTACTCAACCATTCATTCAACAGAAGCTCATGTTTCATTTCGGAATCATTCCCCCCCCCCCAATTTCCCCCTTTTCGATTTTCATAACTCTTCTCTTAATCTGTTGCACCTAATATAATTGGTATGAAACTGACACTAAACTCCAATCGTCTTCATTCCAATTCATTTTCATCATAGCAGAGTGACCTGCTCATTTTTCTCGTTTCATCATTCCCTCCTAATGCCTTCTGTCATTTGTTCATGAATTCGTTAAATGAAGCGATGAAGAAAGGCATGTTCGCCGTTCAAAATGTTCAAGATATACTAGATAGAGTAATGTGCAAATATTGCTAAAAAGGAATACTTGTATCAGCCGAAATAGACTTTAATGGAGACGGCAATCCACAGATGCCTCATCTCTTTAAAGTTCTCACCCGATTCCGAACAATTCATTACCACTTCACCTTTCATTTACGTTTTGTTAGCAAAATCAGAATCATATTTCAATAGTTAGATCTTCTGTGACTTTCTGTCGACGTGGGCAGAGAAGGGTTCATTGAGTTCTGCCCTTGGCCATTGCATTGACCTATGTAGCTCCCAACTAACCTCAGCTGCTAGCTAGCTTCTTGTCTTCTTACAGGGACTGAATGGCACACATAATCACATTACGGACATTATCTGCTCCATAATTCAGTAATGTAATTTGTGGCCAACCCCTGTTGCTTCAGCGCGCACAATGGAGTTGCACGTGTCCGACCCATCTCGGCTTTTAGAATCGTTTCGCGCCCCCATGTTCCCGCCACCAAACCATCGCGGCTTTCCTGCCGGTGGAGGGCCACTCGGACTCCATTGTTGACACTCGTGTTGCCGAACCCCCCCCCCCCTTCTTACCTCCCCCTTTGCCCTTTCTCGAACTGTCGATGAAACATACGAGAAGGGGAGGGAGGAAGTGCGTGGGGGGAAGGGGGGACAACAGCGGAGAAAGATTCTTCAGCAAATATTGACAAAACCATTAGGTATCGTTCTGTGGGATTTGAGCATCCCAGCAGATGTATTCCACTCCAGAGGGGATGGAGAATTAGCCTGCATCCCTCCCCCTCTCTACTCCTCCTCTTCCCCGTCCGACTGCAGCTTCCCTTTTTCAGGCTCGTGTCAAGAGGTGGGGGGGGGGGGGATCCATCAGAAAGGAGTTATTGGCTTCGCAGGGCTAACTCGATTATAATGCCGACCACGACGGGGACAGAATGGTGCTGGTGGTCAATTAGTTAGCGCTTCCGACTGACCTTGCAGATGGGTCTCAGGTCATTACGACCCTCACCGTCAAAATGTCTCTCTCTTCAGCTGCTCGTGCATGAAATGAAACATTTCGGAGAGCTGACAAATGAGAGACGAAAGATTTTCTACTCAGATGCGACTTGGCGTCAACTTTGCTACAGAGTTTTCTTTGCGAGATATTAAACCGAAAGTGGCCAATGATTTACGTTTCGTAACGAGCAATTAAGGCAGAGGCAGAAACTAATGATGCATAAAGGAAGCAACGGACGTTTCCATTAAAGCCCATGATGCACCAAATAGAAGAGAAAGAGAATTTCTCGGTTATATATGGAAGCTTATTGTATGCATCGAAGTCTTCCTTTGCGTTGAATACACTCTTCTGCGAAATATTTGATTTTGCTGCACACATTTTCCATCCTTTAGCATGAGAACGTTTGGTGGAGAAATCGAGTAACGCCAGGAGATGAGGTGTTGCAACTGCCGTTGGGGGAGGTGGGGTTCAAACTGAGGACCAACAGATCCAAGAACTTTCACGGGAAAATTCTATTGTCATTTATCCTTCCTGAGCATTTAGCGAAGTCTCTGTTCCACTGTCATCAGTCCTTATTATAAAATGGAAATATTTTAAACTTTGTGTCTCTATCTGTCAAACAAGTGAAACTAAGTCACAATGTTCAGTTTTCTGCTCCAACTGCGTTCAGATCCTGCTTCCATTTCCTTTTTAATCCTTAAATACCTTTCAGGGTGAAAATTCATCACTGAGGAAACTTTCCTTTTGTACGCATAAAAACAACATTCAAAAGAGCGAATATTTTTCATTTTATGCATAAAATTGAAAAAGAATACAAAAATAAAACATCTTTTATTATAAATAATACGAAGGTGTTTTATTCTGATCATATTTAAGAGCTAAATAAATTGGTTCTGTTTTTTTTTCTCACAAACTAAGAGAATGAAAATGAATTTTCTCTTCCTTTAAGATAATTCTGTAGATTCTCTTCCATCATCTCCCTCCGTCACTTAAAAAGAAACTTGACAAGTGATGAGATTTTTTCATTGCAGTCAGAAACGAGCTTTTGTTTTGTCAGCAGATCAAGGTTTCGTCCAGATCAGAGACATCGATCAACTCCTTTGCCTAACCTCATCATTAGTTACAAAGTTAAACCACCTAATACCCAAGATACTGCGTAAGCATCTAGAATCAAAAGCATCTAGTTTCCTGTTATCTTGTTTATACAGCATCCAAGTTTCACTACCATAACTAACCCTAGAAAGAACCAAACTATTATACAGTCTAATTTTAGTCTTTAGGTGTATACGCCTGTTTCTCCACACTCTCCATAGATTTTTAAAAGTCCCAGCAGCAATCCCTATTCGTCTGTTAATCTCATGCCGTACATCACCAGTATCTGTTACATAGCTCCCAAGATAATTAAACTGTGACACCTGCTCAAGACTGCAACCATTCAGATTAACTGAATCACAGCCTGCCTGACCAATTTTCATCACTTTAGTTTTCTCTCTGTTTATAACCAAACCTACTCTACTACCAGTCTTATCAACAGCTCGAATGAAAGAGTTCATCTCATCTACATCATTTGCCAAAAGGGCTAAATCATCTGAATAAGGGGTGGGGGTGGCTCAGTCGGTAGCGCGCCAGGCTCGTAATCTGTAGTTCCCAGGTTCGAGTCCCAGCTGGGTCAGCGTTGAGATTTATCTCCGCAAAATTCCCCGCCCTGCTCACGGTCAGTAGGGGACACCGATGGGCTTGGAAAGGCCGCCGTCCGTCGGATGGGACGTTAAGCCGTGGTCCCTGTGTGGGAGAGCCATACCCTGTGCACGTTAAAGAACACGCTGGATGGCCTTGACGGGAGGCTACCATCTGTCTCCCAACAGCTGTTCCAGTGGGTCCCCTCCCCCAACCTTCTCTGAGTCTTCGGGGTCCATGTGACCTGGCCATTTAGCCCATGGTGTGCAAAAAAGTGCCGCTCAGAGGTAAAACAACCCAACTCATCAGAATAATCTAAATCAAAAATTTTTTATCTCTGTCCCGTGGCCGAGTGGTTAGCACGCTTGGCTGCTGATCTAAGGGACCTGGGTTCGAGCACCGGATAACGCATCGATGTTCGTGTTGTTTTTCTGCTAAGGTCCTGCCATCCTCTCAGATCTTCTACTGTGGCATATAAACTGTCAGACCTCTGTGGCAAGCAGCTGCTTGAGGGGGTATTTATTTATTTTATTTATTTATAGACCATTTAAGGCCAAAATCTTTCCCTTGCAGTGAATTTCGCATAACATAATCACTAACCAAACTAAAGTGAAAAGGAGACAAAATGCTACCTTGACGAACACCAGAAGCAATGCTAAATTACTACAAACCTTACCAACTCTCACACACGACTCAGTGTTATGATAGAGAGCTTTCATTATGTTAACTAACTTTCTAGTATACCATATGATCTCACAATCAACAACAAATTATGACGATCAACAGAGTCGAAAGCCTTTTTGAAATCAACAAAGCTAGCAACCAAAGGTTTCTGAAACTCTAAACATTTCTCAAGAATCTGCCTAAGTGAAAATATCTGATCTACACATCCCCTACCACTTCTGAATCCACATTGCTCATCACGCAATTGTTTGTCAACCAGATTCTTAATTCTATTAAGCACAATCATGGAACGAACTTTAACTGGAACAGAGAGTAGGCTGATACCCCTATAGTTATCACAAGAACTGCGATCACCTTTTTGAAAATAGGGATAATAATAGCTCTGTTAAAATCTTTAGGAACCATGCCTTTATCATATAAGATATTCAAAATTTCAATCATCCAAGTGGTAACCGAAAAATTTCCAGCTCTAAGTATTTCTGTAGTAATTTCATCTACCCCTGGGGATTTATTAAGTTTCAGTTTAGAAATAGCCAAAATAACTTCAGATTGTGTAATAGGGCCAACATTAAAGCCAGGAATGCATCTATCATCATTTACACACAATGGGAGTAGAACTAACCACATTGTTTAAAACATCACTGAAATGCTCAGACCATTTTGCCATGACAGAAGCCTCACCCTTTATAACCTTGTTTATCCTTCAATCCCTATATATCTGTCCGTTTTCTACCACACAAAACATTAACTATTCTGGTATAGGTCTCTGCTGTTGTGCTGTGTAACTGCTGCCTCGGCTTTGTCAACTAAGTCATCAAGCCAAGCATTCTTATCAGCAGCTAACTGATCCTTTACACGTTTATTAAGCTCTCTGTAATGCATTCTATTAGGACTAATAGGGTATTAATTAAGGACATTCTTGCAGTTCTTCCTTTCTGAAATAAGCTCAAGTGCCTTATTACTCAAATAATTCTGTCTCCTCTGCTTCTTGTTTCCTAAAATAGTACTGTTAGTTTCCAAAAAAGCCTGTTTAAAACGGTCCCATTCTTCCTCAACTTCAGTAGTAATCAAACCATGACTGTCATATTGATAATTATGGTAAACTTAAGCTATAACTGGGTTTATCAGAGCTTCATAATTAAAGGTAAATTTTTCAACCTTAGCTCAACACTTCTTAAGTTTAAGTTGCAAGACAATTTTAACAATATAATGGTGAGATTCAATTTCAGCTCCCCTATATGACCTGGTATTCCTAACAGAATTAGCCCATGTGCTGTTAATTAATATATAATTAATCATATTCTTATGCAGCCTATCTAGTGAAACCCATGTGTACTTATGTATGTCGCGGTGTTTGTAATAAGTGTTAGTTATTATCAAATCATTAAGTTTACTTACCTGTAGGAGACGTTTCTCATTGCTATTGGTGCTACCAATACCAATCCTACCCTCCCCAAAGGCCAGAGACAGTACCAACTTTGGAATTGAAGTCACCTAGAACAAGGATAATATCTCCTTTCTTTACAGAATTCAAAATATCCTGAAGTTGTCCGTGAAACTTATCCTTCTCAGCCTCATCGGCATCATCAGTTGGGGCATAACAGCAGATAACATTCAAATCTTTAATGCTTGTCTGAAATTTTGCTGTAAGAAACCTTTCATTAATGCACTCATATCCTAGAAGAACATCACTAGCTTGTCTTCTGAAAAGCAGACCCACTCCTTGGTGATGTTTATTATCTTTCCTCCCTGAAAATAGATATTTAAGATTATTTTTAAGTATATGAGCTTTATCTGTCTATCTGTTCTCTTGCAAGCCGAGAATATCTAAATTATAACGGTAGAATTCTTGTGTGAGGACATCAAGAGAAAAAGCTCTGTGCAGAGTCCTCACATTCCAACTACCTATGGAGAGAAAATGGTTAGTGGGATGTTTAAAGAAACTATGTTTATTAAGAGAGGGAATGCCGACAATATCAAACAGCCCCCTAATCGCAGACATGGGGCAAAGACCCGTTCCCCCACCACTAAAGGCTGAAGCCATCTACACTGGAAGACTTCCTCCAATGTAGAATTTGACGATGCCAATAGAAGCAAAAGTTCAGGTACCCTGGGATGGCCTCTGATCAGGATTATCTACCAGTTGAAAAATCGTATTCTGTGCTCTATTTACCTTAAGCCTGCAACAAGAAACAAACAGAAAACATATCGGAAGTTTTTCCTTTAACAGGAGCTCACTAGTGGAGCAAATTCAGGATCCATAATCAAGTGCAGGGCCATTATTATTTCATTTTTTATGTTTAATGACCAACCCGAAATGAGTTATTCATTTCACATGACAGTGTGTGACATATATGGTCAGCACCAAGATCCTGTGTGGTTGACTCCTCAGCAGGGTGGAAAATAGAAGAAAAGTAGCCATAAGTAGTCTTATCAGTAAGCCCCACTAAACTGGCAGCTCTTTCCGTTCCCTTCGCCAAGAGAGGATCTCTTTTGAAAGGTGTTAATGGCCTGCACCACGAGAAAGCGTGGTCGGACATCAGATGATAGGCCTGGCCTGTTCTGTGCCCCATCAAAGGGGACTGGTGGATAGCTCTCCTTCCAGTGACTACCTAGTTACCATTCACATAAAGTGAATATCGTAAGTATGTAGCAAAATGGACGTTAGCGAAAAGTAATCGCAAATAGTGTAGCCTTTTGTTAGTTTGAAGTAACAATGGGACCATCTTGTTATTTCAAAGGAGGTATAGTTCGTGCACATTTAAGTTTGCTTCTGGCATCTTTGTGAAAATGCATTTAAATTTTTCGTGTTGGAAAGCTGAAGAAAGAGCTTGGAGGCACATTCTGATGAAGTATCTTAAGATCTCTTGTAGAGATCACGCAAAAGAATTCGCGTGTGAGCTCTCAAAATCATTTCTTAAATAATTTCGATAAAAGAACTAAAGATGTGGAAGTAGTGGAAGAAATTAATCAAATGAAGATTATATCTAACGACATGGAACGAGATGGAAAAATTGAGAATATCGAGATACCTGTAATTAAAAGAGAAAATGAAAGTAATTTAAAGAAAATAGTACAAAAAATTGCATATTGCTTTACTATGAAGAGCTTTTCAGAAGATGATTTCGAAATAGCTCGCAGATTAACAACTGAAACAGAAGCAAAAGTACATTTCAGAACTCGTCTGACAATGCCAAAACTTGAAAATTAAATTGAAGTATGCATAAACGAAATTTGGCAGTGGTTGGTTTTGGTTGTTTGCATCTGAGCGACACTTTGACATGAATTTCAATAACCTATAACAGAAACAGATATAATATAAATTTTTATTGCGAAATGTTTGATTTGTGGTCAGAGGATTTTAATGATTGCAAAAACAATCATCATCATCATCATCATCATCCTCAAGCAGCCATGGGCTACGGAGGTCCAACCAGACCACGCAGTTTAATTCTCCAAGCATATCTGTCCTGAGCTACATCAGCTGCATCTGGCCACTGCACACCAATTCTAACAAGGTCCTGTTTGACATTGTCAGCCCACCGCATCCTAGGTCTCCCCCTCCTTCTGAGGCCTCTAGGCACACTGTTCATAACCCTATTCGCCAATCTATAATTATCCATACGGGCAACATGGCCAAACCAGCGGAGTCTCTCTCTGCACAATATGCCGCTTAAAGGAGGTTGCAGACTCCTTTGCCTAACCTCATCATTAGTTACAAAGTTAAACCACCTAATACCCAAGATACTGCGTAAGCATCTAGAATCAAAAGCATCTAGTTTCCTGTTATCTTGTTTACACAGCGTCCAAGTTTCACTACCATAACTAACCCTAGAAAGAACCAAACTATTGTACAGTCTAATTTTAGTCTTTAGGTGTATACGCCTATTTCTCCACAATCTTCATAGATTCTTAAAAGTCCCGGCAGCAATACCTATTCGTCTGTTAATCTCATGCCGCACATCACCAGTATCAGTTACATAGCTTCCAAGGTAATTAAACTGTGACACCTGCTCAAGACTGCAACCATTCAGATTAATGAAAAAGAATTAGATGATTGGTTTAAAAATGAATTCAGAAACTCGCCTGGCAAATTAATATAAAAATAAAAAAAATCGAAGCGGAGTTTGAACCTAAGCAGCTGCTTGAGGTGGTATTTATTATTATTTTTTTTAACATATAAATATCGAAGGTTATATACAATATTTGGGCTTGATATCACTGGGCAACACACAAAAAGGCCTTGAAATGAAAATAGTCAATCTTTACTAATTTCGAGGTGCTGAACACGAAAATGACAATAAAATATTTCGATTGACTCTTGTTTTGGAGAGACAGAGATAGTCATGTATAAATGACTCAGTTCCCATTGAGTACACAGGTAACCATTTCCCATCGCTGTATTTTAAACTCCAGATAGCAACATATTGCGTTGTATTTGCATCAGTCCTCCATACACGCAACCCCCAGAGGTATTGCATCATTGTCTGATGCAATGTAGTTGAGTCATGACATATGCTGCAGCACGTGTGCAAGAACTCTTCCGAAATAGCTGAAAGGCGAAAAAGTGGCGATGCCATTTGCTGTTTCTATGGTTTGGAGAGAGCCAAGCAATCGCGCAAATGATTGCTTCTTCTGCATGGGTCCACCTGTTTCTGGAGGCATCACAATGGAAAAGAAGTGGAAATAGCATACCCGAATATACAATCGGGTCGATGATAGCTTTCCTGTTCCTGAACCTCCAAAAGAATATTCCATCGATTCAGACGATGAGGAGGGAGGAAAACCGACGTCGTTTTCTCTGCAGCCTACGGTGTCTAATGATGATTCATACGTCTGACACAGTGCGTCATCTGCACCACACATTCTCACCGAAGAAATGAACGATCTTGTTCGTGATTTGGAGCTTCCAAGGCCAAAGCAGAGTTACTTGGATCAAAACTTAAACAGTGGAATCTTCTCAAGGAAAATGTCCGAGTGATTCGTTTCGAACTCATCATGAGCAGTTTGCGCCTTACTTCAGAAATGAAGATGACCTTGTGTTCTACTCCGAGGTAGATGGCCTGATGAATGCCCTCGGAATCAAACATGACCCTCAAAATGGCGACTATTCATAGACTCCTCGAAATTGAGTCTCAAGGCGGTGTTGCTGCATAATGGAAATCTACTTTCATCCATTCCGGTCGGACACGCTGTCTACATGAAAGAAACCTACAACAACCTAAAACAGCTGTTGAACTGTTTTCAATACAGCATGTATGGCTGGCATCTCTGTTGTGACTTCAAAGTAGTGGCTCTGTTGATGGGTCTGCAGCTGGGATATACGAAGTACTGCTTTTTCTTATGTGAATGGGACAGCAGAGCAAAGACTTTGCACTATGTGAAGAGAAACTGGCCTCAGAGGAAATCTCTGTAGGTCGGAAAGATAACATCAAATTCGGTGTGATGAAAAACTTCGTAAAAGCCATAGACCGGACTGCATCAGCTTTCAAGTACTTGGCTGACAAATTCCCTCGACTCAGCGAAGCGAAAATTAAAGAGGGAATTTTTGTGGGTCCTCAGATCCGCGAGCTGTTCAGAGACCAGATGTTCGATAACCTGCTTCAGGGTGACGAGAAAAAAAGGCTTGGGACTCGTTTCGTCTGGTGTCAACTAAATTCCTCGGGAATGTCAGGGCAGACAACTACAAGAAACTGGTTAAGGACATGTTGTCTCTGTGTCACAAACTTGGCTGCAATATGTCCTTAAAGATCCACTTTCTTTATTCCCACTGAAATTTCTTCCCCGACAACTGCCACATGGTTAGTGATGAGCACAGTGAACGTTTTCACTAGGACATTGCAACGATGGAGGAACGATACCAGGGAAACTGATTCACTTCAATGTTAGCTAACTACTGTTGGATGCTCTCCAGAGATGATCCTGAGCAGCTGTACAAGCGACGGGCAAAGCGACGTGGGAAGTAGAAGCGGAATTTAACCAATACATGTCATACGTACGTATTACTCTATTATATAAGAAAATATTGCGGATTTCTCAAAAATCGTAGCCAATTTTGTATTTTCATTGTCATTTTCGTGTTCAGCACCTTGAAATCTTTAAGAAATGGCTACTTTTATCTCAGAGGCATGACTATTATGAAAATTTGTTGCCCAGTTACAGAATAATAATAATAAAAATAAATACCCCTTCAAGCAGCTGCTTGCCACAGAGGTCTGACAGGAGCCTGTCAGTTTATATGCCATAGTAGAAGGATCTGAGAGGATGGCAGGGCCTCAGCCTGTGTCAGCAGAAAAACGACACATACATCCATGCCTTATTCGGGGCTCGAACCCAGGTCCCTTAGGTCAGTAGCCAAGCGCGCTAACCACTGGATCATGGGACGGCCAGTTATAGAAACGTATATTAAATAAAGAGTAATATATCAAAAAAAGTTTTCGAAATTAGATAATTCAAAAAATAATAATGAAATAAGAGGTATTGATATGTATTATACCGATTTTAGTAATAGGGCAAATAGCATGTGAAATAGTTCCAGCAGAAACTTTAAACTAGAAATCAGAAAAAAGAAAAAATGTTTCTAAAATCTGAAAAATGTAAAGACTATCAAGCTCTGATATTAACCAATTTCATATGAACTTTAAATAAATAAATAATAAATACCCCCTCAAGCAGCTGGCTGCCACAGAGGTCTGACAGGAGCCTGTCAGTTTATATGCCATAGTAGAAGATCTGAGAGGATGGCAGGACCTCAGCAGAAAAACAACACACACAACCATGCCTTACCCGGGGCTCGAACCCAGGTCCCTTAAACTTTATTTAATTAACGTAATGAAAGAAAAAAGTTAATAATTGTGGACCTTAATACAGTTATTATGAATTTAAAAAGAAATGACACTCAAATTATTTCAATTTATTAATTAAAATGATATTTTAAATGATTATCTCAGTTTAAACCAGAGAACAGTTAGTTGCCGATGAATTTTTAAAATCGTGAATCGATCATATTAATATCAATTATTGTGCTAAAGTCATTAATTATATGTAATAAAATTGCAGATACTTAAATTATAGAAATCTAATTATGGTTGGAATAGGAATAAATCGCACAGAGAAAAATTAGTTTTGCAATCATTTTAAAATTAATAAGGAGATACTATGAGAAGAAGGAATTGTCGAAAGTACAGCGAACAATGATGAGCCATTCTGGTATATCTTTTTTTCTAAAATATAGCTGCAATGAGGTATTGGACCAAAATAAAACAGTTTTTGAGTAGAGCCACAGAAAAATATTATAGAGTAAAACAGATAAGCTGTAAAAACAATGTCAAACATTATCCATAATTTTTTTAAAGCTTCTATCTACAAATTTATATTTATATTTATTATTTATACTTCTATCTGCAATTTTATTACATATAATTAATGACTTTAGCCCAATAATTTATATTAATGTGATCGATTCACGATTTTAAAAATTCATTGGCAACTAACTGTTCTCTGGTTTAAACTGCGATAATCCTTTCCTTATGCAAAGGACGGAGATAGCCTAGAAACGTTTCTCTATTTTGTCATGGTTTTTCATACAACATACTACAAACAGAAAGGCATGCTCGCTGGCCTTGTACAACCAGTCCCTCCACCAATACGACTTCGACCAACACGATTTTTGAAACAGGACTGGTTTTCGACTAACACGACTGGTCTTCGTTTCAACACGATTTCTCCGCTACTACCCTGCAATCGTTTATGTGATTGAATTTACCACATAAGAAGACACACCTTAGATACTTCCCTTATCTCACCTATCTGACATATCGTTGTTCATAATTTCAGCACTTTCAAAAAGATATTCATCTTTGCCTATACAAATAACCATGTTTAAACAGCTATAATATGTAATATGGTATGCATTATACAGTCACTGATTTAAAAATTATTTAACGCTTATGATAATAATATTGTTGCGAATTTTAAAATGGATAGGCACTGAGCGTGAGTACTAATAATTATTATTTTCAAACCAATTACAATACAATGCAAATTGTTACAAAAATATGGATGAAGTATTTTATAAACAAATTAACTACTATCAAACATAAGTCATTAACCTTTTTGTACAGAGCATACAATATCAGCTCTGTCAGTTGTACTAAAATACTACCTCTTCACTTTGTTTACCATGTCACTTGAATACCTTCAAGACGTAAACAATTTCTCGTCCTGTGCTAGTTCACTAAACTTTTGTTACTAACAACAGAAAACAAACACCCGCGCACACATTAATAAATATACTAATTATTTTCACTTAACGCGCACTGAATCAGACCATCTGAACGTCCTTTCAGATCTCACAACTTTAACACACTGCACTGCTATCTTTTTCATTCTTCCTTGTTCTTCTTCTTTTACATCCGTCTTTCTCAGCTGGACCTATTTGTAAAGGGGGCCTCGGCAATCTTATCAGGTCCACTTTCATTCTTCCGAATCGTTCTAAGTTCCCATTCGTTGGCTAAATTGAATCTCACGTAGAAGCACACACGAGGGTTCAAGTCACGTTAAGTCATGAAGTCACTGTTACTCGTTCATCTGTCGTAACAATATAGTAATAAAGTGAAATATGGAGTTCGTTAAGGGTAAATTTTGAGATCGTTACTAATTTTAATTTATATATATATAGATGAATTAATTTAAACTTAATAGCAAAATATATTATTATTGAGATAATATTTTTGTTTTCACTTATGAAAGAAATATAAATGAATACATTCGAGTTTTTAAAGGAAACTTCAGAAAAAATTTCATATGGTTAAATTATAACAAAATCTTTTAAATAATGAAAATATTTTCTGGATGATAACAAATTTAGCAGACTTAGTTTGAAGGAAGTTACTACATCTAAACTCGTAATTTGTGAAGGAAGGAATATTTTAAATAATCTGTCATGATCAGATGACCTTTGCCATGCCAAACAGTTCACCATCTGCAGAGTACTCACCAATAACATGCAGGTCGCTTGAAAAAAGGGTTAGAAGAAAACTGCGAGCATCATCTGTGCCTAAGGGGTCAGCCCCCCAAGCCTCGGACAGTTCAATAGGAGCACCGTATCACGGCTGCTTGGCAGTGGCTAACAGAGGTCACGTGAGCGGAAGTGACGAAAGAGGGAGAAGAAAGGAAGAAGACGGCAGGCTGCAACCTTGAGGGGGAAAAGGGGTCACAGGGACTAGGTGTGACAGCCAAGTGGACAGTGAGAGAGGTACGCTTGGCTCGGGAAGAAGGAGCGGAGAGCGGATTGTATTTGTCGAGAAACGGCATCAATAACTGCCGAAGCTCGTAGTATCCTGTAAGCAGGAAGTGTTTTGTATGTTATATGCTGGATGTAATAGTTTGTAGTAATTAAACATCGGTTAAGTTTATCCAGTACCAGTGTCGATAGTCCACTCATTTCTGATTCCATGTATGCTCGAGAACCCTTTGTTCCGGACTGAAGTGTCGGCGCACTGAGCTAACGGTAGCAGCTGACGGCCAGGAGAGACAACCGCGATATAATCTGATAGCAAGAGTGCCACATATGGGATAAATAAAATAAAAATAAATACCCCCTCAAGCAGCTGCTTGCCACAGAGGTCTGACAGGAGCCTGTCAGTTTATATGCCACAGTAGGAGATCTGAGAGGATGGCAGGACCTCAGCAGAAAAACGACACACACATCCATGTCTTACCCGGGGCTCGAACCCAGGTCCCTTAGATCAGTAGCCAAGCGTGCTAACCACTCGGCCACGGGACGGGCCATATGGGATACTTAAGTTATAAAATTATGTGTGGGATAAACAAATAATTATAATGAAGTGAAATGTTGAATTTGCATCGCTGAAAATATGAGATTGTGTAATAGAAATGCCAAAAATTAAGATGTTGAAAATGCTGTGACGGTGCATATTTTACAAATCAATTTGGAGTACTACAAACTTATCAAATGTTAAAATATAAAAAAAAATAAAAATAAATACCCCCTCAAGCAGCTGCTTGCCACAGAGGTCTGACAGGAGCCTGTCAGTTTATATGCCACAGTAGGAGTATATACAGCATATTAAAAACACAAGACATCATTGCATGAATTATAAAGTACCAAGAAGTAAATTTATCAAATATATAAGTGATTATGTCATTCTTAATGTTTTTAACTTGCCTCCATTGGAAATATTAAACATTGACAGTTATGTGAAATCAAAGGGGAAAAAAAGCATATTTAATATTTTTTTGTATTCCATAGTTATAAATCAACTTTAAAAAAAAGTTAATAATTACGCTATATGCTTGCTAATTGGTTGATTTACAAGTGCGTAATCACCAAAATATTGACATATTGCAAAAATTGTTTACTTCGTGTCAAAGATATTATCTGCAGGAATTTGAATAAACATATCTTTGGGAGCTCGTCTCTTTGAAATAAGCATTCTATTAAGGTTTCTTGAGTAAAGAATTATTTTCTTTCAAAGAACTTTAACGATGGAGTTAACCATTTCGATATCACCAAATAGTTTCGCTGTCATTAATATCTTCGAATGTAAACGAACTGATGAGATGTGAAAAATGCGTCAAAAATGAAAAGTTTCGTGAATGAAGAAGATGAAGTTGAAAGAGATGGGAAGAGCTGATGCTGGAGAAGGAAGCATCGGATGCCGTTTTTGCATCTCCTTCGCTTTGAACAAGAGAAGCTTTCGAAGTGGAGCGGGAAAGAGGCGAAAGCCAATCACATTGGCCGTCAGACGGCGGTTTCAGTCGAAAAGGTAGCTAAGATCCAAGGAAAGCAGTCAACTGCAAATATTTTTTCTTCAAACGGAAGAAATATAAATTTAACTCGGTAGGACACAGTGTGATAAGAAATATCATTTTATTCGTGTCTGACGTCACAGTTATAAGTTCGGCTGCATGGAGATTTTCTTTCCGATGATGGTTCCGCTCGCGGCACGAGAGGGGGATCGAAATCAATTCGAAGGCAAACGGAAATCTGCGCTCTGACATTTCCAATTCCCCGAGTTATTCTCCCCACCTGGCACTTGAATGGCAAATGCCTTATCATCCGATTCATCTGGGCAAAGACGTCTGCGCGCCAATGAATATGCGATGCGCGTTCCTTTCCTCCGTCCGGCTGCGACGGAGAGGAGCGAGCGACCTCTTCATATCCAAACTGACAGAATTTAATAGCCTTGCAACTTATCTGTTGTTCTGTCTCCGACCCAACACGTGGCATAGCTGCCCGATGTATGCGTTACTGAGCACGAGGCCAAACAGGGGCCGTCCAGTTACCATATTTCCCATTACTTGTCTCGGTGGCCCATCTCGGGGATCCGGCGAGAAACGGCATCTTCAGAGATGAGAGGTTCCCCTCCCCCCCGGGGACGAGCGGAGGCACCACTCCATAATACATGCCCTCCTATTTCCGAAAGTGTTCTCCCATTTGCCATTTGCAACCGACCATCAATTCCCCTTCTTGTCTCTGCTGGTTCCGGATGGCCCAAAAAAACAAAACAGAAATGAAGAAGAAACGGAGTTTGGAAAACGAGTTGAAACAAACACTCTGTTGCTATGCAACGACACGCGGCCAAGACTCGTGAGGTTGCGCGCTTCCTCCCTTCATCTCTTCCCGCCTCTCATTGTCTTGCACATCCTCCTCTCTCTGCTCGAGCCATTCCCTGCCCCTCGCGTGGGACAGCCACGCACGCACACACACAACAATGAGAAACAGACGAGCGATGTCTTTTTCGTTTGTTGGCTCGCATTGGCTCGGGGCTCGCGAGCACGAGAGACAGACACTTCTTTCCTCCCTCTCTCCGGGTCGCAAACGCTCAAAGAATAAATGAAATTTTTCTTCCTATTACCCAGCGTCACCTTAGGGGAATTAATGGCTCCGTCAGGAGTTGAGAAACACGCACAGGCTCGGCGCCGCGCTCCGCCGTGGACTAAATAAACCAATACCCAGAGGACTAAACTAAGCATGGCAATTATGGTGAGATTCTGGAAACCGTAAAATTTTAGAGCGGCAGGCCTTCGCTGTTTCATAAGAATAAGGCAATAGCAACTCGCCCGTGAAATTGAATTGTCTGCCTGAACGTCAACGACGACTTCCCCCCCTCCCCTACTCCTCCCCTTGTTCTCCGCCTGTTCCCTTCCCCTTCCCTTCCCCCTCCCTCTTCCGCTCCTCCCGCGCGTCCAACACAGCCACTATCGAGTCCCGCTTCTCTCCGTAGTTTCGCGGCAGAGGTGCCTGGGGCTTTCAAGAACCGACTCTGTAGCGGATACGATCCTTCTGCCATCGATGAGGAGAAAGATTCGGCTTTATAGATGGCCCACTTGCTTCGGCTTCTCTTTACCCGTGCACTTGTGGCAGGGCTTATTGGAGTCGGGCGGCCCCGAGGCAAGGAGCCGCGCGAACAGGTGCAGCTCTGATGGATGGAATGTTGGCAACAGGCTCACCTCTCTCGCCACTCGAATTGGAATCGCATGCAAGTGGGGGCTCTTACGATGGGCAACAGCTCTGAGCGACCAATCTAAATGGCTCCGGCCACATATTTGCTCGAAGTAGTTTCCAGGAGAATGGAGCTGGACTGCTTCGTTATCTCGGGAGCTTGCATCGGAGTCAGGTAGAAATTCCACCAGCTGAGAAAGGCTCTTTTTGCTTCGCTCTGAGGAGATCCTCGAAAACACCATCGCTGCAACTTCAGGTCTGGGATGATCATGAAAGAAATTTGCTTGCTAACTAAACCAGTGAAGAATGGGTGAAGTAAGAAAAGAACGTCGTATGCCAAGCGAATTCGATTTTAGTAGGTCATATCGGCTGAACGATTTAACATCTGGGGCAGACGAAATTGCAAACAAGATTTGAATAACGAAATTCTCTTCGCGAGAACTTTCATCCTCTACTCCCGAACTGAGAATAAAAAATAGGAAAAGAAAATTTTCAGATCGTTTTTCTTCACGAGAATGATCTTGTGAAAAGATCAGGAAGGGATTCATTGGGGCGGAGGAAAAAAGAAAATTGTGAAATGTTACCTCTTTTGTGAAACGAAAAAAAAAAGTTCCTTAAAACAAATGGGAATTGTTTTGGATGAATTTTTGAGGATTAGGATTGCCTCAGATCATTTTTCGCAATAAAACGCTCTTTTATAATGCTGAACTATGCTTGCACTTAATGTTAGTAGTCTTATTTGCAAAAAGAAAATTCGAAATAAGCTTAATAACATTTTCAGCTCCACCTTTATTTCCGAGTATCGCTTCTAATTTTTATCATGGCCTCGAGCGATCGAAGTTCCTATTTTCATTGTATGAGGGGAAAAAACTGCAACAACTTTAAATTCAACCAACGTGAAGCATTTGCATCTTTTTCTTTCCCATTCAGCACTCTTACCAAGTGTCGTTTGAATTTCTTAGAAGCTTTCCTCGCTTAAAACGATTTTTCTCTCTCTGATCTTCTGCCAAATGATTTCCCTATTGATCTGTCAATGAATTGTCTTCGTAATTTCAAATCCCCTTTTGGTCAGATTTCTTCACTTGGAACAAAATCCTCTCAGCAAGATGATTGATTCATCATCATCATCCGCATCATGATGGAAAAACAATTCAAACACAGCACCCAGTTTCTGAAATGCATTCTTCCGTAGATATTATCTAATACCGAAGGGAAGGAATTCCCTTTGGACGTTTCACTTAATTCGCAGAGAGAGAAATATCTGCGAGAGAGTGGATGAGGAAGATCGCTTGCTTGAGAAGGGAGATGTGCCCACCCTCCGAAAGGGTTTGGACTCTTTACGTGGCACCTCGCCAGTCGTCGTAAATCACTTCAAGCCGAACTTTTCACTTGCGAAGCAGCGACCAAGTTGAGCAACCTCCCCTGGCACTTCCTCCCCCATTCAGCTATCGGTTGCCATGCCAACATCCATCAGCGTTCATTTGCCGAGTGGTAGTCGTGCCCCTCTCAGCGCCCGGCAGCCATCATTATGCAGATAGGCGGGAGTCCATTCTCGACGCGCTCCGTGCGATAAGGAGGCCCTTTTCATGCCGCGCACGTCACAACTTACGATCCTTGATGTGTTATAAGTGGGCATATGTAGTCGTGCACCAAGTCGTTACCCCTGGCAGTTGGCTTCTCGGCAGAAATCATCTCACCACCGGGCCGTTACGTGTGACGTCATAAACGGCAGTGGGCCGCGTGAAGACGCAGTCGATGATTGGCCGCTGTCTGCGCGAGAACACCGTACCACGTGCTATTTTATCACGGCTCCTATTAAGGCAGTTAGTGATATGTGGAGCAGAGACGGGAGCAAAAATATCGCTCGGGGTGGGGAATGAACAGCAGACAGTGGCTCCGGCAATCTCGCCAAAAGTTTTAAAATATTCAAGAACCTGGCGTCGATCTGACAAGCGGGCTCACACATGGGGAGCGAAGCATTTCCTCCACGATGCCACCTCCAATGTGCTAAACTTTTCTCGCATAACAGTCTGTTGGCTTCGACGAAGGGACGACAATAATGGCTCCCAGATTCATCAGCCAAAAACCACCGTCGAGCAAAGATAGCAACTCAACGTTCTTCCCTCCCCCGCCCCCACCCGACAGCGATCAGATTAAGCACCTGAAAAGATTCCCTTCACTTCCTTTCAGAATTAAAATACCAAGAGAGTTTTTCTTAATCCTCGACAATCATCAGACAAAGACCCACACCGTTCTCCCATTCTGACATGTTTTCAACCTGTTTTAGTTCAGACTGCCAATTTTAATTTCCCCTTCCCCCCCCCTACCTGGTCCCATGATTTTTCTCGCTCCTTGCATAAAATCAGCTTTTAGAACCTGATGCTTCAACTTTCTTGCGTAGAGAAAGTGATGTATGCAAGCTCAAGAGGAATTCCTGGATGCAGTCTCCCTCTAAAAGTTTGGAAAATATTATCTGATGCAATCGTAAAATAGCAGATCGCTTGGTCCTCCATGATGCCTTGAACACTTTCCCCATTGAGATTCTATGTGCATTCGATAGCAAAAGGGTATTTCTCAGGCATGTGGGACGGGGTGGCTCAGTCGATAGCGCGCCAGGCTCGTAATTTTCAGTTCCCAGTCTGGGTCACCGTTCACATTTATCTCCTCAGAACTCTCCACTGTGCCCTAGGGAACACTGATGGATTTGGAAAGGCCACCTCCGTCGGATAGTACATTAAGCCGTGGTCCATGTACGGGAGAGCCATGCCCTGTGCACGTTAAAGAACACCCTGGATGGTCTTGATGGGAGGCTTCGGTCTGTTTCCTAACAGCTGTTCACTGTGTCCCTTTCCCCAACCTACTCGGGGTCCTTGTGACCTGGTCATTTACTCTATTCTGTGCAGAAAAGTGCCACTCAGAGGTAAAATAACTAACCAACCTCAAGCGTTTCATTACTTTTTCTAATGAGTCACAGTGACGCTCTGTTGCTGTTGAAATGCCCTGTAATGTTTCAAAACTTATTAAAAAACCCACCATAGACTTTTTACTAAAAAGAATGAAAGTGAGCAAGTTATTATTATTAACAGTGTTCAGAGCCTAGAAGATTTGGAAAAAGATAGCTAAAATAATTGTCTGTCTTAAATTTAAATAGTTTCTCTTTTGCTTCTTTCAATGTTTATGCCAGATATTGATGAGAATGATGAGGAAGATAAGAAATTTATTGTGATGACTTAGCTGATGTTAATGTTTGGTTTCAAGGGTTGGGTGATAAAATGTTACAATTGATGTATTTAAATATTAGATCACTGAAAAAATATTGGAATAATTTCTCTAGTTTATATTAAACTTCTTGAATTCGAATTGGATTTGATTATTTTGGGTGAAACTGAACAGGAATCAGCAACATTTAATATCGAAGGGTATAACAAGCTTATTTTAAAGTCAAGAGAAAATAAACGTGGGATAATTATTTTTTATCTAAACAAAATTAATTTAATACAACTGTATGAAACTATTGGGGAATCAGCAGAAGAATAATTACTAAATTATTAATTAATAATATTGAAATTAATATCATCGCATTATATGGATTACCTAGTAAAAATATTAATTGGTTCCAAAAAGAAATTTCTGAATATTTATTAAAAAAGGTAGGAATTAAAAATTTAATTTTTGTAGGTGATACTAACAAATATGTTGTGATATGTATTTAAATACATTGACTGAATTTGGTTTAGAACAAATCGTTAAGGGTTTTGCTAGAGAAGACGAAACATTAACTAAATTTACATGGACGTTAATTGATCATGTTTTGGTTAAAACAATCAGTTTTGATGTTAAAAGTAAACATATAGAAATAAATTTGCAGACCATTATGGTATCTTAATTAATATTTTCAAAAAGAATATTAGCTCTAATGATGTTACATTTTTTAAAGAGAATTCAAACCTAATAATAAATAAATAAATACCCCCTCAAGCAGCTGCTTGCCACAGAGGTCTGACAGGAGCCTGTCAGTTTATATGCCACAGTAGAAGGTCTGAGAGGATGGCAGGACCTCAGCAGAAAAACGACACAAACAACCATGCCTTACCCGGGGCTCGAACCCAGGTCCCTTAGATCAGTAGTCAAGCGCGCTAACCACTCGGCCATTTAAAAAATTTCATAATGATACTCTTATTATTCAAAAATTGCAAATGACACAGTGGAATGATATAGTTGATGAAGACATGAGCACAGAATCAGTATATCAGAAAATATTAAGTAAAATGGATGAAATTCGGGAAAATTCTTGTTGTGGCAAACAAATTAATAATTGCAAAACTAAGAGAATAAGGAAAGAATGGATTACTGATGACATTATTTTAGCAATTAAAAATAGAGATAAATTATTGTAAAGATATAAAGATAATGTTAATAATAAACAAGATTATTATTTATATAAAATGGAAAGAAATAGGATAAACACCATTATGAGGAACCAAAAACGCATATTTTATTCAAATAAATTAACAATTAATGATGACAATAATACGAGGTTAATAAATAAATAAATAAATACCCCAACCCAAATAAATAAATAATACCCCCTCTGTGGCAAGCAGCTGCTTGCCACAGAGGTCTGACAGGAGCCTGCCAGTTTATATGCCATAGTAGAGGGTCTGAGAGGATGGCAGGACCTCAGCAGAAAAACGACACACACACGTCCATGCCTTGGATAGGGCCAATCTAAGGGACCTGGGTTCGCCCAGGTCCCTTAGATCAGTAGCCAAGTACGCTAACCACTCGGCCATGGGACGGCAATACGAGGTTGTGGGAATTAATGATATTATTGATGATAAAAAAAAAAGGATGTCAATCGACGTAAATGTTGAAAGACATTTATTAGAAAAAAAATACTCCAAAAGAAATTCTAAATAATTTTCTTTAGTTTTTTGTAATAACTATTAGTGAGAAGCGAACAGATTTTACGACGCTGAATGCTAGATCAGATAAGATTTACGAATTATATTGCATCAGAATTCTATGCATTTTCCACCAGCTAGTAACTTCGATGTTGCCAATATTATAGGTCACTAAAATATAACTCATCTTCTGGATTTGACAATATTAAACCAAATACATAAAGGAAAGAAAATGCAATTTTGTAATTTTTGATAAGATAATGGAAAAATACGTTGGAGATCGCCTGCAAAATGTTTTGAATAAAATAAATTTTCTGTCAAGTCAGCAATTTGGGTTCCATAAAGATATGGGAGCGCAAAGCCTTTTGGAAGATCTTATTAATAATATAAATACTGATTTTAATATAGGAAAGAAATGCGTTGAGGTATTTATGGACTTAAAGCATTTGATTTCGTTGACAGTGACATCTTGCTACATAAATTATATTTATTTGGTATTAGAGGGAATATTTTTGAATGGTTTAAAAGTTACTTATTACATAGAGAAATAGTTATGAAAATAAATAACAATTATAATGATAAATTTCAAGTCAATTTTGGAGTTCCATAAGGATTTATTATCGGTCCTATGCTCAAATATATATAAATGATTTGGCTAATATTAATTTCAATAGTAAATTATATATGTATACTGATGATACATGGCTAATCAACTTCCACTCAGATATAGAATACACTATTTGCAATCTACCAAATGATTTAATAAAGCAGTTAAATGGTTTTAAGATAAGATAAGATAATTTTTATTTCAGATAATGTTTTACAGTATACAAAAACTTTTGAAGTCTCACAAGAGTAGGCTCGTTCGTGAGATCTCCATACAGAAACAATTTCAATTGTAAACATCAGTCGTCACATTGAATAATACACAAAAAAACGAAAACAACTCAAAACAAAAAATTTCTAGTAATCCAGAAGTGTGAAAGTCACTAAGTCAGAAAACATTCAATATCCATGTTAAATATAAACAGTTGTAGTAGATTAATGCAAAAAAGTTTCCACATCATCCAGTTTCAAAATGTAGTTCTTGAGAACTTTAGAAAACAAAAGATAATTCGTGATATTTTTCATGCTGACTGGGAGAGAGGAAAGGAATTTCGGTGCTAAATACAAATAATAGTGCCTAAAAATTTCCTTATGTAATGCAGGAATTTCATAATTTATATATTTATCTCGTCGTAATTGGTAATTATTCGTATCAATTTTAATGCTATCATTTCTAAAGCAAAAGTATTTAATTATTTCGAAAAAATAATCCTAGTATAAAGGCAAAATTCCTGCTTCTCGAAACAAAGGTAATGAAGGTTGCGTTTTTGGGCTTTTGGTTAATAAGCGAATAAATCTCTTTTGCAGCACTAAAAGTTGTTTAAAATTATTGAAATACATGCCTCCCCAAGATTTTATACCATATGTTAATTGAGAATGGATTAATGCATAGTACAGTGTACACATAAATTTAAATGAAACTAAATGTCTTACGAGATAGAAGCGGGCCAGGTTACGGATGACATTTCTTTTAACCCATGTTACATGCACTTTCCAAGTTAGGCCTGCATCAATCCAAATACCTAAATATTTCACTGACGGCACAAAAGGAATTTGAGGACAATTACAGTGACTTTTCGATGAACAATATGTATCATGATATATCAATTTATTGCGGTGCAAAATATCTGTAACAGAACTATTTTTCTTTAAGTAGAAATAAACTGCATTTGTCTTTGTCAGATTAATTGATAAAAAATTACTTGTGGTCCAGTTTCTAATTAATTCTAGATCACTATTTGCTTGTTTAAAAATAATCGAAGAATCATAACCGGTATATGTCAGGCAAGTGTCGTCAGCAAAAATAGTTAATTTACCTGTTAGGTTAATGGGATCTAGATCATTAATGTAAATAATAAATAATAAGGGACCCAGAACAGATCCCTGGGGCACTCCGTATTCAACTTTAGTCCAAGCACTGAATGTATTTTTTTTATTTTTACTCTTTGCCTTCTGTTAGCTAAATAACTGCGAAACCAATTTAATGCCACTCCTCAACTCCAGCAGCTTGTAATTTTTGTATTAATTTTTGATGATTTTACCGTATCGAATGCTTTTTTAATGTCCAGAAAGAGTGTTAATGCATGATCACTGTTATTCATAGCTGTGTAAATCGTATTTGTTACCTGCAATAATGCATCATCCGTACCCATTTTTTCTCTAAACCCAAACTGATTGCTACTGAGGAAACATTTTTTCCCCAGATATTCATATAATTTTTCACTATTTTTTCAAAAATTTTAGATATTACTGAGAGTAATGCAATAGGTCTATAATTCCCTAATTCCTTTGGGTCACCGTCTTTAAAAATGGGAACATTAATAGCTTTTTTCAAAACATCAGGGAAGTTGATAGTAGAAGTAAAATTTGAGTCCTAATATCTTTAGCTATTATTGGCGTTAAGAAGAAAGAACTTACCGCAGTTGATGATTTTCCGTCTCCTTCCTAATCAGCATTTGTTTGAACTAAATCTTTGTTCAAATTCCGTGCAATTCCGGCAAAATAATCGTTGAACAAATTTGCAAGTTTACAAGGGTCTTCATCATATTTAATTAATTCGTTTTTACTTTTAATTGTACGGGGATAGTTTTCTATCTATTTAAAGTTACCACATATTTCATTTATTACATTCCACTCCTTTTTCTGGTTTTTACCTGCTTTGGAAAATTTATTGGTAAAATATTGTGTTTTTGTTTCCCTTATGGCACTAGTGACAAAATTTCTGTATCAGGAAAATGACAGTTTAAGCGACATAGCTGAAGGATTTTTCTTCATTTCCTTATACAGAGTGTTACGATAATTTATTAAAATTGCTAATTCATTTGTCATCCACGGTTTAATTTTCTTAAAACGTTTTTTCTTTACTTTCGTTGAATCATCAATTAAATGACTTAGTGTATCAATTAAATTTTTAAAAGAAGCATTAACAGAGCCGTCAATATATATATCATCCCATTTTATATTTGCAATTAAGTTCGCTAATCTTTTTAAATCCGCCATTTTTATTTCATAATTTTTTAATTTTTGTTCAATTTTAATATCTAAATTAACCTTAACTAAGCAGTGGTCTGTAATTCCAATGTCATCCAGAAATATATTACAATTATAGAAATCTTTGGTTCTAAGAAATACATGATCAATACATGTAGACGAGTTCTCCGTAATTCTGGTTGGCTCTTCTATCATATTTAGTAAACCATTTTCTGCTAATAGTCCTAGATATTCATCAGTGTTTGTGTTGTCATTTAATAAGTTAATATTAATATCTCCACGATAGAGAATATTAAGGGTATCAAGTGATTCTAGGATTCCGTTTAATTCGGAAATGAAATTAAATACATTTTCAGAAGGAGATCTGTATACAGCCATTAATGTCCACTCTTTGTTTTCAATTTCATGTTTTAAAACCGCAATGTCTGCGCAATTCATTGTGATTGGTTTCTGTATAGCATCGATGTCGCAGCTAACATAAATTAATACTCCACCTGATCTATAATCATCCCTACAAAATGAGAAGCACTTGTAACCGTCTATTTTGTACAGTGAGACTTCCCAGGAGTAGATCCAAATTTCTGTCAATATAATTAATCTGGGTCTTTCCTGAAAAGTCCCCAAGTACGTCAAAAATTCATCAAAATGTGCTCTAGCACTGCATGTATTTAACTGAATAAGAGAAAAATTACCAACAAACATCACAGAGAAAAAGAAATAAATGCAAAAATACAAATTGGTAACTATCAAACCTGAATAGCATTTAGTTCTTCTAAGAATCTAACACATATTACATGGCTAGTATCACTACGTCGCAAAAATATTTTGCAATCCCTAGTCCACACGTATTTGAATCCATTAGCACGTTGAAACTTTTTAGTTTCATATAACACATGCTTTAGTTCAGGAATTAAATGTACATTGACGAAAACCAGTCCTTCACCATCGTCTTCAATCAACTCTTTTCCGTTTAAATTTTTGTTTCGTTTAAATGCTTCGACCCATTTATTTCTATTCCGTCGCGAATCCAATTGCGCGATGATCGGTCTCGGTTTATTTTTATTTGCAGATGGCACTCTGTGTGCGATTTGAATTTCGTTGTTACCAACAGTTATCTTTAACGTTTCCCCAATTGTTTTAATTAATTCTGGTAAATTTTCGTTTGGTGTTTCTTTTAGTCCTACAATCTTTATATTCATATTTCTGAACACTTGCTGTAAATCCAGTTTTTTCAGTCTAGCTACATTTGTTTCCAACGAATTAACTTTTTGCCTTAAGATGGCATTTTCTTTTTTAACGTCAGAAACAGTCTTCGTAATCGAGTCTATGGTTCTAGAAAAATCATCGATTTTGCAAGAGCAGAAGTCAGCTGATTTCTTAACTTCAAGTAATTCTTTCCTAACATCTTTTAATTCTGCTTTGATAATTGCCAATTCACCTTTAACTGCATGATTGTCAGTCCTCAGAATTGCAACAATATCTTCTTTCAATTGACACAAATCACTGTAACTGATCTGTTCACCCACAAAATCTCCCGCTTTTTGTTCTGGCTGTTTCCAGTCGTCAGTTCCCTCGCTCTGTGTTGCCCGCTTTTCGACTGCATTTTCTACGTGGAGCACTGTCGCTTCTAGGCTTAACATATTTGGAGATCTTTGGTTCCGGCATTTGTAGCATCTCCATCTACCTTTGGCTTCAGATGACATCTTTTTAAAATTTTCTCTTAACAAATTGAGCGTAAACGGGAAAAATCTAAATTTATGTGTATTTGTTTTCAACAGCCTACACTTAATAGAAGAATTACTAAACATCTAATCAGTTGTTCTATGTTGGATGGTTTATTACCTGATATATGCAATTATCCTAAAATAGAAGAAGTAAACGAAATAATTTACCTTGACTTGAAAATGAATTAGAAAATGAAATGGAATAAACATATTGATTGTTTATTCCATTTCATTTCTGGATGTGTTCAAGACTCCGATGTGTAGCATTTAAAATTAGGACTCTTTGGCCGAGTGGTTAGCGCGCTTGGCTACTGATCTAGTGGGACCTGGGTTCGAGCCCCGGGTAAGGCATGGCTGTTTGTGTCGTTTTTCTGCTGAGGGCCTGCCATCCTCTCAGACCTTCTACTATGGCATATAAACTGACAGGCTCCTGTCAGACCTCTGTGGCAAGCAGCTGCTTGAGGGGATATTTATTATTATTTTATTTAACTTATTTGTTGATCACAAATAACTGTTTTAGTATATAAAGCACTTTTTGAATCTATAATTAGATATGGAATAACAGTTTATGGGACAGCCTATAAGACAGAATTAAGTAAAATTAAAAGAATACAAATTAGTCTGTTAAAAGGAGTGTGTAATTCAGAAGTTAAAAATTTCCTTACAACGAAAGATGATATATTTAGTTTGTTCAATTTTTTACCTATTGAGAGTGTATATGTGTTTGTTTGTGTTATCAATAACTTCTTTGATGATACCTATAAGCAAAATGTTTGCCCAATAAATTTACTAGAAAAAAAGGCTAAGGGTTTTTTGAAACAAACAAAATTTTACATTAATTACGGAAGAAATTCCAAAGAATATCAAATTTCCTAGAGAAATCGTTAACTTAAAAAATTTGTGATATTAAAGAAAATTTATTTCAGTGGTTGATGAAAAAGTGATGTTTTTATTTGGAATCTTTTATCATTTTATTGGTTTCTTTTTCATTTATTCTTTTTTTTCTTCTTCATTTTATGTAATGATACTGATGTAACCTAGATTGTATCTGTCAAAATCATATATGTACATTCCGGCTGATAAGCTTCGGTTTAGTGGTATTTTTATGAAAAATAATTATAGATAAAACTTATTGAAAAATGAATTTGAATTTAATTTGTGTTTTGTTTCTTTTTTTTTACGTTCATCTTTTTTAGACTCTTTTTATTTAAAAACTAAATTACCCTTCAGTTGTTTGCCTAAGAGATCTGATTGGAACTTGTCCCTATAATAATAATAAGAATCCACCATTGAGAAGGTCTATGAGGAGGAGGAGGGGGGGGGGGATCTGAGCAAAAGAACAATACAAGAAACATTCGACCTTTTGTTTTTTTTTCTTCTGCCCAGCTCTCATCAGTCAGCAGCATTCTAACTTACTTTATTAATTTGAAAAAAATTGCCTTTAAAATAATTGCATATTTATCGAAATAATGGTTGAGGGTGTAGGAATTCTAGGAGGGAAAAGGGAAGAGAAAAATCTGTAAAAGGATAAAGAAGTGTTAAGGAATGCAGAAAAATTATAAAGTGATTAAAGCAGCATAAAAGTTGTGAAACAAATATTAATGAGATTATTTCTTTGATGTCATCGATGCTCGAAGCATTTCTCCAGCGACTGTTTTTTGGTGAGGGAAACCGGCTAAATTAATTTTTTGGAAGACGGAAAACTTTCTGACATTAAGAGCATGTTCCTGGTGAGCGCTTGTCGAGATAACTTGATTTTTGGATCAAGTGGATAGATCTAAGAGGTAACTTTGATCTGTTGACGGAAGATCTTGATCAGAGGTCATCTTATGTGGCCGCAACCTAATGCTTTTGGGAGCATCAACAACAACAATATCTGTGGGAGCATCACCAACCAGAAAATGGAATAATGTGTCGCACTCGGTTAGCTCAGATCATTTTTGAAATCTATAAAGCTAGTAACCACAAGTTTCTGAAACTCTAAACATTTCTCAAGAATCTGTCTAAGTAAATAAACAGTCATAGCAGAATAATATGACCACCTACCATACATATACTATGGTAGGTGGTCATATTATTTTGATACGACTGTGTATATTTGATCAAAATACATCCTCTACCACTTCTGAGTCCACACTGTTCATCACGCAGTTGTCCATCAACCAAATTCTTAATTCTATTAAGTATAATCATACAAAGAACTTTATCTGGAACAGAGAGTAAACTAATCCCCCTATAATTACCATAAGAACTGCGATCACCTTTTTTAAAAATTGGAACAATGATAGCTTTAGTAAAATCCTTAGGAACTATACTTTTATCATAAAAAATATTAAAAATTTCAGTCAGCCATGTCACAACGCAAATGTTCCCAGCTCTAAGCATTTCAGTGGTGATTTCGTCCACCCCTGGGGATTTATGCAGTTTTAGAGATAGCCAAAATGACTTCAGAATGTGATATAGGGCCATCATTAAAGCCAGTAATGCATCTATTCTCATTCAAACAATAGGAGTAGAAATAATCACATTATTTAGAACATCTTTGAAATGCTCAGCCCACCTGCCATCACACAATTCTCACCTTCAACCACCTTGCCATGTTTATCTCTTAATCCCTGTGTACTTCTCTGTTTCTTCCCACATAAAACATTAACAATCTGGTACAACCCCCTGCTGTTGTGCTATCTAACTGCTTCCTCTGCTTTGTCAGCCAAGTTATCAAGCCAAAGATTCTTATCAGTTGTTAATTAATACTTTATACATTTATTAAGCTCTTTGTAATACCTTCTGTTAGGACTAGTAAACTGTTGATTCATATTAATCCTGCACTTCCTTTTTTCAGAAATAAGTTCCATAGCTCAAATACTTTATCACTCAAATAATTTTGTTTCCTCAGTTCCCTTTTACACAAAAGAGTACTGTTGGTTTCAAGAAAAGCCTGTTTAAACTGATCCCATTCTTTCTCAACTTCAGCAGTAATCAAACCACGATTGTCATAATGACTAAGTAGCTTACCATGGTATGCTTTAGCTATATCTGGATCTTTCAGACCTTCAGTGTTGAAGGTAATTTTCTTAACCTTAGCAGAACATTTCTTAAGCTTCAGCTGCAAGACACTTTTGACCACATAATGGTCAGATCCAATTTCGGCTCCTCTGTATGATCTGGTATTCCTTACTGAACTGGCCTATTTGCTGTTAATTAAGATATAATCTATCATATTCCTGTGCAACCCATCGTGGTGAAACCCATTTATATTTATAAATATCTCGGTGTTTGAAGTATGTGTTAGTTATTCGTCAACCATTAAGTTTACTTGCCTGTAGGTGACGTTCCCCATTGCCATTGGAACTACCAATGCCAACGGGACCAAAAACTCGTGTCCAAAAGTCAGATCAGTACCAACTTTAGCATTGAAGTCACCTAGCACAAGAGAAATATCTCCTTCACAGAATTCAAAATATCCTGAAGCTGGCTGTAAAACGTATCCTTCTCGTTCTCATCAGAGTCCTCTGTGGGGGCATAACAACAGATGACATTCAAGTCTTTAATTTTTGTTTTAAATTTTGCTCTGAGAATTAACAGATCGGAAAATATCTGGCTATGATGAGTAATGAAATGGTGGTGAAGCGATAAGCATTTTACATATGTTCTTGAGTAGTTTGATAAAGTAATAAAACTAAATCAAATTTTCAAGCTACAAATCATAGATGGCTAAAAGGTGGAAAAAATGGTCAAATTTGTAATGCTTCAGTCCTTTTGGAGGTGACATTTTCATCATTAATTATTTTAGAGGTTGTGCGAAATATATCGATGATGTGCAAGTTGAAGAAAACTGGAGAATCTGAAATGCTGCTTAAAATTTTTAATATTTTGTTTGCATGCATACAGACAGACATAATCCTCAAGTAGCCAAGGGCTACTGAGGACCTGCCACTGCGTAATTTTGTTCTCCAAATACATCTGCCCTGAGCTACAGCTGCTGCATTTGGCCACTATAGGCCAATTCTAGCAAGGTCTTATTTGACATTGTCTGCCATCCTAGGTCTCCCTTTTTTCTGAGGCCTTTAGGTATGCTGTTCATAGGCAGTTATGAAATGGCAACATGGTCAAACCGTCCGTCGGATGGGACGTTAAGTCGTGGCCCCGTGTGCGGGAAAGTAATACCCTATGCACGTTAAAGAACACACTGGATGATCTTGACAGGAGGCTACCATCTGTCTCCCAACAGCTGTTCCAGTGGGTCCCCTCCCCCAACCATCTCTAAGCCTTCAGGGTCCTTGTGACCTGGCCATTTAGCCCATGGTGTGCAAAAAAAGTGCCGCTTAGAGGTAAAACAACCCAACCGAAACCAACGCAGTCTCTCTTTACACAAGATGCTGCTCAAAGGAAGTTAGCAGAGAGAAAAAAAAGCGAATGCAGCTAAAGAGTCACCTTTCACTTTATTATAGACTGTAAATTTTATTACTCTGCCAACTTTAGAAAGGAACAATCTGTGTACAACATGTGTTTTGTTACCAGATGCTTACTCATTATCTTAATTATTGGCATTCATTACTCAAATGATTACAGTGGTAGAAAATAGAGTTATAAACCACCATTAGATTAATTTAATATTTTTATTAGAATTAATTAGACCAAAAGAGAGTTATAAGCCACCATTAGAATAAAGCTGAGGTCTCGCCTTCCTCACAGACCCTCTACTCTGGCGTATTATACTGAAGGCTCCTTTCATATCTCTGGGCAAGCAGGTGCTTCAAGGGGAATTTTTTTAACGGAATTCGCAAAATGACATAAAATAAACAAGAATCACTGTTTTTTTTTCAGGTTTTGATGCTATCTTGATTATATATTTTATGCATATATTTGTACTTGACCTTGCTCTTTATGTGAAACTGTCTCCTTTTTCCGCACCTCTGGCGAAGGCTATTAATGGCTGATGTGTCTTGCTGCAATTAGCAAAACAGGTATTTTGCACCTGATAGTTGGTGATCTGTCTCTTTCCGGCCTGGCTCATTTCGTGTTGGAGAGCAGACCAACTGAACATCCCATGGGACAGGGTTGGGTTGGATTGTTTTACCTCTGAGCGGCACTTTTTTGCACAACATGGGCTAAATGGCCAGGTCACATGGACCCCGAAGGCTCAGAGAAGGTTGGGGGAGGGACCCACTGGAACAGCTGTTGGGAGACAGATGGTAGCCTCCCGTCAAGGCCATCCAGCGTGTTCTTTAACGTGCACAGGGTATGGCTCTCCCGCACACGGGCCACGGCTTAACGTCCCATCCGACGGACGGCGGCCTTTCCAAGCCCATCGGTGTCCCCTACTGACCGTGGGCAGGGCGGGGAATTTTGCGGAGATAAATCTCAACGCTGACCCAGCTGGGACTCGAACCTGGGAACTACAGATTACGAGCCTGGCGCGCTGCCGACTGAGCCACCCCCGCCCCATATGGAACAGGGAGGACGGCCCTTAGACGAAGAGCGTCTGACGACCCATCGCCAATATCAGGCAGTTTTGTGTGTACTGGCTATAGTGAGCAGACGTAAGAGCTCGGTGAGTAGGTAATTCACGACTCAAGAGGTTTTCCCTGTTAGGTGCGTAGAAGACGCAACTTGTTAAACAACCTGCACATGGTTGTTTGTAGCCAGTAGACAACGTCAGTTCTCACGGTGACATCTGTAAATATCTTCAGAATTAAACTTTGTTATTGTTGTAACTTTGGAGTTTTCCATCATTCTGAAATTCTTAAATGCCGAAAGCCCAATATCAGAAGCGAAGCAAAGGCATATTTCCTTACCCGTGGGGCGCTGTGGATAAATTAAATTCCACAACCCCCAGCAACCGACGTGTTTTCAGTTTATTTCATATCTACATTAACAGATTTCGCTGGAGTGAATTTTCTCTCTCTGTTGTATTAAAAGGTAAGTAGCACTTTGCATATTATACATTTCAGTTTCAGCTTTTATTTTTATTTATAGAGCACTCAAAATCGCAAAATAAATAAGGTATCAATATTTTTAATTTATTTTATACGTTACATTAACCGAAATTTAAAATTTCTCTCAGATGAAATTACCTTCTCTATGCAGAGAAGTTAAGTAATACTTTGCAAAGAAGATTGAGAATGCATGAAAATCGGATATAAGAAAGTGAATCGACTATGCCTCCGCAACCCCAACTTGGAGAATATTAATAACTGCTAATGGAGGCTAAAAAAAGTAGTAATTCTATATATTGCATATAGTTTGCAAGAATGTTTTTTTTTTTAAACAGATCACGAAAATGGAAGGGAAAAATTGCATACCGGAAAGATCTGGCTCAGTCCAGAAATATCTCCTTCCCTTCGCCCTCCCCTTAATATTATTTTCTATATATCCTTTCCCGGAATGAGTCGATTTTGCTGTGTTGCCCGAATGTGGGAGGAGAAATCAGCTTCAGTTTCACCGAACATGAAATTCAATGAAAATATTCAATGGCACCTTTATGAAATTGGAATGTAAAATCTTTACTCAGGCTCGACTATTTTTTGGATTAAATCATTCGTTATCGGATGGACTACCAACACACACAGACAAAAAAAAGTGGATTTCAAACAGAAAAAAGAATTATAAGGTAATTTTTTTAATTCGTTTTCGTATTAAATGGAATTGGAGATATCTTAAAGATCCGAATCAAATCGATATAAATCTCGATTTTCAATATTTTTCGTTCAGCATTTAATGAATTGCAGGCTCTTGAAAATTTAAAAGTTGCGTCATCGATTTACTTAAAATATTTGCTTCAAATTCGTCGAAATCTGGAAAAATCGTGATCCGATCTTTCAAAAACACACTTAGTGTAATAAAAATATAAATATAAAAATTTTTCAATCAACCTTTCAGTTTAACACTTGACTTTCAATGTTGAGGTTAAATATTCACCTTCTCTAACAAAGTGAAAGAGCATTGGTGGAAATCAAAATTGTGATTAATTAGGTTAAGATCTACAATTTATCTTCACTTTAATTTATCTCTTGCAAACTTATTTGAGAAATAACAGTGAATTGAATTGGATTCTTGACTTTGCATAAAATAGAAATTCTCTGTCTTTTTATTTATAAATTTTATGAATGTGAGATGAAATTTGAAACCCTTAAGACACACACATGCTCCATTTGGAAGAAATCGTAAAGTGTAACAAATTAAAAAAAAAACGTTATAAAGCACTGACTAATATTAATAGATTAAAACCAGATTTTTTTTAAATTGCAAAAAAAAGGATATTTTTATACACAAATGCAAATAGTAGATTCACAAATCTTCACTTTTGCTGATGACCTCGAAAATTTGATTAATTCGAAAATATAATAGTAAGATCTATGTCCTTTTAGTTCAAATGGTGTAAAATAATAATATGTCGAATTAAAAAGATTGTTTCCCATTAAATGAATAAGAAGAAATTGGAAATCGAAAGCCAATTGAACTTATTCAGACCTTTAGATTTCTGAAGCCAATTTCGTTTTATGCATTACCAGAAAAAGATTAAACTGCTTCATTTTTTCAGCGCATTTCTATAATTCTGCAAAAGTCGTGGATAATCTGAATTAAAATTATAAAATGGTTTAAAATTATCGTAAAAAATATATTGTTTGAAACTATTTCTGTATATTTAATTTCCTTACTGTAGAGATATTATCCGCCTTGTATTGCTAATGATAAAGGCCTTGGTTGCTGGAAGCACATCAAATATATTTTCCATTGCTTGATCTATGGACCTTTGCAGTTTGTAATTATATTAATTATGAGCTGGTATAAGAAAAGAAGATATTTAATTTGCATTCGCAAAACATAAGCTGATATAAATTGATTGTGTTTTAAGTAATATTCATTCAAAAACGTTTTAGATCAAAATGACTGCCATATCCGTTGAATAATTATTTTCAATTTCAGTGATCAAGCAAATAATTTGATGAATACAAATATGGGCATAAGCCGATATTTTTTAGATATTTTTCAGCGTTTATTGATGTTCACTATTGTGTATTATTTGCGTATGTTTTGTGAGATGTTTCTTTTTTGTGCTGTCTATACTATGAGATCACTCTGAAATGATAAACGGATGAGTAATTGTTTGTTGGAAATGCAGGAATATCGAATAGAAGTGTCCAGATGTAACTAACTGTGATGCAGTTATCAAGTATGTGCCAATGAAAGAAGTTCGCTGGATACCTACTGAGAAACCGCACAGTCGATTGATACGTGGATCTAGTTTGGGCACTGGCGAGCGTTGGAATCGAAGTGGCAGATGCTTCAGGGACGTATAAGAAGAGAAATTTTGAAGAGAAAAGTGGTGTTTTCTGACTGCGGAAAAAGGGGAGATAATAGATCTCGTCTTCTGACAGAGCAGAGGTGATCTTTCTAAGAAATCAGAAGGTAATCTTATAGTAAGATCTGTGGTTATGATCCGAGTCATGAAGGTGGCATCATCCCTAACCTAAACTTTTATCAGATTGACAAACTGATCTAATGATAGAGGCTGCAACAGTTAAAGGGCCAGTCGTATTGATATATTTATGACTAAGGAAACTGCCGTATAGATCTGTGGAATCAGTTCGAGAATTCTAATAAGAAATGATCGTTAGCACTAAATGAATTGTATTGTTAATATCTTAAAGAATAAGGAAAAATCATTTGGAGCAGTATGTACAGTGGACTTCGGAGCCACTACTTTCAGGAGAGAATAGGATTAAAGCTTGTTACGTTTGCTTAATAACGCCTCGCTTGATTCCTTAATAAAAAAAAAAATACCCCTCAAGCAGCTGCTTGCCACAGAGGTCTGACAGGAGCCTGTCAGTTTATATGTCAAAGTAGAAGGTCTGAAAGGATGGCAGGACCTCAGCAGAAAAATGACACATACATCCATTTCTTACCCCCATGCCTTAAAAATAAATAAAATAAATCCCCCTCAAGCAGCTGCTTGCCACAGAGGTCTGACAGGAGCCTCTCAGTTTATATGCCAGAGATGAGAGTTTTTCTGCTGAGGTCTGAGAGGATGGCAAGACCTCAGCAGAAAAACGACACACACATCCATGCCTAATCCGGGGCTCGAACCCAGGTCCCTTAGATCAGTAGCCAAGCGTGCTAACCACTCGGCCACGGGCCATGCCTTACCGATTTAAAAAAAATATCCCCTCAAGCAGCTGCTTGTCACAGAGGTCTGACAGGAACCTGTCAGTTTAATACGCCATAGTAATAGGTCTGTGAGGATGGCGGGACCTCAGCATAAAACAATATACACATCCATGCCTTACCCGGGGCTCGAACCCAGGTCCTTTAGATCAGTAGCCAAGCGTGCTAACCACTCGGCCACGGGACGGCTTGTTCACCACATTGAGCTGCTTAAACTGTTGGATCAAATCATTAGATCATATAATCATTATATATTAGATCAAATAATCTGCGGAGGTGTAGAAAAATGCTGAGGATTCCTCAAAAAGAACTTGGCCACAACTTCATATTTACAAGAATAACAATCATTAATTAAGAAGGGCATGGAAGCTTACAATGACTATCCTCCCCCCAACTGCTTACTAATGTGAGAGTTGAACCTCTCACTGATTTCGGCATCCTGACAACGCCTCATCACGACAGTGCAGCGTGAAGTGCAGTTTCTTGAAAATGGAGCGATCTGCTTTCGTTTTTTCTGAATTAAGAGCTTCCCGAAGGATGCTCAGTTAACTGTTAAATGAAGAAGTAATCTGCCTGGAATGCTGAGATCCTTTTCAGAAGAAGTGATGCGGAATATAAAAGAAGAAGAGGAGGAGTCCGTCACTTGGGCTTGAAAGAAGAGCACTTTAAATTCCACCGAAGCAAATCACTCCGATAGATGCAGAGCCATAATGTTTATCTGTAAACCATGATTGAGCTGCTTCGTGGCCGAATAGCACGAGAGAGAGAGAGAAACTAAAGCTTTCCGAAGTTGCAGGGATTTGCTGCAAGTTTTCATATTTATATCTCCGCAGAGGAACGAAGACGAAACAAATTCAATCGAAACGTCCTACATATTTAGGAGGCGATTATTCGGACGAATGGAGGTTGCAATGAGAGTCATTACTTCCCATTTGTGTGCGCAGCGCCACTCCAGATACAACCCCAAAGGAGAGAGAGAGCCAGAAGACAGAAAGGACATTAAGATAGATTATTTCCCAGAGTGTGCAGAAGAGGTTGTTACGGCCTAACTACAAACGGCACCCATAGGGAACTGAGGGGGGGGGGGGGGGGGACGGAGCAGTGTTTGGTGGCCTTTCATGGCTAGCCGGCGCCATTAGTATGCATGAGAGCTGGCTGCGTTATGGATTTGCACGCTGCTCCCTCGTGTGAGTGTTGATGTGCCTCGCTCCGCAACCGTTACATTTGCTAAATTAGCTACCAAATTAACCTGATGAGCTTTTAATAATTAAACAGCATCCACCACGGCTGGGCGGACTCTGGGCGATCCACTCGACGAGGAATTCGCCGTGGAGGGAGGGGCACTGCTGGGAATCGTGGCAGACAAGAGGCGGGGGGGGGCACGAAAGGAGGGTCTATGATTTCATTTAGTCCAATCTTCGGTCTTGCTGACAGTGTAATTGGGATGGTTGTTCGCTTAAACTCACAGCAGCACGAATTGGACATTAAAAAGTGGAGTCAAAGAAAGCAGAGAGCACAAAACGCAAACGAACACACGAATGCGTTGCTCGCACGAAAGGCACGTTCAGGTGGGTGGGGAGAGGCGGGGGAAACATTCACCATCACGCGCGAAGACGCCATCCATTAGTGGAAGTGGAATAGATCTCGTCATCGCTCATCGCACACATTAATCCCCCCCCCAACACACACACACACACACACCCACCCCCTGCAAAATAAAACTGCACGAATCCAAAACATGCCGAACATGTGAAGAAGATGAATTCCCACGGCATTCGTGTCTCAAAGAGATCCATGGTGGAAAGAAGACCCGAAGTATGGCAGACGATATCACCACCAGCATTTCAATCCCCGACGAGTTTTTGTTGCAACCAGAGAGCAGACGATAAGTGAGCGCCATCCCAGTAGGAGCTCAATTGAAGAAAACCTCAAAATGATTCACGAGTATTTAAGTAGATTCGATTGGAAATATCAAATATTTCTGCAGAATGATCCAAAATGGGAATTTCATTCTCTTATGTATATTTCGCTTTTTGAACCAGAAACTGGCCTTTCCATTGGAGAGAAAGAATCAACGAAAGGAGGGAAGCCGAAAGATAGAAAGATGAAGAAAAATGCGGAGTTCTTCAGCAGAGTGGATTCTTCTGCCATCGAAGTCCTTTTGGAGAGACTGCGCATTTGATGAACAACAGTGATATACCTTTACCTCACTGAGCTCAAGGGAACGGAGGAGAATAATTTTAGATTGCAACCTCAATCTATGCCAACTTAGTCCCCTGGGCGCTATTTAGGAATGAAACTCCACCCTAAAGAATTCATATTTTGAAACTCATCCTTTTTAATTTGAAGCTTCAGTTGCATTCGAAATCACGTTTTAAGATTTAACATTTTAGTGCTTCGTTCTTATTACATATAAATATTTTTTGAACGACAAATAACTTTCCATTTCTATGAGCTGAATTTAGAATTCTCTCGCATATCAAGAACACATTGTTCAGAAACATGGATTTTAGATGGCCACCAGAATCCATTTAAATCCAGAAATTCAAATGAAAAGGATTTAGGCAAGAATGAACTCTGATTCCTTCAGTGTAGATGAGAATTGAATATTTTTCTTAACGCCAAAAATTTTATAATCAATGATGCTACAGATCCCAACTCCCTCTTTAAAAATATTACTCGGGATTAGTTAAACAAGTCGATACTATAAATGCTAACATTCCCAGAAATACCCTTGTTTTAGTTTAGACAACGAATATTTTGCTCCCTTAACTAATGCAAAAGAAATGATTAATTAAGGCGTGGGCTCGTCCAGACGAATTAGCAAACAATAAATTAAAGGGAAAGTTGATTCGCATTTCCGTCATCCGAATTTGAAAATTAAATCTTACCTGTCATATATCTAATTGACATTGATCTGTTGCTTATTAGTGCAGTATACAGAGGAAACCATTGTCAAAATATTTGCAATACATCTTTCTCCTTAATTTTTTAAAGAAATTTGTTGGTTAGCTCCCTGTTGCATCTTTTCACTTCAGTTGTAGTTCATCCAATCGGGAATCGTGAGATAATCAGAAGTGATGAAGAATGGATTATTTCTTCATTTCACTTTTGAAGACTTTCACGACTTTGGTTTGGAGCAAAGTGCTTGGTTTAAAATGCGGAGGAGACCAAAGAGACTTGGATTCAAGTCGCGGATAAAGCATGATTAATTTTTTCATGTGTTTCTCTAGTAATATATAATAATAATAATTTATTTCATGTAGGGGGTTACAGTAAAGCCAAGGTACAGGTAATTTTGGATATTAATTTAAACGTTCAAGTGGCTTGATTAAATTTTTTAATTTCAGAAATTAAAAAGAAATATTGATGATAGTACAAAATTACAAACATATTTACAGGAATTGCATAATTCTTTGATACATATAAACGAAAAGACAAGTTACACAGACGAATACAAACATATGAAATATGATAAAAAAAAAACATAGTAAATTCAGGGGGAAGAAAAAGAAGGTTTAATACAACAGAGAGTGATATTGAATGAATGAATGGGGAAAAGAAAAAAGATTGCTGTCTAACCTACTTCACAGATTTTCTCTATGACGTATTATGCTGACAGCACTTGAAGGATGATTGATTTTAAGCGCCTAACGAGATTTTCTTTAGGTGCTAAACTCGTTATCAGACAAATGCTTGAAATAAAATTCCAAACTATCATAGTTTAGGAAATACGTATCTATCTCTTATGGTCCAGAATCGTGTTCAGCAACTGAAAGACATTCTTGTAAGAAATGTTACCATCAACACTAGAGAATAAATAAATAAATGAAATTCTCTTTTTTTTCTTTCCGAGTATTAGACCATTTTTGAAGTTCTTCGTCGCCACACTCCATCGAGGTCGTCGTTGGATGATCTCTCTTCCTCATCCAGAGAGAGTTTTTGTCTTTTCTCCCGAAGATCCTCTGGTGATGACGTATGGACCAATTTGCGGCCACTGTCCCTCTCGCATCATCCAACATTCGGCTATGTCATCCCTCGGTGACATCGTTTTTCCTCTGCGGAAGGAAGATGAAAAGTTCGCGGTAGCCCCCGGCGCAGCATCTACAGCGGGGTGGGGGGAGGAGATGCCGAGCACCACGAAAAAAAAAACGCCGATGCAGGGCAGTGACGTAAGGACGGAGGAAGGCGACAAAATTGGAACGCCACCATTTTCCTCGGGCCACTGCTCGCCGCTCGCCGAAGCTATTGACAATTCCTCACCCAGAATGGATGAGAGGAGCTGCCTCCGTCCATCCATTGGCGTCCGATCGATGTTCGCAGCTGTACATGCAGCGATGGAGAAGATTATAGGCTGAGGGAGGAGAGATGCGAGCTGAGCCCTTTCTCTATCGGACACAAGCGTCGCAGAAACTCGAAGCATCATTCAGATATCGCGATTCTGAAAAATGAAATTTTGAATAAAGTGAAAGCATTTAGAAAATAAATTACATTTCGTAATTACACTGATTTATGACTTGTTAGCTTTCTTAATGGTTTGATATTAAACGGCGACGAAGGCCTCATCAAAAGAATCGATTATCTGAGAGTATCGCCTTATGAGAGGTTGGATGTGACAGGATGATTTCTCCACAGACGAAAACGATATCGTATCGAATCATCATCGTTTGTATAATATGATGCAGCGAATACATTCGCTCACCTCCTCATTCCATACAACCAAAATAAGCTCTCTCAGAATGCAAAATCACGTAACAACAACAAAAAAAATACTTTTTTACTATTGTGCCTAAATTGTGACTAATTATTATATATTTTATAGCAGAAGCATCTTTATTCTTCCTACAAATTATTTAACAATAATTTTACAGTTTTTGAAAACTAATTTCTTATATGCAAGAGGTTATTAGGTTTAACATACATTTATAAATTCAGCATTCAGATTTTATACAGATTTTTGAAAGTATAACATAAGATTTGGGTTGTTTTATCTCTGAGCAACACTTTTTGCACAAATGGGCTAAATAATAAGGTCACAAAGATCTCGATGGTATCCAGCGTGTTCTTTAATGTGCATAGGGCATGGCTACCTTGCACATAGAGCCACAGCTTAGCGTCCCATCCGACGGACGGATGCTTTTCCAAGCCCATCGATGTCCCTTTTCTCACCAAGGGCAGGGGGAGGGGTTATTAGTGGAGATAAATCTCAACGCTGGCCCAAGTGAGACTCCAACATGGGAACTGCAGATTACGAACTTGGCGCTCTGCCAACTGAGCCAACTCCCTCCCCAACCCATTTAATAAGATTCGTTTTGGGTGTGATTAGGTATTTGGAATGTAATTTTGTCTGGAACTGTTTAATTTCAATTCACGGATTTGGTATGTATTAATGTACATAACTCCAAAGAGTACATACAAAACAATACACACAATATATATAACAAACTGATGTACAGTAAATGAAACCATAATTTTTCTCTCCGCAATCGGAAACCAAGGGCAATCGGAAACCAACCCCATCCAGATTCTGCTGAGTACGTCATTTAATTCTGATCGAGAAACAAAGATTCAGTTTTATAAAACATTAATAATCATAACTTAATTGTTTAAGTTATTTTTCTCTGTTTATGGTTTAATTTCATTTGGCAAAACACTAAACAGGATTAATAATGTCTAATAAACTGGCATCTGAGTATATTTTTTAAAAACACAAAAATATAATCTATCTAACAAGTACATATTCAATATTTTGCTGTACAAATATTAACATTACACTCAATATAACACTGACAAGTGCATTAATATTGATTGACTTTAAACACTATAAGCCTTAAACACTATAAGCCTTAATATTTATGAAAAAAGTATAATGAAAACTCTATAAATCCTATTTTAAGTGGCGAATTATCGTAAACAAATGTAGCCTACGTTATTGCATAGGAGGTAAATAACTTTTTCAAAGCATTTTGAATCCATTATACACTGAAAGGACAATTTGTTATACACTGAAAGGATAATTTATTATACACTGGGGCATCAAGCCACTTGAACGTTTAAATTAATATCCAAAATTACCTGTACCTTGGCTTTACTGTAACCCCCTGCTTGAAATAAATTATTATATTATTAAAGGAAAATTTATTACACATACTCGCCGAATAACGTGTGGGTCCACCTTTTGCCTTCACAACAGCAGCAACACATCGTGGCATGGACTCCACTAGGTATTGGAAACGTTCGGGTGGTATTGCAACCCATGATTCCAGGGCAGCCATCCATAAAGCACTGAGGGTTGTCTGCCAAGTGGTGAGTTTCGGGTTCGAATGCATCACTCCACTTTGTTCCACAGATGGGACATCAATAGGGTTCACATTCAGAGAGGGCCATATGAACATGCCTCAGATTATTACACCACCTCCAACGGCCTATAACATCCTGACCTGACAGTTGGGATCCATATGCCTCACACGCAACCTGTCATTGGCAGTTTTTTGCAGCTGGAACCTCAATTCGTCGGATCAAGCTACCCGTTTCTAGGCTTCCACTGTCCATTGACGATAATCCTTTGACCATTGCAGCCTCATAACCCTTGTTGTTCTGTTAACAAGGATACTTGATGTGGGTGTCAGCTTCCATAACTTAGTCATGCGACTTTGTGTCAAATGGCATTCAATAACGGGACAGCTGAGAAGATTTGTGAAAAAAATACTTTTCACAAATCTTCTTAGGTGCCCCGATATTGAATGCTGATGTTATCATCTGCCCTGTGGCCATCCTTTCCAACGTGATATGGAAGAGGAAGTGCCCTGTTACGGCTACGTTTTTTCCTGTGGCTGCATGTTTTAAAGTAGCCCTGGTACACATGTGCAATGGTCACACATGGAAATCCCAGACTTTCTGCAGTCGCAATTATATGGAGCACCCCATGTTCCTCCACCTACTATGTGACCACAATCGAATATGCTTAGATCACCATGTTTATCCATTATAGCGGTCGCAGGTACGTTATGGTGCAGGTAGGTGTCTGACCTATTTATAGCCCATAAGGAGTGTTGGCTGGCCGCATTATTGTGGCAGAGTAGGACAAGTTTGTGGATGGATGGTGAAGGTACTGGACCCTCTCTACCGTCAGGCCTTACATAATTGCATAGGGATCAACCAGCACACAAGGCTCAAAATTCGAAAGTACCAAAATTAGAGATATGAATGAACTGACTGATTTCGATAATATGAAAGTGATGCAGACGATAGGTACCCTCTCCACTGCTTCGCAGAATTAATGTCAGTGTTCTGATAGACCTCAACCAGCACACAAAGGTGGCTTTTGGTGCCATCGATAAGATGTAGTACTGTCCTGTATAGTGGAACGTCGGATGGCATCATTCAATCATATTCAAGCACCTCACTGGTCCAGAGTCTTTATATTGAGACCGATGAAACATCTTTATGTACTTATTTGCCATCAACAGTTGTCCCTACAGTATGCATCAATCATTGCCCCACTTAGTACTGTGTTTTTAGTCCTCAGTGGAAAATGCTTTACCAAAATTGCCCGACTGCCATTCGTCCATTTGGCTTGCATATCAGAGGCTACCTCAGAGACATCAACATCACTCTCGATAGCATTTCTCAGTCGATAGCTGAGCCACTTCCACTGTGGCTCACTGTTTCCCTTTACTACGACTTTTCTCTTTGCAGGACTGGGATGGCCTTTACACCCGATTGAGTGTACCAGTAACTCTTCGTCAGCTACCATGCTGAGCACCCGGACTTCTTGCCTGTCTTCACAGATGGCTCGAAGGTCGGCACATCATTGGGATCAGCCATGATCAGCTGTGATATTATCATTGCAGACCAGATCCCTCAGCAGTGTTCCATCTTCACTCCGGAGTTGCACTCTATTGTCCTTGATTGGACCACATAGCAGTTAAGTGTCATCGTTGGTTTGTTCTTTGTACCATCTCGCTTAGATCACTAGAGGCTTTGATCTCAGTGAGGCATCGGCCTCACCTTATTCTGTCCAAGATCGCCAGCAGCTCCATTGTCTGGCAGCCACAACCACCATTCTCTTCTGTTCCGTGTCCTGTCACGTGATCAGTGAGAATGACTTGGCAGACTACTGCCGAGTCGGCCATGTTCAACTCTCCATTGCCGTCCCATACCTGGACTTCCAGCAGTGTTTCTCCAACGAGTTCCAGCATAGTGGCAGAGAGATCTTGGTGCGAACAGACTGGTAGCAAGCTTTTCGAGATCAAGCCAATTGCCAAACCGTGGCAGTCATGTTTTCGCAGGAATAGCAAGGAGGAATTTGCACTTGCTTGGCTTCGCTTAGGTTATTCATTTTTTGCATATTCATTTCTTTTACGGGCGGACGACGAACCTAAGTGCAATTTTTGTGACTCCATTTTAACAGTAAAATATAATTGAATGTCTCGCTTTCAACCTCGAACCTTGTTCTTATTTTAACATTCTTGATTTTATGTCCGAGCCCTTTACACTCGTACACCTTTTATCTGACGATCATTTTTAACTCCTGTTTTTGACCTTTTACACTTTGCGTGCTGTTTTAACAGATTGTGATTTTTATGACTGTTGTATTTAGTCTATCTTTTACGCCTGGGTTGGTTTTATCTTAGAAAAAACACTAAAAATCTATAGAACAATATATGTATGTGTATACAAATATAAGATATAACCAACCAAAGGTAAAAAAACCCGAATGTGAAAAGATAGAAAAAACACTGAAAATCTAAAGAACAATATGTATATACAAATATATCTTTTCACATTCGGGGTTTTTTCTTTGTTATATGTTCGGCGAGTGTTATTAACTTTGATTGCTGGTTATTCGTCTTTCACCTTCTTTTTTTTCACCTTCTTCTCTGTTTGATGCATAATAACCATTGTTGTTGATGCGCCATAAAACCCCAACAACCACACCGAAAAATATATATATGTCCAGTATTCGATACCAGATACGTCACTGGATTATGTATAATACTACTAGAATAGAATACCGATATGATATCTGCCAGACTAAAATAATATAGCCGATATTAGATTATAATTTATATTGTGAATAAGTATCGAATTGCATATCTCGCAGCGCTACTCGATCCAGCACTCTATATTAAGACACTAATTCATTTTTAAAATGTGTCATAAAAGTTCGTCATAATATCAGAAGTTCTAAGTTCGTCATAATATCAGAAGTCAACCAAAAAGAAATGGAATAGCAAAATAGTAAAAAAAATGTGAATAACTAATCCTTTGAGTGTTTAAATTTTCGGATGTTTTAACTTTCACCTAAATCCTGGTCTCTACATGACTGGAAAGTTAATTCTTTTTAGTATTAGCATAAAAATTCATAGAGCTCAGAAAAAGTTCGAAATGGTGCTTTCAAAATCACCAGCAAAATCTATTTTAGCATTCGTTCCAACCCTCAAATCCCCACTCTTGAACCGAGAAGAAATTCCAAGAACCAGTTCATTACCTCTAATTTACGACACTCTAACAAGTCTCGCCCCCTTCGGTTTCTTTACCTTATAGGCGAACCGATAATAAAATTTTAACGAACTGTTTCAAAAATTTTTAAAGCTGACTGTGTCGAAATTTCTTTTGGTTTTTCAGACAAATCAACTTGGAACTCTCAGTCGAGAGATATCACTTCTTTAAATTCTAAAACAAAATTAAAAAATACATAATTTTTATTATCGTATTAAACCACTTAACCACCCCTTCCTCCTCCTCTTCCCCTTCCCCATCTTTTCTTTGCTCTTTCATTGGATTTTTTGCAATCATCTCTTTTCCGTGTCCAATCATCTAATGCTATTATCTGCTGTTCTTATTTTTCACGATGTGAACGTTGTGTACATATTTCTCCTTTCATTTTAAGTTCATTAATTGATATATATTTGTCTTCGTCTATGCAGCTTATTGGTATTTTATTTATGTTAATAATTCTGCGTATCTTTGTGCATGTTTATATTTTTCTACTGTTTTTGATAATCTTTCCAAATGTGCCGAAGAATCAAGCCACCGGAACATCTTAAATATCCTTTAAAATCAAATTTAAAATCAAAATTCTTAATAGCTTTATTGTAAGCCCCTAACACGGAATAAACTATTATTATACACGGACGAAATCTCACTTTTTTTTAAGGAAGGTGCTATCAAGTCCCAAGCCTATCAAACTTTGGACAAGTAAATAAATTTTTCTGGAATGAACGTGAAATCGTTTTTGTTGATTTATATAGTGGAATGATGAAAAGCTATTTCTCTAAAATGTTAATTGACTAAATAAAGATCTCTGATTAAATGAGCAGCCTCCTCCTTCTTCGAAATCCTTTTCATAAGAACAAAAAGAGATTAAAAATGCAAAAGACCACGAAAGTGGAGCAGAGCAGCCATTTTGTGCCAAAGTAACAGTCTGTCGTCACTTATTTTTACCTCATGACCTTTCGGCGTCGCCCAGGCAATCCCGAAATCGTCTGCTCACCACTTCTCTGCTTGACCGAAAACGATGGAGAGAGCTGAATATTTCATCGCCTGACAAAACGAGCTCATTTCTCTAAGTGCAGTAACAAAGAGGCAAAAGAGAAAAAAAAAAATCCAACATGCAGCCCTGCACGAGCTGCGGAAGACCTTCGAAACGGCAACACAGAGCGATGTCTGAGAAGGGACCGAATATGGACTTCTCTCGACATCACTTCCTGTAGTTCCGATGACTGTTATACCATCAAAAAGATCAGAATTATCGAATCAAATAATGACAGATATTTTATCTAGAGTCAGACATGAAATGTCATCTTTGCTATATACTTAATTCAAATAAGCTGCGCATCATTCTGCCCAATCTTTTGCCTTTGTTGTTCCTTTATGATTGAGTTTCACGAATCCTAAAGCCAACAGATTCTTTTGCTCCCAAATCGTTGAGAGTAGCTAAGCCAGTTTCGTGTCGAAATACAAATGTCCAGAAACATTTCTTCTTACTTTTTACTGAATGGAAAAATTGTCTTTGGCACTTGGCAGATGAATCAAATTTTTACACTCTTTAAATTGAGACACATTACAAGAGGAGAGACATCTAGGTGAGATTTTGGATGGCTTTGGCGGAAAGCCAACGCCATCCATGTTCTTTAAGATGCACAGGGTGTGGCTCGCGTGCGTACGAGGCCCAACTTTACATCCTACTGGATGGACGGCGGTCTTTCCAAGACCATCGGTATCCCCTTCCTTACCGAGGATAAGGAGGGATTCACAGGAGAAAATTATCGATGCAGTTACAGTTGGGATACGAACCTGGGAATAATAGATCACTGATTTCACGCGCTACAGAGTGCAAATAACATTGATTAAGTTTGTTAGTTAAAAACAGTTAACTTCAGTTTTTATCATCCTCATCCTGAAGCAGCCATGGGCTATGAAGGTTCAACCAGACCGTGTAATTTAGTTCTCCAAGCATATATGTCCTGAGTTACATCTGCTGCATCCGGCCACTGCAATGCCAATTCTAACAAGGCCCTGTTTGACATTGTCTCCCCACCCCATCCTAGGTCTCAACCTCTTGCTGACGTCTTTAGACACAATGTTCATAACCCTATTCGCTAATCTATAATTATCCATATAGGTAACATTGACAAACCAACGGAGTCTCTCTACACAATATTCTGCTCAAAGGAGGACTCCTAACCTAATTGCTTACAAAGTTGAACACCTAATGCCCAAGATACTTCGTAAGCATCTAGAATCAAAAGCATCAAATTTCCTGTTATCTTGCAATAAGCGTCCAAGTTTCACTACCATAACGAACCAATGACTTCCTCCAATGTAGAATTTGACAATGCCAGTAAAATTATATAAAAAGTTCAGGTGCTTGCGATGACCTCTGCTCAGGATTATCCACCAGCTGATAAAACATTTCCTGTGAATCTATTCACTTGGGGCTGTCAGCCCACAAACAAACAAAAAATGCAGTGTCAGATTTCCCCTCCACAGAAGCTCACCAGTGCAGCAAACTCAGGATCCATAATCAAGCTCAGAACCTTATTTCTGTTCAGTCCAGTGGGTTTATATGGTCAGCACCAGGACCCTGTGTGGTTGACCACTCCTCAGCAGGGTAGAAAAAAAAAGAAAAGTAGCCATAGTTGTCAAGATCAGTAGGCCACACTAATCTGGCAGCCCTCCCTTCCGTCTGCAGCACGAGAAGGCGGGTCGGACATTATGTGCTAAGTCTGGCCGCTTCAATGCATCATCGCAGGGGACTAGTGCAGAGCTCTCCTTCCAGTGACTATCTAGTTACCATTGACAGACCACTTCAATTGTACGTATCTTATTTCTTCTGCTTTATCCCTTCCTATTGAATGAGATTTTTTCCCGGTCATTTAAGTCTTTCCTTATCAGCTAATTTTTTAATCATTTATTTATTGAGACAAATTCAAATAAATCGTTCCTTATTTACAGATGTCCCGCAAAGCTAACAGTTTATCTGCAGGAGAGAATAATACATTGACATAAAACATAATACCAATATTTCTTCCTTAATCTGCTAATCTCAATATATTTATATCGCATTGCATTTACTATGTGCTATCTTACTATTTCAGTTGAGAATTTCCACATTCAATAATATGCTCTCTTTACAATTTTTTTTTACCTTTTTTCGTTTAGAATATTTCAAAATAACAATCGATTTTTATGTTTACATTCAGCACCACATAATTTGTCAGCAGGTGTTAATTTTATTTAATTTTTTAATAAAAATCTGTTTTATTCGTGTTTTATTTCTCTGAAAGAATTTACGGCTCGCAGTTGTCTTGGTAATTGATTGAAAATGGACGGAATTTTGTAGCTGCTTGTGCACTTCCCATAGTTATTTGTAAAATTCGGTAGTTGAAAGGAATTTTTTTTCCCTTAAATCTTGTGTTTTTATCATGCTGGACCTTACTTTTACGAATGTTGTCGAAAAAATTATGCAAAGGCATGGATGTTCGTGTTGTTTTTCTGCTGAGGTCCTGCCATCCTCTCAGACCTTCTACTGTGCATATAAACTGACAGGCTCCTGTCAGACCTCTGTGGCAAGCAGCTGCTTGAGGGGGTATTTATTTATTTTTATTATATATTAAGGTAAAATATCCAAGTAAATAAATCTATCTTGGACTGTAATTAGTTGTGTGCGGTCTTTAATTGGTATAATATTTTTAGCTATTGAGGATTGAATACGTTCTATTTTTCAAATATTTGTTAAATTGGTTGTAGCATGTATCGTTATGGCATAATTTAAGAGGGACTCACAGATTGCTTTATAAAACATAATACATGTTTTGGTATCCATAATATATCGTAATTTATTTAATTTCAAAGTACAAAGCCTTGATGTGCTGCAAATTTTCTCAGTATGAACGTTCAATCAAAGGGTACTGCCGAGATGTCATCCTAGATATTTTATTATATGTACTCTATTAACTTTTACGCAGCCACAATTATCTAGCCCATGAATGGTTCGCATCTTCTTCCAATTTGTTTTTATTAACTAAAACTATATCATCGGCATATAAATATTTAGTTTCAATTTTGTTAAGCCATTTATGTAAATCAGAAATAAAAGCGGGCCTAAAATAGATCCTTGAGGAACACCGAATTTAACTTAACACTTTTCACTGTAGGTGTTGTTAATTTTAGTTACCGTAAATCTATTTGATAAGTAGCTTTGAAACTAGTGTAATGCAGTTCCTCTAATTCCATACTTTTCTAATTTCTGTAGAAGAATGTCATGATCCAAAGTGTCAAAGGCTTTCTGTAAGTCTCAAAACACCGCAACCGCCCTCTCACCTCTATTTAGTGCCATATAAGCTGAATCAGTAAATTTCGTTAGTAAGTTCACGGTACTTTTCCCCTTTTGCAACCCATATTGATTTTCACTGAGAATGTTATGTTTACTAAGAAATTTATATAAAATATTGTAAACATATTTTTGCAATATTTTATGTATAGAAGATGAAATAGCAATGGGCCTGTAATTAGTTATAATTGGCTTTGTTCCTCCTTTGAATATTGGTCGCAGAATTGCAGTTTTAAGCTCAGTTAGTATTGTACCAGTTGAAATACTTTCGTTAACTACTTCCTTTATGACATCAGCAAATTCCTCGATACAGTTTTTAATGTGTTTGATTTGTATATTGTCAAATTTAAACAACGTTCGACTTTTATGAAGCGAACGAAAACGATTTCCGAGCAGACTTCATTAACATCTTTCTTCGTCGGTCATGACAGTGAGTGGCAGGTTGCAGTCTCGCATAGATCGGAGATGAATGATCTGTTTACCTCTTTCCTCGCACAAGAAACAACAACACCCAGAGCCTCGAGAGTGGCAATTAGTGGAGTTGGCGGTCAGCCCCCACTGCCCGGGGCTCGGAGGTGAAGGGTTCTCTGGCAGGTGGAGCACCTCTGAGCAATGGTGTGCCAAATTGTATGTTGACCAGCGAGCACACAGACCCATAATTCAATTTCTGCCTCGAGTGCCGGTGTGGGTGCAAGTGTTCGCCCGCTATCCCATCAGCTCTATGATCAATTAGGCCAAAGATCCGCATAAATCTTTCATGCCACTTGCACAGTAAGTGTCGGTTACCGCTGGGCTGGAGAGTTGCCAGCTAACTGCTACGAGTCTCTTGTCCTGGCTTGTGTCTGGCGTCTGAAGGAGTTGCTGAGCAGAGAGGAGCACTCTTCCGGATCTCTAGCGATGCCTCCTCGTCTCTGAATATTGTGCAGGTCTGCGAGATGTTTTCTGCAAGAGAGAGAGGGATCAAGAGAGAAAGACGCGCACGCAGAACAAAACAAAGAATGGCTCGTGTGATTCAAAGGAAACGAGAGAGAGATTAAGTTATGAAGAAACGATCTTTTGCAAGAAATAAACAACTCAGAACAATGACTTCAGACGACTTAGAAGTGATTCCAATAGAAAGCAGAAGTTTCTCTCTCTCTTTTTTTTGACATGATCACTTTCAGGATTTGAAGTTGCACCACATGCTAGCCAAAGTAACTCCCGATTTCGTGGCATAATTAAAAAAAAAACGTTTGGAACAACAATTTCATACGAACCTTTCATTGATGACAAGAAAACTATTTTGTTTTGAATGTTATTTTCGAAGAGAGGAAAGCCAATTTACTTCGAAACAAGGAAATATTTCATCATTGAATGGAATCTCAACTCTAATTTTGAACCAGAGGATGGACCCAAAGATTTCTGTTCGGTTCTCATGCTTTTTTAAAAGCACGTTCTTCTTTTACTTTCTATTGGAATTTAAAAAAAAATTTCGAAAGTTTAATATAAGAAATTCTAAAATGGTTTTCTAAATTTTTAAATCCTGAAAAAAAAATTCGAACTTAGCATTACTATTGGATGGAAAGAGTCATGAAGTAATCCATGGAATTTTCTAGATAAAGCAACTCACCCATCAGAGCTTTTCTTAATTTAATAGAGTTCATAACTTAATGTAATCTTCTTTTCCGTTCCCAGATCCGTCACCTCAGGAGTCATCCTTCCTGCAGAGGGAGCCTCGTTTTCTAGTTGCTACGAAATTCTTCTTCCCATAATCTTCCATTGCCAGATGCATTCATTTTCTTGATTTGGAGGCAAGTTCATTAAATCCGCGCTCCCCCTCCTCCTCCTCTATCGCAGCATCCCTCGCTGCTCGAAGTTCCCCTTTCGCTCTACGGCACGTTCCTCGAGCTGCACCGTCTCATGCATATTCACCTGCAGGCACGGAACGACTCCTTTGGCCTTTATCTTAAATAGCTGAGACGTGACACAAACATCTGATAGCCTGGGGAAGAACACTCTTAAAAAACGAAGAAAAACTGCTCAGGTCTCCTTGGGCATCGTTCAACTGCTTGGGTGCCATTCAGAGTCATCTCGAAGCAGAGTGCTCTGCTCGTCATTCGAGGATCCCGCCCCACCCTCGGGGCCTTACATCTACGTACGCAAGACATCTTGTTCCTCTAGCTATTGCTCATCCCACGAATGGGTCGCGGCCCTCCATCCGGAGGCTAGGATGTCGCGACATTCGTTAAGAGAGCGCTCGAGAAATTGCCTCGATGTACGCTCACACTGCGATGAAAATGCGCCTCGTTCTTCGTCAAGATGTCGTATGGCCTCGTGGCTCAAGATGACGGAGCAAGCATCAAATATGGAGAACTCATTTGCATACACGAAGTTGCATTTACAAAGAGAAGATCTGTGTGCCAGTAGCTCGTTCGGGGAAAGGGAATGCATTCTAGGTCCCGTGGGATATTGACGAAGATGCAGCTATCAGTGGCGTCATCCAAATCCCGTGCGCCTCAAGATGGAGGAGGAGGAAGCGCCTTAATTCTCTTCTTAAGGGAATGCTTTTAGGAATTCGTTCTTTTGATGATGGAATTTGGCAGTAGAGATTTTTAGAGAAATGAAAAACGGTCAATCTTGTTATTAGAAGCAAATAACCTAATAACTGTGTCTGAGGCAAATAACTCTTTCGATGCAGATATTGGCGGAAATTCACTGCAGCGTAATAATGGCAACGGTAAATGTGGTCTCTTCCCGCTCATGGAAGAAATACCCTCTGCGAAGCTGATGGATTAACTTCTGAAAGGCAAAATATTAAGACTACGGCAAGCCTTACTTCTACAAGGCTACTTATATATCATCATCAGATGGATGAAAGGATTTCTCTACATTTCGTCATTTTTGTGTTGCAGATTTAATTGGTAATCTCTTATTTAAAGGAAACTAGACTTAAAAATTGTATACCTCCCCCCCCCTTCTAAACTGGAGGAACTCTTACTCCTTTTTTTTTAAACATCTACCAACTCTCCAGGATAGAGCCACCAGGTTGAAGAGTCGGATTAAGTGTGTGTGTGTGATGAACGCGGTCGGAAAGAAGAACAGATTTTGATCCTCTTCCCGCTTTCTTACTGCTCATTGTCACCTTATGAGAAGTAAACGATTCTCTCTGGAAGAGGAAGACTTTCGCTTGAAAATATCAAACAATTATGCAATAATTATTAATTTAATTTAGGATTTTCGGTTGGGCTCTACGGTCTGAGGTAGAAAGGATATTAGTGAAGTTGAAGCCTTCCATTTCTTTGCGAAAATTCCGTGCTGAAATACGGATTTAGATGTTGCTCCATCATCGTCTCATAGTGACATATTGAACCCAACCGCCTTCAAAATTGTTTTTTATTTTCGTAATAAATATTCTTTAATTATTTCCACTTCTGAAGAGTAACATCCTCTTGCTCTGTTTATGTAAATAATTTAGACTTGCTTTCTGTTTTGAGAGACGAGGAGTTTGGGACTTAGAGATTTGGGACTTAGAGAGGTTGCGAATATTGAGAGGGGGACTTTCGTTTGAGCATTTACACCCAATTTAAAATCTAAGGATCGTTTTTCGGGAGAGTGTCGAATGTCGTCAAAGACATATTTCTTAACTATTCTTCAAACTTAAAACTAATGAAGTTTTTTTGATAAGCTTTTCCAAGTTTGATATCTGCAAATGTTCATAAACTTTTTTATGTGTGAGATAAAATATTATAAGAGATATGTTTCTAAAAATGAATTTTTCAACATAAAATTCAGTCATTATGCTCATAAAGAGTCAACAAAAACTTCAACCACACTCTCTATAGGCTTCCTTATAATTGTTGCATTCCTATATAATTCATTGCACTCTAATGCAGTACCAAAAACATTACATGTTAGTCCCAACTAAAGTAACTTAGCACTTGAGAATGCCCGCGTATAAATATACACAAACTATCATTTGTATCACCATTAAAGATCGTTTTCTACCTAAATTTAATTCAATAATTCCTAAAATTAATTTGATATACATTTTTTGGGCGTTTGATGCATCTTAGTCCTTCCCTTTACTGGGGGCGGGGATGGCTCAGTCGGTAGCGCGCCAGGCTCGTAATCTGTAATTCCCAGGTTCCAGTCCCAGCTGGGTCAGCGTTGAGATTTATCTCCGCAAAATTCTCCGTCCTGCCCACGGTCAGTAGGGGACACCGATGGGCTTGGAAAGGCCGCCGTCCGTCGGATTGGACGTTAAGCCGTGGCCCCGTGTGCGGGAGAGCCATAACCTGTGCACGTTAAAGAACGGATGGCCTTGACGGGAGGCTACCATCTGTCTCCCAACAGCTGTTTCAGTGGGTCCCCTCCCCCAACCTTCTCTGAGCATTCGGGGTCCATGTGACCTGGCCATTACCTGTGCACGTTAAAGAACACGCTGGATGGCCTTGACGGGAGGCTACCATCTGTCTCCCAACAGCTGTTTCAGTGAGTCCCCTCCCCCAACCTTCTCTGAGCATTCGGGGTCCATGTGACCTGGCCATTTAGCCCATGGTGTGCAAAAAAGTGCCGCTCAGAGGTAAAACAACCCAACCCTTCCCTTTCCCAAGCTGGATTACTCCATGCTGGTTTTTTTTTTGTATATTTCTTAGCATTTTACAATCACAGTTTCTTCCTTCAAGGTAATTCCTTTTCATAAACTCCTTAGCGTGATGATAAGGAGCAGTTCAACACAGCTGTCTGGTAAAAATGGTCAAATATTCCTCCATCATCTTCAAAGCATCGTACTTACGATTTTCTTCAATTGAAGAAGGTTTCAAGGTATTGATTCGAATTGCTTCCAATTCGAATCGGAACAATGGTTCGAATTGGAACAAGAACATGAGAAAATATTTCTCCAGGGCAAGTATATGCTGGAAATGGTATTTTGTTTGCTGCAGGCAAATGTTATGGTAGGAATGAGCTCCTTGCCTTATTTAGGAGCACGAGGGATGCTTACTGGGGATTTATTTTTCATAGACGTAATTTTTCGAGAGCGATTAGAAATCATTTTAAGGTTTATGAGGTGTGGTGATCTAGAAACAAGATCCACCAGAATTGAGAACACAATTGATAAACGCCAAACTATTCGCAAAGTTATCCATAAATTTGGTTACTGTACTGGATTTTGTTCTCCATGAATATTTATAAATCGGTGAAATGCTGGCAACATACAGAGGGAATTGTCTCTCCCTTATGTGTCTAAAATTGAAGCCAGGATGTCATGGAATCAAGATATGGAGATGATGTTCATACATCTTGTCCTTACACTTTTTCCCAGGGAAGGTTGGAAGACAACGAAAAATAAACCAAGGGCAAAGAGTAGTTTTAGAACTAACATCTTACCATGGTTCAGGCCGTGGCTTTGCTGTAGATAACTTTTTCAATTCTGTATTCCTTACCGAAATCCTCCTACAGAAAGGAATAGCAGTCACAGTAACATTGCATCAAAACAGGGAGTATTCGTGTCTGAGATCCACCAGTAAATGGCTAATGATACTTTATACTCTTGGATATTGCTGCAAATAATTCTTTCATTATTTTCAATATACCAAAAGCCTTGCACAAAAAAAAAGAAATCATCGTAGCCGTCTTAAATTGAAGAAATTATAATCACTCTAGTTTTTCTTTATGCAAAGGAAAGATCTAAAACTCATGGGTTTCATATTTACATCCAAGATGCAATGAAGATGTTAAGAGTTGAAAAGGAAACTTCACAAAAAACTGCTCCAGATTAAAGTTCAATATAAGTAGAAGATGTGTTGTTGTTTTATTGCCCTCGCAATAAGGATAGGAAAACCAGACTTTTCTGTTTTTCATGCAAAACGTCAGTATGCATTATCCAAAGGAAGAGTGAAGTGATAATAAAGCATGTGTACTGTACACAAGAGGAGTGATTGCAGTTAGATAAATTTTCGTATAAATATGAGCAGCTCAGAGTTAATGTTTGAGAAGAATAATACGTTTGTTTTTTCCTTTAGTTTTTGAATATTTTTAATTTCTACATTTTGGATCTCTTGAAATATTTTCATTTTTCAAGTTCTACATGAAAAAAAATATTTAATATACAACAAAAAAAAGTGTTTTGTTAATACTGACAATAATTATCCCATTTAGGTTGAAGAACAGAAAAAAATCGAATAGGGTAGCTTAGTTACCCCGCTTGGCCATTCGAAGGTGTAAAATAGTAGGCCGAGCAAGGAAGGGCTAAAGAGAGACTTTGTGCTGCAAGAATTGGTTTTTCATTTATTTTTTTTTGAGACAATAAGTCTCTAAAAGACAAATGTTATTTTTACTCATGCTTAACCATCGAAACCTTCCCTTCCTCATCCATCGATTTTTTTCCTCCCTCCCTCACTGCAGACATCACAAGATGAATCTGACGTGTTGCCTTTGTGCGGTTCACGTCATCTCATTTAATATTATTCTTATATTTCATGTCATGTAAAATGAAAAGCAACTAACCCCATCGTGAGGAAAACCTCATCCGCCTCAAAATATTCCTTTCCTTATTAGAGAATATTGCCCAGATAGAAATTTAAAATTTTTCACTGAAAATTGTTAAAATTGAAATAGTTATTAATTCGTTTTATTCAAGTACGCCAGTAAGACGAACTAAATATTTCGATGATTGCTGTAAGGCATTTACATTCAGCCTCTTTGTGCTGGGTGACAACTTAGGGACCACCGCCCGCCGTGTGGTTTGGGCAAGCTAAGGTTTGTAAAATTGGTGACGAGACTTGATTTGTAAAGTTTTTCACTTCGATACCATTGCAAATAAATCTCTCGATACCAGTTTGACATTTGCGATTGAACTTTTTTTCGACACTTTTTAAAAACTGGTACATACCGTGATACAACTAGTGTTAGACAATCGTTCAAATGTTTCTCAGAAAGACGATTCCTCTGTTTGTATAACACAATGCGAGTGAAATGAAATTTTGCATTGACGAACAGAATTGTAAAATTTGCTCAACGGGGCACGTGAAGAAAGCTTCACGGACTATCATGCCCCCGCGAGCTTTCGGTTGGCCATCACTGCTGTAAGGGAGGAATGCGAGTATAAAGATCAGACTCACAAGAAGAATTCACTAACGCTTGAGATTTCATTCTGAATCCCAAATATACGATGAATTAAATCGTTTGATCTCGCGAGTCCAAGAAGCATTGTCTGATGATGGAAAAGACGAAAAGATGATTCGCGACGGAAAAGGAGAAGAAGCAGACGAATAAATAATGAATCTGAGATTATCGCAATGAACAAAGTAAAAGAGAAACTTCTTAATTAACGATCCAATTATCAAGTGACAGAAAATTTTCGACGTTTAGGAAGAATCGCATCAGATGATATTTATTGAGTGATTTCATCATAGTTTAGATTTACGCCATTCACGTGAATCCCATAGCTGAAAGATTGCCTCGAATTCTCTCAGCCATTTCCACATAACCACGTTCTTCGTTATTAGTAAGTAGATACATTGATCTAGAAAAGGATCATTAAAACATTTCGTTTCTAAAGCGCCAGACTCGTAATCCCAGGTTCGAGCCCCAGCTGGGTCAGCGTTGAGATTTATCTCCGTAAAATTCCCCGCCCTGCCCACGGTCAGTAGGGGACACCGATGGACTTGGAAAGGCCGCCGTCCGTCGGATTGGACGTTAAGCCGTGGCCCCGTGTGCGGGAGAGCCATACCCTGTGCACGTTAAAGAACACGCTGGATGGCCTTGACGGGAGGCTACCATCTGTCTCCTAACAGCTGTTCCAGTGGGTCCCCTTCCCCAACCTTCTCCGAACCTTCGGGGTCCATGTGACCTGGCCATTTAGCCCATGGTGTGCAAAAAAGTGCCGCTCAGAGGTAAAACAACCCAACCCAACCTGATTCTAAAAATAAGTGTCCCGAATTCTTAACATATTTTCATACTTTTCGACCCATTCATCATCTTCCATACGCAACAATCTTCTCTCTGCTTTACAACGGAAAAGATAAAAGTTACGCCTTTCCTTGGTTTTGCTTCATCTGTCGAAAACAATCGTTCGGTATTTTATCACAGATCTACTTTTCCTTGCAAGCTTTCTCGCTTTATCTTCAAACTATTTTTCCTTATTTATCTTCAAACTATTTTTCCTTATTTATCTTCAAACTATTTTTCCTTTTTTATCTTCAATTGTTTCATCTGATCTATCAGTGCTCGAACAGAAGGCTGCAATTTTGATCAGATTATTATTCTGGCTCAAAGAGTGACTCCAGAGTACATAAAGGTTTACCATCCTTACGTGTAAATAATTGTGGAATATTCTTTAACGTTTCTAATCCTTAATGAGACATTATTTTAAAAGCAACATAAGAAACATCGAATTTGAGGTTTAGTATTTGAAGTTAATTGTTGTCGTTTAAAGCTAAAGATGTTGCTTTCACTGCATACACATGGACTTTGCAAAAAGGTCCAACGTACAGGGGTTACCAAAGGCACTTTCACTCATTCTTCTCAAGGAGCTTGTCATTGAAATAAAGTTTTTTCCTCTGAAGTGTTCATATAAAAAAAAATCACTGGAAACATTCTTTTTGAATTTCATAGGTATTAATAAAATATTGCTATTTAGATTTCTTCAATCATGAATTAGATCGAATTTCCGCCATTAATGGGTACTAAACGGGGAGAATGAAGCAAATTAATTTTGTTTGAAAACTAGCTTCTCATATTCGCTTGAGGCGATAGGTTATTTTTCTAGTTAGTCTACGTTCCAATAATGCATATAAAATCATCTTTGGAACAGGTATGATATTGAGCTTATCCTTTAGTGTGCGTTTCTTCAAAGTAGGTTAATTGATTCTTGTATCATTATATCATTAGGATCTGTGCCTAGTTTTCGTTTCTTTAAGAGCAGTGGCTTTCAAAGTTAACGAGGCAAAAGACACATCCAAATACAAAATTGAAATAGAACTGTCTAAGTTCTGATTTAAAGTAAAACTGACATAGGAATATTTGCCGTTAATGAAAAACAAATGATGCAATCTTAGAATATTCAAACTTTTCCCGGTTTTTTGTTGGCTCCCGTTTGAATTATAATGTCCCATATAATATTAAAATCTTTCTTTTTTGATATCATATGCAGCACGCAAACAAAATAAAGTAACTTTCAAATCCTACTTTCTTAAACTGTTGGCAGTTTGTAAAAGATAAATTTCTTAATACGTCGCTTAATTGATTTCACATCGATACCTGTGTTCAAGTTTATGAAATCTACCATCGAATCACTTAGCTATATTTCTCTTTCATATTATGTGGCGCCTAATTTATGATGCTTATCACTTGTGCAAAATAGAACACCATAACCTGGAATCGCGTTGGGAATCGCTGCTCTAGAGCATATTAAGTGATCCTTGGAGATCGAAGATCCAAAGGACTGTTGCCTATTCCATGCCTAATTGGTGTCCAAAAGATTCTGCCTAACAGGCAGGATGAAGGGATCCTTTTCGCTCATCGTTTTTCCAAAGAATGACAAGTGATCTTTGGATGCCAAGCAAGAATCACATAGAGATTCCTCTTTAATTTAAATAAATTTAATTTCTTTAATTTAATTCCTCTTTAATTTTCAGATTGTGTAGAGTGATCCTTGTATGCTTTTTAGTCTTCGTTTCTTGAGAGAATATTAAAAGATTCTTTGTTCCCCATCAAGCATGACATATATATTTCCTTTTTGGCTTTCGCTTCTCCAAAGCATATAGAATGTTTTTTTAATCCCCAACAGACATGAATGACGATCCTTGTTTTCTCACGAGGCATGGACAGAATTTTATTTTAAATCTTTTCTCGTCGTTTCTCTAAAGCCTATCGAATGAGAGGTTGAACCCTTAAAAGGCGCAATCTCTTTTTGTTCCTTCATAGCCTTTCAAGTGAGCCTTTTATTAGCAACAGGCATGATGACATCAGCAGTCTTGTTAGTTCTCATTTCTTCAACAGATATCAAGTGATCCTCAAATTCCTAGCATCCGTGGCATGAAGAGTTCGTTTTCCTTGCAATGTAAATACGACTAATGAAAAGGGAAGGTCGAAGCAGAAAGGCTGAAGCATTCTCTTCATTTGATACTCTTCAGAACACTTTTGTCTGTGAAAGTGTTCATCGTCAGCAAAACGAGCAAAAGTATGGATTGCAACAGCAAAATGTTTCGTTTAGTTGCGTTTATGTCTACGCTACTGATTCTGCAGCGCACAAAACTGAGATTTATAAATCTATCAAATCAAATGATACCATCATGTTAACAAGCAAGATGGGACAAGATTCAATAGTGAGGTAACAATCACAAAAATACAGATTGCGGATTAAAATTAAATGGCATAAAAATAATTGCTTCTCCAGGAGCTAATTTACGAATGTCTTCTCAGTGTAATATGCGATAGAGACCTTAGCAGAAAGATAAAATAAGCATCCTTGAAGAATTCGTATTCAAGCTCTTTACAACAAAATTTACTAGAACGATAATTCATTGTATTGTTACGACAGAAGGAATCTGGCAACCGAAAGCAAAAAGTTTCAGCCAACGAACAAGAACTTTGGGAGAATTTTGGAGAAGAAGAGTGGAGCGTTAACGGTCGTTTTGTTGTAACGGTCGGAGAGTTCGAAAATGGACGGTGAGCTGTTCTGAGACAGTGCGCGTAAGTATCAAGAAGTAACTTGATGTGTTGTGTATACGCGGAAGGATAAAAGTGGGATCTTTTATCGTTAAGTATCAAGAAGTAACTTGATGTGTTGTGTATACGCGGAAGTATAAAAGTGGGAACTTTTATGGCTAACTTCGAATGTCTACACGGACTGTCTTTTTGTTCGGCTAGTGTGTGAAAAGTTATTAGCACAGGACGAGAATTGGTTTACGAGTGAAGATCTTCGGGTGACCTGGTAAATCAAGTAAAAGGTAGTATTTAGTAAAATACACAGAGCTGATATTGTGTGCTTTACGCAGGAAGATTGATGACTTGTACATGTTAATAGTTGATTTGTTAATAAGATACTTCATCCATATTTCCTTTGTAACAATTTACCTTGTATTGAATTTGGTTTTGAAATATAGCTTTTAATACTCACGCTCAGTGGCTATCCATTTTTGTGATCCGCAACATTTGGTGTCAGAAGTGGGATTAATTAATTGAATGCCGTTAACTAGAAGTATGGATGAATTAGTAAAGTTGATATATAGCTTCAAAGCCGATATGACTACGCTGATGACTGATTTGAAAGCCGATATGACTACGCTGATGACTGATTTGAAAGCCGATATGACTACGCTGATGACTGATTTGAAAGCCGATATGACTACGCTGATGACTGATTTGAAAGCCGAAATGACCGCACGAAATAATGAGTTGAGGACTGAGATAGTTTCTCAAAAAGATGATTTGAAAGCCCAAATGGCCGCACAAAATAATGAGTTGAGAAATAAAAGAGGTGACCTGGCCGCACAAAATACTGAGATGAGAGCTGAAGTGGCTTCTCAAGTTGGTAAGATTATTGATCAGTTCAAGGATAATAAAACCGAACTCAATAGACAATGCAATAGTTTAAATGTTGAATTTGTCAGTGAAAAAGATGATCTTGATAGTGTTAAGTTAGATTGTAAACATGGAAAAGAAAAAGGGAAAGGCAACGCATATAAAAATGTGGATCTGCTACTGGAAATCAAGAATCGTAGAGATAGCGCAGATAATGCCTTTGACCACGCAACTACTGGTAATGCATGGCAGAGTGTCTATGTCGCTGGTGACATGTCTAGGAACTGTGAAGAACAATCACACAGATCAGAGAGCTGTGAGACTATACAGTACGCTTTGCACTTCAAAATACCTAGGTATACAAGTCTGGCACGATCTGAAGAGAGATCCACACGAAAGGTATTCTATTCCTCGCCGTCAGCAAAATGTGTCATGGACAATTATCGCAAAGGCAGAGTAACGAGTGGTAATGAGGGGGAACGAAACAGAGTTTACGTTTCGCAGAGTGGTCCGAGTAAAGAAGAGGCGTCCATTCATCATAGATACAAAGTGCCATTCGACTTTACCGCGGAAGTCGGAGAGATTTTTCCGAAGCATATAGCCACACTCGAATCGTTTATAGAAAGTGGGGATTTAAGGAAGAGGAATTCCGAAGGATGGCTTAGAAGCATAACAGGTGATGCTAGTAAAAGAGCTTCAGGCAGAGACAGTACTTCAAAGACTAACTTTCTGGATGAAACTAAGCCTCAGAGTTACGATCAGAGAGAAGTAAAGCCCTCAGACAATCTCAACGAAACCATGCTGAATTTCTTTTCTGAACAGTCAATGTGCAGATTTGGACATTATAACCATTTAGATTATAAGGATATAGAAAAGTTTTATCACGACTACAAGAGCTCTAAGGTGGACAATATCATGTTACAGAACTCGTCGCTGATCTCCAGAATGAACAATTTGGCAATCATGACTGATATTTCCCTGGCTAATTACAATGAGAGCTCCAAGAAAGTGAATTCGGAAGAAACAGCAAATATGACCTCCTCGGGTCATGTGTTTTGCTGGAGACCCGAGTGGCGCCATCGGATGGTAGATAAAAACAGCACAGGAGGTGTCGGCAACAAAGTGAGTCTTGTCTTGGCTCCTGCACTTGCTGCTTTAGGTCTCAAGGTCCCTATGATCTCCGGTCGTGCTCTCCAATTGACAGGAGATACTCTGGACAAATTGGAATCCATCCCTGGCTTCACAGTCGACTGCACTAAAGATAAAATCGAGCAGATGATGGAAGACGTCGGATGCTGCATCGTAGGACAGACAGAGGAGCTGGTGCCAACAGATAAGGAGATTTACCGCTGCAAGGATCTGACGGCTACCGTAGATAGCGTTCCTCTAAGGAGATGCTCAATTGTGTCCAAAAAGCTGGCTGAAGGAGTGTGCGCTTTGGTTTATGATGTTGAATTCGGAAAAGGAGCTATTGATCTCATCAGTACAGAAGATGTTGCTGTTGATTTAGTTAAGAAAATGGTTGCAGCATCACAAGCTCGTGGAATGAAGAGTTTGAGTTGTTCAGCTGTTATCAGCAACATGGATTCACCTCTTGAAAACTCTGTTGACAACTCTCTGGAAGTGATGGAATCTGTTCAGTGTTTCCTTGGTGACGGATCCTTGGAACTGCAAGAGCTCGTCGAAGAGTTAGGAGGAGAACTTCTGCGTTTGGTGAACATTGTGGATAATAGGGTAGATGAAGCATCACGTGTCCGCAAGGTTCTGCATAACGGCAATGCTTTGAACAAGTTTCGTAACATGTTAATAGAACAAGGAGTATCTGAAGATGTTGCAAGCTGGCTATGTGAAGATAAAACAGAAAAAATATTGCTAGCAGCCCGACACATCACTGATTTCACTTATACAGGAGAAACAGGTAAGGTTGTCGGATTAGAAGCTGCAGTCCTAGCAAGAGTATGGAAGGAGGAGATGGACCGAAGCGCTAAAAAGAATTATGGAGCTGATATAATTGTGAAGCACCTTGGGGATCAAATTGAATCATGTGAAATATGGCTGAAGGTTCATCACGACAGTTCTGAATTAAGTGAAAGTCAACTGACAAAAGGGTCAGACTGGAGGATGAAACTCCTCCCTAGATTTTATGTCACTAATGACTTTCATTCCTTGTTACTGTTGATAGAAGTAAAAATCCAAAGAAGAAAACTTTCGACAAAGAAGAAAACTTTTTACAGGTTTTGCACGAAAACTCTTAGTCGATTCTTCTCCCTGCGGAGACATAAACGTGTTCACAAGGGCTATAGGCCTTACACGTATTATATTTGTGGACGAGGCTTCAGTCAGAAAAGAAATCTAAGTCATAATGAGATTCGCTTTCATTTTGACACAGACGTGGAATATCGCATTCGTCGACGTCCAGCTACAAAGAGCAAGGTGGTTCACGTGGATCGTTTGACCCCGTTTCATCGAAGAACTGAAGAAACTTTGGAATCCAGAATTGTTCGGGACGAACAAGACCTAGGAAGGGGGCAGTGTTACGACAGAAGGAATCTGGCAACCGAAAGCAAAAAGTTTCAGCCAACGAACAAGAACTTTGGGAGAATTTTGGAGAAGAAGAGTGGAGCGTTAACGGTCGTTTTGTTGTAACGGTCGGAGAGTTCGAAAATGGACGGTGAGCTGTTCTGAGACAGTGCGCGTAAGTATCAAGAAGTAACTTGATGTGTTGTGTATACGCGGAAGGATAAAAGTGGGATCTTTTATCGTTAAGTATCAAGAAGTAACTTGATGTGTTGTGTATACGCGGAAGTATAAAAGTGGGAACTTTTATGGCTAACTTCGAATGTCTACACGGACTGTCTTTTTGTTCGGCTAGTGTGTGAAAAGTTATTAGCACAGGACGAGAATTGGTTTACGAGTGAAGATCTTCGGGTGACCTGGTAAATCAAGTAAAAGGTAGTATTTAGTAAAATACACAGAGCTGATATTGTGTGCTTTACGCAGGAAGATTGATGACTTGTACATGTTAATAGTTGATTTGTTAATAAGATACTTCATCCATATTTCCTTTGTAACAATTTACCTTGTATTGAATTTGGTTTTGAAATATAGCTTTTAATACTCACGCTCAGTGGCTATCCATTTTTGTGATCCGCAACAGTATAAATAAAAACACCAACATAATAGTAATCGTGCTAAAGTAACAACTGAGTAAGCAACAAAAACTGCTGAAAAAGAATCCTAGAGTGTAAAATAGTCTTAAAAATAAAAATAAATACCCCCTCAAGCAGCTGCTTGCCACAGAGGTCTGACAGGAGCCTGTCAGTTTATATGCCGCAGTAGGAGATCTGAGAGGATGGCAAGACCTCAGCAGAAAAACGACACACACATCCATGCCTAATTCCGGGGCTCGAACCCAGGTCCCTTAGATCAGTAGCCAAGCGTGCTAACCATTCGGCCACGGGACGACAAAATAGTCTTAGGGCGATAAAATGTACAGAATGCCAAATGTAACTGGAATAGAGTTATATCGGTTATGAAATACTGCCGAATGGCTATGGAATATTAACAATATAAATCATGCTTCAGAAGTGAAAGACTCATTGGATCAGTGAATGCAGTGGGTGGCATAAAATTTATCTGAAAAAATTTATGTTTCTATATAAGGGGCATGGGCATCTTGGATAGAGAAAAATGTTCTCCTTTTTCTGCACTTTATTGAAATAGTAAAGATTCCAAACTTTTGGTCTATCGTTTAAAATGAGAGAATTTGGTCAAGATGAAGAACAAACAAGAGTACAATGACAGTGCAAAATGAAATCAACAAAGGCAAAAAGAGAAAGCTTTTAAAGATTGATTTAAACTTTGAAAAATCTCTGTATTTTGCAAAGAATGACTACGATGTGATAGAGAGGCGTTTTTAAGAGTTCTCCTCGTCGAGTGATAAAAGTTTCCTTGTTCCTCTTCTCTGTTGGATTGTTCTTTCCTGCATCTCTCCTCCTCCTCCTCCCTTTTGCTTGAGAGAGACGAAATCGAAAGAGCGTCAAGACTCCATCGGAGGTTGGATCATCCTATTCCAGAGGAGGAGGAGGAGGTCTATATGCGATACCGTCTGTCGTGCTACCAAGGCAACAGATTACGGGGAGTCTCGTGCTCCCGAGATGCAGTATCAGCCTGCTGCTGCCAACACCAATCCCCACACTCTTCGCTGCGACACTGCCAGTCGGTTTTAATAAATCATGACGCCAGGCAGCTGGGGCGACCACGAAGCCATATAAATGTGTCATTAGTGGAAGCTGCGACGGGCCCATGGGGGGCCAGGCCGGCAGTGCCCCGCTGATATATGGTTGATAGACCTCTATTTATATGGAAATGACTAGCTGCTCTCGAATTTGCCCTCCATTTGGTCGCCTTGTCCCATGCGACTCGCCGCCGTGTTTACGCACGGACATGGGCGGTGCACGCGGATGATGAGGGGAGACTGGGGAGGAGGAGGAGGAGCGGGAGAAATGCACCACTTTGGAACCGATCTGTTCCAGCAATTACGGAGAGAGGAACTTTTCACAAATGCGATGGCGAAATGCTCATGACTTCACTCAAATGGCTGATGGGAAGTATCTTCTGCGCTTTCCAGGTGAAGTCCTGTCTCCCATTCAGATTCACAATGAAATAAAACAAAAATGAAATTCTCCCTCGCATCCTCTTCTTCTTCCAACTGAAGGAACAAGTAATAAAGAATCGATTATTAATGTAAGAATATTGGCTAGGTTTCTTTTATTTGTATCGTATCAAACAAGATGTTAAAGCACACAATATTAAAAATTGATTCTTAGAAATGTGAATTACTAAACAACGAAGTAGTTCATGAATTTCTGTAGCAATAACAAGCCGACTTCATGTTTTTTTTTTCAAACTGATCTTTAATATAAATAATAAAATAAATACCCCCTCAAGCAGCTGCTTGCCACAGAGGTCTGATAGTAGCCTGCAAGTTTATACGCGATAATATAAGGTCTATAAGGGATCTCAGCAGAAAAACAACACAAACATCCATGCGTTACCCGGGGCTCGAACCCAAGTCCCTTAGATCAGTGCGTGCTAATGCAATGAATAAATTAAGACAAAGTTAATGGTTTGTCGTGTTTTTGTTATGAAGATAGCTTTCTTGTATCACTTGACATCGAAGGATTTGCATACTTCCTTGTTTTCGAGTCTTTAAATAGATTACTCCTACACATAAAATATTGTTTTCGAGTTCTAAAATTCTTGCAAGATATGTAGAAGGTTTAGTTGTTGTTGCCTGTATGTAGGACAGAGAGAGCTGCATGTTTTTACAGCCTGTTCATATATACTCGGACGAAATTACAACACTAAATTTCCTTGTCATCATGCAGGATTCTAACCTGAATCCTAGCTACTGAGTCAAACTGTGTCAGTCAATTCTTCGCTAGAAAAATATTTTATTATAGATATTTTTGCAAAAGAGTAAAGAGGGAATTATTCTTGAATATTTACATTTCAAAATGGATATTATGAGTTTGGAACGAAATTTGATAAGAAAACGCTTTGAGATGGTGATTAAGAGAAGAATAAATAGATTATAAGAAAGAGTTAACGGAAAATAATTCTAAGTAAAAGCAAAATCTAAATTTATTTTGCATAAAGAATAAATGTAAAACGTTTCTAAGTTTATCGTTTCGTGTAGATTTCATTATAGCAAGCGAGAGCAGACTTCAGAAGTGAGATTTCGGAAGACAATGATGCACCCAGAAAATTGTAATGGTGGAGGGGTGGGGTGGGGGTAGTGACGTGTGTTACATTCTTAAGTCTCTAATTTTTGGGGCTGCCTTAGAAAAAAATATATTTAAGCCCTCAGTGGGGAGCTGTTATAACCCTGTAATCCCTCCCCCCTAGGTACGCCATTCTCAGAGGAAATCGAATGAAGAAAGAGGAAAAGATGGAAATTTTTCTGAGCTGAGTCAAGTGGATGGAGAAGGTGCGAGAGTGACAGCAAATCATCGTCGAGGGCGAAACATGAAAGAGTTCATTTCTCTCTCTCTCTGAAATCCCTGTTTATTCTCTCAAAACGAGTTCATGTCGCGATTCTTGGCTTAATATATAATGTCTGATCTCGATTCTTGTCTCAACTGAGTTGGTTTCCACTCTGCAGTTGAGATGAGCTCGAAACAATTGCTAATTCAGCACAATGGAATTAAGGGACAAAAAATTGAAAATGATTCACGAGCCCAGAACACTTGCGAATAACTGACCACAACGCCAGCACACAAAGTTTCTTTCAACGTTTCTCGTGTTGATGTCGTTTTCGTTTGTCATATCCCTTTGGAACTGTAAGAAAAAAGATCCTTGTTGGCATTTCGTTAATAATTGTGGTGACCGAAATAAAAAATATTAAGAGATAAATATTTGACTTTAGATATATGGCCGAGTGGTTAGCGCACTTGGCTACTGATCTAAGGGACCTAGGTTCGAGTCCGGGTAAGATATGGATGTATGTGTCGTTTTTCTGCTGAGGCCCTGCCATCCTCTCAGACCTGCTATGGCGTATTAAACTGACCTTAACAGACCTCTGTGGGAAGCAGCTACTTGAGGGGGTTATTTATTTATTTTTTTAATTTATACTCAAAAAGGAGAACAAAATAAATATTCTGTAATAATAGTCACTGGGCTTCCTTGTTCAAGATACTTCGTCATAGCTTGATTTTTATTGTTAATTACTTGATTACAGTTCTGCGAATTGGAATTTTTTTTCCGCTCAAACTTAATTCAAAGCAGAGATTCCGAATTTTCCTTCCAACAAATGTTTCTATTTTAAGAATCCTCTGATAATGCTTAAGAAAATAAAGAGCAACCAAATCTGTATGGGTTATGCATTCAGTGAAGGTTTACCGTTTGAAACAGCCGTTATTGACGTAAGTGTTAAAACGAGAATACTTGTTATTCACTGCGCCCCCCCCCACCTATTAAATATTTCAGTATCGCCAATTTAAGCCCCTTGATTTCGTGAAATGTGACTTTGGCCTTAATGAGGCAACTGACGGAATAAAGAGCAAACAAGTCGGAAACGTCATTCATTAAATCTCTTCTATTTTTATTTTTCGAGACAGATAAAATGTCACCAAATCAAATCATTAGAATTGTCTTTCGTTTTAAAAGCACGTTTAAAGCACGTGGAATAGCTATATTCTGAAATGATGATTCCCTTGATCTCGTTATCTGCTTTCAGAGACAAATTTCACTGAAGTATCGAAGGAAATCTTTCATGTTGAGACTATTTAATCGCAAAAGAAAGTTTAAATCTGCTGCTCTTGTTCACAAAGTGCATCATCCACTCGAAGAGTCCGCTAACTTTAAAACTTTGGCAAGGTTATTCAGGCCAAGTTTAAATTCCTCTTAATGAAGCTTCTCGCCACACTTCTTACTCCTCCGCCTCCTTCTCAGTGCATCATCATCCTCTCCCGACTCACGCTGCCAGAAGATCCATCCCCAGCCCATTCGGCAAATCGTACCTCTTCTCTCCTAATCCTCTCGTTGCGACCACGCGTACTGGATCAAGCCACACTACATAATTCTCAAATAACGACGCAACGGGGACTCCGCGAGTGGGCGTGATTCCGGAGCACATCTCAGCTTCTCTGTAAAATTTGATAGCGCTGGGGGGAGGGAGAAGGAGAAGGAGAATTGCAGGGGGAGGGGGGGAGCTGTTAGAGAGCGGATCCATTGATGTATAGCGGGGAACAGTGGTCTGTGGCTGAGAGTATTAGGTACTCAGCTCGGCATAAGGAGGACGGAGCCGAAGAGAGGGATTCTCGCACGCAGACTTCGCATCATCCAGAGAGGAGGGAGAGGAGGAACAGAGAGCAGCAGCTTTGTCTCGCCTGCTTAATGGGGCTGTTACTCTCTTTAAATATGGTCTCGACCCGAGAAAGTGACGTCGGCTCAGTCGGAGCATCAGCGACAGGACCATTCGGAGAGCGGACACTTCCGTTGTTCGCCGGCTCTCGGGCACAAAATAAATCCACCAATAAGCTTAGAGAAAAGCGATGCTGTCCCTCCCCCTCCCCTCTTCTTATTCGGTGAACTTCTGCCTCCGGCGATCGTTTTGCTCCGCATCTTCCGCTTGCAGCGAACGATGAGTTACAACGCAGAGCTTAGAGATTCTCAGACACCGAACAGTGGATTCGGCGGCGTTTTAAAGTCCGTCTCGCTTTCCTTCACTCGGGACTTTAAAGCCTCGCACGTTACGACTTGTCCTAAATATCACGGATAGAAATTATGGCTGAAGATTGATAATGGCGTTATTTATACGGCACTTGGGCTATAAACGTTACGGTGCTACGCGAGGGTTGCAGTTTCTCTGTTGATACAGTACAATGGGGCAGTTGGAATTGTATAATGCGCAACAAGGTGGGTGGAGAGCGGCAATTCCCCAAAAGAGAGCGTTTCGTCTCTCGGAAGAGGAAATCTGATTCATTGAGCTGTTTGCATTCTTCTTTATGGCCTGCCATTCCGAATAAATTTGCGATTCTAAATTTTACGACTCTCATTCGTATGACGAAGGCACTTCGGTCCGAAGACGATTCTGCAACTCGGTGGAGAAAGTTCTTAAGAAATCAACAACGAAAACAGGTTTCGAATTTGTGTCTTCCATCAAAAGGTATTTTCCATTCAAAAAATATCCTCTTCTCTGTCTCTCTCTCGCTTTCATTTCTGGTTGAATAATAAAAAGAGAAGTCTGCATTTTGTTTTCCTCATCTACTCAGCCATCAGAAAAAAAAAAAAAATTTTCTTCGTCTCAAATACGCGGCAAAGATTTGAAGAAGTCTTAAGATGCTTTAAATCTGTAGATAAGGCTTCAAAGATTTGGTTTTTCAATCAGTTTTTCAATAGGACTCCGCTATCATTCTTTTTTCATCGTCTTGGATCTGCTTTACAAAATGAAGAAATAATTGATCCATTTTAATTAACATCAGCGAACCCAAATTTTGTTTCGTAATCTGTAGTAATTGAATTTTAAAATGATCACCAAAAATATCTGTTCCACATTTCCCAAATCCCTTTAGTTTACTTTTCAAGTGGTTATCAAAAGCATTCAGTTTTCCCATTAGCTTGGTTGTTTGTTTTATGGCGCATTAGCAACTAAAGAAGTTATAATGCACCTCCCATTAGCTAATAAGATGCATTTTATTCTCCCACATTTCGGCTGTGTTTCGCCTATATTATTTTACCATTACTTCTGAGCGATGCGGACCGGCTTAGAGACACAAAAATGTGTTTTGCATATAAGAATAAGAATAATTTTTATTTTCATTTTGTAGTAAAAAGAAGCAATTTCAATTATTTTAATGCAATTTACGTAAAACAGAGAAAAGAATTATTCAGTTAAAATAACTCGTTAGTACTGAATTTGACAATAACTGAATGTCACATCTAAATTATTACTAAATAATAAACGTGTAGTAAAAATAATTTAACTATGTAATATTTTAATAACTAAGCAAAAGTTAAAAATATTGTTTAGTAACAGTAGTTAACAAATTGCATTTGCATACATAATACTTTTCAGCTCCTTCTAAATTATTATCTAAATCGTTCCAAATCTTGATAACCTGAAAGGTTAGTGATGCCTGCCCCTAATTACTTATACATAATGATAGTTCTAAATAAAGACGGTGTCCACTTAGATATTGATAGCATATCCTTGGGAAATAAATATCGTATTTTTGTAATCTAATAGCACAAAACATAAATAATTCTATTTTTAATCTGAAAAAGCTACGATTTACAGAATTTTTGTTTTCCCAAAAAATCATTTAGTATGTTCATTAAAGTTTAGATGATAAAGAATTCCAATGAAAGTTTTTTTGGAGGTATAATAGTTTATTAATATTCGGATTAGTCGAGTTATAGCAAATTAGAATGCAATACTGTAGATGAGGATATATGCTGTATGTTTATATATTAAATAGTGAAAACATGTTTTTTAATTTAAAAACAATACCTACAGGCAGAGAAAACTCCTTGGATGGAAGGGGCGGGGGTTGCTCAATCGGTAGCGCTCCAGGCCCGTATCTGAAATTCCCGGGTTCGAGTTCCACCTGGGCAGCGTTGGCGTCTATCTCCGCAAAACTCTCTCCACCGTGTCCTAGGGGAACACCGATGGGCTTGGAAAGGCCGCCGTCCGTCGGATGGGACGTTAAGCCGTGGCGTCGTGTGCGGGAGAGTTATACCTTGTGTGCATTAAAGAACACACTGCAGGGTCTTGACGGGAGATTACCGTCTGCCTTTTGGAAAAGAAAAGAGATGCGAAATTGCTTGGTTGCGTTTCTGGTCCCATTTTTTTCACACGAAGTAGAGATTTCAGTTCTTCAATTTGTCTAAAAAAGAGTTTTGCTATTTTTAAGATTCATACTTTAATTAATCATTCATACTTTACATGAAATAAATATCGTAATTTATATTTACATTACGATATTTATTTCTTTTTTCCGTATTTTTGTGTAACATGCCATGCATCATTCTGTTTTCGTATTTTTGATCCAAATCATACTTTTTTTCCTTTCCTCATTTCAAACACAAACGCAAAATCGTTGATGAAAGCCCTTTCCCATTTATAATCAATAACATAAAATGTTATTCATAATTATGATCCATTATACATCCAATATATGTAGATACGACCCTTAAAGGTTTCCCAGCCTGTGTTCAATGGAATTATCGCGTGAAATGACATCACTAGAACAATATGCGAATTTTCAAGTGTTGGAAGTATGGAGAACTGCACAAGCCTTCTTCTAAGCCCTCTTTCTCTGTACAGAAGATGGCGATTAAAAATGATTACCTTCTCCTTCACCTAACCTTATCATTGTTTACAAAGTCATCCCAGCTAATGCCTCATACTGGGTAACGCATAAGCATGTAGAATCAAAGACATAAAGTTTGCTGTTATCTTTTTTTACAAAGGGTCCAAGTTTCATCACTGTAGTATCCCTTGCATAATTAATTGAGTGTTTTGTTTCATAATTTAATAAGTGCATAATGTAATATATGTCATAGATATTGATATTTTTGATGATAATAATTTCTATTGTCAATGTACATATTGATGATATTTGTGACCGTTTTGTTCTTGTGGCATGGTTGTTGCTTGTAGTTATTTCTGTTGGCTGGGAACGTCGAGTTGATGATATTGCACCTAGTGCATAAAATGTATCGAAAATGTGTGAAGGTCAAGGAGGCGATCCACTTCCTAAAATGATAGGAACGGAAGCAGCTGTCATTGAGGGCGGCCGTGATGAGGCGCCCTCCCCCCACCCTCTCTTGTTGCTAGCAAAGTGTTGGCTCACCGGATGAAACTGTATGGCTCTGCTGGGTGGTGCGGGCGAGCGCTGTTGCCACCTTGATACCTTGCTGACCATGAGGGCAAGAGCGGCACGGGAGAAAGAGTTGGGCGAAGAGAAAGGAGAGAGCGTATCGGACGCCAAGGGATCGAAAGTTGCGTTTCTCGGCAGCCTGAGATTCTGAACGAAGTCTCAGGGTAGGGTTTGATAGATTCAACCCTAAGAATAGTCTGTGTGACTATGAGTAACTAGAGGTCTGTGTGACCATATATACATTAGAGGTCTAAGTGACCATATATACATTAGAGGTCTATGTGATCATATATACATTAGAGGTCTATGTGATCATATATACATCAGAGGTCTATGTGACCATACGTAACGAAGGTCTGTGAGACCACATTTATGTATCAAAGGTCTGTGTGACTAATCCTAAACAGTCTGTCTGACTACAGAGAACGGAAGATATCCCTAAGAAATAAGACTTTAGAAATGAGAATGCTAATAAGTGTAATGGGGGCAAAAAAAATTATTAAACTTGTGAACATTTCGCGCTTTTTCCAAGAAATATTTCAAATACCTCTAAAACGCAGGGAAACTATTATACTGCATTGGAAATCCAGTAAGTGCAGCCCTTTTCCTTTTTTCCAACTCGATTGCGTCACTTTCCCCTTCCGCTCCCTAATTTTTTTGTAGATCCAGGCCTGTTGTCATATAATACCATTGATACAATTAAATTGAGAAAAACAATTCTGAAGAGCACAGATATTCAAAAACATTGGAGTATTACCTACCTGAACAATTTTAATCAGTTTAGTTTTCTATTTATCTCCCAACCTTTCTGAATCGGCCATTTCATCAATAGCACTAAGAAAAGAGTTCCTCTATATGCTGCTTCTCTCTACACAAGTTGGTGCTTAAGATTAAAAGTGACTTCTGACTCCTTCGTCCAACCTCGTTAACTTCATTAGTCGAAAGGAACAAATCATAAATAAATAAATAAATAAATACCCCCTCAAGCAGCTGCTTGCCACAGAGGTCTGACAGGAGCCTGTCAGTTTATATGCCACAGTAGGAGATCTGAGAGGATGGCAGGACCTCAGCAGAAAGACGACACACACATCCATGCCTTACCCGGGGATCGAACCCAGGTCCCTTAGAACAGTAGCCAAGCGTGCTAACCACTCGGCCATAAGCATATTCTAAATCAGATATTTCCATATCTCTTTTACGATTGATTTCTCATAGCATAATCGATAAACAAATTAAAAAGGAAAGACTGTAAACCAACTGCTAGTAGCCTTATCAACTCTAAAACATATCTCAGGTTATTATAGAGATCCATCATAACTTTAATTAATTACTCGGGTATGCCATTCGATCTCACAATCAATAGAGTCAAAAGCTTTTTCGAAATCTACAAAGCTAGTAACCACAGGTTTCTGAAACTCTAAACATTTCCCTAGAATCTGCCTAAGCGAAAAAATCTGATCAATATATCCCCTACCACTTCTGAATCCACACTGTTCATCACGCAATTGTCCATCAACCAAATTCTTAATTCTATTGAGCACAATCATGCAAAGAACTTTACCTGGAACAGAAAGTAGGCTAATACCCCTATAGTTATCAAAAGAACTGCGATCACCTTTTCTGAAAATAATAGCTGTGGTAAAAGCCTTAAGAATTATATCCAACCTTTATCATAAAAAAACATTCAAAATTTCAGTCAGTCATGTGGGAGCAGAAGCAATTCCAACTCTGAATACTTCATCAGCAATTTCATCTGCCCCTCGGGATTTATACAGTTTTAATTCAGTAATATTAAAATAATTTCAGTTAATCATCATTATCATTATCCTCAAGCAGCCATGGGCTATGGAGGTCCAACCAGATTGTGCAATTTAGTTTTTGAAACACATCTCTTCTGAGCTATATCTGATGTATCTTGCCACTGTACACCAAGTCTTACAAGGTCCTGTTTAACATTGTCTGTTCACCGCATCCTAGGTCTCTCTTTCTGAGACCTTTAGGTACATTGTTCATAATCCTATTCCCTAATCTATAGTTATGCTTATAGGCAAAATGGCCAATGGGAATTCCCTAAACTATAGTTATGCATACAGGTAAATGGCCAAATGGCCAATGTAAAATCTCTCTGCACAATATGCTGCTTAAAGGAGGTTGCAGACTCCTTTGCCTAACTTCATCATTAGTTACAAAGTTAAACCACCTAATACCCAAGATATTGCGTAAGCATCTAGAATCAAAAGCATCTAGTTTCCTGTTATCTTGTTTACACAGCGTCCAAGTTTCACTACCATCACTAACTCTAGAAAGAATCAAACTATTATTTAGTCTAAATTTAGTCTTTAGGGGTATACGCCTATTTCTCCACACTCTCCATAGATTCTTAAAAGTCCCGGCAGCAATCCCAATTCGTCTGTTAATCTCATGCCGCACATCACCATTATCTGTTACATAGCTCCCAAGATAATTAAACTGTGACACCTGCTCAAGGCTGCAACCAATCAGATTAACTGAATCACAGCCTGCCTGACCAATTCAGTGTTAATAAAAGCAACTTAAGATGTAAAAATTAACGCCAGTATTAAAGCCAGTAATACATCTGTCTTCATTACAAACAATGGTAGTAGAACTAAATATTGTTCAGAACATCAGTGAAGTGCTCCGCTCATCCAGCCACGACAGAATCCCTCGTTGCAGAAACTTAACCTTAAATAAAAAAAATAAAATAAATACCCCCTCAAGCAGTTGCTTGCCACAGAGGTCTGACAGGAGCTTGTTAGTTTATACCATACTTATTCCTTAATTCGCATATGCCCTTCTGTTCTTATGAAAAAAAAATTATATGTTCTCTAGCAGCTTTTCTTTGCTCTCTCAGCCAGGCTAGCAAGTCAAAGTTTTTTTTATCAGCATTCAACTGATCATTTCATGTCGAAAACAATACCGACATTTCCCTGTTTGAAGGCCGAAGCTCCTTGAAGGAATCATTTTATGTTTGATTAATACGCCGCCAATTAATTTCAATATCAAGTGACCAGATGACGAAATTGAGGATATAGACTCGGTTATGATTGTCAGCATTCAGGATACAAAAGATATCGACGATGCAGACATTCTGAAAATCTGTTCGTCGAAGGAAGTTTAATGAATCCCTTAGCAGCTGACTTCGGTTACAGTGTTTATTTAAGTTTCCCATTCTTATCAATTTCCCAGCTTCATTGGCAGTTTTCCAAAGTTGGGACATGGAACAAAAAACTTCAAAAGTCGATATTTTTAATCGAGAGAAATCTTTTTCTTTGTGTGAAGTAAAAAAGACGATTTTTTCTTGTTTTGTGGCAAGTGCGAAGAGAGAGGAGTGAGTTCGCAATTGTCACCACCGCCCTAGTTGCGAAAACACATTAAGAATATAAGAAAGGAATTTTGCGTATGTAGTTAGATGTTTCTAAGCCATTTATAATTGCATTATGTTAATTATATATTTTACCAGCAATAAAACAGTGCACCTAAATTATAATTTTTCCTTCGATGGCAATTTCCTTTTCATTTTGCAATCCCCTTCTAAAAAATGTTTTCTGACCACTTGCTTATTTCATGGCAGGAATTAGAATTTTTTTCCTTTCAGAATCAACCGAAATTCCCTTTCCACGATTCGCACCCGACTCCCGCTCCTTCGCTCGGATGGCGACGCAACCAGGGACCTTCCACAAGTCTGCGCCAATGAGTCAGCTCCAATTACCTTTACGAGGGGCTCGGAGTCGTTAATTGGAGATGCAGCCCCGCCACTAACTCCGGCCATCCATCAATCGTCTGGTCACTTCGGCCGTCTCTGATAAGGATTAATCTGCGGCCTCCTCCAGTCGCAGTCGTGACCTGGCCACAGGAAGGTCGAAGGTTAAGTGCGAAGGACCTGTGGCGAATTACGCTCCCGAAGTGGGAGCAGTTAAGGGCAGAGATCGGGCAGGCGGCGCCGGTAATTGCGTTACTCAGTGCAGCTGGCGGCCGCTCTCGTGGTCGCAATTATGGCCGCTGCATTCTCTTCTCGCTCGCGCTCCCCCGCTCGAGTCGAGCGCCCGAGCGCTCCAATGATTTTCGTGGCTTGTAAATCTTTCATGTCGCTGGTGCTCGAGAGAGGGGGGAGGTAAGGGGGGGGAAAGAAGAACCTCTTCTCGCGGCAAATGTTTTCTTTGCCGCTCGTCTCAATGCACGATGCAAGATGAGCGTGTCCGAACCCACAGAGAGCGTGCAACCACCTCGCTCGCACGGCGAATGATCATCAACGATGACTGCCAAAGAAATGGGATGATCGGATGGCAAAAGTGATGTCTGGGAAGAGCGTTAACGAGACTAAACGAAATACGTTTTGACAAAGAGATGATGTCATTTTGGCAAGTGAAAATGAAAATGAATATTCACCGTTAATAAAGCAACTCTCAGAGTTGGGTTCTTTTGAGGTGGAAAATGAAAACGACACTAAAAGAAAAGACTTCGGTTACAGGAATTTAATTAAAAGTTACTATTTTTTTACTCCCTCAAACAGCTGGGTGCAACAGAGATCTGACAGGAGCTTGTCAGTATCATATGCCATAGAGAAGAAGTAAGGAGAGCTCTGCAGAAGGACAAGATAAGAACCATTCAATCCTTATCTGGGACTCGATCCCAGATACCTTTAATCTGGAGTCAAGCAAGCTCACCACTCGTGCAACAGAGACAGAAAACGATTCAATAACATCTCTTTGATGTCAACATCAAAATGTGGAGAATTGTGAATTTTTTTTCAGTTTTTGATAAATCATGCCTATTAGGTAATTAAATTGTTGCATTTGTAAAACTTGAAATGATCCTGAAATAATTGAAAGAGGAAAATCATCTGCCCACAATGAAGTTCCCATCAGAATGGGTTAATCTTTGAAATGAGAGGTTTCTTGAATCTTGAGACCAGGCTTTGCGCACCAATGATAATAAACTCTTACGAGTTCAACTTATTGCAGCAATTCAACTGGATTTTGATCGACTATAATTCTGTCTGCCTCCCAAATCTATACTTGACAAGCTGTGTTAAATGAAGAGGATCCATTTCTTTATTGAGGAGGATACTTCGATTGTCATCAAGCCACTTGAACGTTTAAATTAATATCCAAAATTACCTGTACCTTGGCTTTACTGCAATCCCCTGCATGAAATAAATTATTATTATTATTATTATTATTATGTCAAAACCATTTGCTTTGGCTGAGGGAAGTGCATCAAGCCTCAGAAATGTAATTTGAATGACATCAGCTGAGAAGAAAAGATGACTTCAGGAACAGCTGGACTTATTCATTCGTCGGAAGTCTTCACGCTGAACATGACGTCATATATCTTTACTGCGACACCCAGAGAAATCAACACATCACAGAAGGAAATGGAAATCTTTTTGAAATTGTCCCATTCTCTTCGCCAGTGGGGCCTTGTCCATCTGAACGCTGGCTCGCTTCCCAAATGCAGTTTTCATTTTCTCTTCGCAATTCCTCTCCTCTTTTATTTTCGCTTTATTTCATTTCACAATTTCCATCTGATCACAATCATCCACAAGAGTTTAAGCTGCTGCGTCCTCCTAAATGATTACAATTGTGAAAATCACCCTTTTTTTGTCCTCAGAACACAAAGGTTTTGCAAGGCTTAGAACTCATGCTAAACTAACTTCTACAGACTACAGTTTCATTTTTAGATCGGATTTCTTAATGACTCCACGAGGTTTTCCCCTTTGATCTTTTTATTCTGAAAACGATCGTTAAAAGCTTATTTTAGTCTATCTTTTCGTTTGTTCTAATAATTTCAGGTAAGCTAAAGCATTCTTGTTTGCATCTGATTGTCATTTCCATCTATTAATTTCATCCAACAAAATTTTTTTTCATCTTCTGCTTCATTTTCTATCACCTCTTATGAGGATGACTCGGCTACTGCTGTGCCTACACATGCATTGTGCAAATGCATCCAGCAGCATCAGCGGCGATTTATTTCTTCCTCCCATCCGAGCCATAGAGAGTTTACGCATCTCGGTGCAGCAGCTTTCATTAAGCTCAGTCCACCACCTGACCTCCTCGTGCCTCTCGGAAACTTTCGCTCTCTTCGTGCTTCATCATTTCGAGGCTGGCGCGGGGCTTTTATTGGCCGCGAGCTGTGGCAGCCACCCCTTTCCCAGCACGTCTTCACGCCTTGCCCGTTACTGCTAGAAGTCACGTGACACGTGTGTGAGGAGGCGAACGTCAGGTGGGGGGATAAGGGGGTCGGCAATCAGATGATAAGAAGGCTGAAGGTGTTTTTACTGCCAATGAACGTCGAGTTTGGTGGCGGGACAAATTCGATTAGCTGCCCCTGCGATGGCAGTTATGGTAACAGCCCGTGACCAGCGGCGAGCATTAATCTTGGCCGACGGGCCAGCAAGGTCAGCTCGGAGGTCGTCGACGACTCGTGTAGTGGCCGTTCGCAGGCAGTCCACGTGTCCACTAGGGCGAGGAGGGGGCATCAAAGTTTCAGAGAATGGGATGGAATGGGCATCTCCGCTCTTTCTCTCTCCTCGGGAGGAGAAGTTCTCTTCTTGCGATCAACGTCTGAGGAAATTTAACATTTGGGCGATGGAGGAGAAGCTTTAATTGGCTCCAATTTCGACATTGCATTTTAGCTGATGCTCGCTTTGTTTTCTAATTGGCTTTGAAAAATTCTCCGCGCCTCTCTTTCGGCGAGCTAGAAGGACGAAGACCCCCAGGACGGCAAGAAGAAAAGAGGGAAGGATGCTCTGGTCACATGGAAAGAGAGAAAAACTCCCTCGTCACAAGGGAGGAAAATGACGAAGACTCCCTCCTAGCGTGGAAAGAGAAAAGCAGAAAGATGTCTTCGTCACAAGGAAAGATAGAAAGAAAGACATAAAAATGCTCTCGTCACATATGCGGAGGGAAAGAAAGGCTGCCATTTTATATGGAAAAAGAGATAGAGAAACAGAAAGTCTTCCTCGTCACACGGAAAGAGAGAGGGAAAGACAGAAAGATTATCTCATTTCATGTTAAAACAGGATGGAAGGAGAAAGATATATATGCTGAATGGGGGAAAAAAGAGGGGGAGAGAGAGCAAAAGATGCTTTCGTCACTTCAGAAAAAGGGGGAGAGACAAGTGAAAAGACGACTTCATCGAACGAGGAGAAAGACATATTTGTCACATAGGAAAAGAAAGACGTATTCGTCACATGGGAAGAGAAATGGAAAGATCCCCTTGTCACATGTTGGAAGAGAAAAGAATCGAGAAATGAACACTTGTCGCGTAGGAAAATACAGACAGAGAGTGAAAGAGGTATTCGTCGCGTGGGAAGAGATTTCGAAAGATCCCCTTGTCACATGATAAAAGAGGGTTGTTGTTGGGTTGTTTTACCTCTGAGCGGCACTTTTTTGCACACCATGGGCTAAATGGCCAGGTCACATGGACCCCGAAGGCTCAGAGAAGGTTGGGGGAGGGGACCCACTGGAACAGCTGTTGGGAGACAGATGGTAGCCTCCCGTCAAGGCCATCCAGCGTGTTCTTTAACGTGCACAGGGTATGGCTCTCCCGCACACGGGGCCACGGCTTAACGTCCCATCCGACGGACGGCGGCCTTTCCAAGCCCATCGGTGTCCCCTACTGACCGTGGGCAGGGCGGGGAATTTTGCGGAGATAAATCTCAACGCTGACCCAGCTGGGACTCGAACCTGGGAACTACAGATTACGAGCCTGGCGCGCTACCGACTGAGCCACCGCCGCCCCACATAAAAGAGGGAGGGTGAGGGAAATTTTCACTTGTTGCATAGGAAAAGAAGATCGGAGAATAAAAAGATGTATTTGTCCCACGGGAAAAGGATGAATCCATTTGTCGCGTGGCAAGAGAAAGTAGAAACTGAAAAACGCTTTCGCCACATTTTAAAGGGGGAAGCCAGAGAGAGTGACGCACTTGTCACGTAGCAACAGAAAGACATAGAATAGAAACGTAGAAAGGAAATTTTCGACGCATGCGTGGAGTAAGATAGAAATTGCAAGAGTTCTTGTCCAACATTAAAGCGGGAAAAGGAAGAGAAAAATTAACTCCTTGTATAGTGAAAAAATAGAAAAGAAAAGAATGGGAAGAGAAATGGTTCGACGCCCTCGTTCATGATGAAAGCATTAGGCGGTGACGGAAATGCAAACTTCTCACTTGGGAAGAAAAAAAAAGGGAAAAAATATTCTTCTCATCGGAAGGGAAAGACACCATCATATGCTAAAAGGGATCTCTCCCTTCCTTGTCGCCTAGGAGAAAGGACAACATCGTGGAATGAAGACATGTGGAGTGTTGCCTGCTCTTTTCGTATGTTAAAAGAGAATGAGCTGTTGTTGTGTGGAAAAAGAAAAATGAAAAGACATCTTTGTCATATTTCAAAAGAGGAAGGGAGTGAGTCGGTTGGGTTGTTTAACCTCTGTGCGGCACTTTTTTTGCATACAATGGGCTAAATAGCCGCCAGGTCACAAGGATTCCAAGGGCTCAGAGAGGGGCGGGAAAAGGGAACCAGAGGGCAACTGTTAGGAGATGGATGGGACACTCCGTCAAAGCCATCCAGTGTGTTCTTTAACGCGACAGGCTATTACTCCCCTGAACAGATTAGAAATTAGAAGTCGATTAGAAGTCGGCAACTAGTCAGTAAACACGAAGAGTTTTGAGCTCCTGAGTTTTGCCTTGTTATTGAATATATATTTCGAGTGCAGACCTTGAATTTTCTACAGAGATTGATGAACATCTGGACTACCAGTTGGTAAGATTTTTTTATATCAATTAAAGGCGGATATCTACAGCTGGATCAGTTACTTTTGATATCCAGTTTTCCTTTGTGCAGTCAGCATCCAACATCACCCACGCTTCGCACTGCACACGACCTTGAACCTGAGACTCTCCACCATTGTCTCTACTGCGACCTCTCCCCACCCCTAGAAGGCATTTGACACCCGCTGCAATTTGGAGTGTTCCTCCCGGAGCTGCACAATAGATTCTCGTGCTAAGATCCGGAAGTGCGAGATGGCTGCCATATACGGAAAGTGCGCTGATCGGGTGGTGCTTATTGATGAAATAAAATGTACTGCTGATTGTGGCAAGAAATTTCATTACGCTTGTGCTGGCATACTGGAAACGAATTTTCGAAAGATGTCTTCCGAAAGAGTCAGTAAATGGAAATGCATTAAATGCATACAAACTGTAAAAAATAAGAACTCAAATAATCGAAAATCTTTGGACCGGCAAGAATACGTTAAGTCTAATGAGAGTACGTCTGCGGAGGTAGAGCAAAAAACTGATAATCCTGAAGTAATGAGGGATATTGACTTAATTATGCGTAGTATAGCCGATATAAAAAAAGACACAACTTTAATAAAGGATATTGAACAAAGTGTCGATTTTTTGAGCAAAAGATATGATGGGATCATTACGAAAATGGATTTGATATTGAATGAGCTGTCTGATTGCAAAAAAGAAAATGAAACCCTGAAAATCAAAAACAGGGAAATGGATTTAGAAGTTCAGAATCTAACAACTAGAATTAACGATCTTGAACAATTTAATTGTAAAAGAAGTGTTGAGATTGTGGGAGTCCCAGAATTGCAAATGGAAGATACTTCTATGCTGGTAAATAGAATTGCTACAGCTTTAGAAGTCAAAATTTGCCCTGATGATATCAGCTCTAACTATAGAGTGGGTAACAATAAAGACAGGCTGAATAAGAAACGTCGCCCAATAGTTGTAAATTTCAATAATCAAAGAATTAGAAATGATCTACTAGACAAAATAAAACTTAGAAAAAAACTAAATACATATGAAGCTGGCATAGTTAATGAAAAGCATGATATATACATCAATGAACAGCTTACACAATTTTATAGAGATTTGTTTCATAAAGCAAGGAAACTAAAATTTGCTAAAGGATATAGGTTCATCTGGACAAGAAACGGACGAATATTTTTAAGAAAAAATGAAGGCGACCAATGTATCCAGATTAGTAACGAATCAGACTTGGATAAGATTTAAAAATAAATAAGTAAATAAGTAAATTGGTGAAGACTAACTTTACTTGTCAACATGGAGGATGATGTGTATATATCTTTGGAGGATTGTAATAGAGTGATGACCTGCTGTAGGGGAACCTCAACTTTATTTTACATGAATTCTAGAACCTTAAGGGCAAACTCAGATGGAATTTTGTCTACACTGGAAATCATGGGACATCAGTTCAATTTTTTGGCATTTTCAGAAACTTGGTTAGCAAATGGTGAGTCGTTACATATAGAAGGATATCAGTCGACCAATCTAGGAAGAATAAAGAGAAGAGGCGGAGGCGTAGCAATCTATTCATTGAATGGAATTAATTATGACATATGTGACTCCCTGATGATACTTCACAACAGTATTGAAATGATTTGTATCAAGACTGATACAATGGTGATAGGAGTAGTATACCGACCACCAGATGGCAATTTTGAATACTTTTTACAGGTTATGGAAACAAATTTTGATAAATTACATAAAATGAATTCGAGTTTCGTAATTGTAGGAGACTACAATTTAGATCTACTCAATTGTACAGATAAGAATGTTTTGGATTTTAGAGATTTAATTAATTCGTATTTTTACATGATTACACCAAATGACAAACCAACTAGATTAACAAATGTGAATGGCACACTGCTTGATTATGCAATTACTAATATGTCTTGGAAAAGTAAAATATTACAATCTGATTTAACTGATCACTACCCCGTAATTTACTTTATTGAAGATTCAAGGAAACATTTAGAAAATGATATAACTTACAGGAAGATGACACATAAGTGTGTTTTACATTTTCAGGAAAAAATAAGCATTATTAATTGGCAGGATTTACTACAGATTACGGATGTGAACCAGGCATATGATCACTTTCTTTCACTCTTTATGGATATATATAATGTATGCTTTCCTAGAATTCGAAAGAAGAGATCACAACACCCTGGTTATGCTCCTTGGATAAATAATTATATTAAAAACCAGATTAGAAAAAGAAACAGACTTGCTGAAATATATAAGAATTCCAGTGATGAAACGGACAAGGAAAGGCACAGAATTTGCAGAAATTATGTCACTGGTTTAAATAAGAGAAGCTAAACAAAAATACTATGAAACTAAATTTAATATATATGGTGATACTTCGCTGAAACAGAAATGGAGGCTGATAAATAACCTATTGTCTCGGAATAAAAACAAAAATCTTAGAAATGGGGACATTGAGATGGCTGAAAATGTACTAACAGACGATGAGCAAAAAGCTACAGCTTTCAACCAGTATTTTAAAAGTATAGCAGAAGATCTAGCAGCTGATTTCAATACAAAAAATCAAGTGCAATTAATTATGGATACAGTTTTCCAGATAGTTTATATATTGAACCTTTTTCTGAAGATGATATATGACATGTTATAAGTATAATGAAACCTAATACTTCTTGTGGGCCTGATGATATCTCAATAAATGTAATTAAAAATGTTAAAAATGAAATTAAGATCACCCTCACTTATATTTTCAACTTGTCACTTCAGAAGGAAATTTTTCCAAATGAAATGAAACTAGCAAAAATAATACCTATTCACAAGAGTAAAAACCTGAAAGATATAAAGAATTACAGACCAATTTCTTTACTCTGTTTTCGCCAAGATTTTCGAGAAATTAATGCATAAATGTATATATAAATTTATATCAAACAGAAAGCTAATTATACCAGAACAATATGGTTTTCAACATGGCAAATCTACACAAGGTGCTATTATAGATACCTATGATTATATTGTTAATAATCTTGAACATCAGCGAGTTGGCTTGGCTGTATATTTAGATTTGTCTAAAGCATTCGATTGTGTAGATCATGAAATTCTCTTGGAAAAGATTAGACACTATGGGCTTCGAGGGAAAATAAATAATTGGCTTAAAAGCTACCTATTTCAAAGACCAGCGTTTGTACAAGTCAATAGGACTATATCTGAACAAATCAAATTCTATAGGGCAGTGCCACAGGGTTCTGTGCTGGGACCTTTATTATTCCTTTTGTATATAAATGATATTCAATCACAAAAGGGAGCAGCTAAACTAGTTATGTATGCAGATGATATAAATGTCATTTCTTTCCATACTGATGTAAGAACTTTAGTAGAAGAAACAAATACTCTAATTGGAAATATGCATAAATGGATCACATATAATAAACTAGCTATAAATATTTCTAAAACAAAGTGTATGGTCTTTAAGAACAAGAATAAAAAACTGAATTATAACGAAATAAATATTTTGATGAATGATCAAAAGATTGAAATATGTGAATATATAAAATTTCCTGGACTCTGGGTAGATGCTAATTTAACTTGGAATTATCATATTAACCAGCTAAGAGCTACTATTTCAAAAAATATTGGATCGATTGGGAGGATTAAAAAATATGTAAATCAACAAACTTTGATAAATTTATATTATGCATTAGTGTACCCACATTTAATATATGGAATTAGTGTTTGGGAAGATACTAGTTCAGCCAATTTGAATAGTTTATTTTGTCTGCAAAAGAGAATTATGAGATATATTCTAAGATTAAATTTCAGAAATCCGGTACAACACTTGATGGCAGAAAATGGAATACTAAATATATATAATATTTACAAGTATGTTATGGGGAATTTTGTATACAGAGTGAAGAATAAAATGACAGAGTACTCGGAACTTTACTGCTGCTTAGAAAGAACGAAGACTTTCAGTTATGATACTCGCCTTAAGAACAAGATCATGTTGCCCCTTTATAAGAAATCTATAGGCCAGAGATCAATACGGTACATTGGCATTAAGATTTGGAATGACGAGATACCAGAGGATACTGCTGCAATGAAACAATATAAAACTTTTAAATTTAAATATAAACTACACTTATTATCAAGTCAATGATAGAGTCAGACCACAAAAATTCTTGTGCTCAAATAAATGTATAAATGTATAAATTAAGGTCACCTGCATTGTTTTAAATTTAAGTGTATTTCAGGAAACATTTATTCAAACGATACGGCTTATTATGTTCTCCTTTTTCACCTGTCTGTGAACTTGTCTGTGTTTTATCTACCAATATATGTATGTTTGGGTGAAATAAACTTCAATTCAATTCAATTCAACAGATGGCCATGGCTTAACCTTTCACCCGACGGACGGCGGCCTTTCGGTATCCCTTTTCTGACCGAGGTCAGGATCTTGCTCCCCCCAAAAACAAGGGGAAAGAAATTCCACCGGGATCGATCGCTACAAGTTAAATCTCAAATTAAAACATGTGATATCGCGGGGCTGCCTCCTATTCTGCTTCCACTTCCTGTCCTACCCCCGGAGAAAAACGGAGAAGGAATTCATCGGGAGGTCTATCGTAATGAGTCATATATCAAATGAAACTTTCAAATATGCAAAGTAACATAGGGAATGCAACAATTTCCTCATCATCCGAAAGAGGAGAGTGTTTCTTTACTGTTAAAGTTTTCTTGCGAAGTTGTACTAAAAAGCAAAAAATAAAATATATGAGTTAAAATACTTCAAAAATTACTGTGTTCCTATGTGCAGCCTAAAAGGTTAAACTTATTGTCGAGGAAATCATTATTTCAAAGGAAGATAGGGCTCGAAAACTGATTTCACAACTGAACAAGAAATGCCGTCACCATATTTTCCTTTGAAGTGATTATGAATTCAGTTAATAATTTCACCATTCGTATATTTCACGTTATTTTTTTTTCTTTTTAGGGCGCATATAACAGATAAGTTTTTTTTAATTTTTTAACTTTTCCATTTTATTTTTATAAATTTTATTCAAGATTGAATTTCTGAATAAAACATGTGTTTCGAATCACAGACACATAAAAGCAATAATATATTTGAAGCATTAGTTTTATAAGTCTCCTTCAAAATAAATGATCTTACTATTAATCTAAAAAGTTGAAGCGAAACCTTGTTTTAAAAGCTCTGGCCATTTTGTATTCGAAAGGAATCTCATGTAAATAAATCCAATTATAACACACATCTTCTGTCCCTTTCCCTCCCCCTCAATCTACTTCGTTATCCTATTCGAGCCAAAATGGTAAAACCTCAGATTCGCAAGAGGTGAACTCGAGCGTCTCTCGTCCCGACCACCCGAACTAAGAAGCAGAGGACGACAATGGATCCTCTGTAGTCGTGCATCGACTACCGAAGAGGGCGCTGCCGAAAGAAATCCTCGCGGGAAATGACCACTGTGAGCGAGGCACAAGAATCTCCCCCCCCCCCTCCATCTCTCATGGCAGCAGACTTCCAAATCTCCGTTCGAACTTGACAGCTGGCGGAGATAATTTTCGCTCATCTGATTAATGACGTCGCCTTATTACTCTCAGTGGCGAAGTACCACGAGCCACTCAAATGATACAGAGTGTCTGCCGATCGGATGGCAGAACATCCAGATAGAGAGTTCAACTGACAGAAGCTGAAGACACTTCTATTTCTGTGATTCATTTCGCTCGTTATTATTCAAAACACAGAAATGCGTAGGATTCGAGGGTAGCTGAAGTCGCCCAACGCAGTCTCCGCTGGCGCACAAATGTTAAACAATTTTTGTTCATCACATCCATCTTCCCTTTCGAAAAGCAAATGCAAGAACTGCCAATATTAATTATTATGCGTTAAAGGGAAGAAAAAAGGGAATAAAGGCATACTTGTGAATTAATTTTACCTTTCTGATTTAAAATGCTTTTACCACAACAGAAAAACTGATTCCGTTTTCAAATTATAACAACGCAATTAGCAAAGATTTCATGTATAACCTATCCCTCGATTTATGCGGTACTCAGTTTACACGGTTTCAGTTTTAGACGGTCAAATATAAATGCAACCAGTTTTGTTTTACACGATTATAAACCCATTTTTACACCGTGGTGTCGGTTCCTGGGGGTTGTGGAATTTAATTTATCCACAGCGCCCCACGGGTAAGGAAATATGCCTTTGCTTCGCTTCTGATATTGGGCTTTCGGCATTTAAGAATTTCAGAATGATGGAAAACTCTAAAGTTACAACAATAACAAAGTTTAATTCTGAAGACATTTACAGATGTCACCGTGAGAACTGACGTTGGCTACTGGCTACAAACAACCATGTGCAGGTTGTTTAACAAGTTGCGTCTTCTACGCACCTAACAGGGAAAACCTCTCGAGTCGTGACCGAGCAGCCAGTCTTACGTCTGCTCACTATAGCCAGTGCAGACAGAACTGCCTGATATTGGCGATGGGTCGTCAGACGCTCTTCGTCTAAGGGCCGTCCTTCCGGATCCCATCAAAGAACAATCTTACCAATTCTTTAAACAAACCAAAAATAACCATGCATCAAACGATTTTCTTCCAGAATTTCAGTCATCAAGTAATCCAAAACTGCAGCCAAGTATACTGGGCTTTCAGAACCAATTCTTTTCAGATGTTGATCATCACGCATCAGACGATGAACTCTTCCTGCAGAGAAGTTCAAGTCATCTCTACTTGCTCGACTAACATTTCTCATCCCTGACCTAATCTGAAAATATCTTGAGAAACTTTCGTAACATTTAATTTATGCTTATTCACTTAAATACAAAAGAAATATACACATTCCAACACTACCAATTTCTTTATTCCTCTTCTAACATCTTTATAGTTCGAATTCTTATTGTTCTAATCAACTAGTGATGTAATTCACATGCTAAAACACATGCAAGCATCAAAATGATACAGCACATCGCGGTTTAATTGTTGCTCATCCATCTGTCGTAACAATATTGTTGTATACACCGAAGAGCCAAAACATTATGACAGCACATCTTTTATGCAAATCGAAGCAACTGCAGATAAACGATGGCGCATGTGAAAGTTATCAGTGTTATTCTTGTTCTTCAGGTGGGAAAGGCAGTGGAGTTAAATGAGTTTGACAAAGGCCAAATTGTAATGGCCAAATGACTGGATCAGAGCATTTCCAAGACAGTAAGGCTTGTGGGGGTGCTCAGAGTCAGCTGTGGTTAGTACCTTCAAAAACTGGTCCGAGGAGGGAAAAAACCACGAACTGCTGGCAAGGTGTGGGCCATCACATGCTAGAGGTGAGCGAAGGCTATCCCATATGGTATGAGCCAACAGAAGGGATACTCTGACGCAATTCGCTCGAAATTTCAATGCTGATGATGGGAATCATGTGTCACAATACAGAGTACATCGGACTCTGCTGAAAATGGGGCTGCGTAGCTGCAGGTTGCTCGGAGTACCTATGCTAACCTTGGTTCACCATGCAAAGCACCTATAATGGGTACGCGAGCATCAAAACTGGACTCTGAATGATTGGAAGAAGGTTGTCTGGTTCAATGAATCTCATTTCCTGTTGCACCATACAGACATCTGGGTACGTGTGTGTCATTTACCTGGGGAAGTGTTGGCAACAGGATGCACCATGGAACGAAAACAAGCCAGTGGAGGAAGTGTAATGCTTTGGGCAATGTTCTGCTGGAAAACCTGGGTCCAGTCATTCATGTGCAGGAAACTATGATGTCTACCACTGTTATGGTGTTGAGGGCGACGCACACAGATTCTTACTTCGTCAGATCACGAGTAATTACATATGCGGACTGAACTATACTAAATGTCTTGTTGCGATTCCGATGACATAAATATCACTCTTTAGCAGAGGAGATCGTTTAGCCCATTGATTAAATTCACAATTACTTCACGGGTTGTTATATCCGTACCATCATATGCCTCAGACTTGCTCTACCAAATAATCAGTTTATTTAAATTTATATACAATTACGTGATGGGGATGCTTTCGATTCCTTGGGCCTTCACTGCTTTGCTACTGCAAACATTCATACAATGAGGCAGAAAACTGCACTTCATATATTCTCTTTACAGACTGCAAACTCACCAAAAGGATATTCAATCCTTGCCTACAACTTGATTCACACAGAACTGAACGCTGATTCCCACAGAACTGTATCTTGGTTCACACAGAACCCAACCATCTCTTTAAGGGTTTCGTTTTTGAGCAAGAGCAGCGTCCCTTGATGCATATTTAACGCCCTTCCAGTTTAACAGCGACGCTCAGACTGTTGTTCATTATTGCCGCACTTGTCTCCTGCGCTAGAACTCACGCCCAAGGCTAGTGGTAAAAGAGCTTTACGTTCTGTCAGCATACGCAAGTCAGCCAGCTCAGACCCGAAAACAACTTGTGAGTCCCATCCCCATCTCAGAACTTCCAAAAATACACTTAATACAGATGTGTCATCATCATCATCCTCAAGAAGCAATGAGCTACGGAGGACTACCAGACAGTGCAGTTTAATTCTCCAAGCATATCTATCCTGAGCTACATCTGCTGCATCTGGCCACTGCACACCAATTCTAACAAGGTCCTGTTTGACATTGTCTGCCCACCGCATCCTAGGTCTCCCCTTCTTTCTGAGGCCTTTAGGCACACTGTTCATAACCCTATTCGCCAATCTATAATTATCCATACGGGCAACATGACCAAACCAGCGGAGTCTCTCTCTGCACAATATGCTGCTTAAAGGAGGTTGCAGACTCATTAGTTACAAAGTTAAACTGCCTAATACCAAAGATACTACGTAAGCATCTAGTTTCCTGTTATCTTGTTTACACAGCGTCCAAGTTTCACTACCATAACTAACCCTAGAAAGAATCAAACTATTATTCAGTCTAATTTTAGCCTTTAGGTGTATACGCCTATTTCTCCACACTCTCCATAGATTTTTAAAAGTCGCGGCAACATTCCCTATTCGTCTGTTAATCTCATGCCGCACATCACCAGTATTTGTTACATGGCTCCCAAGATAATTAAACTGTGACACCTGCTCAAGACTGCAACCATTCAGATGAACAGAATCACAACCTTGCCTAACCAATTTTCATCACTTTAATTTTCTCTCTGCTTATAACGAAACCTACTCTACTACCAGTTTCATCAACAGCTGGAATGAAAGAGTTCATCTCATCAACATCATTTGCCAAAAGGGCTAAATCATCAACATAATCGAAATCAGAAATTTTAGTATCTCCAGACCATTTAAGGCCAAAATCTTTCCCTTGCAGTGAATTTCACATAACATAATCAACAACCAAACTAAACAGAAAAGGAGACAAAATGCACCCTTGTTGAACACCAAAAGTAATGCTAAAACAATTGCTACAAGCCTTACCAACTCTCACATACTATTCAGTGTTATTATAGAGAGCTTTAATTATGTTAACTAACTTGTCAGGTATACCATATGATTTCACAATCAACCACAAATTATGACGATCAAGAGTCGAAAGCCTTTTTGAAATCAACAAAGCTAGCAACCAAAGGTTTCTGTAACTCTAAACATTTCTCAAGAATCTGCCTAAATGAAAATATCTGATCTACACATCCCCTACCACTTCTGAATCCACATTGCTCATCACGCAATTGTTTGTCAACCAGATTCTTAATTCTATTAAGCACAATCAGGGAAAGAACTTTAACTGGAACAGAGAGTAGGCTGATACTCCTATAGTTATCACAAGAACTGCGATCACTTTTTTTGAAAATAGGGATAATAATAACTCTGGTAAAATCTTTAGGAACCATGCCTATATCATAAAAGATATTTAAAATTTCAGTCATCCCAGTGGTAACCGAAATATTTCCAGCTCTAAGCATTTCTGTAGTAATTTCATCTACCCCTGGGCATTTATGAAGTTTAAGTTTAGAAATAGCCAAAATAACTTCAGATTGTGTTATAGGGGCCTGTAAATGGTAGCTAGGCATTAACTAGAAGGAAAGCTGTGTAACAATCCCTAGTGATGATGTACAGAACCGGCCAGGTCTAGCACCTAATGTCCGACCCCGCCTTCTCGTGGTGCAGGCCGTTAGTACCTTTCAAACGAAGTATTCTCTTTTGGAAGGGAACGGAAGGAGAGGGCTACCAGTTCAGTATGGCCTACCGATCTGGTCATCTATGGCTACATTTTGCTTTTTTCCAACCCTGCTGAGGAGGTCTTGGTGCTGACCATTTATAACTACTAGACTGGACTTGTTTATGGATTTGAGCTTGATTATGGATCCTGGACTTGCTGTGCTGGTGGGCCTCTGTTGAGGGAGAATCTGTCGCTGTGTTTTCTGTTTGCTTCTGGGTTGCCAGCCCTAAATGGATAATCCTAATCAGAAGCCATCGCAGGTACCTGAACCTTACTAAGCTAGTAGGCCCTAAACTGGAGTAATGTGTCTCAGCCAGGCCATATCGCTCTTCAAAAAGTCCACTTGAAAAGGTGGTGCCTGAAGTTCCTACCAGCATCAGTGACTTCAGCCTTTAGCGGAGGGGGAACAGGTCTTTGCCCCATGCCTGCGATCAGGGGGCTGTTTGATATTGTTGGCCCTACCAATCTCAATAAACCTAATTTTTTAAAAATCCTACTAATCATTTTCTCTCTGCAGGAACGTGGAACGTGAGGACATTACATAGAGATTATTCTCTTGATGTCCTCATGCAGGAATTCCAGCGCTATAACCTAGATATTCTAGGCTTGCAAGAGACCAGATGGACAGGTAAAGGTGAGATACTTAAAAATAACTTTAAATTTCTCTTTACAGGGAGGGAGGATGGAAAGCATCACCAAGGCGTGGGTCTGCTGCTCAGCAGACATGCTAGTGATGCTCTTCTAGGATACAAATGCATTACTGAAAGGTTTCTTACATCAAAATTTCAGACAAGCGTTAAAGACTTGAATGTTATCTGCTGTTATGCCCCCACTGAGGATGCTGATGAGGATGAGAAGGATAGGTTTTACGGACAACTTCAGAATATTTTGAATTCTGTCAAGAAAGGAGATATTACCCTTGTTCTTGGTGACTTCAAAGCCAAAGTTTGTACTGACTCTGACCTTTGGGGAGGGGTGATAGGCTCTTTTGGTATTGATATCTGCAATGGCAATGGGCAACGTCTCCTACAGGTAAGTAAACTCAATGGATTCAGACTAACTAACACTTATTACAAACACCGTGACGTACATAAGTACACGTGGGTTTCACCTGATGTGCTGCATAAGAATATGATTGATTATATATTAATTAACAGCAAATGGGCTAGTTCTGTTAGAAATACCAGGGCATATAGGGGAGCTGAAATTGGATCTGACCATTACCTTGTTAAAAGTGTGTTGCAACTTAAGCTTAAAAAGTGTTGTGCTAGGGTTAAAAAATTTACTTTTAATACTGAAGCTCTGAAAGATCCAGTTATAGCCAAAGCTTACCATGATAGGTTACTTAGTCATTATGACAGTCATGGTTTGCTTACTACTGAAGTTGAGGAAGAATGGGATTATTTTAAACAGGCTTTTTTGGATACTAACAGTACTCTTTTAGGAAAAAAGGAGCAGAAGAGGCAAAATTATCTGAGTGATAAGGCACTTGAGCTTATTTCGGAAAGAAAGAACTGCAGGAATGTCCTTAATCAATATCCTACTAGTCCTAATAGAAAGCATTACAGAGACCTTAATAAACTTGTAAAGGATCAGTTAGCTGCTAATAAGAATCTTTGGCTTGATGGTTTGACTGACAAAGCCGAGGAAGCAGTTAGACAGCACAACAGCAGAGAGCTGTACCAGATAGTTAATGTTTTGTGTGGTAGAAAACGGACAGGCATACAAGGATTGAAGGATAAACAAGGTAAGGTTATAGAAGGGGAGGATTCTGTCATGGCTAGGTGGGCTGAGCATTTCAGTGAAGTTTTAAACAATGTAGTTAGTTCTACTCCCATTGTTTGCAATGATGATAGATGTATTGGTGGCTTTAATGTTGGACCTATAACACAATCTGAAGTTATTTTGGCAGTTTCTAAACTTAAACTTCATAAATCCCCAGGGGTAGATGAAATTACTACGGAAATGCTTAGAGCTGGGAATGTTTCGGTTACCACTTGGATGACTGAAATTTTGAATATCTTTTATGATAAAGGCATGGTTCCTAAGGATTTTACCAGAGCTATTATTCCTATTTTCAAAAATGGTGATCGCAGTTCTTGTGATAACTATAGGGGTATCAGCCTACTCTCTGTTCCAGGTAAAGTTCTTTCTATGATTGTGCTTAATAGAATTAAGAATCTGGTTGACAGTCAATTGCATGATTAGCAATGTGGATTCAGAAGTGGTAGGGGATGTGTGGATCAGATATTTTCACTTAGGCAGATTCTTGAGAAATGTTTAGTGTTTCAGAAACCTTTAGTTGCTAGCTTTGTTGATTTCAAAAAGGCTTTCGACTCTGTTGATCGTTATAATTTGTGGTTGATTGTGAGATCATATGGTATACCTGACAAGTTAGTTAACATAATGAAAGCTCTCTATAATAACACTGAATAGTATGTGAGAGTTGGTAAGGCTTGTAGCAATTGGTTTAGCATTACTTCTGGTGTTCGACAAGGGTGCATTTTGTTTTCTTTTCTCTTTAGTTTGGTTATTGATTACGTTATGCGAAATTCACTTCAAGGGAAAGATTTTTTTCCTTAAATTGTCTGGAGATATTAAAATTTCTGATTTCGATTATGTTGATGATTTAGCCCTTTTGGCAAATGATGTTGATGAGATGAACTCTTTCATTCGAGCTGTTGATGAGACTGGTAGTAGAGTAGGTTTGGTTATAAACAGAGAGAAAACTAAAGTGATGAAAATTGGTCAGGCAGGTTGTGATTCAGTTAATCTGAATGGTTGCAGTCTTGGGCAGGTGTCGCAGTTTAATTATCTTGGGAGCCATGTAACAGATAATGGTGATGTGCGGCATGAGATTAACAGACGAATAGGGATTGCTGCCGGGAGTTTTAAAAATCTATGGAGAGTGTGGAGAAACAGGAGTATACACCTAAAGACTAAAATTAGACGGTATAATAGTTTGGTTCTTTCTATGGTTAGTTATGGTAGTGAAACTTGGACGCTTTGTAAACAAGATAACAGGAAACTAGATGCTTTTGATTCTAGATGCTTACGCAGTATCTTGGGTATTAGGTGGTTCAACTTTGTAACTAATGATAAGGTTAGGCAAAGGAGTCTGCAACCTCCTTTAAGCAGCATATTGTGCAGAGAGAGACTCCGTTGGTTTGGCCATGTTGCCCGTATGAATAATTATGGATTGACGAATAGGGTTATGAACAGTGTGCCTAAAGGCCTCAGAAAAAAGGGGAGACCTAGGATGCGGTGGGCAGACAATGTCAAACAGGACATTGTTAGAATTGGTGTGCAGTGGCCGGATGCAGCAGATGTAGCTCATACATATTTATACATAGACACACACATACACACAGAGAGAGAAACAAACATATAGACAGACATATTAATATATGATTGGCAGAAACAGACTTACACAGACATACGGACAAGACAGTGTGCTTTAGTGTAATGCGGTGCCCTGTGAACTAAAGAATCTTTCTTAAACCCAAATAGTATAACTTTCATGTAGGTTCTGGTATCAAAGATGGTGTGCTTTCCTGCAGTGCAGCACCCCCATGGGCTAAAAATCTTTCTCAAACCCGTTCATAGCGTGTTTTTTCACAGATGTGTTCCCTGAGTAGTGATCGTTATCTCTATAGATTTAAATGTGAAGCATAGAGTGCGTATCTCTTTGTATCAAATCGTTTACAATGAGACAATATTTCCTTTAAAAGTTGGAAGTTATTAGTATGAACTAAAAAAGTGATGATGTATACACTATCTGATAGTTAAAATCAAACGTTAGCAAGGAATTTAATATTGCGTTCTCTAGCTAGCGAGTCCGAAATTAGTGTGTCTTTGCTTTAAAAATAAATACGACTTCACGCTGCTAATTGTCGTAACAGTTACAGGATCCTTTCATACGACCCAGTAGAAGGGGTGAGAGGATGTCGGGATCTTGGCAGGAAAACAACACAAACGTTCATGTCTGACTATGGATCTCAAACCTTGGCTTTGTTAGATCAGAAGCTGAGTGTGCTAACCTACTGTCTATGAGATAGATTTAAATCTGTTGGCTATCATAACTTATAGCTGTATCGGGGGTAAAGTACTGTCCATTTCAGGTTATTGTGAGATTTTCAACGTAAAGAATTAGTAGATATATGAAAAAAAGAATAATCTGACTCAGATGCTTGCGATTTACCTACTTTGGTCGTTAAAGTATGGTTTATTAGAAAGTAAATATACACATAGGGAAGATGAATCAGTGATTGTTTTCTCTTGAGCAAGTTACTTTAATTATATTGCGAGATGTATGAGAAAATGAAAAGAATAGATATTGAGAGTTTACGAATCTGTGGAGAAACATGCATCTGAAGATTTAGGTATATAATGAGTTTATCTCGAAGATTGTATGGTAGTGAAGTGAAGCAAACTTGTAATCATGTTGTCTTTCATTCTAAATGCTTACACAACATCTGAACCAGATAGGTAGTTTTTCTGTGTAATGATGAGTCATTAACGTCTGATGCGTAGTATCTTTTGTAGATAGACACTTTGATGAGTACATTTAGTGAATAAGATGTCAGAAAAAGAGAAATCCTTATTTGAATATGTAAAACATCCCTTGTGATCCTGACAGAATTAGACATCTACAGCAGAATTAACTCAGAAGATTGTGTGAAGAATTAAACTTTACAGAGGTCTATTCATCTTTTGATAGTTAAATTAATCATTTCTCAAGCATCGAGGTTTCTCAATTTATGATAGTATAGAGAAAACAAGCGAGGAAGGCAATCCCTGTCTATAGTGTCACATTATGTTGTCAACCCTCAAGTTCAGTACATTACGTTTCACATATTTTTTTATCAGATCAATCCATTCACGGTTTTAATGACTTTTTAGTTCAAATCTTAATTGTCTATGGGAAATGCATGAACCAGGTTTGTTTTTTAGCCAAAGTGCATGGTCATATCGCTACTGTGAGAAAGATCGCCCGCCTGCGCCATTTTTGCATCCAAGTCACTACCGGAACTGTACATTATTTTGGTTATTGATTGGAAAAAATAAAAGAAGTTGAAACTTAAGTGATAACCCCTGAATGTCATTTGAAAATTCCTGGATGTTAACACTATCACCACCTAACAAATGATGTGGGGATTAAGACTACAGATTTCGTATTACTTCATATCACACTGGGATTGAAATTTTCACACATTTTGCGAAACTCGTATTAAATGATACTTTTTTTGTTACATCGGTACCGTTTTACGTCACGCATTTCTTATGACATTAACAATTTTCTGTTTCTTTAATTGTAATGAACAATATAAGAGGACATTTTAAAATCAGCTGACAGGTTGGAGTTTTTGCATGCAATAAACCGCTGTGTGCTTAAGCCCCAAAAGTTTCGAAGGCAACATACAGGGAGAGTTTCCGCTGGCCTAATCCGATAAAGTGCAGCATTTTGACATGTATCAGTAATCATTTAACTTATTCGTTAGGGTTCAAAAGATCGTTGAGGAAGATAAAAGCACGAGCGGGCAGTCTGCTCACAAGTAAAGGAATTAGATATGCTTCGGCTTATCTGCTTTCCATAGGTCAGTGTGTTACTGGCCCCGTGACCTTTGTACGTCACCAGTTGGGCAGCTTGTTGCCGTGGTGTGTCTCCTGGCCATTTCAGCAGATCTCGTGACAATGATAGTAGGAGCTTTTGTTTGTCGCTTCTTGTACACTCTACGTGAGAACATCGATTTTCGTGACAAAAGTGCATAATTCTTTTACTGAGGCCCTATCAGAACATATATGTAGAGCATAGTTAGACAGATTTTTATGCTACCGAATCGAAGAAGCTTTCTCATGTAGGTTGTTCCATAGATATACTGATATAATCGTTGAAGTATTTGCTAAATTTTGACTATCAGTCCAGTTGCAAATAAAACTTCAGTGGATTAACTCAGGTAAGTTGAGAGGGTATGACCACGTGAGACTTATGTATTTTTTTTATAGTAGGTTAGTGTATTTGTTAAAACTAATGTCCCCTACTCCATTAACATACATTCATATTGGAACTAAAGTTTTTTACATATCATAAGCAGAAATGCAAGCAGAAACGTATGATTTCTGCTTTTAGTATTGCTTACTTTATATAGCATTCTGTGGCATACAAAAAATTCTTTACAGAATTTACCCTACGAAAACAACTAATATTGTAAAGCATAACGAACGAACTGACGCCGCAATGCGAAATAAAATTTCATCAGCATGATGAATCACACGTTCGCCAAGAAACGGTGGAAGAGACGAATTTTAAAAACAGATCGTTTAGAACTGTAGATTTTTAGAAAATGATTACTCCCATAGCTGATTTTTCTTCGGAGGAAGAAATTGTTATAGATTGTTACTGTGTAGCGTTACTTCCTAGGAAGAGTTTGCATCATGTACCGAGGATACACCAGCAATAAGTATTAGGAATAAAACCATGTCGTTTAACGGATATACTTAAGGAGAGTAATTAATTGAGACATGGCAGAGATAAGAATTTAAAACCACTTTATCGTTCCAAAACAAGTCCTGACGTGAAAAGTGCAGAAACACAAATATCTGATGGCTACATCCTTCAACCCTATGGAGAGTAAATAAGAGAGGCGCAACACTAGGAGGTTTAGGGGCGCATAATTTCAAAATGGTTTGTCTTCTTCCGGTGGGGTACATTGAAACAAATAGCTGACCTATCATAAATGGAATGCTTCAATAAGAGGATGGAAAACATTGTTTCCATATCCTGTGATGGCCTGAAACGAAAGGAGATTGTAATGAGGTAGACAATATGGGTTTAGTCAGAGGGGCTATCATCCGTCTCTGGACTTGGAAAAATTTCGAGTCCGAAAACTACGATCGAGAGTGGCAGTGGGTTTTCATGTTGTAAGACATTGCGCCTGATATGGAAGCAAAGGGGGGGGGGGGGGGGGCGACAGTGCAGGGGGTGATCCAAGATTCATCCGTCAATAAAACGCGGTCCCCTTGTGATTCCCAGTTTGGAATAATATTTTTTAATTTCGCAGGACTTTTCAGATTGTAAAACCATCCGTCAGTAAAATGTGGTCCCGGGGTAAGGTTCCGAACTCTTGTTGCGTGTTCTAAAGCGGGTCTTTTATGTTGCCCATACAGGATACCAGACCTTATTACCCCTCAATATTTTTCATAATTACGAATAATTTGTTTTTAAATCAGATTTTTTCGCCATTTTCCTTTTATTAATTTTTTTTTTACCCTATAGCACTTTTTCAATTCATTTTCTGCAGGACAGTCTTTTTAAAACAGTTGCTGCGGGATAGTCCTTAAAAGGGGGGCGGAACTGTTGATAAGGGGGTTTTTAATGAAGGAGATTAAAAATTGGGAATAATTTCGGTTAAAATCTTACTAAAGTATACACTAGATGATGCCACTAAAAATCGAAGACCTTTTCAGTTGTTAGGAAATTCAGGGGGGGGGGGGGTCGCTTAAAAATACAGGTGGATCAACCAGAGGGCCTTTAAAGAGAGGGGGCTTAATAATACAGGTGAGTCAACCAGGGGGTCTTTAAAGAGGGGGTTAAAAATACAGGTGGGTCAACCAGGGGACAGTTTTGATAGAGTTTTTAATAAAGGGGATGGAACTTTTGATAAGAAGTTTTTTAATGAGTGTTGGTGCTTATTAATAAAGAGGGATGTGAATTTTGATAAGGGGGTTTTTTAATGAGGGGGGAGTCAAAAATTGGAAAAATTATGACTAAAATTAAGGGCTTTTCTAAAAATAGTACTCATCATATACACTAGAGGGCGCCACGAGTTTTTAATAAAGGGGAAGGGATTTTTAAAAAGAGGTTTTTTAATAAAGGGAGGATTAATTTTTAATTAATTATGAATTATTAATAAGGGTGTGTGGTCTGTGACGTCATAGGGGGAAAGCATTAGTGGAGGGTCGCTATTCTACGACTAAACTACTTGCGTGGGTAATTTGGCGATTGATTCAATTCGTAAAAGTGTAAAGAGTTCGTAAATTATTTTAATATTTATTAAAAGAATTTTACTCATCGCAGGTTGCGTGTCTATTTCATAAAACTATGTGTGCATTTTAGACAATTCTGTTGTCATCAAAATTTGGTTTTTGTTCCCTTCAAGGCAGAAATGAGGGCGAGTTGTTTCCCCTTTGCATGCATTTCTACTTCGCTTCACTTCAATCTATTTTCCTTCATCAGCTGCATACAAATTTTAAAATTCTTTGAAGTGCATCGTGACCTTTCTTACACTCTTACTGGAATGGATTCATTGCTCAGTCTTCCCGGTTCTTTGTTTCATTTTGTGGATTCGCAAATGAACCAAAGACGAAAGAGTCTTTCGGTTCATTCCTTCAAAGGTATCCAAGAGTTTTCGCTAACTTCATATGCAATGTTTTTTTGTCTGGTGGTACTTGGCTTCTCCCTAGGAACAACTGCTCCACTGTACTTTTGTCCCTTGGGTGTTGGGGGGAGGGGGAGAGAATGTTTTCCATTAAGTTTGTGACGATGATCATTTGACCGAGAAACGCAAGAGACCGCACAAGAAGAAAATGAACGTGCGTGCCGAAACTGAAAGGGAGGTGAAGTATGGGGGGGAAGGGAACACTTATCGACAAACACTTTGTTCACTGCGTGGCAGCCACTCGCGTGCTTCTGTTATTAGCAGATTGCTCATTTGCGTTCCTGTCAATCTCGTGACTTCCGTTTCTCACCCTTGGAGAAAGACTGGGGTGGGTTGACATATAAGAGGGGGGGGGGGATATGACTAGTGTCTCATATGAGCCAAATAACAGAAGGTGTGGGAAGAGCAGTTGCAGATGAGACGGCAATGCCGAAAGCCAGAAAATAGGAATAACCGAATTGACGTTCAAGCAAACTGAAGATTGAAGAGACTGAACTAATTGCTTTTGTCAGATTCTTCCACAAAATGGTCCACGTGTGTTTTCACGTTTCTCTTCCTACTTTACAATTTCAAGCATATTTTGGTTTCTTTTCCATAATTATTATTTTTGCATTACATAGAGGTTTTTCTAGAGGACACCGCTTTAAAATTAAAACACCCACCCTAATCAATTTGAATTCCTTTGGAAAAAGAATCTCCCTCATGCCGTGACAACTTGAGCAGTTCCATACTTTCAATAATGTTTTGCTTATCGCATTCTCTTTCGTTGTTATCTCTTCCTCCTCTCAACTCATGTTTACATCTTGAAACTAATCCTTCTATCTTCATCGAATTTTATTCCCTTGATTTATCTTCGGCATTACTGCTCAAAGGAATCGACTTAACAACGCATTTGTTCCCTCCCCCCCCCTTACTTCACCTCCCTTTCAGTTTCGGCACGCACGTTCACCTGTCGCATTGCACAATAGCAATCATTATTAGTGAAGCACTGTTGCCACCTTTTAATTGAAATAAATAGTTCATCCATTCATTATTTAAATTATATCAAATTATTTACTATATATATTATTTACTTATATCAAAATTAGGAATTGGCACCTTCGTGCATCGATTGTTGAGTGCCTTAGAGACATCTTCTCTTTGAAATTCTTCTCAAAGACAAAACTGCCGAAAAGCAAGAGATGCGGGAGGAAGATCACGGAGGACAAAGAAGATGCTACTTTTGGGTAACTATTTTAGAGGATGAGATTCAATTTTCAACTTCTGATTTCCTAGAAGCTCACTCTCTGGAGCTACGCTGCTGTCCCTTAGTATACCAACTGCTTTGAAACATAAATTTCAAAAGAATCTACATGTCGCCATTTCTTTCAAATCTTTGATTTATTTATCGTTTCCTTTTTAACGCTGACCGTCGCCTTGTCCTCTCTTGAAAAAGATGTCTGCTTAGTTTCGAAAATTGTAAAGACTTCTTCTGTGCAATTCATTTTCTGCGATAAAAATTCAAAGCCAACTGACCTTTTAATGAGACGATGTCGTCCCTATGCGACAATCACTTGCATTTTTAATTTACGTTTTCCTTTACAGTATCCGAATTGTTATCGTAATGGTGTATTGTTGTTATTGTGCTGAGCTCGCCTCTCATACTCTCAGATCTCTGAGGCAATTGCGCTACTTAAAGAATATTTCTTCATTTACTATTTCTTTTACTTCATTCAGGTATTATTAAATTAAAACTACTCAAGCCCCCTTCCCCGTCTCTCCTGTGGTAGATGATACTACAGAAATACTGAGAACTGGGAATGGCTGTGTTGTCACCTGGCTAATTTTTTGGCATTGCACACTGGTTAGTTTTTTTCTGCGACAAAGATATTGTTCTTAAGGGTTTTACAAGAGGCATGAATATCACCATTTTCATGAAAGGTGGTCACAGGTTCTTCTGTTGATTATGTGGACTCGGTCTACTCTCTGTTCAAGGTTGTTCTTAACAGAATTAAAAATCTGGTTGATAGATAATTTCAGGATGAACAGTGTGGGTTCAGAGGTGGGGGGGGGGGGGGGCTGTATACACGAAATATTTACACTTAGATTCTTGAGAAATATTTAGAGTTTCAAAAACTTGTGGTTACTTGCTTTATCGAAATCAAAAAGGCTTTATATTCTGTTGACCACCATAATTTGTGGTTGTTTGTGAGATTGTATGGCAGTCCTGATAAGTTAATTAATGCAATGATGTCTCTCTGTAATAAATAACACTGAGTCGTGTTGAGAGTTGGTAATGCCTGCAGCAATTGGTTTGGCATTGCTACTGGAGTTGGGCAAGGGTGCTTTTTGTCTCCTTTCCTCTTTTGTTCGGTTATTGATTATGTTATGAGGAATTCACTGGAAGGAAAATGACTTTGGCCCTAAATGGTTTAGAGATTTGAAAGTTTCCTATTTGGGATTATGCTGATGACTTAGCCCTTTTGGCATATGATGTAATCAGTGTCAAGCATGGCATGTATGCCAAATTTGATATTCCTATGTACTTTTAAATGAATAATTGCAACAGATTTCCGGTTTTTAAAGTCATCAACGATTATTGATAGATATAATTTTCAGGAATTAATGAAGAACTGTAAATTGATGAAAATTACTTATCGATACAATCATTCTAAAACAAATACGATTGATATTAATGAACATTGAGAACCTCCATTCCAAATGTTTATAATATTAAGATAGATAACTTAGCAGTGAAATGCATCTTACATTTATCTGTAAATCTTTTTTGCTATTCTGATATCAAAACAGACAATATCATACTGATTTCTGTGATGCCAGTGTAACATCTTTCAGAATGCACTCAAGAAATATTAAGTAAAGAATGTATAACAATAAATATCCCCTCAATCAGCTGCTTGCCACAGAGGTCTGATAGGAGCCTGTCAGTTCAATACGCCCTAGCAGGTCTTTGAAGAAGGCGGGACCTCAGCAGAAGAACAACACCAACATCCATGCCTTACCCGGGGCTCGAGCCCAGGTAGTCAGTTAACCATATGTACAGTCGCTCAAAAAAGTATCCGAACACCGTGGTTGATAGCAGAATTCAGAAAAAATATCTGGCAACGATTCTTTTAGAAATTAGTGATCTGGCAACCTTCGTGTCACGTGACACGAAGGTTGCCAGTCACTAATTTCTAAAAAAATCGTTGCAGATATTTTTTCTGAATTCTGCAATCAACCTTAGCGTTCGGATACTTTTTTGAGCGACTGTACATAACCAGCTAGTTTAAATGCACGATATACAGTTTCTTCTACTGGAAATAAATGCTTATATTTCCGAAATTATTTTATTATTCAAATCTATGGTTTATAAAGTTATTTTCGTACCAAAATAAAGTTGATGTGAAATGTAATACCGTATGTCGACAACTTCGTGTGTAAAACAATTCTCTATTCTGCTAAGCCAGTTATTAATATCTGAATTTCAGGTGGAATCTGATGAGTATTTCTAACTTTTGCGCAACGTAATGTTATCATATGCACATAATGATTCGCGATATGCTATCTTAAGTACCGTGGAAAGATTACACGTGCAAAAGTCAGCTTACCAATATCCCTTCACTGCGCATGTATATAAAGCAAGTACTTCTCTACCTTGCTCCCTCTGCCAAGAGGGGGACATTATAACTTTTTATCATTATAGCTAAACACTAATTGAGTTGTCTTCCATCAGAGCTGGCCGGGGTGTCTCAGTCGGTAGCGCGCCAGGCTCGTAATCTGCAATTCTCAGGTTCGAGCTCCACCCGGGCCAGCGTTGAGATTTGTATCCGAAAAACTCTTCACCATGCCGTAAGGAACGCCGATGGACTTGGAAAGGTGCCGTCCTTTGGATAGGACGTTAAGTCATGACTCAGTGTGCGGAAGAGAGCCATACCCTGTGCAGGTTAAAGAACTACCACCTGTTTCCTAACAACTGTCCAATGGGTCTCCTTGCCCAAACCATCTCTGAGCCCTCGTAGTCCTTGTGCTATTTAGCCCATTGGATAAAAGCAATTGCCGATCAGAGGTAAAACAACTTCCACCAAAGCCATTTTATACATATCTTCACAACGTTAGTTTTTTGGTTTTTTAGGAAACTTTGTAGTTAATTGCGAGATCATATGGCATGGCATAAATGTTTTTCTCCCTTGTATTTTCCCAAAATTTGTTCCTGTAGTGTTAATTTTCATATAAGAATTTGCTCAGTGCGACCCCTTATTTCGATAAAAGAAAAATCAAGCTCCTACCTGCAATAGAAATTGACTTCGAACCATTATTTTGTCCATTTTTATAGTTCATCGTTTGAAATGTTGCACTCCCTTTGACCGCTCCATAACTTCCCCAATTTTGACCATTTTGTCTCCTCCAATGTCTCCTTTCTGTTTCCCACGCTTATTTGTTGTGTTAAAAGTTAAAGTGTCTACCTATGACAGGGCTCAATTTTGAATTTGAAATTACTTTTATCTTATCACTTCATTAGGAAAGAATGGGTTTTAATGGAGCAGTTGAATTTCAATGAAACATTTGTTCCGCTAAATTCCCTATCTATAATAAATCCGATTTCTAAACTTAAGAGAATGGAGAAATAGTATTCCTAAGTTCGCGCTTTCAAATTTCAAATTCGACCTTCGAATTTTGATGGGCTGTTCACTGGTTAAGTGTTTATTGACAGAATTTTTTTTTTAGTATTTAACATAATTTGTTTTCTAAATCACTCTACAGTTAAGAAAAACAGATTGTATTCATCTTTGATAGTGCTACGCATAAATTTGATAATTTATAATGATGCACACAATACAACTGCTGACATATTTAAAGCAAATGTAAAATCTTTTCATACTGCAAAGGCAGATTTGTTTTTCAACCCCGGATAAGGCATGGATGTGTGTGTTGTTTTACTGCTGAGGTCCCGCCATCCTCACAGACCCTCACTATGGTGTATAGACTGGCAGGTTCTTGTCAGACCTCTGCTTGAGGGAGCGTTTATTTATTTTCATTCTATATAAAAAATTATAAATTACCCCTCAAGCAGCTGCTTGACACAGAAGTGTGACAGGAGCTTATCCTTTGTAGGTCTTGCATAACATCCCATAGAGGACCCAAAACATTCAAAAATCCTCCAAAAGAATTCTGAGTACAAACCGCCACTTTACCTTCTGCTTGAACAGGAAGACTCTTGGCTACCTACAAAGTAGTTTGCACGTACCTGAAACACGTGGAATTGCCGACTAAAATTCGGCTACTGAGTCGCACGCCATCCCCCCCTCCATCCATCCCCCCTCCCTTCCACCTAACCTAGTCCTTCCCTTTCGTGGCTCGCCACGTAATAAAGGATATAATTAGCTGCCATTAATTCCCTGTTGCTGGCGGCGTCTCCTTTCACTTGCCCACTGCCGCCGCGGCGAAGCGACGGATGAAAGCAGCCGACGCGCCTCAAGGGTGAAGGGGTCGCTTGGCTCTGTCAAAATGCGATCCCCTAATCATCTGTGGGTCAGCCGCTGCTCGCGCTCAAGAAGGGACGATTAAAAAATCTACAAGTGGCGTTTAGGGCGTGTAAGAGCGGAGGGCGTCGCCGGTCATTGGACCTCCGGCCGCCGTCTGCGGCCGAATCCCTTGGGCCGTGCCATTGCAAGGGTGGGGGAGATGGAAAAAATCGCTTTAGAAAAAGAAACCCGAGCAAATCGTCCTTCTGCCCAACAATTGACGACAGCTCTAAGAAGCGGTGTTAGGGCACGTGAGTGGTGGGGAGGGGGGAAAGCTCGCCACTGAGTTATTACTTTGGGACCGGGGGGGGGGGCAGAACTCAAGAACGGAGTTGGCGTCTTGCGGGCCACACAGCTACGTCACCAATTTCACGGTAGCACCGGAGGGAATCATGTCATCCACAAGAGGGGGGGGGGGGGGCACTCCGAAAACGAAATAGTTGACTTTTGATAGGCGTTTACAAACATTTGCACCGGACTGGTTTTTCTCTTTTAAATTGTGATCAGACCAGAAAATTCGGTAGTTTGTTTGCGGGCACATAAAATATGGGTTGGTTAAGATTTAATTTTTTATGAGGCGACAACCTTTCCAGCAAATATTGTCAACCTAATGAATCGCATTCCACTTCATTGACTTGCACTCCTTCGGACAAGCCTCAAGGTATCTGGTAGAGATTGAAACTTAATCAGGGTAGGTCAGTAGCAACAGAGGGGGAGAAAGCCACAAGCCTCACTTTGACCACAGAGGGTCGTGTGCATCCCGATGCACTAAATATTATTAATTAAATAAAAATATAATTATTTATACATTTATTAAGTTTAATCCCTTATTCAACACTAGTCGATTTACAACTCTATCACTCGAATTATGGGATTTGTATCGGCATGTTTATGATCTCTGAGTGGAACTTTTCTCCACAAAATAGATTAAATGGCAAGGTTAAAAGATACTGAAAGGCTCCAAATTCATTAAAAGCTTTTCGGGAATAGATGGAAGTCTCCCGTCACGGCCATCCAGGTTGTTCTGTAACGGGCACAAGGTATGGCTTTACGGAAGCGTCTTTTTTCTAATCCCATCTGTGTCCTCTTCCTCACAGAGGGAAAGGTAAGGGCCTAAGGGTTAGCGGAGATAAATCTCAGCTCACGAAGAGTTAAAATCGTAGGATGAATGATGAGAATATGAAATGAAAGGAAAACATTGTCTAGCGATGGAAGCTTGGTGCAAAAAAAATATCCCCTCAAGATGATGCAAGTAAAATCTTGCCTTTACGATGGAAGCATAATAAAGCCTTATTTTTATGATGGAAGCCTAATTGCAAGAAAACTCTAGTCTTTGCGATTGGCGCATGATACAAGGAAATTTTATGTCTCAGAAAGGAGTGGCAATAGTCTTCGATAGAAGAAATCTCTTCCTTATATGCGAGGAGATGTCCCCTTCATTTCTTCCTTATATGAGAGGACGAGGTGTCCCCTTCATCTCGTTCTTATGTGCGAGGAGGATGTGTCCCCTTCATCCATTTCTTATATGCGAGAAGGAAATGTCCCCTTCATTTCCTCCTTTTATGCTAGGAGGATGTGTCCCCTTCATCCCTTTCTTATATGCGAAAAGGAAGTGTCTTCATCTCTTCCTTATATGCGAAGAAAATATCTCCCCTTCATCTCTTCCTTATATGCGAAGAAAATATCTCCCCTTCATCTCTTCCATATATGCGAGGAGTAGGTGTCCCCTTCATCTCTTCCTTATATGCAAGAAGGAAGTGTCTTCATCTCTTATACGTGAGGAGGAAGTGTCCCCTTCATCTCTTCCTTACATGCGAAAAGGAAATGTCCCCTTCATCTCCTCCTTTTATGCTAGGAGGATGTGTCCCCTTCATCCCTTTCTTATATGCGAAAAGGAAGTGTCTTCATCTCTTCCTTATATGCGAAGAAAATATCTCCCCTTCATCTCTTCCTTATATGCGAAGAAAATATCTCCCCTTCATCTCTTCCATATATGCGAGGAGTAGGTGTCCCCTTCATCTCTTCCTTATATGCAAGAAGGAAGTGTCTTCATCTCTTATACGTGAGGAGGAAGTGTCCCCTTCATCTCTTCCTTACATGCGAAAAGGAAATGTCCCCTTAATCTCCTCCTTTTATGCTAGGAGGATGTGTCCCCTTCATCCCTTTCTTATATGCGAAAAGGAAGTGTCTTATTCATCTCTTCCTTATGTGCGAGGAAAATATCTCCCCTTCATCTCTTCCATATATGCGAGGAGTAGGTGTCCCCTTCATCTCTTCCTTATATGCAAGAAGGAAGTGTCTTCTTCATCTCTTCCTTATGTGCGAGGAAAATATCTCCCCTTCATCTCTTCCATATATGCGAGGAGTAGGTGTCCCCTTCATCTCTTCCTTATATGTGAGGAGGAAGTGTCCCTTTCATCGTCCCTACCAGTTAGGAAAGTCTTAATAAAGGGAGAGTCCTGTGTTTTTGCAGCAAGAGAATCGGTTTTGTTTGGGACGCACCTTGGATCCGCCTCCTCTCCGAAAGAAAGAAAGAAGTGCGACTTTGGCGTAATGGCCTTGTACTTGTCGCTCCCAGCGGAGATTTATCGTCAGCTTGAGAACGCGATTCGCGCAGCTCGGCCATCTAGCCTCATGGCCTCGGATCTCCTTTAATTGCTGCTTCAGTACGCCGCCGTTCCATAAAAGCGCTGCTGTCGAGTTCCTTCCGTTTTTATATGCGCAATTGAATGGCCTTTTTCGAGAAATATGGCCCCGGTTTTACTGGGGAACACGTGCTTCTCTCTTCCTATTCCTCCGCGATTTTCTTTTATTTCCCGGTGCGTTTTTATTCACAGCACGAGCACCAGTCGGCGAAGTAAAGCTTTGACAGGCGGACTGCATTAGACTGGATAATGCTCTGACTATGCACCCCCATTACGGCACGAGTTATGGGTCCCTATTACAAAGGAAAGGGATCAGTGCAGTGGATGGTGTGCAGTGTAAACAAATCTTTTACTCCTTCTGCCGCGCTCCAAAATGGGTTCGGCATCATCCGTTTCTTTAACAGAATGTCACATGGCCAAAAAAAAGAGACTAATTGAACGGAGAATTCGAGCAACAACAACAAGAGAAAAAAATTCGACCAATAAGTTACTTAAATGCATCCGCGAGGTGGATTTTTTTGTCTCTGAATTCTAGGATTGTTCTGTAACGAATAAACAAAATCCAGTCCGGCGGAGAGAGTTGGAAACTGGCAAGACTTATACACTCCGGAAATGCCATTTCCCGCCTTGGTCAAGTATCGCTGAAAACTGAGAACTCCTTTATGCTTTATTAAGATCACTTAAGATTCAATAAACTTACTCGCAAATCGCATCAGATTCTTCTGCACCCCTTTGATCTGATGGAGATTTTCTCAGAGAGGTCTCATCAGGAAAATGCGAGAGAGTCAGAGAAGAAATCTTCATCCGATATCCTTTGTCAGAAGAGGTCGCGACATCTTACGCTGAAAACTAACAGAACTTCTTTTCTCTATTTTTGAAGAAGAAAAAAAGCAAATGACTTTGCAATTACAATAATTTAAAAATAAATATCGAAACGTTTTTCACGGTGTTGGTTTGCTTAAACAGACATAGAAATTTTTGATAGATTGATGTTTTTCTTTCTTCTTTTCTTTGAGAACGTTAAAGACCGCCCAAAAAGTTTGCGTGCTTGGAATAAAAGGGCTTCAAATAAATTCTAGAAAGATTTGAATCTTTCAGGCTGACTAATTTCCCATCCGTTCATTCATTAAGAAGAGAAGGAAAATTCCTTTAGCAAGAGGATACTGATGAAATGGGAATGAAAGTTTCAAATCAATTCCATGCAGTCAGTGGAAGTCATTCGATGAAATTGGACTTCAGATTCGATTGGAAGCAAAATTCAGCTACATCTATATTGCATCCGTAAAGGTTTGTTTATTCCCTTGAATGTTTCATTTCCTGCAAGACTTTCGAAATGTCAATCTCATATAACCCTGCAATGATGACAGCGTCTTTTCCCTCTTGTTCCTTTATCAAAAGAGTGGGAGCAACCTACTAAGGACTGATTCCGATGACTTATTCTGATTGGAACCACGGAGAGAGGAGGAGGAGGAGGAGGTCTGAATCCTGTTTCGCAAAGGCCATTAGTTGGTCCATTAGCTGCCTCAGATTCACCAGGAACTTTGTTCAAAAGCCAGAAGTTTGTTTCTCTTCAGCGCTGGCTGCTCTTGGGAAGAGGCAGTGAGTCGTCAGACCGTGGACGGGATGCGTTCTTGCCATGAGGCGATGGCCGCCTCCTCGTGGCTCAGAGGACACTAACTGTTGGCCATCTCGACGCGGCGGCAAGAAGCGGCCAATCAGACGCGAAGCACAACTCGTGAAGGATTTTGCCGCTCGTGGCCGACACAGTGAGACCGAGGTCACGTGACGCTGGTCGAGACTCATTCCCTTGTTGGGAGAACTTTTCTCCTCCGGAGTTGTGAGAAACAATTCGTTCTGCCTCGGCTCCACTGCCCTGAATCTGGATCTCCGCCTCTCGAAGCAATCGCATCAACGGATCAAATACTTCGTTGCCGGTTTTATGCTCCACGTGGAGAGCTCCACTTCCAATGAAGCGAAATCAGAAGAAGAAGCTCAGAAGATTTCGTTTCAGAAGGTATCGTGACGGGACGCGGGCAATGAACTACTGGGGTTCAATTTCTATGTTTGCAAAATATCGGATTGAATTCTGAAGGGGAAATTGATTCAACTCTCTCTAACTGATTTGCATTTTAATCTTCAAAGTGACAATAGGTTTAGGCATCGAAAAACTTGCGATTCAATGGAAATATTTCACAACCTTACTTCACATCGCAAATGGAATATCTGGCTTTATTGAGCCAAATCGAAATTTCCAAGATAAGACACAATCAGTTTGCAAATGCCAAACGTTTTGTTTTGCACTTGAAACCTTTGAAAATATTAGTCTCCCCCCCCCCCACCTTCTTTACCCACCCTGTATTGTGATAAAACCAATAATAAAATTAATTGTGGTTTAAATTATTCTTGAGACATTATAAGACAGGTCATCAATTTTAAAGTCTTGAAACTGTTGAAACATATTTCACAGGGATTAATTTTGATCCCTACGGAAAAACTAAAGTTTATTTTAAAACGAAATGGAAATGATTCCACTTTTGCTTGACACAATCATTTAGATAACATTTTGGAAATGCAACTAGCATGAAATTAAATTCCAGTTTGATAAACTAAGATGATTTTGATTGGAAAAAAAGAGTTCCAAATCCATCTTGTAAAGTCCATTAATTGGTCCATTAGCTACATACCTCGGCTATGCTACTTTTATGAACACTAGATGAGGAACGAGATGATGATCGACACTCTTTCGATGCTTGGACCCAAAATAAGAACAAAAAATGTATTACTTGATTTTTTGACAGATCGATGTATTTCATACAGAAGGCTTCAATGTATTCATTAAATAATGCCACTGGCTCTGTATTAGTGTTGATCAATAATATATGCGTTGATTTAAGTGTCATTTTTTAAAAATAAACAAAATACTTCGGCTGTTTCAATACAAAAACTTTTGATGGTCGAGTTTTGTTTCAGAAGAAAATCAATTTGCAAATCGCGATGTGCGACTGCAATGTCACACATGTCAAATACTAGTGAAGGCAAACGTAAATTCTTTTAGAAATGATTTGTTGTTGTTTTATTCTCTGAGCGACACTTTTTTTGCGTGCAATGGGCCAAATATTCAAGTCATAAGGACCCCTAGGGCCCAAGACCGAGTAGAGAAGGGATTCATGCTCGATGGGATTTTGAAGAGGAAATTAAAGCGGGAAAAATCACAATGCAAACACAAAGTAGGGAACATCGGATGCTAAAAATTGAAATGATAAAAAATTCAGTTGTGTTTGGAAATTAGGAATATGGTTTGCACTTTGTCAATACTATTTCGAAATATATTAAATTTCGAAATAGTATTGGCAAAGATTTCCAGTTCGAATTAAGATTCAAATATATGTCAATCCACACCAATTTTGTTTTCTGATGCACTCTATTTTTCCTTTCCATTGTAGGCTATTGAACAGCCTTTTAAAATCCCAAAATGTTTTAAAACAGGGAAAGTTAATAAATAAAATAAAAATAAATACCCCCTCAAGCAGCTGCCTGCACAGAGGTCTGACAAGAACCTGTCAGTTTATATATGCCATAGTAGAAGGTCTGTGAGAATGACGGGACCTCAGTAGAAAGACAAAACACGAACATCCATGCCTTACCCGGGGCTCGAACCCAGACCACTAGCCAAGTGCGCTAACCATTAGGCCACGGGACGGCAGGCAAAGCTACAGTCAACGATATTTCGGGACGCTAATACTGAGATGGGTGACTCATTCTCATCCAACAACGTTCGAGTCTTTAACCCCTGTCCCAAATTGAACTGTAAGAAATCTTTCCTTAATGCATCCGAATCCCAAAAGAGCATAACTGTTGTTTTGTTGAGAATGATAGCTACGCCTCGTGTTCACTATCATCACTTCCTGAAAACAAAAATTTGAAATTTATTTAAGTATGCTTCCTCCAAGTACAAATCTTCAGATTCTGGAATTCTTCTGTGAGGACATCAAAAGAATAGTCTCTGTTAAGAGTCCTCCCTTTCCTAGTTGTTGTGGAAAGCCAATGGCCAGTTGTTTGTTTTCTGTTAGAGGAACTATGTTTATTGATAGAGGTAGGGCAAATATCAAAAAGCCCCTATTAGCGGGCACGGGAAAAAGACCTCCATTTCCTAAGAGCAGAAGTCCCTATTCTGGTAGGAACTGAGACAACGAATGGAATTCTTTGCAATCAGAATCCATTAGACCAGGGGTGGCCGACCCCAAATTTGGAGTAGAACCAATAAAAAAACTTGTTTCATATAAAAAAAAAAAAGGAAAAATGAGCCAGATTTAATATATTGATGATTTATTTTGTGAACCGCTGATTGGCCGGGCTGACTTTGGACCATTCGAGCTTGCGCAAGCCGACGTCTGAGATATATTATTCCAATTTAGGATAGACGGTGGAAATAGTTTCAAGTGTTAAGGTACAAGCGATGACTTTTCCTGAAGATCATCTGCCAGCTGATATAAAGTCCCCATTTGTATCTGCTCAGTTGGGACAAGCAACCCGCAAATAAGTGAAAAACGCAGCAGGAGACTCTCCTTTAGCGTCAGCGCACAAGTGCATCAAGTCCAAAATCTAAAATCATAGCCAATCGGGTGGTTATGTGGTCTGCATGAAGACCGTGTAAAGTTGATAAAAAAAAAAAGAAAGGAAAGAGTGGCCAAGGAGTGAAGTCAGTAGGTCTTCCCTTTCTTTTCCCCTTCAGGTGAAAGAATATCTACCTAAAAGGTACTAATGGCCTGCACCACAAGAAGGCGATATCGGACTTTAAACACTATGCCTCTTCACTTCTGGGTATTGTCACAGGGGAATAGCTCTCAGCATTTCTACCACTTATGCTAAGTTACATTTACAGGCCTGTAGAAACTGAATTGCACGGTCTGCCCATGGCTGCTTTGGAAGATTACGTATATTTTGCAATCTAATTGAAGTCTTTGGAAAATTGTCCATATTTGAAATTTGACTGCACCCGAGAATCATAAAGGATTTTTGTGATAATATAGTTGTTGAGGTTATTTAGGACAAAGAAATTATATGATATAAACTTTAAATTTCTTATTGAAAGTTTTATATGTGATTTCTATTTCAAATGATTACGAATTATAATCATTAATAATTTCGGGGTGGAAATTTTAATAATTCATGTTTAAGATGACTCCCAAATCTTAATAATTCACGTTTCCAACTGCCTAAAGCATTGCTAAAATTATATGGAATTTCAAAATGGAATTTTTCAACTAATTGTTCAGTTTAATGGAAATAAATGTACAGGATAGTTAAAATTAAATCGCAGCACTTTGCAGTACCGCGGACGAAAATCAGTTGCCTTAGAGATTTCTAATTTGGAAAGGAGAATAGTCAGGCTATAGGAAATGAAAAGAAGGAACAAATTGGTTCCAAAATGTACCACCAAATGGAACATGGCGCTGCACAAAAGAATCATGCAAATTATACTCTGATCACGTGTCCGTCAAAAATATAAGATCAAGTAATAACGGAAACAAAGAAGTCAACACGAGACTCGAAATCGAAAGATCGTGCTTTGCTCCTTAATCTCTATTTCTAAAGCAGTAGTAATGCTGCGACGTCTGGAAAACTGCGAGTGTCGTCTGTCTGTTGAGATCACTTTGGGATGTCCCTCCGGTTCGATCGCAATACGTGAACGGGTGAAAGAATCTTTCTTATGACTTCTGTGATTTTATGGCAATTGATTGCACTCAATACTGAGGCTCCTCTTAATAAAATGGTTCGATTCCAGTCTTTAGTTAAACAAACAATCCTTTATTGACATAATTAGCATTGACTGATGGACAAAGATATGCTGCACTCATTTACTATGCATTACCATATCAGCTTACTATTCCAGTTGAGCTGTTAGCCCAAGTGCACGCGCACGTTCTTCCTCTGGGCTCTCCCTCCGTTAATATAATAATAATAATTTATTTCATGCAGGGGGCCAAGGTAAAGCCAAGGTAAAGGTAATTTTGACATGCCACTGAGTTGCGACTCAGCCGATCAACCGTTCTTCTATTAACGGCAATCTTCTTCACATCATTTACTCAGTCAAATGAAATAATTCTCTGTTGGAAGCGAAAAACTGCGATTGACAGAAACTTCCTTTTTTTTCTGCATCGATCAGAAGAAACACGTTTAATGTTTCTTCTCATAGCTAGACATCCCATAGACGTTATCAGAGAAAAAGTTGATCGGCTGCCAGTCGTTCACTATTCACAGCACTCGGCATTTAAACGTACATCCAAGGAAAGTATCAAGACATTTTTCCCCTAAACTCAAAAAATAACACTGGGCAACACACAAAAAGGCTTTGAAATGAAAATAGCCAATCTTTACTAATTTCGAGGTGCTGAACACGAAAATGACAATAAAATTTGTCTACTGGCTCTTATTTAGGAGAGACAGAGATGGGCATGTATAAACGGAGGTATTGCATAACTCGGAGGTATTGCATAACTCGGAGGTATTGCATCATTGTCTGATGTCATGACATCGCGGCTTTACGATCGCGGACAAAAGATGATGCAATCGTCAGTTGTAAGCGACGTCTCCTAGGGTGAGTAAGTCTTTTAAGCGACTCCCATTTACCCCTGAGTCATAAGTACAAAACAAGTGATTCTTGCAGTTTTAATCCAGCAGTAGTGATACTTCGTAACTGTGTTAATAGTGCAGATACATTTTGTTACATTTGCGGGGAAATGACGTTTGCAAGCCAGAAAAGGGTCATCACTCCAATAGCGAAAGCAGCGTATGAGTTTTATTTTGGATGCAAGATCAGTGACAAGGACAAGGCCTGGGCTCCAAACATATGCTGGTACGTATGCAAGAAATCTTCCAAAGTAGCTTTCAGTCACTTCGGAAGCTGCTGTTTCTATGGTTCGGAATTTGCAGTTCCAGTGGTTTGGAGAGAGCCAAACAATCATGCAAATGACTGCTACTTCTGCATGGTTCCACCTGTTTCTGGAGGCATCACAAGGAAAAATAAGTGGACAATAGCGTACCTGAATATGCAATCTGCTCTCCGACTAGTTCCGCATGGTGAAGGTCTTCCCGCTCCTGAACTTCCAAAAGAATTTTCCATCGATTCAGACGATGAGGAGGGAGGCAAAACAACGTCGGGTTCTCCGCAGCCTTCGGTGTGTAATAATGATCCACACGCATACCACGGTGCATCATCTGCACCACACATTCTCACCGAAGAAGAAATGAACGATCTTGTACGCGATTTGGAGCTGTCCAAGGCAAAAGCTTACTTACTTGGATCAAGACTTTAACAATGGAATATTCTCAAGGAAAATGTCCGAGTGACTCGTTTCGAACTCATCATGAGCAGTTTGCGCCTTACTTCAGAAATGAAGATGACCTTGTGTTCTACTCCGAGGTAGATGGCCTGATGAATGCCCTCGGAATCAAACATGACCCTCAAAATGGCGACTATTCATAGACTCCTCGAAATTGAGTCTCAAGGCGGTGTTGCTGTATAATGGAAATCGGCATCAATACTATTCCAATAGTTTCCATTATACAGCAACCATCCATTCCAGTTGGACAAGCTGTCTACTTGAAAGAAACCTACGACAACCTAAAACAGCTGTTGAATTGTTTTCAATACAGCAAGTATGGCTGGCATCTCCGTTGTGACTTGAAAGTAGTGGCTCTGTTGATGGGTCTGCAGCTGGGATATACGAAGTACTGCTGTTTCTTATGTGAATGGGACAGCCGAGCAAAGACTGCACTACGTGAAGAGAAACTGGCCTCAGAGGAAATCTCTGAAGGTCGGAGAGAAGAATGTGGAACACCCAGCACTGGTAGGAACACACAAAATCCTGCTACCGTTCCTACATATCAAACTCGGGTGATGAAAAACTTCGTAAAAGCCATGGACCGGATTGCATCAGCTTTCAACTACTTGGCTGACAAATTCCCTCGACTCAGCGAAGCGAAAATTAAAGAGGGAATTTTTGTGGGTCCTCAGATCCGCGAGCTGTTCAGAGACCAGATGTTCGATAACCTGCTTCAGGGTGACGAGAAAAAAGGCTTGGGACCCGTTTCGTCTGGTGTCAACTAAATTCCTCGGGAATGTCAGGGCAGACAACTACAAGAAACTGGTTAAGGACATGTTGTCTCTGTGTCACAAACTTGGCTGCAATATGTCCTTAAAGATCCACTTTCTCCATTCCCACTTAGATTTCTTCCCCAACAGCTGCCACATGGTTAGTGATGAGCACAGTGAACGTTTTCACCAGGACATTGCAACGATGGAGGAACGATACCAGGGAAACTGATTCACTTCAATGTTGGCTAACTACTGTTGGATGCTCGCCAGAGATGATCCTGAGCAGCTGTACAAGCGACGGGCAAAGCGACGTCGGAAGACGAAGCGGAATTTAACCAATACATGTCATACGTACGTATTACTCTATTATATAAGAAACTATTGCGGATTTCTCAAAAAAACGTAGCCAATTTTGCATTTTCATTGTCATTTTCGTGTTCAGCACCTTGAAATCTTTAAGAAATGGCTACTTTTATCTCAGAGGCATGACTTTTATGAAAATATGTTATCCAGTGTAATATATAGAGTTAAACAATTTTACAAGCAAGAGTCCAAGTGAACCATTTTACATAAACTGAGTAATGCCACTCACTAACAAGTGAATTCTACAAATGCAATACGAGTGCTAAGACTATTTAGACACCAAATATCATCATCATCATCATCATCATCCTCAAGCAGCCATGGGCTACGGAGGTCCAACCAGACCACGCAGTTTACTTCTCCAAGCATATCTGTCCTGAGCTACATCTGCTGCATCCGGCCACTGCACACCAATTCTAACAAGGTCCTGTTTGACATTGTCTGCCCACCGCATCCTAGGTCTCCCCCTCCTTCTGAAGCCTCTAGGCACACTGTTCATAACCCTATTCGCCAATCTATAATTATCCATACGGGCAACATGGCCAAACCAGCGGAGTCTCTCTCTGCACAATATGCTGCTTAAAGGAGGTTGCAGACTCCTTTGCCTAACCTCATCATTAGTTACAAAGTTAAACCACCTAATACCCAAGATACTGCGTAAGCATCTAGAATCAAAAGCATCTAGTTTCCTGTTATCTTGTTTACACAGCGTCCAAGTTTCACTACCATAACTAACCCTAGAAAGAACCAAACTATTATACAGTCTAATTTTAGTCTTTAGGTGTATACGCCTATTTCTCCACAATCTCCATAGATTCTTAAAAGTCCCGGCAGCAATACCTATTCGTCTGTTAATCTCATGCCGCACATCACCAGTATCAGTTACATAGCTCCCAAGATAATTAAACTGTGACACCTGCTCAAGACTGCAACCATTCAGATTAACTGAATCACAACCTGCCTGACCAATTTTCATCACTTTAGTTTTCTCTCTGTTTATAACCAAACCTACTGTACTCCCAGTCTCATCAACAGTTCGAATGAAAGAGTTCATCTCATCAACATCATTTGCCAAAAGGGCTAAATCATCAGCATAATCTAAATCAGAAATTTTCGTATCTCCAGCCCATTTAAGGCCAAAAGCTTTCCCTTGAAGTGAATTTCGCATAACATAATCAACAACCAAACTAAAGAGAAAAGGAGACAAAATGCACCCTTGTCGAACACCAGAAGTAATGCTAAACCAATTGCTACAAGACTTACCAACTCTCACACATGACTCAGTGTTATTATAGAGAGCTTTCATTATGTTAACTAACTTGTCTGGTATACCATATGATCTCACAATCAACCACAAATTATGATGATCAACAGAGTCGAAAGCCTTTTTGAAATCAACAAAGCTAGCAACCAAAGGTTTCTGAAACTCTAAACATTTCTCAAGAATCTGCCTAAGTGAAAATATCTGATCTACACATCCCCTACCATTTCTGAATCCACATTGCTCATCACGCAATTGCCTGTCAACCAGATTCTTAATTCTATTAAGCACAATCATGGAAAGAACTTTACCTGGAACAGAGAGTAGGCTGATACCCCTATAGTTATCACAAGAACTGCGATCACCTTTTTTGAAAATAGGGATAATAATAGCTCTGGTAAAATCTTTAGGAACCATGCCTTTATCATAAAAGTTATTCAAAATTTCAGTCATCCAAGTGATAACCAAAACATTCCCAGCTCTGAGCATTTCTGTAGTAATTTCATCTATCCCTGGGGATTTATGAAGTTTCAGTTTAGAGATAGCCAAACTAACTTCAGATTGTGTTATAGGGCCAACATTAAAGCTGCCAATGCATCTATCATCATTACAAACAATGGGAGTAGAACTAACCACATTGTTTAGAACATCACTGAAATGCTCAGCCCACCTAGCCATGAGAGAATCCTCACCTTCTATAACCTTACCTTGTTTATCCTTCAATCCCTGTATGCCTGTCCGTTTTCTACCACATAAAACATTAACTATCTGGTACAGCTCTCTGCTGTTGTGCTGCCTAACCGCTTCCTCAGCTTTGTCAGCCAAGCTATCAAGCCAAAGATTTTTATCAGTAGCTAACTGATCCTTTACACGTTTATTAAGCTCTCTGTAATCTTTTCTATTAGGACTAGTAGGGTACTGATTAAGGACAATCCTGCAATTCCTTCTTTCTGAAATAAGCTCAATTGCCTTGTCACTTAAATAATTCTGCCTCCTCTGCTCCTTTTTTCCTAAAAGAGTACTGTTAGTTTCCAAAAAAGCCTGTTTAAAATGGCCCCATTCTTCCTCAACTTCAGTATTAAGCAAACCATGACCGTCATAATGACTAAGTAACCTATCATGGTAAGCTTTTGCTATAACTGGGTCATTCAGAGCTTCAGTATTAAAGGTAAATTTTTTAACTCTAGCACAACACTTTTTAAGTTTAAGTTGCAAGACACTTTTAACAAGGTAATGGTCAGATCCAATTTCAGCTCCCCTATATGCCCTGGTATTTCTAACAGAACTAGCCCATTTGCTATTAATTAATATATAATCAATCATATTCCTATGCAGCCCATCAGGTGAAACCCATGTGTATTTATGTATGTCGCGGTGTTTGTAATAAGTGTTAGTTATTCTGAAACCATTGAGTTTACTTACCTGTAGGAGACGTTGCCCATTGCCATTGCAGCTACCAATACCAAAAGGACCTATTACTCCTCCCCAAAGGTCAGAGTCGGTACCAACTTTGGCATTGAAGTCACCTAGAACAAGGGTAATATCTCCTTTCTTGACAGAATTCAAAATGTCCTGAAGTTGTCCGTAAAACCTATCCTTCTCATCCTCATCAGCATCCTCAGTGGGGGCATAACAGCAGATAACATTCAAGTTTTTAATGCTTGTCTGAAATTTTGCTGTAAGAAACCTTTCATTAATGCACTCATATCCTAGAAGAGCATCACTAGCATGTCTGCTGAGCAGCAGACCCACACCTTGGTGATGCTTTCCATCCTCCCTCCCTGTAAAGAGAAATTTAAAGTTATTTTTAAGTATCTCACCTTTACCTGTCCATCTGGTCTCTTGCAAGCCTAGAATATCTAGGTTATAGCGCTGGAATTCCTGCATGAGGACATCAAGAGAATAATCTCTATGTAATGTCCTCACGTTCCACGTTCCTGCAGAAAGAAAATGATTAGAAGGATTTTTAAAGAAATTAGGTTTATTGAGATTGGTAGGGCCAACAATATCAAACAGCCCCCTGATCGCAGGCATGGGGCAAAGACCCGTTCCTCCTCTGCTAAAGGCTGAAGTCACCGATGCTGGTAGGAACTTCAGGCACCACCTTTTCAAGTGGACTTTTTCAAGAGCCACATGGCCTGCCTGAGACGCATTACTCCAGTTTAGGCTTGACGATGCCCAACTAGCTAAGTAAGGTTCAGGTACCTGCGATGGCCTCTGATTAGGATTATCCACCAGCTGATATAAGGTATCCCATGCCTCTGTTCACTTAGAGCTGGCAACCCAGAAGCAAACAGAAAACACAGCGGCAGACTCTCCCTCAACAGAGGCCCACCAGTGCGGCAAATCCAGGATCCATAATCAAGCTCAAATCCATAAACAAGTCCAGTCTAGTAGGTATAAATGGTCAGCACCAGGACCCTGTGAAGTTGACCACTCCTCAGCAGGGTTGAAAAAAAAGAAAAAAGTGGCCGTAGATGACCAGATCAGCAGGCCATACTGAACTGGCAGCCCTCCCCTTCCGTTCCCTTCCAAAAGAGAGTATCTCTTTTGAAAGGTACTAACGGCCTGCACCACGAGAAGGCGGGGTCGGACATTAGGTGCTAGACCTGGCCGGTTCTGTGCATCATCACTAGGGATTGGTACACAGCTCTCCTTCCAGTTTACGCCTAGCTACCATTTACAGGCTACACCAAATATACGATAATTTATTTGACACCAAATATACGATCAAATAAATTTTCACTATCAAAATTTCAACTTCCAATTTAGTTTACAAAATTTATGGTTTTGTTTTTCCTTTGAGCACACCTTTTTGTTCACAGTGGGCTAAATGGTCAGGTCACATGGGTTCCATGGTTTCGGAAAAGGTTGGAGGAAGGGCACCGAAAGGGCAACTGTTAGGAGACAGATGGTAGCCGCCCATCAAGGCCAATCATAATGTTCTTTAACGTGCACAGAGTAGAGCTCTGCTGTAGAAGGTCTTAACGTTTCATTTCAAGGTGGCCTTTCCAAACCCAATGGTATCCCCCCCTCCCTCTCTCACCGGGGGGAGAACAGAGTTAATGGGGGTAATTCGCAATGCAGATACAGTTGGAAGTCGAACCTGAGGACTGAAAATGACGAGACTAGTGGCGGGAGCAGTACCAATTGAGCGAACCAAAATAAAATCCAACTGCTGAGGATAATTCATGGAGATGCATATGCAAATAATACCCTTTGTTACGGGAACAACGCACTAGCTTCCAACGTATAACTTTAACTTTTTCTTTCCTCAAATTTTAAACAGAGTTTATCCTTATAAATTATGAAGAATTCCCTTGAATAGGTCACAAACTTGAGATCAAGAGACTGATCTGTCTCTCATGCTTATCAGAGGACAAACTAGAGAAAGAGTTGCCAAAGCTCTCATTACCCAAATAACTTCTCGCTTCCAGAAAATGCTAATTTTTTTTTGTTTCAGTTTTAACAATGTGCTCCACTGTTAGAATCACAACACTGGAAATAAAGTTTTTGATAATTCCTGGCAGGTTGTAGCCCTTTTCGCCCTATCCTCTAGTTCTGTTCGTCCAAAACAGATTAGCAGTCTCTAAGTTACTGATTAATTGCAAATAATCCACATGGACTACCTCGTCAGGTGTACTCCCATGATTTTTGATTTGGGGGGAGGGGCGGGATCACCAAAAACTCGAATTTACGATTTCTTCGGTATTAAATGCGCAAGTCATATATTTTCAAATCTTTCAATAAACAGAAATGCATTCGTATCATAAAAAAATATGCAATATAAAACAAATAAAATACCAGTCTAGAAGTTTTTCTAGGGAGGTGTAAAAGAATTTATTTTACAACCGCCATGTAATTTTAACGTTAAAAGTTGCAATATTATCACATAATTAAATATATACATTCTAGAATTAAGATCCAGTTTTCTTTGTTTCTTTTGCATTTCATTTAAAACCTCAAATCTGAAAGTGACTTCAATCCCCCTTTGCATGTCTGGAAGTGCCAATCCATTCATTCTTGTTAAGAACCTTCATGGTTTTCCTCAAGTACGTTTTATATTATCTCTAACGATCTATTGAAATGGATCTTATATGTCGTAAAATATGCTGATTCGGTTTTCCTTTCGTTTTGTATTTCAGCTTCTTTGGGCTGGGTGTGCCTCTGAAGCTCTTACTTTACCGTTGATTGGCGACGTATTCGATCATTCTGGTAACTGCTATAGAAGGATCTTCTTGTTAGAAGGATCTTCCTTAGGTTGTTTTTTTGTGACTTTGGCGACAGTTCTCTTCTGCAATGAGAGTTATACAACCAAAGTCACCCTCTTTAAATCCGTCTCTTCTTTCTTTGATGTGACATCGAGTCTTTGTCACACTCTCAGCTGATGCTGTTTTGCCTATTGACAAATGCTGTTGTAGATCTTTCACACATTGAACTGAGAAGATAACGAAATCCTCGGATCGTTCATTTAGGAGATCATAATAAAGGTGTTTTTGCTTCATGCACTCTTGCTGTTCGATAGGCAATTAAAAAGAAAGGTACGTGGCGTTTTCAATGATATTGAGGGTCTGCGACGAAAATGATTAGGTTAACCATTTTCGTTGGCCTAACTTAGGCGGTTAAACCACTCGACCATGCCATCTGACTGCGGATCGCTTGGGACATATTGAATTCGAAATTCCACCTTTGGCCCAATGGAGCTGCAAGGGAACCCCCGAATCGGATGATTAAGTTGTTCACCAGCAGAGCATTGATAACCCGTAGACACCTTCTGCTCTGTAATGGGATGTAATTGTGGCCATTTCCTGAAATAGTCCGCAGCCTCTAAATCGATTTCCTTCTTCAGTCTTAGAGAGACAGACAGAGGGCATTTATGGCAACTCTCGCAAATGGGGCTCCAAAGATATATTTCATTATCTTCACGTGACTTGTGCGATTTTATAAGCTTTAAATTATATGTTTGCAATGTAACAAAAAAAAGTGTGAATTCTTACACACAAGGAAGCAGGTAAAGGTTATTTTTTAAATTATTTAACACCTGGCACACCTTGGTGAAATTAGCACTACATAAAGGTTTCTGACATCGTTCCCATATATACCCTTATTATCGTTTTTTCGAGTAGCAATAGGAAACAAGAAACCCTTCGTGCACAAGGAGAGTCATTTGAAAGCACGAGCAGAGGAGTTTTCTTTCACTGAGCAGCGGATTCGGCTTTTGTCTCCAAATGAATTCAATTTTAATGAATGATCCCTTCAGCTCGCAGACTGTTAAGGGTTAAAGGGCGATTCCCCTAAATGCATTTCGTGTTGTTGTATACGTTGCTTTTAAAGAATAATAAAATAAAAACTGCGATTGGAAACGGCCGGTTGTTAATAAATTTTGATGGGGCCGAGAGTGGCCACGGTCTTGTCAGACTTCCGGGCAAGTGAAAGACTCGAAAAATTGATCGTCAGCATCATCGTTCTGAAGCAGTTTAACCTGAACTGATGGTGCCTCATTAACAGTCTACAGAAAATGACCAAAGGATGTCTCGTACCGATTTTCTCCACTTCGAGAAATCAAGGCAAATGTTCAAATTTTGATTATTTGGCTTTTGAGGTGAATTTTTGAAATGCAAGAAAGGACCTTAGAGAAGAGCTGACAGCCTATCATCATCCTACAAGGTGGTTTTATGAAAAGCAATTAGATCAAGAAATCGACACTCCCCAGTAATATAAGATAGGTTAATGGAATCGAGACTCTATGCTAGCATTTCTTGTTTGCATCAATATCGACGTAAACAACTGAAAAACATAACTTTAAACGACATATCACACAATAGTAATAAATATCGAAGTCGAAAGAAATTAATATACCGAAACCTTCTAATAATGAAACTGTATGTGGGAACAGAGAAATAAATCACTAAAAATTCACAAATTCACACTAATTGAATACTGTAAAAAAAACTTCTTTCAAAACAAATGAACTTTTTTTTTTTAAAATAAGCTAATGACCACAGTTTAGCTTATTGGACAAGAATCTAATTCTGAAAACAAATTTGAGATTAATGAAATAAATTTTCCACATTAGTATTCATTGTGCAAATTTTAAATTTCCTCAAGAACTGATGTTTTCAAAATTGCAAGACCAGACAGAGATCTCTTGGGATGGCATTAAAAAATCTACCTGCCAAATAAATGCAATGCCTCTCAGTTAATGTTCTAGAAGTCAAAATATTCTGCAACAATAACTGTTTTTCAAATTTCAGAATTTCTTGCGAACCCCAAGTTTTTTACGCTTGAATCCCTTTCGCAAAAATATAATTTACGCAGAGTAAATTTCCTAAAAATTTTTAAAACTTCATCAACGTGATCAAATTTTCGTAATTTTGTCGTTTTCCTGATAAGAAAATTTTGTGCCTATTGTAATCGCTTAATGTGAGACATACGCCAAAACTCTACGCCAAGTCTTCATGAGGGAAAAAAAAGAAACAGTTGCACCTTTCCTATAGTTTGATAAATGAAATCTGGATTTATTAATCAATAAAAAAATCTTTCAGCTAAAAAAAATCAACAGCTCTACTTTCATTTCACTTTTACCTAACGAGGATCGAAAAATCCTTCTAACGTGTCCTGTTGTTGCTGGTGCAGTCTTCGAAGCTCTTTTGCAGTTGTTGGTCTCCTCCTCGAGCTCTGCTGTTTGGGCGCCAACTGCAGAACTTAAGCCATCGTTGCGAAGATCACGTGACAGATAAAATGTGCCACGAAGGCTGCATTTATTAGAGCGGAACCAAAATTAATAGAGAAACTGAATCGTCACCCTTAATTACTCGAGAAAGCCTTCACTCGAGCAATATGTTTTTCTTCATCAACACGACGCCGATTATGAATATTCATTAGCCGGAAGCGAGGCTTACGCGCTGTTGCGTAAACAATTACGTGAAATTGACTAGAGCGTGCCAGAACATTGTTACGTTAAACAAACAGGCATAAAACGTCATAATAGCGCCACTTGCGCGAGCTCGGCTAATGCATTCCCGCGTTTAATTCTCTTCGAGGGGAAATTTGTTTTCGTCCTCTCCGAGGAGGAGGAGAAGCGGAACTTTTTCTGCCGCCCGGTAAAGCATCGTCTGTGTGTTTTAATTAGCGCTCGCTAAGCTCATTAACGTCGCAACGCAGACGGGACTGTCAGCCGAGTATTTAGAACAGCGCACGAGGAGGGATTTATTTTATGAACCGACCTGAAAATCCGTTGCGGGGTTCAGCTGAGATTTCACTAATTGAGTTTCAAAAGAGAGACTCGAAAACAAAACAGAGAAACCAGTTAAGTTGCGAGCGCCCCGCCGCCGCCGTACCGAAATACCGACGAGAAACTTTTCCGCGATTTGCCGCGCTCGTGCACAAAGAAGGTGCGCGAATTAGGAGCGAGCGGGCGGACTCACAGGTGCTTTGCGTTTGGAGCCCATTAGCCAAAGCGAGAAAGACAACGAAGCAGCAGAAATTGGCCGAAACGATTGGTCCGTCGTTCGACCTTTGACTCACAGTTCCGACAACACAAGCGTCACCTCCTCCTCGATCATTGTTTTTTTATTCCCTTTTCTCCTATCCGCTTCTACTGAAACTCAAATATTCTTTCGGCGAATTTCCCGCTTCATTTTCAATTTCTGTCACAAAGTTACCAAAACCCAACAACAAATTGTATCGCCGCAGGAATTGGATGGCAATACTGTTCCATTCCAGGGTAAAAATTAGATAGCTTTGACGGCAGACTCCATCTGTTTCCCAACAGCTGTCTAGTGGTCACCTTTCTATCCCAGTCCTGAGTCTTTTAGGGTTATTGTGACCTATCCATTGTGTGCACGAAAGCGCCGCTCACAGGCAAAACAAACAACACTTTCTAAAAAACATAGGGATCAAGTCTTGGCCTTTCAATGCAGGGCCGCAACCAGCTGCCTTCCCTATTTATCTTCCATAGTTAACACTTACGTAAAAAAAATATAAAGTTGACCTTTTACACAATACTTCTACTTTTTTTTTTTGGTTTTGAGACATTTTAAAATTGTCAGTAAATTTCGACAAAAAAATTAGATATTGTCCGAAATAATGCATATTGTGTATTTTTGATGTGTGTGAAAATAATTTCACTACATTGCAATATGTTCTTATGTCTCCTGTTCTGGAGATCCCCAAGACCATAGAGCATAGGATTAAAAAAAAAATCTTTTCCGTTTTCCAAAATTTCAACTCTGGCTGTTTTAGTTGTGAGCGCTCGCATTTGTGAAAAACAAGAGCAGGAAATATCCTCCTTTGCCAAGAGAGCAAGGATGACCATTTGCAGATTTCGAGTCAATTATTTGATGCTTAAGAGGATGTTACATTTTCTAATAGAGTGAAATCTCGATTAAACATTCTCGTATTTAGAAATATTTTTTCTGGTCTCAGCCGAGGCCCAACGTAAACGATGTATTATTTTCCTGTACATATTTCATTGATTTCAATTTTGTGAATAACTCGCATCTCGATTTTTGTCAAACGATATTCGTTTTTTCTCTGCCGGAAATCTGTTCTACTCAACCGTACTCTTTTAAACGAGTGACGTCACATACTGAACAAGCAGCGAAGTCACTCCTTCGTCTCGTGGCATCATACCAGATTTGATTTTCGACTGAAGTGTTCACGATTGATGACTGGGAGTCAATTTCCATCCCGAGTTAATTCTCTGCTCATTACGACTACACAAACGAAGAAACTGGCAATCATGCGAAAAGTTAGAATTCTCCACAAGGTAGAGCGATGAGCTGGACAAAAAAAAAATTATGAAAATTTTATCACAGTCGTGTGCAAATGTCTTATAAGACTCTCTCACATCTGCTAAGGAAGTCAGGATTCGATTTCTTAGCGATGAAAGGTGACCATGACCCAGCCAATGAGTGAGTAGGAAATGTTTGAAGTATTTCCACGTCACATCCTTTGAGCCTTTCCGATCCACTACCGGAAGTGCCCTTTCATGTTGAAACGCTTCCGACATGATCCTTTCGAGCTCTGAGTTTTCATTTCTAACACGTTCTTAGGTAAAAACAAAAACGAAAACAATTTCTCCTCAAGCGCATCCATTTGCCACGAAGATCTGACAGGAGTCTTGTCTGAATTATATTTATTACTATCTCGTGGCTGAGCGGTTAGCGTGCTTGGAAATTGATCATAGGATTCGATCCCGGACGAGGTATGAACGTTTTCTTTCTTGTGTTGTCTTTCTGCTGAGGTCTCGCCTTCCTCTCAGATCTTTTCTGTGTCGTATTATACCGACAGGCTCCTATCAGACATCTGTGGCAAGCAGCTGCTTGAAGGGGAATTTATTTTTATTTTGAAACAGCAACAACATATACCATTGACTATCATCTGCTGTGCATTTGCTTTCCTGGAGACACAGAAGATACTTTCAGGAAACAGATTCGAAGAAAGGAAATGACGTCGTAAGCGATAACAGGAACAACATACAACCGCGTGGCGTCGCCGTCTTGTAGCAAATATTAACTCTTCCGAGCTGGCAACAGATCATCTGCTGAAGTGCTGCCACCTATCTCATTATTCATCAGTGACATCGTCGTTAAGACACTAAATCAGATTTTCTGTGAATTTTTTCCTTCCTCTAGATTAAGACGTGAGTTGAGAAGCGTTCCCCTTCCCGCTCCCCTACAAAAGCAAATGATCCTCACAAGACAAATATGAAAAACTAAACAGACGGATTTGCTGTCGATCCCGCAGGTCGGCATCACCCTGTCTAATCAAGAGTGTAGGTCAGAGGTCAAGGCAAACGATGCCGAGGATCGTTGTCAACTGCTTTGAAGTGATTTACTCTCCCTGGTGAAGGGGGGGGGGGTGCTGAGGAGGGTCGGGTCCGACTCAATTTCTCTCGCAACGTGTGGGTCTGCGCTGGTGGCCGGGCCACGTGGCCAGTGTCAGCGGTCGCAAGGGGACCGTGCCGACAGGAAGGCGCCCCGATCTCCGGCAGAGGGTGGCACGTGGCGGGGTCAGAGGAGACTGCTGACGTCGACCGAGATACGAAGTGAAGAAAGAGTTGATCATCTCACCCCGTGATGGGGATCGAGGGATGGCTGGGCATAAGGAGGGAGATCTGTGATGCCCAGGTTCATCGCCCGAGCCGCGTCGCGAATGAAATTCCTGACAGGAATAACACTCATCTCCAATAATTCCGTTTCCAACGCGAAACCTGATCAACTTTCTCGTGCGAAATATTCCGTCGCCAGGTGGTTTCATCTTGTGATGAGCTCGTGCGCCGATGCGGAGATCGTGACTTCCAGTGCCGCGTGATTGCGCGATCGTCCTGCACCTGCAGGTTCGCTGGTGCCACGTGCGGATGAAGTGCTTGTCTCTGTCGATGAAGAAATTAAATCATTATCCGAGCCATTCTCGTGAAACGGCATCGTGCTCATGACATGAATTTCCATTTACATCTTTCTCAAATGAAGCTGGGAGGGAGACTCTTAACATTAAGGAAAATCCTCTCTCCTTAATCCGTCTCTTACCTAGAAAAGAAACATCGACTCTGCCTTTTCGTTTCTCATATAGAAGCAAATAATATGTGAAATATGACGATTTTATTTCTCTGTCTTTCTTTACCCGCATGGCGTATCCCTTTATCATTACCAGGCGAAATGTTGCTTTCGCCCCGAGACTCGGAGAAATAATTCATAATCGATTAAAAAGGATCATCTCGGAATGACATATCACATCTTGTTTAAAATGGACTCATCCGAATTTTCTGAATCGATAGTGGAAGAATGAAGAGACCGCGGACTCCTTACCCACCACCCCTCGAATTCCTCATTCGCATCAGATCGGCCTTGACATTTTTAGATTGTCAGTTCTACTTCCGGAAAAGAAATGCAAATGAGTTCTGCGTTGTACGACTTCAAAACATTTGTGGAATTAAAATATCCCCTTTTTGAAATGATTCGCATCACGAAGTTCATGTTATTGAAATAAAGGATCGTTTTGGAAAAAATTTCAAACTCAAAGTCTCAACCACATCTTACCGCGTTTCTGCTCTGTGATTCAGTTCTAACAAGATTCTGTTTGGCATTGTCCCTATCCTCATCTTTCTTGTCATTCCATCATTCTTGATCTGTCCCTATTCCTCGAGATTTGAGGTGCACTCTTCATCACTCTATTTTGACAACCTGCAGTTCTGCATGGAGGTAATATAGCACAATCTCTCTCTATATACTTGAGATGCTAGTTAAAGGCGATTGCTGATTCTTTCTCCTAAGATCATCATTATGCATATAATCAAACCACCTATTACGGAAGCTTTGCGTAAGCGTCTGATGAAAACAACAGCATCGAGATCCCTTGTTACCTTGCTGACGAAGGATCCACGTTCCAGTTTCATATCACACTTCACAGATGAACAAACTGTTACGTAGCCTAATTTCAAATATTAGCTGTGTTCTGTAAGTTTTCCATACTCTGCAAAGATTCTTAAAAGTTCCAAAAGAAATTCTCCATGTTTTCCATCTCTCGTATCTGTCACACAACTCCCAAGATAAATAAACTGATAAACTTGCTTTGAGGGTCATCCTGTCGTCTTGGTGGTGGCGCCGTGGTATCGCTGTGGCTCCCGACGATACTACAAGTCACTGCCGAGATCGAGGTTCGAGTGTCGAGATGGCATAGTCGTTCGTTCTATCATGAGCGTTGCGATTGTCTCTCACTCTGCACCTCTTCAACTCTCTCTCTATATATATAGATGTTGAAAATCTCACTTTAGAACATAAAGCAAAACTGGCTATAAGTTCCATCATTCCAATTACAAAAAAAAATAAAAACTAAACAAATAAAAAACACTGCCATTGAAAGCAACTGAAACATCACCTTGTGAGACCCGTTTTCATCACTTCAGTTCTCATGGTATTAATCCGCAGGTCTCTTCCACTGCCAGCCTCGTCAATAGCTTTAACTGGAAGAGTTAATCACGTGAATATCATTTGGCAAGATCACCAGACATCCAAAGACACGATCACTTTTTTCTTTCTTCATAACGAAATGAATCGCCACATTAAACAGAAAGGCTACAAATGCAGTAGTAATAAATACTGAACCACTCACTGCATTCGTCACCATTTCTCATACACTATACAATAAATTCATTAATTACTCTTAGATTTGCTACAAAACTAAAATCTAATAGATTTAAAACAAATCGAAAACAGTGCTTTTTTTTCTTACTTATCCTAATATGAGCATCAATGTCTAATGCAGATTTGAGAGACTTTCAATATTCAGCTTTGATAATAATTAATAGGAACAGAATTGCAAGGGCAAATAAAAAAAAAAGAAATACAACGACATTTCTAAAGGTGAAGCACTAGATTTATAATATATCCTTTTTTTTCAATAGGTTATATCAATTTGCCAAATATATTTTTTTTCTTTTGAAGAATTTAGATTTTTCCTAATTTCCGTTTTCTTTCCTTTTAAGTGGTGCCAGTTTTTTTTTCTTTTCTGAATAATTCTTCAGCAGTACTCTATTGCTAACGCACTTTCGGCAATGCTTCGATAGCCAGCAGAAGGCTTTACCACATATGCAGATTTTTCTCTTCAAATTCAAGAAATCCGTGACAGTAATATCAAAAATTGCTTTTGATTTTTTTTAAACTGCTTTTTATTTACCTGTGATACAATTTCTAAGAACACTGAATAACTTACAACAGTTGTCATAAATAACTCATTTGTGGGGGAAGGAAGATTACCCTTGTCAATCATTTTCATGTGCAAAAATAGCTTTTCATCCAATTCTAACTCTTTTTGCCTCCTTGTTAGTTGTAATATGCATGCATTACGATCTGATAAGACTTAAGCAGCATAACCTGTGGTGAAAACTAGCTTCTTCTCAACGTGAATTAAAATAATTTCCTTTATTTCGTGTTCTTCTATCACAATTTTTTTCCCTCAGAAAAGATTATACTGTTGTTAACTTTTGCAAGACGAAGTCCGAAAGAAAATCGTTGGCTGATATATTGCCAAATTTACTGCTCCTCATTTTGAATAAATTCGTAACCCGTATCTTTTTCTCCAACTGAAATACTTTTCCTTACAGTAACGTTGTGATTCGAGCAGGGCCGGACTTACACATAAGCTTACTTAGCTACAGCTTAAGGTCTAAAAAAAAGACATTTCAACTTTCACTACGCAGCCAGCAGTTGTGAATTTACACAACTGCTGGCTGCGTAGTGAAATTACGCAGTCAATTACAAGATATAAAATATTTTCATCATCTTAGTATTATGTTTGTTTTTTAATGTTTCCTTCAGTCAGAATAAGAAATATATATTTCGATTTCCGAATTTTTGGGAGCTCTTATACTTCCTAGGGCCTCAGAATGTCAAGGTCAGGCACTGAGTTTGAGCCACTCATTTGACGATGTCATCCAAAAAGGTCATAATATCATCAGATTTAAAATGTTACCCACAAACAACGGTTTTATTTGTTATATACACTCTCTTAGGATTTTACTTATCTCAAATAGTTTCTTTTTCTCGTGTTTTGGAATCGAAACACTGCAACGTAAGGCGTATTATAATTCGACTGACAATTTGGAACACAACACTTTCTCGTTTCGTTTCAAAAAGAAATCAGCACTACAGAGTTAACATACACACTCAAATCAGCAGATACAATTCCTTTCACAAAGGCAATAAAAATAACTGTTTGTTCATTACCCGGTCAAACGAAAGGCGGTCGCTTCGTCCACGCGAGATAAGGTCGCCTCCTCCCGTGGCGTGACACACGACTGACGTCACAATGCCCAGGACCTCTCCTATCTAGAACGCTCTGGTTGAGCGGAGATAAATCTACGCGCTGGCCCAGTTGGGTCTCGAACCTGGGAACTGTAGATTACGATCCTGATGTGCTACCGACTGAGCCAACCCCCGCCTCGCCGTCAACATCAATTCCGACTCTACAAAATCCCATCGATAAAAATGCCACCTGTATTAAACGCCATCGATAAAAAATACCGTCTGCACAAAACGCCATCGACGGAAATGCGGCCTACGCAAAATGCCATAACAAAACTGCCGCCTAGCAAAACGACTATACGAAATAACACCTACGGGAAAAATCCCTAATATGAAAACACCGCCCAACAATTTCTTTCTGTATTTTATCTCAGCTCGCAATTGCATAAATATAATTCCTGATATATATATATTCATGTGTGATTTTATTTGCAGAATTTGAAATCGACAAATAATTTTTTATTGAATTTTTTAATGATAATAATTTTTCCTACTTTATTAACTCTCAATATTCAGTTGCAGTTGAGAAAACTAATGTCCAAAAATTAAGATACAGCCCTATGTTATGTCAATGGGAAATTAGTTTGAAAAAGGATATTTTGAAAATTTTACAAAAACTGAAATTGAAGAAAAGAAATTCCGAAATTATTTTTATAATTTCGGAATTTCCCCCCCCCCCCAAAAAAAAAGCAAAAAAACTAACAGGTTGGATATTCATGCCGCCAATATTTAAATGTATAACCTAAAGTCTGTAAAAATATGTAATTAAGTTTTATATTTATGATTTCTCACAGTGACTAAAAAAAAAGCAGTTGAGGTTCAATAACTAGAAAAGACTCAATAACCCTCAAGCAGCTATTTACCACATAAATCTGGCTGGGAGCATCTTGTGTCTTTATCAACGCCATAGAGAAATCCTCTGAAGAAGAAATCATCAGTAGAAAGACAACACATGGAAAGAAACATCCCTATCTATCCAGAGTAAAAGCAGATATTACCTGTAGAAACAGTCTTCGACAATTATTCATCTGAAAAAAATTATCACTAACGCGGCGGGAATCGAACCCGCAACTCTCTAGATACATGCCAGAGTGCTCTACCGTTAGCGGTCTGGCATGTATCTACAGAGATGCAGGTTCGATTCCCGCGGCGTGAGCGATTATTTTTTCAGATGAATAATTGTTGATCCCTATCTAATTCGGGGCTAGACACGCTAACCGCTCGTACACAGAGACGATCATTCTTAAAGCATTAAACAGATAGAGAGATGATTTTTATTTTAGATAAAGTTTGACAGTATGCAAAAGCTTTTGAGGACTCACAAGAGTAGGCTCGTTCGTGAGATCTCCATGCAGAAACAATTTCAATTGAAAACATCAGTCGTCACATTGAATATAATACACAAAAAACGAAAACAACGCAACACGAAAAATTTCTAGTAATCCAGAAAGTGTGAAAGTCAGAAAGGAAGAAACATTCAATACCTGTGTTACATATAAACAGTTGTAGTAATTCAATGCAAAAAAGTTTCCACATCATCAAGTTTCAAAACGTTTATTAGATAAATTCGAAATTTAGAGAAATCGGAATGAGAACTTCAATTCATCTCTATTGGCAATTTTCGGTAGATTTCTTTCAAAGTTAGAGGTCTTCGATTGATTTCTATTCAAATGAGGATGTTGCCTCTCCCCACTACATCATCATCATCATCATCACTCTTTCTCTCATTCTGAATGCTTCTAGCGCCTCAGAGCGTTTAATTCTTCAATTTCATCTAAGTTCCTTTATTGCGTATTAAATCACTGGTTCTCAAACCATTCCAGTCGCGGCCTCCTTTACCGTTGATGGATTTTTTTGCGGCCCCCTTTTAAAATGGAAAGATTTTGTCACACTCCACTTATTATTGACAGAATTTGTCCCACCCCAATTACTACTGACAGAATTTGTCCCACCCCAATTACTACTGACAGAATTTGTCCCACCCCAATTACTACTGACAGAATCTGTCCCGCACATCCCTTTACAATTGACAAAAGTAACTCAAATCGAGAGAAGCATATTCTCCCAAAAAGAATGCTGCAGACAACAGCATAGAGTGCAGCACCAGAAAGTTCTGTCAAACTGAGAAAATGAAAATGAAAAGGATGTCGTTTATGGCGGTCCAATACTCTCAGAGTGGTCCATAGGGCTTGGGAGATACAGGACAGGCAAGGGTCAACCACCAAGTGGATGGTTCTTTCATTCGTGTGGCAATGTTTAAATGTTTTAAATATAGTTCTTCAGAGCTCCCTTCCAAGGTTCTGACGACTCCCAAGGAATTCACAACCCACAGTTTGAAAGCCTCTGTTTTAAATAATCAGGAGTACATTTTTGAGTTTTTTTTTTTATCATGTTATATGTTTTCTTTTGGTTTGGCTTCCCTTTCCTCCACTTGATAATGTCGACGTCAATGGCCCTTCTGAAGTTCAAACTGATGTTGGTAAAACTTCTCTAGATTCTGTGATCTCGCAGCTGCCTGACTTAAATTTCACGGCTCGCGGGAGGGGAGGGGGGAGGGCCTCCACCCACACTTTGATGTGTAAATATTTGAGTATCATATTTTATTTTTAAAAGTATATATAAATTAGAAGATTTTATATCTGATTTGTTTAAGATTTTAATGTTGAGATTTGCTAAAGTTTGTCAATTAACAGATTAGATTCAGTTTTAGATAAAATTAAGTCATAATTAATATAGCATGTTCTATAAGTAATGTTGGGTTAGTCAAATGTATTCGTTTTTAGATAATGAAATAGAACACTAATATAATCCCAAATGAAGCATTAATTTATACAAAGTTTTAAAACGAAGCAGAAAGTGACGTCACTTCCTGTACTCATTAATTATGACTTATAACTCTTCTTCAGAGAGAGCTCAATCCCTGTAGGTAAAATTATTGATAAATAAGATTTTAAATGTTTAACTGTGTCTATAAATTTAAACAGTGTGTTATATAAATTACATGACTTCAAAAATTGTAGAATAACTTTTTACATGAATAATTTAAACTTAGATTTTGGCTCAGATATATGTAAAATATATATATATATATACCCCCTCAAGCAGCTGCTTGCCACAGAGATCTGACAGGAGCCTGTCAATTTATATGCGATAGTAGAAGGTCTGTGAGGTTGGCAGGACCTCAGCAGAAAGACAACACGAACATCCATGCCTTACCCGGGGCTCGAACCCAGGTCCCTTAGATCAGTAGCCAAGTGTGCTAACCACTCGGATATATATATCAGTTATATTACAGTATTTACAAGTTTATTAAATATAAAATTCTTCCCTTTTTGTAGAGTTTGAATGATAAGGTTTCAAGGAAGTTAAGTTGGAAGGAGAAAATTCCACCACAGAATGCAAATGAGGAAAGGTTTTAAAGTAATAGATGGTGTAATTAATAATAGTGGAAATAATAATTAATAGTAGTAATTAGGTGCCATGTGGACTTTGGATATTGGGGCGGGGGTTGTTCAGTCGATAGCGCACCAAGCTCGTAATCTGCAGTTTCCAGGTTCTAGTCGCAGCTGGGTCAGCGTTGAGATTTATCTCTGCGAAACTCCCCGCCCTGCCCTCGGTCAGAGGGGACACCGTTGGGTTGGAAAGGACGCCGTCCATTGGAAGGGATGTGACTCCGTGTTCAGGAGAGCCAGACCACGTAAACGTCAAAGAACACGCTGGATGACCTTGATAGGGGAATTGCATCTGTCTCCTAACAGCTGTCCAGTGGGTTCCCTCCCCCAACCTTCTCTGAGCCCATGGGGTCCTTGGGACCTGTCCATTTAGCCCATTGTGTTAAAAAAGTGCCTCTCAGAGGGAAAACAACCCAAAACAACTTTGGGCATCAATTACCAATGGTCAGCAACCCCCCCCCCCCCCAGAAAGAATCAAAGTCAAATCATCTAAACATTTTACTAAGATTTTAATCATGAAAAGTGCTCTAATGAACTCTCGACATATCTGTGAGAGAGATAACGAAAATGCCTTATTATTAAGCCTAAGAGATAAAAATGTCTTTTTTGTTTAAGCCTTAGAGATAAAAAAAAAGCCTTATTTTTAAGCCTCAGAGTGTTATAGAAAATAAAAGGTGAATGAGGGAATAAAAAAAGGTAAAAAAACTTTGAAAAAAATGAACTGGCTGTTCGAAATTTTATTAATATGCATTCTGCTTCCTCCCTCCTAATCCTTCTGCAGATTTTCTCACGGATTATATTTTCGTCGTTTTGAGTAATGCTCGCGCGCACCAGTGCGTCACACTGACACCTTATATGACGTTGTTCTTCTCTTGTAGACCACGTGGCGGAGCGTCCGAAAAGTTTCTCTTCCACTGGTGGAGTCTCTTTGTCGGCAATTGGCGCGAAGTCTTCTCCTGAGTGGTTGGTGCAGAAGCCAATCACCAATAGGCGTGGAGAGAGTGTCGGCGCGCGCGCGATGACGTCCGGCGCACGAGAGCAGCAGACAACTCCCTGTGTGGTCCGGTGGCTCCAATGGGCGCTGACGGGAAAGGGCCACTGCGGCTGCGCACAGCATTCCTCCGTAAGGCGATGGTCGGCAGAACGGGAGCGGAGAGTGCGGGTTAGAGGGCGCCACCTGCCGAGAAGTGTGGAGTGGTGCGTCCGTCCGTGATTGCCTCTTCGGGATATGGATAGCTTTCCAGTAGGCCGCTGGGGGTCGCTGCTGAAAGAGGTGAGACCTGCGCACCTTCTCCGTGTCCACTTGCCACGGGGACTCACAAGTATTTGAAGAGGACTTGCTCCCCCTCAGATCCGCCCCGACAGGTACGAAGGGGAAGACTCGGCTCCAAGGAATCGGAAACACTCGGATATCTTCGAGCTTCGACCAATCCGAACTGATATCCCGGACTCCTTCTTCTTCCTCAGCAATTCCACCCTCACCACCCCCCTCGCCGAAATGTCGCCTCTGATTCATTTCCATTCACCTTTTCATTAAGTGGTGCAGAAATATTTTGACATTCTCTTGCAAAGTAAAATAAACTTTGCCTCCGAACTTGAATAAGTCCAACTGAATGACTATCATCTGTATCCCGTGCAAAAACGGAGATTTCTCCTTGACCCTTCTCCTTTCTAGTCAAGGGATTCTTAGAGGCAGAGGAAAGAGCTGCAAGCCTCTGGTGTGCATTTTCTTCTCAATAAAGAAAGTAAAGTTTGATTTCCCGAGAATCTTAAATTTTACCACGCAAGAGTTAAATTCTTCAGTATCTCGATGCCTTCCCTTCGAAAGGGTTTTTGAATCTTCAAGTTGAAAAGCGAGTTTCTGAAGTGACAGAACCTGTTTGCCAGATAAAAGTTTGATCTTATGAGAAAGTATCGTGCCTAAGTAGTTCATTAGAAGGAGGTGACGTCATTTCATCCGATGAATTACAGAGCAGCAGCAGCATAGATGCACACAACAAGAAAGGATTTATGCTTAAACCTTGACAAGACTAAATATTAAAGAGTTGAAAAAAATAGCTTCGTTGGCTTTGAACCGACATTGATGCTCCTGTATCTGTTGCGGTCTCAACCAAACGACTTTTCACTGGACGATGCAATCATTTATCGTGATGCAAAGGAACTTTCTTTTTGTTTCGGAATTAAGATAATTGTCTCTGTTCACGCCCTCAATGAATCGGCGCTAAACGAAGAGGGGAAACACCAATTGGTGGATCACGCGCTCCCTCCCGATGGCCAACCGAGCCACGTGACCTGCTGCTGCAAGCGACTCCTCGTGCCGAGCTCATTGTTCCGAATTTGATTCTCCGGATCACGTGGAGCACAGCGAGGACCTTCTGCCCGTTTCCACGGCAACTGGGGACGCCCGTCTGGTCCCTATGGTCGCCCCCGCCTCCCGCACGCAGACCATGGTTGACACGGGTGACCTGCCCAGAGGTCTCCGGGGTCAGGTGTCCCCTCTGTCTGCTCGAGCCAAGGACTTTTCCATCGACTCTCTCATCTCCCGATCGCAGATCATTTGCAGCGATGACAGCTGCAACAGTTGCTGCAACGATTCAGGATCGGACAGGGAAACGCCACTCGAGACTCTGTCACCACTAGGTAAGACTTCTTTCTCTCTCCCCCCATGGATGATCGCATCATCTTAACATTCATTAAACGCTCTTTCTGATACATCACCCATTCAAGGAGCTTTATCTTCTTGAAGTATATCTGCTGATCTCTGAATCTGACGTCGATTTTTTATTTTGTGACGAAGAATATAGGTGTACTAATTAGAAAATATGAAGTCATTTACGCATCATGTATGCTGATGTTGCATGAAGAAACTTACCTAAATTTTATGTGAATTAATAGACTCTAAATAAATGAAATACAAATGGAAATTTCGAAATTAATAAGTTGGGTTGTTTTACCTCTGAGCGGCACTTTTTGCGCATAATGGGCTAAATGGGCAGGTTAGCAGGGCTCAGAAAAAGTTGTGGAGAGGACAGCCACTGGATAGCTGTTAGGGACAGACGGAGAGCCTCCCGTCAAGGCCGTGCCGTCCGTGTTCGGGAGGCCGTCAAGGCCTCCCGAACACGGAGCCGTGGCTTAACGTACCGTCCGACGGACGGCGTCCTTTACAAGCTCATCGGTGGTCCCTACTGACCGAGAGCAAGGCGGGGAGTTTTGCGGAGGTAGATCTCAATGCTGGCAGAGGTGGGACTCGAAACTGGGAACTGCGCATTACGAGCCTGGCGTGCTATCCACTGAGCCACCCCCGCCCCAACTAATAAGTAAAAGTATGTACCGATATTTATAAGTATCTGGTGATGTAGCAGTTTTTATTCCAGGGTTCCATGAACATGGTTTACAAAGCAATACTTTAAAACATAATCCATTCCGAAAATAAGTCTCTGCACTGAACTGAAATGGCTGAACCCCTTTGGACTCTGGTATCAGACTGAATCCGATACTGGATTATAGGATTAGCATTAATTGGGCCTTCGGAGCATGGCAGGGGACAAAAATTGGGCCTCGAAGGGTTGAAAAGCAAGGGTTATTTCGCTGTCCCTCTTTGCTATGACTAACCAACTGTAATCTCCACAATGGCCTTCTTTGGCAATGTTAACGATCTTGGTGCCGACTGGAATAACCAGAATTATGAACTGGACAGTATTGCTGAAGTTAAAAACAAGTTCCAAGAAGATAGAAACGTAACATATATTATACGACAGAACAGCTATCAGTTATATATGTTAATGTCAGAAAGAAGTTTAAAAAAAAACTGGGATCTCTTATATTGCTATTTGATTAATATCTTAGATTCTTTAGATATAATCGTATTAACAGAAACGAATGTTAAGGAATATGAAAACTCCTTATACAAGTAATTTTTAACAAATTTCTTTAAGTAGTACAGGATGGATGGGGATAGCCATCAGATATATTGTCACAGAAAGAATGGAGATCAAAAATATCTAAATGCTCTTTCTGAGTTTGGCTTTGTTCCTACAGTAAGAGAATTTACTACGCAGGAGATTTTGGGAAGCTCCACTGCTCACTCGTGCATTGATCACATTAATGTAAAATTAGAAGGAAATTTTAATTATAAATCCTTAATCTCACGAATCAAAGTTGCAGACCACTATTTTATTTCGTTATTACTAAACTCGAATAAATCAGTGTGCGAATATACAGCAGGTGAAGAAAAATATTTGAAATATGATCATAAAAGTATTATTAATTCAATAATTAGGACTAATTGGAAAACTGAACAAGTCACCACGTCTGCTGATGAAATGTACAATAGTTATAAAAATAAATACAACATGATTCTGGATGAAAATATCTCAACAAGCCAACACAAATTCCGGAAAAACAGCAAAGAATGGATTACTCCCGAAATTACCAATATGATTGAACAAAGAGATAGAGCATGGGTTACTGACAGAAACGACAATGCTAACAAAAAACTTTATTAACAACTACGAAATTCAGCAACTGATTTAATAAGAAAAGAAAAATCTAAATTTTACAAAAAACGCTTCAAATCCATTGCTGGAAATACAAAACAATCATGGGATATGGTTAATACTATATTAGATGGAAAGAAGAAAAAGCCATTAGATAATATATTAATTAATCATATGCCTAAAAAAACTGACTAATTCTCAAATTGCTACGAATTTTAATAATTATTTTGCAGACATGTTTGATAAATTAAGGGAGAACAATCCAACCCAAAATAACAATTATAAGCCGGCGCTTAATATCCCATTGAGCTCATACATTTACATACCACCTATTTCGGACATTCAGTTTAAAAAAATAATTATCTCTTTGGATGAATGCAAATCATGTGGCGTTGATAACATACACGCCAAACATATAAAGGCATGCATGAATCAATTAACAGAATATCTAGCTAAACTAATTAACTTAAATATTACTTCCGTAAATATACGTTCCACTTTAAAAATTGCAATACTGAGACCTATTTATGAAAGTGGTGTTTAAAGTAATTATACGAATTATAGGTCTATTCCTATCTTGTCCACCGTAAACAAAATTTTAGAGAGGTACATCAATGACACTCTCCGTAGCTTTCTCTCAAAACACAACATTATCTCTAATAGGCAATATGGCTTCCAGAAGGGAAAAAAGTACTACAATTCTACTGTCTAATTTTTCAGAATGTGTTAATAAAGCCTTGAACTATGGAGAAAAGGTTGCTGCTCTCTTTCTCGACTTTAGTAAAGCATTTGACACATTGGATCACAATATACTTCTTTCAAAACTTGAAAACTATGGAATTAGAGGGACAGCTCTTATATGGTTCAAAAATTACCCAAGTAATAGGATTATTATAACCAAATTTGGAAATGCGTTAAGTAGCGAAAGAAAATTGAACGTTGGAGTTCTACAAGGATCTGTACTTGGACCCTTGTTGTTCCTCTTGTATATTAATGATATAGTTTACTTTTTAAATTTAAATTAGTCATATCTTTATGATGATGACACTATTATTTTAAGCAGTAATCGCGACGTGGTCGCGGCTATAAGAAAATTAAAGGATGACTATAATTGCTTGGTGAGATGGCTAAATATTAATTTAATATATATAAATAACAATAAAACTAAATGGATGATCTTCCACTCATTAGGTACTTTGAAAACATCAAACCATGCAATTAAGACCCACCATATGAATTGCATATGTAAATCCGAAACTTATAAAAATATTTGTGATTGTCAAAGCATTGAATTGGTGGATAATCAGTCCAAAATCTCTTTAGATATGGCATTATTCAGGACAACTTTTTTAAAAACACATGTGAAGTGCAAATTGCTGTTGATAAGAATACCAGACTTCAGACCAATAATTATTTTCAAATTCCGAATTTTGTTAATAATTACGGTAAAAATCTTAAAGAGCATAAAGTGCCAGGGATCTTTAACCAGTTAAATGATTTCTCTCGGTATCTAATTAACTTTAGTGATATTAAGTTAAAGGTTAAAAACTATTTAAAGAATGTCTGTTAATCAGTAAACCTGAGAAACCCTGTATCTATATGACTTTTGTGTTCTTTTCCCCTATGTTCATTTCTATTTTCGCACAATATGTTTTAACTGTTGTGTACAGTTTGATTATCAAATAATTTAAATTGTTCTATGATATTTCGATATACGAGATACTGCCAAAATATTTTATATATACATTACTGCCGTAACTTTTGATGCATGAAAACTGATGCTCATCTATATTTCCTGCAGATAAGCTATTTGCTTTGCGGGTCAAATGTAGAAAATCTCTCTATATCTGTGTTTTGTGAAATGGCGATGATGAATAAATATATCTATTACTAAAAAAAAACATTGTTAATGAGATATTCTTTTAAAGGGACTGGATCATCTGATCACTTTCCTTTAGAGAGACTGAAGCTTCTGACCAATTTCCTTTAGAGAGACTGAAGCATGTGACCAGTTTCGTTTAGAGGGACTGAAGCATGTGACCATTTTCGTTTAGAGGGACTGAAGCATGTGACCATTTTCGTTTAGAGAGACTGAAGCGTCTGCCCAATTTCCTTTAGAGAGACTGAAGCGTCTGCCCAATTTCCTTTATAGAGACTGAAGCTTCTGAATAAGTGAATAGAGTTTCGTGAGAAGGCCATTTGCCGATTAACATGACAGGTGAAAAATTTCTGTAACATTTAGGTCCCAATATGATCAAAGCGATTCGAGCGCTGGATAAGGCATGGATGTTTTTTTTTCCTGCAGACATCTCACCATTCTCACTGATCTTCTCTTTGGCGTATTAAACTGACAGGCTCCTGTCAGACCTCTGTTGCAAGCAGCTGCTTGAGGGATAATTTTTATATATATATATATATACCATTCCTTTCTTCCATTTTCCATTCCATTGCTTGGGTTGTACTAATTCGAGGCTATTTTTAAAACATAACATAAAGGAAGCCAACAATAATCCTACAAATTAAATAAAATAATTATATAAAAGAGATACGTAAAAAAATTTGAAAGCTAAGATTTCGATATCTAAGGCTTGAGAAAAGAGATTTACAACTAAGAGAAGACGATATGGAAAATCCAAATCCAATATTGAGGCATCAGTTGCCCTTCTGCTCATCGAGTAGGGTTGGGTAGTTTGACCTCAAAGCGGCATTTTTTTTTTGAACCCAATGGTTAAATGGCCAGGTGGCAAGAACCACGAGTTAATTTTGATCCACTGGACAGCTGTTAGAACCTGCAACGAGCTTCTAATAGCTGTCCAGGGGATTACCAAAACCTGACATAGATATTTTTTTCGACCGAATGACTGACTCGGCGATTTAATATGTAATGATTTTTTCAAGAACTGAGTCGAGAAAGGTAAAGCTGTCTCCTCAGCTATTCAGTTTTCCGCTGTTGATGATTTGCTGCAAGTTGGGAAATGGATTTGGAATTCCCTCGAAACACCATCCGCGAAAGAAAGTTCATGATCTGACAGCATCAAGAAAAAAACTGGCCTCCCGTGGCCGATTGGTTAGCACGCTTGGCTACTGATCTAAGGGACCTGGGTTCGAGCCCCGGATTTAGGCTATGGATGTGTGTGTCGTTTTTCTGCTGAGGTCCTGCCATCCTCTCAGATCTCCTACTGTGGCATATAAACTGACAGGCTCCTGTCAGACCTCTGTGGCAAGCAGCTGCTTGAGGGGGTATTTTTTTTTTTTTTTTGCTCTCTTAAACGGATTTCAATTCGTCACGATAGATGACGGAAAGACTATGGCCTAGGAGAGGGGATAATGGCAAAAAAAAAGAACAAGTTTTCAGCAAAGATTCCCGTTGCATGTAATACCGAATTGCTTATTGATTTTAATTCAAAGCAGTTTGCTTGCCACAGAGGTCCGATAGGTACAATGCATCACAGAGAACAGAGCATCCCTCCTCATCAGAAAAGAACCATCCATGTCCTCTCCAGGATTCAAACTCAAATCCCGTTACTCGGTAACCAAGCGCAGTAACTACTCTACCATCCGGACGGCGTTTTAAGCATGGCCTTATTGCTGATATCGGATCTCAGATTATCACAAAATCACATAATAAAGATGAGTTTGAAGCCATTGATAAAAAAAAATTGTTCAATTACATTTTGCTAATTACTAGTAAGTTACAGATAATCTATTTGGCTACAAAAAAATGATTCCTCTATAAATAATTATTACGAAGTTAATCCCAACATTCCCTCTGTAATCGAGTGTACATAGCATCATCCTATTTAAGTAAGTGAGGTATAAACCTCGTCTAACTTAAAACCGGAAATCAAGGTTGCATTATTTCAATTTTTTTTTTACTTTTCATATCATTAAAAATATCAACTTGCATTTATCGAATCTCACGTGTGCGCAGAGTAATACGGACCAATGACACGTTTTTCAAGAGAACTCAATTTCCAATACATAATGCGTTAGACCGACCACAGTTTCATCCAATTTCCCCAATTGGGAAATCCCTCAGTCAAAAGGAGCGCCATTGGCTCAATAGGTAGCCCGTCAGGCTCGTAATCTGCAATTCTCAGGTTTATGAACCGTTGGCCTTAGCGAAAAAAAGAAACACCGTTAGTCTTGGAGAGGGGGCGGGGTGGCTCAGTCGGTAGCGCGCCAGGCTCGTAATCTGTAGTTCCCTGGTTCGAGTCCCAGCTGGGTCAGCGTTGAGATTTATCTCCGCAAAATTTCCCCGCCCTGCCCACGGTCAGTAGGGGACACCGATGGGCTTGAAAAGGCCGCCGTCCGTCGGATGGGACGTTAAGCCTTGGCCCCGTGTGCGGGAGAGCCATACCCTGTGCACGTTAAAGAACACGCTGGATGGCCTTGACGGGAGGCTACCATCTGTCTCCCAACAGCTGTTCCAGTGAGTCCCCTCCCCAAACCTTCTCTGAGCCTTCGGGGTCCTTGTGGCCTGGCCATTTAGCCCATGGTGTGAAAAAAAGTGCCGCTCAGAGGTAAAACAATCCAATTCAATCCAAAGTTAGTCTTGGAGAGACCGTCGCTCCCCGTATGGGATGTTAAGTCGTGGCCCCTTGTGCAACAGAGCCAAGAGCATGCTTAATAGCCTTTGACGGGAGGCATCTATCTGTCTTCTAACAGATGCCCAGTGGATCACCTTCAACCTTCTCTGAGCCCTTGTCGTTCTTGTCATCTGGCCATTTAACCATTGGGTGCAAAAAAAAAAGTGCTGCTCTGAGGTAAAACCACCCAACCCTACTTGATCAGCAGAAGGGCAACTGATGCCTCAGTAGTAGATTTCGTGTTCGTAAGAGAACGCTAAGTGTTATTGTGTTTCGCTTTTTTTTAAATCTTGCCATGACGTATCAAGACGAACTTTTGACGCCGATCACCCAATATATGTCTCTGTAGGAACAGATCGACTTGGAGATGAAATTAGCAGAGAGACAGAACACGATTGGCAATGAGACGAAATTGTCACCAGACTATGAGACTGCGCAGTTCTCACATCATTGGTCAATGACTTTTAGATCCCCTGTCAATCAACCAATGAGCTATGAGAACTGTCGAGCATCACCTGCTCAATCTTAGTCTCGACATAGCGTCCCCAGTTTCGTCGTGCTTCGTCACTAAAGATTAGAAATAAAACTCTCCAAGGTGAGATGGATTGAAATGGCCTAAAAAGAACACTTGGGTCAAGATAAAACCGTGGCTGATTTTGAAGGATTCTCCTTCCTTCAAAATAAGCTGAAAGCGATATCCAAACTTTTTATATTTTTGAAAATATAAATTACAATTAATATAATTTAAGTCTCCTTTTTAAAGAAAACACCCATAGGCCAAAAAAAAAAATGTGACACAAGCTGACACAAAACCAGGTCAGAGACTTTAAATAAAGCTTAAAATTAATAAATTAAGAGTAAAATGAAAAAAAAAAGATGAGCTAATCACATTCTTATTGAAGCAAAAGTAAAGAAAGCCAAATAGAAACAAAACTGCTTTGAAACGAATTTCCAGCCACATGGGAAAAATGCATTTCTACAAAAATCTATCTTTTGTCTTGTTATCATTGTCTTGGATTATCTTTCATTTTCTGCTCAGATAAGGATGATCATGTCTTACCAGAATAATTATCAAAACCATGGGCAAACACGGGGTGGGGTTGGGGGGGGGGGAGAGATGTGAGCAGTGTTGTGGGTAAAATCCAAGATGAACCTAGCCTCGAGTTGGGTTGTTTTACCTCTGAGCGGCACTTTTTTGCACACCATGGGCTAAATGGCCAGGTCACATGGACCCCGAAGGCTCAGAGAAGGTTGGGGGAGGGGACCCACTGGAACAGCTGTTGGGAGACAGATGGTAGCCTCCCGTCAAGGCCATCCAGCGTGTTCTTTAACGTGCACAGGGTATGGCGCTCCCGCACACGGGGCCACGGCTTAACGTCCCATCCGACGGACGGCGGATTTTTCGAAGCCCATCGGTGTCCCCTACTGACCGTAGGCAGGGCGGAGAATTTTGCAGAGATAAATCTCAACGCTGACTCAGCTGGGACTCGAACCTGGGAACTACAGATTACCTAGCCTCGAGATAAATAGAAATTTCCTTTAGCTCGATGTACATAGAAATTCCTTTCCTCGCAATCATATCAGTTCTGAATCGTATATTTAAATAATATTAAAATAACAATTGAATATTATCATCAGCCTTGTTTATAATCTAAAATATATTTTATACAATATATTTTTATTATAATTTATAACATTAAGCTTGCTTAATTTTATTACACGTAAATTTCGTCACTGATTTTAAATCCTAATAAAATTTATGAAAAAACATCGCTAAACCATTATTATTCATAATAAATTATAAATTAATGAACCAAAAATACATGAACACTTTTACTAAACGTATTCAGTTTCTATAGCTAGAATAATTTAAAAAATTGTTTGAAAGAAGAGGAGTTGATCGCCTCCTCAAAAGTAGCTGTGCAGAAAGCAATGACATTATGAAGAGGGAGAGCAGCAATGTGAAGAGGGAGAGCAGCAATGTCCTTCCTTTTCAGGTGAATGGTCGAGTAAAGAGAATGGACACAGAAAGATGCGCACACATCGTGGTAAAAATGGAGGATTAGAGGGAGAAGGGACGAATGAAGAATGGACTCATTTGCAGATCTATCCATCAGAGCATCTGAGATCTGAATCGAACCTCCTTTATTTAGCCGAAACGATTTCTAAAGAAGTCTTCATAATTTCCTTCCTTTGGCTACTCCAAGTGAAGACTTTGATGTGAACGGAAACGATTCACATCCGCAATGCATCCTGGTTCACTCACAGAGGCGGAAGCTTCGTTTTCCTCGGTTAAGCAAAGTGACTGAAACTTGCAACGGGATGTAAATTTCGGCTCTCATGCATCATGGAACAGCACGATTCTCTAAAGCTGGAAAAAACCCTTCGAGCAATTCAAGCTTCACATTTCATCCAATCATTATGACATTGTCATCGACACAGAAAAGGAGAAATTTAATTTCAACTTGAGTCAGGAGTTTCCATTTATTTTGCTACATAATCGGTTTAAAAGGCCAGCTCAGAAGACTCAGGTTTGGGAAGAGAAACCGCCACCATTTCCATTAAATATTTCAAAAGCGATCACTCACTCAGACAGAAATATCGTTTCATTTCTCTCGGTAAGTGCCCATTGCCATTTCATTCGATTTGGCTGTTGCATCGCAACTCTTCTTGTATTTACAAAATTCTTTGTTCCCTCTCATTGGAGACAAAGTCGATTTAAGCCTGCGGGTATGAGAGAGTTGACCCTGACTCAATGCAGCAACCCACTTTCAAAGAGAGCCGGCAGCGGCTGACTGGCGAGCTCCAGATGAATCGCCTTTGATCTCACCGACCCAAAACCCATGCGGTTTATTCTTAGAACTTGAAAAGAATATGAGGGCGGTTCCAAACAGGAAATGATGTCATCGAACGTCGAATGCCAAGGTCTGAATCGGAAGGACTTCTTTCTCGTGACTGATATCTCGAATTTCAGAAAATCAGAATCTTTTAGAGTCGTACTAATCTCGACTTCTCTGGTTCACAGAAAAGGGAAATAACACTCTAACGCCGATGTCCAAATTTAGAGGAAAAATTGTCTTAAGCCGGGTGGGATGCGAACCAATGATACGACCAGCATAAGACAATTTTTCCTCTAAAATTGAATTTCTGCGTTAGAGTGTTATTTCCCTTGTCTTTTAGAGTCATTTTCGGAAACACCTTTTCATGATTTTCCTTTAGGACGAGTGCTTTTGTTCTCGTCTGGCTCTTTCTATCTCCGATGGAAGCAGTGCAAACCGTCTGCTTAAAAGAAAGTGCATCGAGTGATTGCTCGTGGAGAACCTGATTCCATTCACTTAACCCAAAACCTAGAAGACACCGGAAATATGTCTTTTTCGGTGAATCAAGTACCAAAATTGCGTCAACAGAAGAAACACTCGATTAGCAAGTGACAGCTAAAAAAAATTTTTTTAACTCTTATAAAACCTAAAAAATCAGCTTCTACAACCATTTATTTAAGGTCCTACAGCGCGCCTGCGCTTATTCACTGAAATCTGCTCTCTTTCTCTCTTGAGATCTTAGAGAGTATTAGGAGGAGGAGGAGGAGGAGGATTATTTCATCAATCGTTGTACAGTTTTGCGCAGATTGAACCATTTGCATTGCGTGTCTCCAACGAATAGAAATCCTGTTTTCGTGCAAAATTATATTAGCAACAAAAATTAATTACTTCCAAAAACAAGAAAGAAATATTTTACTGACAACTTGAGGATATTTTTAATTCTTTTAGGAGATTAAATGTTATTCTAGTGCTAGGTGATTTCAATGACTAGTTTAGTACTACTTTGGCCTTTCAGTTGGAGTAAAAGGCCTTTTCACTTTGGTACTTGCAATAGAAATTAGAAATATCAATGTTTTGATTCTGTTGGAATATTTGGAGTCTAGATGCGATGACCATTAAATTGAAAGAAATCGATGCATTAGCGTAGCATTGCGCATCAGTATTTGGAGTCTAGATACGATGACCATTAAATTGATATAAATCGATGCATCAGCGTAGCATTGCGCATCAGTATCCCAGGCGTGAAGCTTTCGTTTGGTATTTCCATAGTTCAAGAATTTTGAATGTTTCTGCATGAAACTAAAATTAATCTATATTCTGCAGGTAAACTTAACTTAGAGTTGTTAAACCTTGTTCGTGTAAGATGTATAAAAAAAGACTGAAAAAAATTATTTAAAAAGAAATATCTGCTAAAGGCAAGTTATAAGTTTGAGAATAAAAAAATAATATTTTAACCAAAAGACATTAGTCAATAAAACAATTTTTTATTTGTTCCATTAAAATCATATTGCATTATTAGTTACAATGGTTATTTTAAGAAGCAAATTTTTCTGTGAAAAAAATAACAACAATAAAAAAAGAAAATAATAATTATAAAAGAAAGTATAATAGAAAAGAGGAACCAAAATTATCTTGAAATTGCAATGTGTAAACCCAAGGGGGCACCTTCTGCCCTTCTAGGTTTCGAGAACAAGTAATAAGATTTGAAATGACAGAGGAGGTTGCGTTACAAAGGAAATGACGTCTATTTATAACGGAACAGAAATCTTAACCTTGTCAACAGATAGCGATACAAGAAGGTTAATAGAAATTTGAAGAAACGGTTTAAAGCAGATAAGAATTCTTGGCTTGATAGCTGAGAGATGGAAAAGGATATTAAAGTACTGAACCAGATAATTGATTCTTCAGAGGGGAGGGGGTCGAATCCTACTGCTGTTCAGAATTTGGAAGTCTAGGAAGGTGTAGTAATGAGAAGATTCGGTCATGGGAATATGGACTGACTATTTCAGTGATGCTGTAATCGGCATTTGATTTAGTTCTGGCTATAACATTGGCTCTACATGATGTGAAATTAATCTTGAAATCTGCAAATTTAAGCTGCTAACGAAGCGCAGATAAAATGACTGCTGAATACTGTGATCGCGAGATGCTAGTGCAGAGATATGGGGTGATGAGTGAAGGGTTGGATATTTTCTATGATGGAGGTGTCCCTGAACAGAGAGTCTTCAGGAAACTCATAGAGGGCGCTGCTCTTTTGATTATCTCAAAAGCATCAGTTCGCTTTCTGTTACCTCTAAAATTCATCGCACAACAATTATTATACTTAACAGAATATAACATTTGGCCAATAGAGAACTTTGAGATAAATAGTGTAAGTTTCTGAAGCAGTAAGAGTTGCGAAAATATGTTTACACTGGGTTCCATAAATTAAGGAAAATCCCTATTTTAAGTCAATGGGAAGCTAACGTCAAAGCTCTATAACTTATAAATGTTTTTTTTTTTGTTTCCAAAAATGTGATTGCAGATAAAGTTCTTAATCAAATAAATCAATATCTCGATTTTCAACAATATTCGTTCAGTATTTAATGAGTTATTTGAATATTTAACAACAGCAATGCCAGTCTTAAGAAACTTATACAAAACTGAAGAATAGTAAAAGAATTCTTTACACAAAGTTCTAAAATACAAACTTATTTTATTAAACACTTTGATACAATACTTATTACTAAGTTTTAATTAACTTCTGAAGTCAATTTTTGTGTCTGGAATTGTTATCGATAAATATTCAAACTTCCATACTCATTATGGAAATAATTTTTGAAAAATATTAATTTTTCAAAAATTATTTTGAAAAATATTCATTTTAATATTTCAAAACAAAAAAAAACTTATAAAATAAGTTGTAGAGCTTAGACGTTAGCTTCCCATTGACTAAACTTAGGGATTTTCCTTAATTTATGGAAACCAGTGTAGTTTCGAAAACCAGCAATTATCAGCTTTTGCATTTTCACAATGCTTTATTGATCTTGTTGTGAAAGTCAGCATTTATGAATTAAATTGAGGTTTTGTCAAATATCTGAATATTTGGTAAATGTAAAATTGGTTTCAATTTTAGCAATTCGGGCTTTCTGAGATTAGAAAGTCCGTAATGATTGCAGTTGGTCACATTCTGTTGCACATTCAGCATTACAGTTGGCTACATTCTGTTCCTTTCCTGTTAACTTTTGCGCGAGGTCCAGCACATCCTTTCCTATAGTGTATAGTGTATGAGTAACAAGGATACTTTATATTTCTTATTTTTGAATATACTTGTATTACATTTTGTGAATCGAAGTTATAACCCTCCCCGCATAGCCAGACAGTTTCCTCCAAACTCTGAAATGGCATGGGTACAGTATAATGGGACATTCTGATTGCAGGACGCAACGATGTGGCTTATGGGATCGGAGGGACGGGGGGGGGGGGACTGTCTGTGCACTGGGCAATATATGCAGATTATAAAGATTCAGGTGGAGAGGAAGTCGTTAGGTGAATATATTCTAGCCCAGGGGGCTAGTGCGAGTGCTGGAGGCATAAGAAAGGAGCAGGTGAAGTTCGCATGTTGAACGTGGCCACCTGAGTAGGGTAGTATCCGTCCGACGGTAAGCTCTCACTGCTGTAGATTATTCCTTGCGAACTGAGGCGACGTCCTAGGAGGTATAAAATATACTCTATTTGTAATAGAGTCTAGTTAAGGTCATTAATAGCTAATCTCCTCCCTGGATTGCCAGGCAGCCCAGTATCGTATGTTGTAGCTTTATTAAAGAACTAGCTGAACGGTACCCGGCGCACTGCCCGGGTGTCACTCTGTCTATTCTTATTTTCACTGCACTAAAGGTAAATTTTATAAGTATGCCCCCCCCCCCCGATACTTTAGCACAGTTTTTCAATAGGAAGAAATTTTCCTGGTGTTTGCTTGGATCGTTGTTGAGGTCAGCGAGCTCTCTCATATCCTGTGGCTTAGTTTTGTGAAAGTTATAGAGATTTTTATTTCCGTTACCACAGATTTTGTTACCCTATGGCCCCCTATTTTGCTGCCTATATTCGTCCGCGCGGTCCAAATTTCCTGTCCAGGGTCTCCCTTGTGCCCCAGTGATTGGTTTAAAAATCAGGTTCCCACTTAGCCCGTGGCATCGTTTCTACACAAATTGTGATAGCTCGTATCTCACTTTTAAGCTGCATATTCTGTTATTTCCTGCACTAAAGGTTAGTTTTGTGAGTATCCCCCCCCCACCCCCCGACATTTTTATCATAGTTTGAACACGAAGAATTTTCCGGTGTTGCAAAGGTCATTGCTGACTCGACGCGCGCTCTCGGAGCTCGTGGCAAATGATAGAGATATTTATTTCGTCAGATTTTATGTATACGGTCCGACACACTTCACCGATCCCAAATTTCGTAGGCGGGTTCCTCTTGCCTGACCCTACATTGGGTTAGAAAATCAGGTGCCTAGCTTCCCCAAATTTCCAAAGGCATTATTGATGGAACGCCTCATTAATGCCTTTGGAAATGTGGGGAATCCGGCAACGGCAGCAGATTTAAATGCTGTTTTAACTCTTTACATTCACAGTAAAGGAGCAATAGATGGCAACAATAAATTTTTACAGTGACTCTCGTTTGTAATAGCATGGTAAATTTGTTTGCTTCTAGCAAGCTGGACGTTTGGACGCTAGCCGCTTGGACGTTATACTTGAAATTTGGCACTGCAATCCGAAACACAACCAGGAACATTGTCTGAAAATTTGGAGCCTCTACGTTGATTTCCCGATGAGTTATGGCTGCCACAGACACCTTACCTACACCACACCAACTCTTAAGACTTTCGTAACAAGTGGGTTGATTGAAAAGATATTCATTTTTTAGGGCATTAACTCTTTTTTTAAAATGCTGATATTTGTAATGGAATTAACTTTGCGATCAACACAAAGAATACTAAAATGAATCGGCATTTATGAAAAGAGTTGAACAACTAAAACTCCTGGCTTATGCTTTATATTAGTTCAATGTTTTCTAAAGCTTATTGTTCTGATAAAAGTTGCAGTCTTCTTAATAAGAATGCCAATGGTCTTGATGCTGTGGGGTCCAAGGTATAGAGACAGCATCTTGGGTGTTAGGAGGTTTGATTTCATGAATAACGATAGGGCCAGGCGGAGCTCATCGATCACCCTGAAGCAACGTGTTGTGCAGGGAGAGAGTGCAGAATAACAGAAGAGGCAAATAGAGTTCTCTTTGCGAGGAAGAGATGAAGAAGGAGGTGGGTAGACAATGTCAATGAGGGCATTATTACAATTGGCTTTCACGAGACAATTCAGCATCTGTTGCTCGATGGGAACGTGTTCAGAGAACGAAATTTCTCTTTCTGGTTGGAACTCTCGTAGCCTTTGGCTGCTTGAAGATGTCATGTGATCTCTGGTGCACAGTGTGCTGATGTCTCTGTCGCTATTAATCGTTCATCGAACCAAGGATGCGACAATCAAACTGACAGCGAGGAGTGAGAATTGGAAATGATGAGGATGTTGATGCGATGAAACAGTTGTTAGAGGATAAGACAACAGATTTTGCAACGTGTAAGAAATGATGCATGAGCTTACATCGGTGAAATAAATGATTAATTATTGGTATTTGGTGCATTTCTGATGCCTCAAATGAAAGATCCTTGCAAGAGCTACGGATCATTGATTCTGGCAGAAGAAAGACGACATTATTTGAGCTATAAAAGAAGACGATCATCGTCAGATTGGGTTCAATAAGAAGAAGGCTCACTTGGAAAACGAAGTATTATTGATTTATTATTAATAATAATAATATCGTAATAATTGAATTTTAATGAGGGCCGCCATCCTCACAGATCTCTTTATTATGGCGTATTAAACTGACAGGCTCCTGTCAGATTTCTGTAGCAAGCAGCTGCTTGAAGGGGTATTTATTTATTTATTTAATTTATTCAATGTTTTTAGTTCGTTTTCAAAATAAAAGGCTATTGTTTTCACTTTATCGTCTGTTTGTAGACATTCGACATTTTTGCTTTCAGAGATAAAATTTCTTTTTGGATTGGATAAGTAAGGATGAAATAATTACAATTCGCTATTTCCGAATTTCCCAATAGATCCAATTTTCATTTAAATGGGCTCTAATGTCGAAAAATGGCAGAATTTTAAACGAATGAAAATAAACGATTTATTCATGTAGAGATTTGATATTTTGATGGCAGATTATGAAGATCAAGAGGATTGCACCGAGACTGCAGCAATTTACACCTTTACACATTCGAGGGTGAGGAAGTGCAACTTTTTTTAAGACATAAAGGAAATTTCGTTTTGGGTCGAATATGTAACTAATGAAATATTACTCTTTGCATTTTCCAAATATTCCGTTAGTTCTAATTTCCATTATTAGAGAGTGCTAAAATCGAAAATGATGAACCTCATATCCTTCGAAAATTATGGCTCTTTCATATTCGCCAGAACCGATGCGTCGACACTTTTTTTTTATACTTCAGTGAGAAATGCACACTTAATGGAATCAAAATGTTGATCTGCTCTAGAATGCGAGAATGATCCATTGCTCTATTCTTTATGCTTGAACCAATGTCTTGAAAAGGACGCCTTCCGTCGGATGGGACGTGACATCTCCCAACACCTATCCAGTGGGTCCCCTTCCCCCGACCTTCTCTGAGTCCCTGGGGTCCTTGTGACCTGGCCGTTTAGCACATTATCTGAAAGTGATACTCAGAGGTAAAACAAACCAACTACATCTGGCGCACGACGATTGTTGGAGGTAAGTGACGAGGAAAGGGCAGACGTGATGATCACCGAATTTTCATCTTTTGAAGATGAAATGCCGAAAAGTTAGAGATTAAAGCTTAATCTCTCTTTTCATTCTCCATAATATCCGTTGGGGACTTTTTTGTTTCTCTTTCTAAATGGCATTTCGCTTGCTGCCTCGATGGCCATGTCACAAGGACCCGTAGGATTGGGAAAGATGAGCCAGAGGAATGCTATCAGGATCAGGTGGACAGACTGACGTCGAGGACATTGCGAGTGTTCTTTAATGTGCACAGGGAACACGTGCCCTACGTCACATCCGATGGACCATTCCATCCTCACCGATGCAGATTTCCCTCTTCTGGAATGGATCCATTTGTCGTCAGAGGCAAGACAAGGCAAACATCGAGCTGACGATCGACGACTCTTCGTTCCTTTTGCTCACGAGGTGGGAAACGAACACTTGAGATCGGCGACGCTTCTCACCCAAGTAATAAAGAAAATTCAGAACGGGCAAAATAAGTCGCAACAGATTGCACATTATGGAAATGAAAACTCACTCGACTCGTCAATAACTCGAAGCAAGGTCACGATCCGTCCCACTTTCTGGCGAATTGCACGAATATGTTCGTCTGGGTCGGGACTGATTGAAGTACTCTTCAAATTTCTCGTTCATATTTTTTTTATCAATCAGTAGGTTATTTTGCTAAGCATTGAACACTTAAAAATATAAAATAAATTGCATACTTTTGCTATAAAATGACGTTAAGAAACCAATTGGAGGCAGCAATATCCTAGGAATATCATCGAGTATAGTTTTCGGGGTGATTTCGCCTCCCAGCATCGTGCCACTGCCCAGCACTGAGATAGAAAACTTCAACGGAAACTTTCTAAGATGAATTCGTTTTAAATTTAAAATTTAAACTGCTCTTAAAACAACTATCATGTCGACATTTCAAAACTCTTCAAATACTAAACGAATATTTTGAAAATAAAGATTCCAAAACAATGATTTCTAACATTCTCTTTTAGCAACGCTTTCTTCTAAAAATAAAAAATTATTTTCAGATTCGAAGTTAACGAATTTTGAATTTGGTTTTCCATTGCAAAAATATGAAATGGACCAAATCGTTTTAGCAGAAAAATATCGAACTCTATGCCTCCTCTGTCATTACCTGTCATAATCGAACTCTATGCCTCCTCTGTCATTACCTGTCATAATCGAACTCTATGCCTCCTCTGTCATTACCTGTCATAATCGAACTCTATGCCTCCTCTGTCATTACCTGTCATAATCGAACTCTATGCCTCCTCTGTCATTACCTGTCATAATCGAACTCTATGCCTCCTCTGTCATTACCTGTCATAATCGAACTCTATGCCTCCTCTGTCATTACCTGTCATAATCGAACTCTATGCCTCCTCTGTCATTACCTGTCATAATCGAACTCTATGCCTCCTCTGTCATTACCTGTCATAATCGAACTCTATGCCTCCTCTGTCATTACCTGTCATAATCGAACTCTGTGCCTCCTCTGTCATTACCTGTCATAATCGAAATCTGAATTATTTCTTAAAACCCAACTTATGGCCGAAAAGAACTTTTATCACCGAGTTTAAAGGGATACCAAGGCACACTATTACCGGACCTACGTCGTCCTCCAATCAAACGCCTGTTAATTCTAGTTCACAATTCAACACCCAATGACTTTCAAATAATTTTGAAAACTGTAGAGATAGTTTGATGAATCCACGCGGCATATGTAACAGAATTCAAACTTTGAGCCATTTTATTTATGCTCACAACTTGGATCTATTTTGTGTCTCAGCAACATGGCTCGATGACACATAACTCTGACGGTGGTGTGTGCCCTAAAGGTTTTTCAATATTTCGTAAGGATAGACTGAATACTAAAGGTGGTGGAGTGTGTTTATTCATAAAAAATTCGTATCACTACACTGTAATATCAATGCTTATTCGTATCAGCGAATATGAAATTATTGGTGTTAATATTGTTGCGGATTACAAAAATGGATAGCCACTGAGCGTGAGTATTAAAAGCTATATTTCAAAACCAAATTCAATACAAGGTAAATTGTTACAAAGGAAATATGGATGAAGTATCTTATTAACAAATCAACTATTAACATGCACAAGTCATCAATCTTCCTGCGTAGAGCACACAATATCAGCTCTGTGTATTTTACTAAATACTACCTTTTACTTGATTTACCAGGTCACCCGAAGATCTTCACTCGTAAACCAATTCTCGTCTTGTGTTAATAACTTTTCACACACTAGCCGAACAAAAAGACAGTCCGTGTAGACATTCGAAGTTAGCCATAAAAGTTCCCACTTTTATACTTCCGCGTATACACAACACATCAAGTTACTTCTTGATACTTAACGATAAAAGATCCCACTTTTATCCTTCCGCGTATACACAACACATCAAGTTACTTCTTGACACTTACGCGCACTGTCTCAGAACAGCTCACCGTCCATTTTTCGAACTCACCGACCGTTACAACACAACGACCGTTACAATACAACGACCGTTAACGCTCCACTCTTCTTCTCCAAATTCTCCCAACGTTCTTATTCGTTGGCTGAAACTTTTTTGCTTTCGGTTGCCAGATTCCTTCTGTCGTAACACTGCCCCCTTCCTAGGTCTTGTTCGTCCCGAACAATTCTGGATTCCAAAGTTTCTTCAGTTCTTCGATGAAACGGGGCCAAACGATCCACGTGAACCACCTTGCACTTTGTAGCTGGACGTCGACGAATGCGATATACCACGTCATTAATCCTGTTAACTATTGTATATGGACCTTCCCAAGGTTTCTGAAGTTTTGGAGATAGTCCTTTCTTTCTATGTGGACTGTATAGCCAGACAAGATCTCCTTGATTGAAAATAGTTCCATTTATTTTACTGTCATATCTTGTTTTGGTTCTGTCACTTGTTATGTCGATGTTATGTCTAACGGAGTGATGGATTTCTTCTAGTCGTTGTTGCAATTCTTGTACGTATTGTGGAGTGGACACAGGCATTGCTTCGGGCCGACCATATAAAAGGTCACAGGGAAGACGTAACTCTCTTCCAAAAATCATCATGGAAGGTGTCTGTCCAGTTGTCTCATGCACTGCCGTTCTATATGCCAGCAAAAGGAGTGGTACATGGCGATCCCAGTCACGTTGGTGGTCGTTCACAAATAATGCTAAATGCTGAGCAATTGTTCTATTGAACCTTTCAACCATACCATCCGACTGAGGGTGTAAGGGAGTTGTTCTGGTTTTCTGAATGCCTAATAGTTGACAGATGCCTTTAAATACATTGGATTCAAAATTCCGTCCTTGATCAGAGTGGAGTTGTAAAGGTACTCCATACCTACTAATGAAGTTATTAACTATCATCTCAGCCACTGTTGTTGCTTCCTGGTCTTGGATGGGATATACCTCAGGCCACTTTGTGAAATAATCCATTACCACTAATAAATATCGATTTCCATCATCAGTTCTAGGAAACGGACCCATTACATCAATGGCTATTCTTTCAAAAGGGGCACCAACGTTATACGTCTGCAGCTTACCCCGACTCCTAGTCTTAGGGCCTTTCTTTGCTGCACAGGCTTCACATTGCCTACACCATCTCTCAACGTCTGCCCTACTTTTCAGCCAATGAAATCGTTCCCTGGCTTTGGCTAATGTCTTATTAACACCGAAGTGTCCTCCAGTGGCACTATCATGTACATCTTTCATCACAAGTTCCACTCGGGATCGAGGAAGGATTATCTGCCAACGGATCAGCCGTCCAGTGGGATTCTCCCATCTTCTGTATAATACTCCGTCTTCCATTTTTAAGGAGTCCCACTGTGCCCAGTAACTTTTAGTAGTTGGACTATACCTCGAGATTTGCTCCCAATTAGGTCTTACATCAGATTTTTCAATCAATTCTAATATTGGTTTTATGTCTTCATCATCTAGTTGAGCCTTCCTGATTTCAATTGGATTCCAGATGTTAGGGGCGTCACTGTTTGTTTGTGTCGATACTATTTGTCTTATGGGCATTATCTCTTTAGTTTCAAATTTCAGTTCTGCATTATAGCAGTGTCGTTTTTCTGCTGAGGTCCTGCCATCCTCTCAGATCTCTTACTGTGGCATATTAAACTGACAGGCTCCTGTCAGACCTCTGTGGCAAGCAGCTGCTTGAGGGGGTATTTTTTTTTTTTTTTTTTTACAGTTGTCAATACATGGGCGCCTGGAAAGAGCATCTGCATTCTTATGCATTTTACCACTTCGATGTTCGATGGAGAAATCGTATTCTTGTAACCGTTGTATCCACCTAGCGATTTGTCCTTCAGGGTTTTTGAAGTTTAATAACCATCTAAGTGCAGCATGATCAGTACGTATAAGGAATTTCTGGCCATAGAGATAATGATGAAAATGTTCTATTGCTTTTACTATTGCTAACAGTTCTTTGCGTGTTACACAGTAATTCCGCTCTGGTTTGGATAAAGTTTTACTAAAGTATGCAATAACTCTCTCTTGTCCGTCTTGTTCTTGTGAAAGCACAGCACCAACTCCTGTGTTACTTGCGTCAGTATCTATTACGAATTGTTTTCCAGTTTGTGGGTACGCTAGCACTGGTGCTGTGGAAAGAGTTTTCTTTAGCTGTTGAAAGGCTATATCGCATTCGGTGGTCCACATAAACCGCTGGCCCTCTTCTGTCAGACGATGTAATGGCCTTGCGATGTTGGAGAAACCTTTGACAAATCTTCTATAGTAGGTGCAAAGTCCAATAAAACTAAGAAGTTGATGAACATCTTGTGGTGGAGGCCAGTCTCTTACAGCTTCTATCTTACTAGGATCAGTCTTAATCCCTGCTGTAGTGATCACATGACCAAGGTAATGAACTTCTTGCTGGAACAGTTTACACTTTGTCGGTCCCAATTTTAACTTGGCTGCCTTAAGTTTTTCAAATACTTGACGAAGATTTCTCAAATGTTCTTCAAAAGTTCTTCCAAGAACTATGATGTCGTCCAAGTAAACCAGGCAGACCTCCAAAGACAAACCTTTGAGCACTGACTCCATTAGTCGCTCAAATGTGGCAGGTGCATTACAAAGTCCAAATGGCATCACCTTAAACTGCCAAAGTCCATTCCCTGTACTGAAAGCTGTTTTCTCACGGTCTTCAGGACGTATACTAACTTGCCAATAGCCGCTCTTTAAATCTAATGTTGAGAACCATTCTGACCCAGATAAAGTGTCTAGTGTATCGTCAATCCTGGGTAAAGGAAAGGAATCTTTCTTTGTTACGTCATTTAATCTGCGATAATCTACACAAAATCGTGTAGATCCATCCTTTTTCTTGACAAGAACTACTGGTGATGTCCAGGGACTCTGTGATGGTTCTATAATGCCCTGAGCTTCCATGTCCTTTATGAGTTGTTCCGTCTCCTCTCTTTTTGCCAATGGAAGCCTTCTTGCCGGCAGATGGACTGGAGGAGAATCACCAGTGTTGATTTTATGTTCTGTCAGGTTAGTACGGCCATAATCATTTGATGTGGCAGAAAAAATGTCCGAAAATTCTTTTAATAGGTTCTCGGCCTTAACAGCTTGGTTTTCAGTTAATATTTGTCTTGTTTCTCTCCATAATTCAGTAAGATGAGACGGGATGTCTGTATGATTTTGATATGAATCGGTAACTTCTATTTTATTTATACTTGTTACACAGGTAACAGCTTCACATATTGCTAATTCCTCACCTTTTTTTAACAGTCTACTGGATTTGTTACAGTTCATCACTCTGATAGGGATCTGTTCTTTATCTATTCTGACTAAAGTCCTTGCAACCAGGATATTATGAGCCAAAGCTCCTTTACCAGAGGCATCAGTAACTGCCAATCGGAAGGCCCCAGAAGTATCCGCCCGATGTCCACGGACTATAACTTCACTTTGTGCTGGGATCTCTGTGTCTTCCGTCACTAATATTGGAGTTACGCTTGATAAAGAATCAGACGTCCGGCTAAGTAGAGGAATCTCTTCTGTCTCATAGATGAGTAGGTTATCACTGGGTCTAATGTTGAATCCATGTTTCTTAAGAAAATCAAGGCCTAATATGCATTCGTCGTAGATGTCAGCGATGTAAATAGGATGGCGAACCAGACAGCTACCAACTCGAATATTAAGTTCTATTTTTCCATGAACCTTTGCACGATCTCCAGTGGCCGTTTGTAGGCTTATTCTAGACTGTGTAGTATTCAAGTTTGGGTGAGGTATTATTTTCTTTATTATATCCGTTCTGAGTAAAGTTACATTTGCACCAGTGTCGACTATCATACGGCAAGGTATTCCATTTATAGCTCCATCAGCTACTAATCCATTATTATCACCATGTAATGTTGAAACGTGGGCGACTTCCCCTGGGGCCAACCAATCAACTGCCTTCCTTTGCCCCGCAAGACTGACTAATTTTCTGTTTCCCTGATCCTGTTGTCTAGTTGATGGACTTGGACTCATCATTCGTTTCCTAGTGCAGTTGGTACGAATGTGTCCGGTCTTGCCACAATTCCAACACTGAAGGTCTGTTGTAGGTTTTGAAGAAGAACCTTTTATATCTTTCAAAACGGATAGTATGGCTTTGGTTAGTTCTTTCATTTCATTATCCTTTTCTACAGTTTCTTCTGCACTCACAAATCTCACTGCACGTTTGTTCGCTCGGGAGGAAAGCCTGGAGCACTCGTATTTCATAGCATGTACCACAGCTGACTTTAAGGATTCACCTTCCAACATCCTCAGAGATTGCTGAGTGTCAGGGTCAGCAATAGCATCAATAAATTGTAATTGAGCTAAATTATCTTGAATTTCTGGTGGACAGTTACTATAAGCCAATCTAGCTAGACGCTCAATATCACTAGCAAGCTCTTGCAAAGTTTCACCATTTTTCTGCATGCGATGTTTAAATTGAGTCACGTAATATTGTTTTAAATAACTATCACCAAACCTTAGTTCTAATGCAGAAACTAGACTTTGATAATCAAGTCGTTTTTCTTCTGGAACAGACTGCAAAACTTCCGCAGCAGAATTTCTTAAGGAAGCTGCAAGAAAACTGGCCTTTTGGAATTCATTCCACTCATTGGCTGTAGCGATAACTTCGAATTGTGTTTTAAATACTGTCCAAGATGATTGACCATCATATGTAGAAGGTTTAGTTGTATTTTTAGCGATATGTGTAATAACATTATTTCCACTAGAATTATTATAATCACAGGCAGAAGGTAACATTTCATTTCTCAAAATCTGAAACTGGCGTTCACAATCAGTTTTTACAATTTCAATTTCATGTTTATAATCTAACTTAACACTATCAAGATCATCTTTTACACTATTTAGTTCGGTCATAATGTCCTTACACTTATCAGAAATCTTATCAATTTGAGAAGCCACTTCAGCTCTCATCTCAGTATTTTGTGCCGCTATTTCGGCTTTCAAATCATCTTTTTGAGAAACTATCTCCGTTCTCAACTCATTATTTTGTGCGGCCATTTCGGCTTTCAAGTCATTACTTTGACTTTTAATGTCATTCATCTGTGTAGCCATATCGGCTTTCAAGTCATTATTTTGACTTTTAATGTCATTCAACAACTTTACCAATTCATCCATACTTCTAGTTAACGGCATTCAATAAATTATCCCACTTCTGACACCAAATGTTGCGGATTACAAAAATGGATAGCCACTGAGCGTGAGTATTAAAAGCTATATTTCAAAACCAAATTCAATACAAGGTAAATTGTTACAAAGGAAATATGGATGAAGTATCTTATTAACAAATCAACTATTAACATGCACAAGTCATCAATCTTCCTGCGTAGAGCACACAATATCAGCTCTGTGTATTTTACTAAATACTACCTTTTACTTGATTTACCAGGTCACCCGAAGATCTTCACTCGTAAACCAATTCTCGTCTTGTGTTAATAACTTTTCACACACTAGCCGAACAAAAAGACAGTCCGTGTAGACATTCGAAGTTAGCCATAAAAGTTCCCACTTTTATACTTCCGCGTATACACAACACATCAAGTTACTTCTTGATACTTAACGATAAAAGATCCCACTTTTATCCTTCCGCGTATACACAACACATCAAGTTACTTCTTGACACTTACGCGCACTGTCTCAGAACAGCTCACCGTCCATTTTTCGAACTCACCGACCGTTACAACACAACGACCGTTACAATACAACGACCGTTAACGCTCCACTCTTCTTCTCCAAATTCTCCCAACGTTCTTATTCGTTGGCTGAAACTTTTTTGCTTTCGGTTGCCAGATTCCTTCTGTCGTAACAATATTTATTCCTCTCGCAATTGCATATATCATATACTCACAGCCTACATCTCTCCGTCTAATTCTGGCAATCACACCCATATAGATGGCTACCTCAATTGTATAGAACAGTGGTTCTCAACCTGTTATGTTTCACGTACCCCCTGGAAATGTGTATGTAACTGGCGCACCCCTTATATAGATAGATAAAACTATAGTTATAATATAACAATGGTTATTTTTGCTTTGTTACTAGATCTAGGTCAACTTCAAGGTCCATGTGTTATCCCTCCTTTGAAACACCACGATGGTTCAGCTGTCATTTCAAATTATGAAACAGCTTCACTATTTGCGACCAGTTTCTGCTAGCATCTATGTTACTGATGTACCAATAATATTTACTTTCTGTGACCAATCAACCGACCCACTGTTCTCTGGCATGTTCGACCTTCAAATTGTCAACACTGCTATTTCATTAATTCTTACCAAATCATCACTTTGACCAGACAAGGTTCTATCAACTTTTTACAAGCAGCTAAACTCTGTTTGCGAAAAATTATCTATCCTGTTCAATTCCTGCATGGAATCTGGCTGCGTTGCTCCTGACTGGACTCGAGCCATACCCATTCCAATTTACAAGAGGAAAGGTGATCCCACTAATTACCGTCCAATCTCTCTGATGAATATTGGCGCCAAAGCAGTGGAACGCTGCATATTATTCAAGCATCTACTTTCTTCAGCTCCATAATATTATTCCATATAAACAGTTTGGTTTCACTGTAAGTCACTCGTCCATAGTGCAACTACTTCACTGTATTAACAGTTGGGCTATATCAATTGACGCTGGCCTTCCAAAAGATGTTATTTATATACACTTCGAATAAGCTTTCGATAAAGTGAAAAGATTGTCATCTTTGACACACTTCTTAGACTCGGAATCCCTTAGATCCATCGTAAGATTAATCTGTGCATTATTTTCCAACCGCTCTCAACAAATAAGAGTTGAAGATGCCCTTTCTCCAACCAAGGATGTCAGCAGTGGTGTTGTTCAAGGATCTGTTCTTGGGCCTATACTCTTCGCATTCTTCACCTCAAGCATACCTTCTGTTCTACGACCAGTCGCCTGCTATGTATTTGCTGATGACATTAAATTTTCTCCCAATTCTGCTTCTTTAGACATTTATCGTTCCATCCAGCTTGCAGGCGACAACATCGAAGACTGGAGTTTATCATACCAGTTACCAATTTCTGCAGACAAAACAACTATCATGGCCTTCGATGGTAGCAATCAGAAGCAGAATTATCAATGACTCTCCAATCATCAGCGTATCATCTCAATTGGATTTGGGTGTGATACCATTTCTCCCAACCTCTGATTTTGTCTACATTGCCAATCGTGTCGCCCTCCTGATTTTGCACTGTTATAAGAATTGCACTGGCCTACACTTTTCAAAGGCATTCTCTGCTTTTGTTTTGGACGTTCAACTAATGATGCCAGAGAAGATGGGGGGAGACCAGACAGGAGATGCATATTCAAGAATAGGCAAAACAAAAGTAGTGAATGCCTTGAAAAGAGTGGGCCTTTTGCACTTCTTACAGCAACGCAAAATGATGCAGGCGAGATGGTTCGCTTTTTCGGTGATGTTTTGGCACTGTAAACAAAATGAGAGGTTAGGAGAAATGGTAAAATCCAAACCCATGAGATGCTACACTGATGATTGGGGAGCCATTGATAACATAATTTTGTTTCTGATTGCTACGACCCAAGTGAATTATAATTGTTTCGTCTGCAGAAATTAGTAATAATAAAAAATAAATACCCCTCAAGCAGCTGCTTGCCACAGAGGTCTGACAGGAGCCTGTCAGTTTATATGCCACAGTTGAATGATAAACTCCAAGTTATGGACTCTAGCATGTTATTGCTAGTGTCAAGAATGGAACGACAAATGTCTAAAGAAGCAAAATTGGTAGAAAATTTAATGCCATCAGCAAATACGTAGCAGGCGACTGGTCGTAGAACAGAAGGCATGCTTGAGGTGAAGAATACGAAGAGTATAGGTCCAAGTTGGGTTGTTTTACCTCTGAGCGGCACTTTTTTGCACTCCATGGGCTAAATGGCCAGGTCACATGGACCCCGAAGGCTCAGAGAAGGTTGGGGGAGGGGACCCACTGGAACAGCTGTTGGGAGACAGATGGTAGCCTCCCGTCAAGGCCATCCAGCGTGTTCTTTAACGTGCACAGGGTATGGCTCTCCCGCACACGGAGCCACGGCTTAACGTCCCATCCGACGGACGGCGGCCTTTCCAAGCCCATCGGTGTCCCCTAATGACCGTGGGCAGGGCGGAGAATTTTGCGGAGATAAATCTCAACGCTGACCCAGCTGAGACTCGAATCTGGGAACTACAGATTACGAGCCTGGCGCGCTACCGACTGAGCCACCCCCGCCCCGTATAGGTCCAAGAACAGATCCTTGAACAACACCACTGCTGACATCCTTGGTTGGAGAAAGGGCATCTTCAACTCCTATTTCAGATTTAATTAAGTTCTATCGGTTGGAAAATAATACACAAATTAATCTTACGATGATCTGGGGGATTTCCAGTCGAAGAAGTGTGTCAAAGACGAACGATCTCTTTACTTCATCGAAGGCTTTTTCGAAATCTATACAAATAACGTCGATTGGACTGGCAGCGTCAATTGATGTAGCCCAATTGTTAACACAGTGAAGTAATTGCACTGTAGAGGAGCGGCTTGCCATGAAACCAAACTGTTGATGCGGAATTATATTATGCATCTGAAGAGAGTAAAGAAGCTTGAATAGCGTGCAACGTTCCATTATTTTGGAAACGATGTTCGTCAGTGAGATTGGACGGTAATTGATGGGATCACCTTTTCCCTTACAAATTGGAATGACTATGGCTTCAGTACAATCAGGAGGAACCCGCCAGATTCCAGGCAGGAGTTGAACAGAATAGATAATTTTTCGCACACGACGGAGTTTAGCTGCTTGTATAAAGTTGGTGGAATCTTGTCTGGATGATGAGTTGATAGCGATTAATGAAATGGCAGTGCTGACATTTTGCGGGTCGAACATGCCCGAAAACAGAGTGTCGATTGATTGGTCACAGGAAGTAAACAATATATATATATATGGCATAACATAGACTGGCAAAAGTGGTCGCAAACAGGGAAGACTTTTTATAATTTGAAGTGGCAGTTGAACCATCCTGGTGCTTCAAAGGAGGGATAACTCATGGACCTCTTAGTTTACCTCTTTCATCTTTGTAAAACGCATTTGAATTTTTACCGTTGCAAAACTGAAGAAGGGGCTTAGAAGAACATTCTTGTGAAGCATCTGAATATATCTTGGATGCTGCGTTATAATTCGCTCTATTATTAGAATAATCATCGTCTCGAAGCACTCTGTAGGCTCGCAATTTAAGCTTGGCCAATTTTCGTAGGTAGGGACTGGAGGTCTTACTTTTCAAAGAAATACGTGGAATCGGTTGCCGGCATGAATGCAATAATATCGAAGAACTCGGCTGCCAGTTGATGAAATAATTGTGGAAGAACAGAACCACGATGAGTGAACATGTTGCTGACCAACTGAGATAAAATATCATAATCTGCAATTGCAAAATCCAGTGACTCAGGATAGGCGTGTGTGGAAGTGCAGAGGTGGAGGTTGAAAGCAACAGGAATATGGGGAGGTGTATCGCTGGTGGGAAAAAGGCAGAAGGCTTCCATGTTCAGAGGTTGAGGTTGAAAGCAACAGGAATGTGGGGAGGTGTATCGCTGGTGGGAAAAAGGCAGAAGGCTTCCATGTTCAGAGGTTGAGGTTGAAAGCAACAGGAATGTGGGGAGGTGTATCGCTGGTGGGAAAAAGGCAGAAGGCTTCCATGTTCAGAGGTTGAGGTTGAAAGCAACAGGAATGTGGGGAGGTGTATCGCTGGTGGGAAAAAGGCAGAAGGCTTCCATGTTCAGAGGTTGAAAGCAACAGGAATGTGGGGAGGTGTATCGCTGGTGGGAAAAAGGCAGAAGGATTCCATGTTCAGAGGTTGAGGTTGAAAGCAACAGGAATGTGGGGAGGTGTATCGCTGGTGGGAAAAAGGCAGAAGGCTTCCATGTTCAGAGGTTGAGGTTGAAAGCAACAGGAATGTGGGGAGGTGTATCGCTGGTGGGAAAAAGGCAGAAGGCTTCCATGTTCAGAGGTTGAGGTTGAAAGCAACAAGAATGTGGGGAGGTGTATCGCTGGTGGGAAAAAGGCAGAAGGCTTCCATGTTCAGAGGTTGAGGTTGAAAGCAACAGGAATGTGGGGAGGTGTATCGCTGGTGGGAAAAAGGCAGAAGGCTTCCATGTTCAGAGGTTGAGGTTGAAAGCAACAGGAATATGAGGAGGTGTATCGCTGGTGGGAAAAAGGCAGAAGGCTTCCATGTTCAGAGGTTGAGGTTGAAAGCAACAGGAATGTGGGGAGGTGTATCGCTGGTGGGAAAAAGGCAGAAGGCTTCCATGTTCAGAGGTTGAGGTTGAAAGCAACAGGAATATGAGGAGGTGTATCGCTGGTGGGAAAAAGGCAGAAGGCTTCCATGTTCAGAGGTTGAGGTTGAAAGCAACAGGAATGTGGGGAGGTGTATCGCTGGTGGGAAAAAGGCAGAAGGCTTCCATGTTCAGAGGTTGAGGTTGAAAGCAACAGGAATATGAGGAGGTGTATCGCTGGTGGGAAAAAGGCAGAAGGCTTCCATGTTCAGAGGTTGAGGTTGAAAGCAACAGGAATATGAGGAGGTGTATCGCTGGTGGGAAAAAGGCAGAAGGCTTCCATGTTCAGAGGTTGAGGTTGAAAGCAACAGGAATGTGGGGAGGTGTATCGCTGGTGGAAAAAGGCAGAAGGCTTCCATGTTCAGAGGTTGAGGTTGAAAGCAACAGGAATGTGGGGAGGTGTATCGCTGGTGGGAAAAAGGCAGAAGGCTTCCATGTTCAGAGGTTGAGGTTGAAAGCAACAGGAATGTGGGGAGGTGTATCGCTGGTGGGAAAAAGGCAGAAGGCTTCCATGTTCAGAGGTTGAGGTTGAAAGCAACAGGAATGTGGGGAGGTGTATCGCTGGTGGGAAAAAGGCAGAAGGCTTCCATGTTCAGAGGTTGAGGTTGAAAGCAACAAGAATGTGGGGAGGTGTATCGCTGGTGGGAAAAAGGCAGAAGGCTTCCATGTTCAGAGGTTGAGGTTGAAAGCAACAGGAATGTGGGGAGGTGTATCGCTGGTGGGAAAAAGGCAGAAGGCTTCCATGTTCAGAGGTTGAGGTTGAAAGCAACAGGAATATGAGGAGGTGTATCGCTGGTGGGAAAAAGGCAGAAGGCTTCCATGTTCAGAGGTTGAGGTTGAAAGCAACAGGAATGTGGGGAGGTGTATCGCTGGTGGGAAAAAGGCAGAAGGCTTCCATGTTCAGAGGTTGAGGTTGAAAGCAACAGGAATGTGGGGAGGTGTATCGCTGGTGGGAAAAAGGCAGAAGGCTTCCATGTTCAGAGGTTGAGGTTGAAAGCAACAGGAATGTGGGGAGGTGTATCGCTGGTGGGAAAAAGGCAGAAGGCTTCCATGTTCAGAGGTTGAGGTTGAAAGCAACAAGAATGTGGGGAGGTGTATCGCTGGTGGGAAAAAGGCAGAAGGCTTCCATGTTCAGAGGTTGAGGTTGAAAGCAACAGGAATGTGGGGAGGTGTATCGCTGGTGGGAAAAAGGCAGAAGGCTTCCATGTTCAGAGGTTGAGGTTGAAAGCAACAGGAATATGAGGAGGTGTATCGCTGGTGGGAAAAAGGCAGAAGGCTTCCATGTTCAGAGGTTGAGGTTGAAAGCAACAGGAATGTGGGGAGGTGTATCGCTGGTGGGAAAAAGGCAGAAGGCTTCCATGTTCAGAGGTTGAGGTTGAAAGCAACAGGAATATGAGGAGGTGTATCGCTGGTGGGAAAAAGGCAGAAGGCTTCCATGTTCAGAGGTTGAGGTTGAAAGCAACAGGAATGTGGGGAGGTGTATCGCTGGTGGGAAAAAGGCAGAAGGCTTCCATGTTCAGAGGTTGAGGTTGAAAGCAACAGGAATATGAGGAGGTGTATCGCTGGTGGGAAAAAGGCAGAAGGCTTCCATGTTCAGAGGTTGAGGTTGAAAGCAACAGGAATATGAGGAGGTGTATCGCTGGTGGGAAAAAGGCAGAAGGCTTCCATGTTCAGAGGTTGAGGTTGAAAGCAACAGGAATGTGGGGAGGTGTATCGCTGGTGGAAAAAGGCAGAAGGCTTCCATGTTCAGAGGTTGAGGTTGAAAGCAACAGGAATGTGGGGAGGTGTATCGCTGGTGGGAAAAAGGCAGAAGGCTTCCATGTTCAGAGGTTGAGGTTGAAAGCAACAGGAATGTGGGGAGGTGTATCGCTGGTGGGAAAAAGGCAGAAGGCTTCCATGTTCAGAGGTTGAGGTTGAAAGCAACAAGAATGTGGGGAGGTGTATCGCTGGTGGGAAAAAGGCAGAAGGCTTCCATGTTCAGAGGTTGAGGTTGAAAGCAACAAGAATGTGGGGAGGTGTATCGCTGGTGGGAAAAAGGCAGAAGGCTTCCATGTTCAGAGGTTGAGGTTGAAAGCAACAGGAATGTGGGGAGGTGTATCGCTGGTGGGAAAAAGGCAGAAGGCTTCCATGTTCAGAGGTTGAGGTTGAAAGCAACAGGAATGTGGGGAGGTGTATCGCTGGTGGGAAAAAGGCAGAAGGCTTCCATGTTCAGAGGTTGAGGTTGAAAGCAACAGGAATATGAGGAGGTGTATCGCTGGTGGGAAAAAGGCAGAAGGCTTCCATGTTCAGAGGTTGAGGTTGAAAGCAACAGGAATATGAGGAGGTGTATCGCTGGTGGGAAAAAGGCAGAAGGCTTCCATGTTCAGAGGTTGAGGTTGAAAGCAACAGGAATGTGGGGAGGTGTATCGCTGGTGGGAAAAAGGCAGAAGGCTTCCATGTTCAGAGGTTGAGGTTGAAAGCAACAGGAATATGAGGAGGTGTATCGCTGGTGGGAAAAAGGCAGAAGGCTTCCATGTTCAGAGGTTGAGGTTGAAAGCAACAGGAATGTGGGGAGGTGTATCGCTGGTGGGAAAAAGGCAGAAGGCTTCCATGTTCAGAGGTTGAGGTTGAAAGCAACAGGAATATGAGGAGGTGTATCGCTGGTGGGAAAAAGGCAGAAGGCTTCCATGTTCAGAGGTTGAGGTTGAAAGCAACAGGAATGTGGGGAGGTGTATCGCTGGTGGGAAAAAGGCAGAAGGCTTCCATGTTCAGAGGTTGAGGTTGAAAGCAACAGGAATATGAGGAGGTGTATCGCTGGTGGGAAAAAGGCAGAAGGCTTCCATGTTCAGAGGTTGAGGTTGAAAGCAACAGGAATATGAGGAGGTGTATCGCTGGTGGGAAAAAGGCAGAAGGCTTCCATGTTCAGAGGTTGAGGTTGAAAGCAACAGGAATGTGGGGAGGTGTATCGCTGGTGGGAAAAAGGCAGAAGGCTTCCATGTTCAGAGGTTGAGGTTGAAAGCAACAGGAATATGAGGAGGTGTATCGCTGGTGGGAAAAAGGCAGAAGGCTTCCATGTTCAGTACGAACGTATTGCAGTTGCAGAAGACCAAGTCAAGGTAATTTTCGTCTCGTGTGGGAAAGGTAACAAGTTGTTGGAATCGTAGGAAATTTAGTCGTGAGATAGCAAGCCCTTGGGTGTTGTAGCAAGCCCTCAAGTGTTAACCACATTATAAGTATTTCGCTGTCTTTGGTATGTCTTGAACGAAGGTAGCGTATATTTTTTGTCCTTCCTTTCAATAAATATATATGAAGTCACACGCGTAAATATGCACCAAATACGTCTATAAGGGATATCGGTGAGGTCGAATGGATCTTTATTCGAATCCCATTCCAAAAGAGAAGAAGATGATGATGTAATCGGATTTAAGAGCTATTTTTGCAATACGTTTCATTTTTAATTTTTAGTAACATTTTTCTTCATTCTGACGATATCAGAATTGTTCCGAGCAGAAGATTGAATCGAGTTAATACCGAATGGAATGAAATTCTTCCTCTCGAATCGCTGCCTCATTTCCTATTAAGGAATCTAGATGCAAAAAGAGCGAATATTTTGTTTTCGGGGATCATCATTCTTCATCACTCATCTCATGCGCGAGAATCGTTCGCGCGCAGAGCAAATCCGTTTTGATCGGCGATTGCCAACAGAGGAAGGAAAAGTTCACGTGCAAGAAAGAGATGGCGCCAAGTGAGAACTTTACACGTCAGGAACTCGTGGCTCGAGATCTGGATCCTTTCAATACGATCCAAGTGATAGGGTGTTTCAGATCCCCCATCACCCGAAGCAGCGCGCGCAGAGGCCTCCGCTTCATTGGCATATTGCGGTGCCTTTTCCACACTCGCGCTGCAAATTGAAGAACTGCTGCTCAGCATCTTCTGCTCGTCTCGTGCATCACTCAGTCTCGGCTGTCATTGGCTGCAGTTTGCAAGAGCGAGAAGTTGGAATGCAGAAAATGATTCAAAATTGAGCCCTGGTAAGGAGAGGAGGGGGTCTTGATAAATTGCCCCCCCCCCCAAGAGAAGAAGCAGTGGGTGCTCTGGGAATCTACAAAACAAAAGCATCGCTTATGAAGAGAAATCGGCGAAAGATGCGATGCCTCCTTCAGAGCTCTACATTGGCCTAATGAGGAAGGAAAACAATCCACAGATCACTTCTTGTTATTAGATCTTCTATCACTCTTCCTCCTCCCAACGATGATATTATATAGAAAGAGTAAAGAAATCGCAATATTTGCACTTACAATAAAGTGTATTGTATTTGTTCCTGCAGACAGGTTCTCAAAGCCAGCTGGGATGTTTATCTCTGTACAGGTGAATTCAAATAAATTTTATATTATTCTTATTAACCCAATTGGCTTGGCATACAGGAAAGTATCCTGTGCAATCATATGTAGAAGAAATTGGACTCCTGCATTAATACCAAAGTTTTTGTGAAAAAATAAAAATAATTGAAACATTCTGAAATGGAAAAAGAACAGAAAGCTCAGTAATGTAGTCGGCTGTAAATATGTCAAAGGTAAGGCAAGGAGAAATACATTTTGCAACAAAAAATCTTGAAACGAAACTGTAGTTAAAATTGTGCTTGTGGGATAAATTGCCTTTATGTGTACTTTTATAGACTTTGTTAAGCCTCCCCCCCCCACCTCCAAAGCCCTGTCAAGTATAATGGCGAAATATATTGTTCTAGGATTTATACAAATTCGGGGGGGGGGGGAATCCACCTCCCTGCTGGCGTCAATTGACTCCCTTGCTGATTTGCTGATATCAAGAGTAATATTGAAGTCGTTTTAGAAAAACAAATTGCTCAGCAGATATAACTTCCCCCCCCCCCCATCATAATAGCGAAGAGAGAAATATTCGACAAAATAAGTGAGAATATTCCATCGTAAGGAAAAAAATAAATAAATAAATACCCCCTCAAGCAGTTGCTTGCCACAGAGGTCTGACAGGAGCCTGTCAGTTTATATGCCACAGTAGGAGATCTGAGAGGATGGCAGGACCTCAGCAGAAAAACGACACACACATCCATGCCTAATTCCGGGGCTCGAACCCAGGTCCCTTAGATCAGTAGCCAAGCGTGCTAACCTCGGCCACGGGACGGCCCGTAAGGAAAAGGAATTGCAAAAAGAAATTTAGATGTGTAAAGTTCTAAACTGCCTCTTTTTGAATTAAATGAGTGATGGAAAGTTATTGATTGGTTGAAACATTTTATTCATTTACAGTATTAAGTAATATTACAGCGCAACTTTTACAGCTGAGCAATAAGAGATTCGGAGATTAGAAAATTGGCATGTTTCCAACTCTGCAAGAGTTATTTTATGTTAAGAAAAAATATTTGGGGTAAAATTCCGAAACGTTAACTGTCACTGAACGATCAAGGAGCCCATGTGACCCGCAACAGAATCTCCGATAGTGCCCGGATGTCTCCTCTTGCTCGAAGAGGAATCTTTTGCATTTCATCGAATGGTTTCATGACGAAACAAATTCCGACGTTGGTCTTTTATCAGTTGGTATTTTTTTTTTCTAATTTTTACCGAATGAAACTAAACTCTCCCTTCTCTAATAGAAATGACAACGGAAGAAATGCCGTCCAAGATATTTTAGATGCAGATGATCTTAAGCAATTCTCATCTGAATATCACTAGTAGCAACATCGATCGGTATATGCTCTGAACTGATGGATGATCTGGTTGTGCTTTTCTCAAATTCTATTAGTAACTAAAACAGCGTTGACCTAATCAGAAGAAACTTAAGGTTCAGCACTATCGCAATCGATATTACGACACTCTCCGATAGAGAGGTAATCGGAAAGAATGGAAGATCCAAAAACCGCAGAAGCGAAATAAAGTCCTTGATATTCGATGTCGGATGGTGCGTGCGAAAAATAGAGATTGATTTTGCAACTGATTGAGCTGCAGATGTTGTGGCGCAGAAACACGATTCTAAGAACGGGACTCATTGCAATGGAACGAGTCCCTCTGCTGCGACTGAGCGATTTTAGTCCCTCGGAAGCACGAATTTGGTTCGTTTGAAAGTGAAGAGTCGCGAGGACGCATCTCTTTAAGCAATGGCGATGATCGCTGCCCGTCACGAGATGAAAGAGGTCGCATCGATATTTATTGGCTCGAGGGATCGTTTGTTTCCTGCGCTCCTTGTCCGTTGTCCGATCTCAGTTCATCGGAATCTTCTGGCGGTCACGAGAACTTCTTCGCTTCCTCACGGGTATACACTTCTGACCCCTTTTTCACAAAATTCTTCCAATCTGCTGCAGCATGAAGCGGCACCGCAGTCTTTCCTCCCTTCCCCCACAGAGCGTACATGAGGAATGAGGCATCAAAGGAGATTTTTACATCACTGGCATACGATAAGGCTTGCACCTGCGTCCAGTGCGAGTCCTTGCTTCGTTATCATCATCGTTACAGCTGTTATCATTGTTCGCCAAACAACGGCAAGAGGAGATTATTATGGTGGCCCTAATCACACCCTCCTGAAACAAAACAAAAAAATTGAAGAGAAACGCTTTGATCTCTGACAACACTCTTTTCAAACGATGTCTTCATAGTAGCCTCGTTGTGGCGACTGGTCACGGATGAAACAATTCCAACGCACGAACATTTCGCCATCCAGTTCCTTGCAGATGATTTTGTTCTCGTGGCTGATTACTCACTTCGCAAGGAAGGAAATGCGGAGAGGAAATTTAGAGATCTGATTTTTTCCTCCAGACATAACAAGAATTTCATTTGTTATGAATTCCCAACAATGCAGAAACATTTACCGATGGAAAATCTGGCTTTGGAATGCTCCACAAGCAAACATCCACTTAAAAAGCACTGCAATGTTATAAAATAAATTTGAAAAAGTAGTTTCGGATTAATTTGACTAAAAACATTGATAAAAGTTTTTGCAGTTTTTTTAGACTGTTTAGACAACAGAGGGAAGATTGAACGTGCAACAAAAAAAAAATCCTAGAAATTTCTGATGAAAGTGAAGAAGAGACTTTTAAGAAATGGAAACATTAGAATACCAGCAATATGTATTTGATGCATTTTGAATTTGAAAAAGAAAATGAATAGTTCGACGAAGGTTTACATTTTGATCAATAATACCACTGAGGACTGAGAGTAGAAAATATTATATAGATATTTGCATAGATCAAGGATTTTAGTCAAACTGGAGAATGAATTTTTGAAAAGAGGGGGTCTGTTAATCAAGATTCGATCAACTACGAATCTTTATAAATGACAGTGACGAAATCTGATTCAGATAGTCATCGGTGCGATCAAGGGACTTTTATTCAGCGAGTATATTCCGAAGCAAATGATCTCCGTCATCATTTCTTTGGAGATTTGAAAAGACTGAAAAATGTATCTTGGCGCATCGTAGCTTTTCCTCAAATTCCCTGTTTTCGTATGAAAAGTCAAGGCCAGCAAAGCTACAAAATGTTTGCCGAAGAACTTTTAAATAAGAAAGAAAAAAGATTACAGAAGCGATTTTGTTTTTTATAAAGCTCTGAAAACGATGACAAAATAACTGTTTAACATTTTGTATTGTTGAAGGAAAAATAATAATAATAAATTCGCATGAAGAATATTTGTATCTCTTCATGTTTCATTTTACAGAATTACGCTCGTGCGAACTTCAAAGTTTTGCTCTCCCATTGGCCAAAGATGGCTCATCGATGTCGTCAGCCTTTGGAAAAGCACGAACTCTTCGCGTCGGCTCATGCTGCAGCCAGTGGCGTGTCCAACGGACGGGTCTTACTGGTTCCTGATCCCCTTCGTCAATGTTTAAATAATTCATTTTGTCTGAAATAGCCCCCCCCCAAACTAGGGATGTCACATATTTCATATAAAACATCCTCCTTTTTTATCCCCACTATTTCTTTCTGCGCACACCGCCATTTGAAAAGCATTGCGCTCTGCTGCTCCCGCCATTTTTGAAAGGAGGATGTCGTACAGTTGCGACAAGCCCCATTGACAATCGCTTTTGCATAAATTTTGACTCATTTGCGCTGCAAATCTTAACCTGACGAGTAGCATGACATGGCTATCAATTACGGGCTTTCGGTTCATGAAGATTGCATTAATAACTGCTGCCATCCTCCGCCAGGGCAGTCCAACTGGTAGCCTGCGGGGACAGATGCTGCCCTTGAGGGTTAAACTGCGGCTCGTGAATCGATTTCCATTGATGTCTATGTGAAGATAATTTTCCCATTAAATAGAAGAAGAATTTGCCGCCACGCGAAAACACGAAGAGCTGAAAGTATAACTGCAGTACAAAGCCAAGACACAATATCTCCATTTCTCTGTCTGTCTTATAAAATGCTTATTGCAGACCTATAAATGTTATAAGCAATACCTATATCATATCTATAAGAAAACTGGGGTAAAATTAATAGGTCATATTAAAACTTAATTCTTAGTTGTGAGCTTGTACGTCAGAAATTTTACCATTACAAAGATACGTACTGTATATTTATTTATCAAATCCATACAAATATTTCGTTTTCTATGTTGCGGCTAGAGGGTAAGTTCTTAAGGTAGGATTGCTTTACCTCTGTGCAGTGCCTTTTTGCACACAATGGGCCAGGTCACAAGGACTCCAATGCTCAGGGTTGATTTGGGGGAAGGGGACCCATTCGATAGCTACTAATAGACAGATGGCAACCTCCCGTCAAGGCCATTAGCACGACTCTCCTGTACACGAGCCACGGCTTAACGTCTCATCCGACAGACGGCGGCCTTTGTAAAGTCATCGTTGTTCCCTTTCTCACCGAGGGTAAAACGGGACTTAGCGAGCAAAATTCACAACGCAGGCAGAGTTGGGACTCGAATCTAGCAATTGCAGATTACGAGCCTGGCAGGCTAGCCGCTCAGCCAACCCCCGCCACGGGTGCCCGGGGAATAATGCTGCCCTCAAATGACTGGACAACCCTTTCCTAGACAGTACAAAATCTGTTAATCACTGAACGGTTCATGTGCATCTCAGATATCTGCAGCTTAACAGAATCGATTACTTAGCGATCCTTTTGAGTCGGACTGAGCGAACGAAACCAATCCGAGCAACACAACAGACGAATCGTTCTCCCAATTCTTTGCTCTAACCTGTCATTTACAGCAGAATACTCAAAGCATCACTGGAAAATAAGATCTACAGGAAGTCATTTCATGGCGAGAGAAAACGGGGTGGGGGGGGGAGGGTATCTTGATGACCAGAGAAAGAAAACAAAGTCAAAAGACAACTGAATTCCTGCGCAACGGTGACAACAAAGTATCAGGATTTCAATGCAAAGGAGATATGTCGAAGGACACCAGGCATTCGTCATTAGGTGATGGCAGATCCTTGCCCAACAGATCTCAGCTGTAAGACTTTTTTCTTTGCTGAGGGATCTCTTACCTTTGGAAAGGGGGGGTGCACATCCCCCCCCATAAACACTCTCTCTTCTTCTTCAGCCTGTCATTAGTGGAGCGGCAAGCAAGCAGACACAAAGGGGTTCGGACCAAGCTCGCACCATGCCAATTATGTCGTTAAGGGCGAGGAGGAGACGGATCACCACGCTGTGACGACGGGTCTGTCGGCCGCGGATGCGATTCTATGCTTCTTGTGCGTGACAATTCTTTGTCAGATGCTATCTCGTCCCGCGAGCGGTTGCGACAGAAGGTTCTCGTCGGTCGATGGGGTGGAAGGAGGACTGCGATGATCTCTCGACACCACTCATCACAAGTCGAGGGACGATGGAAACTCCGAGGCTTTGAAAGGTAAATTTTGGTATTATTACGTTATGATGAATCACCCAATTCGTTTTGCCTCTCTAACAATACGAAATTATTTCGATTGAGGGAGGAGTTGGTAAACTCCCGCCTTTAAGGCCGTTATGCGAAATTCCTCGTCTCCAACATTCTGAACGAGAAGTCTTTTCGAGAGAGAAACTGAGAAAACAAAAGTATTTTCACTGACAACTTCCTCTCTGAATCGCCACTAAAAATCAATAAACATTTTCTTAGAAACGAACTTGTCTTCTTATGTGGGCTCTAAGATGTTAAAAATAAAAACGAAACAAGGTTTCCAATGATTATATCATTAGTTGAAATCATTTTAATTCCAATTGCAAAAAAAGTGTAAAAGCATATTTCTTTCATACATCGAAACAAATTATCCTCAAGCAGCCATGGGCTACGGAGATCCAACCAGACTGTGCAATTTAGTTCTCCAAGCATATCTGTCCTGAGCTACATCTGCTGCATCTGGCCACTGCACACCAATTCTAACAAGGCCCTGTTTGACATTGTCTGCCCACTGCATCCTAGGTCTCCCCTTCTTTCTGAGGCCTTTAGGCACACTGTTCATAACCCTATTCGCCAATCTATAATTATTCATACGGGCAACATGGCCAAATCAACGGAGTCTCTCTCTGCACAATATGCTGCTTAAAGGAGGTTGCAGACTCATTAGTTACAAAGTTAAACCACCTAATGCCCAACTAAATGCCAACAATTACTGCGTAAGCATCTGGAATCAAAAACATCTAGTTTCCTGTTTTCCTGTTTACAAAGTGTCCACGTTTCACTACCATAACTAACCCTAGAAAGAACCAAACTATTATACAGTCTACTTTTAGTCTTTAGGTGTATACGCCTATTTCTCCACACTCTCCATAGATTCTTAAAAGTCCCGGCAGCAATCGCTATCCGTCTGTTAATCTCATGCCGCACATCACCATTATTTGTTACATAGCTCCCAAGATAATTAAACTGTGACACCTGCTCAAGACTGCAACCATTCAGATTAACTGAATCACAGCCTGCCTGACCAATTTTCATCACTTTAGTTTTCTCTCTGTTTATAACCAAACCTAATAATCTTAAATTTCTCTTTTCAGGGAGGGACGACAATAAGCATCACCAAGGCGTGGGTCTGCTTCTCAGCAGACACGCTAGCGATGCTCTTCTAGGATATGAGTGCATTAATGAAAGGTTTCTTGCAGCAAAATTTCAGACAAGCGTTAAAGACTTGAATGTTATCTGCTGTTATGCCCCCACTGAGGATGCCGATGAGGATGAGAAGGATAGGTTTTATGAACAACTTCAGGATATTTTGAATTCTGTCAAGAAAGGAGATATTACCCTTGTTCTTGGTGACTTCAATGCCAAAGTTGGTACTGACTCTGACCTTTGGGGAGGAGTAATAGGCCCTTTTGGTATTGGTAGCTGCAATGGCAATGGGCAACGTCTCCTACAGGTAAGTAAACTCAATGGTTTCAGAATAACTAACACATATTACAAACACCGCGACATACATAATTACACATGGGTTTCACCTGATGGGCTGCATAGGAATATGACTGATTATATATTAATTAACAGCAAATGGGCTAGTTCTGTTAGAAATACCAGAGCATATAGGGGAGCTGAAATTGGATCTGACCATTACCTTGTTAAAAGTGTGTTGCAACTTAAACTTAAAAAGTGTTGTGCTAGGGTTAAAAAATTTACTTTTAATACTGAAGCTCTGAAAGACCCAGTTATAGCCAAAGCTTACCATGATAGGTTACTTAGTCATTATGACAGTCTTGGTTTGCTTACTACTGAAGTTGAGGAAGAATGGGATCATTTTAAACAGGCTTTTTTGGACACTAACAGTACTCTTTTAGGAAAAAAGGAGCAGAAGAGGCAAAATTATCTGAGTGATAAGGCACTTGAGCTTATTTCGGAAAGAAAGAACTGCAGGAATGCCCTTAATCAATACCCTACTAGTCCTAATAGAAAGCATTACAGAGACCTTAATAAACTTGTAAAGGATCAGTTAGCTGCTGATAAGAATCCTTGGCTTGATGGTTTGGCTGACAAAGCCGAGGAAGCAGTTAGACAGCACAACAGCAGAGAGCTGTATCAGATAGTTAATGTTTTGTGTGGTAGAAAACGAACAGGTATACAGGGATTGAAGGATAAACAAGGTAAGGTTATAGAAGGTGAGGATTCTGTCATGGCTAGGTGGGCTGAGCATTTCAGTGATATTCTAAACAATGCAGTTAGTTCTATTCCCATTGTTTGCAATGATGATAGATACATTGGTGGCTTTAATGTTGGCCCTATAACACAATCTGAAGTAATTTTGGCTGTTTCTAAACTTAAACTTCATAAATCCCCAGGGGTAGATGAAATTACTACCGAAATGCTTAGAGCTGGGAATGTTTCGGTTACCACTTGGATGACAGAAATTCTGAATATCTTTTATGATAAAGGCATGGTTCCTAAGGATTTTACCAGAGCTATTGTTATCCCTATTTTCAAAAAAGGTGATCGCAGTTCTTGTGATAACTATAGGGGTATCAGCCTACTCTCTGTTCCAGGTAAAGTTCTTTCCATGATTGTGCTTAATAGAATTAAGAATCTGGTTGACAGTATCACTGCAGTCGATCGGATTGGATGTTAAGGAAGATACCGATGGGTGTGGATACGATCACAATCGATCAGATGGGATGTTAAGGGAGACACCGATGGGTGTGAATACGACCACAATCGATCCGACGGGATGTTAAGGGAGACAACGATGGGTGTGGATAACACTGCAATCGATCGGATGGGATGTTAAGTGAGATAACAATGGGTGTGATAACATTGCAATCGATCGGATGGGATGTTAAGTGAGATAACAATGGGTGTGATAACATTGCAATCGATCGGATGGGATGATAAGTCGTGAAAGGCTGTGTAAAAAGAAGAAAGGCATGTCTTGTGCACCATTAAGAAAATGGAAGCTCCCATAGAATACCTTTTTCGAGTACTACCCTTTATTAGTTGGGTCCTTGGGATCCGGAGACAAGGCATGTTTTAGCGAAGTGCTACATACTTGCACAGTGGCAGGATTTTTAGAGATGTCCATACTTATTGTTTACATAAGATAATATTATATATATATATCAGAAGTTCGGTCTTTGTTGGGTTGTTTTACCTCTGAGCGGCACTTTTTTGCACACCATGGGCTAAATGGCCAGGTCACATGGATCCTGAAGGCTCAGAGAAGGTTGGGGGAGGGGACCCACTGGAATAGCTGTTGGGAGACAGATGGTAGCCTCCCGTCAAGGCAATCCAGCGTGTTCCTTAACGTGCACAGGGTCTCCCGCACACGGCGCCACGGCTGAACGTCCCATCCGACGGACGGCGGTATTTCCAAGCCCATTGGTGTCCCCTACTGACTGTGGGAAGGGCGGGAAATTTTGAGGAGATAAATCTCAACGCTGACCCATACTCGAACTTGGGAACTATAGATTACGAGCCTGGCGCGCTACCGACTGAGCCACACCCGCCCCAGAAGTTCGGTCGTTCAACTCGTAAAGTTAAGTGAATATATTACGCCAGCAACCCATTGAAAATATAATTTCGTTCTTAAAGATTGTCAGCCCCTCCAATGATGCATTAGAGGTGAGTCACTGGTAAGAGCCTCTACACCATCTGGAAGTGGGTTGATGGCTCTTCCCAAGCGATGTTACCGGAAAGGAGGAGGAAAACAGGAAACATATTACCTATGTTTTACATAAATATTTCTTAAAAAGCAACTGGCATGGAGGGAAAAATATTAAATTTAAGACCTTTAATTCAGATAACACATTAGTAGTTTTCAAAATTCAGAAATTCACAACTTATGATACACTATGACCTCAGAAATTTGGACCTCTAAAGTTCAGAAATTTCTAAAAACTGGATCAATTCAGGACTCAGAATCGTCATTCCAAAACACGGATAATTCTGCGAAATTCGGATTGCCTTGTGAGGCTCTGTCTTCATTTTTATTTGCCCAACCACCATCTTGTTTGTTTTCCTCGGAGATGCGGCTTAAGGTCTTCATAATGGGACATAACGAGACTGTTAAAAGAGCTGCAAAATGCTTCGACAAATATTTTTACGAAGCATTTTCTTCGTTTGCAGACTGTATAACTGGATGCCAAATATTTGGAGCTTATAATACAAAATAGTAAGAAATATACTTTTGCTTTAAAAGTGAATCATTCAGGTGTTCAACATGTCTCACTACTAAAATGCTTTTGTGTTTATCTTAGATAATTATTAATATTTAAAACTGACAATTTCAATTATAAAATTTGCATTTACTAATGGCATTCAGTTCATCTGTTAAAATGTTACTGATATTATCCCACAGACGAGTATTAATTCGAACGGGATATCTGATTGTGTTCAATAGACAAGAGAACCGTTACAGTACGAACAGCAGAAATGGTTCGATTTATAAAAAATATAGTGTTTTATAATTAAAAAAAAATCAATTTTTTTCTTTAGTTTCTCTTTTTGTATGAAACATACAAAATAAACTTAACAGATATAAAAGTTATATAAATAAAAAAAAGTTATAAAAAACGGAATAAATTATGAAATTATTCCGTTTTTTTGTCTGAGATGTTGACTTCTGGCTTTGATTACCGATTTAGATAATATGTGATGTTCCTAATAATTGGAATTCTTTTGAAAGGAAAAAAAATCGACTCGAAATCTAAATTTCTAGAGAGAAATTTGACTTGAATATTCTGGATTGATTCTTGAAGAGGATCTTTTTTTGTCCCTAATTACTCTTCGAGGGGAAGGGTAGCGTCCGCTTCACTCTCTTCCGAGTCTTGTGGTCAGAGCAACCGATTCCACTTCGATTTCGTTTCCCTCTTTCATCAAGCGATTTCATCAGACGAAGAGAATCGTTTGGGAGTCAATTGCGTGATGAGCAATGTGGATTCAGAAGTGGTAGGGGATGTGTGGATCAGATATTTTCACTTAGGCAGATTCTTGAGAAATGTTTAGAGTTTCAGAAACCTTTGGTTGCTAGCTTTGTTGATTTCAAAAAGGCTTTCGACTCTGTTGATCGTCATAATTTGTGGTTGATTGTGAGATCATATGGTATACCAGACAAGTTAGTTAACATTATGAAAGCTCTCTATAATAACACTGAGTCGTGTGTGAGAGTTGGTAAGGCTTGTAGCAATTGGTTTAGCATTACTTCTGGTGTTCGACAAGGGTGCATTTTGTCTCCTTTTCTCTTTAGCTTGGTTATTGATTATGTTATGCGAAATTCACTTCAAGGGAAAGATTTTGGCCTTAAATGGGCTGGAGATACGAAAATTTCTGATTTAGATTATGCTGATGATTTAGCCCTTTTGGCAAATGATGTTGATGAGATGAACTCTTTCATTCGAGCTGTTGATCAGACTGGTAGTAGAGTAGGTTTGGTTATAAACAGAGAGAAAACTAAAGTGATGAAAATTGGTCAGGCAGGCTGTGATTCAGTTAATCTGAATGGTTGCAGTCTTGAGCAGGTGTCACAGTTTAATTATCTTAGGAGCTATGTAACAGATAATGGTGATGTGCGGCATGAGATTAACAGACGAATAGGGATTGCTGCCGGGACTTTTAAGAATCTATGGAAAGTGTGGAGAAATAGGCGTATACACCTAAAGACTAAAATTAGACTGTATAATAGTTTGGTTCTTTCTAGGGTTAGTTATGGTAGTGAAACGTGGACACTTCGTAAAGAAGATAACAGGAAACTAGATGCTTTTGATTCTAGATGCTTACGCAGTATCTTGGGCATTAGGTGGTTCAACTTTGTAACTAATGATGAGGTTAGGCAAAGGAGTTTGCAACATCCTTTAAGCAGCATATTGTGCAGAGAGAGACTCCGTTGGTTTGGCCATGTTGCCCGTATGAATAATTATAGATTGGCGAATAGGGTTATGAACAGTGTGCCTAGAGGCCTCAGAAGGAGGGGGAGACCTAGGATGCGGTGGGCAGACAATGTCAAACAGGACCTTGTTAGAATTGGTGTGCAGTGGCCAGATGCAGTAGATGTAGCTCAGGATAGACTTGCTTGGAGAACTAAATTGCACGGTCTGGTTGGACCTCCTTAGCCCATGGCTGCTTGAGGATGATGATGATGATGACTATACTACCAGTCTCATCAACAGCTCGAAGGAAAGAGTTCATCTCATCAACATCATTTGCCAAAAGGGCTAAATCATCAGCATAATCTAAATCAGAAATTTTCGTATCTCCAGCCCATTTAAGGCCAAAATCTTTCCCTTGAAGTGAATTTCGCATAACATAATCAATAACCAAACTAAAGAGAAAAGGAGACAAAATGCACCCTTGTCGAACACCAGAAGTAATGCTAAACCAATTACTACAAGCCTTACCAACTCTCACACACGACTCAGTGTTATTATAGAGAGCTTTCATTATGTTAACTAACTTGTCTGGTATATAATGCCTTTAAATTTTTTCAAATCTCATTGTATGATGTTACTTTGTTATCGATTTTATTTCTAATTATCTGTGTTTATGTAAGTGTGTTGTATATATTGTTTCAAAATGTGATACACGTCCTTTTCATTTTTTTGTACTGATTTGTTTATGTACCTTTATATGTGCTAATTTTAATTCTTCTCTTTGTATGTGTCCACTGTTATTGGATCATTGATCTGTTGTAAGCGCATTAAATAAATAAATAAATAAATACCTTTTGAAAAGGCCCCCGTCCGTCGGTTTAAGCCGTGAAACCGTATATGAGAGTGCCATATCTGTGCACTTTAAAGAACACGGTGGATGACCTTGACGGGAGGCTATCATCTGTCTCCCAACATCTGTCCAGTGGGTCCCCCTCCCCAACCTTCTCTGAGCCTTAGGGGGCCTTGTGACCTGGCCATTTAGCCCAATGCGTGCAAAAAAGTGCCGCTCAGATGTAAAACAATCCAACCCAATACCCTTTATTTCATACAAATATATGTATATATATATATCACTTAATGAACGTTAATGCATTCATTATAGAATGATGACATATTCTTAATCCAGCAGCGAAATTCTCATTTAAACAGATGATCAAATATAGTTAAATGCCATAAATAAGGCAGTGAGTCCCACCTAGTGAAAATGACACAAAATTTGCGTAATTTACTCCAAATTACATTGGTAGGGATGCACCACGGCACTCTTTAAAAGGCGTTGCAACAAAGCAATACTGTGTAATACCTATTTTAAAAAAATCAAAGAGACATTTTAGAATCCTTAAGACATTTTAGAATGGCAAAAATTGTTGCACTTAAAAAAAGCATCCCGACAGAAGAAGAAATTGCACCGGAAATAGAAACCTTCAATGGGATTAATAAAAATAAAACAAACACTTAATCGAATTAAAAAACCAGAAATATTCCTTAAAATATGTCTCAGCATGAATCCATTTATTCATCTTCTATAGCTCTGTAAGAAATCTTCATCTGGAGATTCTGGAATTTCTTCATAGCGAAATGAAATGTTTTCTTTTGGGCTCATTTCTTTCCTTTCGATTTTGCTGGCCCTTATGACACGCAAAATCGTGAAGCGTTCCACATTTTTTGCCGTCCCGTGGCCGAGTGGTTAGCACGCTTGGCTACTGATCTAAGGGACCTGGGTTCGAGCCCCGGATTTAGGCATGGATGTGTGTCGTTTTTCTGCTGAGGTCCTGCCATCCTCTCAGAACTCCTACTGTGGCATATAAACTGACAGGCTCCTGTCAGACCTCTGTGGCAAGCAGCTGCTTGAGGGGGTATTTATTTATTTATTTTTATGATATTCACGATTTCTTTTGCTCTTCTAGAGAAGCTGGTGGAGCGGACGACGAGCCCAGGCCAACTCATCCAGACGGTTGCAGGGGTCCGAGGGTCTCTTCAGGTGGAGCGCAAGTGCGGCCGGCTGTCGCCACCCGATGATCTGGCGACTCCTAACAGCCAAACGGACATTGCCATGACGACGAGCTCGGACAGTGAAGTGGGAAGCACTCCGGACACCGAGGGCAGGGGGGGAGGCGCCAGGGAGAAGAGCCCTTCGCAACCCCCCACTCCGAAAATAACAGGAAAGTGTAACTGCGACGACCTCTTGAAAGTGGAGGCGATTCTCGAGACGAAGGAATTGTGGGAGAAGTTCCACGAACTCGGCACAGAAATGATCATAACGAAGACAGGAAGGTAAGTAGCTGCTCTTCAAATCGAAGGTGGCTTTGAGAAATTAATTTATTTTAAATACATACAAAATCTTCAAGCAGATCTAAGCTATGGTAGGCCAACCGGAATGAGCAATTTTAATTTCCCAAATAAATCCTTATTGAACAGCAATTATTGCATTTTTGGCCATTAGAGGTTGTTGTATTTCCTATTACCCATCTTTGGCGATAAAATCTTCAATGTGATTAATAAAATGAAGACTAATTTTGATGTCGATGCTAAGAGTGACGTCATCTGTTTTCCTGTTATGTTTACCAAAGGTCAAAGTTTTCCTTTCGCAGCAAACTTTAAAGAGGAAAAAAATATTATAAATATAAATTTAGTCTTTAGGTTCATTCGCTTATTTTTATTTTATTTCATATTGTTAATCTTTGACATTCCATTGGCTGACATTTGAAGAGTTCGTCTGCGGATTACGGGTTTCGAATCGAAGGTTAATTTCGCTCTTAAGATGCTTTTCTCTTCTGACAGAGAGAGAGATGCCAAAAATTGAATGACAAAGTGGATGTCTGGATAGAAATGTTTTGTTTCTCTTAATGGTGAACTGTTCACACAGAAGTCATTAAATCAGTAAATACTTTTTGTGAAAAAAATGAGTCTGTCGATTGGCGAGACTCGAACCCACGCCTCTGCAGATTCATGCCAGGGCCTTGTAACCGCTGAAATAGAATCGATACGTTCAGGGAGACCGATCAGTGAAATTTGTGGAAGGATGACGAAGTCGGTTCTGGGTCAGTGGTCAGAACACTCGGCCATGAATCTACAGAGATGTGGGTTCGAGTCCCGCGAATCGACAGACATGTTTTTCATAAAAATTATTTATTTGTTTATATGGTTTGGAATTCAGAACATTTGATGAGTAATTGATAAATAAGGGTCTTCTATCAACTTTAATTTTTAATGGAGCTTTATTGACTATATACGTTTTGGAGCAAAAGATATTCTTAAATTTTTTTTCAGTTCACTTTCTACTTTTGCTTATAAGATTTCGGGATGACGATTGTTTTCAGTCATCTTGATGTCATAATGGATCATTTTAGAATTTAGATCACGCCCGAGCACCTCGCTGCTCATAATGCAAATCATCATCATTCTGAAACGAGCTTGTTTCGTCTAATTTCTTTGCCCGCACGTTCTTAGATCCGTAACTAACCGATTTTGCTAATGCATAGTGCTCATTAAAAAAGAAATATTTTTGTTTTTAATCGAGATATTTTCTTGATTCCTTAAAACTATAGTTTTTTTCCCCCAATTCATTATTCATAAAAAATGTATGTTTCCGTTTACAAGTAGATAATTTTTTCTGCTGCTCTTTAAGAATATATTTCATTTTTCTCGTAGCTCTTTGCTAAGTTTAGTTTGGTCATCCCTGATTTAAATCAATCGATTTCGACCACTGACCAGTAAAAAAAAACTCGAATACTTTTTTATAATCTCATAACTCTTCCAAAAGGAAAGTGAGTCAGTTTGGAAATCAATGGTTTACTGATATTTGATATTTGATATCAATACATATATATACAGTGGGTCCGACAAATAACGGTGGGTTCAGGAAGCACTTAAGGTGAGAGGAAAATCTCGATGCTGGAGAGAGAATGAGGATCTCGAGGATCTGTGCTTGGCTCGCGACTCACTGCGCCCAATCGTGAGCTTTGTTCGTGATGACGGCGTTTATTGTGAGCGAGCTCGAAATCGCTTTCAGCGAAAAAAAACAAACGATACAACGAAACAAACAATACTTCACAAAACTAGATTCGTTACCCATAAAAGCGGAACGCGAAAGGCATACCGGGAATAAAATAATTTTAACTTTTAAAAGAAATAAATAAATTATCTCGAGGCAAATGATTTTTACGCAGGTCTGAGAGGAACATTGGTGGGCTCAAACTTTCATCGAGAATATCACGAGAGTAGGGAAGCTTTCGAATTTCAATCAGATTGATAGGATGAGGAAGAGGAAGAGGAAGCCACTAACTAGGCTTTAAAATTCTCTGGACATTGGCTTTAAATAAAAAATAAAACTATTCAATATTTGTTTAAATAGTGTCAATATCCCACAGGATTGGCGTCATGCAATAGCTTAAAAATAGGCGTCATGCACCTGTTTTTAAGCGAAATGGTGAAACATCAAATTCTCGCAACTATATTGTACCTAAGCTTATGGAAAGAAGCGTATTGTATAAGCTGTTACCCTTCTTATAATCACGAAACATTAACTCATGTACAGTTCGGATTCTTGCCTAACCATTCTACAACAATTCAGCTACTCCATAATAATGCATTCGTGGACCTCACTTTTAGATAATAATGTCCCTGTTGACGTCATTTTCCTGGACTTTGAAAAGATCCACTTAGATTCAAAACTTGCTCAGCCTTGGTATACCTAGTCTGATTGTGAGGCTTATGTCCAACCTGACTACTCATCGAACACATCAAGTTCGGAACAGTTTATCCTCCATCAGAACCGTCGACATTGTAGTCATACAAGTATCCGTTCTAGGCGTACTATTCTCCATAATCCTCGCCTCTGAAATTCTTCGTATTCTTCGTCCTATCCAAAGTACAGCATACGCAGGTGATATTAATATCTCTTGTACCTCTGACAATGAAGAACAATGTAGTTCATTACAAACTGCTTGTGATGCCAATTACTAGTAGAGCTTAAAGTACAAGTGTTCTGTACCTTGGAAGCAAGAATCTTCATTATAAATACAACGTCACAAGTGATTCAATTACAAATGTACAGATACAGAAAAACTTGAGAGTGCTATTATCATCACAGTTAACTTTCGGCGGCCACTATAATAATATTGACAGAAAGGCTAATCGCAACGTTTTCTTAATTCTGAAATGTTATGGCAAATGCGACATTGATTCCCTAATTCACGCATTTGTGACTTTCATCAGACCCTCATAGAATACGCCTCACCTGTATGGACACCTCATCTAATATCAGAGATCAAAAAATGGTTTACTAAAAGGATTCCTGGGTTTTAAAATACGCTATATGAAGAAAGGTTGAAAAAGCTTTCGTTGCATTCCTTGGAGTGGAGAAGACTAATGTGTTTGACTTAAAAACATGTTATAAACTTACTCATGGAGTAACTCACTCTCAACCTTGTCAACAGAAGAACAAGAGGCCATTCTTTTATGATGGATGTGCCTTTTGCTCGAAAGAATTGTACCATTCCTTTGCGTGTACTCCCTTCCCAGCGAGATTGTCCCTTCTACGAGTATTGATGCTTTTACTTTTAAACTGAAGAAATTTGACTTATCACCATTTCTCACATGTTTCAAATTTTGATGTACTTTCCATTCCCGGTATCAGTGTGCTGATATAGCATCTTCCGGCCTTCTCTGTAATAATAATAATAATGTCTTAACCCGGGGCTCGAACCCAGGTTCCTTTAATCAATAGCAAAGCGCGCTAACTACTCAGCCATGGGACGGCGTAACTACCTAGCAGAGAATAAATTAAAGTTATCATTAATAACGTCGGACCATTTGGGTTGGCACGCTTTCAAGGTTCGAATCTGTATTATGCCTGCTTTGATATTTTCTTCCCTAATATCAGCTCAGCCGCCGATGAGGAAGAGGAGGACACTGATGGATTTGGAAAGGCCGCAGTCCGTCTGATGAAGCATTTAACTGTGGCCTCGTGTCTAAGAGAATTATACCCCTTTGCGCATTTAAAAGCACATTTGATGGACTTCACGGTGGACTCTTGTCTGCTTCTTACCAGACGTTTAATGGACTCCACTTTCTCTCCCCAGCAGAGAGTCCTTTGGGCCTTTGTGATTTGGCCATTTTTCTAACCGAAATCCTCCATTCTCTCTCCAAATTCCTTAATCTATCCAATTCCCACATTTAATGTTTATTGATTCTTAAGAATATCTGTCGAATAGTTGCGTTCCTTTAATGCAATAGTTGTCTGATCCATAGAAATTTGGAATTGATTTGTCATGTCGATATTTCGATGTTCAAAAAAGGTTGTTTTTTTGCCTCTGAGTGGCACTTTTTTGTACACAATGGACTAAATGGCTAGGTCACAAGGACACCGAAGGCTCAGAGAAGGTTGGGGAAGGGGACCCACTGGAACGGCTGTTGGGGGACAGATGGTAGCCTCCCATCAAAACCATCCAGCGTGTTCTTTAACATGCACAGGGTATGGTCCGCACATGAGACCACGGCTTAACGTCCCATCCGACGGACGGCAGCCTTTCCAAGTCCATCGGTGTCCCCTACTGACCGTGGGCAGGGCGGGGAATTTTGCACAGATAAATCTCAACACTGACCCAGCTGGGACTCGAACCTGGAACTGCAGATTAGGAGCCTGGCGCGCTAGCGACTAAGCCACCCCGCCCCGTTCAAAAAAGGGAGCAATAAAATGATTTCACAGAAACTAAAAAAATCACCAATTAGAAGCTCTTAAATTCATCTACACCTTCACAGGCTTACCAAAATATTAAATGACTCTCTTCAGGAAGAGGACAGCAAACATCTTCAGGATGTAAATTTTTTCTCAGTACGGATTCCAGTCAATGCTCTTTTAAGATATGATGTATTAATAAAAAAAACATCTTTACAGCAAAATTTAAAGCAGGGATTAAAAAGACTGGACTGTTATCTGTAGCTAAATTCCCATCGAGGATTCTGATCAGAAACAGCTTCACTCTAATTTTGCACTCGATATCTTTTATCGGATCATGCGTTTTTAAAGCCTGTTATTGATTTTAAGTTTTATTGATTATTTTAACAGTATTTAATTTCACTACATGCTTCTGTTTCATTTCTATTTGTACCAGGGTAGTTTTCACCTTTGTTGATTTTGTCACTTTGTTGTATATAATTTTATTTTGATTGTTGTTTATTCACCGATTTTACTTTACCGTTACCTTACTTTATATTTCTTGATATCGTCTTTTATTTCTTTATTTCCGATGGTCTTTCTCTTGCTCTGGAGATCCATACCTGTCCATATAAAAAAATATGCTGGATGGCCTTGAGAAGAGGCTTCCATCTATCACCTGACAGTTATCTAGTTCTCCCCCCCCCCCTTATACCCTTCTCTGAGCCCTTGGGGTCCTTGTATCACTTGGACCACTTGGCCATTTAGCCCAGTGGTTGCAAAAAAGGGAATTGAAAGTAAAACAACCAGAATTCTTTATTTTGTTCTTGTCTTTTTGGCGTTGCTTTTAAAAAATTTGGTTGTCAATTACATGTGTTTTAAGTTATCTTTTTTCTTTTGATTGACTAATCAGAGCTTTAGTTTTTCGTGAGCCTTAAGACCCAAACAAACCAAATCAAACTTGATGATGATGATGTTGACGGGGAGGGGGGGTTAGAAAATTAATTTTTTTTTTCTACATTAATGGAATGAAATTATGCAAGGGGTATAAAGCGAAGCACTGGAAGTCTAAAAAGTGGGAGTGTCGGGGTGCGAGGTTTTCTTGTATAATTAGACGCTTTCTTATGCAAGCCCATTAGTTGCCGGAGTGTGTTCGGAATGAAAGCAGACGCAGGCCAAACAGGAGAGTGCTGCCATCTAGCGTACCGTACTATTACTGTGCAGGAGACACATCAGCTCAACGAAACCGAAATATTGCTGCGGGATAAGATACTCCACAACGTCAATATTTATAATCAGGTTTAATCCAGCAACTTTTCGCAGGTTTACTGATTTTTAAGAATGTCTTTCGAATAGTTTTTGTTTCTTTAATGCAAGTCGTTGTAATAATAGTTTTCTGATCTGTGCAATTTTGGAATAGAATGTCAATGCTTCGATGTTCGAAGGAGAGTAGCAGTTGCAATTTTCTCAGAAAGTGCAGAAAAAAATCTTAAATTAGAGGCTCCTGGAGTTCTCTAGGCCTTCAAAGATTGCGTTTTAGATACCATTGTTATTATTATTATGAATTTTTGGTAATAGAGTATGAAAGGTAAATAGGGACAATAATGGGAGAAGATCTGTACATTATTCCCTGTGATGACGGTGCACAGAACCCGTGAGGCATAGTACCTAAATTCGGATCCCACTCTCTCGTGATTAAAACCTTTCAAAGCAATAGTAGCCATTCCGTGACCGAGTGGTTAGCGCGCTTGGCAACTGATTCAAGGGACCTGGATTTAAGTCACGGGTTAGGCATGGATGTTTGTGTTTTCTTTCTGCTGAGGTCCCGCCACCTTCACAGACCTTCTACCATGGTGTATAAAGTGACAGGTTCCTGTCAGACCTCTGTGGCAAGCAGCTGCTTGAGGCGGTATTTAATTTATAAAAACAACAAAAAACAAAAGTATCTTTTCTGAAGGGGAAAGAAACGGAAAAGTTCACTTACTGATCTTCACTTCAGTTTCCAATTTTATTTATTTTTACCACCCATCTGAATGGCAGCCATCTTCAGAGAATCTCAATTCTGAAATTCTAAACCAATTGGAAAAATCCAATATATCGTAATATCCAACTTACCACCTGAGACTTTGATTCTAGAGATTCCAATAATCATCTGTAGTAATGGGTATCAAACGAAGATCGAAAGGACCAATCAGTGAAGTTCTTCTAATATATGATGGCATTAATGAAAACATGTTTGCAGCGAAATTTAAAACAGGGATCAAAGCTTCAAATATTATATGTTGTTATTTTCCCACTGAGGATTCTGAACAAGAAACACAAGTTACAAATTCAAGACATTTTCAATTCTGTCAAAAATGGAGGTATCCTTCTTGTTGTGGGTGACATCAGTGTCGAAGTTGATACTGACTCTGACCTTTAGGTAGGAGTGATAAGTCCTTTTGGCATTGATAATTGTAATCTCTTATAAGTAAATAAACTTTAACTGTTTACTGGCTTGAGAACAGCTAACACTTACTATAAACAGCGGAATATTTATAAATGTACATGGGTTTCACCTGAATGGGTGCATAGGAATATGATTGATTATATATTAATTAACAGCAAATGGGCTAGTTAGGAACACTACGTCATATAGGTGAGATGAAATTATTATATTGTTAAACTTACCTTGCAACAGAAGCTTCAGATATTCTCAACATGATAGATTACTTAGTCGTTATGAAAATCGTGTTTTGCCTACAAATGAAGTTGAGAATGAATGGGAATATTTTTAACAGGCTTTGTTTTGAGCCAAAGTACTGTTTGTCGTAAAAAAACAGAATGGGAGACGTAGTCATTTGCATGATCACGCAATGCAGCTGATTTCTGAAAGAAAGGATAAACTAAACCAATACTCGAGTAGTTTTAACGGGAACTCTCTCTTATGAATTGAATAAATCTAATCTGTATGCATTTAGTAATTAATCAGATTTTAATTAACGTTTCAGGGATCGCTTAAAAGCTATAACAATCTTTGGTGTAATAGCCTGAACAGCAAATAGGTTGTTTGCTTTACCTCTGAACGACCCTTTTTTCACAAAAGGAGCTAAATGGACAGGTTATAAGGATCTCAAGGAACTCAAAGAAGGTTGGAGAAGAGGATCCTTTGGACAACTGTTAGAAAAGTTTAGAATAATTCGTAAAAGGATCTATTTACGGCTTTAAGGTATTTGATAGGTGTATATTGAATTCCCAAGTCCTTACTCTTGTTACTGAAATGAGTAATCTTAAAAAGACATTAATAAGGATATTAGAAAAAGGAGAAAAAATAAAGGATAAGGAAGCTGACAAAATACGACTGAAAATGTAGAAATACAACTGAAAAAAAATTTTTTTTTTCAGTCGACTTAATGTAAATGTACGACTGAAAATTAGACTGAATGTTTTTTTCTTAAAAATACGACTGAAATGTAGAACAGAAGAAAAGTAATTCGCATGTATAGTATCTTTGATATGGAAATGAGAAACGATTCTAGTCTCCTCGTCGACTTGTTGTGCCAAACATCCACACCAGCCTTGTTGATTAACGTGTACTGCTTCGCTTAACATTGGCAAAACCAGATTCTAGAATTTAACCTTATTTGTGCGTTTGCATTTTAATAATTTCTAATAAAAATAAATTATTCAACATGATAGGTTTATATATCTCTTCTAGATAGGAAACTGAAGAGATTATTCTGTATGAAAGCACAAAAGGTGTACAGAAATTATCTATATGTTATTTTAATAACGTTCATTTTCTCAAAAATTGCATTAGCAATTAGATCTTATCTCTTGTACCTTCTACTACGGCATATAAACTGACAGGTTCCTGTCAGACCTCTGTGGCAAGCAGCTGCTTGAGGGGGTATTTATTTTTGTATACATGTTCAGGTAACAAACGAACACATTCCATGACTCAGAGTTTGAATTAAATGTTATTCACAGTCTTGTGCCGAATTCCTGGAATAACAATAATGAGGATAGATTTTTTAGGTTCTGTCATTCAATTTTTCTTTCGCAAGAACACATTAGCAAGATATTTTTACTCTTAAAGTGGATGGCAAGAGATTTTATACTTCTTATATCGGGATAGGATCTTATATTGGACACTTTGTAAACAAGATAACAGGAAACTAGATGCTTTTGATTCCAGATGCTTACGCAGTATCTTGGGCATTAGGTGGTTCAACTTTGTAACTAATGATGAGATTAGGAAAAGGAGTTTGCAACCTCCTTTAAGCAGCATATTGTGCAGAGAGAGACTCCGTTGGTTTGGCCATGTTGCCCGTATGAATAATTATAGATTGGCGAATAGGGTTATGAACAATGTGCCTAAAGGCCTCAGAAAGAAGGGGAGACCTAGGATGCGGTGGGCAGACAATGTCAAACAGGACCTTGTTAGAATTGGTGTGCAGTGGCCAGATGCAGTAGATGTAGCTCAGGATAGACTTGCTTGGAGAACTAAATTGCACGGTCTGGTTGGACCTCCGTAGCCCATGGCTGCTTGAGGATGATGATGATGATGATGATGATATCGGGATTGTTATGCTGATAGTCTTTTGGTTAAAATGTTTATTTTATGAAATGGGAAATTTTATTTTTGAAATATACTGCTCACAAAAATTAGGGGATATTTCAAAATGAATATGAAGCGATAATATATCCCCTAATTTTTGTGAGCAGTATATTTCGCTTAATGGTCTTATTATGTTTGCAGCCGAATCATTATACCTAATTATACTTTATAGCGGTATACCATCATTATACCTAAATATACTTTAGAGCGGTATACCATCATTATACCTAATTATACTTTATAGCGGTATACCATCATTATACCTAATTATACTTTATAGCGGTATACCATCATTATACCTAATTATACTTTATAGCGGTATACCATCATTATACCTAATTATACTTTATAGCGGTATACCATCATTATACCTAATAGCGGTAACTCCTTCCAAAGGTATTGCAGGCGTCTGCATTCTGCGCAATCGATGGGATGATAAGTCGTGAAAGGCTGTGTAAAAAGAAGAAAGGCATGTCTTGTGCACCATTAAGAAAATGGAAGCTCCCATAGAATACCTTTTTCGAGTACTACCCTTTATTAGTTGGGTCCTTGGGATCCGGAGACAAGGCATGTTTTAGCGAAGTGCTACATACTTGCACAGTGGCAGGATTTTTAGAGATGTCCATACTTATTGTTTACATAAGATAATATTATATATATATCAGAAGTTCGGTCTTTGTTGGGTTGTTTTACCTCTGAGCGGCACTTTTTTGCACACCATGGGCTAAATGGCCAGGTCACATGGATCCTGAAGGCTCAGAGAAGGTTGGGGGAGGGGACCCACTGGAATAGCTGTTGGGAGACAGATGGTAGCCTCCCGTCAAGGCAATCCAGCGTGTTCCTTAACGTGCACAGGGTCTCCCGCACACGGCGCCACGGCTGAACGTCCCATCCGACGGACGGCGGTATTTCCAAGCCCATTGGTGTCCCCTACTGACTGTGGGAAGGGCGGGAAATTTTGAGGAGATAAATCTCAACGCTGACCCATACTCGAACTTGGGAACTATAGATTACGAGCCTGGCGCGCTACCGACTGAGCCACACCCGCCCCAGAAGTTCGGTCGTTCAACTCGTAAAGTTAAGTGAATATATTACGCCAGCAACCCATTGAAAATATAATTTCGTTCTTAAAGATTGTCAGCCCCTCCAATGATGCATTAGAGGTGAGTCAATGGTAAGAGCCTCTACACCATCTGGAAGTGGGTTGATGGCTCTTCCCAAGCGATGTTACCGGAAAGGAGGAGGAAAACAGGAAACGTATTACCTATGTTTTACATAAATATTTCTTAAAAAGCAACTAGCATGGAGGGAAAAATATTAAATTTAAGACCTTTAATTCAGATAACACATTAGTAGTTTTCAAAATTCAGAAATTCACAACTTATGATACACTATGACCTCAGAAATTTGGACCTCTAAAGTTCAGAAATTTCTAAAAACTGGATCAATTCAGGACTCAGAATCGTCATTCCAAAACACGGATAATTCTGCGAAATTCGGATTGCCTTGTGAGGCTCTGTCTTCATTTTTATTTGCCCAACCACCATCTTGTTTGTTTTCCTCGGAGATGCGGCTTAAGGTCTTCATAATGGGACATAACGAGACTGTTAAAAGAGCTGCAAAATGCTTCGACAAATATTTTTACGAAGCATTTTCTTCGTTTGCAGACTGTATAACTGGATGCCAAATATTTGGGGCATATAATACAAAATAGTAAGAAATATACTTTTGCTTTAAGAAGTGAATCATTCAGGTGTTCAACATGTCTCACTACTAAAATGCTTTTGTGTTTATCTTAGATAATTATTAATATTTAAAACTGACAGTTTCAATTATAAAATTTGCATTTACTAATGGCATTCAGTTCATCTGTTAAAATGTTACTGATATTATCCCACAGACGAGTATTAATTCGAACGGGATATCTGATTGTGTTCAATAGACAAGAGAGCCGTTACAGTACGAACAGCAGAAATGGTTCGATTTATAAAAAATATAGTGGTTTATAATTAAAAAAAATCAATTTTTTTCTTTAGTTGCTCTTTTTGTATGAAACTTATACAAAATAAACTTAACAGATATAAAAGTTATATAAATAAAAAAAGTTATAAAAAACGGAATAAATTATGAAATTATTCCGTTTTTTTGTCTGAGATGTTGACTTCTGGCTTTGATTACCGATTTAGATAATATGTGATGTTCCTAATAATTGGAATTCTTTTGAAAGGAAAAAAAATCGACTCGAAATCTAAATTTCTAGAGAGAAATTTGACTTGAATATTCTGGATTGATTCTTGAAGAGGATCTTTTTTTGTCCCTAATTACTCTTCGAGGGGGAAGGGTGGCGTCCGCTTCACTCTCTTCCGAGTCTTGTGGTCAGAGCAACCGATTCCACTTCGATTTCGTTTCCCTCTTTCATCAAGCGATTTCATCAGACGAAGAGAATCGTTTGGGAATCATTTTATTGCTCTTCAAAATAAAACGACTTAATATGATCGATAAACTGGCTGAAATAGTTCAGCTATGTAATTAAACCCAGTTAAAGTACATAGTTAAAGTTAGAGTAAGCTTTAACTAGTGTAGTGGTAAGTGACCTTTACTAATGAACATGCTGCCCTGCATCATTTCTTATGTGAACAAGCTTCAAAAGCGTTATAAGTTATCTTTGTGTTGAGGAGCCAATTTTCCTCTCATCAAAATAGTGGGTAAAAATTTTCTTTTGTCCTTGCATTACGTTGCCCCATACATTTCAAGCGTCTCTGAGATCTAACTCTGGAACTGAATCAGATATTTATTTCGCAAATATGCCGAATACTTGCGAATGCAGTTATCTTCAAAATATGTTGATTTTTCTTTTTCCGTGCCTTTTGTTTTGGCAGCTCATGATGTCGCTTTGTAGAACTCCGTCTGGAGGAGTTGCGTCGAAGCTTTCGTTTTCGGATTCTGTCTTCAAGGAAGGGCTGAGAAGGCAGAACCGATCGCGAATAGATTGAAGAAATCTCTCGTGCTCTTCCTCTGCAGATGGGCGGCGACGCTCTCGCACCCGACTCCCTTCCTCTCTTTCGCTCGTGCTCTTTCTTTAATGCTTTCCAGACCATCAGCGTTATGAATTTGGGGCTGGTTATCGGCACGCGGATCTCCACGCTCCAGCGGTTGGCTTTGCATGTTTCTTACCTTGCGAATGCGCGCTTCAAGTCACGTGGTCTTAACGTATATAGTGGAGAGAGAGAGGGGGGTGGGTGTGTATGGGGGGAGGGGATACGACGGAAGAAGGGCGATCCTGTTAAAAGTGCAGCAGCGATACCGTAATTTCTCACCCTGTCGGGGACATCTGTGGAACTTCAGCGAGCACATCATCCCCCCTCCCTCCTCTTCCAACCCTCGGCAGTCACTGACGAGGTGCGGGGCATTGTGGGAAGGGGAAGAGCTGGCGGCGGAGTCCGGGGTTTGCCCTTCGCAGCTGCTGATCGCCCCTAATGCAGTTACCACAGCGGGTGTCAGCTTCAGCCAACATTAAGTATGTAGACATAAGCCTGAGATGCAAATTGAAGTTTTCGCCTTCCCCTCGTCTGACGCGCATATTTTCCATCATACCCATCATTCCGTGCGCGAACTCGCATTTGTTTCCTCTGTTTCTCTCCTCTTGCTGCTGTTGGTTTAATTATATTGCAAGTGGAGGTCGGTGTTTTGTTGCTGCCCCTGCCTCTCTCCATCCCTCGCGCATCCCTTCATCTTCTTCCTCCGGCTCGTATCTTCTCCCATCTCTATCTCTCGCCTTAGTAATATATGTACATAGACGTATATGTGGCAAACTCCCGCCAGCTCGCGTACGCACGTACACCGCTACTCTTCTTGGAGCAGAGCACGCACCCACGCTCTCGCAGATATGGAGTGTGCGCATAAACGGAAGAATGAGTTAAGGGTTGATTACTGCGAGCGAGCAGAGAAACTCATTTTTGAAATGTACACCGCCGCGAATGTGTTTACCCTCAACAAAGAAGTCGCCGCGAGAGCGCGAGGTGGAAGGTGTGAGGGGATTTATCTGGCCACGGAGTGCATGTGGCCCCCGCGTGGCCCGGCCTAACGAGTTGTGGCGGAAGAGATGGGCTGAGTTGGGTTCGCCAGATAAGTCACGGAGATCCATTCAGTTATGGAGATGGGAGAGAAGCAAGAGGTCTGGTCAGCATCCTCGGAGATGCGGCGGGATGGTAGAAGGCAGAGAAGAGAGAGATTGGATAAAACTGATTCTATTGCAGAGTTTTTTTTTTTGTAGTGGTAGTAGATGTGCGATGATTTCTTACATTGTAGAAATATATTTGAAGAAACAAAATACGAAGAACAGATTTCTGCAGAATACATTTCCCGATGCTTTTTTTTTATATCAGAAAGAGAAGAAAGAAGTAGATGTGTGTGTATGTGTGTGGGGGGAGGGGGGAGTCAATTGAAGTAATATGGTGAGAAAGAGAAAGGACGATTTTCAGAGCAGAGGGAGAAAAAACAAAAAGCGCCAAATCACGAAATATGCTAATTGCCACCCACTTACGACATGCCATATAAATAAACATTTCTTTCCAGAAAAGGAAAGAAATGTTTTACCTTAATTCAGTTTATTATTTTAAATAAACCACAGAATATTTAATGGTTGTGATAATCTTTTGGATTATTTATTGCCATCATTTTACAGATTTACATTTTTTTTTTTTACCACCAAAATAAGAGCTTATATAATTTAGAGTTTTGTTGTTGATAACAGTTTTTTGAATATTCATATATTTTACACAACAAAGTTTCATAATAAATTGAAACTCCACGAAAGTTAAAACTCGTTTGTGGAGGCAAAATTTAAAACATGCCAGTTACGATAATTTTTTTTTTATAAACGCGTTTTTTTTTTTCAGGTAATTTGAAAGTTTGAGAAACAAAATTGTTTTTTAGGTGTTTTAATACCTGATATATATATAAATATGCAATTTTTTTAACTTGTAAAATACCCAAGTCTGAATATGTATTGACCAAGCTCTCGTATCTCCTGGGCGGGGGTGGCTCAGTCGGTAGCGCGCCAGTCCCGTAATCTGTAGTTCCCAGGTTCGAGTCCCAGCTGGGTCAGCGTTGAGATTTATCTCCTCAAAATTTCCCCGCCCTGCCCACGGTCAGTAGGGGACACCGATGGGCCTTGAAAAGGCCGCCGTCCGTCGGATGGGACGTTAAGCCGTGGCCCCGTGTGCGGGAGAGCCATACCCTGTGCACGTTAAAGAACACGCTGGATGGCCTTGACGGTAGGCTACCATCTGTCTCCCAACAGCTGTTCCAGTGGGTCCCCTCCCTCAACCTTCTCTGAGCCTTCGGGGTCCATGTGACCTGGCCATTTAGCCCATGGTGTGCAAAAAAGTGCCGCTCAGAGGTAAAACAATCCAATCCAATACTCGTATCTCCTCATTTTCAACGTACGTCTAATTATACGGTTTTGTGGATATTGAATAAATTTAAAATTTGAAAAAAAATTCTCTCTCCGAGATAATACACCATATAATAGATAATACACCATATAATAGATAATACACCATATAATAGATACGATTTAACCTACGATAAATGATTTTCAGTGACGACAGATCAACGTTGTTTCAAATATGATAAGTGTTTGGAATAATGGAATTAGTTGTTTGATTACATCATTTATATGAATTTCTTTCCATGTCATTTCCCTCTCTATACATCTCCATGCATACACCGAAGCATTTATAACTTCCCACTCCTTCAATTTTATCACATTTACAGTTTTCCCCATTACATTCTTCAGAGTGAAATTTAAATTTATATCTGAAAAAGTCGACTGAATTTTCTCTAGATTAGAAATATCTATTTCGTTTTTCTCTTTAAAAAATAATTATTTAGTAAAAGTCATTTCCTCATTTCAGTCGTCATTTTCTATGTATTCTTAAATTTCTATTTCATCTCCTGAATATAAAATATTAGTTCAGCATCATCGGCAAAAGATATTATATCCCCATGTAGATCCAATGTGTAAAAATCGTTTTTATATATTATGAACAACAGAGGTCCCAATACTGACCCTTGTGGAACACCAACCGGAACAACAGTTTCTCTACTTGTAAAATAACCATTTTGTTAGGTAACTTTGAATCCATAGCAACATTTGTCCTCTTATTCCGCAAATTTTAAATTTGTATATTAATAAATCATGAGGAACTGAATCAAACGCCATTTTTTGATCCAAAATGAAAAAAAATCTACTGTCTTTTGATTTTGATTTATATTTTCATATATTTTACTTGTCATTGGATTTTCAGTATTTAACTCTTTTCTGAATGTAAACTGATTTGGAGCCAAAACACTAACTCCCGGAAATTGACTATTTTTTATTCCGCATTTTTTCCGCATTTCTTGCAGAATACAGATAACAAGGAGACTGGCATATAATTTTGAACTAACTTGGAGTTCCCCCCTTTAAATACTGGAACAATTAATGTTGTCTTGAGAACATTAGGAAAAACACCTTCTGAAAATGAGAGGTTGATCGTTTGGCAATAATAGATGCTATGAACAATATGTTTAAGAGTAGTAACTGAGATATTTTCTAGCCGAGGGGATTTGCCTTACTTGATTTGTCAGTCTTGATTGTCTTACTTGATTTGTCTTTTTTATTATGTCAGAATGATGCATATGAGGAAAAAATTAATTTTTTTGATGCAGATGAGGAAAAAAAAAGAAGCGTTAAAAAATGAGGAAAAAAAAAAGAAGCGTTAAAAAATGAGGAAAAAAAAGAAAGAAAAAAAAAGATGAGGGGAAAAAAAGAAAGAAAGCGTTAATTTTTTGATGCATATGAGGAAAAATTATTTTTTATTTCACTTTTTATGTTGCTTGTTACTTCACTGGCATTAGAAATATAACCCGAATCATGTTAAAATCACTCCTGTAAAAAAAATCATTAAATTAATTTGCATATTCATCTGAATTTTCCCCTAAAGAAGCTGATCTAAAATAAAATTTTCATCGATTACTAAGAACACCTCTCTATGGAAAGAACTAAAGATCCAGGGATCAACAAATAGCGTAATATACAGGATGTTTAAAAAGTAGCATCACAAATTTGAAGCTGTAGAATCATTTTGAAGAGAAGTTTCAGACCGGATATGCCAAATGCAAGTATTGAAGATATTAGGTGACAGTTCTAGTACCACACACAGCCACTACTACTACGACTACTAACTCCTGGATAATCGAGACGAAACTGGCGAACTTTAGTGGTGCGGAGCGAGCTCAATGTGTATTTTGTCTCTCTGGATGTTCAGGACGGATATGGTCCAGTCTTCTAATAACTATCAGATGGATTCCATTTCCCCAATTCAGTTCTCAAATCTTGGGATCGGATCATTTATTTTCGGATTATTAGGCGAAATAATTCCTACTTAGAGTTAAAACAACTCAATAATGGACCTGGGTATTAAAACTTTTGTGTAATAGCAATTTGCTATTATTTTATCCTAATGATGATGAATTTCAATTTTATACAATATATTTTAATCGAAAATCGTGCAAAGGGATTTCGCAAAAATGATTTCCGGTAAATTTCATTACATTCTGTATCGTTAAGGAATTTTTTTTCCATAAAATGTCAACCACTGAAATGTACCGTTATTAGATGGTGTTTTTTTGCGCTGAAAATGTTATTTTTATACAATATGTCAAAAACATTATCACTCTCTTTTTTCCTTCCCTGATATCTGCTCAAGTTTCAATAATAACATTGAAAAAAAAAATTTAAATGGATCATAACTCTGTCGAAATGACAGATTATTTGTACAAGGAAATTAAATTTGAAAAGCAGTGTTGGCTATGAAAGAAAGCGTTTTCGTAAAGAGAATGATTCAATCTCAGGAGATTTTGTGAAACATGTTGTCCTTTCACCAACTTTTCTCTCTCTTGTTCAGCGCCTTACATTCGTAGTTGATGTTGCGCTAATAAATCTCAAACACTTTTTTTCAAGAACAGGTTTAAAGAATTTTAACAACTGAAAAGGAAGTGAAAAAACAAGACGACACACAGACGTCCCCAGTCTTAAGCTAAGTCCATTCCTTGAAAAGTTGCCTTTAAGTCAAGAGATATTTGATCCCCGAAGCAATCATATACTAAGAGGATGACTTTCTTTAGCAAGGACCGATATGCAATATTTTATAGATATGAATGCAAAGATCGCATTTATATTCCAACCAGTGTTTTGGAAATTCTTTGTAACATTTGCCGTTTGAATAGAAGAGAGAAAAGAGTTCTTAAACAGAAACTTGCATCCCCGACGATGAATTTGATCTTCAGTTCACAAAATGAACACTTCTTCATCTGAACAGCAAATCCTTCGCATTGCCTTTTCGTAACAATTGTGGATTGCAGTGAGACTGAAGTTCGAACTTTAATTAATTATTAAATTCTTTATTAAGAAACGCACGAGGAATTTCATCGTTAGAAAATCTCTTCTCCGTTTTACCATTTTTTCCTTTACTTCTTACGCCACAGATTTCTGGCCATGTTTTTTTTATTTCAGTGGGCATTCGCTTTTCTCTTCCGGAAGCCATTTTTCAGAATTAAATTAAATAAGAAAATGACTTAAAATAAGAGACAAAGATTTAACACTTAAGGTATTTTATTGTGCGCATTGCCCAGCGTCGCTATCATAATGTAAATGTGGATCCTCCAGTCCAAGTGCTAACATAGTTGGCGATTCAGGATTGCCGTTAAGTGTAGATCAACGTAAATCGAGGACTTTTCTATGCATACAAGAATATGTCCTTAAAAGGGCAACTGAAATGCTAGGGTAAATAATACGTTAAAAGAAAAAAAAATCATTATGTTTGTTTATGTCCGTTCCTTTCCAACGCATTTATTATCCCAATCGGCCCAGATTTCTTTCTGGATACTTTCTTAGCTAGTCGAAAGTCGAAGATGCCATAATTATTGATCCTTAGCGATTTCTTCTTCGTAAGAATCTGTTGCCATACATTTCTGTGTTAAAGTTCATTTGCTTTTCAACGTGAAGTGACGAATGAGACATTTTCTTTCGTATCTCTTCATCTCTCTCTCTCTCATCCATCCCCACCTGAAACAGTTACTCTATGCCATCCCTTCATCTCTGATATGGTTTCTTCTGCTCCACCCATGTGAAACACTTTGTCCAGCTCTACACATCCCCATAAAAAAAAGGTTTTATGCCGGTACCATCCACAGCCATCTAAAATGACTTCTCCTGTCCCAACTGCATGCGAAATCGCTTGTCTTGATACCACCCATTCTTCTGTAAGACAATTTATTCCATGTCATCTCCTACTGTGGCATATAAACTGACAGGCTCCTGTCAGACCTCTGTGGCAAGCAGCTGCTTGAGGGGGTATTTATTTTTTTATTCATCTATCCATATAGCAATCAGTTTGCCCCGAAATCCCCATCACATTCTGATAGAACTTGTCCTGTGCCACCCTACTTCTTGTGAAATAGTTGCCCCGTGCCATACACTCCTCATGTACAATGTTTCCCTAGTCAACACAAGCCCATGTAATATGGTTTTTACAGCGCATCCTCGTGCAAAACAGTTTTTCTTGTGCCACCCACCACATGGGAAATGCGTTTTCCTGCTTTATTCCTATTATTTGAAACAGTATATTCTGCTACATCCATCACGATATGAGTTTTACGTTTGCCATACTTCTCCATTGTACGTGTGAAATAGATTCTCTTCTGGCAACCATGCCCAAGTAAGAGAGTTTTTTTCCGAAACACTAATCCTCCTGTTAAACAGTTTCTCCTGTGCCAATCATCCCAACGGGAAACAGTTTCTCCTCTGCCATTCATCCCAATGGGAAACAGTTTCTCCTGTGCCATTCATCCCAATGGGAAACAGTTTCTCTTGTGCCATTCATCTCAATAGGAAACAATTTCTCCTCTGCCATTCATCCCAATGGGAAACAGTTTCTCCTCTGCCATTCATCCCAATGGGAAACAGTTTCTCCTCTGCCATTCATCCCAATGGGAAACAGTTTCTCCTCTGCCATTCATCCCAATGGGAAACAGTTTCTCCTGTGCCATTCATCCCAATGGGAAACAATTTCTCCTCTGCCATTCATCCCAATGGGAAACAGTTTCTCCTGTGCCATTCATCACAATGGGAAACAGTTTCTCCTCTGCCATTCATCGCAATGGGAAACAGTTTCTCCTCTGCCATTCATCCCAATGGGAAACAGTTTCTCCTCTGCCATTCATCCCAATGGGAAACAGTTTCTCCTGTTCCATTCATCCCAATGGGAAACAGTTTCTCCTGTGCCATTCATCCCAATGTGAAATAGTTTCTCCTGTGCCAATCATCCCAACGGGAAACAGTTTCTCCTGTGCCATTCATCCCAATGTGAAAGAGTTTCTCCTGTGCTATTCATCCCAATGGGAAACAGTTTCTCCTGTGCCATTCGTCCCAATGTCAAATAGTTTCTCCTGTGCCATTCATCCTAATGGGAAACAGTTTCTCCTGTGCCATTCACCCCAATGGGAAACAGTTTCTCCTCTGCCATTCATCCCAATGTGAAATAGTTTCTCCTGTGCCAATCATTCCAATGGGGAAACAGTTTCTCCTCTGCCATTCATCCCAATGGGAAACAGTTTCTCCTGTGCCATTCATCCCAATGTGAAAGAGTTTCTCCTGTGCCATTCATCCCAATGGGAAACAGTTTCTCCTCTGCCATTCATCCCAATGGGAAACAGTTTCTCCTCTGCCATTCATCCCAATGGGAAACAGTTTCTCCTCTGCCATTCATCCCAATGGGAAACAGTTTCTCCTCTGCCATTCATCCCAATGGGAAACAGTTTCTCCTCTGCCATTCATCCCAATGGGAAACAGTTTCTCCTGTGCCAATCATCCCAACGGGAAACAGTTTCTCCTCTGCCATTCATCCCAATGGGAAACAGTTTCTCCTGTGCCATTCATCCCAATGGGAAACAGTTTCTCCTCTGCCATTCATCCCAATGGGAAACAGTTTCTCCTCTGCCATTCATCCCAATGGGAAACAGTTTCTCCTCTGCCATTCATCCCAATGGGAAATAGTTTCTCCTGTGCCATTCATCCCAATGGGAAACAGTTTCTCCTGTGCCATTCATCCCAATGGGAAACAGTTTCTCCTCTGCCATTCATCCCAATGGGAAACAGTTTCTCCTCTGCCATTCATCCAAATGGGAAACAGTTTCTCCTCTGCCATTCATCCCAATGGGAAACAGTTTCTCCTCTGCCATTCATCCCAATGTTAAACAGTTTCTCCTGTGCCATTCATCCCAATGGGAAACAGTTTCTCCTGTTCCATTCATCCCAATGGGAAACAGTTTCTCCTGTGCCATTCATCCCAATGTGAAATAGTTTCTCCTGTGCCAATCATCCCAACGGGAAACAGTTTCTCCTCTGCCATTCACACCAATGAGAAAGAGTTTCTCCTGTGCCATTCATCCCAATGGGAAACAGTTTCTCCTGTGCCATTCATCCCAACGGGAAACAGTTTCTCCTCTGCCATTCATCCCAATGGGAAACAGTTTCTCCTCTGCCATTCATCCCAATGGGAAACAGTTTCTCCTGTGCCATTCTTACTAATGGAAAACAGTTTCTCCTCTGCCATTCATCCCAATGGGAAACAGTTTCTCCTCTGCCATTCATCCCAATGGGAAACAGTTTCTCCTGTTCCATTCATCCCAATGGGAAACAGTTTCTCCTGTGCCATTCATCCCAATGTGAAATAGTTTCTCCTGTGCCAATCATCCCAACGGGAAACAGTTTCTCCTCTGCCATTCACACCAATGAGAAAGAGTTTCTCCTGTGCCATTCATCCCAATGGGAAACAGTTTCTCCTGTGCCATTCATCCCAACGGGAAACAGTTTCTCCTCTGCCATTCATCCCAATGGGAAACAGTTTCTCCTCTGCCATTCATCCCAATGTTAAACAGTTTCTCCTGTGCCATTCATCCCAATGGGAAACAGTTTCTCCTGTTCCATTCATCCCAATGGGAAACAGTTTCTCCTGTGCCATTCATCCCAATGTGAAATAGTTTCTCCTGTGCCAATCATCCCAACGGGAAACAGTTTCTCCTCTGCCATTCACACCAATGAGAAAGAGTTTCTCCTGTGCCATTCATCCCAATGGGAAACAGTTTCTCCTGTGCCATTCATCCCAATGGGAAACAGTTTCTCCTCTGCCATTCATCCCAATGGGAAACAGTTTCTCCTGTGCCATTCTTACTAATGGAAAACAGTTTCTCCTCTGCCATTCATCCCAATGGGAAACAGTTTCTCCTCTGAAATTCATCCCAATGGGAAACAGTTTCTCCTGTTCCATTCATCCCAATGGGAAACAGTTTCTCCTGTGCCATTCATCCCAATGTGAAATAGTTTCTCCTGTGCCAATCATCCCAACGGGAAACAGTTTCTCCTCTGCCATTCATCCCAATGAGAAAGAGTTTCTCCTGTGCCATTCATCCCAATGTGAAAGAGTTTCTCCTGTGCTATTCATCCCAATGGGAAACAGTTTCTCCTGTGCCATTCGTCCCAATGTCAAATAGTTTCTCCTGTGCCATTCATCCTAATGGGAAACAGTTTCTCCTGTGCCATTCACCCCAATGGGAAACAGTTTCTCCTCTGCCATTCATCCCAATGTGAAATAGTTTCTCCTGTGCCAATCATTCCAATGGGGAAACAGTTTCTCCTCTGCCATTCATCCCAATGAGAAACAGTTTCTCCTGTGCCATTCATCCCAATGTGAAAGAGTTTCTCCTGTGCCATTCATCCCAATGGGAAACAGTTTCTCCTCTGCCATTCATCCCAATGGGAAACAGTTTCTCCTCTGCCATTCATCCCAATGGGAAACAGTTTCTCCTCTGCCATTCATCCCAATGGGAAACAGTTTCTCCTGTGCCATTCATCCCAATGGGAAACAGTTTCTCCTGTGCCAATCATCCCAACGGGAAACAGTTTCTCCTGTGCCATTCATCCCAATGGAAAACAGTTTCTCCTCTGCCATTCATCCCAATGAGAAAGAGTTTCTCCTGTGCCATTCATCCCAATGGGAAACAGTTTCTCCTGTGCCATTCATCCCAACGGGAAACAGTTTCTCCTCTGCCATTCATCCCAATGGGAAACAGTTTCTCCTCTGCCATTCATCCCAATGGGAAACAGTTTCTCCTGTGCCATTCATCCCAATGGGAAACAGTTTCTCCTCTGCCATTCATCCCAATGGGAAACAGTTTCTCCTCTTCCATTCATCCCAATGGGAAACAGTTTCTCCTCTGCCATTCATCCCAATGGGAAACAGTTTCTCCTCTGCCATTCATCCCAATGGGAAACAGTTTCTCCTCTGCCATTCATCCCAATGGGAAACAGTTTCTCCTGTGCCAATCATCCCAACGGGAAACAGTTTCTCCTCTGCCATTCATCCCAATGGGAAACAGTTTCTCCTCTGCCATTCATCCCAATGGGAAACAGTTTCTCCTGTGCCAATCATCCCAACGGGAAACAGTTTCTCCTCTGCCATTCATCCCAATGGGAAACAGTTTCTCCTGTGCCATTCATCCCAATGGGAAACAGTTTCTCCTCTGCCATTCATCCCAATGGGAAACAGTTTCTCCTCTGCCATTCATCCCAATGAGAAAGAGTTTCTCCTCTGCCATTCATCCCAATGGGAAACAGTTTCTCCTGTGCCATTCATCCCAATGGGAAACAGTTTCTCCTCTGCCATTCATCCCAATGGGAAACAGTTTCTCCTCTTCCATTCATCCCAATGGGAAACAGTTTCTCCTCTGCCATTCATCCCAATGGGAAACAGTTTCTCCTCTGCCATTCATCCCAATGGGAAACAGTTTCTCCTCTGCCATTCATCCCAATGGGAAACAGTTTCTCCTGTGCCAATCATCCCAACGGGAAACAGTTTCTCCTCTGCCATTCATCCCAATGGGAAACAGTTTCTCCTCTGCCATTCATCCCAATGGGAAACAGTTTCTCCTGTGCCAATCATCCCAATGGGAAACAGTTTCTCCTCTTCCATTCATCCCAATGGGAAACAGTTTCTCCTCTGCCATTCATCCCAATGGGAAACAGTTTCTCCTCTGCCATTCATCCCAATGGGAAACAGTTTCTCCTCTGCCATTCATCCCAATGGGAAACAGTTTCTCCTCTGCCATTCATCCCAATGGGAAACAGTTTCTCCTCTGCCATTCATCCCAATGGGAAATAGTTTCTCCTGTGCCATTCATCCCAATGGGAAACAGTTTCTCCTGTGCCATTCATCCCAATGGGAAACAGTTTCTCCTCTGCCATTCATCCCAATGGGAAACAGTTTCTCCTCTGCCATTCATCCCAATGGGAAACAGTTTCTCCTCTGCCATTCATCCCAATGGGAAACAGTTTCTCCTGTGCCATTCATCCCAATGGGAAACAGTTTCTCCTGTTCCATTCATCCCAATGGGAAACAGTTTCTCCTGTGCCATTCATCCCAATGTGAAATAGTTTCTCCTGTGCCAATCATCCCAACGGGAAACAGTTTCTCCTGTGCCATTCATCCCAATGTGAAAGAGTTTCTCCTGTGCTATTCATCCCAATGGGAAACAGTTTCTCCTGTGCCATTCGTCCCAATGTCAAATAGTTTCTCCTGTGCCATTCATCCTAATGGGAAACAGTTTCTCCTGTGCCATTCACCCCAATGGGAAACAGTTTCTCCTCTGCCATTCATCCCAATGTGAAATAGTTTCTCCTGTGCCAATCATTCCAATGGGGAAACAGTTTCTCCTCTGCCATTCATCCCAATGAGAAACAGTTTCTCCTGTGCCATTCATCCCAATGTGAAAGAGTTTCTCCTGTGCCATTCATCCCAATGGGAAACAGTTTCTCCTCTGCCATTCATCCCAATGGGAAACAGTTTCTCCTCTGCCATTCATCCCAATGGGAAACAGTTTCTCCTCTGCCATTCATCCCAATGGGAAACAGTTTCTCCTCTGCCATTCATCCCAATGGGAAACAGTTTCTCCTCTGCCATTCATCCCAATGGGAAACAGTTCTCCTGTGCCATTCATCCCAATGGGAAACAGTTTCTCCTCTGCCATTCATCCCAATGGGAAACAGTTTCTCCTCTGCCATTCATCCCAATGGGAAACAGTTTCTCCTCTGCCATTCATCCCAATGGGAAACAGTTTCTCCTCTGCCATTCATCCCAATGGGAAACAGTTTCTCCTCTGCCATTCATCCCAATGGGAAACAGTTTCTCCTGTGCCAATCATCCCAACGGGAAACAGTTTCTCCTCTGCCATTCATCCCAATGGGAAACAGTTTCTCCTGTGCCATTCATCCCAATGGGAAACAGTTTCTCCTCTGCCATTCATCCCAATGGGAAACACTTTCTCCTCTGCCATTCATCCCAATGGGAAACAGTTTCTCCTCTGCCATTCATCCCAATGGGAAATAGTTTCTCCTGTGCCATTCATCCCAATGGGAAACAGTTTCTCCTGTGCCATTCATCCCAATGGGAAACAGTTTCTCCTCTGCCATTCATCCCAATGGGAAACAGTTTCTCCTCTGCCATTCATCCAAATGGGAAACAGTTTCTCCTCTGCCATTCATCCCAATGGGAAACAGTTTCTCCTCTGCCATTCAACCCAATGTTAAACAGTTTCTCCTGTGCCATTCATCCCAATGGGAAACAGTTTCTCCTGTTCCATTCATCCCAATGGGAAACAGTTTCTCCTGTGCCATTCATCCCAATGTGAAATAGTTTCTCCTGTGCAAATCATCCCAACGGGAAACAGTTTCTCCTCTGCCATTCATCCCAATGAGAAAGAGTTTCTCCTGTGCCATTCATCCCAATGTGAAAGAGTTTCTCCTGTGCTATTCATCCCAATGGGAAACAGTTTCTCCTGTGCCATTCGTCCCAATGTCAAATAGTTTCTCCTGTGCCATTCATCCTAATGGGAAACAGTTTCTCCTGTGCCATTCACCCCAAATGGGAAACAGTTTCTCCTCTGCCATTCATCCCAATGTGAAATAGTTTCTCCTGTGCCAATCATTCCAATGGGGAAACAGTTTCTCCTCTGCCATTCATCCCAATGAGAAACAGTTTCTCCTGTGCCATTCATCCCAATGTGAAAGAGTTTCTCCTGTGCCATTCATCCCAATGGGAAACAGTTTCTCCTCTGCCATTCATCCCAATGGGAAACAGTTTCTCCTCTGCCATTCATCCCAATGGGAAACAGTTTCTCCTCTGCCATTCATCCCAATGGGAAACAGTTTCTCCTGTGCCATTCATCCCAATGGGAAACAGTTTCTCCTGTGCCAATCATCCCAACGGGAAACAGTTTCTCCTGTGCCATTCATCCCAATGGAAAACAGTTTCTCCTCTGCCATTCATCCCAATGAGAAAGAGTTTCTCCTGTGCCATTCATCCCAATGGGAAACAGTTTCTCCTGTGCCATTCATCCCAACGGGAAACAGTTTCTCCTCTGCCATTCATCCCAATGGGAAACAGTTTCTCCTCTGCCATTCATCCCAATGGGAAACAGTTTCTCCTGTGCCATTCATCCCAATGGGAAACAGTTTCTCCTCTGCCATTCATCCCAATGGGAAACAGTTTCTCCTCTTCCATTCATCCCAATGGGAAACAGTTTCTCCTCTGCCATTCATCCCAATGGGAAACAGTTTCTCCTCTGCCATTCATCCCAATGGGAAACAGTTTCTCCTCTGCCATTCATCCCAATGGGAAACAGTTTCTCCTGTGCCAATCATCCCAACGGGAAACAGTTTCTCCTCTGCCATTCATCCCAATGGGAAACAGTTTCTCCTCTGCCATTCATCCCAATGGGAAACAGTTTCTCCTGTGCCAATCATCCCAACGGGAAACAGTTTCTCCTCTGCCATTCATCCCAATGGGAAACAGTTTCTCCTGTGCCATTCATCCCAATGGGAAACAGTTTCTCCTCTGCCATTCATCCCAATGGGAAACAGTTTCTCCTCTGCCATTCATCCCAATGAGAAAGAGTTTCTCCTCTGCCATTCATCCCAATGGGAAACAGTTTCTCCTGTGCCATTCATCCCAATGGGAAACAGTTTCTCCTCTGCCATTCATCCCAATGGGAAACAGTTTCTCCTCTTCCATTCATCCCAATGGGAAACAGTTTCTCCTCTGCCATTCATCCCAATGGGAAACAGTTTCTCCTCTGCCATTCATCCCAATGGGAAACAGTTTCTCCTCTGCCATTCATCCCAATGGGAAACAGTTTCTCCTGTGCCAATCATCCCAACGGGAAACAGTTTCTCCTCTGCCATTCATCCCAATGGGAAACAGTTTCTCCTCTGCCATTCATCCCAATGGGAAACAGTTTCTCCTGTGCCAATCATCCCAATGGGAAACAGTTTCTCCTCTTCCATTCATCCCAATGGGAAACAGTTTCTCCTCTGCCATTCATCCCAATGGGAAACAGTTTCTCCTCTGCCATTCATCCCAATGGGAAACAGTTTCTCCTCTGCCATTCATCCCAATGGGAAACAGTTTCTCCTGTGCCAATCATCCCAACGGGAAACAGTTTCTCCTCTGCCATTCATCCCAATGGGAAACAGTTTCTCCTCTGCCATTCATCCCAATGGGAAACAGTTTCTCCTGTGCCAATCATCCCAACGGGAAACAGTTTCTCCTCTGCCATTCATCCCAATGGGAAACAGTTTCTCCTGTGCCATTCATCCCAATGGGAAACAGTTTCTCCTCTGCCATTCATCCCAATGGGAAACAGTTTCTCCTCTGCCATTCATCCCAATGGGAAACAGTTTCTCCTCTGCCATTCATCCCAATGGGAAATAGTTTCTCCTGTGCCATTCATCCCAATGGGAAACAGTTTCTCCTGTGCCATTCATCCCAATGGGAAACAGTTTCTCCTCTGCCATTCATCCCAATGGGAAACAGTTTCTCCTCTGCCATTCATCCCAATGGGAAACAGTTTCTCCTCTGCCATTCATCCCAATGGGAAACAGTTTCTCCTGTGCCATTCATCCCAATGGGAAACAGTTTCTCCTGTTCCATTCATCCCAATGGGAAACAGTTTCTCCTGTGCCATTCATCCCAATGTGAAATAGTTTCTCCTGTGCCAATCATCCCAACGGGAAACAGTTTCTCCTGTGCCATTCATCCCAATGTGAAAGAGTTTCTCCTGTGCTATTCATCCCAATGGGAAACAGTTTCTCCTGTGCCATTCGTCCCAATGTCAAATAGTTTCTCCTGTGCCATTCATCCTAATGGGAAACAGTTTCTCCTGTGCCATTCACCCCAATGGGAAACAGTTTCTCCTCTGCCATTCATCCCAATGTGAAATAGTTTCTCCTGTGCCAATCATTCCAATGGGGAAACAGTTTCTCCTCTGCCATTCATCCCAATGAGAAACAGTTTCTCCTGTGCCATTCATCCCAATGTGAAAGAGTTTCTCCTGTGCCATTCATCCCAATGGGAAACAGTTTCTCCTCTGCCATTCATCCCAATGGGAAACAGTTTCTCCTCTGCCATTCATCCCAATGGGAAACAGTTTCTCCTCTGCCATTCATCCCAATGGGAAACAGTTTCTCCTCTGCCATTCATCCCAATGGGAAACAGTTTCTCCTCTGCCATTCATCCCAATGGGAAACAGTTCTCCTGTGCCATTCATCCCAATGGGAAACAGTTTCTCCTCTGCCATTCATCCCAATGGGAAACAGTTTCTCCTCTGCCATTCATCCCAATGGGAAACAGTTTCTCCTCTGCCATTCATCCCAATGGGAAACAGTTTCTCCTCTGCCATTCATCCCAATGGGAAACAGTTTCTCCTCTGCCATTCATCCCAATGGGAAACAGTTTCTCCTGTGCCAATCATCCCAACGGGAAACAGTTTCTCCTCTGCCATTCATCCCAATGGGAAACAGTTTCTCCTGTGCCATTCATCCCAATGGGAAACAGTTTCTCCTCTGCCATTCATCCCAATGGGAAACAGTTTCTCCTCTGCCATTCATCCCAATGGGAAACAGTTTCTCCTCTGCCATTCATCCCAATGGGAAATAGTTTCTCCTGTGCCATTCATCCCAATGGGAAACAGTTTCTCCTGTGCCATTCATCCCAATGGGAAACAGTTTCTCCTCTGCCATTCATCCCAATGGGAAACAGTTTCTCCTCTGCCATTCATCCAAATGGGAAACAGTTTCTCCTCTGCCATTCATCCCAATGGGAAACAGTTTCTCCTCTGCCATTCAACCCAATGTTAAACAGTTTCTCCTGTGCCATTCATCCCAATGGGAAACAGTTTCTCCTGTTCCATTCATCCCAATGGGAAACAGTTTCTCCTGTGCCATTCATCCCAATGTGAAATAGTTTCTCCTGTGCAAATCATCCCAACGGGAAACAGTTTCTCCTCTGCCATTCATCCCAATGAGAAAGAGTTTCTCCTGTGCCATTCATCCCAATGTGAAAGAGTTTCTCCTGTGCTATTCATCCCAATGGGAAACAGTTTCTCCTGTGCCATTCGTCCCAATGTCAAATAGTTTCTCCTGTGCCATTCATCCTAATGGGAAACAGTTTCTCCTGTGCCATTCACCCCAAATGGGAAACAGTTTCTCCTCTGCCATTCATCCCAATGTGAAATAGTTTCTCCTGTGCCAATCATTCCAATGGGGAAACAGTTTCTCCTCTGCCATTCATCCCAATGAGAAACAGTTTCTCCTGTGCCATTCATCCCAATGTGAAAGAGTTTCTCCTGTGCCATTCATCCCAATGGGAAACAGTTTCTCCTCTGCCATTCATCCCAATGGGAAACAGTTTCTCCTCTGCCATTCATCCCAATGGGAAACAGTTTCTCCTCTGCCATTCATCCCAATGGGAAACAGTTTCTCCTCTGCCATTCATCCCAATGGGAAACAGTTTCTCCTCTGCCATTCATCCCAATGGGAAACAGTTTCTCCTGTGCCATTCATCCCAATGGGAAACAGTTTCTCCTGTGCCAATCATCCCAACGGGAAACAGTTTCTCCTGTGCCATTCATCCCAATGGGAAACAGTTTCTCCTCTGCCATTCATCCCAATGAGAAAGAGTTTCTCCTGTGCCATTCATCCCAATGGGAAACAGTTTCTCCTGTGCCATTCATCCCAACGGGAAACAGTTTCTCCTCTGCCATTCATCCCAATGGGAAACAGTTTCTCCTCTGCCATTCATCCCAATGGGAAACAGTTTCTCCTGTGCCATTCATCCCAATGGGAAACAGTTTCTCCTCTGCCATTCATCCCAATGGGAAACAGTTTCTCCTCTTCCATTCATCCCAATGGGAAACAGTTTCTCCTCTGCCATTCATCCCAATGGGAAACAGTTTCTCCTCTGCCATTCATCCCAATGGGAAACAGTTTCTCCTCTGCCATTCATCCCAATGGGAAACAGTTTCTCCTGTGCCAATCATCCCAACGGGAAACAGTTTCTCCTCTGCCATTCATCCCAATGGGAAACAGTTTCTCCTCTGCCATTCATCCCAATGGGAAACAGTTTCTCCTGTGCCAATCATCCCAACGGGAAACAGTTTCTCCTCTGCCATTCATCCCAATGGGAAACAGTTTCTCCTGTGCCATTCATCCCAATGGGAAACAGTTTCTCTTGTGCCATTCATCCCAATGGGACACAGTTTCTCCTTTACCATTCATCCCACTGGGAAACAATTTCTCCTGTTCCATTCATCCCAATGGGAAACAGTTTCTCCTGTTATATTCATCTCAATGTGAAACAGTTTCTCCTGTGCCATTCATCCCAATGGGAAACAGTTTCTCCTGTGCCATTCATCCCAATGGAAAACAGTTTTTTCGGTGCCATTCATCCCAATGGGAAACAGTTTCTCCTGTGCCATTCATCCCAATGTGAAACAGTTTCACCTGTGCCATTCATCCCAATGGGAAACAGTTTCTCTTGTGCCATTCATCCCAATGGGAAACAGTTTCTCCTGTGCCATTCATCCCAATGGGAAACATTTCTCCTGTGCCATTCATCCCAATGGGAAACAGTTTTTCCTGTGCCATTCTTACTAATGGGAAACAGTTTCTCCTGTGCCATTCATCACAATGGGAAACAGTTTCTCCTGTGCCATTCATCCCAATGGGAAACAATTTCTCCTATGCCATTCATCCCAATGGGAAACAGTTTTTCCTGTGCCATTCTTATTAATGGAAAACAGTTTCTCCTGTGCCATTCGTCCCAATGGGAAACAGTTTCTCCTGTGCCATTCATCCCAATGGGAAACAATTTCTCCTGTGCCATTCATCCCAATGGGAAACAGTTTCTCCTGTGCCATTCATCCCAATGGGAAACAGTTTCTCCTGTGCCATTCATCCCAATGGGAAACAGTTTCTCTTGTGCCATTCATCCCAATGGGAAACAGTTTCTCCTCTGCCATTCATCCCAATGTGAAACAGTTTCTCCTGTGCCATTCCTCCCAATGTGAAACAGTTTCTCCTGTGCCATTCATCCCAATGGGAAACAGTTTCTCCTTTACCATTCATCCCAATGTGAAACAGTTTCTCCTGTGCCATTCATACCAATGGGAAACAATTTCTCCTGTGCCATTCATCCCAATGGGAAACAGTTTTTCCTGTGCCATTCTTACTAATGGGAAACAGTTTCTCCTGTGCCATTCATCCCAATGGGAAACAGTTTCTCCTGTGCCATTCATCCCAATGGGAAACAATTTCTCCTGTGCCATTCATCCCAATGGGAAACAGTTTTTCCTGTGCCATTCTTACTAATGGAAAACAGTTTCTCCTGTGCCATTCATCCCAATGGGAAACAGTTTCTCCTGTGCCATTCGTCCCAATGGGAAACAGTTTTTCCTGTGCCATTCATCCTAATGGGAAACAGTTTCTTCTGTGCCATTCATCCCAATGGGAAATAGTTTCTCCTGTGCCATTCACCCCAATGGGAAACAGTTTCTCCTGTGCCATTCATCCCAATGTGAAATAGTTTCTCCTGTGCCATTCATCCCAATGGGAAACAGTTTCTCTTGTGCCATTCATCCCAATGGGAAACAGTTTCTCCTCTGCCATTCTTCCCAATGTGAAACAGTTTCTCCTGTGCCATTCCTCCCAATGTGAAACAGTTTCTCCTGTGCCATTCATCCCAATGGGAAACAGTTTCACCTTTACCATTCATCCCAATGTGAAACAGTTTCTCCTGTGCCATTCATCCCAATGGGAAACAATTTCTCCTGTGCCATTCATCCCAATGGGAAACAGTTTCTCCTGTGCCATTCGTCCCAATGGGAAACAGTTTTTCCTGTGCCATTCATCCTAATGGGAAACAGTTTCTTCTGTGCCATTCATCCCAATGGGAAATAGTTTCTCCTGTGCCATTCACCCCAATGGGAAACAGTTTCTCCTGTGCCATTCATCCCAATGTGAAATAGTTTCTCCTGTGCCAATCATCCCAATGGGAAACAGTTTCTCCTGTGCCATTCGTCCAAATGGGAAACAGTTTCTCCTGTGCCATTCATCCCAATGGGAAACAGTTTCTTCTGTGGCATTCATCCCAATGGGAAACAGTTTCTTCTGTGGCATTCATCCCAATGGGAAATAGTTTCTCCTGTGCCATTCACCCCAATGGGAAACAGTTTCTCCTGTGCCATTCATCCCAATGTGAAATAGTTTCTCCTGTGCCAATCATCCCAATGGGAAACAGTTTCTCCTGTGCCATTCATCCCAATGTGAAACAATTTCTCCTGTGCCAATCATCCCAATGTGAAACAGTTTCTCTTGTGCCATTCATCCCAATGGGAAACAGTTTCTCCTGTGCCATTCTTACTAATGGGAAACATTTTCTCCTGTGTCATTCATCCCAATGCGAAACAGTTGTTTCTGTGGCATTCATCCCAATGGGAAACAGTGTCTCCTGTGCCATTCTTACTAATGGGAAAGTTTCTCCTTTACCATTCATCCCAATGTGAAACAATTTCTCCTGTGCCAATCATCCCAATGTGAAACAGTTTCTCCTGTGCCATTCATCCCAATGTGAAACAATTTCTCATGTGCCATTCATCCCAATGGGAAACAGTTTCTCCTGTGCCATTCATCCCAATGTGAAATAGTTTCTCCTGTGCCAATCATCCCAATGAGAAACAGTTTCTCCTGTGCCATTCACCCCAATGGGAAACAGTTTCTCCTTTACCATTCATCCCAATGTGAAATAGTTTCTCCTGTGACAATCATCCCAATGTGAAACAGTTTCTCCTTTGCCATTCATACCAACTTAAAACAATTTCTCCTGTGGCGTTCATCCCCATTGAAAAAAAATGTTTTTTTTTTCTGTTCTATTCCCATGTCAAACAGATTGCCTTCTGCAATTCATTCACTTGTGAAATAGTTTGTTCTGCGCCATTCATTTCTATTCAAATATATTTTGATGTTTTCTGTCACATAAAATGATTCTTCTGTACCACCCATCGCAAAACAAAGGGTCGTCTTGTGCCATTCATTTCTATGTGAAAACGTTTGTTCCCTTCCATCCCCTTGTAAAATCAAAGTTTCTCCTGCTTTATTCATATGTGAAAAAATTTGTGCCAACCATTTCCAAGAAAACGGATTCGTTGTGTTCCATCCTCTAGTGAACTCAATTCTCTCGTGCCAATCCATCTCTAATTAAATAAGTTTGCATTTTTTTACCCATCCTAATGCAAAGTATACTTCCTGTGACATCCATTCCTATGTAAATTGGAACCATGGAAATTGTTTTGTTTTTATCTATTCCCATGTGACAAAGTTTATCCTCTACTTATCATCTTTATGTGAACAATTTCTCTTGTTCCCTCCTTCACCATTTGAAACAATTTATTCTTTAACATTTATCAGTAGTTAAAATGATTTATCGTGTGATTCAATGGTAAAGTATCACAGGAAATGTCCTGTAGACATGGAACACATGAAATAATAAGCTGAAAAAAATTGATTTTGCCGTGAGTGGATTTGAATCCCACTCACGGCCAAACCAATTTGAACGTAAGACAAATACATTCACTTACTTGTGAGTATGTATCCTAATATTTTGACCACTGACTGGGGTCGTCATCGGAGGAGGTTGCAGCTATATTAATCTAGTAATCCCTGTGTAAAATGGTTGAGCCAGTGCTATCCTTCCCATGTGAGGCAGTTTGTCCTACGGCAATTGTCGCCATGAGAGTCCTTTTATTAATTCTAGCATGAAGAGTAAATCTTTTCTCTTTTTTTTCCCTCCATACGTTCAAAAGTCTTTCCTCTTGAAATGATTTTTTTTATTCAGTTAAATGCGTATACAAGTTGAGATGTATAGTGATTGAAATATCGGTTTATTTACGTATTCATCGTTTCTCACTTTGGGAAGTAAAGTCTCACATAAGCAATGCTGAGATTTCTCCCAATTTTGACTTTTTCAAAGTATCGTTTTCTCATTATTCAGAATTTTTTCTCCAGAGATCGTCTCTTAAAAATATTACGAAACGATAAGCGTTGAAACAGAATAATTTTGTTTGGCTGGCTGTCAGCTGTATGTTAAAGTTTCGCGACATGAAGTGCTTGTTAATATATCTCATATCCCACTGAAATGACGCACATGCGCCCTGAATACTATGCATTCAGTGGACTATTTTTTATAGCAGCAAGGTTTAATTTTCATTTCCAGGTGAGTTTCCCAGTTTCAACGTTTGTCGAGGCACGTGCTGCTTTTGAAACACTTGAAGCGGCATTCGACTTTTTGGTTTTTAGAGGTAAATGAAAAATTATTTTCGTGTTGGATATTACTATTCGCACTCCTCGAATCTCCCAAAAGTTTTAATTGCGCCCTCTAACGGTGTAAAACGCTGAAAATTGTGAAATTCTAAAGGAATATTTGAAATGAGGTATTTAAGTTAGAAATTTGAAACTCTGGAATGCGTGATGGTCATGAAGTTTGCATTTGTCACAATGTATTGTTCCCATGCATCTAGGAAGGAAGGGCGCGAAACGCAACAGTTTCGTCTTAAGAAGGAATTAGAAATTCCTTTTGAGTTGGATAAATGCTAACGGATTATTACAATTAACATTTTTCAAATCCTTTTCAATTTACATCGTTAGAGGGCGCTAAATATTGAAAAGGCGAACCTTTAATGAATATTTCAAGTGATCTGTTCATGAGAAAAAAAATTTAATTTTCTGTGGCGGAGTGCGAAAAACTATTCTCCTGACGGCAACAACTCCCCCCTTAGAGTGGCGCGAGGAAAGTAACTTCGCTTCATTGTAAGGAATAAAGGAGAAATGTTTTTCACATTCTATGGGCACTAATCAAATGCTACTATTGACATTTTATCAATCATCCATTAAAACTTTTAAAGAGTGAAAAAGACTTTATAAGTGTTACTCTATAAGTTTTAATAAGTCAAACAACTGCTTGGGGAGTAATTTTTTATTTTAAAAGTCGATAAATCAAAAACTCTACTTTGAAAACGAGATTTTACTAATTCAGTAGTAAAGAATCACAGGATGTGCGTGTCCTTTAGATATGAAATAATAAGCTGAAAAAATTGGTTTTGCCGTGAGTAGGATTCGAATTGACGTCTCCTGGAAACATGCTTGTTATGCTAATCATTACACCATCATCGGCTTACTTTTTTTCAGCCAGTGTGACATATCAACCTTCCGGATTTATTTATTTGATTCGCGCAGTGGCGCCATCTATCCGGGAAACCGTCATCAGCAAAATGAAATAGAGCCGAAATTCTTCCTAACTTAAATTATATTACTTCTGCATGCTTTAAACAACAAATGGCAATAAATTTGATCCCTGAGATATTGTGAACTTAAAAGTTATCCGTTTAGACCTCTTTTAGTTTATTTGAACGTAACACTATACTGAAATTTAAAACCTTTTTTTGTTAAATTTTGCTTAAATGTGCAGAAATTAAAAAACGTGCAAATTTCGAATAAACCTTCCTTACCGAAAAGATTACTTTTCTCCCCAGTGGAGTGGTGCCCTACAATATGAGATATTCCTGCGACATAAAAACCCACACAACAGATCAGCATTCTCCTAGGAAGGATGTTTTCAGCTTCTTCTCATCAGGAGTAGCTTAATTAGATAAGAAGCAGATTGCAGTTTCGCTCCACCTCCACCTTTTTCTATCGGCGCAAACGGTTACGCCATTGGTCGTCAATCGTAATGCTGCTTAACCTTTTCCTCCTTAGCAAATCCCAGTTCCCAGTTCCAGGGGGAAAGATTACCCCCCCCCCCCTCCGGCTCCTATTGTTGCATTTGCTAAGAAGATTTGGTTCATTCTTTCTTGGATAATTTCTGTCTCCCCAACATTAAGAATTCAAGTTCTGTGAACAGACGACTTTCGCATTTTGATTCATGTATCCAAAGCAACGCCCTCTCTCACCCACGAGCTTTTGAGTCACGTGATATTTATTCAAGGAATCGTTTCTTCCCAAGTCGAAATCTTTCTTTCTGCAGACGAGGAGAAGCTGTACAGCACGAGATCTGCTGCTCATCCTCGTGAGCCAAGGAGTCACTGGACCGGTTCTTCTCTCTGCTGTTTCGGGGGTCATCGCCTCCCCCGCCCCACCCGTTGCCATGGCAAACAAGCGCTCAGCAGCCACGTCGGGGTGAAGCGCGAATCGGCAAAGAAAGTGATTTAACGTGACCCCCGAATCACCTTTGATCGCATGCAGGTCGCCTGATTTACGGCGTTGTTGTGGTAATGAGGAAAGGTATCAGCCGACGAAGTAATCGACTCTGCGCGGGACGATCTCTTCTCCAGCTACACTCACCCAAATCTTTCCACGAGACGAGTCTCCACGGGTTCGAATCGGTTTCAAATTTTGTCATCTTGTTCCATAAATTTTGCATAAACAGATGCGAAAAAGTGTTTTGCGTGATTGCCGATTTGATTGCTTGACTAGCTGGTGAAGAATATGTTGATGAATCGAGAATCGACAAACTTCTTCTCATGCAGACATTTGGCCCAAAGGTGTGACGCGGACATCTCAGCACAACACCTCTGAGGGAAGAAGACGGTCAAGTGTAATGACAGTGCAAACATCCATGGCTCATTTGAGATTCGAACCCTGATCCCTTTGACTGGATAGGAAACCATCTCTGATTATCTCCTTCTCTTGTCCTTCCTTTGTTGGCTATCAGTCACAAGAGAGAAAAACTTTCGCTTTGCGTTGGAGGAAAATGAAAACGGCAGAAGAACAGATTAGCGAACAGAATTAGGAATGGTATTCTTAACAGTTGGGGGAAGTGCAATAGTTGAAGTGGCGGAATAACGTCAGAGCTGGACTTGACCTCAGTGACAAATTGTGGAAATTGGTGAGCAGATTGAAGTGTTTTTTTTTCAGTGAACAGAAGTGTGTCATTTTCCTGGTAGACCTGAGTAATGTTCGTTGCTTGAGGATTTTTCTACCTATGCTAATAGATTGTGCCTCTTCATTTGATCATTGATGTATGATGATGAAAGAAGTATCCGAAGTCGATCTGGTAGGCCTTACTTACAAATGCAGAGTTCAGTTTTTCTCGTTTTTTCAAGTTTCCTCCACTTCTTATAAAAATGGTTGAGAAACGAATCTGCTTGTCCTTGATCATCACCGAACTGAAGTTCTATCACTATTTCTCCAGGTCAGCCCGGCCCTGTCTCATTAAAATGTGATGTTGAAATATTTTCAAGGTTGGTCAACTGGTTACGAAAAACGAAGCTGCTTGAATCTCCTCACCGGCGCATGAGAGTCAATCTGATCACTCTCATTTAAAATGGGAATTCTTTTCCTTCTGATATCAAGGAATCAGATATATGATGAGGAAAAGGCATATTTGTATATATATATATATTTTTTTTTGTTAAAAAGTTGGTTTCAAGAAATTTTCTTGTTACACTATATTTTGCATGGGTATATTCAAATATGCAATATGGAATCTGTAGTTGGGGTGGAGATTATCAACATAATTTAAATAATTTATATTTAATACATAAAAGAATTTTCAAAATTTTATTTAAATATTCCAATATTTCATTTCCTTTACGATATTTTCATAATATTAGCAAGTTTATTTTTTATGAAATTATTTCATTTCCATACTAGCAAAAAAATTGGATCCCTCAGAAAATTGTTTCTTTTAACTCGAGGCAAACTAGATGCCTTACAAACAGTTCCTTCGACAAAAAGAAATATTTTGCAGAGACATTTCTCATCTCTTGCATCATCAGTGTTTAATGCTTTACCTTAGGAAATAAGAAATTAAAATAACCCTATGGTATTTAAAGATATTTACGTTTATTTGTCTTAAATATTTCTAATATAGAAAATTTATTGTAACGAAACCGAGTTTTACTTTATTTTGTTGCTTACCATGTGATACAGTGTGCTGCAGCCGAAATTCCCATTGGTAACGTTCAGCAGAACCTGGAAATGGCAGTTGCCCTTTGGTTCTCAATTAAATAAATAAAAATAAATACCCCCTCAAGCAGCTGCCTGCCACAGAGGTCTGACAGGAGCCTGTCAGTTTATATGCCATAGTAGAAGTTCTGATTGGATTGTATATTGGATTGTTTTACCTCTGAGCGGCACTTTTTTGCACACCATGGGCTAAATGGCCAGGTCACAAGGACCCCGAAAGCTCAGAGAAGGTTGGGGGAGGGGACCCACTGGAACAGCTGTTGGGAGACAGATGGTAGCCTCCCGTCAAGGCTATCCAGCGTGTTCTTTAACGTGCACAGGGTATGGCTCTCCCGCACACGGGGCCACGGCTTAACGTCCCATCCGATGGACGGCGGCCTTTTCAAGCCCATCGGTGTTCCCTACTGACCGTGGGCAGGGCGGGGGAAATTTTGCGGGGATAAATCTCAACGCTGACCCAGCTGGGACTCGAACCTGGGAACTACAGATTACGAGCCTGGCGCGCTACCGACTAAGCCACCCCCGCCCCTTTAGTAGAAGGTCTGTGAGGATGGCAGGACCTCAGCAGAAAAACAACACAAACATCCATGCCTTGTCCGGGGCTCGAACCCAGGTCCCTTAAATCAGTAGCCAAGTGCGCTAACCACACGGCCACGGGACGGCTAGTTCTCAATTATAGAGACCAAAATCGTTTCTTTGAGTTATTTTAATTTTTTTTCATTTTATTTTGGATAGTCATTATGTATTGTTTTCTAAAAAAAGAAGTCAGCTTGATCTATGAGCATCACTGTGCAGCGACGCTTGAGCAGTGTTACATAAATTGTGATGTTTCATCCGAATCAAAGCAGCTGGCAGCTGAAAGGGATTAATTAATCAGAAAGAGGCAAGTGCGGAGAAATCCCACACCAACCGCCTCCGAACTCGAATTCGGGATTTACGTGCCAGTTGCTCTACCAATGAATTAAAGCTGCGGCACTCTCATGCTCGATTAGATAAAGTCGTGAAGAGAGGTGGTAGAAAAATAAAAATAAATAGTGAAGTGAATAGTGAAATAGAAAAAAATAATAAGTGCAAATATCTTTTCCTTAGTATATTTCTTTTTTTCACGTTTCATTATTTCTGATTAATAGAAGTTGCTTTCAGCTGAGATCTGGTTTTGATTCCGACGCCTAGCGTCTTTTCTTTCCTAGTGGATTCGAGGTTATCAGCAACATCTGACATTAGTACATACATTTACTGCATGATTATTTCGAACATGGAGCCACGGCTTACCGTCCCATCCGACGGATGGCAGCCTTTCCAAGTCCAAGCGGTGTCGCCTTTCTCACAGAGTGGGGGGGGGGGGTCACTGGTCACATTAACCTATCAGTTAATGGGAGTCTGGCCAGTTTCATTTAAAATGTCAATTCATTCTCTTCTGATTTCAAGGTATGTCCACTCATTTTCAAAACTGTTCACTAATATGATTAATCTATAAACGTCACGGCATCGACGCTTAAATTAATCTCTTAGCAGTTAAAATCACCCTTGTGGCTACATTTAAAACAGGGAGTTCTTTTTTTATGAGCGACGTCCCTTATCCTTCTTCCCTTAGTCTAATGAATTCTAAAAACCCTTCGTAGGCTTATTTCACGACAACACAATACAGTCTAATAAATTATTTTCCTGCGATAGACGAATTTTTGCTGAAGTGACAACTTACATTTTGTCATATTTAATTTGTTGACATTTATTTGAAAGTGTGAATCAGAATCATTGATTGTCTTTATAAACAGAGTTTGAATTTTTTCTATACTTTCATAATTTTCCTCCCATTTTATTTTTTTATAAATATCTGATGCATTATAATTAAAAATTTCTCATTCCCCACAGCAAGAGCAGCAATAATAATTCCATAACGTTAGCTTAATGATCCAGTATTGAATGCATTCATTCACTTGTCACGGGCTCATTCATTTATCATCAGTTGAGAGAAATATTTCTTAAGTTGATAGAGGAGGCTGGTTATCACTCGTTTGGCAGTCGTCTCTTTGAGGTTGATGCGTCGCTAAAAGGAAGCAAGGATTCCATTTGCTTATTCAAGCACGGAGTTGTAAATTTCTACTCAGATGCAAAAGAAATCCATGGCGAGCATCTCGCGAGTAAACTTCACCCCGTTAGCGACCAGGAAGAGCAAAGATTTGTGAGCAGATGGAAATATTAAGAAATTCCGGAAAGAGTTAGTTCCCTATTAGCAGATACAGAAAATAGATTTAATATAACTAAACTCCAGCAACAATATGGAGACAACAAATCTTAGCTGTGATATAAAAGTTACTTCTAAGATTTGTTTAAAAGGAATCTATTTCACGCGGTGCTGGAAAAAAAACTTGGTCGCTCAGTATATTAGTCCCATTTTCATCAGAGGGAGGGAAGGAAGTCCATTTCTACCTCTGACTCTGAGAAGCAAGACGACGAGCATCATGAAACGCACCTTGATTATCGTTTCATGAAACATTCTCGAAACAATTTGACTTCTGCTTCGCTCTATTACGGAATGAATATTAGAAGAGAAACTGGAAGCCAAGATAACAGATTCCATTCCGTCAACTGTATTTATTCCTATAAAAATATTTTAATTTAAGAATTTTAATCTAAAGAAAGATTAAAATTATAAAGTATCATTCCGTGATTTTTTTTTTTGTCTTGCTACGTGCAGTCTTCTATCCTTGGAAATTTCTCTCCAAAATCATTTTTTACCTATCTTCCTATCGCATTTCGTCCGCTCTTTGTCGGTTTCAGGATTTGCAGTTGTGTGAAAATTCCCCCTAAAAAAAGAAGAAATATGAAAAAAGTTTGTTCCTCTTTATCTTTCGAACGCAAAGGCCGAAAGTAATGGGTTATGCATCAAATAAGAGCTTCTGACATGTGGAGTGTCACAGGTTATAAAAATTCCCCCTTCCTCCTTCCATACCCTAAAAAAGGAGAAATACTCTATTAAAGCGATTGCTCTGCTATATCTTCGGAATGCGAGGGCCGAACTGTAACAAGTTGTATATCAAATGAAAGCTTATGACGTGGAGAATGTTCTGGTCAATATAAATATATCCCCTTGATTTCTTCCCCCTAAAAAGGGGAAATGTGAGAGCCGTTCTTCTACTATATCTTTTGAATGGGAGGGCCTACAGTTACGAGTTAGGTGTCAAACGAAAGCTTATAAAAGGATTACCATAGACTGCTTCGAATTATGCCCCCCACCATTCTCCCCTCCCCTCAAAAGAAGAAAGAGAAAATTTAGGGAGGGGTCGATCTTAACGAATTATATTTCAATTTAAAGTTCGTGACGTCTTCAATGTCATGGGCTACCTCAAACATGACTTCCAAAAAAAAAAGGGGGTGGGTGGGTGGGGTAGGAAATATGTGGACGATGTTTATGGGTCAAATATCACACGAATGTTTCTATATGCGCCCTAAACAGTGAAAATAAACCTAAAATCTATCGATTCTATCACTGAATTTGTATTCATTTCAAAGGAAGATAGGGAGCCGATTTACCTACTCAACAAGATTGCCTGGGCCCCCCATCTCCCTTTGAAGTAAATGCGAATTCACTGACTGAATGCATCACCGACATGTTTTAGGTTCATTTTCTACTTTTTAGGGCGCATGTAGGAAGATACTTTTTTTTTTGATTTATTTGTATTTTTGACTAACGATAAGCATTTCTTCTCCTGAAGATAATTCTCCTTCACGAGCACTCTATGTTAAAATAAATTTGTCTCATATTCAAATTTAAATTTGTTTCCATAGTATTAGCTGCACAATTATTAATTCAGAAAAGCGCGGAAGGATATTCCTTCTTCTCACGCGTGGGGAATAAAAATATGGAAACAAATGGCAGCGGGATTTTTACGTCAACGTCTGCGGTTCTTGACGGCAATCTCCGATGCAAATGGAGCTTCTGGGCGTCACTTAGTTCTTCAAGTTCTTTGCTTCGAAAAAATGAAAAAGATGATATCGTTACATGGGTTGGGTTTTTCACTTCTGAGCGGCACTCTTTTTGCACGCAATGGGTAAATGGCAGATCATAAACACCTCGAGGGCTCAGAGAAGGCCGGGACAAGGGGACCTACTGGCCAGCTCTTATGAGACAGGTGGTAGCCTCCCGTCAAAGTCATCCATCAAATTCTTTAATGTGAACAAGGTATGGCTTCCTGCACACAAACCCACCGCTTAATGTCCCATCCGACGAACGGTGGGTGGTCTTTCTAAACCGATCGGAGCCCCTTTTCTGACAGAGAGCAGAATGGAATTTTAGCGGAGGTAAAACTCAACGCTGGCCCAAGTGGGACTCGAACCTGATGACTGCAGATGACTGACGCGTTGAACCAACCCACATCCTTCGTCATGTCGAAAAGCAACATTACATTAGCGAAGAAAAGTTTTGATTAGGAAAAGATACAGTGCATCAGTAATGTTTCCAAATGGTTTCCAAAATATCCGATCATAAAATAAAGAGGTTTTTTTTTCTATCGTAAAGTTAAACCATTTGGATGGCAAAACCGACTGGCGATTGGATTGTTCTCGCAATCCAACTCACTTTATGGCAGCGGGGATCTGCTTTCAATAACAAACGATAATTTTCAGCGTTTCAGTTGACAAGTATTCTTGGAGACAAAACAAACAAGCCGCTTCGCATGCTGAAACAGCACGAGCTTACGTTGCTCCCTGGCGATGCCCTGGCTTTCAACAGAATTTTCTCCTTCCTCAGCGAGAGATGATGATCCTCGAGCATTGCTGACCTCGAGGAGGCAACAACAGTCTTCGGCTACCTCGACAACATGTAACGCTTTTGTCGTTAAGGTGGAAGGACTGCTCGCAAACTCCACTTCGGTAAATCATTGTCTAATCTGCCTTCTTGCTCCTAACGGCGAGGTCAATTTCAGCGAAAGACCTCCCATTTACGAACCCAACCCCTTATTCTCCCGTGTTGTTGGCCCTCGCCTCCAATCTATTAAGTTCGTGCTTCAATTGCCTCCATATTTTACACTTTTAGTGGCCCTTCGCTACAGGACGGCCGAGTTATAGGTGTGAATTATTGCTCCGTTGGCACGTGTACAGGAAACGCCCCCTTCCCTGGTCTCAGCAGGAGCCGCATCCTGGACACTGCCCTGCTGCAAATTCCCATGGCAACGGTCCGGCCAACAGGTGGGGAAGGGGACACGGCGATGGCTCCGGTGGGCTCGTGTCAAATAAATAACGCTCGGAATCTGGCAGCAGAAATTCTAAGCAGCCGAATGTTGAGCGCGAGCTGAGAAGAAGAATCCGAATCGCTGATCGGGATGAAATCTGGTTGGGTGGTCAAAATCGTCTCCTATAGAGATTGAAATGTAAACGGAATTATCAGTAGCTGGAGATCAGGAACTCTTTCGCATTCTACTTACATGCGACTAACATGGAACGGATTTATGGATGCTTTGCAAGGTCATATTTTATGTGTTGGGGAAGAGATCTGCTAAAAAGGAAAGATGGCGAAGTTTCTTTTTCATTGCGACAGATATTTCTCCATCTCAGGGAGTTCGAAACGAGAACGATTCCAAATTCATCGAATACGAACATACTCTAAAGATCATCAGATAGCAAACGATTTTGAAGCTCGTTTAAAAAACCAGTTTGTCGTCATGGCAAGCAGACATTTAACGTTTTGCTTCAAAAGATCAATAAAATATTCTTTTTCGGTTGGATAAGTGGAAATAAAAAAAATTATTCCCATTTTTCGAATCTTTAATAGTTTTAATTTCAATCATTAGATAGTGCAAAAGTTGGAAAATGAAAAACTTTAAACAATCATTGTAAGCAGTTCATCCATTCATGATAGAAATTTCATATTTGGGCAATATGGTGTGCAAATCAGTTTTTGCCACCCCATCAGAGAATTAAAAGTAATTAATTCTCTTTAAATTTATATAGAGAGGAAGTAACCAGTGCGAAATTGTTTAAAATCTCAAAAACTTCTGCTTAGCTTCTGTTACGAAGAACCAATAACGATAGCCTGAACAACAGACGTGTAAATGCATCGATGTTAAGCTATACATTTATAGCGATTATGTAAATTTATAAATAAAATTTAAAAATACACTACAGGAAAAAAACATTGCAACACCTGGAAGGATTAGTGCCATTTTATTGAAACGCACGCGGTTAGCATACACTGAGATGCGCGATTGATTACATTATCAAAAAAAAAAAAAAATGGAAAATTACCATTTTACCTACCCTGTAAGGTATAATTAGTATGATGTTGAAGCGCCCCGCGCAGCAATGCATTTATGAACACGTTGAGGAAGGCTCTCGCACAGCTCTGTAATGTCCTCCTGAGAGATAGAACGCCAAATAACGAGAAGTCGCTGTTCCATTTCAGCAACATTGGCTGGCGCACTGTTGGGTGTTGTTGGAACTGTCTGCCCATCATGTCCCAAACGTGTTCAATAGGTGAAAGGTCCGGTGAGCGTGCTGGCCATGGTAGCACCTGAACGTTTTGCTCGTGTAGATACTGCAAAGTAATGTGGGCTGTATGGGGAGCGGCAACATCTTGCTGGCAAAAGATTTCGTGCTGTTGAATAAATGGCACAGCCACTGGCTGCAAAATGTTGGTAACATGTCGTTGGGCAGTTAGATTCCCTTATGATGACCAGTTCTGACCGAGATGTCCGCCTAATGGCACCCCACATCAAGACACCAAGTGTTGGAGCTGTGTGACGATGTCGCACGCACTGGGTGGCGTTCCTTTCCCCTTGATGTCGGCGAACACGTTGTTTACCGTCGTGCTGACCAAGACACGAACGAGCTTCTTCACTAAACACTACAGTGCTCCACTGTTGTTCGTTCCAGTTCTGTCTGAGGCGACACCACTGAAGAGGTGCTGGCACGTGAGCAGATGTGAGGGGCAAACGCAGTGCCGTAGAATAGGTTCGCAATGAAAACTGTAAACGCCTGCTGTTTGCCATCCTCCTGGTAGGTATTCGATGTGCTGCCTGTTTGTCAGTCCCTTTGCAGTTGCGTTGCAGTCGCGAATCTGTCATGCAATGCCATGCATGGCAAATGGCAGTCGTGTCACCATGATCATACGTCGTCTTAGTGATCCTGTCGGCATATGCTAGATCCTTCTTGAACCCACCGGCGCCATATGTGTACGATGGTTTTGGGAATGTGGCGAAAAAGGTTGGCCACATCTCTGTACGACAAACAAACTTCTATGATGATCCTCGAGCATTACTGACCTCGAGGAGGCAACAGCAGTCTTCGGCTAACTCGACAACACGTAACGCTTTCGGCAAATCATTGTCTAATCTCCCTTCTTGCTCCTAACTGCAAGGTCAATTTCACCGTTTGCGAACCCAACCACTTATTCTCCCGTGTTCATTCTTCCACGCTCAAAATCTGTTAACTTTTGGTAGTCTGCGTCGTCTGCGTATGTCTGCGTTTAACTGTTGGTAGTCTGTCGACGTCTGCGTAGGGTCATCTTTAGCAGTTTAGAACAATTTCCACAACGTTTTGTCAACTAGGGATCTTTGGTTGCCTTTATCTGTGTTTGACTTCGCACCTGTGACGTCAGCTCGCGCCTGTCCAATCGTTTCGATCGTCCTGCAAACTTAATCATTTCCATGCATTTTCGTATCTACCGCCACCCTAAATTTCGTCACATTTGCATAACTTCTTGCAAGTGTTGCATTTTTTATTTCCTGTAGTCTAAATTTAGTTATAAAGACTATGTGAATTGTTGTTTGTCCAATATCAACTTCTGGTATAAACTGGGAAACTTCGTCAAGAGTGCAGTCATTCGAAAGAACTGAAGTGAGATCTGCCTAACCGATCTTTTCACGAAAGCTACCCGTTTCTGATTGGAAATGTGTTAGATATCGGAAATATGATTTTAAAACACCTATTACTAATATACATGATTTGGATATTCTAACTTATATAATTTAAAAGGAACTGTTCTTCAAATTTGACTGATAGAAGAATTTGATTAATGGGCAGCTATGAGTTCAGTTCTCATTTCACCTCTTTTATTATTGATTATTATTGAGTGGCCCCTTTGCAAAAAGCTGCATTTTCTCTTCTCTTTAACTTTAGGTTATCGATTATGTCATGAGGATTATCCAATTCAGATTATGCTGACGATTTGGCCCTTTTGGCAAACGATGCTGGCGAGATGAATTGTTTCATTCAGGGATGTTGATGAGTAATAAGGTAGGTTTCGTGAAAAAATCGGTTAGGCAGATCTCACTTCAGTTCTTTCGAGTGACTGTACTCTTGACCAAGTTTCTCAGTTTATGTCAGAAGTTGATATTGGAAATGTGCAAGAAGAGATAAACCAAACGGTGAACGTTTCTCATGGGACCAATTCAAAATCTGTTGATATTGTGCAAAAATAGGAAGATATAATAAATGCTTTGCAATAGTTGATCCGTTTTGAAGTTTATTACTGTAATGAAATCTGGGCTCTTTCGGAGAAAGATAACAAGATGCTTTGGGTACTAGGTGTTTACACAATATTTTGTTTTTCGATGGTTTTGCTATTTAAGTAATGACAAGGTTAGACGAAGGAGTCATCCCCACCCATGAGCAGCATCTCGTGTAATATCCTTATTGTCCTCATGCACCTCTACATATTAACAAATGCGGGGAAGAATAAAGTGTCCAAAGGGATGGGAAAGAGACTTAGAATGCGGCGATGGCCAGTGTCAATTGCGATTTGTTTTAGGTTTGCTGTGGCTAAAGAAAACATGACATTTGTGGTGAACCTCTGTAGTACGTGGCTGCTTGAAGATTAGGTAGGCAGGCAAGGGAGGTAGATTTAGGAATTTAACAAACAAGGGTCTGAATGAACTAATATACAAGTCTGCTTACCTAAACTGTGCAATGTGTGTAATAAATGGATTAAACACAAATACAGTTCACTAGAAATTCTCTGATTATTCTGACAATTACACCATCACATATAATGACAGAGTCAAGATTTCAACCTACCTTAAAAGGAAATTTAAAGATATATATTTGCAACTATTTTAACTTTTATCTGTATAAGGAATCTGACAAATGGAATCCTTTATGAAAGTCATTCAGCATGTTCTTTAAAGTGCACATGTGTGCCAATTTGGTTTGCCTGCACACGGTGCCACGGCTTGACATCCCATCTGATGGACGACGCCTTTCCAATCCCATTCGTGTCCCCTTTTCATCGACTGCAGAATGGGGATTAGCTGAGATCAATCCCAATGCAAGCACAGTTGGAGCTTTAACCTTGGGAAATGCAGATGACCAGCCTGAGGTGCTATCGAATAAACCAACCTCTACCCTACGACTGCCAGGATTGGCTAGATTGCAGCAGTTCGTATTACTATATGCTGACATAATTAAAAACTAATTATGAATTAAAATTTTAGAAACTTCACATAGAGATAATTTCTTTCCCTATAGTTTTTAGTCCCAGTAATGTTTTTAGTGTTTATATTATCATAAAATTTATCCATTTTCCTTGTAAGACAAAAATTTTCTCATTTATAAGCAATTTCTTTAAATTTTCCACGGAACACCTATCCTTTCGTTTGAATCTTCTTGAACCTCTGGGGGCGGGGGTGGCTCAGTCGGTAGCGCGCCAGGCTCGTAATCTGTAGTTCCCAGGTTCGAGTCCCAGCTGGGTCAGCGTTGAGATTTATCTCCGCAAAATTCCCCGCCCTGCCCACGGTCAGTAGGGGACACCGATGGGCTTGGAAAGGTCGCCGTCCGTCGGATGGGACGTTAAGCCGTGGCTCCGTGTGCGGGAGAGCCATACCCTGTGCACGTTAAAGAACACGCTGGATGGCCTTGACGGGAGGCTACCATCTGTCTCCCAACAATTGTTCCAGTGGGTCCTCTCCCCCAACCTTCTCTGAGCCTTCGGGGTCCATGTGACCTAGCCATTTAGCCCATGGTGTGCAAAAAAGTGCCGCTCAGAGGTAAAACAACCCAACCCAACTCTTGAACCCCTGACCTTGCTTGCTGCCCTGCATTTTTTTGTCCATCGCAGTAATTTTTCTTCCTCTCTTTAGGCGGATGTTCCCGACTCTGCGCATTTCTTTCTCTGGCGCCGATTCTCACGCCAAGTACGGAGTGCTGCTGGACATCGTTCCCGTGGACAACAAGCGTTACCGCTACGCCTACCACCGCTCGTCGTGGCTGGTGGCGGGCAAGGCGGACCCGCCATCCCCCGCCCGCCTCTACTTGCATCCTGACTCGCCTTTCACCGGGGAGCAACTGAAGAAACAAGTCGTCTCCTTCGAGAAAGTCAAACTCACCAATAACGAGATGGACAAGCAAGGGCACGTGAGTAACTTCCTCCTCTCCAAAATCGGAAACGATTCGCCAACTTTTATTCCCAACACACCTTTGCACATCTGTTTCTTAAGTAAACATCAGCATTTTCTAATGATATTTTAATCTTCCAGTGAGAAAGGGAACACTTTTAGGCTTCGAAGGGATGTCGTTCAACCTGGCAGAATGTTGAGTCGTAATCATGAGTGCAGGAAAGAGAGAGAGAGTTATACTTTGTATACATTAAAGGAGCGTAATTGACGATTTTGATGGAAAGCTACCTTTGTCTCTAATAAGTTGCCCAATGGCTCTCCTTCCATAATCTTCTTCAGAGCCTTTGGTTCTGTTGCGATCTGGGAAGTCAATAGTCTATCAGGCAACAGAAAAACTGCCGCTTATAGGAAATGGAACTGATCCTCAAGTATTTTTAAAACATTCAGATGACTTTGACACCTTTTTCCAACTCATCTTGGATACAAGAAAAATGAAAAATAACAAAAATCTCTGCCTCACGTTTGCCGCCTGTCGGATGAGACGTAGAAAAAAAAAAGTACAACTTTAATAGAGAAGCCCGGGTGTAAATTAATTTTCACACGTGAATCTCTCTCAGCTCAGCAACCTTAATTTTTTTTCTCTGCGTCACAGCCATAGACAGAATATGAGAGAATATAAAAAATGAAAATGTAGTGAAGCATTTTTTTTACTTTTCTTGATATGCAAATTAAGGCGAAAGATTTACTGCTGTTTGAGAAATATTTGTAAATGGCCTGCACCAAAGTAATTAAAGTATATAAAAAAAAAATAAATAAATACCCCCTCAAGCAGCTGCTTGCCACAGAGGTCTGACAGGAGCCTGTCAGTTTATATGCCAAAGTAGAAGATCTGAGAGGATGGCAGGACCTCAGCATAGACGGAAGATAATTTAATGCAACTAATGATTACTGATTTTAAAGAAAAGACGTTATTGATTAGAATAGAACAGATTTTGTTTCAGTGTGGAAATATCAAAAATACATTTCCCCGCCCCCCGAAGAATCAATTTAAAATATAAATTTATTATTCACGAGCTTTACTTCTAATCGAGAAGGGCAATGTGACTGTCCTCGTGTTCAGAGAGTTATTCCTTGGGAGCAGCGAGGTCAGCCTCACTCAAACGAAATTAACGAGATGACCGCTTGGAGTTTAAGGGAAACAAAAGACCTTCCAGTCAAAAAAAAAGTGAATTATTCTGAGTTGCATTTATAATTCGCCATTGTGATAATCTGATCAAAGCTTGTAACATGGAAATTGCGTTCATGACTACAAATAAATGTTTTTGCCATTGGTTTCATTTCTATCCGTAACATTAGTTCTAAATGAGAATTATTCACTTACCTGAGAAAAATGAAATGGATAAGAAAAACCATTCTTACCTAGCACCCTTAGCACCGGCAGATTAAATTGCAGTAGCTAAAACCAGTTATAAAGAATATTCCAAATATGCGAGTGAGTCTAAGTACTATAATAAATATTTGCCCACGGGTATTAAGAAGTTCCAAAGGCCAAATGAATATGCTCCTTGGATGACGGAAAATCTGAAAAAATTAATAACTAAAAGAGATAATTTATACAAAAAAGCAAAACATACCCATTTAGAGGACGAGAGCTCTGCATATAAAGAATTTCGTAATTTCGTTTCTGCCCAAATCAGACAAACAAAGAACGCCTATTATGAGAGTAGATTTGATTCTAGCAAAAATTCTAAACAGAAATGGAAATATCTCAACGATATTTTGGGTAGAAATAAAGGTAAGTCAATAGTAGGAGACATTTCTTCTGATGATGCAGTTATTACTGATGACTAAGCGAAGTCCAATGCCTTCAATAGCTATTTTCATGATGCCGTTAACGAATTGATACTGAACCAAACTGAAAAATTTCATAGCAATTATAATATCAAATTGAGTGCATAGACCAGACATTTTATGTCATGCCAATTGTTACTCAAGAGATCTGTAACATAGTGAATGATCTAGGAGCTGATAAGTCACCAGGTAGAGATGACATAAATATTAAAGCAATTAAAAATGTTATACGTAGAATAAAAGAACTCTTGTGCTATATATTTAATTTATCAATAATGAACGAAGTATTCCCGGATAAACTTAAAATTGCCAGAATTCTTCCCATACGCAAATCAGGTGATAAAGAAAATATAGAACACTACAGATCCATTTAAATTTTATCAATTTTCTCAAAAATCTTTGAAAAACTAATTTGTACACGTATTACTAAATTCCTAGATAATATGAAAATTATCACACAGCAACAATATGGTTTTCAAAATACAAAATCTACTCAGACAGCCATTGCAGATTTATATGAGCATATTGTCAACCATTTGGATGCAGATCACATTGGATTAGCTGTATGTCTTGTTTTTACGAAAGCATTTGACAGTATTAACCACGAAATTTTGTTAAAGAAAACTGAATTTTATGGCCTGAGAGGTAAAATAAACAACTGGTTAAGAAGCTACTTATTTCAGAGGAAAGCTCTTGTTCTTTTCAGAGGAAAGTATATCAGATGTACATTTTATTTACAGAGGTGTGCCTCAAGGTTCGATTCTTGGTCCGATCCTTTTCCTACTCTACGTTAACGACTTAGCAAAGTTACACATTAATTCAAAGATTCTGAAAGCCTGATTAGCAGTGTTAACTACTCTCTAAATATTATATCTGAATGGTGCAGACATAACAATTTATTAATAAATGTCATGAAATCAAAATACATGATTTATAAAAATAAAAACAAAAATATCGATGAGAAATGTTTCGATGTGAAGATTAATGAAATTAAGCTAAAGTGATGCACTGAATATAAATTCTTAGGAATATGGATCGATGAAAATCTGAACTGGTCATTTCATGTAAAGCAGCTTAGAATCACTCTGTCAAGGAATATTCGTAGGATTGGCAAAATACGTCATCTGGTTAACAAAAATTTTGATGAATTTATACTACTCTTTCATTTATTCTTATATAACATATGGAATCTTAGTCTGGGGTAATACTTATGACTATAATCTGAATGCTATCTATCGTCTTCAGAAAAGAATTGTTAGATATATTGTTGGTAAAAGATATCATGATCCCGTGACACATTTATTTCTGAAGTTAAAATTCTTAATGCCTATAATAATTACAAACTGATATCAGGAAATTTTGTGTATTCGATTGCAATGAGATTGATTAAATTGGACAGATTTAAAGACTATTTTCAGAGGCTTTCGACTTTTCATAATTATGAAACACGTCATAGAGAGGATCTGAGTATACCTATGTGTCGATTGTCAATTGGGCAGAGATCTATCAAATATAATGCAGTAAATATTTGGTCTTAATTTCCTGATGATGTTAAAAATGCAAAATCTTTAAAATTATTTAAAATCAAATGTGGAATGTTTCTTCTTACAAAACAATGAAACATTCTATGTATCAGTGTAATATGTCTCATAACCAGTTTATCTTTTATACTATTGAATTATTGTACTATTTGAATTACTGTATACATTACTATTGTCATAATTGAACTTTAAAGGAAATAGGGAGCATTAGCTAAAAATAAGCGCCAACTTACTCTGCTCTCTTGGGGCGGGATGGCTCAGTCGGTAGCGCGCCAGGCTCGTAATCTGTAGTTCCCAGGTTCGAGTCCCAGCTGGGTCAGCGTTGAGATTTATCTCCGCAAAATTTCCCCGCCCTGCCCACGGTCAGTAGGGACACCGATGGTGCTTGAAAAGGCCGCCGTCCGTCGTATGGGACGTTAAGCCGTGGCCCTGTGTGCGGGAGAGACACCCTGTGCACGTTAAAGAACACGCTGGATGGCCTTGACGGGAGGCTATCATCTGTCTCCCAACAGCTGTTCCAGTGGGTCCCTTCCCCCAACCTTCTCTGAGCCTTCGGGGTCCTTGTGACCTGGCCATTTAGCCCATGGTGTGCAAAAAAGTGCCGCTCAGAGGTAAAACAATCCAATCCAATACTGTGCTCTCCTTTTTTGTTTCGCCTTTCCCATTAATCACTATTATTTAATATGATTGTTATTTCCCTTTTCTGATGCAACTGACATTTCTCAGCTGTTTAACTTCTCGATTTTTCTCATGTATGAGAAATTTCTCATGTATGAGTATCCATCTTCGATTGCGAGTGGGAAATACCTAAATTGAGAACCCCTTTTAAGATATTTGTCAGTGTACTGTATCCTATTAGTTGAAACAGCAAAGCCAGCAACAAAGCATTGATCCTATTTCGACTTCTCTCCGCAGATCGTCCTCAACTCAATGCACAAGTACCAGCCAAGGATTCATTTGGTGAGGCTACGACCAGATGTTCACCTACCTCCAGTCATCACAGATCTCGACCAGGAGAAGTTCCGCAGCTACATCTTCCCGGAAACGGTCTTCACAGCGGTTACGGCTTACCAGAATCAATTGGTGAGTTCAGTTTCCCATAGATTATAGAATTATTAATTAGAGATTAGAGAAAATATTAATTTTTAACTCAAAGAAATTGGAAAATATTTTAAAGTATTTCCGCAGAAGCAGGAATTCTTAATCTTTTTCAGGTGCCGCACCCCTTGCAGCGACGTATGGAGGCTTTGCTCTCCCAGTTACGCTTTTTTCTTGCTTGTCCAGCTTAACAACCTCTGCTCTAAAGTGATCAACGATAGAAAGCAATCGGAAGGTAAAGAGCTCTCTGCTCTCTTCACCCACAGAGAGACGAAAGCACGGCATCCATTGGGATCAGCTTTAATGACTGCGATGCTTGAAATGAAAATTTTTGTTCACTTTTGAAACTTTTGAAAAAAAAAACGTGCTTTGCTTTATGCAAGATTATAATTCATGACAGTCCTTTTATGAAGCTAAATGCGGTTAACTAAGAGACTACTTATTAAGTGAAAAAAAATTAAATAAACAAAGTACTCTGCGTTTCGTATTGTTTTCATCATGGCCTGTGAGGAAATGTCGGCAGTCAAGTCTACTTAGAGCTTCAAAAATTACAATTGATTAAACAGCAGCCATCTCTTCCAAATAGATTCATTCTTTTACTCAGACTTATAAATATGTCTGTAAAGGGTAACTTGGCATTCACTGGAAGGAGAGCTATGTCCAATCCTCTTTTGCTGATGCACAGAACAGGCCTAGCACCTAAAGACCGACCCTCGTGGTGCAGACGGTTAGTACCTTTCGAAACAGATACTCTCTTGTGGAAGGGAACGGAAGAGGAGGAGAGTTCCTATATGTTGCTCGTGGTTTTCATAAATCAATTTTGTAAATTAGAGCTAAAGTAAGATTAATTATTTAGACTGCTGTGCAACGTTTATTTACTCTTAAAGAGATTTAAATATGCATCAAGTTTATTTTCATCGGTTTTGCAATTATCTATACAGGAAGCACACTACAGGAAAACCGGAATGTCGGATTACAGAGGTATAGACTGAAGGTTTTAACGCATATCTATGACGACGACACGAAAGGTAGAATCATTTTACAACAAGGTGGCGCTTCTCCACATTACTTGCTGCAAGTGAAGGGTTATGCAAATCAGCAATTCCCCGACTACTGGCTGTCGTAGCAGTCTCCATTAAGTAGCTTCGTCGTTCACCGGACCTAAGTGTGCACAATTTCTCTCTGTGGGGTTTCTTCAAAGACAAAAGTTAAACTGTATGATAATTAAGCTCTTCCTAATTGAAATGCAATAATTCAAAAGGTGATATTTTATATTTTATATGAAATGAAGCCTTCAGTATTGAGGTTTTAACTAATATGTAATAAATTAAACAAGATGTATCAATATTAGCTTATTTGCAGGAGAGATAATTTTATTATGTTAATGTATTATTAACTTTCCTGCAAATAGCTGTTATCTTTGCGGGATATCCTTAAATAGAAGTGATCTATTTATAATTGTTTGAAAAAGCAAATGTTAAAAAAATTCCACTGATTCTTTGGAAACAAGATAACAGGGAACTTGACGCTTTTGACTGCAGATGTTTTTACCCCGCATCTGAGGTATTAGGTGGGTTGACTGTGGTTTGGTTTGGTTGTTTCGGGTGTTATGGCGCAAGAGCAACTTAACGCCATGCGTTCCACATAATACAAATTAAAGATATAATTGTCATGAAAACCTACAACTAAAATTAAATCAAAAGACAAAAGCGCAAACGACACAGTGAAGAAACAGTATAACAACAACAACGTGTATAAAAGAGCCTTTTAAAAAGAGATTTGACTACTTACAGGGGTTTATCAAAATAATGGAAACACATACTCTTTGTGGATAATATTTTATTAATAAGGTCTATACCCACCTCGGGCGTTCAGAACAAATACAATTCGACGTCGAATAGACTTATACAAGTCATGTACATACGGTAATGGAGTGTTGGACCATTCTTCCTGTAAAATATGGCCCAACTGTGCCAGTGATGCTGGAAAGTGTGATCTGACCTTGCGCACAGATAGTCCCACAAATGTTCGATAATAATCAGGTGTGGAGATTGAGGTGACCAGGGTAGCTGCTGTACTTCATCAACATGCTCTGCAAATCACAACTTGACACGTTTCACACAATGCACGGATACATTATCTGCTTGAAACCAGGGACGGTCATTTAGGACATTGGATGAAGGTGGTCCCCGAGAATGGATTCATACATTGCGGATGTGACACGACCCTGAAGAATAACTGATGGCACTAAAGAATGCCATGATATGGTACCCCACAGCATCAGGGATGCACCTCCATGCTTCATAGTCGGAACCAAACAGTCGGGTGGTATGCTTCTGCAGGTCTTCGCCAGACGTACGCTCTACCAGTGGTGGAAAACAATGTGTAGCACGACTCATCAGACCAGATGACACGTTGCCAGTCTTTAGCATCCCAGCTTTTATGTGCTTTGCACCACCTTACACGTTTCGTTGCATTGATGTTGGTAATCAGACGTTCATGGATTGTAAGTCGGTAGCGCGCCAGTCTCGTAATCTGCAGTTCCCAGGTTCGAGTCCCAGCTGAGTCAGCATTGAGATTTTTCTCCGCAAAATTCCCCGCCCTGCCCACGGTCAGTAGGGGACACCGATGGGCTTGGAAAGGCCGCCGTCCGTCGGATGGGACGTTAAGCTGTGGCCCCGTGTGTGGGAGATCCTGTAAGCGCTAAAGAATACGCTGGGTGGCCTTTACGGGAGGCTACCATTTGTCTCCCAACAGCTGTTCCAGTGGGTCCCCTCCCCCAACCTTCTCTGAGCCTTCGGGATACTTGTGACCTGGCCTTTTAGCCCATGGTGTGCAAAATCCCCTGTTACAAATCATTAATTTGTCGTCAGTAAATACATTACTTAACTCTAAACAACTAGAAATGTTTTTCCATTCATTTATTTTATCGATTATAACAGAAAATTTTCATTTTCTTTTGCATTCGCTTGTGAGCATCATCACTAATTATCAATTTTCGTTCACCCAAAGGATGAAGAAGAAAAGCAAAATTTTCCACTTGATAAAATATTCCTCCCACTTTTTCAGCGATGATAATTTCTGTTTCGCTTCAGTCTTTTTTAAATTTTTTTCTTTTTAACCGCTGATTCATTGATTTTAATAAATATGTATGTGAGGCACTAGTGTGTAAGAAACGTACATTAATTATTGCTCACATTCAAGTCAAAGTTCACAATTTAATATTTCATTTACTTCTGCGAAATTTTCTCTTCCGCGATGCAGCGCAAGTTCATCTCTCTCAGCACCCGACACACGAGGAAAATGTTTTCACCTCTTAGAACCAAAGCAGACTCATTTGATCCAAGAGAATCATTAAGTGAGGAGCACTAATCACTATGGACAGCAGGGTGGCTTCTCGGCCGTAAATAATTTTTCCATCAGATAAAACGTTTTCCCCTCGTGCGCTGCCACCTGCCTCATCGCAGCTAAAAATGCGGGAGATGCGGAAGGATAACGGAAGAGAAGATTCATCTGTGGAAGATAAACGGATCTGCTTCCGGTGACTTGCCCCCGCCAGGAGGAAGTAATGAGCGGCGCTACGAGATAAGCGGGCACGCGGAGAGTGCGCCCGTCGTCACTAATTGCCGCTTATTAATGAAATGAAAAATGATTAAGTTGGGATGCTGAAAATGTACGAGCTGCTCGCGCAGGAAGAAACCGACTCTTGTCATTTCTTAGTTGTCCTCTGTTGCGGAAAACTCTTCCCAGAGAAAAAGGAAAAGCCGCTCTTCTGCCGCAAGAGCATTTGCTCGCGCTCTTCTGATATACGTCACTGAAAGGCTCTTCACTCAATTAGGAAAAGGGTAAGAGAAGGCTTTAGGTTGAAGGATTGGAAGGTGGAGAGTGATGCTGTGTGACTTGGATTTAGTTAACTATTTTGAGCTAGTTAGTGACCACTAGCTTTAAAAAGCAGTGAGTAATCAGAATTATTCTTAGGTAATGAAAGAGAAATCACAAAACGTTTTGTTAAGAGTGACATTAAACTGTAAGGAATACCGCATGGAACTGCTGCAGCACGTTGCCAAACGAGTTGCTGCTTTCCTGAGATAACTGAGAGATTAAATTTTGTCGCAGTTACGAATCAAAAACAATTTCTTCCGCTGCAGTAAACAACTTGTAGTCATTTATCTTTAAGTGTGCCAAATGCGCTGAAGATTTTGGCCTGAAAATCTGTTTCCATTTGTACCAATGGTCGTGTCCGTGATGCTGGCAACAGACGAACTTAAAGCAAGGTTTTAATGTTTACCTGCGCGGAAAGATCCATTTAATGCTAAATATTTCATCCAGAGCAGAAAAGGAAATCATTTCGCAAACAAAGATCTTTAACTGTAGGTAGTTATTTCTCAAAATTCAGATATTCATTTTTGTTCCTTTTTTGTCCTGCAGATTACGAAACTGAAGATCGACAGTAATCCGTTCGCGAAAGGATTCCGAGACTCGTCTAGACTCACGGATCTCGAGAGGTGAGTGAGAATTTTTATGGCGCGAAATTAACAGAAATCGTAAACTGGATTTTCATTTCCATTCCTCTGTGAATCATTCGTACGAGTGATACGAATGATCCCCTCTTTCAAGTGCTCTTCTTTAGGTAGATACGGTGGTCTTCTTTAATATACTTTTCCTTAGGGAAGTGTAGTGGTTCCTTTTCAAATGTTCTTCCTTAGAATGGCGTGGATGTCCTCTTTGAAATTCTCTTCTTCAGGTAGGGGTGGTGGCCCCCTTCCTAATGCTCTTCCTTAAGAAAATGGGGTGATCCTCTTTGGAATGTTCTTCCTTGAGGACGTGATGATCCCTTTTCAAATTCTCTTCTTTAGGAGGTGACTTTTCTTCAGAGTTCTGTGAAATGTCTCGATGTAGCCAAATAAGGGGTAAAGTAGGGAAGCCAATAAGTTTCCGCAACTCGTGAATTTCAAAATTCTCCCACTGGCCATTTGCCGAAATAACAGAGAAATGAAGCAGTTCGCTCACTTTGCATATTTACCTCTAATCAGCGTAAAATCGACTCGCAAAGTCCTTCTAAAAAGGTTTTATAAAATTTTATGACGAATTTATCGATTCAAGGTTTACTTACAGATACTGAGTATTCTTTATAAATGACGTCTTCCTACGAGTACTTTCTCGAGTGGAAATAATTGAAACAGTAGTGTTTACAATATTGTGTTTCTCTTTTAATTTGGAATCAAGATACTTATAAATTTTAAATCAAACTTAAGAGCAAATGCGATGGAAATGTATAGGTGTGTGTTTTGCTGAATAAACTGAACTGACTTATGGATCGAAATTCACCCTGCTACTGCTGATGACTTGATGCAGAGACATTTGTTCCTCAGCTTCTTAACTCTACCAATTAAGCAATTCCCGAAAATAGAACTTGTTCTTACGAACAGACGAAATGGCAAAATCATGTTGAGTGAAATCTGAATTATCTGACTCTCGATATCCAATCGTCTGCTAAACTGAACGAAAAATGAACAATCTGAATAAGCATGGTGGATCGTTTGGATCTCTCTTTAACCACGAAAAGTGAATTGACGAGGGGGAGACCGAGCATCCCTCGGGCAGCCAATCTTCTCCACTTAGTTAAGATTAAAAACTGCCTCTTATCTCTTTAAATCAGTCCTTCACCGATGCATTGTGTTAGCAATTAAACCACTCTGCTTTGCGATGCCATTATTTTTATTGTTTCTCAGGATATAAACCTTGGTTTACTTTTCATTCGCGAGGCGAAAGAGGTTAAGGGTTCATAACACCTCCTTGAGGTTTCGAACACCGCATACTTTCTAACATCTCTCCCCTCTCTCATTAGCTTGAAGCATGTGACTTCCACCCACTCACCCTATTGAAACTTTCCGTATACACCACTGCTTACGAATCGATATACATCGCAAAATCATTGAAGTGAAAACTGTGAAAAGATCAAAAACATTCGCAACACGGGATATTGCATTGCGTGATAATGATTCACCGTTCGGATGTTTCGTCTCTTCTGAGGTTGCCATTTTTATTCGGGAAGAGAAACTGAAATCTCCACTTTCGTCGCGAGACAAGGAGGCATCTCCGATCTTCTGATTTTGATGAACATGTTTGGAACTAGAAAAACATCGCCTCTCGCGAATATTGACCCTCTTTTTCAAACAGAATGAGGTTCGCCATTTGCCACTTCAGCATCCTCTTACGATGAACATTTTAACTAAAGGGTGATTCGAAAAATGGCTTTAGCGATATTTCATTAGTACTTATCCAATTTGAAAAAAACATTTCATTTACCTTTTAAATAAAAAAATGCATTTTCCCACCTCTTTGAGAGTAAGGGAGCAAATCAGCGATGCCAACGTAAACACCTTGACCCCCTACATTCCACCATCACAATTTTAAATCTGTAAAATGAACAGCTCGTTTACAAAGTCTGTTTAGATTTTGCAGTTTCCAAAGGTAGAGCCTTCTAACGATGGAAATTAAAACTACTAGGATCAAAAAGTGCCAATAATATTTTATTTGTATTTATCTAACCTAAAAAAGCTTTTCATTTATATCTTAATGCAAAAATTTTTGAATATCTACCGATAGCTTGAAGACAGAGTAACGATAATAGCATAAGAGCTCTTTTTCTATTAAAATAAAGGAGGCTAAAAGGACAAATAAAACTTCCGAATTCAGCACTGATTTTAGTTTTAGAATATTTACATGTTCTTTGCATTTTTTTTCTCTATATCTACCATTCTATTATTTATATTATTCTATTTTTTACTATACTATTATTACATGATAATATTTTCAGTTGTGCATGCAAAAAGAGGAAAATCCTTGTCTTTTGCAATATTTATTTCATTATTTGTTTTAATTCACGGAACATTGACTCCATTGAGGAACTGAGTCCCGATCAGTTTCAGTTCATCTGTAACGTCCCAGGTTCGAGTCCCCGCTGGGTCAGCGTTGAAGAAATATGTGCATCAACAGTTGGCCCACCATCAAAAGGTGTAGCAAAGACTGGTTCATTTCTCGAAGCATTATTGGCCTCTCGTGCAGATATCTTTCCAAGCTCCCTTTCATTTCCCTCCTCCAGTGGATCTGATCCTCAACGTCACAGCTCCTCCTCCTCCTCTTCGTTGGCTCCATCAGTAGGGGGCACGCTTCTTCCTCTCTCTCACGTGCTCTTCCAATAGCGCAGACGAAACGTGTGAACACGAGGCAGGGGGCGCCACCACCGACTGAGAGAGTCGCCACGGGGGCGCTGCAAGGCTTCGTCTTTATTTTTCGAAAGACAAATTTATGGCCATTTGCGCAATCGTATTCAAGTGAAATTAGTTAAAGAACGTTTTTCTTTTTTTGCAATAAATGCAGATGTTTCCAGATTAATTTTGGAAAATACATTTCAATAGCAGGGAAATTTTTCTCAGCATATTTTGCATTGGCTCTTTATATTCTGAGCCATGATTTTCTTTTTATCGGCAGTAAAGTAGCGAAGGTTTGAATAACATTATTTTGGAAATGGCAATGCGTCGTGACTTCGCTCAGAACTCATAATTCTTCTGCAAGAAAGAAAATGTTCGTCTGTTCCAGTGGCAACGAGGGTCACTCTGAGACTGCTCAGTGACGCTTTGACAGTTCTCATACATCAAAGGTCAATCAGCATCATAGATCATAGGCTAATGAGCATCTTAGAAATGATGCATCTTAGGTCATAAGGCAATGAGCGTCATCACCTCTCACTGAACGTATGAGCGAAGATAACTGCCGAATGATATCCACTGCTCAGTCTTAATTATCTTGGGAGCTATGTAACAGATAATGGTGATGTGCGGCATGAGATTAACAGACGAATAGGGATTGCTGCCGGGACTTTTAAGAATCTATGGAGAGTGTGGAGAAATAGGCGTATACACCTAAAGACTAAAATTAGGCTGTATAATAGTTTGGTTCTTTCTAGGGTTAGTTATGGTAGTGAAACTTGGACGCTATGTAAATAATATAACAGGAAACTTGATGCCTTTGATTCTAGATACTTAAGATATATAATATATAAGCAGTATCTTGGGCATTAGGTGGTTCAACTTTGTAACTAATGATGAGGTTAGGCAAAGGAGTTTGCAACCTCCTTTAAGCAGCATATTGTACGGAGAGAGACTCCGTTGGTTTGGCCATGTTGCCCGTATGGATAATTATAGATTAACGAATGTGGAACTCATATGAAATAAATATTGCTGTTATGAACAGTGTGCCTAAAGGCCGCAGAAAGAGGGGGAGACCTAGGATGTGATAATAGACAATGTCAATTGGGCTACACCCGCGCAGATTGGATATGCTGTTTCAACACAAACACAGATTCTAGATTGGATTGATGTCTGGGGTTGGGTTGGGTTGTTTTACCTCTGAGCGGCACTTATTTGCACATGGACCCCGAAGGCTCAGAGAAGGTTGGGGGAGGGACCCACTGGAGCAGCTGTTGGGAGACAGATGGTAGCCTCCCTTCAAGGCCATCCAGTGTGTTCTTTAACGTGCACAGGGTATGGCTCTCCCGCACATGGAGCCACGGCTTAACGTCCCATCCGACGGACGGCGACCTTTCCTAGCCCATCGGTGCCCCCTATTGACCGTGGGCAGGGCGGATAATTTTGCGGAGATAAATCTCAATGCTGACCCAGCTGGGACTCGAACCTGGGAACTACAGATTACGAGCCTGGCGCGCTACCGACTGAGTCACCCCCGCCCCTGACGTCTGCGGAATTTGGAGGCCAGGGCAATACCTGGAAATCTTCCTCATGTTCGCGAGCCATTCTCGAACAATCATCGCAGTGTGGCATGGCATATTATCCTGCTGAAAGAGGGCACTACTAGAGGGATATACCGTTGCCATGGAAGAATGTACCTGGTCTACAATGATGTTTAGGTAGATGGTAGATGTCATAGTTTCTTGCACATGAATGACTGGACCCAGGGTTTCCAGCAGAACATTTCCCATAGCATTAAACTTCCTCCACCGACTTGTTTCCGTCCCACAGTGCATCCTGGTGCCAACACTTCCCCAGGTAAACGATGCACACGTACTTGGCGGTCCACATGGTGCAAGAGGAAACAAGATTCAGACGACCTTCTTCCAATCATTCAAGGTCCAGTTTTGATGCTCATGTGTCCATTTTAGGCGCTTTTGACAGTGGACCGAGGTTAGCATGGGCACTCGGAGCGGCCTGCGGCTACGCAGCACCATTTTGTAACCAGCATTCAAATTATGGGCGAGTTGCGCCACAGTATCCCTTCTGTTGGCTCGTACCATACTGGATAGCCTTCACTCACCTCTAGCATCAATGAGCCGTGGTTGGCTCACACCTTGCCGGTGGTTTGTGGTTTTCCCTCCTCGGACTACTTTTTGAAAGTAGTAACCACGGCTGACCATGAGTACCCCACAAGCCTTGGCGTCTCAGAAATGCTCTGACCCAGTCTTCTGGCCATTACAATTTGTCCTTTGTCAAACTCACTTAAGTCCGCTGCCTTTCCCATCTGAAAAACAAGAATAACGCTGATTAACAGAGCTCAGTATCAGGTGTTATTCATACCGTTTCAAGATCTTCACACGCGCCGTCGTTTACCCGCAGTTGCTTTGATTTGCATAAAGACGCGCTGGTCGTAATGTTCTGGCTCTTCGGTGTATGTTTTAACAGACTTTTTTGTTCATAATGAGTTGGGAATGCTACAGATAGCCAAAATAAAACTTAGAAATTGGCGGGAAAAGCTTCAGATCGATCTGATTAGTTTTCTCTCGTTCCAACTTTCTCCCCTCCACTGAGTTCAACACAGTCGCTTCATCACGAGAGAGAGAGAGAAGATGAAAATGAAGTTGCAGACGAAATCTTTAATGAAAAAACTAATCATATGTTCCGGTGAGGAGCAAAGAGTATGGAATGCGTATGAATGGAAGATTTTTATTAACCTATGAGTTAAAATTAGACGTACGAATTGGTACATAGGAAATGGAATCTAGAAAAGTAATAACGATTCTGTGTGCACTATGCTCACTTCACCCAGAAAGGGGAAATCGTTCCCATAGTCTTTCCATTGTCATTTGCTGCCTACACAACAAGGGGCGAGGGTTTCTCATTCGCTAGCGCGCCAGACTCGTAATCTGCAGTTCCCAGGTTCGAGTCCCAGCGTTGAGATTTATATCCGCAAAATTCCCCGCCCTGTCCACGGTCAGATGGGCTTGGAAAGACCGCCATCCGTCGGATGGGACGTTAAGCCGTGACTCCGTGTGCGGGAAAACTATAGCCTGTGCACGTTAAAGATCATCTGTCTCCTAAAGCTGTTCCAGTGGATCCCCTCCACTGGAACAGCCAGTCTGTCTTCCAGTGTTCCAGCTGTCCTCTATCCTCTCTGAGGCTCCTGGGTCCTTGTGACCTGGTCATTTCAAATTCAAATTTATTTCAATAAGTATTATCTATAATTATTTTACATAAAAAATCCCATTAAGCCGAAGCGTATCAGCGGGAATGTACATATATGGTTTTGACAGATATGATCTAGATTACATCAGTATCAATACACAAAATTAAGGAGAAAAAAAAAGAATAAATGAAAAAAGAAAAACCAATAAAATGAAAAAAGATTCCGAATAAAAACGTCACTTTTTCATCAATCACTGAAATAATTTTTCTTTAACATCAAAATTTTTTTTAAACTAACAATTTCTCTAGGAAGCAAGTTAAATAGGAATGGAATTTGGTATTCTTTGGAATTTCGTCCGTAATCATCATAAAATTTTGGTTGTTCCAAAAAAACCTTAGCCTTTTTTCTAGTAAACTTATTATGGCAAATATTTTGTTATAGGTATTATCAAAGAAGTTATTGATAACACAAACAAACACATATAAAATTTCAATAGGTAAAATTTTTAACAAACTAAATGTATCATCTTTTGTTGTAAGGGAATTTTTAACTTCTGAATTACACAATCCTTTTAACAGACTAATTTGTATTCTTTTAATTTCATTTAATTCTGTCTTATAGGCTGTCCCATAAACTGTTATTCCATATGTAATTATAGATTCAAAAAGTGCTTTATATACTAAAAGAGTTAAATGTATATCAGCAAACAAATTAAGTTTCCTAATTTTAAATGCTACAAATCGTAGTCTTGAACACATTTTCGAATTCATTTTCAAGCCTAGGTAAATTATTTGATTGATGATTGATTGATTTTTGATTTGTGACATATAGGACAGAGAAGAATCCTAGAAGCTACTCCTAGCTTAATACAGGCCTTCTCATACAAGAACATGCCCTACTAAGACCGAAGTCACTGCTGACCACTGCCTTGGTTAGAGCTAACACAACACACAAAGTTTGCCTTGCTGGAACAGTCGCTAGCTGCCTAACCACTATGCCAGTTATTCGTTTACTTCTTCTATTTTAGGATAATTGCATATATCAGGTAATAAACCATCCAACATAGAACTGATTAGATGTTTAGTAATTCTTCTATTAAGTGTAGGCTGTTGAAAACCAATACACATAAATTTAGTTTTTTTCTCGTTTACACTCAGTTTGTTAAGAGAAAACCATTTAACTGCTTTATTAAAATCATTTTGTAGATTGCAAATAGCGCATTCTAAATCTGAGTGGAAGTTGATTAGCACTGTATCATCAGCATACCTATATAATTTACTATTGAAATTAATATTAGCCAAATCATTTATGTATATTTGAAATAGCATAGGGCAGAGAATAGATCCTTGTGGAATCCAAAATTGATCTGAAATTTATCACTATAATTATCTTTTATTTTCATAACTATTTGTCTATGTAATAAGTAGCTTTTAAACTATTCAAAAATATTCCCTCTAATACCAAATAAATATAATTTATGTAGCAAGATGTCACTGTCAACGAAATCAAATGCTTTAAGTCCATAAATCATCATCATCATCATCCTCAAGCAGCCATGGGCTACGGAGGTCCAACCAGACCGTGCAATTTAGTTCTCCAAGCAAGTCTATCCTGAGCTACACTACTGCATCTGGCCACTGCACACCAATTCTAACAAGGTCCTGTTTGACGTTGTCTGCCCACCGCATCCTAGGTTTCCCCTTCTTTCTGAGGCCCTTAGGCACACTGTTCATACCGCAACGCATTTCTTTCCTATATTAAAATCAATATTTATATTATTAATAAGATCTTTCAAAAGGCTTTGCGCTCCCATATCTTTATGGAACCCAAATTGCTGACTTGAAAGAAAATTTATTTTATTCAAAACATTTTGCAGGCGATCTCCAAAGTATTTTTCTATTATCTTATCAAAAATTGTTAATAGAGTGATTGGTCTATAATTATTAAAATTATTTTTTGATCCACTTTTATATTCCGAACGAATAATTTCAATTTTCATAGCTATTAGGATTTGCGAGTTTTCAAAAATTTTATTTATAAGAATTGTTATTCCATGAACAAAATTGCATTTTCTTTCCTTTATGTATTTTGGTTTAATATTGTCAAATCCAGGAGATGTGTTATATTTTAAGTGATCTATAATAATGGCAATATCGATGTTACTAGCTGGTGGAAAATGCATAGAATTCTGATGCAATATAATTCGTAAATCTTATCTGATCTAGTATTCAGCGTCGTAAAATCTGTTCGCTTCTCACTAATAGTTATTACAAAAAATTAAACAAAATTATTTAGAACCTCTTTTGGTGTATTTTCTCTGATTAATTGTCTATCAACATTTTTGTCCATTGACATCCTTTTTTATCATTAATATTATTAATTGATTCCCACAACCTCGTATTATTATCTTTATTAATTGCTAATTTATTTGAATAAAATATGCGTTTTTGGTTCCTCATAATGGTGTTTATCCTATTTCTTTCCATTTTATATAAATAATAATCTTGTTTATTATTAACATTATCTTTATATCTTTACAATAATTTATCTCTATTTTTAATTGCTAAAATAATGTCATCAGTAATCCATTCTTTCCTTATTCTCTTAGTTTTGCAATTATTAATTTGTTTACCACAACAAGAATTTTCCCGAATTTCATCCATTTTACTTAATATTTTCTGATATACTAATTCTGTGCTCATGTCTTCATCAATTATATCATTCCACTGTGTCATTTGCAATTTTTGAATAATAAGAGTATCATTATGAAATTTTTTAAAACCTAGGTTTGAATTCTCTTTCAAAAATGTAACCTCATTAGATCTAATATTCTTTTTCAAAATCTTAATTAAGATACCATAATGGTCTGCAAATTTATTTCTATATGTTTTACTTTTAACATCAAAACTGATTGTTTTAACCAAAACATGATCAATTAACCTCCGTGTAAATTTAGTTAATGTTTCGTCTTCTCTAGTAAAACCCTTAACGATTTGTTCTAAACCAAATTCAGTCAATGTATTTAAATAGATATCACAACATATTTGTTAGTATTTGCCACATCAATAATAATATCAACTACAATAATTAAATATTTAATTCCTGCCTTTTTTTTTTAACAAATATTCAGAAATTTTTTTTAGGAACCAGTTGATATTTTTACTAGGTGTTCTATATAATGCGATGATATTAATTTAAATATTATTAATTCATAATTTAGTAATTATTCTTCTGCTGATTCTCCAATAGTTTCATCCACTTGTACTAAATTAATTTTGTTTAGATAAAAAAATAATTATTCCACGTTGTTTATTTTCTTTTGCCTTTAAAATAAGCTTGTTATGCAAGTGTGCAAAATAGTGCCGCTCAGAGGTAAAACAACCAAACAACGTACAAAGCAAAGAAGTCGATCAGAAATGCTCTAACTCTACAGAATCAACTTTTATGAAAGGTATCAAAAGTATGGAAATGATTAGTTTATTTTTCATCAGGAAGAAATGAGTTTGCTTCTGGAAAATATTTACGTAGAATCGCATAAATACGACCAGCCAACAGGAAAAAAGAAAAACTAATGCGATGAGCAACCGATAGTCGAATAAATGACAAGGAACACAAATAAAGCGAAACAGAGATTTGTACAGAGGGGCGAAAGGGAGAAGGTCATCGAGGAAAGAGAAGAGGAATCGAGTATGTAAGGTATCAATGATTTTTGTTATATTGAAAAGGGAAGAGTATTAACCAATTTCTTGTTAATCTTTCTCCCCAGAGAATCTGTCGAGAGCCTCCTGAGGGAGCACGCCTTTCGTCATTCACCATTCCGAACTCTCGTCTCCGGGGACATCACTCCAGAACAGCACGCACTAGCTAGTGCTGCAGGTGAGTTCTCCATTTCGATATCTTGGAAGATTTTTTTAATGCAGAGTAACCAAATGAATATCCTTTGTAACGAATATTTTAATTTTCTTCATATTTAAATTTTTTTGTAGAACGAGCAAAGTTATTATCAAATATCTTAGCATCCATAACACTTTAAATACTGAACGAATTATATTGTTGAAAATCGAGATTTAAATTTGATTGAAATCTTTACTTTCAGTCGAATTTTTTTTTATAAAATTATGAAATGTTTAAATGATAGTTCATTCAATTGAAAAATTTCTTCTGCAGACAAGAAAACTGCTCTGCTGGGTTGAGATCCATCGAGGCGTAAAAATTAAAAAAAATAAGGAAGTGTTAGTTCTTTCGGCCAACAAGGACACTTGCAATATCCTCTGTTTTCTAATTATTGCATCCTTGACTTTAATGCTGCCATTAAATGCTGAATATACATCAATACCCCACTCTGAATGCTCAGTGTCATCAGTATCATTTTCAATACATCCTCATCACATGGAGAGAACCGGCGACTCTCACTACCACAGGACTGGTTATGCCATGGTGGCCTTGAGATTTGCTAATCATTGTGGAATCTTCTCTTCAGAATTAGAAATTGCCACCTTATGTGGATATATATAGAATCTGCTGAATGTCTAAACAACACAAAAAATCTCAACATTTATACAGACCCCCTTTTTCTATAAGGCGCCTTAAATCCAAGGGTAATACTTACTAAGCAACACTGGTATAGACTATTCATAAAATTTACACTTCCTCCAAGCATTCAATAATCATTAAAAGATTGCAATTTTTCTAGTAACGAAGAAGCTGTAAGGGAAATTTTAAATATCTCAACTTATCATCATGGTCTCCTCTTTCCTTCCAATGTGTAAATAGACACTCTTCCTCTATGAAGCTCATTCAACATGATATTTTTAACATCTGGGATGATTGATAAGGAAGATATAACTCTGAGTACACTTCAAAACGCTCCTCCTCATCCTGCCTCTATTCCAGTTTTTCAGAAAGGCTGATTTCTCCTCCTCCACGTCATTCGTCTTGGGCACGCCTTATAAAGGAGGTATTGATAACAGCACTTCAGGTGAAGAGAATCCTTTTAACACAAATGAGACCTGGAAAACATCGTCATCGATTGCCTACACCGCATTACACAGACAAAATCTTTATAATCAATTCAACAATGCACGTCTCCATTTCGATTGTAACGACTTATTCAAAGACATTCTTGTTCGTTTATTCTCATTAATTCTTAAGCATTTTTATTCAAAGCCACCCTTGGTCCAAAGATACAGAACACTGCTCACAAATGATTCACTGACTTCTTACAGCACATCCCCACTCTTGATTCACCCCCCCCCCCCACAACATAAGTAAGACTTAATTCCTGCATATCTTTATACCAACACGGAAATCCCAATCTTCAGCAACTTCATGAAGATTCCTTCACATTTCCTTCTGCAAGAGAAACACATATTTCTACCACATGAAGAAGCCTCTCAACACAAATGCATTTCCCCACGCAAAACGTTCTCCTTCCCTTTCAATTTTTTCCCCCAGCTTGCTTCTTCTTTTTTCCCGCCATGAAAACAATTCCCACTGAAAACAACTCCTTCTTCTGTGTTCGCAATCATTCCCTCCTGAGTTACCTTTCAGTCAACTCTCTTTGACCTAATTGTGCTTCTATCGGATTTTGCAACTTGCTTAAAATACTATTTCGGATTACTTTCTTTCTGAAATAATAGCTCTGTCATCTACTCTTTTCTTTTGCATAGAAACTACTTTTTTCTCAGTTTTCGAGACTTAAAGCGTCATAAAACTTGGGAGAATGAATTTGTAAAGTCAGCAATCGATGATTAGGCAGTTAAGATTACTCAAAGTGATCAACCTAATGGGATATCAAATGAATGTCACTTGATCAAGGGCCAACCTTTCAATTCACCTATCTCATTCACCTCTAACGATATTGAGTGAGAATATGTGTAAGTGAAGATATTGCAATTTGTGAGCTAACAGGTTTTCCCTTCTCTCTGCAGCTCTAGGACGGATCCCCACGAGCAGTGAGCTTTTGCTGATGGCGTCACAGGCCGGGTCGCCATGGAAGTTCCCCAGCATGCCTCTTGGTGTAGCGGAACTCTCTTCATTAATGGCGGCCAATTCTCAGCAAGCAGCCGCCAGCTTCGCGGGCCTTTACTTCGGGCTTCCTCGGACGTTTTTCCCTCCTGTGTCGGTGCTGGCAGCGGGGTCGCCCTCCACCACGAGCTCCGCCGTCGACGCGATGGGAGCCACCTCCATGGGAAGCGTCAGTGCAGGAAGCATGACGTCAGCATCTGGAGTGACGTCATCGTCAAGGACTGCGCCCCTTCCGTTCCCGCCGCTGTCGACAGGAGGCGCTGCTCTGCCTGCTGCCACCCTCTACACTTCGCGATTGCAGCTGTCGGGATTCTATCCGGGCCTGAGGTTCCACCCTTATTTCCACCCTCGGCTCCTGCAGCCGTCGGCAGCTAAAGGATCCTTGGATTCGGAGTGCGACGGCATCACCCCTCACGTCTGAGAATGAGAATCATCTTTGTTTCGTGACAGCAATCGGCCGAAGATACTCAAGGTGCAATATTGTCAGATTGGAAATGGATCGCTCACGAGATTGGCATTTTCCTCCCCCCACCCATCATGGCTAATTTTTTATTTTCGGCATTCGTTGAAATCAACTTTTAGAATCGGTGTCACGAGCTAATCTCTCGCGAAATTCATCATCATCCTCAAGCAGCCATGGGCTACGGAGGTCCAACCAGACCGTGCAATTTAGTTCTCCAATCATGTCTATCCTGAGCTACATCTGCTGCATCGGGCCACAGCACACCAATTCTAATTAACACACTGGAAATGTTTCGAATTGCTTCCATAACGAAGAATTGCGAGGCAGAATGGGTCCAAGAAATATTTATGAATTCCCCCCTCCGAAGATTTCAATGGCTCCTTGTGAAGGAAAACTCGTTGGATCTGATGACGTGATGAAAATGAAAATAAGCAACAAAGGAAAATTAATTTCCATTTACCCTTCAGTTTTATGCTTGTGTTGTTGATGATGATGCTCCGACACTATGTCTTCAATGATTCTGTTCTCTTTGGAAATCAAAATATCAGAAGTGAAACCCAGTCGACGAGTGTAATTCCCTCATGCATTTTTGTCTTGAAGAATGTGTTCTTTCAGTTTGAGCAGCTTCCGAAAAGCATTGCCAGTGGTTCCAGCGATGCGCAAACCATGCTCTTGGACTGATGCGAGACATTCCTTTGCAGAAAAGCTCTCGTGGCAGCAAAAAATTATCCTCGTGAAGAATGGAGAACGAGATTCCCAACTGTACAGCATCTGCACGTTGATGCAATCACCGGGTGCCATGTGCTCTGCAATCTCAAATGCTGCATCCTCCTCGAGAAAGTGATCATGAGAGGTTGTAAGGGGAACATCTTGGCTATTTTGCTTTGAGACGCTCTTAAAACACCGATGGTTTCCTTAACTGTGGTGGAATTTCATTTTGGAGGCTACAATTCTGTGAATTTGCATATCTGAGAAAGGGATCAGTGAAACATTCCCAAAAGTGTCATTCGGTGGGGAATCTTTCGGCCAAAAGGAAGCGAAACTTTCCTCATGAAAAGTAATTCCTATGTACATAAACACGACGTTGATGTTTGTCCTTTCGGAATCTGTTTCTTGCCGTAGACAGAAATGGTTTCAACTTTTTCCTAACTCAAAAGTCATTTTCCTCCAGAAGAAGTAGTGACACCGGTGACACGACTGCACACAGTTCAGTTTCTGTTGAGTTTTGATCTGAGAAACGTAAGCCAAAAGGTTCTTCCACTAATTCAGAGCATTCCTTTAATGTCTCCCAGTCACACAGAAAGATAGATGTACAGTGTAACTTGTATTAGAATTAATAAAGGTTTGTCTATGTTCGATGTGTTGTGTTCATGTTCAATAACAACATATAACTCCTTTCCTTCACTTAAAGCTAAGAGCATTTTCCATCCTTAAATATTCCAATATTATTCTAAAATGTTATTTGACTTGATGTGAAATGGCATTTCATTGATGCACTATTATAAACACTATTCCCTAGCATTGGATCCCTTCACTTCAGTTGGCCAACATCCACAACACAGAATTTCGTTTGCAAGTATTAGATGCCATTATTACTAGCGTTCGTGTTTTGCTCTTGAGCTTGCAGTATCCATGTCACCACAGAATGCCATGTCACATCCTTGAGTTCACCAGTACTCTGAGATTTCTGTTTACCCATCCCAAACTTTGAATATTTTAGTATTTGCTCCTCATCTTGAGTTTTGCGATATTAGTGCGATCCTCTTGAGTTTACAGAGTTGTAAACTCGCACCAAGCTTCGACTTCGATTTTCGACGCTGTCCGTTAGGTTTCATTTTCTAATCCCATTTTGGATTTCAATCTCTATGAGGATTACTGTTGATGTAAGGAACACTGTTTATGCTCTCTTTGACTCCCATCGACCTTTTAGCAGGAGAGCGGTTGTCTCCTCCGTCAGGCCCTTAATCTCGTGTTTCAAGATTCGAGCCCTAACTGTTCGTCCATTTGCAATTTTTCTTCCTTCGACGAGAAAAGAACCATTAATGGAAATACAGCTATCTCTCGGAGGAGACGTTAAGCTGTTGCCTGTATGCAGGACAGCCGTACCATATGCATGCTAAGGAACACGATGGATGACTTGAAGGGAAGCTACCATTTGTCTCCTGCAGCTGTCAAGTGGGTCTCCTATTAACCCAGCCCTTTCTGAGCTTTGATGCTCCTCTCCATTTACCCCATTGGGCAAAAAATTTCATCTCAGAAACAGCAACACAACATCCCAGACTCCTAAGAGCTATCCATTTGGTCTCTTGTTCCAATTTGCGTCCAGTCCTGTTCTGCTCTTGAGTTTGCCGCTATTTCCCCCCTATCCTTGAGTTGCCAATATTCGTGATCCCAACTTAGATATCTTTAGTTTTCGCAACCCATTTTAGGGTTTCGTGTCTCACCCTTGAGTTTGCTGGTATGCATGCCCTACGATTCAATTTTTCCATTATTCCCTCCACGTTTGCTCTCCTTAGAGCAATACCATAACTCGAAATCTCTTTCTCAAGAGCAATGATCTTATAAATGGAGATTACTCATCCGAAAGATTGCTTCAAATTTGCCTTTTCTCTATGAAATTATTTCTCATTCTTTTTGACTTGTTGCGAAATGAAAGGAAAAAGAACGAATTCAGTTAACTGTAATAATAGTTTTGCCAACTTTTAATGAGTTACTTTAATTCGTGATTCAAATAGCAACATAATGAAGAAATCCAAATAACTTTAAAACCATTCATTTCGGCGTTTACAAATTCTAATTTCTTTCATGTAGGACAAATAATTTCATTATTTAGTGTTCACTTAAAATAACGAGGGAAATCTGTGAGGAAGATGTCTTGCCAATCTCTCTTTGTTTACATCAGATAGCGTATTTATTCGCTTAGTTTGTGGAATATGTACACTACAGGAAATAAAAAATGCAACACTTGCAAGAAGTTATGCAAATGTAACGAAAAGGGAGGGTGTAGTATATGGAAATGCATGGAATTGATTAGGTTTCCAGGACGATCTAAACGATTGGACAGGTGCGAGCTGACGTCATAGGTGCGGAACAGTCAAACACAGATAAAGGCAACCAAAGCTCCCTGGTTGACAAAAGGTTGTGGAAATTGTTCTAAACCGCTAAAGATGCCTTTACGAAGACGTCGACAGCCGTTCCAACAGTGAAGAGACTTTGAGCGTGGAAGAATCATCGCATTTGAGAAGCTGGTTTGTCGTACAGAGATGTGGCCAACAAGGTTGGCCACAATTCCAGCACCATCGTACACTTATGGCACCAGTGGGTTCAAGAAGGATTCAGCACATTCCAAAAAGGATCAGGAAGAATACGTATGACCATGGAACAACAGGACCTCCATTTGCGACGCATGGCATTGCGTGACAGATTCGCGACTACAACGCAACTGCAAATGGACTGGCAACAGGTAACACATCGAATACCTACCAGGTGGACGGTAAACAACAGGCTTTTGCAGCTTTCATTGCGAGTCTATTGTCCGGCACTGCGTTTGCCCCTCACATCTGCCCACGTGCAAACATGTCTTCAGTGATGTCGCCACAGACAGAACTCTAATGAACAAGAGTGGAGTGCCATGGTATTTAGTGGAGAATCTCCTTTTTGTCTTGGTCAGCACGATGGTAGATCAAGTGTTCGCCGTCATCCAGAGGAAAGGAATGCCACCCAGTACGTGCAACACCATCACACAGCTCCAGCACCTGGTGTCTTGATGTGGGGTGCCATTAGTCGGATATCTAGGTCAGAATTGGTCATCATAAAGGAATCTCTAACTGCCCAAAGATATGTTATCAACATTTTGTGGTCTTTGGCTGTCCCATATATTCAGCAGCACGAAACCTTTTACCAGCAAGATGATGACGTCCTACACAGCTTGCATTAGTCTGCAGTATCTACACGAGAAAAACGTTCAGGTACTACCATGGCCAGCACGCTCACCGAACTTTTCACCTATTGAACACGTTTAGAGCATGATGGGCAGACAGCTCCAACAACACCCAAGAAGTGCGCCAGCCAATGTCGCTGAAATGGAACAGCGACTTCTCGTTATTTGGCGTTCTATCTCTCAGGAGGACATTATAGAGCTGTACGATAGCCTTCCCCGCCGTGTTCATGAATGCATTGCTGCGCGGGGCAGTTCAACATCATATTAAAATATTCCAAAATTTATTTTTGATAATGTAATCAATCATTCGCATATTTCAGTGCATGCTAACAGCTGCCTGCGTTTCAATAAAATGGCATTAGTCCTTCCAGGTGTTTCAATTTTTTTTCTTGTAGTGTATATTTGTCCCACCATTAAATTTGTCTGTATCTGCGCTATGATGTTATATTGACCCGATTTCTACATCCGTTCTTCGGTTTGTTAGCATCCAAGTCCCACTTTTGAATTTGTGAATATTCGCGACTCACATTAGCGTTTGCCAATAGTCATACTTTTAACTTCAGTTTGAAATTATTCTGATTTTCTGAATTTCCCAGAATTAGTGTCACACCCTAAATTTGCCAGTATTCCTAGAATCACCCACGAATTTGCCAGCATTCTCATTCCCACACCAAAATTGGTCAGTAAACGCATTTTTAGCCTGAACTTTTCAATATTCGTATCCTACCCGTAAGTTTCCCAGAATGCGTACCACAAAAGAAATATCGCCAACATTCTTACTCGCATCCCAGAACGTTGACTATGACAGTATTCAGGCCCACCTTCGAGTTTGCTAGTATTTGCAAAAACCAACGAGATGTCAGTATTCGTGACCCCCTTCTTCAGTTCTGCAGTATTTGCCACAACCCTTAAATTTGCCAACTCCATCTTTGAGTACTCCATATTCGTATTTTAACCTTTGAATTTGCCAGCATTCATCATCCCCCTTTCATCATCTCACTATATACACTCCCACGGTTCAATATATCACGTACTTCCATCCTTCATTTGACAGACCGCCCCTCTTCCTTTGAAACCAGTATTTACACTGCCATCTTTCAAATTACCAATATCGGCACCAGACCTTTCATTTTACCAGTATCTGAATCGCACTTTTTAAGCCCCATCCGAAGAAGGGCGGCCTTTCCAAACCCATAAAGTGTCCCCTTTATGAGCGCGGGCAGGGTGGGGAGTTTGGCGGAGAAAATATCAACGCTGGCAAAGGTTGGACTGGAACCTAATAACTGCAGATTACGAGCCTGACGCGCTACCGACTGGACCAATCCCCGCCTCAACCTTCGAAAGAGTTTTGTCTCTGTTTTATCAGATTTCGCCCCCCCCCCCCCCCCCGGTGTAATCCCAGATACTTAACCGAATGGATTTACTGTATATGGCAATAGTTTCAAAATACATTTTAGAAAAATCAGCAACTTACAAAATTGAATGCCGAGATCAATTTCGCCAACAGTTAAAAATTCTACAATGTCTTTTAGTAAAAACAGATTTGTACACCATAAAGTTACCTGTGGAAGATACCTATGGATATGAAGAATTTTTTTTCAAAGTGATTGCAAAATAAACTTAGATCATACGATTAACACACGGCTACATGGCAACAATTATTACCAAATTCAAAATTTTAGCAACAACTGAGATAAACGCGTCCAAACCTAGAGAGTTCCACTTATTTTTAACTCCTTGCCTAGAGCAGTGGTTCTCAACCTTTTATGCTTCACGTACCCCCTGGAAAGTGTATGTAATTGGCGTACTCCTTATATAGATAGATAAAACTATAGTTATAGTATAACAATGGGAACAAAATAAAACATATATACAGGGTGAATCTGAAAAAGTGGGCAAAACTTTACGGGGTGGTAGAACGCAGCTATACGAGCAATATTCGTCATAGAATGTATGGTCGGAACGCAAGCGGTGAGAAGTTAAAAGGTAGTTTTCCACTGTCATATTTAAAGAATGAACACAAGAAGGAGAGGAGATACTCTGTGCCTCACTTGCATTCCCGTCCGCCGCACCGTACACAAAGTGCATATCCGCCATTTCGTGGTTAGTATAACCAGCCATCCTCTCGGCAATCCATGGTAGAAATGCCGTTGGGTGCGAGAACCGACCCTTTTATACCATTTCCAACGCCACCTAGCGGCTCGCCGTTTGCGTTCCGCCCATACTTTCTATGACGAATATTGCTCGTATTGCTGCGTTCTACCACCCCGTAAAGTTTTGCCACTTTTTCAGATTCACCCTGTATACACTGCTCACAAAAATTAGGGGATATTTCAAAATGAATTTGAAGCGATAAAAAAAGAAGCATTTGAATTTTTTTTTATTAAACAAGAACATCAGAAAAGCAAACGACAAGTCAAAGAAAGTTGTTCGATTATGCAAATGAGATGCAAACTCAATTGTGATTGAGTAGCAAGTGACATATTGGTGGGGGTGAACAGAAGCATGTCAAACTGGACGAGAGTGGCACACATTGACTGTTCAGTAGTATGTATGGTCACCCAAGACTGCCAAAACACGCTGACAGTGATGGGGCATGGACAGGATCAGAATGTCCAGCAGTTCTTATGGGATCCTCTGCCACTCTTGCTCCAGGGCAACTTGCAGCTCAAGAAGTGTTGTGGGAGGCATTGGACGGTTTGCCAGACGTCTTCCCAGTGCATCCCAAGCATGTTCAATGGAATTCAGGTCTGAAGAACGTGAAGGCCAGTCCATGCGTTCGATTCCTGCCTCCTGAAGCATGTTGACGAGATGCGCACAGTGGGGCCTTGCATTATCATCCATGAAAAGAAAGTTGTTTCCAACTGCTCCAAGCATAGGGTACCACTATGGGGTCCAGGACCTCATCTCGATATCTGACAGCAGTCAGCAATCCGTTTGTGATGACATGGAGGTCGGTACGACCACCAATGCTGATGCCAGCCCACACCATGATACCACCGAAGGAGTCCCTTTCTCGCATGAAATGTGGATTCTCCCGTGTTCCTCATTCACGCCAGATCAGGACACGATGATTGTCAGGCTGCAGACTGAACTGTGACTCATCAGAGAAGAGGACAGTTGACCACTCATCACGGGTCCAATGACGACGCTCATCAGCCCACCTTCTACAGGTTCTACGGTGTTCAGCAGATAACGGAATGCATACCATTGGTCGCCGGGCATGCAGTCCAACACGATGGAGCCGATTTCGTATGGTCTGGGTGCATAACCGTCGTCTAGTGGCAGCAAGAAACTGTCCCCGCAGCTCTGTTGCATTGCTGTGCCTGTTCCTTCTTGCCAATAAGGTCAAGTAGCGGTCATCTCTTGCTGTTGTGGCAGATGGGCGACCCTGCCCTCGTCTTCTTCGTACTGTGCCAGTCTCTTGAAAGCGATTCCACAGTCTGCTAATCACGCTTTGGGATGTTCCAAGTGCTGTTGAGACTGTCGTCTGTGTTTGACCAGCTTCAAGACGTCCTATGGCTCTCCAGGCTTCGCATTCGGGCAAATCGTGTTGCAGGGGCATTGCAAGGGCTGGGAAATTGCAGGATGTGCACTTTCAAGATCAGGGAACGTGCAGATACTCCAGCCTTTTGTATAGTGCATTTTCACCAATGAAATAAAAGTTGGTTTTGCATCTCATTTGCATAATCGAACAACTTTCTTTGACTTGTCGTTTGCTTTTCTGATGTTATTGTTTAATAAAAAAAAATATCAAATGCTTTATTTTTAATCGATTCATATTCATTTTGAAATATCCCCTAATTTTTGTGAGCATTGTATATACACATTAAATTTTGCATTCATAAATTACATATATCGATAAACACAAAAAAATGACATTTTTGCACCGCAGTGTTGCCAACTTATTGCCTATTGTTACCGTTTCTTACTAGATCTAGCGACTTATTAGCTCTCACAGCGTATCCCAAAAATGTTTAACGACTCACAGCATACCCCAACAAATTTTACCGCGTCAGAATCCCTTGCCTAGAGAACTGTTATCCATTGGTACGTTATAAAAACTTAAGTCTGAGACCAAAAATTGGTTGTTGGAAGGTTGAGTACCTTTTTCCTAATCTTAAAATTAACTATCATTTGTAGTTATATATATATATCTGTAGAGTAAACCCTCGTTAAGCCGAATGAATTGGGGAAGGAGGGTACATATTAGTGAATAATTGGGATTTTTGAAGTAAAAGATGGCCCTAAAAAACCAAAAGCTTTGAACGCAAATAAATGAAAAATTTACAGTACTGATCTTATAAATAAATATGTATTTAAATGTAGAGTCACTTCCTCTATTTATAATACTGAGTTTCTATCTCAAACAGAAACCAAAATTTGAGTCGTTATTTAAGAAATAATAAAAGGATAACATATTTATCAACAGATGACTCAAAAATATTCAACGTTGGTTGAGGAATAAAAGCACTCAAATATGAAATTCTCCCCCTCCCTAGATTTTGGTTCTGTATATATATATAGCTTTAATGCCTCTATTCCGTTTACCAGTGGGGGCGGGGGTGGCTCAGTCGGTAGCGCGCCAGGCTCGTAATCTGTAGTTCCCAGGTTCGAGTCCAAGCTGGGTCAGCGTTGAGATTTATCTCCGCAAAATTCCCCGCCCTGCCCACGGTCAGTAGGGGACACCGATGGGCTTGGAAAGACCGCCGTCCGTCGGATGGGACATTAAGCCGTGGGTCCGTGTGTGGGAGAGCCATACCCTGTGCACATTAAAGAACACGCTGGATGGTCTTGACGGGAGGCTACCATCTATCTCCCAACAGCTGTTCCAGTGGGTCCCCTGCCCCAATTGATACATTTCATTAGAATTACGGAAATTCTCTTCTGAAGTGAACGTCTAAACAGAGCGGCGTCTTTGCAAACTTTACAATGAATTACAGTGAATGAACAAAAGTTTACAATGAATGATGAAAGTGACAGTCCAAATCCAGTAGAAATTGATCACTTCTTTAATAGTCCAAGTATAGATAGGAACACTGAATTCGGTCCGCTAATTCTATAGTGAATCAGACATTGCTTCATGGCATATCGATATCGAAATTTTAATAAGCTCTGAACTGCAGCAAGGAATATTGTTTTGGAGTTGTGCAATAGCAGGTTGAGGTGTTTTAGTTTCCGAAAAAAAGTGAGACAAGGCCGCATCTTTAGCTTCTGGAATTATCTTAATAATTTTCCTTGGCAACCGATTATCTCTTGGCATAGTTCAGGCAAATGACGACGATGCTTTGCTACATTCGATGGCCACGTACTTTTCCTTCTCCTTTTGCAGAAGAAAGGACGTCGAGACCAATTCTCCAGGCTCAGGTGATCCAAATGTGGGATTGATCATTCTCACTCAAATTCTGCACAACTTAGAAATCGAGTTAGAAATGAACCAATCGTTGTTGAGTCTCAGTTCCGAATCTGCAGAGATTTGCGCATGCATACGTCATAATGAAGGTGTCACGCGCCCACTCTTAAGTCCCCATCAACGTGTTTCGCCATCTTCGGCAGGAGACGTGTTCGACTCCGATTAATCTGTGCTAGCGCGTGGGCATGCAATAGGTAAGAGTTAGGAATTATTTTAATTTGGAAAATGATTTAAGATCTGTTATTTCGCTACAATAAAACAGCGACGATATTCTTTAATGAGATAAAAAACAACTTTCTTTATCCTTTGAATTCCAATATGTATCTGTGATAAATTTGAACTTAATCCATCGAACAAAAGAGTTCATGGAGTGTCGTGCTAGAGGCTTAGAATTTCCAATAAACCTTCATGATAATCCATCTGCTTATTGATGCACAGAGAAACCAATTGCTCCATTTTGTTCGGGTTTTTTCTTATCAGGATGTAATCATTGAGACAGAAGTTCTGTCACTACTTCGTCGATTAGAAGCAAGTCGCAATAGAGTACTTGATGGGGGGGGGGGGGGGGGGGCAATCTAGATTTTATAACCATTTCATTAATTAGGGTGAAATAGTTAAATCAAAAATAAGCGTTTACAAAAACCTTAATATTTTTTACCGATTAGCCGCCAATATTTGGTTTTTCTGTGCCACGATAGAATTGTTCCTCTTGTCAGCTCAAAAGCGATTAAGCTCATATGGGTTAACATAAAATACAAAAGAATATTTTTATTTGAAAACTTAAGCTACATTTTAATTACCCAGAGTAAATTATAGAGAATCCAGAAACAAAACTGCCATCAGCATTGTCTCTTAACAACATTTCGTTACAAATATGTCTATCAAATTCTTGACCTTATAAGGAACTGAGCGAACTGGGTAAGTCGCGTCAGTGGAAGGCTCTAAACATGGAATCTGATTCAAAATGGAAATGTCATGCGACTACAATGAGGAACTTTTTAATAATGCTGACAAAGGACCCGGGGGTTGGTTCAGTTGGTAGCGCACAGAGCTCGAAATCTGCAGTTCCCAGGTCGGAATCCTAATTGTGCCGTCATTGTCCTTTCTCTCCGCTAAACCCGTACTCTGCCTTCGGCGAGAAAAGGGGAACCGAAAGGTCACCTTCTGCTGGATGGTAGGTAAAGCCGTGGACCTGTGTAGAGTAGACCCTTGCCCGTTAAAGAACACTCTGGATGGCCTTGACGGGAGGCTACCATCTGTCGCAACAGCGGCCCAGTGGGTCTTATCCACCCAATCTTCTTTGAGTCCTAGGGGCGGGGGAGGCTCAGTCGGTAGCGCGCCAGGCTCGTAATCTGCAGTTCCCAGGTTCGAGTCCCAGCTGGGTCAACTTTGAGATTTATCTCCGCAAAATTCCCCGCTCTGCCCACGGTCACTAGGTGACACCGATGGGCTTCGAAAGGCCGCCGTCCGTCGGATGGGAGGTTAAGTCGTGGCCCCGTGTGCTGGAGAGCCATACCCTGTGCACGTTAAAGAACACGCTGGATGGCGTTGACGGGAGGCTACCATCTGTTTCCCAACAGCTGTTCCAGTGTTAGGTTGGGGTCCCCTCCCCCAACCTTTTGAGCCTTCGGGGTCCTTGTGACCTGGCCATTTAGCCCATGGTGTGCAAAAAAGTGCCGCTCAGAGGTAAAACAACCTTTTCAGTTTCCAAATATCCAATTGGTCTCAATTTCCGTTAATAAAAAGCACCAAATTTGGTAAACGTCAAACTTTTGTCACCGAAAAGGAACATTGTCTCCTTTAGAGGTGAGGAAATTTCCTAGATGTCACCAGATAATTGTAAAACTAATAAGAGAAATAAGGGTAGCATTTTAGAGTGACGTAACACCACCTGTAAACCGTCACTCCACGCAACGTATCCCAATCTGTAATTCCACCCATCCACTTCAAGGTGTTAAACAATTCATGATGGACGACCTGAAAAGTTAGTTGGTTTCTGAAAGGTCGGATGCGGAAATGACGCTGTGACCATTTCCGTTGCCACCTATACCCTAGGAACGATTCCATTTGTCTCGCAGGGGTTGCGTAGTGGGTCTCCAGTTTCAAACTTGCGATCATTGTAAGTGGTCATTTGGCCCAATGGGCAACGAAAACGTCTGAAACTGATTCCACTCCGCCAATGAATGCCTTCTTGGAAAGGAAGTTCCGTTCTCTTACCTTTGGAGTGCACAATGGGTTAAATGAGCAGTAACCAAAAAACCCCAAGATCTCTGTTGTGTAGGAGAGGACTCGCTGACCACTTAACAAGAAACAGATGAGCCTCTCGTCAAGGTGATTCAGCGTCTTCTTAATGTGCACAGGGTAGGCGACAGAAGGGGGTTTCGATGAGATGAATATTATCGGCACAGTTGGGGCTCGAACTTGGAAACTGCAGATTAAAATCATTGGCGCCCTACCGACCGAGTCAATCCCCGTTTCTGAAATGAAGAAGCGTAAGGTCATTTCGATATAAACATTCGAAATAATCTCTTGAAAATATTTATTAAAACTATATCCACAATCTTTTATAAGTTCTAGAAGAGGTAAGAGAGCCGGGGGGGGGGGGGGAGCAAGGTGGAAAAGGCTCCTTTACTGCTAGACCTATATACCTTTTACGCGAAAACTGTTATGGGCGATAAATTGTAGATGTCACTCAAATCTCTCTATATTTCCCGCAATGTTCATTTAATATTTAAAGAATGAATGGAAGCTGAAGCATTTATGACATTTGTTAAAAAATACTTCAGTAGATAAAACACAACTCTTGTAACAATTTGTTCACTAGCATAAATATCTGAAGTTTGACGATTTAAGATTTCATGAATTTGGAGGCAATGTGACAGTGTCGTCTGCTGTTAAATGGTCCCGCTTCAATGACTCTTTAAATATTGATGGAAAATCGTTGAAAATTAATCGCATTTCAGTTTAAAATCGCTCATTATTCGTCATACAAACTTCAAATATTTATGTTAGCGAACAAATTGTTACAAGAATTGTGAAAAAATACTTCGATAGATAAAACACAAGTGTCAAAAGTTGAAGATAAATGCCTCAGCTTCCACTGATTCTTTAAATATTAAACAAATATTGCGGGAAATATGTTTAGAGAGATTTGAGTGACAGCTACAATTTATCGCCAATAAGTTTTTTGCGTAAAAGGTTTTTCCATGTTAGGGAGCTTTGCAAGTGGCTTTCCATTCACGTAACATGGAAGTGTACGGACACTTTTCAACGTAGTGTACATGCTCTACCATTACGACCTTTGCAAAATAAGTAACTGTAATAAAGCGAATATTTGAAATTCAAGTGACACCGGTAAATTAGGGAAAGTATTTAATGTACCATAATGTGACCGGGAGAGACCAAGGTGCTTTCTCAGAAATTCTGGATGGTGGAGGGGGAGAAATATTAAGATATTAAAAGTTATTGTTTTGTAATAATGGTGTTAAAGCATAATCTATCGGAACTTGTAGGAAATAATCTACCCTTTTCAGTCGGACCAATTTCACCAAAACTCTCCCTCCTTTGACGAATCAATTCATCGTGCCTTTCTGCCTCGTTTTGTCACAGAACAGCTTTAACAGTGGAGAGTTGAAGCCTTGTGTTCTGATCTTAGCAGGATTCCAATGCAGAGGGAATTGCATCCATCCCACAAAGCAGATGAGAGTCGAGAACGCAAATGAACGTTGAATTTTGCTGAAGGGAAGACAGCTGGGTGGTCAATTCTGCAGGATTTGGACAATTGTGGAATCATTTGATTAGAGTAAATCAAATCAGTTATTGGCAAGCAGCATCTTCGAGAGGTCTCATTTATCGAGACACAAAGCGATGCCACCGGATCAACATGCATAATCGAATAGGAAGGCTACATTAGAAATAGATGGCCGGGGAGAGGGGGCTCAGTCGTTAGCGCGCCAGGCTCGTTATCTTCGAGTCTCACCTAGGTCAGCGTTGAGATTTATCTCCGCTAAACTGTCCCGGTCAGAAAGAGGACACCGACGGGCTTGGAAAGGCCGCTCTCCGTCGCATGGGACGTAATGCCGCGTGTGCGACAGGAGCCATACCCTCTGGATGGCCTTGACTGGAGGCTGCCATTTGTCTCCTTGTGACCTGGCAATTTAGCCCATTGTGTGCCAAAAAAAGTACCGCTCAGAGGTAAAACACCAATAAAATAGAAATAAAGGACAAACCTTTCGCATTCCTTTTATATTTTTAGCTACGATTTCTGTAGTAGTAATTCGAGCTTACTTCCTTACAATATGAGGAGGAAAGACTTTTACATAACTTTTAGAATTTGTCGTATTTTAAACAGAGCAGCCTTTCATTTTTTCATTTTAGCCACCAAAGCAAAATACACCGGTTACTCTTGTCAGCTCAAAAGCAATTGATATAGAATATTTTCATTTGTAAACTTAGGCTACATTTTAATTACCTAAAGTAAATATTAGGGAATTCACAAACAAAATGGCCAGCAGCATTGTCACTTCACAATTTTAAATAGGTTATCAATATTTTGTATCTTCATTAAATAATGAGCGGTTTTAAATTAAAAGAAAGTTTCGCATTTAATAATGGCTGGGAGGAAAAGTATTTCAGTGCTTAATAGCAAAATTGTGACACTTTATTTTCAATTCTCAAACTGTTCCATTTGCAGTCCTTGTGTAAACAAATAAATTGTTTGCAGCCCTTATACAAATACCATTCTTAATGAAATTCATTAAAACTTTGAGACGAGGTTAAAACTCGGTCGTTAGCACTCCCCGCAACCTCGCCCCCCCCCCCCCCCCCCCCCCGACGTTGGTCAGTAGAGGACGCAGTGGGGATTGCAAAGGCCGCCGTCCATCGAAAGCCGTGTGCGGGAGAACCATACCCTGTGCACGTTAAAGAATACGCTGGATGGCCTTGACGGGAGACTGTCTCCCAACAGCTGTCCAGTGGGTCTCCTCCCCCAACTTTCTCTGAGCCTTCCAGGTTCTTGTGACCTGGCCATTTAGCCCATGGTGTGCAAAACAAGTGCGGCTCTGAAGTAAAACAACCCAACACATTAAAACTTTAAAAGCAAACGAATGTCTGATGGGCAAAAGGAAAACTATTATAGCACAATAAAAATGCAATTTAACGTAAGATTTATTAGCAACTGTTAATTTGACTTCGGTTATTGGCTGACAAAGCAGAGGAAGCAGTTAGATAGCACAACAGCAGGGGGTTGTACCAGATTGTTAAGGTTTTATGTGGGAAGAAACTGACGGGTACACAGGGATTGAGGGATAAACATGGCAAGGTGGTTGAAGGTGAGGATTCTGTGCTGGCTGAGCAATTCAGATACATTCTAAACAATGCGATTATTTCTACTCCTATTGTTTGTAATGAGGATAGATGCATTACTGGCTTTAATGATGGCCCTATAACACATTCCGAAGTCGCATTGGCTATCTCTAAATTAAAACTGCATAAATCCCCAGGGGTGGACGAAATCGCCACTGAAATGCTTAGAGCTGGGAACATTTGTGTTGTCACATGGCTAACTGAAATTTTGAATATTTTTTATGATAAAGGTGTTGTTCCTAAGAATTTTACTAGAGCTATCATTGTCTGAATTTTTTAAAAATGTGATCGCGGTTCTTGTGATAATTATAGGGGAAATAGTTTACCTTCTGTTCCAAGTAAAGTTCTTTGCATGATTATACTTAATAGAATTAAGAATCTGGTTGATGGACAACTGCGTGATGAACAGTGTGGATTCTAAAGGGGTAGGGGATGTATTGATCAAATATTTTCACTTAGGAAGATTCTTGAGAAATGTTTAGTTTCAAAAACCTGGTTGCTAGCTTTATAGATTTCAAAAATGCTTTTGATTGTTTATCGACACAATTTGTGATTGATCGTTAGATCTTATGGAATACCTGACAAGTTAGTGTAATGAGAGCTCTCTATAATAGCACGGAGTCATGTGTGAGAGTTGGTACGCTTTGCAGCGATTGGTTTAGCATTGCTAGTGGAGTTAGACAAGGGTGCATTTTGTCTCCTTTTTTCTTTAGTTATAATATAATGCGAAATTCTTTGCAAGGGAAAGATTTTCGCTTTAAATGATCGAGATTTCAAAATTTCTGATTTAGATTATGCAGATGATTTGGCCCTATTGGCAAATGATGTTGATGAGATGAATTCGTTCAAAAGGGCTGTTGATGAGACTGGTAGTACAGTAGGTTTGGTGATAAACAGAGAAAACTTAAGTGATGAAAATTGGTCAGGCAGATGATGCTTCAGTTGCTTTGAATGGTTGTAACTATTGAGCAAGTGTCTCAGTTTGATTATCTTGGGAGATATGCAACAGATACTGGTGATGTGCGGCATGAGATAAATAGAAGAATAGGGATTGCCGCTAGGACTTTTAAGAATCTATGGAGAGTATGGAAAAATAGGCGTATACACCTAAAGACTAAAATTAGGCTGTATAATAGTTTGGTTCTTTCTAAGATTAGTTATGGTAGCGGAACATTATACCCATTGTAAGCACGATAATAAGAAACTTGATGCCTTTGATTCTAAATGCTTACTCAGTATCTTGGGCATTTGTTGGTTTGACTTTGTAAGTAATGATGAGGTTAGAAAAAGGAATCGTCAACCTCTTTTGAGCAGCATATTGTGCAGAGAGACTGCGTTGGTTTGACCATGTTGCCCGTATATGCAATTACAGATTGGCAAAGAAGATTATGAACAGTGTGCCTAAGGGTATCAGGAAAAGGGAGAGACCCAGGATGCGATGGGTAGACAATGTCAAACAGGACCTTGATAGAATTAGGTTTGGTTGTTTTACCTCTGAGCGGCACTTTTTTGCACACAATGGGCTAAATGGCTAGGCCACGAGGACTCGGAAGGTTGGGGGAGGAGACCCACTAGAACAGCTGTTAAGGGACAGATGGTAGCCTCCCGTCAAGGCCATCCAGTGTGTTCTTTAATGTGAACGGGTATAGCTCTCTCGCACACGGGGCCACGGCAAACGTCCCATTCGACGGACGGCGGCCTTTCCAAGCCCATCGGTGTCCCCTACTGACCGTGGGGAGGGCGGAGAGATTTGCGGAGATAGTCCCAGCTGGGTCAGCGTTGAGATTTTAACCTAGGAACTGCAGATGACGAGCCTGGCGCGCTACCGACTGAGCCGCCCCCTTGATAGAATTGGCCTCCAGTGGCCAAATGCAGCAGCTGGAACTCGAGACTCGTCTGTAGAGGAAAATTCGTCTGGTTGTACCTCCGAAGGATTTTGTGTGTGGGTCTTAACACTTCAATGAAGAAAGGTGCGCTCAGTCCCAACAAAAAATTCCATATAAAAACTAATTTCCCCCCAAGCATTGCGCAGTCCTATTATTTCTTATCGATTAGCTTTTTCATGCAATAAAATTCCCGAAGCATCCATTTCAGTACACTAGAAAGTGTTGAGAGCTCTTTAAGCTGAAAAGCGTCTTAATAACCCTAGCTAGGTATAAAATAATTTGAACTCTTAATTCCATCACAAGTATCGAAGTTTGAACATTTCGATTCCCAAATTTTAACTGTAACACGTTTTAAAGCTTTTTTAAGTTAAATATATATTTGTTCTTCATTTAATCCAATTTCCCCCCAACCAAGCAGATTGTTTTTCACCTCGCACCTGCCCTTTATCAGAAAGATGGATTTGGTAAGGCGGCCGTCCGCCGGATGGGTCGTTATGCCGTGGAGCTGTGTGCAAAACAATCTATTGTCTTAAACCTTCCTTTTCTTTCCCCTAAGTTTACTAGTTTTTTTCATATTTCGTACGTTTATCTTCGTCTGTGCAACTTGTTATTTTGTTTACATGTATCAAATATTTATGGAATTTCTGTAAACATGTTTGCAATTTTGTACTATCATCAATATTTTTTTAATTTCTCAAATGTACTTGGGCATCAAGCCACTTGAACGTTTAAATTAATATCCAAAATTACCAGTACTTGGCTTTACTGTAACCCTCTGCATGGAATAAATTATATTATTAGAGACTCCGTTTAGCCATGTTTCCCATGTGGATAATTATAGATTTGCGAATGGCTCTTGAACAGTGTGCCAAAAGGCCTCAGAAAGAGGGGGACACCTAGGATGCGGTGGGCAGACAATGCCAAAGAGGACCTAGTTAGAATTGGTGTGCTATGGCCAGATGCAGAAGATGTAGCTCAGGACAGATGCTTGGAGAACTAAATTGCACAGTCTGGTTGAACCACCGTAGCCTTTGTCAGGTTGAGAATTCTGTATGTATCGAGAAATCTATCTGTTACATGAAGTGCCACGCTAGTAGGGAACTTCAGGCATCACCTTTTAAAGAACCAGAAACTGATCTGAGACACATTACTCTCGTGTACGATTGGCGATGCCCAACTAATTAAGTGAAGGTTCTGCTTCTAACTAGTTAAGTAAAGGTAATTGTCAAAACAATTTACTGTAATTTTCAAATATATTTATGTAAGAGGTTTTTTCATCATTAACGAATATTAAAAATAAATCATTTTGATCTTGGAAGAAATGAGTTTATCAAAATTTGCTTAAAAATTTGACTTGTGCAAGGAAAAACGTTCTGTTCTCACAATGAATAAAAGTACCTGCTAATAATTCGTAGTGATTAATTATAATACGAAAAACAATTTTTGAAAAAAGCTTTATGCGTCATTACTTAAGTGAAAGTCTTTACGTTTGGGTTTCGTAGGCCTTGACAAACTTGTTCATGGTTTCCGCCACTGTTAAATGATTGGAGTTAAAATTGAAGAATTCTTCACTATAAGATCTATGAAAGAGTAATATCAATTACGATATGTAGATAAGAAAATCTTTTAAAGAAGCATATATATTTGCTATTTGGTTTAAAGGGCTCCTCTTTGGAGCACAATGGGAAGGAGTCTCCGAAACGGAGGTAATGGAACTCTGCGGGGAAAATCACTCGGCTCAATATCCCAAGTGCATGGAAAATGGCAACGGTCTCGAAAAACATCCGTCAATCGTGGCAAATGCGGGAGTAAAGCTCTGGGCAGACGAGCTACAGTTTTCAGCTGAGAGAGATCACCCACAGCAGTACTTTAAAAATCCATTTGAATGAGAACTATGCTCAGAGAATTCAACTTTCGAAATTGAGAACTATACCATGGTACGAAAACCTTTCACTTCTCAAAACGAAAGGAATCCAATACTTTGATGGTGTCGGGAGCAATGAACCTGGCCAGTGGAGGACTGAAAATGTATGGTCAGACGAATCGCGTTAGTTTCCGAACGGATGGCCAAAGTCTAGTTTGGCAACAGCCCAATGAACCCATCTTGTGTAGTTCCTATTTATTCAGAGTAGCTGGAGGCAGTACGATGGTGGAGGAAGCATTTTATTAGCACGGATTGGATCCTTTGGTTTCTATGCAGGATGGCATCACTTGCCAGAAGTATAAAAGCACATGGACGATCAGATGCTTCAGATGATGCATCGAGAACCCAGTGAAGATGGCAAATTAGAGGAATATAGATTCATTTTTCTGGAATCGGGCAGGGGTGATTGAAGGAACATGAAACGGACTTATAATCCACCCTGATCTGCGCAATAGTTTGATCTTAAAACTCATCAGACAATTCGGAATGCGCAGACTTCTGGCCTCTTCACTTCGAGATGGGGCAAGCCATTGGAACTGAGGTTTGGCTCAGTCGGTAGCGCGCAAGGCTCCTAATCTACAGTTCCTAGTTTCAGCTCCCCCTTGTGGCAACTTTGAAATTTATCTCCTCTACACCCCCCCCCCCCCTTTGTCAGAAAGGGGATACCGATGAGCTTTCAAAGGTCATCAGCTGTAACCACATGTGAGCTTTAAAATAGCCTTGATGGGAGACTTCATCTGTCTCCTGATAGCTGTACAGTGGGTCCAGTCTCCAAACTCTCGAGTCCTAGCGACTTGACCATTTAGCCTATTTTGTGCAAAAAGTGCTAATCTGTCCAGAGATAAAACAAACCCCTCCTGCTGTATTTGGAGAGTATGTGGGAAGCATGCCACACCGAGTCCTGGCCGTCATCTCTGCCCGGGGAGGCCCGAAGATAGGTTAGATAAATTATTTATGACCACCTATCTAGGTAATGTCTTGTACTGAAATCAAGATAACCTGGATTTTCAGAATCGCACCTAAAACATAAGAGGATGGGTTATTTGTTACTGGAAAGGTGACGATGACTACTTCAGACAAGCGATCATTGATTTACTTAATCACTATTAATCTGTTGAAGTAACAGAATGACGATTGGTGGAGAAAATTATCTTGATCCGGGAGGGATCTGAACCCACGACCAATTAATGACGTATCAGGTACTTGGATCAACGGCCGATCAATCTCCGTTCTAAAGACTCAATATTTATTATCCTAATACATCCGAGGATAAATTTTCAACCTCGGCGAAAAGGGGCCTTTTAACCTTCCTCCTTTATACAAACTCGCTGCCCTCCGACACAACTACCCCTACCCTTCCCTCATCCATACCCTGATCCACGGGGCGGGATGGCTCAGTCGGTAGCGCACCAGGCTCGTAATCTGTAGTTCCCAGGTTCGAGTCCCAGCAGGGTCAGCGTTGAGATTTATCTCCGCAAAATTCCCCGCCCTGCCCACGGTCAGTAGGGGACATCGATGGGCTTGGAAAGGCCGCCGTCCGTCGGATGGGACGTTAAGCCGTGGCCCCGTGTGCTGGAGAGCCATCTCCTGTGCACGTTAAAGAACACGCAGGATGGCCTTGACGGGAGGCTACCATCTGTCTCCCAACAGCTATTCCAGTGGGTCCCCTCCCCCAACCTTCTCTGAGCCTTCGGGGTCCACGTGACCAGGCCATTTAGCCCATTGTGTGCAAAAAAGTGCCGCTCAGAAGTAAAACAACCCAACCCTGATCCACACCTTTTTCTATCATACCTGGAAACCCTGAGATCCTACACATGAACATCCGACACCAACGACATCTAAGACCCCGATATAAATTAAGTAATCGTAGCGAACGATGCACAAACAGCTTCTACGCCCGACGATGAATGACGAGCACAAGGACAACTCGTCGAAACATCTTTTTTTTTTTTCAACTATTGTACCTTTTTAAAAGTTTTAATCGGCGAATTTTTTTGTCAAATCTATTGTGGAAGCCAAAAGAATTTAACTATTTCTGATCTACATTAAAGTTCAACATGGGGACCTATGCACAATACTCGACGGACTGGAAGGCGAGGTACAGTGTATTTAGTAGGAAGAGTCAGCAAAGTCATCCTAAATAGAGATAAGTACACGGACACTATGATCGCTTTTTTTTTAGACCTTAGGAAAAAGTAAATTACCATTAACACAGTTAATATTTGAAATGCTATACATATATGCTACACAACCATGCTTCAATATTACTTGTAACTAAAAATTTGCAGTTCTTTGGACCTGAACAGGGGTGCATTTTGTCTCCTTTTCTCTTTATGAAGAATTCTCTGCGAAGGGAGGAATTTGGCCTTAAGTGGTCTACAGCTTAGAGAATTTCTGATTTTAGATTATGCTGATGATTTAGCCCTTTTGGTATATGATGTTGATGAGATGAACTCTTTCAATCGAGCTGTTGATGAAAATGGTAGTAGAGTAGGTTTGGTTATAAACAGAGAGAAAACTAAAGTGATGAAAATTGGTCAGGCAGGCTGTGATTCAGTTAATCTGAATGGTTGCAGTCTTCAGCAGGTGTCACAGTTTAATAATCTTGGGAGCTATGTTACAGATACTGGTGATGTGCGGCATGAGATTAACAGATGGATAGGAATTGCTGCCGGGACTTTTAAGAATCTATGGAGAGTGTGGAGAAATAGGCGTATACACCTAAAGACTAAAATTAGACAGTATATTAATTTGGTTCTTTCTAGAGTTAGTTATGGTAGAGAAACTTGGACACTTTGTAAACAAGGTAACAGGAAACTAGATGCTTTTGATTCTAGATGCTTACGAAGTATCTTAGGCATTAGGTGGTTCAACTTTGTAAGTAATGAGGTTAGGAGTCTGCAACCTCCTTTTCAGCAGAATATGGTGCAGAGAGACTCCGTTGGTTTGGCCATGTTTCCCGTACGCATAACTGCAGATTGACAAACAGGACTATGAACAGTGTGCCTAAAGGCTTCAGGAAAAGGGGGAGACCTATGATGCGGTGAGCAGATAATGTCAAACAGGACCTTACTAGAATTGGTCTACAGTGGCGAGATGCAGCTGTTGCTCAGGGCAGATATGCTTGGAGAACTAAATTGCAAAGTATCAATGTTTTAGTTTTTTTCCTTTATTCCTTTTTTCCATTTTGTTGATTTAAGAATCGATCTTTTTGCAAGTCTTTAAAAACTTGAATAATTTGCATAGCCTTCTTTTTCAGACGAGAAATGGCTACTAATTGGAAAGTGGAAGATTTAGATGAGGGCATCCTTTATATCGTCAACCTCCTTCACGAAGAGGGTCGTCTGATGCCATACAGCTTGCTGAAGCAGAAAATGAGTGAAGCCCCTGTGAACATTCAGGCGTGTATCAGCGGATTAGGAGAAGACGATCCTCTGCTATTCTTGATTAGACAGCAGCCTGAACTGTTTTATGAAATCGTTGTAGAGCAAAAAACTTTCATTGCTCTTACCCTGCGGCTGGAGTACACTTATTCCCGGCTGACTACAGCGATTATAAAAATGTTGGCAGATTTGGAAGGTTCTGCGGACCGCGACTTTAAAATAGGAAGACGTCATCCTGAAAAGACATATTATGCGCATTACAAATTGAAACATATGTGTGTACAAGCGGCATTCGACATCATACCCAAGGTTATTTCTATTTTCAAAAATGAAGACTCTATATCGGAAAGTAAACTGAGCGGGTCTATTAAGAATCGATGGCAAACGACGAAGGATGCAGTAGATTATTTCACGGGATCATACGTTAACAAAATAGAAAATATGTGCAAACGCTTTGGTAATCTGATAAAGATTAGCGGTTCGACAGTAGAGATTAACAGAGAGATAGCACAGGCATCGAGAGTCTTGGCCGAGATTGATTTCTTCATAAGCTTCTGCAGACTTAACATAATGAAGGGCGAGGACGATTTTAAACAGCTTGCGAAATTGATGGTAACTGAACTTTCGGAAGAGAAGTTATCGTTCATGCCAAACATCACTGCCGGAAGTGTAAAGACGTTGCTGAAGCGACAGCCGAGGACTTTCTTCGTCGCTTACTCGAATTGCGTAAGAATCGTGGGAGCAAAAGTTAACGTCGAAGACGATTACATAGATCAGATAGCAAACTTTTTCACTGACTACTTTTCTAAGACCTCGGCAAAATCGATGGACTATGGCACTGCTCTGAATACACTGAAGAATTTTAAGCCTAATCTGTACTCTTCTATAGAAGACAAATCTTCTGAAACAATAGCGGAAATTCTTTACTTTAGACCAGACTTATTCAGCTTCGAAGTGGGAAAATTCTCGCATCTTTCGGAGACACTCTTGGGCTCGAAATTTGTAATGAAACCAGAATTAGCTCGAGTAGAAGTGGGCTGCGTAGTGCCGCTGGACTGCATCGCCGCTGCTATAAGGTTGCGGGAGACTTCCGGGCCCAGAGCGAATGGGCAATGCGGCTGGATCACAGAGATAGCCATGAAGAGCGCAGTAATAGATTTCGTGAACGAAGAAGACATCAAGATGAATCGGGAGGACACGACGAGCATTAAGGTGTTCTGTCACGTGGCCTCCACCCTCTGTCAAGGAGAGAACATTTTTGATTTTCAGAAAAGGTTTCGAGTTGGAGACTACGTGAAATTCGACTGCACCTATTGCCCACTTACTAACGTGTCGAGACCGACTCAGTGGGTGGCAAAAGAGATCGAGCCAGCTGTGGAAGGACAGACTCGGCCAGCGACGAAAGAAAAGACTAAACCGGCAAAGAAGAAACCAACTAAAGCAGCGAAGAAGAAACAGACTCCTCCTAAATCTGTCATTCGTTCTCCTGAGTTAAAGAAAGGGTCCGATATAGCTGAAACATCATTCACAATTGATAAGAAGAAAGCAAAGGAAGCGAAAATAAAACCCCAAATGCCACCAGAATCTATTCAAAGCGCAGAAGGAAAAGCGGCAAGTGGAGAGAAGGATCCGCCACACCACAAAATTGGACCTTCTGAACCAGCGACGCAATCGCAAAAAGAAACGGAGCAGCGGCCTAAAATTTTTTCAAAGCCAGCAGAAAAAGCCCTCTCTGAAACGACTGATAAAATGCCATCCAAATTAGCAGTCGAAGAGCTCTCTGAGGAAGAACAACAACAAAAACTCGCGAAATTAGAAGAAACTATTTTAGAATTACGTGGAAAGCTCGCGAAATTACAAAAAATCCTTCAGCAAGCTGTAGAAAAAGATCGTTCGGCGGCAGCAAAAACCAGAGGACCTTGCGAAGCAACTGGAGAGCTTTCCCAGGCAGCAGGAAGAGAAGAGCCGCCAATGGCAGGAGAGTTTTTAAAACTACCCAAAAAAGAGGTGGTCGAAGTTTCTCCCAAATCTTTATTAAAGGAACCTTCAGTGGTATTTAAAAAAGAATTTGAATACGTGAAAATAAAAACCTCAGAAAATACTAAAACGAAGATGGAGGAAATGGAAAGAGATATTTTAAAGTTACGCGATATTACTTCAATAATGGAAAAACAGATAGAATATGAAAATAAAAAGTCCTCGGAAGGGTACTTACCCCAACCTTTAGAACAGATCGAGATCTCTGAAGTTTCAGAATTTCTAGAAGCAGAAGGGAAAAAACTAGTAGAAAAAGAAACTTTAAAACAGGAAGATAAAGAGCTGGTGGAAATGATTTCCACACCTTCGAAAAACGAGCCCTTAGAGGAGGCCGCCGTCGTCGAAGAGCCCTCTGTGGAGGAAAAGGCCGCCGTCGTGGAAGAGCCCTCTGTGGAGGAAAAGGCCGCCGTCGTGGAAGAGCCCTCTGTGGAGGAAAAGGCCGCCGTCGTGGAAGAGCCCTCTGTGGAGGAAAAGGCCGCCGTCGTGGAAGAGCCCTCTGTGGAGGAAAAGGCCGCCGTCGTGGAAGAGCCCTCTGTGGAGGAAAAGGCCGCCGTCGTGGAAGAGCCCTCTGTGGAGGAAAAGGCCGCCGTCGTGGAAGAGCCCTCTGTGGAGGAAAAGGCCGCCATCGTGGAAGAGCCCTCTGTGGAGGAAAAGGCCGCCGTCGTGGAAGAGCCCTCTGTGGAGGAAAAGGCCGCCGTCGTGGAAGAGCCCTCCGTGGAGGAAAAGGCTGCCGCCGTGGAAGAGCCCTCTGTGGAAAAAGAGACCATCGTGGAAGAGCTGGAGGAGTCTGTGGAGGAGGTGATTGCTGCCGTCGTGGAAGAGCTGGAGGAGTCTGTGGAGGAGGTGATTGCTGCCGTCGTGGAAGAGCCCTCCGTGGAGGAAAAGGCCGCAGTCGTGGAAGAGCCCTCCGTGGAGGAAAAGGCCGCAGTCGTGGAAGAGCCCTCCGTGGAGGAAAAGGCCGCAGTCGTGGAAGAGCCCTCCGTGGAGGAAAAGGCCGCAGTCGTGGAAGAGCCCTCCGTGGAGGAAAAGGCCGCAGTCGTGGAAGAGCCCTCCGTGGAGGAAAAGGCCGCAGTCGTGGAAGAGCCCTCCGTGGAGGAAAAGGCCGCAGTCGTGGAAGAGCCCTCCGTGGAGGAAAAGGCCGCAGTCGTGGAAGAGCCCTCCGTGGAGGAAAAGGCCGCAGTCGTGGAAGAGCCCTCCGTGGAGGAAAAGGCCGCAGTCGTGGAAGAGCCCTCCGTGGAGGAAAAGGCCGCAGTCGTGGAAGAGCCCTCCGTGGAGGAAAAGGCCGCAGTCGTGGAAGAGCCCTCCGTGGAGGAAAAGGCCGCAGTCGTGGAAGAGCCCTCCGTGGAGGAAAAGGCCGCAGTCGTGGAAGAGCCCTCCGTGGAGGAAAAGGCCGCAGTCGTGGAAGAGCCCTCCGTGGAGGAAAAGGCCGCAGTCGTGGAAGAGCCCTCCGTGGAGGAAAAGGCCGCAGTCGTGGAAGAGCCCTCCGTGGAGGAAAAGGCCGCAGTCGTGGAAGAGCCCTCCGTGGAGGAAAAGGATGCAGTCGTGGAAGAGCCCTCCGTGGAGGAAAAGGATGCAGTTATGGAAGAGCCCTCTGTGAAAAAGGCCACCGCCATGGAAGAGACGGAGGAGTCTGTGGAGGAGGAGGTGGTTGCTGTCATTGTGGAAAAACCCTCTGTGGAGGATGCGGCAGCTGTCATAGTGGAGGAGGCTGAAATTGTGGAAGAGCCCTCTGTTGAAAAGGAGGCTGCCATCGTGGAAGAGCCCTCTGTTGAAAAGGCGACTGCCGTCGTGGAAGAGCCCTCTGTTGAAAAGGCGACTGCCGTCGTGGAAGAGCCCTCTGTTGAAAAGGCGACTGCCGTCGTGGAAGAGCCCTCTGTTGAAAAGGCGACTGCCGTCGTGGAAGAGCCCTCTGTTGAAAAGGCGACTGCCGTCGTGGAAGAGCCCTCTGTTGAAAAGGCGACTGCCGTCGTGGAAGAGCCCTCTGTGGAAAAGGAGGCTGCAGTCGTGGAAGAGCCCTCTATGGAGGAGGAAGTTTTCAAACTAGAAAAAGATATTTTAGAATTGCACAAATATCTGTCAAATGTAGAAAAAGAGCTTTCAGAAGCTGCAGATCAATGTTCAGGAATGGGGATAACGAAACCTTTGAGATCAGTATACGGAGAATCTTCTGGAATAGCAGAAGATGCTTCAAAGGCATCAGAAAAGGAACTCTTTGAAGTCGCAGAAGAACCTTTGAGAGCAACAGGGAAAGAGATCTTAAAGTCAGTAGCAAAAAAACTATCTGAAGTAGTAAAAGGGCCTTTAAAAGCAGCAGAAAAAGAGCTTTCTGCAATCACAGAAGAACCTTTGAAAACAGCGGTAAAAGAGCTTTATGAAATGAGAGATCTTTTGAAAGCAGAACTGATAAAACACTTTGAAATTTCAAGGAAGCCCTCGAGAGAACCAGAAAAAGAACTTTCTACAGAGGCAGAAGAAATTTTAGTAGGAGAAAAAGAGCTGTCAGAATCTGGTGATAAAGCTCTTTCCAGAGAATCGGATCAAGAGTCCTCGGTGGCAGCTGAAAAGGATGTCTTGAAATCGATAGGACAAGATCCTTTGGAAGCGGTCGACGAACATAATTCTAAAATAAATATTTCGCATTTACTCAAAAGAGTTTCAGAAGTAGAAAAAGAAGCTTCAGAAATAAGGAAAAAACTTTTAAAAATGCAGGAAAATGATGCAGAAGTTCGCAAAAAATTTTCGGAAATGGAAAAAGAACTCTCGGAAGATTCAGATATCGCGTCTTTGGAGGCGAGTGTAAAAGATTCTTTCATACAAGCAGGCGAATTGTCTTCAGAAGTAGGAGAGCTTTTAAAATCGGCAAACGAAGAAATCCAGCAGTTCGTTGATCAATCTCCATCAGCAATGTCTGAAAAAAAGCCCTCGGACAAAAAATCCTTGCAAGTGGTAAGAGAGAGTTCAGAGGCGGCTGAAGATCACCCCTTGCAAATAGCAGGAGAGACTTTAAAAGTGGCGGAGCCCTCCAGAGAGGAAGAGGAATCCCCAGAGGAAATGGAGAAATATATCGGGGAGGTTGCTGAAAATCGTCCTTTCGAATCGGAACGCAAAAAGCTTTCTTTCTCAGAAGAAAAAAATCTAGTCACCGGCAAAGATGAAACTGAAAGCGGAAAAGAGACTAGATTATTGGAAGAAAGATTGTTTCTAGATAAAGATGGTTTTGGAGGTGCAAAGCCAAAGACTCCCTTTTTCGGGCGTAGCCATTTCTCGCAAACGAGATCTGATTACAAAGATGCCAGACATGAGTCTAGAAGTATTGAAAGTCGTGAACTTGGGGCCTCGAAATCTGGCTCCCAAGAAACTGATTCTGGTGCAGATGAATCTACAAGCAACAAGAAATCGCTCACTGAGTCGACATCAAAAGAATTGGCGCGTTTATTGATCAGAGAAAAAATATTCAAAGCGTGGAGTCTGGATCCTTGCATGCAAAAGGTAGACACCTTGTCAGGGCGATTGTTTACGATTACTGAAAGTGCACCTCAACAGATTCAAGTGCCAGATTCTGTAACGATAGAAATATCGGAAGAAACTTTACGTGAGGTTCAGCAAGAATGTAAATCGGATCTAGTCGGGGACAAATCAGACTCTTTGCAAGAAAAGATCGCCAAGGAAGAGCAAGAATTGACAGCAGCAAAATTGCGCATAGAGTCAGAGCAAACCTTAGAGGATGCTCCTAACTATGAAATCGACTTAAATGCTTTACTTGAAGACTTGGAAGGAGGCGAAAGGAAGCGTGGTTTAGAAGAAAGGAAAGAAACCGGATCACCCGTGAGCGATCTTGCAACGATTGAAGAGCAATCCTTGACATCAATGAGGGAATCGAAATCTATATTCGATGTTGATTTCGTTCCAATTTTAACTGTGGCCTCAGAAATTACTGCCAGAAATCTTGACCACGAGAGGGAGCAACGAAGAAGCGAGCCGAGAAATCTTGGTTCCACAGATAACGTCGAATCAAGTGCGAAATCTCCAGCACAAGAAAAAATCTCGGTAAAAAGGAAAGAGTCCGGCGATGTGCTCTACCAAGGAGCGGGCGATTCTAGCGTCGAAACGACGGAAGCTGCAGTCGAAGGGCGAAGTGCGGAGTCGATTGCTTCGGAAGTGTGCAGCCAAAGTCCACGTCGTCATCTGGAGGCTGAGCCAGCTGCTGAAGGGATCCTCCAGGAAAGCAGAGAGAGATTGAAAACCACGATCTCCGATTCTTCGGAGGGTTGCGTTAACTGTGCGAAGATCCGATCTATAATGGATCCTTCGTTTGTTACGAAATTAGCAGAACTCTTCAGTTTGGTTACAGAAGACAAGTCTGAAAAATTGAAGACAGAAGTTCCCGTTTCAAAGGTTGAAAAATTCGTTTTGAAAGGAACATTGCAAATTCATCCAAGTCAACCGGAAATGTCTCCTGCCCGTTCAAGATCTCGAACCGTGGAAGCTGATATCGAAGTTTTACTTGCAAAAATGGAGGAATACTTGAATAGGTCAAAAACTCAGTCGGATCATTCCTCGAAGAAAGAGAAATGATTCCTTAAAGACTTTGCGAAAAAACGGACTTGTCTAGTACACGACGTCGTCATTAACATTTCGCAATGTCGGATTTCCTCAGGATTAGCAAAGAATTGAAACGTTTTTACCTTTCGTAATTATCTTAGTGGAAATGTCGTTTTATCTTGTAAAGCTATATGAATTTAGGATTTCAGAGTTTGTAGTATATTTGGGTGTTTTCTCTGGATTTTAGTGTTTAATATCTTTGTGGTATTTTAAATCGTTTTGAAGTTTCGTATTTCGAAATTTTTTTAAACTGAAATAGAATTTGTGCGCGATTGATTTAAGAATTAATGGATTTAAAGTATTTTCAGCACATTGTATGTTTTACTTTTCGATTAAAATTTTAAGTAAACTTGGAAATCTTTTATTAAGAAAATCTCGAAACATAATTTTTGGACTCCACGGAGCTCTTCATCTTCTTAACTACAGTTTTAATAATCTTGTGATTGGGTCAACTTTTCTTTGGACTTCAGGGCATCACCACTTTACGTAGTTCCATGACGACACAAATGCAGCTGCTACTATAATCTTCCTTCGAGTAACTCGAACGCAGCTCACACCTGACGATATGGAAAGTCTCATTTTTCAAACGTTTTCCACCCCACCCGGGAAAACTTATTAGTTCCAATTATACTCATTTTCATAAAACCACTTTTTTTTTTTATGAAGACTGACCTAAAGATTGCACGTGCTTAAAACAATGGGGACTTTGAATGCTTCTGTATTAATCAAAGGCGATCATCCCAAACCTGTTTAAGATGTCATCAGAGTCTTTGGGTCTGGGATTGGCTTTCATGTTATTCGAATTACGTGCGTGTAAATTCAGAATTTGAAATTGATTCCAGTGTTTTGAGTGTTAGCGATAGAGGATAATTTTATATTCGTGAGTGGGGGCTGAAGAATCGATTAATGATCCAAACTCGACTAGGATGTTGCCTTCCAAAATTAATGCGATGTTGCAATAAATATTGCTCGTTACTAAGATCACGGCGCAAAATGCGAATCCACTTCACGAATCGGAATCTCCATTTGTGGAGTAATTTATACACTGCCGTACCAAAGACATATTCTTTAATACTTATGTCAGTCGAACTTCGAAGCTCCAAAACTTGTAAAATGGGCATTTAATGAAAAATGGGAAGATAAATATCATTCAAATCTTAATCTCGATTTTTCAACAATAATTAGAGTTGTGGAAGCTGGATTAGCAATTACCTTGCTTTTTATATAATAAAATAATCGTCACTACTGAAATGTATATTAAGTATTATTTTCAACAATTAAAGTTTTAATTTCCGAGATAAATTCATAGATGCATTAGTTGGGAAATAATCTAGCTTCCATAACTCTAAATGCTAACAGAATGTTGTTGAAAATCGATGTTTAGACATAGTTGACTAGGATCATCGGTCGTATTTTTTTCATTCAATGCATATTTTAGGAGTTAAAGAATTTCCTTGTCAAAGGGAATCGAACATTTTGATTGGGCAGTGAAACAAACCGCTAACTGCAGATTAAAACTTTAACCATTGGGGAGCAAAGATTTAAAGTATTCAAAGTGCACGAATTTAATTGCCACTTCCAATTACTAAACGAGCGCTTAAATACTAGTTTTATTTCGGCAGATGATTTGAAAACATCAAGACTAATAGAATACATAGACAATAGATTATCGCAGCATACGTGTGTGTGTGTGTGTGGGGGGGGGGGGGGAGAATTAGTTTTTCCCACACTTAACTTACATTATTGAAAATCGTGCAAGATTCTTAACGCATTAGTTCAAGTGATAACTATTGATGTGAATCATTGCGCATAAGATCGGATGTGGTAGCAAGAGGAGCATCAGAAATTCAATAGTACATAAGGTTACGATTTCGAACAGGTAATTTGATAAAACCCGATGCTCAGCAACTCGAGGCTGCTCTACATCATTAGCAAGATGCCACGTTTACCACTCTCCACCGTCGGGGTTGAAAACGGTACTAACAGCTGGAAAAATGCTTCGGTGGGGAAAGGAGTTATTCTTTCAAACTAGGAAAGTTTTTGTGTTCAGTGCAAAAAATAAAATATTCTGCAAGATCCAGAAAGTCTAGGAACACTCATCTAGTAGAGCTCTTTAAAATGTTCATATGGGTCCAATTTTCAACTGAGTATTGGCAGAATAGGAAAAGAGTTGATATTGATGGAGAAGTGGCGATTCCTTCCCCAAAAAGACTAAGTATTTATGCCAGAAATTCGAGTGCTGGAGGGCAATGGTGAAGAGTTGACCGCAATTATTTGCCCTTTCACCTCGACGTAGTGGGAGTCATACGCCTGTCCAGGTTTCGAAGATTTTTCTCTGAAAAATGTTTTGACAACAGCTGTCCAATGGGCATCATTTATAAATTTTCGCATTTAAAAAAAATAAACTGCAAGAATAAAGAGCTTAATTTACTCACTAAAAAAAAATTTCTTTTTCAACATCAAATACTATAGTTGATATAATTTCTTGGTTTCTTTTTAAAAACAATTTTTTTTTCATTCCTAATGCCGAAATCTACGGCATTAAACAATCTAGGAGACAAACATAAAATGCCGCTGCAAAATATTCTTATTTGTCAACAAAGTTCCATGTATTCGAGAGTAGAACGTTTTATATTTGCATCAAGTAGAAGGTAAGAAAATTCTACACAAGTAAATTTCTCATTTCAGAAAAATGTTTGGTTCATTCATCAAATTTATATTGCAAGGTTCATTAAAAAACTCTTAAAAATCTTAGAATCGACACTGTTGAGATTTGAAAGGACCATCAGAGGAATACCTTTATCGGAGGCTTCGTCATAGGGTTACGTATGGTTGGTTAGTCCCTGCATTGTATTGTGGCGGAAACGCAGCAGGATGCAACTGTTTGCCGAATTTGGCAAAAGTGGTTGGAGGAAGGTAATGTGCGTCCTCGTAGTGGGACTAGTGCATGGAGGCGGACGTCTCAATGTTTTGATCGCCGCATTCGATGGCAAAACGTATTGGGTCCCACAATCCACAGCAGATGATATTCGACGTGGTGTACAGGCAGCTGGGGACATCCACGTGTTCACATAGACTGTGAATGGCTGGTTTGCACTCTCACCAGCCATTGCGACGACTGTCACTCATCACATCATTGCACAAGGTTGCAGTAGGGCCGTACCAGACATGCATGGCGGGATGAATGGAACCATGTCGTATTGACCAACGACTAGCTTTTCTGTCTCAGCGCCAAAGATCGCTGCCAAGTCACCAGGCTGATCTTGCTGCCATCTGTGAGCGTCATATGGCTCCTCAGCTTGGTGTCATGTTTGGGGTGCTATCAGTTTCAACAGCCGTTCACCACTCGTATACATAATGGGTACAATGACAACACGATGATACGTCGATAAGGTTCTGTAAACCGTTTTGTTGCCGCATCTCTGTGGTATTCCTGATGCCCAGTTTCAACACAATAACGCCCGTCCACACACTGCCATCACCAACAGACAGCCAAAATAGTCCAGGTGTTGCCAGCGCGATTCCTAGACTTCTCCCCAATAGAGAACTTGTCGGCTGTCATTGGCAGACGACTTCATGCCTCTGCACGACCACCTCGCAATGTCGATGAATTGTGGATGCGAGTCAATAACGCATGGTTCGCGATACCTCAGCACACCATCCGAGGACTTTTTCACTTGATGCCACGTCGTGTTGCCGAATATATTGCCCAGCATGGCGTTCATTACGACCTACTGACTCGGGCCGCATGATACTGTCTCCTTGCCCTTCGCATTCATGTAATCCCTCAGGAATGAAATCGCTTCTTTCCCACTTCTCTACATGTGTGGTAAATTTCGTCTTATTTCGTGCATTCCTTCATGTTGTGGAATTTTCTATGTCGAGCAGTGTATTTGAAAAATTCTGTTTCTGTTTTATAGGTATTAATGAAATATTACAATTTGAGTTTCCTCAATCACTCATTAGTTCGAGGACGTAAAGCCGTAGCCCGTGTGAACGAGATCCATATATGATCGTTAAAGAACACACTGGATGGCCTTGACGGGAAACTACCATCTGTCTCCTGTCCAGTGGGTTCCCTTTCCCCTCATCCCTTAACCTTCTCAGAGCCCTCTGGGTCCTTGTGACCATTTTTCATCGATACCTTGAAAACCAAACCCAAAATGTATGTTCAAGAACCCCTCTCTTATGGAGTTCCCGAGTCTAAGTGCAGTCAAATATTCAGAAAAAGAAAACCCTCTTCCCCATGCCAATGAATTATCCTCGTGCACAATAATTATCCCGACAATTGAGAACACTGACTGCTTCGGAGCAAAACTCGACCCTTTTTTTTTTGAAAACCTTCTATTCTGGAAGTAAATCCAAAAGTAACACCAGTTAATTCCTAACGTCAACGAACTGTTGACACGAGAAAGGTGTTCAATTTTCTCCTCATAAGATTTCAATATCTGCATTTTTTTTCTGCCAACAGAATAGAGGAAAAATTTATATTTTAACCCCATTACTAAAAAAATTATTTGATGGAATAATTGACTGGGAGACGAGAGTAACAAGCTCCCTAATTCTGCCAAAAAAGGGGCGGGGGTGGCTCAGTCGGTAGCGCGCCAGGCTCGTAATCTGTAGTTTCCAGGTTCGAGTCCCAGCTGGGTCAGCGTTGAGATTTATCTCCGCAAAATTCCCCGCCCTGCCCACGGTCAGTAGGGGACACCGATGGGCTTGGAAAGGCCGCCGTCCGTCGGATGGGACGTTAAGCCGTGGCCCCGTGTGCGGGAGAGCCATACCCTGTGCACGTTAAAGAACACGCTGGATGGCCTTGACGGGAGGCTACCATCTGTCTCCCAACAGCTGTTCCAGTGGGTCCCCTCCCCCAACCTTCTCTGAGCCTTCGGGGTCCATGTGACCTGGCCATTTAGCCCATGGTGTGCAAAAAAGTGCCGCTCAGAGGTAAAACAACAAAACAACCCAATCTGCCAAAAAACCTGTTATTTTCTGGAAACTTTCCTGCCTTGGAGTGGGTGGTTTTACCTCTGAGCGGCACTTTATCGCATACAATGGGCTAAATGGCCAGGTCATAAAGACCCCAAGGGCTCAGAGACGGTTGAGGGAAAGGAACCCACTGGACAGTTGTTGGGAGACAGGAGGAAGCCTTCTGCCAACGCCATCTATTTTGTTGCTAATAATATGGTTCTCCCGCATAAGGAGACCACGGCTTTACAACCCATGAGACGGACGGCGGGCGTTCCAAGCCCACCAGTGTCTTCTACTGACCGAGGGCAGGGTGGAGAGTTTCGTAGAGATAAATCTCGACGCTGGCCGAGGTGAGACTCAAACCTGAGAACTCAGATTAATAAGAGTCCGGCACACTGCCGACTAAGCCACTTCCACCCCTTTCTGCCATGTTTTAGGCTAGATATTAAGTTGTGAAGCATTAACAAACATTAACGAGTTATTCGGACTGCCTAGACAAATTTTTTTCCTGGTAAAAGCTGCAATTTGAGAAATATCAACATTTGTTAACAATTCCTCATAGCCTCCAAATGAAGAGGAGGTTCAGTTAGCGTTTCTCAAACTGTGACTCCTTCCCCTCTCTTCCAGTGGGCCGTGAAACTTTTGTCGAAGGGAGAGCCTCTGGGAAAGATTCATTTCAATTGCCATGCAGATATTAGAGACGAATTTCGGCTGAAATTTTGGAATACGAGCCAGAACCATTTCGATAATCACTGATTCAGAGTCTTGTTACTGGTTCTGTTGTACTATTACAAACTTCGAATTAATTGTAATTATTTGATAACACAATTAAAAGATTAGGGTTACTTGGGAAAAAAAATTCTAGAAATAGAACTGAGAATAGTTTAATAACATCATTTTAAACGCTAAAACCGATTCATTGGTGAAAGAGAGAAAATATTTTTTTAATCACATGATGAATTGTGCTTACTTTTAATAACTAAAGACTGATTAAAAGGTTAAAATAATTCTTTCTGTTAGAGTTAAATTTAGTTTAAGCCGTACCGTGGCCGAGTGGTTGGAGCACTTGGTTATTGATCAAAGGATTCGAGCCCCGGATTAAGGTATAGATGCTTTGTTGTTCTTCTGCTGAGGTCCTGTCATCCTCACAGACCTTCTACTATGGCATATAAACTGACAGGCTCCCGTCAGACCCCTTGTGGCAAGCAGCCGCTTGAGAGGGTATTTATTATTTATTTTTTTTCCATAATTGCAAGGTTGGATCCGTCGGCCTTGCAGTTAACCTTTACTCAACTTGTGGAATTGCAAGGAAAACTAGAAGTTAAGATTATGACTGATCCCAAAGCAGCCCGAAGTCGTCTGTGCTATTTTGAAGCCGAACTCTGCAAAGCCCGGACTCAAGCTCGTTTCTAGTTCCCCCTCGGTGTGAGCGCCTGTACGCGGTGAGGGGGACCACCCTGTGAAGGTTCTGCTGGCTCGGTTACCTTCGCAGGGTCCTAAATGCTCGCCCGCGTGTTTGCCGTGTGTTTGCCGTGCGCGTGTTGCCGTGCGTGTCCCGGGAAAGGAGGATCCTGGTAGTTGCTCGGGGTCCCCGTCTTCTCTCCTCAGCTCATGACTGGTGGGGTCCTCTTTGGCCGTTTTGCCATTGGGGAGCCTGTCCGTCGCGGGGCTGGGCAGCGGATTCCGGGGCCTCTGCTATACACTGCTTTGGCCTCTGCTTCCGGTAAACGGGAGCTCCTGGGGTGGCCCCCCCAGGAGCAATCGGCTGGTGGGCAGGTCCTGCTAGGGTCAACCGTGCAGAGCGGTGAGTAACCGCTCTGCACGGTTGACCTTGCCCACGGTCCGGGTACAGGTTTACAAGTTTCCTCACAACTTATTTTCCTTTTGTAGTTATCCTTTGTTTGTGAGGCCAGTTTGGCCATTTACAATTTTGTTATTTTACTCTTTGTTTCATTTGTGTAGAACGTTTTTGTTCTGCACATTTCTCTTTTTATTTTCCTTCTATTTATTTGTGAGGGCTTGGCTCACTGTCTGTGTGGGTATAGTGCCTGCATAGCCCTGGCGCCCGACTGGGCGTCCCCTTGTTGGGCTCCGTGGAGGGTGGGGACAGCGGGCACTGAACCACACAAAACAAACCATGAGAGAGAATGAAGAAATTAATGCGATCGCTGCCAACAAGAGGGCTCGACGTGAGCCCCCATCTTCCTCGTTGTCTATGTTATCTCTGCCGTCGTCTTCTGTGTCTGTGTCTTCGTTCCCAAAGTTCCTGATCATCCACTCCACGGGTGATCAGGTACTTGGGGACATGTCCCCATTTTTTGTAAAGGTCTCGCGGGAGACCTTTACAAGTTACAGTTTACGTTTGAAAGGTCTCGCGGGAGAGCCGAAATCCGTAAAGCGCTTACGATCTGGCGACTTACAAGTTGAGACCGCTTGTTCCAAACACTCGGGAACTACTCCTGAAAGTCAAGAAAATTGGTGGGGTGGCTGTCGAAGTCACTTCCCATAAAACTTTGAATTCCTCTCGGGGTGTGATCACCGAGTGGGGCCTCCTCAAAGTCACTGAGGAGGAGATCCTCTCGGAGCTCACACCTCAAGGAGGCTGTCCTGCTAGCTCAAGGAGTAACAGCGGTCCACCGGGTTTCGACACGCCGTGATGGGAAATTGACACCCACCCGGGTGTTGATTGTGACATTTAACACGCCACGCCTGCCTTCTTCCATCAAGGCAGGTTATTTACATTGTGAGGTACGGCCTGTGAGGCATTGTGAGGTATACCGAATACCTGTGAGGCATTGTGAGGTATACCTGTGAGGTATTGTGAGGTATTGTGAGGTATACCGGCATTGTGAGGTATACCGAACCCTCTGCGCTGTTTTCAGTGTCAGATATACGGTCATGCCCGCACAGCATGCAGGGGCAAGCCCACCTGTGCTCGCTGTGGCAGTAAGGATCATCTCGATCCTGACTGCACAGCAGAAAAGGCATGCTGTGTGAACTGCAGTGGCGAACATCAGGCGTACTCCCGCGACTGTCAGAAGTGGAAGGAGGTAAAACGCCTCAAAGTCATCAACATCTCGTATGCTGAAGCGAGAAAGCTTGCTGCACCGCCCCCCCCCCCCCCCCCCCACCTGGCAAGGTTTCCTATGCCAGTGCAGTCATTGGAAAGCCCATCGTTCCAATGACTTCGGTTGCGGTGCAGACTGACATCAGTGTACCACCTACTGAGTCTTTCTCGCCAGCTGCGAAGTACCTCCTCACGCAGGCGAGACCGAGGGTGGTGTCGACTTCGACATCAACCCCGGTTTCCATTCCTGCAGCTCAGCCTTCCACCTCCACCGGAAGGCCTCCTCCTTCCCGTCCTCAGACAGCAAGACCTTCCAAACCGAAGGGGCACCCGCCGGGTCCAAAAAAGAAAATCACCGCACCTCAAAGGGCAGTCACCGATCCATGCCCCTCGGACGATTCTGAGGACATGGATACCGACCGCCCCCTATTCAGTAAACCGTCCTCCGCGGCGGTTAAGCTGAATAGAAATTTGTCGTCCGCCCACTCTTCTAAGTCCTGAGATGGCCACACTCCTACAATGGAATTGTCGTGGATTCCAGACAAATCTTGACGACATCAAGGCCCTCTTTCAGGCACACCAGCCCATCTGTGTGTGCCTGCAGGAGACATACTTGCAGCCAGTCACAGATCCCACGATCCGGCACTTTTCACTAGTTCGCCGGGACCGGGATGGAGATGGCCTGGCTCGCGGGGGTGTCGCCATCCTCGTGAGCAACCATTCTCCATTCCAGGTCGTACCCCTCACCACCAACTTAGAGGCGGTAGCCATCCGTCTCTTCGTGGGGTTCTCGCTGACTGTCTGCTCTGTATATCTTCCACCTGGGAGCATCGTCTTCCAGGAAGACCTTGATGATTTCGTCTCGCAGCTGCCGTCCCCCTTCCTCATTATGGGGGACCTCAACAGACACAGTCCACTTTGGGGCAGTGCTCCCAACGGGAGGGGGGACACAGTCCTCCCAACGGGAGGGGCGGGGTCCTGGAGCAGTGGCTCCTGGATCCTTCTCTCTCCCTGTTGAACACCGGTGTCAGTACTTACTTTCACTCCCCAACCCGCACTTTCACTGCCATTGACCTCATCATCTGCTCCTCCTCGATTCTTCCACTCTTTACATGGGAGGTCGAGGACAACCCTTATGGAAGCGATCACCTCCCCATGGTGTGCACCATCTCCCGTGGGGGGCCTTGTAGCCCTTCACGCGTCTCGCGGTGGAGGCTCGATCGGGCTGACTGGGGTGGTTTCGAGCTGCTCTCTGAGCTCGATGACCACTCTGTCAGCCAGGAGCCCATCAATGTGGCAGTAGCGGAAATAACGGACTGTATCGTAGATGCAGCTGCATCAACCATTCCTCAAACTTCTACACGGTTTCCTCGCTTTCCGAAACCGTGGTGGAATCCAGATTGCACCGCAGCTCGTAAGGTTCAGAACAAGGCTTGGGGGGTGTTTCGGAGATATCCGACAACCCCCAACCTCGAAAAGTTCAAACGCGCCAGGGCGAAAGCTCGTTTCGTCCGACGCCAGAGCCAGAAGGAATCTTGGATCAAGTATACATCTTGCATCACTCGCACGACTAGTTCCAAGATCGTGTGGGATAAAGTCCGGAAGATGAGTGGGAACTACACGTCTTACTCGTTATCGATCCTGGAGCACAATGGACAGGCAATTGTTGATCCCAAAGCAATTGCCGACACTCTGGGGGAGTCATTCTCTTCCATCTCTTCGTCTTCCTCTTACTCCCCCGAGTTTCTGGCCCAGAAGGGCAGGGCGGAGCGCTCTCCGCTGTCTTTCCACTCGAATGGCCTGGAGCCTTACAACAGGCCATTCACAGTGGAGGAGCTTCGCCTTGCTCTGCACTCTTCTCGTGCCTCTGCTGTAGGGCCGGACAATGTCCATTATGCCATGCTCCAACATCTTTCACCATCGAGTAAGGATCGGCTGCTCCATCTCTTCAATCGCATTTTTCTCGAGGAGCAGTTTCCGGACTCCTGGCGGGAGGCCATCGTCTTGGCCTTCCCCAAGCCAGGCAAAGATCCCAAGATTCCTTCCAATTATCGTCCCATCGCGTTGACGAGCTGCGTGTGCAAGGTGTTGGAAAGAATGGTAAATGCCAGACTCATCTGGTATTTAGAACATCACAACCTTCTTTCCAACACCCAGTGTGGCTTTCGCAGGCAACGGTCCACTCTTGACCATCTGATACGCCTCGAATCGGCTATCAGAAACTCATTTTTACGTAGAGAGCATCTGGTGTCAATTTTCTTCGACATCGAAAAAGCGTACGACACGGCTTGGAGATTCGGCATTCTTCGTGACCTCCACAGCTTCGGCTTGAGAGGTCACATGCCGATCTTCATCTCCAACTTCTTATCGACACGCTCTTTTCGTGTCCGTGTCGGTAACACTCTGTCGCGGCCGTACCCCCAAGAACAGGGGGTTCCACAAGGCTGCGTTCTGAGTGTTACGCTTTTCGCTGTCAAGATTAATTCAATTACTAGACAACTTCCTCCATCAGTAGGCAATGCCCTCTATGTTGATGACTTTAGCATCTTTTGCTCATCGTCCACCATGAGGGTCATTGAAAGACAACTGCAAATTGCCCTGAACAATCTTTCGGTTTGGGCGACGGCAAACGGGTTTCAGTTCTCCCCACAGAAGACCGCTTGTGTGCACTTTTGCCACAAGCGTAATCTTCATCTGGATCCCGAGCTGCGGCTCGGGGGTAACATCATTCCAGTTGTGGCGGAGACCAAGTTTCTCGGTCTCATATTCGATCGGAAATTGACCTTTTTACCACACATACGTCATTTCAGGTCCAAGTGCATGCGGGCATTGAACATCGTCAAGGTCCTCTCCTCCCTCTCTTGGGAGGTGGACCGATGTTCTTTGCTCCGCCTGTACCGTGCACTTGTCCGATCAAAACTGGACTACGGATCCCAGGTGTACGACTCGGCCCGGGATTCGGTGGCGAAGGTGCTGGACCCCCTCCATCATCAGGCTCTCCGTGTTTGCACGGGAGCCTTCCTCACTTCACCGGTCCAGAGTCTTTACGTTGAGATCGATGAACCATCTTTATCTCTTCGCCATCAGCAGTTGTCCCTACAATATGCATCTAAATTGTGATCCCTGCCTGGCCATCCCACTTGGGACTGCGTTTTCAGTCCGAAGTGGGAAATGCTTTACAGAAATCGGCCGACTGCCATTCGTCCTTTTGGTTTGCGTGTCCGAGGCTACCTCAGAGACATCAACACCAGTCTCGATAGCGTTGCACAGTCGACAGCTGAGCCACTTCCACCATGGCTCGCTGTTTCCCCTTCCTGCGATTTTTCCCTGTGCAGGACGGGGAAGGCCTTTACACCCGACTGTGTGTACCGGCAACTCTTTGCCAGCCATCGTGCTGAGCACCCGGACTTCTTGCCTGTCTTTACAGTTCGCTCGGCTTGCCTGCACTTCAGTGGGATCAGCCATGGTCTGCTGTGATGTAATCATTGCAGACCAGATCCCACTGCAGTGTTCCATCTTCACTGCAGAGTTGCACGCTATCAGCCTCGCCTTGGACCACGTGGCGACTAAGCATCATCGTCGGTGTGTGCTTTACACCGACTCGCTTAGTTCGCTACAGGCTTTGATCTCGGTGAAGCATCGGCCTCACCCAGTTCTTACTAAGATCCGCCAGCAGCTACATCGTCTGGCAGCCACCACCACCATCCATTTCTGTTGGGTGCCCGGTCACGTCGGGATTAGGGGCATTGACTTGGCAGATGCTGCTGCCAAGTCAGCCACGCCCCTGTCCGACTCTCCGTTGCCGGTTCCATATCTGGATTTCCGGCAGCGTTTTACCACCGAGCTCCGGGCACATTGGCAGAGATCTTGGTCGGAACAGCTTACCAACAAGCTCTTTGAGATCAAACCTATCATCAAACCATGGCAGTCTTGTTACCGCGGGAATCGCAAGGAGGAAGTTGTACTTGCTCGGCTCCGCTTAGGTCACTCGTTTATTACTCATTCGTTTCTTCTACGGGCGGACGATGTACCTAAGTGCGGGTTTTGTGACGTTTTAACAATCGAACATATTTTAATCTCATGCTCTGCTTTTAACTTTGAACGATGTGTGATTTTTAATTTCCATAATTTTATGTCCGAGCCTCTTACACTCGGACATCTTTTATCTGATCATTGCATTTTATCTTCAGTTTTTACCTTTTTGAAATATTGTGGATATTTTAACCGAATTTGATTTTACCTTAACTTTATGCATTATTTACCCCAGGTCTCTTAAACCTGGGATTATTTTATTTAATAATTCTACAGTTGTTTTACTCTGTTCATATACACTTGTTTTTTGTTATTTTACCACTTTACAATGCTGAAAATGTATTTTAACTTTTGGTTACGGGGTTCTATGTCTTTTATCTTTTATATTGCCTTTTGTTTCGCGCATTATGGCCTTGTTGCCGATGCGCCATTAAACCCCAAACAAACAACCAATCGTTTCTAGTTACTCTAAAGAAGCTGTCGATTTTGAATGCGGAACCTTTTTTCTACGTCCAACCAATAGACGCTTTATATTCCTATGATAGTGCAATCAGCACAACTAAAAAAGATTGTTTTAAATGTTTTTTTTTATCTATTAGAGGTAAGTTCCAGCTTTAAATATCAGCATCAGTCATAATTTTTTCTTCCAGTTATAGAGAAAAATAATAAAGAATAAAATAATTTCTTTTGATCACAAACCTTTTGATTTGTTGAAAAGTATTGAAGTCACTCTAACGTCGATATCAAATTTAGAGGGAAAATTGTCTTGAACCGGATGGGATCCGACCTAAGACCTCCTGATAACACGCCAGGTGCTCTGACCATTGAGTACGGAATGCACATCTCCTCTGTTTAGTGATATGATCGATTATATCTGCAACACGTGATATGCGGTTGGTAGCTCAGTGGTCAGAGGTGAAAAAAAAAACGTCGTGTTTTACGAGATTCAAGTTGAACCAGTATTAATACATAGATATATAAAAAAAACCCTCATGCATTCCATGGGCTATGGAGGTCCTACCAGACTGTATAATTATTCTCTCCCGACATGTCTCCACTGGGCTACATCTGCTGCATTTGGTCACTGCACGCCAATTCGAGCAAGGTCCTGTTCCATATTTTGTGCCCTTTATAATTCCCTTCCCCTTTTCCTGAAGCCTTTAGCCACACAGTTTATAATCCGAACCAAAATTAAGTAGGCACATAATTATATGTATATACAGATATGTATCTACAATTCAAAAGGATTATTTTTATTGTCATATTTCGTTTAATATTCTAATTACCATTCAGATTTTAAATTGCTGTACAATGACAAAGTCAGTTGACTTTATTGCCGACTGTCTAGAGATTAGTTCTCAGAAGGAAATAAATTTCATCAGTAAGCGTTATATGTATATAAGAGTTAATGTGTCCCAGATTGGCGTCCTTGAGAAGATTTGATTTTGTAAGATGCCTTGGGTTGTGTTCCTTTGCCTCCGAGAATTTTTTTGCAATGGACTAAAAGTTCCTACCACAAGTATCCGTAGGGATGAGAGAGTGTTGGGGGAAGGGGACCCACTGGACAGCTCTTAGGTGACAGATGGTATCCTTCAGTCAAGGCAATCCAGCGTGTTCTTAAACATGCATAGGATATGGCTTTGCTGCACACGGACCACTGCTTGACGTCCCATCCGGCAGACGGGAGTCTTTCCAAGGTTTTCCCTTTCTCACGAGATTATCCGGGGGGGGGGGGATGTTAGCAGAGATAAATCTCAAAGCTGATACAGTTGGGACTCGAACCCCGTAGCCTGATGCGCTACCGACTGAGCCAAACCCAGCTCCATTTGTTATGCCACTCAGCACCCATGATTCATCGTAAAGTTTTGTTCTGGAACATCGGAATTGCTGGAAGGGAAATCGGTCAGCATGGCCCCACATAATAAGACATGCGTATGGAAAAATAGGGAATAGAAATATTATTATTATCACATGTCCACATGAGGCGGACAGGTAATAGAAATGCGAAATAATTCAGTTTATATATTAACGAAGAGTTTCCTCCTGAATACGTCATAACGTGCGTCGCAAGAAGATCTCCAAAAGATGATTTGCTGGCAGTTTCGACGTCATTGGAGGAGAGTCATCGGTTCTCACTTGGCTGGACGACTGAGTGACGATTACGCCTTTTAGCAGCAACGACCCTCGCTTCCCTCACTCAGAAGATCGTTGGCAGAATTCGAGTCACGGAAGCCTCTCTCTTTATCTGCTGTTAATGATTGACTGGAAAGGTGAGTACCACTTCAGTTAGTTTAAAATGGCGCAAGATTAGAGCAAAAGACGAAATTAGTTGGTAGATGATAAGACGGATTATTTTTCTGAATAAGGATTAAGCTAGACTGCCGCAAGTCAAATATTAATAAAGGTCTAATACTAACTGTACAAAACTAAGACGTATGTGTCCAAAAAACCTCCGATGTTCGAGTTTCATTTGACAACTTAAATCTCTGGTTTTATACGACTGCATTTATAAAATATACTGAAGATTCAAGGGATCCTCCCGTCTTTTGGGTGCGCCGCTGCCATAGCATTTTGGTTTTCATGTACCTACAGAATCTTCGGCGCTACCGATCTGTGGCTCAATTGATAGCGCTCCAGGCTCGTAATCTGTAGTTACCAGGTTTGAGTCTCAGCTGGGTCAGCATTGAGATCTATCTCCGCAAAACGTTCCGCCCTGCACGCGGTCAGTAGAGAACACCGATGGGCTATAAGAGGCCGCCGTCCGTCATATGGGATGTTAAGCCGTGGCACCGTGAAGCCATAACCCGTATACATTAAAGAACACTCTGGATGGCCTTGACGGGAGACTTACATCTGTCTCTCCAGTCGTCCAGTGGGTCCCCTCCCCACAACTTTCTCTGAGCCTTCGGGGTCCTTCTGACCTGTTCACTTAACCCGTTATGTGCAAAAAAAAAACCGCTCAGAGGTAAAACAATCCAACCCAACCGATCTGTTTGCCGAGTCACCTTGATTATTAAACTAACACATATGAAGGAAAGAAAGCAGAAGTTTATTTTTTCCAAAGAAGTTTATTTTTTTTTAAAGTAAATTTCAACGACATGTGTCCTGCAGGAGAACAGTGGAGGGACTAATGAAGCGAACAATATGGCGGCCACCGACTGAGCCCGGCCCGTCGTAATCTGATGTAATTACGAGCCGACTGAGTAATTACTGTATCTGTAAATCTGATGTAATTACGTAATTACGAGCCGACTGAGCCAGGCTCGTAATCTGATGTTTCCAGGTTCGAGTCCTAAATATGCCAACTTTGAGATTTATTTCGGTGATTATCCTGCAATTACGATTATGAATACGTAATATCTCTTTAAATGGAATTTCGACTCCGATTTAAGAGATTAGAGCTATAAAATGTAAACGATATTAAATGAGTGGTTTAAAAGTACAGGTTAAAGAATATTGGCTCCCTTTTAATGTAAAAAGCCTGGCTGGTAATCTTCCCGGGTTCGAGTCCCACCTGCGCCGCCAGTGCTGATATTCGCTCCTGCTAAGCCTCGCCCTGTCTTCGTTAAGAAACTGGAATCGATGAGCATGGGAAGGACTCCGTCATCCGATGGGACTTTTAACGTTTGAAAGAATTAAAACTCTATTCATGGACAAAAATGTGGAAATTTATAGGAATTTGATGAGAATGGTAAAAAGTTCCCACCCTGCTCCGGGCTTACTGACTCCGATACATTGGAAGTGACGGCTGCTTCCTTCACGGGGTCAAATGGTGAACAAAAGGGGTTCAAGGCTACACGGCGCTTCGTGACTATACAGGACACATGACCACACTCGTCAAAGCTCAAAATGAAGCTCGGGGCTTTGGTTTACATTCCTTTAAAATCGTAAATCTTTTAAATGCTGTAGCTTTTACAAATATAAAAATATTGGAAGAAATTTTCTGTGAGCAAGCTTTTTCATCATTCAAACAAAGGGGCGGGGGTGGCTCAGTCGGTAGCGCGCCAGGCTCGTAATCTGTAGTTCCCAGGTTCGAGTCCCAGCTGGGTCAGCGTTGAGATTTATCTCCGCAAAATTCCCCGCCCTGCCCACGGTCAGTAGGGGACATCGATGGGCTTGGAAAGGTCGCCGTCCGTCGGATGGGACGTTAAGCCGTGGCCCCGTGTGCGGGAGAGCCATACCCTGTGCACGTTAAAGAACACGCTGGATGGACTTGACGGGTGGCTACCATCTGTCTCCCAACAGCTGTTCCAGTGGGTCCCCTCCCCCAATCTTCTCTGAGCCTTCGGGGTCCATGTGACCTGGCCATTTAGCCCATGGTGTGCAAAAAAGTGCCGCTCAGAGGTAAAACAACCCAACCCATTCAAACAAATCGATATTAATGGTTTCTGCTCATCAGTGACAACTCAGTTCATAACGCAGAAATTTCAAAATGACGTTAAGAAATGCGCTTAGATACAAAAAGCTCGATAAAGAAGGTGAGAAATATATCATTTGTATAAAGTATGTTGATTGATTTATTGAAGCATCATTACTTCGCCCCCCCCCCCCTGAAAAAATAGCACATTAGCTCTTCCATAAGATGGGGTTTGCTGACGACCACACACATTATGTCTGTGGGAAGCAAACTTCGAATCTCTGCAACTTCTAAAATAAAGGTTTTGTGAGAAAATGCGGCAGAGAACAAAAATCTGAATCAGGTCCAAATCTCTAGTTTTCAACAATATTTTTCGGTATTTAAGCAGATATGGAAGTTTAAACCTTTTCGAAGCAGTAATCCGTTCAAAGAAATTTATCAAAAAAGGATATTTAACTTCAAATGTCTAACACTGATACTCCTTTGTTTAAACTTCCATAACTCTTTAAGCGGGGGGGGGGGGGATAGTCGGTAGCGCGTCAAACTCGTAATTTGTAATTCCTAGGTTCGAGTCTCGACTGTGCTTGCGCTGAGCATTTTCTCCGATAAACCCTCCCATTATCCTGGTGAGGAAGGGGACACCGATGGACTTGGAAGGCCGTCGAATGAAATGTTAAGCCGTGGCTCCTTATGTGGGAGAACCATACCCTGTGCACCTTAAAGAACATTATGGATTGCCTTGACGAGAGGCTACCATCTGTCCCCTAACAGCTATCCTGTGGGCCTGCTCCAACCTTCTGAGCCCTCGGGGTCCTTGTAACCTGGCGATTTAGCCCATTGTGTGCAAAAATTGTGCAGCTCGGAGGTAAAATAACCCAATACCATGCACTTGTCTGGTCGAAACTGGATATACGGATCTTAGATATACGAATCTATCCGGGATTCGGTGGTGAGGGTGCTGAACCCTCTCCATCATCAGGCCCTCCGTGTTTGTGGGCCTTTAGCACTTCACCGGTCCAGAGTCTTTATGTTGAGATTAACGAACCATCTTTATCTATTCTCAGTCGGGAGTTGTCCCTACAGTACGCATCAAAATTGCAATCACTGCTGGTCCATCCCACTTGAGACTGCATTTTCAGTCTTCAGTGGGGAAATGCTTTACACTAATCGCCCGATTGCCATTCGTCCCTTTGGTTTGAGTGTCCAAGGCTACTTCAGAGACCTAATCATCAGTTTCGACAGCGTTTCCCAGTCGACACCTGAGCCGCTTTACTGTTTGCCCTTCCTGTGACTTTTCACTTTGCAGGATGAGGAAGGCCTTTACACCCAACTCTGTGTCCCAGCAACTCTTTGGGAGCCATCATGCTGAGTACCCAGACTTCTTATGTCTTCGCAGATGGCTCGAAGTCCGTTTTATCAATGGGATCAGCCATGTTTGTTGTGATACTATCATTGCAGACCACTGGCTGAATGACCTATGTTTAATATAATTTATTCATTTTCCTGCAGATAAGCTATTTAGCTTTGCGGGTCAAATTGTAAATGTATTTGTATTCTTTACTCTTATGAATAAAAATTACCTATATTCTTTAAAAAAACAAAAGTATCCCATCTTCACTGCAGAGTTACACGCTATCAGCCTCGCCTTGGACCACGTGGCGGCTAAGCATCATCGTCAATGTGTGCTTTATGCAGACTTTCTTAACTTGCTCTAGGCTTTGATCTCGGTGAGGCATCAGTCTCGCCCTGTTCTTTCCAAGATCCGCCAGCAGCTCCATCGTCTGGGAGCCACAATCACCATCACCTTCTGTTTTGGGTGCTAAGTCATGTCAGGATCAGAGGCAATGACTTGGGAGATGCTGCTGCCAAGTTGGCCATGCCTCTGTCCGACTCTCCATTGCCATTTCCATTCGATCCGGCAGTGCTTTTCCCACCCACCTCTGGGCACAATAGCAGCAATCTCGGTTGGAACAGATTGTTAAGAAGCTTTTCCAGATCAATCCTATTGCCAAACATTGGTAGTCATGTTTCTCACTTTTTTCTTGTACTTGCTTGGCTCTGCTTAGGTTGTTCGTTTCTTGTTCAGGCGGACGACGAACCGAAGTGAGTTGGGCGATACCATTTTAACAATAAAACATATTTTAACTGTATGCCCTACTTTTAATCTCGAATGTCATATTTATTTGAACTTGCACGGTTTTACGTCTGAGCCCTTTACACTCGAACATCCTTTATCAGATGACTCTGTTTTAGCTCCTGTATTTAATTTTTTACTTTTTACTGGTATTTTAAAACAGACTGTAATTTTATTGCTTTGTTGTTTCTACTTTAACTCGAGTCTTTTACACCTCGGTAGTTTCATTTTTTTCTAAATATATTGTTTTTACTTGCTTCTTTTGCTGTTTTATACACATCTTTACAATTGCACTGTTTTTAACTTTTCGTTGAGGGGATCATGACTTTTATCTTTTACTGTTGTTCATGCGTTTGGCTCATAATGACCTTAGTTGCCCTTGAACCATAAAACCCCAAACAGCCAACCCTCCGATGATTCCCCAGTGACGAATCAGAAGAGACGTTATCGAGGAGCTCTCTAGCTTCCTCTCAATACTCTTAAATTTTCGAACTCCGAGAAATGTTGGCAGAACAAATTTCCGTTGAACAAATCGCAAAAAAAACATCTTCTGACATGCTCCCTACAAAGTAGAAAATTAAAATATGTCGCTGATGCATTCAGTCGGTGAATTCGCATTCACTTCAATGGAACACAGGGCATCGGCAGTCTTGTCGAGGAGGTGAATCGGCGCCCTCTCTTCCTTTGAAGTGAATACGAATTCAGTGACAGATTAGTCTATATGCTTCAGGTTTATTTCCTATTTTTGGGCATGGTATATATGAAGATGGATATTTTTTAAACATTCTTTTCTTTCATACTAAAAACTAACTGTCCCGTGGCCGAGTGGTTAGCACGCTTGGCTACTGATCTAAGGGACCAGGGTTCGAGCCCCAGATTAGGCATGGATGTGTGTCGTTTTTCTGCTGAGGTCCTGCCATCCTCTCAGATCTCCTACTGTGGTATATAAACTGACAGGCTCCTGTCAGACCTCTGTGGCAAGCAGCTGCTTGAGGGGGTATTTTTTTTTATACTAAAAACGCCTACCTTCAGAAACTTTATGACTAAAAACATTGGCAGCATTTTTCCTTTTAGTCGAGGGTGTGAGGTAGCCCATGATTTTGGAGACGTCACAAGCTTTGAGATATAACTCGTTAAGGTCGACCCCCTCGAAAATCCTTCCTCCTCTCTGATCACGCGTAGGAAACAATGTTGGGGGGGGGGGGGGCTAATTTCGAAGAAGTTTACGAAGGTCCTTATGTTAGCTTTCATCTAACATCTAACTCTTAACTGTAGGCACTCGCCTTCGGAAGACATAGAAGAACGACTTTTCATGTTTCCATTTTTTTTTTTGGGGGGGGGGGAAGAAAACGAGGGGAGTATATTTTGCCCAAAGCATACCCCACGTCACTAGCTTTCATTTGACGCATAGTCCGTTGCTTTCGACCCTCGCGTTCCGAATACTTAGATGAACAACGGTTTTCATATTTCCCCTTTTTAAGGTGAAAATGTGAAAACGATTGGGGTCCCACCTGGGCCGCAAAACTCCCCGCCCTCTCCTCAGCCAGTAGGGGACACAGACAGGCTTCGAAAACACTTTCCGAGGGCGGGGATGGCTCAGTCGGTAACGTACCATCTGCAGTTCCCAGGTTCGAGTCCCACCTGGACCAGCTTTGAGATTTATCCCCGCCTTGCCCTCGGTCAATAGGGGACACCGATGGGCTTGGAAAGGCCACCGTCCGTCGGATGGGATGTGAAGCCATTGTCTCGTGTGAGGGAGAGTCATATACTGTGCACGCTAAAGAATGCGTTGAGTGGCCTTGACGGGAGGACATTCAGCGTATCTTTTACCATCTGTCTTCCAACAGCTGTCCAGTGTGTCCCCTCAACCTTCTCGGAGTCCTTGTGCATTATGGTCATTTAGACCATTGTGTGCAAAAGAGTGCTACTCAGAGGTAAAACCACCCAACCCCCTGGTCAGAAAGAACATCGATCGGTTCAAAAAATTCGTTCGTTAGCCGTTGTGTGCAGGAGAGCCAACTCTACACTTTAAAGGACATGCTGCATGGCCTTCACGGGAGGTTTTCGTTTGTTCCCTAATAGCTGCCCAGAGGGTCTCGTTTCTCGACCTTGAGCTTCTGGAGCCCTTGTGATTTGACAAATTAGCACATGGTGTACACAAAAGTACCCAAATCGGAATTTATTCTAACTTCGCGCTCCAGGAAATATTTCCCTGCCTTGAGGCAAGCTATAACTGCAAATGAGCAACAAATTTGACCTTCCTCCGCACAAGTTTCCATGCAAGGACGAAACAGAGAATTATTTGGGCATACACGTTTTGTTTACTAATAACACAAACGCGCGTCGGTACTGCCACATTGGCATATGGATCTCGAAATTTCAAGATTGTTGCTTTCAACTAATTTGCAAAGTGTTCTCCTTTCAATAATACTTCAGAGTTCTAAGAAAGATTTCAGAGGAAGCTTATTAAATTTTCATTCTAAAATCTTTGAAATTATTTTTTTAATAAATTTCAGTACTTCAATCCGGGAACCTACTTGTTGAGTCATTTTACACGAACGATCAAAATTTCCTCGCGTGCCGTATGCTGTGCAGACCAGGCTTAGAGCAGGAAGAAGAATCTGCTCAAAAGAATATCCATGCTAAAAAAATGTAATTGATCTTATCTGAAAAATCCGAAAAATGTAACTTTTACACTGGATAGGCACAATAAACTATATATATGTAGTAAAAAATATATAGAATAGGATTAATGATGCCAATGAATCATCCTGCGACTCTAAAAAAAATCGTTTGTCATGAGTGAGCTTCTTGGCCCACAGATCGAAGTCGCTGGTGATAAACTTAAAAATGAAAAGTAATTGAAAATAAAAAAAAAACGGAAAACGAATGATCGTACACTCGAGGAGGAAACACTCGGAAATAAATTATCGCCTCTCGAGAAGGTGAAACTCTTAATTTTAAGGAAAATTGAAGTTTGTCATCGTCTGCTGTTCCACCCTCTAAAGGTGGAAGTCGAACTAATGAAGGGTTCGGAAAATGAGGAGAGGAATATTTTTATTCGGACCAATTAGAGATGGGCTCGGGATCAAAATAGCAGACGATTCATGTCCCGGCTCATAATTTTAAGTTTCAAATATTTCTTGCAATTGGGGGAAAAAATATGTATATATATATATTTAAATTGTTTTATTTTTAATTTCAGCCTTTGCCTGTTACTAAACAAACTCCCATAGGGGAAAAAAAACACGCCAAAATCAGTCTTTAGTAATTAAAACTAAGCATCATGCTATCTTCGTATATTTATTAAGAATTCTCTATCTTTAATAAATGAATGTCTTTGTGTTTATAATGATGTTGCAAACAAACTTTATTTCTTGTAGCATTTCTAATAGTTTCTTCCAAAATATCATTGATATTTTAATTGTCTCATAAAGTAATTATCATCAATCAAATGAATTATTGGCTACCTGCATTTCTGTTTATGCCTTACAATGCATCAGAGAACTTTTGTCCAAATCGGGCTCGAAAAATTGAGCCCGAGCTCCCCTCTAGTACCATTCCAACGGAAAAGGAATGTTCCATTGATTTCTTAAAAAAAAAGTTACGTCCCCTCCTCCCTGCCCACCGAAATGCAAGTCGCAAATCGTTGCCTGTCAATGTTCCCTTGACCAACAGATTCTTAAATTGTCTGATTTCTAAATGTGATAGATCGTTCGAAGTTTAACCATTTTGTAACGTTAGGACCCACTAAATGTGGAAATTGTAACTTTCAGAAGATTCTCAAAAATGAGCAAAGTAAATTTTCGTTAGCCCTACCGAAAAACAAACTTCATTTATCGCTGAAAAGGTTGAATGCCTACAGAACACAAAACTCGAGCTTGTTTTGCTGAAAGAGTTAAAAAAAATTAACCAGTCAGTAATAATCAGCAGAAAACAAAAGTATTTTCTCGAGTCCCATGTGTACAGAATCTCTTCTGATACTCTACCATTGAATTTAACATATCTCCTCTGGTGAATGTGAGATGCTCGCTTTCAAAGACAATATTTTGCACACAATGGGCTAAAAGACCAGGTCACGAGGATCCCAAAGGCTCAGAAAGGTTGGGGGAAGGGGAGCAGGAGATAGTCTTCCCGTCGAGGTAAGTCATCCAGTGTAACGTGCACAGGTTATGACTCTCCGGCACACAGGTCACGACTTCGAACTAATGGGTGACTGTCGTACTGGGGGGCGCGCCCAGTACGACAGTCACCCATTAGTTATGACTCTCCGGCACACAGGTCACGACTTCGAACTAATGGGCGACTGTCGTACTGGGGGGCGCAGGTTCTTTCTTCAGATCACGTGTGAATACGTATGTTGCTGAACTGCGCCGAATGTCGTGTTGGACCAGAAGACATAAATTTCGCTCTTTAGTAGAGGAGATGAACTAGTCCCTTAATTACCTTCACCCTTAGTTGAAATCACAGGTTCGCGGACTGTTACACCCGTACCGACACATGCCTCAGACTTGCTGCGCCAAGTGATGTGTAGAAAGGTGTCCAACAATTCAAGCACGATAGTAGTATATGGACGACAGTTTATTTATATACAATTACGTGCTGGGGATGCGCTCGATTCTTTAGGCCTTTGCTACTAACATTCATACAATGAGGTGGGAAACTGCACTTCAGATTCTCTTTACAGACCTCAAAACTCGGCAAAAGGATATTCAATCCTTGCCTGCAACCTAGTTCCCACAGAACCCTCTCTTTAAAGATTTTTTTTTTTCAGCAAGAGCTGTCCCTTGACGCGTCTTCAAACGTCCTTCCAGTTCGACAGCAACGCACAGACTGTTGCTCATTATTGCTGCCCTTGCTCCCACTCGCGCCAGAGGCTAGTCATAAAAGTTCTTTCGACTTGTGCGCATGTGCAGTCAGCCAGCTCAGACCCAAAAACAACTCTAGTCGCATTCCCATCTCAGCACTTCCAAAAATACACTTAATACAGATATAAATATTTACAATAAAAATACAATAATAAATAAAAATGAATTAGAAGGACATGACAGTGATTCAGGAAACGCAAATTGTAATATTTCAATAGTACCTATAAAACATGTTTCAAAAGCTATTTGAAAATTTTTACAAAAAGGAAAGTTGCGATTTCTCACTGCCACTACTTAGAGGCAAATCATTGCTACCAAAGTACTTCAGCGTTACCCTTCACCACCCAAATTTCTGGCATACATGCCTACATATCGTTTGCTCAATTTGTTTCAAAGTTTTGCCATTTTCCTCATTTTTCACCATTAGAGGGTGCTATCATAGCTATTGGGGGAAATTCTGAAAATGAGAATCGTATTTCGTCAATAATATTCCTCAATACCATTAATATATAATTTTTAATTTATGTCTGGAAACAAAATATCTTGATGGAGAAAGGGGAAACATTAGCTCGTGTTTTGCTCAAAAGGAGTAACACAGATGCAAGACTGCAAAGTCACGAGCTTTTAGCTTTCCCATTTACGGTAAGAACACTCAAGTCTTCAGCCTTAAAGAATTTTCGGATAGCCGATGATTAGATAATAGAATTAGAAAACGTTTTTCACTGAATTCAGAATTGGATGAAGTATGGAACTGGATTCTTTTAACTAGTGGGAAAAGTTTTAACAAGTTCGATGAAACCATTCTAGTCTTAAATATGATCTCGACAATCCAAACTTTCTGTTTATCTTTCAGATTGAGAGATGGATGCCTATAGCGATATGGATTTGAAGGAATGCCTCCTCTTCATCATCCACCTCCTTCACGAAAAGAAGAGGATGTTGCCGTACGACGAGTTGCTAGAAGCGGTGCTTCGCACTCCTCTGAGAATTCAGGACGTCGTTGGCCGAACGGATGACTCCGACTGCATTCCTCTGCTGGGGTTCATTTCGAAGCACCAGGAACTGTTCTACGTGATCTCCGCCAGAAACCAATTTTTCGTGGCTTTGAGCAGTCGCTTTGCGTACATCTATTCTCGGCTGATGCGGCCACTTGCAGACGTGATGGTGGCGGAGGAAGAGAATGCCCGGGACCACTTCATTCCGGGAAAGTTTGGTCTCGACAAGAAAGCGTATGCGCGAGAAAAAGTGAAACTCATGTGCATAGAGAGCGTCCACGACATATTCGTCATTGTTGCTGCAGTTCTAAAACGAAGCAATCCCGTCTCTCTGGGCAAAGTAGTTGGCCATTTTAATAAATTTTCTGACACGACACGATTAGTGATAAGCTATTGTGATGGGAGGACTTTAGCGGAGAAGGTGGAAACTCTGCTGAAATATTTCAGTAAGGGATTAAGCATCGTAAACGAGGTCGTCTCCATGGATGAGAACGAGGCTGACGCTTTGGAAACCATGCTCGAGTTGGACCTCTTCTACAGTTACATCAAAGTGATGATCATGACCGGCATAGAGGATGTGGGAGAGTTGGAGAAGAAAATTGGTCAATATTCTGAAGAGAGAAAATTTTCCAAACTGTCTGAACTTTCGCGCCAAAATATTATTTCTATGCTGAAAAAGCTGTCTGCAACTTTTTTTTCACCCGACGACTGTGCGGTGAAATTAATCGATTGCGATATTGACATGGATAGCCAAAATGTGACAGACGTAATCAATTCATTTGTGGCCATTCTTAAAGAAAACCAAGGCTCGATAAGATGGAAAAAAACGACTGTTCACTTGGCACTGAGAGAACCGGGACTTTTCTCTGCTTTGCGAGACAAAACGTCTTTGGGAATCTCTCAGCTGCTCCACCTCAGATCGGACGTATTTAGCATTCACTCGGGAGAAATCTACCATCGACCAACGAATAACAAAAACTTCATGTATTTAAAGAAATCTGGCATCCACGCAATGGAAGTGGATTGCCAGCCATCGCCAAAGGACAGAGCTACTTCGGAGTTGCTCATCAGCAGTAATGAGCCACAGACCGAAGTTCAAACCGGAGTTTTGAAAGAAATAGCGGTCAAGAGTGCAATCGTAGAAGCCGATTTCAAAACTGAACAAATGGGAAAAATGGAAGTATTCTGCCATTCGGATTTTACCATCTACTGCGAAGAGAATATCCTCGATTTCACTCAAATATTTGAAGTGGACCAAATGGTCACGTGTCATTGCCAGTATATTCCCGACACTACTCCAGAGATGCCGAGGAACTGGATTGCTACTCTGGTTTATCATTATCAGGAAGAACAGGAAGATCTAATGAAACAAAAAGAAGAGTATCTTAAAACATTAGCCACAGCCAAAAGTTCGTCAACAAAGAGAGGAACTTTAATTAATCGGCCCGAAATGGCGACGGAATCTTCCGATTTCTCACTCGACTCAAGTCTAAGCACACTTAAAAAGAGACGGAAAAAATGGCGACCGAATCGTAATACCAAAACGCGTGCTGAGGCGAATCCTTCTTCGGAAACTGAAGCTCAGCCTGAAAAGACCTCTTCGACAGAATCTGCTGCAGGAATCCTTAAGGAAACCCCCTTGGCTTTACTTGAGGGAGACATCACTACACAGACATCGGAAAAGTCGTTTTCAGAAACTCTTGCGCCGTTAGATACTTCGGAGAGCGCAGGCGGCGGCGATGAATCGAAGCAAACGATACCTATAGATATTTTCTCGCTGATCACGTCGCACTCCGCAGCTGATATCGTTTCAAATGACGAACTCGAACTGCACGAGCACAGTGCAGAGGAAGTCTTAAAGATGCTGCAAAGAAGCTCTGAAGATGCAGGAGTCGTTACTAAGCCAACCGAAGAAGTGCCAGAGAATGAATTTCTACAGTTGCCAGAAAAAAGTTCTGAAGATGAGGCAGATGACGAGATCGTTCACTCGCTCTCTGCAACTAATGTCATTCCGAAAGACGAGAGCGGACAGACGCCAAGCAGTGCAAAGGAAGAAGCGCTCTCAGCAGCTGACAACGAACAGCAGCAACAAAGTACAACGGAAGTTCTACGGTTGACGAAAAATATTTCTGAAGATGCAGCGAGTAAACCACCCCAAGAGGTTTCAGAGGAAGAAGTTCTACAGTTTGGGGAAAACGGTTCTCAAGATATAACAACGCTTCAGGAATCACAGGAAGAAGTTTCTTCTAATTCGTATCAGCGTTTGCTGCAGCTGCCACTGCATTCGGGCGAAGGGGTCCCCAAAGTGAATGAAATAAAATTAGTGTTTAAAATCGTCCGAGGAGAAACAACGCAATCTGACAATTTAGAAGTAGGCATGTTCCCATCGGTGGCAGCCGAAGAGCAGAGAGCTCGGGAAGGTTCTCGCGCATATGAACAGAGCACGAAAGGAATTGATTTCGAGGAGGTGCCAAGCCACGAAGAAGAGACTGCCTCTGCGAAAAGGGATGAAGAAGTGCCGAAGCGTCATGAAAAGATCGAGTGGACGAGGAAAGGCGGAGGAAGAGAAACTTCCTCTCTATCCGAAACTGAGATTCCCGTCACGGCTTCCGATGATGAACCTGGAGATGCGAGCGAACATTTGCGAGGATGTCCGATGCGTGTAAAACTTATGAAAAGGACAACCCGCGCATCAAATTGTCAGAGCTGTGAGAAAATAAAATCCAGCTTCGATTCCTTGGCAGCAAAACAAATAGCCGACCTGTTCTTCTTTATCACCGAATCGAAATTCAAATGTCTGGGTTTCGATACTCCGATTGAAAACGCCGACAGTTTGCTTCTAAGGGCAACGTTTCGAATCCCTTCCACTTTCCCGAACACGGAACCAACGTTCCTCAATTCCAGACACATCGAAATACCAAGAAATATTTTAGATGAAGTGAAAGCAGACTACTTGAGAAAAAAAAGAATCGAAGAGACTTCATCCTGAGAGGGGGGGGGGGGGGAGGAATTCCTACCTTACCTAGCTGATCGGAGAGAAGCGAGTGTTATTTATGAGACGAACTTGACGAGATTATTTGAGTAACGAGATGAAATTTGACTTGAATGGATCTAAATGCACGACAGACGATATTTGAAGCAGAAGCTTTCATAGTGAAATGCAAGAATTTATTATTGAGCATATTTTTACTGTTTTTAATTTTATGCATTTTTTAGTTTTACCAAAATTATCAATAAAGTATATTAAATGTTCTCAGGTTTTAAAAATTTAGAGTTCTTCAGGTTTTTCTTTTTTCGCAAAAAACATACTTATCGAAACTAAAGGATAAAAGAACAAATGAAATTAAAAAATTTCTGTTCCATTCTCCGTTTGCCACGAGGCGATTGTCAGCATAATATTTCGTGTAGTGTCTTGACGACGGAGCACGAGTTTTTTCCTTTCGGGGGGGGGGGTCCTTCGGGACCCGCCCTCCACCCCAATTATTGTCAGCATAATACGCCATAGAAGATTTCTGTTGGGAAGGCAAGATCTAACAAAAAAACGAAACGCTCGCACGTTATGCGGGGCTCGAACCCAGGTGCTGCCACCAAACACTCGAAACTCCTTGCCTACAGGACCGGTAAGCAAAGTGTAGATAAGTGTTTTCGGAAAAAAAAAGACTAAACTCGTCACATATGTAGACAAGTAGGTGCAAAAGAAGCGATTTAATTTCTGAGAGATTACATGAATGCGATGGGGGAGGAGACTGTATCACGTGGCCCGAGTCAGTAGGTCGTATGAACACCGTGCTGGGCTATATTCGTTCGGCAATACGGCGTGGCATCGAGTGGGGAAAGCCCCGGGTGGTGGGCTCGGGTATCACGGACCATGCGTTGTTGACCTGCGTCCGTAATTCGACATTGCGAGGTGCTTTATTCTCGCCAGATGAATGCCCGTCGAGAATCTGTGCTCAAACTGAATCTGAACTCGATCTGTGAAAGCACACTGTTGCCTAGAGGTCATTTCCTTACATTGTTTTACTGTTAATGAGGGATGGAGGTCATCCTCAGATGTTGTGGCCATCGGTCGATCTTGTTCTGGTCTTCTGCTAACCTCTCCTCTTTCCTTGAAATTGTCTCCAACATTTCAAGAGAATATTTTCTGGTGCATTTAAGGCCCTGGATACCTCTCTCTCTGGGTTAGGCTGTTTTATTACTGAGCAGGATTTTTTCGCACAGTAGGCTAAATGGACAGGTTACAAAAGACCCCAAGAACTCAAAAGGTTGACGGAAAAGGGGACCCACCGGACAGCTGTTAAGATACAGATGGTAGCTTCCGGTTAAGGCCACAAAGAATTTTTTTAACGTACATACGGTACGACTCTCCTGAACACGAGCTTAACGTCCCAGCTGACGGACTTTCGAAGCCCATCAGTGTCGCCTTTCTGTCCAACGGCAGGTTGGGGATTAGCGGAAATAAATCTCAACTCTGGTCCAGTTAGACTTGGGATCTGCAGATTACGAGCCTGAAGCGCTCTCTGCTCGGCAGCCCCCGCCACACCTTCCATCTATCGCTCTCAGTCAGACGCAATCATCTAGAGATCATCTTGTGACATGAAGTTCAATTCATCATAATTTTTAGTTGCTGAATGCACAATGCAAAATGTAGTTGTTCCTAGTATTATCACAAGAGCATTCAAGCTCATGTGGAAAACAAAATATTTAAATGTATTAAAATTGTCAACATGGACAATTCATTTTTTCAACACGGTCTCAATTTAACCACAGGCTGACTGGAATGGAAATGAGTGATATAAATAGAGCCCCGAGCGGATTCGGATATCCGCATTTAAAAGTTCCCGGCGGATAAAGAAATGGATGTTAACGCCGCGGATGGCTTATAGTCTCGTATTTCCTAAGATGTGCAGAAACGTGAACATTATTGATGGCTGACATAAATGAAAAACTATTTGAGATAATGTTGAAAGAAATCAGATTTGAAAATTCAATGGTGATATTCACTCTAAAAAAGACTCGCAAGTGTACGCTCGTTTGCGAGATTTCCATACGGAAACGGGCGGGGGTGGCTCAGTCGGTAGCGCGCCTAATCTGTAGTTCCCAGGTTCGAGTTCCAGCTGGGTCAACACTGAGATTTATCTCCGCAAAATTCCCCGCCCTGCCCACGATCAGTAGGGGACACCGATGGGCTTGGAAAGGCCGCCGTCCGTCGGATAGGACGTTAAGCCGTGGTCCCGTGTGCGGGAGAACCATACCCTGTGCACGTTAAAGAACACGCTGGATGGCCTTGATGGGAGGCTACCATCTGTCTTCCAACAGCTGTTCCAGTCGGTCCCCTCCCCAACCTTCTCTGAGCCTTCGGGATCCATGTGACCTGGCCATTTAGCCCATGATGTGCAAAACAGTGCCGCTCAGAGGTAAAACAACCCAACACACAGAAACAATTTTAATTTCAAACATCGGTCGTTCCCAAGAAAATACACAGAAAAACTCTAACAAAAAATGCGAATGCATTTTCTAGTAACTGTGATATTCGAAAAAGAAGTAACATTCATGATCTAAGTTTAAAATGAAAAGTTCTAGCAAATCAATGCAAAAACGTTTCCACATCTAGTTTCAACATGCAATTCTTTAAAAAAGATAATTTGTGAATTTTTCATGCTGACTGGGAGAGAGGAAAGGAATTTCTGTGCTAAGTACATACCTAAACATTTTCTTACGTAGTGTAGGAATTTCATAATTTGTGATTTTATCCAGTCTTAATTGTAACAATTTCAATACTCTCTAAAACATTTAATAATTTCGAAAAAATAATATCGTAAAGATAACATTTTTCCTCCACGAAACAAATTTAATGAAGAATGCATTTGTGGGCCTTGAATGAAAATTTCAGTCGAGGCGATCACGAAGTTTTAGAGGAGTTTCTGGCCAATGAAAAGGAAGCGTCTGCCCATAATCGCCGATAACTGCATCTAAAAGAGCAAAAATTTGACAAATTAGAATAAGGTTAATTTTTTTCACTAAATTTAGCAAAGTATAATTTTACCAAAAAAAGGCTTTTTTAATTTTCAGCGTATATTTTTTCAGCTATTAAATAGTCTTTACTAAACCATTAGACTGGTTTCTTTCACTCGCAAACATCCATCGGACTTGAAGCATTTGCAAAAATCTGGGTTTCTAAGTAGGCAATATTCGGGGATGCTGGTCAAGTTTTGCGGGTGCGGATAACACCTTTCGGTTGAGGACGAGACCTTGCGGATAGGACTTCTGCCATCCGCGCAAGGCTCTAGACATGAACTTTCATTGCAATCTTTAGCTGCGCGACCACGAGCAGGCAAATAAACGTGCACTCATTGTCTTCTGCGTGTACAAAATTCATTCTCTCATTAACTTTTGGAGATAGTTTCTTTTAATTCTGAACACCAGTGTATACTTCGGTCATGGTTTCTGCGTAAACATGCTCCTTAAATCTCGGTGTCAAAATACTCGCTTTTTTAAACATTCGAAGAAAGGACAAAGCCACGAAATGTAAATTTTCTTCTCGAAATATATGAATCGCGGCGCCAAGGTGCCAGAAATTTCAGCTCTGATATTTCTACGTCTGATTCGTTCAGAGTGGCATCACTGGGGATGAAGATGCGTGCGCACTTTGAATGCAGATTCATGACTGCTGCTCCTCTTCTGTTGCCGAGAAGAAATCTTCTGGCCGTGTAAACGATGAGAGTCGAGAATGCTCTCAGTTGGAAGGTGCAGTGTTAAAGTAAGCAAGCGAGTTTTCTTGTAATGCTCCATCCTTGCACAAGGGTTTAAACAAGCTTTTCCAGCATCCATTTTACGAGGTTCGAAAACCTCTTGTGTGGCGAGAAGTCTTTTTAAATTGGAACTGTCTCTCAGTTCACGATTCGAGACTGCTCGGAATCCGCAACTTAACTGACGATGCTGAAACGAAAACTTTCCACTTGCTGCTACAAACTACGATAGAAGTTTTCACTCATTAAAATTCAAAATGCACGATTTTGTCTGCGCTCAAAGCGAAATTAATCGAGCAAATATTAAATGACTTCATTCCAGTATCGTCACACAAGGAGATTGGCCGAAATTCACGACTATTAGAGCTCGCTGATCGACACAAAAGCATGGTAGAAAAGGTTCGAATTCGCTCGGGGGGATTAAGACAAAGAAAGGCGCAACAGAGTGGCTCTTCAGAAAAATGCAGTCGGGGGATAACTGCCCTAGAGCAAGGGAAGCCGATGGCCACGAGCCTCGATGGGTGAAATAGGCCTCTATAATGCATCCATAGTTATTTACTGATTTGACTACATTAAGGAGCATGTTGACGCAGAAACATTTCCATCGTTTGAAGATATTTTTATCGATATACATATTTCTCCCTTGTTATACAAATGAGTTGTTGCACTTGCATCAAGGGAGAGTGAAATAGTGTTACTAATCTGCTAGGGTCATTTAGAATCCGGAGCGGTAGAAAAATGTTTCAAAATATTTCATTGTAATAAAAAACTTTAAAAACTTTCGGTGCCATGGCAGTTGCCCTGTTTGCCATTTTATCCAGCTGGCCATCGCCCTGGGGATCACGAATTCCCAAGCAGTGTACAAGGAGCTATTAGGGTAATTCAATATTTAACTCCCCCTGGCTCTTTCAGTAGGCGACATCGCTGGGCTTGGAACGGATGGACTGGCGTTCACTTGGGTCTGTCTGGTCACTTGCTGATTGCCTATCGCCAAGGGTTTTTTTAACTCTTTTACGCAAGAAATTATTGCGCAGAGAGTAAAAGTGTTAAAATCTCTCTTGGCGATAGGCAATCGGTAAACTACGGGATACAAGTGAACACCAGTAATAGCAATTGCTGGAAGAAGTGGACGGAACAAGCAGACAGACGAAATATAAGTTAAAGATTGCACAGTAATTTTATGGCTGTTTGCTTTATACTTTAATGTTTCACCGGAGTCATCAGTAGCTAAACAGTAAAACTTCCAATTGCATAAACAGCAACAATGTCTAAAAGAAGAATTTTGCAGTGTCGTAGTGTCATATGGCACAGTGCTACACAATTCGAAGATCTATATTTGTTTTCTAATGTGACCACTCTTCCTTCAACTACCTCGCAGAAACTGCCGCGTAGTCGAAATTTGAAGTTCCGTGCATGTTGAAATTCCAACCATCTGCACCCTCTCGTAGGGGTGGGGATGGCTCAGTCAGTAGCGCATCAGTCTTGTGATCTGCAGTTCCCAGGTTAGAGCCACATCTGGGCCAGCATTCAGATTTATCTCTGCTCTCGATCAGTAGGGAACACCGATGGGCTTGGAAAAGCCGACGTCCGTCGGATGGGACATCAACTCGTGGCTCCATATGCAGGAGAGCCACACCCTGTGCATCGTAATGAACACGCTTGATGGAACTTGCTGGGAACCCTTTGTTTAAGGGTGCAAGAGCTTGCAAATGTGTCCATTCAGGATTGTGGAGTATCACTTCCAGATTAGCATACACGTCGGCAACTTTGCATAGATACTGGAGGGGAGTTCTCTGAAGGACAGTAAATGTTTTGTTCAGATAAATGCAATGTTTTTTGTTCCGCAGATGCATGTCAAGAGCTTTGGGAACGCCCCTCTAATAATATCCTCTCTTTAAGTCCATCTATGTTTCGCTGCTAAGTGCTGATTAACAAACAAACAATTCATTTAACCCTAGGATATATTAGAAATTCTTACTGTCATTTCTTTTACGGTGTGTTTACCACCATAGTGACTACTAGACTCTCGAATTTAAAAATGATTACAGAGCACGGCAATGTGGCGCCATCTATGAGACATACGGCAAACAAAGGGCCGCTCAAGTAGCAATAACAAGACTGCATTGTCTCCATTTGGGTAATTTCAATAACTGGAACGGAGATGGAAAAAAATAGTAAGCTCATTATTTTATATTTTTTAATAATATTTTTGTGAATTGAACGGATCACTCACTGAGCGTGAGTGATCTCCCGCGAACTCACTGAGCGTGAGTTCAAAAATAGTATTTAACAATTATAATTCTAAAATAATGTAATTTATTACAAAAGTATGAGTAAAAATATTTATATAAACAAAAGTCAATCAACACAAATCTTCATCAGAATGAAAACCTTCAGGAGAACATAGCACCTTATGACTATTCCTACAAAGAGTTGTTTCCTCTATAATTCTAACTACCTCCACTCAAAGCATAAAATAAGGCTTTTTACAACAGTCGATAAGTGGCACAATCATATTTGTGAACAAACCTGCAATCTGTCAAGAATAACCTTACTAATTCCTAAACAAATTAAATAACTCTACACCAAATGACTTCCTTCTAAGATTTTAGTCATCAAGTACTCCAAAACTGCGGCTAAGTATACTGGATTCTCAGAACCAGTTTTTTTCAGACGTTGATCACCACCCACAAGACGATGAATTCTTCTTTTCCTTTACAAACACGATCGCACAAATAAACTTATTTAACCTCCCGCGAACACACCAATTAAAAACATTTCTTCTTTATACTCTAGTGCACAGACTAAAACAACTACGTTTCCCTTCACACAAATTCTTCCTAATTACAGCTCCCTTATTCCTTATTTTTTAAATTTCGTTCGAAGTGGTCAGTGACGTAATTCGCTCTCTGAAGCACGTGCGAGCATCAAAATGATACATGACAAGTTCATTGTAGCACGTTCATCTGTCGTAACAATATATTACAAAAGGCCACCAGAACATAATAGGGATAACATCTATTGTACTGTCGATAGAAATAATTTCTGAAAAAGGAAACTGCATCGCACTCAATAACACGGATTCAAAAAACACGATTTAATGCGATTTTTAAGGTAGGGCTGGTTTTCGACTGTCGATTGAACACGATTTCTCCAATCTCCATTCCTTTTCTGCGATCGTTTGTCGATCATTATATAAATGCTTTCCTTATCTCACCTATATCTGTTCCTAATTTCAGCACTTCCAAAAAGAATTTTCACTTTCGACTGTACGAATTCGATTCTTTACACAGCTCTAACACGTCGTGCGTTTGTAAACGAAAACGAACATTTTCATTGTCGCCGACCGACGACAATGCACTCGTATACCACAATTCACTGAAATTAAGTTAAAGATTACATAACTTGCCATATGCAGAAAGATGGGAACACTTGTAAACATTCAGTTAGTCATCTTCATTACTCGAAACAATTTTTAGAACAATAAAGTTCTCATTTTGAATCTTTATTACTCGACAATCATCTGCAAGTTCCGCGAATTTAAATAAAAATGCATTCAGCCGATTTTTGCTTTTATCATTGCTTCTTTTCTTTAGAACGGAGTTTCATTCATGAAATATACGTAACTAGATAAAAAAACAAAAGTCATTATCCAAAGTATAGTCATAAAAACGAATAAAATTAAAGAGAAGTCAATAGGTTAAGATCGTGGCACTAATCTCCACCTCTTTACAATATCTGTTAAGAGAAATTAGTGTCCAACTAACACAATCACACCCTACAAGAATTTTTCATAAGAACTCCTATATCTCGTTGCGGACTGGATGTAAATGGAACTGCTATAAATCATAAGAACTCGTATATATATAGTTGCGGACTGGATGTAAATGGAACTGCATTCTGGTCCGATCTGATAATATTCTGAGTTGAATATCGCGATATATCCGAATCTTGAATTTCAAAAACATTCGTTCAGTAGTTAAAAAATTATCCAAGCTGGAATATCGAACAGTAGCTCGCGCAACGGAACAGCTGGTCGAAGTTGCAAAAATGCAGTGATTTTAGGAAAGAGTTGCAGGCGATATTCAAGTTCCAATTTATTTTTGAGATAATTTCTTATGCTCGCGACTCTTTGTCATAAAGGTTACAATTTCAGTAATTCTTTTAACTACTGAAAATAAACATTCAAAAAGATCTGATTCAGACCTTTAACTTACCTCCATGCAATACCGCACGCACGCGCACACACACTCTTACTTGTTTTAGAATTGGCTTGCTGGTACTTATTGTTTGAAATGAGGAGAAACAAAAGAATGCGTCTATGCGAAGTTATGCTGCGTTACGTTAATAGATAGAGAGAAACGAATTCTGTTTGCCTCTGCAAGAGATCTCATCTCTGATGACGTCAAAATTAATGCGAGTCGCGAGCAAGGTTGCCGGACTTTCATGATTGTATGTTTCACTTAAAATTATCGTATTTTGTCCCGAAAATTATTGTACATATCACCCATAGCAAAATGTATTTTAAATTCCAGTTATCGTGCAATTTTTTTATCTTGTATTTTGTGAGAATATTTGCAATGGTGCAACCGACTATCATGACAACAGACTCGGAACTGGTCATACTAAGATAAACGACAAGATGATTATATTAAAAGAAACGAGCATACCTAAGCGAAAAAAAGAGTTTGCTAACAGAAAACAAAAATCAAGCCTTACTAAACTGACCGAAATATGAAATACAGAGGAAATCCATCTTCCAAAAATTTGAAGAAAACGATGCTCTTCGCCAATGAACTATCTATCAAATGCCACGTAAATTTCTTCCCAAAACTTCAGGAGAACTGTCATGCAACATGGCTTGACTGTTGAAACTCTAACTCGGTGATGAGCGAACTACGCACGCACACCAAATGTAGTCATGGGCTGCAGAGCTCTTATCACATTGTGCAATTTTGTTCTCCACACATATCTGTCCTGAGCTACAGCAGCTGTATTTGGCCACTGTACACCAATTCTAACAGGGTTCTGTTTCACATTGTCTGCCTATCGCATCCTAGGTGTCCCCCTTTTACTGAGCACTTTAGGCACACTGTTCATAACCCTATTCGCCAATCTGCAGTCTCTCTCTGCCCAATCTGCTGACTCCTTTGCCTAACGACATCACTACTTAGAAAGTCAAGCCACCTAATGCCCAAGATACTGAGTAAGCATCTAGAATCGAAGATATCAATTGATATATAATTGAATATATTATTGAAATATAATTGATATCGACGTTAAATTAAGAGTGATACCTTCCTTGACAGAAAGTTTCCTATTGTTTACAAAAGGTCATGTTTCACTACCATAACTTTAGAAAGGACCAAACCTAAGCCTATTTCTCAACACTTTTTCCCCCCAGCAAATTATTTCAAGTGTTTCTTGTCAACAGGACATTTTTGTGATCCTTTATTACTATTTCCGTAGATTCCTAAAACTTCCAACGGCAATCCCTATTCTTCTATTTATCTCATGCCACACATCACCAGTATCTGTTACATGCTGCCAAAATAAACTGCGACACTTTCTGAAGAGTGCAGTCATTCAAAGCAACTGAAGCACCATCTGCCTGACCAATTTTCATCACTTTATATTTCTCTCTGTTTATCACCAAACCAACTCTATTACCAGTCTCATCAACAGCCGTAATGAACGAATTCATCTCATCAATATCATTAACCAACAACGCCAAATCATTTCCATAATCTAAATCAGAAATTTTGTAAACTCGACCGTTTGAGGCAAAAATCTTCCCCTTGCATAGAATTCCACATACATAATCAGTAACCAAACAAAAGAGAAAAGGAGACAAAATGCACCCTTGTCTAACTCCATTAACAATGCTAAACCAATCACTACGAGCCTTGCCAACTCTCACACACGACTCAGTGTTATTATAGAGAGCTCTCATTACACTAACTAACTTATCAGGTATTCCATATGATCTAACAATCAACCACAAATAATGATCTACAAAAACCTTAGGAATTAAACAGTGGATTCGTAGTCCCCTCGGAGGGGCCGTGGATCCACTGTCTAACCTCTAGTCTTTTTGAAATGTCTAACCTCTAGTCTTTTTGAAATGTCTAACCTCTAGTCTTTTTTAAAATGTCTAACCGCTAGTCTTTTTGAAACGTCTAACCTCTAGTCTTTTTGAATGTCTAACCTCTAGTCTTTTTGAAATGTTTAAACCTCTAGTCTTTTTTGAAATGTCTAACCGCTAGTCTTTTTGAATGTCTAACCTCTAGTCTTTTTGAAATGTCTAACCTCGTCTTTTTGAATGTCTAACCTCTAGTCTTTTTGAAATGTCTAACCTCTAGTCTTTTTGAAATGTCTAACCTCTAGTCTTTTTGAAATGTCTAACCTCTAGTCTTTTTGAAATGTCTAACCTCTAGTCTTTTTGATATCTATAAATCAAGTAACCACAGGTCTTTGAAACTCTAAACATCTCCCAAGAAAATTGAAGACTCTTGAAATAGTGAGTTGAAAAAAATTGGTTGTCCTAACTGGGACGAACCCTGGTCTCACCAGAAGCATGCCGGCTTCTTAACAGCTAGACCACCGAGGAACTGACCATTTCTTCAACAAAGTGTCATATCAGTATTCCGGTTGAATGGTATTCCTGTTATTTTGATCAATATTCCTGTTGAATCTATTATCAGGAGTTCGGCAGCCAAGCCACCACATTTTGATCATAGTAATATTATTACTGAATTTCTCAAGAATCTTCCTAAGTGAAAATATTTGATCAATACATCCCCTACCCCTTTAGAATCCACACTGTTCATCACGCAGTTGTCCATCAACCAGATTCTTAATTCTATTAAGTATAATCATGCAAAGAACTTTACTTGGAACAGAAAGTAAACTATTTCCCCTATAATTATCACAAGAACTGCGATCACATTTTTTAAAAATTCAGACAATGATAGCTCTAGTAAAATTCTTAGGAACAACACCTTTATCGTAAAAAATATTCAAAATTTCAGTTAGCCATGTGACAACACAAATGTTCCTAGCTCTAAGCGTTTCAGTGGCGATTTCGTCCACCCCTGGGGATTTATGCAGTTTTAATTTAGAGATAGCCAATGCGACTTCGGAATGTGTTATAGGGCCATCATTAAAGCCAGTAATGCATCTATCCTCATTACAAACAATAGGAGTAGAAATAATCGCATTGTTTAGAATGTATCTGAAATGCTCAGCCAGGGGCGTAGCGAAGGACTATGGTTGGGAGGAGGAGGGGGAAAGACAACGAAAATTTTCCAACTCGGAAATAAAATTTTGTCAACTGAGAAAATAAGACTTTACATAAATTATATCTCTATCACGGAATTTCGCTCCCGGGGGGAGGAGGGGGACGACAACTACACAAACAACGTGTTTTTACAATTCTCCCAAGTTCTCACGAGTATGCCACCCATCATTTGGCCTAGTTACTTCGATTTGGCCAACTATCCTTCTATTAACATAAACAATTTCAATTCCCACAACTTTCCTACATTTTACCAAGTGGCTTCGAATGTTGCCAACGGCCCTAGATTTGCTCAATTATCTCGATTTCTCCACCTCCCATAGATTTTGCCATAATTTTACACAAAAAAATCTTAATTTTTACATCTTTCCTGAATTCGCCAAGACAATACGAATTTTGCCAACTTTCCTTAAGTGGTAAAAACACTCCCAAATTTCACAACTTGCCAGTTTTTTACCAAGTGGCTTTGAATTATGCCAACTCTAGATTTTGCCAACTTGCCATAATTTTACAGAAGAAAAATCCCAATTTTTACATCTCACCTGAATTTTGCCAACTCCCTAAGATTTTGCCAACGCTCCTTAATTTCACAAAACCAATCCCAATTTTCACAACTCGCCTATATTTTACCAAGTGAATTCGAATTTTGCCAAGTTACCTAGATTTTGCCCCTCCCTTGGTTTTACCAAGTTCCCTCGATTTTGCCAACTCGCCATAATTTTACAGAAGAGAATCAAAATTTTTACATCTCACCTGAATTTGGCAAACTTTCTAAGATTTTACCAAGTTGTCCCGATTTTGCCACCTCCCCAAGATTTTTTCAAGTTATCTCGATTTTGCCAACTCTCCTTAATTTCGCAAAACCAATCCCAATTTTCACAACTCACCTGTATTTTTACCAAGTGGCTTCGAATTTTGCCAACTGCTCTAGATTTTTCCAAGTTGCCTCGATTTGGCAACTATCCTAGATTTTGCCAAATAGTTTTGATTTTGCTAACTCCACTTCATTTTATAAAAAAATCCCAATTTTCAGAATTCACCGAAGCGACTTTGTAAAATTCAAGTGAATTCTAAAAATTGGGATTTTTTTTTATCAAATGAAGTGGAGTTAGCAACTACGATTAACTTTTTGGGGGAATCCTCTCCCCCCCCCCCATAGCACGCCATTGTGCTCAGCCCACCTAGCAATCACAAGATCCCCAGCTTCAACCACCTTACCATGCTTATCTCTCAATCCGTGTGTACCTGTCTCTTTCTTCCCACACAAAATATTAACTCTCTGGTAGATAAGAATTCCTGCTGTTGTGTGTCTATCTGCTTCCTCTTCTTTGTCAGACAAGCTATCAAGCCAAATATTCTTATCAGCTGTTAACTGATCCTTTACACAAGCGTGCCCTGAACTTGCCCATACCAAAGTCGTCTAAAGGGAAAGCCTGATGTCACGTGACCCGCACTGCTAATGACGTCAGAAGCGAGGGGCGTGCATCTGATCATAGTTTCCGTCAGTGGAACTGATTTGTTACTCTTCGATGTGCAAAAATTTTTGAAATGATTTCATTTCTTCAACTGAATTGAATCAAATATGAATTATAAAGCAAATTATAATAAATACGGAGAAGCATTTAATTCTTGAAGGAAATATTTAATTTCACAGATATAAAAAAATTTTATTTCTCGATGTCAAAAATGTTCATTGAATATATTATTTAGAAATACTAAAACATTTTTCATTAATTTTATTTAATTGTAAACCGTATTCTAAGAAAACGGATGTCACTCTACAGTCGGCTTTCTTTTGAGCACCAGTTCAGTTTCTTCATGCGTTCATATGAGTTTTCCTTATATTTTTTCGGTGCATTCGTAAAATTGGTGCCATGTCTCTATTCAGTAAGATAAAAGCGGCTGCTTTAATAATTGCTCTGCAAAATGAAGAACCAAAACGGAAAAAAATAAGTGTAGATTTTTTTTGTATAAGGCTTTGTTAAGAGAGCTAAAAGAGAATTCCCCAGATGATTATAAGAGATACTCCACAGATATTATCCGATGATGGAATCATTGAAAACATTCGTTTCTATTCGAAATTGAAGAAGCTGCTAAATTTACCAAACAGCAGTAAAACAATGGATGGATGAATTTCGTTTCCTTCGAAGATGAAGCCTTTGCCCCAGATGAACATTTTATTAAACCTTCCCCTTTGAAAGAAATAGCTAAAGTAGACGATGAAGCATATAAAAAAAAAGGTATTCAATTACAGGATATCATGTGCAAGACTGTTATAGAAAATGCATTTGGCATAATGGCTAATAGATTTCAAGTGTTGCATACTGCAATTAATTTAAATTCTAAGAAAATAGATTCCGTAGTCATGGCCTGTTGCATATTGCATAATTATTTAAGAAGAAACTGTAGGTTGACCTATTCACCTGCAAATTTATTGGATCGAGAGGAGACAGAAACAGAAATGTAACGCATGGAGACTGAAGAAATGATGAGCCCATCAACGCTTAAGAGGTGGGCAATCATCGAAATGTTGCTGACAACGCTAGAAAATATCGCCAGAGATATGTGGAATATTTCAGTGGGTACGGAAAAGTACCATGGCAAGACAGAATGGTGTTGCAAAAATTTTGTAAGAATACATTAACGTACCAAAATATTAGAGAATTTCCATGTTATGTCAATGGGATATTTCCCTACAATAATGAGTCGTAAGATTTTCCACAGAAATTAATTAAAACATATAATAATAGGGATTGTTTCAAACCATTTACTAAAGCCGGCAACTACAAAAATTATAACTATATTCCCAAATTTCTATAGATATACATACAGATTCCCTATCCCATTTCTCTCTCTGTGTGGTACCAACTTTAAATCTGAGAACGTTTGCAATGTAGAATTGACAGACGCTTCCCAAGGTACGATAGGAGGAGGAGGATGATGAACATATATTTTACAAATCTGCTTAATGATTATTTCAATATTAGCGAATTATGAACGATTTTCATAAAACAAGCTTTCATAATTCTTTAAATGCTTAATGAATATTTTTGAAAATCGAGATTTAAATAGATTTTATTATGATCTTTATTTTATCTTCAGTTACATTTACCCATTAAATTCATATTTTACAATTTATTATAGAGCTTCGAAGTTAGATTTCATGATATAACAAAAATTCTCCAATATTTTGGTAGGACAGTGTATATGTTTATTTTAAAAGTATAAATTGTTAGACGATTATTTTTGTATCACTATAAACCCAAAAATATGCACATTCAGAAATATGGGTAATAATTTTTCGCATTCATGTAAAAAAAACTTTATATCAGTTTTACCTCGAAAATATGTTGTATACTTGTAAATTCTTTATAGCAGTTTATATTCTTATGCAATATTTTGAAAAAAAAAATATCGATACTGCCCAACAATTGATAGAACCGAGTGATAAATTCGATAGAGCCGAGCGGTCACTTCTTAGTACATAGCACATCCTTGTGCATATGTGAGTGGAAGTGTAGTGTGTGGAAACATAGTGAGTGGAAGTGAGAGCGCATGCGCGTAGCGCTACGGCCAGGCGAGCCACCCCAGACACGGTCACTCTAATAATTAATCCTGCTTCCAGAAAGAAGTTCCATCCTCATCATTCAAATCCTTTTATCTCCTCTTTTCCTTTTACCCAAAAAAGTACTGTTCGTTTCAAGAAAAGTCAGTTTCAACTGATCCCATTCTTTCTCAACTTCAACAGTAAACAAATCACGATTGTCATAATGACTAAGTAGCCTATCATGATATGCTTTGGCTATATCAGGATCTTTCAGACCTTCAGTGTTAAAAGTAATTCTCTTAACCTTAGCACATTTCTTAAGCTTGAGTTGCCAGACACTTTTGACCCCATTTGCTGTTAATTAAAATAAAATTCATTATATTCCTGTCAAAAGAGATATTCTCTTTTGGAAGGGAACGGAAGCGGAGGCCTGCCAGTTCAGTATGGTCTACTGATCTGGTCATCTATGGCCACTTTTTTCTTTTTTTTTTTTTCAACACTGCTGAGGAGTGGTCAACTTCACAGGATCCTGGTGCTGACCATTTATACCTACTAGACTGGACTTGTTTATGGATTTGAGCTTGATTATGGATCCTGGACTTGCTGCACTGGTGGGCCTCTGTTGAGGGAGAATCTGCCGCTGTGTTTTCTGTTTGCTTCTGGGTAGCCAGCCCTAAGTGAGCAGAGGCATGGGATACCTTATATCAGCTGGTGGATAATCCTAATCAGAGGCCATCGCAGGTACCTGAACCTTACTTAGCTAGTTGGGCATCGTCAAGCCTAAACCGGAGTAATGTGTCTCAGGCAGGCCATATGGCTCTTGAAAAAGTCCACTTGAAAAGGTGGTGCCTGAAGTTCCTACCAGCATCGGTGACTTCAGCCTTTAGCGGAGGAGGAACAGGTTTTTGCCCCATGCCTGCGATCAGGGGGCTGTTTGATTTTGTTGGCCCTACCTTTCTCAGCCGTCCCATGGCCGAGTGGTTAGCGCGCTTGGCTACTGATCTAAGGGACCTGGGTTCGAGCCCCGGGTAAGGCATGGATGTATGTATCGTTTTTCTGCCGAGGTCATGCCATCCTCTCAGATCTTCTACTTTGGCATATAAACTGATAGGCTCCTGTCAGACCTCTGTAGCAAGCAGCTGCTTGAGGGGGGTATTTATTTTTTTTTTTTACCTATCTCAATAAACCTAGTTTCTTTAAAAAACCTACTAATCATTTTCTCTCTGCAGGAACGTGGAACGTGAGGACATTATATACAGATTATTCTCTTGATGTCCTCACGCAGGAATTCCAGCGCTATAACCTAGATATTCTAGGCTTGCAAGAGACCAGATGGACAGGTAAAGGTGAGATACTTAAAAATAACTTTAAATTTCTCTTTACAGGGAGGGAGGATGGAAAGCATCACCAATGCGTTGGTCTGCTGCTCAGCAGACATGCTAGTGATGCTCTTTTAGGATATGAGTGCATTAATGAAAGGTTTCTTACAGCAAAATTTCAGACAAGCATTAAAGACTTGAATGTTATCTGCTGTTATGCCCCCACTGAGGATGCAGATGAAGATGTGAAGGATAGGTTTTACGGACAACTTCAGGATATTTTGAATTCTGTCAAGAAAGGAGATATTACCCTTGTTCTAGGTGACTTCAATGCCAAAGTTGGTACTGACTCTGACCTTTGGGAGGAGTGATAGGCCCTTTTGGTATTGGTAGTTGCAATGGCAATGGGCAACGTCTCCTACAGGTAAGTAAACTCAATGGATTCAGAATAACTAACACTTATTACAAACACCGCGACATACATAAGTACACATGGGTTTCACCTGATGGGCTGCATAAGAATATGATTGATTACATATTAATTAACAGCAAATGGGATAGTTCTGTTCGGATTACCAGGTCATATAGGTGAGCTGAAATTGGATCTGACCATTACCTTGTCAAAAGTGTCTTGCAACTTAAACTTAAAAAAGTGTTGTGCTAGGGTTAATAATTTTACCTTTAATTCTGAAGCTCTGCAAATCCAAGTTATAGCTAAAGTATCCTACTAGTCCTAATAGAAAGCATTACAGAGAGCTTAATAAACGTGTAAAGGATCAGTTAGCTGCTGATAAGAATCTTTGGCTTGATAGCTTGGATGACAAAGCTGAGAAAGCAGTTAGACAGCACAACAGCAGAGAGCTGTACCAGATAGCTAATGTTTTATGTGGTAGAAAACGGACAGGCATACAAGGATTGAAGGATAAACAAGGTAAGGTTATAGAAGGGGAGGATTCTGTCATGGCTAGGTGGGCTGAGCATTTCAGTGATGTTCCAAACAATGTGGTTAGTTCTACTCCAATTGTTTGTAATGATGAGAGATGCATTGGTGGCTTTAATGTTGGCCCTATAACACAATCTGAAGTTATTTTGGCTATTTCTAAACTTAAACTTCATAAATCCCCAAGGGTAGATGAAATTACTACAGAAATACTTAGAGCTGGGAATGTTTCAGTTACCACTTGGATGACTGAAATTTTGAATATCTTTTATGATAAAGGCATGGTTCCTAAAGATTTTACCAGAGCTATTATTATCCCTATTTTCAAAAAAGGTGATCGCAGTTCTTGTGATAACTATATGGGTATCAGCCTACTCTCTGTTCCAGGAAAAGTTCTTTCCATGATTGTGCTTAATAGAATTAAGAATCTGGTTGACAATCAATTGCGTGATGAGCAATGTGGATTCAGAAGTGATAGGGGATGTGTGGATCATATATTTTCACTTAGGCTGATTCTTGAGAAATGTTTAGAGTTACAGAAACCTTTGGTTGGTAGCTTGTTGATTTCAAAAAGGCTTTCGACTCCGTTGATCGTCATAATTTGTGGTTGATTGTGAGATCATATGGTATATCAGACAAGTTAGTTAACCTAATGAAAGTTCTCTATAATAACACTGAGTCGTGTGTGAGAGTTTGTAAGGCTTGTAGTAATTGGTTTAGCATTACTTCTGGTGTTCGACAAGGGTGCATTTTGTCTCCTTTTCTCTTTTGTTTGGTTATTGATTATGTTATGCGAAATTCACTTCAAGGGAAAGATTTTGGCCTTAAATGGGCTGGAGATACAAAAATTTCTGATTTAGATTATGCTGATGATTTAGCCCTTTTGGCAAATGATGTTAATGAGATGAACCAATGTATCCAGATTAGTAACGAATCAGACTTGGATAAGATTTAAAAATAAATAAGTAAATTGGTGAAGACTAACTTTACTTGTCAACATGGAGGATGTGTGTATATATCTTTGGAGGATTGTAATAGAGTGATGACCTGCTGTAGAGGAACCTCAACTTTATTTTACATGAATTCTAGAAGCTTAAGGGCAAACTCAGATGGAATTTTGTCTACACTGGAAATCATGGGACATCAGTTCAATTTTTTGGCATTTTCAGAAACTTGGTTAGCAAATGGTGAGTCGTTACATATAGAAGGATATCAGTCGGCCAATCTAGGAAGAATAAACAGAAGAGGCGGAGGCGTAGCAATCTATTCATTGAATGGAATTAATTATGACATATGTGACTCCCTGATGATACTTCACAACAGTATTGAAATGATTTGTATCAAGACTGATACAATGGTGATAGGAGTAGTATACCGACCACCAGATGGCAATTTTGAATATTTTTTACAAGTTATGGAAACAAATTTTGATAAATTACAGAAAATGAATTCGAGTTTCATAATTGTAGGAGACTACAATTTAGATCTACTCAATTGTACAGATAAGAATGTTTTGGATTTTAGAGATTTAATTAATTCGTATTTTTACATGATTACACCAAATGACAAACCAACTAGATTAACAAATGTGAATGGCTCACTGCTTGATTATGCAATTACTAATATGTCTTGGGAAAGTAAAATATTACAATCTGATTTAACTGACCACTACCCCGTAATTTATTTTATTGAAGATTCAAGGAAACATTTAGAAAAGGATATAACTTACAGGAAGATGACACATAAGTGTGTTTTACATTTTCAGGAAAAAATAAGCATTATTAATTGGCAGGATTTACTACAGATTACGGATATGAACCAGGCATATGATCACTTTCTTTCACTCTTTATGGATATATATAATGTATGCTTTCCTAGAATTCGAAAGAAGAGATCACAACACCCTGGTTATGCTCCTTGGATAAATAATTATATAAAAAACCAGATTAGAAAAAGAAACAGACTTGCTGAAATATATATAAGAATTCCAGTGATGAAACGGACAAGGAAAGGCACAGAATTTGCAGAAATTATGTCACTGGTTTAATAAGAGAAGCTAAACAAAAATACTATGAAACTAAATTTAATATATATGGTGATACTTCGCTGAAACAGAAATGGAGGCTGATAAATAACCTATTGTCTCGGAATAAAAACAAAAATCTTAGAATTGGGGACATTGAGATGGCTGAAAATGTACTAACAGACGATGCGCAAAAAGCTACAGCTTTCAACCAGTATTTTAAAAGTATAGCAGAAGATCTAGCAGCTGATTTTAATACAAAAAATCAAGTGCAATATAAATATTATGGATACAGTTTTCCAGATAGTTTATATATTGAACCTTTTTCTGAAGATGATATATGTCATGTTATAAGTACAATGAAACCTAATACTTCTTGTGGGCCTGATGATATCTCAATAAATGTAATTAAAAATGTTAAAAATGAAATTAAGATCCCCCTCACATATATTTTCAACTTGTCACTTCAGAAGGAAATTTTTCCAAATGAAATGAAACTAGCAAAAATAATACCTATTCACAAGAGTAAAAACCTGAAAGATATAAAGAATTACATACCAATTTCTTTACTCTCAGTTTTCGCTAAGATTTTCGAGAAATTAATGCATAAATGTATATATAAATTTATATCAAACAGAAAGCTAATTATACCAGAACAATATGGTTTTCAACATGGCAAATCTACACAAGGTGCTATTATAGATACCTATGATTATATTGTTAATAATCTTGAACATCAGCGAGTTGGCTTGGCTGTATATTTAGATTTGTCTAAAGCATTCGATTGTGTAGATCATGAAATTCTCTTGGAAAAGATTAGACACTATGGGCTTCGAGGGAAAATAAATAATTGGCTTAAAAGCTACCTATTTCAAAGACTAGCGTTTGTACAAGTCAATAGGACTAGATCTGAACAAATCAAATTCAATAGGGGAGTGCCACAGGGGTCTGTGCTGGGACCTTTATTATTCCTTTTGTATATAAATGATATTCAATCACAAAAGGGAGCAGCTAAATTAGTTATGTATGCAGATGATATAAATGTCATTTCTTTCCATACTGATGTAAGAACTTTAGTAGAAGAAACAAATACTCTAATTGGAAATATGCATAAATGGATCACATATAATAAACTAGCTATAAATATTTCTAAAACAAAGTGTATGGTCTTTAAGAACAAGAATAAAAAACTGAATTATAACGAAATAAATATTTTGATGAATGATCAAAAGATTGAAATATGTGAATATATAAAATTTCTTGGACTCTGGGTAGATGCTAATTTAACTTGGAATTATCATATTAACCAGCTAAGAGCTACTATTTCAAAAAATATTGAATCGATTGGGAGGATTAAAAAATATGTAAATCAACAAACTTTGATAAATTTATATTATGCATTAGTGTACCCACATTTAATATATGGAATTAGTGTTTGGGGAGATACTAGTTCAGCCAATTTGAATAGTTTATTTTGTCTGCAAAAGAGAATTATGAGATATATTCTAAGGTTAAATTTCAGAAATCCGGTACAACACTTGATGGCAGAAAATGGAATACTAAATATATATAATATTTACAAGTATGTTATGGGGAATTTTGTATACAGAGTGAAGAATAAAATGACAGAGTACTCGGAACTTTACTGCTGCTTAGAAAGAACGAAGACTTTCAGTTATGATACTCGCCTTAAGAACAAGATCATGTTGCCCCTTTATAAGAAATCTATAGGCCAGAGATCAATACGGTACATTGACATTAAGATTTGGAATGACGAGATACCAGAGGATACTGCTGCAATGGAACAATATAGAACTTTTAAATTTAAATATAAACTACACTTATTATCAAGTCAATGATAGAGTCAGACCACAAAAATTCATGTGCTCAAATAAATGTATAAATTAAGGTCACCTGCATTGTTTTAAATTTAAGTGTATTTCAGGAAACATTTATTCAAAAGCTACGACTTATTATGTTCTCCTTTTTCATCTGTCTGTGAACTTGTCTGTGTTTTATCTACCAATATATGTATGTTTGGGTGAAATAAACTTCAATTCAATTCAAGCTGTTGATGAGACTGGTAGTAGAGTAGGTTTGGTTATAAACAGAGAGAAAACTAAAGTGATGAAAATTGGTCAGGCAAGTTGTGATTCAGTTCATCTGAATGGTTGCAATCTTGAACAGATGTCACAGTTTAATTATCTTGGGAGCTACGTAACAGATAATGGTGATATGCGGCATGAGATTAACACGAATAGGGATTGCTGCCGGGACATTTAAGAATCTATGGAGATTGTGGAGAAATAGGCGTATACACCTAAAGACTAAAATTAGACTGTATAAGAGTTTGGTTCTTTCTAGGGTTAGTTATGGTAGTGAAACTTGGACGCTGTGTAAACAAGGTAACAGGAAACTAGATGCTTTTGATTCTAGATGCTTACGTAGTATCTTGGGTATTAGGTGGTTTAACTTTGCAACTATGATGAGGTTAGGCAAAGGAGTCTGCAACCTCCTTTAAGCAGCATATTGTGCAGAGATAGACTCCGCTGGTTTGGCCATGTTGCCCGTATATATATAATTATAGATTGGCGAATAGGGTTATGAACGGTGTGCCTAGAGGCCTCAGAAGGAGGGGGAGACCTAGGATGTGGTGGGCATACAATGTCAAAAAGGACCTTGTTAGAATTGGTGTGCTGTGGCCAGATGCAGTAGATGTAGCTCAGGACAGATATGCTTGGAGAATTAAACTGCACAGTCTGGTTGGACCTCCGTAGTTCATGGCTGCTTGAGGATGATGATGATATTCCTACACAACCCATGTGCATTGATAAATGTCCCAGCTGGAACAGCATTGATATTTATCTCTGCAAAACTTCCTGCCCTGCCCTTGATCAGTAGAGGGACACCGATGTGCTTGGAAAGGTGGCTGTCCGTTGGGTGGGACATTAAGCCGTGGCTCTATGCGGAAGAGTCATATGCCGTGCATGTATAGGCTTACCATACGTCTCAGTTTTTAGCTCTTGTCCCACCTGGCTCGTAAAATTGTCCCGGTTTTTAATTCCCCCCCCCCGTTCTTTCTACAATTATTTCACTTAGCGATAGAAATCTCGCACCCTTACTGTGTTTGATATTGTTACAAATTTGCATATTCGCAGGATTTGAAGACATTTTGGTGGGAAACAGATGAAAATGGCTTGAATTACAAAGGGACCACTTGTGAATCAAAAAGGGTTGATTTCCTGTTCGTGAACTCATTAAGGAAAACCCACATATTACCACCGTTCAGGTAATCTGTTGGCAGTGTGTAAACAATTATACATCAACATTTAAAGTTCCGAAAGATCTGTGTCAAAAAGGTACCTCACAAACCGAAAAAACAGCAAGAAAGGGCTAGAGTTGACTCGTGCAAAGGAGATGCTCGCAATGTTTGAATCTAGTGGCACCAAATGGTTAACAGACATTGTCACAGATGATATGTGGTTTGATTACTATACCACTCCCAGAAATATCGACAACTATGTTTGGGATGAGGAAGATGAACTGTGCACGAAATTCTCTAAGACTTTTGCTCAAAGAAGAGGATGTGCACAATTTTTTTCAATTCTCAAGGAGTGACAGACGTGGACACCTTACCTGAAAATGACTATAAATGGCCAATACTACACCAACATTGTTTTGCCCAAAATGGTTAAGGGGATGAAGGTGCAGCGTCCAACAACAGGCGTATCAAGGGTTCTCCTTCATGACAATGCCAGTGCTCATAAAACCCGACAAGTTACGGACTGTGGAGCAGGAAAAAATCAAACAGCTACTCCATCCTGCATATTCACCTGATCTTGTACCATGCGATTTTTGCTTGTTTTCAAATATTAAAAAGGAACTTGCTGAGAAACCATTTTTAAGGGTGCAAGACTTTGAAAAATGAATTAAGAATGTGGAGTATTCCCCGGTAGGAGTACAGTCGCTCAAAAAAATATCCGAACATTATGGTTGATTACAGAATTCAGAAAAAACATCTGGTAACGATTTTTTCAGAAATTAGTGATCTGACAACCTTCGTATATTGTGTTGCCAGATCACTAATTTCTAAAAAAATCGTTGCAAGATATTTTTTCTGAATTCTCTAATCAACCATAGTGTTTGGATATTTTTTTGAGCGACTGTACTACCAAGTGTTGCAGAATTGGTATTGGCGTAGACGTCTACAACTTTGCAAAGAACTGGAGGATAGTACTTTGAAGGATAATAAAAGTTTTGTTGAGGTAAGTGCAACAGTTTTTGTTCTGTACATAAATAATTGTGAGAGAGTGACTCACAGTAATAAGCTAATTCTAACTATGACGCAGATGTGATAAAGTTCTGAAAATTTAGACCTAGGAGTAATTCAGGTTATAGATCTGGGATAAAATCCGAAATTTAACCTCCAACATGTTCTTCAAGGGCAAATAGAGGTCAAACCATGATCTATAAGATATAGAAACGTAAAAAATTGGTATACCGGTGTTTCAGCTTGTAGATGTTGAAAACGTTACAAAATATTGGATCCAGAGGATTCGAGATCAAAGGTCAAATTTAGTTCACCGGTGTTAGAGACTCCCCACCCTGCCACGGTCAGTAGGGAACACCGATGGGCTTGGAAAGGCCGCTGTCCGTCGGATGGGACGTTATGCTGTGGCCCCATGTGTGGGAGAGCCATATCCTGTGCACGTTAATAAGCACACTGGATGGCCTTGACGGGAGGCTACCATCTGTCTCCCAACAGCTGTACAGTGAATCCCTTCCCACAACCTTCTCTGAGCCTTCGGGGTCCTTGTGACCTGGCCATTTAGCCCATGGTGTGCAAAAAAGTGCCGCTCAGAGGTAAAACAACCCAACCCGGTGTTAGAGAGCAAAAAATTAGTTCCCTGGGGTATTTGAGTCATAGATCTGAAAAATGTAAAATTTTGTATGTGATGGATCTTACGAGGTCTAATATAAATCTACTAACGTTATAGGGTTAAAAATTGGTGCCTAGTATTTTTAGTAGATCTCAGAAATGAAGTCAAATTTTTCATGCAATGTGTCCTTCAAGGTTAAAGGTCTAAAATATGTGTACTGATGCTAGAGAGCTAAATATTGGTGAATATGATTATTTCAGTCAATAGATCTCAGAAATAAAAGTAATATTTAAATCCGTGTCGCGTTTTGAGTGACAGGCCAGTGAACAACTAGTGCATACGACATAAGAGGTTTATTAGAAGATTGGGTCATTTTACTTTTTGAGCAGCGCCTTTTTTTGCACACAATAGGGTAAATGACAAGTCACAAGGATCCACAAGACTGGTAGTTGAAAAGGGGATCCACTGAAAATTAGGAGACAGAAACAACCAGTTAAACCGATCAGTGCATTCTTTAGCATGCACAAGTTACTGTATGTCTCTCTTGAGCAAAGAACCACAGTTTAACATCTCATTAGGCAAACGTTGGCAGTTCCAAGTTCAACGACGTTCCCCAAAAGACACCGAAGAAAATCTCAAAGCAGGCACAATATATGAAGAACCACACTCATGCATCTCAGGAGCACGAGGTTGCATCTTGGGAAATCCCCTAGGGAGTTTTTGTTTAAGATCGTTTAATATCGAAACAGCACTACATTTTGAGAATATTTGAACGTTTAAACTGATATCAGCGTAAGTGAGGGATATGTATACAAAAAAATTACCTTCTGCCTCCTTTACTCTGTCCGTAATTTGCATACTATCCCTTATTAAATAAACTAACAGAACATTGAAAATTAGCTGAACTGCTTAAAATAAACTGATTTAAAAGTCATTCTCAAAATTCGTTGAATATCACCAAGCCCGGATCTAAAAAAAATAGACGGGGGTGGGGCAAACGATGCAATCGAGCCGAAAAAAGCCAAAAGGAGGGGAAGGGGCAAGACACTGGATTTCCATTGTAGCATAACACTTTCCCCTTTTTTACTTTGAGGTTAATAAAAAATTTCATGAAAATGAGTGAAATATGTACGTTTAATAATCTTTGGCCCCCATTAAGGCCCGCCCACAATATCACATCCCTTTCGAAATTAGTCAATGATTTGAATAAGTGTAGGATATGAGTAGCATGATATATGTTCATTGATGCTTTTATTCAATATTTTCTATTATCATAGTGTATATAGATATTTGTGCCACTGGTTCTTGTTTCTCGCTTGCAAAATGTCATGCCTGTAGCTACACATGGGAACTTCGAGTTTATGGCATTGCACTGGTACAGAGGATGCATATGAATATGTGAGAACTGTCCCACTTCCTGTGACGATAGGTAGGGAAGTTTGTGCGGTGCGACCATGATTACGCTTTATGGCACTACTGGGTAGTGCATTCCCTATCGCTTTGACGATGGATAACTCCAGAGCAAATAGTGGCGTGAGAGAAAGGATTCGGCGATTGGACAAGCAGACTCGTATCGGACATCCAAGGGTTGAGACGTACGTTTCTAGAGGATTGAGACAGAAGAAAAAGTCTCGGTGTAGCGTTGATGGAGTTCAACCCAAGTAATAGTCTGACTATAGGTACAAGAGGTCTATGTGGCCATATAGATATATTAAAGGTCTGTGCAATCAAGCCATTCATATTCCTTTAGTCTATGGGACTAAACGTTATTCATTCTGTGTGACTGCAGACTTGTGAAGATATCACTAAGAAAAGACAGTCGACCTCCAAAGGCGTATCCCAGCAACAGAAAGCTAGAACAGATACAGAAAATAAACTTCATGTTAAGTTTTTTCAATGTGTCCATGATTTCTACATCAGTAAAAAGAGGTTGTGTTGTTTCGTATACACTACATCTCATCGCAAGGCTACATCGCATTTGGTATATTGATTGAGTCGACATTGTGGCTCGCTATTTCCCCTTCCTCCGACTTTTCCCTGTGCAGGACGGGGAAGGCCTTTACACCCAACTTTGTGCACTGGCAACTCTTTGCTAGCCATCGTGCTGAGTACCTGGACTTCTTGCCTGTCTTCACAGATGGCTCGAAGTCCTGCACATCAGTGGGATCGGCCATGGTCTATTGTGTGGTAATCATTGCAGACCAAATCCCACAGCAGTGTTCCGTCTTCACTGCAGAGTTGCACGCTATCAGTCTCGCCTTGGACCACGTGGCTTACACTCGGACATTATGGTTTTTTAATAGATTTTGATTTTACCTTATATTTTTTTTTACTTTTATCTTGTTTTTTGTTTGGCGCATTATGGTCTAGTTGCCCATGCGCCACAAAACCACGAACAACCATCAGGGGTGCTGAAATCGTGGCCCACCGGACCCTTAATTGTGGCCGCGAACATGATGAAGCGTACAATTTTTTTTTTTAAATATATATATAATAGCGTGACATGAACGAAATTTTCAAATTGGCCTGCGACATGTACCAAATTTTTAAATTAGCCCGCAACTTCTAAAAGGTTGAGAACCCCTGTTTTACATGTTTATCAAGCTCTCTGCAATGCTTTCTATTAGGAGTAGTAGGGTATTGATTAAAGACATTCCTGCAGTTTTCTTTCTCAAATAAGCTCAAGTACCTTATCACTCAAATAATTCTGTCTCCTCTGCTCCTTTTTTCCTAAAAGAGTACTGGCAGTTTCCAAAAAAGCCTGTTTAAAACTGCCCCGTTCCTCCTCAACTTCAGTAGTAAGCATACCATGACTGTCATAATGACTAAGTAACCTATCATGGTAAGCTTTGGCTATAACTGGGTCTTTCAGAGCTTCAGTATTAAAAGCAAATTTTTTAACTTTAGCACAACACTTTTTACGTTTAAGTTGCAACATGCTTTTAACCCCTATATGGCCTGGTATTCCTAACAGAACTAGCCCATTTGCTGTTAATATATAATCGATCATATTCTTATGCAGCCCATCAGGTGAAACTCGTGTACTTATGTATGTCGCGGTGTTTGTAATAAGTGTTTGTTATTCTGAATCCATTGAGTTTACTTACCTGTACGAGACGTTGCCCATTGCCATTTCAGCTACCAATATCAAAAGGGCCTATCATCCCTCCCCAAAGGTCAGAGCAGTACCAACTTTGGTATTGAAGTCCCCTAGAACAAGGGTAATATCTCCTTTCTTGGCTGAATTCAACTTATCCTCATCCTCAGTGGGGGCATAACAGCAGATAATATTCAAGTCTTTAATGCTCGTCTGAAATTTTGCTGTAAGAAACCTTTCATTAATACACTCATATCCTAGAGCATCACTAGCGTGTCTGCTGAGAAGCAGACCCACGCCTTGGTGATGCTTATTGTCGTCCCTCCCTGAAAAGAGAAATTTAAGATTATTTTTAAGAATCTGCCCTTTATCTGTCCATCTGGTCTCTTGCAAGCCGAGAATATCTGAACTATAATGGCGGAATTCTTGTGTGAGGACATCAAGAGAAAAAGCTCTGTGCAGTCCTCACATTCCAACTACCTATGGAGAGAAAATTGTTAGTGGAATGTTTAAAGAAACCATGTTTATTGAGAAAGGGAGTGCCGACAATATCAAACAGCCCGCTAATCGCAGACATGGGGCAAAGACCCGTTCCCCCACCACTAAAAGCTGAGGCAAATCTACACTGCAAGACTTCCTCCAATGTAGAATTTGACGATGCCAATAAAAGCAAAGAGTTCAGGTGCCTGCGATGACCTCTGCTCAGGTTTATCCACCAGCTGATAAACATATCCTGTGTATCTATTCACTTTGGGCTGTCAACCCACAAATAAACAGAAAACACACGGAAAATTTTTTCTCCACAGAAGCCCACCAGTGCAGCAAATTCAGTATCCATAATCAAGCTGTCTTAATTCAGTCCAGTGGGTTTATATGGTCAGCACCAGGATCCTGTATGGTTGACAGGGTAGAAAAAAAAAACTGGCCATAGTTGTCCAGATCAATAGGCAACACTAATCTGGCAGCCCATTCACTCTACAAGAGAGTATGTCCTCCCGTTCACCCCACAAGAGTATCTCTTTTGAAAGGTACTAATGGTCTGCACCACGAGAAGGCGGGATCGTACATTAAGTGTTAGGCCTGGCCGGTTCTATGCATCACAGGGGATTGGTGGATAGCCTCTCCTTCCAGTGACTATCTATCTACCGTTTACAGACCGGTAGTAAAGTTTGGTTATAAACAGAGAAAACTAAAGTGATGAAAATTGGTCAGGCAAGTTGTGATTCAGTTCATCTGAATGGTTGCAATCTTGAACAGGTGTCACAGTTTAATTATTTTGGGAGCTATGTAACAGATAATGGTGATATGCTGCACGAGATTAACAGACGAATAGGGATTGCTGCCGGGACATTTAAGAATCTATGGAGATTGTGGAGAAATACGCGTATACACCTAAAGACTAAAATTAGACTGTATAATAGTTTGGTTCTTTCTAGGGTTAGTTATGGTAGTGAAACTTGGACGCTGTGTAAACAACGTAATAGGAAACTAGATGCTTTTGATTCCAGATGCTTACGCAGTATCTTGGGCATTAGGTGGTTCAACTTTGTAACTAATGACAAGGTTAGGCAAAGGGGTCGGCAACCTCCTTTAAGCAGCCTATTGTGCAGAGAAAGACTCCGTTGGTTTGCCCATATGTATAATTATAAATAGTGAATAGGGTTATGAGCAGTGTGCCTAAAGGCCTCAGAAAGAGAGGGAGACCCAGGATGCGGTGAGCAGACAATATCAAACAGGACCTTGTTAGAATGGTATGCAGTGGCCAGATGCTGATGTAGCTCAGGACAGATATGCTTGGAGAACTAAGTTGTACGGTCTGGTTGGACCTCCGTATCCCATGGCTGCTTGAGGATGATGACACAGGCCCTACACAGCTGGTGCAACGTGATCGAGAAAAGGATGTGCCTGGTGACCCGAGATGCGAAAAGCACTTGATTAGTGGATCGGTGAAAAGGAGAATAAACAAGATTTATAAAACACGGGATTTTTAGGATCATAATGTTCTGGATTAATAGGTTTTGCAGGCTTAACTTTTCCAGAAAAAGAAGTGAATACTAAAAATGCGTTAGGACAGATTAGAAATGAGATATGAATCATACCAACCGTTCCAGTAAGTTTATCGCTGATGTTTGCGGACTGAAACCGGCACATAGAATTTGAAAAGGGTAAGATATCTTCATATAAATTGGGTCTCAAACACTCTCGCAACAGATTCGTATAAATCAAACAGCACAAACAAGGGAAAACGTGAATTTAACGTTAATTTTATTTTAAAGTAAAATTCGATAACTACATTATTTCTTTAACACAAAAATCTGCAACGTTTAACTATCAAATAATCACATGAAAATGAATCAAACAGCATCTGTTTAAATGACTAAAATCTAAAACTATGAGTAAAATAATTATACATTACTCACAAAAATTAGAGGATATTTCAAAATGAATATGAAGCGATGAAATATCCCCTAATTTTTGTGAGCAGTATATTGCCATAAAAAATACAGATTATGAATGGATACTGTCAATTTTGTGTTGTTTTTAGCTTTTGTTTTCAAGGTTCTGACCTTCAATATTTTAGTATCAATTAATACTGAAAAATCCAAGTATTTTATGGTAATTTTGTTAACATTTGTGAGCACTAGAAACTGCATTAAGAGAACTGTTGGCACAGGATTTGAATTACATTTAAGAAATATAAAAAGGTAAAAAGAAATATATTTCTATATTAAGAAATATAAAAAGGTTTTAAGAAATATATTTAAGAAATATAAAAGGTAAAAAGTAATATACTGTCATTGTTTTTTTTTGCTAGAGCTAGATGGTGAATTTAACAGGAAAGGCAGGAGAATGATGATCAACACTTTCAATACTTAGTTCTTTCTTGGGATGGGGGAAGATTCTGAAATTTGTGCCACTATTCTTAAAGTAATGTATGCCATACAGAGAGCCTATAAAAAAAACCTGTAGTAATACTGGTGAGAAGGTTGGGTTGTTTGACCTCTAAGTGGCACTTATTTTGCATACAATGGCTAGGTCACAAGGACCCCAAAGGCTCGGAGAAAGTTGGGACAGCGGACTATCTGGAACAGCTGTCTGGAGACGGTAGTTTCCTTGTCAAGGCCATTTAGCACGTTGTTTAACATGCACAGGGTATGGCTCTCCCTCACATGGAGCTCCAGCTTTATATCCCATCTGATGGATAGTAGCCTCTCCAAGCCCATCAGTGTCCTCTACTGACTGAGGGTGGGGAGTTTTGTGGAGATAGATCTCAATGCTGGCCTAGCTGGGACTTGAGTCAGTAACCTGGCATGCTACTGACTGAGCCACCCCACTGGTGATAAAAAAAATGGCATACAGTGCAAATTTTCACATTATTCCATACTTACACAGATATATTATTAATCAAACAAGTAAAATACAGTTACAATTTTAAAAGCATTGTATTAAATGTATCATAACTTTTAACAACATATTTTAAAAAATTTATTGTAACAGATATAATGCATAACAGAACAGTAACAAAATATTAAGTCATGAAATGTCAAAATTAAACACTTTACATCAAAATAGTTTACATTTTTACATGTTTATAAGCATATAAGTTATCAAAATGAAAATACAAGCCCATTGTTGCAGAACAGTGAGTCTATATAAATCTTAAGAGAAATATACAAAATTTGAAAACAATGGTAATTATAAAAGTTTATCAATCCCCATTACAATGAATGGCTGCTAATATTTTATGGGGATTTTCTTTAGAAAATTTGCGAGAAGTTAATACCTCAAGTCAGAAAGAAAACATACTAATACTGGACAGAAATATGGAATGAGCTCCATAGTATGTAAGCAGGGAGTCAGATTTGGAGTTCAGTATTTTCTTATGTAAAATATGACTGAAATTATGAAAGGAGTTTATAGGTTTGTATTCCACACAAGCAAAAATTCAATTTTTTTTCAGCTTTCATGAGTTCCCATATTTATAGGTAAAATTACCATGATTTTTCTCTAGTATTGAAAAATATTCTTAATTTATCCAAACTTTTCAATAATACTCATTTTCAGAGTTATAAAAGCTAAAATATTTAAACCAATTAAAATAATTGATCTTATTTCCACTATAGAACTTTTTTTCAGCGGAAAATGCCTTTAAGAAAAAAGTATTACTTATGCCTATACAGTATCACCAACAAACCGCTCTCCCCCCCAACAAGGAATTTTGCACCACCCTGATGATGGCTGCAGAGTTCAGTCGAAAGCACTCCGTTTCTAGAATCATGTAACACATTTTAGTGTCTAACTTATATACGTCTTAATAAATCTAACTGGCAAAAAAGAGCTATTCTCTCTTATAGATTAGTAAAATGTATAATTGTATTTTTAGCAGTTTATGTAATGATAATTTCAATTTTTGCAGAATGGGCTGTTATTGTTAAATATTAATATTCCAGCTTCTATAATTCTTTAAATATTGAATGAAAATCATTAGAAATTGAGATTTAGATTTTATTGAGATCTTTATTTTGTGAGATTTTTTTTTCCATAAAAATATTTAGGAATCTGCCCTGATTTTCTATTAATATAATATTAAACTATTTCTATTTATTGTCTATTTTTTTACACATCAGAAAGAACACCCATTCCATAATCCATATTCAAACCTGTCATTTGTCCCATAGCCAAGCACACTAACCACTTGACCACAGGAACACCGTTTATAAAACTGTTTTAGTGTTTTGTATCAAATGATGATACAACTGAATACCTTGAGCTCTTATTTTAAGAATTATACATTTTCATCACCTTGATTTGAGAATGAGAACTACACTTTAATTTAGAAATAGATTTATGAATACACAAAATTTGCAACAAAAACAATGGTATAAAGTATATCAATGGAAAGGATGAGAGGGAAGTCAAAAGTAGCATCGGGACTCGGTAGATACTCAAACAGCTTGCCACTTTTATCAACTTCTGAACTGTTACATTATGGTTATCAATAATTTGTAACAAGATATTGCTCACAAAATTTTTGCATTAGCAATTGATGAGGATAAATTTTTTATAGAAATATATATTAAATATAGCATTTTCTATCACCAACATAAGCACAATATATTGACTATAGTAATAAAAAGTTGGATATGGTGTGGCAAAAAAAATATGGCAATAAAATTTTTGTTATTGGCAAATTACAGAAAAAAAAGACAATTACAGCTTCAAAACAATTTTGAAAGCCCTCTTTGGGAATGCATTTTAGGTGCTTGAAAAAGAGTTGTTGATGAACACATTGTGATAGATCATTGATTATTCAGCAAGGGTAATAACACATTCTATTCACCTGATTTGAAAATGCAGGCTGTTGTTAGAACCTGAAAAAACCAAATAGGTGTTGAATCCATGTGATTAGTGAGGGGTATTGCATAAACTATATGTGCAGTTCACTAGTTATCCAACACCTCATGATGGGCTTGGTAAAAAGTCTTATATCCATTTGCATTATAAAATAAACTCTGTTAGGTTGAGCCATGTTCGATTAAAGAATATTCAACTCAATCTTCTCTTATTCAGGTAAGGCATGATAAATCTCACAAGGTATATTTCCTTGTTATGTTACTAGATGTTAAAAGTGAAAAATCATAATTTTCTTTCAGCAGCATTATATATATATACCAGGATATTAAAATATGTTCTTTGAATATTAAACACCAAAATTATTTGATGTTTTCAATGAATGAACAATTGCAGATTCATCATGGGGTACATAACACCCCTACCTAAGTAATGGTGTAATAGAGATCTGAGAGATGCTAATAGTACTAAGGCAGGATTAGCTTCAAAAATTTCATCCCAATAATCTTTTTTTAATTCCATCAACACAACCAAGCTACCAACTTAAAAATTCCCTTCTTCTATACAAGTAAAACTTTAATAAGCTGAATTTATGAATGTGTTTGCATAAAATAAGCTGAATTTCAAAATGTGCTTGCATAACACAACAGTAACAAAATATTAAGTATATAAAAAGAGAGTATATTTTTGCAGCATTATAAGCAGAAAAACTATCCAAATGAAAACATACCATTGTTGCAGAACAGTGACTTCTGTCTTTGGAAAAATGTACAAAATTTAAAGACACTGGTAATAATAAATGTTGACCAATTCTCATTATAATGAATGACTGCTAATAATTTGTAGAAATGTCCTTTAAAGAGATGGAAAAATATATTTTTAAATTACTTCTCAGCTAACAATATGAAATGGATAGCAGAATTTATCTAAAATACCACAAATGCAGAGATAATGCCAATGAATGATGAAACTGACCAAACATAAACTAGTTCTTAGCACAATATGACAGTCAATAAGGCCTGCAAATTAGGTAAGCATAAACCATTCATACAGAATGGGTTCAATAATAACTGGATTATCATTATAGTACCTACATGAATAAGAATTAATGAAATTGTTTTATTAGTGAATTCCCGTTATCATCATATTATTCTCCACATGTGCACTAATTTTGAACGAAACTGTTAGGAGCACAATTATTAGATGCAGAAGTTGCTTGGCAAACAACAGTACATATAAGTTAAAGCATGCAAATTAGAATTTTCAGAAAGTGGATAAAAGTAATTATAGTGGTCTTTAAAATTATTTTTTACAAGATATGTGTATTTTATATGTTTAATATTATTATTTCACCTCCATTCCAATCATTAACATTTCCAAATTTCATTCCTTGCCATCATTCTAGTCATTAACCTATGCTGTAGCAGTTGCATGGTGAGAGCAGATAGTCACAAAACCATCAAAGATGGTAGGCATCAAGAGTTACACTTCTTGTGCACCCAATACCATTGCAAAAAGTTGGAGCTTGTCAGAAGAGATAATTTTCGAGCTGTGCATAAGCTCCCAAATGCTGTAACTTGAATGAATCTGATTGGTTGAGGTGGCTGGTACTTCTCACCCTACTATTTATTTGACACCCTGCAACTTTTATCTGTTCCCCAGATTGAAAATTGCTTTTAAAACAAACATAGACTTTCTACTGCCAAACAAGGGAGAGCTGCACTGGTACTAACAGTGGGACTGTTTTCAGCAGTCTATCAATGGCAGCACTGTGTAAGCTAGCAGAGAGAATTACTTTGAAGGTAGTGTTGATGTGCAGGAATAATATTACTTTAAAACATTAATCTGGTTTTTTTTTAAACCTACCTTGTATGTAAGCTCAAATGTATATATCTAAGTAGGAGTAAATGAATAATACTAATTAGATCAGAACACCAAAATACTTCATTGTTGTTTTTCGTTTTCATCATTGCAGGCATCCTCAAGAATTATTTTGTAACTGTTACTTACTTCTGTTACTCAATTACTATTCTCTATGAAGTGTTAGACCATAATCATTGCTTAAAGTGGTATTATCCATTCTTTGAAATAAGAATATTTCACTGATTTTTGATAAAAAATTATTTTTCTCATTTTACAAATATTTGATCATTGACCAGTACATTTCATGAATCTTACACCAGTAATAATGAAATAGACTAGCCAGCAATCAAATTTTGAGAAAGAAAAAATTACTTTTCAAGAAAAACCACATATTTTGTTGTTCTATCAACAGATGAAGTCTACTTAAAGGGCAACTCCAGTATGGTATTAAACACCATGCAGAGACTGAAAAATACAGAATAGTACTAACTTTAAGAGTTTGAGAATTAATTTTTATTTTTATTTATTTATTTATTTTTTTTTTTTTTTTTGGGGGGGGGGGGTTGAGAATAAGGCTTGAGTAAGGTTTTTCCTCCAATTACTGAAATATTCCACTAAACAGGAAAGCTTAAAATGATATTCTATATGTAATACGATTTTACAGTTTTTCTTTCAATCTATTTTTAAGTGTCAGACATAAAATATGAGCTAAAATAAAATTATAAAAAGACAACTGTTTTAGATTTCAAAGTAGGTAGACAAGTCAGATTTTGTACAAGACAACTAAATTTTTGGGGGCTGGTCCCCCTGGATATGTCCCAGCTTTATTAGCTACAGGAAAATCCCTGAAGATGGTTACAGAGGTGGTGAAAAATTAGAAAAACATCAAAATAAATACAAATTTTTTTTATACTACTTGTAAAATATATAATTACATGTAACAGAAAAATAAATGGCTTAAAAATAACTAAATACACACACAAAAACAGTTTCTTGAAACTTATTTTTTTGTCTTAAAAATTTTTTTTTTTCTTTTGGGGGGGGGGGGAGGACCAGATTACAGCAGAACAATAAAAATTCACATCCATCCATGGATGCCAATAAATAAAAAACACAACAGTTGAGTTGAAAATATTACTTCAACAAAGTTTATAATTTCTTTTTAAACTTTTGATAACAATCTTGATAAAGTTTAAAGATTTATCATTAGTTTTATATAAAGAATGTTGTTTTCTTCAGAAATTTTTTTTTTCCATTGTTGCAACTTTGTTTCTTACAAATAAAATCTTGAAGCACTGACCATTACTATTGAGGTCATCACTAAAAGTAATTTATTTAAGCGTCATAGTGATATATAATAAGTTATTTAAATGAGCTGAAAATGCTCAATAACTGTAATTAACAACAATAGAAATTGTTATTAAATAAAATGTAAGTACACAAAAATTGCTTATTTAACCTTAGAGAGGTTAGGAAAATACTAACTGATGGTGCCATTACTGTCCAAACCAGTAACTGTAAAACCTATTATGTTAATCCTCTTTTAAGAGAAAACTATTTGAAGTTTATCATATATGGCCTTACTTTATCATGCAGTATTTTGCATCTTCACCTTTGGATAATCAAAGCAATGATACAATTTTTTTTCTTTTAAATATTTTAGCAGTTAATTCAGTAATAAAGTATCACAGGAAATTGGTTTGTAGACAAAAAACACTGGAAATAATTAGCTGAAAAAAATTTTGGTTTAGCCTTTAATAGGATCCCACTTAGGGCAAAACCAAATTTTTTTCAGCTAATTATTTCAAGTGGCAAGTTAAAAAAAACTATGCCATATAATATTTAAAAATTAAAATACATTTTTTGCAATTATTTGCAGAAAATACAATTAAATGCACTGAAAAAAAAATACACTGAAAGCCTGTAAATTGGAGCTTGTTATATTGTGCATTTACACACTGGTTTCCATAAATTAAGGAAAAATGAGAAAAATCGTGATAGTTCACCAAAATATTGTGCGATCCTCACCAAACTTGTTCATATAGCCAGTAAAGTAATGCTGAGTGAGCATATTGTATGCAAATTGATCTAAGTTGTGTCAATTTCCGTAATTGGATAGCATAAAAAAACAGGTGTTTTGGAGTGGATCGTTATTTTGTGTTGTAAATGCAAGTAAAAAAAATTCAAAATAGCCATTTTGTAAGAATGGCTTCGAGACATCATTTGCCAAATGAACTGTGGTGGAGAGCTATTGGCCGGCTCGAAGCAGGCCAAAGTCAGTCAGCTGTGGCACAATGGCTGAATGTGAATCCTTCTATGGTCCACAGACTGAAATCAATTTCTTAGCATAGATTCCGCATCTCAGAAGTTTAGCTGAGCAAGGGCTATAGCTATGACTACTGTACAAAACCAATATATGTGATTAACAGCACAAAGGAGCAGGACGTCTACTCTCTCTCAGCTACGATCCTCTCTTGCAGCAGCCTAGGAGGATTGTATCAGCTTCTACTGTGCGTAGAAGGCTTCATGAGGGAGGTCTCTACACTAGGCCAGTAATTTGTATACCCCTCATGCCACATCACAGGTGAGAGTGATTGAATTGGGCACATGTGCATGTTAACTGGACAGAAGAGCAATGGAGGTTCGTACTCTTCACAGATGAGTCCAGATATTGCTTGCAGAGTGATACCAGACATTGTTTGATATGGAGAGAATATGGTACTTGCTATCATCTCAGTAACATCCGTCAAAGAGACAGTTACAGCAGAGGTAATGTGTGTTTGGGGCGGCATTTCCTCAGGTGGATGCACAGACCTCTAGGTGTTGATGAGTGGGAACATCAATGCTCAAAGGTATAGAGATGACATCCTGGACCCTTATTATGTCCTTACGCTGGTGCAATAGGTGAAATATTCATCTTACAAGATAACAATGCTTGTCCACACACAGCTGAACTAGTGGAATACCTTCAAGAGGAGACCATTATGTGCAAGGAGTAGCCATCTCGATCTTCTGACCTAAATCTGATTGAGCATGAATGGGATGCTCTAAGGAGACTTGTTGCTGCCCTCAATCCACCACCTGAAACAAAGGGGGAGCTTATTACTGCTTTAAAGGAACAATGGTTGTTACTCCCTACTGAGCTGATTCACATCATCATAAACAGCATGGAACATTGCTGTCGTGCCTGCATTGCTGTAAGGGGTGACCACACTCCTTATTAAAGAACTTTGTCCATTGCATTCTGACACCTCATTTTTGGACAAGTTCCTGTGTTTTTTTTTTTTAATGAAAAATGTTTCTAGTGCAAAATATTTTTTTGCCATTCTGAAACTAGATTGTAATTAATGTTTTCATAAAATTTCATTAAAATCATTTATATAGTTTTTTTGTTTATCATAATTTTTCTCAGTTTTCCTTAATTTATGGAAACCAGTGTATATAATGCAAGCAGTTACGTAACTAGGCATTTGCCACCAGGACAATTGACTATTACTGCCACCCCCTTAGTCCAGTGCATCAGTTTTGCCTGCCTCTGAACTGAGGGTAGCAAATGAGAAAAAATTTGCAAAATGAAAAGTAAAAAAGCGTGAAGTTTAGCTTTTTAAATGCTATTTTACCACCTTTTGCATTATGGCACCCAGTGCGAACATCCCACTTGCCTCCCCCTAGTTAAGCCACTGAATGTAGGTAATAGAACCTGAAAAATTTTTTTTCATAATAGGGAAAAAAATTGCATATATTATGGAAGTTATAGAATGGTGTTATTTATGCTACCACAAGCTCATATCAAGGTTTTAATGCACACCCAATCCCCAACTACTATGATAGACGTGTCCTTAAAAAAGACTCATGCAAGGTGAAATCATGTTAATCAGATGTGAATTTCTCATAACATAAATGCATTCCCGAATCTAACCTGAATGACATATATTTTTATTCCTTTGCTTGGCTACTGATTTAAAGGACATGGGTAAGGCATGGATGTTTGTGTTGTTTGTCTGCTGAGGTCCTGCCATCCTCAAAGACCTTCTACTATGGCATATTAAACCGACAGGCTTCTGTCAGACCTCTGTTGCAAACAGCTGCTTGAGAGGGTATTTATTTATTGTGACTATGGCTACTTTTTTATTTATTTATGTCTATTTCACACATGTAACTCATTTTTTCAGAACAGAAACAATGATAAAAAAAAGTGGTAATGTCAAACAGGACCTTGTTAGAATTGGTGTGCAGTGGCCGGATGCAGCAGATGTAGCTCAGGACAGATATGCTTGGAGAATTAAACTGCGTGGTCTGGTTGGACCTCCATAGCCCATGGCTGCTTGAGGATGATGATGATGATGATATAACTAATGAAGATTGAAAGTGAGAATATTGTAAAAAATGTTATTGAGTCATGAAGATGTCTTAGTGTATGTTTAAAAGTATTTTTACTCTACACGTGACAAGTTATAATCTTAACCAGTCAGGGTAAATTTGTATATACATAAGTATAATCAGACAGCAAAAATTATATTCTTTATTGTTTACAGACATAGTGTGTGTGATACAGCTGTTTAAACATCCTAATTTTATACACAAATGTGAAAAATCTTGGTAATTCTCATGAACAAGGATAGGTCAGAGAGGTGAGACAAAGAAAGTACCCAAAATGTGAATGATAATGTTAGTCTATTATGAAAGTATAAAGGTAAAAAAATATATTTGTTTCAAGATAGAAATATTTATGTCACAACATTCACTAATGTGTGCAGCTGCAATCATGCATATATATCATACTACAATACAAGATGCCTGAAAAAAAGCAAAAAGAAAACTTATTGTAAATAGATGTAAAAAACGGTTTTTCATATTTATAAATAAGAATACATTATACGTTTCCAGAAACAAAATGTTAAAAATCAATACTACATTCCATAAGGAAAGAACAACATTAATTTTTACTACACCTATATTATTCATCATATATCAATTTTTTAATTAAATTTTATAAAAAGGTGACACTGCCCTTGCATTCCACCTTCCTCATTGACAATGCCCCTGCAGGCCACCAAAATATTTCAGAGGTAAAGAAATGAATCTAAGTCTTCCAGCAAAAACCTTCATTGCTACTAAAAACAAGAAACCTTAATTTTTCTGAAAAAAAAAAGATAGACAATAGCAAATTTTTAAGTATAACCCCAAAAATATTTATTTTTATTTGATGGAATGTCATTTCAGTTTTTTCCACTACTTGTTTAATGAAACAGCATTACCAGTTATCCCATTTTTTGGAAGGACCCAAAATAGCATTTTAAATTGCTCTAGATCCAGAGAAATTTTTGTCACCTGATGCCACTGCTAACTGTTCAAACCAATACTGATGAAACCTGTGCAGTTTTTTAAGATAAGACTTTCTGTTAGTACTACTTTAAAAACTGTGTTAAACCAAAATTGTTTTCGCATAATTCATGGCAGTTAGGGACTGGGTGTATTTGAAATAGTTCACTGTGCATTTGTGTTTCAAATTCATATTTTCTACTAAAACTCAAATATTTTCACACTGCATTTTTATTTTATTTTTCAGGCAAAAGATTAATATGCAAGTATCACAGTTCATCACATTCAGCCATGGTAAATATGCATACTTAAAATTTTGCCAGTAGAGTAGGTCTGACATGAAACATCAACTGTTGCTTGCTGTGTCTGGAGCGAAACATCTATTGTCTGTGTTGTGGAATGACAGAGCGTGTTGGAATTATCAGCTGCCTGGGAGTTCAGATGATCAAGGTGATTACTGTTGTGTGGTTCTGTTAATACTGGAATTTTTTCAGTCTCATCTGATTGCTGTAGATTTTTATGCACAGTTTGAAATCCATAAAGCATGGTGTCTTTAAGACTGTCAGCAACTTCTAATTGAATTTCTCTTTCAGTTGCCAGTTTATTATTTACACAACAGGTTCCAGATTTGTATTCAGGAACTCTCTCAGAGGTAGCAGTCACAGTTTTAGCACATTTTGGAAAAGTTTCATTGGTAAATTTGCTATTTGTATCTTCACTTTTCTTAAGTACAAGAGAATTTATATTCACAGGAGCTATCGCTGCATCTTTAAATTGGCAATAATGGGAAGGAGCTGTGACAAGACAAGCTAACCACACCTTGCAGCTCATTTCTGACTGTGGAACAAAACAGCAGACTTCCTCTTTTAACTTTAATGACTTAAAACAGCTACTGGAATCAGTTTTTTGTTCACAATGGAATACCTCTTTTGTAAAAAATACAAGTTGTTCTGTCTCTTCATATTCAATTTGAATAATTCCAGACTCCTCTGCTAAAAGCAGTATATAACCATACACAGCAATTCTATCTATAAAGTCGGTAGAAGATGAAGAATAAGTTTTACATGGCTGTCCAGGTTCCAAGTCACTGTTTTCTGATGAATATTTTTGGAAAATTTCATCTCCACTGTCACAGTTTTTGGTACAGTGAAAACCTTTTTCAGAATGGCTTTGTTTCTGGGAAGTGGAATTTAAAACTTCAATTTTACTGATACATAAATTCATATTTTTTCTTTTTTCATTGTCTACATCAGATATTTTTAAACATTTATCATTAGTTCTAAATAAAGAAAGTTCAGTTATTTTTGGAACAATTCCGAGCTCTTCATCGAGTATTGGGGCATTTTCCTGCATTAAATGTTCTGTAATTTTGGGTGTTTTTAAAATATCACATTCCTCCACCTGATATTCAGATTTCAGCTTTTGTACATCAGTCACATCTATTCCCCCTGTTTCCACATCGGATACTTTTTGCATTTCTGTAGTGCTTGGGTTACCTGCATTTAAATAACAATGATGATTTCTCAATTCATCACTAATTTTATTCTGCAAGTTCGGTTTTTCTTTAATACTTTGAATAACATCATTTTGCTGGTTAATAATTGATTTAGAGTTCATAGAAGATTTTACAGAATGCATGCTTGATTCATTTTGCTTCAAATGATTCACTTCAAACAAGCTATCAATCATATTCTTTTCATGTTCAAATGTATTATTTGTGCCCTGAGCAGCAGATACATCAACAGAGAATTCATTAGGATTTTCAATACTATAAAAGAATTCAGAAAAATACTTTTCTGATAAATATTCATCACAAGATTCTTCAGATTCATCTCTTAGCAAATGTGAAAATTTACCTCCATGTCTAGTATAAGAAGCCGTATTTATAGCAATTACTTGTGTTTCATCTACAAGACTGCATTGTTTTTTATCTAAAACTGCTGGATCAAGCATGTTACATGTCAGCAAACTAAAATTGTCATAATATATAACAGATTTTTCAATAAAATTAAAGAATTCTGAAAAGTATCTTTCTATCAAGTTGTCTTCCTTTTCCAGCAAATTTTGTAATTTCCCTGGTTTGCATTTTGGGCTGCTCTTGGTTTTGCTTTCCTTTGGATACAATAATGGAATTTTATTTCCTATACTTTTTTCTGTATCAGCAACACCTGTAAGCACAACGTTATTTTCCTGAGCAGTTTCACTTGCAGATTTCTCCTCTGTCAGAACACTATCCAAAGAGCTTTCAATTTGTTTTTCTACAGCTGTATTTTGTTTCTCCACTAAAATTCCTTTATCTCCAGTGCTGGAAATAGAGGATATGTGAAACTGAGCATTTGGCACAGCCATTATGCTGTCTTTATATATATTGGTCCCATATTCATCAAAATGCAGCAATTTGTTTTCACTTTTTATTAGAACACATTTTTCATCTGAAGTGCTCTCCAAACAAATTTTTGTTTCATTGTCTATTAATGAGTTTTTCATTTGACATGCTTCCATGTGTTTTTCATCTGATAATGAAGGGGTTGCTTTGGAAGAAACACCACTCAAAGAAGAAGATAAAATAAAATCTCTGGTAGTTTGGATTTCTGGATGAAATCTGGAACTGAATATAACATTCTCAAACAGAAATCTTGTTTGTTCCTGTTGTTTTGCAAAGGGATCCTCTACATTATATTTACACTCAATAAGAACATTACTACTTCTCATTTCTGTCGTAGTTTCAGTGCTAACATTATTGTTTTCCTGCTGAGCATAAAATATATTTCCTTCAGAAATAGGAGCTTTATCATGCTCCGAGTTTAATAAACTTTTATTCTTCACTACTGTGTCTTCCACATCACTATTTGAATGATTACCCTGCCATCTGCATGTGATAGTTTCAGATGTACAGTCTAGAGAAACTTCTCCATTTTTGCAAATAAGTGTTTCTTCCTCTTTCAAAATTAGCAATAATATCACTGGTCTTTCAGACATCAAACTTTGGAATAATAGTTTAAAATTTATGATTACTGCAGGCAATTCAAAATATGTTAATATATGATCTGCCCTATTTCTCAGTTCACTTTTGATCAAATTATTCAATTCTTTCCTAGTTTCAATATTTACAGAATTATGTTTTACAAGATCAACAGTTTTTCCTTTTAACACAAAGTATTTATCATGCCTCATTAAAAACTGTGATAAATTTTTATTATCAATATTTGTAAGAAAATTGACAGCTATTTTAGGAAACTTCAATTTTAAGATATCCACTAAATCACAGATTGATGTATGACCTTGGATTATCAATGCAGTAGTTATTCCTATAAATAAATTGTTCACCAATGCTTTCAAAAAAAGGATGGCTTCATTATTTGCTGAGACTGAATCAGTTTCAGATATTGTGATTAAAGTATCAAAATAATGCATATAATCTCTAATTTTATCTGAAATACTGCAACCATTAAATGATTTGAGGAATGACCTATGGTCTGCTTTAAGTTGACTGAAATAACCTGCTAAGCGATTGAGTGGCACACATCCTTTTCTTTCAAGAACTGTGATAAACTCATTGAGTGTTTCACATATAAGCAAGTAGAGATCAACAAATTCATCATCAAAATACAATTGTTCTGAATTAATATACATTTTTGTTTTATCATCATTCATTATTGAACAATGTTTATTTTCCTTCTGATTAGAACAGTGATCACGAGATGTAACAAGTGTTACATATCCTGAATTTCCAACAGAAAATTGACCATGTTTCACAAAAAAATTACGAAGCTTCTCTCCAGAATACCTACAACTCATGTATGAACTTATGTCATGAGAAGCCTGACCAAGTTTACCTTGTAAGTGTCGATATTGCATACTTTTTCCTACAGCATATTGTAATTCATTTGCAAAATATTCAACAGCTTTCTTCTCCATATCATATTCTAAGAGCTTGCGTTTCTCATATAGCTGGAAACATAATAGTTCTGTAGTCCATATAAGTCTGAGTTGTTCATCACTGAAGTACAACAGTTCACTCTCTGTTGTTATTCCTTGAATTAATTGAAAATTTTTAAGCTTTGAGGAAACTTTCTTCACCATTGTTGTATTAGAAGAAACAAGCTTCTGCTGTTCGGTACATTTATTATCAAAATCATTATTCCTGTTATCATTGTCCAAGCTAAACATTTTCTCAGATTTATTGCTAAGAAAGAGCATTTGTTGTTGTGAAATTTCTGATTGTTCAGTAGAACTTCCCACTTTAAGAAATGAATTATCACCAATAATGTCACTATCTTGTAACCTTTTTAGCTGCTGATCATTGGGTACACATGAAGGTGTAGGCATGTTCTGAATAATGTTCTCATTTTCCAAATAAGGATTTTCATTTGCAAAGCTTGAATTACTTTGCAACATGGTATTCATAATAAAATCAAGATGAGTCTGAAAGTCTTTAGAAAGAACAACATTCCCAGTACTTTTTACTTGAAATATTTCTGGATAGCATTGCAAAAATTTCTTAAATTTTTGCCCTCTAAACTTTGAATTAACATATGTGCATACATTTTTTGGAGCTTGTGAAACGTGTCCTCTAAGTTTTTCACAGAGTACTTGTGTATTTTCTTTGTTTTTAATAGCATCTGCAAAATATTTTACAGCTTGTAACTCTGTTTCACTTGCAGATTTTTTATGCTTCTTCCCCTTTGGAAATCTAGGATGGTAAAATGAACTATTGCCTTCGATATGTGTTATTTCCTCCAGAGTATTATTACAGCAGCCATCTGATGCATCAACTAAACACTCAAAATCTTCCTGACAGCCACTGACTGTTTCTAAAGATATTTCTGACAAAGTCTGATCATTATCTTCATCTTCATATTTATCATTTACTGAATCAGAACTAGCAACAGATAGTGGCAAGGAATCAGTCAGTTCAACAAAGTCATCATCAACAATGGAAAAATACTTGAAATTATCTAGAAAAAACATTAGCACTTTATCTTTGGTGTAGCTCTGCTTTAAATGCTGAGCAACAGGTTTTGGCAAGTTTTCAATATGAATGTCATGATAGCAAATACTTTGTTCATCCTCAATTAATTTTTTAAAATATTCTATTGCTTCTTCTTTAAAAGAATTTGAAACATCATATTTATAATCAGGACTAGAATTTTCTGATAATTTTACCATAGTTCTTGAAAGCATTTCATTCTTAGCTGATTGATTTCTTGTGGATTTGCAATGCATTACATCTAATGCTTCAAGTTTGCCTATTCTTTTCTTCTTTTCAGATGCTTTATTGGCTTTTTCAACTCTTTCATGTGAATAATGTTTTTTGGATTTTAGAGTGACTTCATCGAACTTATTGACATCAAAATAGTTAGACCTTTTTTTAAAATATTTGCGAAGATTGTCACCATCACATTTAGTTCTGACATAAAGTTTTACATCATCTGTAGCTTCAGATACATATCCTCTAATAGTTTCATAATACACTGGTTCTCCTCTTGTCTCTAAAATTCCACTAAAAAATTCAAATACCTTCTTTTTTGTTTCTTTCTTAAAAATACAAGGATTCATGGTTCTTGGCCTAAAATAACAAAAAAGATGTAATGAAATGCTTGATAAAAATTATATGACTCTACATATATGTTGTAAATCAGGGATTTCAAACTACATTGAACAAATTATAAATATATTATTATTAATGCATATATTCAAAATACTTACACAATGTTTCAATATTGTAACTTTAAATTTTTTTTTTGTAATAAGCCTTAGTTGCTGATGTACCATAAAAACCCAGTTTTTTTGTATAACTGCAAAATTTATTATACTTCAATTTTAAAAATTGAAACTTAAAAATTAAAATATATATTTGCAGTCAATGTAAAAGTTAGTTCATACAATCCTGATTTTTTCGAAACTATACTGCTCACAAAAATTAGGGGATATTTTTATCACTTCATATTCATTTTAAAATATCCCCTAATTTTTATGAGCAGTATATATACTTAATCTTATATTTTGTATAAAGATTAAGCATGGTAATATTTAATAGAAAGTCAGCATTTTCTCTGTGAATAGTAATGTAAATCTTGTCTTTCTTAAAAATGATAACTTTATAATTTTTTACCATAAATACATAGTCAGGGATGGAAAATTTTCTGAAAATCATTTTGTCAGATATTATGAAAACTCACATGTAGAGAACATTTGAAGTTATCAGTATGAATTTTTTAGTCAATTGGGATGTTAAGATTTTTCTATTTCTGGTAATAGGTATTAACATTATTTACAAATAAGCAACTGTGCTAAATGTTCTTTCCATCCATTATTACCTACCTTCCTATTGCTTTTCACTTGGCATTTGTCTGTTTGCCAGTTTGTGGATTTGTCAAAATAGTTGTTCCACCATATCTTTCGAACACAATGGACAAACTTAATGATTTATGTGTCAAATGAAAGCTTATAATCCAGGCAGTGTCATAAGCTATAAGAAACTGCCTCCCCCCCCCCAGGCTTTCTCCTCCCTAAAATAGGGGAAATTTGGAAACGTTTGTTCAACTATATCTTCTCAATGTGAAGGCCTACAATTATGAGAGGTGTTAAACGAAAGCTCATATGAAGACTATCACAAACTGTTTTGATTCCTCCACCCCCCCCCCAAAAAAAAACAAAACAATGGGGGTGTATTTTTGTGGGGTGGACCTTAACAAGTTAAATCTTCAATTAAAATTTGTCTCCAACATCATGGCCTATCTTAAACATAACCAAAAATACGGGGAAGTAAAATGTGGTCGATGTTTATGAGTCACATACCAAATGAAAGTTTCTGAAGGTAGGTGTTTTTAGTTACAAGGGGAAAAAATAAGCTAAAAAGTTTTTAAAATACCTATCTCCCTATATAAGCGCTAAAAACACATAATGTTAAAGAATATTCTTTTGCTTTAAGAAATTGGATCATTCATGATTTCAAAGTTAAGACTATTAAATGCTTTTATGTTTATCTTGGATAATTATAAATGCTTAAAAAAACTGAGGATGATTCTACTTATAACATGAAATTTTCATTTTTGAATGCAGTCACTTTAACTATTAAGATATTAGTGTTATTGTCCTGCAGACAAGTATTAACTTGAGTAGGATATTGAATCTGTTAATGACTCAGAATTTTAGTCAATGTAATGCAAATGTATTTTTTTTTCAGTAAGTAATAAAATTTATATATCTCTCTCTCAGAGATAAAAAAAAAAAGTAAGAAAATAAAACTTCAGCATATCAATGGAGCAATCAGTCACTGAATTCATATTCACTTCAAAAGAAGATAGGACTGATTTACCTACTCAAGATTACTAGTAACCTATCTTCCTTTGAAGTGAATATGAATTTAGTGACTGATTGCTCTATCAATATGCTTTAGTTTTGTTTCTTGCTTTTTATGGTGCATATGGTAAGATAGGTATTTTTTATATTTTTAATTTATTTTAAACATTTTTTTCACATTCTATGGATATAAAATAGGTAACGGAAAAGAACCTTAAATTCTGACAAATTTATGCAGCAATGCTGGTAAATCCTAATGTAGACCAAAAGTGATTCAACTAATAATGGTTTTTATATGTTTGAACAATATAGCATCTTTCTGCTTTGATCTATGCCAAGATTAAACAGTGACCTAATTTTGGAGCTGATTTGTTCAGAACCATATTATCTGTTTCATTTCTTAGGTAAATTTTCTAAAGATTTATAATAACCTGAACATAATTAAAATAAGTAATAGATAGCTTGAAATAATAATTTGAAAAAAATTGGTGCCCTGAGTGGGATTTCAACTCGCATCATCCAGAAGTATGCTAGGTGTCCTAAATGCCATCATAAAAGTGGTTATGACATCTAGCATGCTTCTGAAAGATATGGGTTTGAATCTCACTCAGGGCAACTATTTTTTTTCCAACTAATTATTTCTAGTGTTCTTTGTATACAGAACATTTTCCTGTGATACTTTATTATTGAAGCAATAGATAACTAGAGAAAATGTTTTTGTATATGGAAATGAAATTCAGCTTTCAAAAAAAAAAATCTGCTTTCAAAGAGTTCAAATTGTTTATTTTTAGCAACAGGCACTATTTCCAGCAATGAAAAACAGCATGTGCACTTTCTGCTGAAAATAGTCGCTCACAACTCATCAATTATGGTTACAGCAACCATTCATCCTATATTTTAAAGGACAGTCTTATATTTTAGAACTTTGGCTTATATATTTATAAAAAAAAAATCGGGAACACATTTTTGTCCTATATTTTTTGTCTGTCCTTTAAAAGTCCTACATTTTTGATACCAAATGAAAATTGATATGTCTTACCATTGATTTTGATGAATTTTTCATACTTTTGTTGATGTGATTGGGGAATTAATAATGCATAACTATGAAATAATAAGCTAAAAAAAATTGGCTTTGCTGTGAGTGAGATCAAAAATTTTCAGCTTATTATTTCATGAGTTCCATGTCTACAGGACACATCCTGTGATTCTTTACTACTGAATGCATAACTATATTTATAATTCAGAATTATTCAATTGTACTAAATTATTAAATAATTTGTGCAATAGTATGAATTGCTGACTAATTAAAATTTATCTTATTAACCTGTTTGTTCCTTTTTATATTTTTAAATATTTCTTTTTTGCTTTTTAACATAAAATTAATGTATACATATAATTTGTTTCATTTTAGAGCATTTGGAATGTTTACCACTTTTTGAGGATGACTTTTCTAGACAGCATAAAATTAATAGTATTATGACAAAAACTGATAAACAGTATTAATGACAAAAGTTGCCCGAAAGATATTTTTTTAATAAGTGTCCTATGCCCTCTATTTTCCTGGGGGCAGGGGCACCATAGTTATGGTCTGATTTTCAAGAATAGCATTCTTGAGTGCATTTATAATAATAAATAAGTACCCCCTCAAGCAGCTGCTTGCCACAGAGGTCTACTTTATGTATTTGTATCCTAATTTTATGAATGCTGCATCACAATGGCATCCTAAGCTGTGAGTCATGTCTTAGAGGGTATTGTTACTGTTATTTATTCCATGTCAAAAAGTTGCAGTAAAGCCAATATGCAGGTAATTTCAGATGCTAATTTAAATGTTCAAATTGCCTAATGCCCCAGTACATTTTGAAAATTAAGAAATATCAACAATAGTATAAAAATACAAACATGTACACAGGAATTGCATAGCTATTTGATACATAAATAAAATGCCAACAGGCTGCATAGATGAAGACAAACATATAAAACGAAAGTGAATATTACAGTGAATGTAAAAAGGAGGAATATATAAAATATATACATCAGGAGGGATGGATTAAGAACAATAGAGTAATAAAATTTTGAAGTTTATCCTTCAAACTACACTGCTGGTCATTAAAAGTGCAACACCAGGAAGAACTCATCAGATTGTCCCGAAATATGCAAGATGGGTAAGCCCATGGGAGAACATGTAAATGATTCAAAGTGCAGCACATATGCACATCATGTGTGACAGTAATGCCCCCTGGAAGTAGTATAAGAGATTACAAAGAGCTGGTGTAAATCACTGGAATTGTGTTTGCTTGCAGTTCTTGCGCACTAAAGGATCAAGTATCCCCGTTGAAGAACACTGCATACATATGACCAGGGTTGGGTTGTTTTACCTCTGAGCGGCACTTTTTTGCACACCATGGGCTAAATGGCCAGGCCACATGGACCCGAAGGCTCAGAGAAGGTTGGGGGAGAGGACCCACTGAAACAGCTGTTGGGAGACAGATGGTAGCCTCCCGTCAAGGCCATCCAGCGTGTTCTTCAATGTGCACAGGGTATGGCTCTCCCGCACACGAGGCCACGGCTTAACGTCCCATCCGACGGACGGCGGCCTTTACCAAGCCCATCGCTGTCCCCTACTGACCGTGGGCAGGGCGGGGAAATTTGCGGAGATAAATCTCAACGCTGACCCAGCTGGGACTCGAACCTGGGAACTACAGATTACGAGCCTGGCGCGCTACCGACTGAGCCACCCCCGCCCCCATATGACCAGGTTTCCAACTTTAATCGAGGGAGAATTGTGGGATTACGGAAGGTGGATTATCATACTAAGACATCGGTGCTCGTGTTGGATGGAATGCTACCACAGTGATGAAAATATGGTGTCAATGGATAGAGGAGGAACGAACTCACTGATATGAGGGATCTCAACAGGCCTGTCACACAAATGAACGAGAGGATAGACATTTTGTGCACATCGCTTTGAATGATCATACAGCCACATCAAACATCTCAGCTCAACAATTAGGGTGCATTGCACATCAACCAGTGTCCGCAGGTATGGTTTGACGTCATCTGCAGCATCAGGGCATCTTTGCTAGGTGGCCACTGCTTTGGCTACCATTGACTCTACAACACAGGCATATGTGACTGCAATAATGCCAAGAACATTGCATCGCCTTTTCAGATGAATCCCGCTTCAGTGTGTGATGGACTGTGATGGACGAATCGACGCTTCAGCACTGTGATGGACGAATCTGTATCTAGTGGTACCGTGGTGACAGGCTCAGTGAGATATGCATGATGCAGCGCCATACAGGTCTGGCCCCTGGTGTTATGGTATGGGATGCCATTGGACTCCACTTATGCACATGCCTCGTACGCATTTACTGGTACTTTGAACAACCAGCATTACATCACTGAGGTGTTGAAGCCTGTGGTCATACCTTCAGGGGCTCGCTGGTGCCATTTACCAACAAGACAATGCCTGACCACATGGAATGCATCGTCCAACAATTCCTGGATAGCCACCATGTGATACTTCTGCCTTGGCCTGAACGTTCACCGGATCTGTCCCCAATTGAACATGTCTGGTCCAATGATCTCACTACGACTAGCACACCAAACACCAGCAGCTGCTACAACAGATAAACTTTGACTACATATCAAAACTGTATGGACTGACATTCCCCAAACACATATCCGATGTCTCATCCTCTCAATGCCATACTGTGTAGCAGTGGTTATTGCCACTCATGGTGGATATTGATTTCTTTGTATTCCACAAGTCTAACTGAGTTGTATTTGTAATCATTTGACCCTTGTAACAAAAGCTATGTATTCACTAAATATGGCTTTGATATCTCTTGTCTTTCCTGGTACTGCACTTTTAATGGCCAGCAGTGTATTTGCATATGAAATATTTTTGGGAGCAAGAACAGCATCTTGTCTTCAGTGAAGTGACACTATCTGGTGACATTAGGATTGTTAAGAATTTCTTTCCATGTCATGAAGGGTGATTCCAGTGTCTTGATTGCATGTGGAAGTGGATAAAGTCATTATTTCAATAGCCTCATAGATGATGGTTTTGTAGTAAATAGATGCATATTGTAATGGCAGCTCAGCAGCAGCAGTCGTTGGTTTTGACTGGTATCTGTCTGATGCTCTATAAACCTTTTCTGTAGAGAACGTATGGTTTTTCCAATATAATAAACAACGGAATTGAACAGGGGGAAAGAGGATTGCAATGGAATAATTCAGAAAGATGGGGAAAGGGGAAGGTGTGGAGAGAGTGTTAGCTAAATCATTCAGTATTATAACAGAAATGGAGTAATATAGTTTTTGAATTTTATTTTAGAATTTAAAGAAGTGGTATCACTCAATGGAGAGTTCCAAGTTGAGGCTATCTAAAAAGCAAACAAAATTTCACCACAGTAAGTTTTGAAAATCTTGGAAATCTCTGGAATGATGGGGGTGAGACTTGTTATAAATAGTATTGTGAATTAGGGTAATAAATTTCGGCTTTCTTTGAGATTTTTGGGAATTTGACAGTTGGAATGAATAATCAGCAAGGGTTACACATTTGTTAAGATAGATTTTGCTGATGATTTTGTGAGTTCATTTCGAACTTTTTCTAAATTAGAAGAATTTTTTTAATACCAAAAAGAATGGAAGCACAGTATTTGAGTCTGATCACATGTAAATTTTGTAAAACACTGGAACATAGGAGGATATAAAGTTTTGAATATACCTCAATAAATAAGTTCTTTCAGATGCTGAAGTGACAGCTTTTATTTTTGTGAAATTCAAAGTCAAGATTACTATTTATAGTAATACCCAAATACTTCATGGAAGTAAAAATTGCAATATGGGTGTTATAATTTTAATGTCTGTTCATACTGAGGAGAATTTGTGGCTGAAAGAAAAACAATATTAGTTTAAGTAATTACCACTTTTGAGTCGATTCAAATTTTGGAGGAAAAATTGTCTTGAGCCAGGTGGGATGTGAATCCATGACCTCCTGATAACATGCCAGGTGCTCTGGACCACTGAGCTACCGGCTGCTGATCAAGATCTCCTCTAATTGATATGAACATTTTCTAAATACAGTACATATTCCATTATGTCACATGTAGGCACTATTCAGGCAATCTAGCCACAAGTGGCAGATAAATGCCATATAGATGGAAAGTATATATTACAAGTATACAGTTGATTAAATATTGAATAAACTCGACTTTTTTGGTATACACTAAGTAATTACCACTTTTGAATTGATTCAAATTTTAGAGGAAAAATTGTCTCGAGCTGGGTGGGATACGAACCCACGACCTCCTTATAACATGTCAGGTGCTCTGGACCACTGAGCTACAGGCTTCCAATCAAGATCTCCTCTAATTGATGATATGAACATTTTCTATAGGTGTTGATTGCTGCTTGTGGTTAGATTGCCTGAACAGCACCTACATGTAACATAATGGAATATGTACTGTAGATGAAAAATGTTCATATCATCAATTAGAGATCTTGATCGGCAGCTGGTAGCTCAGTGGTCCAGAGCACCTGACATGTTATCCGGAGGTCGTGGGTTCATATCCCACCCGGCACAAGACAATTTTTTCTCTAAAATTTGAATCGACTCAAAAGTGGTAATTACTTAGTGTATACAATATTAGTTTTCTTGATATTGACAGTGAATTCATTTTTGGTATACCAATAAAGAAAATCATAAATATTATTTTCTATTTCTTGTTTTAGAGAAGTGAAAGAGTTGGGGATAAAAGAAGATAATTATTTGCATGCATAAAAATATTGCAATTAGTGGAGGATTCTGGGAGATCATTAATAAAAGAATGGTTTCTTGGATTACTCCCCAACAAATTTTAAGAGGTGTAGAGATTTCATTAGTGCTTAATTTAGTTTGGATAAAACAGGTGTATAGATAATATTTTAACCAAGAGAAACAGCTAAGAGTGAGAAATTGAAATTATAGCCAAATTCTTGCAAGATTATGTTCAACTGAATCAAATGCTTTTCAGATGTCAAATGAAACCAATCCAACAAAGCTTCTCACTTTGCTGTCTTAAAGCCATTCTCCATTGGTTAACAAGAAATGTCATAAGAATTTCAATTGACTGGTTTTTTTCTTAAATCTGAAGTCTGTAAGAGAGCAAATGAAAATTTTCAACTAAAGTAGATAATTAAGTCTTTACAACTTTTTCTAAAATTTTGCCTAAACCACAGTGTTTTTAAGTAAATTTATAAGACTGTTGAGAGCAACTAATTACTGGGAAATATTTCAAACTCCACATTAAATATTTAATAGTGTTCAGCGATGATTGTTAAATAAAATTTTTAAATTATCACTAAAACACAGTTTTATTTAACCCAGAAGAATGTGCAATATTTGATGCCAACTTGTCTAGCTGTCCTTGAATGTTCTTGCTATATGCACATAAAAAGATTTTGTCATTTGAACAAAGCATTTTGCTATGGTAATGTCAAAAATCATTTCAGTGGAAAAGACTAGTGTGTAGTAAAAGTAATTTTTCACCACATTTTGATATACTTTTTTCTATTGTATTCACTCACTACCCACCTCTTCGGTACATAAAATCTCATTCATTACTTTTGATACTGAGTAGCATAGAATATTTGTTAAAGTGCCAGGAAACATTTAACAGTGTAATGGAGCATTAAAGATATTAATTTAATTTTAACTATAGAACTGCAATACCCTACTGTAATTTTTGTTATCCTATTTTTTTTTGTGCATGAATGCCCACCTAATAATGTGTGAGCCATCTTTCGCCCTCACAACAGCAGAAATACATCATCACATGGACTTTACCAGGTGTTAGATACGCTCGGGGTGGCATTGCAGCCCATTATTCCAGGACAGCCATCAGTAAAGCACCAAGACGTACCAGTGGTGGGTTTTAGGCTCGAATTTTCATTGTTCCACTTCATCCCAAAAATATTCAATAGGGTTTAAATCTAGAGAATGAGAGGGCCATTCAGAGGTTGTGAACTCATTGGAATGCTCCTCCAACCAGTCCATCCCCAGGAGTGATGAGATTGTCTTGTTGAAAGAAAGCTTCCTGCTGTGGGAAATGGATAGCCATGAATGGGAAATGTGGTCAGTGATTACGTCAACCTAGCCCAAACATGCCCCAGTATTACACCACCTCCACCAGCCTGTAACACCCTGTTAGCATGTTGTAGTTGGATCTTCGATTCATCAGACCAAGCTACCTATTTCCAGTCTTTCGTGATCCAATGGCGATGTTCTTTCACCACTGCAGCCTCATAGCCCATTAACATGCTGTTAACAAAGGTACTCAATGTGGGCATCAGCTGCCATAGCCTAGTCATGTTATCATATATCAAATGGTCTTTGAACATACCTTTATAGTTGCCCTGTCGGTAAATGCTGATGTTAGCATCGGCACTGTGGCCCTCCATTCCAATGTTATGATATAGGAGAGGCAGTGCTCACCTCAAACACAGCCACATTTTTTCCAATGGCTGCAGGTTTTGATGTAGTCCTGGTACACATGTGCAATGGTTGCATGCAGAAATCCCAGAAGTTCTGCAGTCGTGAATGTGTAGCAGCCCATCTTCTCCACACTGACTATCTGCCCATGATCGAACTTACTTAGGTTATCATGTTTACCCATCATAAGAGCTGCAGATATTCTATACAGCAGGTAGGTATCTGACTTATTTATAGCCTGCAAGGGGTTTCAGCTTGCAGCATTATTGTAGGGCAGCTTTATGGATAGGTATGATATATATAATTGTCCTCTCATTGATGCAAATGTCATATAAATATTGCAAATGTAAAAATAAAAGGAAAAAGAGTGTTAATTTCTTTATTTTTTCCTTCCCGATACTTTAACTAAAATACATTATGTGACACTGAAATTGCACCATCCAGAAAGAGTGGATGAATTTGCATGTAAATCAGCATGTGAATACAGAGCAGTGATATATGCAAATTATTGTTTCCATGAAAACACATATCTCTGGGCAATTACAGGACAGAGGCTGAGCAGTTCAGGAAATGAAGTTGTCTGCAGCAAAGAGTGCTGATAGCAGATATTAGGGATGAAGTGTACAAGATACCAGGATGACTCAACAACCATGGCAGCTGGACATGTTTCAGCTTTGTCAGATTGTGAAGCTTTGAAACCAGTAAGTCTACGCATCATATTGCCACACATGTGGACTGCACATAATGTCCTTAGTATTGAAGACACTGCACTGGCATTCTGCATTTCAGGTAGCTTTAACCCAACTGAGGTCCAGCTTTTATGAAATGGGTGCTAAGATCACAGCCCTGCATCCACCAGTATCCTGGCAATTGTCTTCTATGGAAAGCAGTAACAGTTTATCAAATGGTAGCTACAACTGCTATTAAATTTGCTGTCACCTTCAAATGTATCATGCAAGTCATCTGTGCTTTGTACACCTGACAGTGCCTGATCCTGTGATGATTCAGAGTACCTACTTGAGATGATTGGTGCCAACAATGCCCAACCATCCTTGCATTACAGTCAGCACATGCCATGCAGCAATATGGTGGGTAGACAAACTGGCATCACATAGCCCTACACTTTGACCATGCTGAAATGCATCCAGCTGCTGATATGGTTGGTGAAAAGATCATCCTGGTATCTTCACACTTTGTACTCAATATTTGGAATCAGCATGCTTTTTTAGATTGCTGTGTGTAAACAACTACATCTGAAGCTTTAACTGAGCTGCTCAGCTTTTGTCCTGTGATCTCCAACAAGCACTGTGTTATGTGTTTGTCATGAAAATGTATTCATTTGCACATATATCCAACCATACACTCACATGCTGATTTGCATGCAAATCTGTCCACTCCTTTTGTGTATTGCAATTTCAATGTCATATGTATAAAGGATGAAATTCTCTTTTTTTTTTCAAAATACCAGGTAAGATAACTCCCAGGTTAAGATAAATGCATTGTAATAATGCATAATAAATATGTAATATTACAATGCATTTATCTTAACCTGGGAGTATGCATGTAAAATGCATAATAAATATGTAAGTACTAGACAGCCTATGCTCGACTCCTACAAAGTAGGTAATTTAGGTTCTTATTTAACTCCAGAAAAACAAAAATCACACACAAAAAAACCTCCAAAAATGATCTGTCAGATATATAACTTCTTTCTGTTCAAAACATTTAGCAGGAAATTCACCTTTTTGAACTAAGTCGAACTGACCACGAGATAGCATTTTAAATCTATTATCTCTGCTTTTAATTGGGCAAGTCTTCTACAATTTTAATTCTACTTACTCATTTGATTGCTGTTTGTGAATAGATGTGTTTTTTCCTGTCAAGTGCATTTACATATGTTCACTGACAGGACCAGATCAAGAAGGGGCAAGGGGGCCATGCATCCTCCCTTCAGAATGTTAGTAAGGGTAATGGAGGTAACAATAATTAAACTTGTATATATTTCTATTATATAAACTTGTATGTACACCAAAGAGCCAAAACATTATGACCAGCATATCTTTATGCAAATCGAAGCAACTGTAGGTAAATAACAGCGAGTGTGAAGGTCATGAAATGATATAAATAACAGCTGATACTGAGCTCTGTTAATCAGTATTATTCTTGTTCTTCAGATGGGAAAGGCAGTGGACTTAAGTGAGTTTGATAAAGGCCAAATTGTAATGGCCAGAGACAGGGTCAGAGCATTTCCAAGATGACAAGACTTGTGTGGTGCTCACAGTCAGCTGTGGTACCTTCAAAAAGTGGTCTGAGGAGGGAAAAATCACGAACCACTGGCAAGGTGTGGGCCGACCACGGCTCATCAATGCTAGAGGTGAACGAAGGCTATCCCATATGATACAACCAAGAAGGGATACTATGGTCAACTCACCTGTAATTTGAATGCTGCTGATGGGAGTAATGTGTCACAACATACAGTACATTGAACCCTTATGAAAATGGGGCTGTGTAGCCACAGGCTGCTCCAAGTGTCCATGATAACCTTGGTTCACCATCAAAAGTGCCTAGAAAGGGCACGCAAGCATCAAAACTGGACCTTGAATGATTGAAAGAAGGTTGTCTGGTCCAGTGAATCTCATTTCCTGTCACACCATGTGGATGACCAGGTATGTATGTGTCATAGATACATACATACCTGGCCATTTCACAAGCCCATCAGTGCAGGGGACACTGATGGGCTTGTGAAATGAAAACAAGCCAGGAATCCCTGGGTCCAGTTCCGCAAAATTCCCCGCCCTGCCCATGGTTTTGTAAAAGCAAGATTCTGAATTTTAAAATCTTAATTTATATTATAATTATTATGTTCAATTTATTTGTATGGGAGAAATTCACAGTATTCCCTGTTAAGAATTTTTTTCAGAATCTATTAATTAATGTTTCTTAACAGGAAATACTGTGTATTCACTTTGGATTGATTTTAATTATATATTTAATGCGGTAGCGTTAGCGACCTTCTCATTAACATCTGATAATCAAATACAACGACTGAAAACATTGCATCTCCTTGAGTATAGATGGCACTGTCTCAGTCACGTCTCAAGAAGAAGATTTATAAGGTCATATTCTGAAAATATTTGTTGTTCGATGTGTGGTGCAATGGTTAGCGCGCTCTGGCATGAATCTGGAGAGATGCGGGTTTGATTCCCGCCGTGGCGGCGATGAATTTTTTTTTCAGAATCTATTAAAAAAAAAAAACTTTGAAGATCCATAAATATTGTTTTTGACAAATTCACACTTTGATAATTCATCCTCATCACCCTCAAGCAGCCATGGGCTATGGAGGTCCAACCATAAATGTGCAATTTAGTTCTCCAAGCATATCTGTCCTGAGCTATATCTGCTGCATCTGGCCACTGCACACCTGACAAGATCTTGTTTGACATCGTCTGCCCACCACATCCTAGGTCTCCCCCCCCCCTCTTTCTGAGGCCTTTACACACACTATTCATAACCCTATTCGCTAATCTATAATTATGCAACATGTCCAAACCAATGGAGTCTCTCTGCACAATATGCTGTTCAAAGGAGGCTGATGACTCCTTCTAACCTCATCATTACTTACAATTTGAACCACCTAGCCGTCCCATGGCCGAGTGGATATAGAATTATTTCCTAGCTTGGCTACTGACCAAAGGGACGCACGCTTGGCTACTGACCTAAGGGACCTGGGTTCGAACCCTGGGTAAGGCATGGATGCATGTCATTTTTCTGCTGAGGCCCTGCCATCCTCTCAGATCCTTCTACCATGGCATATAAACTGACAGGCTCCTGTCAGACCTCTGTGGTAAGCAGCTGCTTGAGGGGGTATTTATTTTATTTTTTTTTATTATTAATGTCCAAGATATTGAGTAAGCATCTAGAATCAGAAGCATCAAGTTTCCTGTTGTACAAAGGATCCAAGTTTCACTACTTTTTTAATAAGCATTTTTCACAATTTAACAGTACAAAAACTTTTGATGAGTTTATTGAGTACCCAGAGACACAACCTTAAAAATATATAATGCAGTTTGAAGGATTTGATCTTTGAAGACAACAACAGTTTAAATAGTTTTTAATGTTTGCATAATAAGTAAGCCTTTTTATACAATGAGAGACAGCTGTCAGAAATATGCAGTTAGTTTACACCTTGAACTGATGAAGTGCTGCATGCATTAGCAGATTTATTGTGTGTGGAACCCTGTGCACAACCCTTTTTGGGGACCCTATTTGTTCACCTAAATAACTTGTTCAAAACCTGGAAATTGTGGGCTCTTCAGCTGTACGGGGCTTTATTCTGCACATATTGTGCTTGCCTTTAAATCCACCTGTGATTGCATGGACTGTAGAAATAGATTACTTTCAACCACAGTTTAAAGGTAAAACAGTGCTTAGTTGGTGTAAAGAATTTTAAAATTCAGTATCATTTGTCAATTTTGTTTTGGTACTTTTTTAACCCTTAAACAATCAAACAATTGCTGTAGGAACAATATCAATATGTTTTTTTCTTTAATGATGAAAATTTTTCAGAAGTTAGAATTTAATATTAGTTATCTCTAACCTATAATTATGAATTTTTGGTTGAATTAAAGTATCTCATTATCAAATAAAAATCTCAAATCCAAAAGTAACTTTTGTCAAGAGCCCTGACACTTCAGGAAAAAACAGCAAATTATGCGTGTAAATATATTCCAAGTTCCTTATGAATTAAGTGAAGTTAAAAAAAGTATTTCAGGACTAAAGTTTTGTTTGTTCACAGCAAAATGTTTTGATATTATTCTCTTGAACTTAGTACTTTTGAGCTATAATAATCATAATAAAGCACAACAATAGGTCCAGTCACAGTCTTTTAGTGGCAGACTAACAAGCTGCCATAGAAACTGCACACATCTTCAAAACATTTGTTTTTCTCCCATACAAATAAATTGAACATAATAATTATAATATAAATTAAGATTTTAAAATTCAGAATCTTGCTTTTAAAAAGCTAGAAATTAATTTTAGATTATTCATTATTTTTAAAAAATTATAAGTAAATTATTATATTTTATATTCTTTTTAACTCTACAGATAGTCTGTACAGTTAGTCTGGGTGCATGGTCACAACAGGTGAACAGCCTGATGTTCGTGGGACAAAAAATTGCCAGAAAAGTAGATGAGAGGATCCTCTCTTCCTCTTTACTCTGTAGATTTATTCACTCAAAGATCTGCGGTTTACCATTTCAGGCAGACTACTAAATAAGTTCTAATAAACTATAAATTAGTGTAATTATTAATAAACTATAATATTAATTAACAAACTATAAATTAGTATAAATTTATCTTTATCCATTTATTTTAGAAATTAGTGTCAGTAGTTAATTTGTTAATTTAATATGTTTAAGTTTCTTTCTAGGGTAAGTTATGGTAGTGAAACTTGGATCCTTTGTAAATAAGATAATAGGAAACTTGATCCTTTGATTCCATATGCATATGCAGTATCTTGGGCATTTAGGTGGTTTGACTTTGTAAGTAAAGAGATTAGGAGTTGCCAACCTCGTTTGAGAACACATTGTGCAAAAAAGAGACTGCACTGGTTGGCCATGTTGCCCATATGCATACCTGCAAATAGGATTATGAACAATATACCTAAAGCAATGAAGAAATGGGGCAGACCTAAGATGCAGTGAGCAATGTCAAACAGGGCCTTGCTAGAATTGACCTACAGTGGCCAAATGCAGCAGCTGTAGCTCAGGGCAGACAGAATTAGTCTGTTTGGACATCTGTAGCCCATGGGGATTTTGTTTAAATACTGTTATCTTCACTAAACTCTCATCCTGCCCTCAGTTAGAAAAGGAACACCTACAGACAGAAATGCAACCATACAGCAGATAGGATGTAAAGCCGTGGCACCAAGTGCAGGGTTGGGTTGTTTTACCTATGAGTGGCACTTTTTCTTGCACACAATGGGTTATGTGGCCCATTGGTTAAACATAATGGGTTAAATGGTACAATGGTTTAAAAGGTCACAAGGACCCCAAGGGCTCAGACAAGGTTGGAGGGGACTCCCTGGACAGCAGTCAGGAGACAGATGGCAACTTCCCATCAAGACCAGCCAGTGCATTCTTTAATGTGCATAGTGTATAGCTCTCGCACACATGGGGCCATGGTTTAACATCTCAACTGATGGATGGCAGCTATTCCAAGTCCATCAGTGTAACCTACTGACCCAGGGCAGGTTTAGGGTTTTGTAGAGATAAATCTTACATTGGCCCAATCAGGACTTGAACCTGGGAACTGCAGATTACACATTACCAACTGAGCCCCTACCATCCCCCCATTTACAGGAGGGCCATGTCCTCTGCATGTTAAACATGCTGATGGCCTTGCTGATAGGCTACCATCTGCCTCTTAGCAGCTGTCTAGTGTGTCCCATTTCCCAAACTTCTCTGAGCATTTGGGGTCCTTGTGACCCAGTTATTTAGCCCATTGTGTACAAAAAAAAGTGCTGCTCAAAGGTATAACAACCTAATTACTGTTATAGCTTTTACTGGTGATTTATATGGTGATTGTCAGAAAAGTAGATGATACATGGAATAGTTTAGGACTTAAATAAGTATGTAGTTTATTCACTTTACTAATTACAGTAATTATAGTATCTACAAAAAAATTGTTAAAAAAATATACAAAGTTAAATAGCCACATTAAGCCATTTTTTTCAAATAACTAATGAAAACTTACAACATTCAAACCCTAATCAAGTGATAGAAAAATAAATGAATGCAATGTTTGGTTGTTTTGTTTAAATAAAATACCCCCAGCAGCTACTTGACACTACTTGACACTACTCTGACACAGCTACCTGTCAGACTGACAGTCTGACAGGAGCCTGTCAGGTTATATGCCATCATAGTAGAAGGTATGTGAGGTTGGCGGGACAAACAATACAAACATCAATACCCAAGTCCCTTTGATGACTAGCTAAGCACACTAGCCACTAGAAACAGCCAAGCATACAATAAAAAGAAACACATAAAAAACACACAAAAATTGTTTCTCAGAAAAGCTCCAATTTTTTAAAACAATTATTCTTAAAGGTGTGTTACTAGTTGTTCACTTGAAGGGTGGTAAGAAATTTCACGAGTGCTCGTGCTACTTCAAAGCATGCTGTTGAGGAAATCCTTTCAAAACTATTTAAGAACAATACATATGACACTATGAAAAATTTCTTTATATATGCTCTGTACTTTAAATGCTTGCCCAAAACAAATACCAGAAATATTTTCATTTCAGCACTAATTCTTATTAATAAATAACCTTTTACTTTGTAAAAATGTTCATCAGATTTAGAAATTCCTTAACAAACAACAATTTACAGTATTTTAACAGTATATTACATATATTCAAATCTTACCTTGGGACTAAACTTCTACTAGCTTCATGTAGAAAACTAAAACCGAAACTTAACTAAGCAACTTGCTGATAACATAGAAAGCTGAACTGAAACTGATAAAGAAAAAAAATTATTCTATTAACACTTGATTAATAACCATTTGGCGACTATATAAAATAATATTCAATTAAACTGTTGATAAAATGAAAACCATATATTTTAAAATTAGCATTACTGTTTACATTTCCCTCCAATGAACCTATTGCCAGAACATAAACTTATAACTATTCACTATATTATTGCCTTTGTGTTTATCGTTTGTTAGAATCATTATTGTGTAAAAAATATGCCAGTCATATATATGGTCATTTATAGGACAGTGCAGCCCTTAGTATACGCGAGAGGGTGCCCGGGGCAAAAATATTTGTGTAGTTCCTTGTTCTAGCTTTGAACTAGAAATCTCCAGTGTAAGGGGTCTCAAAATAGGTTTCTCTTATCACACTGTTTTCGTTTTAAATATTTTTGTGTTTCTGTCCACTAATTTTTTACTTTTGCTGTACTGTATGGGGAGGGGGACTACGCCTAAGAGTGGGCCTGATAACAGATATCAACTTATTCAAACAGACTTTAAGAGAACAAAGGAAACTCCTGTTTTGCCTGACTGACCATCCCTGATTAAATTTGCAGACTGGATAAGTCGTTTAAATTTGGTGATGTGATGTTTTCCACACAATGGGTTAAATGGCCAGGTCACTAGGACTCTGAAGATAAATAAATTCACTGAGCAGTTGCTAGCAGGGCTGCTAAATCCGGTAAGCACCGCATTGGGACTCCTGTTCAAAAAGGTTGCCCTCGACATAGTAGCACCTGTAAAATGTCTAAAAAGGAGTCATGAAAGGCAGTTTTGCATGGGGGGGGGGCAAGCATATTTTGAGTAGTCTTTATCCAGTACTAGTTGCTAGGATGCAGACGAAAGATTCCATCAAGGCCATAAAGCATGTTTTTAACGTGTACGTCTTATCTGATGGACTTTCTAAGAGCACATCAGTGTCTTTTACCAATGGCACAGAAATTGTGCAAATTAATCTGTTATCAAAATGTCGGAATTTACAACTGAATTGCAGATGCTAATCATAGCAACATAAAATTTAGCATTAGATATGTATAAAGAAGATGCTTTTGACAGACTGTGTATTTAAAATAAAATTTTAAAATTCTAATGTAAATGTTAATATCCCCAATCAAAATGAATTATACAAAGACGATATGTAAGTTATGCATTTTACCATCTACTTGAGAAATGATTATTGCAATATTAATAACCAATCTTAATGATATATAAATCAATTTTCAATAGCTCATAGCCATCTGTCTGCAAATTATTTTGGGGCGGGGGTGGCTCAGTCGGTAGCGCGCCAGGCTCGTAATCTGTAGTTCCCAGGTTCGAGTTCCAGCTGGGTCAGCGTTGAGATTTATCTCCGCAAAATTCCCTGCCTTGCCCACGGTCAGTAGGGGACACCGATGGGCTTGGAAAGGCCGCCGTCCGTCGGATGGGACGTTAGGCTATGGCACCGTGTGCGGGAGAGCCATACTCTGTGCACGTTAAAGAACACGCTGGGTGGCCTTGATGGGAGGCTACCATCTGTCTCCTAACAGCTGTTCCAGTGGGTCCCCTCCCCCAACCTTCTCTGAGCCTTCGGGATCCATGTGACCTGGCCATTTAGCCCATGGTGAGCAAAAAAGTGCCGCTTAGAGGTAAAACAACCAACCAACTGCAAATTATTCAATTCCACTTTGATAACATGCTTAGCACTTGGAGGTGGGAAACTTCCGTCTTCCTGAAAATTTTCAAACCACCTTCAAAATGAGCCATGGAGCGAGAGAGGTAAGTAGTCGGAATACCAGTTCTCGAAGTTTTTCTGTAGTGCAGTTTTGCGTTATCTTCTTGGAAGAGTACTTAATGTCTGTTTACCATTCCTGGGTGGCATTGAAACTTCACAGAGCATCCTCATTCCCGTTATACAGAGCAGAGGTTGGCACTGATGGTACCTATATCAACAACCAGTTCGAAGTGCACAACACTGACAAAATTCCACCAAAACAGACATTCGTTTCAAATCATTTTGTCTTTGGAACAGAAAGTACTGGTTGGCATTGGTCAAGTCATTGTTTTTCAGAATTCAGATTATTAAAAAAAAAAGCTCATTTTCCATCACACAACAATTCATCATCATCCTCAAGCAGCCAGGGGCTACGGAGGTCCAACCAGACCGTGCAATTTAGTTCTTCAAGCAAGTCTGTCCTGAGCTATATCTGCTGCATCTGGCAATTGCACACCAATTCTAACAAGGTCCTGTTTGACATTGTCAGCCCACCACAACCTTTGCCTCCCCCGCTTTCTGAAGCCTTTAGGCACATTGTTCATAACCCTATTCGCCAATCTAATTATCCATACGGGCAACATGGCCAAACCAACTGAGTCTCTTTCTGTATAATACGCTGCTTAAAGGAGGTTGCCGACTCCTTTGCCTAACCTCATCATTAGTTACAAAGTTGAACCACCTAATGTCCAAGATACTGCGTAAACATCTAGAATCAAAAGCATCTAGTTTCCTGTTATCTTGTTTACAAAAGTGTCCAAGTTTCATTACCATAACTAACCCTAGAAAGAGCCAAAGCATTATACAGTCTAATTTTAGACTTTAGGTGTATAAGCCTATTTCACCACACTCTCCATAGATTCTTAAAAGTCCCGGCAGCAATCCCTATCCATCTGTTAATCTCATGCCACTCATCACCAGTATCAGTTACATAGCTCCCAAGATAATTAAACTGTGACACCTGCTCACAATTGCAACCATTGAGATTAACTGAGTCATAGCCTGCCTGACCAATTTTCATCACTTCAGTTTTCTCTCTGTTCATAACCAAACCTACTATACTACCAGTCTCAACAGCTTGAATGAAAGAGTTCATCTCATCAACATCATTTGCCAAAAGGGCTAAATCATCAGCATAATCTAAATCAGAAATTTTCCTATCTCCAGCCCATTTAAGGCCAAAATCTTTCCCTTGAAGTGAATTTCGCATAACATAATCAATAACCAAACTAAAGAGAAAAGGAGACAAAATGCACCCTTGTCGAACACCAGAAGTAATGCTAAACCAATTGCTACAAGCCTTATCAACTCTCACACAAGACTCAGTGTTATTATAGAGAGCTTTCATAATGTTAACTAACTTCTCTGGTATACCATATGATCTCACAATCAACCACAAATTATGACGATCAACAGAGTCGAAAGCCTTTTTGAAATCAACAAAGCTAGCAACCAAAGGTTTCTGAAACTCTAAACATTTCTCAAGAATCTGCCTAAGTGAAAATATCTGATCACACATCCCCTACCACTTCTGAATCGACATTGCTCATCACGCAATTGATTGTCAACCAGATTCTTAATTCTATTAAGCACAATCATGGAAAGAACTTTTCCTGGAACAGAGAGTAGGCTGATACCCCTATAGTTATCACAAGAACTGCGATCACCTTTTTTTGAAAATAGGGATAATAATAGCTCTGATAAAATCTTTAGGAACCATGCCTTTATCATAAAAGATATTCAAAATTTCAGTCATCCAAGTGGTAACTGAAACATTTCCAGCTCTAAGCATTTCCGTAGTAATTTCATCTACCCCTGGGGATTTATGAAGTTTCAGTTTAGAAACAGCCAAAATAACTTCAGATTGTGTTATAGGGCCAACATTAAAGCCACCAATGCATCTATCATCATTGCAAACAATGAGAGTAGAACTATCCACATTGTTTAGAACATCAGTGAAATGCTCAGCCCACCTAGCCATGACACAGTCCTAACCTTCTATAACTTGACCTTGTTTATCCTTCAATCCCTGTATACCTGTCCATTTTCTATCACATAAAACATTAATTATCAGGTACAGCTATCTGCTGTTGTGCTATCTAACTGCTTCCTCGACTTTGTCAGCCAAGCCATCAAGTTGGGTTGTTTTACCTCTGAGCGGCGCTTTTTTGCACACCATGGGCTAAATGGCCAGATCACATGGACCCTGAAGGCTCAGAGGTTGGGGGAGGGGACCCACTGGAACAGCTGTTGGGAGACAAGATTGTAGCCTCCCATCGAGGCCATCCAGCGTGTTCTTTAACGTGTACAGGGTATGGCTCTCCCGCAGATGGGGCCACGGCTTAACGTCCCATCCGACGGATGGCGGCCTTTCCAAGCCCATCGGTGTCCCCTACTGACTGTGGGCAGGGCAGGGAATTTTGCGGAGATAAATCTGAACGCTGACCCAGCTGGGACTCGAACCTGGGAACTACAGATTACCAGCCTGGCGCACTACTGACTGAGCCATTCCCGCCCCCAAGCCAAAGTTTCTCATCAGCAGCTAACTGATCCTTTACACATTTATTACGCTCTGTATAATGCTTTCTATTAGGACTAGTAGGGTATTGATTAAGGACATTCCTGCAGTTCTTTCTTTCTGAAATAATCTCAAGTGCCTTATCACTTAAATAATTCTGTCTCCTCGGCTCCTGAGAAAAAAAAGAATACTAATAGTTTCCAAAAACGCCTGTTTTAAATGGTCCCATTCCTCCTCAACTTCAGTAGTAAGCATACCATGACTCTCATAATGACTAAGTAACCTGTCATGGTAAGCTTTGGCTATAACTGGGTCTTTCAGAGTTTCAGTATTTAAAGTAAAATTTTTAACCCTAGCACAACACTTTTTCAAGTTTAAGTTGCAAGACACTTTTAACAAGGTAATTGTCAGATCCAATTTCAGCTCCCCTATATGGCCTGGTTTCCTAACAGAACTAACCCATTTGCTGTTAACATATAATCGATCATATTCTTATGCAGCCCATCAGGTGAAACTCGTGTACTTATGAATGTTGCAGTGTTTGTAACAAATGTTGGTTATTCTGAATCCATTGAATTTACTTACCTGTAGGAGACGTTGCCCATTGCCATTGCAGCTTCCAATACCAAAAGGGCCTATCATCCCTCCCCAAAGGTCAGAGCAGTACCAACTTTGGTATTGAAGTCCCCTAGAATAAGGGTAATATCTCATATCCCAGAAGAGCATCACTAGCGTGTCTGCTGAGAAGCAGACCCACGCCTTGGTGATGCTTATTATCCTCCCTCCCTGGACGCTTTATTGATCTGGCAGGCTGTGATTCAGTTACCGTATTTGCCGGCGTATAGGACGCTCTTTTCCCCCCTCAAAATACGCCTAAAATATGGGGGTGCGTCTTATGCGCCGGTAATCAAAATTATCAGTTGAAATTTCAGTCTAAAACTTTTGGTTTATATCAATATACCTATATAAGTATTCTTTTGCATTTTGTCCTTTTGTGAAAGAGTGGTTTCAAATAAATCGTTTCCATATTTTTTTTTTGTTCTTTAAAAATAATAAGTTGCGTGATATATTTTATACTTCACTACTGACAGAGGCAGCATTCCAGTAAAATAGAGTTCAGATCCACTGACATCTCAAGGTTATGATTCATCCAATGCGCGGATGCGTGATCACATTTCACCGGCATATTTTTTCGAAAAGCGCGAGCATGGCGCGTCGTTACCGATTACAGCGCCTCAAGGCAACAAAAACGTAAACGTTTAGTACCGAAGAAGCTTTCTCGTGTTTTTGCTGCGAAACATGGCTCAAAAACAACATGGATTCTTCTGTGATATTGCATTCAAGCTACGAGTGATTGAGTATGCCAAAGAACACGGAAACAGGGCAGCAGAGAGGAATTTCGGATCACCGCCAACAGAAAAAATGATAAGATCTTGGAGAAGACAGGAAGAAGACCTAAAAAAAGCTATGCGTAGTAAACATAATCTGCGACATGGAATTGCAAAATGGCCGGAACTAGAAGAAGAATTAAAAACTTGGATATTAGACCACCGAACCTCGGGATTTTCAGTTTCCACAAAAATGACTATTCAACAAGCAAGAGTGATAGCTACTAACAGAGGCATCGCTGATTTTAACAGGATCAACGTCATGGTGTTCTAGATTCATGAAGAGAAATGACTCACGTATGTGGACTAAAACAAAAATAGCACAAAAGATGCCAACAGAATATGAAGACAAGATTATCGAGTTTCACAAATTTGTCATTAATGCAAGAAAAAGAGGAGAGTTTGAACTTTCACAAATAGCAAACATGGATGAGGTCCCACTGACATTCGATGTACCCTCAAACAAAACAGTAAATTCCAAAGATGCAAGAAGTGTTATTGTTAAAACTTGTGGACATGAGAAAACGCATTACACAGTCGTGTTGTCTTGTTGTGCCAATGGAACAAAATTGCCGCCTCTTTTGATTTTCAAAAGGAAAACCTTGCCCAAGGAAAAACTGCCTAAGGGTGGATGGATGAATGGGGGATGAAGTTCTGGATAGACAATGTGTGGTCTAGGCGTCCTGGTGGACTGTTAAAGAAACCTGCCTTGCTGTAAGGGATCAGTTTCGGAGTCATAGAACAGAAGCTGTAAAAAATAAAATCAACCAACTGAAAACTCAGTTAGCTGTAATTCCAGGTGGACTAACGAGCCAGCTTCAACCTTTAGATGTCTGCATTAATAAACCATTTAAAGGATTCATGAAGGAGAAATGGAACAGTTGGATGCAGTCTACAGATTTTGAAGTGACACCATCAGGAAGAAGGAAGAGGCCTAGCATTTTGCAGATTTGTGAATGGGTCAAAACTTCATGAAATGCTGTGAAACATGAGACATTTGTAAAGTCATTTAAAAAATGTGGTATTAGTAACTCACTTGATGGCACAGAGGACTCAGTTTCTGAAAAAGAGGCTTCAAGTGATTCTTCATTTAGCTCTGGAGATGCTAGCTCTGGGCATCTAGCTCTGGGTTTTGAGGATGAACATTAAAAGGTACCTAACTACAATGTTCCTTAGTTAAATTTTTTGTATACACAAATAACTATAAAATGAGTACAGTAAATCTTTATGGAAATTCATGAAACAATGTGGAAAATTTTTTCCCCCTTAAAAATGTGTAAAAAAGGGGTGCGTCTTATACGCCGGCAAATACGGTAATTTGAATGGTTGTATCTTGAGCAGGTGTCACAGTTCTTGGGTACAATTATCTTGGGAGCTATGTAACAGATGCTGGTAATGTGCGGCAGCTGTGAGATTAACAGACGAATAGGGATTGCTGCCGGGACTTTTAAGAATCTATGGAGAGTGTGGAGAAATAGGCATATACACCAGAAGACTAAAATGGACTGTATAATAGTTTGGTTCTTTCTAGGGTTAATTATGGTAGTGAAACCTGGACGCTTTGTAGCAATAGGACATTAAGAGAATAAGCTCTGTGCAGAGTTCTCACATTCCAACTACCTATGGAGAGAAAATGGTTAGTGGGATGTTTAAAGAAACTATGTTTATTGAGAGAGGGAATGCCGACAATATCAAACAGCCCCCTAATCGCATACATGGGGCAAAGACCCGTTCCCCCACCACTATGCTTCTATTGGCATTGTCAAATTCTACATTGGAAGAAGTCTTCCAGTATAGATGACTTCAGCCTTTAGTGGTGGGGGAACTTGTCAGTTCAGGTGCCTGCGATGACCTCTGCTCAGGTTTATCCACCAGCTGATAAACATATCCTGTGTATCTATTCACTTTGGGCTGTCAACCCACAAATAAACGGAAGATTTTCCCTCCACAGAAGCCCACCAGTGCAGCAAATTCAGGATCCATAATCAAGCTGTCTTAATTCAGTCCAGTGGGTTTATATGGTCAGCACCAGGACCCTGTGTGGTTGTCCACTGCTCAGCAGGGTAGAAAAAAAAAAGTAGCCAGAGTTGTCCAGATCAGTAGGCCACACCAATCTGGCAGCCCTCCACTTCCGTTCCCTTCCACAAGAGAGTATCTCTTTTGAAAGGTACTAACGGTCTGCCGCACGATAAGGTGGGGTCGGACATTAGGTGCTATGCTCGGCCGGTTCTATGCATCATCACTGTGGATTGGTATATAGCTCTCCTTTCTATTGATAACAAAATCAGATATAGATTTGATAAATAACACTTTTAATGTACCTTTTATTCATAACAGGACTTTTTTCGGGAACAATGCCCACCTTTTTCGTAAGTCACGATTTGAACGGTTTCAATAAATAGTGATATCGCTGAATCCATCTAACGTGTAAGTCGGGGGATGGGTGTAAGGTTATTAATTTGGTTTTGTTCCGAAAGAATAATTTTCTTGCAAAAGGACTAATAAAGTCGCAAAATCCAGTTTTTCACAGCAGAGCTCTTATTTCGAAAATGAGTGTAACTTCGTAACTTCACATATTCTCCCCCCCCCCCCCCCCACCAAACACATTTTTAAAACTCTGCCCCATGCACTGAGACTGGCCTGGATTTTCCCTTAGGCACTAACCTATGGGAGCCATCATTAAACAGCAAAATTTGTTTAAGTAACAATAAAATTCTTTCTTCTTTTTAACTAGGTGCAAATATCCTTGGAGAACGATAACTCTCCTGCCAGGCTCATAATTTATAGTTCCCATGTTCGAGTCCCTGCTGGGTCACGTTGAGATTTATCTCCACAACACTTCTTGCCTTGCTCATGGTCAATAGGGGACACCGATAGGCTTGAAACGGCAGCCATCTGTCAGTTGGGATGTTAAGACGTGGCTCCATGTGCAGGAGAGACATCCTGCACATTGTGCGAATAAAATCCGGTCATCCCAGTGCACATTAAAGAACATGATGGATGGCCTTGACAGGCTACCATGTCTCGCAACAGTTGTTCAAATGGATCCCCTCCCCCAACCTTCTCTGAGCTTACAAGTCCCTTGTGACCCGGTCATTTAGACCATTGTGTACAAAAAAAGTGTCAATCAGAGGTAAAACAACCTAACTGTGTCTCCTGAAAATTGGGAATGAATGTTAAAATATGGATTGCGAGATTATACATTATATTATCAAACTGCAGATGTGAAATCGATCAAAATTTTCAATTTAAAAAATATTAGTTTATTTCGAGTTATTCAAACCGAAATATTTGACAGCACACGATGTTGTTGCATTCGTGCTGAACACTGTTTTAAAACTTATGCAAAGTGAAAAATATCACCTAAACTTTGAAAATTACATTTATTTCAGTAAACAATTTATAATTTTAAAGCAAATTCTTAGAATAGCAAAATTTATTGTTAAAATACATGTTTTCAGAACTCTAAATAGTAAGCAAATATCGATCAAGGTCTGTTTATTTTCATTTCATTGGTAATTTGAAGATTAGAGTATTTTTTTCAAGTTTTCCCATTGTGATATTTTGCTGCAAAACACTTAATTCAAAATTAGGGAGATTTGAATAGTTATAATAAGGGAATGTCCCAATATTTTTGATATTTTGTGTAATTTTTCTCATTCGTTGGGCTAGTTCTGTTAGGAATACGTTTTTTTAGGGGAGATGAAATTGGATCTGACCATTACCTTTTTAAAAGTGGTTTGCAACTTCAAAAGTGTTAAAGTTAAAAAATTTACCTTTAATTCTGAAGCTCTGAAAGACCCAGTTATAGCTAAACTTACGTCATTACGATAGTTTTGTTTACTACTGAAGTTGAGGAAGAATGGGATCATTTTAAACAGGCTTTTGAAACTACTCTTTTACAAAAATAGGTGCAAAGGAGGCAAAATTATTTGAGTGATAACGCATTTCAGCTTATTTCGGAAAGAAAGAACTACAGGAATGTTCTTACTCAATAACCTACTAGTCATAATAGAAAGCATTACAGAGGGCATAATAAATGTGTAAAGGCTCAGTTAGCTGCTGATAAAAATCTATGGCTTGGCTGATAAAACGAGGAAGCAGACAGCACAACAGCAGAGAGCTGTACCAGATAGTTGTTTTGCGTGGTAGAAAACGGACAGGTATACAGGGATTGAAGGATAAAGGTAAGGCAAGGTTATAGGTGAGGATTCTGTCATGGCTAGGCGGACTGAGCATTTCAGTGTTCTGAACTATGTGGTTAGTTCTACTCCCATTGTAATGATGATGTTAGGAGTCAGCAACTTCATTTCAGTAGCATATTGTGCAGAGATTCCGTTGGTTTGGCCACGTTTACCGTATGGATAATTATAGATTAGTGACCAGGGTTATGAAAAGTGTACTAAAGGCCTCAGAAAGAGGGGAGACTTAAGATGCAGTGGGCTGACAATATCAAACAGGGCCTTGTTAGAATTGGTGTATAGCTCAGGACAGATATCCTTGGATAACTAAATTGCATAGTCTGGTTGAACCTCTGTAGCACATGGGTGCTTGAGGAGGATAATCCTATATGTGACCTAAAAAGTAGAAACTAAACCTAAAATATACCGATGGTACAATCAGTCACCTAATTCGTATTCACTTCAAAGGAAAATAGGACGCCAACAATTTTGAGTAGGTAAATCGTCACTTTGCCTGGGAAATGACTATAAATTCAGTCACTGATTGTACCTGGAGCAGGAGGTCCAGGCTCGCAATTTTCAGTTCCCAGGTTCAAGTCCCAATAGGGCCAGCATTGAGATTTATCTCCGCAAAATTTCACAGCTCGGTCAGTAGGGGACTTTGATCGGGTTGGAAAAGCTGCCGTCTATTGGATGGAAGTTAGCCATACTCCCTTGATGGGGAGGCTACCCTCTCTCCCAACAGCTGTCCAGTGGATCCCATCCCCCCAACCTTCTCTGAGCCCTCGAGACCTGGCCATTTAGCTCATTGTGAGCAAAAAAAAAGTACCGCCGAGATAAAACAACTCTTAACATTTTCCCTATAATCCATTAATTCTAATTAAAATTTTTAACAAGTGCAAAAGTAGGTAAACGAAAAACCCAAGTTCTCTTTGAAAATAAGATTCCATATTCGAAACTAGGTTGGGTTGTTTTACCTCTGAGCGGCACTTTTTTGCACACCATGGGCTAAATGGCCAGCTCACATGGACCCCGAAGGCTCAGAGAAGGTTGGGGGAGGGGACCCACTGGAACAGCTGTTGGGAGACAGATGGTAGCCTCCCGTCAAGGCCATCCAGCGTGTTCTTTAACGTGCACAGGGTATGGCTCTCCCGCACACGGGGCCATAGCCTAACGTCCCATCCGACGGACGGCGGCCTTTCCAAGCCCATCGGTGTCCCCTACTGACCGTGGGCAAGGCAGGGAATTTTGCGGAGATAAATCTCAACGCTGACCCAGCTGGGACTCGAACCTGGGAACTACAGATTACGAGCCTAGCGCGCTACCGACTGAGCCACCCCCCGCCCCATTTGAAACTAGATTCTATATGTATAATGCAGGCATAGTTAAAAAAAAAACTATGCTTTTTCTCTGGCTTTTGTTAAAAAAATTTCTGGTTCGAAAGATTTTAAATTTTTTTTTCACCCTTGCCTATAGTTTAAAACATGAATGAAACGATATACTTTAAAAAAAACTATTTTTGCTTAGAGTTGATTTTTTCAAAATACTTCCGTAGAAGCCTGATTAAGACCTTTAATTGCATAATTAGCGCCAAGAACTTTTAAAAATGTAATTCTGAAATATTTAAATCTAGTAATAAAAAATAATAAATATTTTCAAAATAAATTAACTATGGCTCCTTTTAAGAATGCTTTTTTTTAAAACCACGGTCTGAAATGCCCATTTTTGAATAAAATTACCAGTAACACAATTTATAATGCACATAAAGAGCCTTTAAAAAATTAAAAGATTTCACTTTAGGTAATTTAAAAGCAATAATCTACACTGTGGCCAAATTATTATGAATACCTACCTAATACTTTGTTGTATACAGGGGTGATTGATATTCAACATATTTAACAAAATAAGACAATATTCAAACTATTTTACAACTGGTAAAGTGGTCGTTGCGGAATCCTACAACAATTAGCTTGAACTAATAGTTCATATAGTTGAGTAAAGAGGCTAGACTTTATTTTCCACCATGCCTTTACTGCTTTTATAGGACTTCAGAGTGACATATCTCAGCACTAAATTTTGCATACTTTGTGCATCAAGTTACATGAAACATGCCAATGTAGTGTTCATTATAATTTGGCCAGAATGTATATGCAAAATATGGAAGCGAAATCATGCTACTATTGGGTTAAAAACTATGGTTCTTTGATTTAGTATTTTGAATGTCAAAGAAGTCTGAGTGTTCCTTAGAAATGAAGGGTAATCACTGGAAAAAATGTTTTCCTTTTGAGGGGTGGGGAGGAGGAGAAGCAGTGAGAAACTTTTAAAAATGGTACACAATGTTTTTTTCTGACTCTTCTTACCATTTGGGGTTGGGGGTTTCAGACTGCCACTACAGAGGTGAAGCTGCCCTCTCTCAATAAATTCAGTATTGAAATAGAAATGGAGTGCGATTTTTTATTTGTGATTAATCATACATATTTTATATCGTTTTCAAATCAAATGGAGTATTTCCTATGCTTCCCACTGATCTATTTTTTACTTCATAACACACATGCATCATCGTAAATAACACTCTCGTCCGGTTTCAACAATTAACAAGATATACACATATGAATTTTCAACAAATCAGTCTTTTCTTGACCAATTCAAATTATACTAATTTGGTACATCTGTTATGCTATTATTATCACTATCTTCGGATGATATATATTCAGCTTTATCTATGTAGTCAATTTCATCAGCTGGCCTAACTGAAAACTGATCACTTTGAGAACACAAGCTATAATTTTTTTCTGTTGAAGTTACTGTTCCATCTACACTCACTTTGAAAATATTAGGATAACTATGCAAAAATTTCAAAAACTCTGTTCCTGGATATTTTTGATCTAAAGTTTCCTTTAGGTGTGGTGGAGCTTGTTCAATAAAATCTCTCAACTTCATATAAAATAATGGTAGCATTTGGTACTTCAATATGTTCTTAAAATATAAAAATAGCTTTTCATCACTGCATTCTGCACTCCTAAAAAAGAAGAAAACACTTAAGCAATGTAATGTATAAAATACAATGTTAGAAAACGCATTTTTTACTTGCACAGAGGCTGTCGAAATGGCCAATGAAAGCACATAATTAAATTATGTTAACATTTAAAGGCGTATTTATCTGAAAAATATTAAGATTTAATAACAATAATTTTACTGTATGGTTAAAATAATGATCCTACAATGTTTACACCTGTTTAAATTTATAAATTAATTCTACACTACAGGATAATAAAAAGTGTAAGATTATATGCAATGAAAGGTTCTCGTTTTATACTAACATGGATGACTTCATCATGCAAAGCCCCAGTATTATAATAATCATATACAGTAGGATGCCATCAAATCAGTATTCTTGAAAATAGCAAGTCTGAATTTATGGAGGCTGGCTCACTCACTTATTATCACTTGTTGAATATGGTTTACGATTTCATTTTAGATGGAAAGATGACTTCAACACTGACACAGAAGCGGTTATCAGTTCTTGATTATGTATTCCAAACTTTGATGTTGTGAGGTGATGACATACAAACAGAAAGATTTAAGGTTTAACAAAAGGAAATTTTTTGAAGATTAATGACATTAACTTGCTTAGCAGTAAAATCCAACAACATACACTTTAACCAATCATTAGAGACAGGGTTAAAAAAACTTTTACTCAAAAAGTTAAAAGCATTTTAAAACCTTATTCTTTTTCCATTTAAAACATCATCATATAATATTCAGCAAGTGATAACAAGTCAGTGAGCCAGACTTCCATAACTCTGGATTTGTTACTTAGAAATGATTCTGGTATGATGACTAGCATTTCCCTGTTGCTTCTGTGAGAATATGTAAGGGTTATCCTACTACTGCGTCACTTCTATAATAGATTTTTTTTTTCTTTCTTTAATATGACTGCACAAATTTCCGTAATTTTCCTCACATTCTTTAATCCCCACATAATTTGTTAAATAGAATTTCAGTTCCAGCAGATGTTACAAAAAGATGCACAAAACTAATTTTCTATTGAATTTAATGAAAATCTTTATTTCAGCTTCTTCGGGGATAAGGAATTTATCAGAAGACTGAATATGTTTCACAGCCTGAGACTCGGGCTGCTAGCTGTTTCATGGTTCTGTGACATCTACTTCCATTTCGTTAATGGTTCTATATAGTCTACTTCCATCTATATTTCAAATAAATGGTTCTTCTTCCATTTCGCAATAATTTATTATTTCACGTGATTTTTCTTATCACTCAGATCGTTACTTCATTTTCTTTCTACATCTTCCCTTGAAGACTAACGGACCCTTGCCCGATCACTTTCTGCTCTTTACAGGGCTTCCTGCCCTATGCCTTCACTTTGGCATGCCCAGCAACTCCACATGTCGCAAAAGGGATACATACATAATGAACCTCACCACAGCTTGTGCTCTCCTGCACTGCTCAACCTTTAAATTCAAAATCTCTAACTGAATATCCTTTGTTCATCACTGTCCAATGGGTGACTTGCCCCTTAATAATTTTATGGTTTCCGTGCCATCTCTGTGAAGTTTAAGTCCAACCTTCTTACTAGAATTAGGTGCCTGAGGTCAGAGGCACCTCATCTAACCATTCACCTTAATGCGAACATCGGATCTCAGGAAGTGAATGCCAAACTTTTTCTACTGACTAAATTCCATATCCAAATAAATATATGATATTCAGAGCAGTAATAAATAAAAACAACAGAAATAAACAATTTTTAGTGGGTGGAGCATTGCAATGACATCCTACTGCATTAAATTATAACAGTACTGGGAGTTTGCATCAAAAAGTCATCCTTGAGAGTATAGAATGACTGATAATTGAGAACCTGTCATTACATAGTACAGTGGCAAATAATCTTATACTTTTTTTACTGGTCCGTAAAATTAATTCATGAATTTTACACAAGTGCAAACATTTTAAAATAATTAATTACCACAATTTTACTGTATAGTAAAATAAGTCTTTTTAATGGAACTATAACTGTGTTTTAACTCTTAAACTTGCATGCAATTAATGTTTATGTGTTAAGATATTTTTTTCTATTTGCTGGAAGAGAAAGTGAAAGCTTTTTATTCAAAGCTTTCACTTTCTGACATATCTGCACAGTCACATTAAAATGACTACCAGACATATTTCTAAACTGTCTGGACTTACTAGGTACTACATACTGTGTTAGTCGACACTAAATGCTTAATCAGTGAGATGATACATGTTGTCATGTTTGTATTAATACATGAAACATTTTCTTCAAACACCAATGTCATGATTTGAGTTTAAGATTTTGCCATGTATTGTAAAGTAAAAAAACCTTTAAAAAACTTTAAATCATTCATTGGCGAGCGATTTTAATTATGACTAAAAAAAGGCCTTTTTCAGGATGCTTTATGTTCATCATTACCCCATATTTCTTCACAAGTTTTGTGAAAATCTCTGCGGATTCTTAGTTAATAAAAGAATTGTTTTTCTTCTAAAATGGTACACTACATTCCAAGCAGCCAATACATATTCTGACAAACAGCAACACAACAAACATTTTGACACATTTCTTTTGCTTTGCTCAGAATAGGATTAGCATAAGAAGGAAAGGATAACTCTTTCCCTGTGGATCCGCAGATCTTCCCATTATGGGGGATTGTTGTTACTCTCTTCTAGGGGCGGGGGTGGCTCAGTCGGTGGCGCGCCAGGCTCGTAATCTGTAGTTCCCAGGTACGAGTCCCAGCTGGGTCAGCGTTGAGATTTGTCTCCGCAAAATTCCCCACCCTGCCCACGGTCAGTAGGGGACACCGATGGGCTTGGAAAGGCCGCCGTCTGTCGGATGGGACGTTAAGCCGTGGCCCCATGTGCGGGAGAGCAATACCCTGTGCACGTTAAAGAACATGCTGGATGGCATTGAAGAGAGGCTACCATCTGTCTCCTAACAGCTGTTCCAGTGGGTCCCCCCCCAACCTTCTCTGAGCCTTTGGGGTCCATGTGACCTGGCCATTTAGCCATGGTGTGCATGCCGCTCAGAGGTAAAACAGCCCAACCCAACTCTCTTCTAGGGGTGTTAAAGAATTTGAACTCTATCAGCTTTGTTTAAAGGAAATTGAATTCATAGGTTTCTCAAGTCAATGCAAAATGTTAATTTTTATTAACAATTTTTTTAATGATTACTTAAAATTTTGCCATTTTTGAGTGATATTTGCTGAATAAGTTTACCATAAATTTTAAATACTGAATGCTGCTGAAAATTAAGATTTTGTTTGAATAACAAGTTGGATTGTTTTACCTCTGAGTGGCACTGTTTATGCACACAATAGGCTAAATGGCCAGGTCACAAGCACCCCAAGTGCCCAGAGAAGGTTTGCAGAAGGGGACACAATGGACAGATGTTGTTCGTTGATGTTTTATGTGCATCAGTAAGCTGTTAGGAGATAGATGGTCTCTTTATGTCAGTGCCATCTAATGTTTAACATGCACAGGATATAGCTCTCCCACACATGGTGAACAGTGAGTGAAAAGGAGAAAGATCAATAAAGGGTAAAGCTTTTGCTTAAGGCTTCTGGACCTCGGAAAAGAGGATGCCAAGTTTCTCTTTGTTTTTTCTTTACAGTTCTATTCCTGGAAGGCATCTTAAATATGTTTAATATTGTCTAGTTTTCATTCCCTCCATTATTAGTAGATATGAATTTCCTTTAACATGCCTTTCTGCCGGTGAACATATTCATGTCCGTTCATGAAGCCAGTAGCGTGCCAGGCTCATAATCTGTAGTTCCCAGGTTCAAGTCCCAGCTGGGTCAGTGTTGAGATTTATCTCTGCAAAACTCCCTGCTCTGCCCACAGTCAGCAGGGGGCACCAATGGGCTTGGAAAGGCCACTGTCCATCAGATGGGATGTTAAGCTGTGGCCCCGGGTGCAGGAGAGCCATCTCCTGTGCACATTAAAGAACACGGATGGCATTGATGGGAAGCTACCATCTGTTTCCCAACAGCTATTGGTCAGGCTAATGGTCAGCTAAATGGCCAGGTCACAAGGACCCCGAAGGCTCAGAGAAAGCTCTGAGCCTTCGGGGTTCTTGTGACCTGGCCATTTAGCCCATGGTGTGCAAAAAAAATGCTGCTCAGAGGTAAAACAACCCAACCCTAAGACTAAATGACTCAATTAACATCCAGTGATTTTAACTTCATTATGTTCTCATTATTGCTGTAATAACTGTATGTTTTACCACAAGTAATTCTCAATTTGCATGGTTTTGACCTACCTTGTTCATTTAGGACTTTTCTCAATTTTCTCATACCAAAAATTTACATCCACATGGTTTGAAATGAACCCTCAAAGCAGGATGTGAGAAATCATGGCAAAGTATTGTAAAACACCTACTTTATAGAAAAAGTATAAGAGGCTCACAACTCGTTGTCAGCTATGTGTGACATGTGCAGGGCATCTTGTCTCACTAGTCACTTCCCAATGGGAATGGCCCAAGATTACAGATGTCTCAATTTATACAGGACACTCTGTTTTTGCCTAGTGAAATTCTGAGTCTCACAGTACACCTGCAGATTAATTAAAATTCTGTGTTTAATTTCTTAGTAAGAACACTTTTTATCCAAAGTATTTTTTTTAAATATTCAGATTTGTGCATGTCCAAATATAAAACCCTGGGATTCTCCCACAGTAAAAAGTAGTTACATCTAAGTATCTAGGAATCCAATTAATACTGGTAAGAAAATTTTAGAGAATGGCAATCGGATATGAAATATTTAATTTTCTGCTTTTTACACCTATTGTATTCATATTACAACTGAAAATTTCAGTGCTGTTCGGTAGGGTAATACAAGAATGTACTCCACCTAACCTGGACATTTCAATTGCTTTATATGGGATAATTGTTCTTGTTTTGCACAAATATGATTTACACAGTAGTTTTCTGGAATGCATTAACCACATAAATTGAGACTACCAATATATACAATTCTACACCTGACAGAAAGTACATAAAATATATTAAAACAACTGTCAGTGGGCAAAACAGGGAAACCAAATAACATTACAATTCATTAAGTTTACAGTTGAAACTCAGAATAATGGCAAAGATATTTCTTATAATACATTTCACTCATTTCTTTAAAATGAAAGATGATAAATAAAGACGAAATATAGCAAGATTATTACCAGGGGCAGCTCATCATTAGGATCTAGACCCTGCAAATATTATGTCAAATATGCTAAATTTAGTAAAATATGAATTAGAATGGATTAAAAAAAAAATCAAAATTTACATCATTATATATATATATTTTAAGCATCTTACCAGTTTTATTTCCATTCAATACATTTAGTGAAATAATGCACTCCAAACTGCATTGGGTTGCCTTCAGAGATATTAAAAGGAAAGCTCTGTGTACCCAGAAATTTCCATCCCATCACTTTTGCAACTATCAATGTCAAAAGGGCCTATCACTCTTGCCAAAAGGTTAGGGTTACTACCAACTCTGAAGTAGTCCAGCAGAAGAGTAATAAATATATCTTCTCCTGACAGAATTCAAAATAACGAAGCTGTCCATAAAACTTATCTCTCATTCGCATCAGAGGGAGGGTGGGGGGGGGGGAGAAGGGATTTCACTAAGTGCTCATTGACTCAATTGGTAGATACCAGAGCAGTAATCAGTGCTCCAGGTTAGAGACTACACTATCCACCTATCCTGCCCTGTCAGAAACTAATTATCAAAAATTAATATTAAATATCCTCCTAATCTCTGGCATGGCCAAAAACCTATTCATCCACAGCTGAAATCTTGAGCCACCCATTCTGGTAGAAACTGCCTCTAATATAAATTTGGCTTATCACTAGTAGTGTAATAGACTATTCTAGTGGTAATACTTACCACTAGAAATATTCTAGTGGTAATACTTACCACTAGAATATATTGGCATGACTTTACAAAAAGGAATCAATGAACATACCTCACTTAGAGCAACTATTTTAATTCATCATAATCCGATACTGATATTTGAAGAAACTACTCTCATTTATACACTTGATTTTCATTTTAAATTATTGTATATACTGAAAAAATAATTATCAATATGAACTAACATTTCTGTTGCAATGAAGAAATACCCACTGTGCACTCAGTTTGGAAGATCCTGTTACACAAAATTCCAAACATGAATAATAAATAATACCCCTTCAAGCAGCTGTTGCCACACAGGCAACTGTCAGATCTGACAGCAGCCTGTCAGTTTATTTGCAATAGTAGGTCTGCGAGGATGGTTTGGACCTCAGCAGAAAAACAACACATCCATGCCTAACCACGGGATTGAAACCAGATTATTAATGCACAGTCATCCTCCTCCTCAAGCAGCCATGGGCTATGGAGGTCACACTAGACCATGCAATTTAGTTTTCCAAGCATATCTGTCCTGAGCTACATCTGCTGCATTTGGCCACTGCACACCAATTCTAATAAGGTCCTGTTTGACAATGTCTGCCCACCGCATCCTAGGTCTCCCCTTCTTTCTGAGGCCTTTAGGCACACTGTTCATAACCCTATTCGCCAATCTATAATTATTCATACGGGCAACATGGCCAAACCAACGGAGTCTCTCTCTGCACAATATGCTGCTTAAAGGAGGTTGCAAACTCCTTTGCCTAACCTCATCATTAGTTACAAAGTGAACCACCAAATGCCCAAGATACTGCGTAAGCATCTGGAATCAAAAGCATCTAGTTTCCTGTTATCTTGTTTACAAAGTGTCCAAGTTTCACTACCATAACTAACCCTAGAAAGAACCAAACTATTATACAGTCTAATTTTAGTCTTTAGGTGTATACGCCTATTTCTCCACACTCTCCATAGGTTCTTAAAAGTCCCGGCAGCAATCCCTATTCGTCTGTTAATCTCATGCCGCACATCACCATTATCTGTTACATAGCTCCCAAGATAATTAAACTGTGACACCTGCTCAAGACTGCAACCATTCAGATTAACTGAATCACAGCCTGCCTGACCAATTTTCATCACTTTAGTTTTCTCTCTGTTTATAACAAACCTACTCTACTACCAGTCTCATCAATAGCTCGAATGAAAGAGTTCATCTCATCAACATCATTTGCCAAAAGGGCAAAATCATCAACATAATCTAAATCAGAAATTTTCGTATCTCCAGCCCATTTAAGGCTAGGTCTCCTCCTCTTTCTGAGGCCTTTAGGCACACTGTTCATAACCCTATTCGCCAATCTATAATTATCCATACAAGCAACATGGCCAAACCAGCGGAGTCTCTCTCTGCACATTATGCTGCCGACTCCTTTGCCTAACCTCGTCGTTAGTTACAAAGTTGAACCACCTAATGCCCAAGATACTGCGTAAGAATTTAGTTTCCTTTTGTTGACAAAGCATCCAAATTTCACTATCATAACTAACCCTAGAGAGAACCAAACTATTATACATTATTTTTAGTCTTTACGTGTATAATATATACCAGTATATATTTACCAGTATCTGTTGCATAGCTCCCAAGATAATTAAACTGTGACACCTGCTCAAGACTGCAACCATTCAGATAACTGAATCACAGCCTGCCTGACAATTTTCATCATTTTAAATATAGATGACAATCCCAGTGTTACATGTTGACTTTTAACGTCAATATATCAATAAATATTTTTGTGGAAAAAATTTTGCTAACATATGGGACTTGAACCCGCATCTCTCTAGAAATATGGCAGAGTATTCTAACACTGAACTAATGCCAACTCATTTTTTCCCCACTAATTTTAAGACTTTAAACTCTTCACCAATGCTCCACCCTAGATCATAGATGTCACCAATGATAGGAACCTAAAAACATTGATAAAGATTTTAAAGTCTTAAAATTAGTGGAAAAAGATGAGCTGGCATTAGTTCAATGCTAAAATACTCTGGCATGTTTCTGGAGAGATGCGGGTTCAAGTTCCTTATTTCGGCAAAATTTTTTCCACAAAATATTTATTTTACCACTTTAGTTTTCTATGTTTATAACCACACCTACTCTACTACCAGTCTCATGAACAGCTCGAATGAGAGTTCACCTTGTCAACATCAATCTGACAAAAGGGTTAAATCATTGGCATAATCTAAATAATAAATTTTCAGATCTCCAGTCCATTTACGGCCAAAATCTTTCTCTTGAAGTGAATTTCACATAACATAATCAATAACCAAACTAAGAGAAAAGGAGACAGAATGCACCTTTGTTGAACACCAGAAGCAATGCTAAACCAATAGCTACAAGCCTTACCAACTTTCACAAGCATCTCAGTGTTATTATAGAGAGTTTTCATTATGTTAACTAACTTCTCTGGTATGTCATACAATCTCACAACAACTTTTTGAAATCAACAAAGCAAGCAACCAAAGGTTTCTGAAACTCTAAACATTTCTCAAGAATCTGCCTAAGTGAAAATATCTGATCCACACATCCCCTACCACTTCTGAATCCACATTGCTCATCACGCAATTGCCTGTCAACTAGATTCTTAATTCTATTAAGTGCAATCATGTAAAGAACTTTACTGGAACAGAAAGTAGGCTTATACTCCTATAATTATCACAAGATATGTGACCACCTTTTTAAAAAATAGGGATAATAATAGTACTGGTAAAATCTTTATGGACCATGCCTTTATCATAACAGATATTCAACATTTCAGTCATCCATGTGGTTGTTGGTTGATTGTTTTACCTCTGAGCGGCACTTTTTTGCATTCTATGGGCTAAATGGCCAGGTTACATGGACCCCGAAGGCTCAGAGAAGGTTGGGGGAGGGGACCCACTGGAACAGCTGTTGGGAAATAGACAGTGGCCTCCCGTCAAGGCCATCCAGCGTGTTCTTTAACATACATAGGGTATGACTCTCCCATACACGGGGCCACAGCTTAAATTGCCATCCAACGGACGGCGGCCTTTCCAAGACCATCAGTGTCCCCTACTGACTGTGGGCAGGGCGAGGAGTTTTGTGGCATCCATGTGGTAACAAAACATTCCAGCTCCAAGCAATTCCAGAGTAATTTCATCTACCCCTGGGGATTTATCTAGTTTAAGTTTAGAAAGAGCCAAAATAACTTCAGACTATGTTATAGGGCCAACATTAGAGCCAGTAATGCATCTATCATCATTATGAATAATGGGAGTAGAACTAATCACATTGTTCAGAACATCACTGAAATGCTCAGCCCACCTAGCCATGACAGAATCCTCTTTCTATAACCTTACCTTGTTATTCTTCAATCCCTGTATACCTGTCCATTTTCTACCACACAAAACATTAACTATTTGGTACAGCTCTCTGCTGTTGCACTGTCTAACTGCTGCCTCGACTTCGTCAACTAAGTCAGAAGCCAAAGATTGTTATCAGCAGTTAACTGATCCTTTACACATTTATTAAGCTCTCTGTAATGCTTACTATTATGACTAGCAGGGTATAGATTAAGTACATTCTTGCACTTTTCTTTCTGAAATAAGCTCAAGTGCTTTATCACTCAAATAATTTTGCCTCCTCTGCTCCTTTTTTACTAAAAGAGTACCGCTAGTTTCAAGAAAAGTCCATTTAAAATGGTCCCATTCTTCCTCAACTTCAGTAGTAAGCAAACCATGACTGTCATAATGACTAAATAATCCATCACAGTAAAGCTTTAGCTATAACTAGGTCTTCAGAGCTCCAGTGTTAAAGGTAACTTTTTTAACCGAAGCACAACACTTCTTAAGTTGCAAATCATTTTTAACAAGGTAGTGGTCATATCCAATTTCAACTCCACATATGACCTGGTATTCCTAATAGAGGTAGCCCATTTGCTGACAATATATAATCAATTATATTCTTATGCAGTCCATCTGCTGAAACCCATGTGTACTTACATATGTTGTGGTATTTGTAATAAATGTTAGTTATTCTCAAACCATTAAGTTTACTTACCTGTAGGAGACGTTGCTTATTGCCATAGCAGCTACCAATACCAAAAGGGCCTATCACCCCTCCTCAAAGGTAAGAATCAATACCAACTTTGGCATTGAAGTCACCTAAAACAAGGGTAATATCTCCTTTCTTGGCAGAATTCAAAATATCCTAAAGTTGACTGTAAAACCTATCCTTCTCATCCTCATTGGCATCCTCAGTGGGGGCATAATAGCAGATAACACTCAAGTCTTTAATGCTTGTCTGAAATTTTGCTGTAAGAAAACTTTCATTAATGCACTCATATCCTAGAAGAGCATGACTAGCATGTCTGCTGAGATGCAGACCAAAGCCTTGATGTTTATTATCTTCTCTCCCTGAAAAAGAGATATTTAAGATTATTTTTAATAATCTGGCCTTTATCTGTCCATCTGGTTTCTTGCAGGCCGAAAATATCTAAATTATAATGGTGGAATTCTTGTGTGAGGACATCAAGAGAAAATGCTGTGTGCAGAGTCCTCACATTCCAACTACCTATGGAGAGAAAATGGTTAGCAGGATGTTTAAAGAAACTATGTTTGAGAGGGAATGCCGACAATATCAAACAGCCTGCTAATCATAGGCATGGGGCAAAGACCCATTCCCCCCCACATCTAATGGCTGAAGCCATCTACACTGGAAGACTTCCTCCAATGTAGAATTTGACAATGCCCGTAGAAGCAAGAGTTCAGGTGCCTGTGATGACCTGTGCTCAGGATTATTAACCAGCTGATAAGATATATCCTGTGAATCTATTTACTTGCAGCTATCAGCCCACACACAAATAGAAAACATAGAGGAAGATTTTTCCCTCCACAGAAGCCCATCAGTGTAGCAAATTCAGGATCCATAATCAAGCTCAGAGCCTTATATCAGTCCAGTCCAATAGGTTTATATGGTCATTATCAGGACACTGTGTGGTTGACCACTCCTCAGCAGGGTAGAAAAAAAGAAAAGTAGTCATAGTTGTCCAGATCAGTAGACCACACTGATCTGGCAACCCTTCTCTTCCACAAGAATCTCTTTTGAAAGGTACTAATGGCCTGCACAAGAAGACTGGGTTGGACATTAAGTGCTAAGCCTGGCCATTTCTATGCATCATCACTGAAGATTGGAGCATAGCTCTCCTTCCAGTGACTATTTAGCTACCATTTAGATCATAATGCACAGTACTGGCAAACATTTCATATTACGCTCAAACAATAAAATCAAAATAACCCCTCAAGTAGCTGCTTGCGACAGAAGTCTGACAGTAGCCTGTCAGTCTAATACACCATAGTAGAGGATCTGTGAGGAAGGAGAGACTCAGCAGGAAACTAACACAAACCTCTATGCTCTACCCAGGTCCCATTGATCAGTAACCAAGCACGCTAAGCACTCGACCATAGCTCCACAATAAAAATATGTAGAAAAGTTGGAAGGCAAAATACGGTATGCAAGCAGGTGAAATTTAGATCATTATTTGTGCGCATCTGTTTTGATCTGTGCGTGTTTATCAATGTTACCTTATTGTGAATTTATCCATTTCATAAAGTTACCTAATATTATGAACTTTCACTCCATTTATATAAACTGTGTTAACCATCAGGATATTGAAATAAATGGAACTTTATTACGATTCATTCGGATTTAGTGACTTTTTTTACACATCTGGTAACATCTTTATTGCTACAGGATAGTTTTATTCAAAATATTAATTCTTACGGGAAAAATCAGATAAAGACATTAAAAGAAAGAACGAGTGTTAAAAACGTAAACTTAGCATTAAGCAAGAATCTACCCACTGTACGAAACTTAAGAAAAAAATAAATCCTTACATATTTTTAGAATCCATTACAATTGCAGTAACAGTTACGATCATAAACACTTATGAACAACATCACTAAAATCTGTTTTCTTCCTTCTCTGTTGAGCAGAAACAATATCCTGACATTTTGCTCAACGTGTCTCAAATCTTTTGTAGCAATGAAAAAGTCTCTCCTCAATTGTTCGGAAATTTTTGTTCAATACCTTAGAAAGCTAAGTCAATATTTCCATGTCTAGTTAAATAAACAATTTAGAATAAAATCGACGATCCGAAAGTTCATACGTGGGATAGTATCGTCGCAATGAACCATTTTGAAGCTGAGAGCTGACGGCTAGATCAGCTGCGAGGGACTGCATGGATATGGATATACAGAGGTTTATCAAAATAATGGAAACACGTACTGTTTGTGGAGAACATTTTATTAATAAGCTGTAGGCTCACCTCGGGAGTCAGAACAGACGCAATTCGACGTGGAGTAGACTTATACAAGTCATGCACATACGGTAATGGAATGTTGGACCATTCTTCATGTACAATATAGCACAACTGTGCCAGTGATGGTGGAGATGGAAAGTTTGATCTGACCTTGCGCTCCAGATAATTCCACAAATGTTCAATGATATTGAGGTGGCTGGGTAGCTGCTGTACCTCATTCTCATGCTCTGCAAACCTCAACTTGACACGTTTCACAAAATGCACGGGTACATTATCCGCTTGAAACCATGAACGGTCATTAGGGAACAATGCCCGCAACATTGGATTCAGGTGGTCCCCAAGAATGGATTGGTACGTTTCGGATGTAACACGATCCTGCAAAATAACTAAGGGCCTAAGGAATGTCAAGATGTTCCAGCGATAAAGGACCAGACAGGAGCTAAAGCCATTATTGTTAAGTTCGTGCACAGGAGAGTAAAAAAGCAAAAACGCAAAAACGTTTTGCGAAGGACTTAGGTTTTTCAAAATCGGATACTCAAATTTTCGTTAATGAACAGTTATGTCCAGCAAGAGAAAAGCTTTTCAATGAGGCCTTAGTATTGAAAAGAGCGAACAACAGGGTGTTTCTGTGGACGGTAAATAGTAGAATTAAGATGCGAAAATCAATTAACTCAGAAGTAGTTCATATAGATAGCATTGATGACCTTAAATTGATTGCTTAGAAAACTTGTTCTAGAAACGTGTAGCTTGTTTTTTTTTAGCAAATTGAGTTTTAATTTGAAATGGTGTTAATTAAAGATTATTTTGGCATTGATAATATTTTAACCATAAAGTATTAATGTAATTTTTGTATAATTCATTTGAATGCATGTAATTTAAGGAATAAGATTGAATGTGTGTTGAATTTCACTGAATGTCTGTTAAATTTAATGAAATTGTTTTATGATGATATTGATTGTATATTTGTGACAGAAACTTCGTTTTGCAATAACAGTTATGTCAATATTCTTGGATATACACCTATCCCTCGATTTACACGGTACTCAGTTCACACAATTTTGGCTTTGCACGGTCACAAAATGCAACCAGTTTCGATTTACACGGTACTGACTGAGATTTCCTTTCTATGTACGTCTCAGTCAGTACCGTGTAAATCGAAACTGGTTGCATTTTTTGACCGTGCAAAGCCAAAATTGTGTGAACTGAGTACCATGTAAATCGAGGGATAGGTGTAATACGTTTTTTACGTTAAGAAATAAAATAATCTATCAGATAAGCACAGATAATACATATATCTGTCAGATAAGCATGGAGACTTCATAAATAAGACTTTTACAACGATTTCTGATAATTGCGAAATTTTATCTACAGGAAATGACTCTATTTTCATTGCAGTTATATATCACCCACCTATGGGTAAAATTGATGAATTTTGTGAATATGCCTCTGGTTTGCTAGATAACAGAAATAATTCTAAAAATAAAATTTATTTATTAGATGTTTTTAATATTGACATGACTACAAAAAGTAATAGTACAAATTTATTAAAAAATATCATTGATTTATTAAACAATATCAAAAATATCATCTCTAACTGTAAAAATACAATCCTTGCCCCTACTCGAATCACAGCTACTTCTTCATCCATGTTGGATTTGTGCAGTACTAATGATGAATATTATCTACCTTGTATGTTACTTTATCATATAAGAGACCATTTGCCTATATTCATTTTTACAAATCTAACGGATCCTAGACAACAATTTGAACATTCATGGAAACTAATACGGGATATTTCTACTAGTAATCTGGAAGCATTTAAGCAACAACTCTCAATGGTAAACTGGATACCAATTTTAAATGGGAATGATATTAATGCCATATATAGGAGATTTCATGATTATCTAAAACAAATTTATAATTGTCATTTCCCACATATAATTGTAGGTAATTCAAAAGAACTTAGAAAGCTTTGGATGCCATCTGCAATATACAAACGTATCAAATGTAAAAATAAACTTTTTAAAAAGTTCTTAGAAACGAAAGATCCAAATGACTAAAATTTTCAAGACATTTCGCAATCTACTAATTAAAGACATACGCTTGGCGAAAAATATTTACTACCAAAACTCGTTTTTAAATCAGTCCCCTCATAAAACATGGAAGAATTTAAATGAGCTAATTAACCAAACAAAAAAGTCTCATATATTGATAAAATTAATTATGCCATTAAAGACATTACAGATGTAAATGAAATAGTAGATATATTTAATAAACATTTTACGGAACTTCCGAAAAAAACTATTATTGCAGATTCCACCAATTCAGAAGTAATATTTTGCTTTTCTTGTTGATTGCTCTAATTTATATTCCATATATTTTGTTCTTTTATCAGAAAACGAAATCTTAACATTTGCATTATTTAGATCGCAATAAAGGACCAGGGCACAATGACTTTCACAGTTACTACTTTTTCATACCTTAGTTGTGTCACATGTAAACTATTGATATCTAGTCTGTTGAAAGACGACTGATTTAACCTCAACAAAATACGTATTTTAATAAATAAATATTTTAGAGTTACAGGACTCTCATGGGGCGGGGGCGGCTCAGTCGGTAGCGCGCCAGGCTCGTAATCTGTAGTTCCCAGGTTCGAGTCCCAGCTGGATCAGCTTTGAGATTTATCTCCGCAAAATTCCCCGTCTGCCCACGGTCAGTAGGGGACACCGATGGGCTTGGAAAGGCCGCCGTCCATCGGATGGGACGTTAAGCCGTGGCCCCGTGTGCGGGAGAGCCATACCCTGTGCACGTTAAAGAACACGCTGAATGGCCTTGACAGGAGGCTACCATCTGTCTCCCAACAGCTGTTCCAGTGGGTCCCCTCGCCCAACCTTCTCTGAGCCTTCGGGGTCCATATGACCTGGCCATTTAGCCCAATGTGTGCAAAAGAGTGCCGCTCAGAGGTAAAACAACCCAACCCACCCAGGACTCTCATATTCAATTAATGTAAACCCTAACTACCCAAATAATATTCTACCTATTCATAAATTTTATTCATACAAAATATCCATTCTTATGTTTGACCGAATTCACCAAAATATTCACAAAGATATCTTAAATTTCTTAACTTTTGATCACAACTATACAAACCATGTGGTAAAAACAAATTCCTGCTAAATCGAAGACATTTATGATGCAAAATGACATAAACTCGACAGGGCCAAAAATGTGGAATACCTTACCACCAGATCTGCAACTTATTATTAATAAGGTTAAAAAGAAATTAAAATCTTTCTTTTGGGATGTGTTTAAATTAAATTTCTTATATGAGATTTGGAAATATGAATTTTGATTTTCGCCATTTCAGTACATGGATGGCTACATTACAGATAGTTCTTTTTCATAGCACACCACGTTTGCTATGGAAAACGTGGTGCCTGCACGTTTATTGAAGCCCATTCCAATTATGCCTGATATGCATCTATCAAAGTGTGTATTATGTTGATAATAAAGTAACTTCCATATATATATACAACTATATATATAAATTTGGGATCTCTCACAATACCATTTTCAAACAGGGGTCGTAGGCTAGTCAGGCTGTAAAAACAGCCTTTTTCTGTGACACCTGGTCAAATGTATTAATTATTTTAAACACTGCATTCCGTGTGAATTCTTACTAAATTTTCATTTTTATTTATAATGCTATCTGTAACATAAAGTGCAATGTTTTTGAAAATGTTTGAAAAATGTTTTCATCTTTTTGATTCATACTACTACACTGTAATGATATTGACCGAAAAAATTATTATTATTTTTATTATAAGATATGGCAACCCACAGCATCAGGGATTCACCTCCGTGCCAAGGAGTGTGTAAGGGAGAAGAGAGCTAGCTTCCATAGACGTAATGTAAACTTTTCGATTGCAGCGCCCTCTAAACATGGCAAATTCGTGCATTGCAGTGAAGCCACCTAGCCAGGGGAGGAGATAGTTCCCTGCATTATTTTTCAACCGCCGGGTAAAGTTTTCAATTGCTTACACCACATGACTAATTTTACATACACTTTGACTCTGAAAAATGTTCATTTTCTTCATGAGGTACAATCATAATTTTCTTTTCGTTTAGAGAGAAAATATCAAAAAGAAATGTAATCATTTTCTTTAATAAAATCCAATTTTGTAAAACTGGTAGTAGTTACGCTAATGAACAAAATTTTAATATTTTGAACAACCTACAGCATTTAGTATATTATAATAAATTGAGATTTATGTGTCAATGCAGGATAACATGATCTATATAATTATATTTATACAATTGCTGATATTTTCAATAAATATCCTATCAAGTTTTTTACTTGTATAAACGTTCAACAGATGGCAGCAGGCACTTCCCGTATCAACCATCAAAAAAGAATTACACTATTAGAGCACAGTGCAGAAGCCAATGTACATGCTCCAGGGATCACAAACCTGCAACATACATTGACTTATATATATTCACAAGATGAATAAATGTATTAATTTACATATTAATTTTAAAAATTCTGCAAAATTACTCAAAATAAACATACAACGGCTTTTCCAGGTATCGTAAACTGTACTCCTGAACGGGATAAAATACACATTGAATAACTTTAGGGTCAGCTACCACTGTGCCAAACAGCCATGGCTGTTAGACATTTGGAAACTGGTTAAATCGCAATATATATATACCAATAGTAAGACAAACCATAGCTGCAGTGGGCTAAAATGATTGCACTGCGCATGCGCAGATCACCCCTTACAGTTGTTTTTGTGACTGCACATCAATTTGCCACGTTCAGCTTTGGTAAAATTCCGCAGAACGGCGCCACTTACGCTTGTGCATAGCCAGCCTTCTTCTCCTTAGACCTTCTTTGTCCGTGCTTCACAGTCGGAACCAAACAGTCGGGGTGGATGCTTCTGCAGGTTTTCGCCAGACGTACACTCTACCAGTGGTGGGAAATTTTTTATGTACTTTGGACCTACTTACACGTTTTGTTGCATTGTTGTTGGTAATCAGAGGTTTGTGGATTGCAGCACGGCCATAAATACCAGCACGATGAAGTTTCCGATTAACCTATATGACGGAAATAGGATCATTCCGTGTCCTTTTTGATAGGTAGTCATAGTCTTCGATATATTTCCTCATGTTAAACCTACTATTTCCGCCGTTGTGGTTACTGAAGCTCCTGCAAGACGCTCACCAATGATCATGTCTCTTTCGAGGTCAATTAGTTCTGACATTGTCGACAATTATACCACAACATCCGTTTTACCTGCATCTGTGGCCAGGGCTGAACTTACGCATAAGCTCACTAAACTATAGCTTAGGACCTCATGATTATGAGGGGCTTCAAAAATATAAATTTGAAGTTTGCTATCATGAATTATTTTTATATTCAAATTAATTTATTGTGCAAAAACTGTTCATCTCAGCTTTACAGTCGTTACTGTATACCAATTCTTGTATAATGTTTTCTCCACGTCAATTTCATATTTAATTTTTAATGTTCCTTTCAGTCGGTCTCAGAAGGTCCAACTTCGGCCCTGCCTATGGCACTGCTACATGATAGCCGACATCGTACTTCTCCTTTTATATACCTCTTTCGCGCGCGACGCTCTCTATCGCGGGTGACGTCGTCCCTGTGATATTCATACGGCGTATTCTGTGCACTCCAGTCGCCGTCGGTATTTCCCTTATTTTGATAAACCCCTGTAGATGGAAAACTCGATTGCACACTAGCAGTGAAAAGCGTGCCGGCAGCGCATTGTGTCGCTGCCACCAGTTGGATGACCATTCGACTCGAATGTATTGAAACACGTTATAGAGATCTATCCTGTAGCGTCAGTAATTAATTATTCGTTCTTTGCAAACTGTTTATCAGTTTGAAACGATAATTATAGATAACTTATATCAATGTAGTAACGTGTAATCAAAAGCCGTCCCGTGGCCGAGTGGTTAGCATTCTAGGCTACTGATCTAATGGACTCTGGGTTCGAGCCCCAGATTCTGGTTTTCTGCTGAGGTCTCGCCATCCTCACACACCCTCTCCTATGGCGTATAAACTGACAGGCTTCTGTCAGACTTCTGTGACAAGCAGCTGCTTGAGGGGATATAACGTGTAATCATATTTTTTCCCTTTTTTGTTTTATGGTAAGTAATTTATTACTACAGCTCTTTTGCAACTTGAGCGAAAGCCATATCCAGTTACAATTTGAGTTGCAGAGATAGAAATTAAAGGATTTTTTTTCTATTACTTCGTTATACTTAGTAATAAATTTTTCGATTTTATTTTCAAATAAGCAAAACCTTCAAGTTAAAAATATGCGCGTTTTTTCACTTTGCATTTAGGTATTTATAAATCTTATGTAACTTTCTTCGCTCCATTTCATTTTTTTATTCAGTGTTAAAACAAATTACAATAGTAATGAACAGACCGGGGTCTAAAAACAATTAACGGGAGGGGAGGGGTGGGGGGAGGATCAGGAGGCTCAATCGAGCCAGAAAAATATAGAAGAGCGGGATTTAGACAATATGGAATATTTAAAAAAAGTTTTGACGTTTTTAAATGTCTGAAAATTGCGAAAAACAAAAGTACCAAAATGACTCGTCTCTTGCTTGGTAATGTAAGGGTTAAGAATGTAACACTTCTAAACTTCCAGCAGTGGTTGATCACTTTTAATCTCCTATATGAACATAAAATGACACTAATTATATATTCATTTTGTAATTTTATTTATCACTTTCACTGAGCAATCTACATTTTTTATATCCGTCGTGGCAGTGGGGAAATTTAAATTTTGGCCCCATTTCAACAATTCAGAAATGTTCCTCAAATTTAAACTTAGTATTTTGGTTTCCTTTCCTATGTATCTTATGTTTCTTATGTATCTTGTTGGTGTATGGACCAAATAGTTAAAACAGACGTCGAAAACTGCCTGCAGAAATTATTGTATTAATTTCCGTATTTCTATTTCTTAGAATAAGAAAAACAATTATTTTTACATATTTATTATTTTATTTTTTATTTATTTATTCATTTTGATTTAAAAAAACTCCCCTTCTACTTGCAACCTACAATGGAAGGAGGTCTCTAGTCACATACTTACTCTCCCTATTGAGTAATCCGGTTCTGATGCGAACCCCGTTGTTTCGACAACATTTTCGTTATTTATTGAGTGTTCCACTGCTGAAAGAAGGTTGCAAGACAATGCCGTAGCGTCGATTCTCTCTCACTGCAAATGTAGGATCATTTCAGCGAGATCATCGCCGTCAGAGGATTAGTATGTCACCAAAGATAACTTCCAATTCGATTGAATAGCAACCGTTACGACTACTCTATATGCGCAGGCGACGTCACAGATGTACCCAAAGTGGTGATTGCGATTATGGAATTATAACTCCTACCTTTAGGATTCATATTTTCTAAAGCATCTACGAAAACTTGTTAGTTCTTTCCCCCCCCCCCATCAGATATCGAACCTTCCACCATTAAAAGTGGCCACCGGGCAACGCTTCTGAAATGGGATGGGAAACTTGATTACATAATAATCTGTCGATTCATTCGTTAAATGCAATATTTAGAAACGGTGAAATAGCGAAAACTCTTCTAAATGAAATTGAATTACACTCTCCTAAATAAATGGAAATTAACCTTACGGAAGTTGAGAAAAATTGTTATTGAAAAGGAAATCAAGGGACTTCTTTTTCCTCGCAGTGAACAAATCCACCGAATGTTCAAAAAAGTTTTTACCAATTGTCCTATTGTTTCCTCTTGATATACGTCTGTCAGTTGGAGAATTTCGCAAAACAATGATTTTCCCGCTTTAATTCCCCAACCCGATGGCTGATCGTAACGAGTTCGTTAGGAAACGAAAGCTTGTGACGTGGCTTTAAGAGCAATTTAAACGAGGTTGCCACTGTATATCCCCATCACCCCGATCAAAACGATTTCTATGTCAAACGAAAGCTTATGACGTTGGGAATAGATAAGATAAGATAACAATTTCCTACCGTGAAGCAGAGAAAAGAAAGACGCTTGTAGTTATAAAATGCTGTGTGCGAAGTAGTCACTAAATATTAAAATATATAAATTAAGAAAATTCTTCTCTTCCTCTGTTTGCTCTGAAAAGTAAAAATAAAAAGTAACAAACGTTTCCGATGAGGGAAATAACTTGTTCAATCCATATTTAGTTGAGAGGAAGGCAGGACGCTAAATTAAGTTGCTCTTACCCGCAGAAAAAAGATGTTGGAACTCTATTTTCCTTTGAAGTTAATATGAATTGAATGCTTTACTTTTTAGGGCACAAAATGGTAAGATTGTTTTTACTATATTATATATATATTATTCACTATTAATAAAGCAGCAGTTCTTTAAACAAATCATTTCTCATAACACTGATAGATACAAGATAATTGTCAATAAAAGCAACAATTTCAAATATTATTACACAAAAAGTATACGTGCAACATCAGCAAATCCTACATATCTTGGATAAACACTTTTAAATTTTTTACATACCCAGAAAATGATTACAAATGTTTGCTATGGCTACCGTAGGTCACCTGATATATTTCCACTTTGTATTCCAGTTCATTCGATATTTTCGTTGGCGTTCCCTTTCCAAGAGACGCGATGATTTCACATTTGTGTTCCTTCAGCTCATTTGATGCTGATGGTAAGTCCAAAAGAGAAAATGGGATTAGATCAGGTAACCGAGGGGGTCAGGATTTGTATTTACCAATCCCAATTCATCTTCCCTCCAGTTTTTGATCCAGGAATTCCGTTAAGTCACTATGGAAGTGTGGTGGAGTCCATTTTAATTTTTCCATTAAATCTATTAAGGTGTAAAACAATTTTCCCATTTCTTTCAAAACATGCACAATTTTTTCAATTGGCGTGCTTCTTTTATAAGGAATTTTAAAATTTAAAATCGTTATAGTTAGTTTATTTATGATCCGCTGTATAAAACAAATGTTGGCTCAAATTCTGAAGACTTTGGCGATTTTCTGAAAACATAACGGTAACGAGATTATGAGCAATTTTAAGATTCCATACCTAAACTGACAGACTCCTGTCAGACCTCTGTAGCAAGCACCTGCTTGAGGGGATTTTTTTATTATACCTTAATAATTCACTCCCTCTGTGACATTATATCTTTTGTATAATGCAGCCAGCGGATTCATTTGAAATGAGAATTCATAACTGTACTTTGGAATATTTGTCATAAAATAATTATAGATATTTATTAATATGCTTATTCGCCCTAGTTTTTAATGGTCGCTATTTTTATCAGTCGTTTTGAACAATGGCGATGTGTCATATGCACCTTTTGTGTTAATAAGTTTATATTCAATTTTTTTGAATATTTAATCATACACTCATGAATTCTCATTTCATATGAATCCGTGTGCCCCATTATAAAAAAAGTACCGAAAAAATAGTCACAGAAGAAAGGAATCAGTAAAGTGTGGAATCAGAAACTCGTCATAATCTCGTTACCCCATGTTTCCCAGTAATCGCCAAATTCGATGTCTGTGGACCTCAATAAATATTTAAGCAGAGCCTCAGTTGGAAACAAATTTGGAATGTTTATTGTGAGGTAACATCGTTATCACATAGAACTTTTTGAAAATTTTGCCAGTATAAATTAAAGTGAATTTGAAAGCACAAAAATTAGAATTATTTTAGGCAGTGAAATCCCACATTTCTCCTTAAAGTATATTACATACAAACCAAAATAACCGATGGCTTCTTGACTTAGTTTGGGGGTGGTGATGGTGGTGGGTGAAGCTTGAAGAAGAGGTCGTTATTTTCAATAGGTGGAATGGAGAATTCCTCCTCTGTTGGTCTCTCTTTTAAAACTCGGATGACATTTTCTGGCCTGTTGGTCATTATTGCATTTACTCCCAGTCCTAGAGTGGCGCGTATCCTGTCCACATCATCAATCGTCCAATGATAGACGGCGTTCATGTAACCGTTGCCAGAATCGCGGGCTTGAATGGCGCTTCTGAGTCTGCTGTCTGGATACACCGCACTGAGACAATTGGTGACCCCGTCGCCTTGCCACACGTCGTGATCGCCGATTCCGAGATCCTCCCACATTCTTTCGATTTCCTGCAAGGGGTCATTCAGACCGATATCGAAAGCGACCTTTTCCAAAAGGTGTTCTCCTCTCGAATTGAACGCATTGCGAAAGCCGACGATAGTTTCTCGGTCTGTTGCATGTTCGATGCTGGCAATAACCTTCACGAGAGATCTGTTCTCTCCGATTCCCCATAGATGATCCAGCACGAGCTCCGCCATTTCTCGTCCCGAACGGTATTTGCCTTCCCTTTGGACATTCGATAACTTCAGATCAAAGAACAGCAGTTTCAACTTTGCCGAGTGGCTTCTGTTTTGCGGATTAGTAATCTGCCGAATATGAGTCAAATAATCATTGACTGGTGTCCTTCTGTTGCACTCTCGCCAGCAATCGCAGGGCCATCCGTGGTACACTTCTCTGACTGATCCATTGGCGAAGAAAGAGACATCACACTCGACGGCGTTGGCCCCTTTCTCGAGGAACTGCGTCACTTCTTCGATGGAATTCGCCATGTGCCCGATGATATATTGCAGCCCTCGTCTGCAGGGTTTCTGGCAGTAAAGCGGCAACACAAGAGCAGCGAAGAAGAAGATGCAGATCCGGTTCATGGCGGTCACTCAGTTGATACGATCAGTTCTGACTTTCCGATTCAGTTTCGGGTATGCAGTTAAAATTAAGAAGAAATCACAAGTAGCATTTCTTAAGGATTTATTTCCACGTGGGCATTCACGTGGGTAATACACAAGCAAACAACAATTCCTAGTCAAAGGCTATAAATATACTTTATTGCATTATGGAGTTGAGATTCTGTCTAAATCACTTAAAAACGAAATTAGTCTGAATAGAGCCAACGACGACGAGATTTTATGAACGAAATTAACCTTTTCGCTAGGACGTTCTGAATCGTTAACGGAGGAAAAGTTCTTGAAGCATTATTATTTACCTGAATCTCGAAGACATAAAGTCACGTGCGCCGGAGCAGCAGGAAAGCGATGCGAAAGACCTGACAGTGCTTTTAGCTTCCCCTTTCAGAGAAAAGTAGATGCAATCCTTTGGCCCTTATTCCTGAAGCGAACGGATTGGCGGGAATTAATAGCACGTGGCAGGTGGCTCGTGCTCATCAGTTCCAAAGATCTGTTTTGTTGCAGTGGATCGTATGTCACCTGGTCGAAAACTTAATGAGGTCTACCAGCATGAACTAAAGAGGAGAGATTAATAATCTTCGCAAGTGAGGAAAAAACGGGGTCTTCCGGTTTTTCGAATTTTTGTGTCGATTGACGATAATGAGGGAAATCTTTTCTGGTGATGTTTTAGTCGTAATACAACAAATTTAACTCTAAATGTGTTTTAGACTCTTTCTGAAGAAACAGTTTATTAATAACTTTTCAATTTACGATAATAATTCACTTTGTTTCGCGAAGTGGTAATTTTGAAATTCGTGATTAGTATTATTTATTAATTATATCCTCAGCTCATCAGTTTTTACTGAGCAATTTACAGCGTTACATTTTTTCATGAGATGATAAAGGTATAGAGGTAAAATTGCTTTCAGCCAGGTGCATGCAAAGTTTGGAGCCTCTAGCTCTTCTGGGAGTCGAGTGCATAAGCAGACAGACAGACAAACAAACTTTCTTCTTCATATATTAAATTTTCTCGTGTCTGAGATGGATCAAAGCAAACCAAACTGTAGCCACTTCTGTACACAACTTCGCAGCGTCACACTTTAGCACCACAAACGAAAACGGCATTTCTGCGCAGAGATTCAGACAAGAATTAATTTGTTTTGTATTGATGCTGTTATAACTCAAACATCGTTACTTTCGACACAGGGGAGAATCCATCTGGCAACTTAAGCAAATAGAATATGAAATGGCCATCACTTATACACAGGAAACTCTCTGCTGATCGTGGTAAGTAAATATTTTCCTTTTCGTGATATAAACATAAGACTAAATACAGGAACGTCTTTGAGATAAAAGGCAAGAAAATATCAAATTAGGTTGTTTTGCCCCTGAGCTGTACTTTTATATAGACATTGGGATAAATGGCCAGGTCACAAAGACCCCCAAGAGCTCAGAGTTGTATAGAAGAAGAGAACTCACTGTACAGTAATTAAGAGACAGAAAGAACCACTCATCATGGTCATTCAGTATGTTCTGTAACATGCGCAGTGAGTTGCTCTCATCTTCATGGGACCACAGCTTAACATCTCGTCGGACGGATGGCGGACTTTCGAATCTGATCGAGTCCTTTTTCCCGCTGAGGGTAAGTTGACTGTTAGAAGAGATAATCTCAAAGCTGATACTGTTGGGACTCTAGATAATTGATCGTCAGATTACGAACCTTTCACGCTACCAACTCAGCCAGGATCGTAATCTGCAGTTCCCATGTTCGGGTTCCATCTGTGCCAGCTTTGAGATTTATCTCCGCTAAAGCGCCCCCCCCCCCACAAACTTTGCGCTGGAAAGCGCTTCAACGATGAACTTCAAAAGACCCCTTCTATCTAATTATCAACGATGAACTTCAAAAGACCCTTTCCATCTGTTCTCTAACAACGGCGGTCCAATGGATCTTCTCCGAACCAACTCTGAGCTTTTGGGGGTCCTTGTGACCTCGCCATCTTGCCCATCCTGTGCACAAAAGTGCCGCTCAGAGGTAAAACAATACAACACCCATAAACATCAAAGTAAATTGGTGCATTGTACAGTACATTCTACAGTAAAACAGGGAAAGCAAGAATGTAACTCTGTTGCCAACTTAATGCCTTTGTGCTGATAGGCAGCGATCCTCTTCTTAGCACGAATTTGTTTCTTACATGAATGGACGCTGTTTTAATTGAATAGTTCGCTTGGTGTTCGCGAGCAAATGATTCGCAATGTGTATCAAAGTAACTAGTTGAGTAACGATGGCATTCAATTGTTTTAATGAAGCATTAAGTCGGTTAGTCCTTCGAAAAGGGGAATACAGTGGGCTTAATAGAGTGTGAAAATATCACTCTAAAGAAATTAGACAGAAAGAAGTTAAGAAATTGATTCGAGGCAGGAATGATTATCAACAGTAGAAATGGCAGCTAAATTTCAAGATAACCCGCAATCCCTTTTTATCTTATATCACAGAAATGTCTGTATCAAATTTGGGGCAAATTAATAATGAAATTAAATATGAGATTGGGTTCAGATCCCTAGATCATAAAAAGTTCAATATATCTGTCAGGCTAGAGGCCTTTTTAGATTTTTTTTTTGTTCAGGCTGTGTATATTTATTTTGGATTTCGCCAAAATAGTCATATGCTACGGGGAGGCCCTCTGTCCCGGCATCTGGAAAGTTAATTGAAGGGGCAGTGCCCCGAGGGACGGAGGTCGCCCAACTGCTAGTGGACGGCCCAGATGGTCAGGTAGAGAAAGAAAGGAAGAAAGGGTTTGGCAACGATGAGATCAGAGCCGGTCGAGTTTCGGAAGGAGACGGACGAGAAATGGTAAAGCTGGGAAATGCCGACTGGTAATAGCGGCATTGGCTCTGTAAATACAGCTGAACAGGCATAGTAAGCTGGTGTGTTGGTAATCTATGTAATTGAGCATATGTCCTCGTCCATCAAGTATGTTTGGGAGGTTAAATAAATATTCGGTATTTTAAAGTAAAGGCTGAAGTTTGAACTAATTTATTGGGGAGGAGCCTCAGTATCGAGTCTCTGCAATTGTGAATAAACCGTTGAATTTATCCGAAAGACTCTTTCACCCGTCGCGTATAGCGATCGAACCGAGGGAACGTCCTAAGTGGTCCCAATAGGCCGACAAACGAAAAGTTAACATCACAAAGTGGCGCAGTCCGACAGTACGCAACAGAGGTGAAAGTAGCGGCGAAGGTGACGGAAGAGTTCCGACATCCATTGTGAGCTGACCAGAACAAGGCTGATACTACCAAGAGTGTCCTGCAGTGTGCTTCAGGCGATAGAATAGCTGTGAAGGTACCTGAAGAATCGTGCATCACGTTCGAGCTGTGGAAAAAGCTGTGAAGGTGACGGAAAAGTTCAACATCCACTGGGAGCTGACCGACGCAAGGCTGATACTGCCAAGAGTGTTCCGACTGTGTGCTTCAGGTGGCAGACTGACGAGGCGGTTCGTTCCTGTCATCACATCGGAGGTAAGTATCCTCTTACTCTAGGGGCAAGTAGTTAGATACGGCAGAGGCCTGTACGAGCTAAAATGGAGCTTAGGAGCGATCGCGATAGGGAAAGGGATGAGTTAAGGCGAGGCTACACAGTCACAGAGAGGGATAGCGCACAGGGTGGTTATTCAGGGAGTGATCTGGGAGGCGAGGAGGTGACAATAGACAGAGAGTCTGATGCTGCGATAGACATGAGAGGGTTGAGGGATTATGGCAATGACAACGATACGGATATGCTGCAGAGCGGGACCAGAAAGCAGAGAGCTAAAGAAAGGATTGGATATGATTTTGAATTGGAGAGGATGAGGTTAGAGATGCAACTGAGAAGGGAAGAGAGAGAGGCAGCAGAAAGAGAAAAGGAGAGAGAGGTAACGGAAAGGGAAAAGGAGAGAGAGCATGAATATAGAATGCTGGAACTGCAAATGAGGAATGCAAACGAGGAGAGGGGTGATGTGCGAACGGGGGCAGTTTCTAGTAATCCAGCAGATGCGCGGCTGGCTAATTATATAAAATTATTGGGAAATATGTTAGCTGGAAGCCCTAAAAACCCAGAAGAGGTGATAAATCTCTTTGAGACAGCGGAAAGGGGATTTAAGATATATGAAGTACCAGAGGAATTTCAAGGCAAAGTCATCATTTCTTTTTTAGATGGTAATTATGCAAATCACGTTTTTCGAAAATTAAGTGCAGAGGATTTTGTTCATTATAAGAAAGTTAAAGAGGCCGTATTAAAAGAGTTTAAGCTCACTCCCTCTGCGTACAAGAGAAAGTTTGAAACTATCGCGAAAGATCCGAATGAGTCATATAATCAGTTAGCCTCGAGACTCAGAAATAGCTGGGATTACTACGTCCGCAGTAGGAGGGTGACAAAATTTGAGGAGCTTATGGACCTGATAGTGTCGGATAGGTTACGTGATAGCCTTCCTCAAGACACTCATGCTTACGTAGTACAGAAAGAGGCGGAGTCATGGGCAAAAGCAGACGAAATAGCAACGTGGGCAGAAATCCATCTAGCCAGTGTAAACGGAAGGGAAGAGGTCCTAACTTTTAAAGAGGTAAGGCATAGACAATATGCAGAACGTGTTGTTTCCCCCCAGCAGAGGATAGACTCAGAGAGAAATTACTCGAGCAGAAGGTATCAATCGGCAGTTAATTTAGCTGAATATAGAAATATTCCAAAAGTAAGGAGGTGCCATAAATGTAGATCTGACGAAAATTTGATGCAAGATTGCCCACTGAGAACTGGGGACCGTGAGAGTCGAACTCAGGTATACCAAGTGAGCACCTTGGATCAGAATTCTAAAGATGTTTGTGAGGCAACAATAGGAAGGGTTACGACACATTCAAAGCCAAGTCCAAGCAGTCGAGTAATGGGACAGGGAGAGATACGTATCCCAGTAGATTATGAAGAGGTTCGAATCAGATGTGGCAACCAGACAGCTAGAGCAGTCGTGGATTCGGGGGCAGAACTGACAGTAATCAGAAAGGGGATGCTGAACGAAGAAAAGCACCCGGTAAAAGACCATCTGTTGTTGCATGGGCCGTTTGGTGATGCCATAAGGGTAGAGGTAAAAGAGCTGCCTTTAAGTTTGATTGATGGTACAGACAATAGCACTGTGAGTGGCGGAGAAAGTAAAGTGCTATGCGCAGTAGTAGCAAAGCTGCGGAAGGAGGTACTTCTGGGTGTGGAAGCATATAGTAAGTTACTTAGAAAGAAGGAGAGAAGGCCTGTAACTGGTATCCCCAGGAGGAAAATCCACGAGCCGTGGGCCAATAGAGGAAGCTACTATGAAAGAGGTAGAGAAATTCCAACTATAAAAAGGGAAATGTATGCTCCATGGAGACCGTCCAATCAACGCCGTCCTATCTCCCAGCCCAAACATGTGCAGCAATCTGTCAGACTCGATGTCTACGATGATCAAAATTATGTAGGGGAGGGAGCGAACATGGCAATTGGAGGTAACAATGGGTCAGGCCGACGCCAATGTCGACGACTTTCAGCCTGTAGAGTCAGAGGGTACGTACGGGAAGGTGATATCTAGGTAGTCACGAAAGGTGTGCATAGCCTTTCACCTGGGATGTCACCTGTGGGCGAATGAACACCGCCAGTACGGCATACCTTCGTCAAAGACAGTTATTAGTGAGAGAATTAATTTATAAACTGTACTCTCGGACAGCTACTTCAGTCACCAGGTTTTTTTTGTTTGAAGCAAAAAGACAATATTTAGACTCAGTCACCGGAAGTATACCTAGAAGTTATTTTATATTTAAGTGTAGTGTACATAGATGTGTAAAAGATGTGCCAATTCGCAGAGAATTTATAGAATTCATGAAGCAACTTAGAACTCTGTATTTTGTGGCATTGAACTCTAAGATTAATGCGAAAATGAACTCTGATTTTCAGCATTCAACTTGACTTTTTAGTCAGCAGTTAACAGGACTAACTACTGACTTCTGGCAGGGAGGTGTCAGGCTAGAGGCCTTTTTAGATTTTTTTTTTGTTCAGGCTGTGTATATTTATTTTGGATTTCGCCAAAATAGTCATATGCTACGGGGAGGCCCTCTGTCCCGGCATCTGGAAAGTTAATTGAAGGGGCAGTGCCCCGAGGGACGGAGGTCGCCCAACTGCTAGCGGACGGCCCAGATGGTCAGGTAGAGAAAGAAAGGAAGAAAGGGTTTGGCAACGATGAGATCAGAGCCGGTCGAGTTTCGGAAGGAGACGGACGAGAAATGGTAAAGCTGGGAAATGCCGACTGGTAATAGCGGCATTGGCTCTGTAAATACAGCTGAACAGGCATAGTAAGCTGGTGTGTTGGTAATCTATGTAATTGAGCATATGTCCTCGTCCATCAAGTATGTTTGGGAGGTTAAATAAATATTCGGTATTTTAAAGTAAAGGCTGAAGTTTGAACTAATTTATTGGGGAGGAGCCTCAGTATCGAGTCTCTGCAATTGTGAATAAACCGTTGAATTTATCCGAAAGACTCTTTCACCCATCGCGTATAGCGATCGAACCGAGGGAACTTCCTAAGTGGTCCCAATAGGCCGACAAACGAAGAATTAACATCACAATACCTTTGATGATTTTGTAAAAATGAATATCGAGAAAATAACGTTACCTAAAAATGAATTAAAATCATTATATAAAAAGGATTTAAAGAGTGTAAATGTTGATGAAGTTACGTTATTGCTTTTAAGTGATTTTATTGGCAATTCGAAAAAAAAAAAATAAAACCTCTAGAGGTGTTCAGGTCAAATATCGTTACAATCAGTAGTGATCTCAAGGCGGGGGAGGGGGATGAGGGGGGAGGAGGAGGAGGAGGAGGAGGAGGAGGAGGAGGGAGGTCATCCCTCCCAAAGGCTAGAGAAGGAATCAGAACCATGTAAGCATTTCCAGTTCCATTTTTTTTTTCTTTGCTCTATTTGCAGTTCAGACATATTGTGAAAGAACCTTGATATTGCCTTGACAGATTTGCCTGAACTTTCTTGAAGAATTTTGAGTTATTTGTGACCATTAGTTGGGGAAGCAGCAAATGTCTACTCTCACACCCCTCACCAACACAAAGGCGAAAAAAAAAACAACAACTAGTTATAGACTTTATTGAAGTTCAATTAGTTCAAGTTTTTAAGCTTTGTAATTTCCAAGAATATTTTTTTCAGGTTGAATCGAATGGTGTTATTTTTTGAAATGTATTTCAACATTCTTACCTGGGCGCCGTTCAGATGAGTTCCATTTTGAGCGTTGCTCACTGACGGCTCTTCCCTCCAAACAGTACTTCCTTTGACAGCCACTGTGACTTCCACATTTCAAGCACTGCAGTATTATTGCTAATGCACATCTACTTGCTTCTCTTAATGTGTCTTTAAAATGATACAGGTCTCGAATTTTGTCCATGTAAACATAACTCTTTACAAAGCACACAAGAAAAAAAATCAAGGGGTGTGAAATCAAGGCTCCTTGTGGCCATGGAATTGGACCACCGTTGCCAATCCATCTTTCAGGAAATGTTGCACTAAAAGCTTCGCTAACATTTCTTGAGAAATGTGTCCTCTGGTGGCAGCCCGTGAAAATTAGTGAGGGAATGTACACGTAGAACATTCAGTGTGACGACTTTTATGAATTTGAGGATAGTACGTCCCTAAACCCCGCCATTATTTGTGCGAAACCCTCTATTACGATACTTTTCTTAAAGTATGATACCCTTTGGACTAGAGAAAACGTGCATAGAGGTTGAATGAACAGAAACCGTGCATATAGGTTGAATGAAGAGAAAACATGCATATAGATTGAAGAAGAGAAAACCTGCATATAGGTTGAATGAAGAGGAAACTCGAATATAAGTTGAATGAAGAGAAAACGCGAATATAGGTTGAATGAGGAGAAAACGCGAATATAGGTTGAATGAGGAGAAAACGTGCATATAGGTTGAATGAGGATAAAACGTGCATATAGGTTGAATGAAGAGAAAACGCGAATATAGGTTGAATGAAGAGAAAACGTGCATAAGGTTGAATGAAGAGAAAACGCGAATAGAGGTTGAATGAAAAGGAAACGTGCATATAGGTTGAATGAAGAGAAAACGCGAATATAGGTTGAACGAAGAGAAAACGTGTATCTATGTTGAATGAAGAGGAAACGCGAATTCAGGCTGAATGAAGAGAAAACGCGAATAGAGGTTGAATGAAAAGGAAACGTGCATATAGGTTGAATGAAGAGAAAATGCGAATATAGGTTGAATGAAGAGAAAACGTGTATCTATGTTGAATGAAGAGGAAACGCGAATTCAGGCTGAATGAAGAGAAAACGTGCATATAGGTTGAATGAGGAGGAAACGTGCTTATAGGTTGAATGAAGAGAAAACGTGCTTATAGGTTGAATGAAGAGAAAACGTGCATAAGGTTGAATGAAGAGAAAACGTGCATAAGGTTGAATGAAGAGAAAACGCGAATAGAGGTTGAATGAAAAGGAAACGTGCATATAGGTTGAATGAAGAAAAAACGCGAATATAGGTTGAATGAAGAGAAAACGTGCATATAGGTTGAATGAAGAGAAAACGCGAATATAGGTTGAATGAAGAGAAAACGTGCATATAGGTTGAATGAAGAGAAAACGTGCATATAGGTTGAATGAAGAGAAAACGTGCATATAGCTTGAATGAAGAGAAAACGTGCACATAGTTTGAATGAAGAGGAAACGTTCCTGTAGGTTGAATGAAGTGAAAACATGCATATAGTTTGAATGAAGAGAAAACGTGCATATAGGTTGAATGAAGAGAAAACGTGCCTGTAGGTTGAATGAAGAGAAAACGTGCATATAGGTCGAATGAAGAGGAAACGTGGCATATAGGTCGAATGAAGAGAAAACGTGCATATATGTTGAATGAAGATAAAACTTGCCTGTAGGTTGAATGAAGAGGAAACGTGCATATAGGTCGAATGAAGAGAAAACGCGAATATAGGTTGAATGAAGAGAAAACGCGAATATAGGTTGAATGAAGAGAAAACGTGCATATAGGTTGAATGAAGAGAAAACGCGAATATAGGTTGAATGAAGAGAAAACGTGCATATAGGTTGAATGAAGAGAAAACGTGCATATAGGTTGAATGAAGAGAAAACGTGCATATAGTTTGAATGAAGAGAAAACGTGCACATAGTTTGAATGAAGAGAAAACGTTCCTGTAGGTTGAATGAAGTGAAAACATGCATATAGTTTGAATGAAGAGAAAACGTGCATATAGGTTGAATGAAGAGAAAACGTGCCTGTAGGTTGAATGAAGAGGAAACGTGCATATAGGTCGAATGAAGAGAAAACCTGCATATAGGTTGAATGAAGAGAAAACGCGAATATAGGTTGAATGAAGAGAAAACGCGAATATAGGTTGAATGAAAAGAAAACGCGAATATAGGTTGAATGAAAAGAAAACGCGAATATAGGTTGAATGAAGAGAAAACGTGCATATAGGTTGAATGAAGAGAAAACGTTCGTATCGGTTGAATGAAGAGAAAACGTGCATATAGTTTGAATGAAGAGAAAACGTGCATTTAGGTTGAATGAAGAGAAAACGTGCATATAGGTTGAATGAAGAGAAAACGTGCATATAGGTCGAATGAAGAGGAAACTTGCATATAGGTTGAATGAAGAGAAAACGTGCATATAGGTTGAATGAAGAGAAAACGTGCCTGTAGGTTGAATGAAGAGAAAACGTGCCTGTAGGTTGAATGAAGAGAAAACTTGCCTGTAGGTTGAATGAAGAGGAAACGTGCATATAGGTCGAATGAAGAGAAAACCTGCATATAGGTTGAATGAAGAGAAAACGCGAATATAGGTTGAATGAAGAGAAAACGCGAATATAGGTTGAATGAAGAGAAAACGCGAATATAGTTTGAATGAAAAGAAAACGAGAATATAGTTTGAATGAAAAGAAAACGAGAATATAGGTTGAATGAAGAGAAAACGTGCATATAGGTTGAATGAAGAGAAAACGTGCATATAGGTTGAATGAAGAGAAAACGTGCCTGTAGGTTGAATGAAGAGAAAACGTGCCTGTAGGTTGAATGAAGAGAAAACTTGCCTGTAGGTTGAATGAAGAGGAAACGTGCATATAGGTCGAATGAAGAGAAAACCTGCATATAGGTTGAATGAAGAGAAAACGCGAATATAGGTTGAATGAAGAGAAAACGTGCATATAGGTTGAATGAAGAGAAAACGCGAATATAGGTTGAATGAAGAGAAAACGTGCATATAGGTTGAATGAAAAGAAAACGAGAATATAGGTTGAATGAAGAGAAAACGTGCACATAGGTTGAATGAAGAGAAAACGTGCACATAGGTTGAATGAAGAGAAAACGTGCATATAGGTTGAATGAAGAGAAAACGTGCCTGTAGGTTGAATGAAGAGAAAACTTGCCTGTAGGTTGAATGAAGAGGAAACTTGCCTGTAGGTTGAATGAAGAGGAAACGTGCATATAGGTCGAATGAAGAGAAAACCTGCATATAGGTTGAATGAAGAGAAAACGCGAATATAGGTTGAATGAAGAGAAAACGTGCATATAGGTTGAATGAAGAGAAAACGCGAATATAGGTTGAATGAAGAGAAAACGTGCATATAGGTTGAATGAAAAGAAAACGAGAATATAGGTTGAATGAAGAGAAAACGTGCACATAGGTTGAATGAAGAGAAAACGTGCACATAGGTTGAATGAAGAGAAAACGTGCATATAGGTTGAATGAAGAGAAAACGTGCCTGTAGGTTGAATGAAGAGAAAACTTGCCTGTAGGTTGAATGAAGAGGAAACTTGCCTGTAGGTTGAATGAAGAGGAAACGTGCATATAGGTCGAATGAAGAGAAAACCTGCATATAGGTTGAATGAAGAGAAAACGCGAATATAGGTTGAATGAAGAGAAAACGCGAATATAGTTTGAATGAAAAGAAAACGAGAATATAGTTTGAATGAAAAGAAAACGAGAATATAGGTTGAATGAAGAGAAAACGTGCACATAGGTTGAATGAAGAGAAAACGTGCCTGTAGGTTGAATGAAGAGAAAACGTGCCTGTAGGTTGAATGAAGAGAAAACTTGCCTGTAGGTTGAATGAAGAGAAAACTTGCCTGTAGGTTGAATGAAGAGAAAACGTGCATATAGGTCGAATGAAGAGAAAACCTGCATATAGGTTGAATGAAGAGAAAACGCGAATATAGGTTGAATGAAGAGAAAACGCGAATATAGGTTGAATGAAGAGAAAACGTGCATATAGGTTGAATGAAGAGAAAACGCGAATATAGTTTGAATGAAAAGAAAACGAGAATATAGTTTGAATGAAAAGAAAACGAGAATATAGGTGCATATAGGTTGAATGAAGAGGAAACGTGCATATAGGTCGAATGAAGAGAAAACCTGCATATAGGTTGAATGAAGAGAAAACGCGAATATAGGTTGAATGAAGAGAAAACGCGAATATAGGTTGAATGAAGAGAAAACGCGAATATAGGTTGAATGAAGAGAAAACGCGAATATAGGTTGAATGAAGAGAAAACGCGAATATAGTTTGAATGAAAAGAAAACGAGAATATAGTTTGAATGAAAAGAAAACGAGAATATAGGTTGAATGAAGAGAAAACGAGAATATAGGTTGAATGAAGAGAAAACGTGCACATAGGTTGAATGAAGAGAAAACGTGCACCTAGGTTGAATGAAGAGAAAACGTGCACATAGGTTGAATGAAGAGAAAACGTGCCTGTAGGTTGAATGAAGAGAAAACGTGCCTGTAGGTTGAATGAAGAGAAAACGTGCCTGTAGGTTGAATGAAGAGAAAAGGATGCATTCAAGAGCCAACAATTATCATGCAGTCAATTTTCTGTTCGAACGCTTCATGGCATATGCAGATATCTGTTGCTGTGCGATTTCGATTGACGTCGTCGACCGAATTCTGATTTGGAGCCTCATTTGAAAGTTCTCTGAACCAATGAGGAATTTTCACTCTTAACGAATGAATAGAAACTTTACCTGAAAAATCTGTTTCATTGTTAAGTAGGAAAAAATGAGAAAGAGTCGTGCAAGCATTCATGCTTTTTTTAAAAAAAATATTTTAAAGGAATGATTTATTTCATTTCCATCGAGCATTTTTAATTCCCCACTCGACTGATGACGAAAGAAACATCTGATGTGGGGTGGAAGCGGTAAAACATTCTGCTGTAAGATCTGCCATCAGATACTGGCAGACAATAAAACTCTTATTTAGCTGATATAACAATTCCTAAACTTTAGAATGTTCTCTAAAAACAATAATAGGAGACGATGAGAGGTTTCTTATTTGTCCAAAATCCTTCCTACTCACACAACTGCTCATATTCCACGTGATTCACAACTCTTTATCGTCTGCTGCTCTTGCAGCATCCCATTGGAAATGCTCGTCTGTTCCGAATGTTTGCATCTAAATCTTTCATATTTCAACTTTTCTTCGTCTGTTCTCTTCCCCCATTTCTTTCTCTCACAACCGACGTCACAGATGCAAATCACTGAAGAGTCTTTGTGTCTTCGTCTGCCGAGCTGCTCACCAACTCCGATGGAGTCTCTTCCAGTTCACACGTGCAGTGTTTCCGGATGACGTCATCGACAGGTATGACGCCACTGCCAAAATTCAGCACTGACCGTTGACGTCACTGGGCACGGAGGTCGCCATCGAGTGGGTGGGGCGCTGCGGGCACCTCAGTCGGGAACATAGCTGGTTGGAGCCACTTCCAAGAGCAGTTGACAGAACAACGTCACTCTTCCTGTTGGAACGAAAAGAGGAATTAGTTGAAGTCCGTGGTTAGGATAAAAAAGTTCACAAACTGAAATAATGGTATCATTGTGAAATGATTCTCTGAATGTGTTCATACAGAAGCATTAAAGATTCAATAGTTACAAAAGAGTAATGAAGTATCACTGGTAAAAGTCCCGTAGACAAGAAACACTTGAAAGAATTAGTTGAAAAAAATTGGTTTTCCTGAGGGGGACTTACTCAGGACAACCAATTTCTTTCAACTAATTACTTCAAGTTACTAAACAGATGATATAGCCATTTTTAGGAAGGGGAAATATTAACGAACTATTTCACTTAATAAATGAAAGAAACCCTGCGACGTTTTTGTCAACTATCAGGGAAGTATTCTCTCTTAGCTTAATGTCAATATCAAATATAAGAGAAAACTTGCCTTTAGCCAGGTGGGATACGACTTCCTGATAACATATCCGATGCTCTGACCGCTGAGTTACCGTCCGCTGATCAAGATCTCATCCAAATGATACTAAGAACTTTTCCTGCTCGGTTGATAAGCCGTCCCATGGCCGAGTGGTTAGCGCGCTTGGCTACTGATTTAAGGGACCTGGGTTCAAGCCCCGGATAAGGCATGGTTGTATGTGTTGTTTTTCTGCTGAGGTCCTGCCATCCTCTCAGACCTTCTACTATGGCATATAAACTGACAGGCTCCTGTCAGACCTCTGTGGCAAGCAGCTGCTTGAGGGGGTATTTTTTTTTTATCAGTGGGCCGGTAGCTCAGTGGTCAGAGCACCTGACATGTTATCAGGATATTCTGGATTCCTATCCCACTTGGCTAATGGTGAATACCATTAGCCAATACTCCCCTGGTAGTTATTGAACTATTATTAATCTAGGAAAATAAACTATTATTTTGTGAGGCATAAGTTTTAAAAGAGAATTTTACTCTAAATTATTTTGAAAAGTGTTTCTTTAAAAAGAGGAAAAGCAAAGGTGATGAGACTGAGAAACAGAAAACTTTGCCAAATTGACCTTCAACCACTTTCATCCTCATCGATCATAATAATACGCAGAAGAATTATCCTCCGCCGAACCCCTTCCTCCAAAACACATGACACACTATCGCATCGTGAATGCAATTAAGAAGGGGATCGATCCATTAAGCAGTGGCATGCCCACAAAATTCGAATTGCAGGGCGGGATGGCATTTATAACTCAATAACCCCTCCCTCGCTGAATATGCCGATCACTGGACATGGATATAGATGCACCAAGCCAGAGGTTTACATTAATTTTAAGACAAAATGATGATGACCTACTTCGGCTCATGGCTCTGAGCTTGATTATGGATCCTGATTTTGCTGCACTGGTGGGCTTCTGTGGAGGGAAAATCTTCCGCTGTGTTTTGTGTTTGTTTGTGGGTTGACAGCCCCAAGTGAATAGATTCGCAGGATATGTTTATCAGCTGGTGGATAATCCTGAGCAGAAGTCATCGCAGGCACCTGAACTCTTTGCTTCTATTGGCATCGTCAAATTCTACATTGGAGGAAGTCTTCCAGTGTAGATGGCTTCAGCCTTTAGTAGTGGGGGAACGGGTCTTTGCCCCATGTCTGCGATTAGGGGGCTGTTTGATATTGTCGGCATTCCCTTTCTCAATAAACATAGTTTCTTTAAACATCCCACTAACCATTTTCTCTCCATAGATAGTTGGAATGTGAGGACTCTGCACAGAGCTTTTTCTCTTGATGTCCTCACACAAGAATTCCACCATTATAATTTAGATATTCTCGGCTTGCAAGAGACTAGATGGACAGATAAAGGTCAGATTCTTAAAAATAATCTTAAATTTCTCTTTTCAGGGAGGGACGACAATAAGCATCACCAAGGCGTGGGTCTGCTTCTCAGCAGACACGTTAGTGATGCTCTTCTAGGATATGAGTGCATTAATGAAAGGTTTCTTACAGCAAAATTTCAGACAAGTGTTAAAGACCTGAATGTTATGTGGTGTTATGCCCCCACTGAGGATGCCGATGAGGATGAGAAGGATGGGTTTTATGAACAACTTCAGGATATTTTGAATTCTGTCAAGAAAGAAGATATTACCCTTGTTCTTGGTGACTTCAATGCCAAAGTTGGTACTGACTCTGACCTTTGGGCAGGAGTAATAGGCCCTTTTGGTATTGGTGGCTGCAATGGCAATGGGCAACGTCTCCTACAGGTAAGTAAACTCAATGGTTTCAGAATAACTAACACATATTACAAACACCGCGACATACATAAGTACACATGGGTTTCACCTGATGGGCTGCATAGGAATATGATTGATTATATATTAATTAACAGCAAATGGGCTAGTTCTGTTAGAAATACCAGGGCATATAGGGGAGCTGAAATTGGATCTGACCATTACCTTGTTAAAAGTGTCTTGCAACTTAAACTTAAAAAGTGTTGTGCTAAGGTTAAAAAATTTACCTTTAATACTGAAGCTTTGAAAGACCTTACCACAATAGGTTACTTAGTCATTATGACAGTCAAGGTTTGCTTACTACTGAAGTTGAGGAAGAATGGGATCATTTTAAACAGGCTTTTTTGGACACTAACAGTACTCTTTTAGGAAAAAAGGAGCAGAAGAGACAGAATTATCTGAGTGATAAGGCACTTGAGCTTATTTCGGAAAGAAAGAACTGCAGGAATGTCCTTAATCAATACCCTACTAGTCCTAATAGAAAGCATTACAGAGAACTTAATAAACGTGTAAAAGATCAGTTAGCTGCTGATAAGAATCTTTGGCTTGATGGTTTGGCTGACAAAGCCGAGGAAGCAGTTTGACAGCACAACAGCAGAGAGCTGTACCAGATAGTGTAGATTGTGTAGATTTACCACACAAAACATTGTGTGGTAGAAAACGGACAGGTATACAGGGATTGAAGGATAAACAAGGTAAGGTTATAGAAGGTGAGGATTCTGTCATGGCTAGGTGGGCTGAGCATTTCAGTGATGTTCTAAACAATGCGGTTAGTTCTATTCCCATTGTTTGCAATGATGATAGATGCATTGGTGGCTTTAATGTTGGCCCTATAACACTATCTGAAGTTATTTTGGCTGTTTCTAAACTTAAACTTCATAAATCCCCAGGGGAGATGAAATTACTACAGAAATGCGTAGAGCTGGAAATGTTTCGGTTACCACTTGGATGACTGAAATTCTGAATATCTTTTATGATAAAGGCATGGTTCCTAAGGATTTTACCAGAGCTATTGTTATCTCTATTTTCAAAAAAGGTGATCGCAGTTCTTGTGATAACTGTAGGGGTATTAACCTACTCTCTGTTCCAGGTAAAGTTCTTTCCATGATTGTGCTTAATAGAATTAAGAATCTGGTTGACAGTCAATTGCGTGATGAGCAATGTGGATTCAGAAGTGGTAGGGGATGTGTGGATCAGATATTTTCACTTAGGCAGATTCTTGAGAAATGCTTTGAGTTTCAGAAACCTTTGGTTGCTAGCTTTGTTGATTTCAAAAAGGCTTTCGACTCTGTTGATCGTCATAATTTGTGGTTGATTGTGTAATCATATGGTATACCAGACAAGTTAGTTAACATAATGGAAGCTCTCTATAATAACACTGAGTCGTGTATGAGAATTGATAAGGCTTGTAGCAATTGGTTTAGCATTACTTCTGGTGTTCGACAAGGGTGCATTTTGTCTCCTTTTCTCTTTAGTTTGGTAATTGATTATGTTATGCGAAATTCACCTCAAGGGAAAGCTTTTGGCCTTAAATGGGCAGGAGATACGAAAATTTCTGATTTAGATTATGCTGATGATTTAGCCTTTTTGGCAAATGATGTTGATGAGATGAACTCTTTCATTCGAGCTGTTGATGAGACTGGTATTAGAGTAGGTTTGGTTATAAACAGAGAGAAAACTAAAGTGAGGAAAATTGGTCAATCAGGCTGTGATTCAGTTAATCTGAATGGTTGCAGCCTTGAGCAGGTGTCACAGTTTAATTATCTTGGGAGCTATGTAACAGATAATGGTGATGTGTGGCATGAGATTAACAGACGAATAGGAATTGCTACCGGGACTTTTAAGAATCTATGGAGATTGTGGAGAAATAGGCGTATGCACCTAAAGACTAAAATTTGTCTTATAATAGTTTGGTTGGGTTGTTGGGTTGTTTTACCTCTGAGCGGCACTTTTTTGCACACCATGGGCTAAATGGCCAGGTCACATGGACCCCGAAGGCTCAGAGAAGGTTGGGGGAGGGGACCCACTGGAACAGCTGTTGGGAGACAGATGGTAGCCTCCCGTCAAGGCCATCCAGCGTGTTCTTTAACGTGCACAGGGTATGGCTCTCCCGCACACGGGACCACGGCTTAACGTCCCATCCGACGGACGGCGGCCTTTCCAAGCACATCGGTGTCCCCTACTGACCGTGGGCAGGGCGGGGAATTGTTGCGGAGATAAATCTCAACGCTGACCCAGCTGGGACTCGAACCTGGGAACTACAGATTACGAGCCTGGCGCGCTACCGACTGAGCCACCCCCGCCCCCGATAGTTTGGTTCTTTCTAGGGTTAGTTATGGTAGTGAAACTTGGACACTTTGTAAACAAGATAACAGGAAACTAGATGCTTTTGATTCCAGATGCTTACGCAGTATCTTGGGCATTAGGTGGTTCAACTTTGTAACTAATGATGAGGTTAGGCAAAGGAGTTTGCAACCTCCTTTAAGCAGCATATTGTGCAGAGAGAGAAATGCAGTAGATATAGCTCAGGATAGACTTGCTTGGAGAACTAAATTGCACGGTCTGGTTGGACCTCCGTAGCCCATGGCTGCTTGAGGATGATGATGATGGTGGTGGTGGTGGTGGTGGTGGTGGTGGTGATGATGATGATGATGATAAGTGTAGAATGCATCCGTTCATGATTCCAGTACAAATTAATCCTACTTAATCAGTTCACATAAATTTGTATCAGAATGACTGAATATTATCCGCTAAACGTTTCCTCATCAAAGAGGAAAATTTCAGGCATCGTCTATCCTGAGTTGGAAACAATTCTTCTAAGTGTTATGGGTGGCATGTACGTCCCTGATCAGCATGCAACATTAGTTATACTGGGGAATGGGATGACTTTAGCTGTCGGGATATCGGCTGTCTCTCTGACTGAAGGATCGTCGCCGAATACGGAAAGGATTCTCGCGTTCCTCCCAAGTCCTTTGTTTCCAGCTCTGTGGTGATCGTAAAGGATTAAGACGATGAAAAGTACCAGCTTTGAGCTGACTGCGGCGTATATCGATTAAAAACTGAGAATGTGGAGCACTTTTGAAAGATTTCGTCTTTAGATACTGAATAGCCTAAGGATTGCCTTAGCAAAATGTATAAATATCTGCAAAGTCTCCATTTCTTAATCACCTTTATGTTTTAATGTGCTATCGACACAAATGAAAGAAGTGAATGATGACGAACCAAACTCACTTTCATCACAGCGCAGTTCGTTGCAACTTGGACCACGTGTCAGTGAGATCGAGACCGATGCAACGATTCGTGCATCATGGCAACAACGTATTCTCTTGTGGTGGTGAACCAGAAGCGCGCCATCTAAAGAACGTAATTTTCAATATGCAAAAGGACTGTACCAAGTTTTGTCCTAATACGAGTTTCTCTTTGTTGTACTGAAACAAATTCTGACGCAAATGTATTCCCGTTATTAAAATAGCTCCAGCATAATGATTTTCGACACTTCCTCTGATACCTTGCATCTTCATCATAATGATGCCAAGTTGAGCTTGCGTCATTATGTAAACGCTCATAGAACGTTTTTATTCAGAACGAGGTCCTCTCCCTATATCTCCCGGCAGTTTAAAGCACAGTGTATTGCAAATACTCGCTGCAGACGATATCCTCTGCCAACGAGTGTGACTTGAGGGGAGAAGAGAGCTCAGCTTACCCATGATGTTGAGCTGAATCTTGTAATGCACGAAGGGAATGTAGATGACGAGTCCGGAGATGACGAATAACGTCGCATAGAGATATTCGATCTGCGGATCTTGAGCGATGGGAGCGATCACGAGGTAGACGGAGATGATGAGGACGATGTACGGAATGATGATGGGCACCTGCAAAAGATAATTGAGATGATTCAGATTTTGATACTGAGAAGGAAAAACAATCAACTGGAAAGGAAGAGGGAGGCTCTCTTTGTTGCTGAAAAGTGAGATGTGGGAAAACGGTTTCCTATTGTTTTAAGATTAATTTTTGAATCTTAATCTTCATTTATGAAAGTTATCATGAATGCAAAATACACGATTAACAAGCTTGGCTACTGATCAAAGGAACCTGGGTTCGAACCCACATAAATAAATAACAAATTACCCTTCAAGTAACTGCTTGCTACAGAAATCTGAGAAGAGCTTGTCAGTATGATACGTCATAATGGATATCTGTGACGAAGGCGAGACCTCAGTAGAAGGACAACAACAGAAGGAAAGAAATTGTTAAAAATATTAAATAATTAATCATTATTATGTTGAGAGAAAGGAAAATATTATTTGGTTGGAGATGCGGAAGCGTTCAGTTCATACGGAAATGACGAAAACCATGTTAATATCCAGTGTTGCTATTTTTCGCAACTTGATCTAGTCTGTTCACAATTTATTTGTTTGAAAATTTTATTGTTTGGTTATTAATTTCAAGTTTTGGTTAATTTGCCTCTTTTTGATTTTCTAATTAGCAGTTTTGTGTAAATCTATTCATATTGGTAAAATGCGTAGAAAATATTTCGATTTCGTTTCGTGAGTTACTACGTTCGTCATTTGATCTTTCGTAGATATATAAAAAAAAAATTAAGTTATACGGCCAGATGATTAGAAAATAAAGAAGTGAACAACTTTTCTGTAAGAGAAATTTATCTTTCCAGTACTGTTGTTTTACGTGTGAGGGACGCTTTTTGCATACAATGGGGTTAAATGTCGAGATCAGAAGAGGCTAGGGGTAGGAGCCTCGCTAGATGTCAGCACCACCCAGCCTGTTTCCCTGCACTCGGGGCTACGGTTCAGCATGCCATACGACGGAGAGCGTCCTTTCCAACAGCGTCCCCTTTCTCACCGAGGGCCGAATGGGGGTTAGGGGAGATAAATCTCAACGCTGGCCCAGTTGGAACTTTGGACCTGGGTCCTGTAGATTACAATCCTGGCGCACTCAGCCAACAGCCGACCCATTTTCTCATTGCTGTGGAATAGTTGGGTGACTAGTATTGTTGCGTAGCCTAATTATGTCGGAATCGAAGTACATTAAACTTACGATTAACCACCCGTATTAATAGGAACCGATCAGTATGAGGATAATCGAAACAACTAATTTTATGAAACATATTAATTTACGTAGTTAATTTAAAAGGCAAGAAAATATAAAAGTATGAACGGTGAATTACTTTTCGTATTCTTTATAGTTCTGAGATCATTTTTGAATTGCTTGCCTTTCATTTTAATATTACTGCAAACAGATTGAGATAATAAAGCGAAAGTTAATCAATTTATTTAAAATCTTAAATTCAATTAATGAAATGTTTATAAGAGCAGAAACCACACGAATTTTACTGTAACGTATATGTGAATATTACATAATTTTTCCGTCTTCAAAATATTTAATGACGTTTTACGTTTGTCAACTTTCCAAGCCATGATTATGTCACAAGATTATGCCCAGATCCGCAGCTTAGATAATCAGGAGTCTGCTCTATCTTCAAAAATTTCAGATCATTTCATTTTCTGAGATAGAAAAAATTGAATTCCAAAATAAGCGATTTTGTTTCTTTAAATTTGCACATTTTTCTGATGTCCTTATTTCCAGGCAAATAGTTGAGCGTTCTAAAAGTAAGCTAGTCGGTGGCATCATCTGCATTGGAATCGCATTGCAATGGAACTCTTTTTTCGCTGGCCTTCGGTCGCTGCTAAGATGGCACTCACCTTGTAAGGTCTCGGCTCGTCCTTTTTGGTCCATCGCATCACGATGAGGGCGAGGAAAGTGGCGCCATAGAAGAGCCATGCCGTGAAACTGAAGAAGTCGATCAGGCTCGTGATGTTGCCTGGAATGATCATGCACACTGCGAGGAATGCCTGCACGTGAAAAGAAATTGATTCAGAGAAAAGGATGCAAGAAACGCAGTTAAATATATCGCATGCAAAATGATTTCGGGTTTAGTCTGATTGCTACTTACTTTTATAAATTCAATGCTAATGAGGAATACATTTTGCTTGAGTTAATCTTGGCTTCAGCTGTAAGAAGACGATATATGAAAGTGCGCGGGTGTTCCTAAGAGGTCCTAATATTTTTCCAATTATTTCTAAAACCCCCAAAAATTTAATGTCGACAGGCGAAGGAGTAGACGGACGACAAAGTAGAGACAAGAGTTTGTTTTCGAAAACAAGTTGAAAAGAATAAAGAGAATTAAATATTAGCTGAGGATCAGAACGTAATTTAGAAACACTAATGGGAAAGAAAACGAAGAAGAACGAAAGATTGCGATTTCACTTCTTCCTTTAGAGCAGGCATGTCAAAGATACGGCCTGCGGGGCATGAGCGGCCCCCGGGGCATTTAGATACGGCCCGCGACCTCAATTAATAATACTCGAATTTCATGAATAGTTTTTCTATACATTGAACATATAGGTACAAATTACAGAAAAGAAGCTGAAAAGATGTCAAGCATCTGGATCGTCGAAATAATGCACTGTTTTTTAACAGTTATGACTTAATGCCATTTTAATTTTGATGTATACTTTAAATTTAAATAAAAGATTTTTTTTTATATGAAATTAGTGTTTAATTGAATCCCGGCCCGCTGATATACTTTGAAAGAAAAATTGGCACTTTACAAGATTGAGTTTGACACCCCTGCTTTAGAGAGTAAACTCAACAGAATAAACTACGGCAATAATGAATGATGACCGTCGGCGGTTACGAGCAGCTTCCGAAGATCGAGTCCCAAATCTCATGATCCCAAAACGCATGAACTCGCCAAAGTGTAAGGTACATAAGCTTGATCTCTGAAGGCAACAGAATGCGAGATTTTCTTTGCTTCTCCTGAGAGAGAAAATGGATGCAGATGGGGATGGGAATATTCTTCTGGATTGGATTGAGAAGGCAAGCACTCTTCAGAATAGGGTCGGGAAACTACGTATTATTCGGGATAGGATTGGAAAGGCAGAGCATTAGTTGGATAGCAAAGATAATTACTCTTATGCATGAGACTGAGTAGGGAAGTATTCTTCAGGATATGATTGGAATGGCAGATTGGGAAGGCAAGCACACTTCAGAATGGGATTGCGAAATCAAGTATTCTTCGGGATAGAATTAGAAAATCAGTTCCTCTTCGGAATGGGATTCTGAAATCAAATATTCTTCGAGATAGTATTGGAAAAGCAGATTTTGTGGATGAGATTCAGAAGGCAAGCACTCTTCGGAATGGGATTGGGAAATCTAGTATTCTTCGGGATAGGATTGCAAAGGTAGATTTTCTGGATGAGTTTGGGAAGGCAAATACACTTTGGAATGGGATTGGAAAATCTAATTTTCTTCGGGATAGGATTGTAAAGGTTTATTTTATGGATCAGTTTGAGAAGGCAAATACTCTTTGAAATGAGATTAGGAAATCAAGTATTCTTTGGGATAGGATTGTAAAGATAGATTTTCTGGATAAGTTTGGGAAGGCAAATACTCTTTGGAAAGGGATTGGAAATTCTAGTATTCTTCAAGATAGAATTGTAAAGGTATATTTTATGGATCAGTCTGAGAAGGCAAATACTCTTTGAAATGAGATTAGGAATTCAAGCATTCTTTGGAATAGGATTGTAAAGATAGATTTTCTGGATAAGTTTGGGAAGGCAAATACTCTTTGGAAAGGGATTGGAAATTCTAGTATTCTTCAAGATAGGATTGTAAAGGTATATTTTATGGATCAGTCTGAGAAGGCAAATACTCTTTGAAATGAGATTAGGAATTCAAGTATTCTTTGGAATAGGATTGTAAAGATAGATTTTCTGGATAAGTTTGGGAAGGCAAATACTCTTTGGAAAGGGATTGGAAAATCTAGTATTCTTCAGGATAGGATTGTAAAGGTATATTTTATGGATCAGTCTGAGAAGGCAAATACTCTTTGAAATGAGATTAGGAATTCAAGTATTCTTTGGAATAGGATTGTAAAGATAGATTTTCTGGATAAGTTTGGGAAGGCAAATACTCTTTGGAAAGGGATTGGAAAATCTAATTTTCTTCGGGATAGGATTGTAAAGGTTTATTTTATGGATCAGTTTGAGAAGGCAAATACTCTTTGAAATGAGATTAGGAAATCAAGTATTCTTTGGGATAGGATTGTAAAGATAGATTTTCTGGATAAGTTTGGGAAGGCAAATACTCTTTGGAAAGGGATTGGAAATTCTAGTATTCTTCAAGATAGGATTGTAAAGGTTTATTTTATGGATCAGTTTGAGAAGGCAAATACTCTTTGAAATGAGATTAGGAAATCAAGTATTCTTTGGGATAGGATTGTAAAGATAGATTTTCTGGATAAGTTTGGGAAGGCAAATACTCTTTGGAAAGGGATTGGAAATTCTAGTATTCTTCAAGATAGGATTGTAAAGGTATATTTTATGGATCAGTCTGAGAAGGCAAATACTCTTTGAAATGAGATTAGGAATTCAAGTATTCTTTGGAATAGGATTGTAAAGATAGATTTTCTGGATAAGTTTGGGAAGGCAAATACTCTTTGGAAAGGGATTGGAAATTCTAGTATTCTTCAAGATAGGATTGTAAAGGTATATTTTATGGATCAGTCTGAGAAGGCAAATACTCTTTGAAATGAGATTAGGAATTCAAGTATTCTTTGGAATAGGATTGTAAAGATAGATTTTCTGGATAAGTTTGGGAAGGCAAATACTCTTTGGAAAGGGATTGGAAAATCTAGTATTCTTCAGGATAGGATTGTAAAGGTATATTTTATGGATCAGTCTGAGAAGGCAAACACTCTTTGAAATGAGATTAGGAAATCAAGTATTCTTTGGAATAGGATTGTAAAGATAGATTTTCTGGATAAGTTTGGGAAGGCAAATACTCTTTGGAAAGGGATTGGAAAATCTAGTATTCTTCAGGATAGGATTGTAAAGATATATTTTATGGATCAGTCTGAGAAGGCAAATACTCTTTGAAATGAGATTAGGAATTCAAGTATTCTTTGGAATAGGATTGTAAAGATAGATTTTCTGGATAAGTTTGGGAAGGCAAATACTCTTTGGAAAGGGATTGGAAAATCTAGTATTCTTCAGGATAGGATTGTAAAGGTATATTTTATGGATCAGTCTGAGAAGGCAAATACTCTTTGAAATGAGATTAGGAAATCAAGTATTCTTTGGGATAGGATTGTAAAGATAGATTTTCTGGATAAGTTTGGGAAGGCAAATACTCTTTGGAAAGGGATTGGAAATTCTAGTATTCTTCAAGATAGGATTGTAAAGGTATATTTTATGGATCAGTCTGAGAAGGCAAATACTCTTTGAAATGAGATTAGGAATTCAAGTATTCTTTGGAATAGGATTGTAAAGATAGATTTTCTGGATAAGTTTGGGAAGGCAAATACTCTTTGGAAAGGGATTGGAAAATCTAATTTTCTTCGGGATAGGATTGTAAAGGTTTATTTTATGGATCAGTTTGAGAAGGCAAATACTCTTTGAAATGAGATTAGGAAATCAAGTATTCTTTGTAATAGGATTGTAAAGATAGATTTTCTGGATAAGTTTGGGAAGGCAAATACTCTTTGGAAAGGGATTGGAAATTCTAGTATTCTTCAAGATAGGATTGTAAAGGTATATTTTATGGATCAGTCTGAGAAGGCAAATACTCTTTGAAATGAGATTAGGAATTCAAGTATTCTTTGGAATAGGATTGTAAAGATAGATTTTCTGGATAAGTTTGGGAAGGCAAATACTCTTTGGAAAGGGATTGGAAATTCTAGTATTCTTCAAGATAGGATTGTAAAGGTATATTTTATGGATCAGTCTGAGAAGGCAAATACTCTTTGAAATGAGATTAGGAATTCAAGTATTCTTTGGAATAGGATTGTAAAGATAGATTTTCTGGATAAGTTTGGGAAGGCAAATACTCTTTGGAAAGGGATTGGAAAATCTAGTATTCTTCAGGATAGGATTGTAAAGGTATATTTTATGGATCAGTCTGAGAAGGCAAATACTCTTTGAAATGAGATTAGGAAATCAAGTATTCTTTGGGATAGGATTGTAAAGATAGATTTTCTGGATAAGTTTGGGAAGGCAAATACTCTGTGGAAAGGGATTGGAAATTCTAGTATTCTTCAAGATAGGATTGTAAAGGTATATTTTATGGATCAGTCTGAGAAGGCAAATACTCTTTGAAATGAGATTAGGAAATCAAGTATTCTTTGGAATAGGATTGTAAAGATAGATTTTCTGGATAAGTTTGGGAAGGCAAATACTCTTTGGAAAGGGATTGGAAAATCTAGTATTCTTCAGGATAGGATTGTAAAGGTATATTTTATGGATCAGTCTGAGAAGGCAAATACTCCTTGAAATGAGATTAGGAATTCAAGTATTCTTTGGAATAGGATTGTAAAGATAGATTTTCTGGATAAGTTTGGGAAGGCAAATACTCTGTGGAAAGGGATTGGAAATTCTAGTATTCTTCAAGATAGGATTGTAAAGGTATATTTTATGGATCAGTCTGAGAAGGCAAATACTCTTTGAAATGAGATTAGGAAGTCAAGTATTCTTTGGAATAGGATTGTAAAGATAGATTTTCTGGATAAGTTTGGGAAGGCAAATACTCTTTGGAAAGGGATTGGAAAATCTAGTATTCTTCAGGATAAGATTGTAAAGGTATATTTTATGGATCAGTCTGAGAAGGCAAATACTCTTTGAAATGAGATTAGGAATTCAAGTATTCTTTGGAATAGGATTGTAAAGATAGATTTTCTGGATAAGTTTGGGAAGGCAAATACTCTTTGGAAAGGGATTGGAAAATCTTGTATTCTTCAGGATAGGATTGTAAAGGTATATTTTATGGATCAGTCTGAGAAGGCAAATACTCTTTGAAATGAGATTAGGAAATCAAGTATTCTTTGGAATAGGATTGTAAAGATAGATTTTCTGGATAAGTTTGGGAAGGCAAATACTCTTTGGAAAGGGATTGGAAAATCTAGTATTCTTCAGGATAGGATTGTAAAGGTATATTTTATGGATCAGTCTGAGAAGGCAAATACTCTTTGAAATGAGATTAGGAATTCAAGTATTCTTTGGAATAGGATTGTAAAGATAGATTTTCTGGATGTTTGGGAAGGCAAATACTCTCTGGAATGGGATTGGAAAATCAAGTATTCTTGGGGATAAGTTTGGAAAAGTAAATCCTTTTGATGGGATTGGGAAGGCAAACACTCTTTAATGTGGTATTAAAAAGGTTCACGCCTTTTGTGACGATATTGGGAAGGTAAGACGTGAAGTTGTGGCCTTTTTTATACTTACGAATTTAGTGGAAATTCGACATTGGAAGTAATTTAATCGGAAAACAAAAGTTTAGTATTTATAAATTTAGTTACAATTTTAATAATATCTCTAAGAATTTTTTGCATTTGAAAAGTAAATGCAAAGTAACAGATGTTTTACATTATACATAAATATATTTTAAAGCATAACCGCCTACATTCCACATTTCTATATAGATATTTAAAAAACATTTAGACTAGATTTATTTTAAGTTAAATTTCACAGTATTCTAGTAACCACTGGAGCAAACAATTAACCAATCTATCAATCTATCAAAACGTTTTATTTTCAACACATTAGACTACACATTTAGTACAATATATAAACAACCCAAAAGCATTCGCTTATCTAGTTTGCTATAGTCAGCCTTACATGAAATAACAGAAAAAGAAAGTTTAACTTATTTTCACAAATTAATTCTATTTTACTAATGATCCACATAAGGTGGATTTTGAGAAACGTTAATGTTCTCGCATTTTAGCAATTATAAAAATGAGCATTTTCATTTGGAAAAACTTTATACTACTTTAATTTGTAGGAGAGTAAATGTGTCCTTGAAAATAATTGGTCCTCGGCAAGTCTATCTTTGTGCTGTCTTTTCTAAAAGGATTCAGACCCCTGATGTAAATCATTTAGCAAATGTTTAGGAGCAGGATTCGTATTGGTCAAATTCCTTAAGATATTGGTTATGTCGAAAAACAACGAAGTAGTTGAGCTTGAAAATATTGTTGCGGATTACAAAAATGGATAGCCACTGAGCGTGAGTATTAAAAGCTATATTTCAAAACCAAATTCAATACAAGGTAAATTGTTACAAAGGAAATATGGATGAAGTATCTTATTAACAAATCAACTATTAACATGCACAAGTCATCAATCTTCCTGCGTGAGCACACAACATCAGCTCTGTGTATTTTACTAAATACTACCTTTTACTTGATTTACCAGGTCACCCGAAGATCTTCACTCGTAAACCAATTCTCGTCCTGTGCTAATAACTTTTCACACACTAGCCGAACAAAAAGACAGTCCGTGTAGACATTCGAAGTTAGCCATAAAAGTTCCCACTTTTATACTTCCGCGTATACACAACACATCAAGTTACTTCTTGATACTTAACGATAAAAGATCCCACTTTTATCCTTCCGCGTATACACAACACATCAAGTTACTTCTTGATACTTACGCGCACTGTCTCAGAACAGCTCACCGTCCATTTTCGAACTCACCGACCGTTACAATACAACGACCGTTACAATACAACGACCGTTAACGCTCCACTCTTCTTCTCCAAATTCTCCCAAAGTTCAATTCGTTGGCTGAAACTTTTCTTTCGGTTGCCAGATTCTTCTGTCGTAACACTGCCCCCTTCCTAGGTCTTGTTCGTCCCGAACAATTCTGGATTCCAAAGCTTCTTCAGTTCTTCGATGAAACGATGCCAAATGATCCACGTGAACCACCTTGCACTTTGTAGCTGGACATCGACGAATGCGATATACCACGTCTGTGTCAAAATGAAAGCGAATCTCATTATGACGTAGATTTCTTTTCTGACTGAAGCCTCGTCCACAAACATAATACGTGTAAGGCCTATAGCCCTTGTGAACACGTTTATGTCTCTGCAGGGAGAAGAATCGACTAAGAGTTTTCGTGCAAAACCTGTAAAAAGTTTTCTTCTTTGTCGGAAGTTTTCTTCTTTGGATTTTTACTTCTATCAACAGTAACAAGGAATGAAAGTCATTAGTGACATAAAATCTAGGGAGAATTTTCATCCTGCAATCTGACCCTTTTGTCAGTTGACTTTCACTTAATTCAGAGCTGTCGTGATGAACCTTCAGCCATATTTCACCTGATTCAATTTGATCCCCAAGGTGCTTCACAAATATATCAGCTCCATAATTCTTTTTAGCGCTTCGGTCCATCTCCTCCTTCCATACTCTTGCTAGAACTGCAGCTTCTAATCCGACAACCTTACCTGTTTCTTCTGTATAAGTGAAATCAGTGATGTGTCGGGCTGCTAGCAATATTTTTTCTGTTTTACCTTCACATAGCCAGCTTGCAACATCTTCAGATACTCCTTGTTCTATTAACATGTTACGAAACTTGTTCAAAGCATTGCCGTTATGCAGAACCTTGCAGACACGTGATGCTTCATCTACCCTATTATCCACAATGTTCACCAAACGCAGAAGTTCTCCTCCTAACTCTTCGACGAGCTCTTGCTGTTCCAAGGATCCGTTACCAAGGAAACACTGAACAGCTTCCATCACTTCCCGAGAGTTGTCAACAGAGTTTTCAAGAGGTGAATCCATGTTGCTGATAACAGCTGAACAACTCAAACTCTTCATTCCACGAGCTTGTGATGCTGCAACCATTTTCTTAACTAAATCAACAGCGTCTTCTGTACTGATGAGATCAATAGCTCCTTTTCCGAATTCAACATCATAAACCAAAGCGCACACTCCTTCAGCCAGCTTTTTGGACACAATTGAGCATCTCATTAGAGGAACGCTATCTACGGTAGCCGTCAGATCCTTGCAGCGGTAAATCTCCTTATCTGTTGGCACCAGCTCCACTGTCTGTCCTACGATGCAGCATCCGACGTCTTCCATCATCTGCTCGATTTTATCTTTAGTGCAGTCGACTGTGAAGCTAGGGATGGATTCCAATTTGTCCAGAGTATCTCCCGTCAATTGGAGAGCACGACCGGAGATCATAGGGACCTGGAGACCCAAAGCAGCAAGTGCAGGAGCCAAGACAAGACTCACTTTGTTGCCGACACCTCCTGTGCTGTTTTTATCTACCATCCGATGGCACCACTCGGGTCTCCAGCAAAACACATGACCCGAGGAGGTCATATTTGCTGTTTCTTCCGAATTCACTTTCTTGGAGCTCTCATTGTAATTAGCCAGGGAAATATCAGTCATGATTGCCAAATTGTTCATTCTGGAGATCAGCGACGAGTTCTGTAACATGATATTGTCCACTTTAGAGCTCTTGTAGTCGTGATAAAACTTTTCTATATCCTTATAATCTAAATGGTTATAATGTCCAAATCTGCACATTGACTGTTCAGAAAAGAAATTCAGCATGGTTTCGTTGAGATTGTCTGAGGGCTTTACTTCTCTCTGATCGTAACTCTGAGGCTTAGTTTCATCCAGAAAGTTAGTCTTTGAAGTACTGTCTCTGCCTGAAGCTCCTTTACTAGCATCACCTGTTACGCTTCTAAGCCATTCTTCGGAATTCTTCTTTCTTAAATCCCCACTTTCTATAAACGATTCAAGTGTGGCTATATGCTTCGGTAAAATCTCTCCGACTTCCCCGGTAACGACGAAGGGCACTTTGTATCTATGATGAATGGACACCTCTTCTTTACTCGGACCACTCTGCGAAACGTAAACTCTGTTTCGTTCCCCTTCATTACTACTCGTTACTCTGCCTTTGCGATAATTGTCCATGACGCATTTTGCTGACGGCGAGGAATAGAATACCTTTCGTGTGGATCTCTCTTCAGATCGTGCCAGACTTGTATACCTAAGTATTTTGAAGTGCAAAGCGTACTGTATAGTCTCACAGCTCTCTGATCTGTGTGATTGTTCTTCACAGTTCCTAGACATGTCACCAGCGACATAGACACTCTGCCATGCATCACCAGTAGTTGCGTGGTCAAAGGCATTATCTGCGCTATCTCTACGATTCTTGATTTCCAGTAGCAGATCCACATTTTTATATGCGTTGCCTTTCTCTTTTTCTTTTCCATGTTTACAATCTAACTTAACACTATCAAGATCATCTTTTTCACTGACAAATTCAACATTTAAACTATTGCATTGTCTATTGAGTTCGGTTTTATGATCCTTGAAGTGATCAATAATCTTACCAACTCGAGAAGCCACTTCAGCTCTCAACTCAGTATTTTGTGCGGCCATTTCGGCTTTCAAATCATCTTTTCGAGAAACTATCTCCGTTCTCAACTCATTATTTTGTGCGGCCATTTCGGCTTTCAAATCATCTTTTTGAGAAACTATCTCAGTCCTCAACTCATTATTTCGTGCGGCCATTTCGGCTTTCAAATCATCTATTTTATCGCTTAGGGCGGCCAGATCACCTTTAATATCGGCTTTCAAGTCACTTATTTTATCGCTTTGGGCAGCTAGATCACCTTTAATATCGGCTTTCAAGTCATTTATCAACTTTACTAATTCATCCATACTTCTAGTTAACGGCATTCAATAAATTATCCCGCTTCTGACACCAAATGTTGCGGATTACAAAAATGGATAGCCACTGAGCGTGAGTATTAAAAGCTATATTTCAAAACCAAATTCAATACAAGGTAAATTGTTACAAAGGAAATATGGATGAAGTATCTTATTAACAAATATACTATTAACATGCACAAGTCATCAATCTTCCTGCGTGAGCACACAACATCAGCTCTGTGTATTTTACTAAATACTACCTTTTACTTGATTTACCAGGTCACCCGAAGATCTTCACTCGTAAACCAATTCTCGTCCTGTGCTAATAACTTTTCACACACTAGCCGAACAAAAAGACAGTCCGTGTAGACATTCGAAGTTAGCCATAAAAGTTCCCACTTTTATACTTCCGCGTATACACAACACATCAAGTTACTTCTTGATACTTAACGATAAAAGATCCCACTTTTATCCTTCCGCGTATACACAACACATCAAGTTACTTCTTGATACTTACGCGCACTGTCTCAGAACAGCTCACCGTCCATTTTCGAACTCACCGACCGTTACAATACAACGACCGTTACAATACAACGACCGTTAACGCTCCACTCTTCTTCTCCAAATTCTCCCAAAGTTCAATTCGTTGGCTGAAACTTTTCTTTCGGTTGCCAGATTCTTCTGTCGTAACAATATCATTCGCAGATGATTTGCATCAAGCGAGCATATTTAATTCGACCCATATTTCTATTCGGTTGTAATGGAAAGAGCATAATTAAGAGAAGGAAAAGGACTCACATTGAAGATGAGGGCTGGAGAAGGGGTGAGGCGTCGGATGTGCAGGTACGACAGGATGTCCACCAAATGCCCTTCTCGAGCTGCCACGTAACAGAGTCTGAATACAAAAAGAATCGTTTTAATTGAAAAGGAAATTAATTAAGCCGTGTTCTTATAACAATAAACTTATAATTAGTACACTATTCTGTAACGTAAAACAAAAGCAAAACCTCTTAGGTTTCATCGCCTTATCACTAATTAAAACAATCATTGCGCACTTTGTATACGATTGACTTGACACGATTACATTTTGGAAATTGTCAAATACTTCTATTTCAGAAGTGAAAAAACACTTGCTTCCACAAATCAGTACGGGTTAAAGTCAAATGATAATATTAATTACAGGATACCAAAATCGCATAAAGAAATATTTAGATGTTATTATTTATATTTAGCTCCGAAAATTCTCTACTCTATCACGAAGGAGATCAAAACGATTAGGAATTATCATTTATTCTGCAAAAAATTAAAAAAATATATATATATTCTACACCTTGATGACATAGATACTTTTTTTTACATTACTAAATTTAGTTTATTAGTTTCAATTGATCTAAATTCTTTCTGTTCATGTTAATCTTATTTTTCCTAAATATAATTGCATTTTAAGCATTTAATTTCGAATATATTTTCCGTATTTATATATATATATGTATGAATTTTTCATTACTGAAAACTCACGCACGAGAGTGCTCTTTTGAGCTGTGAGCTGTATATTTTGTATGAAATTGTTTGCAGAAAAATAAAATTAGGATTTTTTTATAAGAGACAGTTTATTCATAATTTTTGTTATGAAATTGAATGTCGTGTAATGATGACCATATTAATTCCTTCATATATCTGGGAAGTGTGTGCCTTGAGAGTTGCCATCGCATATCGATGCTGATAATCGAAATCGCTTTTAGGCAATGAACCAATCACTTCCGGTAAGTTTTTAAAAGTCGACTGAATGGGCATCAGAAAGAAATCGTCATTAAGTTTATCTCAGGGGAGGAAAAACAATTTAAAAAGCGTTTCTAATAAACTCTGATTGAACGCATTTGGAGAGGTGCAGATAAGGCTAATGGCATCATTTTATAGATTCAGTCAAGTTTATTAAGCATCGAGAGTGACCAGGGACGAACTGGCAATTTTTTTTTCTTCTCAGGGACTGAGCAGCAAAGCTTTTACCTGAATGTGGAAACGGTAACAACCAGGTGTGGTCGTACTCGAAAGCAAGATGCTGAAAACTTTGGCTTTTTGAGTTGAATTCTGTATCTAGAGTTGAATATTGCACCTTTGATAATGATCTCTGATCGTGCTTGTAAGTAATTAAATAATCATTTGTTATTAGTCAACTGTATGTAAGACAGATTTGCATTTTTAAACTTTATGTTTCTTATCTACATGAATCGATCTCGTAATTCACACGTCACGTAGTACAACTCACGAGTCTTTTCGCTTCTTAAGTGGCTTGGCGGAGTTATCGTCTGCTTCTCTATAGGCAAACAAGAAACGTCTCTTTGCTAATTACCGATGCTGTAGAAGTTCGAAACATTCGCAGCTATTTCTTTCATTTTTCTAATGGCCTTATTTTGTCAAGCATGTGGCGAAGTAGCTCGTGATGAACTGGATCTTTTTCAGAGTACTGATAGTTGCAAGTGTTATTTCGATTTTTATTGTGAAGGTTTCAGAGAAAGTGTTTTCTGCGCGTTACCGAAGGAAGCAAATGCCGTTTTGAGAGGCCTGCTAAAACGGAACTAAATGATTCTACTGATGCAACGGAGAATGAAGGAAACCCATTACCTTCAATAGCAGGTGGGTCTTGTTCTTTGGGGTTAACTTCTACAAAAGAGCTACCTAACTTTCATAAATTATGTAGCTTCTTCTGTGGATCCAACAGGCACTCGTGGACAGGATGCTGCTGCTGAGCATTATGTCTCGGATAGAAGCGATGGGAATGCTCTTCTTCAGTTAAACAATGTTCTTCGAGGAAGTCTCCGATCTAGAAAAAAATCGAGGTGGGGGAAAAGAAACACAATCAAGGCGAAAAAATATAAAAAGGGAGGGGCAAAAAGACCGGATTTCCAATGCATTATAACATATCCCCCTCCGTTTTACAGGCTTTTTGAATAAAATCTTGAAAAATTCACGAAATATGAATAATTTTAACAATATTTTGCCTCTATTACCATTGTTAGGATTCTGTGGCAACATTTGTTTTAAGATGAGATTCGCTAACCGCCTTTGCAGACGATGCAGATGAAATGATGATGAGTGAATTATGAAGAGAAGATGGAGCAGTGGATATTGAAGCGGTTGGAAATCAAAGAAACACTTTTAAAAAGAAACAGGACTTTGGAAACAGAGAAGAAATATTTTAATACATCTGATTAATTTTAAGCAGTTGTTCTACATCTGTTTTTCACTGAATGAACCTTGGTTCTCGGAAATATTGAAATGGTACCACGAAGTCATAGGAATTGGCATTCGAAGTTGAAAGGGAAATTTCTGCTCGGCACAACACATATTCCACTCCAGCTCATTGGGCCACGCTCCTAATCTGCAGTTCCCAGGTTCGAGTCCCACCTGGGCTAGAGTTGAGATTTATCTCCGCAAAATTCTCCTCCCTGCCCACGGTAATTAGGGGACACCGCTAGGCTTGGAAAGACAGCCGTCCGTCGAATGGGACGTTAAGCCGTGGCTGCATGTGCGAGAGAGCTATACCATATGTGCGTTAAAGAACCCGCTGGATGGCCTTGGCGGGAGGATACCATCTGTCCCCCAAGAGAAGGTTGCCTGGTCATTTAGCCCAGTGTGTGCAAAAAATTGACACTCAGATGTAAAACAACCGAACACAACTCATTTACATGGCCGCAGTTGCACCTCGACCCATTTCCTACAACTGATGATCTCTATCAGTCCTTTCCGTTTTCTCCTTTCACAATCACCTGCTGCAGAGGCTCATAAATGTTTGCTCTTACCTTCCCCCCCCCCTCCTGAATTACTGCATCTATTGTTACGATCTGTTTCTGATCCTTTTATTATCAATACTTGTCGCTAAGTTTCAGTATTAGTGTGAAATAATGTTTGCGCAACTAATTTTCTTCTAGTCTGCTAGCCTGCTGCTACTAGTCTGCTGCAACTAAGAAATTTGCAAAGTGGCTGGAAATAGATCACCACACACATTCTTTTGAGGCCTTGTTTTTAAAAATTAACCCTTTTGCCCCACCCCTGCAAGAAATGGTGCCCCCTACACTTTCATAACCTTTCATCAAATTATTCATTAATTAAGTATTTCTATTCAATGGAAAGAGATGGATAGAAGAGCGATGAGATGGAGGTGATGGAAGGAAGAGGAGGAGGTTATAGAGGGAGGTGGACGTGATGGAGAGAGAAGAGAGGCACTCACCTTCCTCCAGTGAAGCACGAGCCATTGCCTGCTCCAAAAGTGGAGAGAGTCACCGAAAGTGGCATTACGAAGGACATCACTCCCAGCACTCTTGCACCCCAGGTCTGTAAGAGAAAAATTAAAAATGACACTATAAAAAAAAACTCTACCAAAACGGCCACTTATGCCATAATCCAAGAACAGAAATGCTTTCCTTTCATTTAGTCTTTGTTTTTCGACTCTGTTACATTCATTTCGATTTGTTACTTTGCCTTTTTATGGTGAACAAAGAGATCATCAGAGTGTTTGAAAAAAAAAAGGAAAATAATGTAACTAATCAAAAATAAATGCGAAACACGAATAATCCGCAGACGCTTCACCCGATCTGATGAAGGGCTTAAAGAAGTTTTTTTTTAACTTGTTTACGATATCATCAAAAAGAAAAAAGTCCTAAAAGTCTCTATCTTTGCATGAATTTTTTCAGTTAATTGATGGAAGGTTTCTCAAATAATATCTTTTTTTTATAGCCAAAAGCGACGACTGTTGCGATTTTAGTCGCGATGAAGTTACGAACTGGAGAATATTAATTAATTTTTTTCCTGACCTATTTTTAGGTACATTCCATGATGAACTAATACAGCTAGCACTGCAACATAAACCAAGGACAATTTTCATGCAATTGAGGTAATTACTGAAAGAGCTGTCGGTCTTTTTTTGTGTGTTTCAACAATGTACATGACAGTAAGATGCACATCCAAGTGCTGTAATTAACCTTAAAAATAAAAAGACTACTTGATTTTTGGTGTAACCATTGAACCGCCGTTTTTCATTTCATTTCTATTTATTACCTGAAATTATTGCAGCGGAGGTTTTAAAAGCAATTTCGAAATATGCATTTCGCCTTGCTAGGTGCGCCCCCCCCCCTCTTCCCGTGATTCCCAGAATGCCCCGTTTCACGCGTGATTCCGTCGATCCTCTAAGTAGACTATAGAAATGCCCTTAATGCTTACTGTGATCTTACGAGAGCTTATATTTCTATCTGTACAAAGTCCAACCTTTTCTATCGCACTTATAGAATAGCGAAATGTAAGAGGTTATTTCAAAAGTTGACAATGGAAAGGTAATCTTGTTTTAAGATAATATCTGTAAATTTCTCATTTTGAAAGTAAGGTTGTATTAGTTATTCATTTTTTTTTGTGTAAGCAAAAAAAAACCTTCATTTTAAATTCATCAGTGTCGTTGCAGAGATATTGTTAAAAATGTTTCAATGAACTTTTGCTTTGCAAGATACAAAGTTAAAGTTTATAGCAAAATAGGTAAGTAATTAAAAGGCTTTTGACTCTATTGATCGACATAATTTGTGATTGATTGTTAGATCATATGGAATACTTGATAAAAAAAATAAATAAAAAAAAGGCTTTCTATAACACTGAGTCGTGTGTGAGAGTTAGTATGTCTTGCAGCGATTGGTTTAGCATTGCTAGTGGAGTTAGACAAGGGTGCATTTTGTCTCCTTTTCTCTTTAGTTATTCATTAGGTAATGCGAAATTCTTTGCAAGGAAAAGATTTTGGCTTTAAATGGTCTAGAGATTTCAAAATTTCTGATTTAGATTATGCAGATGATTTGGCTCTGTGGCAAATGATGTTGATGAGATGAATTCGTTCATAAGGGCTGTTGATGAGATTGGTAATAGAGTAGGTTTGGTGACAAACAGAGAAAAAACTAAAATGATGAAAATTGGGCAGACAGATGGTGCTTCAGTTGCTTTGAATGGCTGTACTATTGAGCAAGTGTCTCAGTTTAATTATCTTGGGAGCTATGTAACAGATACTGGTGACGTGCGGCATGAGATAAATAGAAGAATAGGGATTGCCGCTGGGACTTTTAAGAATCTATGGAGAGTACGTAAAAATAGGCGTATACACCTAAAGACTAAAATTAGTCTGTATAATAGTTTGATTCTTTCTAAGGTGAGTTATGGTAGCGAAATATGGACCCTTTGTAAGCAGGATAACAAGAAACTTGATGCCTATGATTCTAGATGCTTAGAAAGAATTTTGGGCATTAGGTAGTTTGACTTTGTAAGTAATGATGTTAGAAGTCATCAACCTCTTTTGAGCGGCATATTGTGCAGAGAGAGACTGCGTTGGTTGGACATATTGCCCGTATCCATAGCTGCAGATTGGCAAACAGGATTATGAAGTGTGCCTAAGCGTTTCAGAAAAAGGGGAGACATAGGATGCGATGGGCACATAATATCAAACAGGGCTTTGCTAGAATTTGCCTAGAGTGGCCAAATGGAGCAGCAGTATCTCAGAAGAGACACGTCTGGAGAGGAAAATTACACAGTTTGGTTGGACCTCCATAGCTCATGTCTGCATGAGAATTTTGTATGTATGTATGTATGTATGTATGTATGTGTGTGTGTGTGTGTGGGTGGGTGGTTATCTGTCTGATAGGTCATAAAAATTTATTGTCTTGTAAATTGATTTGTTAACTATTGGCCTTCCCTTTCTAACAATTTTAATAGCTGCAGACGATTCACAGCTAGAGGGAAACCAAGAGGTCTTCGAAAAGAATTGGCGCCATTTAGCTGTCACCGAAAACTCGAGTCCTTCATTTTTAAAGGTCAGTCTTTTTCGTATACAGATAATTCTAATTGATGGCGGTAAATATGAATTTTGAGCTAGGTGCTATTTTTAATTTTTCCTCTGCGTCCAATATACAAATGTTTTCGTAATCGCAAGACAATCTCAAAATAATTCAATAAATGAATGAATAGCTGAGAATGGAATCATTTCAAATATTGTCAAGAATCGATTCGCTGTTTATAAGAAATGGAGAATCGCTGTTTACCCCTCTTCTAAGCAAACGATCTCTTGATTTTTCAAGTTACCGAAAAATATTGTCTTAAACCTTTTGTGATATGAATCCTCGATATCCTGATAACCGATCAGTTGCTGTGAGCATCGGACTGCTGATTCGATATTTCTACCAACAGAAGATAGGGATATTGATAGGATCATCACTTTGCTTTTCCTTTTCGTCTAGAATGAGAAAATTTTCTTTTGGCAACAGCTGATTTATGAGCATTATTAGTGACGAAATATATGGATTCTAATTAAGGTTGATATTCCGCAATTGGAACGTTTTCACATTTCAAAAGTCTTTTGACCGGAATATTATGCATTGTAGGATCCAAATGAAGAGACGTATAAAAGTCAAAATTAATGGAACTGCATCGATGATATTATACTATGCACTTGAACAAAAACTACAAATCAGAAAACTAAAACTGAAATTTGAAGCATTTTTGTGTTTCTTCTAGAGAATGCCAGAAAGTTTGTTTTGCAAACTCATTGATTAGCAAAAAATCAACTAGTATTGGAATCAGCGAACATTGGTGTAATTAAGATGTTAACTTTTTTTATTCTTTCGATTTCTTTTCTCTTAATGGTGGTTATGTCCCTGTTAGTAAAGTAGCGGCATCAGCCTTTCGGTAATTGTTTTTGTTTTTAATTTGTAACACATAGAACAGAGAAGGGTCCTAGAAACTACTTTCAGCATTTAGAGATCTTCTCGTACAAGGACATGCCCTCCTAAGATCGAAGTCACTGCTGACCACTGCCTCAGAAAGAGCTAACTTCATCACACAAACATCCATGTCATCCTGGGACTTGAACCCAGACCTACTACATTAGTTGTAGTGCCACTGCGATACGAGTGCACCATAGAGGAAACGAGTCGTAGGCAATGAGAAAGACTCCTCTTTTGCTTACAAATAATAAATCTCATTCTACTTCATTGTTTTGTGCTGAGAAGAGCCACTTCCTCTTGCTAGTTTAAAAATAATAATAAGCAAAAAAGATTGCCGAATCTGATAAAAAGAATCTCTTTTAGACATTGTGGATAGATAGCTACCCCCCAATGGTATTAGTGACGACAGAGGGAATGAATTGAGTCCTAAAGGGATAATAAAACGAAAGAATGGTCTTGGAAATGGAGCTTAAACAATGCTTTTCGAACCCATTGCGACCTCGCAATGATCCTCATCGGAATTTGTTCTTCCTTCATCCACGTTTAGGTTTCGAGACCTCTGTCTTGTAGAGAAACGGAGATGAACAGATGATGGAATGCGAAAATACTTACGACGGCGACAGCTTCAGAAGCGAGAATCTCTGCCGACGACATGACGGTCATGTAAGCGATGTTCACCAGAACGTAGCAGAGGGTGACCAGAGGGATGCCGATGGCAATGGCCAAGGGGAGATGTCTGCGGGGAGAAAGAGGAATCGGGATTAATCCTAATCACTATATTTTTTCAGTTTAATGCTTGATTTAATATATATATGTAATAGATTTAGTGGTACCTATTATCTTATCCACAATTAAGATACAATGTAAGCTATTCGGTTTTTCCTTTGCATCAGCACATTTTCCGCTTCCTGATTCAATTCCACATGAAATTTTCAGCTATTTTCTTCTTCAAGCGCCAGTGATCATCATCATCAAAACATTTTACTATTTGCGCAAATTGCCTCGCAAGCATTTACATTCCCCCATTAATTGAAACTTTTCGTCGCTTCAACCTTTCAGGCAGGAAATAAAAAGCTAGCTTTTTTTTAGGAAATAAAGTTAACTAAAACGAGAGTTCACAAGAGGTTTGTTAGAAATATGCTTAGCTAGCGAGACCATATATCTTAAACTGTTGTCTTTTTTTAAATTTCTGCTTGGTCATCTGAGCTGTAACATGTCCACCGACAGTCCGTTTCACTTTTGTGGTTGAAGCAAGAGAGCCGGACGAGCTATCTTTACATCACTCAGATGTTGCTCCACCTGAGAAGAACGTTATTCTGATTCCCAATTAGTTATTTAGTTAGGTAAACAAAGACCCCAAAGCGGAGAATAATACTGAACCAAAAAAACCGTCATTGCCATCAGATCAATGTCAATCATTGGATTTCTTTAATGTTCATGAAGTATGTGTGGGCCACTGTTAGTTGGCTTCTGATCTGTTCTGGTCTGCGCTGACGAGGATAACTGCACTTGGGTAGGAAGATTCGCTTAAAGGTATTTTCGTAATATCTGAATCAGAAATGTAAAAACTTAAAATTATCTACCCTACTTCTTCACTATCATAAGGTAAGAGATGTAAGGGTTACGAAAGAGCTTCAGTCATGTCCGTTCGTTGGATATTTTTCATATGCAAATGGAAACCACTCGAGAACTTTTAGGGTTATCAAAGAATGTTCATCCTAGCCATTATGTGGATTTATTTAATGTGCACATAGTATGAGTGATGACAAAATGAAAAACAACGTTGGGTAACTGTAAAGCTAATCATGCAATGCCCTTATTTCACCTTAAGACTAGGAAGAGAAAGGAGTCTTCGTCACGATTATCTTGCGGAATTGTGCGTAAAATGGGCGACGTTGAATGTGGATCTCAGCTATGTCTATGCAGAAATAAAAGCTTCCAAATCTTAGTGGCGTGACCTTTCTCCTCGAGGATAGGGCAAAGGCACGGGAAGAAAAACTCAACTCTAGGACTGCTGGGAACTCGAATCTGGCACGAGGGCATCTGCTCTACATATGGGATTGATCTCAGATTGGAAATGAATGCTAGAGAGAGAAAAACCTACACTTTTTATTGAAACTCTCCATGTTCTGTGCCGATTGCTACAGAATCCGTATGGTAAATATGTGTCAACCTCCCCTTCACGCCAGTAGTGGTTTCGTCCACGCTTCACGTGGGAGGTACATTTTGGGACATGGAGTCTGTAGAGGTGTCAGTGAGTGTGGAACAGCGTTGTGTTATTAAATTTCTTGTGAAGGAGAAAATGAAACCTTTTGAAATTTCGCGAAGATTGCAAGCACAGTATGGAGATAAAACGCTGTCAAAGGCAAGTGTCTGCGATTGGTGCAACAAATTTTCTGAGGGACGAGAAGGAACAGCAAATGAACCTCGTGGGCATGTGTCGGCTACTGCTGTGACCGAAGTGAACATCGATCGTGTGCAACAGGTTAGTTTGGGAAACAGGAGGGTAAAGGCACGTAACATTGCTGCAGTAGTCAACATCAGTGTTGGCAGTGTGGAAAAAAAATCCTCCATGAGCACCTCTGTTTAGAAAGTGTGTGCACGATGGGTACCAAAGGCGTTGGCATTTGATCAGAATTCGTTTCTTGTCGCCATTTTCACAGAGCTTTTGACTCGTTTTAATCTGAAGTAGATGCATTTCTGCAGCAGATCGTGATCAGTGATGAGACTTGGAATAGATATTATTTTACTCCAGAAACCAAGCAAGTCAGCTATGAAAGGTGCCACAAGGTGTCCCCATGGCCGAAGAAATTCAAGGCAGCGACGTCTGAAAGAAAGCTACTGCATTCTGGGATGCAAACGGGGTACTCGTTGGGGGGATACTCGTACAAACGGGGTTTCTGGGATGCAACGGGGTACTCAACCTGTGGAATTTCTTGCACTGGGAGCAACAACGTACAGTATTACGCTACCCTCGTAAAAGAGAAGATTCGACCCGCCATCCTCCTCAAGAAGAGGATACGAAAATTGTTGAAACAGGTCATCCTGTTGCATGACAATGTTAAGGCCACACGAGGCTCACGTGACAACGACAGCTGTGGCATGAATGGGCTGAGATATGCTCAGCCATCCCCCTTACAGTCCTGACTTCGCTCCAAGTGATTTCCACCTATTCGGCCCAATTAAGGATCATTTAGGTGGGAAGAAATTCACTGCAGATGAACAACTACAGGAGTGTGTCCTACCGTGGCTACGACAGCAACCCAAATCTTTCTGCATTGCTGGAATACAGAGCCTTCCACGGAGATGGGACAAGTGTTTTAATGTTAAGGAAGAGTACCTAGAGAAGGACCCATAGTTTGGTAAGTGTATTCCTATTCGTTTCTTTTGTGCAAAAAAACATCCAGTCAACCTTCAAGCTCTTACGTATAATTGTCGTCTACATTCAGTATCAGCGATTTTTTTGGTGTTGAGAGTATTAGAAACTAGTTGATAATGTCAGATTAAAGGGCAATGTGATAAGTAAATGGTAAGGAAACGTTTCTTTCATTTTGTTTTCGTTTCTTTTTACTTCAAGTGCTCCCCGAAGGATGATTGCTATTTGCCCAGTGAAATGTCATCTCTTGTGCTTTTAAAACAAGTAGAAACGAAACGAAACAGATCACACATTGAAAATTCCGGAAACTACTTAGAAATCGACTCATTCAAAAACAAATTAAAGAGCTGAAAAGTTTGAGAAAGTAAAAGAAAAATAACTTTTTTTATTATTATTTTTATTTTTTTGTCATATATATTACATTTTTATTATTTTTTTTAAATTGTTTTTAATAAAAAAAAAAACGATTTTTAATTTAAATTTTTTTTTTATAAAATGTCTAAAAGGCCAGAACTTTTAAGTAACTGGACCAAGAGTTTATATACAATAGGTTTAAGTTCAGGAGACTCAGGTTCTAAAACCTTTTTAAAATCAACGAAAAAGATATTTAATTTCTTAAGTTTTTCTATCAATCTGGATCTTTCTGTCTTGTAAAGATCACAGAAGAAGATTACATGCTCCAAATCATGGAACACATTACAATTAGGGCAAAAAGGATAATCAACAATGTTAAATTTGAAAAACCAAGATCTAGTGAGAGCATGATTGGTTTTAATCCTGAGGATAGCATTAATTTCTTTTTTGGATAAATTGTAATCCTTGAATTCATTGATAAAAGGAGAAATGTGATATCTGAAGGTGTTTTTAGCATTATGAGAATACCAGTCTTGAAGAGAGTTCAGTAAAAGTCTTTTGTTTTGAGTTTTAAAAAATTTTAAGAAGAATGGAATAGTAACATAATGAGAAAAATGTTGAGCATTTTTGGCAAGAGTATCAACTTTTTCTTCAATGAAATCGCAACATGTGCGAGAATCCACTGTATAAAAACTAGATTATTATTAGAAAAATGTTTAAAAGAAGCATGGAAAATTTCAGAAATGAAAAAGGAAAAGGAAGCCGTAAGAGGAGATTGAAGAATACAGTGTAAAGCAGATTTATTATAAAGCAGATTTATAGTCTGTGAAAAGGACAATTTTTTTTGTCAAAAAATTTTGTGGTCCACTTTAAGAGCTTCAGAAATTGCAAAAAGTTCTGAAACAATAGAAAAGGAAGGCATGGATAATTTAAATGGATAAACATAATTAGTTCGTGAACAAATAAAGGCACCAGATAAAACAGAATGGTCGGCATCTGCAGAACCATCTGTATAGACATGAATAAAGTCTTTGAATTTGTTATCAATGTGGAGCATAGTTAAAAGTTTCAGGATATCAGAATCCTGCAAAGATTTTTTTGTGATTCCTGGAACATTATCTAAAAGTACTGGGAAGGAAACAAGTAGAAAAGAAGGAATGACATTTTTTATACTTATTTTGATAGTAAAATAGTTTAGTTCTTTCTGATGATTAGGAAGTAAATTGCCCTGAGCTTTCTGAACTCTCTGGATAAGTTATGTCATGATTGGATGATTTCTTTCTGTCGTAGAGAACGACGACGACGAATGAATCCATTTCATGTCGTAAACAACAAAACTTTCATCGGAATGAATCGTTCATTTCGAAAAGACCACTAGTCTGATTTTTTACGATTGGATTCATGGCTTTTTGGAAATGCCCAAATCATTTCTCATCTCAGTCAAGTGCAGGAAACTTACACATATGGATTCTTCAACTCCTCTGTGACGTAGTTCAAGTTATTCCTAAAGGAAACAAAATGGAAAAGAATATTACGAAAAAAATCCAAATATAATTTTTTTAGCAAGCACAAATCAGTGTCAGCAAATATTATTTAAATAATTGAACATTTCATTAATTATTAAAGTATTAAAAATAGAGCAGGATCATTCCTGTTTATGTCTTAAAAGGTAAGAAAGGAAATAATTTGCCAAAGATGAAGTCTGTTATTTCGCAATTATTTCGAAAGGTAGAAAGGGGACCAAGAGAAATTTCTCTTACGGACGATAAAAACTTCTGGTAAAATATCCTTCTCTGAAATTATTATGAGTTGAATAATTTCGCCATTGACATTCAGTTTTACTTTTGTTTGGAGCATATAGAAGAGGAAAAGTGCTTTTTTTAATATTCTTAATTTACCTGGTTGATTAGATACAAATAATGACACAGACAATAAAGATTACATTTTAATAAGAAAACGTTAGAAATGAATAGTCATCCATGTTTTGTAGGTGATTATATTTTAGCAATGGAAGATTGAATATTTTCTATTTTCCTTATGTTTGCATGATTAATTGGGCCGCATATTGTCAAACCATAAATCAATATAGATCCACAGACAGCTTTGTAAACCAAAATATATGTGCTTGTATTTACAGCAAATTGCAAATTTGTAAAGTTTAGATGCAGTTAGACGCAATATCCCTGCCAGATTTTGAACATGTGTGTTCCATCGGAAGGTTTTGTTCATGTAAAGTCCAAGATATTTATGACTCTCAACACGCTCGATAACATCACAGCCGCAGCAGTCAGGGTCATGAGTTATCATGTTATGAGGACACAAGGGTTCGTGGTTTTTTATTGCATAAGATGAAAGATCGAAATATCCTGGTGAATGAAAGCTCATCCATTTGGTTTTATCTGAGTTGATGTAAATATGGTTGAGGTGAGACCTGTTAATAATTTTGCTAAAATACTCCTGTGTATCTCGGTCTGCGTCTCCTATATTGTGTGTCTCCCCTATTGCAACCTTCTCTGCGCTCTTGAGGTCCTTTAGACATGGCCTTTTAGCTCATTGTGTGCAAAAAAAAGGTGCCGTTCAGGAGTGAAAAAAAAAAAAAAACTCCACGTGGAAGGTGAAAAATATCATTTCGAACACAAATAAAGATCATCAGATGCAATTCAAAAATATTTATTTATTTATTAATTGAGTGTAAGAATTTGAAAGGTCTTCATCGAATTCCTCAGATGCAGGCAAATGTTGCAACTCAAACATTCGAATGAAAAGGACAACCTGGAGCAATTTGATCTCATGAATTCCAAATGAATCCTAGTGTTTTCCTCTTTTAAATGATAACTGTTTAAAAAAGTTGGGAATTCACTTGATGCTAACAAAGAATATTTTTATGGAAGCATTTTCAATTAAATTTTAATGTAACGAAAATAAAGCGGGGAAACATTTTGAAGAAATTGATGATGTTCATTGCACGTTGTAACGAATGTGTTCTTTTAGGAACTTAGTAATGAAATTCTGCTGTTCAGAATTGTACAGTTTTAAGCAAATTTTCAGATACTTTTCATTCATTTAAAAACAAAATTTTTCCTGTAATTACCACGAACGGATTACACTTTCCTAATTAATAATCAGGGGTCATATTATCCAAAGGCAGAGTAGGAACTGTGCCTCATAAAAACTAAAAGACTACGAAACAGTTTGCGTTACATTTTTTTTCCTTTGATAAAAACTGCAACAAAGATCTCTTCTTGAATAAATCTATCGTGTTAATGGCCATGTTATTGAGGCAAGTGTATAGACAAAAAGGCCCATCGAAATCAATAGTGCCCCCCTTTCCCCCAAAACAAAATCGCCAAAGAGTCTACAAGGACCTTACTTAATCTGGCCTTTAAAAAAACGAATGGTGCAAAAACAGCTGAGGCTGGCAGAAATCTCTCGCCCCGTGTAGAAACGTCAACTGAATTTCTTCCTTTTATTTCGAAGGGCAATTAGGGCAACGGCTTCGGCCAATGCACGATGTAGGAGAATAACGCTTAAGCACAGTCGACTAAATTGCTACTGATGCTCTTTCTGAGAGAGGGAGGAGATTATCCATCATAAGTCCATTTTACAATCCATCATAAGCGCACACACTATCCGTTATAAGTTCACAGTCCACTCACCATCCCCCATAAGCCCACAGGGCACTTACCATCCATCGTAAGCCCACAGTCCACTGTAGAAGGCAGTGGCGATGTCAGAGAAGGAAGTCGTCGAACCTTCGAACCCCGTTGCCAGGAACTGGGTGTGACCTGCAGATTGGAAAGGGTGGAGGAGAAAGAACACACAAATTCAGTTGTAATTATTAAAGAGGCTACGATTTGGGAAACCGAGAACATTTAAGAATTAGTAGCTTTGTACTAGCATCAGTTGTTACGACAGGCGTTGTAATAAAGAAATTTGGGTGAATTTCCACTACTGATAATTTCATCAAAATATATTTTATTAACTCTTTTCTTTATCAGTTGCTTTTTGTGCTCATTGTTTCATATCATTTAGATATTCATCGAAAGGCTATTTGCACCCCTGCCAATTGGAATGGACAGGTCCCGAAATGCGAAAACCACTCACAGTAAGAGGAGATAGGAAACCTCTGTCGATCATAGGGCTACTTTCTTTGGAATGGCAGCCTTCGGCAAAACAGAGTTACACAAATGCAACCAATATCCTATGGAAAAAATAAAAATGGGGATACGCGACTATAATATACGGAATTATAAGTAATTCTTTCTTTTTGCAATAATAGCTTGAGAGTAAATAGCTGTACGTACTCTTATGTAAGTGATAAGGAAATCATAAAAACGAAAAGGTGCGCAAGTAAGATTCCGGTGCGGCAGAATAAATGGCAGCGAAACAGCAAATATTGGAATGTAAAGGTGATTTCATTGCACACCATGGCCACTTCACTCAGCAATGGATAATTTAATACTTTTGCACTTACAGGTGCAGAATGACAATGGCGCTAGGATGAATTTGACCTTCCCGTGCTCCAATACTACTGCTTACGGGTCAACTCGTTCTCCTGATATTTTTGAGGAAGACGTGTTGCACTCGTTCTGCTACGTAACAACCTAAATTGATCATCTTTCATCCAAAGTCGTAACTTTGCTTGATTTCTCTACTGCGTTCTCATTTGAAGAGGCTTTACGTTTAGGAAACGAAATGTCAGTTAATGTAAAACATCACATAAAAGTAAAAAGTATTAAACAAAATTTAACAGGAACAACAACATCAGTGAAATACCAGAATGACTCAATTGACAACACAGATAAAATTGAGGCGACCTACTTAAAAGAATATTAGATGCAAGCCTGATTCATAGTTGCTGCTCCTGTTTAGAAAACCCATGACATGCAAGTGAGATCGCATCAGCCATTTACGTGATTGTGGTTCGCTTTCTATCAGATTACAGACGCTTGAATGCATTGCTCTGTATGATCCGCATTGGATTTGGGAATCCAGTTCGCACAAGTTTCCTTGTTGAATAAATAGATGTGGCATTTATTCAACGCGCAAAATGAAATCCGCGAGCGGAAAGAGTTTCCCGTATTATGGGGTGAAAGGATTCCTTTGAGACCTCGAAGCACAGAGCATGGATTGACAAGTGGTCTCCAACGAAACAGTTAAACTTCTTTTTTTTTCTCTTTTGAAAAGTGTCTTTTTGCCTCTTAGAGAAAGCAGGCTCACTCATCAAAGTGAAGCCCTTTTCGCTCATGGAGGAACTCATTCTCACGTAAACCAAAATGATTCCTTTGTTGTCTAAAATCATACCTTGAAATCAAAATGGAAATTAGTTTTAATATCAAAAACAATATTATCTTATAATGAAAGGAAACTCTGGAGATTTCATGGATGTAAAATTATTTCTTAGCGATACATTCAATGTTAAAAAGTCATTCAGATACATTTAAATGAATGCCTATGAGGAGTAGCATTTGCACAAGGCAATGCTTCGGCGTTTTAGAAAGGGTGTGACTTTGAGAGAATAATTTCTCACTTCAGTTGTTCTGCAAAGTGATGCAGTTGTAAAATGAACAGACCTCAACAGTTTCACTTTTGGAAAAATGGAAGCCTATCAGAAGAGAGAAAATTAACTTCGGATAAAGAGTTTTCCAAAACTTTACTTCTTAGAGCTGTTCATTTAAAAATAGGAGACCCGGAGTCTTCGGTGACTGTGAAAAGTACACTTTCCGTTTACGTCTAAAATTTCTCGTGCGAATTTATTGATTAGATTTTTGTGAATGCTGATGAGGCTCAGGAACGAAACGATAAAAAACAAATCGCAAACGAACCTTGTCAGAAATATCTCCAGGTGGTTGGCTGTGTCCTGAAAGTATGGAAAAAGGATGAGTCTTTATTCATGATGCTTTAAAGAAAGAATTATCTGTATTATGATGAGGATGATTAGGTGATTAGAATTCATTCTGTGAATTGTTAATATCAGAGATAGAAAAAATATTACAAGTGTAAGAGATTTTAAAGTAAATGAAAAGGTGTTCTTATTGTTTTCATAAAGACATAATAATACTGTATGTTTAAGTTCGTAATCTTGTTAAATGCTCTTTTATTTGTTTAAGTGCATGTAAAATAATGCAGTAATTTTAATATTGTTATTGGTAAAGCAATTCGATTGATAATAAAGTGTTTATGATCTTTGGTTATTTATAGAGAACTCGTAATAATATCATTAGTGTAGCAAAAAAAAAAAATTGAACACATTTGATCCTGTTCATCTTTTTTTCTAAATCTGCTTTCCACAGGATTATGACCTGAAATATTATTCGTCCTTTGTAGGATAAAACGAATGGCGCATTCCCAAAATATCTTTCGTAGCTGAAACCTGTTCACTTGGGGATAGAAAAGTAGAGATGAAAATGAGATACTAATATCGGAGGTTAACTTTCGCTTCACCCAAAGATTTTGTTTCCTTTTTTACTTTTTTAATCGCTACAATGAACCGGTGGCTACCAATTCTTCCTTCCAAATCATACCATTATCGTTGCCCATTTCGTCAGCATCATCACAAAGCCTATAAATTTAAATCGTCAATTTTTCTTTGTAGTCCTTTATTCCATATTTTTATAATTATTTACGCTTAATCAGTTTTACTTTCATTTCACGATTCAAATATGACTTCTTTTTAATTTCGAATTGTTTTCGTACTTCTGTTACGAAACGATGTCTGCAATTAGGTGAGAAATAAAGGATTAAAAGCGACGTTTATAAATCTGCCTTTTTTACCCTCTGTTCTGTCTGTTCATGACTTTGATTATTTTTGTCCTAAGCCTTTCTAGTGCAGCCCAAAGCATTAAACTTCGACTGTTCTCCCGTCATTTCTCCCCCTCCGCATCTTCTCTCGTGTTAGCTATCTCCACATGCACAACCCTTTAAACAAGTGGTGGACTGAGAGAAGGGCCAATCGAGCAATCTCTCGGCATCCCATGATGCTCTTGCATGATTACTAAAATGCGAATCTCGTGCGTGATCATTACATTAAATGAAGAATAGCCCTCTAAATGGGAATTAATATATTGCGACGTTTCCATTTGTTATCAAATGAGTACATTTCACAAACAGCAATAAATGATCCTTCTTTCATTAGAAAATCGCGTGCTGTTGAAGTGACCTACTGTGGTAATATTTTCCGCTACATTTGTAATAAATGTTAATTACCCTTCAATGTATTGTGACCTTTGATAATATAGGGTAAAAAAGTTACCCCGCTACCATTGCTTAAAAAATTATACGAATACTGCTCTAATCACGAACGTATACAAATTAGAATAGAGCTCGTGCTCACAATAGCACAGACGACTTCGGACTCGGGCTCAATTGCAATTTAAAGTTGTAATATTTCTCGTGATTATGAAACAAATTATAAAAAATTTTATTTTATTTTGTATTAACATCAATCATTAGGTTTATTTGAAGCCACTCTCTTCGCTGTTGTATTCTGCAAACACTGGGTATAAGGGAAAAATTGTCTTCAGCCGGGTGGGATCCGAACCCAAGACTTCCTGATAACATGTCAGGTGCTCTGATCGCTGAGAAAGGTTTCCCCTATTGTTGTTAAGTCTCATAATACCAGTATGTAGAACGTTATCAAGCATAAGCCTCGAACTCAGCGGTCAGAGCACCTGACAAGTCATCAAGAGGTCGTGAGTTCGGATCCCATCTTGTGAAAACACCTTTTCCTCTATCCCAGCATCAGAAGAATGCAACAGCGCTCCAAAGAATTTCTCTTAGTTATGATTACAACCTTTAAATCAGTCTTTAAAAAAAAGTGAGCCCCAATTTCAGCTTTTGATTTTTTTTTACGCATTCTCTCTCGTTTGTTAACGAATCGCTCTTTAGAATTTATTCCTGTTGCTCCAGAATTTTCAGTTTCTACAAATGTTTTCTATCATTTTTCATTCCAATTAATAAATTAAGATTTCAATTTGTTCTTCAAAACATTAGAATTATTCTAAAGTCTGTAATAGTCTTATAATAAGAATGACTGAAAAATAATTTGGTGGCATGCGCTTTGGTATTTACGTTTTATGATGTCTAATCGGGGACGGGTAGACTCTGGGATTCTCGAAATATTCATCCCGAAGTTATCTCCAGTGCCAATTCTGCCTCTCTCTGTTGAGTAACATTCTTTCAACAAAATCCATTCTTTCATGTGAAAAAGAAATCTCTTACCTTGAGCCAATTTGATGGAGCCTCCGACGACGATGATGGCAATGGCAAACAACTTGGCAGCGGTGAAGACGTTTTGTATCTTCGTGGCCCAGCTCACGCTGAAGCAGTTGATGAAGGTGATGATCCCTGCGGCAGGACAATAGAGGGCGTAGTAGTCGAACCGGACAGCCAGCAGGTGGGGCTTCGAACAGAATACGAACCACGTTGGAACCGAACACCCGGGCTAGAACTAGAAGCATTTAGCCCTAGTTGGTGAGAGGCATTAAGGCCCCTTCAATTATTTTCGCTCTAATTTTAATCATATTGGAAAGTTATATTTAAAAGTGAAACTTTAAAACTTTAAAAGTTTCATTACTCGAGTTTTTTTATAGCTTCAAATGTTTAGCAAATTATATTTTCTGCATTCTGTCCGAAAATTTTAAAATTAACAGAGATAAACTTTTAACATAAGTTGGAGCTTTTCATGGTTTTTCTAGTTCAATTAATTAGATATATATATATTATTAGATATACATTATATGATGGAAAATAGGTGTGCAATTAACTAAAATATTGCATTTTCTAATAAGTTTGAAAAAAAAAAATGAATAATTTGTGGAGACAACTACTGCTTTATCAATAAGTCGTGTTTGATCCATACAAAAAATACTTGAGAGTTTTGTCTGTGTTTTGATTCGTAAGACGATTGTTTCCTACTGCGAGGCATGGGCAAAAATTTTGATTCTGTTGTTGAGAGCAATTTCTTCTGCTCTGATGGCTCCAAGGGACGAAAACCACGGCACCTATGCTGATCATTTGCAAGAGTTGAAATGCCTCGCCATTATCCTTCACTTCGAGGCAGTCTGAGAAAGAAAAATGGGGGAAGCAAATAGCTGCCCACATTTCCAGTTTATAAGGAGGTGATCGAGTTGGGTTGGGTTGTTTTGCCTCTGAGCGACACTTTTTTGCACACCATGGGCTAAATGGCCAGGTCACATGGACCCCGTAGACTCAGAGAAAGTTGGGGGGAGGGGACCCACTGGAACAGCTGTTGGGATACAGATGGTAGCCTCCCGTCAAGGCCATCCAGCGTGTTCTTTAACGTGCACAGGGTATGGCTCTCCCACACACGGGGCCACGGCTTAACGTCCCATCCGACGGACGGCGGCCTTTCCAAGCCCATCGGTGTTCCCTACTGACCGTGGGCAGGGCGGGGAATTTTGCGGAGATAAATCTCAACGCTGACCCAGCTGGGACTCGAACCTAGGAACTACAGATTACGAGCCTGGTGCGCTACCGACTGAGCCACCCCCGTCCCAGGAGGTGATCGAAAGAAATGGGAGAACCACAACCAATTCCAATACTTTCAAATATATTAAGAAATCTTTGAAAAAAATGTGAAAATAAAAAAGATGAAGTTTCTAATGACGACAAATATTTTCGCTGTTAATCAATTTGGAATTAGGCAGAAAAGGAATACAGAGGATGCTATTTTCCAATTAACTTTAATAGTTCATATAGGAATAAATGATAACCTTAAAGTAGCTATTGTTTTTATGTGTTGTTTTCTTTTGGACATGAAGAGTTTGATTTTATTTTACATGATATAATGTTAAACTTGAAAATGTGGATTTAGGAGAGAAATGTGTAATTGGTTAAAATGTTATTTAAATGGTAAGATCCAGATAGTTAAAACAAATGATATTGTCTATAGAGAAAATTTTGGTGTTCCTAAAGATTAAGTTTTAAGACCTCTTTTATTTTTAGTACAGTATATGTGTAAAAATGATTTATGTAAACTAGATATCTTAGGAAATTTAATTGCTCATGTAAATCTTTATAGTGCCAAAGATTTAAGACTCTTTAATAATTAATATAAATTTAGATATAATTAAAATTAGAAATTGGTTTTAAAAAATAAATTACTTTGAAATTCAAATGAGACAAAAATTTATTCATTTTAGGTTAAAAGGGCAATAGGATTATTATCCACATAACAGAATATTTTACCATGCTCTGGAATGTGTCGGTGAAAATTAGTTCGGCTGTTAAGGGAGTTGCTTTAAATATTTAGGTGTTTACATAGACTACAGATTAAATCGGAAGGAACATATAGCGAATGGGATTAAAAAAGGTAAAGATGGTAATATCACGGTTATATTATATTTAGACAATTTGCAGATATTTCAACTATAAAGATGACATATAATTGTTGGGTTAAATCGTATTTGCAATATGGAATTACTTCTTCTGGTGACATATATTACACTAATATTAACAAATTAATTCTAACTGGAAATCGAGAAAAGAAAATATGAAGGTGTCAAACACTTATTTAAGGACTTGATATTTTTGCTGTTCGAAAATTATATATTCATTCAGTTTTAATATATTTGTTCAAAAATTGGTCGGACCAAAATATAAAATTGGCTACTTATAACACAAGATACAGTAACTTGTAAACGTGCTTGAAGTGTTTGTTTACCTAGGAAGACGGGTTAAAAATTGTTACATTTACCTTGACCAAAATTATTTAATTTTTTGCCAGACTACTTAAAATGGGAAAAACTATACACAGATTCACTTTAAATCTTTATAAACGACTACAAAATATTGAGTGTTTTTGTAAAATAAATTAAATATTTTTTGATTGTGTTCAAACTTTTTTTTTATTTTTGTTCATATTATTTGTTTTTTGATTGCTTTAAAAATGCTTAACACGTTTGGACTATCTGTTGCCAAAAATAATTCAACAGATGTATAAGTTTAATAAATTCCACAGGCGAGTTTTTAAACTCTTATGGACTTCCATAAATTTCCGTTCTGAATATTTGTGTTCACTGAGGCCCCTCGTGCCCGTCGAGACCTCCGTCACCGGCACAAGGTATGTGAACATCCTCGCCGATCATCTACACCCGTTCGTCACGATTCTCTTTCCGCACCACGACGCCATCTTTCAACAGGACAACGCCACACTGCATATTTCCCGAGTGGTGGCCAATTGGCTCCAGGAGCATTCAAGTGACACTCGAATGCCCCCCCCCCCTCGATTGCCGGACCTCAACTCCATTGAGAATTTGTGAGACGAATTACAAAGATATATTCGAGCCCGACAATCCCCACCGGAAACTGTGGATACTCTACGACAGGCGATCTTCGCTTCGGGAGCGGCAATACCACCTCCGTGTTTTCAACACCTCATTGAGTCCTTACCAAGGCGTCTGACTGCTGTTGTGAGGGCAAAAGGACGAGCAACAGGTTATTTGGCAGGTGTATATACACTACAGGAATCAAAAAATGAAACACTTGCAAGAAGTTGTACAAATGTGACGAAATTTAGGGAGGTCGTACTATATGGAAATGCATGGAAATGATTAGATTTGCAGGACGATCGAAACGATTGGACAGGCGCGAGCTGACGTCAGAGGTGCGGAACTGTCAAACACAGATAAAGGCAACCAAAGCTCCCTGGTTGAAAAAACATTGTGGAAATTGGTCTAAACCGCTAAAGATACTCTTACACAGACATCGACAGTCGTTCCATAGTTAACAGACTTTGAGCGTGGAAGAATCATCGGCCTTAGAGAAGCTGGTTTATCGTATAGAGATGTGGCCACCCTTGTTGGTCGCAATCCCAGCACCATCGTATGCATATGGCGCCAGTGAGTTCAAGAAGGAGTCAGCGCACGCTGACAAGGATCAAGAAGACAACGTATGACCACGGAGCGACAGGACCATCATTTGCGACGCATGGCATTGCTTGACAGATTCGCGACTACAACGCAACTGCAAATGGACTGGCAACAGGTAACACAACGAATACCTACTAGGCGAACGTAAATAACAGGCTTTTACAGTTTTCATTGTGAGCCTATCGTCTGGAACTGCGTTTGCCCCTCACATCTGCCTACATGCAAGCACGTCTTCAAGATAGATGTCGCTTCAGATAGAACTGGAACGAACGAGAGTAGAGCATTGTGGTGTTTAGTAGCAAATCTCGTTTTGTGTTGGTCAGCACGACGGTAGGCAAAGTGTTCGCTGTCATCCAGGGGAAAGGACCGCCACCCAGTGCGTGCGACATCGTCCCACAGCTCCAGCATCTGATGTCTTCTTGTGAAGTGCCATTAGTCGGACATCTCGGTCAGAACTGGTCATCATAAGGGAATCTCTAACTGCCCAACGACATGTTACCAACATTTTTCAGCCAGTGGCTGTCCCATTTATTCAGCAGCACGAAACCTTTTACCAGCAGGTTAACGCCCTTCCCCACACAGCCCACATTAGTCTGCAGTATCTACACGAGCAAAACGTTCAGGTGCTACCATGGCCAGCACGCTCACCCGACCTTTCACCTATTGAACACATTGGGGACATGATGGGCAGACAGCTCCAACAACACCCAAGAAGTGCGCCAACCACTGTTGCTGAAATGGAACAGCGACTTCTCGTTATTTGGCGTTCTATCCCTCACGAGGACATTATAGAGCTGTACGATAGCCTTCCCCGCCGTGTTCATGAATGCATTGCTACGGGGGGTGGTTCAGCATCATACAAATTATACCACTGTACCGGATAGGTAAAGTGGTAATTTTCCATGTCTTTTTTGATAATCTAATCAATCGCACATCTCAGTGTATGCTAACAGCTATCTGCGTTTCAATAAATGCATTAATACTTCCAGGTGTGGCATTTTTTTCCCTCTAATGTATTTTTGTTTCACTCCGTTCCGATTATAAATTTATATTTATTATTTTAAACTGAATTTCTTATCGTAAATTATCACTGGACTGTTGTCTAATTTAATTATATAAATTTACAATATTAATTTATTATATATACATTCATTTTATTACATATATTAGTTTATTTTACAACGAATTGAAAAAATATGATATGGTAATAAAATGTAATAATTCATTATAAAATTAATTTATAATGAATTATAAAAAATGACTGAAAAAAAAAACTGTGTGACAACGACTGGGATCGAAGAGTAGACCTTCAAGTTACAAATCAAAACAATAACAATGCGTTTAGCCAACGCTGCTACGAATTGCTGACGGAAAATCATGTTAAAATATAATATTAGCATTCCCCTGTAGACCATATATGTTCAACACATTTTACTTTTCTTGTCTAATGTTGTTCTTAAATTCAATCTAGTTGAAACGCATCTTGTTAGGAAAGTTTGGTGTTGTTGAGCCTGCCACAGTCATATGAAGATGTTCACTAAGTAGCAAGATCTTCGGATGTTCTAGTCAGTCAATCAAGTGTCATGGGGCCACTACAAAATGGGGGACTGTCTGCTGCAGTTCAACGCTGTTATATTTCAACGCATGCGCATTTGTGTCATCGCTATAATGGATAATGCTAAGATTCCGGCCAAAGGCCGTAATATTAAAATTCGTATCGATAATGCAGAAACAGACGACGTAGCCTTGATTCGCAAAATAAATGTTGTGATTGTTTACGTAACACGGCAAATAATGGTCACGAAATGGATATAAAAATGATATGACAAATTCTGACTACTGAATTTGAAATTCGTTTATTATTTTCGGTAGGGCAATGCCTCAAGTGGTCTGATAGACGAACCGAATGACTGACTGAAACGAATTATTTTGCAATCAAAATATTAAACCTAAAAGAAATGTTATTTCGAAAGAGATAAAGGGTAAAGATATTCTGAAATTATTAAGCCATGCGATTTCTCTTTATGTGAGAAATAATTTTGTGTAGATGATCATGTCTTTTGGGAAACATATCATTCAAAGAAAATTCGTTTTGGGGGATGATTCGTCAATTATTAATTAAAAATCGCCCTCCTTTGTATGGTATGACTTTGTATGGTTTGTGGCATCAGCAGAAAGAAAAATCCATTTAACCTCGAAAAACTTCCACTTTAACTTTGAGGAATTCATTCACATTATTTCTGCAATTTCAAATTGTAGAAATGAATTAGATACTCATTCACATTATATCTAACATCTAACAATGAAAAGTTCCAACTTTCAATATAACTGTTTGCATTTTTAATGAAACTAAATATCTCTTATAGATGAACGTAAAAATCTGTGAACTCTGAAGGTGAGAGGAGCTTGAGCGCGAGAGTAAGGGCGCGAAAGTATCGTCAGTTGTTTCTGTGAGCCAACTGTTAGATGGGAAGAAAGGAAAAATGGAGAGAAAATGGAAGTCAGCTTATTTTATCGGCGATCCTCTGGTGAAGAGGGAGAAATAAAAATGGGGACTTATTTCGTACCGTAATGGGGATAAAGTTTGTGAAATAAGTTGAACGGATATCGATGGTGTTTTGTAGATGGACGCATGCTCTAGGCCTGAAAATAAATTGTTCTTAATCGTTTTGGCAACATATTTGTGATTTTATTATTTTACTCTGCAGTTGGAGTAGGCTTTCGGATCTACAATTTTACAAGTGAGTTTGGGAAAGTCATTTACAGAGATGACTTCGGAGGTCATAAACGATTGGGATGATTCGGCATCCTCCACAAGATAAAATAAAGGAGTTATCTTTTAGTGATTGAATCATTTTCTCATCTAATTCCTAAAAATCACTGGCATTGAAAAACATGTTAGTTGTGTTACATCAAAAAGTAGGCAGTTATAGAGTCTGATGATCCTTAGTCTAGTGAAGAAGATGAAGAAATGTGAACAGGTTAGGTGTTTCTAATGATTAGGATGCAAGGTTATCAAAATCTATTAAATAAGGATAACTTAATTACTAGAGTCCTATAATAGAATAATTTGGCTCTTAGAGCGACAAAGATTTAGTTCCATAAAATTTTGTTTAAAATATTTTAAGACTTATATGTATGCCGAATATGTAATTATATATACACATATATATTTAATTGCATTATTAAATTTTGATAACTATAGCTGCTGGCTGCATTAGCTACGGACACAAGACATAATAATGCCATAAATGGCACTCTGAGTTTAGCTGATAGGTTGAAATTCTTTCACAGATATATGTAGGCGGAGCAAAAATTATGCTTAGCGGTGAACATGAAAAACTTAAATGAAAGTGGACTCAAGGAAGAGCTCTTTTCACCCTAATTTTTGGTTTCCTTCTCATCGATATGGACACTGAAGTCACGAGACGACGATTCGCAAACGATTCGCTTCAGAGCAAAAAAAAAGAGGATGACATTCCACGAATAAAATGACCTTGAGAATAGAGAAAGAGAACTCTCTGATATGTGGGAAAGGATTTTGAAGAACGTTAACTTTTTCGGTCAAATTTTTACGTACTAATGCAATGTTATTGAACATATTAACAATATTTCTAATGTACTGAATTACATTAGAAATATTATTGGATAATAATAATAAATTAATTATGCAAAATAATAATAATAATAATAATAATAATAATAATAATAATAATAATAATAATAATAATAATAATAATAATAATAATAATAATAATAATAATAATAATAATAATTGTATATATTTATATGCATTAATGATTCATATAATAAATAATTACCTAATAATAAATATAAATTTTATAAATTTAGCATATTTATATTTATGGAAACGAAACTGGATAATAATAATAATAATAATAATAATAATAATAATAATAATAATAATAATAATAATAATAATAATAATAATAATAATAATAATAATGAATTCCCTTCAAGCAGCTGCTTAACGCAGTGGTTCTGAATAGTAAGTAGCCTGTCGGTATAATGCTGCCTAGGATACTTCAGAAGAATTATTTCATTCAGAATTTCTATTGACAATAAACAGAAACATTCAGAAACCCATAGATAATAAACTAAGAATATGAAATGAGTGGCGAAATGATATTTATAAAAGTAACTGATTAAATAAATGATTATTTAGTTAAAAAAAAAGTTACATTAAGCTATTTTTAAAACGAAATTCAAAAGAATATCATCAGCTAATTGTTTACTCCCTAACTAACAATTTGAGACACTTTTGCTTGTTTACGACACGAATGTTTCTGTTACGAAGCAACAATTGAATGGGATGACACCAATTGCTCTGCATTCCAAATTCGAAATCTTACGGAATTGAAGAGAGGTCGTGTAATTCTTTGCTTCTCAGAGGAGACGTTATCAGGTAAAATAAAAACGAGGAAAATTGTTATCTCTGTGTAACACTTTTTATTTCAAAAGAGTTGCATTTGTTAGGGGTTATGTTCAGATGGCAATTAAGAAAAAGCTATCCGATATTTTTCAAAAATTCTTTCGCTGAAGTGAAAGTAGATCTTTTCTGAAAAATGTGAAAACTAACAACTGAAGTTCTTCCTGGAAGGAGTAAAGAACAAGAAAATGGCATCATTATCTGACAACTAAATGTGCACAGAAGATCTGCTATTAAACGACAGATGTTCTTCTGCAGACCACCGCATTATAGAAAATCGCTTTGTAGCAAGCAGATTTTACCATAGAAACAATGAAATAGGTAAGGGATACGTCAAGACCCCATTATGGATGAGACGTTTCACTCTTACTATTCTATTAATGATGCAATTTATTAAATATTTTATGTTTTGAAATTATTTCTAAAGTCGAAATATTCCATTGTCCAATAAACAGATTTTAAATGTAGAATTTATTATGCTTTCAATCATTATTGGGCTGTTGGATTATCGTGATGGCAATGGGTGTAGAGGAAAAATTATCTTGAGCCGGGTGAGACAACTCCACCTCTTGATAGCATGTCAAGTGCTCTGACCACTGAGCTACCGCCGATCAACATCTCCTCCATTGCTGATGTTAACATATGCACCATGGGGTCAGTCGCTGTCTTTGAGTGCATTTCAAAAGTTCATCATTCACAAGAATATGCACAATTCCTGCTCTCATTCCATTTTTTTATGAAAACGAAACTGGATAAAGAATATAATAATAATAATGAAGACGACCTCAAGCAATTACTTAACGCAGGGTCTGAATGATAGCCTGTCAGGATAATGCGTCATAGTGAAGATCTGTGAGGAAAGTGAGGAGACTCATTAGAAAAAACAAACACAAGAAATGTTTATGGTGTATCAGGGGCTTGATTTCCTTTGAAGCAGAAAAAAACACATTGACGAAAAACAAGTGAATAGAAATTGGAATTGTTGCTTGTTAAGTTTATCTTCAGATTTCAGTTGCAAATAGGTGATAAAGTGTCGAGAATAAAAAATACAAAATGTGTTCTTTTTTTGAACAAGAATTATGTTCTCTTAACATAAAAAAAACCTAAAAAAAAAAAAACCTTTTTGGAGTCTCGTGCTTCCCATTTGATTTCTGTTATAGGAATTGCTTCCTAAAATGAGAGACGAGAGAGAAGTCGTCTTAAACAAGTTTTTTGATTTCTGTAATAAAGATTCCTTATATCGGACAATATTGTTTGAGCGGTTTTGTACGTAAATTGAAGTGCTTTATGCTCAGAGAATGAAAAATCGGAATCTTTCGACACTTAATAACAGCAAGGAAAAAGAAAAAAAACCTTTTCTCTTACAAAACTTCACTTACGATGCATATCATTTATATTTCGAGCACGTACCTATGGAGAGAGCGGCGACCATCTTGACGAGCAGAGGGTTAGGATCGCATCCTGTGGAGAGGGGCTCGACGATGTACTCCCCCAGTGAGAGGCAGATGATCGCCATCATCGAAGGCTTCAAGACGAAGATCGACACCCAAGAGAAGAGGAACGCTGGCAACGCTCCGAAGGCATCGAGCATGTACGAATATTCTGCTCCGGACTTGGTGATCATCGTTCCTAGTTCAGCGTAGCACAAGGCACCTGTCGGATGATAAGGATGATAAGGATTCACCGAAGATGTGGTCTTCATCTTTATATTAGAAGAGGAGAATTAAATTCACGATACATATCCATTGAGGTTCGTTTATTTCCTCGTCATTAATTCAATATTTAAGTAAAAGGAGTCTGAGAGACAACTTCAAATATTTTATAAAATTTACGATCTGTTACGTGAGAGTCACATATTTCACCAGTGCTTTATTCTAACCTTACCGAGGAAGATATACGTCATTTTTGTTTATCGGAATCGTGGCATATACTCCACAAATCCGTGAAATCAGTAGCAGGATGTGCATTTATCATTCTTCAATTTCCATCCACCTCTACATGTAAGCGAGGAGCGGAGCCGCCGCCCCACCTGTTCACCATGGTGTATCCACCCTGTACCATCGGTCAGAAAAGGGACACCACTGAGCTAGGAGAGGCCGCTGTCCGTCAGATGGAATATAAAGCCGTGGTCCGTGTGCACTCTGCGAATATTAAAGTATTCATGCTAGAGGTCCAGTGGGTCCCCTTCCCCAATCTTCTCTGATTCACCGGGGATCTGGTGACCTGGTCGATTAGCCCATTGTGTATAAAAAATGCTGCTCAGAGGTAAAAAACCCAACTTACATACATATAGAATCCCCAAGCACCCATGGGCAACGGAACTGCAACCAGACCGTGCAGTTTAGTTCTCCAAGCATATCTCTCCTGAGCTACGTCTGCTGCATCCGGCCACTGCACACCAATTTTAACAAGGTCCTGTTTGACATTGTCTGCCTACCGCATCCTAGGTCTCCCCCTCTTTCTAAAGCCTTTAGGCACACTATTCATAACCCTATTTCCCAATCTATAATTATCCATACGGGCAACATGGCCAAACCAACGGAGTCTCTCTCTGCACAATATGCTGCTTAAAGGGGGTTGAAAACTCCTTTGCCTAACCTCGTCATTAGTTACAAAGTTGAACCACCTAATGCCCAAGATACTGCGTAAGCATCTGGAATCAAAAGCATCTAGTTTCCTGTTACCTTGTTTACAAAGTGTCCAAGTTTCACTACCATAACTAACCCTAGAAAGAACCAAACTATTATAAGACAAATTTTAGTCTTTAGGTGCATACGCCTATTTCTCCACACTCTCCATAGATTCTTAAAAGTCCCGGCAGCAATCCCTATCCGTCTGTTAATCTCATGCCGCACATCACCATTATCTCTTACATAGCTCCCAAGATAATTAAACTGTGACACCTGCTCAAGACTGCAACCATTCAGATTAACTGAATCACAGCCTGCCTGACCAATTTTCATCACTTTAGTTTTCTCTCTGTTTGTAACCAAACCTACTCTACTACAAGTCTCATCAACAGCTCGAATGAAAGAGTTCGTCTCATCAACATCATTTGCCAAAAGGGCTAAATCAGCAGCATAATCTAAATCAGAAATTCACCAGCTGATAAAACGGATCCTGTGAATCTATTCACTCGGGGTTCTCAATCCACAAACAAGCAGAGAGCACAGCCGAAGATTTTCCCACCACAGAAGCTCACCAGTGCAGCTAATTCAGAATTCATAATCAAGCTCAGAGCCATTATTCCATTCCAGTTGGTGTATATGGTCAGCACCAGGACTCTGTGTGGTGATCACTCCTCAGCAATAAAAAATAAAAATAAATTCCTCCTCAAGCAGCTGCTTGACACAGAGTCTGACAGGAGCCTGTCAGTTTAATACGCCATAGTAGAGGGATCTGTGAGGATGGCGGGTCCTCAGCAGATTTTTTGCCAACTGCACGACGGTGTTCCCAGGTACCGAACGCGCCCAAAGCTGCTTAACTTCGGTGATCGGACGAGAACCGGTGTTTTCAGCTTGGTACTGCAGTTGGCTTCTCCTCAGCAAGGTAGAAGAAAAAGAAAAGTAGCCATAATAATCCAGATCAGTAGGGCACACTGATCTGGCAGCCCTCCCCTTCCGTTCCCTTCTACAAGAGAGTATCTCTTTTGAAAGGTGCTAACGGTCCGCACCGCGAGAAAGCGGGATCGGACATTAAGTTGTAGGCTTTGCCGGTTCTGTGGCATCATCACAGGGGACTAGTGCATAGCTCTCCTTCCCGTTTATGCTTAGCTACCATTTACAGATACAACTGTGGCATTTCAAAATCATTTGCATAGCACGTTTGGCTTGAAGTAGCAATGTTGGGAAAAGGATAAATTGTGAGTAAGGATAATGAATATGGCCTTAACGTTTTTAAATTCTGAGCAATCAATAGAGTAACTGTAATGCAGATTATTATATCTTAGGTGTTTTTTTATTTTGAGACGATGTGAAATGATTTACTTTCTTCTAGTTTCGATATTCAAGTATTCAGGAATTGTGAGATACGAATAGTTGTTGATCGATAATTGCATTGTAAAAAAGGAAATGTAAATATTATTCAGCATTCAGTTTTAAGTATAATGCTAGTTAAAGAAATAGTGACGTGGATCAGTAGGATTTCTGTCTGCCTGAGTGCGACCACCCTTCGAGGTCAAGTTCGAGGTCGCCGTCGTGACTGATCCTCTGTATCTCCCACACTGTGGGTGTGTGGAACCCCTAAGAGAGTGTTATCTCCGCAAAACTCCCCGCCCTACCCACGGTCAGTAGGGGACACCGATGGGCTTGGAAAGGCCGCCGTCCGTCGGTTGGGACGTTAAGCCGTGGCACCGTATGCGAGAGAGCCATACCCTGTGCCCGTTAAAGAACACACTGGATGGCCTTCACGGGAGGCTACCATCTGTCTCCCAACAGCTGTTACAGTGGGTCCTCTCCCCTAATCTTCTCTGAGCCTTCGGGGTCCTTGTGCCCTGGCCATTTAGTCCATTGTGTGCAAAAAAGTGCCACTCAGAGGTAAAACAACCCAACCCTATTAGAGTGTTTCTGTGAGATTCTGAATCCTTAAGTGGATCTGATCAAATCCTGCGGCAATGTCCAAATGGAACTTTGAGCAACGGGAATCAAGCGGCTCTTTGATGATGACAGATGACTTTCATAATCATACTGTTCGATTTAAAAATTGTGGAGACAATGTCATTACCGGTTTCAACAAGCGCGAAGAGAATGGAAAACTTGGTAACGATAGCAACATCAAAATGCTTGTAAAATGAGGGAAAACATTCCATTCGGTCTTGGTGAAGATTTTTCTGGAGTATTTGCCACTCCCAAATGAAGAATCGAATACATTGGAACATTCATTCTGACCCACTGGAACTCTCACTGGAACTTAGAATCAAATTATTTAAAGATAGTTAGTTCAATATCAGAGGTCACATAAGATCTACATAGGAGGAGCTTTTTAATGGGGAGAAGTGAATTGTACCTCGTAATCTATATTCGTATATTCGGAGCTTCTGCGAGTAGTAATTGATGACTCGGTTCGAAAGAAAATCCAGCTCTTTAGATGCAAAAATGGGTTTTGCGTCATATTTGTAAATCCTCCATACCTGGTAAGTTTACTCCATCCTGATACGTTATCAACAGTACGAAATAGTTTCACAATTTTATTTATTGAAATTCCGCATCCTTGTCTTTTGCTCGCGTAGATTTAATGCATCCCGAAGTGCAAAGATATGTCCTTACCTAGGAGAGAGAGGATTCCGCATCCAGACCACACGAGTAAACTCATCGCCACCGATCCCGATCGCAGAAGGACTCCCTTGGGAGACACGAAGATGCCAGATCCTGAAAGAAAAAGAAATCATCAGCGGTTAAAACGAAATTTTTTAAGTGATAGTTAACTGGAATGAACGGAATGAACAACCGTCTTACGTTAAACTTTCATTCCTCCAAAGTGCCAACCATCTTGTATTGGTCGCGTTAGTCATTGCAATCTTTATTTACTTCGTTACCAAAGCTATTTTGGGCAAGCGTTAATGGGAAAGCAATCCTTGGCAGAGGCAATCCATCAGCTGAAGAAAGGGAACCGGACTATCCTCAAAAATTTGGCCGATAATCAGTTTGATCAGAAAAGTAAGGCTATCCTGATCAAAATAATAAAACTCGTTCTCATGATATTTTTAAAGAACATTCACTTCAAAAGCAGGTAACAAATGTTTTGTTCTTTGATTTGCTGGCGATTTGAAAGTTAATTTCATTAATAATATATTCGTCAATTTTAACATATGATGCAGAACTTTCATGTGATTCATAAGTCTGTGTATTTTATCTTCTACCTGAGAAATGATTATTACAACATAAATAACGAACATTCGTCAGCGAAGAATAAACCCTCATTTTCAATGGTTTGCAGTCATCTGTCGGAATTTGTCCGATTCTTCTTCGATACCATGCTTGCTCCTTAGAGGTGAGATCCGTTTTCGATTTCCTGAAATATTTGAAACCGCCTTCCTCAAAGAAAATGAGTCATGGAGCGAAAGAGGGTGGGGGGGGGAGTCGGAAGGAGCTAGATCTGGATTTTATGTTGGGTGAGAAAGAAGCTGAAAAGCCAGTTCACCAAGTTTTCTCTTTGGTAGGATTTTGCATCGTCTTGTTGAAGGAGTGCCCAATGTCCGTTAACCACTCGAAGGGTTAGCGTCACAGAGTGCAGACACTCCGGTTGTGATGAGCAGAGGTCCGCCATCGATGGCACATCTATCGGGCTACAATACCCTCAAAATTCCACAAAACAGAGCATTACCTTCGTTTCGAATCGTCCTATCTTTGGGACAGGAAGTGCTGGTTGGCACGTATAGACAAATGTTTGAGGTTGGAACACTTAAAATCGCACTTAAAAATGAACTTAAATGAAACGGTGGTCATTTCGATTATAAAAGAATTTCCTGCAGACTTGATACGACGGTTTGTTTGTTCAAGAGTGATTTCGTGGGGAACATTTCTGCAGCTTCTGACTACCTTTCCTATGTGTTGCAGATGCAACACTAAAGTTACTTGTAAGCAGCCAAGTTCGGACAAGAGTCTACGAATGCTTTTTTAATGAATCAGTTTCAATAGCATGGCACACAATTTTGCGATCTACAGATATTTGACTTACAGATCGTGGCTTACATTTGAGGCTTCATTTTTGAACTTCTTGAATCAAGCTTGAGCAATGCGAATGGAGCATCATCTTCCTCTGGCTGTTTCGGTAGCTTTTTATCATTTTTCTCAGTAATGACATAAAATTGCACGAATTTCAATGCTTAACTCACTCATTGGAAAACGTTTCTAACGATGGAAACCAAGACTCCGATTCTTGTAGTAGTTATGGACTGAGGCAGTGGATTTTACACTTTCCCTTAGTACTACGTTCAGAGGTATGCAATGGCAACACGGTGATATATCACCATGCACATTTTAAATGGCGAAAAACTTACAGACTTATGAATCACTCTAGTATTATGATACAGATGAACTTTGTTTCGTTACAGCTGTTAATGAGACTGATAATAGAGTAGGTTTGGTGATAAATATAGAGAAAATTGTGAACATAGAGAAGTTGTTCATGTGATGAAAATTGGTCAGCCTAGTTGTGGTGCAGTAGCATTGAATGGTTGCACCTTTGAGCAAGTGTCTCAGTTTAATTATCTTGGCAGATACGTAACAACAGATGCTGGCGATGTGTGTAGTCAGCAGCACACCGGGCTCGTAATCTGATTTGTAGGCTCTCAGGTTTGAGTCTCAAGTGTGCCAGCATTGAGATGAGACGTTAACACGTGGCGCTACGTACAGTATAGCTCTGCCCTGCGCATGTTAACGAATAAGCAGAATGGCCTTGACACGAGATTTCCATCTGTCTCCTAACAACTGTCCAGTGGGTCTCCATTCTCAATCTTCTCTGAGCCCTTAGGGTCCTTGTGACCTGGCAGTTTAGCCCATGGTGTGCAAAAAAGTGCGCTCAGATATAAAACAAGCTGGTAATGTGCGGCATGAGATTAACAGACGAATAGGGATAGATATATAGATAAAACAGCAAGATAGAAGAAAGTATAGGCCTGCCGAGCCTTCTATTCCCGTTCAAAGGTGAGAGGGAAATCTCAATAGGAAAGGGTCAAAATAAATTAATAAATTTTCTGGGTCACAGTGGGAAAATATAGGAAGAGAAAAGGAGAGGAAAGCGAGGAGATTGGTTCGGTCTGTCGGCGTTCTGCGTGGTTATTTGACAGCTGTGATAAAATATTGAAGGCTCTTCTGTTTGTTGGATTATTTTTCTTCTACATCTTTTTTGTTTTTTCGATTTTCCCTTCCTTTTTTGCATTTGAGAGTGTTTTCTCTATGTTGTGGTAGTACATAAATAAATTTGAGAGTCGAAGTTGTAGATGGATGTTGAATAGAAGGTTTTATTTTTGTAAGTGTACGCAATTCTTGCTCCATTATTTGTTTTATTTTTGCTAAAGAGTTCTTGATTGTTTGTTACTTATGGTTGTGATGAACTTCAGTAGGATCGTGAGTTTTAGTTTAATGTTATTTTGGTTAGGTTCTGTGATTGCTGTTTCTGGTAAGATCAATAGCATTTCTTCTTTTTCTTTGCAGAAAAGATTTCTCTAAAGTTAGCTATGATAATGAAACATGGACGCTTTGTAAACAAGGTAACAGGAAACTTGATGCTTTTGATACTAGATGCTTAAGTAGTATCTTGGGCATCAGGTGGTTCGACTTTGTAAGTAATGAAGAGGTTAGAGGAAGGAGTCATCAAACTCCTTTCAGCAGCATATTGTGCAGAGAGCGACTCCATTGGTTTGGCCACGTTGCCCGTATGCATAACTGTAGATTAGGGAATAGGGCTATGAAGAGTGTGCCTTAAAGACCTCAGAAAAAGGGGGAGACCTAAGATGCATTGGGCAGATAATGGCAGAAAGGAGCCCGTTTAGAATTATTTGCCTACAGTTACCAAATGAAGCAGCTGTGGCTCAGAGAGACATGTTACATATCTCAACCCCTCTGCCAACATCCTCCAGAAGCTTTCACGAGCTATGATTGAGTAACAGTAATATCTCAGCGCTTCGAAATAACTGTAGTAACAGTTTGAAATGTTGCAAATGGCAGTGAGCATTCCCTTTCTTGAGGGTCTCTTTTAATTCCATCAAGAAATTAACCATCTAAAAAATTTTCAGGTTCTTTTGAGGAAGCTTAGTAGTTTTCTATACCCTTAGGGGGATCAGCATCTTTCATCACTTACCAATCATAGTGCCGACAATGAGTGCCACTCCACTCAAGAGCCCCACTCTCCTCTGAAGCGTGATGGTGCCGCCATCTGGTGACTCTTCGTGGTTGCCGTTGGCTGCCACCTTCAGAGGAAGATCCGAGAGCGCGCTCGCAGCAGATTGCGAAGTTGGGAATCTTGACGTCATGTGACTGCTGCCGTCCATATGGGCGACTGCATGGGGAGGAGAAGAAGAAAAAAATAAATCGAATTGAGACAATCTTTTCACTTTTGACATCTAAGGATCATAACACTAGTTCTCTTCTTTTGCCAAAAAACTTCTTATAATTGTGACAAGGAAAGTGCCCATTGAGAGAGAATGAGTCTCGACGGGACGTTTTTCTCGGGATTGCGATTACCGAAATTTATATGCGTGAAATCGTTAAATCGGGATTTTCTCTTGGAAAACAGAAATAGAAGTTTAATATCCGAGATTACAAAGATCAGTTGCTAATTATGGCTTAATAACCATTGAAATGTTTTTTAACTCTTGTTCGAAAACGAACTATTTTATTCGCATTAGCGTCTATTGGTCTGTCGGCTCCGTATACATTGAATCTTTTTCTTTTTAAATGCGAAAGGAAAAACTTCTGTTCCGAGAAGATATTAACAAAATGTTTAAGATTCTTATTCCCCAAATCTTGCAATTTTTCCATCAGCACTTTTCTCTTTCGTAACAATGAAAAAATTTCAAACATCCAGTCAAATGATTTCTTTATTCAAGGCGAACAAAGCAACAGATGATAAGAAAATAAAAATTTGAAACATTCGTTAAACGATCTTCAATTAATACGAAAGCATAAAATGATTGGTCTACGCAACTGCATAACGTGAACACTTATCTTCTGGAATCAACAGAACAAATTGCTCTAACAAATAAAAGACAAAGCGTATCGCTAACAACAACAATATTACGTCAGCAAGTAAGCAATATAAAATGTAAATAAGACCTAAACCATTACTTAAAAATGAAACTGGCTTCAATGTAATTGAAGTAACTGCAAGCAAATGTTTCGTTCCTGTTTCGAGTTAAGATACAGGCCTCATTTCGAAAAACGATTGGTGTGGATTAAAGATGCGTGCGGCTAAGAAAGTGTAGGTGCAAAAAATATTTTGGTCCGTAAATCCAAAAAATGAAGCCATCAGACCTTAAATGCATTTTTTTTTCATTTTCAAACTAACGATTTTTATTAAAAAAAAACAATAATTTACTATTCTAAATGTGTGCCTTTGTCTATTGTTCAAACATCATTTCCAAGATTATTGATCTTTTGCCCTCCCTCGATGACTTCGACCTGCCTCGTTCTTTTCTCAAAATCTCAACCCGATAACTGTCTTCCCCCCCTCCCCCTCGCCTCCACCGGGCTGCTCCCTCTCCACCGGGCTGCTCATCTCGGCTGCTCCCTCCCTCTTCTTTCCTACCTTTGCTGAGTTCAGTGTAGCGACATAAAATGGCACTTCAAGGGTTACATTTGAGAAAAGGTAGTTCAAGCTATACAAAAATTCCGCTTTCTCTGAAATATATCTCACTTCTGAAGAGAGCCATCGAATGAGTGAAGTGGTCTCGTGCGGAGATTTCGTTTCTTGTTTTCAAAAGAAAGCGAATGAGAGTTTTGAGATTTGTCATCGAGATCGTCTGCTGAGGGGTTTTCATTCTCGAAGTCTCTCTTATTGATGTGTGACCTACAGGAGAGTGGCTCGATCGAGGAGAACCGAGAGCAGACAAATCGCATCGGAGGCAGACGTATGGATCATAGGACGCTGACCTTACGTCACTATCAAGGTCATCGGATGCGCCTCCTGACGAATTCGCTCGCAACAATCGACAGGAAATGAATCGGAAGAATCGAAATGAAATAGCAGGAGACAAGCATGCGCATTCGAGAGAGGAAAATCTAAAAATGTTCTCTGCAACGATTGAAGCGCTTCGAAGCTCGAGGCGAGATACGAGACCATGTGATCCTTTTATTGCACTTCTTTTTCTCGAATTATTATGCGAGGATATCAAAGAGGTTCGAACAAAAATTGTTGTTTATTTTTTGGGGGAATTTGGTGCATTCTCTTACACTCCCAAGCAGCAAGGAAAAGTCTCTCGTGATCACACACGCCTTTGAAATCACCCACGTGACCACTCATATTGTTGCTCGTTCGCCGCTTCGGGTTATTTCCATCCGCGATGAATGAGATGAGGGCGCGCGAGACTTGTCCGTTCCTGTTTCGTGATCGAAGAATTATAGCCTAAGAAGCGAATCCGTGTGGAATAATCCAGTTCTCCGCTCTCTGTCACGTGACAGGCACCGCGTGTCACACGAGCAACGAACAATACAATTACCGAAAGGTGCGTCGCTTTGGGTCACGTGTCAGTCTGCGAAGAAAGGCAAATTGCGAGATGAAGAATGGGAAGTGATGAGGATGGAGACGATCCACAGAGATGCAGTGAGCAGAGGAATGCCTCGCAGAGAGAGATTTTCGGATGCTGATCACGAAATTTTAAGAGCTTGGCGCAATTCCTTTCAAGTCTGTTGAAGCAGATTCACGAAATGGTGGAATCGGGCAGTTCATTCTCATTGCAATCGTTTCATCCAATCGCGTTGCATTTGTTAGACATTCAATGATAAGAGGAGTTGCTCAATTACGAGAAGAAAATAAATGAAAAAGCCATGAATAAGGAATTAATAATTTCTTCTTTTTATTTCGGATGGGCATGAACTAGTTTTGAGGAAAAGGAAACACTACTCCAAGTGTTTATTATTCAGAGGATTGTCCACTCCAAATGTTAAAAACGTTTCGTTTGAAGTTAAATTGAGAAGACAAGATTTAGATTGCTTATGAATGCACACTCTATGAGCAAAAGTTCCACGTTATGGGAATGAAAAGCTATATTCAAAGCTCCTTAACATTAAAACGACTTTTTTTACGGAAACTTAGTCAAAACAAGTCAAAAGCTTATGAAACTTTGAGAAAAGGGCAAGAATATCTAATAACGATGCCACAAGGGTTCACAACTCATCATGATCGACCTGGCAGTTCCTTCAGAGAAACGCATTGCCCTGAGATTGGGAAGATGGTCATTTGGGAAAGTCTGTGCACGGAAGACGCAACTTTTCAGTTTTACTCAAAGAATGAAAGAAGTATTATTTATATTTCGGCGTCTAGAATAATATGATGTCTGAGCAGTGGAGCAGCTCATTCCCGAAAGAAAGTTGTTTCGAAGAATAGGCAGGACGATGTACGTGTGGAGAGACAAATGAACGTAAGAGAATGATGATTCAGAAGATGTTGTCGAGAATTTCTATAACGATGGAAAGATGATCGTTATTTTGATTGCAACTGGAAAAAATGCTCTTCTGTTTAGCGCTGGGGGATAAAATTAGAAAATCTCTTTCCTCACTTAAGCATCTGAACCCTGCCTTACCAATGAAATATTCGGATGCTGATATGATCTTCACTTCGACTCTTCCTTCTGAAGCGGTGGCAATAATGGAAGAGGAACTGTTCCCGCCATCACGAAAAGGGCAAGTGATTGCTCCCTGTTCGACGCTTGATTTCACTCTTCCGTGTCTCGAGGCTCTTGCAAAGAAAAACTTCGAGACTTTTCCCAAAAAGGAGGAAAAAAAGCCATCAAAAATAAAATACTTTTCTTAAGTTTAGGGATTGATTGCTTCAAATTAAAGCTCTACGGATAAAACTTGGGTATTTAAAATATATTAAATTGCGAACACCTTATCATTTCTCTGTTATCTAGTGATAATTTAGCGATGTTTACAAACTCTTTGCCAAAATATTTTTTTCTTGTTGTTGTTGATTTGAATAATGATTTCTCATAAATAATAAACATTTCTTTCTCCATTGTTAAAGTTCGTTTAATTTATTCCACCAAAAGAAATGTTGAAAAGAATATAGTATTAAAGTGATTATAAATGGTTTAATAGCAGTTCTATTTTCCAGTATTGCCTTTGTTATTTAAACAAAATTTCCCGAAACAAAGACCTTGCATTTACCATGTGGTCCACAAACCCTTGTGTCATTTCACCACAGATACAATTTTACTTCCACCAGAAGTCCCGTCTTCAAAGGGAAGGAGTTGATTCAGTGGGTAGGCTCGCCAGATGGTTGGGGAAGGGGATACATGGAACATCTCTTAGGAGACAAATGGAAGCCTGTCTTCACAGTCATCAGTGTGCTATTTAAAGAACACAGAGTATAGTTCACAGACAGAATGAGCCGCGGCTTAACGTCCCATTCGACGGACGGTGGCCCCTTTCTCACCGAGGGTAGGGTGAAGATTAGCAGAAATAAATGTCATCGACGGTAGCATATTTTGGATTCGAATACGGGAACTTCAGATTGCGACACTAGCGCGCTACCGATTGAGCGTCCCCCCCTCCCCCCCTGTGACGAAGCACACGCAACCATCCGTTTCAGGAGAGTCATACCCTGTGCACGTTAAAGGACACCTTGAATGACCTTAACGTGAGGCTCCCATCTGCCTCCTAACAGCTGTCCAGTGGGTCTCCTTTCCCATCCTTATCTGAGCCATTGCGGTCTCTGTGACCTGGCCATTTAGCCAGGAAATGTGCAAAAAGTTCCCTCTCAGAGGTAAATGAATTCCCGTTAATGCTCATCGTGGCATGCACGTGTCATTCTTATGAGACTACAGCAGTCATTCATGTGATTCTGATTCGCTCTCTATTATGTTATCAAAGTTGAAGATAAAGTATTACTTTATATTACCCGTATTGCAGTGATTCCAAGACTGTGGTCCTTGAAACCCTGGAGGTCGGAGAAGGTCAATTTAATATTTCAGAACGCTCTAGTGGAAATAGTATATTTAACGCGTTTAAAAAATGGCTAAGTTTTATTGCTTTTGGCTGGAATTATGTCAATTCAGTATGGCAACACTGGCTATCTCATTCTGATTACGATATGATATTCGCTGTTGATGACATCAGAATTTCTCCACCATCAAATTTCTAACTCAAAGATTTAGAATCAAATTTCAAAATAGCCAATAAATGAACAGCAGATTAAGAACTACAGATAGAATGCATTCTTTAATCGTTTAGACCATAGATACAACTCATGGGGGTCCCCTGTACTCAAAGATGGAGAATTTTAAGGGATCAGCAGAAAGGACGGGAATTGGTCAGAGTACGTAGAAAGATGGAGAATTGGTAGAGGATTAGTACAGAAAGAAGGAGAATTTTTAGGGGGTCCATAGAGAGATGAAGAATATTAGGAGTTCTCTGTGCGAAGATCTACAATTCAGTTGTAAAAAAAGCATCAGGTAATGATGGGAAAAAGGTCTGCAGAAAGAGACTCGGTAAGAGTTCCACAAAAAGAAAAAGAATTGATAGTGGTGGGGGGGGGGGTCCATAGAAAGATGGAGAATTGGGAGAATATCCACAGAAAGAACGAGGATTGGTAGGGAGTTTGAAAGATGGAGAATTCGTAGGGGATCCATAAAAGAAATTAAAATTTTAGAGGATCCAAAGAAAAAAGGAGAATTGGTAGAGTGGTTCATAGAAATAACTTTAGGTGATATACGGAAAGACGAACTAGTAGGGGGTCCATTGGAAGATGGAGAATTTTAGGGGATCAACAGAAAGAACATACATAGAAAGATGGAGAATTGGTGGAGGATCCACAGAAAGGAGAATTGTTAGGGGGTTCATAGAGCGAAAAATAATTTTAGAGAATGCGAAGAAAAAGGAAACTTGGTGGAAGGGAAACATAGAGAAATGGAGAATTTTAGAGGATGCGGAGAAAAAAGGAAACTTGGTTGGGGATCCACAGAAAGAACGTGAATTGGTAGCGGGTCCATAGAAAGATGGAGAATTTGTAGGAGGTCTATAGAAAGATGGATAAATTTACGGGATCAGCAGAAAGAATGAGAATTGGTAGGGTGGTCAATAGAATTTCAGAATTCACAGAAAGAAGGATAATTGGCAAGAAGTCCATAGTAAGATGGATAATTTTAGGGGATCCACAGAAAGAACGTGAATTGGTAGCAGGTCCATAGAAAGATGAAGAATTTGTAGGAGGTCTATAGAAAGATGGATAAATTTACGGGATCAGCAGAAAGAATGAGAATTGGTAAGGGATCCACAGAAAGGAGAATAATTGGTATGGTATCCAGAGAAAGAAGGAGAATTGGTAGCGGGTCTATAGAAAGATGGAGAATTTTAGGGGATCCACAGAAAGAATGAGAATTATTAGGGGATCCACAGAAAGAAGGATAATTGGTAGGGGGTCCATAGAAAGATGGAGAATTGGTATGGGATCCAGAGAAAGAAGGAGTATTCATAGGGGGGTCCATAGAAAGATGGAGAATTCATAGGGGGTCCATAGAAAGATGGAGAATTTTTGGGATCCACAGAAAGAACTAGAATTTATAGAGGATCCACAGAAAGGTGAATTCGTAGGAGGTACATAGTAAGATGGAGAATTGGTAGGGGAACCACAGAAAGAGAATTGGTAGGGCGTCCATGGAAAGATGGAGAATTGGCGGGGGTTCATAGAAAGATGGAGAATTGACGGGGGCCCATAGAGAAATGGAGAATTGGTAAGGGGTCCATAGAAAGATGGAGAATGGGTAAGGGGTCCATAGAAAGATGGAGAATGGGTAAGGGGTCCATAAAAAGATGGAGAATTCAAAGGGATCACAGAAAGAGTGAGAATTGTTAAGGCGTTCATAGAACGATGGAGAATTTCACGGTATCCACTGAAAGAATGAGAACTTGTAGGGGGTCAGAGGAAGAGGGAGAATTTTTAGGGAGTCGGCGGCGTCAAAAGATTTAGAAACTAGTGTTGTAAGAAATATGCAATTCAAAAACTCGAGTAATCAGCTTTCTTCTGCTTTCGGCAAATGAGTGTCACCTTTATTAAGAGCCTTAAATCCAGGAATTTTTTATAATCACTCCTTTTTTATAATCACAGTCTTCGCACAGAATGCATTTCAAACCTTCAAGACAGAGGGGGTTACTCTACACTGATATCTCTTTAAGTTAATTCCCCCACACACATACACATACAATTATTTCCGGAAATCAGTGCCTCTGTTGAGAATTCACCTCGAATCAAGAGTAGATGTTATTTTACCCATGATTCTGCACTACAATGTTATTATCTTTTCTTTTGCACGACTTGAAAGAATCTAAAGTCTGATATCATATTATGTAGGAAATGTGCATTGGAATTGGTCATTTTTTCCCATTTAAAAAGCGCGCTCTTTCAGTATCTGAAATAGAGTACTTCAGAGGAATTTCCATCAGGGAGAATTTTCCTACGGGGTCCCGCTTGATTGTGCAGGGAGCAGCAAGACGGCAAGTGCCAGCAATAGCTAGACTACCGTGCTCAGCGCTTTCTGGCAACTGCATCCCATTGCCATTTGTCAAAAGCATCGTCAGCCAATAACGCTTCTCCTGTGGCCTATTTCAATGTCGTTGGCATAGCAACAGGGCAAGTAATTTGTATGGCATTAAACTTTGTCCGAATGATTTAACATTCCAAGATCATTGGACATAAATTCAGAGGATCGAGAAGAAATGAATCAATAAAATAAATGTATAAAACTTTCTATTAGATAATTAAATTTCCTATAGCTTAATAGATTAATATTCAGCGTGTCCTAAATCCCATTGATCTTGAATGGCTGAGTGATTTAATAATTAGGCAACATCGAAAATTTTCTGAAATGGTATCAAGGATCCCATTTCGTAAAAGTTTTCTTTTCTCAGAAAGTAACTTTCTCAGAACTTTTCTTTCTCAGAACTTTTCTTTCTCAGACACTAAGAGAGAAAAAAATGAAGCGACGGCTTTGCGTGCTAATTAATAATTAACCATTTGGGTCGTGTTTTGAGAGGTGGTGTAGTGAACTGGGAGTAGCCGTTGGGGACGGAGATGGGGTCAGGGGGCATTCGTGATATTCAAGTTCGTCTAGATTTTTCGTTTGTGATATTTCCCGCATTTCGCGTGCACAAGTAATAGTAATCGGACGATAAGCTACGAGGAAAAACAAGCAATTCTCCATTTCCAGTCTCTTGCATTTCAATTATTTTTGGAGTATTAAAATAAATAATGCAATTTAGAAACAAAAGGGTGATTTTATTTGACGTAAAATGTAATCCGCATTTTTACCACAGATATATTAAATATTGTTAAAAATAATGGAGGCTGCAAGGCAGGCACAAAGCCACAAAATATTTGAGTCAATGTATGGGAAGGGTCGTTTCCTTATTAACGACAATTTTCTTTTATTTTGGACAGTTCAGATTTGAGCTTTATTTTGATTGGCTGATCCATTTACTCCTCTTAGGAAATGCCTCCACCGTTTTCATGACATCTGCCGACTAATCTGATTTTGGATAACGATATCAGAAAGCGGAAACTGGAATCCCTTAGTTCAGTCAAAAATTATTTATTCATTCTTTTGCTGCCAGCGAAGTTTAAGACCAGACTCTTCATTTTTCTAAGAAACCATTTACATAAAGCAAAAGAAAAATCAGATTCCTCCAGTCGATACCTTTTCACCAATTATCAAGTGGACAGAATCTTTTAATGTTCGTAGACGTGGGAATCTGTGAGATTCAAAGTGACAAGTTTCGAATTCAACTTACCACCAGGTTTCCCTTTCAGCTCGTTCCTCATGAGGTCAGGACGCGAAGTCGAATTTGACTTCATTTTTACCATCACGTTTAACACATCTCTGATCTTCCAGCTATCTCTGCGCCGCACGAGGAGAAAACATCGAGGTTAGTTGACGGCTAGCTCGAGAATCGGCTCCCAAGACGAATGACCGGAGTCTGCGACGAAGTGGCCATCGCTTCCCGCAGGAAAGGGCAATGGGAGTGCTAAATATAGCCTCATGAAGCGAAGGTGCCGCCCACACGATGGCCACGACACGGGTGACGTCAATCACGGGAGATCTCTGCGAAGAGATTGCGCCAATTACCGACGCCTGACATGTCGTTCACACGACGTCTGTGAAGGGGTCAAGCTGGAGAAAAACGGAATTCCTGTTCTTTTCGATGAAGAGTCTTCGGAAAAGGAGACATAAATCTTGAATAAAGTTCGATGATGATTTGCGTAACTGTGATCTTTGCCTTGATTGCAAACCATTTATGTGTCCTGCGGATCTTGCACCCTTTCCATCGTCCCATATTTACTGATATCGAAATAGATCCATAATGGAAATGGTAATTTAAATTTCTATAGTTAAATTGTTTCTCATGATATTAATTATTAATTCTTTCATTACCTTCCCATGCAACGCTGCTGATAGATTCAAAACAAATGATACTTCGAAGGTGGATGCAGAGTGCTGTGAAATCGGCGACCCATTTTAGAGCCATATGGTTAACGAATTCGTGGATACCGAAGTCAAAGAAATGTGCAGCACTTTGAAGTTTGACTGCGGGAGAAAAATTGTGCTACGAGTTGGAGAGAGCAGCAGTCCTGAGTCGAGAAATATTTCTAGCGCCTAGGAATCAAAGCGAACGATGCGTAGACGATGTATGGATGCGGCCAACTTGTCATTAGGAAAAGGAAATTCTGTTTCGCAATGACAATTTTCGTAAACTCGCTCAACGCTAAATTTAAAAAAGGACTTATTATTCACATTTCAAGGGTTGTTTGGGTTGTTTTACCTATGAGCGGCACTTTTTTGCACACCATGGGCTAAATGGCCAGGTCACATGGACCCCGAAGGCTCAGAGAAGGTTGGGGGAGTTGACCCACTGGAACAGCTGTTGGGAGACAGATGGTAGTCTCCCGTCGAGGCCATCCAGCGTGTTCTTTAACGTGCACAAGGTATGGCTCTCCCGCACACAGGGCCACGTCTTAACGTCCCATCCGACGGACGGCGGTCTTTCCAAGCCCATCGGTGTCCCCTACACATTTCAAGTAATCACAATTCGATCTCTTCTTGAACTGAATCCAAATCGCCATGAAGTACGTGGGAAGGCCACAAGGAAACTTTTCATGACCTATCTTCTGACTCGTAGGCTATGCAATCACGTTTCACTAATTATTTCAGCAAGATCTTTTGCAAGGTGACTTTAGATATATCAGTTTAAACTTTAGCAATATTCTACAGTTACCAAGGCAACAAATTGGCACGGCATGAAATGAGTTGCGACGAGGCATTCGCCTTCCATCGCATGCTGATCAGAATTCCCTCCAGTCCTATTTGAGCCAGTTTATCTACACTGTTTTCAAAAGTAAATTCTATATCTGTTTAAAATATTAATCATCTTAGTCTAAGAAATTTCCCAAAGTTCCATAGGTGAGTAGTGAATCGTTTACCTTGATCTCTAGGTTCAGTTGTTCTGTTCCTAGGTCTTGTTGAAGAGTTGCTCATAATCCTTCACACATCATTCAACTTTGCGCTATTCATCCGGAAGTGGTAATCGAGCACTTAATCTGCATTTCAAAAATCATTTTCTAAAACTTTTAAATGCTAAATTGAAAATAAATAAAATACCCACTGAGCTTTCTTCATATCATCTACACACTAAAGATACCGCTTAATCTTATGACTTAAGTCATAAGTCAGAGAGCAGTAGTTATGACGCTGATCATTCATCTGTTATGATGTCTTACGACTTAAGGTAGCGTGCAGTAGTTATGACTTAAAGATGCAGATGACATGTGTAGGTCACATGCAAAGCATCTCATTTACATTCTTAAGTAATGTCATCTACACGTTAGCAATACAAGCTAATAACCCTCTGAAATTTATAGAAAAAAAAATTGAAAAGGAAGCGAAATCTGTCGCAAAAAAAAGATATTCAATCTACTCCAGCACAGCAGAGGACACAATTTAAATTTATAGCCAGCATACCATCTTGAAGCCACATCAATTTAAATTCCCAGCAGCAGAGGCAAAGGCCATAATGAGCAGAGTAAAGAACGACGGAAATAAAAATTAAAAAACAGTGAAAACGTTTTCGCAGAACATAAAAGAAATGTTAAAAATAGGCAAGAAATAGCAGCGATTGCAAAAATAGCAGCAAACCAAATGCAATACCTAATTTTGAAAAAGAAGAAATTTTAACAAATCCAGAAAGAGGATATCAATCTAATCTCTCAGAAATATATTCCACATACTAAAATAGAGATAGTTGCTGTAATAATGAAATAATATAATAATCGCCCCCCCCCCTTTGAAATTATTACTAGACGAGAAACAACGAAATTATAAAAATAAATAAATATCTCCGACTGAAATTATAAGAAAGTAAATTTTTGCGAAACAAGGACTAGTCCATGGATCAACCATTACCAAGCGACACGTGAACCCTTACAACTAGAAAAGGACTCGCCACCTTTCGTCCACTGAAGACATGCTAACGTCCTGAAGAAGGCATCTTTGATGCTGAGACATGCAGAAATATCAGTAAGCCTTTATTTAGCATTTAAAAGTTTTAGAAAATGATTTTTGAAATGCAGATTAAGTGCTCGATTACCACTTCCGGATGAATAGCGCAAAGTTGAATGATGTGTGAAGGATTATGAGCAACTCTTCAACAAGACCTAGGAACAGAACAACTGAACCTAGAGATCAAGGTAAACGATTCACTACTCACCTATGGAACTTTGGGGAATTTCTTAGACTAAGATGATTAATATTTTAAACAGATATAGAGTACATTTTTAGAAACGGAATTCTCTCCCCTCGATGCCGCAAGGATTCGGGGATGGTAGAGAATGGAATTGTGCCGTCCACTGAATGGGCGGGGAACGCAAAAGAAAATTTCTGAACTTGGGGCGGAAGCGTCACAAATGAATGATGATGACGATGGTGGTATTGATGATGATGATGAAGATATCTTTTTTGCTTTGTTTTGGAGGTATGAGATGGGTGGGGGAAACAGAATTCAGAAAAAGTCCTATCAAAAGGAAGGAATTGTTTTACGAGTGGAATCGATTCATATGAGAAGGATAGATACAGATAAGCGAAGATGCCCGAAACCTCTAATTAAGTTCTCGAATCTCTAGCTAAGTTCTAGCTTTCTTATTTATTTCTTACACAGAGAAGAAATGTTCCTTTTAAATTGAAGATCTCCTAGCTTTCCATTTAAAATCTCCTGGAAGAAGATCTGGTTTTTGGACCACTCATGTTGGTATGTAAATAAACAATGTCTCTTATTAGAGATATTTTTGCCATACGAGATATGTAAATAAAACTGGTTGCCTCATCTAAAAAGACATTTTGTTTCTTATGCATCTTCCAAATTCCACGAAGACCATTTAAATAGTTTTTTTCATGCGAACGGAGCTCTTTACTCATTGCTTCTTCACTTTCATCCACAACGCCCTTTCGCCTGGCATCTTTCCAATGCTATCGGAACATCAGTTACAGCCATCCCGTACATCTTCTGCTGATGACCTAGCCGCGAATCGATCCTTGAAGAGATCTTCGGAACCAACTGCACAATCACGTCTCACAACACGTGCATCCTGATCATCTATCCCAAGTAATGGACCTGGCATTATTTAGAGAATCTACTGATACACGAAAGGCTATATTTGAAACACTCATTCCTCATCACCGGATGCAATCGATGTTCACTTGAAAGAGATTTTTTTTCCTTTCTCATCATTTTCCATTTCTTAATTTCCTTCCTCCGCATCGTCATTATTGCTTCGGTTCAGATCATCAACAGGATCTAAGACACAGATTCGCTTCCGAGTCCTCCCTTTTCCCTAAGCGGAAGTCAGTACTCTTTTAGAAGTGTAAGTTAATGGATGATTTTAACAAAATTATTAACTGCTCTCACATTAATCGTATTTACCTCAACTCAGATAAAACCAAATGGATGAGCTTTCATTCACCAAGATATTACGATCTTTCATCTTATGCAATAAAAAACCACGAACCCTTGTGTCCCCACAACATGATAACTCATGATAACTCATGACCCTGACTGCTGCGGCTGTGATGTTATTGAGTGTGTTGAGAGCCATAAATATCTTGGACTTTTCATGGACACAACCTTCCGATGGAACACACATATTCAAAATCTAGAATGGATATTGCATCTATGTGCATCTAAACTTTACAACAACAATTTGCTGCAAGCACACATATTGTACAGTCACTCAAAAAATATCCGAACACTAGGGTTGATTACAGAATTCAGAAAAATATCTGGAAACTATTTTTTTAGAAATTAGTGATCTGGCAACCTTTGTATAAAAGGTTGCCAGATCACTAATTTCTGAAAAAATCGTTGCCAGATATTTTTCTGAATTCTGTAATCAACCATAGTGTTCGGATATTTTTTTGAGCGACTGTATTTTGTTTTACAAAGCTATCTGTGAATCTATATTCACTTATGGTTTGACAATATACGGCTCAACTAACCTCACAAATGTAAAGAAAATAGAAACTATTCAATCATCCATTTCTAAAAATATAATCCCATACAACTTAAGAAATTCATTTTATCACAGCGAAGAAAGACTAAATTATCTAGGCATACTTTCTTTTCACAACCTTTACAAATACAGTATCACTTTAAAATGATTTTTTGACAATCAATTTAAATCTGAAATCTCTCATGGGAAAAACAAAAGGTTACAATCCAATAATTATTTCCAACTTCCAAAATTATTAAACTATTGGGAAATGTACGAGGCATATACAGTACCTTACGTGTTTAATCAATTACCAAGGGAAATTATTTTATTAAACAAATTTAAAGAAATCAAAAACAAGACAAAAAATTTTCTTCTAGGCACTAAAATCAATATAAAAATTTGAACCACCACAATGGAGCTTCCACTGAAATTCACATAATTCGATGGCATTGTTTTAAACTATATCTCATATATTTTCATGTAACGTTATTATTATTCTCTCCTGCAGATAAGCAGATGCTTTGCGGGTCATTTGTTTAAACTCTTGTATAAATAACATGAATATGAATAAAGATTATTATTATTATTTGAAATGACTCAGTTTTCCTGATCTCGAATGAATGACTCCTTAGGGGTTTCTTCACTGCATAAACTATGAATAAGCAGTGAAGCCGTCATAAAGGAATGTACATTATTGAATGCAGTGGATGACGGGGGAAATTTTTCTATTTTGCTTTTACTTAAAACTTTAGAGAACTTCTACTCAAAATTTCATCAGGATCATCAAGAAAAAGAGTTCTGATTTTAAATGGCGATATTTATTGGTGAACTTCGGTGGAAGGATTGAATCAGGTGTCATAGAAGACACATAACAGTTCGGCGTTAATTATCGGTTGGTGATATACCTTAACACGTGGATTTTAAAATTTTCTGAAGGCACGGAACCTTTAAATTGAGCAATATTTACTTTTAGCATTTTTCGCCATCCCTTTCATTTCCCCCCAGGATCCTTGTTCAAGAGATGATATAAAAGAGGAGACTCTAAAATGATAAGAAAAATTTTATACTCAATATACAAATTCATAATTGATAATTCTCTTGATGTTCTCGTAAAATTATCAAATATATGAAATATACGCTCCTTTTCTTTTTAATGATAATTGCAACACATTTCTACATCCAATGAATTCTGCTGGAGACGGGAAATATTCCTTATTTGTATGTAAGCACGTGCCCTGATGCGCGCGAGTGGACTAACAATGGTTTTTATTCTCAATTTCTCTCCCTCTCTCGTCAAAGCCGAGGGTTTCGCGGGCTGCAGTTGGAAAACCTCTGTCCTGCCAGAAACCTTTCTTAAGCGTCTCTGCTCCAGATCAGTGTTAGTCAACCTTGTTCTGTTACGTACCGCACAATCTAAATTGTTTTGTGACATGTACAGTCGCTCAAAAAATATCCGAACACTATAATTGATTACAGAATTTAAAAAAATATCTGGCAACATTTTTTTAGAAATTAGTGATCTGGCAACCTTCCTGTACAGTACACAAAGGCTGCCAGATCACTAATTTCTAAAAAAAATCGTTGCCAGATATATATATTTTTTAATTCTGTAATCAACCATAGTATTCGGATATTTTTTTCAGCGACTTTTTAACCAAATATTTCGATTTCGCTTTTGTGTTTTTGCACCGAATTTTGCAGCACCTACAGCCTTGATGTAAAAGCACGAATACATAAACATATTATTTTAAAACGAAAGAATGCTTTTATTTCTAGCGAAAATGCGTCATTCGCCATTATCGACTTTCCCACTAATATTTAACGTATCTGTTATAATTACGTATCTGTTACTTCTTCTGCCTTTAAGACATTTCACTGTTTTGTCCCTCATTACTTTAAATCCGTGTGACGAATCTCCTGCATCTGAGGAATCCGTTCAAATGTGTTTAAGGATTCTTCGAAATGGGAAGGAATCCAAGTGGGTGTAACAAATAATGGACCTGCCATTATTTAGAGAGTCTACTGATACACGAAATGCTATATTTGAAACACTCATACCTCATCACCGGATGCAATCGATGTTCACTTGAAAGAGAATTTTTTCCTTCTCGTCATTTTCCATTTCTTAATTTCCGTCCTCCGCATCGTCATTATTGTTTCGGTTCAGATCATCAACAGGATCTAAAACACGGATTCACTTCCGAGTCCTCCCTTTTCCCTAAGCGGAAGATAAGTCAGTCCTCTTTTAAAGATCTGACTGAGTCAGTAACACATGAGGATTTGCCACAAATCCCAATAGAGATGCATGAAAGGCCGGAGAGAAAGATCTACTAATAATGCACATAGGAGTCAGCCATTGTGTCATTCTGAACCTGGGATCACGGATTATCTTCCCAACGGAGGGACGGCAATCTTTCTAAAATAATCGATATTTCCTCTTTCTACAGATCAAGGTCAAATCATTTGGAAAAATGCAATCTCGAAAAGACATTCGATAAATGCGATTTGTTTTCCCATCAATGACGAATTGACTTCAAAGTCTGCAGGTCAAGTTTTGAATTCCCACTTCTCAATCATGCAGACGATGAGTCTTGGGATAGATCAATGCATTGTTGAAATAATGGCTATCAAAAATTTAGGATTTATTCAGAGTTAACTCTTCGGAGTTAATCTTTCAAAAATCTGTGGCATTCTTTGTTTTCCGTTGTTGCAGGGAACAGGAACATTCAATGGAAGTATCATAAAAGGAAACGTCCCAGCGTTTCCTCCCCTTCTGAACCAACAGCGATAACCGAAGTGTTTGCGAAGTGACTCGAAAGAGGATAAGTGTCAAGAGCATCTATTTCGCTTCTTCGCGCAGAGCGGCGATCGGTTGAGGGAGAGTCAGTCGAGATGCGAATAAATGAGGACACGTGATCGGCTTAGAGGCAGACGAGTCTCGGATTGACCTTATAGATAACAAAGCCACGGAATGGGGAAAAAAAAGGAAGATTAATTCTAAAAAATTAAGCAGGACGAAAATAGTATCATGAAAAGGAAACTGACACCGGATGCTGCAAGGCACAACTCGATGAGAATGGACTCCGTTAATTCTTGATCAGCTACGAAAATTCTCTTTTTGAAACCTTTAAATAAAGATAAAAGGCATCATTTTTCGGCTTTTACCTTTATGAGGAATAAGTCCTGTTAAGTGAAGCATTCACATTTTTCGTTGAGGCACAGAGATACGAAACAGAGCTCCTTCAACTGATCCTGATTGCTCATCACGCAATTGACTGTCAACCAGATTCTTAATTCTATTAAGCACAATCATGGAAAGAACTTTACCTGGAACAGAGAATAGGCTGATACCCCTATAGTTATCATAAGAACTGCGATCACCTTTTTTGAAAATAGGGATAAAAATAGCTCTGGTAAAATCCTTAGGAACCATGCCTTTATCATAAAAGATATTCAGAATTTCAGTCATCCAACTGGTAACCGAAACATTCCCAGCTCTAAGCATTTCTGTAGTAATTTCATCTACCCCTGGGGATTTATGTAGTTTAAGTTTAGAAACAGTCAAAATAACTTCAGATTGTGTTATAGAGCCAACATTAAAGTCACCAATGCATCTATAATCATTGCAAACAATGGGAGTAGAACTAACCACATTGTTTAGAACATCACTGAAATGCTCAGCCCACCTAGCCATGACAGAATCCTCACCTTCTATAACCTTACCTTGTTTATCCTTCAATCCCTGTATACCTGTCCGTTTTCTACCACACAAAACATTAACTATCTGGTACAGCTCTCTGCTGTTGTGCTGTCTAACTGTTTCCTCGGCTTTGTCAGCCAAACCATCAAGCCAAATATTCTTATCAGCAGCTAACTGATCTTTTACACGTTTATTAAGTTCTCTGTAATGCTTTCTATTAGGACTAGTAGGGTATTGATTAAGGACATTCCTGCAGTTCTTTCTTTCTAAAATAAGCTCCAGTACCTTATGACTGAAATAATATTGCCTTTCTTTTTTCCTAAAAGAGTACTGTTAGTGTCCAAAAAAGCCTGTTTAAAATGATCCCATTCTTCCTCAACTTCAGTAGTAAGCATACCATGACTGTCATAATGACTAAGTAACCTATCATGGTAAGCTTTGGCTATAACTGGATCTTTCAGAGCTTCCGTATTAAAAGGAAATTTTTTAACCCTAGCACAACACTGTTTAAGTTTAAGTTGCAAGACACTTTTAACAAGGTAATGGTCAGATCCAATTTCACCTCCCCTATATGACCTGGTATTCCTAACAGAACTAGTCCATTTGCCGTTAATTAATATATAATCAATGGTATTCTTATGCAGCCTATCGGGTGAAACCTATGTGGACTTATGTATGTCGCGGTGTTTGTAATAAGTGTTAGTTATTCTGAATCCATTGAGTTTACTTACCTGTAGGAGACGTCGCCCATTGCCATTGCAGCTACCAATACCAAAAGGGCCTATTACTCCTCCCCAAAGGTCAGAGTCAGTACCAACTTTGGCATTGAAGTCACCAAGAACAAGGGTAATATCTCCTTTCTTGACAGAATTCAAAATATCCTGAAGTTGTTCATAAAACCTATCCTTCTCATCCTCATCGACATCCTCAGTGGGGGCATAACAGCAGAAAACATTCAAGTCTTTAATGCTTGTCTGAAATTTTGCTGTAAGAAACCTTTCCTAGAATTTCCTCATATCCTAGAAGAGTATCACTAGCGTGTCTGCTGAGAAGCAAACCCATCCTTGGTAATGCTTATTACCTTCCCTCCCTGAAAAGAGAAATTTAAGATTATTTTTAAGATTCATCTTAACATGTAAAAAGAATTGGTAAGGCTAATCTTGGTAATTTAGAGGTTTTTTCGCAAAGATGATTGTGTCACTTATTGAAGGTTGTAACACGTTTTCCTTTATGCTTTGAGTGGAGACTAAGAATTGCAAATGCGACTATTGGAATTATTTGGTAGATCATATGAAGTATTCTTTTGATGGTTTAAATTCGTGAAAACTCGTTTTTAATTTGATTGGTACAAATGAACTGTAATTCGCAGTTTTCAAATACTTAATAGTTTTAATACATCAATATATATTTACAGATCACTGAAATGACGAAACGGTAGAGCTGTTAGAAAGTTTTTACAAATAACATGTATAAAGAAGAAATTTGAAAAACTAGTGGTAGTTTTTAAGAGATATTTTACTGAGAGCAGTAATTTACCCACTTTTCTGAGACAGGAGTGGGAAATTCAACTTTTTAGATTTAAGAATTAAAAGACGAATACTTTTATGTTGTATAATTATTAATGAAATACTATTTGCATTTTCTCCATCATCCACTAGCTCAAATTAAAACTTTTAAGGAATTTAAACAGTAGGTAAAAGGCATAATTATAGCTTTACAGAGATTCGGAAAGTATATATCGAAATACACTGGTTTCCATAAATTAAGGATAATCCCAATGTTAAGTCAATGGGAAGCTAACGTCAAAACTTTATAACTTCTAAAATAAGTTTTTTTTTGTTTTGAAAAATGTGATTGCAGATAAAAATCTCAATCAAATAAATCAATATCTCGATTTTCAGCAATATTCGTTTCAGTATTTAATGAGTTATGGAAGTTTGAATATTTAGCGATAACGATGCCAGCCACAAAAATTGACTTCAGAAGTTAATTAAAACTTAGTAATATGTATTGTATCAAAGTGTTTAATACGTTTGTATTTTAGAACTTTGTGCAAAGAATTCTTTCCCTATTTTTCAGTTTTGTATAAGTTTCTTAAGACTGGCATTGTTATCGCTAAATATTCAAACTTCCATAACTCATTAAATACTGAGCGAATATTGTTGAAAATCGAGATATTGATTTATTTGATTGAGATCTTTATCTGCAATCACATTTTTCGAAACAAAAAAAAACTTATTTTAGAAGTTATAGAGTTTTGACGTTAGCTTCCCATTGACTTAAAATAGGGATTTTCCTTAATTTATGGAAACCAGTGTATTTCATTACCTATCAATACAAAAGGAATTTTTAATTTATCTCTGTAAACAAAATAGTTCGATGTCTACAGATGGATAGACAGAACCAGATAAAAAAACAGAGGAAGGATCAGTTCACTGTTATCAATGAAACTTGGTCTATACTAATTAGAAAGGCCCATATTAAACAGATAATATTTCCTATATTCACCACTATCTGATTTCTGATTTTATCTTGACAAACATTGTCACTTTGCAAACCATTGTCATTGGAAAGATTGCATTTCGTCGGCATATTTTACTTACAGTTGAAGGACGATCAATCGTCTTTCTGACGCAGTTCCTTCTTTCAGTGCATTCGTGGTCTTCTGCTTGCAACATCTGACGACCTAGTCAGATGTAAATCCGAACGACAGCGCCCTCGTCTCTCGCTCCAGCTGCTTCCATTCGTCGGTCCCCCCCCCCCCTCCTTTCTTACTGCCCCTCCATTACCCTCAGCAAAGTGCCAAGATCCATTTGGGATGTAGCAGACGTGGTCTCCCCACACTCTGGAGCATGAAGAAGTGGCAAGAAGCCAACGAAGACGATCCCTCGGTCATTGTTAAGCAGAGGAGGCTGACGAACGACCATTTGTCGTAGGAGTGACAATGAGGACCTTTAGGTTCGTCTGCAACTGGTGGGATATCGCCAGAGAGGGCTGGAATCCCCACGAGACGCGAACTCGATTGTTGCTGCGCCACTTCCGCAAAAAAAGAAAAGATGAAATCATTACAAAGGAAAAAAAATGTTTTCTACTGAACAAGAAAACTTTTATCCACCGAATTTTATTAGGATGGAAAGACGGAAAGACATTGAAACTATGAGTTTGTCTTGTTAGACCCACTGCTACTTATTACTTCCTACAGCGAGTATTTCTTAATAGTGAAACAATAAAGGTTGACTTCAATTTAATTTTAACTCATTCATGAGAAATTCCAAATATAGATCGAAATATTTACCTCGTCCAACAGAGAATAACCAAAGAAATACCTACAATTATAGAATCAGAACTCCCTACTCAGATGAAAGCGAGAAAGAAGATGTATTTCTCCCATCCATTACTAGATTATAGGCAAAATGTGATCTGACCGCCGCTCACACAAAAGGAACTCCAGCCAGCAGGTTCTGTCTCTAGGAGGAGGTAACCTACTTTCCCCATAGCCACCATCAGGTCTTTTGGAAGGGGTAACCTCCTTTCCCCATAGCCACCATCAGGTCTTTTGGAAGGGGTAACCTCCTTTCCCCATAGCCACCATCAGGTCTTTTGGAAGGGGTAACCTCCTTTCCCCATAGCCACCATCAGGTCTTTTGAAAGGGGTAACCTCCTTTCCCCATAGACACCATCAGATCTTTGGGAAGGGGTAACCTCCTGTCCCCATAGCCACCATCAGATCTTTTGGAAGGGGTAACCTCCTGTCCCCATAGACACAAGCAGGTCTTTTGGAAGGGGTAACCTCCTGTCCCCATAGCCACAAGCAGGTCTTTGGAAGAGGTAACGCACTCAACCAAAGCCATTCGCACTTGTGATCAATTGCCAATGATTTGAGCTGTGCCCGTCTGCATATGCAAATCGTATTGAAACGAAAAGAGTACTGAAAAGCAATTATGTATCACGTTATTTTTCTAGAGTATTTTGTGATTTGTTATTTTTCTAGAGTATTTTGTGTTTTGATTTTTTTCGAGAATAAATAATCTTCTCGAAAAAAATCGAAACACAAATACTCTTCTTGTGGTGTTAAATAACGATTCGTTTGCTTCAACAGCATTTGGTAATATCGCAATGCATTACAGAGAAAAGGTGTTTTGCTTCCCTGACTAGGGTCTCGTTTTAAGAGATTTCCTCGTCGTTACTAATACAATTAGACCATCTCATAGGTAAGATACCGCGAAAATATACAGAATCAAATGCATTACGTTTCCTCTTTGTCGTAAAGGGTCAAAATTCCTTACCACACAAAACTTCTAAAGAGACGTATTATTCTAGAGCCTAATTTTAGTAGTATTTAGATGCAGACGCTTATTTCTCAATTTTCTGAAAATTTCTTGCAGAGAGTCGCAATGACAATTTCTTTTGCTTATCTCATATCTTTTGCTTATCAAATGTCTGTGTACAACTCCAGAGATAATTAAACTGAAAATTTAATTACAGAGGTTCTTTATTATAAAAGCTATCATTACAGAGGTTCTTTATTACAGAGGTTCATTATTAGAGGTTCTTTATATATAATTTCATTACAGAGGTTCTTTATTATAAAAGCTATCTGTTTTGGTGAATCGACGTTATTACCCAAACTTCTAGCTTAACTGAGATGCATATATTAAGGATTACGTTTGGACGGCGGTGTAAAATTTGATTCTAGCAAAGGTTGTTTCAGTTTCGATACATGGAGATTTTGCTGTAAACTGAGGCGAAAAGACAAGCAGACCTGTGAAAAGCAAGATTTGTTTTGTTGGGATGGCAGCAGGAGGCTGGATGTTTTATCGCCGTCCTTTTAAAGTCAACTGAAGCTGAAAAAATGAAGGAATCCTTTTCAAGCATCTGAATTTCACCATTCCAGCAAAAGTCAGCCTTTTCAGTGTGGAAGCATGGTTCCATTGCCAACGCAAACTCTAAAAGTAGGAGTTGCAGATTCTTCTGTCATAAACTCGAATTTATTGCTTCTTTCTGCTACACACCAAACTGATGACGTCAGCCATCTGTGGACCACACACCAAGCGGATTTTTTCTCATCCCCTGAATGCAAAAGATTTCTCTCTTGTTTCTTATTATACACAAAGACAATAATCCAATTCAGCGTACAGAGAAAAGGCGCACGTTTACCTCATGCTCGTTTATAATTATTGAATAAACACAAATATTGCGCATGTTTCAGATTGTATAGTTTATTATTTACGTTAATAGGGTCTTGGCGGACTACTTCCCCCCACTTCCGTTTTAGTATGCCACTGTAGAGAAAGCCGAAGCATAAACTCAGTTAACCTCACTAAAATGTGTATAAAGTTGATGACGCTCCCCCATGCTAAATAGTCTCACTAAAATGTGTATAGATTAGATAACACTCTCCATGCTAAATAGCCTCACTAAAATATGTATAAAGTAGATGAAACTCCCGCATGCCAGATAGTCTCACTAAAATATGTATAGAGTAGATGACACTCCCCCTAGCTTAATAGTCTCACTAAAATATGTATAGAGTAGATGACACTCCCCCATGCCGAATAGCCTCACTGCAATGGAGTGGCGGACTACTTCCCCCCACTTCCGTTTTAGTATGCCACTGTAGAGAAAGCCAAAGCATAAACTCAGTTAACCTCACTAAAATGTGTATAGATTAGATAACACTCTCCATGCCAGATAGTCTCACTAAAATATGCATAGAGTAGATGACACTCCCCCTAGCTTAATAGTCTCACTAAAACATGTATAGAGTAGATGACACTCCCCCTAGCTTAATAGTCTCACTAAAATATGTATAGAGTAGATGACACTCCCCCATGCCGAATAGCCTCACTGCAATGGAGTGGATGACACTCCCCCTATGCCCAAGTTTCATTTGGCGTACGACTCATTAGGATCAACTCCGGCGAATTTCTCTCCTCGTCATTTGTAGGAGAGGAGATCACAGGATGTGTTCTGATGACAAGAAACACTTGAAATAATTTGCTGAAAACATTTGGTTTCATCCTAAGTGGGATTCGAACCCACGAAGGAAGAAACCATTTTTGCTTTCAGAAAATTATTTCAAACGTTGCGTTAAATTAGAGGAAGCTGTAGACCGAATTTGGTGGCCTTAGCTACAATTTGGATGGAGCTAAGGCCACCAAATCGGTGGAGGAGAATCATCGTTTAGAAGGAGAATCATCGTTTAGAAGGAGTTCTCGCATTTTTCGACCGGGAGGCGGTGAAGAGAAAGTTTGCGAAGCCGAAACAAAAACAAATGAATAACTAATATTTTAAACCTGAGGGGTACAAATAAATTCCCCCTCAGGCAATTGTTTGCCACATAGGTCTGATAGGAGTCAGTCAGTTTAATACGCCCTAGAGAAGCTCTGTGAGGAAGGCGAGACCTCAGCACAAAGACAACACAAACATCTGTCTCTTACTCTGGGCTCGAACCCAGGTCCCTTTCATCAGCAGAAAAGCACCAAAATTCTCACCAATAAAAAAAAATACGTTTTCACTTTAAATAATTTTTTCCTGTGGCTCATCAACATTATTTTTTTTTAATGGCTCTTCGCTAAGTTTGGGTTGCCCAGCTCTGATTCAGAGATACGAAAATATCTGACTTAGAATTATGCTGACGATTTTATCCTTTTGCTATATGATGAATTTCATTAAAGGCATCATTGATGTTAGCATTGAAATAGATTTGGTAATAAGCAAAGTGAAAACTAAAGTGATGAAAATTGTTAAGATGGGTGGTGCCTCAGTTTTTATTTTGAATGGATGTGCTGTTGAGAAAGTTTCTCAATTGTTCCCTGGAGTTGTGTAACACAGAGGTCGTCAACATATGGGACGAGCTTCATTTGGGCTTTATAACATAAAACTGTTCGGCCAACAATATTGGTAAGGCATAAATCGATCACAAAAGACAGACATTCAACACTTAGGGACCTGCTGACTTTGAAGTTGATTTTACTAAATTGGCAAAAAATTCAACCATCGCATTAATATTTTAGATAAAATTTTCTTTTTATTTGTGCTACTGCAGCTCGCTTATAGATTCCACAATTCTAATGTGGTCCTCGTTACGAAAAGATGCCGACTCCTGGTATAACAAATGCTGGTAATGTGCGACATGATATAAACCGGAAAATAGGCATTGATGGCGAGACTTCTAAGAATTTCTGGAGTGGAAAATTAGGAATTTGCATGAAAAGACTAAAATTATGTTATATAATAGTTTGGTCCTTTCTGAAGTTTCTTATGGTAGTGAAGACTGTTTATTCGCAAGAAAACAGGAATCTTGATGCCTTTGATTGTAGATGCTTGCGCAGTATCTTGGGCATTAGGCGGTTTGACTTTGTAAGTAATAGTGAGGTTAGACAAAGGAGTCCGGCCCTTCCTTTGAGTAGCATATTGTGCACAGAGAGATTCCGTTGTGGGTGGCCATTGTAGACAGGTGTCCTCTCCACCTGTCTGGCTGGGTCGTTATTTTTAACCGACCGTGTGTGAGAGTGTGTGCAGAAGGGTACTTATCACTATTTTGTCACTATCTAGGTGGCCGATAAACACAAACTCAGGTGTACTCTTACACGTACACTTTATTTGCACAATATCTACGATATATAGTTATACCACAAATTAGTGATTGTACACCTGGTACAAGTCACTCGCTATGCTAAGAGCAAGCTGCAAGGAACCTCAGCGGTCCGACCGCTAGACGAAAGAACAAAATAGCTAAATCAAGCCTCAGACAATCCGCCTGACATGCGCAAAGCCTCGTTGACGGAACGCAACTCTCTCAGTTCCAAAACTGTTCACTACTTCGAAAGAACCGCCAGATACGGTCACGTTATGTTTTCTCAGGGAATATTAGGATATCTCAGCCAATGGGACATGGCCACGATTCCCTGTGCCACGTCTTTCGTTGCCATGTAAGGAGGCACTCTGGGGCTTTAACCAAATGCACATGCTGGTGCTCTGTTGTTAGGCAGAAAGGGCCCTGCTGCCAAAAAGGTGATTCTGGCTCTTTCCCTTTCCACCCTGGCTAACCGAGTCCCTACAGTCATGTTGCAATTAACTATAGATTGCCAAATAGAGTTATGAAAAGGCCTCAGAAAGAGGGGGATACTCAGGATGCTGTGGGCAATGCCAAATAGGAATTTGTTAGAATTGGTCTACAGTGGCCAAATCCAACAGTTATAGCTCAAGGCAGATGCATTTGGAGGACTTAAATTGCAAAGTGTGGTTGGACGTCGATAGTCCATGGGTTCCTGAGAATTTGCATATGTGTGTGTGTATGTGTGTGTGTGTGTGTGTGTGCAGGTCTGTCTGTCTGTCTGTCTGTCTGTCTGTTTCTTCTTTAATCTCAGAAGCCAACATGCAAACTATGATTAAGCAATCTTCAAATAAGTAACGATTCAGGGCGGGATTACACATGAGCTGTAGTAATAACCACTGCATAAAGACTCGCAATATGAAGGGGACTCAAAAATGTATTTAAAATTTTACCGTGCAGCGTTAAAGAGATTTTAAAATGTTTAAATTAATGTATTGTGCAAACCTGTTCATTTTAGCTGTAGATATATTTCTGTAATATTTTAACCCCGTCATTTTCCTCTTTCTTTTTAATCTTCCCTTCAATCAGAATAATATATATATTGACTTCCGAATTTTTGAGGCCACTTAAACTTGTCATAAGTTAGGGTCTCATAAAGGTTTTATCTGTTTGCATTCATCACTTAAATCTGCTGAATGTCAACAAAACATGAATGATATTTGCTTCTGAAATACAAAAGCTATTCTCGTAATGTGGGACTGAAATCCTTCAAATTCAGCTGATATTATTTCCATTTGTGTAGGAGATTAAAAAATACTTTATAAAAAGATTCTTTTGATTTCAGACTTATAAATGCACTTGTTACTACATCCTCCTCCTCCTCCTCCTCCTCCTCCTCCTCCTCCTCCTCCTCCTCCTCCTCCTCCTCCTCCTCCTCCTCCTCAAGCAGCCATGGGCTATGGAGGTCCAACCAAACCGTGCAATTTAGTACACCAAACATATCTGTCCTGAGATACATCTGCTGCATCTGGCCACTGCACACCAATTCTAGCAAGGTCCTGTTTTGACACTGTTTGCCCATCGCATCCTAGGTCTCCCCCTCTTTCTGAGGCCTTTAGGCATACTGTTCATAACCTTATTTGCTAATCTATAATTATCCATACGGGCAACATGGCCAAACCAACGGAGTCTCTCTCTGCACAATATACTGCTCAGAGGAGGTTGCCCACTCTTTTGCCTAACCTCTTCATTACTTACGAAGTTAAACCACCTAATGCCCAAGATACAACGTAAGCATCTAGAATCAAAAGCATCTAGTTTCCTGTTATCTTGTTTACAAAGCGTCCACGTTTCAAGTTTCCTGTTATATCATTTGCAAAGGGTCCAAGTTTCACTACCATAATTAAACCTAGAAAGAACTAAAGTATTACACAGTCTAATTTTAGTCCTTAGGCATATACGCCTATTTATCCACACTCCCCATAAATTCTTAAAAGCCCAGGCAGCAATCCCTATTATTCTGTTAATTTCATGCTTCACATCACCAGTTTCTTTTACATAGCTCCCAAGATAATTAAACTGTGACACCTGCTCAAGACTGCAACCCTTCAGATTAACTGAATCACAGCCTGCCTGACCAATTTTCATCTCTTTAGTTTTCTCTCTGTTTATGACCAAATCTACTCTACTACCAGTCTCATAAACCAATTGCTACAAGACTTACCAACTCTCATCACACGACTCAGTGTTATTATTAGAGAGCTTTCATTACGTTAACTAACTTGTCTGGTATACCATATGATCTCGCAATCAACCACAAATTATGACGATCAACAGAGCAAACGCCTTTTTGAAATTAACAAGCTAGTAACTAAGGGTTTCCAAAACTGTAAACATTTCTCAAGAATCTGCCCGAGTGAAAATATTTGATCTACACATTCCCTACCACTTCTGAATCCACATTGCTAATCATGCAATTGACGGTTAACCAGATTCTTAATTCTATTAAGCACAATCATGCAAAGAACTTTACCTGGAACAGAGAGTAGGCTGATACCCCGATAGTTATCACAAGAAAAGTGATCCCCTTTTTTAAAATTAGAAATAATAATAGCTCTGGCAAAATCCTTAGAAACCATGCCTTTATCATAAAAGATATTCAGAATTCCAGTCCTCATGTGGTAACCGAAACATTCCCAGCTCTAAGCATTTCCATAGTAATTTCATCTAACCCTGGGGATTTACGTAGTTTAAGTTTAGACACAGCTACAATAACTTCAGACTGTGTTATAGGGCAACATTAAAGTCAGTAATGCATCTATCGCCATAAGAAACAATGGGAGTAAAACGAACTACATTGTTTAGAACATCACTGAAATGTTCAGCCCACCTAGCCATGACAGAATCTTCACCTTACCTTGTTTATCCTTCATTTCCTGTATGCCTGTCCGTTTTCTACCACGTAAAACATTAACAATCTGGTACAGATCTCTGCTGTTGTGCTATCTAACTGGTTCCTCGGCTTTGTCAGCCAAACCATCAAGCCAAAGATTTTTATCAGCTGCTAACTGAACCTTTACACATTTATTAAGTTCTCTGTAATCCTTCTTATTAGGACTAGTAGGGTATTGATTAAGGACATTCCTGCAGTTCTTTCTTTCTAAAATAAACTCCAGTACCTTATGACTGAAATAATATTGCCTTCCTTTTTGTCCTAAAAGTGTACTGTTAGTGTCCAAAAAAGCTTGTTTAAAATGATCCCATTCTTCCTCAACTTCAGTAGTAAGCATACCATGACTGTCATAATGACTAAGTAACCTATCATGGTAAGCTTTGGCTATAACTGGATCTTTCAGAGCTTCAGTATTAAAAGCAAATTTTTTAACCCTGGCACAATACTTTTGAAGTTTAAGTTGCAAGACACTTTTAACAAGATAATGGTCAGATCCAATTTCAGCTCCCCTATATGACCTGGTATTCCTAACAGAACCAGCCCATTTGCTGTTAATTAATATATACAATCAATCATATTCTTATGCAGCCCATCTGTTGAAACCGATGTGTACTTATGTATGTCGCGGTGTTTTTAGTAAGTGTTAGTTATTCTGAAACCATTCAGTTTACTTTCCTATAGGAGGCGGTGCCCATTGCTATTGTAGGTACCAATACCAAAAGAGCCTATCACCCCTCCCCAAAGGTCAGAATCAGTACCAACTTTGGCATTGAAGTCACCTAGAACACTGTCATGGTAAGGTCTCCTTTCTTGACAGAATTCAAAATATCCTGAAGTTGTCCGTAAAACCTATCCTTCTCATCCTCATCGGCATCCTCAGTGGGGGCATAACAGCAGAAAATATTCAAATCTTTAATGCTTGTCTGAAATTTTGCTGTAAGAAACCTTTCCCAGAATTTCCTCATATCCTAGAAGAGTATCACTAGCGTGTCTGCTGAGAAGCAAACCCATCCTTGGTAATTCTTATTATCTTCCCTCCCTGAAAAGAGAAATTTAAGATTATTTTTAAGAATCTGACCGTTATCTGTTCGTCTGGTCTCTTGCAAGACGAGAATATCTCGAATTATAACGGTGGACCCACAAAGAAACAGAAAACACAGCGGAAGATTTTTCCCTCCATTAGAAGACCACCAGTGCAGCAAATTCAGGATCCATAATCAAACTCAGAGACTAATTCCAGTCCAGTCCGGTAAGTTTATATGGTCAGCACCAGGACGCTGTGGTTTTAACCACTCCTGAAGTGAATAATCTCTGTGCAGAGTCCTCACATTCCAACTCCCTATGGAGAGAAAATAGTTAGTGGGATGTTTAAAGAAACTATGTTTATTGAGAGAGGGAATGTCGACAATATCAAACAGCCCCCTAATCGCAGGCATGGGGCAAAGACCCGTTCCCCCAATAATAAAGACTGAAGCTATCTACACTGCAAGGCTTCTTCCAATGTAGAATTTGACGATGCCCGTAGAAGCAAAGAGTTCAGGTGCCTGCGATGACTTCTGCTCAGGATTATCTACCAGCTGATAAACATATCCTGTGATCTATTCACTTTGGGCTGTCAACCCACAAACAAACAGAAAACACAGCGGAAGATTCTCCATCCATAGAAGCTCACCAGTGCATCAAATTCAGGATCCATAATCAAACTCAGAGACTAATTCCAGTACAGTCCGGTAAGTTATATGATCAACACCACAATCCTGTGTGGTTGACCACTCCACTGCAGGGTAGAAAAAAAAAAAGAAAAGTAGCCATAGTTGTCCAGATCAGTAGTCCACACTAATCTGGCAGCCCTCCACTTCCGTTCCCTTCCACAATTAGAATCTCTTTTGAAATATATGTATCTCTTTTGAATGGTACTAACGACCTGTACCACGAGATAGCGGGGTCGGGCATTAGGTGCTAGGCCTGGCCTTTTCTGTGCATCATCACAGGAGGATTGGTGCATAGCTCTCCTTCCAGTGACTACCTAGCTATCATTTACTACAAAGCACTACAAATGTAGATTTCGGCTGTTATTTCAAATATCATGGCTCTAAGAACAATAAAACCTTTTCTTTCCTATTTCGTGCTCAACTGGATAAGGAATCTTCGCGCGATTCATGGGGTCAGCCTGAAAATCGATATTTCTGCTAAGGTCTCACCTCCTTCTTTGCTCTTCAGTGCGAGGTTAACCATAATGTAACCATTATTTCCGTTAAGTTAACCATAATCTTCCGAATGAGCTCCTCGGAGAGCATTTGACTGACGGGATGTTCGCATTTTCCGCTTTTCTTTTGCCATTTAATTGTAGCAAAGAAACCCTGTTTTAGGGAAAGGTTTCATCTTCATTTTTAATCCTTCTGATCGATCTAGAGAACTCTTTTCTCCTTTACACAGAATAGGAGTTAATCCCGCGATTTCGTTTTGCGACAAATACAGACAAAAACATTTTCTTTAACAAAAGAGCGAGGACTTGTTCAACAAAAAAAATCTTTAATTGAAAACTCTACAGAATGAATAGGTGAACGATTCTCTTCGTCAAAATGATGCCATGCAAAGTTAGATCTGATCACTCTGGAGAGTTTTAAATTTAGAATTAGATTTCGGATTGAGAGTTCCTAATCTTTGGAAAATGACATAACTTTATTATATTTGATTTTATTGTTAAGATTAGGAACTCTAACAAGAAATTGTTGTTACAGGAAATTGGACAGAAATTGTTACAGGAAATTGGAAAATGACAAAACTTTATTTTCTTTGATTCTATTGTTATTTCCTGTAACGGTGAGAATTTAGGTATATGGAAGGATATGAAAAGAGAAAAGCAATATTAGTATCCATCCAAACAAAATTTTTATATCTTAAAATAAAAAGAAGTTGAAAGTCTACAGAGAAATTTGTCAATTTAAAAGTAAATCCATTGGCTGCATTTTTTTTTAATCGCAACTCAAAATAAATCAAAAGCCAATGAATAAGGAAAAGTCAACAGCACTCACCATCGTTATAGTAGACTGTTCCAGTGGGAGCCATGGCGATGGGATCTGAGAAATCCGCCGTTATGACGTCACCCTGATCTCCTTAGAAGTGTTCTGACATCCTCGTCCTTAAGAAAAGATGCAAACAATTAACATTTTTGCTTCGCCAATCACAAACATTGATATGTGCAAACCTTGGAGTCAGATGCGAAATATAAGCAGCCCCTGGCATGAAACATGCACTGTCAAGTAAATCCTTTACAGTTGTCCATTTTCGAGGGTAGGAAACATTCGTTTTTCAAACACGAAACTAGGAATTCCTGGCATTGACTTTTTCTAAATATAGTCAGTTATTTATGAAGAGAAAAACAAATCATTATAAATAAATTAGAAAACGCACTTCAAGACACGACTGCATAGTTTTCAGGAGCCTAGAATTATTTCAAATGTTTCCTTGAACATTGAAGTATCCATATGTAACTGTGATTATTATAATTGAGATAATGTTAGCTTTAAAGCGCTAGCAATAAGCGATTTAGCTAAGCAAATAGACATTCAAATTCCTCTGCGTAAGGTGCAAAAAGAGAAGTAAAGATGGCCCAAAAGCTGGTAAGCGAGCTTCTCCGTGAAACTTGCTTGCAGGGCAAAACTCGCCCTGAGACAGGGTCGATAGCTGTAGTCGTCATGACAACGGAGTTTCCGCCCCCAGCCACGGACTGGTTCAGACTGCTTCGAAGCTGCTTGCATGAGCAAATTGCTGGCCCTATTGTTAGGATTCGGAATTAAACAGATGCTTCTGCTGTCGAAATGAAACTGAAGCGTGTAAGGAAAATGAGGAGAGAAATGAATTCTTTTGATTAGGCTCTGCTCCTTAAGGATCTCTTCTGACACTCATCAGAGTGACTGTTATTTGTTCGATAAGTTATGAAAAGTGGGGCCAAGATGATTTGCATATACCCTAAAAAAAATTAATAAAGGAAAGTACTTGAGAAAGGAGCAGAGGGTCGTATACAAAATGCGGATAAAGTGAATAGGAGATGTAGCATTCCGTTTTTAAATAATGTAGGTCGGTCAGCTTCGATCCATGTCCTAAATAACATAATTCAGAGAATGGAAGGGTAATGAGCAATAAGGGCGGTGCTGAGGTTGTGGAGTTGAAGATCAACAATACGTCTCCCCAGGGCATTTAATAAATGTTCTATCTAGTTAAGATTCCGGAGAGACTGCATGCTTCTCCATTCGTTGAAGAAGTTCTTCAAGATTTTGGTTAGTCAGTCTTGTTCTTTATGAACTGGTATTGTCATCTATTTGGAGGAAATCGTCACCTACTGAAACGTAATAGAGCTTGATGTTGGATGATGTTGATGATGATGAGCAATCAAGGATTTTATTCCTATATCTCAGAGCATTCAAAGAGTCTCCATCAAATACAAGGAGGTTAGCATGGACACACAATGAAAACCGCTTACAGTCAGCCTTCACCACCAAATGCATTTCTCTTAACGCTGTTATAGGGTTGGTTGCGGATTTTTACCTCTTTCAAAAGTAATGCAGAGCTGTGGTCCGACTGTAAAGAAAATCTCGACTCTTTCGTGAACAGGAGGTCACTCCATTGTTCTTGGGTACAGGCTACATGATCGTGACGTCGTATAGAGGAGACAATACAATGGATCGGCGACAAAAAGTCCGGTCTAGTGAAGCCTTCTTGTCACAATTGAAACAGGTGCCTGCCTTCCTGTGGCTGCATTGAGGTTTGAAGACAGAAATGAGGATGCTGCTCTACAATTTCATTGAAACAATAACCCGACATAGTTATCGCCTTGATGGTTTGTAACCATAAGATGCCCGTGAACAGGTCTTCTGATAACTCACATTGTATTTTTTCAGGTGATGGGGGAAGTGAATCGACGGGGATACCCGAATCCGCAGTCGCCACATTCTCTGGTAGCTTTTGTAATTTTTCTTCATTTGTAGAACAATACTGTTACTCTTGTATCTGCTTGGAAATTTTCTCTAAATTTTTTGCATACGATATAGCTTTATGGCTTATATCGAAGCATGTGTCAACAAAGTGACCTGGTTGTCTGCACTTTCTACACAGTTTATTTTATTTATGCATAAAATATAGTATAACCATTAATCATGACGAAATTTGGAATTTTCTCCTCCATTTCTATGATGACAACATGATCTCCGGTTAAAATTTTCTGAAATTTCTCTTCCCAATATTTTTCTCTAAATATTTCCTGAATCGACCCGTAACTGGAGAATTCTTCCTCGATATCCTCATTTGAAACGTAAAATGGTAATTTAGATATCATGACTTTCTTAACAGGATCCAAGATACTGCAGATCTAAACTTATTTTCATCTATGAAGATTTCGTCTATGGCCAATATATTGTCGGCTACCTCCTTGTATGTGAGCTTGAGGATAGAGTTACGTTTATTAATCTCTTGCATCATTCTACAGTTTCTTCTCAACATATTTCTTGAAATTTAGAAATAGCATCATGACTTCCAATCTCCAGATGTCTGACAAGAAAAGTTCTTTCCATTCGCTCATCCTTTACAGGCAGCATATCTCGCAAAGACAGTTTTTGCGGATAGATGACAATATGGCGGCGAACAAAAAAAGAATTTGCCTGGAACTCATCCAGGCAAATACAGCCGATAACTATCGGAACTCGCTTCAGATAAGACTTACTCGTACACCAGCTCACTCCTGCTGTCTGTTTCATTTGCTTCTCGAGACCAACACTGCAACCTCTCCTTTCGGTTCTACATGACTGTTGCCGTCATCACTGCAATCATTTGCATAGGAACTCCTGTACTTCATATGGTATGATTTGGTGTCACTGCATTCATCCGTTATGGGTGTTGAAACCTTTGTGTCCATGAGTGTATTTATCCGTAAAGATTCTGCTGCTTAACCTTTGACGAGCAGTTTGATTTCGAGTGAATTTCTGATCGATGATTTGATTTTGATGCAGGAATATGACCAATTGGCAATTTGAATTCTCTTCATTCTCATCAGTGAATGGTACACCGCCAATAATGATGCGTTTTTCATCGACAATTCATTATTCCTCTTCTCAAATAGATATGTACCAGTTGGATTGTTAATAACTTTTATTTTTAAGAATAACAGTTAATCCAAAATTGAAAAATATTTGTATTGTTATTGCTGCAATGTTATCCTGTCAGACGATATTTTAATCAAATAACGGTTACGGATGCGGAATGGAGACTGATACGATGTGACTTTCCCATCTCACCTGCTGCCGCATCTTGATCGAATGGGATCGCCCACTGCAGCACACGAGACTTCCTACATATCAACATCAGAAGTTGTTAAGATTTCCGTTTCTTTCCATTCAGTAACCGAGAATCATTTGCCTCTGAGGCAGATTTAAGTACATTTTAGAAGAATGTTTTGCCTAGTTTCATTCTTAACTTACAAAAGATCCATTACAGATCATCTGTAACAATATTCCATAATGGAACTCACTTCACGAATTTCGAAATCTCATTCCTTCATTTGAGACACAATAGCAACCACTACAATGATCACCTCCTGTGACAGAGAACCACTAAATTATGACTTCAGCAGGTAGTCCTAAAAATCTAGACGTCTCTTATACATTGATTTATATTTTCGTTACTGGTAGATATTAATCTGATATTTATACTAATGCTTATTGTTCTTTAAAGTATGCATGAATACCCTTTTTTTAGAAGGAAAATGATTCTTATTTATTGGCATTATCATAACGCTAATGCATTCAGATATTTTTTTTAAATAATGTATATTCATAAATAAACATTAGTATGAAGGTTGATATGAAAATCCAGCAGTAATAATAATAGTAGAAATACATATATAAGAAATGTTTAGATTACCTATGCTGATGTCACAAATAAGTTGTATGGGCTTCTGTTATAGGTGTCGGAACAATTCTTTTTTAGAGTTTTTTTAACTTTTTGATTTTGGAGTTACTTCCCTCTCCCCCTCATTGCAAGAAAGTTGATTCTAAGCTCCTTAGCATTCCCAACTCGATTTTAAAAAAGTTACCGGAAATATAATAATGCTACTACATTAGACCTATGCTTGAATATGCCTCACCAATGTCTCTGATATTCTTCATTAAAAAGATTATAAAGATGCTTCATTAAAAGACTACCAGGCTACTTCAACTTGACATACGAACAAAAGCTGGCAAATCTGAATATCCATTTTCATTAGAATGGAGAAGACTTGCCACAACAGACATCCAACCTCCTTTGTTAACAATTTCAAGCAGCAACACCAGAAGACACAACATCTGCATCAACATTACATTACATTGACCAAAAAACAAACAAACGTGTAAAGATCATGTGCAATACCGAAGAGTCTGAATGCAGCTTTCGACAGATGTGCTCTCATCAACATTAGTTTCAGCAGAAAATTAAGAGACGTAGACCATTCACAATTTCTTCGATATCTTAGGTTTTAAATCAGATAAGGAACTTTCTTAAATATTGTTCAAGCTCATGTTTTATATTTAACTCTCTAAAGTCAACAGCGAAGATGTGTTTGAGTCAACAGGGAATCCTTGAGTGTAATCGTTTACATAGTAGAAATGAATCAATAATTAATAGTATGGAAATGAATTGAGCTGAAGGTGGCGAATATAATGATTTAATTAATCCGAGAAAGATTTTTTTTTCATTTATCAGGTAATAAAGTTGAAACCGTTACAAAGAAATTTATTCCACAAAATCCCAGCGACCATTTCAGATTTTTTAAGAAAAAGATAGCCAAGTGGCAACGTATCTGTTTTCTATGAAAATTCGAAACCCAAGTTAATAAGTTTTGAAAAATGGCAAAAGTTTATCGGCTGCTACTTCCCTGAGATTGAAGCTTTCTGATTACTGTCAATGTAACTGAAATGATCTTCGTCCATCGGAGGTTATGCTCAGACTTCAAAATGTTACAAAGTACGGGTGAAGTTCTCTTCACTATGATTAAATGGGGCGAAAATATGTTTGAAAGAATTACGGCCAACCTTAAAGTTTATTCATTGCACAAACGAAAAGAATTAAAAGTCTCAGTGAATTAGAGATGATGAGCTCTCGTTGCGGTAAAAGTTGAGAAAAGTTGTCAGCGGCGACTTTTCTTGCTGTTCGTTTGCTGGAAGACGTTCCTCTGCTTTCGAATGATGAAGATGACGTCTTTTGCGCGAGATGCAAACGGACACGTGGACAGGGAGAATGGTGAACGACCTTCAGTCGTATCGATCATCTGGCGAAGGTTAAAGTCGGAGACGACTCCTTCCAATCCAAACCAACAAACGGTAGCCCATCACGAGGAAAGCAAACAATGTTTGCGAAATGTCTCCTTCCTCATCCACAGACGGGTTTCGCGATGAGCCACGCGCAATGATTCAAGGCAGAGACGACGAGGTTGGCGGGGGAAGATGTGTGTGGGGGAGAATGCCAAAGAATCGGAAGGGCCGAGTTGAGCATTATTGCTAAAGGAGATTCCCAGTGGAAGTTTGCTATTATTACTTACTCTAATTCTACTTTTATCTCCTCTTATTTCCCTTTTTCTACTTGTTAAGTCTCTTTTTATTTAACTTAATCTCATTCCCAAATTTGGGTCGAAAAAAAATTTACATCTCACTGAATTCGGAAGTGAGACAAAATTCAAAATACAAAATGTAACTGTTGAAGTAATAAATGACCAACATGCTGCCAGTTTTTTTTAACAGAAACATGAACCTTTTATTACAATTCTATAAAAAGAACTTACAGCTGCCACGCAAAGATGCATCTATTCATTTCTTTCTTTCAAAATCCTTTGGCTTTAAGTTATATGAACTTCAAAGCTCCAACATCGATCAGAAATGAAGTCTTCTCGTTTTTGCCTCAAAGCTTAAGTGGCGCATAGAGAGAAATTTTGCATTTCACTTTGCTGATAAACAAAAACCTTTCTTTTCCCCTATTATCTCTAAATTCTGTCTGACAGCGTTCGAAAAAAAAAAGGGATTTCTTCGAACCAGAGCGCACAATGCGAAACCTTGCTGACTGAAAATTAGGCTTCAAAAACATTTCTTTCTAAAGATCTGAGATTTGGGGGGAAAGCAGATTAGACAGCTGAAATTCGTTGCTAAGGTAACACTAAGTGGGTTGCGAAGGAATTCTTAATCAGATCTTGACTGGAAACCTCATGTTTTCATTCTGTGACAACGCACAAAAAAATTCTTCTTTTCAAGAAGTTACGGGGCTCTTGGGATATTTGATTGAAACTTGATGCTGCAGAGTAGGAGAAATGAATGAATTTATGCTTCCAGTCTGCGTTGTTTGAAGCAAGTAATTCATAATCTCAGCATCCGAAAGCAGAAGTATTCAGTTTGTATGAAGAGTGTCAATAACGTTGGTTTTAAATGAGCGTGAATTCGAATTGATTAAGGCGATTTCAATGTCGGTTTCGTGAACGTGATCCTCTTGGTCAATTGCTGCTTTTGCTTCTTGTGGCGAAGGGCAGTGGATGAAGAAGAAAAGGAGACGTTTTATCTCTTCGTGATGTGATGGGGCACGAGCTACGGATGCAATCGAACTAATCCGGATCGGGCATCGCGGCGAAAGAGGAAACGAATTTCACGAGGAGTTGACTGACGTTTACGTGTTGCGAAAAATGAAACGTTCTAATATAACAGATGTCGAGAGTTATTCTCGTCATCCTCATCTTCTGCTTAATTAAAGTCACTTTTTGGCGAACGATATCTCTCTTAAAATGCATCGAAATTTTTTTTCTCTTCTACGTATTGGATCAGGTAACGAAACCCTTTGATGCCATTTCTGTTCAGGAGCGAACGTTGGCTCACTTCGTAGCGCTTAAGGCTCGTAGTCTGATATTTCCAGGTTCGAGTTCCACCTGTATAAATTTGATATTTATCTCAGCTAAACTCCCACTCTGCCACCCTGCGATAGTCTTCGAAAGGCCTTCGGTCTTCAGCCTGGTCTCATGTTCAAGAGAGCCATATCCTGTGTACGTTAAAGAACACGCTGGATGGCCTTGACGGGAGGCTGCCATTTCTCTCCTAATTACTTTCCAGTGGGTCCCCTTCAGTACCAAACCGAAACCTAGGAGTCCTTATCACCTGACCGTTTAGTCCTTTATGTGCGTAAGAGTGCCATTCAGAGTTAAAGCAAGCCCAACTCTTTCCATTCTTTCTGCGAAAAGACAAAATTTCCATCTTCGCCTGTTCAACTTCAAATGTGTTCAGTTTTTCCAAATGGGTTCCTCTCTCTTCATTCCATTTCTAATTTTCGATCCAGAAAATATTCTGCCAAATTTTTGCAGTTTTAGAGCTTTCATGTTGTAGAGTGAGAAAAATAATTGGGTGTAAAATGTTTTCTGTCTAAAGTTTCGAGGTAAACACCTTTTATACAACGTAATTTTTTTTAAAATCTTTTAGTTAAGGTAAGACTCGTAAATTACAATGACTGTCCCGCCGTAGCTAATGTAAACATTACCAACGATTTCACCTTTTCGAGACATTCCTATCTCTTCAGGGCGCATTTCCACGCAACGACAAAGAATTCGATGATCATTTGCAATGCAAAGGATTGCTTTCCTTCAGTTTCCAAAGGAACGTTTGAATGTTGTATGACGAACCAGGACTAGCCCAATAGAGCTTCGTGGTTATCTCCGTCCTTTGTGTGGGAGAGTACCGACTTCCCTTTAAAAAAAGAGAAAAACAAAAAAGGCATGTACTACAAAGGTGGCCGATTCTGTTCATTCTTGGTGCAGAGCATTCAAAGCTCTCAATATGGTTGGCTTGGAACTTACTGAATTGCGGATATAGAGAAATGGATATGTACTGAATTTCACACAGCGAAGTTCACCTGGGATCAACTAAATCTCTTATCGAACTAGAAATTTATCCGATTGATCTGAGAGGTGTGCAAAGAGAGATGATCGATTGCTTTTAATCATCTGTAGAATTTTTGTGATTAAAAACATCTGGAAGAACTTCGCTTTCATTTTCTTGCTTCTACAAATTAATGAACTTTTTTTTGTAGCATTCTTCAATGTTAATTACACTCGATTTGTCTCCAAAATAATTTGTTTCAATCAAAAATACGGAACTGTTTTTATATTATTTCAAATTGATTCTAAAAACAATATACTTCGAATTGGAGGTAACACTAATTTGATTCATCCTTGAATAATAAGAATGTTCTTCAACGTTGATTAATGACGAGAGTATTTTTTTTTCTCTCTTGTGTGTATTGCGGAGGGATTTTAAATGAAAAGTTGGCCATTGCATCGGAGGGATGTTGTCTCATTTTCGTTTCGTCAATGAGACCAACAAGCGTTTGTTTTGTTTCAGGGCGAGTCGAGCAGAAACAAGAACTGTTCCAGATGATAATGCAAGAGCCTTCAAACGGATTCGTTGGCGCCAAATGTAGACGACAACAAAATCCCGGCGGCGCGTGTTCGAGAGCGCTCACTTACCTTTCGCCGCTGACGAAGATTAAACGCTGTCCTTCGCCTCCCACGCGGAGCTCGAGGAGTTAAATCTCATGCAAATGAGTTAGTTTTAGACCGAGTGACGAAGCTTTCGCTCACGAACACATGGGCGCACGCATGCACGCTCTCACGATACCCGATGACAGGTCAACGGGAGAGAAAAGATGCGGATCACGCTCTAGGGAGGAAGGTGACAGTAGCTACCCACAATTCCTTGGACGAATGGTGACGTCTGTTTACGCAACTTCTGCGCTTTTATTGATTTCGTCGCGTGCTCAGTGGGCTGCCATCTGTTGAGAGCAATGGGAACAACATATTACGCAGGCTTCGGAAATTATGCAATGTGACTTCCGAACAATAAAAAACGGATATCTGAAGAAATAGCAACACCGACGCATCAAAACTTGAATCACGAATTATTATTATTATTTTTTTAATTGAATTGAATTATTTATTGTCGTCATTTTACAGATATACAATTAAATTTTTACCACCAATATTAGTAAAACTATAGGTAATATAATTTAGAGTTTTGAGGTTGGTAACGGTTTTTTTGAATGTTTATATATTTTGCACAATAAATTTCGACAATAAATCGAAACTCTACGGGAGTTAAAACTCATTTGGAGAGGAAAAATAATGCACCATCATGCATTTAATTTCACAATTTCCTTAAAAAGTACAGAATTTATAATTAAGCAAATTTAAATTGCTCATTTAAATATGCATTTTTTTCATGATAAAAGTAACAAAGGAGAACGTAAGATAAAACTAAAACGAGGAAAGTAAATTTTTTGAAACAATTTATTTATGCACAATACAAATGTTACAAATAAAGATGCAAAAATATGGAAAAGGGCCTTAAAGCGAAATTATTATTTTCCTTAAAAACTGGAAAGTATCTCTTTGTACCTCTGACCAGTGGCATGATCGTAACAACCTGCAATACTCCCAATACACCTGATCGTGCCCATAATCATGATCGTAACAACCTGCAATACTCCCAATACACCTGATCGTGCCCATAATCATGATCGTAACAACCTGCAATACTCCCAATACACCTGATCGTGCCCATAATCATGATCGTAACAACCTGCAATACTCCCAATACACCTGATCGTGCCCATAATCATGATCGTAACAACCTGCAATACTCCCAATACACCTGATCGTGCCCATAATCATGATCGTAACAACCTGCAATACTCCCAATACACCTGATCGTGCCCATAATCATGATCGTAACAACCTGCAATACTCCCAATACACCTGATCGTGCCCATAATCATGATCGTAACAACCTGCAATACTCCCAATACACCTGATCGTGCCCATAATCATGATCGTAACAACCCCCAATATTTTATTAATTGTAACAAATGACGACATTACAGCAATATTTGAAAAAATACACATTTCAATTTTGTGCCCCATTCTGTGGTTCCGACCCCTGACATAATGTACAAATTCGACGAAACCTTTTCATTAACATGTATGTCCTGTCAAGAACATATCTCTGCCTGTTCTTCAAACTTTTTATTTGATCTTTTCACTTTAAATTAAAACCTGTTTCAACCCCAAAATATCTATAATCAAATATATTTAAATCAAAGGACATTTACAGTTATTAGAGAGATGCGAGTTTTATAATAGCACGTAACACTCCTAAGTGAAACGTTAGGAATAATTTCGAAACGAACGCATTTTGATCTCTCAACATATTCATTACACATTGGCAATTTACCTATAATTTCGAAATGAGATTCAACAAGCGAAATCAAATATTTCATATGACCAGAAAAATATGCCAATGCTGCATCATCTGATAGCAAAGATTTATCTTCTAAATTTTAGCCTAGGCCCTTAATATTGTTGAGCAATGGAACTGGTCCCTGTCTAACTCCTCCTGAAAAAGTAAAAGAAAAACTTTCATCAAGTTGCCAAATGTTACTGCTTCCTCTTCATTTTTTAAACAAACCTTCAACAGGAAATGAGAATTATCCCCTCGGTGCGAGCTCCTCACCACCCTACGAAGGTTCTGCTAATTTGGGTACGTTGTGACTCGTGTCCCTGGAAAGGAGGATACCGATAATTCCTCGGGGGTTCTCATCTCCTCTCCTCAGCTCATGACTAGCAAGGTCACCTTTGACCTGTCTTGCCATTGGTAAAAGTGAACAAATTGGCTGTTTTCTTGTTTTATATCGATATTTCTTTAATTCTGTTTCATAAAAATGGAAGCATTGTTCGTTCAAAGATTTTATTTTCCTGAAAGCCATACCACATACTTCTATGCCGAGAGGGGGGGGGGGAGCAGGGTGCCAGGCTTACAATCTGCAATTCCCAGGTTAGCCAGGGTTGAGATTTATCTCCGTAAAATTCCCCACCCTGCCCACGGTCAGTAGGGGATATCGATGGGTTTGGAAAGGCCGCCGTCCGTCGGATTGGACGAAAAAGCAAGTTAAAGAACACGCAGGATGGCCTTGACAGTTGGACACCATCTGTCTCCCAACAGCTTCCCCCTTCTCCAACCTTCTCTGAGCCCCCCGGGTCAATGTGACCTGTCCAATTAGCCCATCGTGTGCAAAAAAGTGGCACTCAGAGGTAAAACAACCCATCCGAACTCGTTGCTTTACTGACAGGTTGTTGTCAGACCTAAGGGGCAAGAAGTTGTTTGAAAATACTTATTTTTATTGCTGTTAGTAGATTTAGAAATTCCGGAATTTTAATCTAATTTTCAATTTGCAAAAGTATTTTATTTTTAGTCGTACAGTAGCTTTGTAACGTTCAGAATGGAATATTCTATTGAAGGGTGAAATGCAAACGCTTTAGCTTAGGGCAGACATGCTTGGAGATCTAAATTTCTCATTCTGATTTGACCTCCGTTGCCCATGGCTGCTTGAGCGTTCTGTGTGGATATGTATGGAAACGACTCTTTAGATAAGTGGCACATATCCCGTCGGCCGCCACTGCTTTTCGTGCGACCGAGAACACTTATGGTGATGTCAAAAATGTAAACAATATTAATATTTTTCATTAATCTTATCACAGATCTACCCAGAGGTGTGGGAGGGGAGGTCGCGAGGTCCAGACCCCCTCCTCCTTCTCCCCAAAAACCCTGTCGTCTTATACTAAATCTCGAACTTGTGTACCTGCTTTGAAATCCAAAACAGTTGTCCTTGTATAATTTTATTTTAGTCCCATATTTTATGTCCGACACTAAAATTAGATAAAAAAAAAGACTATAGAATCTCATTTATGTTTAATATTTTTGGCCCTATTATCTTCAATAGGATTCTCCAAACGAGAGATGTCGTTCCCGCCCCCCCCTAGATCCGCTCTTACATGTCATGTGAAAGAAAAGTTCCATTCAAAGTTTGTTGAAACAAATTATAATTGCCACAACAAACCACTTACTAAAATAAATGCAAATTTAGTAGTTGCCGTAATAATTCAATCAATTTTAAAATTATAAAGGCAGCATTTTCTGTTAAATGTTTCCACCTTAGTAACTCTGTAAATATTCAAAGAATAATGTTGAAAATTGAGAATTAGAAAGATTTGAATGTTACCTTCAGTTTACCTCCAGTGACATTTTTTCATTAAAGGTTTATTTTCGAAATTAAGGAGCTTTAAATGGGACTTTTCTTTCACGTGACATGGAAGTGACCGCAAGCGTTTTGCAATGTAATGTTTTGTTATCCGATTTTTTCTTTAATTTGATTGCTTTCCAAAAGAAGTCTCAAATTCCGAGTTACGTATTGATTTCATTCTTGGTTTCATTTTCGTCCGTTTCTCGACTCATTGCAATCAGACGTCTACTGGATTTTAATCATTGTTAGGGTGGCGGGCAGGAAAGGAAATTTACACCTTGGATGCATACAGGGGCGTGGCCTCCACCCCAAAGTAACTCGGAGTTGGCAAAATTCGAAGCGACTTCTTAAAATTTAAGTGAGTTGTGAAAATTTGTAATCTTTTTTGCAAAATTAAGGGGAGTTGTCAAAATCGAGACTACTTTCCTAATCTAGGGCAGTTTGGAAAATGGAGAGACGACAAAATCTAGAGCAGTTGGCAAAATTCGAAGCGACTTACAGGTGAGTTTCGCAAAATCGGGACAACTTGGCAAAATCTTGGGCAGTTGGCAAAATTCGGAGTGACTTGGCAAAATCGTGGAGAGTTGGCAAAATTCAGATGAGGTGTAAATATTGGTATTTTATTCTGCAAAATTATGGCGAGTTGGCAAAATCTAGGGGCAGATGGCAAAATTCGGAGGGACTTGGTAAAATCGTGGAGAGTTGGCAAAATTCGGAGTGACTTGGGAAAATTGTGGGGAGTTGGCAAATTTCAGGTGAGATGTAAAAATTGCACCTTTTTTTCTGTAAAATTATGGCGTATTGGCAAAATCAAGGCGACTTTGCAATATCTAGGAGAGTTTGTAAACCTTGGGGGAGTTTTCAAATTTAGAGTGACTTTGCAAAAATCAGGTGAGATTTAAAATTGGGATTTTTTTCTGTAAAATTGTGGCGAGTTAGCAAAATCTTTGGGAGTTGGCGAAACTGGAAACTACTTGGTACAGGTGAGTTGTAAAAATTGGGATTGGTTTTGTGAAATTAAGGAGAGTTGGAAAAATCGAGAAGTCTTGGCAAAATCTAGGTGAGTTGACAAAATTCGAAGCCACTTGGTAAAATACAGGGGAGTTGTGAAAATTTTGCCTTTCTTGTGCAATTAAATGCAATTTGATGCTTGTGAAATTAAGTGCCTTAATTGCCTTTCTTGTGCAATTAAGGAGAGTTGATAATATTCGAAGTGACTTGGCAAATTCAGGGAAGATGTAAAAATTGCGATTTTTTTCGTAAAATTACGATGAGTTGGCAAAATCTAGTGTAGTTGGCAAAATTCGAATCCACTTGGTAAAATATAGGCGATTTGTGAAAATTGGGATTTGTTTTGTGAAATTAAGGCGAGTTGGACAAATCGAGGAAACTTAACAAAATCTAGGGCAGTTGGCGAAATTCGAATCCACTTGGAAAATTCGGGCGAGTTGTTATAATTGGGAGTGGGTTTGTGAAATTAAGGATAGTTGAGGATCGAGAAAACTTGGCAAAATCTTGGGGAGATTGAAAAATTTGAAGTGACTTGGCAAATTTAGGAACGATGTAAAGATTGGGATTGGTTTTGTGAAAGGAGAGTTGGCCAAATCAAGGGGAACTGGAAAAATTCGCACTGACTTGTTACAATTGAGGCGAGATGTAAATATTGGGATTACTTTTGTGAAATTAATGGCTAGTTGACAAAATTGGAAGTCAAATGGCAAAATGCAGGAGAGCTTTTTAAAAGTGCGTCAACGCTGTCCCCCCACCCCATGGAGCGAAAATCTAGGTACGAACCTGGCAGAGACATTATTTTCTCAGTTGGCAAAATTTGATTTTCGAGTTGGGAAATTTTCGATTTCTCACCCCCCCCCCCCCCCCCCCGCCAACCATAGTCCTTCGCTACGCCCCTGGATGCATATATAAGTTTCATATATTTATGACATTAAATTTTAAAATGAAGAATCCATGTCACGACTCTGAAACTTATACGTCATGGTTTCCATTCATTAATATTTATATATTTTGCGGATTCCAGGGGATGGTGTGTCAAGCAGGTTTTTAATTCTTCCCCCTCAGAATAAGTGGGCAATTCTCGCTTTCGATTTTAGGTTGGTTTTAATACATAAATTGGTTTTAAATGTAAAACGTTTTTTAAATATTCAATTGTGAAGCTTTTGTACTTTTTAGTTATGAATTTTTAGAAAAATATATCTTTGTGTCGTTGTTTACAAATTGCTACTGAAATCCTTGGATGCGATTGTTTCTTCGGCCATCAATTAAGGAGCAAAATGTACACCAGATGGCGCTGTCTACTTGGCTTAAGCTTATTATTCGGAAGCGAATCTCGTCGAGTGCCATTTTGGCTTCACTACAACTCTCCTCACCTCATTCCGTCCCCAGACGAAATTCTAATTGAAATGCAGCGCCGCCGTAGCATGGATAGATGACCGAGGAACCTGCCTCAGGAGCAAAAGGGAAAGGGGGCGTTCGAGTAACCTGGAGCTTTTGCCTATACGAAAAATTTTATGACTTAAAACAATATCTTTTAAACTTTTCAAGATATCTGTTCAAGATTCCTAATTAAATATACATATATATAGAATCTATAAAAATGTCATTATCTTTAATAATTTAGTACAACATTTTTAGTCCATACGTAATCATTTAACGGGAGGGGCGTAATTCAGAATGTTTGCTTCGGGCACGAGAGTGCCTCATTCGGACCTTGTTGAAATGTAAACCTATTTACTCTTCAACAATCGATATTAAGAAGGCGTCTGCTGAAAGATATGAACGAAAGCTTTAAAATAAGCATAAAAAACAAAAATGTTGAAACTTTCTTAAAAAACGTCTTTACATTTTTCGATTCTCAGATGTCTCTAAGAGTTGTCCTATTCTATCTCCTAGCCAGGTATTCGACGGCAACGAATTGCTTATTAAATAAAACTTATTCGACGTGAAAAGTATCATGGGTTTAAAAAATTCGTCTCCCATTTTTCCTTTCCCTTAAAAAAAGAATAGTTACTGTGTAAATGGTTTTTTTCTCTCTATTTGCCCAATATGAGGGTCGATCATTAAGAGTTACCTGTCATTGTTAAAAAGAAAATAAACCGCCTACGACTCAATCATGTCATCGACAATCAGACTCAAGCAAGTCATAAGCATATCAAATTTAAATATGAAACCTGCCCTCTCCACAATATACACTTTTTTGAGTTAACAACATTCATCACGTGTTTCGCAACTGAAGGGCGTCAACGCCATGTTTTTTAAGTCACAGACACTAACGCGAAATCGAGGACTGAACAGGGCTACACACTAGACTCCTGTTAAGAGACTGAAAGTAGTCCAAAGCCTCTCATAGTGTTCCACAAGTCACAAAGACAAATTACATCCTGTTAGGTGATTAGAAGTAGTCATTCAAAGTGATCCTTAATTCATAGGAGAGGCAGGGGCTCAGTTAGTAGTGCGCCAAGTATGATTGACAGTTCTCAGGTTAGAGTCCAACTTGGGACAGCATTGAGATTTATATACACAAAATTCTCCACCCTGCCCTTGGTCAGTAAGGGACATCGATGGCCTAGGAAAGGCTGTCGGACTTAAGGAACATGTCTTCCGTTAGCTATGGTCCCTTGTGCAGAAGAGCATGCTTGATTGTCCTGACGGGAGACTGTCACATGTCTCCTAACAGCTGTCCAGTGGATTCCCATCTCTAAGCCATCGGTGTCCTGATCTGGCCATTTAGCCCATGGTGTGCAAAACATTGCCTCTTTGAGGTAAAACAATAATTCAATCCTTATCTCAAAGATGCTAAAGCAAACTCAAGGACTGAATAGTGCCACACATTAGACTCCAGTTAAGAGATTTAAAATAGTCAAGGCCATTCAAAGTGTTCCTTAACTCACAGACATGAAAGAATAATTAAAGATTGTGCAATAGCACACTGAACCCTTGTTAGGAGATTAAAAGTAGTCATTGCCATCCAAAGCTTTATTCAAATCACAGGCAATGAAAGATAATCAATGATTGAACAATGACACACACTGCACTCTTGTCAGGAGATTAAAATAAGTCAAGCCCAATTAAAGTGTTCTTTTACCTACTAAAGCAAAATAAAGTATTGAACACAGATACACAATAGACATCTGTGAGGACATTAAAAGTAGTTAAGGCCATCCATAGTATTCCTTAGGTCACAGACACTAAATCAAAATCAAGTATTGAACTGTGACACACACTAAACTCCTGTTAGGAGATTGAAAGTAGTCATGCCCTTTCCAAGTGTTCTTTAACTGACAGACACTAAATCAAAATCAAGGTTTGGGCAATGAGAGATCTGAACTCTTGTTAGGAGTTAAAAGTAGCCAAAGCCATTCAAAGTGTTCTTTAACTGACAGACTCTAAAGCAAAATCCAGGACTCAACAGTGACCACATACTAGACCCTTGTTAGGAAATTAAAAGTAGTCAAGGACACCAAAACGCTTCCTTAACTCACAGACTCTAAAGCAAAATCAAGTATTGAACACAGACGCATACTAGACCTTTGTTAGTAGATTAAAATTAGTGCAAGCCTTTCAAAGTCTTCCTTAACTCAAAGGGGCTGGCGTGGCTCAGTTGGTAGCACGCCAGGCTCATACAGTTCCAGGTTCGAATCCAACTTGATGCAGCATTGATATTTATCTCTGCAAAACTCACTGCCTGGCCCATGGTCAGTAGGGAACACAGCTGGTTTGGCAAGGCCATCGTCCGTCATATGGTATGTAAAGCGATGGCCTTATGTGCGGGAGAGCCATTCAATATGCACGTGAAAGATCCCACTGAATGGGCTTGATGGAAGACTACTCTTTGTCTCCTAATAGCTGCCCAGTGGGTTCTATTCTCCTAAACGTAATTCACAGACACTAAAGCAAAATAAAGGACTGGACAGTAACTCGCACTAGATTCCGTTTAAGAGACTAAGTAGGATTTATCATGTGCTTTAACTCACAGGGACACTAAAACTAAATTGAGCACTGGGCAATGACACACTAGAATTCTCTTAAGAGGTTAAAAGTTGTCGAAGACATTCAAAGTGTACCTTAACTTGCAGACATTAAAGGAAAATCTAGGAGAGAACAGTGACACACACTAGATTCTGTTAGGAGATTGAAAGTAGTCAAGAACATCGGAAGTGTTGTTTAACTGACAGGGACTGAACACAGACACGTCTCTTTTTAGAAGATTAAAAGTAGTTAATGCCATTCAAAAGAGTTGTTCTTTAATTTACAGACACTGAAGCAAAACCAAGTATTGAACAGTGACACACACCAAACTCCTGTTGTTTAGGAGATTGGAAATGGTTAAGTCCATTCAAAGTGTTCCTTAACTCAGACACACTAAAGGGAAATCAAAGATTGGACAATGACACATGACGTGTTTCTGTTAGGAGATTAAAAGCAGTAAAGTCTATCCAAAGTGTTCTTGAACTCACGGACGCAAATCAAAATTAAGGATTGGCACACACTGAATTCCTGTTAAGAGATTAGAAGTAATACCTGCCATTCAAAGTGTTCCTTAACTGATATACACAAAAGCAAAATCAGGAATTGGGAAATGGCACATCCCAGACTCCTATTAGGAGTTTGAAAGTAGTCAAGGCCATCGAAAATGTTCCTTTAGTCACAGACATCAAAGGAAAATCAGTGATTGAACAATTACGCATACTGAATTACTTTTTAGTGATTAAAAGTATTTAAGGCCATCCAAATTGTTAATTAAGTATGAGTTCACACATAGTGTTCATTAACTCACAGACGCTGAAGAGAAATCAAGGTTTGGACAATGACACATACTGGACTCGTGAGATTAAAATAGTCAAGGCAATTCAAAGTGTTGCTTAACTCACAGACATTAAAGCAAAATCAAGGATTGGAGAGTGATTCACACTACACTCCTGTTACGAGTTTAAAAGTAGTTAAGGGCATCAGTAGTGTTCCTTAACTCAGAGACACTAAAGGAAAATCAAGGATTGGATAGTTAAACGTCCTAGACTCGTCTTAGGTGATTAAAAGTAGTCAAAGCCATCCATAGTGTTCCTCAATGCAGAGACACTAAAACGAAATCAAGTATTGAACAGAAACTCATGTTAGATTCTTGTTAGTAGATTAGAAATAGTCAAAGCCATTCAGAATGTTGCTTAACTCACATGAACGTTGGAGGCTCAGTCGGGAGCACGCCAGGCTTATGATATGCAGTTCCCAGATTCGAGTCCCACCAGGGCCAACATTGAGATTTATCTCTGTGAAACTTTCCGTCTTTCTCTCATCAGTAGGGGACATGATGGGCTTGGAAAAGTCGTTGTCCATCGGAAGGGACTTTAATCAGTGGCGTCATGTGTGCGAGAGCCATAACCTGTGCAAGCTAAAGAACACGCTTGATTGACCTAACGGGAGACTACCATCTGTCTTCTCCACAGCTGCTCCGTGGGTTCTTTTCTCCCAACCTTCTCTGAGCCCTCAGGGTCCTTGTGACCTGGCCATTTAGCTCATTGTGTGCTAAAAGTGCTGCTCAGAGGTAAAACAATTAATCAACTCTTAACTCGCAGACACTAAAGCAAACTCAGGGATTGAACACAAACAAATAATAGATTCCTGTTGGGAGATTGAAAATAGGCAAGGCCATTCCAAGTGTTCCTTAACTAATATACACTAAAGCGAAATCAAGAATTAGAGACCGACACAAACTAGCTTCCTGTTAAGAGATTGAAAGTAGAGAAGGCCATCTAAAATGTTCCTTAACACATACAAATTAAGGTACGAAACAGGATTGCTCGAGATCCATTATACGGTTGAATTGTGAAGAAAACTACTAAAGGTCATCTATATTGTTTCCCAATGGAGAAATATTGTAACTCCAAAGTGATTCCATGGTATGTCCCAGTGGAGAGGAGAATCACCGTAGTCGAGGCTCGGAAGAGGATTGGACGGGGAGAGGAGAATCGTCGTAGTCGAGGCTCGGAAGAGGATTGGACGGGGAGAGGAGAATCGCCGTAGTCGAGGCTCGGAAGAGGATTGGACGGGGAGAGGAGAATCGCCGTAGTCGAGGCTCGGAAGAGGATTGGACGGGGAGAGGAACTGAACAGCTGCTAGGAGATGGATCGTTCAAAGTATTCCTTAATGCACACATTATAAAGATCCGAAGAATGTGGGATATGGATAACAATTAAATAGCAAGAGGTTCAAGTTGTCCTCGACAACCCTCAACTAGAGAGTTGAGGGTTGTCGAAGGCATCCAGAGTGTTTTTACCATACACACATTACGGCTCAAACGAGGATTTGCAATGAGACACTCTTTAAGAGAATTAAGAGAATCAGGATTGTCAAGTGTTCCTTAATGCACACATGAAGAATGGGAAGTAAAAGTTGGAGAATGAGCCTCACTGCACAGCTCGTACAAGACGGAGGTTTCCATCAGGCAATTAGAATGTTATACAAACAGAGAGATCAATGCTCGAAAGACGTTTAAACAACGAGACCGCCTGGATAGCACTTAGCAGGCAGATAATAAGATCAGTCGTGCTGAACCTTCCTTAATGTACACAGGATTAAGGATGTAAACGGGATTTTCGCAATGAGATCCATTGGACCAGGTCTTGCGAGGACGATGATCCTTTCTGTCATGCCGACTGCACTCTAACACGAGGATTGAGGCTTAAAAGAGGATTGAATTGGGAGAGCCGCGCGCAGCTGTTAAATGTAAGGGTCGAAATCAAGCCCATCCACAATATTCCTGGGTAAGGGCATATTAAAAATAAAAAGTTGGATAATGAAACTGATCTCACAAATAACGGGAAGCTGATGTAAGTCAACCCCATGCACAACGTTCTTTAATTCACAGAAAAAAGAGTTTCATTAAGACTAAAGAGGATGTTGGATAAGGAAACCAGTGAACAGCTGCTAAGAGGCAGATGCTCCCATCAGCCATCAAGGGCTTTCCGTAATGGACGCATATTAAGGATGAGAAGAAATTTGGATATTGAAACTCACTAAACAGGTGCTAAGAGGTTGATGTTCCTGTCAGCCATCAAGATAATTCCCGAACGGACGTATATTAAAGTGAAGATGGTTTGATAATAAAACCCACTGAACAGATGCTCCCATCAGCCATCAAGGGCATTCCTTAATGGACGTATATTAAGGATGAAAAGAAGGTTTGATAATGAAACCCACTGAACAAGTGCTAAGAGGAAAATGCTCCCATCAGCCACCAGGATTTTTTTACTAACGGACACATATAAGGATGAAAAGGAGGTTTGATAATGAATGAGCCATTTGCTTTCATCAGCCAATCTGCATATTTTTAATACATCTAACTAATGGCTCAAATCATCCTGATTGTTCACTGATGTGCAAATATGGAGACTGAAAAAAAAACGTTAGAGAATGCGATTAACTGAACAGCTTTTATGAGGTTGATGGTAGGCAAGTTCGTTTAGTGTGCTCCTTTGAGCTTGTAAATTAAGGATCAGAAGATATTTGGAAAATGATACCGCTGGACAGCTGTTGGAGAGATCTTGGAAGTCGTCGTTGGCGTACTTATTGAGGCTCAAATAGTTGGACATTGAGATCACCAGGAAATTGTTAAACGACGGATAGTAGCCAAGGCCACTGAACAGAGCTAGCTTAGGAGACTGATAGCAGTCAAAGTCATCCAGAGGGTTCTGCAATATACACAGATTAAAGCTTGAAATGAGATGTGAGAAAGTGACTGGACTTCAGTTAAAAGGAGGATGATAGTCAAGGTCGTCCATGTGTTTCTTAATGAACACAGACTGACACAAAAAGAGGCGAAGAAGTAGATTGCTAGAGAGATATTACGATGCTGATTGGACATCCGTAATATTTCTTATTGCGTACAGAATGATGCCCCCCCCCCCCTCCCACCTCCACCCGAAGTCAATGGATAACATTCCACATGGAGGATTGCAATACTCGATTTATCGAGCAGAAGAATATGACTTATTCTTATTTTTCACTCTCACTGCATTGCGAAAATATGTTATATTTTAGGTAATTTGTAAAAACAATCGATTACTGTGGGAAAATATTTTTCACCAAGTAAAAAAAAATATTGAAGTTAGTTCAGGATTGAAAAAACTTTTGTTGTTTGCAATGAAAACAGACGACGATTGTCATCGTGTGTGCTTGCGTTGCGTTGAGGAGTTATTTTCATCTCGCTAGGTGTCGTTGCTCTACCTTTGCCGGAGTAGCGAGCTCTTCATCTCTCCTCAGAGCCTGGCTATTTGCGTCCCCTGCTCGCTCAGCGGAGACAAATAAGGAGGCGATGTCGGTGGCTGACCTTGCAGAGACATCTGAGACCTTTGCGTAGCTCAACGAGAGACGAAAAGAAAAAGGGTGCTGATGTGATGCAGAAGTCAATGTCTTCTGCGCCTCATGATGAGGTGGGAAAGTTCTCAATTTGACAATGAACACAAATCTTCCTCTTGCTTCTTACGCATGAGTTGCTTGGATGTAGGAGTTTGACTGTCAGCATCCCGGTTTGTGGATGATAGTGTTTAAAAATCTGTGATAGGATTTCAGATTCTAAACTTGAAACACGTTTTCAATTCCAAATGATGTTTAGGCGCATCACTGGACTCTTCAAATAAGTGAGCTGAGGAATTAGAAGATATACAGGGGAGTGGGATGATTAACTAGGATAGGTCATCTTGAAATAGTTCTTCTACTTCACCATTATCCTCATTTCAGATTTTTTTTTTATCTTACATCCTCGTTATCTCTCTTTAAATTAACATTGACCTATCTATGAGGTCAGAACCTCTGAGAGAAAATAGCTGCCCTGATGTATCGAAAGCAACATGGTAAGATCAGATAGTTGACCTCGCTCAATGCCAAGTTCGACAGGTTTCTACTCCTCTTCGAAGCCATTTTGTGACACATTTGTAAATCAGAGAATTCAGCTCTCTGTTCATTTAATTCTCTTTATTGATAATTGATTTGAATTCGAAAATTTCCAATTTCGACAAGATTCTTTTTAACTCCTCATCGATTACGTTTTCTGGAATGCTGAATCCGTTCCGCAAATTGTTCATCTTTTGATTCCTTCTATTAGAAGCAATCTGAAATGCCTCGAACTTAAAAACAAGAAAAAAACTCGAATAGCGTCATCCTTAACAGCTGACGAAAAGGTTCAGTGATGAGGAGTTATCCTCTTATGACAGAATAATAAAGCTAATACGAAATGCAGATTAATAAAAATGTATTACGTTGATTACTGAAACTATTTGAAGTGAATAATAATATAAATGGATTATTATGCTAACATGCTCGATATAAAAATAAAAAAGTAAGTAAAGAGAGTTCGGTGACGAAGTCTCTGTACTTTTTTACTTTTATCAGAGTAGTTTTTACTATTTATACAAAATCAGAGGACTCGGTGACGAGTCCTCTGAGGTGGTTTTTCATTTCAGTTCAAAATTCGTCTTTTCATTATATATTTTAAATACATTTCAATTCATAAAACAATCAATCAATTTTATTCCCCATGTCAATATTTGTGTGCATTAGAGTTTCCAGGTATTTTGGAGAATTCGTTCAGAACTTTTCACTCCTACTGATTCGTTTCCAAGAGTCTCCTCTCTGCCATACCCGAAACCTTTTAACACTATGTGCCTAGAAGTAAGAAACAATTCAGATTTAATGGCAGATTAGAACAATTAAACTTCTTTTAATAATAACAATTTATTATTCTAAGACTTGACTGCACAACGAATTACCATGCTTTTGTTTCTATTTCCGAAAAGTTTTCAGCAAACTCTTGAACCATTTATCTAGACACATCCTAATCCGAAACATGCCACTGAAGAATCCTTGCAATGTTGACTCACTGCATCAGTTGGTCTTTTCATCTTCTTCCTCACCGAGGCAACAGATTTTCTAGATCAGCCAACACGAACTCTGCAGAAGCCCACACAGCCGTACAGAGATCGCCAGCTTCTTCTCTGTGCGAAATGAAGTACGCCATCCCCCCGAGTGCTCCCATTTCTTCCGAGGTCCACAGAATGACCCTTAGGGTCCGTTTCGGACGCAGAAGCAGTCGCCTGGTCACTGAGAGTGCTCTCCACGAGATGAAGGCTCCACCTACGTCATCCATGGCCCCTTCACCTACGTCCCAGCTGTCGATGCGACCCCCGACCACAAAAACCTGAAAATAAAATAAATTATTATTATATCTTTCTAAGCAATAAAAGCTAATAAAACTAAGTATTCTTTCTAAGCAATAAAACCAAGATCACGAAATTCGGTATGCAGCTTCTTCTCATCGTAACATAAACTTAAAGTTTAGACACCGCCTAACCTTCTCCTCCTCTCCTCATTAAAAAAAGGAATCGAAAATGGTGTAAGAATTTTTCCTAAATTGTAAGAGCTAGGACCACCTAGGAAATTCGCATACAGCTTCTTCATCGTCACTTAAAGCATCGTCAAAGTTGGCTGTCCGATCTTTCTCCAAAAGAACACTTAAAGATTGGCATAGACAAACTCAATACTGAGTTGAGAAGCGTGACTTTTTGACTACGTGAAGAAATTATCAAAAGCAGTGCTGGAACTAAATCGGAACGCCATTCCATTGAAGCGAGGTCAACTATCTGATCTTATGGAATGGTTCAAGAGTTGCCATTCCGGTAATCGACGTTTCCGAATCATTGAACTGAAACGCCGATCCGGTACCTGATGTTTCTCACTCTTTGAGTGAAAGTAGTTCTATACTTTTTTAAATCAAATATTAGTACTATGTAGGGGCGAATCTGGGGGAGACCCTACCCCTTCCCCCCTTTGAGAATTCTAGTAAGGGAAATGAAGGAAAAAATTATTAAACTTTGGCATATTTTACACATTTTTAAAGAATTTTTTAAAATCTTCTAAAACGAAGAGGAAAATATTACACTGCAAAGGAAATACAGTCTCTTGCCCCCCCCCCCCCCCCTCTCTACTCTTTTACCTCTTTACGGCTCGATTCTATCCCTTGGCCCACCCATATTGTTGGGTTGTTTTACCTCTGAGCGGCACTTTTTTTGCACACCATGTGCTAAATGGCCAGGTCACAAGAGCCTCGAAGGCTCACAGAAAGTTGGAGGAGGGGACCCACTGGAACAGCTGTTGGGAGACAGATGGTAGTCTCCCGTCAAGGCCATTCAGCGTGTTCTTTAACGTGCACAGGGTATGGCTCTCTCGCACACGGGGCCACGGCTTAACGCCCCACTCGACGGACGTTGGTCTTTCCAAGCCCATCGGTGTTCCCTACTGACCGTGGGCAGGGCGGGAAGTTTCGCAGAGATAAATCTCAACGCTAACCCAGCTGGGACTCGAACCTGGGGACTGCAGATTACGAGCCTGGCGTGTTACGGACTGAGCCCCACCCCCACCCCCCATATTATTAGATCTGGGCCTAGTTCTTTCTATATAGTAACGAAGGAGGCTGGGATTCTCCCTGTCATTAAGGAAAATTATTTTAAAAAAGCTATTCGTTCATCGGTGTTCTTGTGGCCGAATGGTTAAGCCTGCTCGACTACTTATCCTAGGAACCTTGGTTCAAGCCCCTTATAAAAGGCATGAATGTTTTCTTTCTGTTGAGGTCTCGCCTTTCTCACAAACCTTCTCTATGACGAATTATATTGACAGGCTCCTATCAGATCTCTGTGGCAAGCAACTATTTCAGGGGGAATTTATTTACATGTTCATTAATTGGTATTAATAAAACTGATTACAAAATTTTTTCGCCTACCTTCGCTACGCCACTGATTGTATATAAAAATTCCAAAATTTTAGCCTTATTATTTTGTACCTAATTACCATTGTGTGTGCTTGAATAAAGGTATTATTCTTATTAAAAGTAGAGTACAATATTTCTCTTTCCAATGCTTAATTCTATAAACACAAATGTATGGAAGATACGAAATATTTTCGCCGTCATTGCTATGTAGATTTCGATCATTTTACCTGTGAGCAGTATTTTGATGCATACAATAGGCTAAAGGTTCAGGTCATAAGGGTCCCTAAGGTCTCAGAGTAGAGTAGGAAAGGAAATCCACTGGAAAATTGTTACGAGACAGACGGAAATCTCCCGTTAAGATCCTCCAGCGTGTCGTTCAACGTACACAAGGTTCTCCTGAGCACGGCGTCACGGCTTAACGTCTCCTCCAGAGGACGGCGGTAATTTCAAGTCCAACAGTGTCCCCTTTCTCACCGTGGGCAATGTGTCGGTTAATGGAAATAGTTCTCAAGGCTGGCCGAATTTGGACTCGAGCCTGAGAACATCAGAATTCTAGTTTGGCGGGCTGCATAATGAGACCCGTCACATGCTAAAACGTAAAGGCTATTCTGATCCCTTTTGATTAGCAAGTCATAAAAAAGAGTCGTCAATAGAGACCGTCTAGCGAGAAGCTAATAAATGTTTGCATTGTAGAGCTTTGAGTGTGACTATCAAAATTAAGCAGAACTGACATAGATTTAATTTGATTCCTATTCAATTTAGCTTAAATTCATTCTGTAAATTAATACATTAAACTACTGTGCAAAAACAGCACTAAGTCCTAGATGGTGAATAAACTTGCATTATCAGTAAATAGTAAAAAAGTCAAACGAATTTGCTTTGAATACAAAAACCAGAATAAACATAAATTTTATATGCATTTAATGTTTTGAAATTTCCATCCATTTGTTTTTCATAGTTCGTTTTCGAAAACACACTTTTGCTTTTGTATATTTCAAGGGTCACACAATATATTTTTTTTTCGCCGCAGACAGATACTTCAGAAGCCTTGATACGAACTAATGTTTCAAGAATAATAGCGAGGTTCTTCACCACTGCTAGCTCGGTTAGCCTTATAAATTGGTGCTTCTATTTATTATACAGCTGCTTTGAATGGCTGCACTCTTGAGCAAGTGTCTCAGTTTAATTATCTTAGGATAAATAGAAAAATAGGGATTGCTGCTTAGACTTTTAGGAATCTATGGAGAGTGTGGAAAAATAGTCGTATACACCTAAAGACTAAAATTAGACTGTATAATAGTTTGGTTCTTTCTAAGGTTAGTTATGGTAGTGAAACATGAACCCTTTGTAAGCAGGATAACAGGAAACTAGATGCTTTTGATTCTAGATGCTTGCGCAGTATCTTGGATATTAGATGGTTCAACTTTATTAGTAATGATGAGGTTAGGCAAAGGAGTCTGCAACCTCCTTTAAGCAGCATATTGCGCAGAGAGAGACTCCGTTGGTTTGGCCATGTTGGCCGTATGGATAATTGTAGATTGGCGAATAGGGTTATGAACAGTGTGCCTAAAGGCATCAGAAACAGGGGGAGACGTAGGATGCGGTGGGCAGACAATGTCAAACAGGACCTTGCTAGAATTGGCCTAGAGTGGCCAAATGCAACAGCTGTAGCTCAGAGCAGACACGTCTGGGGAGGAAAATAGTTTGGTTGGACCTCCGTAGCTCGTGGCTTCATGAGGACTTTGTATATATGTATTTGTAAATATAAGGGAGAAATTCGAGGAATATTATATAACATTTATGTTAAAACAAACTTATTAAAGATATGAAATACTTTTATGTCGAAACGTTTATATACATATTTAAATTATATTCTTTTATATGAGGATTTTAAGGGAGCCATTGCTTTCCTTACATTCATTGATGCTTTACCACTGTAAGAATATTGCTATAGTAGCAAAAAGCAAAGTTTTGGTCTCCCAAAGCCTCTTTCGTCTAAAAAAGGAGAAATGCTAAAACGATTGTCAAGCGTAATGAGTTATATACATAAACCTGGTCTAGTGTTTAGCGCACTTGACTACTAAGACCAGTGGGGCATGTCCTTCTGTAAGTGTTGCTGTATGAGAAGCCTAATATAGCTTCTATGTTATCTCCATCCATTGTGTAGAGGAGAATCTTCTTTCTTTTTAAAAAAAAGTATGTGAAATGCGAGGTTTTGATGTGGGAAATGTAATGAATTTCCAGAAATTATGTCCCCTCCTCTCTAATCTTGCAAAAAAATATTTACTAGGGTTGATTATGATGAGCTGCATATGAAATGAAAGTTGGCGACGACGTAGGTATCGACTTAATATTTGTAAGTCATAAGTTTTGGGAGTTAAAGACCGAAGCAACGCCGAGAAAATCTGCTAATCCTCTACAAAAATGCCAATTTATCCTATTGATCAGAGTTAGTAAAAATGGCTGTCCCTTAAAGAAATTTAATGGCTTATGGGGAAATAATCAAAAAATAGGAAAAATAAACAGTAAAGGAACTTTCGTGTTTTCAGAGAAGTGTCACTGAGTGAGAGGTTTCCTTCTTACCTCTCTTCCTATTGCTTTTCTCTTGACATTTGCCAGTTTCAGGATTTATAAAAACAGTTGTTCCACCATATCTTTCGAACGCGATGGAAAACCTTAATGATTTATGTGTCAAATGAAAGCTTATGACGCTGGGAATGTCATAGGCTATAAAAAATTGACACCCCTCCCTCCCCTTTTGTCTCCCTTAAAAAGGGAGGAAATACGAAAACGAGTGTTCCCCTACATCTTCTGAACGCGAGTGTAGAAAGTAATAAGCTATGCGTCAAATGAAAGCTTGTGATGCAGGGAATGTCATAAGCTATAAAACATTTGACTCCCATGTTTTCTGCCCCGGAAAAAAGAGGAAATGTGAAAACGATTGTTCCTCTATATCTTCGGAACGTTGAAAGTAACAAGTTATCAAATGAAAGCTTCTGATGAGGGGATTGTTATAAGCTATTAAAAATTGACTCCCCATCTTTACTCCCCCCTAAAAAGGGGAAATGTGAAAGTCGTTCTACTACAACTTCGGAAAGCGAGGGTCTGCAGTTACGAGTTAGATATCAAATGAAAGCTCATGTAATGACCGTCGTAAACTATTTCGAAAATTTCCCCCACTATTCTCCCCTTATAAAAAAGGGGGATTTTCTCGGAGTTAGACTTTGACGAATCATATATGAAATTAAAACCTGCAATGTCTCCAATGTCACGGGCTATCACAAACACGATTCCAAAAGGGAGAAAAAATATGGTCGATGTTTATGAGTCATATATACTGTATATAAAAAAATAAACGTTTTTGAATGCAGACATGCACTTTTCTTAATGAAAAAAAATAAATTAACAAATTTAAAAAATACCTATCTTCCTATATACGCCCTGAAAAGTAAAAAATAAACATAAAGCATATCGAATGGTGCAATTAGTCACTGAGTTCGTATTCTCTTCAAAGGAAGATGGGTCGCAGGCAATCTTACCCTATCATCCTTTGAAATGAATACGAACTCAGTGACTAATTGTACCATTCGATATGCTTTATGTTTTATTATTATGCTTTTATGCTTTTATATTTCCCTACCTTCGTATTGTTTTTCGCTTGACATTTGTCGGTTTGTCAGCTTAGTGAACCTGATATTTGTTTCTTATTTTCGTAAATACCGAAGCATGAGGATAGAAACCCGCGAATTTGTTACGGCATCAATAGCTCTACAGATGAAACAATATGAAAGCCAGAGTTAGAGTTTGGAGATACCACTTGGGATCACCACAGTCATCATCATGTTTCCTATAAATGGCAAAGATAAATTTGTATTCTGAGACAGCAGAGCGAAACAACATTTCATCACTTTATCGTGTTATGCGACATATTCCCGTTCTTAGGGATAACGAAGTAAGGATCTGAAATGAAAATACCTGATTGGGATACTTCCATCCGGGAATCTCTGCCACAAGGTTTCGATAAATAACAGGAGAAAGATTCTGAGCTTCCATTTTCAGCAGAATTTCGATCTCTTCTCCTGAAAAAAAAAAGCAATCGCAAAATTAATATTATGAAACATTCAACTGAAAAATGTAAAGAATTTCAAGGAAAAAGAAATTACGTCAATGACGTCGGTGCGTATGAATAAGAGGTGTGATCAGAATCCGCTTTCCTTTACAATGCCATCAAATATATGCATTGACTTGTTTCTTCTCCGGAAGTATGGGGAATGAGAGGGAATGAGAGGGAATGACATCACTGAAAATGAGAATGAAATCTCCAAAATGAGAAATGACATCAATAGAAACGACAGAGGGCATCAATGAAGATGAGAACAAAATCCCGCAAACGAGAGATGGCATCAGTGCAAACGAGAGAGAAATCTTAAACACGGGAGATGGCATTAAATGAAAATATCTTCGAAACGAGAGATGGCATTTGTGAAATGGAAATCAAATTTCCTACACGAGAGACGGCATCATCTTTTGTGTGAACTTTAAGGAACTCATCAAGACAAAGATGTTCAACCCATTTCCCTGAATGACCATTTTCCAGGAATGGACGAACACGTCTGCCGTAGCATTAATGCATCCTTCATTATTAGATGCAATATCGGGAATCACGAGCCTTTGCTCGTGAACTTACGACATGATGATTGAATTCAGAAGATTCATGGCAACTTCTCTATCAGAAAAATTATAACCTCAAATATGCATCCGATCCACAATAATACATCAAATTTACGCCTTGAAGCTATTTTGAAAGTAATTCTATGATTTCTAATTAACAGACTTTCACACTCAAAAGTGAAAACTAAAGATACCTGAAAAGACAGATTTGTATAAATATCCTAGATTTGGTTTATACACTAATATTGCAAATTAAAGAATAATGGACAGAAGTATACATAATTCAAAATGGTTTCAACAAATGCAATTAAATGTCGTATAGAAAGGTATTGGGGCATGGTTGAGTAATAGTTAGCGGGTTAATGACGATATCGTGCAATATGCACGAGTCCTTCATATGAAAGCATCAGTTCTTAAAATGGAGGCGCTGGGATGACGAGACAGGGGATTGTTAAAGTGGTGTGTGGTCACTCCTGGCAGCCACACAACTCGTGCAACACGTTCTCATATTGTTGACAGGGCTGGTGATAAGGTTTTGTAGTAATAAAGGCCACTCTTCCACGAGAGCAGATCTAAGTTTATGAGGGTTACGTGGAGAAGATTAGCGTCCTCCAATTCGCTTCCCCCGGGCATCCCATAGATGCTGAACTGGATTCATGCTCCGGGATCAGGTTGGCCAATCCATCCTATGAATATTTTCATTTTCATGAAAATAGCAGATCCATAAATCCTGTTGAGACGAGCATTATCATTCAAGGAAATGAAGTCAGATCCAACAGCCTGAAAAGTCTCACAAAGCCTGCATGGGGAGCCTGCTCTCACAAAGCCTGAGTGCCTCGCTGAACGATGCAAAGCTCTCTGTTGCCAGACCATCCCACTTCCGCATTTCCTCTGATTTGCTTTTCACTCTTTCTCTAACGTTTCATCCGTTTTAGCGAGTTCCTCGTTTTATCCAGATGAACACATTTCGAGAATCGGTGTTCGAACTGAATCTGAACTCATCTCTGAAGAACACAACTGTCCACTGGCCTCTAAAGGTGATGGTCAGTTCTGCCACACATTAAATGAGCTCTTTTATTAAAAGGAGTGATGGGAAGATATCCACAGACCACAGAATTTGCACAGATCCATTTTGCACAGATCTTTCGGAACTTTAAATGCTGATGAATAATTGTTTCCACACTGATATCTAAACTTATTACCTGAAAGGAGATGTGTGGGTTTTCCTTAATGAGTTCACGAACAGTAGCGATGATTCTCTCGTTCACGGCCTCCTTTGGTCTTCCTGCACGAGGAAGGTCTTCGAGGCTCTGCTGTCCTTCTCTGAATTCACGCATCCACCCCTAGCATGATCCCCATACACTTGTGATAAATCGGCATGAATTAATATAATAATTGAGTAAACAAACTATTTGTTTAGGCATAATAATTTCACAGCTTTTGATTTAATTCTTTTTGCGTTGGCCCCTAGCTTCATCCTCGTGAAAATGTAAAATCTTTTCCCGACTTTACTAAGCTTCTTAGCAGAATGCACAGATTTCGGAGACCGAACTTTAACGCGCAGACAGCGAACAGAGAAATGATGATACGGCCACAGCCTTTGTTTTTAACACGTAATGACAAGTTGGGACATGCTTTCAAACAAGTCGTAGCTCGTTAACTTCGGAGGAACGAGTGCAAATCTATAGACACGTGCAAAGAACTTTTTGAACGCCCTCCGTAATATAGGGCCAAATTGAAATTATACAAAGATACATGTTTTAGATTTCAAAGCAGATAGACTGATATTTCGAGTAAGACGACGGGTTTCTTGGGGGAGGAACACAGTCTCCTTTCCCCCCCCACTACCAGTAGCGGATTTAGAAGTCCAGGGGCTCTAATCGGAACAACATTTAGGGGTTTATGGAATTTTAGGAAACAAATAGTTATAAATTTACAGAATGATTTGCTGGGCCCTCAATAGGCAGGGCCCTAAACAGCAGCTCAGTCCGCTTATCGGCCAATCCGCCCAAGACGCCCACATCTGCTGTACGTCCCTGACTAACACAGAATGCAAGCTTTGAGTTGGTTAATGGAAAACAGGAAATAGAAGTTTCAGATCACTATTTGCGAAAATCGATAGAACTGGACAAAGTGCGAAAACTTAAAGCTAGTTTACACTGACATAAATTTCTGGTGCCAATAAATGACTGGCGACCTACTGGCTCAGTGTAAATTCTAGTTCACACTGGCATAGATTGTTAGCGCCAAGCTGACTGGCGCGTAATTGGATCACGTGGATGTCAATGTAAACATAATGGCTATGCATCAACTGAGCCATGCATTCATGAGAAGTAGAGTTGGCATGCCCCAGCTTTTTAGTGTAGTTGAACTGACACCAGCAACGTGCATACGTGTGGAAATTTTTATGATGGCAATTTTTCTTTTGCAGTGGTGGGTGTTCTTGAACTCTGTTGAATATCATCACATAAATTTTTGTTTCACATTTTAGTAGCCTCAAGAGGGTTTGGAAAAAGAACAAATTTTTTAGGTTTGTGAAACTGTTTTTTTTAGGTTGTGTTCTAAAGTAAAACTTAGTAACTTTACACAATAGACACACTTAGAGTCACAAACCTAAAAAATTTACTCTTTTTCGAAACCTTCTTAAAGCTACTAAAATGTAGAACACACTGTGTTTTTAGGTTTCGCAACTATGTCATTTAGGCGATCTTCTATCAGAAGTGTAGTATGTAGTTGCTACGGAGGACGTTCAAAAGGTTTTCAACAGGTGACTGTAGATTTGCACTCGTTCCTGCGAACTTAACGAGCTATGACTTGACTGAAAGCATGTCTAAACTTGTCATTACGTGTTACAAACAAAGCCTTATATCATTTCTTTCTTCGCTGGCCGCTTGTGAAGTTCGGTCTGCGAAATCCGTGCGTTATTGCTATGGAGTCTACTGAAGACGAAAGGGTTTTATATTTTCAAATGGATGCAACTTTAGGACGATGCGAAAAAAATTCATGCCGATTTATCACAAATATATGAGATCATGTGTGTTAATATGACACTGTTACAGGATAGACGCGCAAATTCAGAGAACTGATAGCAGAGCTTCGAGACCTCTCTCGTGCAGGAAGACCGAAGGAGGCCATGAACGAGAGAACCATCGCTGCTGCTCTTGAACTCGTTAAAGAAAACCTACACATCACCATTCAGGAAATAAATTTATATGTCAGTGTATCGATTGGCAATGTGGAAACAATTATTCATCAACATTTAAAGTTCCGAAAGATCTGTGTCAAATGGGTACTTCACAAGCTGACAGAATAGCAAAAAGGGCTGGAGTCGACTCGTGTAAGGAGATGCTGGCAATGTTTGAACCTAGTGGCCCCAAATGGTTAATAGACATTGCCACAGGTGACGAGGTGTGGTTTTAGTACTATAGAACTCAGACTGAGCTGACAGAAAGATCAATAACTATATTTGGGTTGGAGAAAATGAACCGCGTCCCCAATTAAAGATCCTAGCAAATATAAAAGTAACAAAGCTTTATAATTCCCTTCCACGGTACGCGACCCCCACAGTTCGAGAACCACTGCATTAAGTGATCAGAAAAACCTGCAGTGAAACCTTTTTCTGCAACAAGGGCGTTGGCAGAACGGTTTTTCGGAATCGGTAAAAAGTGTTTTAAGGTAAAAATATTAAGTCGCACCATTAATTAATGAGCGTATTTGCGATCATGCATATATTATGTCCATAATACAACTTGAAATGATGAAAACAAAATTAAGAAAGGGGAACATTTTATTGAACATACACTTAAAAATGTTTTTTCGTATTACTAAAAAATAAATTTTCTCCCAAAAACAAAAGAAATTGTAAAAAAAATATCTAATTACATTTTTTTAAGTGAAAAACGATATAAAAATTTTCTACACTTATGTTATTCATCATAAATTAATTTTTCCATGAACGCTTCCCAAGAGGTGGGGGGGGGGGGCAAGATACTGCCTGTGACATCCAAATATTTCAGTAATTCAGAGGTACAAAATTCAGTCTGTTTTTATATGTGATTGATTGGTATTAAGAAAAATCTTGGCTAACTAACTACTAATGAAAGCAAGAAAATTTCGGTTATTCTGAATAAAAAGTAGACAATAACAAATTTTTATCTTTTAAAACCTAAAGTTATTTATTTATTTTTATTGTGGCAACGTCGTTTCATTTACTTCCGCTACTTGTTTAACGCAGTGGCGTAACAAGTTATTCTGCTCGTTGGAAATATCTAAATGTTGCATTTTAAGAAACATTAGCCACGGAGAGATTTTTGGTCACGCGACGCCACTGGCTCACTAAATATCATTTCTCTCAAAATTTCTGTACCTCGTATGAATAATAGAAACTTTTTACAAAAGAAGAAAGAAAAATCTTTATTTCATACCAGTTTAGGGACCTTGTTATATTGTTTTCAGAACAATATTGATTTGCGTACACTAATAGTTGTCACTGAATATTTCTTATTTTATAATTAATTATTCAAACATAATGATTTATTGATTTCACCTATAATAACACTTTGGTTTTTTTATTTATACACCAGATGGCGTCACTAGCTCTTTGTTTCTTGCCCGAATGTCGGTTAAACGACCAAACGGTTTATTTTGGTACTGCTCCATTTTCACAGTCTCTGACCTAATTTTTTAATGTAAGACTATTTTTTACACGCGCTAAAAGATTGGCTAAATAAAACCCTTCCAAAAGAAAAAAACGAGAAACAGAATAGCAAGATAATTTCTTTCACCATTTAATAGCTATTGCGAATAACATCTTTATTCCCGTCACTAAATGTTTACGTCTCGGAGCACAAAGCAGTGTCGAATGGTCAGGTTGTTCGGTTTCATGTTCAAGATGAATCAATTTGGCTGAATATCAAGGCCAGTGACAAGGTCTGTGAAATAAGATGAACATCCTTTCCGGATGTCATGGGAAATGTTCTACATTTGTCTTTTTGGAAATGTCCTGCAAAAAAAATTAATGCGATTAATGATCAAGTAATGTTGGAAAAGATCCACTCATAGGCAGCACCAGCCCAAGACATTTTGCTCTGCCCAAGTGAACTTACTTTTTGCCACCTCCAGTCGAATTTACTTTTCGCCACTTTCTGTAATTTGTTCTTTTTGCTGTTCCAAATAATTTCATTTTCTCCTCAAGCAAACTCAAGACATATTTTTAATATTTTGGTGCATTTAACTGAATACATTTTATTATTTTCAAAGTTGAAAAAAATGGCAGTTAAATATCAAGTAACGAGATTTCTAATCATTATCCTAGCAAAATCATGCGAAGAAATTTGCCTTTGGCTTTCATGGCATTTGAATAGAGCTGAGAATAGAGCAAGCCCAGTCAATCTAGTTCGGTAAATATATAATTTTATTTTACCTGAAAATGTTAAGCAGCTTAGCAATTTTCATTGAAATGTGACATTAGAAATATATTTATGATCAATACAATATTGATCACATAGTGTTTTGAGTTTGATGTACAATAAATTCATAAAATAGAAGCTGAATTCCTTTTGAATAGAATTCTTGGGGGTAATAAAAATAAAAATACACTTGCAATTAAGAAATGTGATATCAGTGAAAACAGTTAGACTTTTGTTTTCAGGTTCAGTTTCCACAAAATGTTTTTTTTTTCAAAAGATGGTAACGTGTACTTTGTTCTTAACTGTTACTGAAGGATTTTACCAGGTGCAAAGGAGAATAAGAACATTAGCTCTCAAATTTCCACTTGGATGATTACGATGAAATTCTCAAAGCAATAATTAAATCTTTTTTGTCTGTGATATTGAATTAAGACTATTTTGTAGTTTAATTCCGATTTTTTTAAACTTTTTTGTAATTAACAATTTTTTTGTTGTTGTTCTATGCACATTTTACATATTTTTTTCCCTGTAACTGAAGAATTCCAAAATCAGTAGTTATTGGAAATGCATCTGGCTGTAGTTGCTACCTGTTTTTTCCTAAATTTAAGTAAAACGATTGTACTGACATAAATGAGCAGAGCAATATGTTTTAAACGTCATTCGAAATAAACTTTAAGTGTCATTCCCAGAAAAAAATCATGTTCCATGTTAAATTAATTGCACGTGATTGTCTTCACTTGATTGATTAAAAGAAAAACTTGTCTCACATTCGTTCACCGGAATCTGGTGAGCAGCTAGATCTGTCATTAAAATGTCAGTTAGGTTTTTCCCAACGCTATGCTAGGTAATATTCTATCAACTTTAACAGGTAAGTTAACATTGTACGATAATTGTACTCGTAACATTACACTGTATTATTTCACTTTTTTTTTTAAAAAGTTAGTTTTGTTTACAAACTCGCGTGTGTCATCGTTTGAAGATTTTGCTAAATTTATTAAAATTTTTTACTAGATCAACCAACTTTGAAGTTATATAGGTAGTTGGATGTGAAAAAAATCCTCAAGCAGCTATTAGCCATGGACGGCCTACAGGACTGTGTAATTTAATACTCCAGACGTGGCGGGGGTGGCTCAGTCGGTAGCGCGCCAGGCTCGTAATCTGTAGTTCCCAGGTTCGAGTCCCAGCTGGGTCAGCGTTGAGATTTATCTCCGCAAAATTCCCCGCCCTGCCCACGGTCAGTAGGGGGCACCGATGGGCTTGGAAAGGCCGCCGTCTCCAAAATGATGACGACCGTCCGTCGGATGGGACGTTAAGCCGTGGTCCCGTGTGCGGGAGAGCCATACCCTGTGCACGTTAAAGAACACGCTGGATGGCCTTGACGGGAGGCTACCATCTGTCTCCCAACAGCTGTTCCAGTGGGTCCCCTCCCCCAACCTTCTCTGAGCCTTCGGGGTCCCTGTGACCTGGCCATTTAGCCCATGGTGTGCAAAAAAGTGCCGCTCAGAGGTAAAACAACCCAACTAATACTCCAGACATTTGTCTTAAGCTACAACCAGTGGCGAAACTTTATCGTTATGGGCCCTGGTTCAAAAGATTCAAATGAGTCTCTATCATCTAATACAGGGGTTCTCAACGTGGGGTATGCGGCAAAATTTTTTTGGCTACGCCGTAAGAGCTCAAAAGTCGCTAGATCTAGTAATAAAGTCACTAATTCGGAATTATTATACTATAACTATAGTTTTAATCTATATAAGGGGTACGCCAGTTACATACATATTTCCAGGGGGTATATGAAGCCTAAAAGGTTGAGAACCATTGATCTAATATATAAAGAATAATATATAATATATATGATAATAATATATATATAAAGAATTTCTTTGTGTGTTTGTGTGTCTGACCGCTTATGAACTCTACCCCAAGAAGAGTTAGGGGTAAGAGTCTTTGTATCAACATTGATTTCTCCCAGGGGAAGAATATAGGTTATGTGCGAACCCGTTGGGGTCAAACAAGATTGGGATGGACAGGTGTGAATTTCTCAAAATCCCCATAGACTTAACATTAGAGGTTAAACATTGGTATCTCTCATAGATTTAGCGTTAGCAGTTATTCCAAATCACATGAGGAATAACATCTGCTATATACTTTAGAGAATTTCTGACCCCATAGACTTAAAAACTCGCCATAGACTTCCCCAAGAAATCCCCATAGACTTAACATTAGAGGTTAAACATTGGTGTCTCTTATAGATTTAGCGTTAGCAGTTATTCAAAATCACATGAAGAATAACATCTGGTATATATTTTAGAAAGTTTCTGACCCCATAGACTTAAAAAATCGCCATAGACTTCCCCAAGAAATCCCTATTCGAGGTTCTCGAATAGGGATATTCTATAATGCAATAAATTATGTCTCTCATAAATGGAGACAGGTTGAGTGGTTGAGTGGCAGTTATTTGCACACAAAGAATTATATGACCAAGTCACAAGGACCCCGAAGCTCGGAGTTGATTAGGGGAAGGGGATGTACTGGACAGCAGTAAGAAACGGAAATCATCCTCCCAAGTCGACGGTGTGTTCTTCAACGTGTACGGAGATGACTCTTCTGCACACGGAGTCGCGGCATTGTCCCATCCGACGGACGTCGAAGTTCATTGGTGTTCCCTTTCTCACCGAGATTAGGGTGGGTTTATTATGAAATTTTAAAGCTTAATGAAAGCGACCGACTTTTATCCTTCACAAAATGGGATAGTGACTGAAACATCCCACTTTACAGCTTTGAAATAATGTTTAACGTGTTTGCCTTGATTTCAGAATGCGTAAGTCATATATTAGAGTTCTTGCCGAAATGATGTTTTGGAGAGCGAGAGGGATTATTTAAATTCTCGGTCATTTTAAAAGAAAGGAAATACAAATAGTAACTTTTTCGGATTTTTTTCTCTTTACGATAACCTGGGGGAGAAATTCTCATGTAAGAAATTTCGGCTAATGTGAATTTTCCTTTACTCTCAGTGAGATATTATTATTTTGAAAATATCTCTTGAAATGACTTTTTCGATTCCTTGCGAGTTCTTGTACTTTTGCCTCGTGACTTCACCTTCCTCACTTTTCAGCAGATATGGAACCGACGAACAAACGGAGTGTAGTTTGTTTCAGAGCTCGATGGTTCAGTTGCATGACCGGGGCGGCGCGTGTTAGGCACAGATTCAAGTATGCGGAATATGCAGCCGAAGAGATGAACATCGGCTTAGTAGACATAATTGAACTAAATGTTCTTCGAGCATTCGGCTCTGAGATCACAATAAATCTCGATGCACACAAATTTATTCAAAGAAAAAACAAGATACATTCTCTTAATTTATGTTGAAATTTATTTACATGCATTTTATGCATTCATAATGTTTTTTGTTTGGCGGGGAGAGCAAAGATTTTCCAATGTTTCTTTTTAAAATCAGTGGCTTTATTGTGTCCAGAGTTTTTGGTTTTAAAATTCCGTTTCATTAACATTAGATAGACATCACATCACTGTGCTTTGTCCTATAAATGCTTAATCATAGTTTCATGCTGATGGAATTCCCATGTGTAGAAGAACCATACCGTGCACACTAAATAAGATGCTTGGTGGGAGACTTCCATCTGTTTCCTAACATCTGTCGCACTTGCATAGCAAAAGAAACACTGAACATAATTAGCAGTGGCTGACTGGAACAGCGGGAGATTTCCCAGTAAGAATGGCCACAAATCTAACCTTGAGATCAACAAGTCGGTAGTTAATTCTCAATTTATTTAAAAACAATGGGCTAAGGACCATGGTCAAATGTGGTGAATTAGTTATCGGAAATTATAAAAGAACTGAATTCAAATCTCAGGGCCGTGGGGTGTAGGGTTGGGTTGTTTTACCGCTGAGCGACACTTTTGTGAACACAATGGGCAAAATGGCCAGGTCACAAGGATCCTGAGGGCTCAGAGAAGGTTGGGGAAGGGAACAGCTGTTGGGAGATAGAAGGTATCCTCTCGTCAAGGCCATCCAGCGTATTCTTTAACGTGCCCAGTGTATGGTTCTCCAGCACATGGGCCACGACTTAGCGTTCCGTCCGACTAACGGTCGCCTTTCCAAGCCCATCGGTGTCCCCTACTGACTGTGGGACAGGGTGGGAAGTTTTGCGGTAATAAATTTCAATGTTGGCCCAGTTGGAACTCGAATCTAAGAACTGCAGATTACGAGCGTGGCGCGTTACCGACAGACCCATCCCCGCCCCTGGTGCCATAGGCCTTCGGGCCAGAATTGCGAAACATAGACTATAGGCAGAAATGAAGGAAGAGACGGTCGCTTCGCAATAATACAAGATGGAAAAATATTAGGAAAAAAGTTGGATATCGACTTTTTGACAATCACAGAAATTATATATCATATTGAAGCTAATGTTGTCCAGTGTATCTATAACTACTGTTTTTTATTTTTAAATAATATAAAATTTTTTTTTACTCCTAAAGTTGAGCCATTGAAAAATGTTACTTTTACAAATAAAAGCAGTAATTTTTCAAGATTTTTAATTTTAATATTTTTATTTACAGCTATGTAAAAGTGTTCGAAAGAATTTAAAAAGCATTTTTTTTTTTGCTGTTTATGATGGCATAAAATAAAATTCCGTGTGAAGAGTTGTTTTTTTTTTCTTTTGTCATTTTTTTCCCCGATATACTCAAAAACAGTAAAAATTCCACACGATTCCCAAGCTAAATTTTATTTGAGAGTAATCTTCAGTCCTTTCTAAGTCGTTAAAAGTTAATTGTTCCTAGGTGGTCCCCCTGAGAGGAAAATGTATTTATGTTATAGTGCAGAGACTTAAAAGTAGAAAGCCTATTGTCACATCAATGAAAACGAAAAATCAAAGTTCCTAATCTCTAAAATACGTTATTTCGTAAAAAATGTGACGAACGAGTTAAGTATATACACTGAATGGACAAATTATTATATATACCCTGATAACAATATGCAAAGTAGGAGTATCGCGTCCAGTCGAGTTGGACGCTGAAACTGACAATGCCTATAAATAGAGCAGGTCTCTACGCATTGGAAACCAGTCACGGAGAAGTAATCGTGGGTAGAGGCAGCTACGTAAGTGAATTTGACCACCGTGACCAGAGAGTAGGTGCGATGAAGGGCGGTTGTTCGATCACCGTAACTGCTTAACTGTTGGCATTTCCACGTCAGACCGTTGCATGTGTATACCAAGACTATGTTAAACACGCTAAAACTTCCAACCAGCGGGAGAAATGTAGATGTAAACGTGCAATTGACTCTCGAGGTATTACATCCCGCATCATCACAAGGAATCGCATGGTTACCGTCGAGCAGATAACGTTGGAATTGAATTAGGACACATCCACAAGCTTATGCACAAAGAATATCCTTCGTATCATAAATGAAAAATAGGCTATGGCAGTCGACGTCCACATCGTGTCCCCTTGTTCCGCCGCGTTCTTAACGCATTTCGTACCGCCTACAGGGTTTTTGGGCATTTCAGTTTGAAAATTCTCCAGCTGTCGTGTTTCTATCGTATTTCGTGCGCTGAACAAAGTTTCGGTATCGATTATTTTTCCAAGTTCTTCACCCTAACCGCTCTCATCTCATCTTCTTTATTAACAAAAAACATACACCATTCGTGCGTTACGAGACATCTGACAGAAAACGTAACGTAAGAGACAGTCTCATTCAGAAAGATTCAAACTCGTTGAAGAGAACTCTGTGAAGAAAAATCCTTACACTTACCGAAATATGAATATTCAAGTTCAGATCAGTGGTGAAATATTTTACAATAAACACCTTTTGAACAAAAAAATGCTTCTTCGAAACTCGTAGAAAAAACTAATTTCATACATGCAAGTTCGAACACTCCGAAAAACATAAGTAGGTCTCGCATGAAAATTATCCAAATTGGCTCAAACTTACAAATAAAATCTTATACTTGATATACACATTGTGTTGATTTCACCCTTGTTCAGAAAAGTGAATACTTGATTCACATACAACTGAAATAGCGAATGTAAATTTCACATGCTTACACAAAAAGTGAATATTTGCAGGAAAAATAACATTGCTGACTTGCATCTCACTCGAAATGAACATTGTTGCAAGAAATAAAATTGTGACATTCACGCCCTAATTCTTAAAAAATGAATTACTTGCGGTTAAACTATCGTTACTACTGTACTTCGCACGTTCACATACTTGTAATAAACTGCGAAAAAAGTTTCGAACGTAAAGAAACATGCATTCTCATGCGGGAAAAATAACAGAACCGTTCTTAGTTGAACATGAAATATGCATGATTGATTTACTCGCGTAATGAAACACGTATGTGAATACATATCACTGTCGAAAAACCGGTCCTTGCAGGAAAAATAACTACTTTTACACATAAGATACAGAAATATACATACTCGTGCGTGAAAAATTACCTAAACCCACTCTTACTTAAACATGAAATGTGCATGTTAGATTTACTCGCGCAGTGAAACACATGTATGAATACATATCATTATCAAAAAACGTGTCCTTGCAGGAAAAACAACCACTTTCACACTTTTATAAATATAGTAAGTATACTTACACACTTGTTCGAAGAATTCCGCCCTGGTGCGAGAAAAACAACCACTTTCACGCTTACACAAACATAGTGCGCTTACATACTTGTTCTAAGAATTTCACACTGGTATAGAAATATGCATTCTCATGCAGGAAAAATAACTAAACCGATTCTTACTTAGACATGAAATGCGCATGTTAGATTTATTCACGTAGTGAAACACGTATGGTAATATATATCATTGTCAAAAACGTGTGCTTGCAGAGAAAAATAACCACCTTCGCCCTTGTACACGCACAGTTTACTTACGCGCTTGTTCAAACGTAGCAGGGAATTGTAGAAATAACACGAAACGCTGAAAAGAGTATGAGAATGGGTCCGAAAACATCCTTAGTACAAATCTACCGTTTTAACACACGTTTACACTTTACATATTCATGCATGAAAATATTCCACACACTTCTAATTTCATCCATGTCATGACTTTTTAGTTCAAATCTTAATTGCCCCTGGCTATGAGAAATGCATCGTTCATTGACCAGGTTTGCTTTTTAGCAAAGTGCATGGTCATATCGCTACTGTGCGAAAGATCGCCCCCTGCGCCATTTTCGCATCGAAGTCACCACCGGAAAGGGACTGTCCCGCAGAAACTGTGTGTGCTATTGAGGGTTGGAATGTTATTGGTTGGAAAAAATAAAAGAAGATGAAACTTAAGTGACGGAAATGATACACCCTGAATGTCATTTGAAAATCCGTGGATGTTGGTGCATGTTAACGCGATCACCACCTAACAAATGACGTGGGGATTAACATTTATGCTGCTGCAGATTTCTTTCCGCATTACTTCATATCACACCGGGATTGCAGTTTTCACACACTCTATTATTCTGTGAACTCGTGTTAAATGATACTTTCTTTGCTTGTTTTTCCATTTTTACACAGATATTTTTGTTACATCTGTACCGTTTCGTAAAACATGCAGCATACACACATTTCTTATGATATTAAATTAACAATTTTCTGTCTGGGTTCCTTCTAACAGTGATTTTCCCTTTCTAATGTACTTTATTTCCTTTTTTGGTGGGATAAAACCATATTTTCCCGGTAACTGCTACATACTTTTTAATTGTGATAAACAGTATAAGAGGACATTTTAAAATTAGCTGACCTCTTGGAACTTTTGCAGGCAGCAAACTGTTGAGATGCGTTGTTAAGCTGAAAAGATTCGCACCGAAGATAAGATGTCAGCATAGAGGACCTTCCGTTGACCTGTCCAGCAAAGCGTTTGAGCGCTGCATTTCATCATGATTGAAAACGAATAATTATTTCACTTCACCATTAGGGTTGAAAAGATCCTTGAGGAAGATAAAATTCACGGAGGAGGTAGTGGTACCGCATGGAAGACGGACAGCACTTCCCATAAGTGAGGGATTTAGATATGCTATGGTTTATCTGTTTTCACATCGAAGGACACATTCAGGGGTGTAGTTATGGGGGGGATGGAGGGAGGTTCCCCCCAAAGTAACTCGGAGTTGGCAAAATTCGAAGCGACTTATTTAAATCTGGTGAGTTGTGAAAATTTGTAATTTTTTTTTGCAAAATTAAGGGAAGTTGTCAAAATTGAGCCAACTTGGCAAATCTAGGGCAGTTTGGAAAATGGAGAGACGGCAAAATTTAGAACAGTTGGCAAAATTCTAAACCACATAGTAAAATACAGGTGAGTTGGCAAAATCTTGGGTAGTTGGCAAAATTCGGAGAGACTTGGTAAAATCTTGGGTAGTTGACAAAATTCGGAGTGACTTGGCAAAATTCAGGTGAGATGTAAAAATTGGGATTTTTTTCTGTAAAATAATGGCGAGTTGGCAAAATCTAGGGACAGTTGGCAAAATTTGGAGTGTCTTGGCAAAATCGTGGAGAGTTGACAAAATTCAGGTGAGATGTAAAAATTGCAATCTTTTTTCTGTAAAATTATGGCGTGTTGGCAAGATCGAGGCAACTTTGCAATATCAAGGAGAGTTGGCAAATCTTGGGGGAGTTGGCAAAATTCAGAGTGACTTTGGAAAAATCAGGTGAAATCTAAATGGCTGGGGTCGCAAGGACCCCAGCCATTTAATCCAAAATTTGGGATTATTTTTTCTGTAAAATTGTGACAAGAACGAGGAAACTTGGCAAAATCTAGAGCAGTTGGCAAAATTCGAGTCCACTTGGTAAAATACAGGCCATTTCTGAAAATTGGGATTGTTTTTGTGAAATTAAGGGGAGTTATAAGTATATATGTAAGAATAAAAAGTTTTAAACTTGAGACTAAGTCGCGTAACCGATAGAGAAAACATGACGAAATTTTGGGAGAGTTTGAAGTGACTTGGCAAATTCAGGAGAGATGTAAAAATAGGGATTGTTTTGCGAAATTAAAGAGGTGGTGAAATCGAGGCAACTGATGGATGTTCGTGTTGTTTTCTGCTGAGGTCCTGCCATCCTCTCAGATCTTCTGCTGTGGCATATAAACTGACAGGCTCCTGTCAGACCTCTGTGGCAAGCAGCTGCTTGAGGGGGTATTTATTTATTTATTATGAGATTAAGGAGAGTTGGAAAAATCGAGAACTCTTAGCAAAATCTAGGGGATTTGGCAAAATTCGAAGCCACTTGTTAAAATACAGGGGAGTTGTGAAAATTGTGCCTTTCGTGTGCATTTAAGGAGAGTTGATAAAATTCGAAGTGACTTAGCAAATTCAGGGAAGATGTAAAAAGTCCGATTTTTTCTGTAAAATTTACGGCGAGTTGGCAAAATATAGAATAGTTGGCAAAATTCGAATCCACTTGGTAAAATATTGGCGATTTCTGAAAATTGGAATTTGTTTTGTGAAATTAAGGAGTTTTGGACAAATCGAGGAAACTTAACAAAATGTACGGCAGTTGGCAAAATTTGAATCCACTTGGAAAATACGGGCGAGTTGTGATAATTGAGATCGGAAAAATTCACACTGACTTGCTACAATTCAGACGAGATGTAAATATTGGGATTATTTCTGTGAAATTATGACTAGTTGGCAAAATTGGAAGTCAACTAGCAAAATGCAGGAGAGTTGTGAAAATTGCCTTGACCCCCCCCCCCCCCCCCCCCCCACACACACACACACTTACACGTAGCGAAAATCTAGGGTAAAAACGTGACAGAGACATTATTAACTCAGTTGGCAAAATTTGAATTTCGAGTTGGAAATTTTTGATTTCTCTCAAACCATATCGCCCCAACCATAGTCCTTTGCTACACCCCTGGACACATTCCATTGGTCAGTATGTAAGTTGCCCGTGACCTTTGAGTCGTGCTTTCGTCACTCGACTGCGTTTCCTGTTCACGCGTGCGTCTTCATACATTTCTTCAGATTAAGTGAGAAGAGTAATAGGAGTTTTCAGTACTTTTAATAGAGGGAGTGTTAAATTTTAAGAAGTGGGAGAGTACATGGAGGAAATTTTCCTACTTTTTAAGAAGGTTTCTAAAGACATTATTTTTTTGTCTGTCACTTACATCCAGTGTACGCTCTATGTGAGAACATCGATTTTTTGTGACTTATCTATAAGTGCAGAATTGTTTTACTGAGGTCCGGTCACAACATATGTGCCAGAGCAAATGACTCCGTCCCTCACCAGTGCGAGCCATCGAGATACCACTGAGGTTGGGGAAAGGCATTATTGGGGCGACTATGAAAATTAAGCGCAAAATTCACCGGCCTGTGACGTAGTTCGCCCGCTGCACGTCCAGGCGTGTGAATGCGGCAATCCTATGCTGATCCAACCGTTCGCGATAATAGGAAAAAATTCATCAGACCTCCATTAATATACACTTAAGTTCATGTTGTGCTTGGATGTAGTATTAAAGATAGATGTTTTACGCAACGTAAGGGTACCCGCAACGTATGAATTACCTTCCCATGGCCGAGTGGGTAGCACGCTTGGCTACTGATCTAAGGGACCTGGGTTCGAGCACCGGATAAGGCATGGATATGTGTGTTGTTTTTCGGCTGAGGTCCTGCCATCCTCTCAGATCTACTATGGCATATAAACTGACAGGCTCCTGTCAGACCTCTGTGGCAAGCAGCTGCTTGAGGCGGTATTTATTTTATTTTACTTTCTATAACATTCATCCGCGTACAAAAATTCTTTACAGAATTATTTTTTATTCGATGAAAGACAACTAAATATCTTCTTCTGTTTCTGACAAAACCAATTCTAGTACCATTCTCATCAGCAACTCTGATAAAAGAGTTCATCTCATCAATATCATTTGCTAAAACGGCCAAATCATCAGAATGATCTAAATCAGAAATTTCTAATCTCTAGCCCATTTAAGACCAAACTCTTCCCCTTGCAAGAGGAAGGGGGTGGCTCAATTGTTAGCGCTCCAGACTCGTAATTTACAGTCTTTCGATTCGAGCCCCATTTGGGCCAGCATTGATATTTATCTCTGAAAAACTCCCTTCCCCTGCCCTCTGACAGTACGGGACATCGAAGGTCTTGGAATGGTAGTCATATGTCGGATGGGACATTAAGCTGTGACCCCGTATTTGAAAGAGCCATAACCAGTGCTTCTTAAAGAACAACTTGGATGGCCCTAATGGGAGGCTAACATCTGCTGATCAGTGTGTCCCCTCACCTCGACCTTCTCTGAGCTCTCAAGGTCTGCCACCTGGCCGATTGACCGACTGTGGGGATAAACGTGCGCTCGAAGGTAAAATATTCCAAACCTTTGCAAGAAATTTTGCATAGCAATCAATAACCAAACTAAACAGAAAAGAAGACAAAATGAACCCTTGTTGGACTCTAGTATAAATTCTAAACCGATCGTTACAAGGCTTTGGATCGTTTCAAGACCCACTATTCCAATTCTGAATCCACACTGCGCATCGTACAATTGTCCATCAACCAGATTCTCAATTCTATGAAGCACAATCATGCAAAGAAATTTAACTGGAACAGAAAGTAGGGTGTTTCCCTATAATTATCACATGAACTGCAATCACTTTTTTTTAAATAAGAATAATAATAGCTTTCGTGAGATCCTAGGAACACAGTTATCATAAAAATTGTGCACAATTTCAGTGAGCAATTTCAGTGACAACCCAAACGTCCCCAGCTCTAAGCATTTCAGTAGTATTTTCATCTACCACTGGGGTTTTATGCAGTTTTATTTTAGATATAACTAAAATAATTTCAGAATGTGATACAGGGGCAATATTAAAGCCAGTAATTCATCTATCTTCATTACAAACAATGCGAACAAAACTTACCAAACTATTTAGAATATCTAATGAACATCTATGTGCTTATCACAGAATCCTCACCTTCAATGATATTACTAAATTTATTCCTCAGTTCCCTTGTTTCAGTCTGTTTCTCCCACACAAAAGATTTTCTATCTGGTTTGGCCAAGTGGTTAGTGCTCTTGGCTACTGATCAAAGAGACTGGGTTCGAGTCTTGGGTAAGGCATGGATATTTGTGATGCTTTTCTGCTGAGGTTTCTCCTTCCTAACAGACCTTCTACTACGGTGTATAAACTGACAGGCTCCTAGAAGACCTCTGTGGCAAGCAGCTGTTTGAGGCGGTATACATTTTTTTTATAAATATCTGCTCCTGTGCTGGCAAACTGCTTCATTTGTTATGTCAGTCAAGCTATAAAGCCAAAGATATTTATCACCTGTGGACTGGTCATTTACATGTTTATTACTCTCTTTGTATTGCTGTCTATTAGGACCACAGAATTCTATATATAGACTGAAGAGCCAAAACATTATGACCACCTGCCTAATATGATGTTGGTCTTCCACGTGCCACCAAAACAGCTCTTACCCAGCGAGGCATGGACGCTACAAGATTTCTAAAGGTGTCTTGTGGTATCTGGTACCAACACGTTACCAGCATATCTTTTAACACTTGTAAGTTACATGGTTGTTGAGCCACTGCAGATCGGATATACTGTTCCAACACAAACCACAGATGCTCGATTAGATTGATATCTGGGGAATTTGGAGGTCAGGACAATACCTGGAAGTCTTCCTCATATTCTGCGAACCATTCTCAAACAATCCAGGCAGTGTGGCATGGCGTATTATTCTGCTGAAAGAAATTTATTAATTTGCGCATTATTCTGCGAACCATTCTCGAACAATCCAGGCAGTGTGGCATGGCGCATTATTCTGTTGAAAGAGATTTATTAATTTGCGCATTATTCTGCTGAAAAATGTTCTAGAAGCAGAACTCGTATGAATGCTCCATTGGACTCCATGGATCAGTATGGAGCTAGTGTCATGGCCGAGTAGTTGTTCAAAACACCACAATCGTAGTAGCTGAGGTACATGTATCACTTTACATTTTATGCAGGTATTATATGAATATACAGAGTGATTCAAAAGATCTTAGAAAACCTGTAAAGGTAGGTCAGGAATACAAAAACAAACCATTTTTACATAGGAACATATAGCTGCAAACGCCACCCGAGTGTGCTAGAGGTACAGGAAGAATCAAAAATAATGGAATACAAATAAGGTATAACAACATGTTTATTAGACATCATGTTTACAATTGCAGAGGAAGTGCTCAAATTTCTTTCCATCCGCAGAAATACATGCCTCGCAACGTCGACACATGGATTTGCAAACGTTTTCAAAAATGCCAGTCCTTTCGCAGACACGTGCTACTGCCTCAATGACTTGCGACAAGGTCAGCGTCAGAGGATACGGGGCTTTCGTACACAAGGCTTTTGAGGTAACCACAGAGGAAGAAATCAATGGGGGACAAGTTGGGTGATCTTGGTGGCCAAGCAACAGGTCCACCCCCGGCCAATCCATCGTGCAAGAAAGGTGCTATTGAGATACTCGCGCACAACCAAGGTGAAATGTGCGGATGCCCTGTTGTGCTGAAACCACATGTGTTGGCGCACATATACAGGAACATCATGCAGTAGTCCTCCTCCAGCAATATCCAATAATTACGCCCATCTAGTCGTGATGGAAGAAGGTATGGCCCAAGCAGTCTCCAACAATGCCCACCCAAACATTTATGGTGAACCAGTGTTGCGCAGCACGGGGGCATGTTGCTTGTGGGTTGTCATGTGCCCACACATGCAAATTATGAACATTAACAACACCCTCACGTGAGAAGGTAGCTTCATCGATGAAGAGAACCATCATTGGAAATTCTGGCTATATGACACAATTTTGCAAAAACCAACGTGCGAATTCAAGACGTGGGTGGTCATCTCCTTCTTCCAATGACTGGACCCATTGCATGTGAAAAGGGTGTAACAATTCCTCATGTAATACTCGCCACACACTGGGTTGAGGTACACGAATGTGATGTGAAATAGCTCGTATACTTGTATTTGGATTGCGTTCAGTTTCGTGTAAGACCGCTTTTTCCATGATAGGTGTGCGCCTCGTTCAGTCCCAAACACAATGGCTGTTTACTTCGAAAAATCCAGTTTCACATAATCTGTGGTGCAAACGCACAAACGTTTGATGATGGGCCATGCATCTGTTTGGGAAAGTTCACGATACAAGTGCACTGCGGCTTGCCCGTTGCCATTCGCTACCCCATAAGTTAAGTGCATTTCTATCATCTCAGTATTACTGTAACGATGCATCCTACTCCCGCAACGTCAACGACTCGAATGATGATGACTCGTGCTGCCCAACTCAATTTCTGGCAAATAACGCCCTCTAGCACACTCGGGTGGCGTTTCGACTATATGTTCCTATGTAAAAATGATTTGTTTTTGTATTCCTGACCTACCTTTACAGTTTGTCTAAGACCTTTTGAATCACCCTGTATTTTTCTGCAAATAAAACCTAAAGGTGTCAATGTAATTACTGCATTAACACTTCTTAATACACAAATGTATTTAACTGTCGAAAACTTTTTAAAAATAATGATCCTACTGCTTTTGCGTGTCTCTTGTCACTGAATGTTTCAAAGCTGATGTTTCGATCAGCTTCCTAACCTAGGAATTGATCATAACGGGTTCTCTATCAAATGAAAGTTTTTGAGGTGAAGGGTAACTGGTCATACAAAATTTTCGCAATTTCCCCTGCCTATCCCAACAAAAAATATTGAATCATTTTAATTGTTTCTACGTCTTGGATACATGACTGTCTGTCGCAAATAGTTTTATGTGCTAAATAAAAGCTTATGTTGTGGGTAACAATATACTGAATATAAATAAATAATATCAGTAAAGTCATTACATAGTAGAGAGCCCTACCAATTTATTAGCGAATTTCAACTGTCATGTCAATGGGAATTTTATTCATTGTTTATTTGAATGTTATGTCAATGGAATAATTTGGAACTGCTAAAGTACATTTTACAGTACTGTGCAAATTAGTTGGGACAATAGGAAAATGCAGTGACAAAGACACAACTAAAATATTTATTTGTTTAATAGTGTAGTTAATAGTGAATGTGACCCCCCTTAGCTTTAATTACTTCTTCCACCCTCTCAATCATTGATGCCACTAGCTTTCCACACATCGTCACTTCAGGGTCGTGGTAAAACACTTTCATGAAACTTTCTATCATTTTGATTTTCATCGTGCAATCCATCTTAGATATGCGTGCTTTAATAATGGCCCACAAATTTTCAATGGGATTTAGATCAGGTGAAAATCCTGGACATTCCAATACCTTCAAATGTTGCTGGGTGAAGAAGCTCTTAGCAAGCTTAGAATTGTGGCATGGAGCCAGATCCTGTTGAAATACCCCATCGCCGTTAGGAAACAGCTTCTGCAGTGTTGGGATCATTTTCGCCTCCAGAACGCCTATGTACTTTTTGCTGTCCATCATTTCTTCAATGGGGTGAAGCGTCTGTATCCCGGAAGCTGTGAAACATCCCCAAAACATGACCCTTGGTGGTTACGAACAAGTTTAGACTTGCAGCAGTTTAGACTCTGCAGCAGAAGGGACTTAGTGTTCCTTCGCTTGTCCCAACTAATTCGCACAGTATTATATATTGAAAAATGTTGCTAAAGATAAAGATGCGAATAAAATCTTTCTAAATATCAATTTCCAACAACATTCGTTCAAAATTAAAAAAGATATGGTAGCTGGAAATCTGTAGCTAATTCTTTAGTAGCACTACTGTTGGTAAACTTTCCAGTTTCCCTAACTTTTTAAATAGCGAACGAATAGTTTGATAATAGACAATTTGATAGATTTAATTGAGATCTTTAGTTTATCTTCAGCAATATCTATCCATACAGAGCGTATTTTACGAACTATGAGCTTTCAAATTAGTTTCCCTTGACATAACATGGAAATTCCCTAATAAATTTGTATGGCTCTGTACATATACAGAAGCCGAAAAAGTTGTCTGTTTATTAGGTAAAAAGAGAATTTAAAAAACCTTTTCTTGTGTATAAGTAAATACATATTACTGTAATATTTCTTGGCATGATTAATAATAACATTTAAAGCATAAATAATACTGGTGAATCGACAATATTTTTATCTGTACTTTATGTGAAAGATGCTTAATTTCAGTACTGAAAAAATTGGAACTTATTCTGTAAGTTATAAACATACACTATATGATCAAAAGTATTCAGACACTCACTCATCCACAATCTCCCAGTAATAGGAAAGGAATTAATGTCGCGTTGGTCCACGCTTTGCTGCTATCACAGCAGCCACTCTGTGGGGAAGGCTTTCCACTATATTTTGGTACATTGGTATAGGAATTGCCTGCCATTCGGCCAGAAGGGCATTAGTGAAGCCAGTCACTGATGTCGGGTGGTTCAGCCTGGCTTACAGTCAACATTCCAATTTATACCAAAGGTGTTTCATGGGGTTGAGATCAGGGCTCTGTGCAGTTCTTCCACACTCATCTCATTAAACCATTCCTGCATGGTTCTCTCTTTGTGGACGGGAGCATTGTCATGTTAGTACAGGAAAGGGTCTTCACAGAACTATTGCCATAACGTTTGGAGGACAGAATGTCGAGAATATCTTTATAGGATGCGGCTTTCAGAGTCCCATTCACTAGAACTAGGGGGCCCAGCCCTAAACCATTAAAAACAGCTCCAGAGCATGATACCTCCTCCACCAAATTTCACAATTGGCACATCACAGTCAGGCAGGTAGCATTCACCTGGCATCCTCCACACCCAGACTCATTCGTCGGATTGCCAAATGATGAAGCGCGATTCATCATTTCAGAGAATGCGGTTTCCCTGCTCAAGAGTCCACTGGTACCGTGCTTTACACTACTCCAACCGATACTTGGTGGTGATCTTGTTGATGTTAGACGTGTGTGGCTGTTCGGTCACAGAAACCAATTTCCTGCAGCTCGTGACGAACTTTTATGGTGCTGGCATTACTTCCAGGGGTATTTTGGAACTTTGTGGTAAGTTTCGCAATCGAGGACAGGCGATTTTGCTGCACCACCTGCTTCAGAACTCAGTGGTCTTGTTCTATCATTTTACATAGTCTACCGGATCGTGATTCCATTGTTGTTGTTCCTAGGCGTTTTCACTTCACATCAACATCACTTACAGTTGATCAGGGCAGCTATTGCAGGGTGGAAATGTCCCAAACTGACTGTTGCTAAAGTGGCACCTATGACCGTATCACATTATATCCTATGACCGTACCACATTATATCCTAAGACCGTACCACATTGAAAGTCACTGAGCTCTGCCATTACAGCCCATTCTCCTGTTCATGCGTGTTTTTGAGGTTTGCCAGGCAGCATGCGTTCTTATATACCTGTTTGGACCATGGCTCTGGAGTATATGGGCAAATCCACTACTCAGAAGATGTGTCTGAATGCTTTTGATCAGATAGTGTATACACAATAGAAAGATCAATTTGCAATCACGTTTTTTAGAGTTTAGCAAATCAGAAGCAAGTATTTAAACTTTAACAGAAATTAGAAAACTATTAGTTACAACCTTTTGAACACTATTATGCTCTTGCTCAACATGGGCATAGAGGAAAATTGTCTTGAGCTGGGTAGGATCTCAACCCACGACCTCCTGATGATATGTCAGGCACTCTGTCATCGGCCATCTGGAGGTCGTGTGTTCAGATCCCAGCCGGATCAAGACAATATTCCTCTACACCCACGTTGACCAACAGCGTAAAAGTGTTCAACAAGTTGTTACTATGAAGTGCTGTGATTTGAAACGTTTCTAATGTAACAGATAATGTATACTAACTGCATCAGTTTAGCTTTTACGTCTGTTAATATTTTTCTTATGGCAGCATTCAAATATTATGTTGTTAAATCTGTAAATAAAATAACAATATTGTTAGCTGAGTATTATAAAGTGCCAAAATATAGTGCATTTAGAAAAAAAATATGCATTTCCTTTTGGTGTTCTTTATTAATCGACGTCTACATAAACTTTCTTGATAAATCTCTCTTCATAATAAACCATTTCTCATAAATCTCGTTTTTTTTCTGAGATCATGCAACGTTTCATTAATTTGAGTTACAACACTGGCATTGTTCATAACACACTCAAAACTGCAATTGTGCATCCTATATTTAAAAGGGATCAAGAAATATATATAGTAATTATAGACCGATCATGATCTTATCAGTTATTGAAAAAGTTTTAGAAGAATATATATACAAATATGTTAATTATTTTTTAGATAAATGTAAAATAATTACAGATAGGTAGTACGGGCTTAAGAAGAACAGAGGAAAAATTATTTATTAGAGCATTTCTCACAATACATTAATACAGCGCTCAATTCTGGAAAAAAAGGTTTTTGCTATATTTATGGATTTGAATAAAGAATTTGACACGGTTAACCATGACATATTGTTAAAAAAGTTATCATTAATGGGAATTCGAGGTTCACTGAATAAATGGTTCAAAATTTACTTGTCTAATAGGACTATCATCACTAGGATTGAAAATTGTGAGAGTAGAGATCAAATTTTAAAATCAGGTGTACCACAGGGTTCAGTTTTGGGGCCACTTTTATTTGCAATTTATATAAATGATTTAGCAGAAAAACGTTTTCAGGGTAATTTGTTTACGTTTGCTGACGATATCGTTCTGTTGAACGCAGGTATTCAGGCAGAAGAGGTTCTGTCAAATTATATGTTTCATTTATTGGGATCATTTTTATTAAATTCCCTATAACACCAGTAAAATATTTATTAAATATATTAACAAAAGCCAAAGGATTATCATAAAATAAATAATAATAAATACCCACTCAAGCAGCTGCTTGCCACAGAGGTCTGACAGGAGCATGTCAGTTTATATGCCATAGTAGAAGGTCTGAAAAGATGGCAGGACCTCAGCAGAAAAACGACACATACATCCATGCCTTACTTGGGGCTCGAACCCAGGTCCCTTAGCTCAGTAGCCAAGCACGCTAACCACTCGACCACGGGAAATTTTAATTTAAATTTTTGTATATTTTTTCCATAGGAAATAGCTTATTTTTCTTGTCAACACCAGATAATTCATTAATAATTTCCCATTGTTTTTTCATGTTTCCAAAATTTTTAGATATTTTATTTTTAAAATAATTTGATTTTGCCTGCCTAATAAGGTTAAGTAATAAATTTCTATATTTAGTGAATAGTTCCCTTAAAATTTCATTTGAAAGTTGTGCCTTACGTAATTTATACAATTTGTTCCTTTTTTCTATCGAATTTAATAATGCATCTGTAATCCAGAGTTTTAATTTTTTCCAAATATGATGATTATATTTAATATAAATTGAAATTTTAATCAGTTCCTGTAATTTTTTTTATAAATAAATCAAATTGAATATTTAAATCACATAATTTTTTATAATTTCCCACTCGTAATCTAATAATTTATTTATTAATATATTTAAATCTGTTTTAAATTTTTTTTATAATTCATTTCAATTTTATTCGAATTCAGTTTTAAATGAATACCTAGGTAATAATGATCAGTTATATGTGTTTGAATAAGGTAAGTATTTAGTTTATTTGGGTTTGGTATTCTTACAAAAATATGATTTAAACAGTTTTTTGTAGTTTCTCTAGTTATTAGATTGTTTGCTACATAGAATCCTAGGTGATTAATCAAATTTATATATTTTTCGCTTATTTGATCTCTAGTTTTGATGTCTCTATTCATATCACCAGTTATAATAGCATAATTTTTATTTATTGTATTTAATTTACCTGCTAATTCTTCAATAAAATCTGATTTTGAATAAATATGTGACCAATAAAAGACTAATAAAGTACAGATAATATTACCAAACTTAAATTCCATTTGTACCAAGTCTGCATTTGTGAACATAGTATTACAAGAAATAACAATAAATTCATCTTTTATGTACATGAAGACACCTCCAGCTCTGTTTCCTAATTGGCATTTAAAATAAATATTATATCCCTGTAATTTATATAATTGTATTTCATTTTCTTTTATCCAGATTTCAGCTAAAACAATTATATCTGGATAAATATCTGTAAGAATTAAAAGCAAAGGAAAATGATCAAAATTGTTTCTCATACTTCTAATGTTTCCCACAATGATATTTAAACCCTTTCCCCAAGTATAATAGTTTTTATCATATACATTTTCTCCTGAAATAACATTTATTTTACAATGATTTGTTAATAAAGAATTTTCGAATGCACTGTTTGTCTGGTTAAAATTTAATAGCTTTTTTAAAATTTCATCTGAAATATTCATATTAATTAACGAAAACATATAGTAGTAGAACTAAACTTTAAACCCTACCTATATCACCTGAAGTTTTTATTCTAAATACTTTTGCCTTTTCTTCTTTCCGGATGAAGATTTTGCCATCTCTAACTCAGACAAATTTTAAGTTTTGTTCTTGTTATAGTTTTTTACTTTCATGTAATAATAATTTATTTTTTTGGGTCAAGTGTTCATTTATGAATATTTTATCTTCATTAAATCCTCGATGAATTTCTTTAGCAAACAGCTCCTTTTTAATTTTCCAACGAGCAAGCCAATGATCTTTCATTTTACGAGATGCCAACTGTACAATAATAGGTTTACGTTTTTCTTTATTTCTAGTAGAAACTTTATGAGCAGCTTGGATATCATTACTATTTGCATCTATTTGTAATGCGTTTGTTATATTTAAAACAATTTCTTTAATATTTTCATTTGCTATCTCAGGCACTCCAACTTTTTTCAAGTTTTTATTTCTTCTTACCTGTTCAAGTTCATTGACCTTCCACTTCATTTCTTTTATTTCATCATTTAAGGAGCAATTTACTTTCATTAACGTTTCATTTTGTTTTTGAACTTCTTTCACCTGTTTGGTTAATTCTGAAAATATTTTTAAAAATTCACCTATTTTTATTTGAACAGTATAAAGTGCTCTTATTGTATTCTCCAATTTCCTTTAATAATTCTTCCTCTAAATTAGTATTACTCTGCATAAAATCTTTTTTAAAAGATGTCATATGTTTATCAATTAGATATTCAACAGAATTCTCTTCTTTAGATCTACTCTTATTTTCTCGTGTGGAATCTTTAATGTTTGAAATGTTATGATCTTTATTTCCTGACTTATTATTTCTGTCTAGAATTTGCTGATTTGTTGTTTCTGATTTACATTTTTGACATCTCCATATTCCTTTTTCCCAATTTTGCATCTTCATAAAATTTGAATCTTCAAATCCTATGCAATAATAATGATAATAAAACTTGCAACGACCTTTGCATTGAATGGTTTCAAGTACGTCGACTATTTCAGCATTACACTTACCACAAAATTCATTTTCTAAATCTGCTGATTTATCTGATATACAACTTTTAGTTTCCATGTCAACTGTTATTACATCACATGATGGGTACGTTCATCTGTTGCTGTATTTTCTGTTGTTTACTTGATTTAGGCTTAGAAGAGTTACTGGGAAGATTGATACATTTCGAACATAGCCAATTCTTTATCTTTTCTAAAGACATCTTCTTAAAATTACTTTGCTTCAATCCAACACAATAAAAATGGACATATCCACCACATGCGCCTTTGCAATGAAGAAATTCACTAACATCATCAAAATCCAATTTGCAAACCAGACACATGAGAGCCATATTAACTCGAAAATAAATGCGTAAATATAAGTAATTTCGTTGCGGTTTCACAATTTAACAAAAATTTACAAGTCCTTTAAAAATTCAATTAGAAAAGAAACTTAAAAATAAAAGTGCACAGACAAATTATACAACTCACCACAACAACAGTGCTCTTAGATTTTCATATAAATTTTTATATTATAAATAATGATATTTAAAATATTATGTCAAAATGAATATCTGCTGTGGAAGTAAAAGGATTTAGACGGAATAGTTTGTAATTTCATAGTATCATATGAACATTTGAGGATCTAGTAGTGGCAGAAGCTGGTCTCTTAAAGTAGAAATTCAGGATACATTTGGGTTTAATTTTCCTTTCATGCAGCATTGGTTGTTTGCATGCTATGTGGTGGTCAGTGCCATTAGAAACTTTCATGCTCCTCTCAAATTTGAAGTATTACTATCGTATACAGCTTTGGTCTGCCCTGAGATTGTAAATTTCTTCATTTAATCCCTTATTCATATGAATGCTTTTTTCAGGACTGTCCAGAACGAAAAATGACTCTCTGCTTCTGAACTTCCATAAGCGGTTCATCCCCATTTCTCCAAAATGAGAAATGAGCAATCATAGAGAAATGGTGTCAATTTAAATAATGTGTTGTAGTGAAAATACATTCATCAGGAAATCTATAATGTGTAAATTATTAATTCAAATATTATGTTATTCGGTAATTTATAAAAATAATTTTTCAAAAGTATTTTTTTCACATATTGATATTGTTAAAATTAATACATATTCTTGTATATTCTGATAAAATTATAATCATTTTTGATTTTTTAACATTTTGCATATGAAATGAATATTCCCGTTTTATCATAACCGTGGTTCTTTAAAAAAATTAGAAATATGGCTTTACGAACAATGAAAAGCGGATGACTGAAATTAAAATTTTTGACTTTTGTAAGTTTTTACCAGTCATTGCTCTGTTAATATGGAGTATGAAGTGCTTTCATGAGGTAATTCAGGGTGGAACGATAATAAGCATCACCAAGGCATAGGTCTGCTTCTTAGCGGACACGATGGTGATGCTCTTCTAGGACATGAATACATTAATGAAAGATTTTTTACAACAAAATTTCAGACAAATATTAAAGACTTGAATGTTATCTGCTGTTATGCCCCCACTGAGGATGCTGATGAGTATGAGAAGGATAGGTTTTACGGACAACTTCAGAATATTTCAAATTCTGAGAGGTTAGCGCACTTGGCAACTGATCTCAGGGACCTGGGTTCGAGTCCTGGGTAAGGCATGAATGTATGTGTCGTTTTTCTGCTGAAGTCCTGCCATCCTCTCAGACCTTCTACTGTGCCATATAAACTGACAGGCTCCTGTCAGACCTCTGTGGCAAGCAGTTGCTTGAGAGGGTTTTTTTTGTCAAAAAAGGAGATATTACCCTAGTTCTATGTGACTTCAATGCCAAAGTTGGTACTGACTCTGACCTTTGGGGAGAAGTGATAGGCCCTTTTGGTATTGGTAGCTGCAATGGCAATAGACAACATCTCCTACAGGTAAGTGAACTTAGTAGTTTCAGAATAGCCAACACTTATTACAAACACTGCAACATACAGAAGTACACATGGATTTCATCAGTTGGCTTGCATAACAATATAATTGATTATATATTAATTAACAGCAAATGGACTAGTTCTGTTAGGAGTTCCAGGTCATACAGGAGAGCTGAAATTGGATCTGACTATTACCTTCCTATAAGTGTCTTGCAACTTACTCTTAAGAAGTGTTGTGCTAAGGTTAAAAATTTACCTTTAATACTGAAGCTCTGAAAGACTCAGTTATAGCTAAAGCTTACCATGATAGGTTGCTTAGTCATTATGACAATCATGGTTTGTTTACTACTGAAGTTAAGGAAGAATGGGACCATTTTAAACAGGCTTTTTTGGAAACTAACAGTACACGTTTAAGGAAAAAGGAGCAGACGAGACAGAATTATTTGAGTGATAAGGCGCTTGAGCTTATTTCAGAATGAAAGAACTGCAGGAATGTCCTTAATCAGTACCCTACTAGTCCTAATAGAAAGACCAATTTTATTTCCATGTATGTGAAACACAGAGAGCTTAATAAACGTGTAAAGGATCAGTTAGCTGTTGATAAGAATCTTTGGCTTGATGGCTTGGCTGACAAAGCTGAGGAAGCAGTTAGAAGCTGAACCAGATAGTTAATGTTTTGTATGGTAGAAAATGGACAGTATACAGGGATTGAAGGATAAACAAGGTAAGGCTATAGAAGGTGAGGATTCTGTCATGGCTAGGTGAGCTGAGCATTTCAGTGATGTTCTAAACAATGTGGGTAGTTCTACTCCCATTGTTTGCAATGATGATAGATGCATTGGTGGCTTTAATGTTGCCCAATAACACAGTCTGAAGTTATTTTGGCTGTTTCTAAACTTAAACTTCATAAATCCCAGGTGTAGATGAAATTACTACGGAAATACTTAGAGCTGGGAATGTTTCTGTTACCACTTGGGTGCCTGAAATTCTGAATATCTTTTATGATAAAGGCATGGTTCCTAAGTATTTTACCAGAGCTACTGTTATCCCTATTTTCAAAAAAGGTGATCGCAGTTCTTGTGATAACTATAGGGGTATCAGCCTACTCTCTGTTCAAGGTAAAGTTCTTTCCATGATTGTGCTTAATAGAATTAACAGTCTGGTTGACAGTCAATTGCACGATGAGCAATGTGGATTCAGAAGTGGTAGGGGATGTGTAGATCAGATATTTTCACTCAGGCAGATTCTTGAGAAATGTTCAGAGTTTCAGAAACCTTTGGTTGGTAGTTTTGTTGATTTCATATATACTTTTGATTCTGTTGATGGTCATAATTTGTGATTGTGCGATCGTATGGCATACCAAACAAGTTAGTTAACATAATGAAAGCTTTATATAAAAACAGTGAGTCGTACGTGAGAGTTGGTAAGACTTGTAGGAATGGTTTAGCATAGCTTCTGGTGTTCGACAAGGGTGCATTTTGTCCCCTTTTCTCTTTAGTTTGGTTATTGATTACGTTATGCGAAATTCTTTGCAAAGGAAATATTTTGATCTTAAATGGTCTAGAGATTTTAAAATTTCTAATTTGGAATATGCTGATGATTTCAGCCTTTTGGCAAGTGATGATGAGATGAACTCTTTCAGAAGAGCTATTGATGAGACTGTTAATAGAATTGGTTTGGTGATAAACAGAAATATAACTAAAGTGAGGAAAATTGGTCAGATAGTTGGTGCTTCGGTTGTTCTGAATGGTTGTACTCTTTAGCAAGTGTCTCAGTTTAATTATCTTGGGAGGTATGTAACAGATACTGGTTACGTGCAGCATGAGACTAACAGGTGAATAGGGATTGCCTCTGGGATTTTTAGGAATCTATGGAGAGTGTGGAGAAATAAGTGTATACACCTGAAGACTAAAATTAGACTCATAATTTAGTTTTTTGTAGGGTTAGTTATGGTAGCCAAACTTGGACGCTTTGCAAACAAGATAACAGGAAACTAGATGCTTAAGCAGTATCTTGGGCATTAGGTGGTTCAACTTTGTAACTAATGATGAGGTTAGGCAAAGGAGTTTGCAACCTCCTTTAAGCAGCATATTGTGCAAAGAGATACTCCGTTGGTTTGGCCATGTTGCCCGTATGAATAATTGTAGATTGGTGAATAGGGTTATGAACAGTGTGCCCAGAGGCCTCATAAAGAGGGGGAGAGCTAGGATGCGGTGGGCAGACAATGTCAAACAGGACCTTATTTAGAATTGGTGTGCACTTGCCAGATGCAGCAGATGTAGCTCAGGACAGACTTGCTTGGAGAACTAAATTGTGCAGTCTGTTTGGATCTCCGTAGCCCATGGCTGCTTGAGGATGATGATGATGATGATTGAATTTTATGAAATATCAATTTTATTTTGAAACCCCATCTGGCCGGAATATAGAGAAAAATAAATAAATAAAGTGGGGGTGGGTCAAGGGCTCCTTTCTTGGTCTAATTCTGATTTTTACTAAATATTAAGTTCCATTTTTATTGGCATCAAATATTATGTTCCATTTTTTTAACTTTATCAATATTATAAATATCCATGCCACTGGTTCTAGTGTTTACCTAGCTGTGTAAAGGAAATTATTAGTTATACCATCCAGGTCCCGAGTGGTTAGCGTTCTTGTATGCTTATGAATGGGATCTGACTTTGAATCCAGCATGACGTATGATGTTACTTTCGTGTCCTGCTGAAGTTCTAACTTACAGATGTCTTTGGAGTATGCTACCGATGATAGTGATAACCTGCTGTTAGATATCTCTAACAAGTATCCAAAGTTAGGTTAAAGTTATTACTGATACTGTAGGATAAGGAATTTCTTTTTTAACACTTATAATTTTAGTTGTGAAAACCACTATTCTATTCTACTTAAGGCAAGGTCCCTCGCGTGAAAGATATTTGATAAACAGTATTTTAGGAATTCTACGAATTTCTTAAATCCGGTTTTCGTTTCCTTTATGTTCTGTTTTTTTTTTTTTTTAATTTTGCCTGAAACTCCATTTGGCTAGTCTAAATAATAAAAAAAGTAGTTTTGTGATCCTTACAAATCTTTTATTTTAGCTAAAATATAATATGAACACAGTGTATACTATTTAGAAAATTAATATAACATTCAATATACTTAATGGAATCGATAACGAGTAGACCATTGCTGGCAAAACTAATCAGTTTACAACTGGATTTGTCAATGGAAGATGGTTACATCATGAGATACAGCAATCCATGTGTGTAGTAACAAAATGCAGATGTATAAAGTTTGTATGATTGACGTGATAAACAGCGAAATAACAATAATTAAGTGAAAGATTCATTTATTTTAATAACGCCGACTCTGTTTGATGAAGTAATATATTAAGGTATGTGTAAATAAAATAAGCAAGTTTTATCTTTGTGTTCCATAGAAGTATTTTAGAAATGAATAATTTTTTCGTCTAAATTTTGGTATTTTTTTTAAATTGTCGATTGTGTCATTAGGCAAGCATTGAAATCAGTTAATGCCAATGGAATAATCTTGATGTGACCAGTTAAATATAACGTATTTAAACAAAATTTTCGAATTTTTTTTAATTTATGGAGATAAAATTGGTGTGTGAAAAAATAAGTACCAGTTATACGAAGTAATGCTTTTAGCATCTTAGTGAAATTCTTGACCACTCGCAGGTATATTTGTTGTTTAAAACTGTTGTATAGGATATAAGGTCTGTAAATGGTAGCTAGGTAGTCACTGGAAGGGGACCTATGCACCAGTTCTCTCTGATGATACCTAGAACTGGCCTGACCTAGCACCAAATGTCCGATCCACCTTCTTGTGGTGCAGACTGTTAGTACCTTTTAAAAGAAATACTCTCTTGTAGAAGGGGAGGGCTGCCAGATCAGTATGGCCTACTGATCTGGACATCTATGGTTACTTTTTTTTTCTACCCTGCTGGAACCACAGTGGTCAACCACAGGGTCCTGGTGCTGACCATATAAACTTACTGCACTGGATTAAGGCTGTGAGCTTGATTATGGATCCTGAATTTCCTGCACTGGTGGGCTTCTGTAGAGGGAGAATCTCTGCAGTGTTTTCTGTTTGTTTGTGGTTGACAGCCCCAAGTGAACAGATTCACAGGATATAATCCTGAGCAGAGGTCATCACAGCAGATGTAGCTCAGTACAGATATGCTTGGAGAACTAAATTGCACAGTTTGGTTGGACCTCCATAGCCTATGGCTGCTTGAGGATGATAGGATGTAAAACGTAGCTGCTTTGTGTCCCTGTATAAAGTGTTTGAAATGTATATTCTTCATGTACATAATGGCAAGTATCTAAAGATGAGTTAAATTTATTATTGATATTATAGGATAGAGAAAAAAAGTACCACTAAGAAAAAGTACATACCTTATGTTTATTTCGTATATTTTATTGCATATCTTTTTCTTAATATAAGCATGAAACTCCTTTTGGCTCATTTGAATAAGGGGGAAAACTGATTTTAAATACATTATAAATGTTTAATTTCATTTGCAGAATTTAATTCTCAGTGAATTGGAGACTTACAAAGCATATAATCCATTGCCTGGAATTTTAACCTAGATCCCAATTTTGGGACTGACATGTTATCAACTTCCTGTGTGCTATTAACTACCCTGCCAAGGTTATCTCTGAGTGGCACTTTTTTTCTCACAGTGGTCTAAATGACTAGGTCAAAATCACCCCAAAGACTCAAATAATGTTGGGGGAAGCGGGATCCACTTGACAGCTGTTAGGAGACAGATGGTCTCTTGTCAAGGCTCTCCAATATGTTCTTTAACATACATAGGATATGGCTCTCAGAACATGGGGCCATGGCTTTATGTCCTATCCAATGGGGGGCGCGGGTGGCTCAGTCTATAGCGCGCCAGGCTCGTAATCTGTAGTTCCCAGGTTCAAGTCCCAGCTGGGTCAGCGTTGAGATTTATCTCCGCAAAATTCCCCGCCCTTCCCACGGTCAGTAGGGGACACCGATGGGCTTGGAAAGGCTGCCGTCCGTCGGATGGGACGTTAAGCCGTGGCCCCGTGTGCGGGAGAGCCATACCCTGTGCACGTTAAAGAACGCGCTGGATGGCCTTGACGAGAGGCTACCATCTGTCTCCCAACAGCTGTTCCAGTGGGTCCCCTCCCCCAACCTTCTCTGAGCCTTCGGGGTCCATGTGACCTGGCCATTTAGGTCACATGGCCAATTTGGATGCTTATTGAACAAGAATACAAAAATGTACTTAGTATGATAAAAACTGACAGATTTTAAAAGGAAAAAAAGCATGAAGTAGATATAAAATTCCTCCATGGCTGAGTGGTTAGTGCAGTTGGCTACTGATCTAAGGGACCTGGGTTCTAGACCCAGGTAAGGCATGGAATTTATGTTGTCTTTCTACTGATCTAAGGGACCTGGGTTCGAGCCCTGGGTAAGGCATGGATATATGTGTCGTTTTTCTGCTGAGGTCTTGCCATCCTCTCAGATCTTCTACTATGGCATATAAACTGACAGGCTCCTGTCAGACCTCTGTGGCAAGCAGCTGCTTGAGGAGGTATTTATTTATTTTATTTATTTCTGCTGAGGTCCTGCCATCCTCTCAAACCTACTATGTCATATAAACTGACAGGCTCCAGTCAGACCTCCTACTATGGCATATAAACTGAGGGGCTCCTGTCAGACCTCTGTGGCAAGCAGCTGCTTGAGGGGCTATTTATTTATTTTTTAAAATATTGAAACCAAAGTGTTACCCTTTATGTAAAAACATGAAAAGTTTCAAAGATATACAGCAAAAAAGAAGAGAGAGAGAGAGAGATAAATAGAGCCTAGCAAGAACCATACCAACTGGATATAATGGAACAATTAACTAAATATCAAAAGAAGTAACAGTGTGGCATTGAAGAAATATATCAACCACCCAATCCATGGTAGCTCCTTACAGATTGGAAAAAAAAAGAAAAAAAAAAAATCACCAGCAAAAGTAACAACCAATAAAAATGAACAACTAACAAGAACAAAGAGCAATAGTCCAGCAACATATTTAAATGTGAACATGCCAAGTTGCCTGAAGAATGATAGATATGAACCCATACAGGATCAATGAAACTGTTATGAACATAGCAGTAACTAGACAAGCATGCAAAAGTAGTGAAAAGCAGTCTTTATAGCTCTACTTTTGGTTACATTCTCTAGGGAAGACCTAGCCAAGCTGAAATGCATTGATCATATACATATGACAGATTCCATCCAGCAAGAGCAGCCAGACAGTATATCCCTAGTATCCATTCCAATGCTAGATGACTTACCTAAATAGAACAAGGAGTACAAACCCAAGGCAAGTAAAGACAGCTAGAATAACACCCCCTTCCTAGAAAGGATAACTTGATCAAGGTGGAATTACAATGTTAAATTTTTTCTAGCAAGTTCTTTTAATAGGTATCATAGATACTTTTTAAGTGACAGTGCGAAAGGTTTTCAGGGCAGTCTAATACTGCATTTCAAAGATATATTACTGTTTTATAATTATTAAGATAAATTTCCTTCCATGACCTGTACATAGTTTTAGTGAATAGGAAGTGAATTTTGAGTCAAAATATAAATGATTTGTATTTTTTCCCAACAAGAAGCAAAATTGTCTGAAGCTTCAAATTTTATCTGAAAAAAAAATATATATATTTTAATGAAAACAAAATAGTAAAAGATCTAGTTATGAAAATGCTAAAAATTTTTTTTATGTCTGTTAGCAATGATTTGATCAGATGCCAGTAGCTCAGTGGTCAGAGCACCTGACACTTTGTCAGGAGGTAGTAGCCTGGGAAGTGTAATTCCAGTAAGTTAACCTTTTTATTTTGTGAATTCCCAACTTTATATATGTTCATTCAAAGGAAGCATTGTACCTAATCATTTGCTTGGATCAATCTATTGTTCACTCTTTTTGCTATTCTATTTTTCCCAAATTATTGCTGTTAAGCAATTGCAAGTCTTTGGCCAAATAATGTTATTCAATTTATATCTTCATAATAATATTTGATGTATGACAAAAAAAAATGTAATATACATTAGCTTAGAAATTAAGAAAAGCAGTTAATTCATGGCAAAAACCTACATAATAATATTTTATTGGTCTTGGTTTTATGCAATATAGTCCTTTGTATGCATTCAACCTAAATAGTTCTTTTTCCTTTTGCTTATGAATTTATAAATCTAGCAAAATTTGTTAGAAAAAAAGTATTGTTTTTATTGAGCTGACATGATTCTTTTTGGGAATATTGCACCCTCTTAGTCCTTCAATTTTAGGAATGCAGGATAGGACATACATTGTCTGAATGGAAATTTTATTGATACCAATTAGATACATCAGAGCTTTTTTTGTCTGTCCCGTGGCCAAGAGTTTAGCGCACTTGCCTACTGTTCTAAGGGACCTGGGTTTGAGCCTCGGGTACGACATGGATGTATGTGTCGTTTTTCTGCTGAGGTCCTGTCAGACCTTTGTGGCAAGCAGCTGCTTGCCACACAGGTCTAACAGGTCTATTTATTTATTTATTTTTTTTTAACACTTTCAAAGAAAAAAATGTGTTTTTGATTTATTATAAGAACAAAATTTTTTTTATTCCAAATAATATTTCAAGTACAGTAGATTCATTCATTTTTTGTGATATACATCATCCTCCTCCTCCTCCTCCTCAAGCAGCCATGGAGGTCCAACAGATTGTGAAATAATTCTCCAAACACATATATCCTGAGCTGCATCTGGTCACTATAACCAATTCTAATTAGGTCCTGTTTGATTTTGTCTGCCCACTGCATCCGAAATCTTCCCCTCTTTCTGAGGCCTATTGGCACACTTTTCATAATCCTATTCGGTAATCTATAGTTATGCATATGTACAACATAGCTGAACAACAGTCTTTCTCTGCACAACATGCTTGTAGTGAATGATTTAGCATTGCAGTGGAGTTAGATAAGGTTGCATTTTGTCTTGTTTTCTCTTTAGTTTGGTTATTGATTATGCTATGTGGAATTCATTCCAAGGGGAAAATTTTGGACTTAAATGGTCTAGAGATATAAAAATTTCTGATTTAGATTATGCTGATGATTTGACCCTTTTTACAAATGATGATGAGATGAGCTCTTTCATTACATCTGTTGCTGAGACTGGTAGTAGAGTAGGTTTAGTGATAAACAGAGAGAAAACTAAAGTGTTGAAAATTGGTCAGGCAGGTTGTGTTTCAGTTAATCTGAATGGTTGCACTCTTGAGCAAGTGTCTCAGTTTAATTATGTTGGGAGTTGTGTAACAGATACTGGTGGTGTGTGGCATGTGATAAAACAGAATAGGGATTACTGATGGGACTTTTAAGAATCTATGGAGAGTGTAGAGAAATATTAATTAATAGATTCTGAAAAAAATTCATCGCCTACATGGCGGGAATTGAACCCGCATCTCTCCAGATTCATGCCAGAGCATGCTACCATTGCACCACACATTGGACAATAAAATTTTTCAGAATAAGACCTTATAAATCTTCATCACTGAGACGTGGCTGAGACAGCACCAGCTATACTCTAGGAGTGCAACTTTTTCAGTCGTTGCTATTGATTATCAGATGTTAATGAGATGGTCGCTAATGCTAACGCATTAATATACAATTAAATTATTTATTTGCTGTGTCGGCGATGAATTTTTTTCAGAATCTATTAATTAATGTTTGATGTCTGTCTTAACAGGGAATATATTTAATTGTAAAGAAATAGGTGTATACACCTAACGACTAAAATTAGGCTGTATAATAGTTTGGTTCTTTCTAGAGTTAGTTATGGTAATGAAACTTGGACTCTTTTTAAATAACGGGAAATTTGATGCTTTTGATTCTAGATACTTGTACAGTAATAATAAGATTCATAATAAATTTGATGCTTTTGATTCTAATACTTATACAGTATTTAGGGCATTAGGTGGTTTGACTATGTAAGTCGTGATAAGGTTAGGCAAAGGAGTCAGCAGCCGTCTTTGAGTGGCATCTTGTATAGGAATGCCTGCTTTTGTTTTGCCATATTGCTCATATTCATAACTACAGATTAGTCAATTGGATTATGAACAGTGTGCCTAAAGGCATTTGAAAAATGGGGAGACTTATAATGAGCTGGGGAGATAATGTCAAAGAGGACCTTAATAGAATTGACTTGCAGTGGTCAAATGCTGCATGTGTAGCTCAGGTCAGAGTTGTTTGAAAGACTAAATTCCACAGCTTGTTGGACTTCCATAACCTCTGGCTGCTCAAGAATTGTGTATGTGTGTGTGTATATTTATTTTAATAAGCATTGCCTAATTTCTTTTCAAATTTAAGAATGTATTGTTAGATATTTATTTATTGCAGTTTACAGCTTATGTTACTTAGATTCTATGGTAATTTTATATAGAAAATGTTATTTTTTTACAGAAATTTCAAAAAATTGTACTTGTTTTCAAAATTTTTGTTTAATTTCTTTTACATATGGATTTAAGTTTTTTTTTTGCAATTTCAATTTCATTATGTAGTAGAAATGTTTTCTTGTGTATGTTATATGTTTTGAGGTTATGTTATTTTTATGGTTAATATATGTATTATATAATTTTATTAGTTCATAAATCTATAATGATTAATAATGTGTGTATGTGGGGAAATTCATAATTTTTGCTCTGGTTGTGAGAATACCTAGTTCCAGCACTGAGTGCACTGCAAGCCACAGATATGTGTGTGCTCATTTTAACATTACTACATTATAAGAATTATGCACATGATAATGTTATATCAACTTTAATAGCATCATATTTCATTGTTTTGCATTATATCATACACTGAAGTGCCAAAACATTATGGCCAGTAGATCTTTATGCAAATTGAAGCAACTGCAGATAAATGATGGTGCATGTGATGGACGATTTCATGCACAGTCATGAAAGGTATAAATAATACCTAATACTGAGCTCTGTTAATCAGTGTTATTCTTGTTCTTCAGATGGGAAAAACAATGGACTTAAGTGAGTTTGACAAAGGCCTAATTGTAATGGTCAGATGACTGGGTCAGAGCATTTCTGAGACAGCAAAGCTTATGGGGTGCTGACGGTCAGCCATGGTTAGTACCTTCAAAAGTGGTCCGAGGAGGGAAAAACCACAAACCGCTGGCAAGGTGTGGGTGGACCACGGCTCATTGATGCTAGAGGTGAGCAAAGTCTATCCCGTATGGTATGAGTCCACAGAAGGGATAATATGGCACAACTCACCTGTAATTTGAATGCTGGTGATGGGAGTAATGTGTCAAAACACATAGTACATCGAACCGTGCTGAAAATGGAGCTGTGTAGCTGAAGGCTGCTCTGAGTGCCCATGCTAACCTCGGTTCAAAGTCAAAGTGCCTACAATGGGCACAAGAGCATCAAAACTAGATCTTCAATTATTGGAAGAAGGTCTTCTGGTCCGATGAATCTTATTTCCTGTTGCACCATGTAGATTGCTGGGTACATGTGTGTCATTTACCTGGGAAGTATTGGCACCAGAATGCACTGTGGGACAGAAACAAGCTGGTGGAAGAAGTGTAATGATTTGGGCAATGTTCTGCTGGAAAACTCTGGGTCCAGTCATTCATGTGCAGGAAAGTATGATGTCTACCACCTACCTAAACATCAGTGCAGATCAGGTACATCCTTTCATGGCAATGGTATACCCCTCCAGTAGGGCTTTCTTTCAGCAAGATAATGTGCCATGCCAACTGCCCCGATTGTTTGAGAATGGTTCGCGGAACATAGGAAGACTTCCAGACATCAATCCAATTGAGCATCTGTGGTTTGTGTTGGAACATCATATCCGATCTGCGGCGGCTCAATCACCTAACTTACAAGAGTTAATGGATCTTCTGGTAATATGTTGGTACCATCTACATACAGACACCTTTAGAAGTCTTGTAGCGTCCATGCCTTGCCGAGTAACAGCTGTTTTGGTGGCATGTGGAGGACCAACATGATATTAGGCAGGTAGTTATAATGTTTTGGCTCTTCAGTGTATATAGGGCTGTAAGTTTTTTACCGGCACAAATTTCTGTGACAGTTTTTGTGAATTAGAATGTTTTTGAAAGGTTTCCACAAATTGTGATATTTTTTCTCGATAATGCAAATTTTGATATTTTTTCATAATTCCATAAATTTTGATGTTCCCCCCCCTTAAAATTTGGTGACTCATTAGCATTTTCAAAATTTTAAAATTGTTAAAATTCTGTCATAAAATTCAATCCCCTTCAAATACCCTGTACACAACTCTTTTAATTTATGGAGTAATGCATTGGGAAAATGTTGAATTTGGTTTTGGAATTTCATGTTCCTCTAAAGTACTGTTGTTCACTGTAGAAATTATTTGATGCACAAATTTATCATATTCTGTTGTCACAGCTTCTGTTACTGACAACGCTTCATACATGTTCATCATCATCATCATCCTGAAGCAGCCATGGGCTACGGAGGTCCAACCAGACCATGCAATTTAGTTCTCCAAGCAAGTCAATCCTGAGCTACATCTACTGCATCTGACCACTGCACACCAATTCTAACAAGGTCCTGTTTGACATTGTCTGCCCACCGCATCCTAGGTCTCCCCTTCTTTCTGAGGCCTTTAGGCACACTGTTCATAACCCTATTCGCTAATCTAAAATTATTCATACGGGCAACATGGCCAAACCAACGGAGTCTCTCTCTGCACAATATGCTGCTTAATGGAGGTTGCAAACTCCTTTGCCTAACCTCATCATTAGTTACAAAGTTGAACCACCTAATGCCCAAGATGCTGTGTAAGCATCTGGAATCAAAAGCATCTAGTTTCCTGTTATCTTGTTTACAAAGGGTCCAAGTTTCACTGCCATAACTAACCCTAGAAAGAACAAAACTATTATACAGTCTAATTTTAGTCTTTAGGTGTATACGCCTATTTCTCCACACTCTCCATAGACTCTTAAAAGTCCCGGCAGCAATCCCTATTCGTCTGTTAATCTCATGCCGCACATCACCAGTATCTGTTACATAGCTCCCAAGATAATTAAACTGTGACAGCTGCTCAAGGGTGCAACCATTCAGATTAACTGAATCACAGCCTGCCTGACCAATTTTCATCACTTTAGTTTTCTCTCTGTTTATAACCAAACCTACTCTACTACCAGTCTCATCAACAGCTTGAATGAAAGAGTTAAATCTCATCAATATCATTTGCCAAAATGGCTAAATCATCAGCATACTAATGAGAAATTTTTGTATCTCCAGACCATTTAAGGCTAGAATCTTTCCCTTGCAGTGAATTTCACATAACATAATCAATAACCAAACTAAAGAGAAAACGAGACAAAATGCACCCTTGTCGAACACCAGAAGTAATGCTAAACCAATTGCTACAAGCCTTACCAACTCTCACACACGACTCAGTGTTATTATAGAGAGCTTTCATTATGTTAACTAACTTGTCTGGTATACCATATGATTTCACAAGAACCACAAATTATGACGATCAACAGAGTCAAAAGCCTTTTTGAAATCAACAAAGCTAGCAACCAAAGGTTTCTGAAGCTCTAAACATTTCTCAAGAGTCTGCCTAAGTGAAAATATCTGATCCACACATCCCCTACCACTTCTGAATCCACATTGCTCATCACGCAATTGACTGTCAACCAGATTCTTAATTCTATCAAGTGCAATCATGGAAAGAACTTTACCTGGAACAGAGAGTAGGCTGATACCCCTATAGTTGTCACAAGAACTGCGATCACCTTTTTTGAAAATAGGGATAACAATAGCTCTGGTAAAATCCTTAGGAACCATGCCTTTATCATAAAAGATATTCAGAATTTCAGTCATCCAAGTGGTAACCGAAACATTCCCAGCTCTAAGCATTTCTGTAGTAATTTCATCTACCCCTGGGGATTTATGAAGTTTAAGTTTAGAAACAGCCAAAATAACTTCAGATTGTGTTATAGGGCCAATATTAAAGCCACCAATGCATCTATCGTCATTGCAAACAATGGGAATAGAACTAACCACATTGTTTAGAATATCACTGAAATGCTCAGCCCACCTAGCCATGACAGAATCGTCACCTTCTCTAACCTTACCTTGTTTATCCTTCAATCCCTGTATACCTGTCCGTTTTCTACCACACAAAACATTGACTATCTGGTACAGCTCTCTGCTGTTGTGCTGTCTAACTGCTTCCTCGGCTTTGTCAGCCAAACCATCAAGCCAAAGATTCTTATCAGCAGCTAACTTATCTTTTACACGTTTATTAAGTTCTTTGTAATGCTTTCTATTAGGACTAGTAGGGTATTGATTAAGGACATTCCTGCAGTTCTTTCTTTCCGAAATAAGCTCAAGTGCCTTATCACTCAGATAATTCTGTCTCTTCTGCTCCTTTTTTCCTAAAAGAGTACTGTTAGTGTCCAAAAAAGCCTGTTTAAAATGATCCCATTTTTCCTCAACTTCAGTAGTAAGCATACCACGACTGTCATAATGACTAAGTAACCTATCATGGTAAGCTTTGGCTATAACTGGGTCTTTCAGAGCTTCATTATTAAAAGCAAATTTTTTAACCCTAGCACAACACTTTTTAAGTTTAAGTTGCAAGACACTTTTAACAAGGTAATGGTCAGATCCAATTTCAGCTCCCCTGTCTGCCCTGGTATTTCTAACAGAACTAGCCCATTTGCTGTTAATTAATATATAATCAATCATATTCTTATGTAGCCCATCAGGTGAAACCCATGTGTACTTATGTATGTCGTGGTGTTTTTAATAAGTGTTAGTTATTCTGAAACCATTGAGTTTACTTACCTGTAGGAGACGTTGCCCATTGCCATTGCAGCTACCAATACCAAAAGGGCCAATCACCCCTCCCCAAAGGTCAGAGTCAGTACCAACTTTGGCATTGAAGTCACCAAGAACAAGGGTAATATCTCCTTTCTTGACAGAATTCAAAATATCCTGAAGTTGTTCATAAAACCTATCCTTCTCATCCTCATCGGCATCCTCAGTGGGGGCATAACAGCAGATAACATTCAGGTCTTTAATTCTTGTCTGAAATTTTGCTGTAAGAAACTTTTCATTAATGCACTCATATCCTAGAAGAGCATCACTAGCGTGTCTGCTGAGAAGCAGACCCACGCCTTGGTGATGCTTATTGTCGTCCCTCCCTGAAAAGAGAAATTTAAGATTATTTTTAAGAATCTGACCTTTATCTGTCCATCTGGTCTCTTGCAAGCCGAGAATATCTAAATTATAATGGCGGAATTCTTGTGTGAGGATATGAAGAGAAAAAGCTCTGTGCAGAGTCCTCACATTCCAACTACCTATGGAGAGAAAATGGTTAGTGGGATGTTTAAAGAAACTATGTTTATTGAGAGAGGGAATGCCGACAATATCAAACAGCCCCCTAATCGCAGACATGGGGCAAAGACCCGTTCCCCCACCACTAAAGGCTGAAGCCATCTACACTGGAAGACTTCCTCCAATGTAGAATTTGACGATGCCAATAGAAGCAAAGAGTTCAGGTGCCTGCGATGACCTCTGCTCAGGATTATCCACCAGCTGATAAACATATCCTGTGAATCTATTCACTTGGGGCTGTCAACCCACAAACAAACAGAAAGCACAGCGGAAGATTTTCCCTCCACAGAAGCCCACCAGTGTAGCAAAATCAGGATCCATAATCAAGTTCAGAGCCATATATCTGTCCATTCCAGTGGGTTTATATGGTCAGCACCAGGACCCTGTGTGGTTGACCACTCCTCAGCAGGGTAGAAAAAAAAAAGAAAAGTAGCCATAGTTGTCCAGATCAGTAGGCCACACTAATCTTACAGCCCTCCCCTTCCGTTCACTTCCACAAGAGAGTATCTCTTTCGAAAGGTACTAACGGTCTGCACCACGAGAAAGCGGGGTCGGACATTAGGTGCTAGGCCTGGCCAGTTCTATGCATCATCACAGGGGATTGGTGCATAGCTCTCCTTTCAATGACTACCTAGCTACCATTTACAGACATGTTCATAGCATGGGAATAAAAATCTTAAAGTTGTTTTTTTATTAAATGCAGTTAATGTCACATGTAATGCTCATCTAAATTTTTTTTGTGAGATATTGACAATGAGAATTCAAAACTGTTAATGTTTTGGTTGCAGTGGTTAAATGCAGATTCACCATTTGTCTTGCATGAAAGCTTGTTTTAAGCAGTTCCTTGAAGAAAATGGAGACAAACCAAATGAAGCACTAGTTCTCTTTCAAACAAAGTTAAAGATTTGGTTCCAAGCTGTATACTCTATCACCACATCGATATAGAAGATTATAGTGAGTTTTCGAGCAGAAAGTGGAAATAGCTGCAGCAGTATATTTAAAGATATCTTTGAAATGTGTAAAAATAATTCCTTAGAAGTGACTTGAATCAAATGAAAAAGATATGGATTGAATATTTCCAGTCAGCTAGATTGTTTGAAGTCTTTGGATATCTTCACATAAAGTCAATAATCAAATGAATTATTTGGTAGTAAAATTACTCAGCAGAAGCAAAGAGTGTGATCTAACACTTGCAAAAGAAAACTCCTTTGTTGTTTGGAAAAACTTGGGCAATATTTCAGTGAGGCAAAAGAAAAAAGCTGCAGATTTCATCACCTGTGTTTTTTTTTAAAGCATGTTGAATTTTTGATTCCAATTAATTAAAGTGTTTTAATATTTCTGTGGATGACACTGATAATATAATTTTGAATAGTATGTCATACTTGGAGACAACAACTTAAAAGCTGCATAGTGATGCTGTGAAAAACTGGAAAAACTAAATCAATTTAATTCTTTTCTGGTTGTTTCAAAGGGAACGATTTCCCAGTCTCTTTGATATTTATCCATCTAAACAAACAGTGTTAATTCAGAATGATCTCTTTCTAAATACAGAGGTATTGTGCAATATAATCTCCAGATTATAAAAGAGGGCAATATACTGTATCAGAAATCATCATTAATGCCTCATATGCAATGTGCGAGTTGAACCTAAATAAAGCCAATTACTTTATGTTTAATTTTTGTTCTTTGTAAGTAGTTGCATGGATCCAACTATCATTATCTTATTCATGTGCTTGTCACTAAAGTGCAATTTTTATGATATGTGAACCTAAATGATGCAGAAATTTCCCAAATGTCTCCTTCAAAATTTCCGTGAATTTTGTTGTTTTTTTTCCTGTGAAAAATTTACAGCCCTAATTACATAAGATGTTTAAAAATAACGTTTTTTCAGAACAACCTTCTGTATATCATTGATCTTGCTAGCATTATAGCTGATGAATGATTTAGTTGTAAATCTGAAATCATTATACTAGTTGAATCTTATCATGTGCTTCATGACAAATATATGAGTGTAATTCATGTAATTCAATTGTCTTCAATAACAGACTTTTGAAGAATTATTGTGTAAGTATGCTTTGCATTACCTAGAACAACACACTATTTTGGACTCTATGTACTTTCCTATCAATGATTCCATATGTGATTACATTATGTATATTGTATGATACTGATATAATTATGTATATATTTCAGCAACGGCAATTGCAATGTCTCATGAGGATGAACCTGAAGCTCCCACTCTTTCATTAGGTGATAGAGTTTTATGGAAAACACAATTCCAGTCAGCATTTGGAACAGTAAGATGGATTGGACGGGTTCCACAATTAAGTTCTGGTTGGTCTGCTGGAGTGGAATTTGTAAGTTTGTATAATACCTTAAACTTTGTAAATAAATTTAAAAGTATCCTGCATAACATATGATCAGAAAAAAATTTTCTGTGCCCCATATACTCAAATTTTCATAATTAATGTAAAATAACCCGACTAATGATTTTCTAGATCTTAAAATTTATAGTAACTAAAAGAATTTCTTGAGGTTGAACATGAACATACTGATAAGCTTTCAATGTAAAATGTACTTTGAACTTATGAAGAGTGCACAGCCAATCCAAATTGCATTTTGGTGTATATGGTCTTGAAATTTCTAGATTAATAACACATCTGGTATCATTCAACACTGTACCAGTTAACAATAAACAAGACATGCATAAATACTACTATCCACATATCTAGTTCTTTAAATGACTTCATGTGAAAGATGTTTTTGTGTGCATATTCAGGTACAGAAGAGTCACATTTTATGCAGGGGTTACGTTCTAAAGTCAACTCATAAGGTGAAAATTGCATAAAGTCAAAATTACCCTTAAAAAATCTCTTAAATCATCCATAAAGTAGAGTACAGTAAGTCCTTGACTTATGCAGTTAATTCATTCTGAAGTTTCTGTGCAAGTTGAAAAACTGTGTAAGTCGAATGGTGCTTAAATGTGATGTATTTTTGACATATATGTTTGTGTCAAAGGATAATTAAAGCTAAACAGGTTCTGCTTATGAAAAGGAAGTTTTGAGAAAATGAAACTTCATTCAGTATCCTATCAAGTACATTAGGGGTTCTTAACGTGGGGTACGTGGTATAATATTTTTGGGTATGCTGTGAGAGCTCAAAAGTCGCTAGATCCAATTACCCAGTAAAATGTTTATAATTTTATAAGACGTGTTAAATTGTTTGTCATTTTTTGTGTTTATCGATATATATATATATAATTTATGAATACAAAATTTAATATGTATATATATATATGTTTTATTTTATTCCCATTGTTATTCTATAACTTTAGTTTTATCTATTTATACAAGGGGTACGCCAGTTACATACACATTTCCAGGGGGTGCGTGAAGCATAAAAGGTTGAGAACCACTGGAGTACATAAATATAAAAACATATGTAATTGTAAGAAAGCTAATACATACACTGCTATATATTCATTATGAACAAATATATATACTAATCGTTTACTATGTTCTCAGACTCTGCAGATGATGATGGCATCTTGAAGTACTTGTCCAATAATGTCTGTACTCTAGCTCTTACTTTCTCATCATAAATCAGTTTATAGCATGCAATAGCATCATGCACTGTTCCAAACACTTTACAAACCATTCGGCATCTGGATTTTGGGCCTTTAATGCCAGCCAGTCCTTCATCGAACATTTTAAGGCATTCTGTCATCTGCTTTGTCTCAAATCGTTTTGGTAGTTCTTCTTCTTCCTCTGACACCTTCTCTTTGTTTCCTCTGGTCTTTAAACTCTATTAATGCTTCATTGCTCAATTCCTTTGTTTGACTTTGCAACAATTCAATAAAATCATTTTCTCTAAATTTAATTCTAATGTTCTGGTCATTTCCAATAGGTCTCTAAGTACATCTTCATATTCTTCAGATCCTGAAACATTTTGAACAAACTGGAGGGTGAGTTTCTTCCAAATGGCACTCATGGTAGATGTAATTTCACTGCAGGCAGCATCAATGTTTTTAACAGCTTTGTAAATGTCAAACACATTCCAGAACTGCTTCAATGATTTGGCATTCTGTCCTTCAGTGACCCTTACTGCCTGCCTGAATGTTGTTTGTAGGTCATACTTTTTGAAAGTCTGTATGAGACATCGATCCATGGGTTATATGAGGGAAGTTGTATTTACAGGCAAGAATATTACTTTTATGTTTTCACGATAGTCACACATAGTTATTAGGGGACCAGGTGCATTGCCCATCAACAGCAATATCTTAATGGTAGTTTGTTTTCCTTGCAAATATTTTTCACCTTCATGCACAAAATGATGGAAAAACCAGTCTTTAAAAATATATTGAGTCACCCATACTTTTTGATTGGATTTCCATACAATATGAAGAACCTTGAAATATTTCTGAAAGCTCTTGGGTTTTTGTTATGGTAAACTAACAATGGTTTTTTGGCAGTCTCCACCATTACACATCTATTGAAAGAAGAGCTGTGTACCAATCCCCAGTGATGATGCACAGAACCGGCCAGGTCTAATACCTAATGTCCAACGCCGCCTTCTCGTGGTGCAGGCCGTTAGTACCCTTCAAAAGAGATATTCTATTTTGGAAGGGAATGGAAGGGGAGGGCTGCCAGTTCAGTATGGCCTACTGAGTATGTCCCACTTTTGTCTGTTTTTTCCAACCCTGCTGAGGAGTGGTCAACTTCATAGGGTCCCGGTGCTGACCATTTATACCTACTAGATTGGATTTGTTTATGGATTTGAGCTTGATTATGGATCCTGGACTTGCTGCACTGGTGGGCTTCTGTTGAAGGAAAATCTGCCACTGTGTTTTATGTTTGCTTCTGGGTTTGCCAGCCCTAAGAGAACAGAGGCATGGGATACCTTATATCAGCTGGTGGAAATCCTGATCAGAGGCCATCGCAGGTACCTGAACCTCACTTAGCTAGTTGGGCTTTGTCAATCCTTAACTGGAGTAATGTGTCTCATGCAGATCTTATGGCTCTTGAAAAGGTGGTGCCTGCAGTTCCTACCAGCATCGGTGGCTTCAGCTTTTAGTGGAGGAGGAACACGTCTTTGCCCCATGCCTGTGATCAGGGGGCTGTTTGATATTGTTGGCCCTACCTATCTCAATAAAATTAGTTTCTTTAAAAATCCTACTAATCATTTTCTCTCCGCAGAAACATGGAATGTGAGGACGTTACATAGAGATTATTCTATTGGTGTCCTCACGCAGGAATTCCAGCGCTATAACCTAGCTATTCTAGGCTTGCAAGAGACCAGATGCATAGATAAAGGTGAGATACTTAAAAATAACTTTAAGTTTCTCTTTTCAGGGAGGAAGGATGGAAAGCATCACCAAGGCGTAGGTCTGCTTCTCAGCAGACACGCTAGTGATGCTCTTCTAGGATATGAGTGCATTAATGAAAGGTTTCTTACAGCAAAATTTCAGAGAAGCATTAAAGACTAATGTTATCTGCTGTTATGCCCCCACTGAAGATGCCAATGAAGATGAGAAGGATAGATTTTACAGACAACTTCAGGATATTTTGAATTCTATCAAGAAAGGAGATATTACCCTTGTTCTAGGTGACTTCAATGCCAGAATTGGTACTGACTCTGACCTTCGGAGAGAAGTGATAGGCCCTTTTGGTAGCTGCAATGGCAATGGGCAACATCTCCTATAAGTACGTAAACTCAATGGTTTCAGAATAACATACTTATTATAAACACCAGACATACGTAAGTACACATGGGTTTCACAAGATGGGTTGCATAAGAATATGATTGATCATATGTTAATTCACAGCAAATGGGCTAGTTATGTTAGGAACACCAGGCCATATAGGGGAGCTGAAATTAGATCTGACCATTACCTTGTTAAAAGTGTATTGCAGCTTAAACTTAAAAAGTGTTGTGCTAAGTTTAAAAAATTGACCTTTAATACTGAAACTCTGAAAGACCCGGTTATAGCTAAAGCTTATCATGATAGGTTACTTAATCTTTATGACAGTCATGGTTTGCTTACTACTGAAGTTGAGGAACAATGGGGCCATTTTAAACGGGCTTTTTTCAAAGCTAACAGTACTCTTTTAGGAAAAAAAGGACCAGAGGAGGCAGAATTAGTTGAATGATAAGGCACTTGAGCTTATTTCAGAAAGAAAGAAATGCAGGAATGTCCTTAATCAATACCCTATTAGTCCTAAAGAAAGGATTACAAAGAGCTTAATAAACATGTAAAGGGTTAGTTAGCTGCTGATAAGAATCTTTATCTTGATTGCTTGGCTGACAAAGCCGAGGAAGCAGTTAGACAGCACAACAGCTGAGAGCTGTACCAGATGGTTAATGTTTTGTGTGGTAGAAAACGGACAGACATACAGGGATTGAAGGATAAACAAGGTAAGGTTATAGAAGGTGGGGTTTCTGTCATGGCTAGGTGGGCTGAGCATTTTAGTGAATTCCCTGCCGGACACCGATGTGCTTGGAAAGGCCGCCATCCGTCGGATGGGACGTTAAGCCGTGGCCCCGTGTGCGGGAGAGCCATACCCTGTGCACGTTAAAGAACACGCTGGATGGCCTTGATGGGAGGCTACCATCTGTCTCCCAACAGCTGTTCCAGTGAGTCCCCTCCCCCAACCTTCTCTGAGCCTTCAGGGTCCATGTGACCTGGCCATTTAGCCCATGGTGTGCAAAAAAGTGCCGCTCAGAGGTAAAACAACCCAACCCATTTTAGTGATGTTCTAAACAATATGGTTAGTTCTACTCCAATTGTTTGTAATGATGCTGGATGCATTATTGGCTTTAATGCTGGCCCTATAACACACCCCCAACCCTCCCCCAACCTTCTCTGAGCCTTCAGGGTCCATGTGACCTGGCCATTTAGCCCATGGTGTGCAAAAAAGTGCCGCTCAGAGGTAAAACAACCCAACCCATTTTAGTGATGTTCTAAACAATATGGTTAGTTCCACTCCAATTGTTTGTAATGATGCTGGATGCATTATTGGCTTTAATGCTGGCCCTATAACACAGTCTGAAGTTATTTTGGCTGTTTCTAAACTTAAATTACATAAATCCCTAGGGGTAGATGAAATTACTATGGAAATGCTTAGAGGTGGTAATGTTTCGCTTATCATGACTGAAAATGATGACTGAAAATTTGAATATTTTTTATGATAAAGGCGTGGTTCTTAAGGATTTTACCAGAGCTATTATTATCCCTATTTTCAAAAAAGGTGATCACAGTTCTTGTGATAACTATAGGGGTATCAGCCTTCTCTCTGTTCCAGGTAAAGTTCTTTGAATGATTGTGCTTAATAGAATTAAGAATCTGGTTGACAGTCAATTGCCAGATGAGTAGTGTGGATTCAAAAGTGGTAGGGGATGTGTAGATCAGAAATTTTCACTCAGGCAGATTCTTGAGAAATGTTTAGAGTTTCAGAAACCTTTGGTTGGTAGCTTTGTTGATTTCAAAAAGGCTTTCGACTCTGTTGATCGTCATAATTTGTGGTTGATTGTGAGATCATATGGTATACCAGACAAGTTAGTTAACATAATGAAAGATCTCTATAATAACATTTAGTCATGTGTGAGAGTTGGTAAGGCTTGTAGCAATTGGTTTAGCATCATTTCTGGTGTTCGACAAGGGTGCATTTTGTCTCCTTTTCTCTTTAGTTTGGTTATTGATTATGTTATGTGAAATTCACTGCAAGGGAAAGATTCTGGCCTTAAATGATCTGGAGATATGAAAATTTCTCATTAGTATGCTGATGATTTAGCCATTTTGGCAAATGATATTGATGAGATTTAACTCTTTCATTCAAGCTGTTGATGAGACTGGTAGTAGAGTAGGTTTGGTTATAAATGGTGAGAAAACTAAAGTGATGAAAATTGGTCCGGCAGGCTGTGATTCAGTTAATCTGAATGGTTGCACCCTTGAGCAGGTGTCACAGTTTAATTAACTTGGGAGCTATGTAACAGATACTGGTGATGTGCGGCATGAGATTAACAGACGAATAGGGATTGCTGCCAGGACTTTTAAGAATCTACGGAGAAATCGGTGTGTACACCTAAAGACTAAAATTAGACTGTATAATAGTTTGGTTCTTTCTAGGGTTAGTTATGGTAGTGAAGCTTGGATTCTTTGTAAACAAGATAACAAGAAACTTGTTGCTTTTAATTTTAAATGCTTATGCAGTATCTGGGGCATTAGGTGGTTCAACTTTGTAAGTAATGATGAGGTTAGGCCAAGGATTCAGCAACCTCCTATGAGCAGCATATTGTGCAGAGAGAGACTCCGTTGGTTTGGCCATGTTGACTGTATGCTTAACTATAGATTAGTGAATAGAGTTATGAACAGTGTGCCTAAAAAACTCAGAAAGAGGGTAAAACCTAGGATGTAGTGGCAGAAAATGTCAAACTTGACCTTGTTAGAATTTTTGGGCAGTGGCTAGATGCAGCAGATGTAGCTCAGAACAGATATGCTTGGAGAACTAAATTGCATGGTCTGGTTGGACCTCTGTAGCCCATGGCTGCTTGAGGATGATGATGATGAATTAGTGCTAATACAACTCTAATATATTAGCATTGCTTTGTTGCTCAGTAGATATAGCATTATATTTTTGTCTAGCTAAAACTAATATACTCTTAATTGGTGTTATATAGTACAAAGAGTTCAAATTATTTTATTACCCTTTTGATGTTATTCAAAACTGGTGCAATTGTTAAAGTCCTTTTGATGTTATGCTGTGTGATCTAAAGTTCAGCATAAGAGCTACTTGCACTAAGTTGGTTGCTAGAAGAGGAGATAGATAAATGATACTGTAGTTTTCACAAGTCACTGCTTTCTTCTGATATGTGACATTAGATATTGTAAATTGACATCATATATGCATTCTTTTTTTAAAAGAATACATATCTGACATTCCATTTCAGGAGAAAGCAGTGAGAACTACAGTGGCATCATCTTCTAGTAGCCCATCTTCCTCGTCTTCTAGTAGCCCACTTAATGCAAGACCGGTGGCTCTTATGCTGAACTTTACATCATGTATCATAATGGCAACTACTAACATCTAGAGGACTTTAACAACTACACCAGTTAAGAATAAGAGCGAAAGGGTAACATAATAATTCAAACTTTTTGTACTATAGAACAGCAATTAAGACTACATTAGTTTTTGCTAGACAAAAATATAATTTTTTGCCTACTGAGCAAGAAAGCAATGTTAATATATTAGAACTGCATTACCACTAATGTCTACAATTCAGTTGAGTTAAGGATTAAGATAAACTGAAGCAGTCAATAGATTTTTAACAGTATTATTGATATGTATTAAATATTTACTGTTACGGGAGTTTTGCAAATGATACTTTTGTATGCATTTTACACTCACTACTTGTTCCATTATGTGCATTTCTGTAGTAATTTTAATTCAAATTTCTTTAATATTGTAATTTTTTTAAATTTATATGTCTTTTTATGTTTTGCTTTTAGGATCATCCAATGCCAGATGGTGGAAATGGCACTTACAGGGGTAGGAAGTATTTTTCTGCACTAGAGGAACATGTTCATTTCTTATCATTGTCAGAGCTGATCAAAGAGGAATTTTCTAGACCTAATATTTCTATGCATTGTAGTAAGTATCTTGCAAAAAAAAAAAGAATTCGGGTTGGTCAGATAACTTTTAAGGTAATTGTACATATTTTTTTTTAGTAATGTGGTCATGTTTTGAATAAAAGCTACATAATGGAGAGTAAGTGAATCAGAGATATCTTTATGTGCACTCAGACAATTTTGATTTTTCCTGCATTATATTTTTTGTAAATGCTAGAGAATCATGAACTTTCTCCAAAAGCATATTTTATAAAATATATATATATAACAATGACATTGCAATAGGATGCAGATTTTAACATTAGATAAAATTTTGAAGTAAATGAAAACCATACTGTAGTCCCTAGAGGATAAAAATGAACTGCAATTATATGCTATTTTTATTACCATTCTGGAATTTTTTTTCTTTCTTATCTCTAGTTAGCAATGCAATATTGATTGCATTTTTGTTCTCATGCAAAAACCTTGCTTCCATGCCTATCTGCATCAATATTGTTTTGGCCTATGTTGTAAATAAAGTTATGTAATTATCAAAGCAATGTACTCATAAAACACCAAATATTATGCATATTCTTTATAAGAGTCCCTTTTTTAACTGAACTGTGATCATATTTCTGTATTCATAAGAATGTTTTTATTTTACTCAGTTGAGAACTCCAGCTTGACAGAGTCTTGTTACTGACCATTTAAACCAGGGACATCCAACCTTCAACTAGTAGCCAAAGCATATAAAATGTTTCAAGTTGCATGCTACCTGAAGAACTTTGGGTGATAATGCTGTTGTAACATTAAATGCTCTCGAGCAATACTATTCTACATCCAGTTTGCATCTAACTTCATGGTTAAGCCATGAGTTTTTTCACCATGGTATTATTTTATTTAAGGACACTTTTAATCCTTCAAAAGTTGCAAAGTAATTGATGGAAAATATTATCATAGTTAATGTCTCCTTAAACTTTTTAGGCTGCTCAATGAGACTTCTTATCTTCCATGTATAATTCTTGGAAGGGCCCTCCATTGGAGATCTTAAATTGACTGCTATTGCTGATGTAAAGCACAGTTATTATCACCTGATGTTGGCACTGCTGCTTTAACACCATATACCAGTCCTTCATTAATGGTAGACACTCCCCATAAGGTTACTTTTCACCAACCATTACTGGTTATGTTGACTGTATCCTTTATTACTCATACTGTAAAAATCCATTGCTCAAATAGCTTTAACTTAAAATTAAAATACTTTAAAAACATTTAACAAACTAAATTTCAAATTAATAAATGTTAAAATCCAAATAAGTCAACATTCCAACTCAGCACACACTAGCATTGTTACGCAGCTACGTTTCACTCCAAGCACTGGCGGGGTTTCATCTGGCACTATACACCGAAGGAACAAAACATTATGACCAGTGCATCTTTATGCAAATCGAAACAACTGCAGGTAAACAATGATACATGTGAAGGTCATGAAACGATATAAATAATACCTGATACTGAGCTCTGTTAGTGTTATTCTTGTTCTTCAGATGGGAAAGGCAGTGGACTTAAGTGAGTTTGACAGAGAACCAAATTGTAATGGCCAGACGATTGGGTCTGACCACATTAAACCAAAACCATGTAAATTGAGTAGTATGTAAACTGTAGGATGGGTGTATATGTATGACAAGATAAAACATTCACATTTTATCCCTAACTTAAACCTTAACCTTTTGCCAAGATGTCAAGGCTTGTAGGGTGCTCACAGTCAGCCATGGTTAATACCTTCAAAATGTGGTCTGAGGATGGAAAAACCATAAACCGCCGGCATGGTGTGGGTCTACCACAGCTCATCGATGTTAGAGGTGAACGAAGGCTATCCCGTGTGGTATGAGTCAACAGAAGGGTTAATGTGCCACAACTCGCCTGTAATTTGAATGCTGTGATGGGAGTAATGTGTCACAACACACAATACACTGAACCCTGTTGAAAATGGGGCTGTGTAGCCGCAGGCCTCTCTGAGTGCCCATGCTAAGCTCGGTTCACCATCGAAAGTGCCTACAATGGGCATGCGAGCATCAAAACTGGGCCTTGAATGATTGGAAGCAGGTTGTCTGGTTCAAAGGATCTCATTTCCTGTTGCACCATATGGATGACCAGGTACATGTGTGTCATTTACTTGGGGAAGTGTTGGCACCAGGATGCACCATGGGACGAAAACAAGCCAGTGGAAGAAGTGTAATGCATTGGGCAATGTTCTGCTGGGAAACCCTGGGTCCAGTCATTCATGTGCAGGAAACTATGATGTCTACCATTTACCTAAACATCATTGCAGACCATATACATCCTTTCATGGCAATGGTATTCCTCTCTAGTAGTGCCTTCTTTCAGCAGGATAATGCACGGTGCCACATTGCCCAGATTGTTCGAGAATGGTTCGTGGAACATGAGGAAGACTTCCAGGTATTACCCTGGCCTCCAAATTCCCTAGATATCAATCCAATCAAACATCTGTGGTTTGTGTTGGAACAGCATATCCGATCTGCAGCAGCTCAACTACATAACTTACAAGAGTTAAAGAATCAGCTGGTAACGTGTTGGTACCAGATACCACAAGACACCTTTAGAAATCTTGTAGCATCCATGCCTTGCAAGGTAAGAGCTCTTTTGGTGGCATGTGGTGGACCAACATCATATTAACATAGGCAGGTGGTCATAATGTTTTGGCTCTTCAGTGTATGTCACGATGTTAAAGCTTTAATAAGAATCACCCTTTATTGGTAGTTTTGGTTTTCACTGTGCTACTTGTGCATCAAGAGGTTCCAAACCACCAGAAGGGGCAGGGTTTCAGTGTTGCATACATGATCTCTATTAAAATTGATCATGATGTTATCCATATATTGCAGTTGATATTTGTTTGGAGGTATGGTTATGGCTTTACATGCTAAATTTTCTATTTGTAATTGATTTTCCAGAATTGTTTGTGATAAAGCTGTATTAGGGTTTTTTTTTATGTCTTGTCAATGTTCTATTAGTCATTGTTTGTACTTTCTATATGTTTTTCCTATATATTGATTTTTTCCTTGTAATTTATTTTAAAGGTCTTACCTGTTGGGATGAATTTATCTCTGCCATTAATAATAAAATTTTTAATTGTATTAATTACAGTATATGGCATTTTAATTCACATTTGCTTAATGTATTTTTATTGTTTTAGATATTCCAGGAATATAGGGAATACTATGATCATATTGTGTTTTATTTAGTGTTTGCTGTGGATTAGGTTGCAAAGTTCATTGAATTTTGTATTTAGCCATTTTTTTCAGTTTTATTTACAAAATTATCAGGGTATCTTGCCGACTTTGTTATATCATATATTAATCTTAATTCTTTTTTTAATATTTCAGTATTAGATGAATATCTATATGCACGTACAAAATAGGTATATTTTGCTGATTTTTATTAATTAATAGGATATGTTGAATCATATGTATTAAATTAGGGCTAAATGTGTAACCTCTGGTTACGAACTGTTATAACAAAGGTTGTAAATACAATCATCCACTTCCTGGATGTCGTATCACTGCATCCAAATACTCCAATTTCGGATGCAGCGATGGTTACAAAGATGGACTGTCAGGCTCACGGTTCAACAGTATTTTAGTGTGCACGAATCCCTTGACCTGGGTACTAACTCTAATTGGTTTGTTGTTGGCAGCCAGCCATGGGTGCAGACTCAGGGGATCCCAATGAGATCACCCCTCTCTGGGATCATGGCTGATGTCATCATGAGACATGTTGAAAAAACAGCACTAAAAAGAGTAAAATATAAACCACCATTATATTTGCATTACATAGCTGATACCCTGATATTCTGGGATGATCCTATACAAGAATTAAATAAATTAATTGATACATTTAATAGTATAGTGCCTACTATTAAATTCACACATGGATCAAAAATAAATGGGGAATTACCATATGTAGATATATTAATTAATTGTAAACAATCAAATTGTACTACTGCAGTATATTGGAAACCCACATTTTATCCCTAACTTAATACCTTATGATTCAACACACCCTGTTAATTACAAAAAATCAGCAATAAATACCTATTTTGTATGTGCATATAATACTGAAATAATACTCATCTAATACTGAAATGTTAAAAAAGTAATTAATATTAATATATGATACAACAAGTCAGCAGGATACCCTGATAATTTTGTTAATAAAATAAAAAAAAAAGGTTAAATACGATAGTCAATAAACTTTGCAACCTAATCCAGGACAACTACTAAATAAAACACAATATGCGCATAGTTTTCCCTATATTCTTGGAATATCTAAAACCATAAAAAATACACTAAGCAAATGTGAATTAAAAATGTCTCATACTGTAACAAATAAAATTGAAAATTTAATCATTAACAGCAGAGATAAACTCATCCCAACAGAGGGAGTGGGTGGATGGGTGGTTATAACATTGAAATAACTGACCCTGAAAGTAAATTACAATGAAAAAAAATCAATATATAGGAAAAGCATGTAGAATGTCCAAACAGTGACTAATAGAACATTGACAAGACATAAAAAAACAAGCTAATACAGCTTTTTCACAAACAATTGTGGAAAATCAATTACAAATGGAAAATTTAGCATGTGAAGCCATAGCTGCACCTCCAAACAAATATCAATTGCAGTATATGGATAAGGGTCTGTAAATAGTCTGTAGCTAGGTAGTCACTGGAAGGAGAGCTATGCACCAATCCCCTGTGATGATGCATAGAACCGGCCAGGCCTAGCACCTAATGTCCGACCCCGCCTTCTCGTGGTGCAGACCGTTAGTAACTTTCAAAAGAGATACTCTCTTGTGGAAGTGAACGGAAGGAGAGGGCTGCCAGATTAGTATGGCCTAATGATCTGGACAACTATGGCTATTTTTCTTTTTTTTCTACCCTGCTGAGGAGTGGTCAACCACACAGGGTAATGGTGCTGACCATATAAACCCACTGGACTGGACAGATATATGGCTCTGAGCTTGATTATGGATCCTGATTTTGCTGCACTGGTGGGCTTCTGTGGAGGGAAAATCTTCTGCTGTGTTTTCTGTTTGTTTGCGGGTTGACAGCCCCAAGTGAATAGATTCACAGGATATGTTTATCAGCTGGTGGATAATCCTGAGCAGAAGTCATCGCAAGCACCTGAACTCTTTGCTTCTATTGGCATCGTCAAATTCTACATTGAAGGAAGTCTTCCAGTGTAGATGGCTTCAGCCTTTAGTGGTGGGGGAACGGGTCTTTGCCCCATGTCTGCGAATAGGGGGCTGTTTGATATTGTCGGCATTCCCTCTCTCAACAAACATAGTTTCTTTAAACATCCCACTAACCATTTTCCCTCCATAGGTAGTTGGAATGTGAGGACTCTGCATAGAGTTTCTCTCTTGATGTTCTCACACAAGAATTCCACCATTATAATTTAGATATTCTCGGCTTGCAAGAGACCAGATGGACAGATAAAGGTCAGATTCTTAAAAATAATCTTAAATTTCTCTTTCCAGGGAGGGACGACAATAAGCATCACCAAGGCGTGGGTCTGCTTCTCAGCAGACACGCTAGTGATGCTCTTCTAGGATATGAGTGCATTAATGAAAGGTTTCTTACAGCAAAAGTTCAGACAAGCGTTAAAGACTTGAATGTTATCTGCTGTTATGCCCCCACTGAGGATGCCGATGAGGATGAGAAGGATAGGTTTTATGAACAACTTCAGGATATTTTGAATTCTGTCAAGAAAGGAGATATTACCCTTGTTCTTGGTGACTTCAATGCCAAAGTTGGTACTGACTCTGCCCTTTGGGGAGGAGTAATAGGCCCTTTTGGTATTGGTAGCTGCAATGGCAATGGGCAACGTTTCCTACAGGTAAGTAAACTCAATGGATTCAGAATAACTAACACTTATTACAAACACCGCAACATACATAAGCACACATGGGTTTCACCTGATGGGCTGCATAAGAATATGATTGATTACATATTAATTAACAGCAAATGGGCTAGTTCTGTTAGGAATACCAGGGCATATAGGGGAGCTGAAATTGGATCTGAATATTATCTTGTTAAAAGTGTGTTGCAACTTAAACCTAAAAAGTCCTCACACAAGGCAACAAATTGCAAACAAAATTTTTTGCATTGCAAAATGTGCTAGGGTTAAAAAATTTAGTTTTAATACTGAAGCTCTGAAAGATTATTATCGTTATAGCCGAAGCTTACCATGATAGGTTACTTAGTCATTATGACAGTCGTGGTATGCTTACTACTGAAGTTGAGGAAGAATGGGATCATTTTAAACAGGCTTTTTTGGACACTATACAGTACTCTTTTAGGAAAAAAGGAGCAGAAGAGACAGAATTATCTGAGTGATAAGGCACTTGAGCTTATTTCGGAAAGAAAGAACTGCAGGAATGTCCTTAATCAATACCCTACTAGTCCTAATAGAAAGCATTACAGAGAACTTAATAAACGTGTAAAAGATCAGTTAGCTGCTGATAAGAACCTTTGGCTCGATGGTTTGGCTGACAAAGCCAAGGAAGCAGTTAGACAGCACAACAGCAGAGAGCTGTACCAGATAGTTAATGCTTTGTGTGGTAGAAAACGGACAGGTATACAAGGATTGAAGTAAACAAGGTAAGGTTATAGAAGGGGAGGATTCTGTCATGGCTAGGTGGGCTGAGCATTTCAGTGCTGTTCTAAACAATGTAGTTAGTTCTACTCCCATTGTTTGCAATGATGATAGATGCATTGGTGGCTTTAATGTTGGCCCTATAACACAATCTGAAGTTATTTTGGCTGTTTCTAAGCTTAAACTACATAAATCCCCAGGGGTGGATGAAATTACTACCGAAATGCTTATAGCTGGGAATGTTTCGGTTACCACTTGGATGACTGAAATTCTGAATATCTTTTATGATAAAGGCATTGTTCCTAAGGATTTTACCAGAGCTATTGTTATCCCTATTTTCAAAAAAGGTGATCGCAGTTCTTGTGATAACTATAGGGGTATCAGCCTACTCTCTGTTCCAGGTAAAGTTCTTTCCATGATTGTGCTTAATAAAATTAAGAATCGGTTGACAGTCAATTGCACGATGAGCAATGTGGATTCAGAAGTGGTAGGGGATGTGTGGATCAGATATTTTCACTTAGGCAGATTTTTGAGAAATGTTTAGAGTTTCAGAAACCTTTGGTTGCTAGCTTTGTTGATTTCAAAAAGGCTTTCGACTCTGTTGATCGTCATAATTTGTGGTTGATTGTGAGATCATATGGTATACCTGACAAGTTAGTTAACATAATGAAAGCTCTCTATAATAACACTGAGTCGTGTGTGAGAGTTGGTAAGGCTTGTAGCAATTGGTTTAGCATTTCTTCTGGTGTTCGACAAGGGTGCATTTTGTCTCCTTTTCTCTTTAGCTTGGTTATTGATTATGTTATGCGAAATTCACTTCAAGGGAAAGGTTTTGGCCTTAAATGGATTGGAGATACGAAAATTTCTGATTTAGATTATGCTGATTATTTAGCCCTTTTGGCAAATGATGTTGATGAGATGAACTCTTTCATTCGATCTGTTGATGAGACTGGTAGTAGAGTAGGTTTGGTTATATACAGAAAGAAAACTAAAGTGATGAAAATTGGTCAGGCAGGCTGTGATTCAGTTAATCTGAAGGGTTGCAATCTTGAACAGGTGTCACAGTTTAATTTTCTTGGGAGCTATGTAACAGATAATGGTGATGTGCGGCATGAGATTAACAGAGGAATAGGGATTGCTGCCGGGACTTTTAAGAATCTATGGAGAGTGTGGAGAAATAGGCGTATACACCTAAAGACTAAAATTAGACTGTATAATAGTTTGGTACTTTCTATGGGTAGTTATGGTAGTGAAACTTGGACACTTTGTAAACAAGATAACAGGAAACTAGATGCTTTTGATTCCAGATGCTTACGCAGTATCTTGGGCATTAGGTGGTTCAACTTTGTAACTAATGATGTGGTTAGGCAAAGGAGCTTGCAACCTCCTTTAAGCAGCATATTGTGCAGAGAGAGACTCCATTGGTTTGGTCATGTTGCCCGTATGAATAATTATAGATTGGCGAATAGGGTTATGAACAGTGTGCCTAAAGGCCTCAGAAAGAGGGGGAGACCTAAGATGCGGTGGGCAGACAATATCAAACAAGACCTTGTTAGATTTGGTGTGCAGTGGCCAGATGCAGTAGATGTAGCTCAGGACAGACTTGCTTGGAGAACTAAATTACACAGTCTGGTTGGACCTCTGTAGCCCATGGCTGCTTGAGGATGATGATATGGATAACATTATGATCAATTTGCAAAGAGATCATTTATGCAACACCGAAATCCCGTCTCTTCTGGTGGCATGGAACCTCCTGCTGCACAAGGAGCACAGTGAAAACTAAAACTACTGATAGAGGGAGATTCTTATTTAAAGTTTTAACATTGTGACATATAGTGCCAGAGGAAACTTTGCAGGTGCTCAAGGTGAAACTTGTAGCCACATAAGAATGCTAACCTGTTCACTGAGTTGGAATGTTGACCTATTGAGTTTTAACATTTGTTAAGTTGAAATTTAGTTGGTTAAATGTTTTAAAGTACTTAAATTTAACTTTAAGTTAAAACTACTTGAGTAATGGATTTCTACAATATAAGTAATAAAGGATACAGTCAACGTAACCAGTATTGGTTGGTGAAAAGTAACCTTATGGAGAGTGTCTACCTCTAAAGAAAGACTGGTATATGATGTTAAAACATCAGTACCAACATCAGCACTGTAGCCAACATTTGAAAAAGTCATCGTCAGTCAACTTAAGAAGATCTCTGATGGAGGGCCCTTCCAAGAATAATACATGGAAGATAACAAGACTTGTTGACAGCCTAAGAAGTTTAAGGAGACACTTAACTATGGTAACATTTTTCATCTATTACTTTGTAACTTTTGAAGGAATTAATATAATAATAATAATTTATTTCATGCAGGGTGTTACAGTAAAGCCAAGGTACAGGTAATTTTGGATATTAATTTAAACGTTCAAGTGGTGATTATGATTAAAAAATGTCCTTAAGTAAAAAACACCATGGTGAAAAAACTCATGGCTTAACTATGAAGATAGATGTAAGCTATATGTAGAATAGTATTGCTCAAAAGCATTTAATGTTTAAAACAGCATAATCATGAATATTAAATATTTTAAACTTTTTTGTTGTGTATCTCAAGTTAATGAATAGATATTTGAAAACTAAATCTGCATTTGAAATTATCAGTTTTTTGAAGCACAAGCTCAGACCTAAGAATTAAATCCATAAAGTCTGAAAGCATTAATATGTAACATGCTGATATGCTGAATTGACATGCAATCAGTAGAACAATGTGTTACGATATTAATGAGCCACATTTCTTTTTATGATAATTATTTAGCACTAATTTGAGTGACATAAATTATTGAAGTAAAGTTCTCTAATGGTTATTATCAATTGTGTTTAAAATATATGTGTATTTATATTTAAAACATTTGTGCCTATATTACAGGTAGCCATTCTAGTCAATATATACCTGACTTTGGTTGTCACAATAGCTATCATTTTATGGAAAGGCAAAGAGATGCAACATATGGAAATTTCCGACATAAATGTGTAAGTGTGGGCAAAAATTTTAATATGAAAGGGAAATATACATATAAAAATGTGACACATGTTCTATAATAATTCTAGTGTACTGTGGAAATATATTGTATATGTTAATTTTATATTATTAATTTATAATGTATATTCATTTTAACATGTATAGATATATATTTTAACATATATATTCATTTTAAGTCTATAAATTTGTGTATTTGCCATTAAGAGAAATAAAATATTACTACTGCTGTTATCAGTGATAAACATATATCACAAAATTTAAGCATATTTAGTAAAAACGTTAAAAAAATGATACACAGAATGCATTGGTAGAGTATTTTTCTGTCATTGTAATTTGAGTCTTTGTATGAAATAGGATCTCTGAGATATTGCAGTGAATTTACATTGGAACTGACATAATATGCAGTAACTCATCCCCTCCTCCCCACTAGATTATACTTTAATGATAAATGTTACTTTCTAAGAGGAGTTTTGCATATTTAAACTTATTCTAGCTGGATTACTATAATTTTGTTATTTACCATTCAGTTCTGAACATAACTGTTACAAATTATATTTTATTGGTACCTAGTGTGATAAATGAATGTTTAAGAAATAATGTTGTATTGCTATATAGCCATATAATAACAATAAAATATAACCCTTTTTCCATCTATGGTTGTCATATTTCCCAAATATGACAGAATAATATAATTTCACAATGATAGTGATATCAAATGTTATGTGCTTACCACTGTTTTTAGCAAACAAGTGGAATAATCGAAATTTTTTTTATATATTACACAGTTTAGGTAATTATTAAATTTAATAAAAGTTTTGGTGATAATGTTAAATTTTAAAGAAAATTTATTCAAGGACTATTTCCTGTAATAATATCTTGGTCAATCTGTGATTGGAAAATCAGGGTCTCAAAAGTATTTTTGTGAATTGTGGAATCAGAAAACCCAAGATTGGTGAGGCCATATTGTATTTAACTTTTGTTTTTGCATTGCAAAATTGATATTGTTATGTAAAAAGTTTTATTAATTTATCAGTATGCAACACTGAAGATAGTTGAGTGAGGGTCTACTGTACATTATATATGTATTTTTTATGCTAGATATATTAGCCTGTTAACAGACATTTGCATGTTTACATATTGAATGCTTTGCATATATCTGCCCTCTTACACTGCTACATCTTTCAGTATTTAATTCAGAGTAAATAAAAAAAGCTGAAAAAGAATATAATTTCTATATGTATGTATAACTGACCACTTCAGAATGGAAATTTGGTTTTCCTTTAGAATTGCATTTTAATGTTGTTATTGTATCTATTTATTCTTCCTTTTCAGGATCCCTGCATGGAATTTAAAGTTTAAAGGTAATAACAAATTTACTAATAAGACTAAACTAGCATGGTTTTAGAGTGTAAATTCATGTAGACAGTTTGAAATTAACATATTGGAAGCATGTGCTGTTAATTTATTTAATTCATACATTTTAATATAGTGTTATTTAATACACTTAACTCTATTATTTGGGTTCTACCAGACCTATGCAGTATCGGATGCAAGAATATTCTAGTTACCAAATCATTCTCTTTATATACTGCCCTACCAAAATGTTAGAGAATTTCCATGTGTTGTCAATGTGAATCTTAATTTTGAAGCTCTTATAACTTATAAAATGTGCATTTATTGGAAAAATGTGACTAAATATATAGATCATAATTAAAAATATTTAAATCATGATTTACAACAATATTTTTTAGTATTTAAATAGTTATGGATGATAGAATATTTTCACAACAGTAATGCATTATAATAATTTACCTCAGAAATTAATATTTAAATAATAGGTATTGTTTCAAACCATGTAAAATAAATATTCATTTTAGAAGTTTTAATAATTATTTTAGATTAGACAATTATGAGTGATTTTTATGAAAAAATAATTTATTGTTAATTATTTAAGCTCCATAACTCTTTAAATACTGCATAACATTTTTGAAAATTGAGATTTATATACATTTGATTCTAATCTTAAATTTATCTTCAATCACATTTTCCCATTAAATGCATATTTTAGAAGTTATAGAGCCTCAAAGTTGTACCATTCCTATTGACATAACATGAAATTTCAATATTTTGATAGAGTAGTGTGTATTTTATTAGAAAAACTTTTAAACCTTGTGAATGTTATAAAGGTTCAAAGTTAAAAAAAAAAATCGCAGTATTATATGTATGGTTTAACTGCTACAATTTTACTGTACATATATTAAAAACGTTTGTACCAGTCTGAAAATATTATCTAGCATTAATGCTTTGTAAACCATCCTTTGCCATTGATATTAGAGGCTATGTTACAGTATAACCAATGTAACATGTTTCTTTTCTCAGGCAAAGATACAGAAGATGATGTCAGTTTCAGTGAGAGCTTGCCATTGGTTGTTATGCATAAGTCCTGTGATCTTAGCTGGCACACACGACTCTCACTTGAAAAAGTGTGTGGATGTTTGACTCTTGGTTTTGGCTGTGTTTGCTGTCGAGTTGTTGTCTTTCATGTTGCAGCTGTTGGTGATACCAATCCATAATGTCAAATATATAACCATTAGACAATTGATGATATTAACATTGGATGCACTTGATAACAAATGTTAACAGTCCCTTGTTGCAGTTAGCATAGTTTTTGCCAATAACTGTTGAAGCATGCCTGCTTTCTTAATAGTTGTTGCATATTTATTCAGAGTCTCAGTCTCTTATAGATATTTATTCTGAACTAGTACTTTAAAATTAAAAAAAAATTAAAAATCTTCTGGCCACAATCATTTGTCCAGTAAAATGCATTGTAACAGCAAATTTTCAATAACATTTTAAAACTTTTTCATTTAAATGAAATTTTAAAGTATTGCTGGATAAGGCATGGATGTTTGTGTTGTTTTTCTGCTGAGGTCCTGCCATTCTCACACTGCCCTCCAGTTGTCATCCAATTCCCAAACAGGAAATGATTTGAAATGAAGGCAATGTTATGTGTTTGGTGGAATTTTGAGCGTATAGTGCACTTCCAACTGGTTTTTGTTGGACATGTCATCAATGCTGACTTCTACTCAGCAGAACTGGAGAGCATGCACTCTATGATGCTTCAGTGCTACCCAGGAATGGTACTTATTAACAAACATCAAGTACTCCAACAAGACAATGCAAAACCTCACTTCAGACCAAAGAAAAACTTTGAGAACTGGCATTTGAGCTTCTTCCTCACTCAGAATATAGTCCAGGCCTAGCTCCTACAGGCTACCACCTCTTACACTCCATGGTTCATTTTCTTTGAAGTAGGTGATTTCAAACATTTCAGGAAGTTGAAAGCAGATGCTAGTTTTTCACCTCCAAGGACTAAACATGGTATCGAAGAGGAATTGAACTACTTGATGACAGATGGCTACAAACTATTGAAAATGATGGTTTATATTTTACTGAGTGAAGTTTGTTATTTATATTGTACTAATCATTTCTCAAGTAGATGATAAAACATGCAGACTTATGAATCACCCTGGTACATATGTTATTGGTTGTATATTTCTTTGGTGGCCTACCTTCCATTTCAGTTTGCTATGTGGCTCTTCAGCTAAAACGTTTGCCCAAGACTACTCTAAGAACTCTGGTTTCAAGGATTGTTTTAGATTATAGATGTTAGGAGTATCCAGGCTCTTCAATAATGGGTCCATATTATAACCATCCCCCAGTTGTGGGCACACTGCTGCTTTAGATTGTGGCTAATGATAAAAATCCTGAAATCGAATTTTATTGAGTGGTAAAAAAAGGGCATATGCACATTTCTTAATTAAAATGTAGGGAGGAGGGATTGGAATGTCATGCAACCCATTGCAAATAATGGTTTCAATTATTAGATATGACAAACTATGAAACAGAATTAAAATTCTGACAGATGGTTGAAAACTGTCACTTTCCACTGATTGAATTTCTTTTTAGTATATTTCAAGCTTTATCACAAAGTTTGAGGTTTTGAAATTCGAAATAGGGAATTTTGGGAATGATCGCATAAATGTATTCCATTCGTCTCGATACCCAAGATTGGTTTGTTTTATCTCCGAGTAGCTCTTTTTTTTTGCACAGAATGGGCTAATTGGGGTTTTGTGGACCCCAAAGCTCAGAGAAATGTGGAGGAAGGGGTCCACTAGACCAGCATCTCCTACCTTATTTAAACATGGGATACTTTTTTACTTGGAATACATTGATGGAACATGGTTCTAGGAGAGGCAGTTGGAGAGCTTTCAAGGTCACTTCCTCATTTCAAGGTCACTTCCTCAAAGGATATGGAATCAGTTCTAACAACCTGCCTTCCACTTGACAGTCATTTGGGGCTTTCGGCAATGCCAAAGAATACACCTAATGTTGCTTCTGCATCATCGTTGTTCATGTTTTTGCTATAATAAAATTATGCTATCATATAATAGCAAGAAATATATTATTATGAAGGAGTTATAAAAATTAGTATTTTTATTTACATGATTTTTTACACGATTTTTTTATCTTTTATTCTTATTTTTTATCTTTTATTATTACTTACATGATTTTTTTTATTTAAATTTTAGAAAGCAAGCTATCTTTGGCAGCCATTTTTTTTTCAGAACACCTTTTAATATTTGGCAGAATACAGTTTGGTGAACACTGCACTAGACAGCTCTTAGGAAACAGATGATAGCCTCTTGTCAAGACCTTCCAGCATGTTCTTTAATGTGTGCAAGATATGGCTTTCAGGCTTGTTGGACCATGGCTTTTTGCCCCATCCAATGGATGGTAGCCTTTCCAAGTTTATCATTGTCTCCTTCTGACCAAGTGCAAGGTGGGGTTTAGTAGTGGAGATAATTCTCAATGCTGGTATTGGTGGAACTCAGAGCTGCAGATTATGAGCCCAGCAACTACCAGCAGATCCAACACCCACCACTGTATATCAAGGATCCATTCCTCTCCACCATTGGGCCATCTGTGTTTTCACAGGGGCTTTCTGCACTGCATCAATCCAGAGTCTTTACTTTGAGACCAACGAATGTACCATATTTCTTTGTCATCAGAAGTTATTCCTAGAATATGCATCGGATATTGATCTACAACGTCCCTACTGCACAATCATTGCAGGGCCATTCTACTTGGAACTGTGTATTTGGTCCTAGGTGGGAAATGTTTTCACTAATCACCTGACTGCTCTTTGTTCTTTCAGTTTGCATATCTGAAGTTATCTGCAAGACATTTAGATTTATGGATTTGAGCTTGATTATGGATCCTGAACTTGCTGCACTGGTGGGCCTCTGTTGAGGGAGAATCTGCCACTGTGTTTTCTATTTGCTTCTGGGTTGCCAGCCCTAAGTGAACAGAGGCATGGAATACCTTATATCAGCTGGTTGATAATCCTGATCCACCAGCTGATATAATCAGAGGCCTTTGCAGGTTTAACATAATGAAAGCTCTCTATAATAACACTGAGTCATGTGTGAGAGTTGGTAAGTCTTGTAGCAATTGGTTTTGCATTACGTCTGGTGTTCGACAAGGGTGCATCTTGTCTCCTTTTGTCTTTAGTTTGGTTGTTGATTATGTTATGCGAAATTCACTTCAAGGGAAAGATTTTGGCCTTAATTGGGCTGGAGATACGAAAATTTCTGATTTAGATTATGCTGATGATTTAGCCCTTTTGGCAAATGATGTTGATGAGATGAACTCTTTCATTTGAGCTGTTGATGAGACTGGTAGTAGAGTAGGTTTGGTTATAAACAGAGAGAAAACTAAAGTGATGAAAATTGGTCAGGCAGGTTGTGATTCAGTTAATCTGAATGGTTGCAGTCTTGAGCAGGTGTCACAGTTTAATTACCTTGGGAGCTATGTAACTGATACTGGTGATGTGCGGCATGAGATTAACAGACGAATAGGTATTGCTGCCGGGACTTTTAAGAATCTATGGAGATTGTGGAGAAATAGGCGTATACACCTAAAGACTAAAATTAGACTGTATAATAGTTTGATTCTTTCTAGGGTTAGTTATGGTAGTGAAACTTGGACGCTGTGTAAGCAAGATAACAGGAAACTAGATGCTTTTGATTCTAGATGCTTACGCAGTATCTTGGGTATTAGGTGGTTTAACTTTGTAACTAATGATGAGGTTAGGCAAAGGAGTCTGCAACCTCCTTTAAGCAGCATATTGTGCAGAGAGAGACTCGCTGGTTTGGCCATGTTGCCCGTATGGATAATTATAGATTGGCGAATAAGGTTATGAACAGTGTGCCCAGAGGCCTCAGAAGGATGGGGAGACCTAGGATGCGGTGGGCAGACAATGTCAAACAGGACCTTGTTAGAATTGGTGTGCAGTGGCCGGATGCAGCAGATGTAGCTCAGGACAGATATGCTTGGAGAATTAAACTGCACGGTCTGGTTGTACCTCCGTGGCCCATGGCTGCTTGAGGATGATGATGATCCCTCACTTAGCTAGTTGAGCATCATCAATCCTAAACTGGAGTAATGTGTCTCAGGCAGGTCTATGGATCTTGAAAAGGTCCACTTGAAAAGGTGGTACCCGAAGTTCCTACCAGCATCAGTGACTTCAGCCTTTTGCAGAAGAGGAACAGGTCTTTGTCCCATGCCTGCGATCAGAGGGCTGTTTGATATTGTTGGCCCTACCTCTCTCAATAAACCTAGTTTATTTAAAAATAATACTAATCATTTTCTTTCTGCAGGTACATGGAGCATGAGGACATTATTTAGAGATTATTCTCTTGATGTCCTCACACAGGAATTCCAGCGTTATAATGTAAAAATTCTAGGCTTGCAAGAGACCAGATGGATAGGTAAATATGAGATACTTAAAAATAGCTTTAAATTTCTTTTTTCAGGCAGGGAGGATGGAAAGCATCTCCAAGGCATAGGTTGGCTTCTCAGCAGACATGCCAGTGATGCTCTTCTAGAATATATGACTGCATTAATGAAAGATTTCTTACAGCAAAATTTAAAACAAAAATTAAAGACTTGAATGCCATCTGTTGTTATGCCCCCACAGAGGACTCTGATGAGAACGAGAAAGATACTCAGCTTCAGGATATTTTGAATTCTGTGAAAAAAAGCAGATATTTCTCTTGTGCTAGGTGACTTCAATGTTAAAGTTGGTACTGATTCTAATCTTTGGGCAGGAGGAGAATTTAGGTCCCTTTGGCATTGGTAGTTCCAATGGCAATGGGGAAAGTCTCCTACAGGTAAGTAAACTTAATGGTTTACGAATAACTAACACATACTACAAACACTGGGACATTTATAAACATATATGGGTTTCATCTGATGGGTTTCACAGGAATATGATAGATTATATTTTAATTAACAGCAAATGGGCTAGTTCAGTTAGAAATACCAGGTCATATAGGGGAGCTGAAATTGGATATGATCATTACCTGGCCAAAAGTGTCTTGCAGCTGAAGCTTAAAATATGTGCTAAGATTAAAAAAATTAGCTTTAACACTGAATATCTGAAAGATCCAGATATTCAGCTAGTTCCAGATAGGGGTAGTAGATCCAGATGTTCAGCTCCTTCAAAGCATACTATGATAGGCTACTTAGTCATTATGACACTCTTGGTTTACTTACTGCTGTAGTTGAGAATGAATGGGATCAGTTTAAACAGGCTTTTCTTGAAACCAACAGTACTCTTTTGGGTAAAAAGGGAACAGAGGAAACAAACTTATTTGAGTGATAAGACTATGGACCTTATTTCTGAAAGAAAGAAGTGCAGGATTTATATGAATCATACCCTACTAGTCCTAACAGAAGACATTACAATGAGTTTAATAAACATATAAAGGATCAGTTAACAGCTGATAAGAATCTTGATGGCTTAGCTGACAAAGCTGAGGAAGCAGTTAGACAGCACAACAGCAGGGGGTTGTACCATAGAGTTAATGTTTTATGTGGGAAGAAATAGACTGGTACACAGGGACTGAGAGATACACAGGGACTGAGAGAGGCAAAGTGGTTGAAGGTGAGGATTCTGTGATGGCTAGGTGGGCTGAGCATTGCAGAGAAGTTCTAAATAATGTGATTATTTCTACTCCCTTTGTTTATAATGAGGATAGATGCATTATTGCTTTAATGATGGCCATATATCACATTCTGGAGTTGCTTTTTTTATCTCTAAATTAAAACTGCATAAATTCCCAGGAGTGGATGAAATCACCACTGATATGCTTAGAGCTGGGAACATTTGTGTTGTCTCATGGCTGACTGAAACTTTGAATATTTTTTACGATAAAGGTGTTCCTAAGGATTTTACTAGAGCTATCATTGTCCCAATTTTTAAAAAAGCTAATTGTATACTTGTGATATAAGTAACTTGTGATAATTATAGGGGAAGTAGTTGCTTTCTGTTCTAGGTAAAGTTCTTTTCATGATTATACTTAATAGAATTAAGAATTTGATTGATGGACAACTGTGTGATGAACAGTGTGGATTCAGAAGTAGTAGGGGATGTATTGAACAAATATTTTCACTTAGGCAGATTCTTGAGAAATGTTTAGAGTTTCAAAAACCTGTGGTTGCTAGCTTTATAGATTTCAAAAAGGCTTTTGACTCTGTTGATTGACATAATTTGGGGTTGATTGTTAGATCACATGGAATACCTGATAAGTTAGTGTAATGAAAGCTCTCTATAATAACACTGAGTCATGTGTGAGAGTTGGTATGTCTTGCAGTGATTGGTTGAGCATTGCTAGTGGAGTTAGGTAAGGATGGATTTTGTCACAGATTGATGCAAAATTCTTTGCAAGGAAAAGAGTTTGGCTTTAAATGGTTTAGAGATTTCAAAATTTCTGATTTAGATTATGCAGGTGATTTGGCCCTGTTGGCTAATGATGTTGATGAGATGAATTCTTTTATTAGGGCTGTTGATGAGACTGGTAATAGAGTAGGTTTGATGATAAACAGAGAAAAAAAAAACTAAAGTGATGAAACTTGGTGAGGCAGATGATGCTTCAGTTGCTTTGAATGGGTGCACTCTTGAGCAAATGTCTTAGTTTATTTTGAGAGCTATGTAACAGATACTGGTGATGTGCGACATGGGATAAATAGAAGAATATGGATTGCCGTTGGGACATTTAAGAATCTATGATGAGTGTGGAAAAATAGGCATATACACCCTAAAGACTAAAATTAGGCTGTATAATAGTTTGGTTCTTTCTAAGGTTAGTAATGGTAGTGAAACATGAACCTTTCGTAAGCAGGATAACAAGAAACTTGATGCCTTTGATCCTATATTCTTACACAGTATCTTGGGCATTAGGTGGTTTGACTTTGTAAGTAATGATGAGGTTAGAAGAAGGTTGTTGTTGGGTTGTTTTACCTCTGAGCGGCACTTTTTTGCACACCATGGGCTAAATGGCCAGGTCACATGGACCCCGAAGGCTCAGAGAATGTTGGGGGAGGGGACCCACTGGAACAGCTGTTGGGAGACAGATGGTAGCCTCCCGTCAGGGCCATCCAGCGTGTTCTTTAACGTGCCCAGGGTATGGCTCTCCCGCACACGGGGCCACGGCTTAACGTCCCATCCGATGGACGGCGGCCTTTCCAAGCCCATCGGTGTCCCCTACTGACTGTGGGCAGGGCGGGGAATTTTGCGGAGATAAATCTCAACGCTGACCCAGCTGGGACTTGAACCTGGGAACTACAGATTACGAGCCTGGCGCGCTACCAACTGAGCCACCCCCGCCCCTAGTTAGAAGAAGGAGTCAGCAACATTTTGTGCAGAGAGAGACTGAGTTGGTTGGGCCATGTTGGATAATTACAGATTAGTGAATAGGGTCATGAACAGTGAGCCTAAGGAAAGGTCATGAACAGTGAGCCTAATGAACAGTGAGCCTAAAGGTCTCAGGAAAAGGGGGAGACCTAAGATGTGATGGGCAGACAATGTCAAAGTGGACTAGAATGGCCTAGAGTTGCCAAATGCAACAGCTGTAGCTCAGAGCAGATATGTCTGGGGAGGAAAATTACGCAGTCTGGTTGGACCTCCATGGCTGCATGAGGAATTTGTTCGTTAGTATATGTGTGTATGTATGTGTGTGCATGCAATATTTTGTTTAGAAAATTCGAAGATTTTGTTAATGTTTTCTGTTTTGAATAAAATTGTTATGTTTTATTACAGCAGTGCTCCTCATGTGTAAGAGATGTTTATCAGCATTGCTGTCATTACTACGATCATGCTCCAATTTATGGACATATTAGCTCAAGAAGATCTCTATATCATGAAGACCATCCATATGAAAGTTACCATTCTCAAGCTGGTAATCAATTACCAAAAGCAAACCATATTTATGAAGAAACAAACCATAATATAGACAGGGTAGCCAACAATGAAGTGATTAGATCTCCATGCTATTGCTCGGACTATTCAACCTTGCCCAGATCATATGGAAGGAAAAATAGCAATCAGGCTTTGACAAGTTATTCAAATGATGTTGCATGTAGTGAGCATTCTCTCTCTAACAAAACAGTTTTTAATCCGAAGTCCACTATTAATCTAATTAGTGGTCTGAAAGAATGGGTGTCATGTTGGGTATTAGGTGCAACAAAGAAAAAGAAACGAACAGGCTATATTATTAAAGGTAGGAAAACAGTCACAAGTGTTGTTGTATCACCCAATTCTCGGTCAATTACTGGAGCACGATTATCATCTTTCAGTCAATATTCAAATGCCAATGATTATGAAAGACTAGTGAAAAATCAATGTTATCTTTCAGGTGGAATGATGGAAGCAGGAATAAATTGTGATATTGGGACAGCAAATAACACACTTGCATCTACAAAAACTGATAATCTATATAAATTACCTGAAGCAAAAAGCATCAGAAGGAAAAGAAAAAAAAGACCAGCTCCACTTCCACCTGCATTGCTGTCACTATCATCACAATATACAGAACCTAAAATAAAAGGCAGTACCTTTATTACTACAAATGTTGGAGGTAGCTGCACCAAAAATGTAATGGTAAATAAAGATCAATCCAAATTTGCAAATTCTTCTAGTAATGTGCTTATCAGTGATAAAAAAAATGATAGAATTATTAGTAAGAATAATTCAGATGCAAAAAATGTAGTCAAAAGGAAAACTCCAAAAAAAAACCCTGCTCCTCCACCACCAGTAAGCAAGTCTATTGTTGTACCTGTTTCAGTTAACAGTATTTCAAATGAAATGAGATCAATTAGAGCTGAAGGTAGCTCTGTATATTTAGCCCAACATATTAATTCTACTAAGAGTGATTCTGCGTGTAGACAAATGATTCATTTAACTCAAGCTGGGCATTCTGTAACTGATGAAAAAGTAGAAAATAAAATTGGTAAAGAAAAGGAAACAATGAAAAGTAAAAGAAATGAAACATTCCATAAGCAGTCACATTTTAAAAATTTGCATAATTCAGAAAATTACATTCCTTGTGATGAAGTAAATATTAATCAGATTATAGATACTGTAAAAAATGTTGAAAAATATAGCGAGTCTGATTCAGAAAATTATAATGATTCTAGAAGACCGTCAGTTTCATTTTCTGGTGATGATAGTGAAGATGCAATATCAGATTGGATTACAGATGGTATAATTACATATCAACATAAAAACAAAAATGATTCATTGAGTGATGGAAGTAAACACCAAAAACCTAATGATGTTTGTTTAAAAATATCAATAAAGAAAACTGAAACAAATGTTTTTACTGTGGAAGAAGTACCTCCTGTGGAAGCTCAGGATGATGATGACAACGATGACGACGACGACGATAACCAATCTTCTTTATCTGAACATTCTTCTGTAATAAAATACAAAGACATTAAGTTGGAAAATTCTGTAGTAAGTGAACAGAAACAAAGTACTTCAGAAGAATCATTAGAAATGGTCAATGAATCAGAACACCCAAATACTATATTTGAAGAACTTAAAATGAAAAAACCTACAAAAGGATACGTAAAGGATTTTGTGTATGCATTCAACATGCTAGCAGATAGAGGAAACAATGGTGAAATAAGAGAAAAGAAACTGGGGTTACAGGCTGAAACTAAAAAATTCGAACCAAAAACCAATAAAATGGCACAATTCCAAGTGAAAGAAGATTTTGAAAGTAACATAAACAGCATAAAATCTTTTCCTACTAAATGGCAATACCAAACAAATTCTATAATTAATTGTAATTATTCAAATAACAATATTCTTCAACCAATAGAAGAAGAATCTCACACAGAAAATTCTGAACAGCATGACATCTGTAGTTCTAATGAAGAGTTGAATATTTCATCAACAAGTACTTATGAATTTAATGGGAAATTGAATAATAGTCAAGAAATGAACAATCAGGAACATTCAAATATTCAGAATCATGAGCCATTAAGTACAGTTCCTTTTCAGCCCTTGAATGCAGATGTATCCAAAACATGTTCCTACTGCTCAGAAGAACATCAAAATAGGTCATCTCCAGCCAAAACTAAGCATTTAGCATCAGAAAGAACTAAAAGAATATCCATGTTAGAAAAAAAAAACACCGGATTAGCTAAAAATAGTGAAAATGAGAAACATTTAATTTCTTCTGGAGGCATTCAGTTTACAAATGTACCTACAGCATCAGAGGCAGCTCTAGCAGTATTGCTGAGTGGAAAAACCTTTGAGCAAGTGGATAATTCAAAAGGTAAGAAGCAAATTTAAATAAGATACTGTCACAAAGTATTTGAGCAAAATATTAAAAAATGTTCTAAAATTTTACTATATTTAAAAAATAAAACTCAAAAGTTAAACAGTGGCAAGTATTCAGGGATCTGTTTTGATGATGACAATGGTATTATCTTCACTATTATATTCCTTTTCTACACTGATGCAAATAATACTGTCATATGCAAGGATGGATTAAGTATTTATACTCATCCTTAAGAGATTAGATAAAATATTTTCTAAGGCAGCCATCAAAAAATAGAAATGAAAGTATGTCAACTCACCTCTCATTAAATTTAAATTTAGCAATCTTTGGACTATTAGAATTCTCTGGTATAGCACTGAATGAGGGAGTCTGCATTTTTCAAAATCATAGTATCATATAATGTTCAGCTTAATTACATTTAAATGCAAAAACATTTCATTGTTAATTGTTTCAATAACTGTTCAAGCAAGAATATACTAACAGAAAGCGTTACAAAGAGCTTAATAAATGTGTAAAGGATCAGTTTGCTGTTGATAAGAATCTTAGGCTTGATGGCTTGGCTGACAAAGCTGAGGAAGCAGTTAGACAGCACAACAGCAGAGAACTCTACCAGATAGTTTATGTTTTGTGTGGTAGAAAACAGACAGGTATACAGGGATTGAAGGATAAACAAGGTAAGGTTATAGAAGGTGAGGATTTAGTCATGGCTAGGTGGGCTGAGCATTTCAGTGATGTTCTAAACAATGTGGTTAGTTTACTTCCATTGTTTGTAATGATGATAGATGCATTACTGGCTTTAATGTTGCCTCTATAACACAAGATATTTGGATTATTTCTAAACTTAAACTATATAAATCCCCAAAGTAGATGAAAATGGATATTATGGAAATGCTTAGTGCTGGGAACGTTTCAGTTACCAGATGGATGACTGAGATTTTGAATATCTTTTATGATAAAGGCATGGTTCCTAAGGATTTTACCAGAGCTATTATTATCCTTATTTTTAAAAAAGGTGAATATAGTTCTTTTGATAACTACAGGGATATCAGCCTACTTTCTGTTCCAGGGAAAGTTCTTTGCATGATTGTGCTTAATAAAATTAAGAATCTGGTTGATGGGCAATTGTGTGATGAGCAATATGGATTAAGAAGTGGCAGGGGATGTGTAGATCAGATATTTTCACTCAGGCAGATTCTTGAAAAATGTTTTTAGAGTTTCAGAAACCTTTGGTTGGTAGCTTTGTTGATTTCAAAAAGGCTTTTTAACTCTGTTGATCATCATAATTTGTAGTTGATTGTGAGATTGTATGGCATACCTGACAAATTATTTAACATAATGAAAGCTCTGTAATAATGCCAAGTCAAGTGTGAGAGTTGGTAAGGCTTGTAGCAATTGGTTTAGCATTGCTTCTGGTGTTCGACAAGGGTGCATTTTGTTTCCTTTTCTTTTTAGTTTGGGTATTGATTATATAATGCAAAATATTTGCAAAGGAAAGATTTTGGCCTTAATGGTCTAAAGATTTCAAAATTTCTGATTTAGATTATGTAGATGATTTGTCCCTATTGGCTAATAAAATTGATGAGATAAATTCATTCATTAGAGTTGCTGATGAACTGGTAATAGAGTAGGTTTGGTGATAAACAGAGAAAAAACTAAAGTGATGAAAATTGGTCATGCAGATGATGCTTCAATTGCTTTGAATGGCTGTACTCTTGAGCAAGTCCTCCTCCTCCTCCTCCTCCTCCTCCTCCTCCTCCTCCTCCTCCTCCTCCTCCTCCTCCTCCTCCTCCTCCTCCTCCTCCTCCTCCTCCTCCTCCTCCTCCTCCTCCTCCTCCTCCTCCTCCTCCTCCTCCTCCTCCTCCTCCTCCTCCTCCTCCTCCTCCTCCTCCTCCTCCTCCTCCTCCTCCTCCTCCTCCTCCTCCTCCTCCTCCTCCTCCTCCTCCTCCTCCTCCTCCTCCTCCTCCTCCTCCTCCTCCTCCTCCTCCTCCTCCTCCTCCTCCTCCTCCTCCTCCTCCTCCTCCTCCTCCTCCTCCTCCTCCTCCTCCTCCTCCTCCTCCTCCTCCTCCTCCTCCTCCTCCTCCTCCTCCTCCTCCTCCTCCTCCTCCTCCTCATCATCATCATCATCATCATCATCAAGCAGCCATGGGCTACGGAGGTCCAACCATACAGTTTAATTCTCCAAGCATATCTGTCCTGAGCTGCATCTGGCCACTGCACACCAATTCTAACAAGGTCCTGTTTGACATTGTCTGCCCACCACATCCTAGGTCTCCCCATCCTTCTGAGGCCTCTAGGTACACTGTTCATAACTCTATTTACCAATCTATAATTATCCATACGGGCAACATGGACAAACCAGCGAAGTCTCTCTCTGCACAATATGCTGCTTAAAGGAGGTTGCAGTGTCCTTTGCCTAACCTCATCATTAGTTACAAAGTTAAACCACCTAATACCCAAGATACTACGTAAGCATCTAGAATCAAAAGCATCTAGTTTCCTGTTTTCTTGTTTACACAGCGTCCAAGTTTCACTACCATAACTAAACCTAGAAAGAACCAAACTATTATACAGTCTAATTTTAATCTTTAGGTGTATACACCTATTTCTCCACAATCTCCATAGATTCTTAAAAGTCCCGGCAGCAATCCCTATTCGTCTGTTAATCTCATGCCGCACATCACCATTATCTGTTACATAGCTCCCAAGATAATTAAACTGTGACACCTGCTCAAGACTGCAACCATCCAGATGAACTGAATCACAACCTGCCTGATCAATTTTCATCACTTTAGTTTTCTCTCTGTTTATAACCAAACCTACTCTACTACCAGTCTCATCAACAGCTCAAATGAAAGAGTTCATCTCATCAACAACGTTTGCCAAAAGGGCTAAATCATCAGCATAATTGAAATCAGAAATTTTCCTTTCTCCAGCCCATTTAAGGCCAAAATCTTTCCCTCGAGGTGAATTTCGCATAACATAATCAATAACCAAACTAAAGAAAAAACGAGACAAAATTCACCCTTGTCGAACACCAGAAGTAATGCTAAACCAATTGCTACAAGACTTACCAACTCTCACGTACGACTCACTGCTTTTATAGAAAGCTTTCATTATGTTAACTAACTTGTTTGGTATGCCATACGATCTCACAATTACAAATTGTGATGATCAACAGCATCAAAAGTATATTTGAAATCAACAAAGCTACCAACCAAAGGTTTCTGAAACTCTGAACATTTCTCAAGAATCTGCCTAAGTGAAAATATCTGATCCACACATCCCCTACCACTTCTGAATCCATATTGCTCATTACGCAATTGACTGTCAACCAGATTCTTAATTCTATTAAGCACGATCATGGAAAGAACTTTACCTGGAACAGAGAGTAGACTGATACCCCTATAGTTATCAAAAGAACTGCGATCATCTTTTTTGAAAATAGGGATAATAATAGCTCGTAAAATCTTTGGGAACTATGCCTTTATCATAAAAGATATTCAAAATTTCAGTCATCCAAGTGGTAACTGAAACGTTCCCAGCTCTGAGCATTTCTGTAGTAATTTCATCTACCCCTGGGGATTTATGAAGTTTAAGTTTAGAAATAGCCAAAATAACTTCAGATTGTGTTATAGGGCCAACATTAAAGCCACCAATGCATCTATAATCATTGCAAACAATGGGAGTAGAACTAACCACATTGTTTAGAACATCACTGAAATGCTCAGCCCACCTAGCCATGACAGAATCCTCCCCTTCTATAACCCTACCTTGTTTATCCTTCAATCCTTGTATGCCTGTCAGTTTTCTACCACACAAAACATTAACTATCTAGTACAGCTCTCTGCTGTTGTGCTGCCTAACTGCTTCCTCAGCTTTGTCAGCCAAGCTATCAAGCCAAAGATTCTTATCAGCAGATAAATGATCCTTTACATGTTTATTAAGCTCTCTGTAATCCTTTCTATTAGGACTAGTAAGGTACTGATTAAGGACATTCCTGCAGTTCCTTCTTTCTGAAATAAGCTCAAGTGCCTTATCACTCAGATAATTCTGTCTCTTCTGCTCCTTTTTTCCTAAAAGAGTACTGTTGGTTTCCAAAAAAGCCTGTTTAAATCGCCCCATTGTTCCTCAACTTCAGTTGTAAGCAAACCTTGACTGTCATAATGACTAAGTAACCTATTGTGGTAAGGTCTTTCAAAGCTTCAGTATTAAAGGTAAATTTTTTAACCTTAGCACAACACTTTTTAAGTTTAAGTTGCAAGACACTTTTAATAAGGTAATGGTCAGATCCAATTTCAGCTTCCCTATATGTCCTGGTATTCCTAACAGAACAAGCCCATTTGCTGTTAATTAATATATAATCAATCATATTCTTGTGCAACCCATGTGTACTTATGTATGTCGCGGTGTTTGTAATAAGTGTTTGTTATTCTGAAACCATTGAGTTTACTTACCTGTAGGAGACATTGCCCATTGCCATTGCAGCTACCAATACCAAAAGGGCCTATTACTCCTCCCCAAAGGTCAGAGTCAGTACCAACTTTGGCATTGAAGTCACCTAGAACAAGGGTAATATCTCCTTTCTTGGCAGAATTCAAAATATCCTGAAGTTGTCCATAAAACCTATCCTTCACATCTTCATCTGCATCCTCAGTGGGGGCATAACAGCAAATAACATTCAAGTATTTAATGCTTGTCTGAAATTTTGCTGTAAGAAACCTTTCATTAATGCACTCATATCCTAGAAGAGCATCACTATCATCTCTGCTGAGCAGCAGACCCACGCCTTGGTGATGCTTTACATCCTCCCTCCCTGTAAAGAGAAATTTAAAGTTATTTTTAAGTATCTCACCTTTACCTGTCCATCTGGTCTCTTGCAAGCCTAGAATATCTAGGTTATAGCACTGGAATTCCTGCATAAGGACAAGAGAATAATCTCTATATAATGTCCACATTCCACATTCCTGCAGAGAGAAAATGATTAGTAGGATTTTTAAAGAAACTAGGTTTATTGAGATAGCTAAGGCCAACAATAACAAACAGCCCCCTGATCACAGGCATGGGGCAAAGACCTGTTCCTCCTCCGCTAAAGGCTGAAGTCACCAATGCTGGTAGGTACTTCAGGCACCACCTTTTCAAGTGGACTTTTTCAAGAGCCTTATGACCTGCTTGAGACATATTACTCCAGTTTAGGCTTGACGATGTCCAACTAGCTAAGTAAAGTTCAGGTACCTGTGATGGCCTCTGATTAGGATTATCCACCAGCTGATATAAGGTATCCCATGCCTCTGTTTTCTTAGGGCTGGCAACCCAGAAGCAAACATAAAACACAGTGGCAGATTTTCCTTCAACAGAGGCCCACCAGTGCAGCAAGTCCAGGATCCATAATCAAGCTCAAATCCATAAACAAGTCCGATCTAGTAGGTATAAATGGTCAGCACCGGGACCCTGTGAAGTTGACCACTCCTCAGCAGGGTTGGAAAAAACAGATAAAAGTGGCCATAGATAACCAGATCAGTAGGTCATACTGAACTGGCAGCCCTCCCCTTACATTCCCTTCCAAAATAGAATATCTCTTTTGAAGGGTACTAATGGCCTGCACCACGAGAAGGTGGGGTTGGACATTAGGTGCTAGACCTGGTCAGTTCATCATCACTGGGGATTGGTACACAGCTCTCCTTCCAGTTTATGCCTAGCTACCATTTACAGACCTTGAGCAAGTGTCTCAGTTTAATTATCTTGGGAGCTATGTAACAAATACTGGTGAATCTAGATCACCAGTATCTATTACATAGGATAGAATCTAAATCATCAGTAATCTAGATCACCAGTTCATCTGTTAATCTCATGCCGGCATGAGATTAACAGATGAATAGGGATTGCTGCTGGACTTTTAAGAATCTATGGAGAGTGTGGAGAATAGGTGTATACACCTAAAGACTAAAATTAGACTGTATAATAGTTTGGTTCTTTCTAGAATTAGTTATGTTAGTGAAACTTGGACCCTTTATAAACAAGATAACAGGAAACTTGAAATTTTTGATTCTAGATGCTTATGCAGCATCTTGGGCATTAGGTGGTTTGACTTTGTAAGCAATGATAAGATTAGGGAAAGGAGTTGACAATCTCTTTTGAGTAGCGTATTGTGTAGAGAGAGACTATGTTGGTTTGGTCATGTTGCCTGTACGGATAACTAGATTAATGAAGAGGGTTATGAACAGTGTGCCTAATGCCTCGAAAAGAGGGGGAGACCTAGGATGCAGTAGGCTGAAAATGTCAAACACAACTTCATTAGAATTGGTCTACATTGGCCAGATGCAGCAGTTAGCTCAAGACAGATGAGTTTGGAGAAATAAATTGCACCATCTGGTTGGATCTCCATAGCCCATGGCTGCTTGAAGATGATGATAATTTTTATGAGTTTGCAGTTTCTTTAATGTTTTCTTTTGCTACATAAATTACTGATTAAAATTTACTGATGAAGTACTGCTATTAAGTGGGAAGTTTTGTATCATTTTCAAAATCTCAAATTTTTAAAGTGCAAGTTTCTGAAATAGAACTCATTCTGATGGTCAATTGGATTTTGAAGTGTTATATGTTAAAAGAAAGAGTATTTAATTGTGAATAATAAAGCAACAAATAAATTAGAGGCTTTTACTGTCATTTTTCCTTTTAATTTCAGTTATAAACGGTTTTGCTATTTTTTCTAAATTATTAAGTAATTTCATTACTTTAATTCTAACATTAAAGTAATTTCATTACTTTAATGTTAAATATAGTTCAATATTTCTGTTATTGCTTAAACTAACATTTATTCCATTTGATCTGAATTTCATAATCATTTAATGCAAATAATGCAGATGGTTACATAAAGACAAAGTTCTCAGGCAGCCATTAGCTATGGAGGACTGTAATTTTGTTCACCAAACATCTGTCCTGAGCTGCAACTGTTGCATTTGGCTACTGTAAGCCAATTCTAGCAGAATCCTGTTTGACATTGTCTGTCCACCACATCCTAGGACTCTGCTTTTCCTAAAGCCTTTAGGCACACTGTTTATAACCCTATTCACCAATCTGCAACTATGCATATGGGCAACACGGCAAACCAACACCTTCTTTGCACAATATGCTGCTCAAATGAAGTGCTGACTCCTAACTTCATCATTACTTACAAAGTCAAGCTACTGAATGCCCAAGACACTGAGTCAATCTAGAATCAAAAGCATCAAGTTTCCTGTTACCTGCTTACAAACGGTCCAAGTTTCACTACCATAACTAACTTTAGAAAGGACAAAACGATTGCATAGCCAAATTTTAATCTTTAGGTGTATGTGGCATTTTTGCATTCTCTAAAGATTCTGAAAGGTCCCAGCAGCAATCCCTATTTTTCTATTTATATCATTTTGCACATCACCAGTATCTGCTAAACATCTTTCAAGTTAATTAAACTGAGTACTTGCTCAAAAGTGCAGCTGTTAGCATCATTAGCCAATAGGGTCAAATCATCCACATAATCTAAATCAGAAATTTTCAAATCTCTAAACCATTTAAGTCCAAAATCTTCCCCTTGCAGAGAATTCTACATAACATAATCAATAGCAAAACTAACTTTTCTGTGTGGGAACTTTCATTATGCTAACTAATTTGCCAGGTATGCCATATGATCTAATGATCAACAGAGTCAAAAGTTATTTTGAAATCTATAAAACTAATAATCACAGGTTTCTGAAATTCTAAATATTTCTCAAGAATCTGCCTAAGTGAAAATATTTGAACTATACATCCTCTACCACTTCTGAATCCACACTGTTCACCATGCAGTTGTCAATCAACCAAATTTTTAATTTTATTAAATACAATAATGCAAAGAACTTTACATGGAACAGAAAGTTGACTGATTCCCCTATAATTATCATAAGAACTGCAATCACCTTTTTTTTTAAAATAGGGATAATAATAGCTCTAATAAAATCCTTTAGAACAACACCTTTATCATAATAATTAATCAAAATTTTACTCACCACATGACAATGCAAAAATTTCCAGTTCTGAGCATTTCAGTACTAATTTCATTTGCCCCTGGTGATTTATGCAGTTTTATTTTAGTGATAGCAAAAATAACTTCAGAAAGATGGTTAGTTTTTTATTTCCAGCAATCTGTAAAACTAACAAGATAGTGCTACAAAAATTTTGTTGAATTAAAGACAAGATATTTAAAAAAAATTTAAAATATATCTATCACTTTCAGATTAAGTTTATGCTCTGATTAATTTCAAAATAAAATCACGTTTTTTTTTTCATTGAGATTATTTAATGTGTTTAAAAGGAGAATTAAAATATCACTAAAATAAATACTGCTTTTAATGCTAGTTACTGATGTTTGAGTATGATTCACTAGATTAGCAAGTTTGGATCATGTCGCCATACTTGTGCATGTGTGAAATAGGTGGAGTCAAACTCATCAAGGCAAACTTGGCATGTTTTCTTCTGGTTCAGAACCAACTGTTTGGCTCTGAGGTCACTACAAGCAATGGATGACACAGCTACAAAAAATGCATATGTTGCTCATAGCTACACCAGTTCATAGGAGTATGGCAACTATGTGTATAGCTGTATGCTTGTCAAATTTAACATATGTAAAGTTGAATTTGACAGTTTAAAACTAGCCAGACTCTAACAAAAGTGGCAAGCCTTAGAAATAAAACTTTGCAAATCCACTATCTAATAATACAGACACCATTTCATGGGAACAAATCATAATGTATTAGAATCAGTTTTGTTTTACATAAGGGCGAAAATTTAAAAGAATTATCTTTTTTTAATTTTGTTATACATCTTGGAAATAATAAAATTAATTCCATAAATAGCAAAGTAAAAAAATCTTGTTTAAAAATTGAAAATCTATTCAATATTTAGAAATAATGTTTGCAGTTGCTGAATGATTCAGTTTCTACTTATGATTGCAGTCAATTTTGTCCATTGAAAATTTTAAAAACCAAATAAAAGAGGATGGAAACAATTTAAAAACAAAAACTCATAGATAATCTATTTACACAAGAGTTGAGTATGAGTGCAAACATCGAGTGCAACAGTTGATGCTAAAAATGCATAACAGGACAATTAGTATGACAAAAGAATAAATTGAAATATATATAATTTCAAACTACTTCTATTGTAACGCTCCAAAGAAATGAAATACTTTTAAAGTTTGGACCCTTTGTCTGATCCAATTATTTTTATGCTCCGAATAGCTGAGTCGGGCGCCAGGCCATAAACGACAAATTGCCAAAAATAAAGTTTAATTAGGGTTTGAAATACCAGCAGCGTTAATGAGTAAGAATTCAAAAATATTAAATGATTGTCAAAATTTTATGTTAATGCTAATCAAAACAAACTAACGTTGCTCAAGAGAAAAAAATTAGTAAAGATTCATAAGGTTTAAATAACAAACAATTTATTTCCAAAAAGCATTCACCAAAACTTCAATAAGGAAAATACTACATTTATTACTACAAACATCTTCAACAAACTCCAAACTAAAACTGATCTCTAAACTGTGCTCTCTTTACTCGACTATCTTCTGTGCTACTGTGACAACATGTCACCAGGTTATAACAAGAGGTACAAAGCCTGGTAGCTAGGTAGTCACTGGAAGGAGAGCTATGCACCAATCCCCTGTGATGATGCATAGAACCGGCCAGGCCTAGCACCTAATGTCCGACCCCGCTTTCTCGTGGTGCAGGCCGTTAGTACCTTTCAAAACAGATATTCTCTTGTGGAAGTGAACGGAAGGGGAGGGCTGCCAGATTAGTGTGGCCTAATGATCTGGACAACTATGGCTACTTTTCTTTTTTTTCTACCCTGCTGAGGAGTGGTCAACCACACAGGGTCCTGGTGCTGACCATATAAACCCACTGGACTGGACAGATATATGGCTCTGAGCTTGATTATGGATCCTGATTTTGCTGCACTGGTGGGCTTCTGTGGAGGGAAAATCTTCCGCTGTGTTTTCTGTTTGTTTGTGGGTTGACAGTCCCAAGTGAATAGATTCACAGGATATGTTTATCAGCTGGTGGATAATCCTGAGCAGAGATCATCGCAGGCACCTGAACTCTTTGCTTCTATTGGCATCGTCAAATTCTACATTGGAGGAAGTCTTTCAGTGTAGATGGCTTCAGCCTTTAGTGGTGGGGGAACGGGTCTTTGCCCCATGTCTGCGATTAGGGGGCTTTTTGATATTGTCGGCATTCCCTCTCTCAACAAACATAGTTTCTTTAAACATCCCACTAACCATTTTCTCTCCATAGGTAGTTGGAATGTGAGGACTCTGCATAGAGTTTCTCTCTTGATGTCCTCACACAAGAATTCCACCATTATAATTTAGATATTCTCGGCTTGCAAGAGACCAGATGGACAGATAAAGGTCAGATTCTTAAAAATAATCTTAAATTTCTCTTTTCAGGGAGGGACGACAATAAGCATCACCAAGGCGTGGGTCTGCTTCTCAGCAGACACGCTAGTGATGCTCTTCTAGGATATGAGTGCATTAATGAAAGGTTTCTTACAGCAAAATTTCAGACATGTGTTAAAGACCTGAATGTTATCTGCTGTTATGCCCCCACTGAGGATGCCGATGAGGATGAGAAGGATAGGTTTTATGAACAACTTCAGGATATTTTGAATTCGGTCAAAAAAGGAGATATTACCCTTGTTCTTGGTGACTTCAATGCCAAAGTTGGTACTGACTCTGACCTTTGGGGAGGAGTAATAGGCCCTTTTGGTATTGGTAGCTGCAATGGCAATGGGCAGCATCTCCAGCAGGTAAGTAAACTTAATGGATTCAGAATAACTAACACTTATTACAAACACTGCGACATACATAAGTACACATGGGATTCACCTGATGGGCTGCATAAGAATATGATTGATTATATATTAATTAACAGCAAATGGGCTAGTTCTGTTAGGAATACCAGGTCATATAGGGGAGCTGAAATTGGATCTGACCATTATCTTGTTAAAAGTGTCTTGCAACTTAAACTTAAAAAGTGTTGTGCTAGGGTTAAAAAATTTGCTTTTAATACTGAAGCTCTGAAAGACCCAGTTATAGCCAAAGCTTACCATGATAGGTTACTTAGTCATTATGACAGTCATGGTATGCTTACTACTGAAGTTTAGGAAGAATGGGATCATTTTAAACAGGCTTTTTTGGACACTAACAGTACTCTATTAGGAAAAAAGGAGCAGAAGAGATAGAATTATCTGAGTGATAAGGCACTTGAGCTTATTTCGGAAAGAAAGAACTGCAGGAATGTCCTTAATCAATACCCTACTAGTCCTAATAGAAAGCATTACAGAGACCTTAATAAACATGTAAAAAGATCAGTTAGCTGCTGATAAGAATCTTTGGCTTGATGGTTTGGCTGACAAAGCCGAGGAAGCAGTTAGACAGCACAACAGCAGAGAGCTGTACCAGATAGTTAATGTTTTGTGTGGTAGAAAACGGACAGGTATACAGGGATTGAAGGATAAACAAGGTAAGGTTATAGAAAGTGAGGATTCTGTCATGGCTCAGTGATGTTCTAAACAATGTGGTTAGTTCTATTCCCATTGTTTGGAATTATGATAGATGCATTAGTGGCTTTAATGTTGGCTCTATAACACAATCTGAAGTTATTTTGGCTATTTCTAAACATAAACTACATAAATCCCCAGGGGTAGATGAAATTACTACCGAAATGCTTAGAGCTGGGAATGTTTCGGTTACCTCTTGGATGACTGAAATTCTGAATATCTTTTATGATAAAGGCATGGTTCCTAAGGATTTTACCAGAGCTATTGTTATCCCTATTTTCAAAAAAGGTGATTGCAGTTCTTGTGATAACTATAGGAGTATCAGCCTACTCTCTGTTCCAGGTAAAGTTCTTTCCATGATTGTGCTTAATAGAATTAAGAATCTGGTTGACAGTGAATTGCGTGATGAGCAATGTGGATTCAGAAGTGGTAGGGGATATGTGGATCAGATATTTTCACTTAGGGAGATTCTTGAGAAATGTTTAGAGTTTCAGAAACCTTTGGTTGCTAGCTTTGTTGATTTCAAAAAGGCTTTCGACTCTGTTGATCGTCATAATTTGTGGTTGATTGCGAAATCATATGGTATACCAGACAAGTTAGTTAACATAATGAAAGCTCTCTTTAATAACACTGAGTCATGTGTGAGAGATGGTAAGGCTTGTAGCAATTGGTTTAGCATTACTTCTGGTGTTCGACAAGGGTGCATTTTGTCTCCTTTTCTCTTTAGCTTGGTTATTGATTATGTTATGCGAAATTCACTTCAAGGGAAAGATTTTGGCCTTAAATGGACTGGAGATACGAAAATTTCTGATTTAGATTATGCTGATGATTTAGCCCTTTTGGCAAATGATGTTGATGAGATGAACTCTTTCATTCGAGCTGTTGATGAGGCTTGTAGTAGAGTAGGGTTTGGTTATAAATAGAGAGAAAACTAAAGTGATGAAAATTGGTCAGGCAGGCTGTGATTCAGTTAATCTGAATGGTTGCACCCTTGAGCAGGTGTCACAGTTTAATTATCTTGGGAGCTACATAACAGATACTGGTGATGTGCGGCATGAGATTAGCAGACGAATAGGGATTGCTGCCGGGACTTTTAAGAATCTATGGAGAGTGTGGAGAAATAGGCGTATACACCTAAAGACTAAAATTAGACTTTATAATAGTTTGGTTCTTTCTAGGGTTAGTTATGGCAGTGAAACTTGGACACTTTGTAAACAAGATAACAGGAAACTAGATGCTTTTGATTCCAGATGCTTACGCAGTATCTTGGGCATTAGGTGGTTCAACTTTGTAACTAATGATGAGGTTAGGCAAAGGAGTTTGCAACCTCCTTTAAGCAGCATATTGTGCAGAGAGAGACTCCATTGGTTTGGTCATGTTGCCCGTATGAATAATTATAGATTGGCGAATAGGGTTATGAACAGTGTGCCTAAAGGCCTCAGAAAGAAGGGGAGATCTAGGATGCGGTGGGCAGACAGTGTCAAACAGGACCTTGTTAGAATTGGTGTGCAGTGGCCAGATGCAGTAGATGTTGCGCAGGATAGACTTGCTTGGAGAACTAAATTGCACGGTCTGGTTGGACCTTCGTAGCCCATGGCTGCTTGAGAATGATGATGATGGCAAAGCCCGCACTGTCATGTTGCACACTGGGAAAGACATTTGCATAAATTGACAAGCGGCGCAAGCTATGATGCAAGAGTGGGCATGTCCTTGTACATGTGCTTTAGCGGGTGACAATCGAAAGTTAGGAGTTGCGCATGTGCAACTCCTAACTCTTGGAAACGAGCGCTGTGATGCCAAAAATGAGATAAAAATCCCCAAAATGATAAATATAACATGAATGAAGCAAAACTGGTTAAGGTAAAGTAAAAGGGAATGAGGGGTCATCACACTATATATAGGTAATGGACAGAAAAATGGAAACACCAAGGTTTGCAGAAAGCATTCAGTTTATGTTAAACATTGTCATCTGCTTGCCATGACGAATATATGAAACATGCAAATGGCATGCAACATGCTTTGTGTCATGTCTATAAAGGTAAACCCAGCATAACTCCATTTGGTATCATGGCATCGAGAGAAAACCTTTAGTGATTTCGAAAGGGCATGATTGTTGGAGTGCATTTGGCAGGAAATTTGGTCATTAAGACAGCTGAACTCACTGATGTTTCACAAAGAACAGTTTTCAAGGTCATGTGTGCATGGGAATCTAAAATGAAAACATCATCTGCAAAAGGCAACAGTGGGTGAATGTGCATACTCCAGAATTGGGACATTCCTGCATTATAGTGTGATGTGTAAAGCAAAATTGGCAAGCTGTAGCTGATCAGTTGTGCACTGATTTCAATGTAGGACATGAGAGGCAGGTTTTGTCAAAAATAGTACACCAAGAATTCCATAGAACTGGATATTATGATTGAGTTGCACTTCACAAAACACTCATTACCCCTGTAAGCATATCGTGTCATGTTCAGTGGTACAAACAGCACAAGCAATGGAGGAATTATATGATGGGATCTGACAAATTGTCCTGCACTGCTTCTGATAAATTGACGAGTACATGTATTATGCCTACCAAAGAAGCTTACAACTCTGATTATTTGTTTCTTACAGTTAAGGTTTCTGGTGGTTCTGGAACTGGGGGGGGGGGGGGACTTTCTTGTGGTATGAGTGCACTCATTCTGTTAGAAGGCAAGATTAATGCCAATCACTATTTTACAGTCCTGAGTGATAATCTTCATCCAATGGTACAGCATTTCTCTCATGACGAGAGAACTGTTGTTCAGGATGACAATGCTCCCATCCCTAGAGCACATATGGTCACAGTGACTTGAGGAGCAAGAGGCTGAACTTTTTCATATACCATGGCTACCAAGTCACCAGATATAAACCCAATGGAAAATCTATGGGAACTTCTGGAATGACATCTCAGGCAGCATTTCTCAGCTCCATCGAACAAGCAGGAATTGATCACATTTCTTGTGGACGAATGGTGTATCCCTCCTGCTTGCATGGTGGTCCAACACTGTGTAGAAATTTTGCATTGCTGTTTCTTTTTTTTGTCCATTACTTGTATATTAAAAATAGATATTTAAGAGATCATAAATAATGTCATAATTCATCAAACTGCTGTTTCCTGAATTTCTCTTCTTTCAAAGTTATACAGCTTCTGCAATGCAATTTTATCCTTAACACTGCCTGCTATCGCATCACTTCTGGGAGAAGCCACCATGCTGGCTGCTATTCCAACCTTGTGTTCATCCACATGTGCTGCACTCACCAATTCACTTCTGCCTAGAGCTTCCCTGCTTATCTTTTATTGCAACACAAATAATAACAACCCATGGATAAGTCTCAATGTCGCCAGCCTCAATCATCTGTTTGCACATCATACAGGGTGTAGCAAAGGACTATGGGTTGGGGGGGGGGGGAGAAAAATCGAAAATTTTCCAACTCGAAAATCAAATTTTGCCAACTGACAAAATAATGTCTCTGTCAGGTTTGTAACTAGATTTTCGCTCCATGGGGCGAAGGGTGTCAATTTTTACAACTCTCCTGCATTTTGCCATGTAATTACAAATTTTGCCAACTAGCCATATTTTTACAGAATTAATTCCAATATTAACATCTCACCTGAATTATGTAGCAAGTCAGTCCGAATTTTTTCAACTCCCTCTGATTTGGCCAACTTTGCTTAATTATGCATAACCAATCCCAATCTTTACATCTCTCCTAAAGTTGCCAGGTCACTTCAAATTTTTCAAACTCCCCAAGATTTTGCCAAGTTGTCTAGATTTGGCCAACTCTCTTTAATTTCACAAAACTAATCCCAATTTTCACAACTCGCTTGTATTTTTCCAAATGGATTCGAATTTTGCCAACTACCCTAGATTTTGTCAACTCCCCAAGATTTTGCCAACTCGCTTTAATTTTATAAAACCAATCCCAATTTTCACAACTCACCTGCATTTTGCCAACTGGTTTCCAATTTTGCCAACTCCCCTAAATTTTTCCAAGTTGCCTCGATTTTTCCAGCTCTCCTTAATTTTACAAATGCAATCTCAATTTTTACATCTCTCTTAAATTTGCCAAGTCACTGCAAATTTTTCAAACTCTCAAAAATTTTGCCAAGTTTTCTCGATTTTGTCAACTGTCCTTAATTTCACAAACCCAATCCCAATATCACAACTCGCCCGTATTTTACCAAATGGATTCGAATTTTACCAATTGCCTTAGATTTTGTTAAGTTGCCTCGATTTGTTCAACTCTCCTTAATTTCACAAAATTAATCCCAATTTTCACAACTTGCCTATATTTTACCAAGTGGATTCGAATTTTGCCAAGTTGCCTCGATTTTACCACACCACCTCTCCTTAATTTCGCAAAAACAATCCCAATTTTTACATCTCTCCTAAATTTTCCAAGTCATTTCAAATTTTTCAAACTCCCCAAAATTTTACCAAGTTTTCTTGATTTTGTCAACTCTCCTTAATTTCATAAATACAATCCCAATTTTCATAACTCACCCGTATTTTACCAAGTGGATTCGAATTTTGTCATCTGCCCTAGATTTTATCAAGTTTCCTCTATTTTGCCAACTCGCCACAATTTTAGAAAAAAAAAATTCCAATTTTTGCATCTCACCTGATTTTTGCAAAGTCACTCTTAATTTTCCCAACTCTCCTAAATTTTGCGAAGTTGCCTCGATTTTGCCAACATGCCATCATTTTACAGAAAAAAGATTGCAATTTTTACATCTCACCTGAATTTTGCCAACTCTCCATGATTTTGTCAAGTCACTCCGAATTTTGCCAACTGCCCCTAGATTTTGCCAACTCCCCAAGATTTTGCCAGGTTGTCCCAATTTTGCCGACTCACCTGTATTTTACTAAGCGACTTCGAATTTTACCAACTGATCTAGATTTTGCCATCTCCATTTTCCCAACAGCCCTAGATTCGCTAAGTTGCCTTGATTTTGACAACTACCCTAGATTTTGCCAAGTTGTTTAGATTTTGTTAACTCCCCTTAATTTTACAAAAAAAAAAGATTACAAATTTTCACAACTCACTTAGATTTTATGAAGTTGCTTCGAATTTTGCCAACTCTGAGTTACTTTGGGGGGGGGGGGAGACTCCCCCCATAGCTACGTCCCTGCATCAATATATTAATCAAGGGAGCAGTAATTGGCTTCCAAAAGTAAGCCAAAGCAAAATTTTATCTCAAGGCTTTTGGAATTCTGGTAGCACATCACAAGAGCATATTATGCTAATCTCGCACCCAGAATTGTCGATTGCCTCCAACCTTGCAGAACCACAAATTGCATGCACTTTTTACAGCTTTGAGAGAGAGTAATATTTGCATCAGCAACTGCACTTCCCTTCTCACCCTTAAAACCAAAGGCTGAAGGTGTCACATGCACACAAACAGCTTCACCACAGCTGTTAAAGTGTTCTGCTTCAACTTGTCAAATGTTGGCACCCTGGACTTCTGAGATTTTCTGCCTATTTAGAGTACTGACAATTGTGCTCTAAATGTCATTCAGACTGCATTGAAAATATCTACTTGCTGCAAAGTTTGCTGAAAGTAAACTTTGCAGCAAGGTTCTTCTTTCTAATACCAATCCTGAGACTTTTCCTCTTGATTTGTCCTGCAGGGGGAACATATTGAAGTGGTTCCTTATTCATCTGATGATTGCTCACTGGGTGATTGTGGTTATTGGCATGGATCTAAGTTAATTCAGCTAACTCTTGTGGAGCTAGCCAGCTGTCTGCCTCTTCCTGAAAAACGAGCTTGGTGATAAATTCTGCTTTCATGTGGTTAGTCACAAACTTCCTTCATTTTTGCCATATCCAGCACTTTTCTACTTTCAAAAATATTTGTCTAAAATTGCTTGGAGGTTGGAGCCAAACCAAGACTATTGGTCACTTCTTTTCACTATCAAATTGTTTGTGGTATTCCAGTGCTGAGAGTCTGCTTGCACAGAACGTGGCTGACTTTAATTTATGTCTCATGCATCCTTGGAAGTGAGACTTGTCAGTACTGGACAGAGTTGTGGGGATCAAAAGCCTACTCTAATACTCTATTAGTAAATCATGAGTCTCAGAAATTGCCTTCATCTCTTTAAAAAATAATGTCAGCTCCCCTGGATCTGTTTGGGGTTTCAGGAGTGCTCTCCTCAGGAATTGGGAATATCACTGAATCCTCTGGATTTCTCTCATTTCTGCACTGATTTAAATGACCCAGATAGGTGACTCAACTGTAGGTCTACCTGAGTTGCTCTTATCTATGTCATTTGCATTTTGTACCTTCTTTCCAAGGGCCTTTCCTTAGCCCTCCACTTTTTAGCTGCATATTGTAGTTTTGCTAATTGAGTGTGCAACTGGAGTATTGCTACACTTCCAGGTACACCTGATATCAATATAGGGCTTAGAAAATGGTTAACCTCAGCCATTACACCTTCTACCGAATCTGTTATACTTAATTCACCTCCCTCTGTACCTAACTCATCCCCAGATATCTTGTCTGACTGTAATGTGAGATTTGCCATCTGTCCCCCCATGTTAGCACCATTGAAAAGAAAAAAAAAAACAGATACAGGACATTCAATTCTAGTACCAAATTAGCCTTAACCATGCAGACTAGGAATGTCTGATATTTGATGACCTATATAATATGCAGGACTACATTTTATTTACTTGATTAAAATTATGCACATTCAACAAAAGATTCTTTGTTCCAAGTCCACTAAAGGTACCATGTATGTGCCTCATTAGAAAATTCAAATTCATACCACTTCTGACACCAAAGGATGTCAAAAACTTAGCTTCTGAATTGAATGCAGTGCTGGATATGGGATGGCATATACATTTTTGAACACAGATTTAGTGAAATACTGCTTAGTATTCACTAAATACTCTGGTGAAGGTACACACTGCAAGTAGTACCTTTATCAAATCAAACCCGACAGTTGACTTTCATTAACAAAACACATTTATTTCATCATCGTAATACACCAGCACTTACCCTGCTAGAGATTACTATTTTCTACATAGGTATCTCACTTTATAAACTTTTACAACAAAACCTAACTTGCTTGATTATTGGTGGCCATATGTAGGGCCACCAGTGCTGACCTCACAGAGTAAGAAGCAGAGAAAAAAACTCTTGTTCATTGTTCTCTATTCCTCTTTATAGATGGGGCTTCCTTTCTGAAAATTTGTTCAAATTTCAAGAAAGACTTTTTTTCTTAAATTTAAAAATTAAACAATAAATAGTAAATCCATAGTGTTTACATGCTAACTATGAAGTCAATAGGATGAATCTGGAGAGATGTGGGTTCGAATCCCTCACATCTGCAAAACTAATTTTTTTTCTCACAAAACTATTTTTTGATTTATTGACTTTATAATCAACAGGTAACTCTGTGGATTTACTATTTATTGATTAATTCATTAATAGCACGTTAGCATAAGTGAATGATTTATTTTCATCTTACATAGTGCAATATTAAAAAGTAAAGTTGCCTTTCCTGATCATAGATGGTGCCAGCAGCAACAATGATATTAGATTGATAGATCAGATTAGTGGATAAAAGACAGCCAGCATTAGTTTGGTGGCCTTAGAAGACTCTGGCATGAATCTGGAGAGACGTGGGTTCTAATCCCACATGTTGGCAAAACTCATTTTTACCACAAAACTATTTACTAAAAATTAACAAGGTGTTAAGTGAAAAAAATAAAAGTTGCAGAAGTTTAAAATAGGACAAGATAAAACAGTTCAGCAATCTCATGATCTTTTGTTTGTAGCATGTGCTTTTTAAGAAAAGTTGCAAATATGTTGTAAAATGTGTATAAGAAACAAAAGTGGAAAATCTGGAAATGAGTATTAATAATAAAAAAGTTGCATGATTTAAACTGTGCGATAAAGAAATGACAATAATTTTTTTCAACTAATTATTTCGAGTGTTTCTTGTCTATAGGACTTTTTCCTGTGATACTTTTTTACTGAACTATTATAATCAAGTTATATTCAAACTTTAACTGTTTTTTTAAAGCTGATGATTAATTGCCTTTTACAAGGCAATTAATCATCAGCTTCAAAAGGTGAACACCTAAATTTTTTTAGTGTTCTTTTATTTTCAGTATACAGTTGTTGAAGTGATTAGAACTTCCTTTTTAAATCTGCTAACCTATTTCTTTATTCCAAGATCAAGCAAAATATGGAAATATCAAGGGTAAAGCAGATAAAGGAGCTAAAACAAAAAAAATTCCATCAAGCAAGAATTCAAACTCTCCTACAAATAAAGACCAAGCTATTATGTAAGTTTTTAAATTCATATATAACCCAGGGAATTTTAAAACCTTTTTTCAGACTATTGCACATTGCAAATAGTAGCAAATATAAATTTCTCTTTGCACAATTATTTGCCATAAAACAACTTTTGCAAATAAAGAAAACATTAATGGAACAGGTGGGACCTGATTTCACAATCTGCTGGATATATTTCCATTACAGTTTAGTGTATGCTTAGAATTCATATTAAAAGCACAATGACAAGTTATTACATTTAGTTCTTACACATAATCATTGTAGTTATACCTAAGTCTAAGGCTATAAACCCTTCAAATTACTCTCAACCTGAAATCTCATAATCATGAGATAGGAGACAGTTAATTATTTCATGGTTGAATGCACTTTACAGTTATTATTAAAGTGGTAAGAGAGGAAGAATATTTTACCACTTATCCAAGTTGTTGACAAAGTCCTTGGAGAGATGGTTTATACTACATTATCCAAGTTGATGTTGAGAAGCTTGGAAAATCACAGGCTCATACACTCATTTTTGGGACACATTATTGATAGTTGTTGTGGTATGCCTTCTTTTCGAGATTCCAGTTCTGGTTACACACTTTTTTAAAATGTCAGTACTGTTGCTATATGTGTGGTCACTTCTTCTATGGTGTTTTATCACCTTTCCTCTTCTTCAACCATGAGGTTGCCTCTTATGATTTTTTTAATACACCCAAATTAAATAACTCAAGAAAAAGCTTCTCCCCTTGCTAAAAGCTTTACATTTCAATATTCAATATAAAAACATCAAAATGAACATAAAAACAGAGAACCATTGCTATGCACATTTCACATGGATTTTATCAGGCAGTGTGCTCTTTTCATCATTGTTACTGACCTTTGTAAGGCAGTGTGCACTTTTCATCATTATTACTGAGCTTTATAGGGCAGTGTGCTCTTTTTATCCTTGCTGCTGAACTTTATAAGGCAGTCCCTCTAGTGGGTACCCAGTGCATATCTCGTTAATGGTTTAAAATCAATTTCCAGGCTGCTGGTAAAGGTTTGATATCGATATTACATAATTTATTCTGATTTAAATTAATGATTAGGTTTTCCATATAGTTTAATTGAGATTTTGTTCCTGGGGATGCAATTATTTTAGGTTTTTATGTGTAATTATGAAAATCTATTAGTAAGATTGTTCATAGGTAGTTGGAATGTGAGGACTCGGCACAGAGCTTATTCTCTTGATGTCCTCACACAAGAATTCCACCATTATAATTTAGATATTTTTGGCTTGCAAGAGACCAGATGGAAAGATAAAGGTCAGATTCTTAAAAATAATATTAAATTTCTCTTTTCATAGAGAGAAGATAATAAGTATCACCAAGGTGTGGGTCTGTTTCTTAGCAGGCACGCTTGCGATGCTCTTCTAGAATATTAGTGCATTAATGGAAGGTTTCTTGCAGCAAAATTTCAGACGAGCATTAAAGACTTGAATGTTATTTGCTGTTTTGCCCCTACTGAGGATGAGAAGGATAGGTTTTATGGACAACTTCAGGATATTTTGAATTCTGTCAAGAAAGGAGATATTACCCTTGTTCTAGGTGACTTCAATGCCAAAGTTGGTACTGACTCTGACCTTTGGGGAGGTGTGATAAGCCCTTTTGGTATTGGTAGCTGCAATGGCAATGTGCAACTTCTCCTACAGGTAAGTAAACTCAATGGTTCAGAATAACTAACATTTATTACAAACACCGTGACATACATAAGTACACATCAGTTTCACCTGATGGGTTGCATAAGAATATGATTGATTATATATTAATTAACAGCAAATAGGCTAGTTCTGTTAGAAATACCAGGGCATATAGGGGAGCTGAAATTGGATCTGACCATTACCTTCTTAAAAGTGTCTTGCAACTTAAACATAAAAAGTGTTGTGCTAAGGTTAAAAAGTTTACCTTTAATACTGAAGCTCTGAAATACCCAGTTATAGCTAAAGCTTACCATGATAGGTTACTTAGTCATTATGGCAGTCATGGTTTACTTTCTACTGAAATTGAGGAAGAATGGGTGATAACTATAGGGTATCAGCCTACTCTCTGTTCCAGGTAAAGTTCTTTGCATGATTGTGCTTAATAGAATTAATTATCTGGTTGACGGGCAATTGTGTGATGAACAATGCGGATTCAGAAGTGGTAGGGGATGTGTCGATCAGATAATTTCACTCAGGCAGATTCTTGAGAAATGTTTAGAGTTTCAGAAACCTTTGGTTGCTAGCTTTGTTGATTTCAAAAAAGGCTTTTGACTCTGTTGATCGTCATAATTTGTGATTGTGAGCTCGTATGGTATACCAGACAAGTTAGTTAACATAATGAAAGATCTCTATAATAACACTTAGTCAAGTGTGAGAGTTGGTAAGACTTGTAGCAATTGGTTTAATATTACTTCTGATGTTCGACAAGGGTGCATTTTGTCTTGTTTTCTCTTTAGTTTGGTTATTGATTATGTTATGCGAAATTCACTGCAAGGGAATGATTCTGGCCTTAAATGGTCTGCAGATACTAAAATTTCTGATTTAGATTATGCTGATGATTTAGCCCTTTTGGCAAATGATGTTGATGAGATGAACTCTTTCATTTGAGCTGTTGATGAGACTGGTAGTAGAGTAGGTTTGTTTATAAACAGAGAGGAAACTAAAGTGATGGAAATTGGTCAGGCAGGTTGTGATTCAGTTAATCTGAAGGGTTGCAATCTTGAGCAGGTGTCACAGTTTAATTTTCTTGGGAGCTATGTAACAGATACTGGTGATGTGTGGCATGAGATTAACAGATGAATAGAGATTGCTGCCAGAACTTTTAAGAATCTGTGGAGAGTGGAGAAATAGGCATATACACCTAAAGACTAAATAATTAAAGACTTGGACACTTGGTAAACAAGATAATAAGAAACTAGATGCTTTTGATTCTAGTTACTTACGCAGTATCTTGGGCATTAGGTGGTTCAACTTTGTAATCAATGATGAGGTTAGGCAAAGGATTCAGCAACCTCCTCTGAGCAGTATATTGTGCAGAGAGAGACTCCATTGATTTGGCCATGTTGCCCGTATGGATAATTATAGATTGGCAAATTGGGTTATGAACAGTGTGCCTAAAGGCCTCAGAAAGACAGGGAAACCTAGAATGCTGTTGGCAGACAATGTCAAACAGGACCTTTTTAGAATTGGTGTGCAGTGGTCCAATGCAGCAGATGTAGCTCAGGACCTTCAGGATTCCTGGAGAAGTAAATTGCATGTTCTGGTTTGACCTCTATAGCCCATGGCTGCTTGATGATGATGATGATGATTTACAAAAGCAGAATATATAGCAACATCGTGTTACAAAGTAGCTAAATTAATTGAAATTTTTTGAATTGCTGAACAATCACAATGCCTTCTTTCGATATTGTATTGCTGTATCCTAACTCTCGGGTGTTGGATGCAGCGATGCATGTGAAGAAAAAATGGCTGGAGGAGGCCAGCTCCATGGCAAAGGAGTAGTTTAGTGTGCATGATGCCCTGGACCTGGTGACCACATCAAACTGGTTCCAGATCAGCAGTCACACATGGGTCCAGACCGACGGTGTGCCAATGGGATCACCTCGGTGTGGACTCATGGCCAACATCGTCCTCCACCATGTTGAAATGGAGGTATTATGGCTGGTACAATTTAAGCCTTGTTTGTATCTGTGGTACATTGATGATGTACTACTTTTTTGGGACCATGATTTTGGCATCTTGCAAAATTTATTAGATACTTTAATAGTATCCTTCCCACCATTACCCTCCCTTGTAATTAACGATAGGAATAAAAATGTATCTACGGGGGTGGGTGGGTGGGTGGGTGGGTGGGGGGTTGTATCTAATAGAAATTGAAAATTAAAGTAATGAATTAATTGACAATATAACATATATCAGGAAAACATATCGACAGATGGCAGTGCAAGTAACAGAGCATCAATAGGATTTAATAAATCGATTAGGTAAAACAGCATTAACACAGACTATCTTACAAATAGATTTGCATAATTACACATTAAAACCTAAAATAATTGCATCCCCAGGAACAAAATCTCAATTAAACTATATGGAAAACCTAATCATTAATTTAAATCAGAATAAATTATGTAATACCGATATCAAACCTTTACCAGCAGCCTGGAAATTGATTTTAAACCATTAACGAGATATGCACTGGGTACCCACTAGAGGGACTGCCTTATAAAGTTCAGCAACAAGGATAAAAAGAGCACACTGCCCTATAAAGCTCAGTAATAATGATGAAAAGTGCACACTGCCTTACAAAGGTCAGTAACAATGATGAAAAGAGCACACTGCCTGATAAAATCCATGTGAAATGTGCATAGCAATGGTTCTCTGTTTTTATGTTCATTTTGATGTTTTTATATTGAATATTGAAATGTAAAGCTTTTAGCAAGGGGAGAAGCTTTTTCTTGAGTTATTTAATTTGGGTGTATTAAAAAAATCATAAGAGGCAACCTCATGGTTGAAGAAGAGGAAAGGTGATAAAACACCACAGAAGAAGTGACCACACATATAACAACAGTGCTGACATTTTAAAAAAGTGTGTAACCAGAACTGGCATCTCGAAAAGAAGGCATACCACAACAACTATCAATAATGTGTCCCAAAAATGAGTGCATGAGCCTGTGATTTTCCAAGCTTCTCAACATCAACTTGGATAATGTAGTATAAACCATCTCTCCAAGGACTTTGTCAACAACTTGGATAAAGCGGTAAAATATTCTTCCTCTCTTACCACTTTAATAATAATTGTAAAGTGTATTCAACCATGAAATAATTAACTTTCTCCTATATCATGATTATGAGATTTCAGGTTGAGAGTAATTTGAAGGGTTTATAGCCTTAGACTAGGTATAACTACAATGATTATTTGTAAGAACTAAATGAAAGTTTAGTGTATGCACAGGGGAATTTACAAAAGCCCATCAGTTTGAAATGCCATGGAAGAAAGCCTTATGAGGAATGCAATGCCTTAACAAAAAGGTGGTGCAAACATGAATACCTTATCAAGGATTATGTGAATGTTTAATTGAAAACAACAATCTACAACTGAGTCCTGCAGAATACTGCAGGACTCAGTTGTAGAGTAATAATAAACATTTGTAAATAATAGGAATAAAGAAGTTAATACTTAATAATGCTCTAGTGGTTATTACTTAAGTGGTTAATACTTAATAATAATCTAGTGGTTATTTATTCAAAGATTTTTGAATGTGTGCAAAATTCACCTTCTGAGAATGTTTAGATTTAATTGAGAAGCATGATGAGTTAACTAGAGGACTTATTGCAGGCTTTTGATAATATAAGTAAAATTGATGATGAGAATCATAGAATGGAGTTGGATTGTTTTACCTGAGCCACACTTTTTTTTGCAACAATGGGCTATAATGGCCAAGTCACAAGGACCTCAAAGGCTCAGAGAAATTTGGGGGAGGGGACTCACTGGGACAGCTGTTGGGAGACAGTAGTCTCCTGTCTAGGCCATCCAACATATTCTTTAAAGTGCACAGGGTATGACTCTCCCATATATGGGCCCACAGCTTAACGTCCCATCTGACAGATGGCAGCCTTTTCAAGCCTGCTGGTGTTCCTTACTGACCATGGGCAGGACAGGGAGTTTTGTGAATATAAATCTCAATGCTGACCCAGCTGGGATTTGAACCTGGGAATTGCAGATTACAATCCTAGCACACTTTCCAACTGAGCCACCCTGTACCCATAGTATGGAATAGAGGATGATAAAATGAAATGCTGTTAGCAAAAATGTTGTGAGAATTCAAGTTGAGATATAAATGCTAAAGTTTCAGGGAAACTAGGTATCAAGGATTGGCAGTGTAAAAGTGTTGCAAAAACAAGTGTAGGATATGAAAGTACAGGAAAGTGAGAAAAGGTGAATATTCACTGGTGTATATCTCAAAGCTAAGGGTGGATAAAGGAAAAAATGAACGTGTGTGGCAATTAAAAAAATATATAACTAACAGGGATTTAAATAATTGATAATGAAGGGTTGGGGTGTTTTATAGTATTAGATAATAGTGTGTGTGTGTATATATATATAGTGGTAGCTTTCATTTAAAAGTTGGAAGATTGATTTAAATTTGCACTCAATTTTTTCCAAGATTTTTTTTTATGTTCTTAATATGCTGCTGTAAACTTTTGGGACAGAGTGCTTTTGTTTTCTGTTGTAAAGTTTAGGCAGTCTGAATTGTAATTTTTGAATTTATTGAATTGACTAATTATGTGAAGATAAATAAAGTCAGATGTTGCAGCTTAATTGTACAATATTATAAAATTGCCATTCTAAATATTTTTCAGTTTAGAATGAATATACAATTCTGTGTTGATAGATTAATCGTATAATTAAATGAAGTGTAAAACACAGTAGTTGGCTCAGTTTAATTTACCATAATAATATTATATTAAATATTATCAGTATTGTAGATAAATATTATTATTGTTATATAAATATTATTAAACATACACCAATCAGCCAATATATTAAAACCACCTCTTCATTATGCAAAGAAGCAGATCAGCAGGTCACGTGCCAAGATATCAGTGCAGCCAATCAATGTCACGTGCCAAGGTCACAAATGATTTATATAATACCTGGGTCGGAGCTCTTGCAGGCAGTATTTCATCCCAACATGGGAAAAGCAAAGGATTTATCTGATTTCGACAAAGGCCAGGTCTTTATGGCAAAATGCCTTGGTAAGAGCATCTCCGAAACAGTGATGCTGGTAGGCTTGTCACGCTATGCAGTAGTTAGTACCTATCAAAAATGGTCTGAAATAGGTGACACTTTGAGCCATCAACAAGGCGTGAACTGGTCTTACCTCATTGATAGCAGAAGTCAGCGCAAACTGTCTTATCTTGTCCGCAGCAACAGGAGGGCTACTGTGACTTACATTACCCATAATTTCAATTGTGGTAAAGGATCCAATGTGTCCAAACACACAGTTCATCGTAAACTCTTGGATTTGGGTCTCCGCAGTCGTAGACCCATTCGTGTGCCTATACTCACAGCCGTTCACTGTCGTCAACACTTGCAAGGGGCACATAGTGTTGATGACGACCCAAAGGCTCAGAGAAGGTTGGGGGAGGGGAGCCAACCTTCTCTGAGCCTTTGGAGTCCATGTGACCTGACCATTTAACTCATGGTGTGCAAAGAAGTGCTACTCAGAGGTAAAACAACCCAACCCTGTTACTTTAGAATAAATTTCCTAGAACCAAAATGACAATCCAGAACTCGCACTATAATTATTTTCCATTACTTACTGTAATGGTAACAATTCTGTGGTAGTTGAAATGATTCAAAGGCTTACAGTTTATCTTTTCCCAGCCAAAGGGGCTGAAGCTAGCTGACCCCTTTGCAGCAGATGTCTTCAATGCTATGAAGTGACACTGTTGTGCAGAGATGTTCTTTTCCTTCATCGTTACTAGTGCCAGTTCACTCATTTTGTTTTCCTAGATGGTAAAGTCCACTGTTACTTGATGATAATAGCCAAGTTGTTGACTTGCACCTCTGTCTTTCTTAGGTGATATATTTAAACATGGATACCAGTCCTTTTACTAGGATGACAGGAGTAATGGTCCTTTGTGAATGATAACTTTCACAGTTGCTTACCAAAAGCACTGAGTTGATGACATTTGTAGAGATGACTTTCCACATTCACCATATTAAGAACTCCTGACTGTGACATACATAACTAAAGTATTTGAAATTCTAAAACATTGCTAACTTAAATTTATATATCACAGTGCAGAGTTTTTAATATGGTGAATGTGGAATGTCATCAACTCACTTCTTCTGGTAAACAACTACAAAAATCATTGTTTGCAAAGAACCATTACTCCTATTATCCTAGTAAAAGAATTGGTATCCATGTTTAAATAGGCTGCCTTAGCAAGATTTAAGTGCCAGTCAACAACTTGGCTATTAACAGCAAGTAAAGGCAACTTTACCATCTAGCTAAACAACATGAGTGAGCCAGGTTTTGTAAGTAAAGGCAGAGATAAAGAAATCTCTACGTAGTAGCATCACTTTATAGCATTGAAGACATCTGCTGAAATGAAGTCTGCTATCTTCAGTGCCTTTGCCCAGGCAAAGACGAACTGTGTAAGTCTTTGAATTGTTTCAACCACCATAGAATTGTCATTACAGTAAGTAATGGAAAATAATTATAGTGCAAATTCCAGAATGTCATTTTGGTTCTAGGAAATTTATTCTAAAGTAACAGGGAAATTTTAGAAATCAAACATTTCAACAACTAACACTGTGATACAAATTTCTTTTTTATAAATTGTTTTACTCAATTACAGAAAAAAAAAATTGGCTTAGATTATAAATAATTTCCAATGTGGACACAATTTGTGATTTTTCTGTCAATGGTTAGAATATGCATTTCTTGTTAAATATAAAGTTGATGTAACATAGAAATGGCAATAAAAAGTATTTGTTGTATCATTCAATATGATGTTTATACATCTAACTGTGGGGCATTAGCAGCAAAGTTGCAAATTCAGAGAATTAGAAAAAATTTGAAAAATGTAAATTTCCAAATGTTTTGTTTCAGGGTAAGCTTGTATATTGAAGATAAATCATCACATCGTGGTCCCATTCCTTTCGTTGTAACCACTTCAATGACCCTTAGAAAACTAAAGATAAAGGTGAGCATTTAGTTTTCTTTAATTTTGTGTTTTTTTTTGTAATCAATTTCTAATTATTTTTGGTGTTTATATTATGTTTTTTTAATTGTAGAATTTTATTGTATAAGATCTGAAAATATCACTAATGCCAGATTCTAACCATAATGCAGTATTTTAGAACTTTTGAAATGTTTATTAATAATGGCTGGAATTAGACAATGTTTCCAAGAGTGTGTAAAGGAATATTCCAACACCATAGTTGGTAAACAGGTGTTAAGGTCTGCTAAGCCTGTAAGTTGCTCAGAGAATAGATATTAGCTTCTTGATCTCTGCTTTTTATGACAGACAACAATGTAAACTGTGCTTTATAATATTTAATAAATATATATACATTGTGAATAGGAGTTTTACTCCATCTTATTTGTTGGCTTCGTCATTGCTTTTGTTTATTTCTTTGTCCCTGAGTTTCCTGATCCTACATTCCATGGGTGATCAGGTACTAGGGGACATCTCCATTTTTTATCAGTAAGGGTTTGGAAGGTTTCGTAGGACCATTAAAATCAGTCAAGCACCTACAATCTTGGGGACTTGTGGTGGAGACTGTGTGCTGTAAACACTCAGAGATCCTTTAACGTAACAGGATTGGTGGGGTCTGCTGCATCCGGTCACTGCACACCAATTCTAACAAGATCCCATTTGACATTGTCTGCCCACTGCATCCTAGGTCTCCCACTCTTTCTGAGGCCTTTAGGCACACTGTTCATAACCTTATTCGCTAATCTATAATTATCCATATGGGCAACTTGGCAAAACCAATGGAGTCTCTCTCTGCACAATATGCTGCTTAAATGAGGTTACTGACTCCTTTACCAAACCTCATTATTACTTACAAAGTTGAACCATCTAATGCCCAAGATACTTTGTAAGCATCTAGAATAAAAAGCATCTAGTTTCCTGTTATCTTGTTTACAAAGTCTCCAAGTTTCACTACCATAACTAACCCTAGAAAGAACCAAACTATTATACAGTCTAATTTAGTCTTTAGGTGTATACGCCTATTTCCCCACACTCTCCACAGATTCTTAAAAGTCCTGGCAGCAATCCCTATTCGTCTGTTAATCTCATGCCGCACATCACCAGTATTTGTTACATAGCTCCCAAGAAAATTAAACTGTGACATCAGCTCAAGATTGCAACCCTTCAGATTAACTGAATCACAACCTGCCTGACCAATTTTCATCACTTTAGTTTCCTCTCTGTTTATAACCAAATCTACTCTACTACCAGTCTCACCAACAGCTCGAATGAAAGAGTTCATCTTATCAACATTATTTGCCAAAAGGGCTAAATCATCAGCATAATCTAAATCAGAAATTTTCGTATCTCCAGACCATTTAAAGCCAGAATCTTTCTCTTGCAGTGAATTTTGCATAACATAATCAATAACCAAACTAAAGAGAAAACGAGACAAAATGCACCCTTGTCGAACACCAGAAGTAATATTAAACCAGTTGCTACAAGCCTTACCAACTCTCACACTTGACTAAGTGTTATTATAGAGAGCTATCATTATGTTAACTAACTTGTCTGGTATACCATACGATCTCGCAATCACAAATTATGATGATCAACAGAGTCGAAAGCCTTTTTTAAAATAAAAAAAGTTAGCAACCAAAGGTTTCTGAAACTAAACATTTCTCAAGAATCTGCCTGAGTGAAAATTTCTGATCTGCACATCCCCTACCACTTTTGAATCCACACTACTCATCTGGCAATTGACTGTCAACCAGATTCTTAATTCTATTAAGCACAATCATGCAAAGAACTTTACCTGGAACAGAGAGTAGGCTGATACCCTATAGTTATCACAAGAACTGCAATCACCTTTTTTGAAAATAGGGATAAAAGTAGCTCTGGTAAAATCCTTGGGAACATGCCTTTATCATAAAAAATATTCAGAATTTCAGTCATCCATCTGGTAACTGAAACATTCCCAGCAGTAAGCATTTCTGTAGTATCCGTTTCCATCTACCCTTGGGGATTTATGTAGTTTAAGTTTAGAAATAACCAAAATAACTTCAGGTTGTGTTATAGGACCAATATTAAAGCCAGTAATGCATCTATCATCATTACAAACAATGGGAGTGGAACTAACCACATTGTTTAGTACATCACTGAAATGCTCAGCCCACCTTGCCATGACAGAATCTTCACCTTCTATAGCCTTGTCTTGTTTATCCTTCAATCCCTGTATACCTGTCCGTTTTTTACTACACAAAACATCAACTATCTGGTAGAGCTCTCTTCTGTTGTGCTGTCTAACTACTTCCTCGGCTTTGTCAACCAAGCCATCAAGCCACAGATTCTTATCAGCAGATAATTGATCCTTTGCATGTTTATTAAGCTCTCTGTAATGCTTTCTATTAGGACTAGTAGGGTATTGATTAAGGACATTCCTGCAGTTCTTTCTTTCCGAAATAAGCTCAAGTACCTTATCACTCAACTAACTCTGCCTTCTCTGCTCCTTTTTTCCTAAAAGAGTACTGTTAGTTTCCAAAAAAGCCTGTTTAAAATGGTCCCATTCTTCCTCAACTTCCGTAGTAAGCAAACCATGACTGCCATAATGACTAAGTAACCTATCATGGTAAGCTTTAGCTGTAACTGGGTCTTTCAGAGCTTCAGTATTAAAGGTAAATTTTTTAACCTTAGCACAACACTTTTTTTGTTTAAGTTGCAAGACACTTTTAACAAGGTAATGATCAGATCTAATTTCAGCTCCCCTATATGCCCTGGTATTTCTAACAGAACTAGCCTATTTGCTGTTAATTAATATATAATCAATCATATTCTTATGCAGCCCATCAGGTGAAACTCATGTGTACTTATGTATGTCACGGTGTTTGTAATAAGTGTTAGTTATTCTGAATCCATTGAGTTTACTTATCTGTAGGAGACGTTGCCCATTGCCATTGCAGCTACCAATTCCAAAAGGGCCTATTACTCCTGCCCAAAGGTCAGAGTCAGTACCAACTTTGGCATTGAAGTCACCTAGAACAAGGGTAATATCTCCTTTCTTGACAGAATTCAAAATAATCTGAAGTTGTCCATAAAACCTTTCCTTCTCATTCTCATTGGCATCCTCAGTGGGGCATAACAGCAGATAACATTCAAGTCTTTAACGCTTGTCTGAAATTTTGCTGTAAGAAACCTTTCATTAATGCACTCATATGCTAGAAGAGCATCACAAGTGTGCCTGCTGAGAAGCAGACCCACGCCTTGGTGATGCTAATTATCTTCCTTCTCTGAAAAGAGAAATTTAAGATTATTTTTAAGAATCTGACCTTTATCTGTCCATCTGGTTTCTTGCAAGCTAAAAATATCTAAATTATAATGGTGGAATTCTTGTGTGAGGACTTCAAAAGAATAAGCTCTGTGCAAAGTCCTCACATTCCAACTACCTGTGGAGAGAAAATGGTTAGTGGGATATTTAAAGAAACTATGTTTCTTTAAATATCCCACTAACATTATTTACATGTTTATTAAGCTCTCTGTAATGCTTTCTATTTGGACTATGTTTTTGAGAGAGGGAAGCTGGCAATATCAAACATCCCCTAATCGCAGGCATGGGGCAAAGACCTGTTCCCATACTACTAAAGCCTGAAGTCATTTACACCGGAAAACTTCTTTCAATGTCGAATTTCACAATGCCAGTAGAAGCAATAGTTCAGGTGCCTGCAATAACCTCTGCTCGGGCTTATCCACCAGCTGATAAAACATTTCCTGTGAATCTATTCACTTGGAACTGTCAACCCACAAACAAACAGAAAACTCAACGGAAGATTTTCTCTCTGCAGAAGCCCACCAGTGCAGGAAATTCAGGATCCATAATCAAGCTCAGAGTGTTTTATCAATCCATTCTGCAGGGATGTAAAATCATCATCCACTGCTAGCTAATTCTGACTTTCGACCCACCACGCCTGTCTACCTCCATAAAGGCAGGTTATTTATATTGCAAGCGACAACTCTATTTTCCCAATCCTCTGCGCTATTTCCAGTGCCAGAGATTTAGTCATGCCTGCACAGCTTGTTGGTGTAAACCATAGATTCCCAACTTGTTGGTGTAAACCATAGACGCCTACTGGGGCTTGTTGGTGTAAACCATAGACGCCCACTGGGGGGCGATACCGCCCCCCAGTGGGCGCTGGAGCCTTCTATGGGGGCGGTAGTGGATCCAGAGGCAAATGGGGGGCGTTGAGGCAATCAAGAGGGGCGGTCAAATAAATAAATAAATTTAATGGAATTTTCTGTGACAACCTTTTTATCTCTTCTATTCTGTGGTGTCTTCCTGGTGATTCTGGTCATCCACTACCTCATCCGTCAAGTACAGCTTTTCAACTGCAGCTTGGACAATAAGTTCCCTGCTACCGCCTACTAGCATACTGGTACGTCTGAAGTCGACTGAGATGCTCTCAAAAGCTCTCTTCAAGATCACAGATTGGATATAAGCTTCAATATGTTTTCTCACTCCAAGTCGCTTTGAGAATGCTTTATGGTACGTAGTTACAATACCATCCCACGTCAGAACATAAGGTATAATATTAACATTACACTTGTGAATTAGGCTCAACTCATTAACCAGCAGATCATACTTCCTTTTCTTTTCAACCTCTACTGTCTGCAGGTTATCCTGAGATGTGTTATTCCTACTTCAATAATTGTAATCTCATTCAATACCTTAACATGCACTACTATATCAGGCTTATTATGTTGGACATGTGTGTCCGTGCTGATAGTCTAATCAACCTTGATGCAATAATAATAATAAATTTATTATATTTAATATTTTTTTTATAATTATTTTTTAATATAATAAAATACTTTGAAAATACCTGTTTTCATGAATAAATATTTTATCTAGCTATGTAAATTATCTTATTGTTATCGCATTAATAAGCATTTTTAAATTAGCATTAGGTATACCTATACCTAATTTGTTTTAGTTTAGAATAGATTGACGGTGACAAGTCCTTGCAAGTTGGTAGGCAAACACGCGGTTCATGCAATTTAACATGTTTCGACAAGAATATGGGAGCTTGAAATGACTTGTTTACGGAGCAAGTGTACCGGCATCGCAAACATACAAGTTAATGCGTGCACAAAATCAAATCTATAAAAGCGATAGCTCTAGGAATGTTTTAGTATTTTTATGTGCTTCGCCGTGATAAATAGTCGTGAGTGATAAGTGTTAGAAGGCATTATAAACATTATTTTTATAACTATCTATAAATCTGTTGAGAAGTTAATTTGTATTTGAAAATGTCTGAATCTACATCTAAAAAGAAATGCCGGCAGTACAGTATTGAGTATTTAAAATATGGATTTACGTACTCTCCTACAAACCAATCATTACCTATGTGTTTAATTTGCCGAAAAGTGTTTTCAAATAAAGCTATGAAACCTTCTAAGCTACAAGAGCATTTAAATAAAATGCAAGAAATAAAAACAATTATTTAAATAAAAACAAAGATTTATCCTATTTTCAAGAACTGGAAAAGCAATATTTAAAACAGCCAACTATGTCAAACCTTTTTGCGTCGTCTTCTAAACAAGATGATGATGATGGACTACGAGCCTCATATAACGTTTCATTGTTAATCGCAAAAGCAGGAAAACCACACACAATTGGCCAGGAATTAATTTTGCTGGCAGTCAAAGAGATATTAAAAACTGTTCTTCATCATAAGACACCACCAGATATCATCAAAAAAATTCCTCTCAGTAATAATTCAATGAAAAGAAGAATAGATGAAAGGCAAAAGACGTTGAAATATCATTATGTGATTACTTAAAGACTTGCAAATTTTCCATTCAACTCGATGAATCAACTCTACCAAATAACGAAGCTCTACTCTTATCATACGTATGATTTATAAAAGAAGAAAAAATTCATGAAGAGTTATTATTTGCTAAAAATTTGGAATCTGATACAAAGGGAGAATCTATATTTAATACCATGCAAAAGTTTTTTCAAGAGAAAGAAATTCCTATTTGCAATATTTTGTCTTCTGCTACTGATGGTGCCCCAGCAATGACAGGGCGTAATAAGGGTTTCATAGCGCATTTGAAACAAGCAGTACCAAATGTACTCGCTGTACATTGTATTATTCATCGTCAGCATTTGGTTGCAAAAAATTTGAATGAACGTCTGCATACGTCGCTCCATTACGTTATTAAAGCAATCAATAAGATTAGAAGCAATTCATTGAATGACCAATTATTTGGTAAGCTTTGTAATGAAAATGATGAAGATTACAATCGCTTGCTGCTGCGCACAGAAGTACGTTGGCTCTCTAAAGGTGTTTGTCTGAATCGTTTTTTCAATCTATTTGACTCAGTACTGGACTTCCTTGAAGACAGAGATGAAAAATTGCGCGAAAACCTGATTACGTCAAAAAATGACCGCTTATTTGACAGACCTGTTTAAAATATTTAATCAAGTTAATTTACAATTGCAAGGTGATGAGTTGAATTTAATTAAAACAAAAAACGTCATAGCTGCTTTTGTGGGAAAACTTCTTCTATTCAAACGAAATCTAGGTAGAGGTGAATACAACCACTTTCCCATATTATCAGCAGTCTCTGCAAAACTGGAAGATTTACTTACTTACTGCCAACACTTGGAAGTTCTTCATGTTGATTTTATGGAGCGTTTCCAAGATATTTTAAACATGAATATACCGAATTGGTTTTAGATCCTTTCGCAAACACAGATACTGAAGAATCATCAAATTTGGAAGAGGAACTCTTAGAACTCACGACTAACGAAGTACTCAAAGTAAAATTCAAACATGGATACCAAGAATTCTGGCTTCAAAAATCAATACCAGTTCTCTACCCTGGATTGTGGACAATAGTACAGAAGTTTTTAATCGCATTTCCTTCGTCCTGTATGGCTGAGTGTGGATTCAGTGCAGTAGCTAATTTACTGTCAAAGAAGAGGAACAGACTACACATCACTGAATGTGGCGATCTGCGATTGATGTTAACGAAATTGAAACCCGACATTAACAAATTGTTAACACTCCACCAGCCTCAACCATCTCATGAATTTTTTTTATTTATTATTAATTTTGTGTTTATCTCATTATTTTTTATTTCTTATTGATTCTGTGTTTATTTTTAAAATTTTAATAAACAATTTTATTGTACATTTGGTTGTCATTTTATTAATTTCTGCTTTATGATTTTTAATAGATAAATAAACAGATAAATTAGGTACAGATAATATGCAACAATATTTTAATATTTCATATAAAATTAACTATTATGGACTAGGGGGGCATTGAAATTTTTGTTCTCTTCTAAAGGGAGCGATGGTCCAGAAAAGGTTGGGAATCACTGGTGTAAACCTACCTGTGATCGCCACTGCAGACAGGATGACGTTGATCCTGACTGCACATCTGAGATGGCAAACTGTGTAAATATGATGTCTATGTGCATTCTGGAACACAATGGACAGGCTATTGCTGACACTCTGGGGAATCATTTTCCTTTATCTCTTCTACATCTTCCTATTCCCCCGATTTCTGCCTTTGAAGAGCAAGGCAGAAGGATCTATCTCATTCACTTCAATGGCCTGGAGTCTTACAACAGGCCATTTTCAGCAGAGGAGCTGCACCTTGCTCTGCACACTTCTCATGCATCTGCTGTCTGACCAGACAATGCCCATTATGGCATGCTCCAATGTCTCTCACCATTGAGTAAGGATCAGCTGCTTCGACTTTTCAACCATATTTTTCTCGAGGAGCAGTTTCCAGACTCCTGGTGGGAGGCCATCATCAAGGCCTTCCCTAAGCTAAAAAAGAATCTCAAGATTCCTTCCAACTACTATCTCATCCCATTGCATTGACGAGCTGTGTGTGCAAGGTGTTGGATAAAATGGAATGCCATAGTCGTCTGGTATTTAGAATGCCACATCTTTTTTCCAACAACCAATGTGGTTTTTGTAGGCAATTGGCTACCTTACCACCTAATTCACTTCGAATTGGCGATCTGGAATTCATTTTTACATAGAGCACCTGGTGTCAATATTCTTTGACATCAAAAGAGCATGGAGATTTGGCATTCTTTGTGACCTCCATGCCTTCGGCTTGAAAGGTCACATGCTGATCTTCATCTCCAACTTTCTCTCTTCTTGTACTTCTCATGTCCATGTCGGTAACACTCTGTTGCATCCTTTCCCCCAAGAACGGGGGTGCCACAAGGCTGTGTTCTGAGTGTTATACTTTTTGTTAAGATAAATTCCATTACTAGATGACTTCCTCTGACTGTAGGCATTGATTTCTATGTTGACGATTTTAGCATCTTTTGCTCTTTGTCCAGCATGAGGGTCACTGAGCAACAATGGCAAACTGTTCTGAACAATCTCTCGGTTTGGGTAATGGCCAATGGGTTTTGGTTCTCCCCACAGAAGACTGCTTGTGTGCACTTTTGCCACAAGTGTAATCATTATCTTGGACACTGATCTTCAGCTCAGAGACACCATCATTCCATTTGTGGTGGAGACCAAATTTCTCAGTCTCATCTTTGACCATAAATTGGCCTGTTTACATCAACGCCCATCATCTAAGATCAAAGTGTATGCAGTAATTGAGCATCCTCAAGGTCCTCTCCTCCCTCTCATGGGGAACGGACTGATGTTCTTTGCTCTGCCTCTACCATGCACTTGTCCAGTTGAAACTATACTATGGATCTCAGGTGTAAACTCCACCCAGGATTTGGTGGTGAGGGTACTGGACCCTCTCCGTCATCAGGCCCTCTATGTTTACACTGAGGCCTTCTACACCTTACTTGTCCATAATCTTTAGGTAGAGACTAATGAACCATCTTTATCTATTCACTGTCAACAGTTGTCCCTAAATACACATCAAATTTGCAATCCCAGCTTGTCATCCCACTTGGGACTACATTTTAAGTCTAAATGGGAAATGCATTATCAGAATCTAGCCGACTGTCATTTTCCCTTTTGGTTTGCATGTCCAAGGCTATCTGTGAGTCATTAACATCAGTCTTGATAGCATTGACCAGTCGACAGCTAAGTCACTTCCACTGTTGCTCACTGTTTCCCCCATCCTGCAACTTTTTGCAGGATGGGAAATGCCTTTACACCTGACGGTATGTACCAGCAACTTTTTGCAAGCCAATCTGCTGAGCACCTACACATCTTGTTTGCCTTCACAGGTGGCTCAAAGTCAAGCACATCAGTGAGATATGCCATGGTTTATTTTGATACTATCATTGCAGATCAGCTCTCATAGTAGTGCCCCATCTTCACTACACCCTGTTCTCCCCAAGATCTGCCAGCAGCTATATTGTCTGACAGCCACTTTGTCGATCTTCTTTTGGGTGTGGTCATGTCAGCATCAAGGGAAATGACTTGGCAGATGCTGCTGCCATGTCCCTGTCTGACTCTCCACTACCGGTTCCATACTTAGACTTCTGGCAGTGTTTCTCCATCAAACTCTGGGCACAGTGGCGAGATCATGGTCTGAACAGATTGCCAATAAACTTTTGAGGATTAAGCCTTTTGTCAAACCATGGCAGTCATGTTGATGGTTCAATGTTGACCTGGCCTTTTTTTTTCTGCACAAAAGAAATGAATACACTTGCCAAACTATGGGTCCTTCTCTAGGTACTCTCCCTTAACATTAACACACTTGTCCCATCTCCATGGAAGACTGTATTCAAGCCATGTATAAGGATTTGGGTAGCTGTCATAGCCACTGTAGTATACACTCCTGTAGTTGTTCATCTGTAGTGGATTTCTTCTCTCCTAAATGATCCTTAAGTAGGCCAAACAGGTGGAAATCATTTGGAGCCGAGCCAGGAATGTGAAGGGATGACAGAGTATTTCCCAACCCATTTATGCCACAGCTGTCATTGTCACATGGGCCCTGTGTGGCCTAGCATGGTCATGCAATAAGATGACCTATTTAGACAATTTTCCTATCCTCTTTTTGCAGATGGTGAGTCAAGCTTCTCTTTTACGAGGGTAATATAATACTGTGCATTCATTGTTGCTCACTGCGCAAAAAAATTCACCAGGAGTACCCTGTTTGCATCCCAGAATACAATATCCATTAGTTTTCCTCCAGATGGCACTCCTTGAATTTCTTCGACTGTGGGGAAACCTTGTGGTGCCATTCACAGTTGACTCACTTGGTTTCTGGAGTAAAATAATAAACCCAAGTCTCATCACTGGTCATGATCTGCTGCAGAAATGTATCTCCTTCAGACTTAAAGTGATGCAAAAGCTCTGTGCAAATAGTGACATGAAACGACTTCTGGTCAAATGCCAATGTCTTTGGTACCTAACATGCACACACTTTCTAAACAGTAAGTATTCATGGATGATTTTTTCTCCACACTGCCAACACTGATGTTTCTACAGCTATGTCATGTACCCTTACCCTCCTGTTTTCCAAAATAACTTGTTGCACATGATCAATGTTTACTTCGGTCACAGCAGTAACCTATACATGCCCATTTGGTTCGTTTGCTACTCCTTCTCAGCCCTCAGAAAACTTGTTGCACCAATCATAGACACTTGTTTTTGACACCATTTTATCCCCATACTGTGCTTGCAATCTTCGCAAAATTTTAGCTAGCCCAGTAATGAACAGTCTCTCCAATGGCAATACAGGCCAAAGGGGACCCAGCTAAGGATATTTCATCAAAATATCCTTTAAAATTTCAAAAGAAATTTGATAATCCAATGCTGTTCCACACTCACTGACACTTCTACAGACTCCATGCTTCCCACAATGCAACTTGCATGCACTTTGTGGATGAAACCACTACTGGTATGAAGGAGAGGTTCTCACATATTTACCATATAAATTCTATTGCAGTTGGTACAGAATATGAAGAGTTACAATAAAAAGTCCAAGTCAACATTGAACCACCCTCATATATGATGATTTTGTGACATTTAATTTTAAAAATATATTTTCTCTGAGTATATAATTTCTAAATATTATATGTTGTATAATGCCATGCCGTCCCATGGTCGAGTGGATAGCGTGCTTGGCTACTGATCTAAGGGACCTGGGTTCGAGCCCCGGGTAAGGCATGGATGTATGTGTCGTTTTTCTGCTAAGGTCCTGCCATCCTCTCAGACCTTCTACTATGGCATATAAACTGACAGGCTCCTGTCAGACCTCTGTGGCAAGCAGCTGCTTGAGGGGGTATTTATTTTATTTTTTTTATAATATCATAAAAATATTAATAGTGTAAGTCTGCTAATGGACCAAACATTATTCCATCAATAAAATCTTATTTCAATAAATATGTTAAAAAATATCAGTGCTACTAAATTTTAAAATATTATTAATATACAATCCAAAATGAACTTAATATTTTACTGTTATATTATTAGGTTGAAAAAGAATACAAATTTCCACGTGATCTTCAGTTCTGGATATTGAATAAATCATTTGCTATTGATGATGATGCAACATTATTAAGTTATGGAGTTACAGAGACAGGATGTCCGATTTTGTTATATGTTATGGCCAAAGAATCCAAAAGCAAATCACTTCCTTCAAGACATGCTATGAGAAGTAGGAGACATATTTATGATGATGTCCCATTTACAAGCAGTGATAGTGAGGAAGATGAAGAAAATTCAAAAAAGATTTCATTGATTTCAGGTGATAATAGCAATAAAATAAGTGAGAACTCTTTTGGAGTAATGCACTCAAAATTAGCATCAGCTTTATGTCACATGAAAAATACTGGTAAGTCATTTTAATAGTAACGTATAAAAAAATTTGACTTTGGTAATAGAATTCAAAAACCATAAATGATTTCTTTAGACAAACTAAAAGTATAAAATATCTTTAAGTCCAATGACACAATAGGATTGTACCACCTTGCCATTGTCATCAATATTAACATACTGTCCAAAGTGAATTTAATTCTTTAATATTTACTTTTAAACGTATCTCCTATAATTAAGTGTAAGCTGTAATGTGCAGCAAATCTGGTGTTTCCTTTTATTTAGGTTGAAAAAGATGTAAATTTTCATGTGAAATATATATATATAGCTTAAAGTTTGAAATATATGCAGTGTAAAATTCATTAGGTCCTTGTTGATCATATGGTTCATGTTCTTGAAGATTGTTGTGAATGGTAAATCCGTGATCCACAAGACTTAATGGTCTGTGGGAAAAGGGAAAAACCCTCCTTCGTGACCACAACAGATGCACCTTCGAAACTCAAGGGGGCCCCACCGGGCCAAAGATGAAGACACTGATCCTTTCTCAAATGGTGGTCTCTTATCTATATCCTTCAGATGATTCCAAGGACATGGATGCAGACCATCCTGTTTTAATGAATTGCCATCTTTGATGGTAAAATTAAATTATAAAATGTCATCTGCCCAATCCCCAAGACCTGTGATGGCCACACTCATACAATGGAATTGTGAATTCCAGAGGAATCTTGGCAACATCAAGGTTCTCCTTTATGCACACAAGCCCATCTGTGTATGCCTGTAGGAGGCATATTTGCAGACAGCCACTGATTCCATGATCTGGCATTTTTCTTTCATTCGCCGGGAGTAGAATGGAGATAGTAGCTCACAGGGATGCCATCATCCTTGTGAGTCTCCATTCCAGGTCATACCCCTCACCACCACTCTCAAGGCAATTGCCATCTGCCTCTTTGTGAGATTTTCTCTGACTCTCTGCTCTGTCTACCTTCCATCTGGAAGTATCTTCTGGGAAGACTTTATCTTGCAGCTGCTGTCCTCTTTTATTATCATGGAGGGCTTCAACAGACACAATCCTCTCCGGGGCCGTCCTGAACCAATGGATGGGGTGGGGTCCTCTAGCAATGGTGATGGATCCACTGCTTTTCATGTTGAACACTGGTAGTACATACTTCCACTCCCTGACCTGCACATTCACAGCCACTGATCTCACAATATGCTTCTCCTTGATTGTAGAGGACAGCGATGGGCTAGGTAAGGCCATCATCCATCGGAAGGGACATTAAACCATGGCCCTGTGTGCAGGAGAGCCATATCCTGTGCACATTAAAGAACGTGCTGGATGGCCTTGATGAGAAACACCATCTGTCATCCAGTGGGTCTTCTCCCCCCCCCCACAACCTTCTTTGAGCTCTCAAGGTCTTTATGATATGGCTATTTAACCCATTGTGTGCAAAAAAGTGCCACTCAGTGGTAAAACAAACACAAATCTGTCGATCCTACCACTCTTTAGATGGCAGGTCGAAGGCAACCTTTATGGAAATGATCATCCTCCCTTGTATGTACCATCTCTCATGGAGGGTGGGACTTGTGAGCCTTTACACTTAGGGTGGAGAATTGATCATACCGACTGGAGTGGTTTCGAATTCCTCTGTGAGTTTAACCAACACTACATCAGCCAGGAGCCAATCAGTGTTGCAGTGTCAGAGATGATGCACTGTATCATTCATGCTGCTGCTGCCTTGACCATTCTGTAAACTTTGGCACAGTTTCCTCATTTTCCAAAACCATATTGCATTACTGATTGCACCACTGCTTGTAAGGCTCAAAACAAGGTTTGTGTGTGTTTCAGTGATATCAGACATGCACCAACCTTGCAGCTTTTAAGCATACCCAGGCCAAAGTCTATTTCATCTGTTGCCAAAGCCAGAAAGAATCTTGGATTAAATATACATATTCTATCACCTACATGACCAGTTCTAACATTGTGTGGGATAAAGTCCAGAAGATGGGTTTGAACTCTTCCTCCTATTCATTATTGATCCCAAAGCATGGTATAGTCTACTCTAGATCATCTGATTTGCATGCAACAGTCTACCCTAGAACATCTGGTACACCTCAAATCATCTATCAGAATTTCTTTATTAAAATGGGAGCACCTGGTTTCAATTTTCTCTTTTATTGAAGAAGCATATGACATGGCTTAGAACTTTGGCCTCCATGCTTTTGGGTTGAGAGGTCATATGCCACACTTCATCTAATTTCTTATCTTCATGTTCTTTTGTGTCCATGTTGGCAAAACTCTGTCATGGTCTTTTCCCCAAGAACAAGTGGTACCACAAGACTGAGTATTACACTTTTCACTGTGAAGTTCAATTCTATAACTTGACAACTTCCTCTGATTGTTTGAACATTATCAAGGTTCTCTCTCTCCTGGGGAGCAGACTGTTGTTCTTTGCTCCACTTGTACAGTGCACTTGTCCAATTGAAACTGTAATATGTATCTAAGGTGTATGGTTCTGCCTGAGATTTGATGGTGAAGGTGTTGGATCCTCTCCACCATTAAGCCCTCTGTGTTTGCATTGAAGCCTTCCATACCTCACCAGTATAGTCACACAGGAGACAGTCACTAGTATTCTTCACATTGAGACCTATGAACCATCTTTATCTATTCACCATCAGCAGTTGTATCTACAGTATACTTCAAAATTGTGATCCCTGCTGAGCCATCCTGTAAAGACTCGTCGGCTAGGGCTAGGCAAAGTGCCATTTTTCTGCAGAGCCTTGCCTAGCAACAAGAAGAGCAGCTCCGGGCCAGGTGAAAAACAACATATGTGTTTAATAAAGTCCTGTACTCAGAGTTGGAAGACAGATCCCCACTAACTTGAAATGTGGCGTACCTGATTGGGTCGAGTGAGCCTTACACCCCCCCAAAATACATCACATGACCAGACTGGTGGTATTTCTAACAAAGGAAATGAACTTTGAAAAAGACAGTTGCACCTGGACTCTAGGAAGAGAGTGTTGAGACTGTTGTCCTGTAGCCATTTAACTGTTTACCTTGGTGTTTGTGTTGGGAATATCAGAAGGTTTGGGTATAGCCTTGTTAGTAGGTTTGGGAATCTTACTCCAGGTGGCAGACGCTGTAGCTTGTAATGTATTTGCCTGTGCACTGTATTGATTCTGAAGTGGAAATAAATGTAGTTATGTAAATAATTTACATACCAGTCCAGTGTTTTTAAGCAGAGGAATAGTGCCATCCTGACATAATTAGTAGCTAATGTATCCAGAGGTAGAAACTCACACACATGAGGAGGAAGGAAGAATGAACTCTACACATCTCACTTGGGACTCTATTTTCAGTCCTCAGTGGGAAATGCTTTATACTATTGCTTGACTGCCATTCATCCTTTCGGTTTGTTTATCTGAGGCTACCTGTGAGACATTAATATCAGTCTCTATAGCATTGCCCAATTGACAGTTGAGCCACTTCCACTGTGGCTCACTATTTTCCCTTCCTGTGATTTTTCTCTTTGCAGTATGGGGAAGGCTTTAACATCTGACTGCATGTACTGGCCATTCTGCCAGGCACCATGCTGAGCACCTGGACTTCTTGTCTGCTTCCACAGATGGCTCGAAATCCTGCAAATCTGTGAGATCAGCTATGATTTGCTCTGATGTTATCAATTGCAGACCAGATCCCATTGCAGTGTTTCATCTTCACTGCAGAGTTGCAGTATCAGTCTTGCCTTTGACTACATAGTGACTATGTATTGTCTTTGGTTTGTCTTTTACAAAAGTTGTTTAGCTTTCTACAGTTCTTTATCTCAATGAGGCCTCAGTCTCATCCTTTTCTTTATAAGATTCATCAGCTGCTCCATTGTGTGGCAGCCACTTCAACCATCCTCTTATGTTGGGTACCCAGCCACACCAGCATCAGGGGCAATTACTTGGCAGGTGATGCTGCCAAGTTAGCCATGTCTGTCCTGCTTTCCACTGCTGAGTGATACCAGGATGTCCAGCAGCATTTTACCATTGAGCTCAGGCACAGTTGCAAAGATCTCGGCTAGAACAGATTGTGAACAAGTTCTTTGAGATCAAACATTGTCAAACTGTTTTCGCAAAACATTTTTCTGTGATAGCATGTTTTTGTTGGAATTGAATTGTACTTGTGCAGCTCTGCTTACGTCATTCTTTTATTACACATATGTATCTTCAATGGGTGGATGAACCTAAATGTATGTTTTGTGACATTATTTTAATCATTCATCCTGCTTTTAACTGTGAATGTCTTATTTATTTTAGTTCTTATCACTTACCATCTGAGCTCCTTACACTTGGACATCTCTTATTTGATGATTCATTTTGAACTCCTGTTTTTTGATTTTTACTTTTTACTGGATATTTAAATCATATTAAAGATTTTACCTTTTTTGATATTTATAATTATTGCTTTTTGTTTTCTCCGGGTTCTCTACAAAATACTTCAACAAGAAAAGGTATAAGACTCATGTAAAATTGAAAAAGCAACAGTGAGTGCTTTTTGTATTTTACGTGAGTCTTATACCCTTTTGTGTTGAGGTACATCAGGCTCGTAATCTGCAGTTTTCAGCATTGATATATATATCTACAAAACTCCCTGCCCTTGGTCAATAGGGGACACTAATGGGCTTGGAAAGGCCACTGTCTGTCAGATGGGATGTTAAACTGTGGCCCTGTGTGCAGGAGAGCCATACCATGTGCACGTTAAAGAACATGCTGGATGGCCTTGACAAGAGGTTACCATTTGTCTCTCAACAGTCGTCCAGTGGGTCCCTTTCCCCACCTCTCTCTGAGCCCTCAGGGTTCTTGTAACCTGACCATTTAGCCTATTGTGTGCAAAAAAAGTGCTGCTCAGATGTAAAACAGCCCACTGCACTCTTTGTTGTTATACTGTTTACACTTTATGTCCTTATTGCTTTATTTTCTGATTTTAACTTTGATTATAGTCTTACTTCACTTTTATAACTTTACTTTTGCCCTTTACACTTTGTTTGGTGCAAATGGTCTTAGTTGCCCTTGTATCATAAAACCCCAACAACCAATATCCCTGGGGCGGGGGTGGCTCAGTCGGTAGCGTGCCAGGCTCGTAATCTGTAGTTCCCAGGTTCGAGTCCCAGCTGGGTCAGCGTTGAGATTTATCTCCGCAAAATTCCCCGCCTTGCCCACGGTCAGTAGGGGACACTGATGGGCTTGGAAAGGCCGCCGTCCGTCGGATGGGACGTTAAGCCGTGGTCCCGTGTGCGGGAGAGCCATACCCTGTGCACGTTAAAGAACACGCTGGATGGCCTTGACGGGAGGCTACCATCTGTCTCCCAACAGCTGTTCCAGTGGGTCCCCTCCCCCAACCTTCTCTGAGCCTTCGGGGTCCTTGTGGCCTGGCCATTTAGCCCATGGTGTGCAAAAAAGTGCCACTCAGAGGTAAAACAATCCAATCCAAACCAATATCCCTCAACCTTCTCTGAGCACTTGGGGTCTTGTGACCTGGCTATTTAACCCACTGTCTGCAAAAAAAAAAAAATTCTGCTGAAAGGAAAAAACATCCAACAACCTTTGTTGCACTTGACTTTGTCTCCCACTATGCATTTATGATTGTAATAGGACTTACGTCAATGCAAAATTTTGCTTACATTGGTATGTTTCATGGTGCTTTATACATGATGCAGTGTTCATAATAATTTGGCAGGTAGTATAATATATACACACAAAACAATAATTGTTTTAGTTGTATAACTGAATTAACTCTTCCAGAATCCAGCCTGAAAGGCCGATTTACATCCAGATGTCCAGCTATTTTCTTACACAGTATCTTGGGCATTAGGTGGTTCAACTTTGTAAGCAATGATGAGGTTAGGCAAAGGAGTCAGCAATCTCTTTTGAGCATCATTTTGTGCAGAGAGAGACTGAATTGCTTGGGCCATGTTGCTCATATGGATAATTATAGATTAGCGAATAGGGTCGTGAACAGTGTGCCTAAAGGCCTAGAATGCGGTGGGCATAGGGAGAGACCTAGGATGTGGTGGGCAGACAATGCCAAACAGGACCTTGTTAGAATTAGTGTGTAGTGACCAGATGCAGCAGATATAGTTCAGGATAGATATGCTTGGAGAACTAAATTGCAGTCTGGGTGGACATCCATAGCCCATGACTGCTTGAAGATGATGATGATGCTGATTAGGCAAAAAAATTTTACTTTAGAACTTTTTTCCCAAATAACTAGTGAAAGGAATTATGGCATGTTATAAGCAAAATTAATCAACATTTAATTCTGGATTTTCTGAAAATAAAATTTTAACAAAAAAAGACAATTGGTTTTGTTTTAATAGAACTTTTTCAGAGTCACATAGTAAAAAAAAAAATGCATCTGGCAACACAAGTAAAAATTTATTTAAAAAAATACTAATAGACAGAAATGATTACAATGCACATGAATAGAATGGCTATATATTTCTGAATAACAAAAAAAAAATTTGATTTTCTTGTTTCAAGTAAATATTTCTCCTGTTTTCTAATTTTTTTTCTTGGTACCATACTTTGAGAAAAATCCAGGCTTTTCGCCAATAGTGCTGAGTCAGATAAACAAGTCAACTTTAGAATTAAAAAAAAATCCAATTAATTGGTCATGTTATATACCAAATTAAACAGAATTTAATTACGAATTTTATGAAAATAAATAATGTAAACAAATTTACAAGCATATTGATTTTAATGAGCCTTTTTCAATATGATATGGTGAAAAAAAGATCGCACTACACAATTAAGGCTTAATTTTGGAAAACCTGGTGAATAAAAATAGTTAAATTGTAAATTGCTATTACTGAATAATATAATATTCAATCTGAAATATGAATTTTATTTCTTTTAATTATCCTTTTCAGTATCGTATATTTTAAACACGGCCAGTGTTATATAAAGTGACTTGAACTTCTCACATTCACAGGATTTTCTGAACTAGTTACAAAATGGAAAAAAACTTTCTTGGCTGCTTTTTTTGCTAAACATTATGAATTTTTTCCAAAAAAATAAACAACAACAAAAACACTTATCTGTGTGACACATCCAAGATGCTGGGGGGGGGGGGCAGTGTTGCTGCATTTAAAATCATTCAGTATAAAAATAAAAACTCTGAATTTTTTAAAATATAATTTTTCTAGGGGGGCGGGGGGGAGTGAAATGTTCACAGTGAGTTTAGCGGAGGGGGGGGGGGACCCTTTCCAGACTGATTTCCATGTTAAGGAAGTCCACTTTGTATCTGTATACAAAACCTCATTCATTTTTTAGAAAACTACAAGTTTTAAGTTTTTTACTAAAAACCAAAGAAATAAAAGAAAAATTACATATAACTTAATGGAATGTTAAATATAATATCTGCAGCCACTTTTAAGCCAGACATCCGATGTAGCAAAGACAAATCAATGCTACTTCAGATGTCTGTTTTAGGATACATCAGATGATCTTTTAGTCGGCTGATTTATCAATCACTGATTATAGATCGATAAAGATACTCTCTTGTGGAAGTGAACGGAAGGGGAGGGCTGCCAGATTAGTGTGGCCTACTGATCTGGACAACTATGGCTACTTTTCTTTTTTTCTACCCTGCTGAGGAGTGGTCAACCACACAGGGTCCTGGTGCTGACCATATAAACCTACTGGACTGGACAGATATATGGCTCTGAGCTTGATTATGGATCCTGATTTTGCTGCACTGGTGGGCTTCTGTGGAGGGAAAATCTTCCGCTGTGTTTTCTGTTTGTTTGTGGGTTGACAGCCCCAAGTGAATAGATCCACAGGATATGTTTATCAGCTGGTGGATAATCCTGAGCAGAAGTCATCGCAGGCACCTGAACTCTTTGCTTCTATTGGCATCGTCAAATTCTACATTGGAGGATGTCTTCCAGTGTAGATGGCTTCAGCCTTTAGTAGTGGGGGAACGGGTCTTTGGCCCATGTCTGCGATTAGGGGGCTGTTTGATATTGTCGGCATTCCCTCTCTTAATAAACATAGTTTCTTTAAACATCCCACTAACCATTTTCTCTCCATAGGTAGTTGGAATGTGAGGACTCTGCACAGAGCTTTTTCTCTTGATGTCCTCACACAAGAATTCCACCGCTATAATTTAGATATTCTCGGCTTGCAAGAGACCAGAGGGACAGATAAAGGTCAGATTCTTAAAAATAATCTTAAATTTCTCTTTTCAGGGAGGGACGACAATAAGCATCACCAAGGCGTGGGTCTGCTTCTCAGCAGACATGCTAGCGATGCTCTTCTAGGATATGAGTGCATTAATGAAAGGTTTCTTACAGCAAAATTTCAGACAAGCGTTAAAGACTTGAATGTTATCTGCTGTTATGCCCCCACTGAGGATGCCGATGAGGATGAGAAGGATAGGTTTTATGAACAACTTCAGGATATTTTGAATTCTGTCAAGAAAGGAGATATTACCCTTGTTCTTGGTGACTTCAATGCCAAAGTTGGTACTGACTCTGCCCTTTGGGGAGGAGTAATAGGCCCTTTTGGTATTGGTAGCTGCAATGGCAATGGGCAACGTCTCCTACAGGTAAGTAAACTCAATGGATTTAGAATAACTAACACTTATTACAAACACCGTGACATACATAAGTACACATGGGTTTCACCTGATGGGCTGCATAAGAATATGATTGATTACATATTAATTAACGGCTAATGGGCTAGTTCTGTTAGGAATACCAGGGCATATAGGGGAGCTGAAATTGGATCTGACCATTACCTTGTTAAAAGTGTGTTGCAACTTAAACTTAAAAAGTGTTGTGCTAGGGTTAAAAAATTTACTTTTAATACTGAAGCTCTGAAAGATCCAGTTATAGCCAAAGCTTACCATGATAGGTTACTTAGTCATTATGACAGTCATGGTTTGCTTACTACTGAAGTTGAGGAAGAATGGGATCATTTTAAACAGGCTTTTTTGGACACTAACAGTACTCTTTTAGGAAAAAAGGAGCAGAAGAGGCAAAATTATCTGAGTGATAAGGCACTTGAGCTTATTTCGGAAAGAAAGAACTGCAGGAATGCCCTTAATCAATTCCCTACTAGTCCTAATAGAAAGCATCACAGAGACCTTAATAAACTTGTAAAGGATCAGTTAGCTGCTGATAAGAATCTTTCTTTGGCTTGATGGTTTGGCTGACAAAGCCGAGGAAGCAGTTAGACCAGGCATGGCCAACTGTTTTTGCCCCCGGGCCGGATTGGAAAAAAAAAATATTTTCACGGGCCGGATTTGAAAAAAAATATTTTCACGGGCCGGACGAAATATTAAAATTGAAAAATGTTAAGCAAAACACTTATTTCTTTAAGTAAACAAAATTTTATTATGAAATTTGTGTATGAATAACTGTAAGTAAATCAATACAACAAATTAACATAATAACTAATGCGACGTGTTGAGGCGGTTTGCATCGCTCATTATTTTTTTTTCAATATCTGGTTCTATACTTGTAGTAGCTATTCTTAACACAGCCTCCAAATGTAAATCATTCAATCTTGATCTTGTTGTACTTTTATATAGATTCATTAAAGAAAAGGTTTGTTCACAAATATAAGTTGAGCTAAAGATTACTAAATACGTCTTGGCAAGTTTTTTTAAATTTCCATATTTTTCATTATTCAATTGCTTATAAAAATTACACAAATTTTCTTGCTCTTCTCGATATTTCTCATGTAATAATTCATCAGATTGTAAATTAATTATTTCTAATTGTATATCAACAGGAACGTCATCAACTTGTACAGAAAATGGATTTCGGATAATAGATAAAATTTTATCAATTTTTTTGAAGCAATCGAATCTCTGCTCGAAATCTGTCATTAGTGCAAGGATGTTTTTATTAAATGTTTTAACCTTTTCTTTTAAAATATTTAAAGATATGGTCTGTAACGTTGGAAAATGATCAAATTTACATTCAGCCAGAATTGTAGAAAAAAGGCTAAGCTTCATTTTAAAAGCTCTTAATTTCTGTATTAAATCATGAGCAAATAAATTTTTTTCCTTGTATACATGTGTTAAATTCGTTCAAATGTGTGAGAATATCCAAAGAAAATGCTAAATCACAAATCCAATTTGGATCTAATAATTCAGGAAAATCCTCATTTTCTTTAAGCATTAAAAATATTTTTATTTCCTCTTGAAGGTCACACACACGTCTTAAAACTTTTCCCAAACTTAACCAACGGATTTTATTGTGATATAGTACATCTAAATGACTGGTATTTAGTTCTTCAAGGAGATCAATAAATTGCCTGTGATTTAATCCTTTTGATCGTAGGAAATTCACTAATTTCGCAACTACATTTGTAACATGATCGATTTTTAAAATATTTTTGCACTATGCAAAAATATTTTACTCGCCTGCTGGCAACGTCGCTTGAACATCGAGTGCAGATGAGTATAAAAGTTTTAATTCTTTATAACGGAATCTTTTTTAAAAAATATAGAAGTATCGAGAATTCATTCGATTAATTACTAGAAGTTAAATGTTAATATTGAAAAATTGTTCGCGGCCCACATAAATTCATTACGCGGGCCGTATGTTGGCCATGCCTGAGTTAGACAGCACAACAGCAGAGAGCTGTACCAGATAGTTAATGTTTTGTGTGGTAGAAAACGGACAGGCATACAAGGATTGAAGGATAAACAAGGTAAGGTTATAGAAGGGGAGGATTCTGTCATGGCTAGGTGGGCTGAGCATTTCAGTGATGTTCTAAACAATGTGGTTAGTTCTACTCCCATTGTTTGCAATGATGATAGATGCATTGGTGGCTTTAATGTTGGACCTATAACACAATCTGAAGTTATTTTGGCTGTTTCTAAACTTAAACTTCATAAATCCCCAGGGGTAGATGAAATTACTACGGAAATGCTTAGAGCTGGGAATGTTTCGGTTACCACTTGGATGACTGAAATTCTGAATATCTTTTATGATAAAGGCATCCTAAGGATTTTACCAGAGCTATTGTTATCCCTATTTTCAAAAAAGGTGATCGCAGTTCTTGTGATAACTATAGGGGTATCAGCCTACTCTCTGTTCCAGGTAAAGTTCTTTCCATGATTGTGCTTAATAGAATTAAGAATCTGGTTGACAGTCAATTGCGTGATGAGCAATGTGGATTCAGAAGTGGTAGGGGATGTGTGAATCAGATATTTTCACTTACGCAGATTCTTGAGAAATGTTTAGAGTTTCAGAAACCTTTTGTTGCTAGCTTTGTTGATTTCAAAAAGGCTTTCGACTCTGTTGATCGTCATAATTTGTGGTTGATTGTGAGATCATATGGTATACCTGACAAGTTAGTTAACATAATGAAAGCTCTCTATAATAACACTGAGTCGTGTGTGAGAGTTGATAAGGCTTGTAGCAATTGGTTTAACATTACTTCTGGTGTTCAACAAGGGTGCATTTTGTCTCCTTTTCTCTTTAGCTTGGTTATTGATTATGTTATGCGAAATTCACTTCAAGGAAAAGCTTTTGGCCTTAAATGGGCTGGAGATACGAAAATTTCTGATTTAGATTATGCTGATGATTTAGCCTTTTGGCAAATGATGTTGATGAGATGAACTCTTTCATTCGAGCTGTTGATGAAACTGGTAGTAGAGTAGGTTTGGTTATAAACAGAGAGAAAACTAAAGTGATGAAAATTGGTCAGGCAGGCTGTGGTTCAGTTAATCTGAATGGTTGCAATCTTGAGCAGGTGTCACAGTTTAATTATCTTGGGAGCTATGTAACAGATAATGGTGATGTGCGGCATGAGATTAACAGACGAATAGGGATTGCTGCCGGGACTTTTAAGAACCTATGGAGAGTGTGGAGAAATAGGCGTATACACCTAAAGACTAAAATTAGACTCTATAATAGTTTGGTTCTTTCTAGGGTTAGTTATGGTAGTGAAACTTGGACACTTTGTAAACAAGATAACAGGAAACTAGATGCTTTTGATTCCAGATGCTTACGCAGCATCTTGGGCATTAGATGGTTCAACTTTGTAACTAATGATGAGGTTAGGCAAAGGAGTTTGCAACCTCCTTTAAGCAGCATATTGTGCAGAGAGAGACTCAGTTGGTTTGGCCATGTTGCCCGTATGAATAATTATAGATTGGCGAATAGGGTTATGAACAGTGTACCTAAAGGCCTCAGAAAGAAGGGGAGACCTAGGATGCGGTGGGCAGACAATGTCAAACAAGACCTTGTTAGAATTGGTGTGCAGTGGCCAGATGCAGTAGATGTTGCTCAGGATAGACTTGCTTGGAGAACTAAATTGCACGGTCTGGTTGGACCTCCGTAGCCCATGGCTGCTTGAGGAGGAGGAGGATGATGATGAATGAATTTGCTTCCGTATCTAAGACCTCGTAAATTTTTCAGAAAATGATACCAGATCAAATTTTTTTTACTGGAAAAGTAATAAACAAAAAAGAAATATTAACATATAATCTAATTCGATACTAAATAAAATATCCACACAACAACAAGCCAGCCATTCAATATAGCATAAGTATGAAAAATATGGATTGGCCAAAAGATTAATAATTTTTGGAAATAAATCTACTGAAATGAAAACTAAGGTTTAAATATAGAAAAGTAAATACTAACTTTACAAAAGGTATCCAATACATTCTAAACAATCGACTGTGGAGCCACTTAAAACCCATGAAACAGAACTAGCATGTGTGAGCCACCTGCCTCCTTGAGCATTGAGCCATGTAATTAGTGCAGCTGCACCCAATCGTGGAACCTAAGAAGTACACTTCTTCCAGTTTTGATTTTAAGAGCAGGAAAGATGCATTGAATACTGGGGAAAATGATAAAAATAAATCTGAGAATACTGAAATAGGACAGAAAAGAGTGTAAAACGAAAAAAAAAATAAAAAATGGCAGTATGTGCTTTGTAATCTGCTGTTTTTAAAAATAGCAGTTTTTTTTGGTTAATTTTTAGGAAATTTTCTAAAATTTAAGGAAAAATTTGTTGATAATAATTCAAATCAAACTTGTGAGCTTAAACAGAAGGTTGCTTCAGCAAAGAGGAATGCTAACAAGCAAATCGGCAATACCATTTAGCATTTAAAAAATGGCAATCAGATGGCTTTATCAAACTATTTATATTGTAGTTTAATAGAATATACATCAAATGAAAAAGGAATATATTATTTTCCAAGCTTGAATTACATATTTTTAAAAGAATTTTTTAAAGAGATATTTAGAAGAAATTTTTAAACAGCAATTTAAAAAATATCGAAGTTTCTTGTGTTGTACAAAAGACATTTAATGACATCCTTGACCTCTCATTTTGAATTCTGTTAATGCCTATGTTCAACGGTGACCTGGGAAGGGTTAAAGTTTTAAAAATCTTTTTATTAATACCTTGAAAATTATGTGCAAGAGTATGAAATTAGAAATTCTGATAATCTGATGATCCAGTTAATTGAAAATTCTACTGTGGAAACATAAATACACTGCCTTGCAATAAATTTTGTCACAAAAGGTGTAAAGCAAATATTGCACTCCCAATTTGCAAGAAAGTTAGGAAGTTTCCATAGATGTGTTCAATTGATACTGAAATTGCAACAACCTATTCCTGAAAATGTCACAATGATGTTAAAATAATCAAAAATGACAACCCAATTGGGGCATATATTGAGGGCTAAGATGTGTGTTACAACCTCTCACAACAACACAAACTTAACAATGGTGTTTCATACTGTGCTTGTGGTTATCCAAAAGTGTAGGTATGAAGTGCCATTCACATGCAAGAGCCACTTGTAGCTCATAGGGAGTATGGGAAAGGAAACTGAGTGATTGATTGAGGGATACAGCATGCGTAGAGCATGATCTGTGGAATCATGATCGGTGGAATCATGATCTGTGGAATGACTTAGGTCAGGATAAACTGGTGGCCACTCCATATGGCTGATATGTTCAATTTCAGGTACTGGTCAAACAGTCAAGCTCTATGGGAATGGGTATTATCACCCTGGAAAATGAAATTTTGACCTATTGACACAATTTCACATGCATAATATCACATATAAGGGTCAAAGGTTTTATCTCTATGCTTCTGAGATGATAATATGAGTAAAAACGATGTATAGATCTCTGTGACTACTTAGTGATGCCTATCTAGGCTGTGACACTGCCTGTCTTTCTCAAAAATGTTTGATTGGTGATATGTTCTTTGCCCCCCTCCCCACCCCCCTCCACACACACCTCTCCATCAGTATCTGTATTGATTTGCTCTACTGGGAAAATCTGGACTCATCAATAAAATATAAAATACACTGAGCATATTTTATCTTCTAATCACGATGCTGTCTGGTGCTATTCAGTTGCTCTCTTCTGTGGCATGGGGTGAGTGGCACAAAACTTACTGGTCAGTGGGCTTAAAGACCACCTTTGAGAAGTCTCCTGTTAATGGTGGAAGTAGGAACAAAGGTTTCAGTAGCTCCAGATAGGTGAGAACTTAATTGAGCCAATGTTGTTTGATTATATCTTTAAGCTGTAAGTCAAAGTTGCCTGCCATCATTTCTTGTTGAAGCTTGTGCAACTTCTTTATGGTCTGGAAATGTCTCATGGAACAGTTGGCATATCCTGTTGACTACAGAAGAGCTCACATTTAGCCATCTCATGACCTCTGCTTATGATAATTCTCCTTCAATTTATCCAGTTGCCCTTCCATCTCATACTTTCTGGTAAATATTATGTTCTATTATGTAACAGATAATCACCTTTCAGTGAACAGAATGCTAACAAACATTAAATGATAGTGATGATTTGAGTGCACTAATCAAGATAAGGTAATAAGCATTTTTGCATGCTTGGAACATTCATTTATATATGTCACACCTATCATAATGCATTTTTTTTTACATTTTTTGGTTATATTACTTCAAAATATTATGAAATTCCTTTTAAATTACAAGGTATTGTAGTATGTGTTCTGTTTTGTACTATTCAACATTAATGTATAAATATTTTTTGTGCCAATTATATCACTTTTTTCATAGTCAGTGCTTAAAACAAATATTTTTTTACCATAGGTAAAACATCACAAGGAAGTCATCCAAAGCATCCGTTTAGGCATCCAAGATTCAAACAAGAAAAATATAAATCTAGACAGAAAAGTAAAGTTAGTATTTGGCCAATTTTTTTAACTTATATTATTATAGACAGATCTTGAATGAAATTAGAATGAAATACAGGACTCCTTGGTTTACATAAAGATTTGGTTCCTGGAGACCTTGCATAAGTTGATTTTTTACATGTTGAAATCCCATATTAAAAATATGCACTTGCACTACTTTTCACTTCCATGTTTTACTAATATTTTGGTGGTTTAGATTCTTCTGCATAAGAAATATTTATTTATTATGAATCTTAACATCTATCAAATGCCACCTCAGTGGCACAGGAGTATCACTTTGATTCATGGTGACACTTCAATTGCTAGATCCAGGTTTGAGTCGTGAGATGACATGGTCGTTTGTTCTGTCATAACCTGCAGATAGGCTAGTAACTTTGCAACTGCAATCACATATTGAAAACAAAATAAAAGTAATGAAGCTATCAGCATTCAAATTATGAGCGAATTGTGCCACAGTATTCCTCCTATTACCTCATACCATATGGGATAGCCTTTTCTCGCCTCTAGCATAGATGAAAATAAATTAGTTTCAAACACAGCTATATATTTGATAATTTAATTTCACAATAGTGCTGTGATACAGTTAAAACCCTTACTAGTACTACTTTTCAAGCTTGGAGGAGTGCTTTACAATAACCATTGATATTATTGGGTTTTTTCCAACAAAAACCCAAAACTGATCCTAGTAATTTATTAGAAGGAAAAACTAAATATATAGGCAAAACTTATAGACAATACAAGACCCATATGCAAGAGCATTACATCGATATAATTAAAAAGAATCCCACCACAGCATTAGCAAAGATAATAGTAGAAAATAATATCCAAATAGAAGAAATTAATTTTAAGCCTTGTACAGCTCCAAGAACAAAGTTTCAACTACAATATCCTGAAACACTTTTAATTCACAAACACCTCGACGGCGTTTGCAATATGGAGATTCCACCCCTTCCTTCGGCGTGGAGCCTCCTGCTGCAACAGCCATCAAGAATGCGCACGCATCACTAATCACAGCGATTGGCTAGATTCGGAGAGAGGAAGCTATTTAAACTAACAACGTCACAGTTACTATCGTACACACCTGAAGATGCCACGTACATGAAACGTGGGGAAATGCGTAGTGTAGGCCACCAAGACTGGTTCTTGTTTTAAGTTCTTTAAAACTTTTTAAAGTTTTATAAGCAGTTATGTTATCTGTGTTTGAAAGCCAAGGGTGACATTTATGAACTTTAATATTGAGTGGCTAAAGATCTCTTCCAAGCAGGGAGGATAGTGCTAATTACCTTAAAATCATCTAATTGTGAACGATAAATATCAGTTCTTGTTGGTCTGTATGTGTATCAATACACGAAGTTGTATTAAACAGCATAACAGGAATAACAGCCAGTATTTAAGAAAGAACTATCAAAGTCAAGAACATCTGAAATTAATGGAGTGCGGACATAGCACAAATAAAAGTTCAGGTATCAATGTTAAAGAACTCTGGACTTGAACATGAAAGGCAGTTCATCTTACATGTACAGACATTGTGCAAACAACAAGATAACCAATAAGGACTGGTAGCATTTAGAAACATCGTAACAGCAAAAGACAACAGCTGTCAATGCAATTGTACCAGTGAATAACAAAAACAGTAAATATGTTCACTTTGTAACTCTTATTGATCTTTGATTGTGGAATTTAATTTAGAGTTAAGTATGTATACTATAAGGTAATTTTACAATATAAAAGGGTTTTTGTTGGAAAAAGCCCAATAATATCAATGGCTATTGTAAAGCACTCCTCCAAGCTTGGAAAGTAGCTACTAGTAAGGGTTTTAACTGTATCACAGCACTATTGGGAAATTAAATTATAGCATAGATGAGCTGTGGTCTGCCCACATCTTGCTGACGGTTTGTGGTTTTCCCTCCTTGGACCACTTTTTGAAGGTACTAACCATGACTGACTGTGAGCACCCCCACAATCCTTACCATCTTGAAAATGCTCTGACCCAGTAGTCTGACTATTACAATTTGGCCTTTGTCAAACTCACTTAAGTCCATTGTTTTTCCCATCTGAAGAACAAGAATAACACTGATTAACAGAGCTCAGTATCAAGTGTTATTTATACCGTTTCATGACCTTCACACTCAACATTGTTTACCTGCAGTTGCTTCGATTTGCATAAAGACCCACTGGTCATAATGTTTTGACTCTTCAGTGTAGTTGCCTTTGGGATGTAGTTGCCTGTCTTTTAAAATTAATCTTAATAAAGCGATGGAAGAAGATTTATCTGGTATTTTATAGTTGTAGGCTTTTTTGATTATTTTAATAGTGTTGTTTAGAGCGTGCAAATATGATATAGAGTTGGTATATTTGAAGACGTTGTCAGTTATTTTGTTGATAGTTTGATGATTATTTCTTTGAATAATAATAGAATGGCTTTTTTTTTAAAATGAAATTAAGTGAATAACCTGCATTTATTTCTAGGGAGTATATGAATTTGATTTCCTTTCATAGATGATAGCTAGTGTTGCATAATTTGAATGCTTTGCTAAATGAACTGTTGAAACATGAAGACAGGTATTGACATGGATGTGAAGAATTATAAGGTATTATGTTGTTGGCAGAGGCATAGCCTAAGCTTTTAGCACCTTGGCAAATTTGTAAATTGTCCACCCTTGTCAGTTATTGATAAAAAAAAATACACATGTTATTTATATTATATATATATTTATTGCACATAAATAATTGCAAAAGAAATTACAATTAATTATGCAAGTAATTATTTTTTTAAAGTAATTTAATTTTTCGTTGGCAAAATTGTTAATAATCTCATTAAAATTAATTTTTTGAGTCAGTTCTTGCTCGATTGATAGGAAACCAAGTGATGATGTACGCTCCTGTCCTGATGTTGATCTTAAACAATCCCAGGGTTTATGAACATAATAATTCAATACAAGGTACAAATTATGAACTCCTGTCCAAACAAAAAGATATATATGTAGCAAAATTTTATTTTGTAACAGCATGATTTCTAAAAGCAATACGAACAGTTGGAAACTGTGCCCCAAAGGCTGTTTTATGGCATACGCGGTGCGGGGGGTGGGGGGGGGGTAGGGTGGCTAATTGTCTGCCGATAAAAGGAAAAAATATTTTTGTAGGAAAGGCGAAAATTTATAATAAGCTGTCTTGATGATACATTGGTATAAGCAATACATTAAATTCAATGAAGTAGGCAGCTAATCATTCGATTTTATTTTGCACATAAAACGCCAGATATTGTGGAATGGCTTGTGTCGCCCCAGCACCTCCCTGGGATTTCAGCGCCCTTGGCAACTGCCCCAATGCCAACATGTTCCTACACCTCTGGTTGTTGGTAAAAGTTGTTTTGCAGGATACTGATGTTATGAGTTCATTATTGCATCATTGAAGAAGGTTGTCAAGGAATGCTTTTTTTTATTATTATTTTCAGTTTCTAAAGTGAATTTGATTGTAGGGTATACATTATTGGGTTCTGATATTAAATCATTTAAGGATTGGTCAGAGTACTCCCATATGATAAATTTATCATTGATGTATCTCATCCATAACAAAGGTTTTAGCATTTTGTTATCTATTTTTTATTTTTGATGTCTATCATTATGGTGCTATCTAGAAGTTCAGATAGGGATAATTCCATAGAAGTGCCAAACTTTTTTGTTTGTAGATTTTATTGTCAGTCAGGAGCCTTGATGACATCAGTTTACCAAAAGCCTACCTATGTCTCCTCCATCAGATGCACAGACTCATGCACCCTATGGGTGTACAAATTTGAAGCCTTGCACTCCCTCTCATCCATAGGGCCTTCACCATACCATCAAACGAGCATTTGCTAAAAAAAGGAATTCAAAACATTCATTCCATTGTTACATCACATGGCTCCCATTCAACAACAAGTGAAAAGCTAATCACCAAGTATATAAATGACAACAGAAGAATTCGGCTCTCTCCTAATCACCAACTCTGAGTGGGCAACCTTTGCTGGATCTATAACTTATATTTCTGTTTTTTATGAATCAGTCCGTAAATTACTTAGAGCTGAAAATATAAAAAAACTTTTCAGCCAGCTCCAAATTTGAAGAAATTTTTTAAAAAAAGTGACAGAAATATATTTAGCCTCCTTCAAAAATCAGGAGTATACAGATCTCCCTTAAATTTGTTGGATAATTCTATTGTATACTATATTGAAAAAAAAAAAAAACCGTACGTTTGCTACAGGAGAGGTTCACAGAGCATCAAACAGATGTCAGCCAAAATAAGCTTACTACTGTCACTGCCGAGCTGGCAATGCAACACACAGCAACCATAGACTGGGAGCACGCCACACTGCTAGCATGTGCATCCATTTACTACAGAACCATAGTCCGTGAGGCTATTGAAATAATGACCTCACTCATCCCTACTTGCAACCAAGACATTGGAATCACCTTTCATGACATGTGGAAAACTCTCAACAGCCTTAATGTCACCACACAGTGTCACTTCACTGAAGAAGGAGCGCTGTCTTTGCTCTGAAAAGCTTTTGAGTTTTTTCCTAAAAACTTATAACATGCAAATAGTTTGAAGTATAAACTTAAAAATTTTTATTTATTTTAATTGTCAGATTGAAAGTAAGTGTACCTTTTATGATATCTAAAGCTTCAACTATAGCAAACAATTAATTTATATTGTATTTATGCAATTCTCAAATTTGTTTTCTGATCAACATAATTGATAATTGATATAAGAGTATTAGGATATAGACTGAAAATGTCCAAAGAATAGTTTTGCGTGGTCAGAGATGTATAAATTCTTGATGGATTCAATGAAATCAAATGAGGACAAATGAGGTTTTTGGAAATATAGCTGATAGTTCTTCAAATAATTTTTTTTCAAGTTGATAGGTTGGACTTCTCTGCTTTGAGACCAGAGGATATGCAGGGTTGTTTTCTTTATGTAGTTTTATATGAAGAAATAATCTTGGTATAACATTTCTTTAATGATTGTGGAAGATGAAGATTATTTTTTAAATTGTTTAATTTGTTGGTAGGATTGTAATTAATCTCATTGCTATTTAGCGTAATTAATACTTCATTCAGCTTAATATAATAATCATTTTTATTCAAGATTACTATTTGTTTACTCTTATCAGCTGATAAAAATCTTTATTTCATTATTTTTTTTAATTTGTTGAGTTTGTATATTTCATCATTGTATTCTTTATTGGTAGCTTATCTATTGCTGTAGATATTGTTTATAATTCTGTATAATATAAATTGTTCCTTTCTTGAGCATTATGTGATATTAGTTTCATGATATTTTCCATATCTGGGAATAATTTATCAATAGGTTGTAGTTTTAGAGGATAGCAAAATTTCGGATTTTTTTTTAGGTTTTTGGATTTATTTCCCTATGATTGTCACAAGAACTACAACCACTTTTTCTAAAAAATAGGGATGATAATAGCTCTAGTAAAATTTTTAAATAGTAATTCTAAAAACAACACCTTTATCTTAAAAAATATTCAAAATTTCAGTCTTCCATGTGACAATACAAACATTCCCAGCTCTAAGTATTGAAGTGGCAATTCCATTCACTCCTGTGGAGTTATGCAGCCGAAGTGACTTCAGAATGTGATATAGGCCAACATCAAAGCCAGTAATGCATCTATCCTTGTTACAAGCAATGGGAGTAGAAATAACCACATTATTTAGAACATCTCTGAAATGCTCAGACTATGTTAAATGTATAGTCTGAAATCACATTCAAAGCTCCCTAACTTTGAAAATAAGCATTTAATAGAAAAATGTCACTGGAGATAAATTGAAGCTTTCACTCAAATCTCTCTAAATTCAATTTTCAACAATAAGAAAAATTAGTAAATAATGAATTAAATACCCCCTCATACAGCTGCTTGCCACAAAGTTCTGACAGGAGGTTGTCAGTTTATATACCATGGTAGAAGGTCTGTGAGGACAGCGGGACCTCAGCAGAAAGACAGTACAAACATCCATGCCTTACCAGAGGCTCAAACCCAGGTCCTTCTGATCAGTACCATCCACTCAGCCATTTGTGTAATATTTAAAATGTTATTGAAGCTAGCATTTAACAGCAGACTCCATTGCCCCACTCTTCCTAAACGTTTTCCCCTCTAAACTGATGAAACTGAAAAAATTGTTACATATATTTCTAATATTATATTTATGTTAGTGAACGATTTGTTATAACAGTTGTGTTTTAACTTTTGAAGTCCATTTTCATGAGTAGTAAAAGTTATTGTTAAAATGCAACAGCTTCCATAATTATTTAAAATATTAAATGAGTATTGTGGAAAGTAGATATTTAGAGAGATTGGAGTGAAATCTTCATTTTATCTCCAGTAACATTATTTCATAAAAAAACTTATTTTAAAAGTTAGGTAGCTCTGAATGTGGTTCTCCATTCACATGGAAGTGTCTAGTTACTTTTTGTAATTATAGTGTATGTACATTAATAAACAAATATAAGTTCAAACCTTGTATGAAATCAATTAAATTTTTATAACTTTAAAACTTGATGGTAAAGTTGAGTTGTTTTTTTTTCGTAGAAGCCTTTATTAATATTATTTACAAAATATTTGGATATTTCTGTGGTTGCCTTACAAGTCATGGGTTGTACACCACCCTGGTTTGTAAGTGTTATGTCTGGGATCAATAACTAGAAATTTAACAAGCTGTATGTTTTACACGTACTATTAAAGTTTCTGAAAATTGAATAAAAAGTCTTACACAGCTAATAATCTTGATTTAAACAATTTCAAAAAGATATGATTTTGTCAAGAAGTTTTCAAATGCTACTCAGAAATTACTCTGTGATTTTAAAAGGACAGTAACTGAGTGATTTACATAGTTGATTTGAAACATTTTTATTATTTGTTTCTTTAATTTTAAATGCTATTGAAATTGATAAAACCAGACAACTGTTATTTGCAGCAAAATTGATGTTATTAATATGTAATCTGATAAAATCTAAAATTTATGGGCTGAAAATATTCTTATTTTTTGTAGAGTGATTTTCATGCAGCTTGGGAAAAGGAGTATCTGAAAAAAAAAGATTACCATGCTTTAATGGAACTGGATGATTTGGATTTAGTAACAAATATAGAATCATTTGAATGTCCTGTCTGTTTTATAGACATAGGTATTGGAGACGGTGCTGTTCTACAAGATTGTTTGCATACATTTTGCAAGTATGTTTATAAGATATCATTTAATATTAGCAAATTTTAAATGTTAAGCAGAAGTGCCTGTACTTAAAATCTGAAAATAATCATTTAAGGATGCATTGTAAGGTGAATGTTTGCATATTTGGCTTTTATAGTAAAATGGTCATTTAGTTGCACTTTGTAGAGGACTGTTAGTAAATATAACTGCCTGCTGACCAACCCACCCACCTAGTCTTTAAGCAACCATGGGCCAGCAAGGTCTAGCCCAGTGACAACTTGTCCTAAGGAAACATGAATACTTCTCCCCTGGAATAATTTAAAAAAAAAACACAATAATGTTTATTTTTCACATTTGAAAATCATTGGAGGGCATCAATGAAGAGCAGATGTGAACAGAAACCCTAACTTTTTAGTCTCAGTGCACAGTGGAAACATGCACTGATATTTAGTACAGTTTATTATACAGGTAAAAAAATTCCTGAAAACTATGAACAAAAGCATTGAATTATAACTAAATCATTACATTCCTAAGACAAAAAAAGTGGAGAATTTCTGTTATGCCAGTAAAATGGTAAATTCAAAGCTCAGAACTTCTAAAATAAAATTTTTATGGTAAAATGGTATTGAAGATAGTATTAAAGTTTTCTAATCTTGAATTGCCAATGATATTTACTTGGTATTTAAAGAGTTGTGGAAACTAAAATATTAAAAAAATCACTGCACAGCAGTATTATTTAGCTAGAAAAATAACATATCTCCTCTGGAAAATATGGGATGCTGATTTCCAAAGAAAATGGTTTTTAATTTTCCAAATTTTACACTCTTTAACAGTAGTAATTTGTATTAACTTTAATGATGAATAATTAAATGATTGGGAAATGTAAATAATAATATACATTCCTCATAAAAAAAATTACCCATCCCAGAAAGAACATTGTGCATATGATACAAAGTGATGTGCTAAAAGGTAATAGTGTAAGCAACAAATGATCACATTTGAAGCCTGTTTAGTGAGGCAGATTCATTGATATTAGGGAACATCAGTATAAAGTGTGGCCTCTTTTTGCAGCAACACAAGCACTAATATGGTTAAGAAGTGAGTCAAAACAGTTCCTAATATTGTTCTGGTTGTGGTAGCATGCCAGGCTCGTAATCTGCAGTTCCCAGGTTCAAGTCCCATCTGGGCCAGCATTAAGATATATCTCCACAAAACTCTCCACCCTACCTACCCTTGTTCAGTAAAGGACACCAATAGGCTTGGAAAGGCCACTGTCACTGCCTATTGGATGGGATGTAAAGCCATGGACCCATGTGTGGGAGAGCCATAGCCTGTGCACATTAAAGAACATGCTGGATGGTCTTAATGGGAGGCTACCATCTGTCCCTAACAGTTGTCCAGTGGGTCCCTTCCCCCCAACCTTCTCTGAGCCCTCAGGGCCTTTGTGACTTGGCCATTTAGTCCATTGTGTGCAAAAAAGTGCCACTTAGAGGTAAAGTAACTAAACCTGTTCTGGTTAGTTGTTCTTTAGATTTATTGCACCTGCAACTGGAAATCTGTCACATTATGTGCTGGAGTCAGTTCAGTTCTCAGATGTTTTGTGACATTCCAGATGTGCTCAATCAGTGATAGATCTGGTGACTGAGCTTGCCATGGTAGCACAGGAACAGCTTGCAGACAGTGTTAGCAATGCATGTGTTATGTGGTCTGTCATTACTGTTCTGTAATGTGGTGTTTGGCATGCTCTCCAGGAGTGGTAAAATCACAGGACAGAATGGTATCCACGTACCACTGACTGATTGATATCCATGTACCCTTGCTGATTCTCTGACTGACAATCATAAGAGATATAGTGCCCCACATCAGGATCCCAACAGCATGTGCTGTATGGCAATCAATGCATGACAAGGAAGCTGCTTTGCCAGTGCATACCAAAAATCTGTCAGTGTATATTAAAATTACATATTTATTATTGCTGTATTAAAATATTACTGAATATTTTAAAATTAAGTGCTAACTTTTTAAAAATAAAGAGCAATTAGTTGAATTTTAACTAATAGTAATTTAATTAAAACAAATATGAATATAAATTATATTTCTTTTAGTAAGCCATCTGGGTATCTGCTCTTGACCAACACATTCTAGCATAAATATATTGTTTGAAATATTACTTCAAGTTTAAAATTTTTTACATTTACTGCCCTCTAATGATGTAAATTAAAGCCATTTGGAGGATTTGAAATCTATTAATCATCATGTTTTGTTAGTTCCTATTCATCTCAAAAATAATTTTCATCAATCTCTCATAACAAAATATTGTCTTCCCCACCTCTCCTTGGTGTCAAGGGGCAAATTGTTGCTGCCAATGTAAATCCTGTGATTATCACACACCATCACAAGAATATAAATTTTTTAGCCCAAACAGATTGTAATATTCATTTAAAATTTTTAAATTTGAAATTTTTTTCCACTATAAATTTTTTTCCACCATAAATATGAATGTAAATTATATTTCAATAATTTATATTCATATTTATAGGACACCAATAGGCTGTCAGAGGGCCACTGTCAGAGGCCACTGTCAGAGGGTGCAATTAAAATTTTTGGTAGATTTGAAAAGTGTCAATCATAGTTTACCAATGCCTATCAACCCAAAAATCATTTCTAATTTTTCTCTAAAAACATTTATCTGTTAAATCTAAAAAAATTGCATTTGCTCATCCCTCTATGGCATTTAAAGTGGAAAATCAATATTGTCAATGTGAACTTCATGACATTCATAAATCATAATTAAAATTCTAAATTTCTAGCATAATTGCATCCTTTGTAAAATTCGTTTGAAATTTTGCAATTTTTAAACTTTTTTGGCTATTAAAGGGTGCAATTGTAGAGCTATTGAGAGAGATTCTAAAGTAAAAATTATAATTTTCATCCATACCTATCCAACCCCAGATGAATTTTTAACTTATCTCTTAAAACAAAGAAGTTGAATGTCTACAGATGGACAGAGAGACAGACAAACAACAAAGTGAAAACTTTAGCTTGTTTTTTCAGAAAATGAGCTAAAAAATCTAATTTGTTATAACAGTTAATATATACTAATTTGTTATAACAGTTAATACAAGTAATAACTATTATATCAAACCATAACCAAAATAATGCCTTTTTGAAGTTTAGTAATTATTTCAGTGTCATTATATAATGCTGATACAGTGCTGATATTAGAGAACCTTTCTCCAAGCTTTAGTTTCAAGACTTTGGCCATGAGTCCAGAGAGTATTGATCCCTTTGGGAGACCCCTTTTCTCTGAACCCATACTGATTACAATCCTAAACCAGTTTAATGATGTTGCCAGATCCAAGACCTAATGTATGCTACTCTTGAACTCTGGGTTTGGTGACACTTAACCATAGTGACTTGAGCCTCACTGCTGCAACCAACACTAGGGTGTTTGGGTACAGTGATATGACACAAGTAAATGGAAGATTCTTGAACTGGTTATAGGTGTGCATTGTATGAGTTGAATAGCATGATAACAGGATTTAACACTCTATTAGTATGGTGGAAAGTAGGGTTTAAAGCAATCGTAGAGTGCCTGTTCTAGATGACTAGTAGGTGATTTATGTTTTGAAATTAATTGCTGGAAGGATTGGCTTTCTTTAAGTAGTTTTAATCTGATGAACATGGGGCACAATGGGATACAGGGGGGTATATAAAATTTGGTAATACTTTGAGGAAAGAATGGATCATTCTGCAATTCCATTGATTTTTGTAATGTTTTAGGAAGTGGATTACAATTAAGGAGTTGTGTTACTTATCTGGACAACTATGGCTGCTTTTCTTTTTTTTCCAACTCTGCTGAGGAGTTGTGTTTGAATATGATTGAATGATGCCATCCGACGTTCCACTATACAGGACAGTACTACATCTTATGGATGACACCAAAATCCACCATCATGTGCTGGTTGAGGCCTATCAAAACACTGACATTGAGGTTGCGAAGCAGTGGAGTGAGTACCTGTTGTTCACATTACTTTAGTATTATCAAAATCTTTGATTTGTTGCTATCTGTAATTTTGAACTTTCGAATTTTGAGCCCTGTGTGCTGGTTGATGCCTATCGGAATGCTGACATTAAGGCTGTGGAGCAGCTGGGAGAGTACCTTTCGTCTAAATTAGTTTAATATTATCAAATCAGTCAATTCATTCATATCTCTAATTATGGAATTTTCAAATTTTGAATCATGCCGATGATTTATTGCCAATATGGATAGGTAGCATTATGGTCTAATTGTTACTGCCACTCTGTACATGAATTGTGCTGAAAGTCTACCATTATTTAAGGGGTAAATTATAGCTCTTTTAATTTTAAATCATGATATTCGCTACTTAAATATCAATTATTTGGGACATGTCCAAGTTTGAAGCTCTCGTGGTGTTGTGGATGGTTGGGTGAGGGGACCCACTGGACAGCTGTTGGGAAAAGAGTGTCAGCCTCCCGTCAAGGCCATTCAGCATGTTCTTTAATGTGCGTGGGTGTGTCTCTCCCAAACATGGGACCATGGCTTAACATCCCATCCGATGGATGACAACGTTTTGAAGCCCAACAGTGACCCTTATTCACTGTAGGCAGGGGGGGGGGGGGAGTGTGGCAGAGAAAAATCTCTACACTTGTCCAGCTGGAACCCGAACCTGATAATTGCAGGTTACAAGCCTGGCATGCTACCAACTGAGCCTCCCCTGTCCCCATTAAAAAAAAGAGAATAATAAAAATAGAAAGGAGGGAAAAGGAAAAGAGAAATGGTGACAAAAAAAAAAAAAAAACGGTGAGTAAGTGGTAATGAGGCAGAATAAAATGATAAGATAATAATGTTAAAAATTAATAAGTAAAGGGAGGGGGGAGAAATGGGGAATGGAAATAGTGAGAAGAAAAAAAAAAGGAAAGATGGGGGATAGAAAAAAGGATATAAGATCTTGATTGAAGTCCAGACAGTGTTTGAATTTGTTATGTATTTATGGTTTGGAATGTCAATCATGAGAGTACTTTTAAGTTTTAAGAAATATTTATTATTATTATTAATATAATGAATTTTAATTTTGGAAGGATATGAAGTATACTAAAGTGTAAAAGGGGAGTGGCAGCGAAAGCGTTCACAAAATACGTCTCGACGTGGATTGGTACAGCCAAGAACATCAAACCACACCAAACTGAGATGAGGGATGGACGCTGTTAGCACTCCGCGAGTTGTGGCATATCAGAGGTTGCATGCTGCGTCCTTGGGTTGAGAGTCACATGGAGGATGGCACAAGTCGAGGTGTTCCTCGACAGGCATCATCCCACCTTGACTGTGGAGACTGCATGCAAAGGGTAGGTGGGAAGTTGGGGGGAAGGAATAGAATGCAAGCCTGCTATAGCTTGTGCATAGAGTGGCTGTCTTGTAAATATACTTGTGGTCTTTAGAAAGAAGTGAAACATGGAGACACATTGGATAATCTAAAAAGAAATTAGGAGTGGTCAACCAAAAAGGGACTTTGTGCTGACCATATACACTAAATGGATGGAATAAGGCTCTGAGCTTGATTATGTATACTGAAGTTGCTGCACTAGTGGGCTTCTGTGGAGGAAAAATCTTCAGCTGTTTTTCCCGTTTGTTTGTAGGTTGACTGCCCCAAGTGGATAGATTCACAGTATGTGTTTTATTAGCTGGTAGCTGGTGGATAATCCTGAGCAGAGGTCATTGCAGTCACCTGAACTCTTGTTTCTATGGGCATCAATAAATTCTACATTGGAAGAAGTCTTCCAGTGTAGATGGCTTCAGCTTTTAGTAGTGGAGGAATGGGTCTTTGCCCCATGCCTGTGATTACAGTGCTGTTTGATACTGTTGGCATTCCCTCTCTCATTAAACATAGTTTCTTTAAACATCCCACTAACCATTTTCTCCCCATAGGTAGTTGGAATGTGAGGACTCTGCATAGAGATTATTCTCTTGATGTCCTCACACAAGAATTCCACCATTATAAAGTAGATGTTCCCAGCTTGCAAGAGACTAAATGGGCAGATAAATATCAGATACTTAAAAAATCTCAAATGTTAGCATGCTTGGCTGCTGATCTAAGGGACCTGGGTTCGAGCCCCAACAATTGTGCTTGTCTTACTAATGAATTCAGAATTGGATCAGTTAAAACAGACATTTCTTGAAACTAATAATGCTGTTTCGTGTAAAAAGGAACAGAGAAGACAAATCCATTTGAGTGATAAGTCTACGGAGTTTATTTCTGAAAGAACAGAATTACAGTAATAATCTGTATCAACATCCTACTAGTCCTAAACACAGAGTTCTATATATATATATACTAAAGTTAGATCTGGCAACCGTACATGTTTCACAAAGGAGCAGAGCAAGATGGGCCAAATGATGATTGTAGTATATGTTTTAACTTAGAGAAAGGCTATTTCTTACAGTGATTCTAAAACATGATTAGATCAAGTGTTATTGTAAAATGCACTAATCGTTATAAAAAGGATTGTTTTAATTTCTTCAAGAAAGTTTATTTGATCTCCTGTTTGGCTACTGCTCTAAGGGACCTGGGTTTGAGCCCCGGGTAAGTCATGAATGTGTGTGCTGTTTTTCAGCTGAAGTCCTGCCATCCTCTCAGACCTCCTACTATGGCATATAAACTGACAGGCTCCTGTCAGACCTCTGTGGCAAGCAGCTGCTTGAGGGGGTATTTTTTTTTTAATTTCATTTAGATGGAAATCAACTTAAGGCATGGGTTTGCTTCTCAGTAGACATGCTAGTGATGCTCTTTTAGGATTTGAGTGCATTTAATGAAAGGTTTCTCACAGCTAAATTTAAAAAAATAAATTAAAATTTTTAAAAAATACTTATTTTCCTATAGGGTTCTAAAAAGTAAAAAATGAACCTAAAACATAGTGATGTGCAATCAGTCACTGAGTTCGTATTCACTTTAAAGGAAGATAGGGTGCTGGCAATCTTGTTGAGTAGGTAAATTGGCACCCTATCTTTCTTCAAAGTGAATACGAACTCAGTGATTGATTGGACTTTATTTAATTTTTTTTTGTGTCACTAAAAACATCTAACTTCAAAAACTTTGACATATGACTCATAAATATTTTCAGAGCACCCCCCCCCCCCTTTGGGAGATGTTTGAGGTAGCCCATATATTGGACACGTCACAAGCTTTAATTTGAGATACAACTTGTTAAAGTCGAACCCTGTGAAAATCTGCCCCCACTTTTTATCAGGGGGGAATAGTGGGGGCAAAATTCAAAATAATATATGACCATCATTATATGAGCTTTCAATTGACATCTAACTCATAACTGTAAGCCCTCATGTTCAGAAGATATAGTAGAGTGACTTTAACATTTCACATTTTTTAGGAGGAAGAAAGCATGGGAGGTCAATTTTTTATTGCCTATGACACTCCTTGCATCACAAGCTATCATTTGATACATAGCTTGTTACCCTCGGCACTCACATTCAGGATATATACGGGAATAATTATTTTCATATTTCTCCCTTTCTTTTGGTGGTGGTGGGGGGGAGAAAGCATGGGGGTCAATTTTTCTTAGTCTATGACATTCCCATGTCAGAATTGTCAAACTAAGCTTTCATTTGATGTATAGCGTGTTACTCTCAGCAATTGCATTCTGGAGATATAATGGAAAAATAGTATTCATATTTCCCCTTTATTAGGGGTGAAGAAAGCATGTGGGGATTCATTTTTATAGCCTATGACACTTCCTATGTCACAAGCTTTCATTTGGCACATAAATCATTAAGGTTTTCCATTGTGTTCAAAAGATATGGTGGAACAACATTTTGTGAAATCCACAAACCAACCAACCAACAAATATCAATGCCAAAAGCAATAGGAAGATAGGTAACAAGCATTAAAGACTTGAATGTTATCTGCTATTATGCCCTCATTGAGGATGCCGATGAGGATGAGAAAGATAGGTTTTACGGACAACTTCAGGATATTTTGAATTCTGTCAAAGAACCATTCCAAAGTCCAGGAACTTGAGGAATGAACTTCTTCAAGGTCTTTTCCTCCCTCTCTTGTGGAGCTGACTGATGTTCTCTGCTCTGCCTGTACCATGCACTTGTCCGGTTGAAAACTGAACTATGGATACCAGGTGTACAATTTTGCCTGGGTTTTGGCGGTGAAGGTATTGGACCCCATTCATCATCAGGACCTCTATGTTTGCATTGAGGCCTTTTGCACCTCACTGGTCAAGAGCCTTTATGTTGGGACCGATGAACCATCTTTATCTATTCACCATCAGCAGTTCCTACAGTATGTGCCAAAATTGTGACCCCTGCTGGGCCATCCCATTTGGGACTGTGTTTTTAGTCCTTAGTGCAAAATGCTTTATACTAATTGCCTGACTGTCATTCATCCTTTTGGTTTTCATATCCAAGGCTACCTCAGAAACTTACAGTATCAATCTCAATAGCTTTGTCCAGTAGACAGCCAAGCCACTTCCACTATGGCTTGTTGTTTTCCCCTTCCTGTGACCTTTTGCTTTGCAGGATGGGAAAGACCTTTACACCCAACTGCATGTACCAGCAACTCTTTGCAACCATGTTGCTGAGCATCTGGACTTCTTGCCCTTCTTCACAGATGGCTTAAAGTCTGGGACATCAGTGGGATAAGATATGGTCTGCTCTGGTACTATAATTGCATACCAGATCCCACATCAGTGTTCTGTTTTCACTGCAGAGTTGCACACTATCGGTCTTGCCTTGGACCACATAGCAGCTAAGCATCAATGTTAGTGTGTGATTTATAACAACTTACTTAACTCATTATAGGTGATATTGTTTAGCTTGCTATATACAATCTTGGAAAGAACAAGGTGAGGCCTTAGCCTCACCCTGTTCTTTCAAGATCTGCCAGCTGCTCCATCATCTGACAGACACCACTACCATTCTCTTCTGTTGGGCCATCGATTGTGTTGGCACGGGTCAGTGCCTTGGCAGATGCAGCTGCCAAGTCAGTCATGCTTGTCAGGCTTTCCACAGCTAGTTCCATACTTTGATTTCTGGCAGTGTTTTCCCACCAAGCTGTAGGCACTGTGGTAGAGATCTTAGCCAGAATAGATTGCAAACAAACTTTTGAGATCAAGCCATTTGTCAAACCATGGTAGTCATGTTTTTTGCAGGAATCGGAAGGAGGAAATTGCCCTTGCTTGGCTCTGCTTTTGTCATTCGTTTATCACAAATTCATTTCTTATTCAAGTGGACTACAAACCTAGTGTGAGTTTTGTGACACCATTTTAATCTTTAAATATATTTTACTTGATTGTACTGTTTTCAACCTTGAATGTTGTTTTTATTTTAGCGTTCATGATTTTATGTCCAAGCCCTTACACTCAGACATCTTTTACTGATGAACCATTTTTAACCTCTCTTTTCAAATGTTTACATTTTGTTGGTTATTTTACACTTTTAGAGTAGTTTTACTTAATTTTTTGGAATTTACACTAAATGTTTTACATGGGTCTTATACATCCATTGTTAGTTTTTATCTTTTACTCTAGATAGTTCTTTTTGACCTTGGTTTTATATTCATTGCATCTTGGTATACATTTTTCTTTCTTGTGGTGTCCTTTCCAATTTCATTCCTTTCTTCTTCTTTGTGTGTTGATTTTAACTTTGGTTGTGGGTTTCTATGTCTTTTGTCTTTTTATTTAACCTCATTTGGTATAACATAGCCCTTGTTGCTCTTGCACCATAAAACCTTAAACAACCAATCAGCCCAATTGACATCTGAACTGCTTCCACCTTGGCGTACCGTTTACCCTTTCTGCACTTTTCTCTTTGCCAGATGAGGAAGGCTTTCATGCTTGACTGTGCACCATAAGCTCTTTGCCAGCCATCATCCCATTCACCCTGATTTTGTGCCTGTCTTTATTGAAGACTCGAAGTCTGGGGGCTTGGTGTGAACAGTCATGGTCTGCTGTGGCACAATCATTGTGGGTCAGATCCCACCCTCATGTAACATCTTCGCAGTATGCTATCAGTCTTTCATTGAAAACATATCAGCTAAGTGATGTCATTGATGTGTGCTTTATTGTGGCTCACTATAAGCTTTGATCTTGTTGAGGCCTCACCTATTCTTTCCAAGATTCTCCATCAACTCCATTGTTTGTCTGCCACTTCTTCCATCAAGTTCTGTTGAGTGTCCTGACATGTCAGCATCAGGGAAAATTACTTTGTTGGTGCTGCTGCCAGGTCAATGACAGCCTTGTACAGCTCCCCAATCTTGATTCCTTATATGAAATTCCAGCAGTTTTTCCATCAAGCTGAGAGTACAGTCATAAAAAACATAGGGATTCATAAATATAATATCAAGTAGAATGTTCTTCTTCTTCCTCTAAATGTGTTTTTAATAATGCTAATTTTAAATACAAATTAATGAATATTAGTACTCAATAATACTAACCTGTATTTTATATAATGAAGTGAAAAATTAATGTATCACTATACAAGGATATTGATAATTTTAACTTCATTGAATTACTACACACAGTGTTTTAAAAGTAAATGAACTAATATGTGTTTTATATATCAATAACCAGTATCTGTCTTTATTAGCTATAGGGTGTGTGCAATTATTTTTTTATCTAATATAGTTTTAACACCTCTTTAATGTCTACATTCTGAAAGTTTTAGACATTTGAAATTTCTGTTTTCTTAAATATGCCAACTTAAAAAGTTTTTATATTAAGAGTAAAATGTAATTGTTTTGCTGCTACATATTAAGATTTATTTCTTACTATAATGTAATTTGCTGTTACATTTAGAGATTGCCTTGCAAATACAGTACAGTTTTCAGAAGGAGCTGTAATAAAGTGTCCATTTCGCAATGATGAGTATTCTTGTGAAAGCCATCTGCAAGAACGGGAAATTAAATCAGTAAGATCATTTTATTCATTATAAAAAGAAGTATAGCACACTTGCACTTATTTACAGTAATATGCTCCAGACAGCTTATAGTAAGCTGTTTTTTTGATATCCAAAAAAATGTTTATTATACCCCAGCCCTCCTCCTTCCCCCCTCCCTGTAAATTCAACCCTGTTGAGTAACATTGGGATGTATACAGTATTTAATGCAAGCATGTATACTGCCTGGCCAAATTATTGTAAATATATCATCATCATCATCCTCAAGCAGCCATGGGCTACGGAGGTCCAACCAAACCGCGCAGTTTAATTCTCCAAGCATATCTGTCCTGAGCTAAATCTGCTGCATCCGGCCACTGTACACCAATTCTAACAAGGTCCTGTTTGACATTGTCTGCCCACCGCATCCTAGGTCTCCCCCTCCTTCTGAGGCCTCTAGGCACACTGTTCATAACCCTATTTGCCAATCTATAATTATCCATACGGGCAACATGGCCAAACCAGCGGAGTCTCTCTCTGCACAATATGCTGCTTAAAGGAGGTTGCAAACTCCTTTGCCTAATCTCATCATTAGTTACAAAGTTGAACCACCTAATGCCCAAGATACTGCGTAAGCATCTGGAATCAAAAGCATCTAGTTTCCTGTTATCTTGTTTACAAAGTGTCCAAGTTTCACTACCATAACTACCCATAGAAAGTACCAAACTATTATACAGTCTAATTTTAGTCTTTAGGTGTATACGCCTATTTCTCCACAATCTCCATAGATTCTTAAAAGTCCCGGCAGCAATACCTATTCGTCTGTTAATCTCATGCCGCACATCACCAGTATCAGTTACGCAGCTCCCAAGGTAATTAAACTGTGACACCTGCTCAAGACTGCAACCATTCAGATTAACTGAATCACAACCTGCCTGACCAATTTTCATCACTTTAGTTTTCTCTCTGTTTATAACCAAACCTACTGTACTACCAGTCTCATCAACAGTTCGAATGAAAGAGTTCATCTCATCAACATCATTTGCCAAAAGGGCTAAATCATCAGCATAATCTAAATCAGAAATTTTCGTATCTCCAGCCCATTTAAGGCCAAAAGCTTTCCCTTGAAGTGAATTTCGGATAACATAATCAACAACCAAACTAAAGAGAAAAGGAGACAAAATGCACCCTTGTCGAACACCAGAAGTAATGCTAAACCAATTGCTACAAGACTTACCAACCCTCACACATGACTCAGTGTTATTATAGAGAGCTTTCATTATGTTAACTAACTTGTCTGGTATACCATATGATCTCACAATCAACCACAAATTATGACGATCAACAGAGTCGAAAGTCTTTTTGAAATCAACAAAGCTAGCAACCAAAGGTTTCTGAAACTCTAAACATTTCTCAAGAATCTGCCTAAGTGAAAATATCTGATCTACACATCCCCTACCACTTCTGAATCCACATTGCTCATCACGCTATTGCCTGTCAACCAGATTCTTAATTCTATTAAGCACAATCATGGAAAGAACTTTACCTGGAACAGAGAGTAGGCTGATACCCCTATAGTTATCACAAGAACTGCGATCACCTTTTTTGAAAATAGGGATAATAATAGCTCTGGTAAAATCTTTAGGAACCATGCCTTTATCATAAAAGTTATTCAAAATTTCAGTCATCCAAATGGTAACCGAAACATTCCCAGCTCTAAGCATTTCCATAGTAATTTCATCCACCCCTGGGGATTTATGATGTTTTAGTTTAGAAATAGCCAAACTAACTTCAGATTGTGTTATAGGGCCAACATTAAAGCCAACAATGCATCTATCATCATTGCAAACAATGGGAGTAGAACTAACCACATTGTTTAGAACATCACTGAAATGCTCAGCCCACCTAGCCATGACAGAATCCTCACCTTCTATAACCTTGCCTTGTTTATCCTTCAATCCCTGTATACCTGTTTGTTTTCTACCACACAAAACATTAACTATCTGGTACAGCTCTCTGCTGTTGTGCTGTCTAACTGCTTCCTCAGCTTTGTCAGCAAGGCCATCAAGCCAAAGATTCTTATCAGTAGCTAACTGACCCTTTACACGTTTATTAAGTTCTTTGTAATGCTTTCTATTAGGACTAGTAGGGTACTGATTAAGGACACTCCTGCAGTTCCTTCTTTCTGAAATAAGCTCAAGTGCCTTATCACTTAAATAATTCTGCCTCCTCTGCTCCTTTTTCCCTAAAAGAGTACTGTTAGTTTCCAAAAAAGCCTGTTTAAAATGGCCCCATTCTTCCTCAACTTCAGTATTAAGCAAACCATGACTGTCATAATGACTAAGTAACCTATCATGGTAAGCTTTAGCTATAACTGGGTCATTCAGAGCTTCAGTATTAAAGGTAAAATTTTTAACCCTAGCACAACACTTTTTAAGTTTAAGTTGCAAGACACTTTTAACAAGGTAATGGTCAGATCCAATTTCAGCTCCCCTATATGCCCTGGTATTTCTAACAGAACTAGCCCATTTGCTGTTAATTAATATATAATTAAGCATATTCTTATGCAGCCCATCAGGTGAAACCCATGTGTGTTTATGTATGTCGCGGTGTTTGTAATATGTGTTAGTTATTCTGAAACCATTTAGTTTACTTACCTGTAGGAGACGTTGCCCATTGCCATTGCAGCTACCAATACCAAAAGGACCTATTACTCCTCCCCAATGGTCAGAGTCGGTACCAACTTTGGCATTGAAGTCACCAAGAACAAGGGTAATATCTCCTTTCTTGACAGAATTCAAAATATCCTGAAATTGTCCGTAAAACCTATCCTTCTCATCCTCATCGGCATCCTCAGTGGGGGCATAACAGCAGATAACATTCAAGTATTTAATGCTTGTCTGATATTTTGCTGTAAGAAACCTTTCATTAATGCACTCATGCCCAAAGTACCATGAAACAAGCCAATGTATGTAAAATTTCTTACTGATGTTAGTATTTTATGTCATTACAAAATCCTATGAAATTCGTAAAGGCAATGTGGAAAGCAAAGTGCAATGTGTATAAAAAGGCTGATCTGACTGACTTCAAAAAAAGTGGGGGGGGGGGGGGGTCATCATTGGAGTGCAGTGGCAAGGGGCATCTGTAATGAAACCCAGTGGAAAATCATTGAGCACAATATCCCAAATGGATGGAGAATGGTAATGGTCTCAGAAGTCGTCTGCCAATCATGGCAAATTCGGGAGAAAAAAAAATTCTGACAAATAGGACTGTATAGCAAATCCTAGATGCTACAGTTCATCAGCTGAGAGAGATGACTGCTAGCAGTACTTAAAAACCCATTTTAATGAGAACTGTGTGAGGAGAATTGGAAACTTTGAACTTTGGAACTGTACCGTTTGGATTTTGTAACCTTAGCACAACACTTCTTAAGTTTAAGTTGCAAGACACTTTTAGCAAGGTAATGGTCAGATCCAATTTCAGCTCTCCTGTATGACCTGGAACTCCTAACAGAACTAGTTCATTTGCTGTTAATTAATATATAATCAATCCGTCCCATGGCCGAGTGGTTAGCGCGCTTGGCTATTGATCTAAGGGACCTGGGTTCGAGCCCCGGGTAAGGCATGGCTGTTTGTGTCGTTTTTCTGCTGAGTGCCTGCCATCCTCTCAGACCTTCTACTATGGCATATAAACTGACAGGCTCCTGTCAGACCTCTGTGGCAAGCAGCTGCTTGGGGGGGGGGGATATATATTCTAATGAAGCCCATATGGTGAAACCTACTGGTACTATGTATGTCACAGTGTTTGTAATAAGTATTAGTTATTCTGAAAGCATTAAGTTTACTTACCTGTAGGAGACACTGCTCATTGCCATTGTAGCTACCAATACCAAAGGGATCTATTATTCCTCCCCAAAGGCCAGAGTCAATATCAACTTTAGTATTGAAGTCACTTAGAACAAGGGTAACTCCTTGTCCTTCTCCTTTCTTGGCAGAATTAAAAATATCTTGAAATTGTTTGTAAAACCTATGTTTGGATACAATATTTCTATCCCCCCCCCCAAAAAATAGAAATTTGAGATTAGTTTTGAGTATCTGACCTATACCTATCTATCTTGTGTCTTGCAAGCCAAGAATATCTAGGTTATAATGGTGGAATTCTTGTGTGAGAACATCAAGAGAATAATCTATGTGCTGAGTCCTCACATTTCAAGTACCTGTGGAGGGAGAATAGTTAGTGGGATGTTTAAAGAAGCTACATTTATTGAAAGAGGAAGTGCTGATGGTATTAAATAGCCCCCTAATCACAGGCATTTGGCAAAAACCTGTTCCCCACACTAATAAAGACTGGAGCCATCTACACTGGTTTGATGATGCACTTAAAAGCAAGGGTTCAAGGTGCCTGTAATAGCCTATGATCAGGATTATCCACCAGCTGATAAAATATATCCTCTGAATCTCTTCACTTGGTGCTGCCAACTCACAAACAAACAGAAACAATCAGAAGATATTCCCTCAACAGAAGCCCACCAAGGCAGAAAATTTAGGGTCCATGACAAACTCGGAGTCATTATTCCATTCAGGTCAGTATATATGACCACCACCAGGACTCTGGGTAGTTGGCCACTCCTCAGCAGGGTAGAAAAAAAGTAGTCACAGTAGACCACGCTGATCTGGAAGCCCTCCCCTTTCATTCCCTTTCACAAGAGAATATCTCTTTTGAAAGTACTAATGGTCTGCACTATGAGAAGGTGTGGTCAGAGTTTAGGTGCTAGGCCTGGCTGGTTATGTTCATAATCACAGATGATTGTTGCATAGCTCTCCTTCCAGTGAATACCAGCTACCATTTGCAGACCAAAAGAAAATAGAGTGCCAAAAGTAGTTTCTTTTACTCATAAAAAAAATACTGGTCCCTATTTTTTACCCTGAAGTGCCATTGAATTAGTGATAGCAACCTAGTAACATGTTGGATCCCCTCTGGCCCTGATAATGGTCACCACATGACAAAGTAAGGACTCTACAAGCTTGTGTATATGTTCTACAGGTATGGTGACCCATGCATCCTCCACAGCTGTCCACAATTCTCTCAAGGTCATTGCTGATGGGACACAGGCCCGAACACTCTGCTTGATGCTATCCCAAAGATTTTCAATGGAATTTAAATCTGGGCTTCTAGGTGACCAATTCATTATTTCAAAGTCAGCAGAATGCTCCTGCAATCATGCAGTAGCCAACCTGGACCTGTGAGATGGACAGTTGTCTTGCTGGTAGACGCCATGTCTGTTGGGATTCATGATGGCCATAAATGGGTGTAAATGGTCAGCCATGAGTTTTATGTACCGGGATGCACTGAGAATCATCAGTACACATACCAAAGGTCCCACAGACATCCAATTGAAGACACCCCAGGCCATCACTGAGTCACCACCAGCTTGTACTGTTCTGACCTGACATGCAAGATCCATGGCTTCATAGGATTGGCACCATACCCTCAGTCTCCCATCAGCGTGATGAAGTTTAAATCGGGATTTGTCTCTCCAGGCTATCCATTGCCAATTTTCGATGGTCTAGTTTCGATGTTCTTTAGCCCAGGCAAGGCATTGAGCCCAGTGTTGTACCTTTAGAAGTGGGACTCTCGTTGGTCGGCTACTCCCGAAGCTGAGACGATGAAGTGAACACTGCACGATCCGTATACTGACTTCCTGGCAGAAACCCGTATTCAGAAGGGAGGTGATTTCAGATAATGTCTGACCCCTATCGGTCCATATGATGCGGGTCAGATGGTGAAGCCCACGATCATTCAAGGCTGGTTGTCCTTTGTAGTTTGTCCGAATGCTTGTTTTTTTGGCAGAATTTTCATATTCCCGGAACTTACTTGAAACTGTCATACGAAAAAATCCTAGTTTGTTGACAATTTCGGAGATCAAGTGTCCCATCTGTTGGGCACCTACAATCTGCCCTATGTCAAATGCATCTAATCCCGCTCCTTTCCCGTTATGCTTCTCATGATGAATGCTTACAGAAGCCAAATCTGACAGCTATATAATGACCAGAGTTTCAGTCACTCATGCGCACAATTCGGGACTTGTGATAGTGAATTTCGATAACATCTTCTATCCCTAATTCAATGGCACTTCAGTGTAATTATGAATATTTTGGAGAGAAAACTGCAAACTTTCATAATGGTTATACTTTAAGGTAATGGATAATCACAGTGAAAAACAGTTGCAACTTAAAATTTTAATCACATATGGCACAATTAAAAATTAACCAAAGGATGTGTAGAATGCTAGTAGATTCATAACTTTTTAACAAAAACTATTACCGTATATATTAATACATATAGTGTTATGCCTTTTGCATTGTTGCTCCAATGCATCATAAAAAAAAGTTGTTGTGTGTCTAGCAAAATTAAGGTAGCATTTTCCATCAATAGTTCAATTTTAAAAACATCCCCCGAGATAAAAATACACTATCATAGGCAATATTACATGCAAATATATCCAATCGTAATTAATCTATGACCCCAAAATTCCTTGCAACATGCAAATTACTATTGCGTATAAAGATATGAATTGCTATCAGACCACACCATTTTGAAATTGTTACTTTCAAGGTGGGCTAATCTCATTATTTCTACTGGAGATGACAAACCATCATCGTTTAGGTGACTCCTAATGATGTGACCTGTTGGAAGACTTGAAGCAGGGCAATTGCAGGCAGAGGTAGCAAGATGGTTCAATGTGTTGAGAAAATATTATGGGCACTGTCAAGATAATTCAGGGAGATAGAAACCATTACAAGAAGAGCTGGTCAAAATCACCCAAGAGTTACTTTAATCTAAACTGATCTGTCTCTAATGGCAAGGCAGAAAAGTATAGTGACTTCTGTGGAGTAATTCTTGTCAGTGGGCAACAATTGTGTACACTAAATAATAACACTTGTAATGCGGATTGCAGTGTAAAAAACAATTGCCAGAAATTAACAGAAAGAACTTGTATTTTCCAGATATTCATTGTTGAGTGTCCTTTCATTCTAGATTTAGTGCAACAGTTGAGTTTGGTGTGGGGATTGGCTCAATTGGTAGTACTTCAGGTTCATAATCTGCAGTTCCCAGGTTTGAGTCCCATTGTCCATCGGATGGGATGTAAAGCCATGGCTCCTTGTGCAGAAAGCCATGCCATGTGAAAGAACACACTGGATGGTTTTGAAGTGAGTATACCATCTGTCTCCTAACAGCTATCCAGTGGGTCCCCTTCCCCCAACTTCTCTGAGCCCTCAGGGTTCTTGTGACCTAGCCATTTAGCCCATGATGTGCAAAAAAAAAAGTGTCACTCAAAGGTAAAACAACTTGAGTTCAGTGCAAACAACAGATTCAACATTTAACACAATAAGCAGAATGAAAAGAGAAAACGGTGCACTATTGGCCTCTTGTTTTAAATTATATTCATTTAAATTATTGGAGTAGTTATTTGTCTACATTGAAATACTTGATTTTCTCATTTTCCACTTTTAGGATCATATTTTACTGTGTGAGTCTTTATGGATTTTATTAAAATGTTTCAGACTGTACCTTGTGTGTGTGTGTTCAATCTTTGCTTTGTGTGTCCCTTTGCATGTTTATAGAACTCTAAAATGAACTTTTTTGCTCCCAATGGAGAGTTTCTTCACTTTGGGCAGTGTCTGCTGGCAGAAACATACTTGTTACAATTTCACAATTGTAAAGTTTCTGAGATCACTGTTTATATACTGTTGCTTCATTGTGACTGAGTAGAAAAGATGTGATTTGTGTAGTATTTTCAGACATGATTAGTTTGCCAGAAGTTGTGCTGATTAAATGTTATTTCACATATCAATTGGGAATGTCTTATTTTTATTATTCTCTACTACATTATTAGTGTCTATGTTTTTATTTTTTCAATAGGCCATACATATAATTCTCATGAAAAATCTTTATTATATTTTTGCTATGAGTTTGTTAACAAATACCTGCCTTACAAGAAAAACATCAATATGCTTCAGTGACCTTTTTTTTCCAGCTTATAACTCCAGAGGCCTTTGAGCGCTATCTTCAAAGAAGTATGGCATTAGCAGAAAGTCAGGCACAGAACAGCTTTCATTGCAAAACTCCTGATTGTCCTGGTTGGTGTTTGTTTGAAGATAATGTTAACACATTTCATTGCCCTGTTTGCAAGCATGTAAATTGCCTGACATGTACAGCAATACATGAAGGAAGTAATTGTCGTCAGTATCAGGATGACTTGGCTTTCAGATGTGACAGCAGTGAAGAAGCAAAAAGAACAAAGGAATATCTAGATGTAAGTTTTGGTACTGAAATTTATTAATTACTTTTTTAAAAAATAGACTCAAAATGAAGGGATATGTATCTAATGATCTATATTTTCAGACATTATCTACCTACTTACTTTTAAAATGCCATTATCAAACTCTACATTATGTTACCATGAATTGTGTTTTAAATTTAACTAAAAAACCCAGCAAATTTGTAGTAGAGTGAAAAATGCTAACGAATTTGTTTAACCCTTCCAGTGTCCAGCCTGAAAAACTGGTTTCCATCCAGAGGCCAAGCTATTTTCTCCCTATGCTCAGCCAAAAAAAATTTAATTATAGAATTTTTTTTGCCAAATAACTCATGAAAGGAATTATGGCATGTTATATGCCAAATTAATCAGCATGCAATTCTGTATTTTCTGAAAGTAAAATATTATATTAAAATTTTATTTAGAGCCATGTAATAAATGTGCTCATCTGGCAACACAAATAAAAATTTATTTAAAAAAAAACAAACTAATATACAGAAATGATTATAATGTACATGAATAGAAAGGCTATTTATTTCTGAATAACAAAAAAATTAATTTTCTTGTTTCAAGTAAATATTTCCCCCGTTTTATAATTTTTTTCTCGGTACCATACTTTACTACAAAAATTTCAGGCTTTTAGCAATTGTGCTGAGTCATGTAAAAAGTCAACTTTAGAATTTTTTTAAAAAATAGCCAGTCAACACAAACAGGTCATGTTATATACCAAATTAAACAGAATTTAACTTGAAATTTTATGAAAATAAAAATTTTCAACAAATTTGCAAGCATATTAATTTTAATATGACATTTTCGCAGTGATATAGTGAAAAAATTAGATCAGAATATAAGTTTAAAGCTTAATGTTTGGAAACGTAATGAATAAAAACCATTAATTATATATTAATCGAAAGTAAATTTTTTCCCAAATAATATAATATTTATTACTTGAAACATAATATTTATTTCTTTTAAAAATTCTTTGCATGTGGTGTATTTAAAACGTGGGTGAGCATTATACAAGATGACTATAAATTACAAATCAGAGTAAAGTAGATAAAATTTAATTATCACGATTAATTACTGTACAAAAAGTCTAATTAAGATTGAGAGGAGTGCATTACATATCCTTTGAGTGTAGTAATCAGTGTATTATGATTATCATGCTTTGGGATTGGGGATTTCCTTAATTGTTACAGTCTAATAGCTCTCCTTTTCCATGTAAAGGGGTAATAGTAAAAAGGAAAAATCATAGTTACCAGTTTTTGAGTAAAGAGTTCGATGGTAGTTGCTGGTACAGGTACAGATAGCTTTACGTTTTCTTCTGTTATTGTTTGAAGAGTTTTGGCCAGGCTTGGTAGGGGCTTTCTTCTCCACTACTGCAATTTGATGCTGCTCTGACCGATGTTGCACTGACCGACGTTGCTGTTATAGAATGATGAAGGTTGGCACTTGGTACAATTGTACCATTGTTTCAGTTTCTGTATACCAGTCCTTTGAATAATAACATGTTATGCCTCTAAGTAGAGGTTTTCTGGTTTGATATAGTTTTGTGCACATCCCCAAGACCTAAAGCAACATTTAAAACTGTTTAAAATTCTTTAAAAAAAGAAGTTTAAAACCAACTGCCCTCTCCTTCGCTACTCGTTTCACCAACTGTCATATATTGGCATTCTTAGGCTCCCGTACTCCAATGTTGAGTGAGTTTAAATACGTGTCTCATTGACGTCTTAGGTTAGGAGGGTCATAGATGTCATGAGGTCATAGAGCAGATGCATACAAATAATGAGCAATAACCTATGATGTCAATGAGACGTGCATTTAAACTTGCTCAACATTGGAGTATGGGAGCCTGAGAATGCCAATTTAGATAGTTGATGAAACGTGTAGCTGAAGGAGGGGATGGTTGGTTTTAAACTTCTTTTTCTAAAGAATTTTAAACAGTTTTAAATGTTGTGTTGTCTTGGGGATGTGCACGAAACAATATCAAACCAGTAATAACAGTAAGAATTAGTAATAACAGTGAAAACTTCTACTTAGAGGCATAACAAGTTATTATTCAAAGGATTGGTATAAAAAGCTGAAATAATGGTACAATTGTACCAAGTGTCGACCTTCATCAATCTACAACAGGCAACATCAGTCAGAGCATCATCAAATTGCAGTAGTGGAGAAGACAAGCCCTTACCAAGCCTGGCCAAAACTCTTCAAACAACAACAGAAGAAAATGTAAAGCTATCTGTACCTGTACCAGCAACTACCATTGAAATCTTTACTTAAAAACTAGTAACTATGATTTTTCCTTTTTACTATTACCCCTTTACATGGAAAAGGAGAGCTATTAGACAGGAAATCATGTGTAGAGCATGATAATCATAATACAATGATTACTACACTCAAAGGATATGTAATGCACTCCTCTTGATCTTAGACTTTTTGTACAGTAATTAATCGAGATAATTAAATTTTATCTACTTTACTGTGATTCGTAATTTATAGAGATAAGTGCACGATTAAATAAACACAGACCCAGTCATGGAGGACAAACGAATTACTCACATTCGAGTCTCATTGAATCATCTAATATTAAAACTTAATTTCTTAATTGAATGATGAAACAGAAAGTTGTATCAAAATCATTACAAATTCCTAAATTAAAGTATAATAATAATTTAATGCCCATATTATGTAAAGCCGAAAGTGAACTACTGAACAAAGTGATTCAAACACTTAGACATCAAATAAGGCAACATGAAAAAGCAACATATAATGAATATTTAAAATTAAAATTAGAAAATTTAACACAACTAATGGGGAGGTTAACATATTGAATAGAAAAAGAAACAATAAAAATTCAAAATAAACATGCAATTAAATTAGATAATAAAAACACAAAGGATGAGTAATATATCTGAAAGAAAACAAAACGAACACTACTAGACAAAAAATATTTGAATTTGTCAAATTATTACATAAATAGAGAGGAAAATAGAATATTGCAGCAAGGGGCTAAATTCACATATTCGGACAATAGAATAAATCTTAATAATATTATCCCACAAATAGAACAATCATTATATAGAATATCCCATGCTCATAAAGACAAAGGAAGATTTAAAATTTATTGAAGCATAAAACACCACTAAACAAATAAAACGTATAATAATGATAAAAGATAGTATAATATTACAAAATTTAAAATGGAACCTGGATATAAAAATCATCTTAACTGATAAAACAGATCTAATTGTTATAATAGATAAGGAAGAGTATGACCAAAAGATAATAAAGATACTGCAGGAATTAAAAAGTAAACCATTTAACACAGATCCTCTTCCAGAAACTTTAAGAAAATTATCAAAACTTAAAAATGATTTTACGAAAAAACGATTTTACAATTAAAAAGCATTAACGAAAGAGTTCAACTTTATAAAAAGAATAGCTTATGACGCAGGTTACCCACATCATATTGTAAAATGACTAGAAACTCCCCCCCAAAGTATCATATCAAATAGGATTCACAACCGGCACCTAATCAAGAAGGAAAATCTCATAAATATGTACATAGTTTTCCATATATGGAAAACGTATCAAATACATTAACTAATATCTTAAAGAAATATGATATGCAATTGCCTACAACCATGAACAAAACCATTAAAAAACTTGTAATTAACGCTAGAAACCGTGTAACACCAACTGGGGGAGGTGGGGGGGGGGTTATGAAATAGGAATTCCTGACCCTAAAAACAAATTAAATGAAAAAAATTACTATATAGGAAAAACATATCGAACATTCGAACAAAGAATGTTAGAACATCAAACGGACATTAAAAACAAACAACCCACTACGGCTTTAACTCAAACAATCCTAAATAATGATATTAAAATAGATAAAATTACATACAAATCACTAGTAACACCACAAACAAAATATCAACTTACTTATGCTGAAAATATGTTAATTCATACTAATCAGCATAAACTCTGCAACACGGAGATCCCACCCCTGCCATCGGCATGGAATCTCCTGTTGTGTAAGCAGATGTGCACAAATAATGAGCAATAACCTGACGTCATTGAGATACATATTTAAACTCACACAACATTGGAGTACAGGACCCTGAGGATGTCAGTATATGATAGTTGGTAAAACGTGTAGCTGAAGGAGGGGACGGTTGGTTTTAAACTTCGTTTTTAAAGAATTTTAAACAGTTTTAAATGTTGTATTAAGTCTTGGGGATGTGCACAAAACTATATCAAACTAGTAATAACAGTGAAAACCTCTACTTAGAGGCATAACAAATTATTTTTATTAAGATTGTTTTTATTATTTTTTTTAAATCTTAAATTAATCTTAAATTTCTCTTTTCAGGGAGGAAAGATAATAAGCTTCTCCAAGGCATAGGTCTGCTTCTGAGCAGACATGCTAGTGATGATCTTCTAGGATATGACTGCATTAATGAAAGGTTTCTTACAGAAAATTTTCCAGCAAGCATTAAAGACTTGAATGTTATGTTATGCCCACACGAGAATGCAATGAGGTGAGAAGGATAGATTTTTTGGACAACTTCAGGATAGTTTGAATTCTGTCAAGAAAGGAGATATCCTTGTTGGTACTGACTCTGACCACTAGATGGGCTGCATAAGTATATGATTGATTATATATTAATTAACAGCAAATGGGCTAGTTCTGTTAGGAATACCAGGCCATATAGGGGAGCTGAAATTCAATCTGACCATTACCTTGTTAAAAGTGTCTTGCAACTTAAACTTAAGAAGTATTGTTCTATGGTTAAAAAATTTACCATTAATCCTGAAGCTCTGAAAGACCCAGTTATTGATAAAGCTTCCATGATAGGTTACTTAGTAATTATGACAGACATGGTTTGCTTGCTACTGAAGTTGAGGAAGAATGGGACCGTTTTAAACAGGCTTTTCTTGAAACTAACAGTACTCTTTTAGGAAAAAGGAGCAGACGAGACAAAATTATTTGAGTGATAAAGCACTTGAGCTTATTTCGGAAAGAAAGAACTGCAAGAATGTCCTTAATCAATACCCTACTAGTCCTAATAGAAAGCATTATATTGAGTTTAATAAATGTGTAAAGGATCAGTTAGTTTATTTAATTGTTGAGTCGTGTGTGAGAGTTGGTATGGAATGTAGCAATTGGTTTAGAATTGCTTCTGGTGTTCGACAAGGGTGCATTTTGTCTCCTTTTTTCTTTGGTTTGGATATTGATTACGTTATGCAAAATCTTTGACTTGATGGCTTGGCTGAGAAAGCTGAAGAAGCAGTTAGACAGCACAACAACAGAGAGCTGTACCAGATGGAGTGGGGGTGGCTCAGTCGGTAGCGCACCAGGCTCGTAATCTGTAGTTCCCAGGTTCGAGTCCCAGCTGGGAAAGCGTTGAGATTTATCTCCGCAAAATTCCCCGCCCTGCCCACGGTCAGTAGGGGACACCGATGGGCTTGGAAAGGCTGCCGTCCGTCGGATGGGGCGTTAAGCCGTGGCCCCGTGTGCGGGAGAGCCATACCCTGTGCACGTTAAAGAACACGCTGGATGGCTTTGACAGGAGGCTACCATCTGTCTCCCAACAGCTGTTCCAGTGGGTCCCCTCCCCCAACCTTCTCTGAGTCTTCGGGGTCCATGTGACCTGGCCATTTAGCCCATGGTGTGCAAAAAAGTGCCACTCAGAGGTAAAACAACCCAACTGTACCAGATAGTAAATGTTTTGTGTGGTAGAAAACAGACAGGTAAGCAGGGATTGAAGGATAAACAAGGTAAGGTTATAGAAGGTGAGGATTCTGTCATGGCTAGGTGGGCCGAGCATTTCAGTGATGTTGTAAACAATATGTGTAGTTCTGCTCCCATTGTTTGTAATGATGATAGATGCATTACTGGCTTTAATACTGGCCCAATAACACAGTGTGAAGTTATTTTGACTATTTCTAAACTTAAACTACATAAATCTCACGAGGTGGATGAAATTACTTCAGAAGTGCTTAGAGCTGGGAATGTTTCAGTTACCACATGGATGACTGAAATTTTGAATATATTTTATGATAAAGGCATGGTTCCTAAGGATTTTACCAGAGCTATTATTATCCCTATTTTTAAAAAATGGGATTACAGTTTTTGTGATAACTATAGGGGTATCATCCTGCTTTCCGTTCCAGTAAAGTTCTTTGCATAATTGTGCTTTTGTGTGATGAGCACTGTGGATTCAGAACTGGTAGGGGATGTGTAGATCAGATATTTTCACTTAGGCAGATTCCCGAGAAATGTTTAGAGTTTCAGAAACCTTGGTTACTAGATTTGTTGGTTTCAAAAAGGAATTTGACTCTGTTGATCATCATAATTTTTGGTTGATTGCAAGATCATATGGCATACCATACAAGTTAGTTAACATAAAGAAAGCTCTCTATAATAACATTCAGTCATGTGTGAGAGTTGGTAAGTCATGTAGCAATTTGTTTAGCATTGTCTCCTCTTTCGTTTCGTTTGGTTATTGATTATGTTATGCAAAATTCACTGCAAAGGAAAGATTTTGGCCTCAAATGGTCTGGATATATGAAAATTTCTGATTTAGATTATGCTGGTAATTTAGTCCATTTGGAAAATTATTTTGATGAGATGCACTCTTTCATACATGCTGTTGATGAGACTGGTAGTTGAATTGGTTTGGTTATAAATAGAGAGAAAACTAAAGTGATGAAAATTGGTCAGATAGGCTCTGATTGAGTTAATCTGAATGGTTGCAGTCTTAAGCAGGTGTTATAGTTTAATTATCTTGGGAGCTATGTAACAGATTCTGGTGATATGCGGCATGAGATTAACAGATGGATAGGGATTGCTGCCGGGACTTTTAAGAATCTATGGAGAGTGTGGAGAAATAGGCGTATACACCTAAAGACTAAAATTAGACTGTATAATAGTTTGGTTCTTTCTAGCATTAGTTATGACAGTGAAACGTGGACCTTTTGTAAATGAGGTAACAGGAAACTAGATGCTTTGGATTCTAGATGCTTACACAGTATGTTGGGCATTAGGTGTTTCAACTTTGTAACTAATGATGAGGTTTGGCAAAGGAGTCAGCAGCCTTCTTTAAGCAGCATATTGTGCAGAGAGAGACTGTTGGTTTGGCATGTTGCCCTTATGGATAATTATAGATTGATGAATAGGGTTATGAACGTTGTGCTTAAAGGCCTCAGAAAGAGGGGGAGATCTAGGATGCAGTGGGCAGACAATGGTAAGCAGAACCTTGTTAAAATGGTGTGCTTTGGCCAGATGCAGTAGATGTAGGTCAGGACAAATATGATTGGAGAACTAAATTGCATGGTCTGGTTGGACCTCCGTAGCCCAATGCTGCACCATGGCCACTGCACACCAATTCTAACAAGGTCCTGTTTGACATTGTCTGCCCACCACATCCTAGGTCTCCCCCTCTTTCTGAGGCCTTTAGGCACACTGTTCATAACCCTATTCTCCAATCTATAATTATCCATACGGGCAACATGGCTAAACCAACGAAGTCTCTCTCTGCACAATATTCTGCTTTAAAGGAGGTTGCCGATTCCTTTGCCTAACCTCATCATTAGTTACAAAGTTGAAACACCTAATGCCGAAGGTACTGTGAGAGATCTAGAATGAAAAGCATCTAGTTTCCTGTTATCTTGTTTACACAGTGTCCAAGTTTCACTATCATAACTAATCCTAGAAAGAACCAAACTATTATACAGTCTAATTTTAGTCTTTAGGTGTATATGTCTATTTTTTTTTTTCAGAATCTATTAATTAATGTTTGATGTCTATCTTAACAGGGAATACTGTGCATTCACTATGGATTGATTTCCACATTCTCCATAGATTCTTAAAAGTCCCAGCAGCAATCCCTATTTGTCTGTTAATCTCATGCTGCACATCACCAGTAGCTGTTACATAGCTCCCAAGATAATTAAACTATGACACTTGTTGAAGACTGCAACCATTCAGATTAGCTGAATCACAGCCTGCCTGACCAATTTTCATCACTTTAATTTTCCCTGTATTTATAACCAAGCCAACTCTACTACCAGTCTCATCAATAGCTCGAATGAAAGAGTTCATCTCATCAATATCATTTGCCAAAAGGGCTAAATCATCAGCATAATATAAATCAGAAATTTTCTTATCTCGAGAACATTAATTCTCGAGAACATACAAATCTCGTGCATCTGAAGAACTGTTTCGTGATTTTAAAAACAAAGCAGAAATCATGAAAAAAAATCACAGATTTGCCATTATCTGCTGAAACAGTACAAGATAGAACTTCTAAAATGTCTTCAAATGTAACACATATGCAAGTGGAAGACATTCAACTGGCTTCTGCCTTATCACTTGCTATAGATGAGTCTTGTGACATAAAAGACACGGCACAAGTTACCCTTTTTGTCAGGTATATGTCGTCCCAAGGTCCAAAAGAAGAACTGCTAGGATTGCTACTGCTCTCAGGGCAGACTCGTGGAGAAGATATAGCAAATGCTGTGCAAAAACGTTTGGAAGACAATGGAATCGATATAAATAAAATTGTTTCTATAGCAACTGATGGAGCCAGAAGTATGACAGGAATACATAGAGGGGTAACATCAATTCTTCAGAAAAAAATAAACCACGAAATTCTAACGTTTTACTGCATAATTCATCAAGAAGCGCTTTGTGCCCAAACATTTCCGGCCGAAATAGTTGAGGTCATGAACTTGGTAATGAAGATTATTAACAGCATCTTGGCAAAAGCACTCTACCATCGCCAGTTTAAAGATTTCCTTGCAGAAATAGATAGCCAGTTTTCTGACCTACTTCTGCACAATGAAGTGCGATGGCTTTCCATAGGTGACGTATTGCAACGTTTTGCTTTGTACTTGAGTGAAATAAAAACATTCCTCAATGAAAGAAGTTTTTACCATCCCGAATTGGAAGAAGACAAATGGCTGCAAAAATTCAAATTCATGGTAGATACCACAATGAAACTAAATGAACTAAATCTAAAACTGCAAGGAAAGGGCAACCCAGCCTACGCCTTGCTTGAAGAAGTAGTTTGTTTCGAAAAAAAATTACTTCTTTTTGTTGAAGACATAGAGAGCGGTAAATTACTTCATTTTAAAAATTTGTAGCAATATCGCGATGAGACCAATGCAACTATTGACACGAATTACTTCAGCATAGCTATAAAAAAATGAAGGATGGATTCGCTGAGAGATTCGAGCAATTCAAAACAAACAAAAGTACTCTCGCGTTCATAGTAAATCCTCTCAACACAAATACAAATGAGATCAACATTGAGCCATTTGAAGTTGATGCTGGATCGCTTCAAATGCAATTGCTGGATTTGAAAACCAAAGACTTGTGGAGTGGCAAGTTCACAGAACTCAAGAGCAAGTTGGAAGAGTTGGAGGTCCAGAAATGCATGCACATCGCGCAGCACAAGTGGACAGCTCTAAAAGAAATGCCTCGAGTTGAGGCCCTCATATTCGACGCATGGAATAGTCTTCCAGAATGCTACGGTGAAGTGAAGAAGTTGGCATATGGAGTGCTCACGATCTTCAGGTCGACATATTCGTGCGAGCAAGCGTTCTCTTGCATGAATATAATAAAAAGTAAAGTTAGAAGTCAACTAACAAATAAAAATCTAGAGTTGTGCTTGAAACTTAAAACAACAAGTTATAAGCCAGATTTAATCAAACTTTCAAAAGGCATGCAAAGCCAATGCTCCCATTGATGCAGTTATCTATATTTGTGTTTTTATATGAATAAATATTATTTCGTATTTAAAGCTGTTTATTTTAAATCAAAAATCAAATATATATAAGCAAATACTGTAATATTAAAACGAAAATTTTTAGTGGCTCTTTAAAAACTGGGAAATTTTGTAAATTGTAACTTTTGGCTCTTCCGTTTCAATAGGTTGCCGACCCCTGCCTTAGATCAGTAGCCAAGCGTGCTAACCACTCGGCCACAGGACGGCAAAACTATTATACAGTCTAATTTTATCTTTAGGTGTATATGCCTATTTTTCCATGAACTCCATAGATTCTTAAAAGTCCCGGCAGCAATCCCTATTCGTCTGTTAATCTCATGCCGCACATCACCAGTATCTGTTACATAGCTCCCAAGATAATTAAACTGTGACACCTGCTCAAGACTGCAACCATTGAACCAACTGAATCACAGCCTGCTTGACCAATTTTCATCATTTTAGTTTTCTCTCTGTTTATAACGAAACCTACTCTACTACCAGTCTCATCAACAGCTCGAATGAAAGAGTTCATCTCATCAACATCATTTGCCAAAAGGGCTAAATCATCAGCATAATCTAAATCAGAAATTTTCGTATCTCCAGTCCATTTAAGGCCAAAACCTTTCCCTTGAAGTGAATTTCACATAACACAATCAATAACCAAGCTAAAGAGAAAAGGAGACAAAATGCACCCTTGTTGAACACCAGAAGTAATGTTAAACCAATTGCTACAAGCCTTATCAACTCTCACACACGACTCAGTGTTATTATAGAGAGCTTTCATTATGTTAACTAACTTGTCAGGTATACCATATGATCTCATAATCAACCACAAATTATGACGATGAATAGAGTCGAAAGCCTTTTTGAAATCAACAAAGCTAGCAACCAAAGGTTTCTGAAACTCTAAACATTTCTCAAGAATCTCCCTAAGTGAAAATATCTGATCCACACATCCCCTACCAATTCTGAATCCACATTGCTCATCACGCAAATGCCTGTTAATCAGATTCTTAATTCTATTAAGCACAATCATTCAAAGAATTTTCCCTGGAACAGAGAGTAGGCTGATACCCCTATAGTTATCGCAAGAACTGCGATCACCTTTTTTGAAAATAGGGATAATAATAGCTCTGGTAAAATCCTTAGAAACCATAACTTTATCATAAAAGATATTTAAAATTTCAGTCATCCAAGTGGTAACCGAAACATTCCCAGCTCTGAGCATTTCTGTAGTAATTTCATCTACCCCTAGTGATTTATGTAGTTTAAGTTTAGAAACAGCCAAAATAACTTCAGATTGTGTTATAGGGCCAACATTAAAGCCACCAATGCATCTATCATCATTGCAAACAATGGGAATAGAACTAACCACATTGTTTAGAATATCACTGAAATGCTCAGCCCACCTAGCCATGACAGAATCCTCACCTTCTATAACCTTATCTTGTTTATCCTTCAATCCCTGTATACCTGTCCGTTTTCTACCACACAAAACATTAACTATCTGGTACAACTCTCTGCTGTTGTGCTGTCTAACTGCTTCTTCGGCTTTGTCAGCCAAACCATCAAGCCAAAGATTCTTATCAACAGCTAACTGAGCCTTTAGATGTTTATTAAGCTCTTTGTAATGCTTTCTATTAGGACTAGTAGGGTATTGATTAAGGACATTCTTGCAGTTCTTTCTTTCCGAAATAAGCTCAAGTGCCTTATCATTCAGATAATTCTGTCTCTTTTGCTCCTTTTTTCCTAAAAGAGTACTGTTAGTGTCCAAAAAAAGCCTGTTTAAAATTAGTCCATTCTTCCTCAACTTCAGTAGTAAGCATACCATGACTGTCATAATGACTAAGTAACCTATCGTTGTAAGCTTTAGCTATAACTGGATCTTTCAGAGCTTCAGTATTAAAGGTAAATTTTTTAACCCTAGTCAACACTTTTTAAGTTTAAGTTGCAAGGCACTTTTAACAAGATAATGGTCAGAACCAATTTCAGCTCCCCTATATGACCTGGTATTCCTAACAGAACTAGATCATTTGCTGTTAATTAATATATAATCAATCATATTCTTATGCAGCCCATCAGGTGAAACCAATGTGTACTTATGTATGTCGCGGTGTTTGTAATAAGTGTTAGTTTTTCTGAACCCATTGAGTTTACTTACCTGTAGGAGACGTTACCCATTGCAGCTACGAATACCAAAAGGGCCTATTACTCCTCCCCAAAGGTCAGAGTCAGTACCAACTTTGGCATTGAAGTCACCAAGAACAAGGGTAATATCTCCTTTCTTGACAGAATTCAAAATATCCTGAAGTTGTCCATAAAACCTATACTTCTCATCCTCAACGGCATCTTCAGTGGGGGCATAACAGCAGTTAACATTCAAGTCTTTAATGCTTGTCTGAAATTTTGCTGTAAGAAACCTTTCATTAATGCACTCATATCCTAGAAGAGCATCACTAGCGTGTCTGCTGAGAAGCAAATCCACGCCTTGGTGATGCTTATTGTCATCCCTCCCTGAAAAGAGAAATTTAAGATTATTTTTAAGAATCTGACCTTTATCTGTCCATCTGGTCTCTTGGAAGCCGAGAATATCTAAATTATAATGGTGGAATTCTTGTGTGAGGACATCAAGAGAAAGAGCTCTATGCAGAGTCCGCACATTCCAACTACCTATGGAGAGAAAATGGTTAGTGGGATGTTTAAAGAAACTGTGTTTATTGAGAGAGGGAATGCCGAAAATATCAAACAGCCCCCTAATCACAGACATGGGGCAAAAAGCCGTTCCCCCACCACTAAAGGCTGAAGCCATCTACACTGGAAGACTTCCTCCAATGTAGAATTTGACGATGCCAATAGAAGCAAAGAGTTCAGGTGACTACGATGACCTCTGCTCAGGATTATCCACCAGCTGATAAACATATCCTGTGAATATATTCACTTGGGGCTGTCAACCCACAAACAAACAGAAAACACAGCGGAAGATTATCCCTCCACAGAAGCCCACCAGTGCAGCAAAATCAGGATCCATAATCAAGCTCAGAGCCATATATCTGTCCAGTGGGTTTATATGTCAACACCAGTACCCTGTGTGGTTGACCACTCCTCAGCAGGGTAGAAAAGAAAAGTAGCCATAGTTGTCCAGATCAGTTGGCCACAATAATCTGGCAGCCCTCCCCTTCCATTCACTTCCACAAGAGAGTATCTCTTTTGAAAGGTACTAATGGTCTGCACCATGAGAAGGCGGGGTCGGACATTAGGTGCTAGGCCTGGCCGGTTCTATGCATCATCACAGGGATTGGTGCATAGCTCTCCTTCCAGTGACTACCTAGCTACCATTTACAGACTGTACATAATACTAAGACTGATATATATATACTAAGATGCCAGCATGCTTCTGGGAGACTTGGGTTCGAATCCCAGTAAAGACAACAAATTTTTTCAACTCAATTTTTCAAGTATTCCTTGTCTATAGGACTTTTCCTGTGATAATTTATTACTTAATAGTTTATATAATGCTGTGAGTGTGAGTGACAAATATTATTACCATCAGAAATGTGGTGGCTTTGCTGCCCATTTCCTGATAATAGATGGTGCCACTTGTTACTCAACATGAAGACGTATATGTTATTTAGTTGAAGGGATGGTTAGTTCCTCTGTGGTCTAGCAGTTAAGACACCCAGCATGCTTCTGGGATACCTGGTTTCTAATCCCAGTCAGGGCAACCAATTTTTTTCAATTCAATTTTGAATAACTTTCAACTGTTGATATTTAATCAGTGAAATCAGAAATTAATTTAGTTTGATGTATTCCTTTTTTCAAATTTATTGGTGGCAACAGTTATTTGAATAACTTTCAACCATTAATGTTAAATTTATGGGGATTTTGAGAAATTCAAACCCTCCCAAACCAAATTTTGGTTCACCTCAGTAGGTTCGCAATTAACAACACAGTTCATGTGTAACAATGCAATGTGGTCATGCAAGTGGTGGCATCTGTAAGTTTTACATGTTCATGTAGATGTTGTTATTTTAGTGCTGTATCTTATTCAATATAGACAAGTTTCACATACATTTACACAGTACTCAGTAGAGGAGTGGGTGTTTTAGTGAAAAACGTATTGGAAGACAAAATCATTTATGGCCCCAAGACATTTCTGAGCTGGAGCAAAATATCCAATGTGAAGTTACATTCTTTGCAGAACATCCAAAAACATGCTTCATAGGATTTGAGTCTGCCTGCACAATGGAAGTTGCCAATTCCAAAATTTGTTTTAATTGCATAAGTCAAGTGGATGCTGCTATATATAAATTTGATTTCAGTTGTTTCCAAGTGGTCTGTAAATGGTAGCTAGGTAGTCAATGGAAGGAGAGCTATGCACCAATCCCCTGTGATGATGCATAGAACCGGGAAGGCCTATCACCTAATGTCCGACCCCGCCTTCTCGTGGTGCAGACTGTTAGTACCTTTCACAAGAGATACTCTCTTGTGGAAGTGAACGGAAGGGGAGGGCTGCCAGATTAGTGTGGCCTACTGATCTGGACAACTATGGCTACTTTTCTTTTTTTTCTACCCTGCTGAGGAGTGGCCAACCACACAGGGTCCTGGTGCTGACCATATAAACCCACTGGACTGGACTGAATTATGGCTCTGAGCTTGATTATGGATCCTGAATTTGCTGCACTGGTGGGCTTCTGTGAAGGGAAAATCTTCCACTGTGTTTTCTGTTTGTTTGTGGGTTGACAGCCCCAAGTGAATAGATTCACAGGATATATTTAACATTACCATGACAGACATATACTGATAAACATATGACATGATGACTGATAAACATATCAGCTGGTGGACAATCCTGAGCAGAGGTCATCGCAGGCACTTGAACTCTTTGCTTCTATTAAATAAAATAAAAATAAATACCCCCTCAAGCAGCTGCTTGCCACAGAGGTCTGACAGGAGCCTGCCAGTTTATATGCCATAATAGAAAGTCTGAGAGGATGGCAGGACCTCAGCAGAAAAACAACACACACATCCATGCCTTACCCGGAACTCGAACCCAGGTCCCTTAGATCAGTAGCCAAGCGTGCTAACCACTCGGCCAGGGGACGGCTTGCTTCTATTGGCATCGTCAAATTCTACATTGGAGGAAGTCTTCCAGTGTAGATGGCTTCAGCTTTTAGTGGTGGGGGAACGGGTCTTTGCCCCATGTCTGTGATTAGAGGGCTGTTTGATATTTTCGGCATTCCCTTTCTCAATAAACATAGTTTCTTTAAACATCCCACCAACCATTTTCTCTCCATAGGTAGTTGGAATGTGAGGACTCTGCACAGAGCTCTTTCTCTTGATGTCCTCACACAAGAATTCCACCATTATAATTTAGATATTCTCGGCTTCCAAGAGACCAGATGGACAGATAAAGGTCAGATTCTTAAAAATAATCTTAAATTTCTCTTTTCAGGGAGGGATGACAATAAGCATCACCAAGGCGTGGATTTGCTTCTCAGCAGACACGCTAGTGATGCTCTTCTAGGATATGAGTGCATTAATGAAAGGTTTCTTACAGCAAAATTTCTGACAAGCGTTAAAGACTTGAATGTTATCTGCTGTTATGCCCCCACTGAGGACCCCACTGAGGATGCCATTGATTATATATTAATTAACAGCAAATGATCTAGTTCTGTTAGGAATACCAGGTCATATAGGGGAGCTGAAATTGGTTTTGACCATTATCTTGTTAAAAGTATAAAAGTGCCTTGCAACTTAAACTTAAAAAGTGTTGTGCTAGGGTTAAAAAATTTACCTTTAATACTGAAGCTCTGAAAGACCCAGTTATAGCCAAAGCTTACCATGATAGGTTACTTAGTCATTATGGCAGTCATGGTATGCTTACTACTGAAGTTGAGGAAAAATGGGATCATTTTAAACAGGCTTTTTTGGACACTAACAGTACTCTTTTAGGAAAAAAGGAGCAGAAGAGACAGAATTATCTGAGTGATAAGGCACTTGAGCTTATTTCGGAAAGAAAGAACTGCAGGAATGTCCTTAATCAATACCCTACTAGTCCTAATAGAAATCATTACAGAGAGCTTAATAAACATGTAAAGGATCAGTTAGCTGTTGATAAGAATCTTTGGCTTGATGGTTTGGCTGACAAAGCCGAAGAAGCAGTTAGACAGCACAACAGCAGAGAATTGTACCAGATAGTTAATGTTTTGTGTGGTAGAAAACCGACAGGTATACAGGGATTGAAGGATAAACAAGGTAAGGTTATAGAAGGTGAGGATTCTGTCATGGCTAGGTGGGCTGAGCATTTCAGTGATGTTCTAAACAATATGGGTAGTTCTATTCCCATTGTTTGCAATGATGATAGATGCATTGGTGGCTTTAATATTGGCCCTATAACAAAATCTGAAGTTATTTTGGCTGTTTCTAAACTTAAACTTCATAAATTCTCAGGTGTAGATGAAATTACTACAGAAATGCTCAGAGCTGGGAATGTTTCGGTTACCACTTGGATGACTGAAACTTTAAATATCTTTTATGATAAAGCTATGGTTTTTAAGGATTTTACCAGATCTATTATTATCTCTATTTTCAAAAAAAGGTAATCGCAGTTCTTGCGATAACTATAGGGGTATCAGCCTACTCTCTGTTCCAGGGAAAATTCTTTGCATGATTGTGCTTAATAGAATTAAGAATCCGATTAACAGGCGATTATTGCGTGATGAGCAATGTGGATTCAGAAGTGGTAGGGGATGTGTAGATCAGATATTTTCACTTAGGCAGATTCTTGAGAAATGTTTAGAGTTTCAGAAACCTTTGGTTGCTAGCTTTGTTGATTTCAAAAAGGCTTTCGACTCTGTTGATCGTCATAATTTGTGGTTGATTGTGAGATCATATGGTATACCAGTCAAGTTAGTTAATATAATGAAAGATCTCTCTAATAACACTGAATCAAGTGTGAGAGTTGGTAAGTCTTTGTAGCAATTGGTTTAGCATTACTTCTGGTTTTCGACAAGGGTGCATTTTGTCTCCTTTTCTCTTTAGTTTGGTTATTGATTATGTTATGCAAAATTCACTTCAAGGGAAAGATTTTGGCCTTAAATGGGCTGGAGATAAGAAAATTTCTGATTTAGATTATGCTGATGATTTAGCCCTTTTGGCAAATGATGTTGATGAGATGAACTCTTTCATTCGAGCTGTTGATGAAATTGGTAGTATAGTAGGGTTGGTTATAGAAAGAGAGAAAACTAAAGTGATGAAAATTGGTCAAGCATGCTGTGATTCAGTTAATCTGAATGGTTGCAATCTTGAACAGGTGTCACAGTTTAATTATCTTGGGAGCTATGTAACAGATAATGGTGATGTGTGGCATGAGATTAACAGACGAATAGGGATTAATGCCGGGACTTTTAAGAATCTATGGAGATTGTGGAGAAATAGGTGTATACACCTAAAGACTAAAATTAGACTGTATAATAGTTTGGTTCTTTCTAGGGTTAGTTATGGCAGTGAAACTTGGACACTTTGTAAACAAGATAACAGGAAACTAGATGCTTTTGATTCTAGATGCTTACGCAGTATCTTGGGCATCAGGTGGTTCAACTTTGTAACTAATGATGAGGTTAGGCAAAGGAGTCTGCAACCTCCTTTAATCAGCATATTGAGGAGACTCCGTTGGTTTAGCCATGTTGCCCCTATGGATAATTATAGATTGGCGAATAGGGTTATGAACAATGTGCCTAAAGGCTTCAGAAAGAGGGGGAGACCAAGGATGTGGTTGGTAGACATTGTCAAACAGGACCTTATTATAATTGGTGTGCAGTGGCCAGATGCAGCAGATGTAGCTCAGGACAGACTTGCTTGGAGAACTAAATTGCACGGTCTGGTTGGACCTCTGTAGCCCATGGCTGCTTGAGGATGATGATGATGATGATGTGTCCAAGCATATATTACAGAGTACCTGTATACTAGTGAATTGTGTAGCAAAAAAAACCCCTATACTCAGTATCCATCTGAAGTATACTTCCCTATACTCAGTATCCATCCACTACTCAGTATCCATCTGAAGACAGTAATAAACCTTTTTAAGAGGAAAATCAGTAGATTACAATACATTTCTCCATTTTTTAGCATTAATTTGTTTTCTGTAGAACTGTAAATATTATATTTATTTATGTACTGCTGCCACTTTCGTACTTTCATTATTTTTCACAGTACATGTAAAATGAGAATATTTGATTAAGTGTATTATAATTGGATCCACACCTTATGCAGGGCTCAAACCCAGGTCCCTTGATCTGCAACCAAGCACAGCTTGGTAGCCACTTGGCCACTCAGCTGAAGCAAAATAAAAAATGTTCAAAATAAACAAATACTGCTTAGCATAAGCATCAAAATCAACAAAAATAATTAATCTACTAAAAATGTTTAAAAAAAATGAGAAAAAGAGGATGAAAAACAAAGAAAAGAAGACCCAGCTGAAGACCTACTTCCCTCTCACCTTTCTACTAAACTTTTTTTCCAAAATCTTTTCAAATTCATTTCATGGTTCCCAAAAAAATTTTCATTGGTCTGTTTTCAGAATCAATAACTATCAGATGTGCCTGGAATAAGTGTGGGCATGCTCTTGTTCCTAACAGAGTTGGCACATTTACTGTTAAGTAATACATAATCAATCATATTCATGTGCAACCTACTTTTAATGCTTGAATAGCTCATATATGCATCAAATAAGATTAAAGGCAGGTTATTCTGAGAACAAAATAGATAAAATGTGGAAAAAAATTTAAAATTTGATTAACGTTCCATCTCACTCTAGCACAGAGAACAGAAAAATCGGAAATTAGATATGGGATTCCATTTACCCTTTACACTAAAACTTACTAAAAGATTGCAGGATATTTTGAAATTACATAATATACTACATTAGAAAAAGTAACTGAACATTTCCATTTTTTATGTAAATGGAAAGCCTCATTTTGAAGCTTCCTAACTTTGAAAATAACTTTTTACACAAAATGTCACTGGAGGTAAATTGAAAATCTCGTTCAATTCTCTCTAAATCAGTTTTCAAAAATATTTGCTTAATATTTAAAAAGTTATTAAAGCTGGAATATTTAGGAGCAGATTCCAGTGTCACATTCTTCCTAAACATCACCCCCCAAATAAATAAATAAATAAAAAAAAATTGATGAAAACTGAAAAAAATCATTACAAAAATTTCTAATATTACATTTATGTTCGTAAACAATTTATTATAAAAGTTATGTTTTAACTTTTGAAGTAATTTTCTCAAGTAGCAAAAGTTACAGTTAAATGTTTCAGTTTCCATAGTTTTTTAGATAATAAATTAATATTTCAGAAAATAGATATTTAGAGAGATTTAAATGAAATCTTTAGTTTATCTCTAGTAATCTTTATTTTTTCATAAAATACTTATTTTCAAAGTTTGGGAGCTTGGAATATGGCTTTCCATTCACAGAGCATGAAGTGTCTAGTAACTGTTGTAATATAGTGTATTAATCACCATTTAAATAAGTAATAATATAAAATCTGCATTATTTAATATTACCATATAACTACATCAGGTGGAGTTTAAAATATAAAACCTATATTGTTTAATGACTGTTACCATATAACTCCATCAGGTGGAATTTAAAATGTAAGAATTTTCTATCCATAAAATGAACCAGGAAAAATTGTGTTTGTAGTGCGTATAAACTTTTGGAAATCCACCTCACATGAACAAGAACATGAGTAAGATTTTAAACAATTTCTGCATATAGCTTTAGTACACACTTTGTTACAAAATAACAACTCAAAATATAACTGCATAAATAATAGCTTCCCTTTCCACCCAATTATTAATGAATTATAAGTAGTCCCTTAATAAAGATTAAATCTAATGCCCTATGTAATGCAGACATAGTACCTTTAAACATGACAATTTCCTACCCACTTTATGCTTCTTGATTAGTGAAATATGAAGAAATATCCAGCTCAGCAAAAAGAGTGCTATCCTTAAATTTTAAGACTATCCAATTGTTTTTTAAATTTTTATTTAACAGTATAGAGATTATCATGTTATAAATGTATATTTGTAGGAAAATCAGAACTATAAATCTTGATTTCCATTAAATAATTCTGGGAATCAGGAACAATATGATGCAAGCCCAGGAAAGTTTTCTTCAGAAAAGAAATTTATATTCTTTTGATCATCATCTCATGTAAAAATGACATCATTACTTTTGTAACAATCATATTTACATTTTTGAGTTTAGATGTGAAAATGTTACCATGTATGTTTGTTAAGCCGAGCACTGAAAATGTATTTGCCATTGTTCATGAGATAGATATCAACAAAAATATCCCTCTAATATTTCTGATTCATATCATTAGAGATCACTAAATATGGAAACTGTGAAACTTTTAACAAATGTTGCAAGTGATCTTATTATGGTGGAAATTTGAAATTTTGGTGTTAGAGTGCGAAGAGATATTTCACGACAGAAAGTCTGCCTCCTTTTTTCATAGGGGTGAGAGAAAAGCTACTTTTTAAATTTTAGGAATAAGAGACAGATAGTTTTTATGTAAGTATTAATAAAATATTACTATTTGCATTTTCGTAATCATCCATTAGTTCGAATTAAAACTTTTAAAGAGTGCAATAGTAGTTAAGTGAAAAATTTCATTCTCTTTAGAAATCAGATTCCTGTTTTTGACAGAGACAATATTCATTCTTCTAGTTACTTATATCCTCAAAGCATTCGATTAGTTTTTGATAAAGTTTGCATTTATGTGTTGAATTTATTATTTTAAAAAGTTAGTGATGCTTATATCTGAATAAAACTATTAAGATTATTCAGCCTTAAATTGTTTATTTGAAATATTGCCTGTATAAATCAAGGAAATCTGTGTTATTTTTCGAATATTTCTTGATGGATGCAAAGAGGATAATATAATCCTTAAAAGGTAAATTATGGAAATTGCATTGGCTGTATGGCCACCATGGAATGAAGATGGTGAAAAAAATTCTTAGAATTCTAATATTATAAAACTTATTGCTATTCTTTCTATTGAATTAAATAGTATATTTATTAAAATTTTTAAGCTGATATATACCATAATTTAAAAAAATTTATATTTAGAAAATGTTAGAAGATGGTGATGCTCTGAAATGTCCACAATGTCATGTGATTCTGATGAAAAAATGGGGCTGCGACTGGCTAAAATGTTCCATGTGCCACACTGAAGTGTGCTGGGTAACTAAAGGACCTCGATGGGGACCTGGGGTAAGAATTTGATCAACTCTTGTTTCATTGGCATGGTATTGTATCTGTTGCCCATTTATTTGTAATATAAATAAAAAAAAAAATACCCCCTCAAGCAGCTGCTTGCCACAGAGGTCTGACAGTAGCCTGTCAGTTTATATGCCACAGTAGAAGATCTGAGAGGATGGCAGGACCTCAGCAGAAAACAACACGAACATCCTTGCCTTACCCGGGACTCGAACCCAGGTCCCGTAGATCAGTAGCCAAGCACGCTAACCACTCGACTACACTGTCACAAATTTTTATTATTCATATATTTTTCTTGTTTAATTCTAAAATTTTAATTTTTTTAAGTTGTTAAATGAAAATTATTTGCACATCTTTATGGCAGCTTCTGTTAAGATAGCTTGAAATTGTTGCTCCTGGTGGTAAAGAGCGATTTATCCTACATATTTGGTGATGCTCTTGATTTAAACTCATCACAATAGATGACGATAGTAAATGCTGAAGTTGTTAGAAGGCTTAAAGAAGTAACCAATACATAGTAAATTCACAGATTGCCTGTTGATATGGAATTCAATAAAAACACTACAGAAAAAAAAATTGCAACACCTGGAAGAATTAATGCCATTTTATTGAAACGCAGGCAGCTGTTAGCATACATTGAGATGTGCGATTGATTATATTATCAAAAAAAATATGGGAAATTACCACTTTACCTACCTGGTAAAGTGGTATAATTAGTATGATGTTGAACTGCCCCATGCAGCAGTGCATTCATGAACACAGCAGAGAAGTCTGTTGTACAACTCTATAATGTCCTTCTGAGGGATAGAATGCCAAATACCATGAAGTCGCTGTTCCATTTCAGTGACAGTGATTGGCGCACCTCATGGGTGTTGTTGGAGCTGTTGGCCTATCATGTTCCCGACATATTCATTAGGTAAAAGGTCTGGTGAGTGTGCTGGCCATGGTAGTACCTGAATGTTTTGCTTGCATAGATACTGCAGACTAATGTGGGCTGTGGGGACAGGCGTTATCTTGCTAGTAAAAGGTTCCATGCTGCTGAACAAATGGGACAGCCACTGGCTGCAAAATGTTGGTAACACATTGTTGGGTAGTTAGAGATCACCTTATGATGACCAGTTCTGACCGAGATGTCCAACTAATGGCATTTCACACAAAGACACCAGGTGCTGGATCTCACAATAATCTGGACCTTTGGTTACTAGCCTTGTAGGTTTCAAAAAGGCTTTTGACTTTGTTGATCGACATAATTGTGTTTGATCATTAGAACATATGGAATATCTAACAAGTTATCATAATGAAAGGTCACTATAATAACACTGAGTCATGTGTTAGAGTTGGTAAGGCTTGTAGCAATTGGTTTAGCATTGCTAGTGGAGGTAGACAAGGGTGCTTTTGTCTCCTTTTCTCTTTAGTTTGGTTATTGATTGTTATGTGGAATTCTTTGCAAGGAAAGATTTTGTCTTTAAATGATCTACAGATTTTAAAATTTCTGATTTAGATTATGCAGATGATTTGGTCTTTTTGGCAAATGATATTGATGAGATGAACTCTTAGTAGAGTAGGTTTGGTGATAAACAGAGAAAAAACTAAAGTGATGAAATTTGATCAGGCAGATAGTGCTTCAGTTGCTTTGAATGGCTGCACTCTTGAGCAAGTGTCTTGGTTTAATTATCTTTGGAGCTATGCAAAAGATACTGGAGATGTATGGCATGAGATAAACAGAAGAATAGGGATTACTGCTAGGACTTTTAGGAATATATGGAAAGTGGAGATATAAGCCTATACACCTAAAGACTAAAATTAGGCTGTAATAGTTTGGTTCTTTTTAGGGTTAGTTATGTTAGTGAAATTTGAACCCTTTGTAAGCAAGATAACAGGAAACTTGATTCTAGATGCTCATGCAGTATCTTGGACATTAGGTGGTTCAACTTTGTAAGTAATGATGAGGCTAGGCAAAGGAGTTGGCAATTTCTTTTGAACAGCAGAATGTTGTGCAGAGAGAAATTATTGGCTTTTCCAATCTTCCCTTATGTATAACTCTAAGTTAGTGAGTAGGGTTGTGAACAGTGTGCCTAAGGTCTCAGAAAGAGGGGAAGATCTAGGATGTGGTGGACAGACAATGTCGAAGACAGTGTTATTAATTGGTCCATAGTAGCCAGATGTAGCAGATGTAGTTGATGACAGACATGTTTGGAGAACTTAATTACACAATCTAGTTGTACCTCCATAATCTAATTCTGCTTGAGGATAATGATGATGATGATACAATTCAGTATGTCTAAATTAAATATACATTTAATGGCACAATACTTCATACAAGATTAATGTATATAACTATGCAGATTGGGCACAGCCTAAATGTGCTGCTCCACCAAGACAATACAGTCATATATTCTATTATTGCTAACACCAGATGTTGTAATAAAGTCCCACTGTATGCTGCCCCAGCCCCCCAGAGTGGGACCTCCTTGACGAGGTGGGGGGGGGGGGGCTTACGGTGCCTCCGAGAAGTTGGGCTCGGATCGCTGGCACTCTGGAGTTCATGATATCTTGTGCCCCCGGTGGAGGGGGGCTTGTTGAAGGCTGGCAGACTGGTTGTGGCTTGGGCACGTCCAGTTGGCTTATTGACTTGTTCCCCTGAGAAGCTGACGGCTACAGCCCCGGTTGAGGGGCTGTACTTGAGGGTTCTACAGATAGGGTTTGGCTAGCCCGTCCAGTAGGCTCATCGGTGCGGTCTCAGTGATATCGTGGGTCGGAAGATTGTTCACTGATGGGCTTCGGCCCGTTCACAATGAAGAGGATGAAGTTGAGGTCTCGCAACTGGGAGTGGCTGTCCTAGTTGACGGACTTATCAATGGAAAAGCCAAACTAAGAGTCCCACATGAATTGATCAGGTCCCATTGCCTTCGTAGCGGGGACTGAAGGTGCTCTGAAGTGGTGTCGGCGGGGGGTCCTCTAGCGTTAGCACAGCCTGTAACTACCCGGAGGTGCAAGACAGGGCGGGTCTGCTGAAAGGGCGTGGGAAACCTAATTAGGCAGACTTATCCTGCACTAACGATGGATGTGGTTACAGCCCCGAAGTGGGTGGCATCCGCTTTGTTGGGAGCCTTCAATCAGCATTATGGAGGGGCCGAAGTTGAGGGTCATACTGAAAGGACTGGGGACCTGATTAGGTGTGTCTCATCGGTGGGACAGCCTGGGTGTCTCTGCTCCGACAAACTCTAAATGATAGGAATTTTTCAAAGTTTGCTTTCAAAATTCTAAAGATACCATCTTTTATTTTATTTATTGGCAAATATTTGGTCAAAATCCAGTGAGTGATGGGCATATTCCTAGGCTTTTTTTCAAAAATTCTCAAAAGATCCCACTCTCACTGCACCTTAATGATTAGATCAACAGACAGGCTAAAAAACCCAAGCAGTGTTTCTCTCTTCACGAGGTCTTCTCCCGCAGTAAGGCAGACAAAATGAAGGCAAAATCTAACATGCAGGAACCTAGTTAGAAGATTGTGGTTTCAGTGGCAACTCCCTCAAGGTGATATGCAGTCATAGTACTGCGGTGCACCGGGATTGTCACGCATTATTTGTTGTATGCTGGCTCCAAAAGCACAGTGTTTTACTTTTACTTCTGACCTGCTTGATGTCCAGAGAGGAGTCCTTCTCCAATGACTTCATTTTCCCCTTTTTTCCTTGTTGTGAAATTGATGTAGGTCTTATTGAAGCTGTGTAACATTATGACATCCCATGGTGGGCAGATCTGAATTTCACAGTCAGGCACACCCTTGGCAGGTTAGTGAACACATGGCTTTCACCTGATGAACAGTTGTAAAACAGAGAGTCAACATGAAAGCCAAGATGGGAACATCTTTGACGAAAAGAATAATCTTAATTTATTATCGTCACATTATATGAAATGTGTATAGTAGCTGTGATTTATTTTCAGTTAATTTTGTGATTCTTTGTGTTATCAGTACTTTTAGCATTTAATTATAATATTTCATGTTAAATGACTTTTGTCAAAAATCAAGGTTTAGTTAGTTAGGTTAGGAAATCAAGGTTAGAGTTGGTTTAGTTCTTTAGTTTGCTTTATTGCAATTTGTCAATGAAAATTTCAGTTTAAAAGTTATGTAGATACAAATTTGGCATTCCCTTGACATATTGGGTGTTGATGGATGCTTTTAGGAATTAAGGGTTAGGTTATTTTACCTTTGACACACTTTGAGTGACACATTTTTGCACACTAAGGGCTAAAGAGCTGATGTCACAAGGACCCAAGCACTCAGATGCTGAGGAAGGGGACCCATTGGATAATAGTAGGAGACAGATGGTAGCCTCCCATCAAGGCCATCTAATATGTTTTTTAAACTGCACAGGGTATGATTCTCCTGCATTCAGGGACACAGCTTATGTCCCTTCAATAGATAATAGTTTTTCCAAGCCCATTGGTGTCCCTTGCTGACCAATGGCAGTGTGGGGGTTAGAAGGGATAAATCTAAATTAATCACACAAAATTTTGCATTGGATTTCACAGTTGGAACTCAAACTTGGGAACTGCAGATTACAAGCCTGGCACACTATTGACTTCACCACCCCCACCACTTAGGAATTAAGCATATAGCAGAAAAGAAGATGTAGGTAAATTGAAGCATATAGAGTGAAAATGTTTATTTAAATTATGTTTAATGTTGTTTTGTGTGCTAATGGTTCAGTGTAACTTGTTTGTATATAGTGTATCTTCTACAGGGTGATTCAAAACTTATCATTCAAATTTCGTGGGGAGGTAAGGAATACGTCAGGAAACCGATTTCACATGGGAAAGTATGTCCGCAAATGTACGCATGCGTATGTAGAGGGCGCTGTGTGTACCCAACCAATGTACAGCTCGCCCGACCACTCCCGCTGTCATCAGTGTATGAGCTGATTTACTAGTGATAAGATGAATCGTTTTACGCATCAAGAGCTAGCGGATATGCATCTCGCATATGGGGCAGCTGGCGAAAGCGGCCGCCGAGCTAGGCAAGTTTACGAAGACCGATACCCCAACAGAAGAATACTGCAGCATCAAATGTTTGCACATGTGCATCGCAATCTGCGCGAACGTGGTTCACTTTGCAGCAACATGCAGGATACAGGGAGAAGACGACTGACGCGGACTGTCAACGTCGCAGAACAAGTCCTACAGTCCATCGAAGATAATCCGAATACGAGCACATGAGCTATTGCTCAGCAGCTTGGGGTCTCTCAGTCAGCAGTGTGGTGGATACTGCACGAGGAACGTGTGCATCCTTACCATCTATAAAGGGTGCAGTTACTGCATCCTGACGATTATCCGAAGTGTGTGGAATTTGCACAATGGTTCATGCAGAAAGGTGCCGTGGACCCCAGTTTTCCAACTTCTGTCCTTTTTACAGATGAAGCTTCATTCAGTCGTGAAGGTGTGTTGAATACACACAACTCACATGTGTGGGCTTATGACAACCCGCATGGTACGAGAAGTCACGCTGTGCAACATCGTTTTGCCGAATGTGTGGGCTGGAATCATTAGTGACTGTTTGTTGGGACCTTACTTGCTACCGCCCCGATTGGACGGCCAGAAATACCTAATATTTCTCGAGACAGTGTTACCGACTTTTCTGGGTGCTGTTCCTGCGCATATCCGCCGAGATATGTGGTATCAACATGACGGGGCTCCAGCCCATAGCACAATTGTTGTGCGTGATTACCTGAACCGAACATTCGGAGCTCGATGGATCGGTAGAGGTGGACCGATCGCTTGGCCACCCAGGTCACCTGATTTATTGCCCATGGATTTCTTTTTGTGGGGAGCCATGAAATACCATGTGTACGAGACCCTCGTCGACAGTGAAATGGACCTTGTTGCACGAATAGTGACCGCCGCAGGCATTGTCCGTGATATGCCAGGTGTTTTTGAAAATGTTCAGCAGTCAATGCAACGGCACTGTGAATCCTGTGTCCGTGTAAATGGTCGCAATTTTGAGCACCTACTGTGAACCTGTACTTTACCTTGTTGGAATAAAAGTCACATTTGTTACCACTTAACTGTACTGTTTCCTTGTGTTCACTTTACTTGTCCATTTTGTTCATGTAGATGACATTTGCGGACATACATTTGAACGATAAGTTTTGAATCACCCTGTATAATCATAGATCTACAGGGTGATTCAAAACTTATCATTCAAATTTCGTGGGGAGGTAGGGAATACGTCAGGAAACCAATTTCACATAGGAAAGTATGTCCGCAAACGTCATCTACATGAACAAAATGGACAAGTAAAGTGAACACAAGGAAACAGTACAGTTAAGTGGTAACGAATGTGACTTTTATTCCAACAAGGTAAAGTACAGGTTCACAGTAGGTGCTCAAAATTGCGACCATTTACACAGACACAGGATTCACAGCACCGTTGCATTGACTACCGAACATTTTCAAAACGCCTGGCACATCACGGACAAAGCCTGCGGCAGCCACTCTTCGTGCAACAAGGTCCATTTCACTGTCGACGGGGGTCTCGTACACATGGTCTTTCATGGCCCCCCACAAAAAGAAATCCATGGGCGATAAATCAGGTGACCTGGGTGGCCAAGCGATCGGTCCACCTCTACCGATCCATCAAGCTCCGAATGTTCGGTTCAGGTAATCACGCGCAACAATTGTACTATGGGCTGGAGCCCCGTCATGTTGATACCACATATCTCGGCGAATATGCGCAGGAACAGCGCCCAGAAAAGTCGGTAACACTGTCTCGAGAAATATTAGGTATTTCCGGCTGTCCATTCGGGGCGGTAGCAAGTAAGGTCCCAACAAACAGTCACCAATGATTCCAGCCCACACATTTACGGCAAAACGATGTTGCGCAGCGTGACTTATCGTACCATGCGGGTTGTCGTAAGCCCACACATGTGAATTGTGTATATTGAACACACCTTCACGAGTGAATGAAGCTTCATCTGTAAAAAGGACAGAAGCTGGAAAACTGGGGTCCATGGCACCTTTCTGCATGAACCATTGTGCAAATTCCACACGCTTCGGATAATCGTCAGGATGCAGTAACTGCACCCTTTGCAGATGGTAAGGATGCACACGTTCCTCGTGCAGTATCCGCCACACTGCTGACTGAGAGACCCCAAGCTGCTGAGCAATAGCTCGTGTGCTCGTATTCGGATTATCTTCGATGGACTGTAGGACTTGTTCTGCGACGTTGACAGTCCGCGTCAGTCGTCTTCTCCCCGTATCCTGCATGTTGCTGCACAGTGAACCACGTTCGCGCAGATTGCGATGCACACATGCAAACATTTGATGCTGCGGTATTCTTCTGTTGGGGTATCGGTCTTCGTAAACTTCCCTAGCTCGGCGGCCGCTTTCGCCAGCTGCCCCATATGCGAGATGCATATCCGCTAGCTCTTGATGCGTAAAACGATTCATCTTATCACTAGTAATTCAGCTCGTACACTGATGACAGCGGGAGTGGTCGGGCGAGCTGTACACTGGTTGGGTACACACAGCACCCTCTACATACGCATGCGTACATTTGCGGACATTCTTTCCTATGTGAAATCGCTTTCATGACGTATTCCCTACCTCCCCACGAAATCTGAACGATAAGTTTTGAATCACCCTGTATAATTGGGATTGTATGGTCATCAGGGGCAACAATTATTTCTGGTGGGCAAAATATTTGCTGTTATTGCATCAAATCTATTTCTGTACACTCTACTGGATATAGATTTACTTTGCCTCTGATGACTAAGCATAGATATAGTTTGTGTATTCAATTATAATATTCTCTCATAAACAAGCAAACAATTAGATACAAATATATAACACAGTGCTGCACAATTAGGAAATACATATATAAACATGTATCACTATTACACTGTAAAGTCCTTCTTGCAATTGTTGCTGTCTGCACAAATGAAAGTTCTACTGTTCAATTTCCACTGGAGTAATCAGTAGCAAAAAAAATAACTAATATTCATAAAATTATTATGTAGAGTGATACTTATATTTTGGGCAATCCGTTTATTCCATCCACGCTTCCAGCAGTTGTTTACTGGCGTCTGGTAATTTGCTGATTGCTTTTCACATAAGGGAATCACTTTTCACTCTGGAGACTAATTCCACAAACCACGGTGTTGATGTGTTTCAAAGCTGTAATTTCAATTTCAAGACATTACTCTCAGCCCATGTGAATGGAGGTTATGTACTAAGGGTGAAGGGGGTCTGATGTCCAGTCTTTTCTTGTTGTGGTTGAGTCAATGTGTCGATTGGTGCACCCACAGCTGTTGTGTGTGTGTATGGGGGGGGGGGGGGGGGCTGGGTTTTCTTGTACTCTTGCATTAGTGCTGTACTTGTTAATTTTTTTTTTTTCTTTTTGTGTATGATGAGCTTCCATTGGAGTGGAGGTTTGTATATCTCACTGTTACATGCAGTGTGTCTATTTTCGTATATGGTTAATTGCTTGTACACAGTCGTATCAGAATAATATGACCACCCATGATGTTACAATGTATTTGTTCAGGCACGTCACAGAGTTCACAAGACAAGGTCGACCACACGGAGAAATAAGCAGCCAGTCAGGACAGAAGAGCCATAGTGCGTAACGTGAGCACAATGGGCAGAGGTATTGATTTGACAGATGTTCAAAAAAGAATGATCATCAGCTACCACACCAAGGGTGGAAGCATCTCAAAAACAGCAGACTTTGTGGGCTGTTTGTGAGGTGCTGTAGTAAGGATGTACTAAGAATGGACCGCTGGCACACCGAGTACCTCCAGACATCATAACTGTGGAGTCCCAAAGGCCATTGACCCCAGAGGAGAATGTCACCTCTGTCGACTGATAAAGAGCAATTGACCCGCAACAGTGCAGAAATTGACCATTCAAATGAATGCCGGGGCACCCAGGTACGTGTCCCCGATAACAGTAGAGCGAACCTGTTATGCACGGGTCTCCTGAGTCAATGCTGCATAAAGGTGCCCATGTTAACCAAGGTCTATCGGCAATGATGCCTGCAGTTTGCACGGGACTACTGTCATTGACAGTGGAAGAGTGGAAAAAGGTTGCCTTCTCTGACAAATCAAGGTTTCTACTTCACAGAAGTGATGGGCAGTGACGGATATAGCATCAGACATATGAGAACCAACACCTGGACACGCTTGTCGGTCAAGTACAGGCTAGCGGTGGCAGTGTGCATGTCTGGGGTAAATTTTTTCCTCGTATGACCTGGGACTGCTGGTACCACTGGATGGGTCCCTGAATGCCAGTGGCTACCTGTCCATCCTCGCTGACCATATGCATCCCTTCACATTTGATGTTTACCCTGGTGGTAATGGTGTCTACCAACAGGACAATTCACCCTGGCATATTGCTAAGGTGGTGCGTGACTGGTTCCAGGAACACGACAGTGATGTCTCCATTCTCCCTTGGCTGGCAAAATCGTCCAACCTCAATCTCATAGAGCACTTATGGGACCATTTGGATCGAGAGGTGTGCAGACCCACAACCATGTCATCTCTGGAACCTCTGTGCTCTTCTGGAGTCCAAATAGGCACATGTGCCTCTGGCAACCTTTCAATGACCTCATTCCAGGGCCTCATTGTGTCCATGCCATCTCTCTGCTGTCATCCGGGCCAAGGGTCATCCGGGCCATTATTAGGTAGATGGTCATATTATTCTGATACAACTGTGTATAAATCCAGTTTTTCTTGCATAGGTGGAGCTACTAGAATTTTAAAATTTTGTAAATTGGAGATGGCTTGTTTTTGCTGGACGATTCGGGTCAAGGCAGTATTTTTTTTTGTTGTTGTTGAATATCTTTTTGGTGTTCTTTCATTCTTATGGCTGCAGAGCATTTGGTTTTACCATAGTATGGTTCATTATCATTAGGTACAGTAACTGGGATCTTGTAAACACCACCAGTTCTCTTTTTAGGATCTCGATTTTTTTTAACTTATTAAATATGTTACTTGCTGCTTTTACTGGAACTTTAAAATTATATGGTTCATGATACTCCTCAGTATTTTTTCCAGCCATGGGATTGGAGGTATACTAGAAGTATATTTATTTTTAGCAGCTTGCCTTTGTACCAATGTTATTTGGTACTTTTGATGGTGACTTCTGTATTGATACATTTGACTTCATGTTTGGCTCTTGTAATTATGGCTGTTGGATATCCTGTTTTCTGCGCTGTGGTAAAAATGAGTTACTGTTCTCGGGTCTGGCCAGCTCTGGTGGTGGCATATCTTAAATTTTGTATGACGACTGTATGTAGGGTTCCTTTCTTCTTTTCCAGTGGATGTTGTAAATTATATGGAATGAATTGTAATGGGGTGGATGGCTATGGTAAACTTGTATGTTTATTTTATTGTCTTTCTGATATAAGTGCATATCCAGGAAAGGTAGTTATATAGATCTTTGACATTAGCTTCCCATTGGATTTTCCTTAATTTATGGAAACCAACGTAGTATTCTCTATATGCCATATGACAACTTCTGCCAGGAGCCCAGAAAGTGGGGAATTCATTGGGGCTCCATTCTTTCGTTGACATATTTCTTCATTTAGTGTATAAAAATTGTTCTTGGCGATTAACTTCAGGTGTTTAGGACACTCTCAAGCTGTAGTTTATCAATATCCTGTGCACCAGTTGTCATTTTTTATTAGAGCAGACTATCTTGTGGAAGCATATTTGGGTATAGTTCTTTTATATCCAGTGATGCCATTTTGTAGTTGGGTTCAGTTCCTAAGATGGCTAATGCTGCTCTCACTTGTTAAAATTGTTTCACAAGCAATTTTTGGTTTTAGAAAAATTCAAATTTTCATTTGATTATGCTAAACAGTCATGCAAAATACTATTTACTCTTTATAACAAATACAAAAAGCAACATTAAATATTCAGTTATATTTGTAATTATTTGCATTTATTGCATTCTAACAGGGACGTGGTGATACTAGTGGTGGCTGCAAATGTATGCTGAATGGTATCCGATGTCATCCAAAATGCAACTATTGTCACTAATTTCTGTGAAGCAAATGAAGAAAGTAAGTATTGTACTTTACTGTTAAATTGAATGAGATCCAGATTTTATAAATTTACTTTTTACACAGTCAGAAGTCATTGACTTCTTAACTGCATATATGTATTCATGGATATCTGACCTGTTTACAGAAGAAGGTTTAGAGTCTCTTTGTAGCTGTATAAACAGCTACTTCCTTAAATGATTAAGCTTGAAATCTCTTCAGAAACTCATTTCCACTGTCAGTGACAAGTTCAATTTGTCATAATATGGTTCATTTGCATGAAGGTAGACATTGTTCGAATATGGTGTCATATAGCATGTGTAATGAGTAGTGATGAGATATGGTAGGTAAGATGAATAATAAGTTAAGTGAAAATATAGGTAATATAAGTGAAATAATACTTTGTCAGATAGTAAAGAAGCATGAGCTCTTAATGTGAGAAAGAGGGAAATGACAAGTCAAGAGGTAACAAGATTCAGATGCATGATTGACAAATTCATGGAGGCTATGAGCATATTCCACTCTTAAATTTTTGAATTGTATAGCAGAATGTAGTTTACAAATAAATATTCTTTGTACTTTAAAAGTTTCGTTGCCCATAAAACTAGTTTTACTTGATTCAGTATATGATGGTAAGTTTCTCCAGGAAAACAAGAGAAAAGTAGAGAAAGTTATGGCTGTACAAAGAAAAAAGAACTAAAGTGAGAATGTCAGTTGAAGGAGAAAAGAGGGAGATTTTCACAAAAGTATACAGAAATAAACTTATAAGGAATAGGAAGCCATTTAAAGAATAATGGGCAGAATTATAGTAAAAGTTTCAACTCTAATGGTAATTCTTGGTTTTCAGCATTGCAGGTTTTTTATTAAGTATTATTGTGTTAGCTACATACATAATCCTCAAGCAGCTGAAGGCTATGGAGGGCCAACCACAGTGTATGCTTTAGTCCCCAAAACATATCTTTTGTGAGTTATAGATGTTGCATTTGCCACTGTAGTTCAATTCTAACAAGATCTTATTTGACATTTGTTGTCCACTGTATTCTAGTTCTCCCCCCCCCCCCTCTTTTTTTTCTGAGACCTCTAGGCAGACTGTTCATAACTCTATTTGCTAGTCTTTAATTCTTGCAGGTCAGCAATGTAATAAAACCAACAGTCTCTCTTTAGATAAGATGCTGCTCAAAGAGATTGATAATTATTTTGTCTAACTTCATCATTACATAGTGAAACCATTTAATAGTCAAGATATGTGTAGGTATCTAGAATAAAACTCATCACGTCTCTTGTTACCTTGTTTATGAGAATTCCAAGTTTCACTACAATGGCAAACTTTAGAAAGAACAAGACTGTTATATAGCCTAATTTTAGTAGTCTGCATATTTTTTCACATTCTTCACAGATTCTTAAAAGTTCCAGTGGCAATATATATTCTGTTCATCTCATATCATGTATTACCAGTGTAATGCTCCGAACTGTATGTTATTAGTTTCTGGATAACTCAGGTGCCTGGCAATTAATTGTGCCAATAAAGTTAAATGAGGGTTCTTTTCGTAGTATGATTAGTGTTATTTAGCAGAAAAGAATTTAAATCAAAAGACTCAATCATTAAACTTAATTCTAGGCAAAATAATATTAAACTCTAATAATAAAATCTATTAACACTTTTTTCAAGAGAAAAAAAAATTAGAAAGTCAAAAATTATTTCATAAAACAAATAAAAGTTTATTTCGAATCTAGACTCACCAAAATTCAAATTACTTCTACAAAAATATCTGAGCAACTCTGCTCACTCTAACAAAACCACTCCTCATCGAGCTCCAACTCCGCCTAACCTTCTAACTACACTATCTAACACAGTAAAACATGGTGTGCAACTGACGTGTGTGTTGCACGTTAGGAAAGCACATTTGCATAAATTTGATGAATTGTGTGCTGTGCTGGCTATGATGCAAGAGGGGCATGTCTTTCTGTGTGCATTAACAGCTGTCAATCAAACATCAGAATTGCTCATGCACAACTCCTCTTGCAGTGTGGGCGAGGAAAAATGATGATTCAACTGAAATATAATGCTCTGAAATAATAATTTACAATGTAAATAAAGTAAAACTGGTTAAGGAAAAGTAAAAGTGATATGTGAACCATCACACCAGTATTAGTCACACTACTTCCAAGATTTGAGAAAACAGAAACTTGTTCAAGAGCAAAGCCATTCTAAAGAACTGAAGCACCACCCATGACCCATTTTCATTGTTTTAGTTTCATTTTCATTGATTTTAGTTCATTTTGTCAAAATCATTTGACAAAAGGATTAAATTGTCAGATATATTCAAACTTCTAGACCATCTAAGGCTCTAGTCTCCCCCTTCCAGTGAATTACTCATAATATAACCTATAACTAAACTAAAAGGAAAAAGTAATAAAATGTAACCTTGTCAAATTTCACTAGTAATTTTAAAACTATTACTTGAAGCTTCACTAACTCTCACATAGACTTGGTGTTATTACAGAGTCATCATTATAACAACTAAATTTTATTGTATATAATATAATCTCACTATCAACCACAAAGTATATATGGTCAACAGAAAAAGCAAAATGCTCAAAAGATTTCCCAAAAGCTTTTCAAAACTCAAACATTTCTCAAGAATCTAGTGGAAAAAATAGGTCTCTGAACTACACTGTCTATCTCAAAGCTATCCATCAGTTAAATGTTTAATTTTATTACCACTTTTCATGCAATGGCTAAACTGTTAGTCACCATAGGTTCTGTTAAAAGTATAGAGATCAGATACTTCTGTGTAGCAGCTTTGAAGTTAAAATGTCTGTAGTTTCAGCTATTTGTACTTTGAAAATGTGTGAGCAAATTCTGCTAATAATAGAAATTTGGCTGTAGTTTAAATATTGCATGACTTATTAAAAAGTAAGGTTTAAAATTGATTTAAATTTTTAACTTAGTTGTATTGTAATTTTTCTGTAAGAAATTCAAGGGACTGTTGTTAGCTGTTAGGCTGAAAAACCAGTTTTCTTTTGGTGAGAAATGCAGCAGCCATTTTTATGTTAACAAAGGGAATATTTGTTTCTTTAAATTTCATAACAAACAGAAAATTGTAAGAATCTATTATGCATATTTTACCCATCAGATAAATAGTTAAAAAAATTTGTAATTTTACATTGTTTTTATACTCATATTCAGGCATTGTATAGTTTGTATTGTTTATAATTTGTATTCATTTATTTAAAAACTATGCATTGCATTGAAACAACAATATACACTGTTCTAGCAAAATATTAGAGAATTTCCTTGTTATGTCAATGGGAATATAACTTTGAAAATATGCATTTAATGGAAAAATATGATTGAAGATAAATTTAAAGATCGTAATCAAATCTATTTAAATCTTGATTTTGAACATCATTAGTTAAGTATTTAAAGAGTTATGGAAGCTGGAATATTTAGCAGTATATTATCTTCTTTAATAAAACCAATTAATAAATTTGTAATATTGAAATAATCATTATACAAACTTTCAAAATGTATATTTTATTGAATGGTTTGAAACAATAATTATTTATGCTTGAATTAATTTCTGAGGTAAAGCCATTATTGTGATGAAATATTCTACCTTCTGTAATTCTTTAAATACTGAACAACTATTGTTGAAAATTGAGTTTTAAATAGATTTAATTATGATCTTTAATTTATCTTCTATCACATTTTTCCATTAAATGCATATTTTAGAAGTTATAGAGCTTTGAATTTAGGTTACCTTTGAGATAACATGGAAATTCTCTGGTGTTTTGGTAGGGCAATGTATTAAGAGAAATACCTACCAAAGATAAATTAATTCTTAGTGTTTCATTATTCTTTTGCTATTCAGAATTTTTTACAGCATATTTATTTAATTACAGTATGCAGTATATAATTTATTTGTATATGCTAATTCTTTGTAACTTTTAATCTTATCTCAATTCTGGTACTAGAAAGTTTATCTTATTGCAGCATATTACTGAGACAAATTGGCTTTTTTAGATATATTTTACTGCCAATTTATTTTTAATTATGTTTTGCCACTTAGTAAAGCAGTGTTTTTTAAGCAGCGAATTTATTGCAGTAAACAGTGGTTACTGTAGCTTGTAAGAAAAATAACTTTTTTTAATCACTTTAAGACCAATAATCAGTTGAATGTTTATGGAGAATGATGCATCCTAATGAAAAACATGGAATAGACAAACTAATATCTATTTTACGAATTTCAACCAAAAGTAAATTTTATAGGGCTAAAAAAACTTGCTTGAAGGATTTACATTTTTAATAACAAATTATTATAATAAATATTGTAATTTTGAAAAGTTCATAATATATAGGTCAACCCGAGGCTACATATGCTTAAGCAGTATTTTGCGAAATCTATAAGAGATGTATAGTTTATTTTTGTATCTGTGAAAGTCTTTAATTGAATTTCTTAAGCCATATATAAACTAAATAGAGCTGTTTAAAAACATTTCAGAAATGAAGATCTGAAAAAGCAAAGATAATTGAACATCAAAGTGTGCAAGCTTTAGAAAGATGGTTATTTAAATGAGAAAATATGAAAAAGATTAGGCTTTTAAAGGCAATCCAAAATATTTGTTTAAATAATTTTAAAGGCTTAAATGTTGGTTTATGTTTTATATGATATACCAATTTTAATGGAGTTTGATATATTGTTTGATATCAACATTAGTTTGAATTTTTATTGTTGTCAGGAGTAACAATAATAGATGAGTGTATTTTCTTGGATATAATATTTGTTTCCAATATGTATTAATCATGTACAAGTGCTGATATTTAATTAAAATGGATACTGGTACTGCTTCAGTATAGTAGTGAAAATTATATCTTTCTCTTTTAAATATTAAAGTGGAAAAAAAAGAAGAAAAACTCTTCTAGTATTTTAAAGTAATATTTATGCATCTGACAAAAGATACATTACTTCTTCATCTTATACAGGACAGTTGCAACCCTGACGGTATAGTGATAATTGTGCTGATTTATGATCAGCTGGGATTTTTATATAAATGCATCTTTTTTTTTTGTGGAACAATGTTTCAATGAGATGATATATTTTGTTTATGTCTGAATATATTTGAGGTAAGAAAAGCTTTTTATTTTACTTATTTAGAAGTATGTTAAGCATGAATATGTGGCATATTTTGTCTCATAAGCATAGTGGGTGGGGGGGGGGGGGCACGTGATTAAATGCACGTAAAAAATTTTAAGTTCATTACCTCCCACAAAAAGTAGAATCCTGGTGATGTTACTGTCTTGTATACTTATTTGTCTTTCATATACAGTGTAGACAGACAGGCAGGTCAGGTGCTCAGTCAGTCTATCCTGAATTAAAACCGTTGCATTTAAAATGAAATAAATCTCAGAGTATGAACAATAAATAGATAAAAGTCACTGATAAATCCTGATGTATTTTATATAATATAAAATATTGATGGCATAATTAATTTAAAGTCTTATAAGCATGTTGTTAAATGTATTCTAACATGAGCAAAATCAAAGAGAAATAATTTGTGGCAAAATTTCAATTTTATTTCCATAAATGGTAGAGTGGCACTTACAGTTCTTAATTGCAGAGCATTAAAGGACAGCAGTTGGTAACTTCATTAATTTAAGAATTTGTCAAAATTATCTAAATTATCATGATATCTTGAAATACTTGCACAAAAATGTTATAAAAATGTTAATACAGGTTTAAAACATGCACAATGTCATAATATCCAGATTTTGAATACAGGAGGTCCCCATTATCCATGGTTAATTGGGGCTGGAAAAATGCCACTTAAAGTGAATCCCCTTTATGCAGGGAATTTCCATTCATAAAAATAATGTAAACAAAGGTTTATAAGAACCAGATCATCTGATTAAACGTTTAATTACATTTTTCTTTAAAGAAATTTCCTCGACTTATTATTTAGTGTAAGTTATCGATCTATTTATCTTAAATATAAGACATTAATTTTATTTTCTGTATGTGTTTTTATGTTCATCAATTTGTTATGTGGGTGCATGTAGTTTTTTTTTACTGAAAAGAAACATTACTTAGTTTATTATTATTATTATTATTATTATCATCATCATTATTATTATGTTGTGCTCTGTTATTTGTTGATTTATGCAAATATATATTGATTTATGCAAATATTTATGCAATATCTCACGAATACAGTAAAAAATATCAAATATCACAAAATTATAAAAGAATGAAACCAGTATTTTGGCGTAACTATTTTGAGCCAAGGAGTTTTACAACCATCCAGTTTCAAAAGATTTGCATAATTACACAGCACTAGCAACAGATAATTGGCAAGCACTATTTTAAAATCAAAATATAATATGTTGTGTATTTAATATAGAATTCCAAGCTAGTTAAATATCAGAAAATTTTTGGGAGGGGTGTTGGCTCAGTTGTGGTAGCGCACCACGCTCATAATCTGCAGTTCCCAGGTTCGAGTCCCAGCTGGGTCAATGTTGAGATTTATCTCTACAAAACTCCCTGCCCTGCTCACAGTCAGTAGGAGACACCGATGGGCTTGGAATGGCTGCCGTCCATCGGATGGGACGTTAAGCTGTGGCTTTATGTGTGGGAGAGCCATACCCTGTGCGCATTAAAGAACATGCTAGATCGCCTTGACAGGAGGCTACCATCTGTCTCCCAACAGCTGTTCCAGGGGGTCCCCTCCCCCAATCATCTTTGAGCCTTCGGGATCCTTGTGACCTGGCCATTTAGCCTATTGTGTGAAAAAAAGTGCTGCTCATAGGTAAAACAACCAACCAACCAACCAACTCAGAAAAATTGAAATGTTTTATGAAAAAAATCTCTAATTTTCTGCTTGAAACTTTGCAAATTAATTTTTTTTATGTTATTTTCTAAAAAAATTATAAATTCTTGGTGCAAGAAAAACGAAATGTTTTTTCCAAAAAAAATTACAATATGCTTATAATTTGCCTTACTTTATCTCATAAAATATTTTTATGAGATAAAGACACTATACATTGATTACTTCTTGTGCTGTAGGAACGATTTACATTATCTAGCCAATCTGGTTGACATATGCAAAGAGGAGAATTTTAAAATCATAAATTTGTCGTATAAAAATGAATTTCAAGGATTTAATATCTTTGTATCTTTTCACATTGAATATAAGCATATATATTTTCTTATGAATATTGTTTAGATTAATTAAGTTAATCTCATAATCCCCCCTCCCAACAACAAATTCCATATTGTATACTTGAATAAATCCAAGAAAAATATAAAGAGTGAAGAAAAGAACTTATTACAATATTTTTTAAAATGATAGCACTTCATGCTCTGACACTTAGAAAAAACTTAAAAACAAACTCACAAACACTTACAAAAAACATAAAGTGGAAGATGCTTGCTCCGACACTTACAAATAGATTGAGTACAATCTATTTGTAAGTGTCGGAGCATGCATCTTCCACTTTAAGTTGCTTTTTATGATTACACCTAAATATTTATAATTTTTTTAGCGCGCTTGGCTACTGATCTAAGGGACCTGGGTTCGAGCCCCGGATAAGGCATGGTTGTATGTGTTGTTTTTCTGCTGAGGTCCTGCCATCCTCTCAGATCTTCTACTTTGGCATATAAACTGACAAGGTCCTGTCAGACCTCTGTGGCAAGCAGCTGCTTGAGGGGGTATTTATTTTTATTACAGAACAGTTACAAACTTGTGTTAAGTCACAATGCAATTTATGATATTTAATTTCAAATCAATGTTGGCTTCATTCAACTCAAAAATATACATTTTGTTTTTTGAACATTTAAATGTAAATTATTTATTTGAAAGCTTGTGACGTGGGGTGTGTTGTGGCCAATAAAAATATTCCTCCCCTTGTGAAGGGGAAAAGTGAAAGTCGTTTTTCTGCTAATCTTCCGAAGGCCTACAGTTAGGTGTCAAATGAAAGTTCATATGAGGACAGTCGTAGACTACGAATTATGCTCCTCACCATTCTCCCTTTTCCCCAAAAGGGGACGGAAATCTAGTGGGGGGGTCGACTTAACGAGTTATATCTCAAAGCTTGTGACGTCTCCAATGTCATGGGCTACTTCAAACACGACTTCTGAAAAAGAGGGAGGGGAAAAGGGTAGTCGATGTTTATGAATCATATATCAAATAAAAGTTTCTGAAGGTAGGTGTTTTTAGTGACAATGAACTAAAAATTAAAAAATACCTCTATGCGTTTTAAAATGTTATTCACTTCAAAGGAAGTTAGGGTGCTTGCAATCCTGTTAAGTAGGTAAAACGGCGCCGCCATCTTCCTTTGAAGTGAATACGACTTCAGTGACTGATTGCACCATCGATGAAAGGTTTAGGTTTATATTCTACTGTTTGGGGCTCATATAGGAAGATAGATATTTTTGAAATTTTTTTCATTATTACAAAAATTACACCCTTTCGAAGTAAACAAATTCTAATCTGATGAATAAAATGCAATAATAAACAGGTAAAAACTTCATTTATATGACACTCATTTAACTGTCATCTACTGTTAACCTTTAACCTTTTTGTTTTTAGAGATAAAGAGTTATTTAGCAGGTTGTATAGGTGTTGATGTATAGGTGTTGATTACTTATTTTTCGAATCTCTCAGCTTAATAGCGCTTTGGAAAATGGCAATTAATTTACTTTATCTACTTTGGGAGGATGTTGTATCTCGAATTCGGTAATCATAGCTCTTAGCATGTAAGGGAAATCCCACCCTGTTTTTTCCAGGGGGAAAAACTAGTGGTTCAATGGACCAAGCTTTTGCAAATTAGAAGTAGTTCGTACCACTTTTTTTAGGGGAGGGGGAAGGAAATTTTTTTAAGGTTATTAACCCTTTGCTCTAAGTCACGAATAGAGGAAGCTGTATACCGAGTTTGGCGGTTCTAGCTCTAACTATTTCGAAACAGTTTCTACTCTTTTCTAGGAGGAAGGTAAAATTTTCGGGGGGTACACCTTAATATTGATATAAATTACGATTAGAGGAAGTAGTATACTGAGTTCGGCGGTTCTAATGCTTACCAGTTAGCAGTTCCTATAACATGTTTTTACGGGAGAGTTTCCTTTTTGGGATCCTAATCCTTACGTTGGTCTAATTTGTGATTAGAGGTAGCTTTATTCTGAATTTGGGTTCTAGCTATTACCGTTGAGTAGTACTTCCTACTACTTTTTTTGAGGAGGAGAATTTCGTGTGGGAGGAAAGATTTTGAGGATCCTAATGTAATGTGTAATAATGGTTGATCTAAGTTACTATTAGATGAAACTGTATACCGAGTTTGGTGGTTCTACTTTTTACAGTTTAGAAACAGTTGTTGATCAACTCCAGAGAGAGAGAAAAAAAGACTTGCATACCTTATCAGATATATATATAGTAGATTTTTGTCTGGTGTTTAGAAATGCTCTGATCTGTATAACATTGTGTAATTCAATTTGTCTTCTCACAGTCTTTGATGTCATTCAAAAGTATAAAATTGTGAAATATTGGTTATTGAAAGAAAATCAAAATTGACTATCATTTATGGCCTAAAATATATTATGTGCATCAATTCTTAGAATATTGAACGACATACAGATTTTTAATGTTAAGAAATATATCGTGGGTCTCTCAGATCCAATGCGAACGTCCGTGTTACAAAACGAAACCGACCGACGAAGGGTTAATCACATGACGCAGCTAATCGAAGAAGAGTTTCAAATTATGAATAAAGGTTAACAACATTGTGTAACGTCATTTGTTATTCTGTTACTGAATGATATGTCCCATGTGCATTGAACAAAATGCGAACATTTTGAACATTTGAAATGGTATGTAAATGTAATATTAAATTCATAGGTAATTATTAATAAAGGAATAAGGTCATTAACTTGAAGAATGAAACTGAACAAATTATTTTGAGGTTGACTAACATTTCTATTACACGACTAATAAAAAATCGACATACTCGTTGATTTTTGATACATACCATTGATGATCCCAGTTTCATAAATAAAAATGCATATATGGTCATTCGGTCTTCCTACTTTGCAAATATAGCATGTAATTTTCAGTTATTCATGAATTTATGTTTCTTTTAAACTTTTGAGTATTAGTGTAGTTTGTGTCTCGTGAAATTTTTACTTTTGGGGAAAGAATGCAAATTTTTAAAATTTCTAACTCCGCTCAAAATCGGCTACATAAAGGAGAGTGTTTGTCGCCTATTCACTTAGCACCCTAAAGAGCCAGAGGTACCGAAATTGTCAGGAACTCTCCTTTCACCTACGGGAAGATTACAATTTACATTACGTGCGAACCCATCATTATCAAGAATGCAACTTGGGAAGCTTTTGTCGATCGTAATAAAGTCGCAAACATTCCCAGCGTTAGACGGACGAACCCGTTGGGATCAACCAAAACCGATGTGGACCGGGTTGAATTTCTCGAAATTTATATAGACTTAGCATTAGCCCCTCAAATATTTTTCTTGAAGACAACTAATATAATGGAAAAAGTACTATTAGCCATATAGTAAGTATGAAACCTGATTTCTAACCTTCCATAAGTCTTTTGATATGATAGAAGGTTGTCTAAGGTGATACATAAGTCGCACAGACGTGAAAAGCTTCAGCTCCCGAAGTGAGGTGGAAAAGTTGGTACTCATGCCTAGCAGCAAGCCAGAAATTTATAGCGAAGATTACAACCGAGAGCCCCAGAGAGACAATAAATAAATCGGACTATCAGGCTCACCAAACCACAAGTTCACGGTCTGAGACCGTTTTCTGATCGATCACACCAGGGACGAACCACAAAATTACCACTGGAAAGTCCTTTCTTTATGAACAGAGAGCCATAGTACAGGCGTACAAAAGAAAGCGTTTCTCCGTTTCATTTAATGTTTAAAGGAAATGAAAAAACCCCGACTTAGGCATTGAGAGGCTATTTGGATTCCGGAACACATAGATTGAGTTACTACCCTGTTCTGGTGTTTCGTAAAACAGTTTAAGACGTAAACCAAATGATTATATATATATATCAATTGCTATATGGTGGAAATTGAAAAAACTTTGTTACTTTTGAATCAAATCTAAGTGAAAATTAAAAGTTTTTCCGCCACGTGTTCGTCTTTTTTGTAAGAAGTTTGAAGAAACTACTAAGATCGACAAAACAATAGATCTCGAGATTTCCGATTAGTATGTTTCAAGGGCCATAGAAATGGAAAATGTGGCTTTTGCATTCTGTGAGGGTTTCGGTCGTTTGAAAGGTTCAAGTTATTGAGATGAAGTTTTATTCTTAGGAATATTTCTATCCGGTCTACTGGCACTGATAATATGGACATTGTGACGAAATAATCAGTTGTGCTTAGAAAGAGAGAAAATTCTGATATTCATATACAGGTGACACTCAATTTACGCCACTGATGCTTTCCCCAATTGTGGCGTAAATCGAAAGTAATTTTTCCACAATATTTTTATAATTTGCCTTACTAGCTCTAAGATATATCTCTAAATTTTCAAAGTAATGGTTATTCATAATTTTCAAAGACAATTGTGCCCAAAAGTGCGAATTGTAGTCCGGACTACAATTTATTTCTAGCTTGTATCTAGTTACAAATTGAAACTCTGATAGTCGCACAAATACTGGGTGGAGTTTTTTTACAATTAATTTATGAACATGTAATTACATAAAGTACAGAAAACTGTTAGCTATTTATATAAAAATTTTAGAAAATTTCCATGTCAAATCACACGCTTCCTTTAGCTATTTTCCTATTGCTTTGACATTTGTCGGTTTGTGGATTTGACAAAACGTTGTTCCACCATATCTTTCGAACGCGATGGAGAAACTTAATGATTTATATGTCAAATGAAAGCTTGTTACGCGGAAGTGTCATAGGCTATAAAAATTTATCCCCCATGCTTTCTTCCCCCCTAAAAAGAGGAAATACGAAAACTATTTTTCCACTGTATTTCCACAACGCGGATGCGAAAGTGATAAGCTATACGTCAAATGAATGCTTCTAACGCGGGAGGCTACGAAAAATTGACCCCAATGCTTTCTTCTCCCCTAAAAATGGGGCGAAATGGAAATTATATCTCCAGAACGCGAATGCCAAAAGTAACAAGCTATATTTCAAATGAAAGCTTCTGACGTGGGGAATGCTTTCTGGTCTCCCTAAAAAAAAGGGGCAAATATGAAAATGATTGGTCCCCTATATCTCCTGAATGCGAGTGCAGAAAGTAATAAGCTATGTGTCAAATGAAAGCTTGTGACCCGGGGAGTGTCATAGGCTGTAAAAAATTGCACCCCCATGCTTTGCCCCTAAAAACCGGGAAATGTGAAAGTCGTCCTACTGTCTTCTGAACGCGAGAGCCTAGTTATGAATTGAGTGTCAAATGAAAGCTCGTATAATGATCGTCGTAAACTATTTCGAATTTTGTCCGCACTATTCACCATGATTAAAGTGGGTATCTATATCTTGCATCCTATTAAAGGGGGTAATGTAACGAGTCGTATCTGAAATTAAAGCTTGTGACGTCTCTAATGTCGTGGGCTACCTGAAACATGACTCCAAAAAGAGGGGAAAAATGTCGATGTTTATGAGTCTATATCAAATGAAAGTTTTTGAAGGTAGGTGGTTTTAGAGATAACAAAATATAAATTAAAAAAATACCTATCTTCCTATAGGACCTTAAAAAGTAGAAAATAAGCCTAAAACATACCGATGGTGCAATTAATCACCGAGTTTGCATACACTTCAAAGACGCCGGCAATCTTGTTGAGTAGGTAAATCGGCGCCCTATCTTCCTTTGAAGTGAATACGAACTCAGTGATTGATTGCACCATCGATATGCTTTAGATTTATTTTATACTTTTTAGGGCCCTATAGGATGATAGATGTTTCTAATCTATTTTTTTTTAAAGTAACGGTACAATTACATTTTCGCGAAAAGGGAAGCTGCAGAGTTGGCAAAACTTCATCAGCATGCTCTGGAAGCAAAACATTCATTGTGTCGTCCCGAGGTGACTTACTTTCACTTAAAACATTATTCAGAAATACTTTCGGTGAACCAGTGTTAATTTTAAATTATTCCTGGAAAGACCAGACTTTTTTTTTTATCAGAATATCCAAGTTATATAGAGTTCGATTGACTCTATATAACTTGGATATTCTGGCATTTTATTAATATTTACTATATTAATAGTTAATATAATAATAATAAATAGACATTGATTGGAAGATAAATATCTTTCCGTAGCTATCACAAATTTGTATATTCAAAATATTTTATGTATTCACTCGAATATTTGGTAAGCTGTCAACTAGCATGAGGGATTTTTTGTAACCACTTGAAACTTTGAATCATAAGGAACACGAAACGAAGTTACTTAATTTACAGCAGTCTGATTTACACCCTGGAACTAAGAGTCTATTTTGTATCCTTTAAATATAATTAAAACAGAGCAAGTTAAAAAAAATAGTCTATTATCTTCACCAGATCCGAATCTAGAAAAAAGAATTGGGGGAGGGATGGAAAGTGACTGGATTTCTGTTGCAGTGTAATATTTTCCCCTTCGTTTTAGAGGTTTTAAAAAAAATAGTGAAAAATGTATCAAAAATGAACATGTTTAATGTCCGTCGGATGGGACGTTAAGCCGTGGCCCCGTGTGCGGGAGAGCCATACCCTGTGCACGTTAAAGAACACGCTGGATGGCCTTGACGGGAGGCTACCATTGTCTCCCAACAGCTGTTCCAGTGGGTCCCCTCCCCCAACCTTCTCTGAGTCTTCGGGGTCCATGTGACCTGGCCATTTAGCCCATGGTGTGCAAAAAAGTGCCGCTCAGAGGTAAAACAACCCAACCCTTTGCATTCATAAAGGGCCCCCCTCTAGATCAGGCCGTGGTCTTCGCTCAGAGCATACTCAGAAAGCATACTAAGTTTGAAGTTCAGTGTCGCAATGTATTTTTTATATTCAAATTAATATTGTGCAAACACTTGATCTCAGCTTTACACAGTGTTTATTGTATACAAATGCTAGTATAATGTTTTCACCACATTAATTTCATATTCATTTTTTAATGTTCTCTTCAGTCAGAATAATAAATATTGTTGCGGATTACAAAAATGGATAGCCACTGAGCGTGAGTATTAAAAGCTATATTTCAAAACCAAATTCAATACAAGGTAAATTGTTACAAAGGAAATATGGATGAAGTATCTTATTAACAAATCAACTATTAACATGCACAAGTCATCAATCTTCCTGCGTAGAGCACACAATATCAGCTCTGTGTATTTTACTAAATACTACCTTTTACTTGATTTACCAGGTCACCCTAAGATCTTCACTCGTAAACCAATTCTCGTCCTGTGCTAATAACTTTTCACACACTAGCCGAACAAAAAGACAGTCCGTGTAGACATTCGAAGTTAGCCATAAAAGTTCCCACTTTTATACTTCCGCGTATACACAACACATCAAGTTACTTCTTGATACTTAACGATAAAAGATCCCACTTTTATCCTTCCGCGTATACACAACACATCAAGTTACTTCTTGATACTTACGCGCACTGTCTCAGAACAGCTCACCGTCCATTTTCGAACTCTTCGACCGTTACAATACAACGACCGTTAACGCTCCACTCTTCTTCTCCAAATTCTCCCAACGTTTTTATTCGTTGGCTGAAACTTTTTGCTTTCGGTTGCCAGATTCCTTCTGTCGTAACACTGCCCCCTTCCTAGGTCTTGTTCGTCCCGAACAATTCTGGATTCCAAAGTTTCTTCAGTTCTTCGATGAAACGGGGCCAAACGATCCACGTGAACCACCTTGCACTTTGTAGCTGGACGTCGACGAATGCGATATACCACGTCATTAATCCTGTTAACTATTGTATATGGACCTTCCCAAGGTTTCTGAAGTTTTGGAGATAGTCCTTTCTTTCTATGTGGACTGTATAGCCAGACAAGATCTCCTTGATTGAAAATAGTTCCATTTATTTTACTGTCATATCTTGTTTTGGTTCTGTCACTTGTTATGTCGATGTTATGTCTAACGGAGTGATGGATTTCTTCTAGTCGTTGTTGCAATTCTTGTACGTATTGTGGAGTGGACACAGGCATTGCTTCGGGCCGACCATATAAAAGGTCACAGGGAAGACGTAACTCTCTTCCAAAAATCATCATGGAAGGTGTCTGTCCAGTTGTCTCATGCACTGCCGTTCTATATGCCAGCAAAAGGAGTGGTACATGGCGATCCCAGTCACGTTGGTGGTCGTTCACAAATAATGCTAAATGCTGAGCAATTGTTCTATTGAACCTTTCAACCATACCATCCGACTGAGGGTGTAAGGGAGTTGTTCTGGTTTTCTGAATGCCTAATAGTTGACAGATGCCTTTAAACACATTGGATTCAAAATTCCGTCCTTGATCAGAGTGGAGTTGTAAAGGTACTCCATACCTACTAATGAAGTTATTAACTATCATCTCAGCCACTGTTGTTGCTTCCTGGTCTTGGATGGGATATACCTCAGGCCACTTTGTGAAATAATCCATTACCACTAATAAATATCGATTTCCATCATCAGTTCTAGGAAACGGACCCATTACATCAATGGCTATTCTTTCAAAAGGGGCACCAACGTTATACGTCTGCAGCTTACCCCGACTCCTAGTCTTAGGGCCTTTCTTTGCTGCACAGGCTTCACATTGCCTACACCATCTCTCAACGTCTGCCCTACTTTTCAACCAATGAAATCGTTCCCTGGCTTTGGCTAATGTCTTATTAACACCGAAGTGTCCTCCAGTGGCACTATCATGTACATCTTTCATCACAAGTTCCACTCGGGATCGAGGAAGAATTATCTGCCAACGGATCAGCCGTCCAGTGGGATTCTCCCATCTTCTGTATAATACTCCGTCTTCCATTTTTAAGGAGTCCCACTGTGCCCAGTAACTTTTAGTAGTTGGACTATACCTCGAGATTTGCTCCCAATTAGGTCTCACATCAGATTTTTCAATCAATTCTAATATTGGTTTTATGTCTTCATCATCTAGTTGAGCCTTCCTGATTTCAATTGGATTCCAGATGTTAGGGGTGTCATTGTTTGTTTGTGTCGATACTATTTGTCTTATGGGCATTATCTCTTTAGTTCCAAATTTCAGTTCTGCATTATAGCAATGTTTACAGTTGTCAATGCATGGGCGCCTGGAAAGAGCATCTGCATTCTTATGCATTTTACCACTTCGATGTTCGATGGAGAAATCGTATTCTTGTAACCGTTGTATCCACCTAGCGATTTGTCCTTCAGGGTTTTTGAAGTTTAATAACCATCTAAGTGCAGCATGATCAGTACGTATAAGGAATTTCTGGCCATAGAGATAATGATGAAAATGTTCTATTGCTTTTACTATTGCTAACAGTTCTTTGCGTGTTACACAGTAATTCCGCTCTGGTTTGGATAAAGTTTTACTAAAGTATGCAATAACTCTCTCTTGTCCGTCTTGTTCTTGTGAAAGCACAGCACCAACTCCTGTGTTACTTGCGTCAGTATCTATTACGAATTGTTTTCCAGTTTGTGGGTACGCTAGCACTGGTGCTGTGGAAAGAGTTTTCTTTAGCTGTTGAAAGGCTATATCGCATTCGGTGGTCCACATAAACCGCTGGCCCTCTTCTGTCAGACGATGTAATGGCCTTGCGATGTTGGAGAAACCTTTGACAAATCTTCTATAGTAGGTGCAAAGTCCAATAAACTAAGAAGTTGATGAACATCTTGTGGTGGAGGCCAGTCTCTTACAGCTTCTATCTTACTAGGATCAGTCTTAATCCCTGCTGTAGTGATCACATGACCAAGGTAATGAACTTCTTGCTGGAACAGTTTACACTTTGTCGGTCCCAATTTTAACTTGGCTGCCTTAAGTTTTTCAAATACTTGACGAAGATTTCTCAAATGTTCTTCAAAAGTTCTTCCAAGAACTATGATGTCGTCCAAGTAAACCAGGCAGACCTCCAAAGACAAACCTTTGAGCACTGACTCCATTAGTCGCTCAAATGTGGCAGGTGCATTACAGAGTCCAAATGGCATCACCTTAAACTGCCAAAGTCCATTCCCTGTACTGAAAGCCGTTTTCTCACGGTCTTCAGGACGTATACCAACTTGCCAATAGCCGCTCTTTAAATCTAATGTTGAGAACCATTCTGACCCAGATAAAGTGTCTAGTGTATCGTCAATCCTGGGTAAAGGAAAGGAATCTTTCTTTGTTACGTCATTTAATCTGCGATAATCTACACAAAATCGTGTAGATCCATCTTTTTTCTTGACAAGAACTACTGGTGATGTCCAGGGACTCTGTGATGGTTCTATAATGCCCTGAGCTTCCATGTCCTTTACGAGTTGTTCCGTCTCCTCTCTTTTTGCCAATGGAAGCCTTCTTGCCGGCAGATGGACTGGAGGAGAATCACCAGTGTTGATTTTATGTTCTGTCAGGTTAGTACGGCCATAATCATTTGATGTGGCAGAAAAAATGTCAGAAAATTCTTTTAATAGGTTCTCGGCCTTAACAGCTTGGTTTTCAGTTAATATTTGTCTTGTTTCTCTCCATAATTCAGTAAGATGAGACGGGATGTCTGTATGATTTTGATATGAATCGGTAACTTCTATTTTATTTATACTTGTTACACAGGTAACAGCTTCACATATTGCTAATTCCTCACCTTTTTTTAACATTCTACTGGATTTGTTACAGTTCATCACTCTGATAGGGATCTGTTCTTTATCTATTCTGACTAAAGTCCTTGCAACCAGGATATTATGAGCCAAAGCTCCTTTACCAGAGGCATCAGTAACTGCCAATCGGAAGGCCCCAGAAGTCTCCGCCCGATGTCCACGGACTATAACTTCACTTTGTGCTGGGATCTCTGTGTCTTCCGTCACTAATATTGGAGTTACGCTTGATAAAGAATCAGTCGTCCGGCTAAGCAGAGGAATCTCTTCTGCCTCATAGATGAGTAGGTTATCACTGGGTCTAATGTTGAATCCATGTTTCTTAAGAAAATCAAGGCCTAATATGCATTCGTCGTAGATGTCAGCGATGTAAACAGGATGGCGAACCAGACAGCTACCAACTCGAATATTAAGTTCTATTTTTCCATGAACCTTTGCACGATCTCCAGTGGCCGTTTGTAGGCTTATTCTAGACTGTGTAGTATTCAAGTTTGGGTGAGGTATTATTTTCTTTATTATATCCGTTCTGAGTAAAGTTACATTTGCACCAGTGTCGACTATCATACGGCAAGGTATTCCATTTATGGCTCCATCAGCTACTAATCCATTATTATCACCATGCAATGTTGAAACGTGGGCGACTTCCCCTGGGGCCAACCAATCAACAACCAGCCTTTGCCTCGCAAGATTGATAAATTTTCTGTTTCTCTGATCCTGTTGTCTAGTTGATGTACTTGGACTCCTCATTCGTTTCCTAGTGCAGTTGGTACGAATGTGTCCGGTCTTGCCACAATTCCAACACTGGAGGTCTGTTGTAGGTTTTGAAGAAGAACCTTTTATATCTTTCAAAACGGATAGTATGGCTTTGGTTAGTTCTTTCATTTCATTATCCTTTTCTACAGTTTCTTCTGCACTCACAAATCTCACTGCACGTTTGTTCGCTCGGGAGGAAAGCCTGGAGCACTCGTATTTCATAGCATGTACCACAGCTGACTTTAAGGATTCACCTTCCAACATCCTCAGAGATTGCTGAGTGTCAGGGTCAGCAATAGCATCAATAAATTGTAATTGAGCTAAATTATCTTGAATTTCTGGTGGACAGTTACTATAAGCCAATCTAGCTAGACGCTCAATATCACTAGCAAGCTCTTGCAAAGTTTCACCATTTTTCTGCATGCGATGTTTAAATTGAGTCACGTAATATTGTTTTAAATAACTATCACCAAACCTTAGTTCTAATGCAGAAACTAGACTTTGATAATCAAGTCGTTTTTCTTCTGGAACAGACTGCAAAACTTCCGCAGCAGAATTTCTTAAGGAAGCTGCAAGAAAACTGGCCTTTTGGAATTCATTCCACTCATTGGCTGTAGCGATAACTTCGAATTGTGTTTTAAATACTGTCCAAGATGATTGACCATCATATGTAGAAGGTTTAGTTGTATTTTTAGCGATATGTGTAATAACATTATTTCCACTAGAATTATTATTATCACAGGCAGAAGGTAACATTTCATTTCTCAAAATCTGAAACTGGCGTTCACAATCAGTTTTTACAATTTCAATTTTGTGTTTATAATCTAACTTAACACTATCAAGATCATCTTTTACACTATTTAGTTCGGTCATAATGTCCTTACACTTATCAGAAATCTTATCAATTTGAGAAGCCACTTCAGCTCTCATCTCAGTATTTTGTGCGGCCAGGTCACCTATTTTATTTCTCAACTCATTATTTTGTGCGGCCATTTCGCTATTTTGACTTTTAATGTCATTCATCTGTGTAGCCATATCAGTCATCTGCGTAGCCATATCGGCTTTCAAGTCACCTATTTTATCGCTTTGGGCAGCTATATCGGCTTTCATATCGGCTTTCAAGTCATTTAACAACTTTACTAATTCATCCATACTTCTAGTTAACGGCATTCAATAAATTATCCCACTTCTGACACCAAATGTTGCGGATTACAAAAATGGATAGCCACTGAGCGTGAGTATTAAAAGCTATATTTCAAAACCAAATTCAATACAAGGTAAATTGTTACAAAGGAAATATGGATGAAGTATCTTATTAACAAATCAACTATTAACATGCACAAGTCATCAATCTTCCTGCGTAGAGCACACAATATCAGCTCTGTGTATTTTACTAAATACTACCTTTTACTTGATTTACCAGGTCACCCTAAGATCTTCACTCGTAAACCAATTCTCGTCCTGTGCTAATAACTTTTCACACACTAGCCGAACAAAAAGACAGTCCGTGTAGACATTCGAAGTTAGCCATAAAAGTTCCCACTTTTATACTTCCGCGTATACACAACACATCAAGTTACTTCTTGATACTTAACGATAAAAGATCCCACTTTTATCCTTCCGCGTATACACAACACATCAAGTTACTTCTTGATACTTACGCGCACTGTCTCAGAACAGCTCACCGTCCATTTTCGAACTCTTCGACCGTTACAATACAACGACCGTTAACGCTCCACTCTTCTTCTCCAAATTCTCCCAACGTTTTTATTCGTTGGCTGAAACTTTTTGCTTTCGGTTGCCAGATTCCTTCTGTCGTAACAATATATAACTTAGTTCGATTTTTGAAAGTTTGGGGTCCCTTAAACTTATTGAAGCTTAGGGCCTCAGAAGGTCAAAATCCGGCCCTGCTCTCAACCTTGGGGTCCTTGTGATCTGGCGATTTAGTTCATTATATGCAAAAAACTGTTAATCAGTGGTAAATCAACCCAGTATTATAAATTTTATTGCTAACAGATTGTTCAGTTTAAACTTGTCCAGCGATTGCATATTCTTAACACTCTTGTTTACTTATTGTTCTTTCGAAATTGCGTTACTAGTTCAGTACGAAACGTACTATTGGAGGTTATGGTGTGCTAATTTCAGGATGCTAGCCTGTCCACAATTTTTTCTATCCTGGTTTATCCAGTTGCTTCGTTGCGTAGTGAAGTATAACTTGGTTCGAGTCCCTGATAACGAATGCATATTTTAGTTTCATTTGATGTATGTTGTCTTTATGCAGACCTTTTCGACATCGCTATGACATGTTATGCTAAAAGGTTCCGTCAGACCTTTAAAAGTATCTGTTTTGAGTGTTAGATTTTTTTTTGTCACTGATGTTTACTAATAGCTTTAAGTTATTTTGTCACTTACTGAGAGACGCGAATTTTATGTCTCAATTTGCATCTATCATGAAAGAACCTGGAAAATTAACCGAAATTCGAGGTTGGGTCTTGGTTTAAAATACTTTGACTTATAGAGCCCTAAAAAGGAATCAGAGTTTACAAGCACAGCCGCTGTGAAAACGAAGAAAGTTTAGGTAGAACGGCTGCAGTAAATAATTTTGAGTATTGGATAGTTCGGTTAATAATGCATAAATGTGAAATCCATTCGCTCGAATTGAGGAGAGATTACAAGACGTGTCGAAGCAGTTATTGAGCATTGAGTTGAAGAAATAAGTGTTAAAAAAACTATGTAAAATTCGATACACGTTGACTATTCAGAAAACCGTTTACTCTTTACGAAATCTTTCAATCTGTATCCTCATTTCAGATTCTCTCTTCAGCATGTTTCCTAATTCATCAGCTGATTGATATACCCCCAAACAATATCAGCTGCTGTGATTGAGCTTCTTTTATTTAATTCTCTTAATGAGTGTTAGGAGAAAAAAAATTGTCATTTTGCGCTTTTTTCCTTTCCTTCTCTGTGATTTGAAACTATGTGGGGAAAAACTTCAACTCTTTTCTTTTTTTGATTGGCATCAGCTTCCCCTGACGGTTGCCATAACTTCCAAAGATGTTATTGTGTTAATATCCGTATGATTGGGCAGAGGAGGCTGGCTATGATTTAGCCAATCAGGGCGTGGAAGACGTTGGCATGAGAGAGAAGGGGAACCGATCTAGCAGTCTCGTCTGCTACCCCCTCACTTCCCCTCCTATACTTCCCCCATTCCTTAATGGTTTCGAACGGTAATTACTGCACTTGTGGGAAACCCAGGTCTCGGGTGGCTTAATTTATCGAATAATTTATCGCATTCTTCACGCAAAATTTACAGATTGTGATGGGCCTCGACCGTCAGAGGCAGCACGAGACCACGCATGATTGGCCAGCATTCATCTCTTCGAAGGTTCGTTGTTAGACCCTGATTCCCGGAATTGTTCCTCTCCCATGCTAGCAAAGAGGTCTCAGTTTTATTTTCTTTATTAAGTTTTTTGTTCAGTCATTCTTAATGCGTTGGTAATTTTCAGAGACAAGTTCATTTTCATTTGAAGAGTAGGGAATTTCACGAAGCATCCAAGCGAGCTTTCGCACTTGGCGAATTCCTATGAACGAATTCGTTTCGTGAGAGAACTTATACTGAAGAGCTCGTGCGATTGATTAAAAGCAGATCTGTAACAATGGAAACATTCTGAATGCAAATTGTTTTAAAGTTGATCATTGCTCTCCTTTTTTTAGCTCGTTTTCAGAAAGAATGACCTAATGACTTTGTGGTCTGTCAGTAGACATTCAACTTCTTTGATTTTAGAGATAAATTAAAAATTCTTTTTGGGTTGGATAAGTATTGATGAAATATTACGATTCATACTTTTGGAATATCTCATTAAGTATAATTGCTCCCTTAACAGTGGAAAAAAAGTTGAAAATTGCAAAATTTCAAATGAATATTGCAAACGATGCTATTGTGTACGAAATTTTGATTGTGAAATGTGAATGTCATAAAGTTTGCATTGACAACAATGATTTTCACCTTTACCCCAAGAGAGGGCGGAAAAATGCTTTTTTTGATTTAAGAGATAACTGTGCGTTTTTAGAGATAAAAAATTTTTTTGGGATTGAATAAGTATTGATAAACTATTATGATTCACACTTTTCGAATCATTTGTATTTTGTATACGCTGACTCATTTGCCGCCTAACCCTATGGAATGAGAAAGCGCAATTTTTTTCATTTTAAGGTAAAAATGAGAAAAGTTAAAATTTCTAGACCGTCGTGAGACAAGTTAGTTTTACCCTACTGATGACCGGTCGTTGCGATAGTAATCCTGCTCAGTACGAGAGGAACCGCAGGTTCGGACACTTGGTACATGTGCTTGGTCGAGTGACCAGTGGTGCGAAGCTACCATCCGTGGGATTATGACTGAACGCCTCTAAGTCAGAAACACGTCTAGTCACTGCAACGATATCGTTCGTGCCTCGCGCGTTGAAGGGCAGCGCTAGCCGGAGTGTTGGTCCTCCCCGACGGGAGCGACTGCTCCGGCGATGAGGCCTCTTGAGAGGGAGCATCCCCGGAATCGTTGAGACCACACGATTCCCGCTTCCTGATCCAAGCCTTGCAGGTGTGACGTGGGTATAGGGGCGAAAGCAAATACAGGTTATTCAAAATAACCCGGGTATCAAAATAATACAGGTTATTCAAAATGTGCCCGTTTTGAGATTTATCTCCACTCGATTGTTGATGGTGAATGTAATCACTAGTCACGAATAGCTGACGACACAAAAAACAAAGCTAAGTCACTTAGCGTCTCATTGTCAGATGATCGCATGATTTAGTCACTCAACCCTCGTTGTACAATTGTCGTCACCAGCGATTGCTTGTCATTAGGAGCCACAAAGATGGGGCCCGCCATTGCCCAAATAAATGTATGCTAAAATTAATTTAAACGTCGAATTATAACGAATAATAAAAAAAATGTAATTTACATGAATATTTGTTTTCTGAAGTATCCATTGAAGCAATACGCTCAAAATTTCCTTTCGTTGCCTTCAGAAATCCCTTTCAATGGCTCTGCTGAGAATTTGCCGAGAACTCGATCTGTCTGGTAATATCTGTCTGACTTAAAAAAAATTGCCTATTAGCGCTACTTTTTCTATTACAAAAATTTTCTTGGGTAAAGCCTCAACAGCCATTCAATCAATGACCGATACTCGTCATTTATTAGCTTATTAGATAAGCACTACTCTCTATGAGTTAACACACCCGATAAAGAGGTTGCAATTTTTTTTTTAAATTTTATTAAAATGTTTCTACTGCGTTATTAGTTCCGAGTCCTGAAAATGCATAAGATTTTAATTTCACTGGTAATTACGAGGGGTGTTAAAAAAGTTATTGACATGCATCTGCAGAACAAAACCCATTGCACTTACCTCAACAAAATTTTGCTGTCCTTCAAAGTACTCCCCTGCAGCATCTAATGCAAAGTTTCAGTCTACGCCAATTCTGAAACGCTTGGTGGTACTCTTGTTGGGCAATATCTGTAACTCTGAATGAATGAATTTTGCAAGGTCTTGAATCCTTGAAAAAGGCTGCTCAGCAAGTTCCTTTTAAATTTTTGGAAACAACCGAAAATCGCATGGTGCGAGATCGGGTGAATATGCAGGATGGGATATTTCTTTGATTTTTTTCCCTGCTCCAGATTGCCGTAACCTACGGGTTTTTTTGAGCATTGGGATTTTCATGAAGAGAAACTCTTGACACGCCTACTGTTGGACGCTGCTCCTTTGTCTTCTAGGTGCAGGGGTTGCTCAGTCGGTAGTGTGCCAGGCTCGTAATCTGCAGTTCCCAGGTTCAAGTTCCAGCTGGGTCAGTGTTGAGATTTATCTCCTCAAAACTCCCCACCCTGTTCATCCATGGTCAGTAGGGGACACCAATGGGCTTGGAAATCCCGCCATCTGTCGGATGGGACATTAAGCCATTTCCCCGTGTGCTGGAGAGCATACCATGTGCACGTTAAAGAATATTCTGGGTGGCCTTGACAGGAGGCTACCATCTGTTTCCCAACGGCTGTTCCAGTAGGTTCCTTCCCCCTACCTTCTCTGAGCCTCCTGGGTCCTTGTGACCTGGCTATTTAGCATATTGTGCGAAAAAAGTGCCGTTTAGGTAACAACCCAATCCTTCACCTCAATAATTTTGAGCAAAACAGTGTTGGTTTAGTTATTGGCCATTTATAGTCATTTTCTCAAGTAGGGTGTTTACGGCTACCACTCCTTGGGAATTGAAAATTTTTTTGAACATCCTCTTCTTTGAGCGAAGGTCTTGACATAGGATTTGGGGACGCTGTTCATCTTCTGCAACCCAAACATAGTTGTCGATCTTTTTGCATTGTATCGTAATGAAATCCGTCTCATCACCTGTGGCAATATCTGTTAACCAATTGGGGCCACTAGGTTCAAACATTGCCAGCATCTTGCACGAATCGACTAGGCCTTTCTTGCTGTTCTGTCTGTGGGGTATCCATTTGGCACACATCTTTCAGAACTTTAAATGTTGATGAATAATTGTTGCCATACTGTCAATTGATACACTGACATATGAACCTATTACCTAACTGATGTGTGGTTTTTTTTCTTAATGAGTTCACGAACAGCAGCGATGGTTCTCTCGTTCACAGCCTTCTTCGATTCTCCAGCACGAAGTAGGTCTTCGAAGTTCTGCCGTCTTTCTCTGAATTTGCACATTCATCCCGTAGTAGTGCCATATGAACAGGCATGATCCCCATATTTTGCGACATATAGGACAGAGAAGGATCGTAGAAGCTACTTCTAGCTTTTAAAGGCCTCATACAAGGACATGCCTACTAAAACTGAAGTCACTACTGACCACTGCATCAGTTAGAGCTAACACAGCAAACAAAGTTTGCCTTACTGGAATAGTCGCTTGCTGCCTACCACTATGTCAGTTAAGGCTTATTTTTTTCGCGTCGGCCCCAAATTGCATCCTTATTAAAAGTAAAATTTTTCCCCGTCTTTAGTGGGCTCCATAGCAAAGCATATATTTCGCAGACCGAACCTTACGCGCCGCAGCCAAGAGAGAAATGATGATGTGGCCTTCGTTTTTACCACGTAATGACAAGTTCAGACAAGCTTTCAAACAAGTCGTAGCACGTTAATTTCGGAGGAACGTGTGAAAATCTACAGAAACGTGTCAGAAACTTTTTTGAACGCCCTCTTTATAAATTTCAAGAACGAAAACTGAACTAAGGCAGCTTCATGCCAACAATATTTTTCTCTTGTGTCTTTTCGAGGATAACTGTGTAAGAACTACCATTGTATTGTAAGAAAATTACTGCAATTGTATTAAAGATTTTGATTAAAATGTAAATTAGTAGAATTAGATAAATGCATTGGCATTTGCAAGTACACATAGGTACTTTATTGGTGATTGCTGGAAATGGCTGCGTAAAGGGAAAATGCACAAAAAGAGCAATCTCTACCACGTACCGATTTTAATGTACAGCATAATAACATTTTAAAGCAATTTCTTAATATTTATTAAAAGATTATAAAGTACATTTAAACAACCAAAATAAAATTAAAAAACCTGACTTAGGACTAGAATAATAATATACAGGGTGGTTATAATTAAACTGATATTACTCAGAGCGATGTAGAGAAGGATCTACCCGACGGATCACAGTGAAAAGTGGTGGATACCTTATAAAGAACATGGGGTAGAGCGCGCTACCATTACACCACGCATCGGACAAGGAAATCTTTCAGAATAAGACCTGATTCAGATGTTAATGAGAAGGTCTATCATGCTCAAGCGTTATTAATCTTAAAAATCTATCCATGGTAAATACACAGATTACCTGTAGAAATAGACCAACATTAGTTAATATTTCTGAAAAGAATTTCTCGCCGACATGGCATGAATCAAACTTGCAACTCTCCAGATTCATGCCAGAGCGCACTACCATTGCACCTCGCATCGGTCTATATCTACAGGTAGTGAATATGCACAACTGCCGAAATTGGGACCTACACATTGGCATGATGTGCCCCTACATTCCGACTGTGTAACTGTATGATGCGGGTTTACCGCAAACTTTATAATCGGACCATTTTTCGTTGAGGAGATCACGCCTCAAGATATCCCGTGCATCGATCGGTGAATGGACCACTTTACACAGATTTTCGCCGCCGCAAGATTATTCCGGCTTTGCAAGAAAGTAAGAAATTGATTCGACTCCATAACCTTCATGCAGGATGGGGCGCCACCCCATAATTCACGTACGGCAACGCAATTGTTGCGTACCACATTTGGTGAGGACAATAATTTCTCGAACATTTTCCAATGCTTGGCTACCACGTTCCCCCCCCCCCCCCCCCCCCCGACATAAACCCATGAGATTTTTGGTTATGGGTTATTTCAAAAGCCCAAAAGCCGAATTTACAAAGGCAATGTTGAATCGTTTGCTGAACTGAAGGCAAGAATAACAGCATGTTGCAGCCCGTTTCAAGCAACTGTGCAACGTATTACGTTTCCAGCACATTTTGCTTACGAATGGTTCACATATTGAGAATCTTGATTTGTAAAATAAAGGTTGTTTGTTTAACTTGGTATTTTCTTTATTTTAGCGCACGCCACCTGGTGGCACTAACAGTAACTATTTATTTTTATTCGCAAATTCTCTACCCCATGTTCTTTTTAAGGATCCACCACTTTTCGCTGTAATCCGTCGAGTAGATCCTTCTTTTCATCGCTCTGAGTAATGTCAGTTTAATTATAACCACCCTGTACATTAAGGACCTCTTGATTTAAAAAGAAAAACATTTTTTCTGCAGTAAAAAGAAAAATGCAGTAGAATAAAGTAGAAGAGTACATGTGTATGGCACAGTATCTGCATCTGGAAAATTAGAACGATGCTCACTCTCTTTCCGGAAAAGAACAAAGTTATGGTGTTAATGAGGGAAATTTATCCTCGTCATCAGAATGTACAGCACTGTTCCGGCAATGCTTCTGAAGCAAATGTGGAGACAGACGATGTAGATGAAGTTGTATGTGGGAAAAAAGTCTGTTCCCTGAAAAGCCTTCATGTTTTGAATCGGTGAAATTATAAAACAGTATGAAAAAGTAGCTAATTTCTTCAATGAAAAGCAAGGAACTACCGAATGTCTCAATTTCATGTTATATGTCAAGTTGGATATGAAATCGTTGATGGAATGGAAGAAATGTTGATGAGGATGCAATGGAAGGAAAAGAATGCATCGACATTCACAAATTATACGATATATACTGATATGAACAAAACAAAATTAAGTTTTTCCAGACGTTGAAATTGCAATGCGAATTTTTATTTCTATGGTATATAAAAATGCGAACGTTCGTTCTCAAAACTTAAATTCGCAAAAATTGAACTAAGAAATCGCTTGACACAACCACGTTTAAATTAAGTTTGATATGTATTAAAAATGACATTTCAGAAAATATTGATTTTAATGAAATCATTTGTGATTTTGAAATGTAGAAAAATACCTATGTACATAGTATGTATATAAATATTATCATTTTGGTAATAAATAATCTGCGTCACTGCTTCTCAAAGTGGTGGTGCACGAACCGATGTCAGTCCGCGAGTGATGAGTCGGAGGTCCACAGCGAGCTGCCAGGAAAGAAAGAAACATAACGTTGATATGCTATAGCGCCACAGTTCGTACTTTCCAACAATCCAGATGACGTCATGTCGTTGAGGCAACGTGGTCACGAGCTCCAGGAGGATCTCAGAAGCAGAGTTTTTTGCTGTTCCGCTGGTCCATCACATTCAAGAATTGCCTGTCTGCGACATCAGACAGTATAGACCATACTTATATTACAATGTATTATGATGGATATGATTTGAAATATTATTCGTAATTAAGTTTTGTTTTTGACAATAAATCTGCATATTATTATGACGTATAAAAGAATGGGGCCACTTTTCTAAATATGCCGTGGTCTCAAAGAGTTGTTGAAACGCCCTTGTATGTAATGGCTGCTGCCACTTACTGACACTATTTGGTACTAACATGCATTGGTGACACAGCGCTAGATGTTTGATAGAGATGGGGATTGCTCAGGCAGTAGCGTGCCAGGCTCGTAATCTGGAGTTCCCAGATTCGAGTTCCGCTGGGCCAGCGTATGCAAAACTCCTTCCCTGACCTCGATCAATAGGGGACACTGATGGGCTTGTAAAAGCCGCCGTTCGTGAGATGGAACGTTTAGCATGGTCCCGTGTGTGGGAGAGCCATACCCTGTGCACGTTGAAGAATACGCTGGATGGCCTCCTAACAACTGCCCAGTGGGTCTCCTTTCCCCAACTTTCCCTGAGCCCTCGTGTGAACTGCCCATTTCGCCCAATGTGTGCAAAACAAGTACCGTTCAGAGGTAAAATAACTCAACAATTAGATGTTTTTTAGTTTGTCGGGGAACAAACTGGAAACCTTATTCTGATTCCATTTGTATATTTGGATTCTAATCGAAAGTGAAAATCCACATGTCCATCCTTGTAGTGGGGGGGGGGGGGGTGGATATTTCATTTACATAAATTTTAATAGTGTCTTCATTTGATTAAATTAAAATTTAATTAAAATGAATAAAAAGTTGGCAAGCAGCTGCTTGGAGTGGTCATTTATATTATTTGTAAAAATGGATTTCATTTTACCCTCATTTCATGTTTTTAGTGACTTAATCCATTTTTCCCCGCATTTTAATGCCACCTATTTAAATTTCGATTTAATGTAATATAGTATGTAGGGTGAATCAGGTTATACTAGAAATTTACGTTTAAAAGTTGGGAACGTTTATTTTCGTATACTCGATTATAGTTCATTGAATCTAATGTTTTTAGACTAACAATTTGGGAATTGAATGATGAAACCTTTGGTGCAAACTCCTGCCCATGTAAAAATTAGATAATATATATATTTAATCTGGTTTTACTTATAGGAATGGTGTTTTAGTAAGACGAAAATGTGAATAAAATTATACAACTAGCTACGACGTCAATGAAGTCGAATGTTCAGCAGCTCATTTCTGGGATCCAGTTTCATGCTTCACATACTACTTCGACAAGTCAACTTAAGTTTTGAGGCTAAAACAAACATTTTATTAATATTTATTTTTTTCTTATTGTTTTGCACCTATACATATGACAATTTAAATGTAATCAACGAAGTTAAACATCTCTTTTGTTTTTTTATTGTACCCCCCTCTCCCCCAACTTCTGGTCCACAACAAGCATAATATTATTCGATAAGGCCCAATGCCAAAAACGTTTGTGCACCACTGCAGTAAACGGAAAATAAAGTTAAAGAAAAATGAAAATCAATAAGGAACAAATAATAATTTTATTTTCAAATGAAATTTAAGAGAATAATAAATCTTCAACTTCAAGGCATGTGGACACGACAGAATGTACAAGATCCAGTGACCCAGGTATCCTTATGACATTGGTAAATATTAAATGACAATGTCAAACAGGAATTTGCTAGAATTGGCCTAGAGTGGCCAAATGCAGCAGCTGTAGCTCAGAACCGACACGTCTGGAGAGGAAAATTACACAGTCTGGTTGGACCTCCGTAGCCAATGGCTGCAAGAGGATTTTGTATGTATGTATATGTATGAGGATAAAATTGCTCTATCTAAAGACATCTCCATTTTTTGTACACCTAGAAAAACTATAGAGCATAGGGAAATGTATGTGTGAAAAATTCCATATTGCACTGATAATCAAATGATAGGTGGTACTATATTACTGATGCTATGTAGAGCACTTTATGGTGTTTCTCTCCAAACTCGTAATTAATAAATTGTCATCAACCGAAGAGTTATTGAAGATATTTAGAGGCACCTCGCAGCGAAACATTTTTACTGAATAAAGAACACTGTAGAAAAAGGAATTGTTTATTTTTTTATCGCTGTGGAATGCAGCAGGGCATAGGGTAACCGCTTTAAATCGTGATCAAGCTTAATACATTCAAACTTACAGCAAATATCGCACAACAGAACATTAATTTATTATAACAACCATCACCTATCGGATAATATGGATCATTTTAACGTTAGAATGATTTTTACCATAATATACAAATCACAAAACCTTATTCGTAGCACTTGCCGTAAACAAATGAATGAGGAAATTCATCGAGAATATGGCGAGTTGATTGTTTTACCTGTGAGCAGCGCTTTTGCGTACACGATGGGGTAAACGACTAGGTCACAAGGACTCAGAGAAGGTTGGGGAAGGGGATCCACTGGACATATAGATGGCAGCCTCTCGTCAAAGCCATCCAGCGTGTTCTTCAGCATGCACAGGGAATGGCTCTCTTAAACATAGGACCACATCTTATCCCATCCGATCGACAGCGTCATTTTAAGTCCTTTGGTGTCCCTTTTCTCACCGTGGGAAGGGTGAAAGTTAGCGGAAATATATCAACCCTCGCACAGCGTGCACTCAACCATGGGAACATAGATTAAGATTCCGGCGCGCTACTGGCTGATCCAACTTCTTCCCCCAAAATGTTTAAAGGATCAGTTTTTTTTTAAATAATTAAACTTTGTCGTCAAGGTATTAGAAAACAAGTTTCATTTGTCCCGCAAAAGCTACATAGCTTGTCTGCATGAAATAATTTTTTTAAATAGTTTCTGATGAGAAAAAAAAAACTCTAATAGGTTCTTACATTATCTGTTTGCCCAAGTGTCAATGTTCTTTATTGTGCCCACGAATCGGAAATCTGGATTGCCATTTCATTAAAAAATATGTGAAAATCATCATTTACATGACTCATTATGGTGGCGTGCCACTGTAAGAATGAAAGATGATCTGTCTCGAGGCTGAATATGTCTGGAATGGTGGTCTCCAGGCTTTAGTGACAATATCGGGATATAGGTGTAATCTGTGGAAGATTAGTATAAGGTGAAGAAACAGTCGCAGCATCTCGAGATGACTGATCTGGCTTTAACGGCCAGACATCATAGAGTACTGACAGCTCTCCAACTTGCTTTGGAGTTTGCTTAGTCCCTAGGAAGAAGAATTTTAAGGTGGACTGTTTCCAGATGGCTTCATCAGAGGGAGCTCTAGGCAAATGCCCACAGATATGTGTTCCTTTCTTTCCACAGAAGGGCATATCTAAATTCTCAGCAACATGGGCTTGATATCCTGGAAAGTGGGAAACTGTTCTCTTTACAGAGGGTTGCAATTCAGCATTATCTTATAGATTTATTCTGAACGAACATTCATTTAGAGAGAACATGGGGCACGGTTCCATCTCTGTAATATCAGGCAAAAACATCAATATGGAAGTGGTGGTTTGATGGTCTGGACAGGCATCAACATCAATGACCACTCCATGTATTTGATAGCTGATCCTTAAGTGCCAGAGGTATCACCTGCAGAGGTATCACTAGAAACTTATGTTCGCCTATTTTCAGATGCAGTGGGCCCAAGATTAATTTTAAAGGATGATAATGGGCGCATATATAGAGCTCACCTGATGGAACAATATTTTGAACGTGAGATTATTGAACTTATGGAGTGACCTGCAATATCACCCGACCTCCGTCTTATTGAGCATGTCTGGGAGGCCTTTTAGAGACGGATTGCCAGTTTCAGTCCTCTTCCCAGAAGCTTTCTTGATCTTAGTGCAGGCTTTTACAACCTTGGGCTTGACTACCTTCGGAATTGATTGGAGACATTGTTGGCAGGCAGTACAGTATATGTTCAGTTGAAGAAGATGCTTTGGGAGTCTGCATCGCTATCAGATGTGAACACAACCCTTATTATCGTGAGTTTTCATTCACTTTTGTGTCCTTACTTTCTAATGTTCACGTAAAGATTGATAATTATACGTACAAGTATTTCGTTAAAAATTATATATCATCGATGCATCCGAAAGTATATTCATCTTAAACTCTTTTTCTCATGAAGAATTATTATCATACCTTAAAAAAATAAATGTCCTTTCAAGCAGCTGCTTGCTACTGAAGTCTGTTAACTCTAAAACGCATATAATATAGGTATAATTCATTTAAATGTGTGTAGTGCATATAACGAGATTGAATACCTGTTGAATTTATTTGAATTGCTTAATAATGATGAAGAATATGTATGTTTGAGAGAGACTTGGTATTTTTAATAACAGTTAGATAAAAATTCCTGGATGCGAAGGTTTTTCCCTAATGAAAAAATAAAAGCAGATGGAGTAATATGTATATTTAATTGTGAAGCATAGAGACTTCCTTATTAATAATAGTTTTGCAGCGATTACATAGCATTACAGTTTTGAAATTTTAACAGTGGAAAATGATTTGGTGGTAATTGCAATACTATGTACATGTATCGCCTACCTATTGTAAAATTATTGTATTTTGTGAATGTTTCTCAAGTGTACTAGATTATACAATTGATTTTAAAACGCAAACATATTTATTAGGTGAGTTTAATATCGATATGCTTGTACATAGTAAGAGTACTTATTTATTGAGTAATATAATTATTTCCTCTAACTGTAAGAATGCAATCATGTCCACTACCCAAATTACAGCCACTTGTCTTCCATGTTGGATTAGTTTTTTTATCCGCTAGTGATTAGTTAAATGCATTATTTTTGTCAATTTAGTCCCTTTTTATCCGTCATTTCATCAATTTCAATTCTTGTTGAAAACATTGTTTCCATCGCAGTCGCTTCTTTTCACGGTATTTTTTTTTATCTGCGTTGCTCGTTCTTTTTCAGTTTTGCTGCAGGAAAAGAAAATAATTTCACGAGTGTATTGCTGCGCTTCTTTTTGTTTCATCTGAATAATTTAATGAGGGAAGAGACCTTTTCGGTCCGTTGTAAAATCATCAGCAGAAGCGTCACACGAGGAGGCCGTCGCATCATCACGAGATGTCACCTTCTGCAGCGGACGGGCGGAGGAGAGCGATCGGCCAGTCATGGAGCGCACTTGTCACGAGAAGTGCTTTATCTCCTTCCCGGTCGTCATTTTTCCACTGCGGAAGCGGAAATTAGTGTCGTCTGTCGTTGACAGTTGCCCGTTGTTGTGGACACCGCCGACGCTACGGCGGCCATCGCCGGTCTGGACGACAGGCGAGAGGAAGGCTCGTGGACAGCGGTCATCGTTCGCGTCTCCGTTCCCACGTCGGTTGAGGAACGTGACGTTGATGTCGGTCTTTTCTGGCCTCCTTAACCTGAGACATAAACTGCAAATTGTGACACAGACATCACTAGAGAAAATAAGATGAGCTAGAAAAAACAAGAAATGCTTTTAATCACTTCAGTTTTGAATTAATTTGCGATTCTCTTCTTTTGAAGTGTACCTAACCTTGCCGATTGTCCCTTTTCCTTTTATCTATCAAATGAACAGATTCTATTCTTTTCACAGTATTATTAATCCGTATTCTTTTATAATAAGGCATCACAAGGAACAATTCAGATCACTGACAAGGCCAAATGAATGTTTTGTTTCACAGAACTCTGCAAGCGTTCCTCGTGACAGATTTGACTCCTCCACAGATTATGTTGAGGAACTCTTGAATGGATAGATATGTTATTATTGACGACAATGAACGCCAGTAATTAATTTTTTATTTCTTACACTCTTCTGCAATAACTAGTTCGATGTTTTACAGAGTAAAATTTTATTTCTGTTTCAACAAACCTATCTCTTCTGGCACATCAGTAGCTGTAATCTTTATTGTTCTCTCTTGGAATAAGTATCGGGCACTAGCGGCGTAACTACGAATTTTTGCCATCACATACCCCCAAATGAAACAAATGTGGCTTAACCCATCAACTGGTACCAGTGGCGGCTCGTAAGTTTCTAAATAGGTGGGGCCAGTATATTTTCATATACAGAGAAACCAACTATGTGGCTGAGGTGATAGCTCAGATGGTAGTGCTTTATCCCGTGTTGTCCTAAAAACTCAAGCCAATAATGAAACAGGTTCGAATTTAACGCCATTTTTATTTTTACACTTGCTTAATTGTACGGAGGGAGGATTATTCATGGACTTATCGAATTTTTTTCCCATTTGGACCTATGCGACAGAGAAGAATCCTAGAAACTACTCCTACAAGCCTTCTCATACAAGAACATGCTCTACTAACACCGAAGTCTGCTGACCACTGCCTCAGAGCTAACACAACATACAAAGTTCACCTTGCTGGAAGAGCAGCCAACTATCTCCCTAACTACTATGCCAGTCGATGCCTTCTCCAAATCCTGTAAATTTTATTATAAATCCAGCATAAGAAATTTGTATAACAGTGCTTGGGAATCTATAGGAATCAATTAATGTCTAAAAAGCCTGCCACTATGCATTGTTGTAACGAAAAAAAAAACATACTTTCAGTATCTGTAGATATATCTAATAGTAGGTATACCTATCCCTCCGAAATCTGGCAAAGTTGTAGAACAGATGATTGTGTCTCCATCATCCCGGCTAATCTTCTATTCATCATTCTCTCCATAATACCACAAGGCCTCGAAAAGCATAGCTGCTGTTCTAGGCAGGCAGACTTTGTGTATTTTGTTAACTCTAACTCAGGAAGTGGACAGCAATGACTTTGGTCTTAGTAGAGCATGTCCTTGTACATATGAGAAGGCTGTAAAAGCTAGGAGTCGCTTCTAGGGTTTTTCTCTGCCCATGATGCATATGAAAAAAAATCTTAGCAAAGTGATGACGTAATGGGCCGAAGAGATGAAAGGTAACTTGTCTTTTCAACCATAGTTATTATAAAATTGTGATTGTTTTTTTAAAAAAATCCCTTAGCCTTTTTTCTAGTAAAGTAATGGCGGCAAATATTTTGCTTACAGCTATTATTAAATAAGTTGCTGATAACAGCTTATTATTTAATAAGCTGTTATTATTTAATAATTATATTTGTATTATATACACTGAAGAGCCAAAACATGATTAGCGCATCTTTATGCAAATTGAAGCAACTGCAGGTAAACGACGGCGCGTGTGAAGGTCATGAAACGGTGTGAAAGTATCATGAAACGGTATTATACCGTTTCATAAGTTAACAGATACTCTGTTATTCTTGTTCTTCAGATAGGAAAGGCAGCGGACTTAAGTGAGTTTGACAAAGGCCAAATTGTAATGGTAAGACGAATGGGTCAGAACATTTCCGAGACGGCAAGGCTTGTGGGGTATTCACGGTCAGCCGTGGTAAGTACCTTCAAAAAGTGGTCCGAGGAGGAAAAAATCACGAACTACTGGCAAGGTGTGGGCCGACCACGGCTCATTGATGCTAGAGGTGAGCGAAGGCTATCCCGTATGGTACAAGCCAAGAAGGGATACTATGGTGCAAATCGCCTGTAATTTGAATGCTGCTGATGGGTGTAATGTATCACAATACACAGTACATCGAACCCTTATGAAAATGGAGCTGTGTAACCGCAGTCCGACCCGAGTGCCCATGCTAACCTCAGTTCACCATCAAAAGCGCCTACAATGGGCACACAAGCATCAAAACTGGACTTTGAATGATTGAAAGAAGGTTGTCTGGTCTGATGAATCTCGTTTCCTGTTGCACCATGTGGATGGCCGGGTATATGTGTGTCATTTACCAAGGGAAGTGTCAGCACCAGGATGCACCGTGGGACGAAAACAAGCCAGTGGAAGTTAATGCTTTGGGCAATGTTCTGCTGGGAAACTCTGGGTTCAGTCATTCATGTGGAAGAAACTATGATGTCTACCACCTACCTAAACATCATTGCAGATCAGGTACATCTTTTCGTGGCAACGGTATTCCCTCTAGTAGTGCCTTCTTTCAGCAGGATAATGTGCCATGCAACATTGCCCGGATTATTCGAGAATGGTTCGCAGAACATGAGGCCTGATCTCCAAATTCTTCAGACATCAATGGTTCTGTGGTTTGAACCATTGATCCAATGAGAATCAGAATGTGGTTTGTGTTGGAACAGCATATCCGATCTGCGGCGGCTCAACCACCTAACTTACAATAGTTAAAGGATCTGATGGTAACGTGTTGGTACTAGATACCACAAGATACCTTTAGAAATCTTGTAGCGTCATTGCCTCGCAGGATAAGAGTCTTTTGGCGGTATGCGGAGGACCAACATCATATTAGGCAGGTAGTTATAATGTATTGGCTCTTCGGTGTATATTTGTTTGTGTTATCAGCAACTTATTTAATAATAGCTGTAAGCAAAATATTTGCCGCCATTACTTTACTAGAAAAAAGGCTAAGGGATTTTTTTAAAAAAACAATCACAATTTTATAAATATGGTTGAAATCCCAAAGAAAAAAAAAACAAATTTCCTACCTGTTTAACTTGCTTCCTAGAGACATCGTAATCTTGAGTAAAATTTCTGATGTTCAAGAAAAGTTATTTTAGTGGTTGATAAAAGAATAGTTATGTTTTTAATCGGAATCGTTTATCAATTTATTGGTTTTTCTTTATATTTATTATTTTTTTCTCCTTTTAATATCATCATACTGATGTAACCTAGATCATATCAGTTAAAACCATGTACATTCCCGCTGGTATAATAATCCAGCTATGGAAAATAATTGCATAGATGATACTTTGGAAAAGAAATTTGGATTTGATGCTCCTGCCCTTCACGCTCTAACGGTAAGCCCCATTTCGAAGTCATTCATATCAGCCTTTTTTCCCATGTCGCACTTTGCTTTCCACCATACCTTTACGGCTGTTATAGGACTTCATAGTAACGTAGAATACTTACATCAATAAGAACTTTGCATACATTGGAATATTCCTCGGCAAGTGCACGATGCATCTCTTAATAATTTCACCAGGTAAAGTATTTTGATTATTGTTCTTAAGGAAGCAAAAAGGAAAAAAATGATTCTAATTTGGGATTGGGTTAGACTGTTTCACCTGTAAGTGGCACTTTTTTGCACACAGCGGGCTAAATCTCTACATAGAGTCCTGCGCGGATAGCAAAAGTCTAACCGCACCCGCAAGGTCTGATTGGCATCCACATCTGCATATGTTGCCTATTTAATAACCGTCGAGATTTTCAAATGCTTGAAGTCCGATGTGTGTTTGCGACTAAATCAGTCTAATGGTTTATTAATGACTAATTAATAAAAGAAAAAAATATGCGGTGAAAAGTAAAAAGCGTTTTGTTCGTAAAAATATGCTTTACTAAATTTAAACACAAATCTCTTTAATTCTAATTTTGAAAATTCTTCTGAATTAATTTTGCTCTTTTAGAATCAGTTATCGGCGATTAGAAGACGCTCCTTTTTTATTGCCCAGTAACTTTCTAAAATTTCGTGATTTCCCCGACTGAAATTTTCATTCGACTGATCTTTAATTCCCGTTTTCTATGTAACACTCCAGTAATTTTGTGATTTTATATTCTGCTTTGCCAGAGAAAAGAAGCTTCTTTCACATAAACAGGTAATAAAAAACGTGATTAACTTGTGGCTTTATCCCAATGGACTTTTTTTTTTCTATTTTATAGCGAATATCACCATTTAATTTTCATATCAGATTTCTTTCAACATTATCTCAAGTAGTTTTTTCATTCATGTCAGCCATCAATAATGCAATAATGTTTCCTCATGTTTCTGCACATCTTAGCAAATACGGGTCGGGGTGGCTCAGTAGGTAGTGCGCCAGGCTCGTAATCTGCAGTTCCCAGGTTCGAATCCCAACTGCTCAGCATTGAGATTGATCTCCGAAAAACTCCCCGTCCTGTCTACGGTCAGTAGTGGACACGGATGGGCTTGGTAAAGACCGCCGTCCGTCGGATGGGACGTTAAGACGTGGCTCCGTGTGTGGGAGAGCCCGTGCACGTTAAAGAACACGCTGGATGGCCTTGACGGGATCTGTCTCTCAACAGCTGTTCCAGTGGATCCCCTCCCCCAAACTTATCTGAGCCCTCGGGGTCCTTGTGACCTGGCCGTTTAGCTTATTGTGTGAAAGAAGTGCCGTTCAGAGGTAAAACAACGCAACCCAACTTATCAAATATGAGACTTTATCCGCCATCCGTGCTAACAGCAATTTTTTTATCGCGGTTTTATGCGCTCTCCGCGTTAATAAGGTTAGTCTTTTATATCTGCCGAGAGTTTTTAAATGCGGTTAAGACAGCGGACATCCAAATTCGCGCAGGGCTCTATAAATCGCCAGATCCCAAGGACTCGGAGATTGATTGGAAGTGATCCACTGGACAGCTGTTAGGAGATAAATGGACTTCTCCCGTCAAGGCCATCTAGACTGTTTCTTTAACGTTCGGAGGGTATGGCCTTCCTGCACATGGGACAATGACTTACGTCCCATCCGATGGACAGCGCCCTTTCCAAGGCCATCGGTGCCCCCTTTCTCATCGAGGGAAGAATGTGGGCTTAGCGGAAATAAATCTCAACGATGACCAAGAAGGAACACGAACCTGAGAATTGTAGATTACGAGTCTGGCGCGTTACCTACTGAGCCAACATCCATCGTCCCATTCTAGCGTGGAATATTCTTGGAATTTCACAAAAGTGCTTATGAGTGCCACGAAATCTGGACACCACGTCAAAAGGAGTCTATTTTTTATTTTCCAACACACAGGACAGAAGAATACTAGAAGCTACTCCTACCTTTTAGAGACCTCCTCATACAAAGACATGTCTTGCTATGACCGAAGCCCCTGCTAACAACTGCCTCAGATATAGCTTACACAACACGCAAAGTTTGCCTTTTGTAATAGTGACTGGCTCCCTAACAACTATGCCAGTTAAGTCCTTAATAATGTTTAAAGATATATTGGAATTTGTATGTCGTATTTTGGGGTTATTTGAATGCGTGTTAAGGTTGCTTTTGAATTTGAATGCTATGCCAAAGGGAGATATGGAATTTTAAATGGTGTTAGAGGAGTCACGAAATTTGAACAACGCTTTAGGAGTGTCGTGGCCGAGTGGTTAACACGCTTGGCTACTGATCTAAGGGATCTGGGTTCGAGCCCCGAGTAAGGCATGGATGTGTGTCGTTTTTCTGCTGAGGTCCAGCCATCCTCTCAGTCCTTTACTATGGCATATAAACTGACAGGCTCCTGTCAGACCTCTGGCAAGCAGCTGCTTGAGGGAGTGTTTATATATTTTTTTAGGAGTGTTGTAGGGATTGAATACTGGGCTTAAAAGTGACATGGAATATGAATATTATTCTTATGGGGGACTGAAATTTCAATATTTCGCTTCGGAAATGGCAAAACATTGAGAAAATTTATGCTTTGGGGTACCACAGAATCTGATTTTGTATGCTTAGGAGTGAAAGGGAATTTAAATGCTCTGTATATATGTGCATTGGAATTTGAACAAGATGCGTACGAGGTTCCCAGATTTTAAGCACGGTATTTAATGGTACCTCGCAATTTTAATATCATGTTTATGATATATAAAAAATTGAAACAGTATTCAGGTGACGCAACAGGATTTGAGTTCGGTGCGTAGGGGTGGCAATTTCAATTCTCAAGTAGCTACCCCGCTCATATGCGACTCCCCCTGATATCCCCAAGACGATTGTTGCTAGCCAGGTATAAGGCCAAGGAATAGACATGACGGAGGATGACACAGAAGAATTACTGAATGGTGATGGGGTCGAGCTAACAGAAGAAGAGCTACAAGAACTTGTCGAGAGTGTAGAGGAGGACGAATGAGAAGGAGAGATCGAGCTGACATCGTGGAGCTGCCACACGATCAGCGAAGTCTGTCAACTCCTTGAACAACTAACGGAAAAGGTGAAGGAGTATGATCCTCGAATGGAAAGGAGTTAAAGGATCACTCTGGAAGTGAACAGATGTTTTTCACCTACCAAAACGCCTGTCCGAACTCAAACCGTAGTCGATCCCGACGACCTTTTGTCTATTGAGATATCGGAGAAAGAGGATAGGGAATAAAAAGAATCATTGTGTTCAGATGTAGTATTTTATAAAATTTATATTTTATTTATATACATTGAATTTACACAAATGAAGTTTATATATACATGTGCATGGCTTTACGCCTAGCTTTACCTTAGTCAATAGGTTTATACAGCGCAACTCCAATTGACGCGAATTCGCACTTACGTTGAGGTCCTAACCCTCGCCTACTTTGAGATCTTATTCTACCGTGATTAAAGGTCCCATGAAATTTGAAAAATGTGCTTAGAAGTGCCGTAGAATTAACTACATTGGTTAGGGTTGATATAGAATTTGAATACTACAGTTAGGGAAGTTGCAGAATTTGAATACGGTGATTAGAGGAGCATGGAATGTGAATTCAGTGCTTAGGGATGCCGCAGAATTGTAATGCCATTCTTTTGGATGACATGGAATTTGAATACCGAGCTTGTAGGTTATGTGAAATTTAAATACCATGTTTAGGGGTGAAGTGGGTGATCTACAGCACATGTTTCACGGTGCCACAGAATTATTATAGAATATATTTTCAACACACGAAATTCGTGCATAGAGCGCAAATTTCTCTTCCTGTCTTTTGCACACTACAATGTTTTATTTAACAATAAAACATTTAGCGGGATCAGATTTTAGATCAGTAATAATTAAATTATCTTCATGAAGTTTTGCATGTGTCGTATATGGTATAAAACTTTAAAACGAACCACAGCTTTTAAAAGGATTTAAGCCTGAAATTAAGGCATGCTGATGTGTAAGGTCCCAATATTATTTTCGCTGTTCATTTAAGTGTTACCATTAAACGATAAAGGTTTAATTACAGTTTCTCTTAACTAGCGATGTAGAGTAGAATCTGTAAACATTTATGGGCATAATTCCATTGTCCTATTTGTCCGTAGCAAAAAGTTTAAAATTTAGAATTCTGATTGTTCTCTCTTCAGCGCACCGTGAAAATCGTCCCCGTATCAGTGGTCACATGATCAGCCAGCATCTTCCACGCAGCCCGAAAGAGAGTTTCCTAATGCGCTGCCTCGCGGAGGAGCAAGAGTTTTTCTCTCCGCTTGAATCTCGGAGGCTGAATCATTTCTCCTAATTCACGACACGTGCCTTCTTCCACCAGCCCGACTTGTCTCCGTCACATCCGGCTATTCTCTTCATTTCCGTACCCAGCGGCCTCTCCTCAGACATATCACTTCCGGGTGGTCATCCGGCCTCTCATCTCCTGACGACAACTTCCGGTCTTGTCGTTGGTGACGTCACATAGGGATAGAAGATGAGACTGTGCTGTTGGGGGGGGGGAGAAAAAGAGAGGGAAGAGAAGAAGAGGTGCGAGCCGACTCGAATTAAAGCAGTGGTGACAGCCAATCAGAATCCGTTACCAAAAATCAAGCGAAGGATTGACACTTCGCTTCTTATTGCATCACACTGAGAAGTTTATGAAGTGGAAAGAAAAAGTTTCATTTGGCATAATCGATGATTTCTCATTTCAACACGCCGGAGATATGGTTGGAAAACTAATATTAATAAGCTGAAACTTTTCGTTGGGATAGCTGTTGTTAAATATCCTAATCAGTTGAAGTGATAAAGTGTTTGCTATGGTGTTAATGATGAAAGCTTTTCATTTTTATTGCTCTTCAAACAAACACATTTTCATGAAAATCAAACTCTCTCCGAGGATATTTCTCCGTAGTACAGAGACGTCAAATTCCCTGTAGTGTGCGAGTCAAGCTCATTGAGATCACGCGGACTATGCGTCTCTCTTCCTTACAACAGAATAATATCGCACAATAATGAAATTAATCTGAAAAAACAAAAAACTCATCCAATACAAATGTGAAAACGCATTGCACTTGACGACTGCAATTTCACATGTAAAACAAAGGGGGAAAAAATACCTATCAACCTATATATGGCCTAAAAAGTAGAAAAAAAACCTAAAACAGTCACTGAGTTAGTATTCACTTCAAAGAAAGATAAGGGCACCGATTTACCTACACAGTCAGATTACAGGCGCCCCTATATTCCTTTGAAATGAATATGAACTCAGTGACTGATTGCACAATCGATACACTTTATGTTTATTTTCTACTTTTTGGGGCACATACAGGAAGATAGGTATTTAATTTATATTTTTTCTTTGTTACTAAAGACATCTACATTCAGAAACTTTCATTTGATATATGACTCGTAAACATCGATCACATTTTTCCTCTCCCTGGTTTTGGAGTTGTGTTTAAGGTAGCCCATGGCATTGCAGACGTTACACGCTTTAAATTGAGATACTCGTTAAGATCCAGCCCTGCGAAAATATGTCCCCTTTTTTGGAGGGAGGAAATGGTGGTGGTGGTGGTGGGGGGGGGGGGGTAAAATTCGAAACAGTCTACGACGGATTTTTTTTTCTCACCCACAACATTCACTACGTCACAAGCTTTCATTTGACATACAACTTGTTACGTTTCGTCCTTGCGTTGCGAAGATAAGGCGGAACAATTGTTTTATATTTCCCCTTTTCACTGGGGGGAGAACGAAAGGGGTTTTTATAACTAGGAAGTCATGCCTATAACTTGGGAGACATGGGGATTGTGACACTCCCCATTTCACAAAGTTTCATTTAACTCAAAGCCCATTAGTTTCAGCCTTTGCGTTCCGAAGATGTAGCGGAATAATCGTTTTCATATTTCCCCGTCTTAGGGGGGAAGAAAGCATGGCGGCCAATTTTTTATAGTTTATAATACTCTCCGCGTCAAAAGCTTTCATTTGACTCAAGTTTTTCGCTTTCGAAAGATATGATGGAACAAAAATGTTTTGACAAATTCACAAACCGACAAAGGACGAGCGAAAAGCAATAGAAAGATAGATAAAAAATATTCTTATATTGTAACTTGTTTGCATGTTTTCCTGGTAAAGTAAATATATACCCCTTTAAGCAGCTGTCAGTTTATACGCCATAGATGAGAAGGTCTGTGAGGATGGAGGAACCTTAACAAGACATTTATTATTTCTTGTACATTGCTAAGCAAACGAGTTAATTTGAGTCAACAAGGTCATGTGGAACAAATATATGTACATTTCAGTGGTTAGGAGACTGCCTTCTGCTGTCACGGCCATTCAGTGTGTGCCCAGGGTATGACTCATGCACTTCAGGACGCACTTAATCCGACCGATGGTGACCTTTCCAAGCTCATGTTCCCAATGCAGGCATATTGAATCTTGTTTTATGAAATAAGAAATTCGACCACACGCTCCTGTAATGTAAATTTTACCTATATCTATTGGTAAGGACTTTAATTTTTAGCGCAATACTTAGTCACCCGAATTATAAAGAGGCTACTCGGACGCAAAATTTAGGATCGGGTGGTCAACTGTTAAAAAAATAAGAAATGTCATGGAAGTGGGTAGGGTGGGGAACAAAGAACGTTTAACCAACAAAAAAGTTGTTTTAAATTTAAACGTTAGTAGTTTGTTCCCACTCCAGTCCTTCCCTTTCCACAGTGCTTCCCCTATGACGACACTGATCACGCCCCTTATTAATATTCATAATTAATTAAAAATGAAATAATCCTCTTTTATTAAACCCCCTTATTAAAAATTCCTCCCCTTTATTAAAAGCCCGTGGCGCCATCTAGTGTACATGATGAGTACTATTTTCTGAAAAAAAAAAAACAAAATTTAGTCGTACTTTTTCCAATTTTTGACTCCCTCTCATTAAACCCCCTTATCAAAATTCCTCCCCCCTTTATTAAAAACCCGTGGCTCCCTAAAGTGTATATGATGAGTACTATTTTTAGAAAAAGCCCTCTATTTTAATCGAAAATTCCCCAATTTTTGACTTCCCCTCATTAAAAAAAACACTATCAAAAATTCGTTCTCCCTTATCAAAATTCACGTCGCCTTTATTAAAATTCCTTCCCCTTTATTAAAACCCCCCTTATCAAAAGTTCCGCCCCCTGTATTAAACTTCCCAGATCACACACTCTCATCCCTTGGTATCTAACCTCATCTGAAATTTTCCAAGTCCACTAAACTTTTTTTGGTGGCAACGATCAGAATGGCTGATGCAATCCTCTAAATAATTACAAAACTAAACTTTTGGTGTCAGCCCCTCACAGAAAATCAACTCTCAAAGTTGTATATTCCCTGTATTTATTATTTTGCGAATTTTTATTCTTTATTAATTAAACACTTATCAAAACTGCCTTCCCCCTCATTAAAAAACCCCTTATCAAAAGTACCACCCTCTCTTCATTAAAACTTCACTGATCACAAACTCATCCCTTGGTATCTAACCTCATCTGAAATTTTCCAAGTCACTAAACTTTTTTGGTGGCATCCCCAAACGTGGTGGCACCCTCAGAAGTTCTGAGGGTTTTGGTGGCACCCTCAGAACGGTTGATACAATTATTTAACAAAGTCCCATATTCTGCAAATTCGACCTTCATCAAGTCGTGTGACGTACATGGCGCAACAAACATGCAGAACACATGATACAGGTCTCCTCTTATCAGGGGTCAAGAGGGTGATTGCAAACAGAATAGCCGATGTACACTATCTGCAGCACAGTATTTGCATTTGTTGCTGATAAGAGGTCTGTAAATGGTAGCTAGGTAGTCACTGGAAGGAGAGCTATGCACCAATCCCCTGTGATGATGCATAGAACCTGCCAGGCATAGCACCTAATGTCCGACCCCGCCTTCTCGTGGTGCAGACCGTTAGTAACTTTCAAAAGAGATACTTTCTTATGGAAGTGAACGGAAGGGGAGGGCTGCCAGATTAGTGTGGCCTACTGATCTGGACAACTATGGCTACTTTTCTTATTTTTCCACCCTGCTGAGGAGTGGTCAACCACACAGGGTCCTGATGCTGACCATATAAACCCACTGGATTGAACAGATATATGGCTCTGAGCTATATTATTGATTATGGATCTTGAATTTGCTGTACTATTGGGCTTCTGTGTAGGGAAAATCTTCCGCTGTGTTTTCTGTTTGTTTGTGGGTTGACAGCCCCAAGTGAATAGATTCACAGGATATGTTTATCAGCTGGTGGATAATCCTGAGCAGAGGTCATCACAGTCACCTGAACTCTTTGCTTCTATTGGCATCGTCAAATTCTACATTGGAGGAAGTCTTCCAGTGTAGATGGCTTCAGCCTTTAGTGGTGGGGGAACGGGTCTTTGCCCCATGTCTGTGATTAGGGGGCTGTTTGATATTGTCGGCATTCCCTTTCTCAATAAACATAGTTTCTTTAAACATCCCACTAACCATTTTCTCTCCATAGATAGTTGGAATGTGAGGACTCTGCACAGAGCTTTTTCTCTTGATGTCCTCACACAAGAATTCCACCATTATAATTTAGATATTCTCGGCTTCCAAGAGACCAGATGGACAGATAAAGGTCAGATTCTTAAAAATAATCTTAAATTTCTCTTTTCAGGGAAGGATGACAATAAGCATCACCAAGGCGTGGGTTTGCTTCTCAGCAGACACGCTAGTGATGCTCTTCTAGAATATGAGTGCATTAATGAAAGGTTTCTTACAGCAAAATTTCAGAGAAGCATTAAAGACTTGAATGTTAACGGCTGTTTTGCTCCCACTGTGGATGCCGTTGAGGATGAGAAGGATAATTTTATGGACAACTTCAGAATATTTTGAATTCTGTCAAGAAAGGAGATATTATCCTTGTTCTAGGTGACTTCAATGCCAAAGTTGGTACTGACTCTGACCTTTGGGGAGGAGTAATAGGCCCTTTTGGTATTGGTAGCTGCAATGGGTAATGTCTCCTACAGGTAAGTAAACTCAATGGATTCAGAATAACTAACACTTATTACAAACACCGCGACATACATAAGTACACATGGGTTTCACCTGATGGGCTGCATAAGAATATGATTGATTATATATTAATTAACAGTAAATGGGCTAGTTCTGTTAGGAATACCAGGTCATATAGGGGAGCTGAAATTGGATCTGACCATTACCTTGTTAAACGTGTCTTGCAACTAAAACTTGAAAAGTGTTGTGCTAGGGTTAAAAAATTTACTTTTAATACTGAAGCTCTGAAAGACCCAGTTATAGCCAAAGCTTACCATGATAGGTTGCTTAGTCATTATGACAGTCATGGTATGCTTACTACTGAAGTTGAGGAAGAATGGGATCATTTTAAACAGGCATTTTTGGACACTAACTCTTTTAGGAAAAAAGGAGCGGAGGGGGCAGAATTATCTGAGTGATAAGGCACTTGAGCTTATTTCGGAAAGAAAGAACTGCAGGGATGTCCTTAATCAATACCCTACTAGTCCTAATAGAAAGCATTACAGAGAACTTAATAAACGTGTAAAGGATCAGTTAGGTGCTGATAAGAATCTTTGGCTTGATGGTTTGGCTGACAAAGCCGAGGAAGCAGTTAGACAGCACAACAGCAGAGAGCTGTACCAGATAGTTAATGGTTTGTGTGGTAGAAAACGGACAGGTATACAAGGATTGAAGGATAAACAAGGTAAGGTTATAGAAGGGGAGGATTCTGTCATGGCTAGGTGGGCTCAGCATTTCAGTGATATTCTAAACAATGTGGTTAGTTCTATTCCCATTGTTTGCAATGATGATAGATGCATTGGTGGCTTTAATGTTGGCCCTATAACACAATATGACGTTATTTTGGCTGTTTTTAAACTTAAACTACATAAATCCCCAGGGGTAGATGATATTACTATGGAAATGCTTAGAGCTGGGAATGTTTCGGTTACCACTTAGATGACTGAAATTCTGAATATCTTTTATGATAAAGGCATGGTTCCTAAGGATTTTACCAGTGCTATTGTTATCCCTATTTTGAAAAAAGGTGATCGCAGTTCTTGTGATAACTATAGGGGTATCAGCCTACTCTCTGTTCCAGGTAAAGTTCTTTCCATGATTGTGCTTAATAGAATTAAGAATCTGGTTGACAGTCAATTGCGTGATGAGGCATGTGGATTCAGAAGTGGTAGGGGATGTGTGGATGAGATATTTTCACTTAGGCAGATTCTTGAAAAATGTTAAAAGTTTCAGAAACCTTTGGTTGCTAGACTGTTTTGCCGAAGAAGCGGCATTAAAGCATGCTGAAAGCATGGACTATCGGGCCATGGTGGAGGACGCTATGACCTCCATGGAAATAGCGAACATTGTTGAAGTGGTGGCATAACAAGAGAAAAAAAAAAAAAACAAAGGTTCTTTTCAGAACCGCCTCATTTGTATAGAAAGAATTCCGAATCGTACAATTTCTGTTCACAACTGTTACTTCCCTATCTACACGTTTCTTCTATATCTCCACAGTCAACCCATTGTCTCCCCGATTAACAGAGTGAATTTTATATGGTGTTTAACCTTCAGTTAAAATGATAATTTTACACACTACGTTAGGATTAACTACTCTTATAGTGTATAAGTAGTTTTTGTTGCTAGGATCCCTCTCCACTTTTAAAATTTAGACCTTACACATGTTTACAGAGTCTCCCTCTCGCACACATTTATTAAAAGTATCAACTTTATTATGAATCAGTTTAATCATCTTCCTCAAGAATCTTTTGAACTCTAATGAGAAAGTTAAATAATTACTCGTTTCATGACGAAATTCAAAATAAGGAATTCTTCTGCCGTCTCAAGAGATGCACTTAAAAATTCAATAGTTCCAAGGGAGAATGTTGTGTATTTTTCCATATTATTGGGAATGCAATTAATCTTCTTATTTTTGATCATTCCTTGCAGATGGCTGTGTTTTAGGTTATGAAATATAACTGGAATCTTATTTGGGAGCTTAAAATGGAGATTACACGTATTATGAGTGGGTCCTCGGAGAAGCGCTAGGGGGGAGAGCACCATATCCATGCAAACAACAAGTATTTAGAAAGACAAACTGATTGCAAGTTTGCTTCACTGTCATACAATCTTAGAGATAAACTCATTATATAGCTTAATCTTCAGATGCATGTTTCTGAATATCTATTCTTTGCATTTTCTCATACATCTCGCAAGATAATTAAAATAACTTGCTCAAACACTGATTCATCTTCCCAATGTGTATATTTACTTTCATAGCACCATTTGCCGAAAAAGGTAAAATCGCAAGCATCATCTGAGTCAGATTATTATTTTTTCCATATGTCTGCTAATTCTTTACATTGAAAATCTCACAATAGACTGAAATGGACAGTACTTTACCCACGATATAGTTATAAGTTATGATAGCCAGCAGATTAAAAGATTTATCTCATGACAGTAGGTTACCATGCTCAGCTTCTGATCTAAGAAACCTAGAGATCCATGGTAAGACATGAGGGTTGTTTTTCTACTGAGTACCTATGTCGTATGAAAGGATTCTATAACCGCTATGACAAATAGTTGCATAAAGCCATATTTAAAGATACACTGATTTCGAACTCACTAAGATTCTTATATGCAATCAATAGATGCACATATTAGGACCTATACCTTTCATCTTCTAACATATGAAAAGGAAAGTTTGTGAGTTTTAATACAATAGCATGAACATCATCATCATCCTCAAGCAGTCAAGGGCTACGAAGGTCCAACCAGACCGGGCAATTTAGTTTTCCAAGCAAGCCTGTCCTGAGCTACATCTACTGCATCTGACCATTGCAAATCAATTCTAATAAGGTCCTGTTTGACATTGTCTGCCCACCGCATACTAGGTCTCCCCTTCTTTCTGAGACCTTTAGGCAAACTGTTCATAACCCTATTCACCAATCTATAATTATTCATACGGGTAACAGGGCCAAACCAACGGAGGCTCTCTCTCTCTCTGCACAATATGCTGTTTAAAGGAGTTTGCTAACTCCTTTGCCTAACGTCATCATTAGTTAAAAAGTTAAACCACCTAATGCCCAAGATGCTGCGTAAGCATCTAGAATCAAAAGCATCTAGTTTCCTGTTATCTTGTTTACAAAGTGTCCAAGTTTCACTACCATAACTAATCCTAGAAAGAATTTAGTCTTTAGGTGTATACACCTATTTCTCCACACTCTCCATAGATTCTTAAATGTCCCGGCAGCAATCCCTATTCGTCTGTTAATCTCATGCCGCACATCACCATTATCTGTTACATAGCTCCCTAGGTAATTAAACTGTGACACCTGCTCAAGACTGCAACCATTCAGATTAACTGAATCACAGCAGCCTGTATACAGCGAGCGGCGCTGGTGTAGCTCGACTTAGGGGCCGTCTCCTCATCAACCGCAGCGCACCGATGATATTTCCGGCATCTACGGTACAGGAACTCCATGAGGAGACGGTCCCCCTAACTCGCGCTGCCGCAGTGTGTGATTAGCGATGTAGAGAATTCGTAAGCTAACACTTCAGAGGAGAGCCATCTAGTGGTGCTGTAAAAAACTAATTCACGTAAACAACACAGAGGCGTATATCAGTTTTAATTTCTTTATTGAATATCACGAATTTTTAATACATTAACACAAGGCATACAACATTTTTAGCATGAATCTTCAGGAACACAAGTCTTCAAACAGATATCTTCAATGTGGAGTCCAGTCAATTTCCTTTTCTTACGACAGATGGGGGTGATGAACAAAATCGACAATGTCGTCTTGAGGGTGACCAAAAGTCTCTGATATTTTCTGTCTGGACAGTGGTACTGATAATATTTGCTGTGGAATGTCAACCTTGACCTTGTGGGGGGCTTCCAATTGTTGGTTAAATAACAGGTAATTTTTCAATACAGCCAGATACTTTTCAGTTTTATCATCAGCGTCAGATTCAAGTATTTTCTTCATCTCTGTGTCTAAATCACGCACTTTTTTTTTTCGTATGTTTCGCTTTGAACAGCCCGGACTGAAATCATTTTCGAAATAGGGACCCCAGCAGAGGTAATGCAGCAATGAGGAGGGGGAGCAGAAATCCTGATCCCTTTTGCAGGAGACGTTTCTTGTGACGGACAGATGCACGTTTGGAAGCTAAACTTCTTATGACAATCTTGTGACTTCGTAAATTCTTTAATACTCGATGGGAGACAGGTATATTGTCTTTTAAGAAATTGGTACACACTTCACATAGAGTATACATCTGAGGGTCAGAGATGTGCTTCAACAGAGCTGCACGTTGCTTTCCCCCAAGTTTTGGTAAACACTGAAGGAACGGACCTTGAGATCTAACTTTCATTTGGGACATAGAGTATCTCGAGTTTTTCAGAAGGGAGGATCTTGGCACGGAGTTTTTCAGTATCTAACGTTCTGGGATGGAGGTCCACGCACAAATAGCCACAGGGAGGTTGTGTAGCTAGTCTATAAGCATCGGTCAGGAGTTTGGAATGATGCGAAAATACTTGTCTTGCCAGATGCGTTATTTGTGAAGCATCCCGACAGTTGCAAAATAAAAACATATAGTGAGCATTGAGTGATATAGTCCTCGAATGTCTTCCCTTTAAAAACAGATTTTGCAAGATCAGGATAATCGTGATATTTTTATGATCACCACCAGGAATGAGCAATTGAGATATGCGTTCGCTGGCTATAGACTGTTCCATCAAGTCGTCCAGCACCAGAAGCGTAGGTCTTAGGGGGTCAAATTCCAGATCTACAGGTAGTCCTTCGTAAAATTCCACAGTTTTCTTAAAGGGTTCAAAGGCAGGTTGGCATTCCCCGTAGCAGTAAACGACACGTTGGGGTAGGGGTTCGAACACTTCTTTGATGAGTTTCAGAGTGAAAGTCGTCTTTCCACACTGAGAAGGAGCGGAAATTAAAATATTTGAAGGAGTTCAGAGAGCCATCGTACCACCATGCAGTCGTTAAAGTCCACTCGTGCAATCGCGATGCAATACTGTGGGAAGAGTCGAACCGCTCGCTCTTTTAAACAGGAAATACAGACAGTGAGCACCGCAAATGTCTCCCATGGGGTCCTGCAGAGGTATCGAGGGATGTAAGACGTGACGTATGCCTAGCTGGCTATAGTATTCTTGCAGGGAGACATCGGGACTTGTGCCCAGGGGGTCAAAGTGATCCACGTGCATTCCTTTCTTGTAAACCGCTGTCCAGTGGGTTCTGGGCAGGGAGGACGGATCGGTATTGTAGATAAACAAGGCTTCTGACCTGTCGATTCTGCGGGGTAGTCTGTCACGGGGGAACACACCGAGACTTGTAGGTAACATCGAAAGGATGGAATCTAGCTGATAGGTATTCATGAGCTGTAGTCAAACAGGATTTTACGATCCAATGGGATTTCCAGCAAATTCTGGTATTCTGCATACAGCATCACAGTGACTGATGTGGGTAGTGACTTGGCAAACTTTAATTCGACTCTCACCCTACCACTCTTTATTAAAGAAAACACTTGATTACATTCACGTTGCTCGGGGGTCAATTGGAATCCAAACTGTGTAAAACCCTCGCCATAGGCTTTTTGCGATAAGTTAATACCACTGTCGGATTTCCATGCGTCCACAGCTTCCAATAATCCTTGGTAACATCGAAGATAGCGTCCATTCGTAAAGTCTGGGGTGTAGGACTGCTGATCACTGTCAATGTGAAGGCTTATGTATGTTAAGTCGAAATGTTGGAAGTTGAAGGGATTTTTTTCATATGATCCATTCAGACTGGTACTTTCCACCATACCCAGTACCAGACGAACCGGAAGTTGGGCAAGAAATAAATTGTCACGGTTCACACTCGTCAGACCTGCAGCGATGGAGAACATGCATAAATCCGTTCTTAGTAGGGGGTACTTGGCACTCTCTGCACCCAGTAGGCGAGCGTGTGCAAGGATGACACCGGAAGTGGGTTTGACTTTGCGCACGAAAAATTCAGCTTCGTGAATCTGTACTTTGTAAGAGGGGTCCGCTTCACCTGTCATGAGACAGAATTCGGGCTTGGACCTTAACAAATGCAGTCTCAGATCGACTTGATTGAGTAGGTAATGTTCTTGATTGAACAGGTTGTCATGGATCCACGAGATGAGTTCGATACCTGTTGACTTGACGTACCCCTTGCACTGATGCCATCCCTCGTTCTCCCGACTGGTCAGTTCCATTTTACCGGGTGTGTCGAGGTACCAGAGTGACGTACTGAACTGACTTTGTGTGGCATTGGTACCGTAATTCAATAGAGTCTCTAGGTACGCCCTGTAGGGGTACAGGGTGTGAAAAGCACTTACTAGGTAATTGTTGAGGAAGACGTCTTCTTGATTGAAGAGGGCGTGGAAGAAATGATTGCAGGGGGCAATCACTTCCGACAGAGGTGTACCATCGGATTTCACAATTTTCAAGACGAGGTGCAGGTGACAGCGGGATAGATCAATGTAATCATCTGTCCCTTTCACGATGAATTCAAGTGGAGCATTACCTACCAGCAAGGTCACAAGTAAATAATTGACATAGGATCCTCTTTTCAGTTGAGAGACAGTGGGGGGAACCAGAAACAGGTCCAGTTCGGAATTGGTACAATCTCCAGAATCAGCGTGAATTTTCTGAATGCTCATGATGAAAAACGTCCTTCACAGTACAGAGTCTCTTCACTTTATGAACACTAGGATGATGACGATGGCGTTTTATCCCTTTTCCGTCTGCAGCTCGGAACTGGCATGTGGCAATAGGTCTACACCGGCTTCACACAACCCTGCTTTGGTGGCCGTTTTGAAGTTTTGCCCTTGGGCCATCTCTGAAACGAACCGTAGCCCACCCTTACGTAGGGTGGACAGCGCCGGTCGTACGAAAGTGCTGATGAAACGTCCAATAGTGGCAAAGATGCTACCGAGCACATCACCTCTCTGATAACGAGGCCCCCAGAACACACCCTGCCCCATTTGGCTATTGTAGTTGCTCACATAGGTGTCTGCAGAAGGGGGAACGAATTTAACCCTCATGGCAGAAATGTAACTTGACTAAAACTTTACCGAATTTAAAATGCAGAGGTTCTCCTGTATCGGTACACAGGAAGATTCTCACACTCTCGAAACTGTTTCTTGCCAGGGGGTAGTAATCAAGTTGTTGATACACTGCAACGATGGCTTTGTTATTACTGGTTCTGACGGCAGGATTCACAACACACAACAGTTCACCATGAGTATCACCTAACAACAGGTGCAATCAGGTCTGAATACAAATAAATACCGTACATTTCTCTGTTCATATCGATGGGGTAGTCACCCATGGCTTTATTCAGTGGAATATCTAATTTAGTAGTTCCTAGCATGTCTCCTAATCCGGGGTTTGAATGAGGAAATTTAATGAAATGTAACTTGTCTATATCCATCAATGCGGTGTGATCTGCCTGTTGCTTGAAACGGTAAGCTTTTCTCAACTTGTAGGGTAACACCTGGTTCATTGCATCGAATAATGATTCAGCAGTTTCGTATCGTCCGTGGGGTACCTTTCGTTCGTGGAAACTACCTGGTGGAATCACGTAGAATTAACAGTCATCATCTATATCGAATGTTGCAGTATTGCAAAGTTTGCTAGCAAATCGTTGGTGGAAGGGTTTGTCAACTTCTCCCTCGCCGACACAGAGAAGCCCGCCGAAATTCGTTTTACGGAGCATCAAACCGTATCCCTCACTTGGTTTGAATACCCAGTAACCACTGTTATACGACACCAATATTTCTTTGGAGAGCTGAGTGGAGAAATGAGATAACAGTTCCATTCGAGTTATTTTGCCTGGTTTAAGCTTGATTTCACAGTATTCTTCAAAGGGAGCAGGAGAATAATATTGAAACCTGTCATTAGAGCCGTCCACATTGTACCAGCTCACGGTTAAGTGAACCTCTGCTAGTCCCATTTTCCACTTAGTCTTAGGGTTGTGCTAGACGAACCGTGAAATCACTCTGCGAATGGTTTCGGTAAATATTCTGACTATCCATGGAAAAAATGGATAGTTTCTACCTGACCCTACCCTCCAGGGTAGGTCAATAGGGGGGATAGTTTCTACCTGGTGGATAGTTTCTACCTGACCCTACCCTCCAGGGTAGGGTCAGGTAGAAACTATCCATTTTTTTAGGAATCCATGAAGGCTTCAGATAACCGCGAAATTTGACCAGTGCCTCCGATTTATAGAATGTTCCCTTCAACACTTCTCCCTCAGAATCACGTATGACGTATACAGTGGGCTGACGTTGTAACACCTTGTCGACTATAAAAATTTCTTCGGTCCACAAATGCGTACCTGCCTTCTTGAAGGGTACTTTTAGACTGGCTAGTCGAACCATTCCCCCACTTTAAATGTCGGTTTTTCTTTTACTTTGGTTGGATTGTCGTAGAGTCGAACCCACACAACGTCTTCATTGTGTAAGATCATGTCCTTGGGAGCCATATCGTGTGCACTATGAACTGTGGCATTGTATCCTCGTACAACACGTTGCAGCACGTCCAAGTACTGGTATGTGTTATTACGTGTATAATATCTCCCTAGTCTCTCGCTTAGTGTGCGATTCCATCTCTCCACCAAAGCTGCTTTTTTGTCAGAGTAGGTGACGAAGAACCGAATACCTTTCTTTTTCAGGAATTTCTGGCACCTTGGTAAATTCGGAACTTTTGATAAATTTGGTACCTTGATCCGCGTTTAAATTCATGGGAGATCGCCGCTTGGAAAGGATTTTTTTTAAAGCTGACACCATTTCTTTCCCTATTTTTGTCTTCATAAGCACCGCCCACCCATACCTTGAGAACACATCGATGACTGTTAATATGTAACGATAACCATCACTGAAACGAGTTAGATTTTTCACAACTACGAGATCAGCTTGCCATTGTTCATCTAAGCCTGTGATGTAAACTTTGTTATGGGGGAACTTTCTGCAAACAGGTTTATGTAGCGTGTAGGCGGGCTGCTTTTCTAACCATTCATGGGCGAGTTTCAGTGGCAGTCCTGTATTCTGAGCTAACTTTTTTACACTACCGAATCCTCTTTCAGGGTCGAAATAATGGGATTCCAAAGTTTTGTTTTCTGCTGCACCCAAACGTCGTATCCCACCAGGTTTTGCCATTGGTGTAGTGAAAGTGTAACACCTGTAACTGTAGGGATGTCTCCTATAAACTGTCTAATGTCCACTGTTAAGTTACACACGCGAATTTTGTATTCACTGTCTAAGGCTTTTGACTCTCCACATGGAATATTTTTACTAGGGGCCACAAGTTCTAATACACGCACCACTATCGTTAACACTGTTATGATTACACTTCCGACACTAGCTAACACCTTCTTTCTCCTATCCATACCAAGACTAAAATGACATAGGATGAAAAGACAGACATATTATATGGGTTACAATTATTATTTAATTTATACATTTTATTTTTTGCATCGTTCACAATAGTATTATATTTCAGAGTACACACAAAACCAGAATCTACATAATTCAACAGACGTCGTTTCCAGGCCGTATCCTTGTGCCAAGGCGTTTAATCGTTTGTGTCAAGGCAAACACTTGTGCCAAGGCATTAATGTCCAAGTCACCAGACCACCCTACAATGGTCCGGGGGCGGGGGTGGCTCAGTCGGTAGCGCGCCAGGATCGTTATCTGTAGTTCCCATTTTCGAGTCCCAGCTGGGTCAGCGTTGAGATTTATCCCCCTGCCCATGGTCAGTAGGGGACACCGATGGGCTTGGAAAGGCCTCCATCCATCGGATGGGACGTTAAGCCGTGGCCCCGTGTGCGGGAGAGCCATACCCTGTGAACGTTAAAGATCACGCTGGATGGCCTTGACGGGAGGCTACCATCTGTCTCCCAACAGCTGTTCCAGTGGGTCCCCTCCCCCAACCTTCTCTGAGCCTTCGGGGTCCATGTGACCTGGCCATTTAGCCCATGGTGTGCAAAAAAGTGCCGCTCAGAGGTAAAACAACCCAACCCAACCCAACGATGGTCGGTAGTTTTTCTTCAGGGTGAAGTCCATTTAACGGAATCAGATGTGTTAATTCTTGTTGGAAAATGTCCACCAACAGCTGATAAACACACTCGGGTCCCTCGAAAACAGGACCCAGCAGGAAGGGTAGAACTGATTCTGAATGTTCTATAATAGCAGTACGGAGATGGTGATCTTTGAGAGTTCCACACACATTATGCATGATACGCATCACTTCGACTACATGGATAGCCAGTGTAAACCACTGCGACGCATTCAGAGTTATACAGCGACTCACAACACGGAACTGTAGAGTTCTCGTAGCAGCTGATTCTTTGATGAAGTCGACACAGCGTTCACCACCTTTGTTGTGATACATGTAGGCACGTAAACCAGGCATCACATGTCATGTCTGTTGATGGGGACTGATTTTCACTTGGTCCTCTATGTGGGGCACCGTAGTACACAAAGCCTCCCATTTAGGTATGGAGAGGGTGACCCCGCAGGTGTAGGGTACATGAGTTCACTATTTTTATATTTCTTGTAGCGACGTAAGTGCACAGAAAACTTATTTTTGAATAGCAAAGGCACAACGTAAACATCTTCACCGAGACACCACGCACATGGATTGCTAGCCTGCATCGTGAATAGTGATGCACTCGACAGTTGCCACCTGTTTAACTAGAGACAGCAGCGTCCTCTGGAATCAGGAACGATAATTATGCAAAAAACGTGATAGTCCGATAAGCGAACACCTGGTGATGCAACACTTGTTGTAACATGTTCTCAATACTTGAAGCGTCGATCAATCCATCCAAAAAAAGCAGCTGTTTCAGCTAAAGAGCAGTGGACTCCCTCTCCTGTGTGTGATATCCACACTCGAAATCAGAAACTTTTGGCAGCTCACAATATTTGGCACATCCGTAAAGTTCAAGATTAACGCTGGGAAGATTTAATTGCTCCAAGAGAATTTTTTCCACATTTCCTCCTTTGTAACCTACCACAGTAGCTTCTTCAGCACATGCAAGTTTGTAAGCATATTTCACGATGTTAGGAACATGATCTAACATCCATACCTTTTCGCTAGGTAGAGGATGAAAGGGTAGGCCTAACACATGTTTACACACATAGTTGACTGTCTTCCTGTCTTTTATCGACAAAGCTTGGTAATGTCGAAGATTGAACCGACAGATGCCGCATTTCCCATTCAGAGTTGCATAACCAAGTTCACGCACTAGCAAATGGCCGTTTACGCAGAAACTGTCGAGATCTAGAACCATACAGATATTTTGCATGTTTCACAACCACTCTGAAACTAATTCGCCCTAATTCGAATACTGATGATGGAAGGCAAACGCTTGGTGACTTCACACAGGCATGACTAGAGACGTCTCTGTTGTTTACGTCTCAGGGCCTGAACGACGTTCTGTGGCAGACCAGGGGGCCAGGTTTCAGGCGGTTTCATGACCAGAGGGCGTCGTAGAATTGGTGTTGTTAGGGGTGTCCCATCGTCAATAAGAATGGCTTGAAGCATAAGGCCACTAAACCCAATACATAGCTCCATTCTAACAGTTGGCGCCGGGGTGGTGGTGATATTGGAGGAGGAGGCACAACCACAGGTCGACGTAACAACCGACGGATACGTGGCCTGAAGTGTTGAGACTCGCTCTCATAGCCGAATCCTCGTCACTCATCCAAAATCCATGGCGACAACAATAACATGTAGCTCAGAAGAAACTTTGAAATACTAGATCTTTTCCGTCCATTATATACAGCCAGAACCGCGACCTTTGCAGGTCGCAGTTCTGGCTGTAATTATATCCGATAGGGGGATGCCCCTACCGGTTAAACACATGACACAGGGCATGAGCAAAATACGGTGACCTTGTAATTATTTTTGAGGATTGCATCAGCCATTCTGATTGTTGCCACCGAAAGTTTAGTTTTGTAATTATTTAGAGGATTGCATCAGCCATTCTGATCGTTGCCACCAAAAAAGTTTAGTGGACTTGGAAAATTTCAGATGAGGTTAGATACCAAGTGACGGGAGTTTGTCATCAGGGGAGTTTAATAAAGGGGCGGAACTTTTGATAATGGGTTTTTTTTAATGAGGGGGAGTTAAAAAATTGGAAAATTACGGCTAAAATTGAAGGCTTTTTCTAAAACTAATGTTCATCATATACACTAGATGGCGCCATGTGTGCTTAATAAAGGGGGGAGAATTTTAATAAGCGTTTTTTTTAATAAAGGGGGAGTCAAAAATTGGAAAAATTACGATTAAAATTGGGGTTTTTTCTAAAAATAGTACTCATCATATACACTAGGTGGCGACATGGGCTTTTAATAAAGGGGAAGGAATTTTTAATAAGGGTTTTTAATAAAGAGAGATTAACTGTTAATTAATTTTTAATTAATTATTCATTATGAATTATTAAGTATGGATATTAATAGGGGGCGTGGTCAGTGACATCATAGGGGGAAAGCACTGTGCAAAGGGGGACTGGAATGGGAACAAACTACTAACGTTTTAATTTACGTGAAGTAAAAAATTTTAGGCTTTTGGGATGTTTTATCTCTGAGTGGCACTTTTTTTTGCACACAACGGGCTAAGTGGCCAGGTCACAAGGTCCCCGAAGGCTAAGAGAAGATTGGGAGAGGGGATCCATGGACAGCTGCTAGGAGACAGATGATAGCCTCCCGTGAAGGCCATCCAGCATGTGCAAGGTATGGCTCTCCCACACACGGAGCCACGGACGGCAGCCTTTCCAAGCCCATCGGTGGCTCCCAGTGACTGAGGGCAGGATGAATCCTGGCACTCTACCGACTGAGCCACCTCCACCCCAATAGATTTTAGGCGTAGTCTAGTTATAAAAAAAAAATGCCTAACCATGTAAACCATAGTGTGGAGACTGATGACTTTTACTCTGGATGGTGGTGTGTATGTGCGCGCGGGGAAGGGATTGCTCAGTCGGTAGTGCACTAGGTTCGCACGCAATATTTTGTTCTCACGTTCGAGTTTTAAGTTGTGTTCATATTTATTTCCGCTAACCGCTGTTCTTATTTTGGTGAGAAAGGGAACATTGCTTGACTTGGAAAAACTGCCTCCGTCGGATGGGATGTTGTCGTTGGCCCGTGTGCAGGAAAGTCATACCCTGTGCACGTTAAAGAACACGACGGTTGGCCTCGACGGGAGACTTTCATCTGTCTCCAAAGAGCTATCGAGTGGGCTCCCTTCCTCAGCCTTTTCTGATCTCTTAGATTTTTGTGGTCCAGCCATTGCGTAAAAAGAGTGTGGCCTAGAAATAAAACAACCTAACCGATTACCAGAATTTAATAAATATATTTTAAAATAAAAGTATTTGAAATTTTTTTTATAAATATATATGAAATAGTAACCGTACTAAAGCTTTCCAAAATTTGGTTCGAAACTCTTATAAATTCTTCAATAATTAACTCCGTGCTATATATTACCCATTTTTGAAAAGTATCTTGGGCCACACAAAATGGTCTCAGGGACTGTACGTTTGGCCCTCTTTCCAGAGTAGATCTTAGAACAGTGGAACTTGCGGCACTTTTTCTATTCCAAATATTAGAGAGGATAAAGTTCTGCATAAGAAAGAGAAAATTTTACATACTTACCAAAGGCGACTCGAAGGGTGAAACAAGTAAGAGTAAACCTTTGTCTAACTTTTCAAAGATTTATTTTAATAATAATAAAAATGTATTTATTATTTTGGAACTAATTACTTATTGTTCTTGTCTTAGTTTCACGAAAAGTAAATTGTAACTTTTAAATTTATGCAAAACCTGGTTACGAAAACTTTTTATCGTGCTATTTATGTAGTATGGCTGTGGTAACCATGGAGACAGATCTTCATGATGGCAACATAGTTTTAACGGCAAGCTTTAAATGTCCGCGCAATGAGTTGCACACGTTGTTTATTGCTCTCGATTAATTCTCAACGAAAGAACAGGACAAAGAAGATGAGATGCGCTGAAAAAGAAGCGCCACTATCAAGATAATCTGAAACCGACTTCACGAGCGATGACACGCAAAGGCTGATGGGAAAAATCACTTCTACTGATTGGGAATAGAGTAATTCGGCCATGTTATTTCCAACTTCTTCCAGGTTTTGGATTACCAGATAGCAGCAAGTGTATCTTACTGTAAGTTATAGTTTTATAACGTATGAGAGCATTAGGCATTTTTACTAGTAAATCGAAAACATTTCTCAAAGAATAGGTGTTTTTTGTAGTCGAGATTTTGGTAGAATTATACCGGTGCTGCGTGATCACATGTTAATGAATCGATAGCAACCAATTGATTCGTTTATTTCCAATAAGCAGGATCGGAACTAGGGAGGGGATTTAAGGGGAACAGGCCAAAACCCCCTGCAACAGAAGGCCGTACCACTAAGTTAGGACGTAAGCATTGGTGGTCCTAAGAGTAGACTATATATATTAACATTTTTGCTACTGGTATTTTTTAACACTGATCTTTATACTAATGTTGATGTGCAAATGTACCTTTTTTAGAAGGGAAAATGGCAGTAGTACAGTTCACGGTCCTCAGCCGCCATTCAAAGAGCCATAGGCCACCAACAACGAACAGTTACGTTTCTACGTCATACTTTACAAATCGACATCATACTTTACACTTAGACGTCACACGCCACTTGAGCAATGCCATCTATCGGCTGAGGATCGTAAACACTACACGGGCCAAATCTCTTTCTCTTCAACCAACATCTAGTGGAACATATTATACGTGCAAGAACAATATATATCTCTCTCTTGTTTCGAAGGCCTATGGGTTAAAATTTCTCCTAACAATAAACAAAAAACAACTCTTATTATTGGCACTGTCACCCCATCAACAATATTGAAGACTATTAATTCATTGTACTCAGTCGTTGAAAGATTACCTTACGAGATCTCTTCTTATGGGGATTGTATTATTGAGGCTCTAAACTTCATTCTGCGAATTCCAAAATTAATGTTTATCTGCAAGCTTTCGGTGGGTTATACATGTTTAAACGAATTGCTTTACTGATCACAGTGAATCTCTCATTGATACGATTTTCGCCAATAAACCTTCACTCCATACGCGTAGAATCGCTCTCTTCGAAAATATTAATGATCGTTTTATTGTTAGCACATTCCTATTGTATATTACACCTCGGATACGTCAAGTTTAATTACAGATTTTTTAGAAATTTCAATAGCAACGATTTCTTTGAATTTCTGAATTCTATCTCCTTTTTCAGAAAAGTATTTTCACGTGCACATCTGATACCTCAAAAGCACAACTTTCAGTTTTCCCCTTATTGATCACTATTATGTTTCATACCACACAGTTGGGCCTGGCAATAAAGGTCGTTAGAAGGAGAGATGAGTAGTTCAGAAAATTAGCTCTGGCCATTACTTTAATCATAAGTGCTTTATACTGAAGCGTAAAATATGTTATTATACGGTTAAAAGAATTTCCTTTAACACTGAGGCTCCAAAATGTCCTAACAGAGCCCAAGTTTACTATGAAAAGTGACTCGATCATGGTTTGCTACCGAGGCTGAGGATTATCGAGACTCTTTTAAACCGGCTCCTCTTGAACAATAATTTTTTGAGGAAAACTGAGCCTAGGTTGGGTTGGGATGTTTTACCTCTGAGAGGCACTTTTTTGCACACCATGGGCTAAATGCCAGGTCACATGGACCCCGAAGGCTCACAGAAGGTTGGGGGAGGGGACCCACTGGAACAGCTGTTGGGAGACAGATGGTAACCTCCCGTCAAGGTCATCCATCATACACGGGGCCACGACTTAACGTCCCATCCGAGGGACGGTGGCCTTTCCAAGCCCATCGGTGTCCCATACTGAAAGTGGGCAGGGCGGGGAATTTTGCGGAGATAAATTTCAACGCTGACCCAGCTGGGACTCGAACCTGGGAACTACAGATTACGAGCCTGGCGTGCTACCGACTGAGTCACCCCCGCCCCACTGAGCCTAGGAGAGAGTCATTTGAGTGATGAGACAATGCAGTTTATATTTGAAAGCAATAATTGCAGGATCAACACCCAACTGATCTTTACCGACATCATTTAAGAGAGCTTAATAACTGAATGAATGATTAACTGAATGCTAATAGGAATGTTTGGCTCGTTGGCCTGGCTGACGGGGCAAAGAAAGCTGCTACAGAATACAATGGAATATACAGAATACTACAGAATACAATTGGCATACAGGCATTAAAGGATAGGGATAAAAATGTTATTGAAGATGAACGGACGGCAGCGGCCTTTAAGAGCCCATTGGTGTCTACTCTCTGATGAAACAGTTTTTGCGGAGATTAATCTCAACGCTTGCCCAAGTGGGACTCCAACCTGAGAACTAGAAATTACGATCCTGAAGCGGTATCAGCTGAGCCAACCCCCGCTCCAACACAGTTTGGACTGCCGGTTACGAGCTACCGACTCAGCCAAACCATTCATTTATAAATTGGTGAAAAGTATTTTGTACACAATTTTCATAAGAATACAGCAGTTCGCTTCCTCGCGCTGTACCTTTCATTCTCCTGTTTTGCGAATTCCTAGTATTGAAAACAAACTGCATAAACTTATCTCAAAGTTTGAGATTAATCATTGTACCGTAAGCATAAAATATTACGCTAAATTACAAATAAGCAGCCAGAAGCTAAAGACCAGGTCGGATCTAGAAAAAAGAAAAAAAAGTCATGAAGGGTGATAATGAAAGGAGGCAAGACTGAGCCAGAACCTTCTTCTGGTATAAACGTTTTGCCTCCATTTAAGCAGTCTTTAGGGAAATTGTTTGAAATATACTTTCACACATATATGTGGTCAATAATTTTTTCGCCTGTGCTCCATTTGCTAGCTTTCTCAAAGGTGGAGGGAGGGGCATGGTCCCCTTCGGGGATAAATCTGGGAGTAGGGGGGGCGAAGTGGCTCCCCCTTGAGAATGCCAGTAATTAGAAAGTGGGGGAACAAATAAACATGTTACTCGTATTTTCAACAAATTTGCTAAAAGCAATTAAAGCGGAGAGTGAAAAATGTATACCGGAACACAGCTCCGGTTCATTTCAGTCGATAGCGAATGATCTTGGGAAAAAGATATTATCTGAAAGAGTTGAATGTAAGTTGAGAAGAAAATTACAATCACTCTCAGTTACTTCTTCAACAGCCTAACAGTAGTTTCCATCTGTTCTGTTTAAGGAAAATGTTGACTCCAGCTAGAAATAGAAATAATTGAAAGTCGGATTCATTCCAATTTAATGGGTTAATAAAGTGCTCATATTTTCTTGTAAAGATTGAATCCTCATTTTCGATTACATTGCCAGTATTTTTATCTTCCAAAATTTTCGTAGATAACTTTGGAAGTTATTACCTCCTTGAACAGAAGTTATTTTCAAGGTTATTCCAGTATTCTGTATCCTCCTACATAGATAAAAAGAAAAATTATCTGTCTCAGTCCTCTATAATTCTGTGCTCTCGAACAGTTTACTCTCCATGTGAATTTGTTAAATCGCGATTATTTTTCAGCACTAAGCCGCTTCTTCAAACTTTATTTCATTCTGTATCTTCTGCGTTTTTTTTTTTTCAGGTTCGTAAAGTTTTTTCTTCCACATATTACAAATTGTATATATTGCTTTATCCCTTGAGCAGTTTTTCTTCCTTCTTTTTCAGATTTGGATCATCATGGCTGTACTTGGCTTTTCGTTATAACATTTCCCCCTCGTTTTAGAGATTTTTAAAACGTATTTTGAAAAATGCATGAAAAGTTCCTTCGTTTGATAATTTTTTTTACCTCTATTACCCTTAGCAGCATTCTCCTGAGGGGGAGCATGCCCCTCCCCCTTAGATCTTGCCCCAGATTGTGCATAACGATGACCCTTTCATCTTCAGTTGTGAGCACGGAAGATTAGCATTTCAGATGCATATCAGGTGGCAGTTTCTAATATTTTGACCAAGTGGTGTAGGCAACGATATTCTATGATTCGTCAATTTCCTCTCTTTGCAATTGTAGTTTAAGGATGTCGCATTCTCTTGTGGTAACGCTAATCACGACGTTCGTATCGTAATATCCAGTAAGAGAGGAAGGGTGTCTATTTTGTTGTGTTTACATGAAAAATCATCAACGGAAAACAGTCTGGAGGTTTTTCCATTCCAGCATAAGTGAGCAGCAGAAAAGAACGCAACATTCTTAGCAGAAAGGAGTGATCAGTAGAGATTTTGTCCCCAGTCTTTTCAAAGAGGCGAAATTCTGTTCATTTTAACGCATTTTCTGTTCTAGATCCCGCTCAGCTGATTGGCCGCCAAAGTCAGCAGAAGAAACCTGTTTTGTGTTCAGAACCAGCGACTGCCGCACTTCAATGAATGGATGGTGCGAAACAAGGTGAACTTCGAGGACGATGCAGTTTCAAAAGATCGTTAGTGACGTCTGAATCGCACTATTCATTACAAACAAGTGCAGTGTGTACTAGCGACCAACGTAGCCTGGAGATACGACCAATTCCTTCCGAGCATTCTGACTATCAGATCTTTTCACGCAAATGCTGCGAACGGCTTCCACTGCCATCTAGTGACGTGAGACCAAAGTATTTCCCTATCACTTTCTCTTTGTCGTCTGTTAGTCCATATGCAGACGTTCCATTTTGGTTTCGGAGGGAAATGAAAAATTCGTCTTCAGTTTCATATGAAATAATAAAATATTACGAATCGCAACATCCGTATTTTCCAAAGTTTCAATTTCCACTGCTAGAGGATTCTAAAGCTGGGAAATGGCAAAGATATAAACGAATTTTTTATATGTTGATAAAGTGGTTTACATTGGAAGCATCTATTTACCCTTCACCCATGGGGGAGTGGGGGAGTCTGAAAACCTTTTTGCTTTAAGAGATAAATGGAAATTTCTCCTGGGTTGAATTAATGCAAAAAAAATTAGTTTTAAAATTTCCATTAGTTTCAATTTCCAGTGTTAGAAGGCGGAGAAATGGCAAAACTTTATGTTCCGAAAATTCATATTCAGCACAAGGGATTGGATTTTCTATTTCTTTATTCTTCCAAGTCTGCCTAATCCGATATTAATGCATTTTGATGTTTCGCAGCAGAAGCACTACAGTTTTTTCCCCCTCGAAAGATGGGGCGGGGGTGGCTCAGTCAGTAGCACGCCAGGCTCGTAATCTGTAGTTCCCAGGTTCGAGTCCCAGCTGGGTCAGCGTTGAGATTTATCTCCGCAAAATTCCCCGCCCTGCCCACGATCAGTAGGGGACACCTATGGGGTTGGAAAGACCGCCGTCCGTCGGATGGGACGTTAAGCCGTTTCTGCGTGTGCGGGAGAGCCATACCCTGCGCACGTTAAAGAACACGCTGGATGGCCTTGACGGGAGGCTACCATCTGTCTCCCAACAGCTGTTCCAGTGGGTCCCCTCCCCCAACCTTCTCTGAACCTTCGGAGTCCATGTGACCTGGCCATTTAGCCCATGGTGTGCAAAAAAGTGCCGCTCAGAGGTAAAACAACCCAACCCAACCCCGAAGTCTCGGAGAAGGTTTGCGTGAGGGGACTCACTGGAACTGCTGTTGGGAGGCGGATGGTAGCCTCCCGTCAAGGCCATCTAACGTGTTCTTTAGCGTGCACAGGGTAGGACTCTCCTGCACACGGTGCCATGGCTTAACGTCCCATTCGACGAATGGCGGCCTTTCTAAGCCCATCGGTGTTTCCTACTAACCGAGGGCAGGGCGTGGAGTTTTGCGGAAATAAATCTCAACGTTGATCTAGATGGGACTCGAACCTGGGAAATGCAGATTACCAGTCTGCTGTGTTGCCAACTGAGAGCCACTCCCGCCCCCAATTTGGGGATAACCTATGTTGCTTTTGCGCCACAAAAACCCAAACAAATAAACGCTTTTGTTCGTCATCCTTTAATTTATAAGCGGTGTGCAGTTATAGCTAAGCTTATAGCTCTGCTTATAGATTTTTGTGAAATCTGTAAGGTTATGTTAAAAAGTTCATTATCATCCTCAAGCAGCCATGGGCTACGGAGGTCCGATCAGACTGTGCAGTTTAATTTTCCAAGCATATCTGTCCTGAGCTACATTTGCTGCATCCGGTCACTGCACACCAATTTTAACAAGGTCCTGTTTGACATTGTCAGCCCACCGCATCCTAGGTCTCCCCCTCTTTCTGAGGCCTTTAGGCACACTGTTCATAACCCTATTCGCCAATCTATAATTATCCATACGGGCAACATGGCCAAACCAACGGAGTCTCTCTCTGCACAATATGCTACTTAAAGGAGGTTGCAAACTTCTTTGCCTAACCTCATCATTAGTTACAAAGTTGAACCACCTAATGCCCAAGATACTGCGTAAGCATCTAGAATCAAAAATATCTAGTTTCCTGTTATCTTGTTTACGCAACGTCCAAATTTCACTACCATAACTAACCCTAGAAAGAACCAAACTATTATACAGTCTAATTTTAGTCTTTAGGTGTATACGCCTATTTCTCCACACCAGTGGTGAAAGTAGATTTTATTTCTTAGCGGTACGCTTCAAAGCACAGTCATGTGTGGAAAATCACACACAGACGATCACTCCAGTGAAGTCGTCTTACAGGGGTTAATAAATTGAAGTCTGTGGCGACAAAAGCACAGTGCTCTTAGATTTTCTCATTTTTCCATATGTTTTCCGCAAATAGTGAATGATTTAGGGATTTTTAATGTGAAATAAATATTAATATATTTAAATACTTGCTGATTCCGTTGGATTTCAGTGTTATTGAAAAAATTATAATATGATTTAGATGTTTTTAAAATTATTTTAGTACTTGAAGAAAGTTTTTTTAGAAAGGAAAATTAACGTTTCATTCGTATTGTAATTTTGAATAATCAACTTGCTTATTTTAAACTCAGAAACCAAATATAGCATTTTTTCAGAGAAACATTTATAAGAGATTTGGAATAGCCTTTTAAAATTTACAAAGCTTAATCAATGATTACATGAGATACGGAAATTTCGTCTCTGAATGATAGATGCGAAATCGTCTCTGATGATAGATGAGAAAAAATCCCTGATGATAGATGCGAAATTGCAGAGTTTCCGCATCCAAAATGAAGTAGGAAAAGAGTGACTTTTGTCAAAAAAAAGTTGTGAAATGATTTTGTTGAGCGCTCTTGTGTGCCAAGCAAATTCATTTAGCTTTCCACTCTTGTCACAAATAGGGGCGGGGATGTCTCAGTCGATAGCGCGCCAGGATCGTTATCTGTAGTTCCCAGATTCGAGTCCCAGCTGGGTCAGCGTTGAGATTTATCCCCCTGCCCACGGTCAGTAGGGGACACCGATGGGCTTGGAAAGGCCTCCGTCCATCGGATGGGACGTTAAGCCGTGGCCCCGTGTGCGGGAGAGCCATACCCTGTGCACGTTAAAGATCACGCTGGATGGTCTTGACGGGAGGCTACCATCTGTCTCCCAACAGCTGTTCCAGTGGGTCCCCTCCCCCAACCTTCTCTGAACCTTCGGGGTCCATGTGACCTGGCCATTTAGCCCATGGTGTGCAAAAAAGTGCCGCTCAGAGGTAAAACAACCCAACCCACTCTTGTCACGGTACTATAGGTTGGCCATTCCTGCAGTAGAAAAATTAATCATTTCACTTTTACACGTGATAAAACTTTACTGTAAGTGACTAGAAGCGTGCCAACAAATACATTTAATGTATTTGTTGGCGCGCTTAACTTTACATATGATTTGACCACAATATAGACCTTGTCTTCACCTTAATGAGAAATGTTTAGCGATTCGGCAACCCTAATACCACAGAGTGAAAATGGCAACTATTAGGTTGGCCGCCGCAGCCCGATATGCAGAAGACCATTGCATCTGAAACTCTCCTCATCTCTCATGTTTGCTTCCTTTCCCCCTTAAGGTTGGGTTGTTTTACCTCTGAGCGGCACTTTTTTGCACACCATGGGCTAAAGGGCCAGGTCACATGGACCCCGAAGGTTCAGAGAAGGTTGGGGGAGGGGACCCACTGGAACAGCTGTTGGGAGACAGATGGTAGCCTCCTGTCAAGGCCATCCAGCGTGATCTTTAACGTGCACAGGGTATGGCTCTCCCGCACACGGGGCCACGGCTTAACGTCCCATCCGACGGACGGTGGCCTTTCCAAGCCCATCGGTGTCCCCTACTGACCGTGGGCAGAGCGGGGAATTTTTGTGGAGGTAAATCTCAACGCTGACCCAGCTGGGACTCGAACCTGCGAACTACAGATTACGAGCCTGGCGCGCTACCGACTGAGCCACCCCCGCCCCCACCCCCTTAAGAGGTAGCCGCTAACTGTAAACTGCAACGCCACTCTCCTAGTGGACCTGGCAGAATTCTTTCTGTTCTCTCCTAACTTTAATCCATTCTAATAAAAGGTTCCAAGAAAAGTAACCTCGCTTTTCTTTAATGCAAAACTGTTGGGCTTTTTCTTTCAGTCCGCAGCATTGTTCGTTAAAGCAGAACCCAAATCATCCTATAGCATTATTTTTATATCAAAATTTTTGTTTGGTGTAATTTAAAAGTTGATAATAATTTTACCAATGTTTCTAAGGAAAAACATCTTTATCATAAATTTATAATCATAATTTCTTTTTATTATAAGTATTCTGATATTTGGTAATGTGAAACGGCTGGACTTATCTAATATGTATAATAAAAAAAATAAATACCCCTCAAGCAGCTGCTTGCCACAGAGGTCTGACAGGAGCCTGTCAGTAGAAGGTCTCAGTAGAACGCTACAGCAGAAGGTCTGTGAGGATGGCATGACCTCAGCAGAAAAACAACACAAACATCCATGCATTACCTGGGGCTCGAACCCAGGTCCCGTAGATCAGTAGCCAAGCGCGGTAACCACTCAGCCATGGGACGGCATAGTACGTATACAAATGCTATAAATTCTGATACTGAAAGTTAAATTCCAAGGGATGCAAATGATGAAAAAAAGCATTAGAGAATTTACACCTTTCAAACAGCTGTTTATCAGTGGTCTGATAAGAACCTGTCGATTTAAAATGTCAGATGACCTTTTATGAAGGCGAGATCTCAGCAGAAAGAAAATAGCCATATGTATAAGATCTCGAATCCAGGTCCCATAAACTTGAAGCGCAGAGTGTACACCACTTGATCAAAAGGACGATGCCAAAATAAATTTGCCAGTTATCAACGACGCAATTTTTGTTAATAATTTTGAATCTTCTGTGGGCCTTATTCTTGAACTATCTTATTTATCATTAGCTCTCCAATATTTTAAACTTCTTTTTTTCAGACGACAATGTTGACATGCTGCTGGTCAATACTAACAAATATGCTGAATTCAGTGAAAATGATAGTGGTTATAAAAGTCGAAACTGGTAGTTCAGTATAAACTATTGATAAAATATGAGGAGGATTCATCATTGCAATTGTTTTGAGTATGGGTCTTTTTTGGATGTCAAAAATCTCAGACTACAGGTACGTATTAAGAGACGAGATTTTTCAAAAACATTCATTATTAATATTTAACATCAAACAAACATAAAACAAAACAATTGGAATATTGTTACTTACAAAGAGAAAATTTACAGCAATCTAAAGTTTTCTCTTCAAACTCTATAAACAAATTAACTGCATTGAAATAAAAACCGTTTTCCCCAATGGTATATTGGCGACAAGACTCAGGTGGAAAATATTTTTTGAAGGGTCTAAAGCTAACCTTATGAGGAGCGAAGAGGGAGAAAGTAAAAATGCGATAGAGGTATAATAACTTTAATTTAATACTCAAATAAACTTATCTAGAGTAGATAAATATATTTACTTTCTTTTGTTAAAGTTTATAATTAGATTCAAATAAAAAAATTTAAATTAATATACGCCATAATTCTTTTTTTAAAATCTTCCAAATAATTTCAGTCGTACAGTTTAGGAGTGTGCGTATTCTCTTACTGTGTATGTGTGTGTATACTCTGAATACATGTCTGTTTAGAACTCGCAGATGTTTAGGAGATGACGAAACAGACCTCTGGTTAATACGGGGTGGGGAGTGGGTCCCGAAGGACCCACTCACCATGGGGAAAGCACGTGCTCCGTCTCACGACACTACACGTGCATAGCAACTAGAGGCTTGGAAATAGAAGATGAAGTTTGTCTCAGAGGAGACCAGTCAGGACATGGAGTATGGGTGGCGTTAAAGGGGATGCTGAGTGCAGCCCGGGGAGAAGGTTGGAAAATAAGTCAAAGAGAGACAGCAGCCACGGACCTCAAAGGAGAGAGTCCCGAAGCCGGCAGACAAGCCAGCCTATGTCCCTCAAGTGTGCCCTGACACGGGCACTCTCGATGGACACAGAGACCAGTTCGCCTGCTACCTCATTGATCGCTTGGGAGTCCCTGAGTTCGTTAGCGAACCCTTCAGTGATCGGACATCTGAGGATATAGTGCCCGACATCTGCATCTGGAGCCCCACAGCCGCAGTAACTGTGGGCAGAGATTTTGAAACGCTCCAGGTATTTGGGGAAGCTCCCATGTCCTGTTAGGACCTGCGTCAAATAGTGGTCAGAGGATCTCAGGGATAGACTGACCCTTTTCAAGAATGTCTTTGTTTGAAGACCATTCTCAGTCGTATCCCAGAGCCTCTGCCACTCCTGAATGGTACCTTGGCCAATTATAGACTTCAGGGTAGTTTTTGAAGTCTTTACCGCTATCACAGGTTGAGTGTTATTACCTGCGGAACGGGCCAGTTGGTCGGCCCGCTCGTTTCCTTCATGCCCTACATCTGCCCTAATCCAGGAGAAGGATACCCTGGGCATGCTCTGACTGCCCAGGATGCACTTAATCTCATTCACTATTTGATGCCTGTTGGTTGCATCTTCAAGTGCATGCAGAGCTGCTTGGCTGTCCGTGTACAGCCTTATGTCGTTGTTCAGACCACCGTCATTGAGGGCCCAGTTAAGGGCCTCTCTGATAGCGAGCAGCTCTGCTTGGAAGGCCGAGCCATTATTTGAAACCTTCCTCTGAAAGTCATACACTTTGGCCCCTTGATTGAAGACAGTGAAGGCTAGGCCCACACCCTCCTCGCTCTTGGAACCGTCGGTGTATATTTCAGTATCTGTACCTGATGGTAACTCCGTGGACCAGGGCACACATAGTCTCCTTGTGGGATGCAGATCCCACTTAGCGGTATTTACCTCAAATTCCTCAGGGTCATACTGGACTCCAAGGAACGTTGCTTTTTCCTTAGCCTGCAGGACTCTGAATATGGTCGCTTCTTTACCGACCGTCAAAAATAGCGGAGGGATCCCTGCAAGTACCAGGAGGGCATCCGTAGATGTTGTCCTGTAAGCCCTGGTAATTCGCAGTAAAGCTGGTCGTTGGGCTGCAAGCAGCTTTCTACACATTATGGAGTGGTCCATCGGGCGCCACCAGGCACCCGCACCATATGTTAGGATCCTCTCCGTTCCCCTAAGATAAATTTCTTTGAGGACCTCGCTTCTGAGTCCCCATGAGATGCGAGCCATACGCCCCAGCTTACACATAACATTGGTGCATTTAGCTTTTAGGTCCTGCAGGTGTGGGATCCAGTTATCTTGTTTACAAAGTGTCCAAGTTTCACTACCATAACTAACCCTAGAAAGAACCAAACTATTATACAGCCTAATTTTAGTCTTTAGGTGTATACGCCTATTTCTGCACACTCTCCATAGATTCTTAAAAGTCCCGACAGCAATCCCTATTCGTCTGTTAATCTCATGCCGCACATCACCATTATCTGTTACATAGCTCCCAAGATAATTAAACTGTGACACCTGTTCAAGACTGCAACCATTCAGATTAACTGAATCACAGCCTGCCTGACCAATTTTCATCACTTTAGTTTTCTCTCTGTTTATAACCAAACCTACTCTACTACCAGTCTCATCAACAGCTCGAATGAAAGAGTTCATCTCATCAACATCATTTGCCAAAAGGGCTAAATCATCAGCATAATCTAAATCAGAAATTTTCGTATCTCCAGGCCATTTAAGGCTAAAATCTTTCCCTTGAAGTGAATTTCACATAACATAATCAATAACCAAGCTAAAGAGAAAAGGAGACAAAATGCACCCTTGTCGAACACCAGAAGTCTAAACCAATTGCTACAGGCCTTACCAACTCTCACACACGACTCTGTATTATAAGAGAGAACATTCATTATGTTAACTAACTTGTCTGGTATACCATATTATCACACAATCAACCACAAATTATGACGAACAACAGAGTCGGAAGCGTTTTTGAAATCAACAAAGCTAGCAACCAAAGGTTTCTGAAACTCTAAACATTTCTCAAGAATCTGCCCAAGTGAAAATATCTGATCCACACATCCCCTACCACTTCTGAATCCACATTGCTCATCACGCAATTGACTTTCAACCAGATTTTCAATTCTATTAAGCACAATCATGGAAAGAGCTTTACCTGGAACAGAGAGTAGGCTGATACCCCTATAGTTATCACAAGAACTGCGATCACCTTTTTTGAAAATAGGGATAATAATAGCTCTGGTAAAATCCTTAGGAACCATGCCTTTATCATAAAAGATATTCAAAATTTCAATCATCCAAGTGGTAACTGAAACATTTCCAGCTTTAAGCATTCCTGTAGTAATTTCATCTACCCCTTGCGATTTATGAAGTTTAAGTTTAGAAATAGCCAAAAGAACTTCAGATTGCGTTATAGGGCCAACATTAAAGCCACCAATGCATCTATCATCATTGCAAAAAATGGGAGTAGAACTAACCACATTGTTTAGAACATCACTGAAATGCTCAGCCCACCTAGCCATGACAGAATCCTCACCTTCTATAACCTCCCTTTTTATCCGTCAATGCCTGTCCGTTTTCTACCACATAAAACATTAACTATCTGGTACAGCGTTCTGCTGTTGTGCTGTCTAACTGCTTCCTCGGCTTTGTCAGCCAAGCCGTCAAGCAAACGATTCTTATCAGCAGCTAACCATCCTCAGTACTAACCTTCTTCATCGAAATTTGTCTGAGTGTTTATGAAAAGAAAATCTTGATCATCTATCGAAAAGGCCTCCGAATGTCAACGCCTCTTTTTTTTAATGAAAGGAGGGATTTTTTTTTTGCATTTTATTAAGTTACCGAATAATACGAATAAAAATATCAGATATTTCTCATTTAATATCTCTTTTGTACTACCACTTCTACAAACATACGATTTTACAAAAATGATCCCCGTGGGTCCCGAGAATTTCTAGAAAGGTCATTTTCTGTCATCAGTGCTTATTTCTTATTTTATGCACTTTCTTTGAAATCTGTTTTCTGGTTTCGAACCGCCTAGCTCTGCAATTTCCTGACATAATAAAGCATGACCTAATAAAGTGTCGGCTTGTATATGTGCAATACACAGAACTACAAATTATGTAAAACAACATTATTATTTCTGTACAATTTGTTATATTACACATATACAAGCCGACACTTTATTAGGACTTCGCTCTAATGACAGCTACACTTGGCTATCGCTGCTGGAAAGTCTCAGGGTTGAAATCTTAACGTCCGTCCGATAACTCTATAAATCGCACAGGAGTGGGAGTCGAGAGTAATTTTTTTCCCTTCGATTTTCATTTTGGTCACGTCAGAGTTTTCGTCGCACAAAGGGGCAGAGGGTTTGCTCAGTCGGTAACAGGCCAGACTCGAAATCTGTTGTTCCCAGGATTGAGCCGTACCTGAGTCAGCTTTGAGGTTTTTCAGTCGAATCCTTGCCCTCTGTCAGAAACAAATACCGATGGACGCTTCCATTGGATGGTTGTTACGCCGTGTTTCCGTATGCAGGAGAGCCATACCCTGTGCACGTTAAAGAAAACGTTCGATGGCCTTTGACGGGAGGCTTCTCTCTGTCTCGTAAAGGCTGTCAAAGTGGGTGCCATTCCCGTAAGCATTTATGAGCCTTGGGATCCTTGTGACTTGGCCATTTAGCCCATTCTGTGTAAGAAAACGTATTAACCTTCTACATATGCTTTCTTTGCTTAATTGCAATACACGGATTTAGTTTTGCTTCCAGATCTTGAGCGAATGATGCAATTCAATAAATTGCGAGTAATTGATTAATTACGAAGAATAAAATTAATTTTACATTGGCTAGAAATTAAAGAAACAATATTTTCTGTCATTGTATTTCGTATGTTTGTCATAAAGTAGTAGTACAAAAAAGATATGAGATATTTTTCATTTAATATTTTTATTCTTATCATTTGGTAACTTAATAAAATGCAAAAAAAAATTCCCACCTTTCTTTAAAAAAAGAAGCGTTGATCACTCGGAGGCCTTTTCAATTTTCTTTTCATAAACACTCAAGTCATTATTGCTTATTTCTTATTTTATACACTTTGAAATCTGTTTTCTGGTGGCATGTATAGTTCTTATGAGAGAATACGAAAAAATCCGCAACAGCTGCTTCCTCAGTCGAGCCTTTCTTGTTTCACTCTTATCTCCCTTATTGTGGTCAAATGCCTGTTACGAGATAGCCAGCTGCTTTGTCTAAAGGAAGTTGACCAAGAGGCTGATCAAGTAAATTGATCACAAAAATTTTATATAAAATTTGTGTATAATAAGTAAAAGCCGGAAAAATGTCTATCGGAGATGGCGATTTGCACGTATCACCATCTGCAGGACAACTGAATAGTTGGGAGGATACAAAACAGAGGCACTTGGCTTCAGCTGACGAAATAAATAAAAGGAACTTGAACCAGGTAGGAGAGTTTCAGGTTAATTGAAAACGGCTTTTTTTTTTTTGCAATAACAACAAACGTGACGTTTAATTTAATCTTTAAATTTTATACTCTGTTTCAGTTGCAGAGTGACCAGCGCATTTGACTACTGATGCCTGGCACCTGGGTTTGAGCCACATATAAAGTCTAGATGTTTCTTTTCTGTGTTGTCTTTCTGCTGAGCTCTCGCCGTCCTTTCAGATCTCGATGACGTATTGTACTGACAGGATTCTGTCAGACCTCTATGGCAAAAGGGGTATTTACTTTTGTTACACCTTTTATACTTTGGAAAGAATGAAAAAAAAGTTCAAGTGGAAAAAGATGGAATGTTATGTGTGTGTGTGTGTGGGGGGGGGGATATAATAGTTATGTATTCGGAGGCCCTGAATAACATTTTAAAATATTCTAGCAGCGGAGAGGTTTTCAGTCATCCATGCCACTTTTAGGTCGTTCTGAATATCTAACTTTGATTACGTTGATGATTTAAATGTCTTGACAAGTGATATTTTCTCAAAATGATCTTTTTTTTAGAAATGATCTTCATTTTTTCAAAATGATCCTTTTCATGAGGATGGCAATGGGGAGAGACTGATTAGGTGACTGATCAGATGAAGGGTGGGCACAAAAATCTAAATATTATAGGAATAAAATGCTTAAATATGTATTCATAGAGATGAGTACAAAAAATGATTAAATTTATTAAAATTTAAAAAAATGGTTAAGCAAAATTTGATATTTTGGTGCAATTTTCAATTAATTTGTGTGATGCAGCTCGAGCTGTTTCGCGATCTTTCTCATATATTAGGGATTTTAATATCCCAAAGAGGAAATTCCTATCCGTTTATCATTATTGTATTTGCTTATGTTATATTTTAGAATGCTTGTGTGTCTGTCTTTGTTCGACAACTCCTGGGCGGTTAAAGAAGTAGGACCATCATGCTTCGTCTACAGGTTCATCTCACCGTAACTTAGTGCACTGTAAAGATTTCGACCTCAGAAAATTAAGCCATCTTTTAAAAGTTGGTCAGGAAACGTTAGCTCTTTGATAACTTTGCGCATCGATAACTTACTACTCCATTCATAACTCTAAATTGTTCATTCCTAAAGTAGGCGATTATAGCGCCCCCAGGGATTTCGGACACGTATGGCAGGTATAATTCCACACCACCTGTAATGACTTCTCAATTCGTGCTCCCCCGAACTTCCTTTTAATTTCTCCTTTAATTAATCTTTAACCTTGATTCTCGGTGAATCCACAGATCCGCGGATTTTTACATCCGTAGTTCGATCTGCGCCAAATGTGATGTTCTTCTCTATCTGAAATGGGTATTAATGGCTGTGTTTGGATGGAAGAAGTAAATATCCAATGCACTAGGTAGAGGACAAAACACTATTTACACTTTTTACATTCGCAAAGTTCTTGACGTGGATCTGCAGAACAAAAACCATTGCACTTACCTCAGCAAAACGTTTACTGTCCTCCAAAGTACTCCCCTCCAGCATCTATACAAAGTTGCAGACGTCTGCGCCAATTCCGGAACGCTTTGTGGCATTCCTGTTGGGGAAATTTTGCAAGGTTTTGCACCCTTGGAAAAAAGCTTCTCAGCAAGTTCCTTTTTCATTTTTGGAAACAACCAGAAAATGCATGGTGCAAGTTCGGGTGTTTCCCAAGGGTAGGGTAGCTATTTGATTTTTTTTTTGCGCCAGATAGGCTATACCTTGCCGGGTTTTGTGAGCACTGGCATTGTCATGATGGAGAACCCTTCACACGCCTTTTGTTGGATGCTGCTCCTTCATTTCCTTAACCATTTTGTGCAATGCAATGTTGGTGTTGTATTGGCCGTTTTTATACTCATTTTTCAGGTAAGGTGTCCACGGCTGCCACTCCCTGGTAATCGAAAAAAATCGTGAACATTCTCTTCCATGAGTGAAAGTCTTGTCGGAGGATTTAGGGAAACTGTTGATCTTCAGCAACCAAACATAGTTGTCGATCTTTCTGGGAATTTTATAGTAATAAAACTATGTCTCATCACCCTTTGACTATATCTGTTAACCGTTTGAGGCCACTAGGTTCAAACATTTCCAGTATTCCTTGCATTCGACTCTAGCCCCTTTTTACTGTTTTGTCAGTTGTGGGGTACTCATTTGACACAGATCTTTCAGAACTTTAAATGTTGGTGAACAATTGTTTCCACACTGCCAATCGATACACTGACGTCTAAACTTATTTCCTGAACTGTCATGTGTAGGTTTTCCTCAGTGAGTTCACGAACAGCAGCGATGGTTCTCTCTTTCAGGGCCTCTTTCGGTCTTTTTGCACGAGGGAGATCTTGGAAGCTCTGCCGTTCTCTAATTTGCGCATCCATCCCATAACAATGCCATATGAACATGATGATCCGCATATACTTGTGAGAAATCGGCATGATTTTTTTTCACATCCTCCCCAAGCTACATCCTTGTGAAAATGTAAAATCTTTCCTTGTCTTTAGTAGACTCCATAGCACAGATTTCGCAGACTGAACTTTACGCGTCGCCAATGAAGAGAGAAATGATGATACAACCTTTTGTTTTTTTAGCATGCAATGAGAAGTTTAGACAAGCTTTAAAACAAGTCGTTATCTTCGGATACAATATGGAAATGTGCTTGATTCTGTGGGCCTTGGCTGTGCTCAACACTTTGTTGGATGAAATGATTTAAATTGATATTCTTTGGAGACTTCCTCCAATCGGCTTATCGTAGGTGCTACATACAGTATACTGCTTTACTTTTGCAGGCATTCACTTGATGAGGTGGAAATCTGCACTTTACCGTACAGGAATCGCTTTACAGACCTCAAATCTCGGCGAGAGGATATCCAAATCCCTGCCTACATAACCTGTTTCACACAGAACCGAACCCTGCTCCTTTACTGGTTTCGAGAAACAGCTACGTCACTTTGACGCGCTAAACGAACGTTACTCCTCCGTTCCTAAGCCACTCTTCTGCTTTTGTTATGGCCGCATCTCGTGCCCCCCCCCCTCGATGATTCACACCTTAACCCCTCCGGCTATACGAAAGTAGTAGAGCGACGAGGTGTAATAAAACCATTTGTTGCGCTCGCTTCCATGAACATCTGCGAACTTCACAGTAAGGCTACGAATGACGAATAATGAACAACATTCCCATTTAAGAAGATACTTCTGAAAATACACATAGCAGAGATATATACAAAGGTAATAAATCATGTACAGGTATAATGTGTCCCTTTAATATTTCGCCACTCAAACAGTTTCATAGTCGCAACCCGCAAGTTGGTGCACTGCCACATTTCTCAAGAAATGTTCAGAAGTTCTTTTTTTCCTGACATAATTATTTACCTTACAGCAGTGCAATGTTTCCTGACAGATGGATTGGCAGAGGTGGTGCAATTCTATGACTACCAAGAAACTAATTTCACATCCCTTGGTGCTTTTCCTGTGGGGCTTCGTAAAGAATTATTATGTTTACATGCTTAAAATTCGCGACCTGAATCATTAATCATCATCAACTGAGCAAGTAACGAGAGATATACTGCAGCGTCTAGGGCAAGAAGTAAAATATCTATTGGAGTAGGCAGAGTCTGCACTATGTCGATTCATTAACTTAACTGGGATGGTGGTTAGAAAGCTAGCGAGTGTTCCAGCAAGGCAAACTTTGTGTGCTCTGTGTTAGCTCTGAGGCAGTGATAACTTCGATCTTAATAGTGCATGTCCTCTTATGACAAGGCCTTTAAAAGTTAGGACAGAGAAAAATCCTAGAAGCTACTCCTATGTGTCGCAAATGAAAAAAAAAATGTTCAGAACCATTTGAGGTACGCTTTTAATTAATAAACATATTCAAGAAAGTAATATTTCATTTAGTTTGGTTCTTTCTAAGGTTAGTTATGGTAGTGAAACATGGACCTTTGTAAGCGCGATAACAAGAAACTTGATGCCTTTGATTCTAAATGCTTGCGCAGTATCTTGAGCATTTGGTGGTTTGACTTTGTAAGTAATGATAAGATTAGAAGAAGGAATCATCAACTTCCTTTGAGCGGCATATTGTGCAGAGAGAGACCGCGTTGGTTTGGCCATGTTGCCCGTATGCATAGCTGCAGATTGGCAAACAGGATTATGAACAGTATGACTAAGGGTTTGAGAAAAATGGGGAGACTAGGATGCGATGGGCAGACAATATCAAACAGGACCTTGCTTAGAGTGCTGCATTTGGCCTAGAGTGGCCAAATGCAGCAGCTGTAGCTCGGAAGAGACACATCTGGAGAGAAAAAAAAATTACACAGTGTGGTTGGACCTCTATCCATGGCTGCATGAGGATTTTTGTTTGTTTGTATGTATGTATGTATTTATGTATGGGTTGGGTTGTTTTACCTCTGAGCGGCACTTTTTTGCACACCATGGGCTAAATGGCCAGGTCACATGGACCCCGAAGGCTCAGGGAAGGTTGGGGAAGGGGACCCACTGGAACAGCTGTTAGGAGACAGATGGTAGCCTCTCGTCAAGGCCATCCAGCGTGTTCTTTAACGTGCACAGGGTATGGCTCTCCCGCACACGGGGCCACGGCTTAACGTCCCATCCGACGGACGGCGGCCTTTCCAAGCCCATCGGTGTCCCCTACTGACCGTGGGCAGGGCGGGGAATTGTTGCGGAGATAAATCTCAACGCTGACGCAGCTGGGACTCGAACCTGGGAACTACAGATTACGAGCCTGGCGCGCTACCGACTGAGCCACCCCCGCCCCTATGTATGTATGTATGTATGTATGTATGTATGTATGTATGTATTTTCCTTCTTATTGGTTCTCGAAACTCTACCATTATTTTTCTGACACTGTGTGTGTGTTTATATATCAGTAGTAAATAATCACAGGATGTGCCCTGTAGACACGAAAAAATAATAAGTTGAACTCGTGAAAACTCGAAGAAAAAACTCGTGAAAATAATAAGTTGAAAAAAAATTGGTTTTGCTCTTAGTGGGATTCGAACTCACGTCTTCTGGAAACATGCCAGTTATGCTACCACTACTCCATCAATGTCTAACGCTTTCTTCAGATAGTGCGACATATATATATATGTATAAGAACAGTTTTTAAACTGAACTATCCAAATTTCTATACGTTTTCGCCAAATTTTAAAATAAAAGCTTTCTTTTTGCCCTTTGAATCGTTAGTTTTCGTGCTACGCAATTCTTTGTAGCAACATGGGGCCTAATTCTGAATAATTTCGTGGTTTTGTTTCAAAAATTTTTTATTAAATAATATTTTTAGGTGACTTAATTAAAGACGAGAAATCCATGCATTTCTTGTTTTCTAGATTTAAAATAAAGTCTGCCTTTCTCCAAACTCGGACCGTTACTAACTGCGCTGGGAGAGTTCCCGTGCTATTCCGTTTGCAAATAGGAGCTGATCGTCAGCGCACTTTCTCTCTTGCCGCTGCAATCCATGTCGGCATCGGGCCCTGCTCTCACTTGCTCCAGGGCGCCGCCGCCGCCACCACTGACGTTCATCCCGGGCCTCACGTACGGACCGCACGAGCCGCGTGTCGCATGCGTGGCTGCGTCGCTGCCGGGCGGCGTTCATGGCCGATTAGAGCGGCCATTGTAGGCCACTTTTCCGGCCGATTCTAGGGTGCACTCCACCGCATTGCGCCAATCAAGGTAATGGGTTAGGAAGGGGCCCCCAGGGGGAGATATATGAAGCTAATCGAGGGAGCAAGGAGGCTGAGGGCATAGGGAGGGTAGAGAGAAAGATGATGATGAAAGGATGCTGACTTGTGCCTCCTGGGATGGAGAAAGAATCTGTGGAGAACAGTTAATTTATGCACTGGAGTGTTTGTGTCCTTGTTCTTTGAAGCACACCGTTAAACAGCTTTCTTTACTGCTGCTTCTTCAAAGGATCGCTGTCCGCCGCCGCCACCGTCTGTTCCTTCGAGAGGAAGCGATCTGCTGAAGGTCGGAAATATTAATTTATGAGCTGCGAAGAGATAGAAATGCAGACGGAAATGTCGCTGCAAACGAAACACTTCCAGTTAAATCGGAATCTAGACGACTCGGACGAAAATCTGCTCAGTGTTGCCATTCGATCACAACAAAATTCTTTGAATAAATTCTCTTGGGCAAAAAAATAAATTCACTTGGCCGTGACAAAAAACAAGCAAAATTGCTTTCGGAAAATTCGCTTCGGTAAATAAATAGTGTTATAAAAAGGAAATTCAATTAATAAAAATATTACTTTTCGAGCAATTACTTGCTACAGAGGTCTGACAATAGCTTGTCGGTATGGAGAAGGATTATCGGGAAGATACCACCAGAAATAATAGTCACTTATTCCGTAGCCAAGCACGCAGAAAAAATTAACTTTGAAAGGAAAAAGGAAAGTCGCATGGAGTGCCAAAATCTTTAAATTTTCTTGGTTTCAGTTATTTTAAACTTTTATCTCCGAGCGGCACTTTTTTGAAAACAATGAGCTAAATTTCCAGGTCACAAGGACTCCGAGGGCTCAGAGAAGGTTGGAGGAGGGGACCCACTGGACAGCTATTAGGAGACAGATGGTAGCCTCCCGTCAAGGCTATCCAACTTGTTCTTTAACGCGAACAGGGTATGGATCTCTCGCACAAGGAATCACGGCTTAACTTTCCATCCGTCGGACTTTACAAACCCATCGGTGTCCCCTACTGACTGACGGCAGGGCGGGGCGTTTTGTGGAGATAAATTTCAACGCTAGCCCAGCTGAGACTCGTCTGGGAACTGCAGTTTACGAGCCTGGCGCGCTACCGACTGCCACTCCCCTCCAAAAAAATTTTTTCCTTCGATAATAAAATTATATTTTTTTTATGATTAGCAATGAATTAAGTTCACATATGAGGCCCCGCCATCCTCACAGATCTTCCACTGTGGCGTATTAAACTGACAGGCTTCTGTCATACCTCTGGGGCAAGCGGCTGCTTGAGGAGATATTTAATTTTTTTTATGGGTAGCAAAAAGTAAATTCATTAGAGGAGGTCAAAATATGTTGAAGAGGTAAAAAGAGAGCAAACGTTCTTCAGCTATTCTGTAACAAAGGCACTTGGATGTCTTCTACATCCTAATATTCTGCATCCTCTACAGTTGCATAATACACCCGGATCTGTGGCATTCCACTTCTCAGCATCCAACAGAAAGATAATGCAGACCCAGGAGGCAATCGCGAGCAGCAAGTTTTATCTGCATTTTGGAGATGAAAACGCTTTACCATTTTAAAGCCACTTTATTCTCCCACAGCAGTGTGAATATCCACAGTTGCGTAGTCTGCTCTGAGTCCAAGCTACACTGCTGAGTTGCGCATCGTTCACGAGGCGAAATGAGAGTTTGGGAAAGTCTTTCAAGAGTATTTTTCCCAAGGACTGCGAGGATGCATCACCATAGGCAGAGTACCATTGCCCTGTGTTCACCAATCATGTCGTACACACATGTTAAGGAAAGGTCAATTTTGGCAGACACCTTTCGTGCAAGATGATTGCACACATTGCATTTAGTCACTGCAGGTCAATGTCTCTCGCTCAGAACAGCCGGGTTTAGAGGACTGTGATGTTTCTTCTTCGGTTGTCTGTCTATTGGGATCACTTAGGAATGTCCCTCTGGTTTGATCGCAATACGCGACGGGTGAAAGGGTCTTTCAGATAAAATCAAAGATTTTATTGCAGTTGCAGGGACTCAATACTGTGTCTCCTTCCCAATAAAATGGTTCTACTCCAGCCTTTATTTAAATATAACAATTATTTATTGAACCTTCCAAACATGACTGATAGACAAGGACATATGCTCAGTTACATAGCATTACATCACTGCTTACTATGCCTGTTCAGGCATAGTAAGCAGTGGTGTCACCTGCTTACTATGCCTGTTCAGCTGTTTTCATAGAGTCCAATGCCGTTATTTCCAGTCGGCATTTTACCAGCTTTACAATTTTACATCTTCACGCGTTCGTCCTTCGACTGGCTCTCCCCTCCTTCGTCGTTGCCAACACTCTTCTCCCTTCTCCGCTTCGGCCATGTGGCAAGGTCGCTGACCCCCAGTCCAGGGTCACTTGTTAGCGGACATTAGCAGTGGGTGACCTCCCTCTCACCGACACTGCTATATCGATTAACATTCCAGTTGCTGGACGGAGGCCTCCCACGTAGCATATGCCTTTTTGGTGAAATACAAAATAATGCACAAAACAAAAAAAAATTTTAAAAGGCCTCTAGCCTGACAAGGACGAAAGTGAACAGTCGCTTTGAACGTCCCTAAACCATGACTACTTAGGATTATCGATAGTCTTACTCTTCTGCTAAAGTCATTTCCTGTATTTGTGGCAGCGCGTTCTACACATTTCTTGCTGTGAGATTAATTGGATGCAGAGGTTTACGTAATATCATCGTCACAGCATTGGACCTGAAACAAACAGATCTTTTTCTGTGGCATTCCACATCAGAGAGGAAGGCATCTGTTGGCAGCCGTATTTAGTCCGTGTTTGACGCGTCGGGTGGGTTTGGCTCAGTCGGTAGCGCGCCAGGCTCTTAATCTGCAGTTCGCAGGTTCGAGTTCCAAGTGTTGTCAGCGTTGATATTGATCTCCTCTAACTCCCACTCTGTCCTAGGTGAGAAAGGGGACACCGATGGCTTTGGAAAGGCCGATGTACGTTGTGGCCCCATCTACAGGAGAGCCATGCCCTGTGCAGGTTAAAGAACAAACTCTATCGCCTTAACAGAAGGCTACCCCCTGTCTCCTAATGGCTGCCTAGTTGAAGAAGTGGCTTCCCTTCTTTCAACCCTTGAGGTCTCTGGAGACCTGGCCATTTAGCCCATGGCGTGCAAAAAAGAGTGCCGCAACTATCCCATTCCAAACGTGACCTTATATGATTTTCCTTCTGCATGTTCCTTTCGCATATATAATGGGGTGAAAATTGGAAGGATGTGTATATGCAAATTGACCTCAGGTATCACAGACGCATACGTAAGAGAACTATTTCAAAGGATGAGATGAATTTCAGTAGTCTAGATATACGTCATAGAAACTGTCTGTTGGTCACCGGAAGGGGACAGAAGGGATATTAAAAATAAATCTGTGGAATTAAAAAAATGTTAAGATCTTTGATGTAATAATAGCTGTTGATAGAAGAATTAGGATAGAGATATGATGATAAGGAAAATTGATATTAAAATTTTATTCTTTTTGATTGGAAATCAAATGAATTACAAATTCTTTTAGTTTCTGAGATATTGTGACGTGAACCCAGGGAGTTCTTTTATTTATAATCGCACGAATCTATTTCAGGTTATTTACCTGCTTGATGCCAATTGTAAAGGTATAGTATTACTGAGCTATTTGAAATAATTTGAAGTTCAACAACTGGGAAAGTTCTCAAATAGTAGTTGATATCTAAAATTTCCTTTTTTTTTAAGAAGCACCAAGCCATTAATTTGCGATACTTTCGCAAAGCTTGTTCCTGCTGCTGCTTCCTCTGATGGAGAGGGATCCAAATTTGCTTTCTTCTTTCCTACTCTTTTGGTTGCGAGGGGGGAATCTTCTCCAAGAGAATCTAACTTCTATTTTTGCGACACAAATTTGAACATTTTTATCTTTAGCAGGGTTCTTTTAACAATCGGTGGGACGTGCCAAATGTTTTTGCCGCCATACACGAGGGAGTTGATCTACTTGGAGGTGCCGTTGCTATGGTTACGAATGCGAACTTTACGGTGATGATGACAAGCGAAGAAGGGAATTAAGACTAATGCGGATCTTGATCTTGATAAGCTCTGGCAACACAGAAACAGAGGATAAGTATCTGTGACGAGGCTGAAAAAGATACATCGTCCCTCCCCCCTTCCCTCCCTAGGAAGACTGTATAAACCGTGGGAGTCAAGAATTAAGACTTCTGAAAATAGTTGTCGTCAATCTTAGATATCGACTGTCTGTCTGGTTCATCTGGTCGCAGCCGGTGACAAAACTTCTCTGAGCCATTGGGATCACAAAAGCTATTCTCTTGACCCTCCCCCCTACCCCTCCTGCGCACGCTCAGGGAGATGAGGTGGAAAAGTAATGGGACCTGAAAAGAGTTGCCCTGCCATTTCGAAGACAGCGTCGCCTTGTGCCGAGTGGGCGCGAGGATTCGAAAGATAATGCTCTCTAGTTGGGCTAAAAATACGTCTTTACGCATTGCCCATTGTGTTCGGAATTTTCGTCGCTGAAGGATCGTCTGCTTCGCTTTTTGTTTGCGTCGTCGGCTGCCAGGCTTTACCAGAAACAGTCGAACTTCATTCTGTTGTGAAGATAAGAGTACCACGAAGGCCTCGAGGCAATCAACATGTTGAAATTAATCATTCTGGGCGAAAATTGATTCATCAGTAGTCTAGATATACGTCATAGAAGATGTCTATTCATCACCGGAAGGGGACAAAAAGGATGCTTGACACTCTTCTCTGGAATTGAAAAGAAATGTTTTAAGTCGACGACAAACATGAGCTTTAAACTTCAAAATCACGAAATGCATAAATAATTTCTTAAACTTTCCATTAAGAAAGAAATGTACGAAATCAAAATCTGTATATAAATATACAATATTTCACAGGAAGTCAAATTAATTTGAACTTCGATAAAAATCTTTTGAAATTATACCTCAGAGTAGGGTAATAAAAGCGAATGCCCAGGTTAAATAAAATCGCATTCCTTCACCTTTTTTCTTTTGAAGATTACCATCAAAATGTATGAAATTTACGATGAAAAATTTGCTGCATAGAAGGAAATGAAAAATCGAGAGCCGATTTCATGGCACCATTATTAACTTACTAGCTGAACGTACCCGGCGCTGCCCGAGTGTCACTTTAAATCTCCACATTCTTATTTTCACTGCACTAAAAGTAAATTTTGTAAGTACCCCCCCCCCCCCCGACATTTTAGACAGATTTTCAACAGGAAGAAATTTGCCCGGTGTTTGCTTGGATCGTTGTTGATGTCAGCGAGCTCTCTCATAGCCTGTTGCTTAGTTTCTGTGTTAACTATAGAGATTTTTATTTCCGTTACCACAGATTTTGCCGCCCTATTGCTCCCATGATATTCGTCCGCATGGTCCAAATTCCCTGCACAGCATCCCCCGTGTGCCCCAGTGATTGGTTTAAAAATCAGGTTCCCACTTCACCCGTAGCTTCCGTTTCTACACAAATTGTGACAGCTCATGTCTCACTTTTAATCTGCATATTCTGTTGTTTCCTACACTAATGGTTAGTTTTGCGAGTATCCCCCCTCCCGACATTTTACACAGTTTGAACAGGAAGAATATCTCGGTGTTGCAAGGGTCATTGCTGACTCGGTGCGCGCTCTCAGAGTTCGTGGCGAACAATCGAGATATTTATTTCGTCAGATTTCGACATTCTGTTATTCCCGACGTATTTCACTGAAAGGTCCCAAATTTCGTAGGCAGATTTCTCCTGCCCGACCCCATGATTGGTTAGAAAATCAGGTCCCTAGCTGCAATGGAATGCGTAAATAATGCCTTTGGAAATGTGGGGAATCTGGCAACGGCAGAAGATTTAAATGCTATTTTAACTCTTTACTTTCACAGTTAGGGAGCAGTAAATGGCAACAATAAATTTGACAGCGATCTCGTTTCCCGTAGAAATTGCATGTAAATATTTTTGCTTCTAGCAAGCCTCCCGTTTGGACTTTCGACCTGAAATTTGGCAATGCAATCCGAACCACAACCAGAACCATTTTTCGAAAATTTGAAGCGTGTACTTTGATTTCCCGATGAGTTATGCTGCCAGAGAGAGACATCTTTTATTATATGGACAAGAGAGAATAACGTTTTTTTTTGCCAGTTATATTTATTAGCACATGTATATAGGTTAGGCACTGAAATGTGCTATTTACATGATTGCAGGAGCCGAGCTCTTTCGACTGTACTCGGCAGCTCGGTTTCTGCAATCGTGTAAATTGCACTTTCAGTGCCTAACCCATATACATGTGTTAAAAACGCTTTTTTGCAGGTTAGATTTTATTCTCTCTTATGAGAAAAATTTACTGTTAGTTTTCAATGTGTTGCTACATCAAGATCAGATATTGATCAAAACGTGACCTTGGAAACATTTTATGTTCATTTCTTTAGGAAGATTTTAGCGTTTAATTCGGATATTTTTTCTTCATTTATGAAAATCTGATTAAAACAGATTGTGTATTTCTTCAACTCGTTTAATATTACTAAAAGTGTTTTGGCATTACCATATTATGAAAAGCTGCATTCAAAGCTCTCTAACTTTAAAAATAAACCTTTTACCGGAAAATATCATTGAGATCAATTAAAGATCTCGCTCAACTATCTCCAAATCTCGAGTTTTCAACAATATTAGTTTAATATTTAAATGTTTCAGCTTCAATGCTTCTTTAACAGGAGCATTCCTAATCATAAGAATTTACCACAAAAGTGAAACCAAAATAATGATCCTTGTAAAAAAAAAATCATTCAGTAAAATAAATGCATTTTAGAAGTGTAAGGATTCTGTCAGTTTATCAAAATCGTGTTTAGGACGATTGTTAGTTTCGTTTGATGCTAACAATCGTAACTTAAATGTTCATTATTCAGTAACTCTTTAAATGTTAAAAGCATATTGTTGGAGACTGAATTTTAGAAAGATTTAAAAGAGATCTTCAATTTAATTTTTGGATGTTAATGGAATACTTTTTGCAACATAGTTTCTTCCATTCATAACAATATGAATGCATAAGTCACTCACTAAATGACCAGTATTAATATTTCTGTTATCTGAAGTCTTTATTATTCTTTGATTATTGTACGAATAAAGTTATACATAGTCGATCCTGAATCGTGTCTGCAGGACACACGACTGAGAATATTACTATTCGAGATTTCTCTGTAATGCAAGGGTTTGGGTGGCTCAGTCGGTAGCGCGCCAGGCGCGTAATCTGCAGTTTCCAGGTTCGAGTCCCAACTGGGCCAGCTTTGAGGTTTACCTCTGCAAGACTTCTCTCCCTGCCCTCGGTCAGTAGGGGGTACCGCAGGGCTTGGAATAGGCCGCCGTCCATCGTATGGAATGTTAAGCCATGGCCCCGTGTGCGGAAGAGCCATATCAGTGCACTTTAAAGAACACGCTGGATGGCCTTGACGGGAGGCTACCATCTGTCTCCCAACAGCTGTCCAGTGGGTTCCCCCAACCTTGTATGAGCCCTTAGGCCTTGTGATCCGGCCATTTAGCCCGTTGTGTGCAAAAAAAAAAGTGCTGCTCAGAGGTAAAACAATCAAACTGGTTATTCATATATAAATTATATAAATAATATAACCAACATTTTTCTAATACTTACAATAACATTTTCCGTATTATGTCATATTCTTGTCTATTAAGATATTCAATAGGCCTTTTTCTGAACAAGTTATTTCCTGTTAAAATTAGCCATCTTCCTGATTGTCGCGCCTACAGCAATTATCGCTTTTCAGTTTTGGCCACAGGACGATTGTTATGGTATCATATGGAACTTTGGATTAAAATGGCTACTTTCCCTTATCCAGATTATGGTTCAGAAAAAAGAAAGAACACATCGGTTGCAAACGTGTGCAAAGTGACACAATTCTTAGGGAAAAAACGGAAATAAGAGAAAAAAAAGTAATTTTTAATTTTTTTCCAAGACATTTTATGGTGATGTGGAGAAGGGAATTATTTTTGACGTTCTCCATCTGAGAAAGGTGCTAGTATCTTCATCTCTCTGCATCTTTTCTGTGGCTCGTGCTCCCATTTGTCTACTCCGTTCGTGATGCCCATTAGCATGGCCGAAGCGTTTGCTTTATGGCTCCTGGCTTTGATGCATTGGCAGCCATCTTGCACATTTGTGCTTTGCGATGTGGATGCCATTGAAATGCTCGCTTACACCATTCTTCGGTTTACAGCATTTGGGAAACAGTGACCGCTCTTAGTGGAAAAAAGATTTCTCTTATGGTCAATGTTGGTTTTTCCTCTCTTTAACTAGCCGTCCCATGGCCGAGTGGTTAGCGCGCTTGGCAACGGATCTAAGGGACCTGGGTTCGAGCCCCGGGTAAAGCATGGATGTATGTGTCGTTTTTCTGCTGAGGTCCTGCCATCCTTTCAGATCTTTTTCTTTGGCATATAAACTGAAAGGCTCCTGTCAGACCTCTGTGGCAAGCAGCTGCTTGAGGGGTATTTATTTTATTTATTTCTTTAATAAGACGAAGAAAATATCGTGTTTCGAAAGGAATTAATTCATTTCGTTGTGATATCATGAGAATTCGGAAATGCATTTAAAGTAATAAATTCTAATTTATCGAATGAGATAATTTTATCCCGAAGTCAAATAAATTTTAGTATTGGTTTTATATATATATCTGGCATGATCAACTTGCATCGTGTTGCAGGGCATGTTCATTAACTGGAGGCATTATCGACAATCTCTCAAAATTCAGTTTAAAAGTTAATGGTGGCAGTTTAGCGGATAGACAAAACCTAAAAACCACAACTTTTAAGCATCCCTGGTAAATGTTGGGTCGTTTTAATTCAGAGCGGCACTTTTTTGCTCACAATGGACTAAATGGCCTGGTCACAAGGACCCCGATGGCTCAGAGAAGGTTGCGGGAGGGAACCTACTGAACATCTGTTACGGGACAGACTGCAGCCTTCCGTCAAGGCCATCCAGTGTGTTCTTTAACGTGCACAGGATATGGCTCTCTCATATACGAGGGCCATGGCTTTAGGTCCATTCGAGGGACGGCGGCCTTTCCGAGCCCATCGGCGGGGCGGGGGTGGCTCAGTCGGTAGCGCGCCAGGCTCGTAATCAGTAGTTCCCAGGTTCGAGTCCCAGCTGGGTCAGCGTTGAGATTTATCTCCGCAAAATTCCCCGCCCTGCCCACGGTCAGTAGGGGACACCGATAGGCTTGGAAAGGCCGCCGTCCGTCGGATGGGACGTTAAGCCGTGGCCCCGTGTGCGGGAGAGCCATACCCTGTGCACGTTAAAGAACACGCTGGATGGCCTTGACGGGAGGCTACCATCTGTCTCCCAACAGCTGTTCCAGTGGGTCCCCTCCCCCAACCTTCTCTGAGCCTTCGGGTCCATGTGATCTGGCCATTTAGCCCATGGTGTGCAAAAAAGTGCCGCTCAGAGGTAAAACAACCCAACTCAACTCAGTGGGTCCCCTCCCCCAACCTTCTCTGAGCCTTCGGGGTCCTTGTGACCTGGCCATTTAGCCCGTGGTGTGCAAAAAAGTGCCGCTCAGAGGTAAAACAACCCAACCCGAGCCCATCGATGCCTACTGATCGAGGCAGCATAAAGCCTACTGATCGAGGGCAGGGCCGGGGGTTCAGCGGAGATAAATCTCAACGCTGACCACGGTGAAGGAAAATCTTTCGAAATTGTGCGAATTAGTTTCGAAAATAATTTTATCCTGAGAAATAACTGCTGAATCAGAATGACGATTGTTGTCGACATGGACCACTCACCTCATTCCTAGATCTTCTTTATTAACTTCATAAGTGTTGCCGCTAATCGTTAGCCTTGGATGCAGACAAGATGGCCAAGAATATGCAATAGTTTCCTACATCAGACCTTATCTAACCGTGGTTGAAGACTCCTTGTAATCACTCATTATTGGCCTAATCAAACTCCTTCATGCCTAAGATGTTGCGGAATCAAAAATATCAATGCTATTTTGCACAAAAAGGCTACTGCCTCCAGCATTAGTAGTCTTATCAATAGCTCTAATGAAAGGATTATACTTTTAAGCATTATTTGTGAAGAGGCTAAAATGATCTTAACCACGAACTTTTAGTTTCTACTAGTATTTCTATTAGTTATCAACCCTAATAGAAATAACACTTTTTTATTATAAGATGATTATAATTAATAATATAAGAATAGAATCCCCAAATCGGGTTCAACAATTGTCTAAATGGTTTGGGCTCTGGCGGACGCGAGCCCGAAGAATGGAGTCCCAATTTCTCTCTAATGCACATGCATACTAGACATGAGTTCGGCGTCCAGTTTTCGAGCCCGCGCCAGTCCGATTTTAGGAAAAAATTTCTATGAAGCATCGAAAGACAGATATAAGAAATAAATAACTTATTGGTGACATGCATTTCTATACTGTTAAATCTTTAACCAGTTACCAAGAGAAATCGTATAGCTAACTAATTTTAGTGATATTAAGTTAAAGGTTAAAAACTGAGAAACCCTGTATCTATATGACTTTTGTGTTCTTTTCCCCTATGTTCATTTCTATTTTCTCACAATATGTTTTAACTGTTGTGTACAGTTTGATTATCAAATAATTTAAATTGTTATATGATATTTCGATATACGAGATACTGCCAAAATATTTTATATATACATTACTGCGTAACGTACAAAGATTTTCTACATTTGACCCGCAAAGCAAATAGCTTATCTGCAGGAAATATAGAAAATCTTTGTATTTGTGTTTTGTGAGATAACGATGATGATGAATAAATAAATATATGTACGCTACTACTATAATTATTTTTTTCTGAAGAATATTAAAATATTAATACTCTGTGGAACAAAAATATTGGAAATGCCGGTAGAAACTGAAAGTTCATGAGTAACGCAAAATGACATTAATTTATTAAAGCTATATGCATGTAAAAATTAGCTATTGCAATACTGGAACAAAATGTCAATATTGGTATTTATCAGCGTAATACCTATATTTACTTATTAATCCTGGTATTAAAAAATAAAGAATCCACAGAGTGCAAAAAAAAAAATCTCTAAACTTAATATTACTTCTAATACAAAATTAATTAACGTAAAATAAAAATAGATTAAAATGTAAAATGTAGTAGATTAAAATGTAGTAAATTTATACAGATAATGTATACGTCTGTTTGAGTGTATGTTTAAAGGAAGGTGGGATCTGAATGTTTATTAACGAGAGATGGAATCTGAATGAATAATAAAGGGAAATGGGATCGTGAATGGATATTATTAGGCGAAGCGATATGAACGGATATTAAAGGGGTAGGGGCTAGGAATGGGTATTAAAAAGAAAATGAAATATGAATGTATATTAAAGGGAGATGGGATCTGAATGGATATTCAAGAGAAATATGAAGTGATGGATATTAGAAGAAGGGGGGGGGGGGGTTGGGGTTATTAATCAATATTAAAGGAAGATGGGATCTGAATGGATATTAACGAGAGATGGAGCTGAATAGATAATAAAGGGAAGTGGGATCGTGAATGCATATTAAAGGGAGATGGGATCTGAAGGGATATTCAAGAGGAATGAGATGCGACTAATTAAGGGGAGATTATATCTGAATGGATATTAAAGGGAGATGTGATCTGAATGGTTATTAAAAGAAGATGGTATCCGAAATGATATTAAAGGCAGATGGAATCTGTATGGATATTAAAAGGAGATGGAATCTGAAAGGATGTTAAAGGAGATCGGGTTGGGTTGTTTTACCTCTGAGCGGCACTTTTTTGCACACCATGGGCTAAATGGCCAGGTCACATGGACCCCGAAGGCTCAGAGAAGGTTGGGGGAGGGGACCCACTGGAACAGCTGTTGGGAGACAGATGGTAGCCTCCCGTCAAGGCCATCCAGCGTGTTCTTTAACGTGCACAGGGTATGTCTCTCCCGCACACGGGGCCACGGCTTAACGTCCCATCCGACGGACGGTGGCCTTTCCAAGCCCATCGGTGTCCCCTACTGACTGTGGGCAGGGCGGGGAATTTTGCGGAGATAAATCTCCACGCTGACCCAGCTGGGACTCGAACCTGGGAACTACAGCTTACGAGCCTGGCGCGCTACCGACTGAGCCACCCCAGCCCCAAAGGAGATCGGATCTGAATGGATATTTAAAGGATATGGGATGTGAATGGATATTAAAGAAAGTGGAATTTGAATAATATAGGGAGAATGAATCTGAATGGGTGGTAAAAGGGTCTCTGAATGGTTGGCATCATATCGCTTCCCTAATAATATCTATCTGATTCCCTTTATTATTACGATCCCATTTCCCTTTATTATTACGATCCCATTTCCCTTTATTATTCATTCAGATTCCATCTGAATGGATATTGGAAGGAGATGGGGTGTGAATGGATATTGATCAGAGGTCGGATTCCAACGAATAATAAAGGAGGATGAAGTGTGAATGGATATATAAAAGAGATGGGATCTGAATGAGTAATAAAAGAAATAGAATCTGAATGGACAATAAAGGAAAATGGGATCCGAATCAATATTAAAGAGGATGGTATTTGAATGGATATTAAAAGGCATTGTGGTTGAATGGATATTAAAGTAACTTTGTTGTTTTCCTTCTGAGCAACGCTGTTATGCAGACAGTGGATAAATGGTCAGGGGCTCAGAGAAGGTTAGTGAAGGAGAGCCACTGAAGGTTTTAATTATTTAGACTGGAAGCTTCTCGTCAAGGCTATTCCGCCTGTTCTAGAGTGTGCATCGGGTATTGCTCTGCTGCATACAGGGCACGGCGTAATATCTCAACCGACGGAAATTCCAAGCCCATCAGTGACTTCTTTCTCACCTATGGTAGAACGGAAGTTAGAGGAGGATACTAAAGTGGAATGGGATATGAATGAATATCAAAGCAAAATGGGATCTGAATGGATATTGGAAATGATGAGATATAAATGGATATTGGAAGGGGATGGAATATGAAGGATTATCAAAGCAATGTGGGATCTGAATGGATATTGGAAATGATGAGGTATGAATGGATATTGGAAGGGGATGGGATATGAAGGATTATTAAGGCAAGATGGGATCTGAATGGATAGAAAAAACGATGGGATATGAATGGATATTGGAAGGGATGGGATATGAATGGATATTGGAATGGGATGGAATATGAAGGATTATCAAAGCAATATGGGATCTGAATGGATATTGGAAATGATGAGGTATGAATGGATATTGGAAGGGGATGGGATATGAAGGATTATTAAGGCAAGATGGGATCTGAATGGATAGAAAAAACGATGGGATATGAATGGATATTGGAAGGGATGGGATATGAATGAATATCAAAGCAAAGTGGGATCTGAATGGATATTGGAAATGATGAGATATGAATGTATATTAGAAGGGGATGGGATATGAAGGATTATTAAGGCAAGATGAGATCTGAATGGATAGAAAAAACGATGGGATATGAATGGATATTGGAAGGGATGGGATATGAATGGATATTGGAATGGGATGGAATATGAAGGATTATCAAAGCAATATGGGATCTGAATGGATATTGGAAATGATGAGGTATGAATGGATATTGGAAGGGGATGGGATATGAAGGAATATTAAGGCAAGATGGGATCTGAATGGATAGAAAAAACGATGAGATATGAATGGATATTGGAAGGGATGGGATATGAATGAATATCAAAGCAAAATGGGATCTGAATGGATATTGGAAATGATGAGATATGAATGTATATTAGAAGGGGATGGGATATGAAGGATTATTAAGGCAAGATGAGATCTGAATGGATAGAAAAAACGATGGGATATGAATGGATATTGGAAGGGATGGGATATGAATGGATATTGGAATGGGATGGAATATGAAGGATTATCAAAGCAATATGGGATCTGAATGGATATTGGAAATGATGAGGTATGAATGGATATTGGAAGGGGATGGGATATGAAGGAATATTAAGGCAAGATGGGATCTGAATGGATAGAAAAAACGATGGGATATGAATGGATATTGGAAGGGATGGGATATGAATGGATATTGGAATGGGATGGAATATGAAGGATTATCAAAGCAATATGGGATCTGAATGGATATTGGAAATGATGAGGTATGAATGGATATTGGAAGGGGATGGGATATGAAGGATTATTAAGGCAAGATGGGATCTGAATGGATAGAAAAAACGATGGGATATGAATGGATATTGGAAGGGATGGGATATGAATGGATATTGGAATGGGATGGAATATGAAGGATTATCAAAGCAATATGGGATCTGAATGGATATTGGAAATGATGAGGTATGAATGGATATTGGAAGGGGATGGGATATGAAGGAATATTAAGGCAAGATGGGATCTGAATGGATAGAAAAAACGATGGGATATGAATGGATATTGGAAGGGATGGGATATGAATGGATATTGGAATGGGATGGAATATGAAGGATTATCAAAGCAATATGGGATCTGAATGGATATTGGAAATGATGAGGTATGAATGGATATTGGAAGGGGATGGGATATGAAGGATTATTAAGGCAAGATGGGATCTGAATGGATAGAAAAAACGATGGGATATGAATGGATATTGGAAGGGATGGGATATGAATGGATATTGGAATGGGATGGAATATGAAGGATTATCAAAGCAATATGGGATCTGAATGGATATTGGAAATGATGAGGTATGAATGGATATTGGAAGGGGATGGGATATGAAGGAATATTAAGGCAAGATGGGATCTGAATGGATAGAAAAAACGATGAGATATGAATGGATATTGGAAGGGATGGGATATGAGTGAATATCAAAGCAAAATGGGATCTGAATGGATATTGGAAATGATGAGATATGAATGTATATTAGAAGGGGATGGGATATGAAGGATTATTAAGGCAAGATGGGATCTGAATGGATAGAAAAAACGATGGGATATGAATGGATATTGGAAGGGATGGGATATGAATGGATATTGGAATGGGATGGAATATGAAGGATTATCAAAGCAATATGGGATCTGAATGGATATTGGAAATGATGAGGTATGAATGGATATTGGAAGGGGATGGGATATGAAGGATTATTAAGGCAAGATGGGATCTGAATGGATAGAAAAAACGATGGGATATGAATGGATATTGGAAGGGATGGGATATGAATGGATATTGGAATGGGATGGAATATGAAGGATTATCAAAGCAATATGGGATCTGAATGGATATTGGAAATGATGAGGTATGAATGGATATTGGAAGGGGATGGGATATGAAGGAATATTAAGGCAAGATGGGATCTGAATGGATAGAAAAAACGATGAGATATGAATGGATATTGGAAGGGATGGGATATGAATGAATATCAAAGCAAAATGGGATCTGAATGGATATTGGAAATGATGAGATATGAATGTATATTAGAAGGGGATGGGATATGAAGGATTATTAAGGCAAGATGGGATCTGAATGTATAGAAAAAACGATGGGATATGAATGGATATTGGAAGGGATGGGATATGAATGGATATTGGAAATGATGAGGTATGAATGGATATTGGAAGGGGATGGGATATGAAGGATTATTAAGGCAAGATGGGATCTGAATGGATAGAAAAAACGATGGGATATGAATGGATATTGGAAGGGATGGGATATGAATGGATATTGGAATGGGATGGAATATGAAGGATTATCAAAGCAATATGGGATCTGAATGGATATTGGAAGGGGATGGGATATGAAGGAATATTAAGGCAAGATGGGATCTGAATGGATAGAAAAAACGATGGGATATGAATGGATATTGGAAGGGATGGGATATGAATGGATATTGGAATGGGATGGAATATGAAGGATTATCAAAGCAATATGGGATCTGAATGGATATTGGAAATGATGAGGTATGAATGGATATTGGAAGGGGATGGGATATGAAGGATTATTAAGGCAAGATGGGATCTGAATGGATAGAAAAAACGATGGGATATGAATGGATATTGGAAGGGATAGGATATGAATGGATATTGGAATGGGATGGAATATGAAGGATTATCAAAGCAATATGGGATCTGAATGGATATTGGAAATGATGAGGTATGAATGGATATTGGAAGGGGATGGGATATGAAGGAATATTAAGGCAAGATGGGATCTGAATGGATAGAAAAAACGATGGGATATGAATGGATATTGGAAGGGATGGGATATGAATGGATATTGGAATGGGATGGAATATGAAGGATTATCAAAGCAATATGGGATCTGAATGGATATTGGAAATGATGAGGTATGAATGGATATTGGAAGGGGATGGGATATGAAGGATTATTAAGGCAAGATGGGATCTGAATGGATAGAAAAAACGATGGGATATGAATGGATATTGGAAGGGATGGGATATGAATGGATATTGGAATGGGATGGAATATGAAGGATTATCAAAGCAATATGGGATCTGAATGGATATTGGAAATGATGAGGTATGAATGGATATTGGAAGGGGATGGGATATGAAGGATTAAAAAGGCAAGATGGGATCTGAATGGATAGAAAAAACGATGGGATATGAATGGATATTGGAAGGGATGGGATATGAATGGATATTGGAATGGGATGGAATATGAAGGATTATCAAAGCAATATGGGATCTGAATGGATATTGGAAATGATGAGGTATGAATGGATATTGGAAGGGGATGGGATATGAAGGAATATTAAGGCAAGATGGGATCTGAATGGATAGAAAAAACGATGAGATATGAATGGATATTGGAAGGGATGGGATATGAATGAATATCAAAGCAAAATGGGATCTGAATGGATATTGGAAATGATGAGATATGAATGTATATTAGAAGGGGATGGGATATGAAGGATTATTAAGGCAAGATGAGATCTGAATGGATAGAAAAAACGATGGGATATGAATGGATATTGGAAGGGATGGGATATGAATGGATATTGGAAGGGATGGGATATGAATGGATATTGGAAGGGATGGGATATGAATGGATATTGGAAGGGATGGGATATGAATGAATATTGGAAGGGGTGGGATATTAATGAATATCAAAGCAAAATATGATCTGAATTGATATGGGAAATGATAAAATATGAATGGATATTGGAAGGGGAAGGGATATGAATGAATATTAAGGCAAGATGGGATCTGTATCCCAGTGAACAAAATCTCTTATACACTGATTTCCATAAATTAGAAAAATCTCTGTTAAGTCAATGGGAAGTTAACGTCAAAGCTCTATAACTTCTAAAATAAGTTTTTTTTATTTTCAATAATGAGATTCCAGATAAAGATATCAATCAAATAAATCAATATTCCAATTTTCAACAATATTCGTTCAGTATTTAATGAGTTATGGAAGTTTGAATATTTAGCGATAACAATGCCAGTAAAAAAAATGACTTCAGAAGTTAATTAAAACTTAGGAGTAAGTAAGGTGTTTACACAGTTATAAAATGCAAACTTATTTTATTAAAGAATTATTTAACTATTCTTCAGTTTTGTATAAGTTTCTTAAGACTGGCACTGCTGTTGTTAAATATTCAAACTTCCATAACTCATTAAATACTGAATGAGTCTTGTTGAAAATCGAGATATTGATTTATTTCATTGAGATCTTCATCTGCAATCACATTTTTCAAAACAAAAAAAAACAACAACCTTATTTTAGAAGTTAGAGATTTGACGTTAGTTTCTCATTTACTTAACAGAAGGATTTTCCTTAATTTATGGAAATCAGTGTATTTAAAAATGTTGTTTAATTACAGTGTTTCTGAGGACAGCGAAAATGTACATAGTTCTCACAAATTATGTTTTGGAGTATCCATTAAAAGTTCCTAAAATTTAGGCACACAGTCCGAGATTCATTTTAAAATTGTTTGCAATAATCTGTAATGTACGAATTTTTTGGATAACAAGACTTAATTTGTAGAGCCGTTCTATTGAAGTCTATTCCCCACCCAACTGGAGGTGCAGAAATTCATTATTTGGATCATCTTCGCAGGCGAAAGAAGTTGGAAAAAGAATCCACTTATGAGCAGATGTTTCATGTATATCGAAGTGGAAAAGCGAAACTAATGTTACCTTGGGTGGTAAAATGACCTTCGCCTAAAAACTCTTCTCACCAATTCAGTAGGCATCTGTTGCCCCTTGCTCCAAATTTTTAGGCCAATTGCAGATTGTATTCGTATGCAATCATGATACAAGCAAGGGAATGTACAAATGAATGAGTGAACTAATAGGCAAATATGTTTCTGTTCCGTCCCGGATAGATCCCTTTCACTCGCCGATTAATTGATTGATTGTTTATACCTGTGCAATGAATAAAGCCACAGGTGCAATTTAATACGTGTGGAAATACACGTTGGCAGAAATAAATCGTAAGTGAGTGTAACTGTATAATCATCAAAAAACAGAGAGAAAGCGAGGGTAATGGTATGATGAGCAACAAATAAAGCGAAAGTGAGGGTAAATGGCATCAAGAAAACGAACGGGTACGACGATATTGCCCTCACCGAAGTATTTCAGCATTGACAGCGGATGCGAAATTGAGGCTGCTCATTCGTTCACAATATTTTGGATTCCTTCCTCGCCCATACCGCGAAAAGGATGCATTTGCGAAAAATACAGGCGGAGAAAGTGAACCACTTCAGAGTTCAATGTATATCGGAGCGATCCTTCCCTTCTGAAGGGGCCATTGTGTGGCGCGGGCCGAAACCGTTAATTCCCCTTCGCATCACTGCTCAAGTGCCACTGTTAGCTTCTGCGCATGTGCCACTTCCTCGAGGGACAAAGGAGACGACCGGAGATGCACGAGATAAGCTGCCAGTTGACCGCTCCCTTTCCACCCCCCCGCCCCCATTCTTATTTCTCAAGTATCTGTTTCAGGGCTTAATTGTCTGGTCTGTGTCGTCGCACGTGATTCTCGCGACCACGGGGCCTTTTGTTTGGCCGCCGATGGGATGAAGGATGAAATGAAAGAGGAACCTCGGAGGGATGGACGGAGCAGAGAGGATGCGGGAAGTCCACTTACGGGTGGCAGTTGAACCTCTTCCCCCTTGGGTATCATATCTGACGCGGTGCAGTCACCAACTCCTGTATTTTCGGCACGTTTCCGTTGGCTACACGTCGGGTGTGTGGACAAACGAGCTGATCGTTGTTGGAAGTAATGAACAAACACGAGCAGCAGAACACGAAAGAAAAGCGCGCTTTAATTTTTCTTTTCCTTCGTCTGCCGACTTCTTTCTAACGTAATCAGAGTTGGCTATAAAGAGAAAGGAATTCATTTTTTAAAACAATCTTTAAGCTATTCTGGTGATGTGATGATGAGGCAGGAGATCGCTTGCAAGGAAACGTAGGAACTGAATACAAAGTGTACGTTTCGTGTTTTCTGAGTAGAAGGCCAGTGGCGTACCCAGGAAGTTCCAGTGGGGACTGTCTTAGGAAATATATGCTATTCAAGCACTTAAGGGAGGGGTATAACACCTTCCGCTTAGATATGCCACTGTATAAGGTGATTGAAAAATAAGATAATCAATATATCGCATTTGTTGAGCTTTGTGAAGAAAGTAATAGATGAGAAGTGTAATGATAATTTGATATTTGAAGAAGCCCATCAGTTGACTCCAACGCAATTCTTTGACGCTGCAAATCCATTTGTAAACCTACGAATTAGAAAGTGAAATAATGTGGAAAGCGAAAATTCGAATATGGGGACTGGCTGATAATCGTATTACTGATCGAGGAGGATTTATTTATTTTTTTTTTTTCGAAAAGTGGACGATAACGGAGTGAACTCTAGATGAACGATCTGAGAGTCACTTTTCGTTTAGAATGGATGAGGATTAAAGGAAAAATGGAATGAGTTTAAAAAGGAATATTTTTTACTTATAAATACATAAAGAATTAATTTTGCGATGGACGATGTGATTGAAATTGCAAGTTCTGAGAAGCAACAACGTTTTTAACACTATTATGCTGTAGGACAAAGTGGACATAGAGGAAAATTGTCTTGAGCCAGGTGGAATCTGCATCCACGACTTCCTGATGAAATGTCAGGCGCTCTGATCGCTGAGCTACAGACTGTCGATTATTATCCTCTATTGTGGATCCTCTCATTATAGATTCAGCCGCAGGTGGCTGCTTATAGCTGCAAGTGAAGGATCTTTTATTGCAGATCTTTCAGGCTCTGGCCATGACAAAACATACTCCATGGTACAATTGACTGATATTTTATTTTTAATGAGTTTTCCTCAATTCTCATGCATAGTTCTTAGGTATCTCTAGTATATACATCTAGCACATATTATCAGTTGAATTAGTAACTATGAAGTGTTACGATATAAAATGTTAAAATTTTTTGAAATTGAAGGGTGATCAGAGCACTTGACTTGTCAATATGAGGTGACACGTCAGGTATCCCCCTCGGATTCGAGTCTCATCAGTTAGAGTTCAGATTTATCTCCGCTAAACCCGCCCTGACCTCGCTTAGTAGCGGACACTAATGAGCTAGGAAATGTCAAGTCCGTCGTAGGGGACATAAAGCTGTGGCCGGTGTGCCATAACCTGCGCAGGTTAAAGAATACACTGAATGGCCTTGACAGGAGGTTATTATCTGTCTCCTAAAAGCTGCCCAGTGGGCCCCCTTCCCCCCAACCTTCTCGGAGTCCTTGTGACCTAGCCATTTAGCCCATTGTGTGGATTCGAAATGTCGCTGGAATCTTTGCCGTGCACTTGTCAGATGCTTACCCTGCAGAATCAATGTACTGCTCCATATCATCTGTTGATATTACTTTCGTGTTGGAAGCTGAAAGTATAAGAGCAATCTTAATCTAGAAGTAGTTGCGAGATAGATTCTTTTTGGAGGCCTGAATTGGGATAAGAGCTACTCTTCGCTGTTCCCCTTAAAGTTCACAAAATGATTGTTGTAGATTCATACTTGGTTTTTTTAATGAGAAAGAAGAGCGCTAAAAGAAATAAATCGTTTATTTTACTCTATCGTACAGCCTTTTTGTTTTAGAGCTGTTGCTGTCGAAAGAGCAGCTGGGAGCTTCTCCTTCGTCGTAATGCTTTCCCTCGTGCAGCAGCAACAGCCGAAGAAATGTCCCCTTCGTCGTCCCTTCTCGGTGGCACTGAGAATAAGCCATGCTTTGAGAGAAAACAACGGAGAGGAGAGTATGAAAAATAACGAATGCGAAAAAAGGTTTGCTTAAGCTGTTATAAATGTAAAACTGGTGATGGGAAAGTCTCGTTCCTCTCGAGGAGCGCGATCTTCGGTCTCTACGCGACGGAGGAAGAAGCTCGTAAGTGAGCGAGGCGCGTGAACAAGACGGTGCCGACATCTATTGACATGGACACTTCATGTTAATCGCGCATCATGCATTTTTAAACAATGACACTGGCGACGCGCCCTTTGTTTGCCTTTGCGAGGGAAAGGCGGGAAGGCGCTGACGCGTGAGCTGCTGCACTTCTTCAGCAACTGACTGGCCCATTCATCCAATCCGGCATTTTAACAAGGGTGTAGGCTTGACATGGAGACCGTTTTACAGTCATTGATCTTTTTTTTGTCTTCGTCTCTGCTCTCGCAAGTAATTTTAAGCAGCAGCTATGAAAGCAATAGAATTCCACGAGGAAGGTTCATTCCAGGGCGCGAGGAGGAGAAATGAAGGTAGGACGCAGATCCGGGTTCTGCTTCAAGTAAACTTTCGAGTTCCAATCAGGCAGAAAGACTTGTAACGAAAAAAGAATATTATTTGGCTCTCGAACAAAGTTGAGAGAAGTCAATATTCTTGCGATGGGTGATGCATAAGATGAGAAAGAAGAATCCTCAGCATTGTGTGGATCTGAAACATTTGGATTCTCGAAAAGAAATACGTTGACAGGAAAAGATGACCACGCCACAGGAGGTGGTTTCTGCTATCGAAAAAAAGTGGTGCAGTTTGTGGAAATCTGAAATGAAGGTGATGAAAACGTACCAACTAGGAAAGTGAGAACTTTTAAAGACAGTAAAATGGAATCGTACGTTTCTTATTGCCATTAAGCTGTTGGTGATTAGCTTAACAGTTCACGAGAAGTAACACTTGAACTTTGTTTTGCTTTTATTACGTGACAATAACGATATTCAAAATGGTTGTCGAAAGAACTTGGCTCTTAAGAACTAAGAGCTTTAAAAAGAGCAAAAACATAAAAATGAGTGGGGCCACCTAAAAGTTCCTATTTGACACCGTTGGATTTCGTTTTTGGGGGAATAGATTAAACACTTAGTTTGTTCCGAAAAAATTGTAATGATGCATAACAGGTGACCACATATACTGTATGACTATGTGATGTTGTATATCGTCACCTGTTATTAAAAACAGGAACTAGATGTGACTCTTTATTTAAAAAATTGTTCTTTATTCAAGCGATTTACAGTGTGCATATTTTAATCGTAGTGACTCATAAAGCTATAAGCTTATCTGCAGGAGATTGAATAATCCTAATTATACATAAAATATATCGCAAATAATTTACAAACAATTTACAATCAAAATATAGCATTTTCCTAATAACAAGCTGAAAAAACTAATTTATCAAATAAGATACAAATTCATTACTTTCATTTACTTATAGCGTTGGTTCAATACTTTCCAATTTTAACGGAAAAATTAAAAGATCATTTAACTTATTAAAACTTTTATAATATATAATTGAAAAAGGCTTTCGTACAAAGAAGCATTGGTGAACCTTTAACCCATAAATGTATGAAGTCAGTGGCAGTCCCAAGGGGAGCGGCGATCTCGCCTCCAAAAGCTAAGAGAAGGAGTCCGAGAGAACTATTGCGCCTTTTCATTGAGTTCTGTTTTTGAGAGTTGATCACTGCCCTCCCCTCCTTAAAATGTGGTTACAGGGACCGCCCCTTTATGAGGTGAAAAACAAATGACTCTTGCACTCAAATTATTGATTTAAAACTGATCAAGAGAAAGATATCAAGAATAACTAATTTCACTCAATTAAAATATTTTAGTGAATATCTCAAATAATTTTGCTGAAAACCGTTTTATAATAATAATTTGTTTCATGCAGGGGGTTACAGTAAAACCAAGGTACAGGTTATTTGGGATATTAATTTAAACGTTCAAGGGGCTTAATGCCCCAGTACATTTGAAAACTTAAAAACAAATATTGATGATAGTACCAAACTACAAACATATTTGCAGGAATTGCATAATTCTTTGATACATATAAACAAAATGATAAGTTGTAGATACGAAGCAAACATATAATATGAAATATGATAAAACAAAACATAGTAAATTCAGGGGGAAGAAAAAGAAGGTTTAAGGCAACAGAGAGTAAAATTAAATGAATGAAAAAAGATTGCGGATAATCCAGACAAAGGAAAAAGATAGGGAGTGGGAATAGGGGTGAGGAGATGTTGTTGGTCAAAGGTTTCAATATTCTAATAGGAGTGGAGTAATACAATTTTTGAATTTTGTTTTAGAATTTAAAGAAGTGATATCGCTCGGTAGAGAGTTCCAAGTTGAGATTGCTTGAAAAGCAAAAGAAATTTCACCAACTTCGCTTTGAAAATCTTTGGAGCAGAAAACATTATCAGAGCGAAGGATGTGGTAATCGAATATAGGGTGTAAGAATCGAATGAAGGGGATGAGACTTGTGATAAATAGTGTCGTGAATAAGGGTAATAAGCCGCAGCTTTCTTCTAGATTCAACAGTGGGAATTTGGTAGTTGGAACGAATATCAGTAAGTGTTAAAGATTCTCGCTTGTTAAAATAGATTTTGCTGATGATTTTGAGAGCTTCATTTTGAACTTTTTCTAAGTTATAAGAGTTCTTTTTATTAATACCAAAAAGAGTGGAAGCACAGTATTCGAGTTTCGGTGGTTGTAAATTCTGTAGAACATTGAGACATACGAGGATATATAGTTTCAAATGTACCTCAATACATAAATTCTTTTAGAAGCTGAAGCGACAGTTTTATTAATGTGAATTCCAAAGTCAAGATTTTGATCTATCTTCATACTTAAGTACTTCATGAAGTGGAAACTGTAATAATGGGTGTTATTAATTTTAATGTTTGTGTCATGCGGTGGAGAATTTGAAGTTGAAAGAAACACAATATTTGTTTTCTTGATATTGACAGTGAATTCATTTTAGTATACCAATGAAGCACATCATGAATATTATTTTCTATTTCTTGTTATAGAGAAATGAAAAAGTTATAGGTAAAAGAAAGAAGACAATCGTCGGCATACATAAAAATATTGTAGTTGGTAGAGGATTCTAGAAGATCATTAACAAAAAGGTTGAAGAGAAGTGGGCTAAGAATGATTCCTTGAGGTATTCCCCGATTGATTTTAAGAGGTGTAGAGATCTCATTAGTGTTTAATTTAGTTTGGATAACATGGTCATTGAGATAATGTTTAAACCAGGAAAGAGCTGAGGGCGATAGATTAAGATTATAGCAGAGTTTTTGCAAGATAAGTTTGTGTTCAATTGAATCAAATGTTTTTGAGATGTCAAGGGAAACCAGTCCCACAACCGTTTTCACTTTGCTGTCTCAAGCCAATCTCCATTGATTAACAAGAAGTGTCATGAGAGTTTAAATTGAACGATTTTTCCTAAACCCGAATTGTTTGTACGAAAGTAAATTTTTCAACAAAAGTCGATAATTATCTCTCGACGGCTTTTCTAAAATTTTGCTTAAAGCACATGTAATTGAAATAGGCCTATAGTCCAGAGGGTTAGAAGGTTTTAAATTTTAGATTAAGGTGAGATGATGGCTTTTTTCCATGGAACGGGGAATTCATTAGAGTTGAATAAACAATTAATTAGATCACAATGGGGTGCAGAAATTAATGGGGAAAGAATTTTTAGAATAATGACAGGGATTCCATCTGGCCTGACACTGCAAGTGTTTTTTTAGCAAATTTATAAGGTTAAGAACTTCGATTTCGATAACATTTTTGAGCTCAGAGGTTTCCAGATTATTAAATTATTTATTGGAATAGGACAATGACTCATTTGCGTTTGCATAATTTTCTGTAGAAGTGCAGGATTTACAGAATACATTATTTAAAACATTAGCAATGTCATTAGAATCATAGAAGGAGTTGTCATTGTAAACGATCTTATCAATTTTGGTTTGGTTTCTTAAGTTACCAGTAATAGAATCAAAAATTCGAAATATTTCATTACCATTTGGATTAAAAACGGAAAGTCGATTAAGAAAATATAAACGCATGGCATTTTTAATACTACTGTTGACCAGATTACGGAAAGTTTTATAGTTCTCCCACTTTTCTGGTGATTAGGGTTAATAGTATTCTTAAAGTGTTCATTTTTGAATGTGATCATTTTCAGAAGCTCTTTTGTAATCCAAGGCGTTCGAGAAGAATGAACTCTGAAAGTTTTATAAGGAGCATAGGTATTAAGTGTAAAATTGATTAAACAAGAGAGATGGTGTGCTTTTGAGGTAGGAGTTGTGCATTCGGAAATACTCTTGTGGAAAGGGAGACATTTTGCAAACTCAAAAAACTGATCGTTGTTGAAATTTTTAAAGTATCTTTTTTGAAATTAAAACTTTTGGTGCACGATGTGAATAATACAATACAGATGTGCTAGTAATAAATGATCACTAATGTCTTCGAAGAGAGTAAGTGTATCTTGTGAAGGTCTATTTGAGAAAATCATATCAATGAGAGATTCACTGTGATCAGTAATACGAGTTGGCAATTTGTTTAAACGTATATGTCCGAATGTTTTTAGGCAGATTTCAAACCGGAAGATGCTATATCAGCACACTGATACCGGGAATGGAAAGTACATCAAAATTTGAAACATTTGAGAAATGGTGATAAGTCAAATTTCTTCAGTTTAAAAGTAAAAGCATCAATACTCGTAGAAGGGACAATCTCGCTGGGAAGGGAGTTCCAACCTCTTCCAACACGGTACACGCAAAGGAATGGTACAGTTCTTTCGAGCAAAAGGCACATCCATCATAAAAGAATGGCCTCTTGTTCTTCTGTTGACAAGGTTGAGAGTGAGTTATTCCATGAGTAAGTTTATAACATGTTTTTAAGTCAAACACATTAGTCTTCTCCACTCCAAGGAATGCAACGAAAGCTTTTTCAACCTTTCTTCATATAGCGTAGTTTAAAAACCAGGAATCCTTTTAGTAAACCATTTTTTGATCTCTGATATTAGATGAGGTGTCCATACAGGTGAGGCGTATTCTAGGAGGGTCTGATGAAAGTCACAAATGCGTGAATTAGCTAATCAATGTCGCATTTGCCATAACATTTCAGAATTAAGAAAACGGTGCGATTAGCCTTTCTGTCAATATTATTATAGTGGCCGCCGAAAGTTAACTGTGATGATAATAGCACTCTCAAGTTTTTCTGTATCTGTACATTTGTAATTGAATCACTTGTGACGTTGTATTTATAATGAGGATTCTTGCTTCCAAGGTACAGAACACTTGTACTTTAAGCTCTACTAGTAATTGGCATCACAAGCAGTTTGTAATGAACTACATTGTTCTTCATTGTCAGAGGTACAAGAGATATTAATATCACCTGCGTATGCTGTACTTTGGATAGGACGAAGAATACGAAGAATTTCAGAGGCGAGGATTATGGAGAATAGTACGCCTAGAACGGATACTTGTATGACTACAATGTCGACGGTTCTGATGGAGGATAAACTGTTCCGAACTTGATGTGTTCGATGAGTAGTCAGCTTGGAGATAAGCCTCACAATCAGACTAGGTATACCAAGGCTGAGCAATTTTTGAATCTAAATTGATTGTTTTGCTCAGCCCACCTAGCCATAACAGAATCCTCACCCTCTATAACCTTAACTTGTTTATCCTTCAATCCCTGTATGCCTGGCCGTTTTCTACCACACAAAACATTAACTATCTGGTATAGCTCTCTGCTGTTGTGCTGTCTAACTGCTTCCTCGGCTTTGTCAGCCAGGCCATCAAGCCAAAGATTCTAATCAGCAGCTAACTGATCCTTTACACGTTTATTAAGGTCTCTGTAATGCTTTCTATTAGGACTTGTAGGGTGTTGATTAAGGACATTCCTGCAGTTCTTTCTTTCGGAAATAAGCTCAAGTGCATTATCACTCAAATAATTCTGCCTCCTCTTCTCCTTTTTCCCTAAAAGAGTACAGTTAGTGCTCGAAAAAGCCTGTTTAAAATGGTCCCATTCTTCCTCAACTTCAGTGGTAAGCAAATCATGATTGTCATAATGACTAAGTAACCTATCGTGGTAAGCTTCAGCTATAACTGGGTCTTTCAGAGCTTCAGTATTAAAGGTCAGTTTTTTAACCCTAGCACAACACTTTTTAAGTTTAAGTTGCAAGACACTTTTAACAAGGTAATGGTCAGATCCAATTTCAGCTCCCCTATATGACCTGGTATTCCTAACAGAACTAGCCCATTTGCTGTTAATATATAATCAATCATTCGATTAATTAATATATAATCAATCATCTGTTGAAAAAAAGTGCCGCTCAGAGGTAAAACAACAACTCAACCCAGCGATTCTAAAATATTTTAACTGACGTGCAATTTCATTAAAAGCCACACGAACTTGCCTAGATACAAAGATAGAATTTTTTACTTTTTGTGAAGCTACAGGCTCTCTTTTTGGAACTGTAAAAAATCCTTCAATATGCCAGAAAGAGTAACAGTTTAGGAGCATTGGCCTTTGTTTAGAGAAGCCGTTCTCAAATATTTCTGAGTCCAACGCTTCTCTTTCACCAAGTATTATTTTCTAGCACCGCCTTCATGGAAATTGACACGATTTTTTCCTCTATAAAATTAGTTGAAAATTAGATAGCCCCCCCCCCCCCCCCGTTATCGGTTTGATAAAAATAAACATCAGAAATTTCTAAAAAAGGTTCCCTAAGAGAATTACTTGTTTACAAGATGTTCGGTTGTCGATCAATACCTTTCTACCAAACAATTACACGCCTAGAATGAAATATTTACTTGTCTTTCGATTTATGTACGGTCATTATAAAAGAATGCTCATAGAATCAATCCATAATTTTCCATTGATGGAAAACACTTCACGTGAATGATTTCCAATCACAAAAAAGCAAAGAATGAGCAACGATAATTGCATTCGCAATTTCTCTTTCTTTACACATCGAATCTTTGGGCCATTCACTTATCCAGCAGCAAGTCTTCTTCTGTCGAGAGAAAAAGGTCGACACAAATGAATGTTCTTCCGTCGCACTAAGCCGTAGAAGCTTCTTTTAATTCCCATTCGTCAAGTATTGATGAGGTGCACGGTGTCAGGGGGAAAAAAAAAACTAGGCAAGATGGCTTAGACTGGTGTTTTTTTTTCTTGTTCTCACGTGGTAGCCGATAATAGTACCTAGAGTGTCACCAAGAAAAAAAAACTTTAAAAGTCTGACTAGCAGTGTCCACTTTGTACAACAAGGTCTGACTGGCAATGACCACATTATGCAATAAGGTCTGACTGGCAATGACCACATTATGCAATAAGGTCTGACTGGCAGTGACCACTCTGTGCAAAAAGGTATGACTTGCAGTGACCACCCAATGCAACAAGGGCTGATTCTAGCGATCACTCTGTGAAATCAAGGTCTGACTGGCAGTTACCACATTTTGGAATCGAGGTCTGACTTGTCAGTTACCACTCTATGAAACAAGGTATGACTGACAGTACTCATTTTGTGCACTCAAGGTATGACTGGCAGTGACCAACCTGTTCAACAAGGACTGACTCGCAGCGACCACTATGCAATCAAGATCTGACTAGCAGTTACCACCCTGGGCAATCAAGGTTAAACGGGAACTGACCACTGTGTGCAACAAGGTCTGACTGACAATAATCACTTTATCATTATTTCAGTTAATGAAGAAATGCTGAAATTGGTGAGGTGAACGAGCTAACTAACGGATTTACAGCCGGTTTGAAGCCCGATTATTAAAATATTAAAAAATTTTCGGCTTCTCACCGACATTTACGTATTAATCGAAATGAAGACTGTAAAGGAAAATGAGATTTTGTTGTATGCTCCAGTGTAACACTATGATTTATAACAATATGCAAAAATTTTTGGATGTGATAAAGACAACATTTCGACATTTTTTAAGACTCCAAAATGTCGAAGAGAACTCCACTTTCATTTAGAAATGACGAAGATAACTGAACCTTCATTCCGAGATGCCGAAGAGAGCTCCACATTCATTCCAAAATGCTGAAGAGAAAAGAGAATTTCACCTTCATTCTGAAATGCTGAAGAGAGCTCTACATTCAATCAAAATTATCGAAGAGAACTCCACCTTCGTTTAGAAATGACGAAGAGAACTGCACCTTCATTCCGAAACGTCGAAGAGAACTCTACCTTCATCCATTAATATCGAAGAGAATTCCACCTTCATTCAGAAACGGCGATTTTTTACATTCGTCATTTATCTATTCTGCTGAATAGTACGTCTTCTGTGCAAATGAATGCATACTTCGATAGACTGATGGAATTGCCCTTTGAACTCTTCAATAATCGGTAATTTCTGCTATTATCGACAATGACTTCATTTTTATCTTATTTGTTATAGGTAGGGTTGTGTCGACAATCCAATAACAATATACCTGCTATGTATATATATATATGCAATATACCTGCTGTATGAATGGATGAGGGTAAAAATGAGCTCGCCTAGAATGTTTTATTGACCAAATGAAGGTCCGTTGCTTATGCAATTTTTACATCAGTTCTCATTAAATACACTCAAGTGGGAAGGTTAAGTTATACACCCTCCTATTATTTGAGGGGGGGGGGGATGGCATAGGCAGTATCGAGTCGGGATCGAAATCTGCAGTCCCAGGTTCAAGTCCCAACTGTGCGATCGTTGAGATTTATGACAGCTAAACCCCACCCAACGCTCAGTCGGAAAGAAGTACTAATGTACTTGTAAAGGCCTCCTCTACCCGTCGGAGAGATATTAAATCGTCGTTGGTGTGCAGGAGAGCCATAACATGTGCACGTTAAAGGATACACTGGTTGACTTTAAAGGGAGGCTTCCAGATGTACCCTAACAAACATTCAGTAGGTGCCCTTCCCCAACTTTCTCTGAGCCTTCGTGGTCTTTCTGGCCTGACCATTTAGCCCATTGTGAGAACTAACCACATTGTTTAGAACATCACAGATTAGATTAGAACATCACAGAAATAGGCGTATACACCTAAATACTAAAATTAGATGTATAATAGTTTGGTTCTTTCTAGGGTTAATTATGGCAGTTAAACATGGACACTTTGTAAACAAGCCCTTTTGGCAAATGATGTTGATGAGATGAACTCTTTCGTTCGAGCTGTTGATGAGACTGGTTGTCAGGCTAGAGGCTTTTTAAATTTTTTTTTGTGTTTTGTACGTTATTTTGTATTTCACCAAAGTGACATATGCTATGTGGGTGGCCTCCGTCCAGCAACTGTAATGTTAATCGATGTAGCAGTGTCAGGGGGATGGAGGTCACTGTCAGGCTAGAGGCCTTTTTAAGTATTTTTTTTGTTCGTTATTTTGGATTTCACCAAGAAGGCATATGCTACGTGGGAGGCCCTCCGTCCCAGCAAACTGGAATATTAATCGAGGTAGCAGTGTCAGGAGGATGGAGGTCACCCACTGCTGGTGTCCACTGACAAGTGACCCTGGACCCGGGGGTCAACGACCTTGCCACATGGCCGAAGCAGAGAAGGGAGAATAGTGTTGGCAACGACGAAGGAAAGAAAGAGAGCCAGTCGAAGGACGAGCGCGTTAAGACGTAAAATTGTAAAGCTCGTGAGTGCCGACTGCGACTAACGGTACTCAGGCTCTCGAGAAACAGCTGAACGGGGATAGTAAGCTGGTTTTATAATTCCTAGTAAATGAGTGACAAGTATGTTTTTCCTCACCGTTCAATGTTATTCATGCCAATAAAGGATTGTTATTGCCTATTAAAAAATTGTCTGACCAAAGATTATTGTCTTACCAAAGACTAGAGTCAAACTTTTATTTGGGAGGAGTCTCAGGGTTGAAGCCCTGCAATTGCCACAAAATTCCCAAAGTTGGTTGAAAGACTCTTTCACCCGTTTGCGTATTGCGATCGGACCAGAGGGACATTCCAAAAGGTCCCAATAGACAGGCAACCGAAGAAGCAACATCACATTCACCCACTGTTGGTGTCCGCTGACAAGTGATCCTGGATCCGGGGGGTCAGCGACATTGCCACATGGCCGAAGCAGAGAAGGGAGAAGAGTGTTGGCAACGACGAAGGAGGGGAGAGCCAGTGGAAAGGACGAGCGCGTTAGGACACAAAATTGTAAAGCTCGTGAGTGCCGACTGGGAATAACGGAATTGGGCTCTGTGAAAACAGCTGAACAGGCATAGTAAGCTGGTGATGTAATGCTATGTAAGTGAGCATATGTCCTTGTCTATCAAGCATTTTTGTGAGTGTTCAATAAATAATTGTTATATTTAAGTAAAGGCTGGAGTTCAACCATTTTATTGGGGAGGAACCTCAGTATTGAGTCCCTGCAATTGTAATAAAATCTTTGATTTTATCTGAAAGACCCTTACACCCGTCGCGTATTGCGATCGAACCGGAGGGACATTCCTAAGGGATTCCAACAGACAGACGACCGAGAGAAGCAACATCACACTGGTAGTAGAGTAGGTTTGGTTATAAACAGAGAGAAAACTAAAGTGATGAAAATGAGTCAGGCAGTTGGTGCTTCAGTCGCTCTGAATGGTTGCGTCCTTAAGCAAATGTCTCAGGTTAATAATCTTGGGAGTTATGTAACAGATACTGGTGATGTGCGGCATAAGATTAAGTGGCGAATAGGGATTGCCTCTGAGACTTTTAGGAATCTATGGAGAGTGTGGAGAAATAGGCGTATTCACCTAAAGACTAAAATTAGATTATATAATAGTTTGGTTCTTTCTAGGGTTAGTTATGGTAGTGAAACGTGGACACTTTGTAAACAAGACAACAGGAAACTAGATGCTTTTGATTCTAGATGCTTACGCAATATCTTGGGCATCAGGTGGTTTAACTTTGTAACTAATGATGAGGTTAGGCAAAGGAGTTTGCAACCTCCTTTAAGCAGCATATTGTGCAGAGAAAGACTCTGTTGGTTTGGCCATGTTGACCGTATGGATAATTATAGATTGGCGAATAGGGTTATGAACAGTGTGTCTAAAGGCTTCAGAAAGAGGGGGAGACCAAGGATGCTGTGGGCAGACAATGTCAAACAGGACCTTATTAGAATTGGTGTGCAGTGGCCAGATGCAGCAGATGTAGCTCAGGACAGATATGCTTGGAGAACTAAATTACACGGTCTGATTGGACCTCCGTAGCCCATGGTTGCTTGAGGAGGATGATGATGATGATAAGTTATATGATTACAATTCTGTGTAAGAGTAAAAATTGTATGATGAAAAACGGATCAAACCACACGAATTAAATTTTTAGCAAATAGATGAATATCACGCGTTTCATTGTTGCAGATATTACAATATATTTGGTGGAATACTTTGCTACGTTGAGTTCCTTAATAGTCAAGCAAATTGCACTTAATGATATAAGTTCAGCTGAATATATTGTTATTTTATTTAGAAAATTATCAGCAGTATTTCTTGTGTATGTATAGATCTCTCTGTATCGCACTTGCCACCTTTCTAGAAGAATTTCAGGAATTATTCTTATCATTTTTTAATAAAGGCCAAGTGGTACCGTCCGTCGGATGGGACGTTAAGCCGTGGCCCCGTGTGCGGGAGAGCCAAACCCTGTGCACGTTAAAGAACACGCTGGATGGCCTTGACGGGAGGCTACCATCTGTCTCCCAACAGCTGTTCCAGTGGGTCCCCTCGCCCAACCTTCTCTGAGCCCTCGTGGTCCTTGTGACCTGGCCATTTAGCCCACGGTGTGCAAAAAAGTGCCGCTCAGAGGTAAAACAACCCAACCCAAAGCCAAGTGGTAATTGTAAGTAACATATATTAATTAACAATTCATATATTGTTAATTATGTACAATATATTAATAAAATTAATATATTGTATATAATATACTAGAAAGTATATTATATACAATATATTAATTTAAATAGAGTATATCTATATTCAATATATTAATAAATATACAATTATTAATATATTGAATATAGATATACTAGGAAGTTATCACTATAGAAGTGACTATCTAAATTTGCTGTCATGAAATTGTTATAAAAGTTTTATATATGCACCGTCCCGGGAAAGAAACTTATGATATGCTCTACTTGTTTAGATTACATTTGATTAAAAGCAAAAGCGGAAGTTCATTGAGCACTGTGAAATTAGCAGTGCCTTAACAGTACTGTGAAATTAGCAGTGCCTTAACAGGTAATTTTGAAAATATTATTAGTACTCAGTGTGAAAATTATCCAGAGCCTATTCTTTATATCCACTACATAGACTATGATTTATTGAACAGGGTCTAAAGTAAATGTTCCTGGGACGAGGTCTTATCTCTGAATAATACAAATGAAGCTTATAGAAAGTTTTTAAATATCTCGGAATTAAAAATGCAACTAGGGAAAGAAAAATTCCTAATAAATCGCAATTAACAAAGCTATGGATTACTCCGAAATTATGAACATATTAAAATAAAGGGATCGGCTATATAAAATACACACAAAAAATCCCTTTGAATAAAATTTAAAGTAACTCCAAAAAGTTTAGGAATCAAATAAATTATTAAATTTATTTTATTTATTTACAACATTACACAACTCTGGGAGTTCGGTGATCAAGCACCTCCTACCCAAAATAAAAGTTTACATGACCGTTTTAATTGATTAGTACACAAATGTATCATACAATCAGTATAATACTTATGAAACGAGGAAAAACATAAAAGAATTTTTTGAAAAGAAGGAAAAAAAGGAAAAAAATAAGATAAGAAATCTTGAATCAAGGGTTTACAATTTATTAAATAGTTTTGTCTCAAATAAAAAGGTAAAAATTTCATTTAGACCAGGGGTGTCAAACTCAATCTTGTAAAGTGCCAATTTTTATTTCAAAGTATATCAGCGGCCGGGATTCAATTAAACATTAATTTTATATAAAATCATGAGGAGGATCTTAAGACTAAGACAAGGCTAAATATAAGAAAAAAATGAAAATAAAAATAATCTTGGTTGGATTATAAAAGGGAAAACCATAAATGGGGTATGAGCCCACAAGCTTAAAATTAGCTTACTTTTATAGCATTTAGTATAAGTACATAGGAGTTTGAGTCCTAAAAAAATGGGGACATTATTGCTAAGTAAAAGGTAAATCCATAATCTATTCTATCAGAATAGCCCTTTTTCAGGCATCTTACTAATAAGTAATAAGCTTTTTTTTAAAAATACCTGAGTATTTATTATCTATTTAAATTTAAATAGCAGTAACTCATAAAGTATATTGAATCAGCTAATTAAAGGTACAAAGCTAGATGATGCATATATTGTAAAAAATAAAGAAAGAAAAAAAATTAAATTTTCATAATATGAAAATTTAAGTAATATATTTACATTAAAGTGTTAGTTATTTACGTTCGTTGCAATAGTGAACACAATTTAATAAGATATGTGAAATAGTTTCTGAAACTTTGCAATAAGAGCAATTTATTGAAGAAGATTTTTTAATCAAAAACAAATAATAATTCAGGCCCACAAATCCTATTCTAAGTTTGTAAAATACTGAAAGAAATTGTCTAGGAAAATTTGAATTCTTAATTATTGAGAGTTTTGAGTCTAGAAAGTAGCGATGATTACATTTAAAAGGACCATTAATTTGATAATAATGATTGAGTAAGACATGTTCAAAATATTTTGTATCATGTTTTAAATTGGAAAAGAAATGATGTGTAGGAGTTAAGGTAGGAAGTAGTAAAGCTTGTTTTGCATAAAAGTCTGCCCAATAATTTCCTTTGATATCGCAATGGCTAGGGATCCATTGAAAAATGGAAGAATTATGGAAGTCGAGATAATTTAAAGTTAAAAGGATATAAAATTCTGATAGTATTGCAGGATAATTAGTATAAAAGTAATCTTGTTTAAGAGTTTGTAGAGCTGATTTTGAGTCTGAATAAAGAATAATAGTTCTATTAGAAAGGAAGGTAGAGGCCCATTTTAGGGCAAAGAGAATTGCGTAGAGTTCGGCCTGTAATATGTGTGTGTGGGTGTCAAATTTAAATTTTGAAAAGGATTTTGTAATAGGAGAAAAGAAAGCGGCAGAAGAAATGTAGAAGTTGGATCAATTGATCCATCAGTATAGATAGAGAAGAAAGATTTATATTGAATAGAGCAAAAGGTCTCTGTAAGTATTTTTTGACATTGTTGAGATAATGAGGATTTTGAAATTAGAGCGGGGATATCAGTGTGAATTTCTGGCTGTACAAAGGCCCCAAAAAGGGTCATTTTTAGAAAGATCTCTTTTTTTTGAAAGAGTTAAAATTTTGTTGAATAATGGTGTGTTTTGGTTGCAAAGTTTGTTTGGGGCTTTTAAATTTGAATTGTTTAAAGTAATTAAGATTGGATGATTAATATGTTTCAATTGCAGTCGCATAATGAGTTTTAAAAATAAGGAATGTGCTCTAATATTAAATGTTGGGATGGATGTTTAAAAATTAAAATTATTAAATTCGGGATACAAAGAAAAATTTTCTTACCATCACAATTTTTTGTGATGGTAAGAAAATTGAAATCATTTAAATTGAAAATCAAATTGAAATCATCAAATTCAAATTTGATGAATTCAAAGCAGTGAGAATTGATAGGCGATAAAATAAATCAGAAAAAATATCCAGAATTACAAAGTGATTTTAATTCAAATGAAAATGATTAGTTATTGGCAAAAACGAATTTAATGAATACTTTTTAAATATAGCAGTAAATCTATGAACAAATAGGGTTGTATGAAATAAGAATAATTATATGAATAAAAATACCAAATCTATATATTTAGTTCCAACTTGCAAAAGCGAATTGATTGATGTTTTAAAAGGTTTTAAAAATAAGTAATCTATTGGACTACTACTCCATTTGCAATTTATCTTTCGAAACTGGCACTTTTCTAGAATTAACAAAGAAAGCTATATAATTCCAGTTTACAGAAAAGGGAAATAAAAATAATTTTAAGAATTATCGACCAATATCTCTTAGTTTTTTCAAGAATATTAGAAAAATTAGTTAATAATTATAGAATATTAGAAAAATTAGTTAATAAAAATTAGTTAATAATGACATTCTTTTATAGTTTAATTTTCTCTCTGAAAATCAATTTGGGTTTAGTAGGAATACAGGTACGAAAACTGCATTGTCGAATTTTACCTCAAAGTTGTTTCATTCCACAGACAATAAATCTATTTAATCTATCGGTATTTATGATCTTGGAGAAAGCTTTGGACACCATTGACCACGAAATTTCATGTAGAAAACTAGAAACATTCACATTCATGGTGTTATATTAAATTGGTGCACATATTAATTTGCAGCACAGAACGCAAAATGTTGTCCTTTTATTACACCTAGTAACCCCAAACATACTTCATTTGGTGTACCACAAGGCTCAGTCCTGGAACCAACCTAATTTTCAATATTCATAAATAATAAATTGAATTAAAAGTAAATAGCTATAAGAACACTTTAGCCGTCCCCTGACCAAGTGGTTAGTGCACTTGACTACTGGTCAAAGGGAACTGGGTTTGAGCCCCATTGATGTTTCAGTTGCTTTTCTGCTCAGGGCTCTCCTTCACAGACCTTCTATGGCTTAAAAACTGACAGGCTCCTGTCATACCTCTGTGCAAGCAACTGCTTGAGGGTATATTAATTTTTTATTAACACTTTAGCAGACGATACTTCATTAACTTTATGTGCTGATTATTTAGAAAATGTTCTTTATAACATGAACATTATCTGAAATGTTTGCCCCTCCGTGCTAGCTCCTTTCTGCGGTGAGACCACTTGTGAAGGTTTCGCTGTTTCGATAAACAGGGTCTTAAATGCTTGCCCTGAGTGATGATGACCTGTATCCCTGGAAAGGAGGATCCTGGTAGTCACTCGGAGTCTGTGTCTGCTCTTCTCAGATCATGACTAGTGTGGTCCCCTTTGGCCAGTCCAGCCATTGAGATGCCTGTTCGTCGGTGGGCTGGGCAACGATTTCGAGGGCAACTGCTATACACTGCTTTGCCTCTGCGTCAGGTAAACTGGAGGTCCTGGGGTGGCACCCTAAGAATCAATCAGCTGGTGGGCTGTATCTGCTAGGACCAACCATGCAGTACAGTGAGTGCCTTTCCCACTTCCCGGTACAGGTTAACGAGTTTTCCCACATATTATTTTCCTTTTGCAATGACATTTATTTTGTGAGGACAGGTTCTCACACTTTTATTTTCTCCACTTTATTTTATTTTGCGAGAACTCTGCTTACATTTTTCTTCCCTATTATTATTTTGTGAGGGCTTGGATAACTGGCTGTGTGTATGTAGTGTCCGTGCAACCCTTGTGCCCGATTGGGCTCCCCTTATTGGGCTCCATTATGGATGGGCACCATGGGCACTAATCCACAATTCAAAAACAATGAGTTATGATAATGCAATTGATTCAACTTATTCTGCTAAGAGGGCTCAACATGAGCCCCTATCTTCATTGTCATCTGTGTATGTTACTTCATCCCCACGATTCCCGATCATCCATTCCAGGGATACTTAGGGACATGTCCTCACTTTTTATCAGTAAAGATTTGGAAGGTCTGGCAGGACCATCAAAATCAGACAAGTGAATAAGATCTGATGACTTGTTATTGGAGATTGAATTCTCTAAACATTCCGAGCTCCTCCTAAAGGTAATGGCAGTTGGTTGCGTGGCCATCACTGTGACGCTCCATAAATTGCTGAATTCCTCCGGAGGTGCCATCTCTGAGTGGAGACTCCTCAGATATCCTGAAGAGGAAATCTCTTTGAGTTATCTGCTCAAAGAGTGACTGCAGTCCACTGGGGTTTGGTCCATCAGAATGAAAAATTAGTAACCACCAGTTTAAGAATTCTGACTTTCAATTCGCCATGCCTTCCTACTTCCATCAAGACAGTATATTTACATTGCGAGGTTCAACATGTATTCCCAACCCTCTGCATTATTTCCAAGCCAGAGATATGGTAGCCCACACAGCTTGCTGAGGTAAGCCTACCTGTGTTCGTTAGGTTAGTCAGGATCACCTTTATCTGGGCTGTACAGCTGAGGTGGTAAACTGCGGTGGCACCCATCCTGCATATTCTTGTGACTGTTCAAAGTGGAAAGAGGAGAAAGAGGTGCAGCATGTCAAAACGATACATAACATCTCGTATCACAAAGCGAGAAAGATTGTTACACCCCCACCCTGCAACCTCTCCTATGCCAGTGTGGTTGCTGAGAATCATATTGTTCCCACAGCATAAGTGACCATGCAAACTGACATCAGCGTCCCACCATCTGAGTCTTTCTCACTGGCTTCTAATTACCTCTTTCAGAAGGCAAAACTGAATCCAGTGTCCATCTCGACTTCAACTCCAGTTTCAATTCCTGCATCTGACCTTACACTTCCATCACTGGAAGGTCCCCACCTTCTCATCTTCAGACAGCTCGACCTTCCACACCGAAGAGACCTCCACGAGACCCAACAGATTGATGAAAAAGATGTTGACCACACCTCATTCGGATATCTCTGACCCATGTCCTTCAGATGATTCTGAGGACATGTACACCTACCACACTGTTTTTAATTAACCGTCCTCAGAGATAGTTAAATTCAACAGAAAACTGTCATCCACTCAATCCCCAAAGAACTGAGATGACCATACTCCTATAATGGAACTGTCGTGGATTCCAAAGGAATCTTGACGATATCTAGGTCAACTTGAGGGAACATTAAGCCCATCTAAGTGTGCCTGCAGGAGACGTACTTGTAGACAGTCTCTGATCCCATGATCCGGCACTTTTCCCTCATTTGCCGGGACCAGAATAAAGATGGATCAGCTCACGGGGATCCTGCACATTCCTGTTGGTTACCATTCTACACTGGGGTATTACCATCCTTGAGAGCAACTATTCTTCATTCCAGATCGTTCCCCTCACCACTACTCTTGAGGTGGTAGCCATCCACTTCTTCAAGGGATTTCCGTTGACTGTCTGCTCAGTCTTACCACCCGGAAGTATTATCTTCTGGGAAGACCTTGATGACCTCTTATTGCAGCTGCCTATCCCCTTCCGCATCATGGGGGGAATTCAATGGACACAGCCCTCTCTGGGGAAGTACTAACATAAACAGGAGAGTGTATCATCTTCTAGCTGGGCACTCATTTCTCTTCTTGTATCGCGGTGGAGGTTTGATCCGGCTGATTCGAGTGGTTTCAAACTCTGTTGGGAGTTTAGTTCTTGGCTAAAAGAATGTTGGTCAATTAATGCTCGACTGGCAGAGATTACTGACTATTTCATCTCTGCAGCTGCCTCGACCTGACACTGTTTCCGCGATTGCTTGAGTTCAGACCTCAACACTGTTTCCGCGATTTCTGAAACCATGGTGGAATCACAGCTCTTAAGGCTCAGAACAAGGCGGGGGAGGGGTCGAAGATATCCGACATCATCCAACCTTGAAGCTTCCAAGCACACCAGGGCAAAACCCCATTTCATCCAGCACTAAGCCAGAAGGAATCTTGAATCAAATATACATCTTCTATTACTCGCACGACTAGTTCTTAGGTCGTATGGGATAAAGTCTGGAAGATGGGTGGAAACTACACTTCCCACTCATTATAGGAAATGGAGCACAATGGACAGGCAATTGCCAACACTCTGGGGGAATCATTTTCTTCCATCTCCTCTTCTTTGCCCTATTCCACAGAATTTCTGACTCTGAAGGGCAAGGCTGAAAGCTCCTCTATCTTTCCACTCAAATGGCTTGGAACCTTAGAACAGGACATTCATAGTGGAATATTTTTGCCTTGCTCTGCACTCTTCTTATGCATTTGCTGTTGGGATAGACAATGGCCATTATGCCATGCTCCAACATCTCTCACCATCGAATAAGGATCGGTTGCTACAACTTTTTAATCGCATTTTCTGGACTCATGGCGGGAGGCTATCGTTTTGTCCTTCCCAAAGCCAGGAAAGGATCCTAAGATTCAATTATCGTTGACGAGTCTCGTGTACAAGGTATTGGAAAGGAATAGTAAGTGCTAGCCTTATCTGGCATTTGGAACATCACAAACTTCTTTAAAACACCCAGTGCGGCTTTCGCAGGTAACGGTCTACCCCAGACCACTTGATCCGTTTCGAATCAGCGATCAGGAATTCATTTTTATTCAGCTAGCACATGGAGTCAACAATATTGTCAAACCATGGCAGCCATGTTATCGCAGGAATCTCAAACCGGAGGTTGCCCTCGCTCGGTTTCGCTTAGGTCATTTTTTTCTTCTACGGGCTGACGACGAATCTAGAGTGTTACAGGATATTTTAATCGTATTTGATGCTTTTTATCTTTTCTAATATTTAGATTTGTTTCTTTTATTTTACGTATGGGTTCTACCCACTCATTGATCATTTTGAAATTTACACTTGTTGTAATGTTTGCACCTTTTGTGTATTTTTGTTTCTGTATTTTAACGTTGGTTGTGTGACTTTTATGCTTTTTCGGTTCTTTACAAATTATTAGGCACATTATAGCCTACGACGGTCCTCAAATGAGCTTTCGTTTCACATCTAACACGTAATTGTAGGTCCTCGCGTTCGGAAGATATAGCGAAACAATCCCGTTTTAGCGATGAAGAAATAGGGAGTGGAATTGTTTTTTACTTGTAACATTCCCCATGTCACGAGCTTTCATTGGACGCATAGCTTTTACTTTTGGCTCTCGCGTTCCAAAGATATAGCAGAACAATCGTTTTCATATTTTCGTCTATTTTGTGTGTGTGTGTGTGTGGGGGGGGGGGTCAATTTTATTTAAAGCCTATGACGCTTCCCGCGTCATAAGCTTTCATTTGACTCATAATGTTTTTGGTTTGTCCGTTGCGTTCGAAAGATATGGGGGAACAACTGTTTTGAGAAATCAACAAACCGACAAATAACGAGCGAAAAGCAATTGGAAGAGAGGTAAAAAAATAAATTTATGTTCTGTGAAACGAAACCTCCGTAGCCCATTGGCTGCAGAGGATTTTGTATGTAATTAATTGAATTCACAGAAGAGTCAGAAGGTGCATAACACCCTTACTCTTTCCTAATTGACTAAAAAACAAGAAACAAAAAGCAAATAACTGTACAAAAAATTGAAATATATAGAAGCAAAGTAAGCTATAAGGTTCAGAATCTAAAACATCGAAGAAATGGTGAAATTTCTTTCAGTTTTCTACTGAAACTTTGGAATGTTGGCGAAAGCACCACGTCCGTCGGAAATTCCAAACCCTCCCTGCTCTGCATAAGAAAGAATTATATTTACAATTTTTCTTCGCCAGAGGAATATTGATACTCGTGGAGTGATTTATCGCGTTGCTACTTGAAATTGTTAGCAAAGGATATTGGATGTCTTGGTGAGTTGTCACATAAATGAGTTTGTGGCATGTTTCCAGATCAAGTCTTCTCCATTCTAGTGAATGGATATTAAGATTTGCCAGCCTTTGTTCATATGTCAAGTTGAAGTAACCCGATTGTCTTTTGATGAACCATCTTTGTGGCCTTTCGAATGAGAGAATGAGAGAATAGCAGAGACCAGGTGAGGGGACCATACTGGCGATTTTTAATATAGTACGGGTCTAACTATATGATAAAGGCAGTGACGAGGGTAACGTGATTGCACTTTCGGTAGCTTCTTAGAATCATGCTGGCATTGTGAAGGGCCTTAACGGGAAACTTTCTTACAATGGGGTGAGAATGACATAGTGTCGTTGAACGTGATGCCAAGATCAGAAAGTTTGTAGACAACTAGAGGGGATTGTTTCCAACGTAATAGTTGTAGTGGTTATTATTGTGACCTAAATGAATGAATGACTGACGATTTGATTGTCGAGATAGGCAGTTTGTGAAGTATGCTCCATTCCAAAATGTTGTTATACGCTGTCTGCAATTGTTCCTGGTCTCGTTGTGTCGATGTAGCCTGGAAAAATTTTACATATATCATCCGCAAAGATGTTATTCTTGATTGGGTTAAGAATATTTGGAATGTCAAACGTAAAGAAGACAAATAGTAATCTGCCAAGCATTGTTCCCTGGACAACTCCACTTGTGACACTTTTGACTGGTGACAATGCATCATTGACTCTGATTTGTTGAGTGCGATTTGGATCAGCTTGACTAATTTATTCGGAATCCCACATTTAAGGATGTTTTTATTTTGTGTTTCTTTTCAAACATACAGAATGTCAAAAATGGCGTTTTCAGTAGAAAATGAATTAAATCGCTACATTCATCATTGAAACTTCATTCTATCACAACTTTAAAAAATTCAATCCACAAATTACAGGTGAAAATATCAAAATAATTCAACAAAAAAAAAAACTATTGAAATTTCGCAAAAGAAAATGACATTCAGTAAATACGTAGAATAAATTCAGTTGTTGAGATTTCTAGTTAACGTTTGGCAAAAAGCGGCAATGCGTTGCGCTTCGTCTCTAGTGCGTCTGTGTTCGATTCCGTTTCGTAAAGAGGCGGTCGTGGCAGGTGAGATGGGATGCTCAGTTTCCCCTGCGCAAGTTCTTATGAGACTGAGCACCTTCTCCCTCTCTGCCCTATCTGCCGTCGTCGTTACTTTTTTAGTGCTTCGAGACATTACTTTTCAGCAAATACAAATAAGATTTTTCGATAGTTGACGAACGTTTTTATTTAATATTCATCTATTCGATTTTTTGTACGAAGGGCGCAAGTGCCACATCGCCTGTCTGTATTCAATCTGCTCTGTCGACGAGAATGTAAACATGAAATGAATCCTACCGAGTGAAATTCTGTCATGGCGGATCTCAAGCACAGCAGTCACTTATTGAAGGCACAAATTGTAATGGTGGGTGAATCTGTTTCTTCATTCTGTAGTCGTTCATTTTTCAGACCAACTGATTGCTTTGTGTTTTACGGATATTGAGGTGCAGAGGAATTCTTTTCACGTGCCCTGCAACTTATGGCCATTGTTACGAATGAAAAGAAATTCCCCCACAACTGCGCAACCGCGGGTGGAAGAGGAGTTGAAACAGAGAGAGTTGGGTTTAACTGACCTCAAAATTGCAGCATCCGGAACTGGCTTGATGTCGATGCTCTCCATGGATGGCGTAAAATTGATGCGTAACCATCCATCCACGAGGGAGTTTTTATGAAGAGTCGTTGCGGTTACACTCGTTGCTAGGAGCTGAGTTCTAGGATATCTGTAGCAACGACTTGGCAGCCCATGTAGTCATAATTTAAATGCCACAACTGATGAATTTTCATTTGTGTCAGACGTTTAATGCTTACAGTCTGTGCCAAATACTTCTGAGAACTTGATGGACGATGCAATGCTTTGTCACCCAATTGTATGGAAAAACAAACCACATATCAGACATCTTAAAATAGCAGAGGATAAATTTGTTTGACGATAAATCTATGACTGTCCTCTTCAGTGGCAACTCACAGTATTACCACTGAAGAGCGCTGGCAACACACGTCCTGAGTTAGTTGTTTTTCCTCTGAGCGGCATTTTTTGCATACAATGAGCTAAATGGCCAAGTCACAAGGACCTCGAAGGCTCAGAGAAGATTGGGGAGAGAGGACTAACTGGACAGATGCTGAGAGAGAGATGAGAGCCTCCCGTCAAGGCCATCCAGTGTGTTCTTTAACGTGCACAGGGTATGGCTCTCTCCCGCACACGTAGCTTGGCTTAAAGTCCCGTTCGACAGACTGCGGCCTTTCCAAGCCCATTGGTGTCTCCTACTAACCGAAGGCACAAGGCGGGGAGTTTTTCGGAGATAAATATCCACGCTGGGCGAACTGGGAATCGAACTTGGGAACTTCAGATTACGAGCCTGGCATGCTATCAAAAGACCTTCTCGGCCCGCACACACCCTAACGTTTGGATTCTAACAGCCTTATTCGTTCAAATTTACTCCTCCAGGCCTCAACTTCTTTCATGAGGTAAAAATATCTTTTCTCTGGAAAGTACATTGAGATAAATTTGTTTCACCTATATGGCCCATTAAGAGAAATCCATTATGTCTGGATAACATATTAAAGAAACTCCGTTACGCCTTGATTATATATTAAGAGAACTCTGTTCCACCTTGATAACATATTAGAGAAATTTAGCTCGGCATTGATGACACATTATGGGAGCTCTTTTACGTCTGAATGGCATATTAAAGAAATTTTTGTTTTGCTTGAATGGTATATTTAAGGATACTCCATTCCGCCTGGATACAATTAATTCCGTTACACCTGACTGGATGACAGATTAAAGAAACTTTTCTACTTGGATGAGAAATTAAAGTTTTGTTCTGATTGGACGACAGATTAAGAAATTTCCTTTCTCTCTGGATGACACATTAAAGAAATTTCCTTTCTCTCTGGATGACACATTAAAGAAATTTCCTTTCACTCTGGATGACACATTAAAGAAATTTTTCTGCTTGGATAAGAAATTTCTGTTTTGACTGGGAGACAGATTAAGGAATTTCCGTTCTGACTGCATGACATATTAAAGAACTTTTCTGCTTGGATAAGAAACTTTCTGTCTGGATGACACATTAAAGAAACTTTTCAGCTTGGATAAGAAATTTCTGTTCCGACTGGACGATAGATTAAGAAATTTCCTTTCTCTCTGGATGACACATTAAAGAAATTTTTCTGCTTGGATAAGAAATTTCTGTTTTGACTGGGAGACAGATTAAGGAATTTCCGTTCTGACTGCATGACATATTAAAGAACTTTTTTGCTTGGATAAGAAACTTTCTGTCTGGATGACACATTAAAGAAACTTTTCAGCTTGGATAAGAAATTTCTGTTCCGACTGGACGATAGATTAAGAAATTTCCTTTCTCTCTGGATGACACATTAAAGAAATTTTTCTGCTTGGATAAGAAATTTCTGTTTTGACTGGGAGACAGATTAAGGAATTTCCGTTCTGACTGCATGACATATTAAAGAACTTTTCTGCTTGGATAAGAAACTTTCTGTCTGGATGACACATTTAAAGAACTTTTCTGCTTGGGTAAGAAATTTCTGTTCTAACTGGAAGACAGATTAAGAAATTTCCTTTCTCTCTGGATGACACATTAAAGAAATTTTTCTGCTTGGATAAGAAATTTCTGTTTTGACTGGGAGACAGATTAAGGAATTTTCGTTCTGACTGCATGAAATATTAAAGAACTTTTCTGCTTGGATAAGAAACTTTCTGTCTGGATGACACATTTAAAGAACTTTTCTGCTTGGGTAAGAAATTTCTGTTCTAACTGGAAGACAGATTAAGAAATTTCCTTTCTCTCTGGATGACACATTAAAGAAATTTTTCTGCTTGGATAAGAAATTTCTGTTTTGACTGGGAGACAGATTAAGGAATTTCCGTTCTGACTGCATGACATATTAAAGAACTTTTCTGCTTGGATAAGAAACTTTCTGTCTGGATGACACATTAAAGAAACTTTTCAGCTTGGATAAGAAATTTCTGTTCCGACTGGACGATAGATTAAGAAATTTCCTTTCTCTCTGGATGACACATTAAAGAAATTTTTCTGCTTGGATAAGAAATTTCTGTTTTGACTGGGAGACAGATTAAGGAATTTCCGTTCTGACTGCATGACATATTAAAGAACTTTTCTGCTTGGATAAGAAACTTTCTGTCTGGATGACACATTTAAAGAACTTTTCTGCTTGGGTAAGAAATTTCTGTTCTAACTGGAAGACAGATTAAGAAATTTCCTTTCTCTCTGGATGACACATTAAAGAAATTTTTCTGCTTGGATAAGAAATTTCTGTTTTGACTGGGAGACAGATTAAGGAATTTCCGTTCTGACTGCATGACATATTAAAGAACTTTTCTGCTTGGATAAGAAACTTTCTGTCTGGATGACACATTAAAGAAACTTTTCAGCTTGGATAAGAAATTTCTGTTCCGACTGGACGATAGATTAAGAAATTTCCTTTCTCTCTGGATGACACATTAAAGAAATTTTTCTGCTTGGATAAGAAATTTCTGTTTTGACTGGGAGACAGATTAAGGAATTTCCGTTCTGACTGCATGACATATTAAAGAACTTTTCTGCTTGGATAAGAAACTTTCTGTCTGGATGACACATTAAAGAAACTTTTCAGCTTGGATAAGAAATTTCTGTTCCGACTGGACGATAGATTAAGAAATTTCCTTTCTCTCTGGATGACACATTAAAGAAATTTTTCTGCTTGGATAAGAAATTTCTGTTTTGACTGGGAGACAGATTAAGGAATTTCCGTTCTGACTGCATGACATATTAAAGAACTTTTCTGCTTGGATAAGAAACTTTCTGTCTGGATGACACATTTAAAGAACTTTTCTGCTTGGGTAAGAAATTTCTGTTCTAACTGGAAGACAGATTAAGAAATTTCCTTTCTCTCTGGATGACACATTAAAGAAATTTTTCTGCTTGGATAAGAAATTTCTGTTTTGACTGGGAGACAGATTAAGGAATTTCCGTTCTGACTGCATGAAATATTAAAGAACTTTTCTGCTTGGATAAGAAACTTTCTGTCTGGATGACACATTTAAAGAACTTTTCTGCTTGGGTAAGAAATTTCTGTTCTAACTGGAAGACAGATTAAGAAATTTCCTTTCTCTCTGGATGACACATTAAAGAAATTTTTCTGCTTGGATAAGAAATTTCTGTTTTGACTGGGAGACAGATTAAGGAATTTCCGTTCTGACTGCATGACATATTAAAGAACTTTTCTGCTTGGATAAGAAACTTTCTGTCTGGATGACACATTTAAAGAACTTTTCTGCTTGGGTAAGAAATTTCTGTTCTAACTGGAAGACAGATTAAGAAATTTCCTTTCTCTCTGGATGACACATTAAAGAAATTTTTCTGCTTGGATAAGAAATTTCTGTTTTGACTGGGAGACAGATTAAGGAATTTCCGTTCTGACTGCATGACATATTAAAGAACTTTTCTGCTTGGATAAGAAACTTTCTGTCTGGATGACACATTAAAGAAACTTTTCAGCTTGGATAAGAAATTTCTGTTCCGACTGGACGATAGATTAAGAAATTTCCTTTCTCTCTGGATGACACATTAAAGAAATTTTTCTGCTTGGATAAGAAATTTCTGTTTTGACTGGGAGACAGATTAAGGAATTTCCGTTCTGACTGCATGACATATTAAAGAACTTTTTTGCTTGGATAAGAAACTTTCTGTCTGGATGACACATTAAAGAAACTTTTCAGCTTGGATAAGAAATTTCTGTTCCGACTGGACGATAGATTAAGAAATTTCCTTTCTCTCTGGATGACACATTAAAGAAATTTTTCTGCTTGGATAAGAAATTTCTGTTTTGACTGGGAGACAGATTAAGGAATTTCCGTTCTGACTGCATGACATATTAAAGAACTTTTCTGCTTGGATAAGAAACTTTCTGTCTGGATGACACATTTAAAGAACTTTTCTGCTTGGGTAAGAAATTTCTGTTCTAACTGGAAGACAGATTAAGAAATTTCCTTTCTCTCTGGATGACACATTAAAGAAATTTTTCTGCTTGGATAAGAAATTTCTGTTTTGACTGGGAGACAGATTAAGGAATTTTCGTTCTGACTGCATGAAATATTAAAGAACTTTTCTGCTTGGATAAGAAACTTTCTGTCTGGATGACACATTTAAAGAACTTTTCTGCTTGGGTAAGAAATTTCTGTTCTAACTGGAAGACAGATTAAGAAATTTCCTTTCTCTCTGGATGACACATTAAAGAAATTTTTCTGCTTGGATAAGAAATTTCTGTTTTGACTGGGAGACAGATTAAGGAATTTCCGTTCTGACTGCATGACATATTAAAGAACTTTTCTGCTTGGATAAGAAACTTTCTGTCTGGATGACATAATAAAGAAACTTTTCAGCTTGGATAAGAAATTTCTGTTCCGACTGGACGATAGATTAAGAAATTTCCTTTCTCTCTGGATGACACATTAAAGAAATTTTTCTGCTTGGATAAGAAATTTCTGTTTTGACTGGGAGACAGATTAAGGAATTTCCGTTCTGACTGCATGACATATTAAAGAACTTTTCTGCTTGGATAAGAAACTTTCTGTCTGGATGACACATTAAAGAAACTTTTCAGCTTGGATAAGAAATTTCTGTTCCGACTGGACGATAGATTAAGAAATTTCCTTTCTCTCTGGATGACACATTAAAGAAATTTTTCTGCTTGGATAAGAAATTTCTGTTTTGACTGGGAGACAGATTAAGGAATTTCCGTTCTGACTGCATGACATATTAAAGAACTTTTCTGCTTGGATAAGAAACTTTCTGTCTGGATGACACATTTAAAGAACTTTTCTGCTTGGGTAAGAAATTTCTGTTCTAACTGGAAGACAGATTAAGAAATTTCCTTTCTCTCTGGATGACACATTAAAGAAATTTTTCTGCTTGGATAAGAAATTTCTGTTTTGACTGGGAGACAGATTAAGGAATTTCCGTTCTGACTGCATGACATATTAAAGAACTTTTCTGCTTGGATAAGAAACTTTCTGTCTGGATGACACATTAAAGAACTTTTCTGCTTGGGTAAGAAATTTCTGTTCTGACTGGAAGACAGATTAAGAAATTTCCTTTCTCTCTGGATGACACATTAAAGAAATTTTTCTGCTTGGATAAGAAATTTCTGTTTTGACTGGGAGACAGATTAAGGAATTTCCGTTCTGACTGCATGACATATTAAAGAACTTTTCTGCTTGGATAAGAAACTTTCTGTCTGGATGACACATTAAAGAACTTTTCTGCTTGGGTAAGAAATTTCTGTTCTGACTGGAAGACAGATTAAGAAATTTCCTTTCTCTCTGGATGACACATTAAAGAAATTTTTCTGCTTGGATAAGAAATTTCTGTTTTGACTGGGAGACAGATTAAGGAATTTCCGTTCTGACTGCATGGCATATTAAAGAACTTTTCTGCTTGGATAAGAAACTTTCTGTCTGGATGACATATTAAAGAACTTTTCTGCTTGGGTAAGAAATTTCTGTTCTGACTGGAAGACAGATTAAGAAATTTCCTTTCTCTCTGGATGACACATTAAAGAAATTTTTCTGCTTGGATAAGAAATTTCTGTTTTGACTGGGAGACAGATTAAGGAATTTCCGTTCTGACTGCATGACATATTAAAGAACTTTTCTGCTTGGATAAGAAACTTTCTGTCTGGATGACATATTAAAGAACTTTTCTGCTTGGGTAAGAAATTTCTGTTCTGACTGGAAGACAGATTAAGAAATTTCCTTTCTCTCTGGATGACACATTAAAGAAATTTTTCTGCTTGGATAAGAAATTTCTGTTTTGACTGGGAGACAGATTAAGAAATTTCCGTTCTGACTGCATGACATATTAAAGAACTTTTCTGCTTGGATAAGAAACTTTCTGTCTGGATGACACATTAAAGAACTTTTCTGCTTGGGTAAGAAATTTCTGTTCTGACTGGAAGACAGATTAAGAAATTTCCTTTCTCTCTGGATGACACATTAAAGAAATTTCCTTTCTCTCTGGATGACACATTAAAGAAATTTTTCTGCTTGGATAAGAAATTTCTGTTTTGACTGGGAGACAGATTAAGGAATTTCCGTTCTGACTGCATGACATATTAAAGAACTTTTCTGCTTGGATAAGAAACTTTCTGTCTGGATGACATATTAAAGAACTTTTCTGCTTGGGTAAGAAATTTCTGTTCTGACTGGAAGACAGATTAAGAAATTTCCTTTCTCTCTGGATGACACATTAAAGAAATTTTTCTGCTTGGATAAGAAATTTCTGTTTTGACTGGGAGACAGATTAAGGAATTTCCGTTCTGACTGCATGACATATTAAAGAACTTTTCTGCTTGGATAAGAAACTTTCTGTCTGGATGACATATTAAAGAACTTTTCTGCTTGGGTAAGAAATTTCTGTTCTGACTGGGAGACAGATTAAGGAATTTCCGTTCTGACTGCATGACATATTAAAGAACTTTTTTGCTTGGATAAGAAACTTTCTGTCTGGATGACACATTAAAGAAACTTTTCAGCTTGGATAAGAAATTTCTGTTCCGACTGGACGATAGATTAAGAAATTTCCTTTCTCTCTGGATGACACATTAAAGAAATTTTTCTGCTTGGATAAGAAATTTCTGTTTTGACTGGGAGACAGATTAAGGAATTTCCGTTCTGACTGCATGACATATTAAAGAACTTTTTTGCTTGGATAAGAAACTTTCTGTCTGGATGACACATTAAAGAAACTTTTCAGCTTGGATAAGAAATTTCTGTTCCGACTGGACGATAGATTAAGAAATTTCCTTTCTCTCTGGATGACACATTAAAGAAATTTTTCTGCTTGGATAAGAAATTTCTGTTTTGACTGGGAGACAGATTAAGGAATTTCCGTTCTGACTGCATGACATATTAAAGAACTTTTCTGCTTGGATAAGAAACTTTCTGTCTGGATGACACATTTAAAGAACTTTTCTGCTTGGGTAAGAAATTTCTGTTCTAACTGGAAGACAGATTAAGAAATTTCCTTTCTCTCTGGATGACACATTAAAGAAATTTTTCTGCTTGGATAAGAAATTTCTGTTTTGACTGGGAGACAGATTAAGGAATTTTCGTTCTGACTGCATGAAATATTAAAGAACTTTTCTGCTTGGATAAGAAACTTTCTGTCTGGATGACACATTTAAAGAACTTTTCTGCTTGGGTAAGAAATTTCTGTTCTAACTGGAAGACAGATTAAGAAATTTCCTTTCTCTCTGGATGACACATTAAAGAAATTTTTCTGCTTGGATAAGAAATTTCTGTTTTGACTGGGAGACAGATTAAGGAATTTCCGTTCTGACTGCATGACATATTAAAGAACTTTTCTGCTTGGATAAGAAACTTTCTGTCTGGATGACATAATAAAGAAACTTTTCAGCTTGGATAAGAAATTTCTGTTCCGACTGGACGATAGATTAAGAAATTTCCTTTCTCTCTGGATGACACATTAAAGAAATTTTTCTGCTTGGATAAGAAATTTCTGTTTTGACTGGGAGACAGATTAAGGAATTTCCGTTCTGACTGCATGACATATTAAAGAACTTTTCTGCTTGGATAAGAAACTTTCTGTCTGGATGACACATTAAAGAAACTTTTCAGCTTGGATAAGAAATTTCTGTTCCGACTGGACGATAGATTAAGAAATTTCCTTTCTCTCTGGATGACACATTAAAGAAATTTTTCTGCTTGGATAAGAAATTTCTGTTTTGACTGGGAGACAGATTAAGGAATTTCCGTTCTGACTGCATGACATATTAAAGAACTTTTCTGCTTGGATAAGAAACTTTCTGTCTGGATGACACATTTAAAGAACTTTTCTGCTTGGGTAAGAAATTTCTGTTCTAACTGGAAGACAGATTAAGAAATTTCCTTTCTCTCTGGATGACACATTAAAGAAATTTTTCTGCTTGGATAAGAAATTTCTGTTTTGACTGGGAGACAGATTAAGGAATTTCCGTTCTGACTGCATGACATATTAAAGAACTTTTCTGCTTGGATAAGAAACTTTCTGTCTGGATGACACATTAAAGAACTTTTCTGCTTGGGTAAGAAATTTCTGTTCTGACTGGAAGACAGATTAAGAAATTTCCTTTCTCTCTGGATGACACATTAAAGAAATTTTTCTGCTTGGATAAGAAATTTCTGTTTTGACTGGGAGACAGATTAAGGAATTTCCGTTCTGACTGCATGACATATTAAAGAACTTTTCTGCTTGGATAAGAAACTTTCTGTCTGGATGACACATTAAAGAACTTTTCTGCTTGGGTAAGAAATTTCTGTTCTGACTGGAAGACAGATTAAGAAATTTCCTTTCTCTCTGGATGACACATTAAAGAAATTTTTCTGCTTGGATAAGAAATTTCTGTTTTGACTGGGAGACAGATTAAGGAATTTCCGTTCTGACTGCATGGCATATTAAAGAACTTTTCTGCTTGGATAAGAAACTTTCTGTCTGGATGACATATTAAAGAACTTTTCTGCTTGGGTAAGAAATTTCTGTTCTGACTGGAAGACAGATTAAGAAATTTCCTTTCTCTCTGGATGACACATTAAAGAAATTTTTCTGCTTGGATAAGAAATTTCTGTTTTGACTGGGAGACAGATTAAGGAATTTCCGTTCTGACTGCATGACATATTAAAGAACTTTTCTGCTTGGATAAGAAACTTTCTGTCTGGATGACATATTAAAGAACTTTTCTGCTTGGGTAAGAAATTTCTGTTCTGACTGGAAGACAGATTAAGAAATTTCCTTTCTCTCTGGATGACACATTAAAGAAATTTTTCTGCTTGGATAAGAAATTTCTGTTTTGACTGGGAGACAGATTAAGAAATTTCCGTTCTGACTGCATGACATATTAAAGAACTTTTCTGCTTGGATAAGAAACTTTCTGTCTGGATGACACATTAAAGAACTTTTCTGCTTGGGTAAGAAATTTCTGTTCTGACTGGAAGACAGATTAAGAAATTTCCTTTCTCTCTGGATGACACATTAAAGAAATTTCCTTTCTCTCTGGATGACACATTAAAGAAATTTTTCTGCTTGGATAAGAAATTTCTGTTTTGACTGGGAGACAGATTAAGGAATTTCCGTTCTGACTGCATGACATATTAAAGAACTTTTCTGCTTGGATAAGAAACTTTCTGTCTGGATGACATATTAAAGAACTTTTCTGCTTGGGTAAGAAATTTCTGTTCTGACTGGAAGACAGATTAAGAAATTTCCTTTCTCTCTGGATGACACATTAAAGAAATTTTTCTGCTTGGATAAGAAATTTCTGTTTTGACTGGGAGACAGATTAAGGAATTTCCGTTCTGACTGCATGACATATTAAAGAACTTTTCTGCTTGGATAAGAAACTTTCTGTCTGGATGACATATTAAAGAACTTTTCTGCTTGGGTAAGAAATTTCTGTTCTGACTGGGAGACAGATTAAGGAATTTCCGTTCTGACTGCATGACATATTAAAGAACTTTTTTGCTTGGATAAGAAACTTTCTGTCTGGATGACACATTAAAGAAACTTTTCAGCTTGGATAAGAAATTTCTGTTCCGACTGGACGATAGATTAAGAAATTTCCTTTCTCTCTGGATGACACATTAAAGAAATTTTTCTGCTTGGATAAGAAATTTCTGTTTTGACTGGGAGACAGATTAAGGAATTTCCGTTCTGACTGCATGACATATTAAAGAACTTTTCTGCTTGGATAAGAAACTTTCTGTCTGGATGACACATTTAAAGAACTTTTCTGCTTGGGTAAGAAATTTCTGTTCTAACTGGAAGACAGATTAAGAAATTTCCTTTCTCTCTGGATGACACATTAAAGAAATTTTTCTGCTTGGATAAGAAATTTCTGTTTTGACTGGGAGACAGATTAAGGAATTTTCGTTCTGACTGCATGACATATTAAAGAACTTTTCTGCTTGGATAAGAAACTTTCTGTCTGGATGACACATTTAAAGAACTTTTCTGCTTGGGTAAGAAATTTCTGTTCTAACTGGAAGACAGATTAAGAAATTTCCTTTCTCTCTGGATGACACATTAAAGAAATTTTTCTGCTTGGATAAGAAATTTCTGTTTTGACTGGGAGACAGATTAAGGAATTTCCGTTCTGACTGCATGACATATTAAAGAACTTTTCTGCTTGGATAAGAAACTTTCTGTCTGGATGACACATTAAAGAACTTTTCTGCTTGGGTAAGAAATTTCTGTTCTGACTGGAAGACAGATTAAGAAATTTCCTTTCTCTCTGGATGACACATTAAAGAAATTTTTCTGCTTGGATAAGAAATTTCTGTTTTGACTGGGAGACAGATTAAGGAATTTCCGTTCTGACTGCATGACATATTAAAGAACTTTTCTGCTTGGATAAGAAACTTTCTGTCTGGATGACACATTAAAGAACTTTTCTGCTTGGGTAAGAAATTTCTGTTCTGACTGGAAGACAGATTAAGAAATTTCCTTTCTCTCTGGATGACACATTAAAGAAATTTTTCTGCTTGGATAAGAAATTTCTGTTTTGACTGGGAGACAGATTAAGGAATTTCCGTTCTGACTGCATGGCATATTAAAGAACTTTTCTGCTTGGATAAGAAACTTTCTGTCTGGATGACATATTAAAGAACTTTTCTGCTTGGGTAAGAAATTTCTGTTCTGACTGGAAGACAGATTAAGAAATTTCCTTTCTCTCTGGATGACACATTAAAGAAATTTTTCTGCTTGGATAAGAAATTTCTGTTTTGACTGGGAGACAGATTAAGGAATTTCCGTTCTGACTGCATGACATATTAAAGAACTTTTCTGCTTGGATAAGAAACTTTCTGTCTGGATGACATATTAAAGAACTTTTCTGCTTGGGTAAGAAATTTCTGTTCTGACTGGAAGACAGATTAAGAAATTTCCTTTCTCTCTGGATGACACATTAAAGAAATTTTTCTGCTTGGATAAGAAATTTCTGTTTTGACTGGGAGACAGATTAAGAAATTTCCGTTCTGACTGCATGACATATTAAAGAACTTTTCTGCTTGGATAAGAAACTTTCTGTCTGGATGACACATTAAAGAACTTTTCTGCTTGGGTAAGAAATTTCTGTTCTGACTGGAAGACAGATTAAGAAATTTCCTTTCTCTCTGGATGACACATTAAAGAAATTTCCTTTCTCTCTGGATGACACATTAAAGAAATTTTTCTGCTTGGATAAGAAATTTCTGTTTTGACTGGGAGACAGATTAAGGAATTTCCGTTCTGACTGCATGACATATTAAAGAACTTTTCTGCTTGGATAAGAAACTTTCTGTCTGGATGACATATTAAAGAACTTTTCTGCTTGGGTAAGAAATTTCTGTTCTGACTGGAAGACAGATTAAGAAATTTCCTTTCTCTCTGGATGACACATTAAAGAAATTTTTCTGCTTGGATAAGAAATTTCTGTTTTGACTGGGAGACAGATTAAGGAATTTCCGTTCTGACTGCATGACATATTAAAGAACTTTTCTGCTTGGATAAGAAACTTTCTGTCTGGATGACATATTAAAGAACTTTTCTGCTTGGGTAAGAAATTTCTGTTCTGACTGGGAGACAGATTAAGGAATTTCCGTTCTGACTGCATGATACATTAAAGAACTTTTCTGCTTGAATAAGAAATTTCTGTTCTCACATGACGATAAATTAGGAAATTTCCTTTTGGTCTGGATGACACATTAAAGAAAATTTTCTGCTTGGAAAACAAATTTCTGTTCTGCATGGGCGATAGATTAAAGAATTTATTTTCTGACATGGGCAATAGATTAAGGAATTTCTGTTCTGACTAGACGACAGATTAAGAAATTTCCTTTCTGCCCGGATGACACGTTAAAGAAACTTTTCTGCGTGGGAAACAGATTAAGAAATTTCCTTTCTGCCTGATTGACATTAAAGAAACTGTTCAGCTTGGATAAGGAATTTCTGTTCTGACTGTGCGAGAGATTAAAAAATTTCCTTTCTGCCTGGATGACACATTGAAGAAATTTTTCTGCTTGGATAAGAAACTTCTGCATGGGCGACAAAATATAGGATTTCTGTTCTGACTGGGCGACAGATTAAAATATTTTCTTTCTGCCTGGATGACACATTAAAAAAACTTTTCTGTTTGGATAAGAAATTTCTGTTCTCACAGGACGATAGATTAAGAAATTTAATTTCTGTCTGGATGACATATTATAGAACTTTTCTGCTTGGATAAGAAACTTCTGTTCTGCATGGGCGACAAAATAAAGAATTTCTGTTCTGACTGGGCGACAGATTACGAAATTTCTGTCCTGACTGGATGACACATTAAAGAAGCTTTTCTAGTTGGATAAGAAATTTCTTTTCTCACAGGACGATAGATTGAGAAATTTCCTTTCTGCCTGGATGACACATTATATAAATTTTCTGCTTGCATAAGAAACTTCTGTTCTGCATGGGCGACAAAATAAAGAATTTCTGTCCTGACTGGACGAGAGATTACTAAATTTCCTTTCTGCCTGATGACACATTAAAGAAACCTTTCTGCTTGGATAAGAAATTTCTGTTCTGCCTGGAAGACACATTAAAGAAACTTTTCTGCTTGGATAAGAAATTTCTGTTTTGCCTGGAAGACACATTAAAGAAACTTTTCTGCTTGAATAAGAAATTTCTGTTCTGCCTCGAAGACACATCAAAGGAACTTTTCTGCTTGGATAAAAAATTTATGTTCTGCCTGGGCGACAGATTAAGAAATTTCCTTTCTGACTGTATGACATGTTAAAAAAAACCTTTCTGCTTGGAAAAGAAATTTCTGTTCCGACTGTGCGACAGATAAAGGAATTTCTGTTCCGACTGTGCGACAGATAAAGGAATTTCTGTTCCGCCTGTGCGACAGATAAAGGAATATTTGTTCTCACTGGACGGCAGATTAATTTCCTTTCTGCCTGGATGACATATTTAAGAAACTTTTCTGCTTGGATAAGAAATTTCTTTTCTGACTGGATGACACATTAAAGAAACTTTTGTGCTTGGATGATAAATTAAGAAATTTCTCTTTTGATTGGATGGCAGATTAAGAAATTTCTCTTCTAATTGGATGGCAGATTAAGAAATTTCTGATCTGACTGCAGGACAGGTTAAGAAATTGTTGTTGTGATTGGATGAACAGATTAAGAAATTTCCTTTCTGTTTGGTTGACACATTAAGGAAACTGTTCGTCTTGGACGACAAATTAAGTAAACTTCCTCCTATCTGTATGACACATAAAGCCACGAGTGAGTTATACCTGTTTCATTTCAGAAGAACTCACTGGATGATCTAATATTACATCTACTTGAAACAGTAGTCCAACGAATTGTTTTTCCTAACCGTGTACCCACCACTGTAGTTCTCCTGATTTCAACGATCAGAAATTTGTGAAACAGAAAAAATAAACTTATCTGTTAGGTAGTAAAAGAACCGATCACCACAGAGATTTTTGTCGCAATCTTTTGTTGATCGATCCCTAGAAATTTGCATGGGAAATTTTGATAAGGAAAGCAATGCCTTTATCAACATTTCCTGTAAGATAGACAACATAGTAATCTCATCTGTACATAGTGGATATCCGAGCCATCACTCATTAACCAATAATGTAAGTTTCTTTTCCCTGAACACTTCACGTCCATTGGATTTTACCATTGTTGAGAAATAAAAAAATGTGCAATCAAACGTTTGTTTTAGGAATATGTGCGTTGAAGGAGGATAGCTTTTGATTTATTTCGTTTGGTGTGTTCGAGACGATTTTGGAAAACACCCTTGCAAAAGCCACAGGCAATGGATAACGACAGACAGCGATGTGTTTGTCTTCTGACGAACACTATCTTTCGATTCTGAATTACCAAATTACATTACTTTGATATTTTAAAGCTTATTTATATACTTATTTGTTCTTATGAAATTCCCTAATTTCTTTTTCAATGATAGCGAAACGAGCGAAAAGTTTACTTTTAATCAGTTTCGTATCCCTACTCTCCTCTGTTGCACTCTTCTCAATTCAACATGGTTCACTTTAACTAAAGTGTGTCGTAGTATAAGATATTTAAAGTGTTTCGTAGAAAATTCCCTTAAGTGGTAGCACGTGAATCTACGCTTTCTGATGTGAAAAGCAAAGCAAAAGTTCCAGTGAGGTTTTTCGCTACGTGAAGACAAGGAAGGGGGAAAAACACAGCCCTGTGTTCGATGTATCGTTTTTTTCGTTATCTTACGTAGAAGGAATTTATTTCGTATGAAAATAAAGAACGAAATGCTTTTGATTTAAAAGTCGTAAAATGCCATTGATTGATTATTGGATAAATTTTTGCGGTTTAGATTTTGAATGATGAACTATCATTGAAGGCGAACAGGTATTTGAAATAACTCTCCCTAATAGTTTCGAAAGTTGCTTCTTTTGCTGTTATTTCGCATTGAAGAGAGTTGTTAAAGCACGGCCTCCTACTGTTGATACCTATTCAATGGAGTAAAAGATGATTAAATCGTAATTGTCGAACTGTTTCTGGATTCCTTTATAAATAAAGTAGTTTTCTAAGCACGGACCGCATCCATCAGAGTAAGGAGAGTGTGTAGATCAGGAGCGGCATTTGTGCAACTGACAGACTGTCGGTAGCCGTGGTGGGTGAGCGCTATCTGTTGGCAAAACTGCCCTTCCGGTCTTAGACTCCCTCTCCTCTTCGCGAGACATCTCTCCATTTCCTCCGTAGTCATGCTGCACGAGAGCACGCGGAGTGACTGCCATAAATCCCAACCACTCACGCGTATCTTGGCGGGGAGGAGATTTATTCGTCGGGACGGCCGCCGATCTCCTTTGTAGCCGTGTTGCGTTGCGGCATCCCCAGATACCAGGATGGAGTATTAGCAAAGGATTAGTTGTCGGTCCTAGCTGCCTCAAAAAAAAGCAGACGACCTCAACTCTCTTAGATCGTTGCGTCACAGAGTTAAAAAAATACTCAGGGTTGCGAGATCGTGTCAAGTTGCAACAGACGACAATAAAATGATATTTGAGAGATCTGCTTACCTAAGAATTTGTTCGTCAGATATCACGACCGTTTTGGCATTCCCTTGTCGTGGAGTACAATGCCTTTCCTTTCAACGGAAAAAGAGCAGTAAACTCTATTTTTGGGGTAAAGTTTTATTCCACGATGAAATAAAAAAAAACTTTCGGTGGTAGTTTAGTGCATTTTTTTATGTTGTTGGATGCGCCATTTTAAATTTTTAAAATATCCCACCAACCCTATTTTCAAAAAGTAACATCACTTGTTCGCATTTATTAAAATGTTTTGCTAAAGCATATTAAATGAACTGTAAAAATTGTGAATAGAAAATGGAATATAACTTTGCAGAAAGCACGAAAAATAAGGAATGTTGCTACCTCCATTATCATATTTAGAAATAATCATTTTTATATTCATGAAATGGGATTAAAGTTGTGTTAGTAGATGTCAAAAAACAGAACAAAGTATTTGGGATTTAATATAAAACTTGCCCTTAGCACAACCTCTGTTAAGAACATCCTCAAGTTATGGCAATGAAGTGTCGAATTCGAAAATCTGTAACTTCTTAAATATATTTTATGTAAAAATGTGACTAATGATAAATTTAAGATCTCAATGAAGTCGATCTAAATCTCGATTGGCAACAGTATTCCTTTAATAATTGAAATATTGACGAGAAAAGTTAATTGAAAAAGCAGTTAACCGTTATATTGATCTTTTAAACGAAATATAACTTTGAAAACGTTTACGAATTATTTTTAGCAATTTATTTAACGATTATTTGAATTTTCGCCAAATTTAAAGTTTTTAGCAGAATTCCCTAATTTTTTAAACGCTGATCTAATATTGTCTGAAATCGAGGTTTCAATCAATCTCCAATCGCATTTCCGTAGAAAATCTGACTCGTTCTCCTGATATGCGAATGAAACCAACGGAGCGGCTAATGAAAACATGTGAGAGGAAAAATTCTGCATTTAGTGAGCATTCATGACATTTATTTGCCATTCAGAACAAAACTTTCGTTTTGCCTTTTTGCTGCAGGGAATGAAACATCCTCTTCTCCTTTCCTAGCACATCGATCGCAAGTGCAAAGAATCAATAAAAACTTTTTCGTCCTTATTATGAATCGTCCTCACTTGATGTGGATTTCCAGGTAACTGACAGGCAACAGATTCGAATTCTCACAAGGTCCAATAGGTACAATTCGAATATTTCGTCAAGTGGCTAATAAAGACTACTGAGTTGCCGTTCAATATTATGGTGTTTCAGTCGTAATATGGGATTAATATATGCAAATATTGTAATTATTGAGATCCTTGGAGTCATGGCCAGCTCGAGGTATCGGCTGATCGGGCAATGACCTGGGGCACCATCAGCCAAAAGACTCCAAGTGCTCGAAGAAACAAATGGAAAATAAATATGTTTTGCTCTAAAAAAAGTTCTGTTGTTAATAAACGCACTTACAGTCAAATTCTGACTTTATTTCGAAATATTTTAATGTGTAATTTATAAATGTTTTAAAACGGTACCAGCAGACTTCGTCCCGGACGTTGTTTTACCTCGAGTCATCCCTGATTGGATTGTTTTATTGCCTAACCAATCTACTTGCAGTAACACTGGTCGTGAAAGGGAAATAATAAGTTAAATCATTCGTATCGTACGTATAATTGAAGCACAAAATTTTTCTCCCTTTCTTAAGTCGTTCATTTCACAAGATAAACCAATAACATCAGCTGCCAAACGATCACAACGGAATGAACATGTGATACTGGAAACGCCTTTTCAGATATATGTATTGGTTCGGGATTTAAATGAATTCTAATTTTGTTATTCAATCGTTCAAGGAATCTACTTCAATCTTAAACATTCTCCACAAAGTAGTGTCTAATTTCGGAAACGCTTTTAAGATGTTGCAAATGAAATATTTATATCAAGGTTTTATCAAGGTATCTCAAAAATCACGAAATGTAACATATTCAAAACCTTTAGAATTCATTTATTTCTAATACATTTTAATATGCGTATTTCAGGTTTGTATTAATAATATAATATTACGTACTTATTCGAGGAAGCTATTTGATTCTGCGGAAAAGACTTGGGCCTAGTTCGAGTCCTTCACACACTCGCCTCTTGTTCATGTTACGAGTTCACGAAATTTCAAGACTTAAAAAAAAATTCTTTTCCTGCTGAAGTTTTGAACAAGGTTGCTATAAACGTTTCGAATAATTGTCCTTCCTCTCTTGACGAACAAATTGCATAAAGTTTTCGTTTGCCAAATTCTGGAGTTCCAAAGAAGAGAGAAAAAACGTTCTCTGTTAATGCACAATCGACTAGAGAGAAATCTAGAGGTAAATCGTTTTGATTTTTGAATAATATTGAACGGCATCGGAAACGTAGCCAAAAATGTTGCTACGAATCAATCGCGGCGGCATAGTTGTTCCCATCTCTCACTTAAAATCATTTGCGATTCTCTGGTTTGGGAGATCATCAAGAGATGGCGTCTCGACGGCCTTCCCACAGAATTTGCAAAAAGGAGGGGAAACATCCAGAGGAGATGACAGAGTGCCAAGATCGGGACGTAGAGAAGCTGGCAGACGGTTGGCTTCTCGCCAAAGTAGCTGGCAGCGGTAGGCATCTGGAGAGAGACCCGGGACGAACGTGGGCACGCGCAAAAAGTTATGGACGAGGGATCCACACGACTCTGACGTCTGACGAGGACGGTTTGGTTTCAGGGTTGTCTGTCTCTAGGCTGGGTCGCTTTGTTCCAGCGACGAATGGGACGCCTGTGACGGGGATTGCTCTTGACAATGTTTTTCAGCTTGTGCGGTTGTTGTAGGCGAAGATGACTTTCGTTGTTGCAGGGTTGTTCAGATCCCCCCCCCTGCCTCCAATCTCTTCTGTTGTATGTTTTGCAAACACTTTCGTTTAAAATCAAATCCTGAGAAGGTTAAATTTAGTTTCGATTTTATTCAGTAACATTTTAAAATTCTCATCGGATGAGGCTTGTACATACTCCTCTGTAAACAGACCTGAAAGAATGATTTCTTTCTTTAAAACGTCTTCATAATATTTTTGCATCCATCCTAACTCGTGATATCAAATTTTGTTGACAGTTTTCGTCTCGGTGAAACATTTCCCAAATATTTACTTAACGTTTTTCTGAGAGAGAAACGTGCGGTTGGTAAATGTATATTTTATTTTTGAATGTTAATGCTTAACACTTTTTTTATTTTTCAGCAATTTCTTTTACGAAAAATGTAAATTTAGTTTTAGTAACATCAGATCTCGTGTTCAACAATTGCTTTCTGTGGTGACGATGCCAGAATTCATCGCTCGATTCTGAAACGGAAAAAACTGATCAATAATAAAGGCGATACTTTTTACTGGAATTAGAAAATATTTTAAATTTTTTAAATTATTCAAATGTTACTCTAATTGACTATATAAATTAATTCAGCACGTAATGATCATCAAGACACATTTCATATTGGTCATAATTATAATAAACTCTATAAGTATGTAATTGAAACAATATCAAATTCAACTATCTGTATTCATTAAATTATCACAACTAAATAGGAAATTCGCGAATATGATTTAATATGCTGATATTGATTTGGGTCTGTAAATGGTAGATAGGTAGTCACTGGAAAGTGACTGATTTTGTACATTTCTACTCTTAATATAATAATTCAGAGAATTCTCCAATCTACTGGCCATCTGAAGAACAAGAAGAACACTGATTAACAGAGCTCAGTATCAGGTGTTATTCATAGAGTTTCATTACCTTCACACGCGCCGTCGTTTACCTGAAGTTGCTTCGATTTGCATAAAGACGCGCTGGTCATAATGTTTTGGCTCTTCGGTGTAACATCTGTATTTGGTATAAAAATATTCCTCTTGTTAATTTATTTATATATGTTTTTAATATTTCTCTTAATTAGAACTATTAGATATTTATAGTTCTCTATTATTTCAATCACAGTACAATTGCAAGCATAAGTATTAATAGAAGAGAATTTCGAAAGAAAATCTGTTATAAAAAATGTCGATTTGGCTCTTTCTTATTTTAATAAAAATATTTTTTTAACATATAAAGATAATTTGTTTTTCTTTAATCATTTTCGGATTTAAATCCTATCTATATATGATTTAGAATAATTATTTCATCACCGGGATAAACTAATGCGGCATCATCAGCAAAAGCAAAGATATTGCCATATATGTATGTAACTGTCCAGTACAGAAATCGTTGGAATTAATTAAAAGCGCAAAGGCCACAAAAACTAAACACCAATGTTTATTAAACTTACTTATAATTTTCTCAATCGTAATTTTCTTATACTTAGATAACTAAGAATCCAAAGTGGGTTATGTCTTCGAATACCTCATGTTATATACATAATTGTAATACTATAACCACGTCACTAGATTATTATAATGCAAAAGCCAGAGATACTAATATATCTAAGCCAGAGATACGACAATAATGAAGAAAGAATAAACACTATACATGAAGTTATTAAAAAAATTTCAAATCGTGATAAATATTCGCCATTAGAATCTTGGTTGCAGTCCCGGTCGCCGCATGTATCCCGGAGCGGGCTTGTTGAGTGTTATGCATGGCAAGGCTCACGCGCATCGCTAGAAGAGCAGACAGTCCTCCTCCTAATTCATGCCTAACGACCATTTGTAAAGTGAAGAGAAAATCCTGAGATGACGAAAAGAAACTGAAGGAATATAATGTTGAAGGAAGAGAAGACTTCTCCAGGAAGAGATGCGTTACGGAATTTGAACGGGCATTGTCTTGACAGATGAAGTTATGAGAGGAAGGAAAGAAGCAGAGCGAGGCGGAGTTGCTGATGGATCCGTGGAAGATATCTTCACCTTGGATGTTGGCACACAGGCAGTCGGTGATGGATTGAGCGACGTAATCACTCTCTGGGTTGCACCTTCATTGTTGAAAGAGGGTCACATTATATGAATGCTCACAGAGCTATAAGACTTGAAGGGGAAAGTCATTTGATAATAAAGGCACCGAATATGTGTGTGATTATTAGCTTTTATTGCAAAAGCGGGCATTTTGTAAATTCTAGTTTACCAATCGGATATTTCCATTGATATTCGCTTTTTCTAATCGCAATCCATTGAAAACTACTTTCGATAATTTACATTTTTGCAAGCAATGTTTATTATAAATATTTTTCTAAAAGGATGTTTCTTATGGCACGTACGAAACCCATCAAACCATAAATTTGGTTTTAATCGAAATTGCACTGCCACCAGCATTTTCAACAAGTGGACTTGCGCAACTAGCATCTATTCCTATTTTTTTTTTAATTTCTAATTCACTAACTGCAGCCGTCCCATGGCCGAGTGGTTAGCATGCTTGGCTACTGATCTAAGGGACCTGGGTTCGAGCCCCGGGTAAGGCATGGATGTATGTGTCGTTTTTCTGCTGAGGTCCTGCCATCTTCTCAGACCTTCTACTATGGCATATAAACTGACAGGCTCCTGTCAGACCTCTGTGGCAAGCAGCTGCTTGAGGGGGTATTTATTTTATATTATTAATTCACTAATTGTCCCATTTTTACGGGGGATTAGGCAGAGTGGTTAGCGCGCTTGGCTACTGATTTAAGGGAACTGGGTTCGAGCCCCGGATAAGGCATGGATGTTTGTGTTTTTTTTCTGCTGAGGTCCTGCCATTCTCACAGATCTTCTACTATGGCATATAAACTGACAGGCTGCTGTCAGACCTCTGTGGCAAACAGCTGCTTGAGGGGGTATTTATTTATTATTATTATTATAGGCAGGAATCGATTCTTTTGCGGCGATGCATCGAATTGAGCAGGAAGTGTTCAATCGTTTCATGGAGTTGATTAATTTTTTCCTTGAAAATTCCCGTCGCTAGTACGTAGTTCAGCGGCAGAGCAGCTGACATAACATTAAGAGTGTTGGGATTTGTATCTTACCCGGTTCAATGCAATTTTTGCTTTATAATGAAGATTGTCATTTCTTTACAGGTGCTTTCGTGACATAAAAAATAATGAACCAAACAAATTTTTGAGCTGCCAAAAAGCTTATTAAGAAAGTCAATTAAAATGTTTTACATGAAAGAATAATTTTTCCTGACGCCGGCACATGCCAAAATGGGTTCGGAATGCTTATTTGCTGTTGGCTGATGGATCAGCCATTTCTTGAGCACTAGAATGAGCCGCCTTCAGCTGAGAGGACTTATTACCACTTCTTGTGGGCTCGTAATGAATTCATTAAGGGAAATGAAGCCAAGAGCTCGAGTTTATTGCTTGGCCAAGGGAAGTCACAAAACACACAAAAAAAGTCATTCTCTTTTTTTTTCTCTCTTTTTTTTTACGCGCAAAGTTTTTTCCCTTGTAATCTAACGTTGTTTAAAGCGATCAACAGTGCTATTAATTGCGGTTAATGTAGCTGTCAGGAGAGTCTTGATGTAATGATTCCTCTCAGCAGTATGTTAATTTAAGAAGAGGTACTTTGTGTTGAACTGCATCATTGTAGGTGATTGTGAGCAGCCGAGGCATAGCAACGGAGTTCGTCTGGCTGGACGAGAAGTTCTGCCACTCCATGCAAGTTTCGAAGGTTATTAAAGGAGAAGACGTCAATAATGGGGCTAACTGGGATTGATTCAAATATTTAAGACTTTTTAGTTTTAACCGCGAGATAGTGAAAAAAAAAAAGCCACATCATCAGGTTTACCTTTTGGAAGGGGGGGAATTTTTTTAAGGCCCACTAGGCACTTCCCTAGAACACTAACCTAATAGCGTATTAGTGCTATATTTTATTTATTCAAGTAAAAAAATGAGAAAAATTCTTGTCTCACTGAGGATGTACATTTTTTAGCTCATTTTCAGAAAAAACGAGCTACAAATGACGGACACCCTATGTACCACTAATAGAACCCCCCCACCCTCCTTTGAGAATGCTGGTAAGGGCAATGGAAGCCAAAAATTGTTAATCCGGCATTTTTCATGAGTATGCATATTTCACGCATTTTTCGTATGCATTTGTTTGAAAATCTAAAACGAAGAAAATGTTACATTGCAATGACAAACCAATTACTTGACCCCCTTTTACCTTTTTCCGGCTCAACTGTGTCGCTTTCACCCCCACCCCCCAACCTTTTTTCTAGATCCTGTCCTGGGTATGACCAAGGCTCTTGAGCAGATTAACAGAATCTTAAAACTTTCTCATCATCATGAATTCTCGTAGTTCTGTTGGAATGTCAAGTTCTACGCTTTTTAGCAAACTATTTGAGGTCTTCAGCAATCCCCTGCTGATTACCGAAGTATGAATTCATTATGTAACGAGGTCAATTGTGCAACAGGCAATGAAAGATAATCTCTGTTGGCCAAATGAATTATACAATCATTCGTATCATTTGTTAGAAGACGTATATAAAGAGGAAATAGTGATTCATGTCATCCACGAAGAAGTAATAACGAAACGCCTATAGCATTCATGCAATCCCACAGAAATTAAATCGCTTCGTTCCCACCTACTTATCTGCATCTGTGGTAAGTTTCGTCTCATTTCGTGCATTCCTCCATAGTGTGGCATTTTCTATATCGAGCAGTGTATATTTTGATTGAAACAAATTCAATTTTAAGTGATAATAATAAAAAAGATAAGATATTTTATCACAAGAGTGTCTCTGTAAATGGACGATTTCTGAAGTATGTTGCCAACAGGATGAGATTAAGAAACACTATATTAAGAATCATTAATGAAACTAAATAACTTTTTCACTGGAAACACAGATTGTGCTGAAATTCAGTTGCATTTGATTTTCCAGTGCGTCTCAAAAGTGCAACCTACACTTATATGTAGAGGGGCGGGGGTGGCTCAGTCGGTAGCGCGCCAGGCTCGTAATCTGTAGTTCCCAGGTTCGAGTCCCAGCCGGGTCAGCGTTGAGATTTATCTCCGCAAAATTCCCCGCCCTGTCCACGGTCAGTAGGGGACACCGATGGGCTTGGAAAGGCCGCCGTCCATCGGATGGAACGTTAAGCCGTGGCCCCGTGTGCGGGAGAGCCATACCCTGTGCACGTTAAAGAACACGCTGGATGGCCTTGACGGGAGGCTACCATCTGTCTCCCAACAGCTGTTCCAGTGGGTCCCCTCCCCCAACCTTCTCTGAGCTTTCGGGGTCCATGTGACCTGGTCATTTAGCCCATGGTGTGCAAAAAAGTGCCGCTCAGAGGTAAAACAACCAACCAACCAACTTATATGTAGACCAGTCCACAGCTCGTCTACATATAAGTAGAAATATATATATAAGGGAAAAACACAACTTTTGCATTTTGTATCAAAAACGTATTTATTTAAACGTATGACACAAGCCATCATTTGAAATGAATGAGAGTTAGAAAAATAACCACTCATCGTGAATTGAAATGACTGAAGGGTATAAAAATAACCAATCATCATGATTTTAAATCCCTGAAAGGTAGAAAAATAAGCGGTCATCATGATTTGAAATGACAGAGATAGAAAAATAACAAGTCATCATGATTCGAAATGAATAATCTGTAGAAGAATAAGAGGTCATGGTCTGAAATGATTTGAAATGACTAAGCGGTAGAAAAATAATCAGTCATCATGATTTGAAACGAGTGAAAGGTAAAAAAAAAAACTATATTGAATCTCATATGGGCTCAGGAGATTATTATCAAGACCTTGAAAAATCCATCTTATCAATCCTGATTCCAATCAAGGCAGCGATATCTCACCTTTGTGACCTACCACTGTACCACCAATGAGAGGGTAATTCGGAGAGAAGGGACTAAATTTTCTAACACTGACAAAACTTATCTTTTCAGACATGTACTAAATTTTATTGTCTTTATACGATCCCGGCTTTATGATGCCATCTTCCATTTTAAAACGTACACGGAATGTTTCTGAGAAAGAACTTAAATGCATCCAGACGAACTAAAAATACATGATTACAGTTTTTGGATTTAATCTAGAATGCCAAAAAACTGTTACATACTTAGGAGTGATATTACATCATAGACTATTATGGAATGATCATGTAAATTTTTCCATAAAAAAAGCTAGAAATGCTTCTTTTCAAATAATTGGTCTAATAGGAAGAAAATCTAAACTAGATTTAAAGATAAAATTACTATTATATCAATCTATTATTCGACCTATTCTAACTTATGCATTACCTGTATGGGGAAATGCTACAAAATCAAATATTTGCAAATTACAATCTTTTCAAAATTAAAATATTTAGAATGTGTACTAATGCCCCATGGTTTATAAAGAATACTAATATTCATAAATATCTAAATCAATTTCATATCTTCAGTCATATTAAGGACTTAGCAAATACCTTTTTCAACAAAATGTCAGAAAATCCTCACGATATAATCAAGGATCTTCTGGCCTACGATCCAGATATCTTAAATAAAACTAAGAGACCTAGGACTATTTTAACATCAATATTATCTTCTGATATGTGAATTTATTTTCCTTCGGTCATGCCTACAGAGGCTCCTTAGTGGATTTTTTTTTATATATATATCTTTGATTTTTAATCATATCAAGCCTTTGGTACTTTTTTTAGATTAAAGAAGTAAAGAGAGCTATAAGCTTGGAACTCTATATAAATCGCATTACGATCTACCCGAGGGCTCAGAGGAGGCTGGGGAGGGTATCCACTGGACAGCTGTTAGGAGACAGATGGTAGCTTCCCGTCAAGGTTATCCAGCATATTCTTTAACGTGCACAGGGCGCCACGGCTTAACGTCCCTTCCGATGGATGGCACCTTTCCAAGACCATAGGTTGCCCCTTACTGAGAGGGCGAGGAGTTTTGCGGAAATAAATCTCAACGGTGGCCCAGATGGGACTCGAAACTGGGAACCGCAGATTACGAGCGTGGCACACTACCGACTGAGCCAACCCCAATAAGAGAAGAGGATAAAGCATATCACCTTTTGCTAGTGTTTAGCTATACCAAAATCAAGACCACAGACCATTGAAAGAAGCTGGAGAAAATCTGAATTTCGGATTGATCCTAGATGATCATCTACTATTGAAAGTTATCTACATTATCGTTGAATTAGAAACAGAATAGTTTATTTGTAGAGTATCCACCCGTCAGTGTCTCAAATGCTGGGAATCACTGAATTAATATGCAGATGTTTTCCAAATGAGAATCCATCACTGTAACAATTTGTGGATTCTGGCTGATGTAATGACTGCACACAGACCAGACATAATATATCCAATTAGTGCGTTATTTTATCAATCAAGTGACGAAGAGATAGATTTAGACATTTTGTCGAAGGGTGTTGGTTCTGCAATGTCATTGAAAACGTGTTTGCATATCACTATGTAAGGGCTCTGAGCGGTGTTATTGTCTCTATGTAAGGTGACCGCATTTCGTTGAAGTGAGAAATTCTTTGCTGCTGAATGGTTAATGTGCTCTCCCGCATCAACATTCTCTTTGTTGGTTATGAACACCAGGATCTATAAAAGTTGCGGGTGAAGGGAACAAGGGATCGAATGGAGCCGAAAGGACGACAATGCTTTTCGGATATAATTTTACAGAACTTTGTTTCATCAACTAGTGCAACATATTTTCCCTCCATTGCAGTGATATGCTAAAAATATTCTTGGAAAACTACGAGTAACATATATATTTAAAGTTTTTCTCTCCTCCATTCTATTTACCCTACAAACGAGATTACTCTCGTGGGTATATACTAAATTGCAATTGCATAGAGTGAACTGTACATTATATTGCTATAAATATATTGTTAAAATGAAATGTAAAAATATTACAATGATTCCTTTAAGCAAGCAAGTTGGTTGGTAAAATTCTCCAACGTTAAATTCTCTTGTGTAAAGAATTTCCTCTCCTTGAACTGACCCGTAAGCGAATTAATGGTTCGTGCTTTTCAAGGGATATATGATCTGTTTCAGGTTGAGTACTTTTCATGGTGGAAGCAGTCAAATAAACGACTAATCGCCCGAAGGCATAAAGATGCATTGGTTATATATGTGATGTGATAGGCGGCGTTCATAGCATAAACTCCACAGAGGAATAGATCCGAATTGATTTGGAAAATAACTACGATCATGACTGATTATTTTCTTGTTGTTATTCCTCTAGGTATGTTTCGTTTCATTACTTCTTTCCCACCTACTTATTTACATGTGTGGTAAGTTTTATCTAATTCATCCTAAATGCAGGGGATTTCATAAAAACAATGCTACAATTAAAAGCTGCTTTTATTTTTGCAAAGAAATGTATATGTTGTTTATTATACATACTGAGAGGTGGCATATACATTTAGGGGACTTGGGATTACTGAAATACAAAACTGTTTGGCATTTTCTTTGATCGTTTCTCTTGAGCTTTTTTCTTCTTCAATGACGACAGGGACACGGTGGGTGCAGAGACGATGGCGCAACAAATCGCTACCATTAGAAGTGCAGAGATGTTGGCAGATGGGAGCGGGATGCTCGAGTCTAAACGTCCTCATCTACGCCCTAAAGATGAAGAGAGGATGATTCCATTGTCTGAGCCTCATAGCTCGAGTCCTAGTGACGCCGTCGTGTCTTGAGGACACAATGACGCAGTGACCGCGAGTCGGGGCCATTCAGAGACTGGACTGTGGCTAGTCGAGTGGGGAGCTTCCTCTCCACGGGCTTTGGGGACTCGTGAAAAGGGCGACGTTTACCGAACCTTTCTGATCACATTTCGTACGATCCCTTTTCGTTAGAGCGTATAACTCGAAGAAATCGCATTAAAAACGCGACGCATCCTGTTGCCCTCGTTCATTCTGGGAGCAGTTTTTTCTTTCTTTCTTTGGGTTCTGATTAATAATTATAAGAATTTTAACTGCGCATTGAGTGGGCGGAGCATACGAGAAAGAATTTCATCTTTTTTTTTTTTCCTTTTTTAATTCCCCTGCAGTAAATGATGCGAAAGAGCATGCCGTTTCATTTCGTGATCGAAATCTTTCGACCAGAAAGTGTTTCACAAAATTACGTTTGCTGTAAACGTTTCTGCCACGAGGAGGAGAAACGAACTTAGCAGCAGCAGATTTCGCCTCTTCTCATCTGAGAGAAACGAGCTCAGAACTCAACCAATCGGGCTTAATTGCCCCTTGCTGGACTCTCATCAAGAGATTTCGAATAAAAAGTAACTTAAGAGAAATGCTTCAGCTGCTAGGCGCGCAAACACGAGCCTCAATTAATAGAAACTGTTTTCCACACAATTATTATCATTTATATTTATCAAGACACGCGTGACAGACATTTATATCAAACACTTTTAAATTTGTAACAATATTCTTTTTGAGATGGAATAAGAATTATCAATCTCTTTTTGAAATGTTTTCTTCGCTCAGAAAGTCGCTGAAAATTTTGGAATAAAATCAGTTTAGCGGTAGTTCTTCAAATGAAAGAAATTGAAGATATTTTGGTCTGAATAATAAGGATGGAAAACGAGTTTCAGGTTCAAGGATGGCAATGTCCATTGATTGAATTAATTATTTCCAGTCCACTCATCATAATTCTAAAACAATATTGGTGCTTTTCCCTATCATAGAGTAATTTTGGAAAAACATTTCTTCGTGTTTTCAGATGATTTTAATTGCGAATGGAGTTCTTTTGAATGCCGCAAAATAAATTCTTCGTGGCATAAGACAATGACATTTTGCTGACATATACAATAATAATTTACATGACGTAATAAACATTTATTGCACCTTAAGCATTTTTGCTTCGTCAGAGATTTGGAAAAAAATATTATTAAAACAGCGAGACACATAGCCAGAAATATATATATATTTCTGGCTATGTGTTTATCTGCTTTCAATCCAAATACATATACATATGTGTTTGGGGGTAGGAACAAGGAAAATTAAAAAATACCTACCTTTCTATATGATCTCAAAAATTAGAAAAACCTAAGAATACCAATGGTGCAATCAGTCACTGAATCCGTATTCACTTGAAAGGAAGATAGTGCTCCGGCAATCTTGTTGAGCATGTAAATCGGCGCCCTATTTTCCCTATTTTCCTTTGAAGAGAACGCGAATTCAATGACTGATTGCAAACATCGATATTTTAGGTCTGTTTTCTAATTTTTAGTGATCAAATAGAAAGGTAGGTATTTATTAAAAATATTAATTTATTTATATTTTTTACTTTTTTAGTGACAAACACCTACCTTCACACTCATTTGATATGACTAATAAACATCGACCACATCGAAGTCGTGTTTGCAGTAGTCCATGACATTGGAGACGTCACAAGCTTTAATTAGAGATATGAATGATTAAAGTCGACCTCTCTAAACTAAATTTCCGATCCTTTGGGGGGGGGGGAGAATGGTGGGGGGCATAATTCGAAGTAGTCTATGACGGCCTTCATAAGAGCTTTCGTTGACACTTAATTCGTAATTGTCGGTTCTCGTATTCGAAAGATAGAGTAGAAGAATGACTTTCAGATTTCCCCTTTTATAGGGGAGGGGGGTATATTTTTATTACGCACAACATTCCCCACGTCACAAGCTTTCATTTGACACACAACTTGTTACGTTCGGCCCTCGTGTTCCGAAGATATAGCGAAGCAATCGTTTTCATATTTACCCCTTTCTAGGAGGAAGGGGATATAAAAGTTATAAAAGTTAACTTTTTATGGAAAATATCTCTTCAGATACGTTAAAAATCTAAATAAAATTCTCTCTAAAATTTGATCTTCAAGAGTTTTGATTTATTAGAATTGAAGAGTTATTCCAGTTGAAACATTAGACAACAGCATCAGTCGTTCTGAATTATTTCTTAAACATTTGAAAAGCCAATGTAAAGAATCGCTACACAAACTTCTGAAAACTTGCTTATTTCATAAGTAAGGCAAAGCAGTTAACTTTTACAGTTGTGTACTTTGAGATTAATTCTTATGGATGGCAACACTGATGTCAGATTTTCTAGCACTAATGAAAATAGTTCCAAATCGCAATTAGAATGAAATCTTTATCTTCACTTCATAAGAAGCTTCTTTTCAAAATTACGAAATTTCGGTCGGGGCGGGGGTGGCTCGTAATCTGTAGTTCCCAGGTTCGTGTCCCAGCTGGGTCGGCGTTGAGATTTATCTCCGGAAAATTCCCCGCCCTGCCCACGGTCAGTAGGGGACACCGATGGGCTTGGAAAGGCCGCCGTCCGTCGGATGGGACGTTAAGCCGTGGCCCCGCGTGCGGGCCACGGCTTAACGTCCCATCCGACCCTGTGCACGTTAAGAGGCATACCCTGTGCACGTTAAAGAACACGCTGGATGGCCTTGACGGGAGGTTACCATCTGTCTCCCAACAGCTGTTCCAGTGGGTCTCCTCCCCCAACCTTCTCTGAGCATTCGGGGTCCATGTGACCTGGCCATTTAGCCCGTGGTGTGCAAAAAAGTGCCGCTCAGAGGTAAAAGAACCCAACCCAACGAAATTTCGGCATTCGATTGGTTAACTAATTTTGAGTGTGCGCAAAACAATTGGAGAAAATGTCTCCTTTTCGGTACCAGTCGGTTATCAAAAGAAAACAATTATTAATTTCTGATTAAGACTTTTTATTATCAAAATATCTTTCGTGTTGATGCCAAATGGCAGATTAGTGTTTTTTTCCAATTGTAATTTCCATTTTGTTGCTGATTTATGAAATCTTTTTCCCTCGAAACTTGACAAGAATTCGATCTTGCAAACCCAAGAGCAACCAGAGAGGTCATCTATAAGGGTCAGGTCATCCAAAGAAGCATATGTTCTTTTTCTTCACAGCAATTACCGAACGACGCAAAAGACGACCGAATCTTTGATGGTTTTCTTCAGTCGAGTTTTGACGAAATGCCCAGCATCACTGTTTGAGTTTTATCCATTCCTCTGTCCGCTCCTGGGCATCCCGGTGGGAGGTCGTTCAGCAGCTCACCATCACTAAGAGCGAGTGGACGCGGACAATCATTAACCGCATCTCGTTTGTTGCGACAGCCTCGGTCCCGGCGAGTGTGGGTTGCTCGTGCTGTAGCCCAATTACGCCCAACACAGAGTGGCTGCTGTTAGCTTGCACATGGATGAAGCGGGGGGGGGGGGGGAGGAGGAGATGGTGGCGGTGGAGTTGTTAGGGGATGTCTGTCATCATGGCACGCCGGAAAGTTCGATCTTTGTCTTTCTAGCACTGGAGGGAGTGACGGAGGCAAGAGCGACGCGTGGCGGAGTATCGCTTAATTTTATAGTGCTTGTTTTCCGCTTGGATAGGCGGGAGGTGGGGGGGGGGGTAGCAATTTAAAGCACCTCTTAAGTATAGAAACGTTCAACTTTTCATTTAACCATTCCAGTTTAACCTATGAAATATTCGAAATGAATCTGGTATCATTTATTTTATCGAAAAATGTATTATCTTAATATTCCAGCAACTAGATATTAATAGTCAGAAGGGGAAAAACATGGTATTTTTCATCGGAAAGTTCTATTAAAGTTTTAATCTACCACTTTTAAGTCAAACAATATATACATTTTCCTGTGACGCATGTAACATAAGTTACGCCTGCCATAATATTTTAATTTTAATCCATGGTCTGTAAATAATAGCAGTTCCAGCGGGTCAACGTTCAGTTTTATCTCTGCAAAACTTCCTGCCCTGCCCTCGTTCAGTAGGGGACACCAATGGGCTTGGAAAGGCTGCCGTCTGTCGGATGGGACGTTAAGCAGTGGCTCCGTGTGAGGGAGAGCCATACTCTTTGCACGTTAAAGAACACTCTGGATGGCCATGACGGAAGGCTACCATCTGTCTCCCAATAGTTGTTCCAGTGGGTACCCTCCTCCAACTTCTGAACCTTCGGGGTCCTTGTGACCTGGCCATTTGGCCCACAGTGTGCAAAAAAGTGCCTCTCAGAGGTAAAACAATCCAAAAATTTCCCTCCCTCCTATTAAGAAGTATTCAATTTCATAGGGTATTGATGCTGACCGCTTACACAAACCTGACTTTCTACTGGATATGATTTTGTATTATGGGCTTCTCTTGAAGCTGGTGTACAAAACAGCCTAATGAATTCTGGCGGTAAAGCCTCCATCGATTGTTTGAGTTCTTTCCAGCATGGAAGCTTCAGCTTCTAATAGATGAAGAACCACAATGATTCGATTATCAAAAAAACAACAACAACAAACAGTTATCAATTTCTGATTAAGATTTTTTTTATGAAAACATCCTTCGTATGATTAGGGTGTTGTTTGATTACGGTGTTGATTAGGGTGTTGTTTAATTTTGTTTGCCATATCTTTTCAATGATCTCAGTTTCTTTAAAACATCTGGTAACCATTTTCTTCCATTTCCTGGAATTTCAGGACTCGTTATAAAGGCTATTCTATAGATGTCTTCACAGAGGAATTACAGAAGCATGAAATAGACACTTTGAGTTTGCAAGATACCAGATGGACAAGCAAAGGTAAGATAATTAAAATCATCTCAAATTTTTCTTTGAAAGATCTGATGATAGCAAACACAGAAATGTATTCTCTAATTCTCAGCAAGAATGTTAGTAATGTTCTTCCGGGATACATACAGAATCCTCAAGCAGCCATGGGATGTAGAAGTGCAACCAGACTGCAATTTTGTTCTACAAGCATATCTGCCTACAGCTGTTGCATTTGACCAACGTAGGTGAATTCTAACAAGGTTTAATTCACCCCATCTTTCTGATGACTTTGGACACACTGTTCATAACCTTATTCGCTAATTTGTAGTTACGCATACGGGCAACATGGGCGAACTTTTGGGATGGGTTGCCCTCAGAGAGGCACTTGTTTTGCACACAATAGGCTAAATGTTATATATTAATATAGTTGAAATAGGCAGTTGTTGGGAGACAGATGATTGCCTCTCGTCAAGGCCATCCAGCATGTTCTTTAACGTGCACAGGGTATGACTCTCCCACAAACGGAGCTACGGTTAAACATCACATCCGACAGATGGCGGCCTTTCCAAGCCCATATGACCAAACCAATACACAGGCTTTCTGTACAATAGCTCATCAAAGTAGGTGTTGACCCCTTCGCCTAATCTTATCATTACTTAAAGGTCAAATCACCAAATGTCGAAGATATTGCATAAACATCTCGAATCAAAGGCATCACGTTTGCTGTTAACATCTTTACAAAGGCTCCAGGTTTTGCTACCAGAACTAACTTTAGAAAGGACCAAACTATTGTGTAGCTTAAATTCAGTCTTTAGGTATATATACTTATTTTTCCACACTCTTCATAGATTCTTAAAAATCCCAGAAGCAATCCTTTTTTTTCTGTTTATCTCTCGCCGCACATCACCAGTATTTGTTACATAGCTCCAAAGATAATTAAACTGAGACACTTGCTCAAGGATGCAACCACTCAGATCAATTGAACAACAACCTGTCTGACCAATTTTCATCACTTTAGTTTTCTCTCGGAGTAGTTTTGGTGATAAACAATCAGTCTCATCAACAGCTGTAGTGAAAGAGTTCATCTCATCAACATCATTTTCCAAAAGGGCCAAATCATCAGCAAAATCTAAATCAGAAATTTTCAAATCTCTAGACCACTTAAGGCCGAAATTTTCCCCTTACCAAATTTCACACATGACTCAGTGCTATTATTGAGAACTTTCATTATGCTAACTAACTTGTATGCTAATTGATTTCACGATCAACAAAGTCAAGAGTTTTTTGAAATCTACAAAGCTAGTAAACAATGTTTTTTAAACTTGAAATATTTCTGAAGAATCTGTCTAAGCGAAAAGGTCTGATTTATACATCACCTACCAATTCTGAATCCACACTGCTCATCACGCAATTGTCCTTCAACCATAGTCTTAATTGTATTAAGCACATGGCCAGACTTATGCATTAGCTACAGCTTAGGGCCTCACGTTTAAGAGGGGTCTAAAAGAAGTGAGTTTGAAGTTTACTATGTCACGAAACTTTTTAAAAAATTAATCTGTTGTCCAAATACTGGTCATCATTGTATACCAATTCTAGTGTAATATTTCACCACATTAAATTCGTTTATTTTTTAAATGTTCCCTTCAATCAATATAATATTTCTAAAGCTTAGGGCCTCAGGAGGTCAAAGTCCGGCCCTGATTAAGCACAATGATGCAAAGAAGCTTACCAAGAACAGAAAGTAGGTTGATACCCCTATAGTTATTATAAGAACTGCCATCACCATTTTTATAATTAAACTGAAGGGCTCTCTTTATATATATGCTGATGACACCGCCTTGGTTAACGTGAATCACAATATAGGAGACGCAGTCCGAGATACACAGGATGATTTTAACAAAATTATTTACTGGTCTAACATTAATCGTATTTACATAAATTCAGAAAAAACCAAATGGATGAGCTTTCATTCACCAGGATACTATGATCTCTCATCTTATGCAATTAAAAACCACGAACCCTTGTGTCCTCACATCATGATAAATCATGACCCTGACTGCTGCGACTGTGATGTTATTGAGCGTGTTGAGAGCCATAAATATCTTGGACTCTACATGGACACAACCTTCCGATGGAATACACATATTCAAAAGTTAGCAGGGAAATTGCGTCTATGTGCATCTAAACGTTATAAACTACAATTTGTTGCAAGCACACATACATGTATTTTGGTTTACAAAGCTATCTGTGAATCTATATTGACCTATGGTTTGACAATATACGGCTCAACTAACCTCACAAATATAAAGAAAATAGAAACTATTCAATCATCCATTGCTAAAAATATAATCCCATACAACTTAAGAAATTCATTTTATCATAGCGAAGAAAGACTAAATTATCTAGGCGTACTCTCTTTTCACAACCTATACAAATACAGAATCACTTTAAAATATTTTTTTGATAATCAATTTAAATCTAAAATCTCTCATGGGAAAAACACAAGGTTACAATCCAAAAATTATTTCCAACTTCCAAAAATATTAAACAATTATGGGAAATGTACAAGGGCATATACAATACCTTGCATGTTCAATCAACTTCCAAGGGAAATTATTTTATTAAACAATTTTAAAGAAATCAAAAATAAGACAAAAAATTTTCTTCTAGGCACTAAATTTTAAATAAAAATTTCAACCACCACAATGGAGCTTCCACTGGAATTCATATAATTTGATGACATTATATCTTATGTATTTTCATGTAACGTTATTATTCTTCTCTCCTGCAGATAAGCAGATGCTTTGCGGGTGTTGTTTAAACTTTTGTATAACTAACATGAATATGAATAAAGATTATTATTATTATTATATGCCACAGAGATACAATTCGTACTTTCCAAAACTTCAGACGATGTTGTGCGGGGTGAGAGAAGTATCGTGCGCATTCACATTACTCGTTTCTTGACGCAACACGTGGGCAAAAGCTCTAGGCGCATGAGCGACCAACGGTCTCAGAAGTAGAAGCTGGCCCGTCACATTATACAATATGAGAAGCAGGTTTAGAACATCAATGAAATGCACAGTTCATTCTACTGTGACGGAATCATCACTTTCAATAACCTTACCATGTTTATCCCTCAGTCAAATATATACCTATCTGTTTCTTTCCATACGAAACATAACACAATCTGGTACAGTTCTCTGCCATTATACTTCTTCAGCTGTCAGCCAAGCTATCAAGCGAAAACATTCTTATGAGCCTTCGATTGTTACACATTTATTAAGCTCTTTGTAATGGCGTCTGTTAGGACTCTTAGGGTGTTGATTCAGGTTATTCCTACAGTTCTTCCTTTCAAAAATAAGCACCAGTTCCTTATCACTTAAATAACTTTGTTACTTCTGCCCTTTTTATCCAAAGACTATAGCCTAACATGGTAAGCTTTGGTTGTAACTGAGTAAACGAATAAGTTGGTCACTCGTCTTAATAAGGCAGCACTGTAGATATCTTTGATGTCTGTTGATATCTGACTGACGAAACAGAGAAGGCTGCTAAAGAATACACGAACAGAAATACTGCATCAGATAATAAACATTTTATGTTTAAAAAAGCCGAAGGGAATTTCCAGGATTGAGGTCTAAAGATGACAGATTGTTGAAGGTAAGGTTTCTATCATGGTTAGATGGGCTTCAGAAATATTATGACTGAATCATGTGATTGGTTTTACTCCCATTGTAGTGAAGATAGATGTATTGAAAATGTTCTGAAAATGCTTTAGCCATCACTAAATTGGAATTACCGATGTCACCAGGGATAGATGAAATTGTTGCTTAAATTGTTAGAGCAGGAAATGATTGTGTTGTAACATGGCAGACTGAAACATTTAACATTTGTTCCTAAAGATTTTACTCGAGGTATTCTTATGCTTCTTTTCAAGAATGGTGATCTCAGTTCTTCTGATAGTTATAGGGACAATTGTCTACTTTCTGTTTCAGGAAAGGTTGTGGACATTAACGTGATTAAAAGCCTTAAATATTGGGATAAATTCGGAATGAATAGTGTGCATTCAGAGGTGATAGGGTCTGAACGCACACAGAACGAGAGAACAGGAAATATCTCTTCATTTAGACATAACCATATGTTTTGAAATTCGAAACTTTCATAAGATTAATTTTTGTAGATTTCAAAAAGGCTTTTGACTCTGTTAAACTGCCATATTTTGTGATTGATCGTGAGATTGTAGGGCTACTGGAAAATTTAGTTAATATACTGATGGTTCTTTATATAAAAAAAAAACCGACCCATATGTGAAAGTTAATAAACTTATAGCGATTTGTTTAGCATTTCTACAATTAGGAGAAAGAAGTCTGAAAAGGTGACTAGATTTTATTTGCGATTTAGCATTCCACAAATTTCTATCTTGTCACCTTTTCAGTTTGGTCATTGATTCTGTTTTGAAGAATTCACTGTTATGAGGAGAGTGAGGCATTAGATGGTCTAGAGAGGAAAATATCAGACATTGATGTGCTTACGATTTGGCTCTTTAGAAAAATGACGTGAACAAGATTCTTTGATCAAGTTTCTCAGTTTGATTATCACCGGCAGTGTGTGGCAGATTTCGGTTGGGTTGTTTAACCTTTGAACAGCATTTTTTGCGCATACTGGGCTAAATGGCGGTCACAAGGACGCCGGTCAGAGAAGGTTGAGGGAAGAGAACCCATGAACAGCTGTTGGGAGACACAACGTAGCTCTCCATAAAGTCCATCCAGCGTGTTCTTTAACGTGCACAGGGTATGGCTTCCCACAAACTGGTCACTGCTTAACATCCCATCCGAAGGACATCGGTCTTTCCAAGCCCATCAGTGTCCGTTACTGACCTAGAGCAGGGCGGTGAGTGTTGTGGAAATGAATCTCAACGCTGGCCCTGGTGGGACTGGAACCTGGGAACTGCAGATTACGAGCTTGGCACGCTACCACTGAGCCACTCTTCTCCAGATGTGTGACAGATAATGGTAACGTGCCACATGAGAAAAACCGAAGAATAGCCATTGCTGCTGAGACGTTATAGAAATATGTGGAGATTGAGGAAGAATAGGTGACTATATCTGAAGATTAAAATTACGCTGTGTAACATTTTTATCCTTTCTAAAGTTTACTATGGTAACGAAACTTGGACCTTTTGTAAGCAAGATAACAGGAAACTCGATGCCTTTAATCTAGATGTTTACACAGTATTTTAGTATTAACTAGTTTTTGACTTTGTAGGGAATATATTATATGAGCTATCATCTTTCAGCATCGACTTTTAAAGGAAGAAATTACTTTGGTCATGTTTCTCTCATGCAGAGCGAATACAGTTATGAATAGTGTGCCCGAATACCATAGAAAGAGAAAGAGACCTAGAATATGATCATGTTAGAATGGTCTGCAGTAGCCAAATGCAACCGTATCTAAGGATGCACAATTATTTAGGACTAAATTACACAGTGTAGTTTAACCTTCGTAGCCCATAGATGCTTGGCATCTGTCTGTGTTATAAACCTTGTTTTTGAATTTGAATGATAGTTATGAAATATTTTGCTAAATGCTGAGAATATAGCACCTTTTAGAGCTACAGCAGGAAGATGGAAATCGTGGAGTGTTTAGAATACATTTTGATTAAGAAGCAATATTTTCTTTTGTTTTGGATAACATCCTTTTTTAAAAATTATATTTTATTAGTCTTTCTGTATATATCTTACAAGTAATCGTTAAACTGTTTCTGATGACCCGCAAAGCTTAAAGCTTATCTGCCTGATATACACAAACTGCAGTAACGAGTAATTTTCAGATTTTTGTACATACATTTTTATATATTTATAATATTTACTCTGTTTTATTGCTAGCAACTACGTTAGTATGGCATAAGCACTGATGTTAGTTTTTTAATAATGTCAATATTTTTATGAGCATTAATTTTAAACATTTAGCAAATTCCAATTTCAAAAGAGAGTAACATTTTACAATTACTCTTTTTCTTTTGCTTTTTTTTTTCTCTTGCTAAGAAATATTAATTTCTTGACAAGAGATTAAATATACATGTGAAATTTTGTAACCCATTTTCTGTAATTGTTATTGAAACATAGAAATTGATAGTAATTTTTTAGTTTCAATCTTATATCCTTTTCATGTTGATTATTTGTTTTATGTGTGTCGTCGAAGAGATTTTGGAGTACCAAGTTGTATCTGTATAAGTTAGTGAATGAGAGAATTATCATGGCAGTTGAGAATGAGAGAATGTTAGGGATTCAATCTGTCTTAAGGTGATTGAATTCCTTGTATCTTTTTGATGTTTGTTAAGTTTGTTGTAATAAGTGATACAATCAGATAGTTGTAATAAGTGTTTATCGGTGCAGTGTTCTGACCTCTGCACCCCTTGTTAAAAGGAGACCTAATGACTATCAACATTTTTCGATATTGTTTCGACATTGTTTCGATTATTGTTTCTGATCAATAGATCAGAGATGAAAGTTTTGTAACTTAAAACTGTTGCAACAGTTTTAAGTTATCTAAGAAATATGGTTGAATAGAAATATTAAAATACGGACGAAAGACAAAATATGGGAAAAATGACGAGCCTCGGTTTTACTTCAAGGAAGGGAAAGGACAAATAATTTTAGAAATTGCTGACTCTTTACTGCTGCAGTGGGAGATGAGGGGGATTCCTCAAAATCTTCTCTGCTTTTCTTGAAACGGGTTTAAAGTATTCATGTAATCTATCAGTCACCTAATATCACAAAGGAAAAGTTTGTTCTGTGAAGATCTCTATTACCGGGTCTTCATAAAAATTTTATCAATTATTTATTAAGTGATGTTGAAAGGAAATTGTCGCGATACGCTTATTCAGTATGCATCAATTAGAAGTGGAAGAAACATTTGAACTTGAAGCATTCGAAATTGTTTGATGAGCTAGAATTTTTTCTAAGAATATCGTTGGCGGGTCTGTAAATGATAGCTAGGCATACACTGGATGGAGAGCTGTATACCAATCTCCTGTGATGATCCAAAGAACTGGCCAGGATTAGCATCTGAAGTCCGACCCCCCATTCTCGCGTTGCAGGCATTTCATCTTTTCAAAAGAGATATTCTCTTCTGGAAGGGAAGGACTGCCAGCTCAGTGCTACTATCTGGTCATTTGTTGGCAGATTTTATTTTTTTCTGTCTTGCTAAGGAGGAGTCCACTTAACAGGGCTCTGGTGCTGACCATTGAAATCCACTGAAATGGCATAAGCTTTGAATTTGATTAGATTCTGGACTTGCTGCACTGGTGGACCACTGTTGAGGAAACATTCAGCGTTGTATTTGCTGTTTACGTAGGGCTGACAACCCATATCGAAACAGATGCACACGATACCTTATATCAGTTGGTTAATAATTCTGATCATGGCAGTTGCACATACCTGAACCCTTTTTAAGGGCAACACCAACCTGCCCTGTAGTAATGTGTATTAGAAAGTTCAGTTACTATTTTGATTCTGGTTCTTGAAAAGATCCATATGTAAAGGAGGTTCCTGAAGTTATTACCAGCACTTGTGACTTAAGCCTTTAGAAGTGAAGGAACTGTCTTTGATCCATGTTTGCGATTAGGGGGCTATTTGATAAGTTTGCCATACCTCTCTAAATAAATTAATCTCTTTAGCGGAATTTTTTATAATGTTTTCCCCATAAGTATGTAGAATGTAAGGACTTTACATAGAGATTGTTCTCTTGACATTCTAACTTAATAATTCCAGAGTTATAATCAGGATAATCTGGGTTTGCAAGAATCCAGATGGATACGTAAAGGTTAGATACTTAAAAATAATTACGTGCTTCTCTTTTAAGGGAGGAAAGGTGGAAAGAAAATCCACGATTTAGATTTGCCTCTCAGCAAACCCGTCAGTAATACACTGCTATGCTATGACAACATTAATGAAAGATTTCTTGCAGAAAACTTTAAAATTAATATTAGTGACTCGAATGTTATATATTGTTCTGTCCCTCAAAGGACTCTGATGAGAATGGGAAAGATAGGCTTTCTAGACAGAATATTTTGAATTCTGTCAAGCAGAGAGATATTTATTTTGTGGAAGGCGATTTCAATGCTAAAGTACTGACTCTGACCTTTGTTGAGGGCTGAGAGTTTCCTTTGACATTGGTAGTTGCAATAGCAATGGGGAACGTTTCCTACAGATAAGTAAACTTATGGTTTGAGAACTGCGCTTTGTATTAACATGTACTATAAACACCAGAACATTTATAAATACAGATGTGTTTCATCAGATGTATTATAGAATAATATGATTAATTATATATTAATGAACAGAAAACGAGATAAGTAGTTCGGTTGGGAATTTCACATCTCATAGGGTAGGCGAAATTGGGTCGGACAACTACCTTGTCAAAAGTTACTGAAGCTTAAGAAATGTTGTAATAAAGATCCAAGTATAGCGAAAGCATACCATGATAGGTTACTTAGTCATTATGACAATCGTGGTTGGCTACTACTGAAGTTGAGAGAAAGAATGGGATCAGTTTGAACAGGCTTTTCTTGAAACTAACTGCACTCTTTTTGGAAAAAAAAGGAGTAGGAGAGAGAAACTATTTGAGTGCTAAGGCAATGAAACTTTTTCTGAAAGAAGAAGAGTCAGGAATAATCTGAATCTAGACCCTAGTAGTCCTAACATACATCATTTAAAAGTGCTTAATAAATGTATAAAGGATTAGTTAACAGCTGAGAAAAATCTTTGGCTTATTAGTTTGGAACTTCGCTGACAAATTAGAAGAAGCAGCTGGACAACACAACAGGTGCGCTTGAACTGGTGCTGCTTGAAATGAATCGATTTCAAAGAAATCATTTCATCCTGAAGAAGCAGACATCTTTTTCCGACATTTTCAAGCAGAGTTACAGAGCCTTTTAGCATTTCAATCCTCGAGTTTTCAGCATTTGTGATTAATAGGGAATGACTAAAGTGGAAGAGTCGATTTTTTTGTTCGAAATCAGGTTCACTGCTAAATTACTCAAATGCAGTAGTGTACTTATGAAATGGTAAACCACGGCTTATCAACAGGGAATTGGAAGGGTATCTGCAAGGGGATTAGAGAATACAAGGGAATTAATTTAGTCAGACGAAAAGAACCAATACTCAGTTTTTCTCTGGCTGTCAGTCAGCATATCAGTTAACACAGAAATGCAACATGGCGCTCAGCTGACTGTTAGTTAACACACAAATCTGTTTCTTAATTTTTTTAACTAGCACAGCAAATAAAAATGAATAATTTATTACATAACTGCAAATGGAAATCAATTCACACATAGAAATACAATGAATGAAAAACAATTATTTTTTTATACAATCGACAACGAGGGGCTACAGCCCGTTCAGATTCTGCAGATAACTAGAAATTGAAATTTTCGTAACACTATGCTCGATCACGTGGTAAACAATAAGCAATAGTTAGTCTCCTGAGATATTTTATAATAGACTTGCAACGTCTGAATTTTAAAAAATAATACAAGTGATTAAAATAGTAAATTAAAATAATAAATTAATCTTTCTTTATCATACTCTTTTTTTTGGCCGCTTTCTTCATTTTGAAGGTTCGAATTGAATTTTATGAGACGAATTCATTGGATTGCACCTCCTTTTTTTGTCACTTAAAACACGAACGCCAGGGATCTTTGCACGATCCTCGTTCGAAGGCAAGGACGATTTCTTTCCATACTTTGTTTCCTTTTATATTTAGCTTTTTGGATTCTGGATCAGGTGACGCTTAGCTCTTCGGAATGACAGACAGCATTTTCTGTTCTATTGGGCGTTCACATTAAGCGAATTTAGGATGCTAAAGATACCGCACGTTCCTTTGAGTTAATGTCGGTTGAAATGGTTTGTCAGAGATAATGTCTTCCCCCCCCCAGCAACAGGGCCATCTTTCTGACACAGGCGAAATAGGCAAATTCTGAGCGCTCGCGATTTTTGGGGCCCATTTTCATTACCATATCGTGACGAGAGGGGAAATTCTTCGTAAGTTTTAATATTTTACTTTTGTCTAGGGGCCCAGGTAAGGCTTAAGATGGCCCTGCCAGGCAACAGAGCAGGATTGCTTGTCGTATTGTGTTGCTTGGGGAGAAAGGTGGAGGAGGTATTTTATAGTTTTCGCATGAGATCGATAGATTTGTGGTCGAGGATTTGATTTTTGTCGACTGGGATATCTAACCCAACTTTCGTTTGCTCTCTCGTTCGGAAATTATGATCGTGAAAATGAAATCGATCTGCAGATTTTTGAATGGGTTCACGTTTCAGCGCTTGCTGCTGAAAGAGAGGATATTGGCATGTCGTCTGTTTGTTTGTTGATCACTTCAGACCTCTGACGCTTTTCAGGCGTCAGAGGTCTGAAGAGGTTCAAGGAATGGAAGCGAAATCTAAAATTGAGAGATATTCGGACCAATGGACCTTGTGAAAAATGAGCTGTGATTAAATGAAATCGATTTTAGAAATGGCATGGAAATGGTCTAGCTATCTTCATCATCATTTGGGGTAGTGGTAGCTCAGTCAGTAACGCGCCAGGCTCGTAATCTGCAGTTCCCAGGTTCGAGTTCCAGCTGGGTCAGCGTTGAGAATTGTATCCGTAAAACTCCCCGCCCTGCCCACGGTCAGTAAAGGACACCGAAGGACGGCACTCCATTGGATGGGACATTAAGCCTTGGTCCCGTAAGCGGGACAGCCATACCTTCTACACGTTAAAGAACACGCTGGATGGACTTGACGGGAGGTTACCATCTGTCTCCCAACAGCTGTTTCCGTGAGTTTCCTCTTCCAACCATCTCTGAGCCTTCGGTGTCCTTGTAACCTAGCCATTTAGCCCATTGTGTGCAAAAAAAAAGTGCTTCTCAGAGGTAAAACAACCTAACCAAACTCATGAGCATTTGCCTATTTATAAATTGTACGATGCGAAACACTCTTATACGGGCTCTGTCTTCCATTACTAATTCACAAAGTAACCATTACTTGAAATAATTAGTTGAAAAAAAAGCTGGTTATCCTAAGTAACCATTGCTTTCATGATAATCTTTCCCTTTAGCGGATTCCACGTTACGTTCAGCCATTAGAAATCTTCCAGTCTGAAAGCTTAGGGAACACTTTAACTGTAAGAGCGCATTTTGCCTTGATTAACGACCAATGTGGAAGTTTGTGCATTGTATGATGCATCTCAGCTTTTAGCATGTATTAATTTGTGTAAGTAATACGATTTATTTTTTTCCTGCAATTTGAAAGTATCGTTACCTGAGTACTATTAAACAACATGAAGACAGACGTACAGGCTTTACATAAGACAAAGTGTAAAGAATCAGTGGATGAAAGGAGATCTCTTCTGTGTTGCAGACATTTTTCTCAGGTCGGCGTTTCTTTCGTACTCGCATCCTCTCTTGTTGATGTCTTCTTGGCAACTTCGCTAATTGTAATCCTACTTTTTTTCCCCCTCTCTTTCACCTTTCTCTGTTTCTGCTTTGTTTAGTTAAGCATTGCAACAAAATTAATGACGGGATTTCTTTTGCCCCAAATGCGTTTCTGTAAAGGAAGAGGCGCCAAAAGACAGCGCCAGGAGGCGTCGCTCAGCTTCATTACATCTGGCCACTCTGAAGAGGACTGATTTGGAACCAGCTCGGAATGGAGCTTCGCTACGACATCGGAAACTTAGAAACAGCTGATTTATTTTTTGATTCACAGTTTCTGTGAAAGTAGGAAAATTTTTGAAATATTAATAGTTTTTAATAGTTATTGCGAGATAGGTTTTCATAATATTGTTTATATATATATCGAACTGAAAAATATTAGTGCTGAAGAGAATTATGTCGAAATACTTCAGACGTAACCCTAACATTGATCATCATGATCATTATGTAGCTGAATCTTCATCATTTGTCTTAATATGTATGTGAGAGGAAAATGGCGGATTTGACATGGCAGAGACGGAGGGAGAAATCAAAAGGAGGGAAATTCTGTTTCATAGTCGATATATAGCCTAAAAAAAGGGATTGAAAACCCAGTGCAGAAGGTAAGTCATTTAACGAACTACATAGAAGCGCCTGAGGTATATGGGACTAGCAATCATTTTCGGAGAGCCTCGAAGCCGTCCCACACCATTATTATTCTCATCACACCCGATAATGGAACAAATCGTTCACCATCAGAATTAAGTGTTAATTTGGCGCCACCTTATCCTTCCATTAATTATTGCTATATACCATTAATATTTCCTCCACGGCGGCTAATTTCCAAGATTTAATCTTTGGTGTGTTTTTTTTTCACCCAAGTAGCTGTCTTATGTGGTCAGTTGAATTAATGTCGAGTTTTCTCGGCGACCACGAATCTGAATTCGTGGCTACAAACGAAATTCTGGATGACCCGAACAGCGGGGAGCTTTCCCGTGTTGCACCATCATGGCAGTGGGACATTCTTCGTGCAGAGAAAGACAGATGGTTAACTCATTTGGCATTGTTTCAGGACATTGTCAAAAGAGGTCGCTCTTTCGACATGCGCAAATGAGGCCGATGAAATGCTTCTGTTGCCAGGTGACTACAGAAGAACCTTCCCTCAGAGAAAAAGAAAAAAGCCTCGAAACGTGCCACCGAGTCTGGAAGGGCTCTGATCTGGTGAATGACTGTAGCAAGAGCGACTTCACTTGGAGAAATCCGTCGCCCTGAATAATCTTATCCTTCCATCAATCTTTGACGTCGTGCTTGTCAGTTTCCGCCAACTATAAATGGCCTTTGAATAACAGTGCTTCATCGTTTATTTGGCGTTACACTTTGTCTAAACGTCTGCTCTTGTTCGCGTGCAAAATCCAGTTTAAAATCAGATTTATCACCACTGGCGGCGCTGTTGCCCGTACCGCGGCAGAGCAGCAGTTGCTTCGGACGAAGACAAAAACGGTGATGTTCAACATTGTCGCGGCAAAGTGATAAATTTAGGGAACAGATTTAGGAAGAGCATTTCCAGCTGCTTGAGGTTTTTATGTGAGCTAAATTCTGTCCTCCAGCTTCGAGTTACACGACGGCAGTCTTTCATCTCGGTTATTTGTCAACTGAATGCAATTAAGTTGAAAGCTCAAGAAACATCCAAAGAAATCGCTTGCTTTGTAAGAAAGACATTGTCTTTGCCCTTTGCAAGACTTTCAGTCGCACCCTTGCGAACCGAGGCTCGTGGGTTCGAGTCCTGAACCTACAACTTCGAGATTTCGTCTCACTGGAATGGAGGCAATTTGAATTGGATCTGATAACAGAATTCTTCATGCAGAAACTCATCCATTGTTAACAATTTCACGTAGCAACAGCAGAAGACATTCCACTTGCATCAGCTGCCCATTGGCCAAGAGAAATTCCAAATACATTCTTACATATGTAGAGCAGGAAGGGTTTGGAACCAACTTCAGACAGACGCTGTGCTTTCATTCAACATTCTAGTGTTTCATCACGAAATTGAGAGAAGTGAACCTGTCAGCACGTCCCCTGCGATTAAGATGTTAAGCCTTAACAGTAAAATTTGTTGCAGCAAGTCTTAACTATTGTGCAATCTTCTGTATTCCCGTTTGCAAATAAGCAGGGAAGCAGTAAGCGTGGAGTTCATCATCTGACAATTCTGTATAACCAATTATTGATTAAATAAATGATAATTATTTAATTCATGGCAAGTAATAAGCGACGTCTGGGGAAGGGAACACTTGGCTTTTATCTAGTTAACTGATTAAAAGAACCCCTTATAGAGAGTGTGATGTTACTCTCGATCGTCTGCCTCTTGAGATCACTTTGGAATGCCCCTCCAGTTCGATCGGAATGCGCGAACGGGTGAAAGATTCTTTCCTAAGACTTCTGTGATTCGAGAGAAAATGCAGGGACTCAATATTGAGGCTCCTCACAATAAAATGGTTCAATTCCAGTCTTATCAGTTAAATATAACAATTATTTATTGAACACATAAACATGACTGATGGACAAGGACATATGCTCAGTAACATGGCATTACATCACCAGCTTACTGTGCCTGTTCAGCTGTTTTCACAGAGCCCAATGCTGTTAATTCCGTTCGCATTTACGAGCCAAAACTCTTACGTCTTACGCGCTTGTTCCTCGACTCGCTCTCCCCTCTTCTGTTGGTCGTTGCCAACACTCATCTCTCTTCTTCGACTTCAGACATGTGATAGGTCGCTGACCTCCGACCAGGGTCAAATGTCAGAGGACACTCAAGCTGGGTGGCCCTCCCTCTCACCGACCTGCTACATCGATTAACATTCCAGCAAGAGCTGCACTATCTTTATTCATTCGCCTTATAGATTTTATAAAACGATGATACCCACGATCCGCAAAGCTATAAGCTTAACTGCAGGAGTGATGAATTCTTTTATTCTTATGAGAGTCGTAACTAGGGCTACTTTCCCGGGATTCCATTTTCCCGGGATCCCGCATGTTTTTATTGGTTTTTTAATTCCTCCCACCGTTATCAAACAAAGAATCATTATTTGAATTTGCTAATATGACATTGATTAGACTTTTCAACGAAGACGAATCTCCATCTAGCCCTAACTCCTCACAATCAGCAGATTAAGAAATTTAAAAAAAATGCGCAACCCATGAGTCTCATGTCATTGAGAGACAAATTAGAAGCAGCGATTCAATCTAAGGCAAAACTTGTGTAATCTGCGATTCTTTCTCAAGATCACAAACAGTATTTAGGCCTGGTTTTGAAGTAAGAATAATATAACGGAGGCAAGTTGGGACAGAGCTTGCAACATTATGCATTTAGTTGATTCACTAAAAACCATTCCACCGACCTCTGTTGAATCAGAGAGAGAATTTTCTGCAGTCTGTTTATGTATCACAAAGTTGAGAACTAGCCTTAGTGATAAGAGTATTGATGTTTTGTGCTTTTAAAGGAGTTATTATCAAAACACATGAAAAAAAAATCCGTTTTTGATTGTAAATGTCGAAATTTTAAGTAAAAAGACTTCATTTAAAAAAAAAGAAAGTGTTTTTATTTTTTCACAAAGAAGTTTATTTTAATTGTAAATAAAGAAATATAATGTTCCAGTCTTTCTTTGTTTCCTGTAAGTTGTTTAATTTTTAAATATATAAACGTAAACAGTCGATTTCTCTAAATGTATACAACCATTCCCGGGAAGAAAAAAATGTGTATTTGAGAAATCTAGTCGTAACCTAATTTATTAGTTGTTTATCATTCTCTGTCATCATCATCATCATCATCCTCAAGCAGCCATGGGTTACGGAGGTCCAACTAGACCGTGCAATTTAGTTCTCCAAGCAAGTATATCCTGAGCTACATCTACTGCATCTGGCCACTGCATACCAATTCTAACAAGGTCCTGTTTGATATTGTCTGCCCACCGCATCCTAGGTCTCCCCTTCTTTCTGAGGCCTTTAGGCACACTGTTCATAACCCTATTCGCCAATCTATAATTATTCATACGGGCAACATGGCCAAACCAACGGAGTCTCTCTCTGCACAATATGCTGCTTAAAAGAGGTTGCAAACTCCTTTGCCTAACCTCATCATTGGTTACAAAGTTGAACCACCTAATGCCCAAGATACTGCGTAAGCATCTGGAATCAAAAGCATCTAGTTTCCTGTTATCATGTTTACAAAGTGTCCAAGTTTCACTACCATAACTAACCCTAGAAAGAACCAAACTATTATACAGTCTAATTTTAGTCTTTAGGTGTATACGCCTATTTCTCCACACTCTCCATAGATTCTTAAAAGTCCCGGCAGCAATCCCTATTCGTCTGTTAATCTCATGCCGCACATCACCATTATCTGTTACATAGCTCCCAAGATAATTAAACTGTGACACCTGCTCAAGACTGCAACCATTCAGATTAACTGAATCACAGCCTGCCTGACCAATTTTCATCACTTTAGTTTTCTCTCTGTTTATAACCAAACCTACTCTACTACCAGTCTCATCAACAGCTCGAATGAAAGAGTTCATCTCATCAACATCATTTGCCAAAAGGGCTAAATCATCAGCATAATCTAAATCAGAAATTTTCGTATCTCCAGCCCATTTAAGGCCAAAATCTTTCCCTTGAAGTGAATTTCGCATAACATAATCAATAACAAAACTAAAGAGAAAAGGAGACAAAATGCACCCTTGTCGAACACCAGAAGTGATGCTAAACCAATTGCTAAAAGCCTTACCAACTCTCACACACCACTCAGTATTATTATAGAGAGCTTTCATTATGTTAACTAACTTGTCTGGTATACCATATGATTTCGCAATCAACCACAAATTATGACGATCAACAGAGTCGAAAGCCTTTTTGAAATCAACAAAGCTAGCAACCAAAGGTTTCTGAAACTCTAAACATTTCTCAAGAATCTGCCTAAGTGAAAATATCTGATCCACACATCCCCTACCACTTCTGAATCCACATTGCTCATCACGCAATTGGCTGTCAACCAGATTCTTAATTCTATTAAGCACAATCATGGAAACAACTTTACCTGGAACAGAGAGTAGGCTAATACCCCTATAGTTATCACAAGAACTGTGATCACCTTTTTTGAAAATAGGGATAACAATAGCTCTGGTAAAATCCTTAGGAACCATGCCTTTATCATAAAAGATATTCAGAATTTCAGTCATCCAAGTGGTAACCGAAACATTTCCAGCTCTAAGCATTTCTGTAGTAATCTCATCCACCCCTGGGGATTTATGAAGTTTAAGTTTAGAAACAGCCAAACTAACTTCAGATTGTGTTATAGGGCCAACATTAAAGCCACCAATGCATCTATCATCATTGCAAACAATGGGAATAGAACTAACCGCATTGTTTAGAACATCACTGAAATGCTCAGCCCACCTATCCATGACAGAATCCTCACCTTCTATAACCTTACCTTGTTTATCCTTCAATCCCTGTATACCTGTCCGTTTTACCACACAAAAACTCTACAATTGCACACAAATTCCTCATTTTGTCTGCTGTTTTATATACACAGATACCCTAAAACATTTTGTCGTGTCTGTTGGTATATTCCTTCCATTAATTACTTCTTCATCTACGGTTTGTGTTTTCCTCTTCCCCAGACTGATCAATCTCCAATTGATAGCCTCTTCCTTAAGTGGACATAAAAGGGAACGTAACGGGATAATTGAAGGAGTTCTCTTGCTCGCTTCATTTAGCAAATTGACCATGAAGAGTGATGTTTTCCGAATTAATCTCGTTGTTGGTAGGCAGTCTTCAGCTCCTTTTGACTCTGTTTCCTTTGAAACCATCGACGAACTTTGCCTGCTCCCACCACTTGTCAAATGCTACTCCGGAATCAACAGAGTAGACAAATGCGAGTGCTAGTCAATTTTTGAAATGTTATCACAAGAAGCACCATCGTTAAGCAACGAATGCTTACGGTGTTGACACCGGATTGTGCAGCATATCCTCCCCTCCCCCACTCTTAAACAGCAGCGCCCACAAGAGGAGGTGGCTACTGTGTGCAGCAGCGCAGGTACTGAAGGACGTTGTGTGCAGCAGCTAAACGCATCTCTTCTCCTTCGAAACTCAGGGCACGGGGCTTTTGAATTCTGACCAGGAAGCCGATTATGAACAACGCGCTTCGCGAGCTGTCCGCTGCCGTCTGCGACCCTTTTGTGCGTAGAAATAAAATTCCCCGGAGGATGGCTCACTCTGCCGAATCCTTCACGTGCCCAATCATGCACAAGCCGAACAGACTTATACATAATTCTTCTCATTGCTTCCGGTTGCCTGACCCCCGGAACTTGGGGCTCCGCCGTCCTTTGAGCAGTCTTTGTCAGGAAGGAGGGAGGGAGATGGGAAGGAGGGGACGGGTGGGGAGTGACGGCCATATTTAACGTTGGGAGGGTAGGAGAAGTACTGAAGGGGAGTGAAGTGACCAACAAAAGATTCAGCAGGTAGTGGACGAAGTAGCTCCTGCAAACACTGCGCAAGATCAAGCTTTGCCACAGATTATAATTTGGATAATGCACAGCGCAACATAGTGTTAAATAACAATTAGTGATGCGGTACATTAAGCTGAGTATTAGGAAGCGCAATTAATTGAGATCATCAAGAGTAAAATGAGAAAGTAGAACTTACTTCATTTTCGTACATTTTGAGACCCATTTTCATGTGACTGATTTTCCGTTTCTTCGTTTCTCCTTAACTCGTTACCTTTTAAAAGAAAAAAAAAAACTAATAAGGTAATTCAATTCATTAAATCAAAATCCGTTTATATAAATAAATAAAAAGTGTATACCTACTAGACTGGACTTGTTTATGGATTTGAGCTTGATTATGGATCCTGGACTTGCTGCACTGGTGGGCCTTGTTGAGGGAGAATCTGCCGCTGTGTTTTCTGTTTGCTTTCTGGGTTGCTAGCCCTAAGTGAACAGAGGCATGGGATACTTATATCACCTGGTGGCTAATCCTAATCAGAGGCAATCGCAGGTACCTGAACCTCACTTAGCTAGTTGGGCATTGTCAAGCCTAAACTGGAGTAATGTGTCTCAGGCAGGCCATATAGCTCTTGAAAAAGTCCACTTGAAAAGGTGGTGCCTGAAGTTTGTACCAGCATTGGTGACTTCAGCCTTTAGCTGAGGGGGAACAGGTCTTTGCCCCATGCCTGCGATCAGGGGGATGTTTGATATTGTTGGCTCTACCTATCTCAATAAACCTAGTTTCTTTAAAAATCCTACTAAACATTTTCTCTCTGCAGGAACATGGAACGTGAGGACATTACATAGAGATTATTCTCGATGTCCTCACGAAGGAATTCCAGCGTTATAACCTAGATATTCTAGGCTTGCAAGAGACGAAATGGACAGGTAAAAGTGAGATACTTAAAAATAACTTTAAATTCCTCTTTACAGGGAGGGAGGATGGAAAGCATCATCAAGGCGTGGTCTGCTACTCAACAGACATGCTAGTGATGCTGTTCTAGGATATGAGTGCATTAATGAAAGGTTTCTTACAGCAAAATTTCAGACAAGCGTTAAAGACTTTAATGTTATCTGCTGTTATGCCCCCACTGAGGATGCCGATGATGATGACAAGGATATTTTTACGGACAACTTCAGGATATTTTGAATTCTGTCAAGAAAGGAATTATTACCCTTGTTCTAGGTGACTTCAATACCAAAGTTGGTACTGACTCTGACCTTTGGGGAGGAGTTATAGGCCCTTTTGGTATCGGTAGCTGCAATGGGTAACGTCTCCTACAGGTAAGTAAACTCAATGGATTCAGAATAACTAACACTTATTACAAACACCGCGACATACATAAGTACAGCGACATACATAAGTACACGTGGGTTTCACCTGATGGACTGCATAAGAATATGATTGATAATATATATATTAATTAACAGCAAATGGGCTACTTCTGTTAGGAATACTAGGTCATATAGGGGAACAGAAATTCGATCTGACCATTACCTTGTCTTGCAACTTAAGAAGTGTTGTGATGTGTTAAAAAAAATTACCTTTAATACTAGCTCTAAAAGAACCAATTATAGCTAAAGCTTACCATGATAGGTTACTTAGTCATTATGACAGTCATAGTTTCTTACTACTAACTTTAAACAGGCTTTTTTGGAAATTAACAGTACTCTTTTAGAAAAAAAGGAGCAGAGGAGGAAGAATTATTTGAGTGATAAGGCACTTGAGCTTATTTCAGAGAGAAAGAACTGCAGAAATGTCCTTAATCAGTATCATACTAGTCCTAATAGAAAGCATTATACAGAGCTTAATAAACGTGTAAAGGATCAGTTAGCTGCTGATAAGAATCTTTGGCTTGATGGCTTGGCTGACAAAGCCGAGGAAGCAGTTAGACAGCACAACAGCAGAGAGCTGTACCAGATAGTTAATGTTTTATGTGGTAGAAAACGGACAGGCATACAAGGATTGAAGGATAAACAAGGTAAGGTTATAGAAGGTGAGGATTCTGTCAAGGCTAGGTGGGCTGAGCATTTCAGTGATGTTCTAAACAATGTGGTTAGTTCTACTCCCATTGTTTGCAATGATGATAGATGCATTGGTGGCTTTAATGTTGGCCCTATAACGCAGTCTGAAGTTATTAAGGCTTTTTCTAAACTTAAACTTCATAAATCGCCAGGGGTAGATGAAATTACTACAGAAATGCTTAGAGCAGGGAATGTTTCAGTTACCACTTGGAAGACTGAAATTTTGAATATCTTTTATGATAAAGACATGGTTCCTAAGGATTTTACCAGAGCTGTTATTATCCCTATTTGTTTTTAACTTGTGATAACTATAGAGGTATCAGCCTACTCTCTGTTCCAGGTAAAGTTCTTTCCATGATTGTGCTTAATAGAATTGAAAATCTGGTTGAAAGTCAATTGCATGATGAGCAATGTGGATTCAGAAGTGGTAGGGGATGTGTGGATCAGATATTTTCGCTTAGGCAGATTCTTGAGAAATGTTTAGAGTTTCAGAAACCTTTGGTTGCTAACGTTGTTGATTTCTAAAAGGCTTTCGACTCTGTTGATCGTCATATTTTGTGGTTGATTGTAAGATCATATGATATAGCTGACAGGTTAGTTAAAAAAAAAAATAAAAAACAAAATACCCCCTCAAGCAGCTGCTTGCCACAGAGGTCTGACAGGAGCCTGTCAGTTTATATGCCATAGTAGAAGATCTGAGAGGATGGCAGGACCTCAGCTGAAAAACGACACATACATCCATGCCTTACCCGGGGCTCGAACCCAGGTCCCTTAGATCAGTAGCCAAGCGCGCTAACCACTCGGCCATGGGACGGCACACAAGTTAGTTAACATAATCATAATGAAATCTCTCTATAATAACACTGAGTCGTGTGTGAGAGTTGGTAAGGCTTGTAGCAATTTGTTTAGCATTACTTCTGGTGTTCGACAAGGGTGCATTTTGTCTTCTTTTCTCTTTGGTTTGGTTATTGATTATGTTATGCGAAATTCACTGCAAGGGAAAGATTTTGGCCTTAAATGGTCTGGAGATACTAATATTTCTGATTTAGATTATGCTGATGATTTAGCCCTTTTGGCAAATGATGTTGATGAGATAAACTCTTTCATTCGAGCTGTTGATGAGAGTGGTAGTAGAGTAGGTTTGGTTATAAACAGAGAAAACTAAAGTGATGAAATTGATCAGGCAGGTTGTGATCCAGTTCATCTGAATGGTTGCAGTCTTGGGCAGGTGTCAGAGTTTAATTACCTTGGGAGCTATGCAACAGATACTGGTAATATGCGGCATTAACAGACAAATAGGGATTGCTGCCGGGACTTTTATGAATCTATGGAGATTGTGGAGAAATAGGGTTATACACCTAAAGACTAAAATTTGACTGTATAATAGTTTGGTTCTGTCTAGGGTTAGTTATGATATTGGAACTTGGACGCTGTGTAAACAAGATAACAGGAAACTAGATACTTTTGATTCTAGATGCTTACGTAGTATCTTGGGTAAGTATCGTAGTATCTGATTCAACTTTGTAACTAATGATGAGGTTAGGGAAAGGAGTTTGCAACCTCCTTTAGCAGCATATTGTGCAGAGAGAGACTCTGCTGGTTTGGCCATGTTGCCCGTATGGATAATTATAGATTGGCGAATAGGGTTATGAACAGTGTGCCTAGAGGCCTCAGAAGGAGGGGAAGACCTAGGATGCGGTGGGCAGACAATGTCAAACAGGACCTTGTTAGAATTGGTGTGCAGTGGCCAGATGCAGCAGATGTAGCTCAGGATAGATATTCTTGGAGAATTAAACTGTACGGTCTGGTTTGACCTCCGTAGCCAATGACTGCTTGATGATGATGATAGGAATATGACTGATCGTATTAACTTATTAATTAACAACAAATGGGCTAGCTTTGTTATGAACACTACGCAGGATCGTGGCGAAGGACTATGGTTGGCGGTGGTTGTGAGAAATCGAAAATTTTACAACTTGAAATTCAAATTTTGCGAACTAAGAAAATAATGTCTCTGTCAGGTTCGTACTTAGATTATCGCTCAATGAGGGGGGCGGGGTTGAGGCAAGTTTCACAAATCTCATGCATTTTGCTAAATAGCCATAGTTTCACGGAAATAAACTCAATATTTACATCTCGCCTGAATTATAACAAGTCGGTGTGTATTTTCAATTGATTTGGCTAACTCTCCTGAATTTTACATAACAAATTCCAATCTTTACATCTCTCCTAAAGAGAACAAGGTTTGTAAATGGTAGCTAGTTAGTCACTGGAAGGAGAGCTATGCACCAATCCCCTGTGATGATGCATAGAACCGGCCAGGCCTAGCACCTAATGTCCGACCCCGCCTTCTCGTGGTGCAGAGCGTTGGTACCTTTCAAAAGAGATACTCTCTTGTGGAAGTGAACGGAAGGGGAGGGCTGCCAGATTAGTGTGGCCTACTGATCTGGACAACTATGGCTACTTTTCTTTTTTTTTCTACCCTGCTGAGGAGTGGTCAACCACACAGGGTCCTGGTGCTGACCATATAAACCCACTGGACTGGACAGATATATATGGCTCTGAGCTTGATTATGGATCCTGATTTTGCTGCACTGGTGGTCTTCTGTGGAGGGAAAATCTTACTCTGTGTTTTCTGTTTGTTTGTGGGTTGACAGCCCCAAGTGAATAGATTATTAATAATAATAATCTTTATTCATATTCATGTTAGTTATACAAAAGTTGAAACAAATGACCCGCAAAGCATCTGCTTATCTGCAGTAGAGAAGAATAATAATGTTACTTGAAAATACATAAGATATATTTTAAAACAATGTCATCGAATTATGTGAATTTCAGTGGAAGCTCCATTGTGGTGGTTCAAATTTTTATTTAAAATTTAGTGCCTAGAAGAAAATTTTTAGTCTTATTTTTGATTTCTTTTAAATTGTTTAATATAATAATTTCTCTTGGCAGTTGATTGAACACGTAAGGTATTGTATATGTCCTTGTACATTTCTCGTAATTGTTTAATATTTTTGGAAGTTGGAAATAATTTTTGGATTGTAACCTTGTGTTTTTCCCATGAGAGATTTTAGATTTAATTTGATTATCAAAAAAATATTTTAAAGTGATGCTGTATTTGTAAAAAGAGAGTATGCTTAGAAAATTTAGTCTTTCTTCGCTGTGATAAAATGAATTCCTTAAGTTGTATGGGATTATATTTTTAGCAATGGATGATTGAATAGTTTCTATTTTCTTTATATTTATGAGGTTAGTTGAGCCGTATATTGTGAAACCATAAGTGAATATAGATTCACAGATAGCTTTATAAACCAAAATACATGTATGTGTGCTTGCAACAAATTGTAGTTTATAAAGTTTAGATGCACATAGACGCAATTTCCCTGCTAACTTTTGAATATGTGTATTCCATCGGAAGGTTGTGTCCATGTAAAGTTCAAGATATTTATGGCTCTTAACACGCTCAATAACATCACAGTCGCAGCAGTCAGGGTCATGATTTATCATGTTGTGGGGACACAAGGGTTCGTGGTTTTTAATTGCCTAAGGTGAGAGATCATAGTATCCTGGTGAATGAAAGCTCATCCATTTGGTTTTTTCTGAATTTATGTAAATACGATTAATATTAGACCAGTAAATAATTTTGTTAAAATCATCCTGTGTATCTCGGACTGCGTCTCCTATATTGTGATTCACGTTAACAAGGCGGTGTCATCAGCATATATATAAAGAGAGCCCTTCAGTTTAAGGTTAGCTAGATCATTAATATAAATAATGAATAAAAACGGACCTAAAATTGAACCTTGTGGAACACCAGTGTACACTGTTCTTTCCTCACTAAAAACGCCATTAATTTTGGTAACATGCACTCTGTTTTTTAAATAATTTTCAAACCATTTAAGGGTAATACCTCGGACACCATAAATATTCAATTTTTGAAGTAAAATATCGTGATCCACGTATCAAATGCCTTACGAAAGTCCAGAAAGATAGCTGCTGCTTTTTTTCCGTTGTTTATAGTTCCATTAATGACGTCGGAAAACTCCGTTAAAAGTGTAATTGTATTTTTACCTTTTTGGAAACCATATTGCTTTTCACTAATAATGCTATGTTTTTTCAAGAAATTGGCTAGAACGTTAGCTACATATCTTTCAAGTATTTTGTGCAGAACGGGTAAGATGGCAATGGGCCCATAATTAGTGCAATCGGATTTAATTCCACTTTTGTAAATTGGTCTTAGAATAGCAATTTTGAGTTTATTAGGGATGTTTCCTGTAGATATGCTTTCATTGGTAAAGTTTGTCACGAGATCAGCTAAGGAGATTTTGCATGCTTTAATGTGCTTTATGTGTACCTGATCGTATCCAAATGATTTTCTTTCATTTAAGTCACTTAGAATTTTGAGAGTTTCTTGTTTTGAGATGGGAGGAATAAAAATTGAGGGGACAGAAGGTTGGATATGTTTAGGAACTGTAGAGAGATTCTGTATACGGTTATCGTCTCTGAGATTGACAATAATGTCTGCAAAGGTGTTGTTAAATTTCCCTGCTGCTTGAGTTTCAGACATACCTTGTGGCATATTCTTCATGATAAAATCGTCAATGGCAGTTTTAGGTTTATTGTTGATAATTTGGTTGATGAGTTCCCAATTTTGCTTTGGATTATTTTTACGACTCAAATTGTTTGAAATAATATTTTTTCTTTTCCTGCCTAATAAGGGACGTGACTGTGTTTCTTAAGTTTGTGTATAGTAATTTAAAATTTCTGCTTCTCTTGTTTTTTTTGTAATCAATCCAAGCCGAGTCTCTTTTACGTATTAAGTTTATTATTTCTTGATTTATCCAGTCTTTGCTACAATTGCGTTGTTTAATTTTTGAGCCATCCATAGTTTATTAATTTTGTTATTGTTAACAATCGCCGTATATTTTTTTTATGAATGCTTCATAAAGTACGTCTATTGGTTCTGAATTTGGGGTTTCGTTTCCAGTGCCTCTGTCCAGCCAGTTTGTTAGACTTATTTCTTTGCATATATTTTTATGATCTAAGATAGTTTTCGTATTAAAATTGCTGTCTAGCTTTTTAGTGGGATTGGACGAATTCCCAAGTTTTTTTCCCCCGCAAGTTGCCGCAATTAAGTAGTGGTCTGCGATCCTACTGCAAAAAATCATTGAATTTGTGTCGAGTTTAATGTCAAGTCGGACATTAATGTGATCAATGCATGTCTGAGAAAGAGAGTCACCAATGATGTCTTCCCTGGTGATACCAGTAATGATAGTTGAGAAACCAAACTCGGTTAACAATTCTACGTATTTGGCAACTCCGTGTTTTTTTATATTTTTGATATCTAAATTAAAGTCTCCAACTAGTATTTGATTGCGATGTTTAACAGTTGTTTCGAACCAGTTTTTGAGATTAGAAAGAAAAGTGTTAATGTTCGAGCTTGATGATCTGTAAACAGCAAGTAAATTGAAAGTCAAATTACCCTTGTAGATATTTATATTCAATGTTTCAGCAGGAATTACAAGTGAAGGTATCGTTTTCACTAATAATGTGTCGCGGAAGAAAAGTAGAATCCCATGTTCAAACGCACCAGGAGTTCTCGTAAAAAGTTGATTAAAATTTTCTAGATTGAACAATGGAACATCCGTGCTGAGGATGTTAGTTTCTGTTAATATAATGATATCTAAGAAATTCAAGATATCTTTAAGATAAACACAGAGAGTATCCCAGTTTTTTTTTCAGACTTCGAATGTTTACATGCAGAAAGCTTAAGTATTCATCAGATTCATAACGTAATTTACTAGTCAAGAACCATTTCTTAACTTCTTCATAGTCGCACAGAACATTTTCGTTGCGATCATATGTTGGTAAGTCAACAGGATATGTTTATCAGCTGGTGGATAATCCTGAGCAGAGGTCATCGCAGGCACCTGAACTCTTTGCTTCTATTGGCATCGTCAAATTCTACATTGGAGGAAGTCTTCCAGTGTAGATGGCTTCAGCCTTTAGTGGTGGGGGAACGGGTCTTTGCCCCATGTCTGCGATTAGGGGGCTGTTTGATATTGTCGGCATTCCCTCTCTCAATAAACATAGTTTCTTTAAACATCCTATTAACCATTTTCACTCCATAGGTAGTTGGAATGTGAGGACTCTGCACAGAGCTTTTTCTCTTGATGTCCTCACATAAGAATTCCACCATTATAATTTAGATATTCTCGGCTTGCAAGAGACCAGATGGACAGATAAAGGTCAGATTCTTAAAAATAATCTTAAATTTCTCTTTTCAGGGAGGGACGACAATAAGCATCACCAAGGCGTGGGTCTGCTTCTCAGCAGATATGCTAGTGATGCTCTTCTAGGATATGAGTGCATTAATGAAAGGTTTCTTACAGCAAAATTTCAGACAAGCGTTAAAGACTTGAATGTTATCTGCTGTTATGCCCCCACTGAGGATGCCGATGAGGATGAGAAGGATAGGTTTTATGGACAACTTCAGGATATTTTGAATTCTGTCAAGAAAGGAGATATTACCCTTGTTCTTGGTGACTTCAATGCCAAAGTTGGTACTGACTCTGACCTTTGGGGAGGAGAAATAGGCCCTTTTGGTATTGGTAGCTGCAATGGCAATGGGCAACGTCTCCTACAGGTAAGTAAACTCAATGGATTCAGAATAACTAACACTTATTACAAACACCGCGATATACATAAGTACATACCCCATAATTCACCCGATGGGCTCCATAAGAATATGATTGATTATATATTAACAGCAAATGGGCTAGTTCTGTTAGGAATACCAGGTCATATAGGGGAGCTGAAATTGGATCTGACCATTACCTAGTTAAAAGTGTCTTGCAACTTAAACTTAAAAAAGTGTTGTGCTAGGGTTAAAAATTTTACTTTTAATACTGAAGCTCTGAAAGATCCAGTTATAGCCAAAGCTTACCATGATAGGTTACTTAGTCATTATGACAGTCATGGTATGCTTACTACTGAAGTTGAGGAAGAATGGGATCATTTTAAACAGGCTTTTTTGGACACTAACAGTACTCTTTTAGGAAAAAAGGAGCAGAAGAGACAGAATTATGTGAGTGATAAGGCATTTGAGCTTATTTCGGAAAGAAAGAACTGCAGGAATATCCTTAAATCAATACCCTACTAGTCCTAATAGAAAGCATTACAAATAACTTAATAAAAGTGTAAAAGAGCAGTTAGCTGCTGATAAGAATCTTTGGCTTGATGGTTTGGCGACAATGCCGAGGAAGCAGTTAGACAGCAGGACAGCAGAGAGCTGTAAATAAATAAATAAATACCCCCTCAAGCAGCTGCTTGCCACAGAGGTCTGACAGGAGCCTGTCAGTTTATATGCCACAGTAGGAGATCTGAGATGATGGCAGGACCTCAGCAGAAAAACGACAGACATCCATGCCTAATCCGGGGCTCGAACCCAGGTCCCTTAGATCAGTAGCCAAGCGTGCTAACCACTCGGTCACGGAACAGCTGTACCAGATAGTTAATGTTTTGTGTGGTAGAAAACGGACAGGTATACAGGGATTGAAGGATAAACAAGGTAAGGTTATAGAAAGTGAGGATTCTGTCATGGCTAGGTGGGCTGAGCATTTCAGTGATATTCTAAACAATGCAATTAGTTCTATTCCCATTGTTTGCAATGATGATAGATGCATTGGTGACTTTAATGTTGGCCCTATAACATAATCTGAAGTTATTTTGGCTGTTTCTAAACTTAAACTTCATAAATCCCCAGGGGTAGATGAAATTACTACGGAAATGCTTAGAGCTGGGAATGTTTCGGTTACCACTTGGATGACTGAAATTTTAAATATCTTTTATGATAAAGGCATAGTTCCTAAGGATTTTAACAGAGCTATTGTTATCCCTATTTTCAAAAAAGGTGATCGCAGTTCTTGTGATAACTATAGGGGTATCAGCCTACTCTCTGTTCCAGGTAAAGTTCTTTCCATGATTGTGCTTAATAGAATTAAGAATCTGGTTGACAGTCAATTGCGTGATGAGCAATGTGGATTCAGAAGTGGTAGGGGATGTGTGGATCAGATATTTTCACTTAGGCAGATTCTTGAGAAATGTTTAGAGTTTCAGAAATCTTTGGTTGCTAGCTCTGTTGATTTCAAAAAGGCTTTCGACTCTGTTGATCGTCATAATTTGTGGTTGATTGTGAGATCATATGGTATACCTGACAAGTTAGTTAACATAATGAAAGCTCTCTATAATAACACTGAGTCGTGTGTGAGAGTTGGTAAGGCTTGTAGCAATTGGTTTAGCATTACTTCTGGTGTTCGACAAGGGTGCATTTTGTGTCCTTTTCTCTTTAGCTTGGTTATTGATTATATTATGCAAAATTCACTTCAAGGGAAAGATTTTGGCCTTAAATGGACTGGAGATACGAAAATATCTGATATAGATTATGCTGATGATTTAGCCCTTTTGGCAAATGATGTTGATGAGATGAACTCTTTCATTCGAGCTGTTGATGAGACTGGTAGTAGAGTAGGTTTGGTTATAAACAGAGAGAAAACTAAAGTGATGAAAATTGGTCAGGCAGGCTGTGATTGAGTTAATCTGAATTGTTGCAGTCTTGAGCAGGTGTCACAGTTTAATTTTCTTGGGAGCTATGTAACAGATAATGGTGATGTGCGGCATGAGATTAAAGACGAATAGCGCTTGCTGCCGGGGCTTTTAAGAATCTATGGAGAATATGGAGAAATAGGCTTATACACCTAAAGATTAAAATTCGACTGTATAATAGTTAGGATCTTTCTAGGGTTAGTTATGGTAGTGAAACTTAGACACTTTGTAAACAAGATAACAGGAAACTCGATGCTTTTGATTCCAGATGCTTACGCAGTATCTTGGGCATTAGGTGGTTCAACTTTGTAACTAATGATGAGGTTAGGCAAAGGAGTTTGCAACCTCCTTTAAGCAGCATATTGTGCAGAGAGAGACTCCGTTGGTTTGGCCATGCTGCCCTATGAATAATTATAGATTGGCGAATAGGGTTATGAACAGTGTGCCTAAAGGCCTCAGAAAGAAGGGGAGACCTAGAGACCTAGGATGCGGTGGGCAGACAATGTCAAACAGGACCTTGTTAGAATTGGTGTGCAGTGGCCAGATGCAGTAGATGTAGCTCAGGATAGACTTGCTTGGAGAACTAAATTGCACGGTCTGGTTGGACCTCCGTAGTCCACGGCTGCTTAAGGATGATGATGATGATGAAAGAGAACAAGTCACTTCAAATTTTTCAAACTCCCAAAGGTTATGTAAAGTTTTCTCGATTTTGCAGACTCTCCTTAATTTCACAAACCAAATCCCAATTAACCCAACTCGCTCGTATTTTCCAAATGGATTCGAGTTTTGCCAACTGCCCTAGATTTTGATAAGTTTCCTCGATTTGTCCAATTCTCCTTAATTTCACAAAACAAATCCGCCGTACTCTGTGCACGTTAAAGAACACGCTGAATGGCTTTGACGGGTTGCTACCATCTGTCTCGTAAGAGCTGTTCTAGTGGAGCTGTCCCTCCCCCAACCTTCTCTGAGCCTTCGGGGTTCTTGTGACCTGGCCAATTAGCACATGGTGTGCAAAAAAAGTTTCACTCAGAAATAAACAACCCAACCCACAAAACAAATCCCAATTTTCGCAACTCGCCTATATTTTACCAAGTGGATTCGAATTTTGTTAATTATCCTAGATTTTGCCAACTCGCCGTAATTTTATAGAAAAAAATCGCAGTTTTTAACTCTTCCCTGAATTTGCCAAGTCACTTCGAATTTTATCAACTCTCCTTAATTGTACAAAAAAGGCAAAATTTTCACAACTCCCCTGTATTTTACCAAGTGGCTTCGAATTTTGCCAACATCCCTAGATGTTGCCAAGAGTTCTCGATTTCGTCAACTCTCCTTAATTTCACAAAAGCAATCGCAATTTTCACAACTCGCCCGTATTTTACCAAGTGGATTCGAATTTTACCAGCTGCCATGATTTTGCCAAGTTTCCTCCATTTTTCCAACTCGCCACAATTTTACAGGAAAAAATCCCAATTTTTACATGTCACCTGATTTTTGCAAAATCACTCTGAATTTTGCCAACTCCCCCAAGATTTGCCAACTTTCCTAGATATTGCGAAGTTACCTCGATTTTGCCAACACACCATGATTTTACAGAAAAAAGATTGAAATTTTTACATCACACCTGAATTTTGCCAACTCCCCACAATTTTCCCAAGTCATTCCGAATTTTGCCAACTCTCCACGATTTTGCCAAGTCACTCCGAATTTTGCCATCTGCCCCTAGATTTTGTCAACTCGCCATAATTTTACAGAAAAAAATCCCAATTTTTACATCCTCTTAAAAACGAATGAACTTGGGAATCCTCTTAAAAACGAATGAGCTTGAGAATCCTCTTAAAAACGAATGAGCTTGGGAATCCTCTTAAAAACGAATGAGCTTGGGAACCCTCTTAAAAACGAATGAACTTGGGAACCATCTTAAAAGCGAATGAACTTGGGAATCCTCTTAAAAACGAACGAACTTGGGAACCCTCTTAACAACGAATGAATTTCGGAACTCTCTTAAAAACGAATGAACTTGGTAACTCCTTTGTGAAAATTATCTGTTCGCCAGTCTTCAGAAACAGTCAAACAGTTCGACAGTCTTCAGTTCGGAACAGTCTTCAGAAATTTATCCACTTATAAACACTTTTAATACACGAGTTTGGTGACTGTTCCTAAGAAGTGTGTGCTTTTCGGGACATTCTGGACACGTAAGAGGCTTCCAGTTCTCGTAACCTCTTAAACAGAATAATGGTATAACGTGAGGTAAATACAGCAGACCTTGCATGGCACGCGGCTGAAAGTCAGAACACTAGTAATGATATTGTTATTCACTGACATTGTTCACTGCTTTATTTGGTAAATCGACTTGGAATTTAGTTCGATGACATTCAATTAGTCCCTCAGAGAAGATATTCCAAGTCTTTCACAGGCAACCTATCAGTTGTTGACCTTGACAAACGCGTGCCGCAGAACTCGCGGAGTCATCATTCTTTTCTGCACGAGCCAGCACTTTTCGCTCTGCCTGTGATCACGTGACTGTCACCCTCTGCCGCGGAAGCTTCGCGGAAGTAAAAAAAAGGCCATCGTCCAGCTGAAGCAGTGCTGGTCCTACCGACAGTCGAGCAATCTCGTGCGGTCGCTCTGTCACTCATTTGGTTAACATTCGAGTGCAAAAGCGATTTGCGCAATCAGTCTTTTTGCCTGTCCGTCATCTCTAGCTGATTGACTGCAAAATCTCAACGATTCAGTTCGAAACTCGATGAAAATCTGTTCCTGCATTCCCTCCTATTCAAGACTGTGGATATATACAAGACTGTGGATAATTATTTGATATCCATATGTTATTAACACATCTAAAAGTTCCTCTCTGTATATTAACTGAACCGCGCCCGGCGAGTCCGTTCTTCCTTCCATGAAGTGGCACTTGAGGATAAAACAACTGTTGTCTTCCTCACCAAAATCTAAATTAGTTGCACTCCAGTGAAATGTAGGGGGTCACGAAATCAAGGTATCGGAAAGGAGATCAACAGCCACTCCGGGATCCTTGATAAATGACTCGGGAGTTAGAATAGACTTTTCAGAGGTTGTTTTAATCGCTGATTCGCTTTTGATTTTTCCTCAAGCGATAATTATCCCTTTGTAGATCTTCCATAAGAGCCGTTTTAATTTTCAGCAAAGATGAAATGCAACTTGATCCAGTTTTAAAGCAATCACAAATTACTAGTTTCAAAATGCATTGAAATAATTAAAATGTAAAGAAACTACTGTTTTTGCTTAAAAGTAACTTTGCTAGTTTAATTTTAGTTATTTCTATATAGTTAATATTTTTTTAATTAGTTTCTCTGGTAAAGGATTATGTTGTAAGTGGTTATTTCTTGGTTTCGTGTTACTAAGTCTGATTACCGCCAAGGATGGATCTCTATTGGTTTAATAAAAAAAAATTAGAAATACTCCCTCAAGCAGTTACTTGCCGCAAAGATCTGACAGGAACCTGTCAGTTTAATACGCCATAGTAGAAAGTCTGTGAGGATGGCGGTACTTCAGCAGACAAACAATACAATATCCATGCCTTACCCGGGGCTCGAATCCAGGTCCCTTAGATCAGTAGCCAAGCGCGTTAACCATTCGGCCACGTGGGGGCTAGAAGAATAAAGAGTAAAATAAACATTTCTCTAAATTTTCGTCACTTTTATGTTGTGATTTTTAAAAGGTATGGGATTTGTTAAGATAAATTGTTTATGACCCTTATAAAGTATAAAATGTTGAGAATGTAAAACTTATTCTGTAAATGGTTGCTGATGGGAGTTTTGGTAAATTTTAAAAGTCATTCAGGTTATTCGTAGAGTACCTACAATAAATAAAAATAGAGCTAAACATTTTGATTGCAAAATTTACTAATAATGATATTAGAAATAAATTTTTGTCTGCCAATAAATGTAATAAATACCTTTTGTGCTCTACGGAAATAAACCACAGAGTCAAATTTCCCCATGGAAACAAATTGTCGTAGAAAAACACATCACTATTCAAGAAACAGCTGAATTATTTGCTAAAATCTTTCCTTTTTCTCTCCAGTGGAAACTACGATGTCTGATACGCCTGTATTAAATGATGTAAATTCCTTTATATAACTAACATTTCACCAAGATAAATTATACTAGATATGGAATTTACCCTTACTGAATTAAATACTGCTATTTCAGAAACTAAGCCAAAATCAGCCAGCGGAGTGGATGGGATTAGCAATAAATTCTTAAAAGCCCTACCAACTATCTCAGAACGGAACTTTTAGATATGTTTAATACATGGATATCGCATAATTATCCACAGTCTTGGACATTATCTAATATTATATTCTTATTAAAACCTATAAAAATACTACAGATCATTAAATCATACATGCCAGTTTCACTTATTTCAAATGTACTTAAAATCTTTGCATTTATTTAAGTAAGATTCTTTCAATGGTTTATAAAAAACGAATATTTTATCTGAAAATGTACACGGCTTCCGTAAAGGTAAATCCACCAAAGACTGTATAATGCACCTGACTAGTAATATCTACTCTTCATTTCATAATAAAAAAAAGTCGCAACCGCAATATTTATAGATTTAAAATCTTCTTTTGATACTATTTGTCATGAAAGATTACTCAATAAACTGAAGCAAATTGGTCTTTCTGGAAACATCGTTCATTTTTTAAAATTTTATTTAACTGAGAAATACTATCAAGTGAAGCTAGAAGAAAGCTATTCTCATAAATATAAATATGCGTCTGGAATAGTTCAAGGAGGGATCTTATCGCCTCTTCTATTTAACCTATACCTTTATGATTTACCAGACCCTACACCACAAAATATAAATTATTCTATTTATGCAGATGATATTTCTGTTTGTAATTCGGACAAAGACTTTTATAAAATTGAGAAAAATTTACAAACCGCCATCAATAATATTCGTTTATATTGTCTTAAATGGCATTTAAAAATAAATATTGAGAAAACTTATGTAATTCCTTTTGTAATGCTCAGATCTGCTATTCCTAAATTAGGTATTAAAATAAATAATAATATAAATATCAGAATTTGGCAGTATAAGTTTTTAGGTGTCTATATAGGCTCGAAATTAAATTGGAACGAACTAATAGATGATGGTAATAAGTTATTCAACTTTGTCAAATGTCTTGTCAAATTGGGGATTCTCCCCTACTTCTCTTATTCAACTTTACTGCAATTTAATTTCAATTTAATTAGAACAAAAATAGATTTGGGATTGAACATATTGCAGGCGATGCCGAAAATAAATTCAAAAAGCTCAATATAATTCAAAATAAATTCATCAGATTCGCTTTGGACCTGATGAAAAGCTCTCCTAATCTAGCTTTAATTGCTGAAACCTCTATTTCACCTTTCCAGATCAGAGCACCATATTTACTACTTAATATTATTTCAAGACTTCATCTCAAGCACCATGATCATTTTCTAATCAATCTATTTAAAACTAAAAGTTTTTTTCACCCTGCAATTAATTTTGTGAAGGAAAAGGCTCTTTTTAATTACGTTCTTGGTAAAAATCATAAATAAGAAGTCATTAGTAATGAACCCACTTGGATTTATCATTTACCTAGCATTTTCAAGGATATTCCTCCCATATCCACAGAAAAATATACTGATATATCTATTTTGAAAACTTGAAATGATTCTTATTGTTACAAATTAATATGGATGAGCCCTGAGCGTGAGTTCAAGTAAAAATATGCCAATAAAAATTACAAAACAATGCAATTTATCGCAAAAGCATGGATAAAATTATTTATAAACAAACTAAGTCAACTGGCGCGAAGCTCTATAACAATACAAAGATGAACTTTCAGAAGAATCCATTATCTCAATTCTATTTACATCCAAATCACAAAACAAGGCAATCATGTTGGTAAATAAATATTCAATCTAAAGAGAATATCCTTACCAATTCCTAAACAAACTAACTAACTATACACTAAATGACTTCCTTCTAAGGTTTTAGTCATCAAGTACTCCAAACTGCGGCTAAGTGTACTGGTTTCTCAGAACCAATTCTTTTCAGACGTTGATCACCACCCACAAGACGACAAATTCTTCTTTTTCTTTACCAGTTTACCAATACGATCCACACCAATAAACTAATCAACCTCTCGCGCACTCACCATATTAAAATACTTCTTCCCTTTATGCACCCATCATGTACATACTGACACTAATTATGCCTCCTTTCGGATATCCAAAACTCCAACATAACAATTATTTCTTATTTTTTCCGATAGGTTTTGTGTTCCAATTCTTTGGTTATATAATTTTGAGGCAGAAGCATACACGAGCGTTCATGAACACGTTTATCATAAGTTCACTGCAGCACATTCATCTGCAGTAACAATATATTCACAATTTCTATAAAGATTTTCCGGTTGTTTATAAAGATAGAGCTTTTTTTCCCTGACTCGTACACTGCCGCAGCAGCTTTCTGCATACCTAAATTAAACATTTATAAAGCATTTAAATTTATAAAATGATGTACTATTATACAAACAGAACTCTTTGCAATTTATTCTTCTTTACTTTGGATAAAAGAAGAGTATATTTTAAATAAATTTGTTTATTTTGACAGATTGCATATCTGCTTTATATTCGATAGAAAAAAAAATATTTTGGAAAATAAATATCCTAGTTCAATCTGTGATATATTACATTTAGGTAATGATTTATATAAAAAAGGAAAAATTATTAAAATTCAGGGCTATCTAGTCACTGTGGAATTGGAGGAAATGCTTTAGCTGATTCATATGCCAAAGATGTAATCAACTTAACTGACGCTACTGATATTCCTATATGTAATATACAAATTAAAAATTATCTTAAGTCATTAGAAAAAAATAGAACTCAACAATTAGTTTAAAGTTCAGAGTTCTGTTAAACATCATTTTAGATATCAACTTGATCAAAATATATGTTCATTGCTAAAAGTTAAAATGTCTAGAAAGAATTTTTGCAAAATATTAAGATTGGGAACTGGTACTGCAAAGTTAAACAGCTACTTGTACATGATAAAGAAATCAGGTAGCGAAAATTGTATTTTCTGTAGACTGTGAAGAAACTATTACACATATTTTATTGAACTGTTCACATTATGACAAAGAAAGTAAAATTTATTTTCAGCAATTATCACAACTAGGAATAAATCAGTTTACAAGAATTTTCCAGTAGTTGACGTCAGAAATGCAAGCTACAACTTTCTTATTAACTTCCTGCTCGCTTTAACAGGATATAATCAGATTTCCCCTCAAACAATGGGAAAGCTCGACCAATCAGATTTCAGTTTCTATGGTTACACTTATTAAAATCAATCTTTCTACTTTAACGTTCTGTAACGGAAATTTGTTCCTTCACAGCCTGACTTTGATAGTAAATACGTGTAATATGTATGCACATATTAAATATATCATTATTACTCAGATATTTATTTTCAAACCTTAAACTATTATTTATTTATTTTACTATTAAACATAAAACTATTAAATTTTATAACTATGGAACTTCATTGAATAATGACAATTTATATTTTTAATATGTATATTACAGCCGATTCTGTTTTTACGCGGATTATTTTTGACACGATTTTGATTTAATACGGTTTAGGAAAAAAATTCCAATTATCTTTCTACACGATATATTTTGATATAACACTGTTCAAACAGCGCTTTTTCAAAAAACTTCATTTGAATTTAATTCTGAAAAAATATTTCAAGAAAAATTCCTAGAATTTACATTTATAACAAAGATTCCGCTTTTATGGTCACATTTTTCGAAGTAGTTTTAACTTTGAAAATGTACTGTAGATACACATTTTGTGCACTAAAATCCCCAAAATAAAAACTACACTAACATAACTATACAAGTTTTCTCTATTTTATTCTCTATTTTATGGAAAAATTGTACCAAACCTACTTCATTCCGAATAAAGTGACAACATTGAGTTCCGGGAATTCCCCTCTATTTTATCTTCAATACATACGTTAGTTTTGGTCTCTCATTTCGCGTTTAAAGTCAGAAGTGTTTTGAAACTTAAGAAAAGAAATCGAAAAAAAAAATGTTTTTTAAAGTTTTGTGTGAGTAATATAAATTCATTAAATTTTGCTGATAGGTAATTTACAATTTTTCATTATCTGATTTATTAACTGCAACTCAAATATTTTTCATCATCTGATTTATTAACTACAATTCAAATATTTTTCGTAAGCCTTACCACGATGTCGGATAATTCAGCTATACAAAAGCAGAAAAGGAAAGCTATCTCTTTGGACACTAAGATCCAAATTTTAGATCGTCTTGCAATTGGAGAAGGTTAAACATCCAAAGTAAAATTTTGGTTTGAACGAAGCTACCGTAAGAACCATCAAGAAAAATGAAGATGCTATTAGAAAAATTCAAAGATACGTTTTTCATAAAGATAAAAGGTAAAGTTACATCTACAGATGAACCGGCTGCTAAAGAATTTTGTCCAAAATTGGCCCAAATCATTGGGGCGGGGGTGGCTCAGTCGGTAGCGCGCCAGACTCGTAATCTGTAGTTCCCAGGTTCGAGTCCCAACTGGGTCAGCGTTGAGATTTATCTCCGCAAAATTCCCTGCCCTGCCCACGGTCAGTAGGGGACACCGATGGGCTTGGAAAGGCCGCGGTCCGTCGGATGGGACGTTAAGCCGTGGCCCCGTGTGCGGGAGAGCCATACCCTGTGCACGTTAAAGAACACGCTGGATGGCCTCTTCCAACAGCTGTTCCAGTGGGTCCCCTCCCCCAACCTTCTCTGAGCCTTCGGGATCCATGTGACCTGGCCATTTAGCCCATGGTGTGCAAAAAAGTGCCGCTCAGAAGTAAAACAAGCCAAAATAAACAAGCCCAAATCATTGAAGATGGTGGATACATTCCACCATCTTCATGTGAAATGCCGAGTAGAACCTACGTAGCAAAATCACAAAAAACTGTTGGTGATTTTAAAGCAGCTAAGAATCGTGTGACCTTTCTATTTTGCAGCAACGCTTCAGGAGATCGTATGTTAAAACCGTTGCTCATCAATCGATCCCTAAGACCACGGTCAATGAAAGGTGTAGATTTGAATAAATTGCGAGTGTATTGGATGGCAAACAAAAAAGCTTGGTCTACAAAAGAAATTATTAATGAATGGTTCCATAAATGTTTTGTTCCAGAAGTTAAATGCTATTTGAAGGAAAAAAATCTCGAATTTAAAGTTCTATTGATTAAATACATTGCGCCTGGCCATCCTGTTTTTTAACACTCAAATGTGCAATTTTGTTATCTGCTGCCTGATACGACATCCTTAATAAAACCACTAGACCAGGGCATAATTGCCACATTCAAAACTTACTACGTAAGACGAACATTACAATACATTTTGGATAAACTAGATAAGGATAAAACACTAACAGTTATTGATTAGTGGAAGAAATTTTCTATTTTAGATTGTACCAGACATGCTGGATTGATGTTATCAGAATTAAAACCATCAACTTTAAATGCATGCTGGAAAGCTATTTGGCCAGAATGTGTAAAAAGCAAAGATCCTGTACCCCCAAATACGACTGAATATCCTAATATCATCATTTTAGCACATGCAGTTGGTGGCAAAGGATTTGATGATTTATCGTTTTGCAGATATTGATGAATTGCTGGTTGGCAAAGCTCTTAGCAGAGATGAAATAATAGAAGTTGTCCTTGAGACTCTTGATGAAAAAGAAAAAAGTGATGGTGATGAAGAGGTTCCATTCACTGCAGGTTTAACTAAAGAAGGGCTTCAAATGAATAGTAAATTCGAAAGTCGTTTTCTTACACATGATCCCATTGTCTAATGATTGGATTGGATTGTTTTACCTCTGAGCGGCACTTTTTGCACACCATGGGCTAAATGGCCAGGTCACATGGACCCCGAAGGCTCAGAGAAGGTTGGGGGAGGGGACCCACTGGAACAGCTGTTGGGAGACAGATGGTAGCCTCCCGTCAAGGCCATCCAGCGTGTTCTTTAACGTGCACAGGGTATGGCTCTCCCGCACACGGGGCCACGGCTTAACGTCCCATCCGACAGACGGCGGCCTTTCCAAGCCCATCGGTGTCCCCTACTGACCGTGGGCAGGGCGGGGAATTTTGCGGAGATAAATCTCAACGCTGACCCAGCTGGGACTCGAACCTGGGAACTACAGATTACGAGCCTGGCGCGCTACCGACTGAGCCACTCCCGCCCCCCCATTGTCTAATGAGCTGAGCAGTTTAAACGTGAACTGAAGTCATGTATGGCGCGATTTCAAGAATTACACAAAGATCTAGTCAAAGCAGGATCTCAACGATTGATTCCAGAGTTCGTTGTCAAAACTAATCAAGCTTCAGATCGCTGGAAACAAGTGATAATTTGATTCCCCATGCCACAGAGAACATTTCACCATTGAAGTATGAACACGACGGCCAAAATGTTTCAAGCGATGAAATTAATTTAATTCCAGTCTTACGCAAACGAATGCGTCTATTTTCAGAAAGTGACAACGAATAAAATCTAGTTAATAAGCATATGTAAGTCATGTTTTTTTGCATTTTTGTTTTCTTGAATTAATGACATATTATTTTCGTTATGAAAGCTAATTTGCTTTATTTATGTACATGTTACCGCTAAAGTGCAGAAATCAGTTAATGTGCACATTACCTAGCTAATCTGTAGATTAACTAGGGTGATCCGTTAAAGTGCGGAAAATTGTTTCATTTCTCAAATTACCTAGGTAATCTGCAAATTACCTAGATAATCTGCACATTACCTACTAGGCACTCGTTAAAGTGAAAATAAGATCTTTGCTGGAACAACAGCAACGTTTCTGTACGCTTAAATTAACATAATGTTATTTATTTATTTTTCGATATCTAAAGAATCAAGTTTATACAATCAAACAATCAACAAATTAGTTGATATGTTACCGTTAAAGTGTATAATTCAGTTATTCATAGAATACCTAGTTATTTCATGAAATAACTGATCAAATCAGTTAAAGCGTGTAATAAATTAATAATTCCATACTTTAACTAGTTATTCTATGAAATAACTAGGTATTCTATGAAATAACTAATGATAGACAATTAAAGTGTAAAATAAACAATCTGACTGAATTATACAGCATACAAAATGTTATTTATATAGACGCAATAAAATCATTTGTTACAACAGGGATTACTAAAATGGCATTTGGAATTGCCCTAATGTGCGAAGGCCAAGTAAGAACGAATCCGTAAAGTGGTGAATCTCTTGAATATGAATCTTCGTGTCACGTGATTAAGTCGTCCGCATTATAAAAAACGCCCCGGATGAGCGGAGGCCAAGTGATGAAAGGTTCATTCGCCTTTTCATTTTGGGGGCGTTTTTTATAATTCGGACGACTGATTCATGTTGACAGAGGGATGACCTGGTTTCAACTCTACTCTCGGACACTAGAAATAGTCTTTTTTTTTACTTTTGAACTTTAACGATACGGAAGCCGTTAATGTGCACATTACCTAGGTAAAATGCGGAAAACTCTTGATTCCGCACTTTAACGGAGCAAATCAGTTAATCTGCAGATTAACTAGGTAATGTGCACATTAACGGCTTTCGAGCTTTAGCGGTAACATACATATAATTATCTTTATAAGTTTATAAAATAAAAAATGTGTTTAAATGAATAAAAATCCAATGAAGATTTAATTAAAGATTTTGATATGATTTGTTTGAAAACAACTTATTATTTGTACTGGGTTTTCACGTCTAGAGCCAATCTTCTATTTTTTCATATGCACTGTATTTTTTTTAGACGGTTTTTTCGGTAACCTACTGTATCTACCGTGTAAAAACATAATTGGTTGTACTTAAAATATTCTCTTGTTTTTCCTTATACTTTTTGTATTGTTTTTAAATGAATCTGATGTAGAAGGGCCTGGCCCTAACATTACGCTCAGGAGTTAAATAAAAACAACAACCAGTCCCACATTTAGCAATAATCCTCTGAAGGCCAAATCAGTATTCTTAATCCCATTTCATGGATTAAGAATATTGATCTTTCATGGATTAAGAATATTGATCAGAGTTTGAGAGAAGGCAAAAGCCAGGATTGACTACATCACAGTTCTTATTGTTAAATAAGGCATTGATTAGATTATCGATTCATTAACTTATGTAATACAGTTATTTTTTCCCGAGAAGAATTTTTTTTCAGACTAACAAAAAGAAAGGAAAAATGTTGTATTTCTCCTGTTTATTGAAAAGGAAATAAAACTAATTGCTGAACTACAGGTTAATTTCTCTATTTCCAATTGTATTTGGAAATAAGAGTTGAATAAAAATGGAAGTTGGGATTTTTCGAAGAATAGAGTTTTTCTAAAACATTTCGGCTTTAGGGAATGGATGAACACTGAAAAGGTAAACTTGCTGAAAATTTTTATGATTATATTTTTATGTTAAAAATGTTTCACTTTGCATGTATTATCATAGATGTAGATATATATGCGCCGACCCTTCGAATCGTGAGATAGAAAAAATCATTGCTACTAAGAAGTTGATTCTTGGACGATTCTTTCACGATTTTCCGCAGATTGGAATATTTTTTTAATATTTTCAAACGAAGAATAATATATAGCCACGTGTGAGCATGGGATGCTTGTTTTCAGAGGAAATGATTTTTTTAATTTTCTCTCTAACATTGGATATTCGAACTAACTGATAATTCCGAGAATGCTAATAGTAATATTTTTTTTTACGTATCCAACTCAAAAACAATTTTCCATTTAACTCTTCGAGCAAAAAAGTTTATCCTTCCACCCCTCACTGTGGATAAGGGGAAAGTTACTGCTGTCAATGAGTTTTACCTCTGAGGGGTACTTTTTTTTTGCACACAATGGAGTGAATGGCCAAGTCACAAGGACCCTGAGGGCTCAGGGAAGGTTGAGGAAAGGGGATCACTGGAGAGCTATTACGAGACAAATGTAAGCCTCCCGTCAAGGCCAGCCAGTGTGTTCTTTAACATGCACAGGTTATGGCACACAGAACCACGGCTTTACGTTTTATCCGACGGAGGCGGCTTTTCAAAGCCCGTCGGCGTTTCCTACTGATCGAGGGCAGGGCGGGACTCGAACCTGAGAACTTCAGATTACAAGCTTGGCGAGCCATCGACCGGTCCACTCCCGCCCCCTGTTGGCAATGTAAATCAAAGGGTCACGAGATTGTACCACTCAAATTTCTAATATGAATAGATCGTTTGCAACAGCCGCTAAATAAAATGTTTGCCATTTTCCAAAATTAGGAAATTCAGTCATATAATTTCTTTAACGGAGAAAATTGAAACCTCTGAGAGATTCGGAAAACTTGTTTCCTAATATATATATATTTTCTCACAATCAATATTTTTATCCCCTTAAATAATACATTTGATCATATTCTTTGAGTCCATAAGCTCAGATATTTTAAATAAAAATTTTTTTGAACTTCATAAGAGTTTAAAACTCTTATTTTGGATTTTATTGAACTTATATGCATTTGGTCAATAATTTTTGGCAACAATAATGTTATCATATTCAGTACTTTCCAAGGCAATCGAAAACAAGAAAATCTGAACAGCACTGAAATTTCGATATTCAAATTCAGTTTACCAAATAAATAAGATTCAATATTTCCAATATTCTGCAGCCATTTATAAAGACTTGAAGTAGAGCTATGGACAAAATTCCATTTCGAACAAAATTCCGTCGAATAAATTTTGTCAAATAAATTTCCGGACACCGTTATACCAGCAATATTTATATTTTGTTCCGACCAATTTTTGAGCAAATGTGTTAGAAAATTATATATTCATTCAATTTTAATGATACCTACGGGCATAATTCTCGGAATTAAGTGTTTGATACTTTCATATTTTCTTTTCTTTAACATACACTTTATAACTCGATTCTGAGTTATTACACTAATATTAACAAATTTATTATATGTGCCACGCCAAGAAGTAATTCCATGTTACAAATGCGATTTAACCCAGCAATTATATGTGATCTTTAAAGTCGAAATGTCTACAAATTGTGTAATAAAATATAACCCTGATATTATAGGATTAATTTTTTAATCACATTTGCTATATGTTCCTTTCAGTTTAATTTATGGTCTATTAAAACACCAAAATATTTAAAATAATCAACTTACTCAATAGCTGAACAGGAAAAATTTTAACCAATACACTCCAAAGCACTGAGATTTTTTTTATTTAGATAATCATATTGCCCATTTAAACTAGAATAAATATATTTTGTTTCACTCGCATTTAAAAGTAAATTAAATTTTAAAAACCAATTATAATTTTAATCATATCTAAATTTTTGTTAGCTAATAGAGTCCAACACTAACAAAAATTTAGATATGATTAAAATTATAATTGGTTTTTAAAATTTAATTTACTTTTAAATGCGAGTGAAACAAAATATATTTATTCTAGTTTAAATGGGCAATATGATTATCTGACAGGCTCCTGTCAGACCTCTGTGGCAAGCAGCTGCTTGAGGGGGAATTTATTTTTTATTTTTTTAATAGAGTCCAAATCTTCGACAGTATTATAAATTAAAGCTGTTTCATCTGCAAAAGCAATTAAATTTTCTACGGCATTAAGTTTGCATAAATCATTTATATATATATACTAAAAATAAAATAGGTCTTACAGTTGAACCTTGAGGAACTTTGCACATCTTTTTCCCATAATGACAATATCATTTATTTTGATGATCTGGACTTTATCATTTAAAGGGGCAGAGGCCAGGTCAGTCGGTAGCGAACCATACTCGAGATCTGCACTTTCCAGGTTCGAGTTCCACCTGTGCCAGCATTGAGGTTTATCTCCAGCTAAATGCCCACCCTTCCGCTGTCATTAGGGGTACACCAATGGGCTTGAATAGACCTCCGTCCTTCAGATGAGATGTAAAGTCGTGGCACCGTACATGGGATGTCCATACCCTGTGCACGTTAAAGAACACACTGGATTGTCTTGACGGAGGCTACCATCTGTCTGCTAATAGCTGTCCAGTGGGAACCCTTCCCCCAACCTTCTCTTAGCCCTCAGGGTCTTCATGACCTGGCCATTTAGCCCATTGTGTGCAAGAAGTGCCGCTCAGAGCACCCTCATTTAAATAATAATATCATTTAATAATAATAAAAATAACCCTATCATTTAAATGACTTTTTAACCAATTATATATTTTCCCTCTAAATCCACATTTTTTAAGTTTAAATAAAATTGTCATGTGGAACAGAATCAAACTCATTTATATCTAGTAAAACAAATGCTATTTTAAGATTATCGTTTATTGTTTTATGAACTGCAAAAGTCTGTTTAAAAATAGCATCTTGTATTCTGAAATAATAGGATCCGGTATATACAGACGTTATTACGGTATATATAGGAGGGGATCGAAAAAATTTGGGGAACTACGGGCGAATTTCAATACTTTCATCAAATATATTGACAGTCTTTCAAAAATTTTATAAATATAAGTATAGACGGGTAGGATCTGAACTCACGACTTCCTGACAACATGTCAGGTGCTCTGACCACTAAGCTGCCGGCCGCGAACAATCATTCTCTATTGGTGGCCTTAAGCATTGTACCATAGAATTAGTCATTGGAAATGCAGTGGAGTGCAATTGAAGACGCTGGGGCAGAAGGCACTTTCCAGTTTAGTGCACACTGCCAGCCCACATCAAAAGGCATGGAATTTTTGTTTTTAAGCTAACACGTCGAGTATCGAGCGTAAGCACTGTTGCTGAAATAACAGGATATCTCAGATATACACCTGGTAGTAATTTGTTAGAATAGCATAGGGAAGAAATTGTCATTTTCCGGGTGGGATCTGAACTCCACGATACTCTATATCAGCGCTGTCCAACAAGCGACCCGCGGGTCGCATACGGCCCGCACAAGGATTTTTGTGGCCCACGAAAAAAATCAAGTTTTTACTTGAAATTTTCAATAAATATCTCTAATCCACCTTATAATTTTTCGTCAACTTATATTACTTTATTTGATATGCAATCTTCAACTTACTCATTCTATTTGCAATTATTATTGCATTGTTTCAACTTACTCATTCTGTTCTTATTGCCCAACAACTACGGCCACAATGCTCCCATTAAATTTATTGAATATTTGATAAGGTTTATAAAATTTATATTGGTTTATTATTACTTATTATTTTTCGTATAAATAAGATAATTTTTTGAGGTCACATGAACTGATTTTTCAATTACATATCCTGTCCTATTCTTTTTTTTTTGGCCCTCGAAATAAAAATTTTTACGCCCCGCGAAAATTGTTTTTGCCCGCAAAAAAGAAAAAATGGCCCGCGATCTTTCAGAAGTTGGACAGCTGTTGGAGTTATTTCAGCAACAATGCTTACGCAGCATTAAATAATATTCATTAAATAAAATTAAATAATATTCATTAAATAAAATTAAATAATGAAATAAATTCATTAAATAAAATTAAATAATATTCATTAAATAATATTCAGCATTAAGTTGGAGTTATTTCAGCAACAATGCTTACGCTCGATACTCGTTGTGTTAGCTTAAAAAAAACAAAAATTCCATGCCTTTTGATGTGGACTGGCAGTGTGCACTAAACTGGAAAGCGCTTTCTTCCCCAGCGCCTTCAATTGCACTCAGCTGCATTTCCAATGACTAATTCTATGGTATAATGCTTAAGGCCACTAATAGAGGATGATTGTTCGGCGGCCGGTAGCGGCGTGGGTTCAGATCCTACCCGGCTAATGACAATTTTTCTTCTTTATTAATCTTGTTTTCTTTTCTCCCTAAATCCAAATTTATTATTTGCAAAAATGTTTGCCTTTGAAACAAATTTTATCATCCTTACATTTATAAGTTTTTGGAAGATTTTCGATATATTTGATGATTAGTATTGAAATTCGCCTGTAGTTCCCCAAAGTTTTTTCGATCCTCTCCTGTATATAACAGAATAACGAAAGCCATTTTTTATCAGTTTGGAAAACAAAAATCTTTGATATAGAATAATAATTTATTAGGTGACGGAAAATCTTTGAAAGATACTGACATATAATTTTCAAAATAAATGGTAAAAAATTATCGTTTATTGAATATTCCAACAAAAGCTAAAGGGTTATGATGAAAATTGTAATCCAAATTTTTATAACTAACTTCCGTTGGAAACACCTTATTTCTCAAGTTCACAAAATTTCCTGTTTCCCATTGTTTTTTCATATTTCCAAAATATTGAAGGTATTTTATTATGAAAGTAATTTGATTTTTCCCGCCTAATAAGGTTAAGTAATATATTTGGTAAATTATTCTCTTGAATTTTTATTAAAAGGTTGTGCCTTGCATATTTTATACAGTTTATTCCTTTTTTCTATCGAATTTAATAAAGCACCTACAATCCAGGGTTTTAATTTTTTTCAGATTATGGTGGTTATATTTAATATAACTCGAATCTCTAGCTAGCTCTTGTAGTTTTTCCATAAATAATTCAAACTGCATCATCAGCCATGGGATTTATTTCCTCTCAAGGTCCTTAAAATAAATTCCATCTGCTATAAATCGACTTGGCTTTTCACTGAACTCCGAAAGCACCAAGTTCTGAAATCAACGAAGAAGACAATGCCACTCAGAGAGTCATTGATGCTCTGCGATTGGGGATTTTTAAAAGGAGAAGAATTGCAACGCACTCACCAAACTCCAACTTCGTGTTACGAAAAAGGAAATTATTGCTTCACATTTATTGTACTAAAGATACGATAAATTCAGTCAATCCAAAATAATTTATCTCTAAAAATTCTTTTCCCATCCCCCGTTATTAAAGCAGCATTAGAGTTCACCTAGAGACCTGTTCAGTCCTTTCGATTTGGTTCGTCTCAGGACCAGTGAGTTCAGTTTTGGATCGAGAATGATTCGAGTGCGACTCATCTCGTCGAAAAGACAGCCTTAAAGGTGTGGGTGGGGTTAATGAACTTTCCTTAGCTTTCCACATCTCTGCGAAAACTTTTAGTGCAAAGGCTATTCGGTCAATCGCGGACGGAGACCCTTATGTGGCGGAGCACGATGCTTTTGCTTTCAGTGCGCGTGGCTAACTAAGGCAGAGGTCATCGTTCTTGAGCAATACAAGGTGCGTCAATTAACCAGAATCGGTTGCAACTAATTCGGAGTCGGGGTGGTCGGGCCATTAAGTCACGTGTTCACGCATGCTGAGGTTGGGCGATTTTGACACCATTTACGGCGTAATTAAGTGTGCTAATTGCGAGGCCGTCGCCACAGGTCTTAATGACACATTGTGGAACAGGAGAGCGGCAAAGCGGAGCATTTTTAATTGGTTTTTAATTATGGAGTGGAACATAATATACTTGTGTACAAGGCGTTGATGGGATATTTATAAACTGGTTACTTGAGCGATGCTTGATGACTGAAAATGGACGGTCTGCGTGGCAAAAAAAAGTCCTCTGCCGTCAAAGACGGGTCCGTGGTCACGTGGCAATTACGCAGAGCGGGCAGGAAGCGGCATTTCAGCGGTTTGCCGCTGAGAGGCGCTGCGTATTAATGAGGAAACCAGATAAAGGTGGCCGGCTCAGGTTCGTTGCACAGGCTGGGAAGCGAGATGAATTATAACACAATTAGCGGGGCTACGTCGCTTCTATTTGCATGCCGGGAAATTAACGGCACGAGTCGAAAGCAAATCGCGCCTCGGTAAGCGATTCGATAACATTGGGCTCGGGGCAGATAAACGCCTTCGCAGCAGCCTTTCTTGGATCTGCGTCTGCAGACATCGGGGATGTTGCAGAGAGGAAATGGCAATCGCTTTTCTATCGCCCACGACATGGATTCGTTCATTTGTTTCAGCGATCAGGTCTTATTATCACACAGAGGGTGAATCCGTTGCCATTGGAAAAATAAATGAAGGTGAAAATCTGGTCTGTCTCCTTGCGCGATTCTAATTTGAAAGCATTAGATGCGAAATACAGGAGATTTTTCTTATAAGTTCTCTTGTTCTTTCGAAGCCAGAACTGTTTTGTGTATAACGCTCGTCTCGAAACAGATCTAAGTGCCATTGAGAATGGAATTCGAATAAAGACAACATCACTATCATATAGCACATAATTCCCTTCAGATAATAAGATGTTTCATCCCAAAGCAAACCTTTAAACTGGAAGAAACCGCCAAGCAGCAGAAGTCAATTAGACACATTTACAATATTGTAGCTGTTCTGAATACTTCGAGGTAATTTACTTGCAAAATGACTTTTCACGGACAACTAGCGATTTTCCTATTTAGGGTATTAAAGTGGTTTCAAAATACAATGTACAAGAGAAATATCGAGATATTATGAGAACAAAAATAGTTTTTTCAAAAAATAAAGTCGCTGCATACATTTGTGTTGAGGTCGTTGAAGAAGCTTCATGTTTATTCGGTAAAATTGTACTTCATTAATTGTCATTTAGTTCCTATTCTTTTGATAAATCTTCGAGAGCAAAATTTGGGAGCGGAATAGCAATTACTAATGTGTGAAGCGGAAGATAAATAATACAACATTGTGAATGCATTTTAGTAGGAATTTCGCAAGGTATGAATATTCTCGTGATGAATATCCTCTATTTCACGAGGGCTGAATTCTGAAACAGATTCTGAGGATAGTCTTCAAGGGAAGCAAAAGGAATCAATTAACACTGATGTATTTAGGGAATCTCTTAGTTGCAAACAGAAAATTGCAGTCATTTTTGTGAGCAGACGTGTTTCTCTTTTTATCTATATGGTTTTTCCTCGTCATTTGTCGGTTTGCAGTTGGTGTTTGTCAAAACGATTGTTCCACCATATCTTTCGAACAATGATTTTGTGAAAGTTTGTGAAGCGGGGAATATCATAGGCTATAAAAAAATTACCATCACGCTTTCTTTCACCCTTGAAAAAACGAGGAAATATTAATATGATTGTTGCGAAATACCTACGGAACGCGAGGGCCGAAAATAAAGGGCTATGCTTGAAATGAAAGTGTGACATGGGGAATATCACAAGTTATAAAAATCCCCCCTCAAAAAGGATAAAATATGTGAAGGATTGTTTTTGAATGAGATGGCCGAATATAACGAATTGTATGTCAAAGGAAAACTTGTGACGTGGCCAACTGAAATATACCCCGCCCCCTTGTCTTCTTTCCCCATCGAAAAAGGGGAAATTGGAAAGTCTTTCTTTTACTGTATCTTCCGAATATTAGAGCTTAGAGTTACGAGTTAGGTGATGAAAGCTCCTATGAGGACCTTCGTAGAATACTTCAAATTATGACCCCCAACATTCTTTCGTCTCCGCCGAAGGCGACGGGAATTTCGCGCGTGCGGGTGGGTTCTGACCTTAACGAGTTATATTTCAAATTAAAACTTGTGACATCTCCAATGTCATGGGCTACCTCAATCATGACTCCAAGAAAATGGGGAGGAAAACTGTGGTCGCTGTTTATGAATCACCACTAAATTAAGTTTCTGAAGGCAGGTGTTTTTTAAAAATTTTTATTTAGCTTTTTAGTGAAAATAAAAAAAATATATATATCTTGCCATATGCGCGCTAAAAAGCAGAAAATATAACTAAAGCATATCGATAGTGCAATCGGTCACTGAATTCGTATTCACTTCAAAGGAAAACAGGTCGCCGACTTACCTACTTAACAAGATTCTCGGCGCCCTATCTTCCTTTGAAGTGATTGATTGCACCATCGATATGCTTTAGTTTTGTTATCTGCTTTTAAAGTGAATATAGAGAGATTACCCAGAGTAAATTAAGGGGCGGGGGTGGCTCAGTCGGTAGCGCGTGAGGCTCGTAATCTGTAGTTCCCAGGTTCGAGTTCCAGCTGGGTCAGCGTTGAGATTTATCCCCGCAAAATTCCTCGCCCTGCTCACGGTCAGTAGGGGACACCGATGGGCTTGCAAAGACCGCCGTCAGTCGGATGGGACGTTAAGCCGTGGCCCCGTGTGCGGGAGAGACATACCCTGTGCACGTTAAAGAACACGCTGGATGGCCTTGACGGGAGGCTACCGTCTGTCTCCCAACAGCTGTTCCAGTGGGTCCCCTCCCCCTACCTTCTCTGAGCCTTCGGGGTCCATGTGACCTGGCCATTTAGCCCATTGTGTGCAAAAAAGTGCCGCTCAGAGGTAAAACAACCCAACCCAGAGTAAATTAAAAAATAACCTCTTTCTTCCAATGTGTTTCTATATTTGGTTAACTTATGAGCAGAAGCCTTCTTGCTTTCATGATTTGTTTCCTTTGGAGCAGAAGTGTACTGCTTTTTTTTTTGGCTTTGATGGCGAGCAGACCTGTTTCTCCATTTCTTCTGTATCTCCGCAAAAATTCCCCGCCCTGCCCACGGTCAGTAGGGGACACCGATGGGCTTGGAAAGGCCGCCGTCCGTCGGATGGGACGTTAAGCCGTGGCCCCGTGTGTGGGAGAGCCATCCCCTGTGCACGTTAAAGAACACGCTGGATGGCCTTGACGGGAGGCTACCATCTGTCTCCCAACAGCTGTTCCAGTGGGTCCCCTCCCCCAACCTTCTCTGAGCCTTCGGGGTCCTTGTGGCCTGGCCATTTAGCCCATGATGTGCAAAAAGTGCCGCTCAGAGGTAAAACAACCCAACCCAACCCATTTCTTCTGCTTTCCTTCAGAAGATATTTTTATGTACAAACGTGTTTTTATTTTTTGCTTTCCAGCAGGCGTGTTTCTAATGTTCAGACGTTTTACATTTCCCCTTCACGTGCAATTAATTCTCCCTTTGATTTGTTTCCTTGGGAGATATGTGCGGGAGAGCCATACCCTGTGCACGTTAAAGAACGCGCTGAATGGTTTTGACGGGAGGTTACCATCTGTCTCCCAACAGCTGTTCCAGTGAGTCCCCTCCCCCCACCTTCTCTGAACCTTCGGGGCCTTGTGACCTGGCCATTTAGCCCACTGTGTGTAAAAAAAGTGCCACTCAGATGTAAACAACTCATCCCAAACTAAAAATCAACTAAATGGTTTTAATTGATATTATTTATTTTCACGAATAAATAGAAAATAGTAAATTCTTATATTAATAAAAATCGTCCTTATAAATGATTGATATTTGATTAATTGATTAATTAATTATTGATATTGTTTCGTTAAAATTGTATTCTTGCCATTGTAATGCAATCTATAGCGACAAAATGAAAGGAAGTCTGTTTTGAAACGGCAGTGAGATCTGGCTTTTTTACTGTAGACTGAATTTTTCGGACTACTAAAAACCGAGTGTTTTTCTCAATTTTAGCAACAAGTTTAACTTTCTAAGTTATTATATATTCTATATACAATTGATTCATAAGTGCATTGTTTTATAAAATATCATATAAATATTAATTTTACAAAAAAAGCACCAAGTATTGATACAAAGGTTTTGGTATACTTTATATTCAGTTCATAAATATCCTTCTTTTAATTTCGTATTCAAATTCGATAGTGTACGACTACATTAACGATGAGTATTTTTCGTGATCAAAAAGAAATGTATGAGAAATTGATCTAAGTTTATATGAATTAGTGCAAACAAGTACAAAATAATGTTACATTAACGCTTATTATTACTGCAGAATTAAAATTTGAGATAAATATGAATAAATAAAACTTTCACTGTACGTTTTATTTATAAAAAGAATATTTTCGAAACTTATTCCCCTTTTTTCCATAAGTTGTTGGTCTCGATTTGCACGGTTTCGACTTACACAGTGATTTCCCGGAACCTAATCGAGGGATGGATGAGTCATTATTTTTTTCCTCAGCGCAGGGAGGGTTTGGAACCAACTTCCGACGGACATGCGCTTTCGCCAACATTACAGAGTTTCAGCTGAAATTTGAAAGAAGTTGTTTTATCATTTTTTCGGAAGCGGTTTAACGTACCTTCTATGTTTCTACAATTGTTAATTATTTTACAGTCTTTCACTTTGCATTTCTTCTGTTTTAAAGTCCATAGGGAAGGAGTAAGAGTGCAATGCATCATCTGACCCTTATCTGTATTCAATTATACGGAAAATTATTACACTGAGAAGCTCCTGTAAGCTTCTTTTAAAACAGCTGCTTGAGGGATACTTCTTTTTATTTTATTATTATAATCTTCGTTTTTTTTTACCTTCCCGTGGCCGAGTGGTTAGCGCGCTTGGCTACTGATCTAAGGGACTTGGGTTCGAGCCCCGGGTAAGGCATAGATGTATGTGTCGTTTTTCTGCTGACGTCCTGCCATCCTCACAGACCTTCTACTCTGGCATATAAACTGACAGGCTCCTGTCAGACCTCTGTGACAAGCAGCTGCTTGAGGGGGTATTTATTTTATTTATTTATTTGTTTAGATGTTATTGATCGTATATGCAATACGTAATATTGTTTAGTATGTTTTACACATGCATCAGATTAAGTGTTTTTTATATTTGCGTATTTTATGTGGTGTAATTGTTCTTCCATACATACTTTAAATAAAATACGTGGCCGATAAGCAATTCCCAGTGTGCAGTTTGCTGCTTCGCAGAGCAAAAAGGTTAACGATTCAAATATCAATTGTTCTCGCCTGTTCCCTAAGTTTTTCTCTGTGGATTGATATGTTCCTGTCAGACCTCCGTGGCAAGTGAGGTGCTTCAGGAGACATTTCTATTCGCGAAAATTTTTAAATGCTGATAAAAGGAGCAACTAAATATCTTAACTCATTTAATATCCGTGCGAAATGCGAATGAAATTTCTTCTTTCGTTTCCAGTTGCGCTTTAGATAAGAAATTTCTAAGTGCCGTGATAAACGGAGTGGAGAAAGTGGTGACACTCTTACAAGGACACATAATGAATCTTACCTACTTCAGTGACCGTAACAGAAGATATTCTGTGTGACGTCAGAGGGGATTAACACCGAGGGGTGAGAGAACTTACAATCCCCCCTCCCACGCCCCTCGCTTGACGATGCCAGAGGGGACTTGGATAATTAAAGGTATGTTGGAATAATTTTATTCACCTGAATTATTATGCAGTAAATTATTTAAAGAATGATGCAATAGATTAGGCTATGAAACGGGATTTCTAAATTGTGTAAATCTTGAATCGAAATTCATTGACATGGAATGCACTTGACTGAAAAAGGAAAAGGAAAACAGCTGGAAAGAAGTGCAAAAAATATCCCTGTCTTTGAGGGAGAGAAGTTGCTAGGCGATGTTTTATTCTTTGTTTTATTTGTTTATTTTCCGTTGTTTTATTCTTTTCAAACCTTTTTGTTATTTCTTAAAGTTGAAAAAAAAAGTAATTAAATGCGCGTTTCTAAACAACTGTGAGCTATATGTGCAGCCTAATTAGCTCCAGACTGATATGATCCGGCACCTTTACTTGCGTACTCTAACTTGCTTCAAGTGAACGTATTGAACGTATATAGATCATTGGAACTTTTTACAAATACGGAAAATTTCCGTGTTGTGCGAGCGGATAAATGAAGATATATACTTATAAACTGAATATTAATTTTAAACAATTCAGAGAACTAAAAATAATAAAAAAGATAAAACAAGACGCTCTTCTTAATAGTAGATGCACACTATGTAAACACAGAATTCCAGTTTTTTTTTGAAAAACTAATGGTTTCGCTGTGAGCGGTTCGAGTCCCACTCACGGCGCAACTTACGGCTCTTCAATTTTACCAATAAAACAAAGTTTTTGTTTTCCAGTTAAGTAAAATATTTAATAATTTAATAGTAATAAATGGAAGGTAAATGCTATTTACACTGACTCCATTTGGGAGAATTAACAAACATATGGCATTACAAACATATGTAATATGAATTCAATGATTATGTACAACATCACATATAAGAAAAAGAATGGATTGCAGATAAATGAGTCCTTTGGCAATCTTGAGATAAAAGCAGATGAAACATTTAAAACATTTAAAATATTTACATAAGTCCATGCTTCGTAAATTCTTTTTAAAAATGGCTATGGTAGGAGAGATGACTACGTCCTCTGGAAACTCATTCCATATTCTTCTTACCCTACAAACAAAGAGGTGGTATCTGGAATCTCTTCTTGCGAATGGTATGTCAATGCACAGCGAGTGTTGTTTAGTCCTGCTGTTGACTATGCGAAAGAAAGGTTGTTCGGGATTAAAGTACAAAAGTCCATGGGATACGGCTGGCCTTCATAGCAATGAAATTGCAGTGTTGTGAAAAGAATAAGTTTGGAGTTAGGATGATGCCAAGTCTGTGCGTCTTTCACTTTTTTCAATATCCGAGGAATCAAGAGAATAGATGTGCTGTATATTATTATAGCCTGTGTTAAACGTTATAATTTTACCCTTCGAGATAGGTAGTGCATTAAGTGCGCTCCACTGTGCAATTTTATCACACGCCTCCTGAAATGAATGATGGTCGTCAGAGTTGGAAAGACTAGGGTAGAATTTGACGTCATCGGCGTGGACAAAACTGGCAGCAGGCCTTAAAATGGAGAGAATTTTACTGGTTAAAATAACAAAAAATGCACCTGAAACAGAGCCTTGTACGATATCACTAGTAACTGGTTTAATTGGTGACAATGTGTTGCCGACTTTAATCTGTTGAGTGCGAGTTGAAAATAGGGCGTGTAGTAACTGAAGTATTTTGCTGGGAACACCGTAATTTGCTAGTTTTTCAAATAAGATTGATCTTTTAAGCTTGTCGAAGGCTTTTTCAAAGTCAAGGAAGATGATGTCAATTGATTTGCCTTTATGTGAAGATGTCCACGTATTTAGGCAGTGTAGGATCTGTATTGTTGTTGATCGACCAGGTACAAATCCAAATTGCTCATCAGAAATTATGCTATTGCATAATAGAAAAGAAAAAAGCTTGGATAAAATGCGACGCTCCATAATTTTAGGTGAGATACTTGTAAGAGAGATGGGTCGATAATTATTTTTATCAGTAGGATTGTCCTTTCTTCTGAAGACAGGAGAAACTATTGCATGACGCCAATCTTCACTATCTTGCCAGCTTCATAACAAGCATTAAAGAGAAAAGAGAGTTTGGTAGAGATGCTACCATTAAGATACTTGAAGAATAAGAGAGAAATTCCATCAGGCCCTGGAAAAGATCTTGCAGGCGTATTTGCAATCGCTGTACTAACAAATGCAGGATCAAATACATTGGAAAAGAGGTCATCAGATGCTGAAATCGGAGGACACTGGAATTCGTGATCCCTAACATAGGCAGCATCAAATGTATTAGACAACAGAGTAGTTTTTTCAACATCAGAGGTTGCATATGATCCGTCGGGAGATTTTAATGGCGGGATCTGGATTGAACCACGTAACCTGGATGTTGCATCTTTATAAAAGGAATTTCTATTCCGCTCATCGCGTAAGGTGTTAAGTCTGCTTGATTCGACATCTTGCACGACTTTGCTTTAGAGGTTATGCTGTAGACTATTTTGTTGGCACTACTAGGATCGTCGCGATATTTCTTCCATGCATTAAGTTTAATTCTTACTTGTGTTTTAATAAAATTGTTGCATTTTGTTCTTTTCTCTTGAAGTGGAACAGATGAGATGCAAGATTGCATGGATGAGTGGTTTACTAATTATATCGTCATAGTTGGAAGATGAACAACTGGTGAACATGTTATGGATGACAGCTCAAAGCTTTCGTAGTCCGCTGCCTGAAAGTTGCGTCTAGCAGGGGGAATCTGCTTTGTAGTATTGACGTTCATGTTGAAATATATCGGGATATTGGGTGGAGAGTCACTTGTAGAGAAGATGATGTAGGGCTCAATGTTGTAGACAAGGGGTTCTCAACGTGGGGTACGCGGTAAAAGTTTTTTGGGGTACACCGTGACAGTTCAAAAGTCGCTTGATCTAGTAACAAGGTAAAAATAACCATTGTTATATAAAACTATACTTTTATATATCTCTACAAGGGGTACGGATGTTAACCATATTTCTGAAGCTGTGTATGCTTCTGAAGTGTCAATTTTCAACAATCTTCGACTAATATTTAAAGAGTCATTGAAGCGGGACCATTTAACAGCAGACGACATTGTCACATTGCCTCCAAATTGATGAAATCTTAAAAAATCGTCATACAAACTTCAGATATTTAATTTATGTTAGTGAACAAATTGTTACAAGAGTTGTGTTTTATCTACTGAAGTATTTTTTAACAAGTGTCAAAAGTTGAAGATAAATGTTTCAGCTTCCATTCATTATTTAAATATTAAACGAATATTGCGGGAAATATGTTTAGAGAGATTTGAATGACATCTACAATTTATCGCCAATAACAGTTTTTGCGTAAAAGGTTTATTTTCAGTGTTAGGGAGCTTTGAAAGTTGCTTTTCATTCACATAACATGGAAATGTCCGGACACTTTTTACAACACAATGTATATATATATAAAAGAGGCAAAGACTGGCTTGGTACCGCGTCGGGCTCGTAATCTACAGTTTCCAGGTTCGAGTTCCACCTGGGCAAGCTCTGAGATTTATCTCCACTAAACTCCCAGCCTGTCCTCGGTCTGACAGGGGACACCGATGTGCTTGGAAAGGCAGCCGCCCATCGGATGGGACATTAAGCCATACCCTGCGCACATTAAAGAACATGCTGGATGGCTTTGATGGGAGGTTACCATCTGGCTCCAAAAACTGTCCAGCAGATGTCCTTTCCTCAACCTTCTCTGAACCCTTGAGGTCTTTGTGACCTGTTCATTTAACCCATAGTGTGAAAAAAAGTGTCGCTCAGAGGAAAAACAAGTGAATAGAAAATGATTCAAATTCCCCCAACCCGATGAATCTTCGCATTTCACATACATATGTGAAGCCACTTATTGTAAGTGATGATGTAATAGTTGCAATCGAATACGTTCAGAATATCCCGACAAGGAATCGGGCTCGTAACACGTGTGATAATCTGAAGGAAGGGTGGAAGAGGAGGAGGTTGCCATTTTCATGAGGAATGGCTATCTGTCATTTCGTCTGCAGGAAGAGTTGGGAGTGGAGACACATGAGCGTCCAGAGATGCCAGGTCTGGTAGGCGCCGAGCTTGCATCCGGCACAACAGTACCATTGTTTCCAAAAATCCGCACTGCCACAGCCATTTAGAAGCGCCTATTGTCGTTTGCTAACCAGGCTTGACCAGAGCCGAACCCGAGTGAAGTCTCAAATGCGGTAGTAGCGTCAGGTCTCGATTTTGAGCTTGATAAGGCTCCTCCGTGCCCCCCACGTGCACTCGCTTCCCTCCGAGTGAATGACAGGCCAGCAGCAACTGGCGAACGGAGCGAGGAAAACAATAGGCAAGTTCCGCTCCCTTTTTTGCCTGCTGACGAAAGCAGTTTATATGGGGAGCCAGGGCGCGCGGACTCTTTCAACTTCGCCGCCTCCGCTGTTGGCCAGGTGCCACGTGCGACCAAAAAGGAATAATTGCGGGCAATTGTCATCTGCGACGATGATTAAGATTAAAAAAAGTAGAGGTTTTTAAGTCAGGCATTGTCTTTGGCAAGTGGTGTGACACGATAATTTCAGAAGTCAAATTCTACAAAATTCCGCAAATGGGAATGATGGTTAATGCCATATATGGGAGATTTCATGATTATCTAAAACAAATTAATGATTTTCATTTCCCATGTATAATTGTAGGTAATTCGAAAAAAAAATACTTACAAAGACTTGGATGTCATCTGTAATATACAAACGTATCAAATATAAAAATAAACTTTTTAAAAAGTTCTTAGAAACGAAAGATCGAAGTGACTAAAATTTTCAAGACATTTCGCAATGTACTAGTTAAAGACATACCCTTGGCGAAAAATATTTACTATCAAAACTCGTTTTTAAATCGGTCCCCTCATAAAACATGGAAGAATTTAAATGAACTAATTAACCCAAATAAAAAAGTCGCATATATCGATAAAATTAATTATGCCGGTAAAGACGTTACAGATGTAAATGAAATAGTAGTCATAGACTGGAAGCAATTTCTTAGCACGGATTCCGTATCTCGGAGGTTTAGCCGAGGAAAGACTAGAGTTGCAACAGCTGTAGAAGATCCATATCTGTGATTAACAGCACGAAGGAGCAGGACGTCTACTCCCTCTCAGCTACGATACTCTCATGCAGCAGCCACTGGGAGGGTTGTATCAACTTCTACTGTGCGTAGAAGGCTTCATGAGGGTGGTCTCTACCCTAGAAGGCCAGTAATTTGTATACCCCTCACGCCACATCACAGGAGAGAGTGATTGAATTGGGCATGCACGCATGTTAACTGGACAGAAGAGCAATGGAGGTCCGTGCTCTTTACAGATGAGTCCAGATATTGCTTGCAGAGTGATTCCGAACATTGTTTGATATGGAAAGAACGAGGTATCCGCTATCATCCCAGTAACATCCGTCAAAGAGACAGTTACGGCGGAAGTAGCTTGTGTGTTTCGGGTGGCATTTCCTTAGGTGGATGTACAGACCCTCTATGTGTTGACGAGTGGGAACCTCAATGTTCAAAGGTATAGATATGACATCCTGGACTCTTATGTACGTTCTTATGTTGATACAATAGGTGAAAGATTCATCTTACGAGACGATAACGCTCGTCCACACAGAGCTCGACTAGTGGAACAATACCTTCAAGAGGAGACCATTATGCTCACGGAGTGGCCAGCTCGATCTCCCAACCTAAATGCGATTCAGCATGTATGGGATGCTCTATGGAGACGTGTTGCTGCCCTCAACCCGCCACCCGAAACAAAGGGGGAGTTTATTATTGCTTTAAAGGAACAATGATCGTTACTCCCTACTGAGCTGATTCACAACATCATAAACAGCATGGAACATCGCTGTCGTGCCTGCATTGCTGTAAGGGGTGACCACACTCCTTATTAAAGAACTTTGCCCATTGCATTCTGACATCTCATTTTTGAACAAGTTCCTGTAAGTGAAGTTTTTTGACGAAAAATGTTTCTAGTGTAAAATGTTTTATGCTATTCTAAAACTAGCATTGTAATTCATGCTTTCATCAAATTGCATTAAAATCATTCATATAGTTTTTTGGTTTATCATATATTTTCTGAGTTTTCCTTAATTTATCGAAACCAGTATATATGCAAATGATACTAGTTTATTCTTTTCTCATATTAACATTAATAATTCAATAGAAATTGTGAATATTGAAATCAACAAATACGTAAACTGGTTTCAGTGTAATCTTTTGACTCTCTATCATACGAAAACTAAGGAAATAATTTTTCATTCGCATGAATGATTTCGCACAGAAAATCTTTAAATATAAACCAAAATGATTCTATCAGTTACCAACAGCTAACCATTGTAAACAAAAATAAATTTCTTGGAGTAACTTTGACAGATAATTTGAAATGGAACTCTCACATAAATTATGTTTGTAACAAAATAAGTAAAAATATTGGAGTAATTTGTAAAATTAATCATGTCTTACCAGTAAATATTAAGTTACTACTTTTTCATACCTTAGTTGCGTCACATGTAAACTATTGTCATCTAGTCTGTTGAAAGACGACTGAATTTAACCTCAACAAAATACGTATTTTAATAAATAAATATTTTAGAGTTACAGGACTCTCATATTCAATTAATGTAAATCTTAATTACCCAAATAATATTCTACCTATTCATAAATTTTATTCATACAAAATATCCATTCTTATGTTTGACCGAATTCACCAAAATATTCACAAAGATATCTTAAATTTCTTAACTTTTGATCACAACTATACTAACCATCTGGTAAAAACAAATTCCTGCTAAATCGAAGACATCTATGATGCAAAATAACATAAACTCGACAGGGCCAAAAATGTGGAATACCTTACCACCAGATCTGCAACTTATTATTAATAAGGTTAAAAAGAAATTAAAATCTTTTCTTTTGGGACGTGTTTAAATTAAATTTCTTTTTTGAGATTTGGAAATATGAATTTTGATTTTCGCCATTTCAATACATGGATGGCTACATTACAGATAGTTCTTTTCCATAGCACACCACGTTTATTGAAGCCCATTCCAATTATGCCTGATATGCATCAATCAAAGAATGTACTATGTAGATAATAAATGATCTTCTTTACATATATATATATATAAATTACATATATATATATAATTAAAATATCTCTCACAAATACCTTTGCATGCCACCTTCCAACAGGTGTCATAGGCTGTACAGTCTTTTTCTGTGACTCCTGGTCAAATGTACTAATTATTTTAAACACTGCATTCCGTCCCGTGGCCGAGTGGTTAGCGCGCTTCGCTACTGATCGTGGCCGAGTGGTTAGCGCGCTTCGCTACTGATCGTGGCCGAGTGGTTAGCGCGCTTCGCTACTGATCGTGGCCGAGCGGTTAGCACGCTTGTCTACTGATCTAAGGGACCTGGGTTCGAGCCTCGGGTATGGCATGGGTGTTCGTTTTTTGTTTTTCTGCTGAGGTAAAAAATAATACTCATATGAAATTTTGACAGGCTCTCACTAGTCTTCCGTGTCAATATTTGAATTTGATGAGAATTGCATACAGTTAATAAAAAATAATCTAAATTTCTCCGCAGCCTCCATCCCGGTCTGTAATCGAAGAACTTCATTATAGGATGGCGCAACCATTTCCTCTCCTGATGAGTTCAAAAGCTAGAAGTGACACAATTCAACTCTGGAGGATTTTCATGAAGCAGATAGTTTTTCGTTTCTTGCATTGACGATATTTTAATTTTTTACACATTCAGATGATAACGAAGGTTCATGTTTCGTGTGTTGTTTAACCGTTGAATGGCACTTCTTTTGCCACAACTGAACAGATCACAAGGACCCCATTTTTTAGGGCAGAAGTGGAAGAGGACACCCTCCGAATAGCTGCTGGGGGTGAGTGAATGTTTCCTATCAAAGCCATCTAGCTTGTTTGTTAACGCAGATAAGATATGACCAAGACCTAGCATTCATTTCGATTATCGAATCTTTCTTTCTGAAACCCAAAAGTGTTCCCTTCCAGCCGAGGTGGTTGGGACTCCCATTTTGCCAGCTTCTATCGATTTTTTTCCAACTCTGATTTCATTTCTCAGAAGGGGGGGGGGGGGGGGGCAGAGGGAAGGGAAGAAGCAAGGGGAGAAAGATTCCCACAATTCTCACCCCCCCCCCCTACCTCCCAATGTCCGTGTCCTTCATAACTTGTGTCAGATCTGCTCTCATTCCTTTTCAAGAGAAAAAAATTTCCCTTTCTCAAACCAAATATAACGTTGTACATACGATGCAATTATGTTAACATATTGCAACGTCACAGTTCGCAGCGCTTCGATCTCGAATATTCTTTCTGCAACATTGTGGCCGCAACTGTCCTGTATTATCTTTGTAGTGTAGTATCGTGAGATATTTTAGTATATAGACAAAATGACTTGAATTGTAGGAGAAAAGCATTTTTTTTCACCCCGGAATTAGACTACTTAGAAGTATACTGCAAATTTAAAACGTCCTTCATGATCGGTTTTCTTTCTCATTTATTCCTTTTTTTCTCTTCTTCATTTTTTGTACTACTGAGGCAATCTAGATCATATCTGTAAAAACATATATGTACATTCCCGCTGATAAGCTTCTGCTTAGTGGGATTTTTTTATGTAATATAATTATAGATAATACTTATTGAAAATAAATTTGAATTTGGAATTTGAAAAAAAAAACACACACGGTTCAATGTTTCCTTACGAAGGTATGATAATTTTGCTGTGTTTATGAATTTGATGATATGCAACCAATTAAAAGTACCATTTTAGTTTTGATGAAGAATAGATTCTTCCATTTTTCAGAGTGAATGCTTTGAACGCGTCTCTTCTTGTCAGATCTCTTCGATGCGTTTTTCCTTTGAGCGAGGAGGCCTTGCAGTTCCACTGTTGGCTAAGAGCACGTGTTTGAATATCCGTTGGCCGACATCGCCGAGTGATACGATCAGCGACGGTAGCCGAGTTTAAATAAAGGTGTAATCTTGATCGTTCGTGAGGCTGGCCGTTGAGGCCGCTTCATTTCTACGTAGCTTCAGGTCTTTCGGAGATTCCAGGTTGCCACGAAAACAGCTTCCTTGCAGTGAAATGTTATAAAAGATGGTGAATGTGAATCATCGATGTTTTGCACTCAGAACTAGTACTCCCCAGGTGGGCATCAGGAAAGAGCAGAAAACCATGCATTGAAAGCGGTCATAAAAGTAGAAGGAAGCCAAAAATTGTCGTCGCACAGTGTTGAGTAGAACATACATTTTGAGAGCAAATATCAGGGAGTGTAACTCAGCCTTAGTGGAGTAAATCCTCAGCTTTGCAATGCGTTCGTAATATGAAGTCCTAAATACTGAATCTGTGAAAATGAATATATTGTCTTCCTGTCCAAATTATTATGAATGACCTAATACTTGATCATATCTATCATACTATAGTCCCCAAATTTCAAAGTTTTCAATTCTCAGTGCGTAGTTCTCACTGAAATGGGTTTTGAAGTACTGTTAGCAATCATCTCTCCCAGCTAACCAACTACAGCATCACTGTTTTGTCGTGCTAACAACCGCCTTTCCCTGTGTGCCAGAGTCTTTTTCTCTTCCGCACTGGCCACGATTCCCGGACGTTTTTCGAGACCGTTGCCATTCTCTGTATACTTGGGCCCCATGATTTTCGACTGGTTTCCATCACCTCCGTTACGGATGCTCCTGCGCATTTCTAAGTCAGATCAACTTTTTTCACCTACGTTGCACTTGAATTGCCTTTCTACCATTTCTTTACCCCCTTTTAAAAGAAGAAAATTTTCATGCATTGGCATGTTTCCTGGTACTTCGCGAACGATACAGTATACACCTTCTGATACTTATATTAACATGAATACTCTTTGGGCACAATTAAATCTTTTTGATAAAACGTTTAGAGACATCGGAGTGCTATTTGGCAGAAATGAATTTTATTAAGCTCTCATATAAATTTTGCTGAATGTAAATTGCTAAACAAAGGAACCATTGTTGTTAAGGATAAATTTTAGAGAATTAAATCATTCCGCATTAGAAGAACTAGATGCAACAAAAACCGTCTCGTCGTCTCGAGGGCTTGTTTCTTGAGCAACTCAATGACCTCATTACTGATCCCGAATACAAGATGAACTTCAATTGCTCGTTCATTATATTTATTATTTTTGCAAATACTACCTTCCTTCCTACAAGAGGTATTGATGGGAATAATGATAACTAAGATAAAAGATTCAAATTTATCCTATAGATAAACACCGATATTATTTTTGCATCGCTTTTCTCGTTTGCAGAATCTCCATCTCTGAAACTTTATTCCCACAGACATCGTCTTTTTTGCCTTTTCAACTGACAATGCTGATGCTGTATTCAATTCATTCTTCATCCGAAATAATTTCTTCCTATCACTCATTCTCACTGCTTGAGTGGATATCTCCATCTACTTTACGCAAGCATTGATGTTCTCTTCCATTTCTCGCTGTGATTGGTCAGTATCCTCTCTTGACTTCAATTGATAACTGATTAGAAGAGACTAGCAATCGAGTACAGCGAAGGTACAGATGCGCATTCACTCAAGATCAGACGACTGCAGACAGTCGACGGAGGATTAACAATCATAAAAAGGTAAAAAGTTTGAAATCTTGATATATATTCTGAAATATATTTCTTTTTACTATTTTTTTATTCCTATTTATTTTTTCACATGTTTCAAAAATATGTTGTAGGAGTTTAGATTTCTTTCTCCCATCATCCTTTTCGCTTATCATTTGGTTGCAAGTGATTGGATTCGAAATAATTCTTCTGTCATATCCCCTCACAGGGGCGTATTCACTGGATGGTGGGGAAAAAGTTGGGGTTATACCCCCCCCCCCTTGAATGCCCGAGGCTTTAATAACATATGTTTCCTATGCCAGTCCTCCAAAATCAGACTCAAGCACGTCAACCCTCCCTCCCGCTGAACTGACAGACGTAAAAATAAGAATGTTTTGTACCTTGAATAAAGTTTTCCGCTAGTTTTAGAATGATCTCTTCAATTGTGTTGAACCAAAGCAAAAAAAAAAATTGTGATGAGCTGTAGAGATACTTCATTAACGGGATGAAGATTTCACTTCCATGCAATTAAAGTACAGAGAAAAGATTATGATCTTCTCTTCTCTGTACCTTAATTGCAATAATCAGTTATCAATTGAAGTCATGAGAGGATACTGATACCTAGGGCAGCGAGGGTTCAATTTCCCGAAAGTAAGTGGGCAAAAGAGAAACGTCAAGCGCAAGTTTTTCTTTCAAAGTCGGAAATCAGCCAGGCATCCAGGCCTATATGTTCGCTTCTGATTTCTCTACCTTCCTCTTACATAGGCAACAGGCTCTTGTCTCTCCGCGCGCTCACATTGCTGATACGCCATCGATTTGAGGGGAAAATATCGCAATTTTCGCCCTGTCTATCCGAATATCGGCACCACGACGTATGGCCTTGTGGGCTGGCGCACTAAACCTGTCACAGAGCAGCCGCCGTTGGGGGGCGCCAGCGGCCGTCCCTTTAACAAATAGTGGCGATAAAAGGTAGCGAGGCGCGCGGCATTGCCGACAGTTTTTCCGCGTCGTGCCCCGCTTTTGTTTACGACAAAATGCGTCCCTTTCGAAACGTATCGCTTCTGTAATCGGCGTTGTATATTCAGTATGGGTTTCGGTGAGCGCGCGAGCCGCAGTGCGATGAAATTCAGGCCGCAATACAGCTCCATTTCTTCCCTCTGTTTTCTGCTTATTTAGCACTTTCTTCGAGCAAAATGTTTTTTATTTTGGCTTGGGGCAATCGATGATAGCATCAACTCGAGTGACAACTACACTTAATTGACACAGTAGCTGCAGCCGTGAAGTGTAGAAAAGATGGATATCGGATTGGAATCTTCATCATTTAATTACAAGGGTCGTGTCAACAGAGAGCTGTCAACATTGTTGGCCGATTGGAATTCTTCTTCGATAGTCATTTGAATTGCAAATGATTTCCTAAAATATATCATTGACTGTGTTAGCTGAGAGAAGTGGATTCCCCTAACGAGATAAGTTCGATCTGTAGACTAGTCTGTAGTAGGGGAAAAAACTCTCTCTTCCCCTACTGCTCCAAAAGATAGCGGTGTTTAAAATGCGGGGAATTATGGCGCAAAGTCGATGGTCAATGTCCTTCGTATCCCTCGCTGGACGAAGTAAGGCTAACACACAAGAAAAGAAAAACGCGCGCAAAGGTCCGTTTTAAGTTGAACTGAAAGGTGAATCTAACGCAAATTGAATTTTCGCATCTCTGTTGCCACCTGGTTTCTATAACAGTTTTTGTTTTCAGTTAATATTATTCAACAACACTTACATACACATGTCGGTTGCATCTATCATTACATTTGTTTCAAATTTAAAAATGTTCTTGAATAATAATAATATAATATATTTCTTCATCATCATCGTCATCTCACAAAACACAGACGTAGAGAGATTTTATACATCCGACCCGCAAAGCTAATAGCTTATCTGCAGGAAATATTGATGAGCATTAGTTTTCATACATAAGTGAACATAGTAAAAAAGAACACAAAAGTCATATAGATACAAGTTTTCTCAGGATTACAGATTAACAGACAATCTTTAAATGGTTTTTAGCCTTTAACTTAATCTCACTAAAATTAGTTAGATATATGATTTCTCTTGGTAAGTGGTTAAAGATCTCCGGCACTTTATACTCTTTAAGATTTTTACCGTAATTATTAACAAAATTCGAGATTTGAAAATAATTATTGGTCTGAAGTCTGGTATTCTATCATGCTTAATTTGTACTTTATATGTGTCATTAAAAACGTTGTCCAGAATAATGCCATATCTAAAGAGATTTTGGACTGATAGAATATTTAGGAATGAAAATCTTTTACTTGCGTTTGAAAAATTATCTCTAAGCTTGTATGGAATTATGTTTTTTCCTATAGATGATTGCAATTTTAAAATTTTTTTTAGGTTAGTGATGCCAGTTGTTCCATATATTGTAATTCCATACCTAATTAAAGATTCACAAATTGCCTTGTAGACCATAAGGGAAACGTCGGTATCGACAATGAATTGCAATTTGTAAATTTTAGCGGTGCGATATCGGAGACTTTCACGTAGCTTCAAAACGTGAGTGTTCCATCGAAAGGTTGAATCCAAATATAAACCCAGGTACTTAAAATTATCCACCAATTCAATGCTATAACAATCACAAATATTTTTATAAGTTTGGGATTTATATATGTAATTTATATTGTGGGTCTTAATCACATGGTTTGATGTTTTCAAAGTACCTAGTGAGTGGAAGATCATCCATTTAGTTTTATTGTTATTTATATATATTAAATTAATATTTAGCCATCTCACCAAGCAATTATAGTCATCCTTTAATTTTCTTATAGCCGCGACCATGTCGCGATTACTGCTTAAAATAATAGTGTCATCATCATAAAGATATGACTAATTTAAATTTAAAAAGTAAACTATATCATTAATATACAAGAGGAACAACAAGGGTCCAAGTACAGATCCTTGTAGAACTCCAACGTTCAATTTTTTTTCGCTACTTAACGCATTTCCAAATTTGGTTATAATAATCCTATTACTTAGGTAATTTTTGAACCATATAAGAGCTGTCCCTCTAATTCCATAGTTTTCAAGTTTTGAAAGAAGTATATTGTGATCCAATGTGTCAAATGCTTTACTAAAGTCGAGAAAGAGAGCAGCAACCTTTTCTCCATAGTTCAAGGCTTTATTAACACATTCTGAAAAATTAGACAGTAGAATTGTAGTACTTTTTTCCCTTCTGGAAGCCATATTGCCTATTAGAGATAATGTTGTGTTTTGAGAGAAAGCTACGGAGAGTGTCATTGATGTACCTCTCTAAAATTTTGTTTACGGTGGACAAGATAGGAATAGACCTATAATTCGTATAATTACTTTAAACACCACTTTCATAAATAGGTCTCAGTATTGCAATTTTTAAAGTGGAACGTATATTTACGGAAGTAATATTTAAGTTAATTAGTTTAGCTAGATATTCTGTTAATTGATTCATGCATGCCTTTATATGTTTAGCGTGTATGTTATTAACGCCACATGATTTGCATTCATCCAAAGAGATAATTATTTTTTCAAACTGAATGTCCGAAATAGGTGGTATGTAAATGTATGAGCTCAATGGGATATTAAGCGCCGGCTTATAATTGTTATTTTGGATTGGATTGTTCTCCCTTAATTTATCAAACATGTCTGCAAAATAATTATTAAAATTCGTAGCAATTTGAGAATTAGTCAGATTTTTTAGGCATATGATTAATTAATATATTATCTAGTGGCTTTTTCTTCTTTCCATCTAATATAGTATTAACCATATCCCATGATTGTTTTGTATTTCCAGCAATGGATTTGAAGCGTTTTTTGTAAAATTTAGTTTTTCTTTTCTTATAAAATCGGTTGCTGAATTTCGTAGTTGTTAATAAAGTTTTTTTGTTAGCATTGTCGTTTCTGTCAGTAACCCATGCTGTATCTCTTTGTTCAATCATATTCGTAATTTCGGGAGTAATCCATTCTTTGCTGTTTTTCCGGAATTTGTGTTGGCTTGTTGAGATATTTTCATCCAGAATCATGTTGTATTTATTTTTATAACTATTGTACATTTCATCAGCAGACGTGGTGACTTGTTCAGTTTTCCAATTAGTCCTAATTATTGAATTAATAATACTTTTATGATCATATTTCAAATATTTTTCTTCACCTGCTGTATATTCGCACACTGATTTATTCGAGTTTAGTAATAACGAAATAAAATAGTGGTCTGCAACTTTGATTCGTGAGATTAAGGATTTATAATTAAAATTTCCTTCTAATTTTACATTAATGTGATCAATTGCACGAGTGAGCTCCCCAAAATCTTTTCTTTAGTCCGCTTATTGTAGGGACAAAGCCAAACTCAGAAAGAGGGTTAAGATATTTTTGAACTCTATTCTTTCTATGACTAAAAATATCAATATTGAAATCTCCAATGAGTATTATATTCTTAAATTTATTGCTCTCCCCCATCCATCTATTCAGAGAAGAAAGAAATTCATTAATATCGGTGCCCGGAGATTGATAAACAGACACCAAGTTATATATTGTTTGATGTTTGATAATCCTTAAGTGCATAGATTCTGCTGGTGAGATACGTTCGCTAACATTTTCAATTACCAAGGTTTCTCTATAGAAAATAATAATACCTCTTGCTCTCTTACCGGTACTATATAAAGAAAATTGGTTAAAATTACTTATATTGTGAGGATTTTTCATATTCATTGACATTCGTTTCTGTTAATACGATTACATCTAGAAAATCTAAGATATTAATTAAAGAGCAATATAAGAGATCCTAGTTGTTTTTAAAACTTCTGACATTAACATGTATTACTGATAGCTGTTCTATTGTATCATATCTTTATCTTCTTGGAACCAGTTTTTAACTTCAGCAATACTGTCTAGTTCATAAAATTAAGATTGAAACAAAATAAACACAAACATTATAAATACACCCAATTCTGTTTTTACACAGTTTTTTTAAACGGTTTTGATTTAACACGGTTTAGAAAAAAATTACAATTTTCTTTTTACATGATTTATTTTGATCTAACGCGGTTCAAACGGCTCCTTTTTAAAAATCTCCATTTGAATTTAATTCTGAAAAAATATTCCTACTCAAGAAAAAATTTCTAGAATTTACATTTATAACAAAGATTCCGCTTTTATGGTCACATTTTTCGAAGTAGTTTTAACTTTGAAAATGTACTGTAGATACACATTTTGTGCACTAAAATCCCCAAAACAAAAATTACACTAACATAACTACACAGCAAGTTTTCTCTATTTTATTCTCTATTTTATGGAAAAATTGCACAAAACCTACTTCATTCGGAATAAAGCGACAACATTGAGTTCCAGGAATTCCCCTCTATTTTATCTTCAATACATAGGTTAGTTTTAGTCTCTCATTACGTGTTTAAAGTTAGAAGTGTTTAGATGTTTAACAGAAGAAATCGAAAAACAATTTGTTTTGTTTTTTAAAATTTTGTATGCGTAATATAAGTTTATTAAATTTTGCTGATAAGTAATTTACAATCTTTCATCATCTGATTTATTAACTTAAATTCAAATATTTTTCGTAAGCCTTACCGCGATGTCGGATAATTCAACTATACAAAAGCAGAAAAGGAAAACTATCTCTTTGGATACTGAGGCCCAAATTTTAGATCGTCTTGCAAATGAAGAAGGTTCAACATCCATAGGAAAATATGGTATTGTACTGGGTTTTCATGTCTGGAACGAATCTTCTATTTTTTCGTATGCCCTGTATTTTTTTTTACACGTTTTTTTTTTCGGGAACCTATCTACCGTGTAAAAGCAGAATTAGGTATACTCCCAAAGGATTATATTATATTAGGTATACTCCCAAAGGGGAGTATACCTATAATAATACTAATATATATTTATATATATTATTATAATATAATATTATTATAATATATATAATACTGGTATGTGGGGATGAATACAAATGCTTTAGAACACAATATAGAATGCGACCGTAATATTTATTAAAGTAATATTATAATTTAAAAAAAATTAAGTGCAAAAATAATTTTCAATTTCGGAACTGTTAAAACTCTGATAGTGCTCACAAACCGAAAATTACTGAACAAATCTTTTACATAACTAGGGACTATATCAGGGTCGGGAACCGAATGTCTCCGGAGCCGCTTGTAGCTCTGAGCACTTTAGAAAATGGCTCTTGAAGCTTTTAATTGAACTCTGAAAACTTCCTAATAATTTTCATTTAGGACAATAGTTTGTATTGACAGGTGGGTAGACGAGAGTTTGAAAGCACTGATACAATTGAAATTCTCTAAATACAAATGTAAAAAAGATGGTCGAGAAGACAAAAACTCAAAAATCACATTGCTGAATGTTATTTTTTTATCTTGTTTTCAAAGAAAACGAGATTATACTTTCACTTTGTCGTCTGTCCGCAGACATTGAACTTTTTTGTTCATAGAGATAAATTAAAAATGATTTTTGTGTTGGATAGGTATTGATGAAATATTACGATATGCACTTTCCGATTCTCCCTAAAGCTATAATTGCGCCCTCTAACGGTGGAAAATTTTGAAATTCCAAATTTTCAAACGAATATTGCAAACGATGTATTTATGCTAGAAATTCGAAATTTGGGTAATGGAATGTGAAGGTCACGATGTTTATAATGTCTAGAATGAGTTGACCTCGTAGAGAGGGGTGGGGAAAAAATACATCTCTAGTTTTAGCAGATAATTATTTGATTTTAGAGATAAGTGAAATAATTTTTTTAGATTAGAAAGGAATTGATGAAATATTATGATTCACACTTTTTAAATATTCCGAAAACTATAATTGCGCTTTTTAATGGTGGAAAAATTTGCAAATTCCAAAATTTCAAACGAATATTGCAGACGACATATTTAAGCTAGAAATTTCAAATTTTGGTGGTTGAATGTGAACGTTCTGAAGTTTCCATTGGCAATGGATTGACTTCTTAACCACAGGGTGGCTGGAAAACGTGACTTTTTTGTTTTAAAAGATATTTATTTGTTTATAAAGATGAATTAAAATTTATTTTACGGTTGGATAGGTATTGACAAAATATTACGATATACAATTTCGAATATCCCAAAAACTATGATTGTGCCCTCTAATGGTGGATAAATTTAAAAATTCCAAAATTTTAAAACAATATTGCAAAAAATGTAGTTGTGCTGGAAATTTTGGTAGTGAAATGTGAAGGTTACCAAGTTTCCATTGACAGGAATAAAGTGATAATTGGAAAAGTTATTTACCTGGATTGGTACTAATGAAATATAATTCATTTTTCAATACTTCGGTAATTTTAATTCATATCGTTACAGATCGCTAAATGTAGAAATAGCAAAATTAATAACAACCTTTGCAAATGATTTGTATATAACAGAAATTTGAAATTTTAGTGATAGGTTTTCAAGAGATATTCCATGACAGTAGTAATGTACACACTTTTCTTGGAGGGGTGGATAAATCCAAATTTTAAATTTAGGAAATAAAAGACAAATGCCTTTGAAAACTTCATTCTCTTTGAAAACGAGATTCCCATATGCGCCAGGGACGATATCCGTTTTTCTAATTTAATAATTCTTTTCAATAGTTATATTATATACACTTGAATATACCTATTCTAAAATTATGTGTTATGGTTTTATTTTTATTAAATAATCTTAATCTGCGGTTTCCATTTGCCCTGTTATGGCTCTTGACCCGGTAAAGATTATAATTTGCGGTTCTCAAAATTTGTTAGCTTACCCTTTTTTTCGTTTTTTTGGCTCTTCACCAAGAAAAAAAGTTCCCGATCCCTGGACTATATCATCATCCTCAAGCAGCCATGGCCTACGAAGGTCCAACTATATTGTTAAGTAAACTATATAAATTGCACAATTATATAGTTAAAGAATAATGTTTCGTAAATATATTCTTTTTAGTCAATATTTCAGTTAATTAAAAATCTTTGGATAACTTTACATTTATTATAAAACTTCTAATATTTTGCATTTTCACATTCTGTCTCACGTTTTATAACTCTAAAAGCAGATGATTTCTTTTAAAAGTATTTGCATGAACCCCTAACATTTTATAATTCTCTTTTACGCTATTCCTCATTCTCTTATTAAGTATACATCTAATAACATGGTTTTGGACACGCTGCAATGATGTTACGTATTTGTCATAAGTTCAACCCCAAGATAAATTACCATAATTTAAGTATGATTTTATCCAATAAAATAAATTAAATAGATTAGTTTTAACAGAGATAAATCTACAAATTTTCTAATATAGTAAATTCGTGGAATGATGGCATTTATTTTCTTAATAATGTGATTAAAGTGTAAACACCAAGTCATTTTTCTATCCAAATTTATTCTTAAATAATAATAAGTTTAAACTCTTTGAATAGGTTCACATTTACGATTCATAATTGAGCAGCTATAATTATGAACGAAATATTTTCCCTGACGAAAATCATAATGAATAGTTATATGTATAATATTTGTATAGTATTTGCTTGTTAACGTTTAAAGTAAGTTTATTATTTGGAAACTAATTTCTAATTGGAATCAAATCAGAATTTATTGTATTAAGTAATTTATCTTCTCAGTAATAAAGTATCACAGGACTGGTACAATGTATTTAGATCACACAGGAACTTAAATGTGTATAATGTTTGCTTATTAAGTAATAGAAGGAAAGCTTTGTGTCATACATATTTTTTTACAAATTGTTAAAAAACATGATAGAGTGCACTGAACTACTCTTTTTAATGAGCTTTGCGTTAACAAAGCATTCCACGAGAAATACTCCATTTTTATTGTTCCATTTCATAAATGAAATACATTGATATATTTTTCGTGGTTAGGTTTTTCAATCTTTTTAATGTCTGCAACATTAGCCTCGATGTCTTTACAATGCTATTAAAAATTTTCGAATCACACTGTATGATGTTACTTTGTTGTTAAATTTTATTTCCAATTATCTGTATTTAAGTGTGTTATTAGTTCTTTTGAGTGCTGTAAAGAACTTTTCGCATTTTGTACCGATTTGTTTATGTGCCTTTATAAATACTAATTTTGAATTATTCTCTTTGTATATGTTCGCTGTTATTGATCATTGATATGTTGTGAGCACATTACATAAGTAAACAGCTTCAGATAAACGCCGAAAAAAAAGAAGTGGTTTGTCGCCTCCGACATTTAGTTTAAATATGACAAATATAATATGAGCGATTCGCAAAAAGCCCATTCGACTTTTGGCCCAGTACTTTTCGGTTTTGCAACACTGTACCATGGCTGTCTAGCAGGTGAAATGCCACTGGATTTGCACATGGATGCGACGAAGTTACAAAAACGGATTATAATTTTCCAGAACGATTTGCGAGATTTTGATTTATATGTATTTTTTTTTTAATGAAAAAAGGTTTATTCCCCCTCTTTAAGCTAGTTTAATCATAGTAAACCTTTTCAAAGCTAGTTATGCTATGTTCACTTAAATGTAACTGCAATTAATTCCGCGCATTTTATGACTCGTGAATTGAAAAATGGTAAAAACAAGGACAATATAATTTCAAAAGACTTCACACAAAATAATACGTTGTCTTATTGAGAGAATAAGATTAGATTTCTAAACTTTACCAATCACTCCACTTTATCAATCAGAAAAAAGATTCTTTGAGAATTGATTTCTTCAAAATTAGATATTGCCCCTCAACGGATACAAAGAACATTTATTAGGATATAGTCAGGTGAGATGTCGTGCATCAAAGGTTCGGGGAAGATGATTTAGTTATCTTTTTTAAATGTATTTTGTGTGGTAAAAATGTATGATTTATACCCACTGAATTAAACCTCCATCATTTTTCAGCGTGCAGATGAGAATCTGATAATCTTGTGCAGCAGTCATTTCACATTAACCCTTTGAATATCCATACCCCTAAAGGTATAATGACTTTGAAAAACATTACAATGGATTAGCCGCAAAATATTTCTGTTTCTCTTTTTAACTGATAAAATATTTTTGATCATATTTTTTGGCAAAATGTATTGTTATGCTTTCAAAACGATAATAATGATTATTTGTATTAAATACAGATAAATAAAATGAAGATGAAACGTAAGTAATAGAGCAATTTTAAACTTTTGCTACTTTTTCTATCGATTATTTTATCAGAAAATTGATTATTTTCCCAACCTTTTTGTTCAGTCTCATGAAAGTTCCTTTGTTCATCGAAAGGATGACTAAATTTCAAGTAAAAAAGCAATTTTTGAAGCATTCATTTTCCAAAGAGAAGACTTTCCTCAGAATCTTGGCACGCAACACTTTCATCAATTTGCACTCTCATGTTCTGCAGCGAGCTGTTTTTTTAACACCCAGCACGCTTATGGGGAGAGCAAGGAACGAGGTCACTTTCCCATCTGTTATTTTTGCAGAATATTCACAAGGCTCCAGAAATGACGCAAAACTTCGAATTTCAAGCACCTCTCAGCAGACGATTCTCTCCCGACCGCATGCATCTGATTGACTTCTGCTCCACTTACCTAAGGCGGGTGAGACTGCGTTATCGCGCTAACTAGCTCGCACACTGAAAACCGCTTCTATACGTTTCTCCGCCATCGCATTTCCTACCCGCTTGTCATGCCCTAGGCGACAAAATAACTTATTAGTTTAGAAAAGCTGTCCATTCTATGGGATGTTCAGTCGCGGTCTCTTGTAAAAGAAAACCACTAGTCAGCACACGATGAAGAGCATGCTAGATATGCCCTGAAGAGATCTCATCCATCCTGATTTCGATAGTTTTCTTCACTCAGAAGAAGCCATCTTCCTTGTTTAATATTTCAGAGTTTTTATTTCCTCATACGATGTATAGAAAAAGTATTGATCATGTAGAAAATAATCGAACTCGTTAGTTTCGATTGCAAATACATATCAGGGGTTACTGAGCTCGAAAAAGAAATTTTCGGAATGTTATCTATTTATCTGTATATATGGAAGTTAGGCATAACAGAAAGAAGATGCTGTCCATTATTTCCCTGTGACGATATACAGAACAAACCAATTGTAGCATCTAAAATCAGACCCCATCTTTTGCGTTGCATCCCGTTAGTATTTTTCAAGGATATATTCTCTTCATTGAAAGGTGAAATCAGTTGGACTACTTCTCTGGACTTATATTTATATGTATATTTCACTTTCTTCTATATATATATCTTACGAGATATATACATTCGGTCTGTAAATGGTAGCTAGGCACGAACTAGAAGGAGAGCTGTGTACCAATCTCCAGTGATGAAGCACAGAACCGGCTAGCCTAGCACCTAATATCCGACACTGCCTTCTCATGGTGCAGGCCGTTAGTACCGTATATTCTCTTTTGGAAGGCAACGGAAATGGAGGGCTGCCACATCAGTGTGGCCTACTGATATGGTCGACTATGACACTATTTTTTCTTTTATTTTCTCGTCTAGTGAAGAGTGGGCAACTTTACAGAATCCTGATGCTGACCATTTATACCACCTAGACTAAATTTGTTTGTGGCTTTCAGCTTGATTATGGTCTGGACTTGTTGCACTGATGAGCCTGTGTCGAGGGAAAATATGTCGCTGTGTTTTCTGTTTGTCTGTGGGTTGTCAGCCCTAAGTGAACAGAGGAACAGGATACCTCACATCAGCTGGTGAATAAACTTGATCACAGGCTATCGCAAGTAACTGAACTCTCATTTGCATAGTTGGGCATCGCCAATCATACACTGGAATAATGTGTTTCACGCAGGTCAGTTTCTTTCTAGATACAGGTTCTTGAAAAGGTCCACTTGAAAAGGTGGTGCTGATGTTTCTATTAGCATGGGTGGCTTCAGATTTTGGCGGTGGGTTATAACCTAGCTATTCTAAGTTTGCAATAAACCAGATGGACGGGTAAAAGTCAAATACTTAAAAAAAAATTTCAATCTCTCTTTTCAAGGAAAAGGATGGAAAGTATCTCCAAGATGTAGTTTTGCTTCTCAGCAAACATGTCAGTGATGATCTTCTACGATATGACTGAATTGATAAAAGATTTCTTACACTTAAATTTAAAATAAAAATTAAAGACTTGAATGTCATCCTATTGTTACTCCCCAACAGAAGACTCTGATGAGAACAAGAAAGTTAGATTTTATAGACAACTTCCAGATATTTTGAATTTTGTCAAGAAAGAAGATGTTTCTCCTGTGCTAGGTGACTTCAATGTTAAAGTTGGTACTGACTGTGATCTTTGGGCAGTGTTTTAGGTCCCTTTGTCATTGGTAGTTCCAGTGGCAATGGGGGACGTCTCCTACAGGTAAGTAAACTTAACGGTTTGCGAATAACCAACTCATACTACAGATATCGGGACAGTTATAAATACAGATGGGTTTCACCTGTTGGGTTGCACAGTTAACAGCAAATGGGCTAGTTCAGTTAGAAATACCAGATCATACATGGGAGCGAAAATGGATCTGACCATTTCCTGGTCAAAAGTGTCTTACAATTGAAGCTTATGAGATGTTGTGCTAAAGTTAAGAGAAATGTTTTCAACACTTAAGGTCTGAAAGATCCAAATATAGCAAAAAGCATACCATGATGAGTTAATTAGTTTTATAATTAATATTAAGATTAAGCTGAATCCGGAGAAAAGGGAAATTTAAGATTCAGAGCTGAAACCGAAAGAGTGGGAAGTTCAAGGTTGTTTCTTACAGAAGTTTGAAGTTGACAATCCTTTTTTAATAACAATAATCTTTATTTTTTTACATCACATTTGCATCATATATAGATTTATTATACCTTAGATTAACAAAATTAGAAAAAAAATTAAACATATATTATCTAAAACTTTGTATATTTTGCATTCTGATGTGTTTGGTGACAATAAGCATATTTCACCAGGTGATAGATTTTTTTTCTGTCAAATTCCATGTTGTCCTGGGAATTTTAATTTTGTTTAGGTGTTCATAAAACCAGAGTATCGATGATAAATAAAACATATTATTACAAATAAATTTTTTCCAAATCAAGTTTAAAAATAGATTTTTTCCCAAAATATTCATTAGCTGTTTTAGAAATTATTTTCAGGCATGGCTGGGCAGTCTAAAGTTAGCTATTTCTAAACTTAAATTACATAAATTCCTAGGGGTAGGTGAAATTACTACTGAAATACTGAGAGCTGGGAATGTTTCGGTTACCACATGGATGACTAAAATTTTGAATATCTTTTATGATAAAGGTATTGTTCCTAAGGATTTTACCATAGCTATTATTATCCCTATTTTTAAAAAAAAGTGATCGCAGTTCTTGTGATAACTATTGGTCTGTCAGACTACTTTCTGTTCCAGGTAAAGTTCTTTGCATTATTATGCTTAATAGAATTAAGAATAGTTGACAGGCAATTGCGTGATGAGTAATGTGGATTCAAAAGTGATAGGGGATGTGTAAATCAGATATTTTCACTCAGGCAGATTCTTGAGAAATGTTTAGAGTTTCAGAATCCTTTGGTTGCTAACTTTGTTGATTTCAAAAAGGCTTTGGACTCTGTTGATCGTCATAATTTGTGGTTGATTGTGGGATCATATGGTATACCAGACAAGTTAGTTAACATTATGAAAGCTCTCTATAATAACACTGAGCCGTGTGTGAGAGTTGGTAAGGCTTATAGCAATTGGTTTAGCATTGCTTCTGGTGTTCGACAAGGGTGCATTTTGTCTCCTTTTTCTCTTTAGTTTGGTTATAGATTATGTTATACGAAATTCACTGCAAGGGAAAGATTTTGGCCTTAAATATTCTGGAGATCTGAAAATTTCTGATTTAGATTATGCTGATGATTTAGCTCTTTTCGCAAATGATGTTGAGGAGATGATGCTCATTCGAACTGTTGATGACACTGTATGTATAACTGTAGATTAGCGAATAGGGTTATGAATAGTGAGTCTAAAGCCTGAGAAATAGTGGGAGACCTAGGATGCGGTGGGCAGACAATGTCAAACAGGACCTTGTTAGAATTGGCCTACAATGGCTAGATGCAGCATATGTAGCTCAGAAGTAATGTGCTTGAAGAACTGTATTGCACAATCTGGTTGGACCTCCGTATCCCCTGGTTTCTTGAGGACAATGATGAAGTTCTGCCAAGACATCCACAATGACACCATTTGAAAATGTGGCTTGAAACACCAGATTTGAAAAAACGTTACCTTTTGTTCTAGGTTAAAGTATTTTTATTATGAGATTATTCATACCATTTTGAAATTTTTGCTAAAAAAAAGAAATTGGCAAAATAAGAAAATCTGTTCGTTGAAAATGACTCCTTCCTCTTCCGTTTGGTAAACGAAATTGCTGTCTAATAGAAGAATTATTGAAGACGTTAAAGAAGAAGTGTTTCGCTAATGAAAATATTCATAATTAACGATTAGGAATTTGCTTCAGTTTGCCATTGATTCTTCCAACGTTAAAAAAAGAAAGATTCCTTCCTTCGTTTGGGAGATAATTGTTGAGTATCGGAGATGTGGGAATCCATTCTCCTTTATCAAATGTCGCGTCGTCAGCCGTGGAAATACGTGATGCTGACTTTTGAAATGCCTTTTCCTGGATAGTCGAAATTCTTTGCTCCGTGATAATGAATAAAAGGGACTGGATTTTGCCAGTAACGATGACAGGCGGAATTGGTAAAGCCAAAGAATACACCAAAAGAAATTTCGTCATTTAAAAGAAAGAATTTCTACCACTGATGCAAAGGCGCACTTTAAGGAATAAATACAGTAAAAAAAAAAATCTTTCGCGAAATGTTTAAAATGGATCTGTTTTCTATCGACGTAAATTGTAGTGTCTCTTTAGCCTAGAGTTTTGGATATTTCTCTGTATGTTCTATATCATGAGCAGTAGCAGAACCAAATTGTGTGAGGGGTTAAGAATAAATCATTTTTTCGTTAATTTACATGAACAAGAAAGTTAAGAACATTTTCCAACCATCTTCCGCTTCCAAACGTTTTGACCACTCTAGTGATCTCAACAGAAGCATTTCGAATGTTCTTCTCTTGCCATGTTTTGATTATTCTCTTACAACCAAAATTTGAAATTTCTAGCTTAAATATTATCATCTGCAATATTCGTTTGAAATTTTGGAATTTGCAAATTTTTCCACCATTAAAAAGCGCAATTATAGTTTTCGGAATATTTAAAAAGTGTGAATCATAATATTTCATCAATTCCTTTCTAATCTAAAAAAATTATTTCACTTATCTCTAAAATCAAATAATTATCTGCTAAAACTAGAGATGTATTTTTTCCCCACCCCTCTCTACGAGGTCAACTCATTCTAGACATTATAAACATCGTGACCTTCACATTCCATTACCCAAATTTCGAATTTCTAGCATAAATACATCGTTTGCAATATTCGTTTGAAAATTTGGAATTTCAAAATTTTCCACCGTTAGAGGGCGCAATTATAGCTTTAGGGAGAATCGGAAAGTGCATATCGTAATATTTCATCAATACCTATCCAACACAAAAATCATTTTTAATTTATCTCTATGAACAAAAAAGTTCAATGTCTGCGGACAGACGACAAAGTGAAAGTATAATCTCGTTTTCTTTGAAAACAAGATAAAAAAATAACATTCAGCAATGTGATTTTTGAGTTTTTGTCTTCTCGACCATCTTTTTTACATTTGTATTTAGAGAATTTCAATTGTATCAGTGCTTTCAAACTCTCGTCTACCCACCTGTCAATACAAACTATTGTCCTAAATGAAAATTATTAGGAAGTTTTCAGAGTTCAATTAAAAGCTTCAAGAGCCATTTTCTAAAGTGCTCAGAGCTACAAGCGGCTCCGGAGACATTCGGTTCCCGACCCTGATATAGTCCCTAGTTATGTAAAAGATTTGTTCAGTAATTTTCGGTTTGTGAGCACTATCAGAGTTTTAACAGTTCCGAAATTGAAAATTATTTTTGCACTTAATTTTTTTTAAATTATAATATTACTTTAATAAATATTACGGTCGCATTCTATATTGTGTTTTAAAACATTTGTGTTCATCCCACGTACGTGTACTTTCCCCATTGGGAGTATTTGTGATGTTAAGGTTGAAACAAACTATTCTAAACACTAATTTTTTAAGAGCATTTTTGAATTTGAAACTGATGCAAGAGAGATGTATTGTATGTGTTGTTGAATAAAATAAACTGAACAAAACTGCGAAAAAATAATTTTAATATTATAATTTATTCAATAGAAATTATTATTTATGCTTATAGAATAGAAAGATTTAGCGCGATTTTCTTCACAGTAGTTTTAAACAGGAGTTGAAACGAATTTGCAGAATCAGATGGACGCTCCAGAAACAGTTGGAAAGAGACTCCGTAGCTGCCATGGCGATGTTCAGCATTACATAAACATCTGCTTCAAAGACTAATAATTATTCAGTAGCGGATTTAGAGTTAAGAGAGTTCGTAAGCGGAACAACATTTAGGGACCCTATGATGTGGAGCTGAAATAACCTCTGCAATTCTGAAAGAAATTCGTAAAACCCTTTGGGGCTACTCAGTAGCCGGGGGCCTAGGCTGTCGCTTATCGGTAAATCCGCCCTTGTAAATATAACCTCAAATATTTTAGAGGAGTGGATATACATACAATGGATCTGTTTCTTGTCGTTAAATATATGGGATAAAAAAATATCTCGGGCACTAGGGGAAGAGGGTTTCCTCCATTTCCAACCCTTGTTTTAAGAACATTATTATGAGGTTTTGTCCAGATAGCTGTTATGAACGACACTGTAAACCTTGTGATAATATTTTTTTTTCTTACTTTTTTCATATACCTGGTGTTTTTCGGTGTAAAGGATTTCTTAGTCGAATCGAAATTTTCCGAGTCAGCTCTTGATGCCGTTCGGCCGAGACTGCACATCTTAACGGAGATTTAATGTCACTCGATTCTGTTTTTTGTTAGCCCGTTAATGACATTTTTTTTTCGCTTTGCCTTTCAGAGAGAGAGAGTGCATAAAAAGAAGTAAACAAAAACAAGCTTAACGCGCGAGCCAGCAAAAAGGCCAACTACAACTCTCGTTACCCGAGAAGGCGCTTACCTAATGCAAATTAATTAGGCATTCATCGCGGCAAATGAGGAGCATTTCATTTTCCGCTAATGAGTTGGCGGCATTGGTCGGGTCCTGACGTCACTGCGACCACGCTCGTAACAATGAAAAGCCACGAAAACAAGCAGTGCTCTCAGCATTCTTCGCGCGGCGACGCCGTCGGCAACGAGCGCGCAAAACGGAATTGTCATTTTATTTGCTCAGTGGATGGAAAGTTTTGCGGTGGCGAGCGCGTGAGCACTCCTTACGGCTCGCGGCGTCGCGCCTCTAATTTTAACCTCATCTGGTCCCAGCAGTTTATACAAACATCGTGTCATCAGAGACAGCTCTTGACGGGCTGCAAGAGTGGGGTTAATGAGTGGAGAAATTTCTCCCGGCAAGCAAGCTACTTAAGAAAGACGACGACACAATGAAGGCCGCCCGAGAGAAATGTTTCGATCATTAATTCTGTTATAAAAGTCAGCGTAAATCTTATTTAGGTTTCGCAGATGTCGGCACCTAAATTATCAACTGTTGCATACGGAAATGGCCTTCAAGACGAGAAAGGACATTTCCGGTGGGTGATATTTTCATACGATGCCTCCTCATTCGAAGTTTCTGCTCCACTTCCGTCACTTCGGATCATTACGTATATTCGGATTATGGAAGGGAACAGGAAATGACAGACACTCTTCTGTTGTTGCTGATCACGGTGGGTGATTAAATGAAGGAAGAGGGATTCCGTGGTGCAAACGCTCTCCATTAAGAAGTCATAGGGAAGAACTTAGATATGCAATGCCGATTGAACTTGATGCGATAAGGCAAATATTAAAGCTTAAAATTCAATACACTAAATGCGTAATATTTTAAACGAATTTATAAATTTCTTTTAAAAAAAGTAATTCTATATTGCTAACTTACAAAACTGTAATATGAATTGTGAAATGAAGAGAGAGTTCAGTATAACACCGAATACGACGTAAGTTATATTATTATTTAATCATCATAAAATAAGGAAGGACTCATGAAAGTGTTGACTATCAAAGTCATTGATAAGGAGATTACGTAATCAGTGCATGGCTTTGTCAGAAATGCACAATTATGTATGACTTCAGACGAGAGAGTGCCGTGAAACGTAATTGAAACGCATTACCTCAAAATATTACGTAGTAAGGAAAAAAAAGATTTTTTTCTTTCTTGGATTCCTTTTTCAGGTTAGAGCTATGCTCAGGGCATTGATTTGGTTAAGAAGCAAGCTTCAAGAGATTTTATCTTGTTTTTTAGTTTAGAAAAAGCTTATTTATGAATGAAATGAAAACTGATCATTTCTTCTTATCTTTTTAACTGTATATTTCTCTGTATTCACATTTTATGAATTACAATTATTTCCTCGAGTGCCTTGGTGTTTGGGCCTTATTCACTGAAATTCATGTAACTGTAACCCTGGCGAAAGCGGATTTCACTTAACGTGGATTTACCAGGAATGCATTCACCACGTTAAGGATGAGTTAATATATCGCATTTCAAGATTTAGTGCTAAATAACAAAAGAAATTTGTGCATTAATAACACTACTAAATTGTGTATCTTACTAATGCAAACACATACATCAGTTTCTACGCATTGTAATGTATATTATGGTGAACTAGGTGATTATTCTTTCTTTACATTAACAATTTCCCAACATTTAACCTAAATTTCAAATATGAGTGTAGATCATCATTTAACTTCATATTAGGTGACATTGTTATGAATTAAGATATGTATACGGATACATTTACGTTTCTACTTGACCCCCCCCCCCCCCCTCCGCCTCACTACATCAGGAAACATTTGAATTTCAATTGTTTTTTTTTCTTTTCACATGGAAAAGACACTTTCCGATTCCATTGAATAGAGAACTTGATTTACTTTCATAGTTGCTAATTGATCTTTCCTCTTCACCCTTTTGCTTTCTATAACGAAAGTATCTCAACAGAGGTTGGGTTGGGTTGTTTTACCTCTGAGCGGCCCTTTTTTGCACACCATGGGCTAAATGGCCAGGTCACATAGACCCCGAAGGCTCAGAGAAGGTTGGGGGAGGGGACCCACTGGAACAGCTGCTGGGAGACAGATGGTAGCCTCCCGTCAAGGCCATCGGTGTCCCCTACTGACCGTGGGCAGGGCGGGGAATTTTGCGGAGATAAATCTCAACGCTGACCCAGCTGGGACTCGAACCTGGGAACTACAGATTACCAGCCTGGCGCGCTACCGACTGAGCCACCCCCGCCCCATCTCAACAGAGGAAATACGTCTGAACATTGAGAAGTGTCGTTCATAAAGGAAGTCCTTGGTTTGTGGGGAGGGGAAGGCGATGAATATCTGCAAAGGAATAAAATGTGAGGGGAGCTAATGATTCCGGAATGTAGTAGCACAAATCATAAAATAAGGTTTGATATAAGGGCAAATGCTAATTTCAGATATGACATGAATAAAATAAACAGTTGCATCTTCTTCAGCTAAACTGTTTTTCCCGAAAAAGTATATTTGATAGATTTTTTTAACTGTTATAGTAGCAAAAGTATCTAAAAAGATATGCTACTAAGTTCTGCTCCTACTACCCAAACAATAATTAAAGAAGTGCTCGAATTGACAAATAAAATGGCTTCGGGTTCAGGTTTTGGGATATTAAAAACAACAAAATGAATTCATATTCAATAACAAAATATTAGGCCCAAAACCTACCAGTTTTTTTTCTCATAGTATATACATAGGTGCAAAATTATCATCAGCCTTGGGCTAAAGAGGTTCAACCAGAATGTAATTTTTCTCTCCAGACATATCTATCCTGATTTTTGCCTACAGTGGCAAATGCAATAGCTGTAAGTGGCTGCATTTTGTCACTATATGCCAATTCTAACAAGGTCCTGTTTGACATTGCATGCCCATCGCATCCCAGGCTCTCCCACTTGCTATTAAGTATAATCAGAGCAAAGAACTTTACCTGGAACAGAAAGTAAACAAATTCCCCTATAATTACCAAAGAACTGCAATCACCTTTTTTAAAACTTGGGACAGTGATAGCTCTAATAAAATCCTTAGGAACAATACCTTTATCATAAAATATATTCAAAATTTCAGTCAGCCATGCGACAACACAAATGTTCCCAGTTCTAAGCATTCAGTGGTGATTTCATCCACCCTTGGGGATTTATGTAGTTTTAATTTAGAAATAGTCAAAGTGACCAGATGTAATTATACTTCAGACTGTAAATATACAGCCAACATTAAAACCAGTAATGCATCTATTCTGATTACAAACAATGGGAGTAGAAATAATCACATTGTTTAGAACATCTTTGAAATGCTCATCCCATCTAACCATCACAGAATCCTCACCTTCAACCACCTTACCGTGCTTATCCCTTAATACCTGTCTACCTGTCCGTTTCTTCCCACACAAAACATTAATTATGTGATACAGCTCTCTGCTATTACGCTGTCTAGTTACCTCCTCTGCTTTGTCAGCCAAGCTATCAAACCAAAGATTCTTATCAGCTGTTAATTGATCCCTCACACGTTTTTTAAACTCATCGTAATGCCGTCTGTTGGACTAATAGGATGTTGATTCATATTTTTCTTGCACTTCCTTCTTTCAGAGATAAATTCTATAGCTGTATTGCGCAAATAATTTTGATTCCTCTGCTCCCTTTTACCCGAAAGAGCCCTGTTGGTTTCAAGAAAACCTTAAATTGATCGCATTCCTTCTCAACTTCTGTGGAGGGTGTCGCTCAGTTGGCAAAGCCCGAGGCTCGTAATCTGCAGTTTCCAGGTTCCCAGTTTACCCGCCGTGCCTTTGATCTGTAGGGAACACCGATGAGCTTGGAAAAGCCGTCGTCAGTCGGATGGGATTTTAAACCGTGGCTCTGTGAGCGGCAGAGGCACACCTTGTGTACGTTGAGAACATTATGGATGGCCTTCATGGGAGGCTATCATCTAAACCCCCACAGCTGTCTTAAATGGTAACTAGGCATAAACTGAAGGGAGAGCTATGTACCAATCCTCAGTGATGATGCACAGAACCGGCCAGGTCTAGCACCTAATGTCCGACCCCGCCTTCTGGTAGTGCAGGCCGTTAGTACCTTTCAAAAGAGATATTCTCTTTTGGAAGAGAACGGAAGGAGAGGGCTGCAAGTTCCGTATGGCCTACTGATCTGGTCATCTATGGCCACTTTTTTTTAACCCTGCTGAGGAGTGGTCAACTTCACAGGGTTCTACCTACTAGACTTGACTTATACCTACTAGACTTGACTTGTTTATGGATTTGAGCTTGATTATGGATCCTGGACTTGCTGCACTGGTGGGCCTCTGTTGAGGGAGAATCTGTCGCTGTGTTTTCTGTTTGCTTCTGGGTTGCCAGCCCTAAGGGAACAGAAACATGGGATACCTTATATCAGCTGGTGGATAATCCTAATCAGAGGCCATCGCAGGTACCCGAACCTCACTTAGCTAGTTGGGCATCGTCAATCCTAAACTGGAGGAATGTGTCTCAGACAGGCCATATGGCTCTTGAAAAAGTCCTCTTGAAAAGGTGGTGTCTGAAGTTCCTACCAGCATAGGTGACTTCAGCCTTTAGCGGAGGGGGAACAGGTCTTTGCCCCATGCCTGCGATCAGGGGGCTGTGTTTGATATTGTTGGCCCTACCTATCTCAACAAACCTAGTTTCTTTAAAAATACTACTAATCAATTTCTCTCTGCAGGAACGTGAAACGTGAGGACATCCTCCTCCTCCTCCTCCTCCTCCTCCTCCTCCTCCTCCTCCTCCTCCTCAAGCAGCCATGGGCTACGGAGGTCCAACCAGACCGTGCAATTTAGTTCTCCAAGCAAGTCTATCCTGAGCTACATCTACTGCATCTGGCCACTGCACACCAATTCTAACAAGGTCCTGTTTGACATTGTCTGCCCACCGCATCCTAGGTCTCTAGGTCTCCCCTTCTTTCTGAGGCCTTTAGGCACACTGTTCATAACCCTATTCGCCAATCTATAATTATTCATACGGGCAACATGGCCAAACCAACAGAGTCTCTCTCTGCACAATATGCTGCTTAAAGGAGGTTGCAAACTCCTTTCCCTAACCTCATCATTAGTTACAAAGTTGAACCACCTAATGCCCAAGATACTGCGTAAGCATCTGGAATCAAACGCATCTAGTTTCCTGTTATCTTGTTTACAAAGTGTCCAAGTTTCACTACCATAACTAACCCTAGAAAGAACCAAATTATTATACAGTCTAATTTTAGTCTTTAGGTGTATACGCCTATTTCTCCACACTCTCCATAGATTCTTAAAAGTCCCGGCAGCAATCCCTATTCGTCTGTTAATCTCATGCCGCACATCACCATTATCTGTTACATAGCTCCCAAGATAATTAAACTGTGACACCTGCTCAAGACTGCAACCATTCAGATTAACTGAATCACAGCCTGCCTGACCAATTTTCATCACTTTAGTTTTCTCTCTGTTTATAACCAAACCTACTCTACTACCAGTCTCATCAACGGCTCGAATGAAAGAGTTCATCTCATCAACATCATTTGCCAAAAGGGCTAAATCATCAGCATAATCTAAATCAGAAATTTTCGTATCTCCAGTCCATTTAAGGCCAAAATCTTTCCCTTGAAGTGAATTTCGCATAACATAATCAATAACCAAGCTAAAGAGAAAAGGAGACAAAATGCACCCTTGTCGAACACCAGAAGTAATGACTTGAATGTTATTTAAGACTTGAATGTTATCAAACACTTGAATGTTATCTGCTGTTATGCCCCCACTGAGGATGCCGATGAGGATGAGAAGGATAGGTTTTATGAACAACTTCAGGATATTTTGAATTCTGTCAAGAAAGGAGATATTACCCTTGTTATTGGTGACTTCAATGCCAAAGTTGGTACTGACTCTGACCTTTGGGGAGGAGTAATAGGCCCTTTTGGTATTGGTAGCTGCAATGGCAATGGGCAACGTCTCCTACAGGTAAAAAAACTCAATGGATTCAGAATAACTAACACTTATTACAAACACCGCGACATACATAACTACACATGGGTTTCACCTGATGGGCTGCATAAGAATATGATTGATTAGATATTAATTAACAGCAAATGGGCTAGTTCTCTTAGGAATACCAGGGCATATAGGGGAGCTGAAATTGGATCTGACCATTACCTTGTTAAAAGTGTGTTGCAACTTAAACTTAAAAAGTGTTGTGCTAGGGTTAAAAAAATTTACTTTTAATACTGAAGCTCTGAAAGATCCAGTTATAGCCAAAGCTTACCATATATTATAACCAAAGCTTACCATAGGTTACTTAGTCATTACTATAGGTTACTTAGTCATACATTATAGCCAAAGCTTACCATAGGTTACTTAGTCATTATGACAGTCATGGTTTGCTTACTACTGAAGTTGAGGAAGAATGGGATCATTTTAAACAGGCTTTTTTGGACACTAACATTACTCTTTTAGGAAAAAAGGAGCAGAAGAGGCAGAATTATCTGAGTGATAAGGCACTTGAGCTTATTTCGGAAAGAAAGAACTGCAGGAATGTCTTTAATCAATACCCTACTAGTCCTAATAGAAAGCATTACCGAGAACTTAATAAACGTGTAAAAGATCAGTTAGCTGCTGATAAGAATCTTTGGCTTGATGGTTTGGCTGACAAAGCCGAGGAAGCAGTTAGACAGCACAACAGCAGAGAGCTGTACCAGATAGTTAATGTTTTATGTGGTAGAAAACGGACAGGCATACAAGAATTGAAGGATAAACAAGGTAAGGTTATAGAAGGGGAGTATTCTGTCATTGCTAGGTGGGCTGCGCATTTCAGTGATGTTCTAAACAATGTAGTTGGTTCTGCTCCCATTGTTTGCAGTGATGATGGATGCATTGGTGGCTTTAATATTGGCCCTATAACACAATCTGAAGTTAGTTTGGCTGTTTCTAAACTTAAACTACATAAATCCCCAGGGGTGGGTGAAATTACTACCGAAATGCTTAGAGCTGGGAATGTTTCGGTTACCACTTGGATGACTGAAATTCTGAATATCTTTTATGATAAAGGCATGGTTCCTAATGATTTTACCAGAGCTATTATTATCCCTATTTTTAAAAAATACGATCGCAGTTTTTCTGATAACTATAGGGGTATTTAGCTTACTTTGTGTTCCAGTAAAGTTCTTTGCATAATTGTGCTTAATAGAATTAAGAATCTGGTTGACAGGCAATTGTGTGATCAGCAATGTGGATTCCGAAGTGGCTCGGGATGTGTAGATTAGATATTTTCACTCAGGCAGATTCTTGAGACATGTTCAGAGTTTCAGAAACCTTTGGTTGCTAGCTTTGTTGATTTCAAAAAGGCTTTCGACTCTGTTCGTCTTAATTTGTGGTTGATTATGAGATCATATGGCATATACCAGACAAGTTAGTTAACATAATGAAAGCTCTCTATAATAACTGTGAGTCGTGTGTGAGAGTTGGTAAGGCTTGTAGCAATTGGTTTAGCATTGTTTCTGGTGTTCGACAAGGGTGCATTTTGTCTCCTTTTCTCTTTAGCTTGGTTATTGATTAATGTTATGCGAAATTCACTGCAAGGGAAAAATTTTGGCCTTAAATGGACTGGAGATACGAAAATTTCTGATTTAGATTATGCTGATGATTTAGTTCTTTTGGCAAATGATGTTGATGGGATGAAGTCTTTCATTCGAGCTGTTGATGAGACTGCCAGTAGAGTAGGTTTGGTTATAAACAGAGAGAAAATTAAAGTGATGAAAATTGGTCAAGTAGGCTGTGATTCAGTTAATCTGAATGGTTGCAGTCTTGAGCAGGTGTCTAGTTTAATTTTCTTGGGAGCCATGTGACAGATACTGGTGATGTGCGGCATGAGGTTACCGCACCTCACCAGTATCTGTTACGGACGAATTTACGGACGAATAGGGATTGCTGCCGAGACTTTTAAGAATCAATGGAGATTGTGGAGAAATAGGCGTATACACCTAAAGACTAAAATTAGACTGTATAATAGTTTGGTTTTTTCTAGGGTTAGTTATGGTAGTGAAACTTGGACGCTGTGTAAACAAGATAACAGGAAACTAGATGCTTTTGATTCTAGATGCCTACGCAGTATCTTGGGTATTAGGTGGTTTAACTTTGTAACTAATGATGAGGTTAGGCAAAGGAGTCTGCAACCTCGTTTAAGCAGCATATTGTGCAGAGAGAGACTCCGCTGGTTTGGCCATGTTGCCCGTATGGATAATTATAGATTGGCGAATAGGATTATGAATGGTGTGCCTAAAGGCCTTAGAAAGAGGGGGAGATCTAGGATGCGGTGGGCAGACAACGTCAAACAGGACCTTGTTAAAATTGGTGTGCAGTGGCGGGATGCAACAGACGTTGCTCAGGACAGATGCTTGGAGAATTAAACTGCACGGTCTGGTTGGACCTCCGTAGCCCATGGCTGCTTGAGGAGGAGGAAGAGGAGGAAGATGATGTCCCTCCCCCAACCATCTTTGAGCCCTTGAAATCCTTGTGACCTGGTCATTTATCCCATTGTGGACCAAAGAGGCCCGCTCACAATTAAAACAACCAAAACAAATCTCAATTTCAGCAGTAAGCAGACCACTCAATTATAGAAAGCTTTCATTATGTGAACGCTAATTAGTCATCATCATAATGACTAATTAGCATGGCATGGTATGCTTTGGCTATATCTGGACCTTTCAGACCTTCAGTGTTAAAAGCAATTACTTAACCTTAGCACAATATTTCTTAAGCTGTATTTGCAAAACACTTCTGACCAGGTAATAGTCAGACCCATTTTCAGCTTCCCTGTGTGATCTGGTATTCCTTACTGAACTGACCCTCTTTCCGTTAATTAAAATGTAATGTATCATTTTCTTGTGCAACCCATCAGATGAAACCCATGTATATTTATAAATGCCCCGGTGTTTGTAGTACGTGTTAGTTATTCTCAAACCTTTAAGTTTATTAGCTGTAGGAGACTTTGTCCATTGCCATTGGAACTACCAATGCCAAAGGGACCTAACATCCCTGCCAAAAGGTCGGAATTAGTACCAACTTTAGCATTCAAGTCACCTAGTACGATTAATAACTCCTTTCTTGACAGAATGCAAAATATCCCGAAGTTATCTGATGAAAACGAGAAAGATAGGTTTCACAGAGTCTTCTGTGGGAGCATAAAAACACATTACATTCAAGTCTTTAGTATTAGTTTTAAATTTAACAGTAAGAAATATTTCATTAATGCGATGATATCCTAGAAGTGACACTGGCTTGTCTGCTGAGAAGCAAACCTACACCTTGGAGATGCTTTGCATCCTTCTTCCCTGAAAAGATATTTTTTTTAAGTATCTGACTTTACCTGTCCATATGGTAGCTTGCAAGCCTAGAATAGCTAGGTTATAACGCTGGAATTCCTGCGTGAGGAGATCGAGAGAATAATCTCTCTGCAACCTTCTCACATTCCAAGCCTCTTCGGAGAGAAAATGATTAATAGGATTTTTAAAGAAACTAGGTTTATTGAGAGAAATTGGGCCAACAATCTCAAACAGCCATCTAATCGCGGGGATGAGGGCAAAGTGATAAAATGGCGATAGATGATCAAGTGGCCAAACTTATCTGGCAGCCCTCCGCATCCAAAAGAGAATATCTCTTTTGAAAGGTAGTAATAGCCTGGAGTACGAAAAAGAAGGGTCGGAATTAGGTGCTAGACCGGACGGGTTCTCTGCATCATCACCTAGAAGGAATACTTGCATGTGAACTAAATTAGTTGTGCTGGTAGCTATACACATAAAGAAGGATTGATTACATAGGCGGACAGACAGTTCTACCAATATTTAATGACAAAACATGAGATACATCCGTCGGCGGTATGGCAGTCATGATCCTCAATACACGAGACAAGATGTGGCGGGAGTTGAAACAGGTGGCGAATGCTATCCTGTGTGAATGCAGCCATGCTTCGTACACCCTTGCTGTCAGATCAGTGACAATTGTTTGAGGCTGAGCGCTGGATACAACTTGCCATCCCATCGTATCCCATATACGTTTAAATGGGCTACAGGTCCAGTGAATGCATAGGCCAAGGTAGGAAAACCATATCACAGAAGCACTGCAGGGAGACCTGGGCTGTATGTGGGGCAGACCTCTGTGAATCAGCTCCATAACACCTTTCCTGCATGTTTCCGTGTCTGCCAGCATAATTCGACGACAACTACGAAATGTGGGCCTGTATCCGTGCCTCCTTTGGCTTGTTTTCTTCTATCCCATGGTTTATGCACGTCTGCAGTGGTGCAAGGAGAGAAATTCCTGGGGACCGAAGTGGTATCGTGTCATCTTCAGTGACGTCTTCATGCTATGTGAATGTAATCCTTGTTTTGTTTAGGATCAGTGACACCTGTGTGTATGTGTTGAGACAGCCAGGTTACAGACTAAAATGCAGCATGTATCCGGGAGCAATTATATGGGACCTATACTCGGCATCATGATATGGAAAGTCATTAGTTGCAACAGCCGATCACCTATGGTTTTTACTAATGGTTGTTTGATGGTGATTAATAGCTTGCAGTCTTCAGATCTATGCATTATACTGTTGGAAAATGGTGCTAGGCATAGTATGTAGATGGGACAGCATAGTTTCAACGTATGTGTCACCATCAAACAACCGTCAATAACAAGCATAGGTGATCGGCTGTTGCAACTAATGACTCTCCACATCATGATGCCGAGTATAGGTCCGATATACTTGCTTCTGGATACATGCTACATTTTCGTTTGCAACCTGGCTGTCTCCATACATATACACAGCTGTCACTGATCTTAAACAAAACAAGGATTACATTCACATAGCATGAAGACGTAACTGAAGATGACACGATACCACTTCGGTCCCCAGGAACTTCTCTCCTTGCACCACTGCAGACTTGCATAAACTATGGGATAGAGGAAGACAAGCCAAAGGACGGCACGGATACAGGCCCCACATCTCGTAGTTGTCGTCGGATTATGCTGACAGACACGGGAATGGGCAGGGAAAGAGTTATGGAGCTGCTTCACTGAGGTCTGCCCCACACACTTCTGTTTGCAGCTAATGGATCACACCGCTTTTTATAACGCCCTGTGATAACTAAGTTACTGGGACAAAAGCCTGGCTACTGGCTGTATGTTTGCTCCTATCAGAGTCATATGCAAATCAGTGACATGGGTATGCAACATCGTCATGCATGCAAATTTTCAGCTTTTTCTGACTATTTCTTCCTGGTGGGTTAAGTTCAGTGGACGGCAGTGTATGCAATCCAAGTTTTCAAAGAGAATAAGTTCTACATTTTACGACTTAGTACACTCTGGTCTGTAAATGGTAGCTAGGTAGTCACTGGAAGGAGAGTTACGCACTATTCCCATGTGATGATGCATAGAACCGACCACTCCTAGCACATAATGTCCCACCCCGCCTTCCCGTGGTGCAGGTCGTTAGTACCTTTCAAAAGAGATACTCTCTTGTGGAAGTGAACGGAAGGGGAGAACTGCCAGTTTAGTGTGGCCTACTGATCTGGAAAACTATGGCAACTTTTTTTTCTACCCTACTGAGGAGTGGTCATCCACAAAGGGTCCTGGTGCTGACCATATAAACCTACTGGACTGAAATAAGGCTCTGAACTTGATTATGGATCCTGAATTTGCTGCACTGGTGGGCTCCTGTAGAGGGAGAATCTTCAGCTGTGTTTTCTTTCTGTTTGTGGGTTGACAGCCCCAAATGAATAGATTCACAGGATATGTTTATCAGCTGGTGGATATTCCTGAGCAGAGGTCATCGCAGGCACCTGAACTCTTTGCTTCTACGGGCATCGTCAAATTCTACATTGGAAGAAGCCTTGCAGTGTAGATAGCTTCAGTCTTTATTATTGGGGGAACGGGTCTTTGCCCCATGCCTGCGATTAGGGGGCTGTTTGATATTGTCGCCATTCCCTCTCTCAATAAACATAGTTTCTTTAAACATTCCACTAACCATTTTCTCTCCATAGGTAGTTGTAATGTGAGAACTCTGCACAGAGCTTTTTCTCTTGATGTCCTCACGCAAGAATTCCACCGTTATAATTTAGATATTCTCGGCTTGCAAGAGACCAGATGGACAGATAAAGGTCAGATTCTTAAAATAATCTTAAATTTCTCTTTTCAGGGAGGGAAGATAATAAGGATGTCCAAATCGTAGATCTTCTGGATGTGAGTGAATTAATGAAAGGTTTCTTACACAAAAATTTCACACAAGCATTAAAGACGAATGTTATCTGCTGTTATGCCCCCACTGAGGATGCCGATGAGGAGGAAAAGGATAGGTTTTACGGACAACTTCAGGATATTTTGAATTCTGTCAAGAAAGGAGACATTACCCTTGTTCTAGGTGACTTCAATGCCAAAGTTGGTACTGACTCTGACCTTTGGTGAGGAGTGATAGGCCCTTTTGTCATTGGTAGCGGCAACGTCTCCTACTGGTAAGTAAACTCAATGGTTTCAGAATAACTAACACTTACTAAAAACACCGCGACATACACAAGTACACATGGGTATTACCAGATGGACTGCATAAGAATATGATTGTTATATATTAATTAACAGCAAATAGGCTAGTTCTGTAAAGAATACTAGGTCATATAGGGGAACTGAAATTGAATCTGACCATTACCTTGTTAAAAGTGTCTTGCAACTTAAACTTAAGAAGTGTTGTGATGTGTTAAAAAAATTTTACCTTTAATACTAGCTCTGAAAGAATCAGTTATAGCTAAAGCTTACCATGATAGGTTACCTAACCATTATTGTCATAATGGTTTGCTTACTACTAAAGTGTAGGAAGAATGGGACCGTTTTAAACAGGTTTTTTTGGAAACTAACAGTACTCTTTTAGGAAAAAAGGAGCAGAAGAGACAGAATTATCTGAGTGATAAGGCACTTGAGCTTATTTTGGAAAGAAAGGACTGCAGGAATGTCCTTAATCAATACCCTATTAGTCCTAATAGAAAACATTACAGAGAGCTTAATAAACGCGTAAAGGATCAGTTAGCTGCTGATAAGAATCGTTTGGTTGACGGCTTGGCTGACAAAGCCGAGGAAGCAGTTAGACAGCACAACAGCAGAGCGCTGTACCAGATAGTAAATGTCTTGTGTGGTAGAAAACGGACAGGTATACAGGGATTGGAGGATAAACAAGGTAAGGTTATTGAAGTTGAGGATTCTGTCAAGGCTAGGTGAGCAGAATATTTCAGCGATGTTCTAAACAATGTGGTTAGTTCTACTCCCATTGTTTGTAATGATGATAGATGCAATACTGGCTTTAATGTTGGTCCTATAATACAGTCTGAAGTTATTTTTGCTATTTCTAAACTTAAACTACATAAATCCCGAGGGGTAGATGAAATTACTACGAAAATGCTTAGAGCTGGTAATATATCGGTTACCACTTGGATGACTGAAATTTTAAATATCTTTTATGATAAGGCATGGCCCCTAAAGATTTTACCAGAGGTAATTATTATTATCCCTATTTTTAAAAAATGGTGATCGCAATTTTTGTGATAACTATAGGGGTATCAGCTTACTTTCTCTTCCAGTAAAGTTCTTTTCATAATTGTGCTTAATAGAATTAAGAATCTGGTTGACAGGCAATTGTGTGATGAGCAATGTGGATTCCGAAGTGGTTCGGGATGTGTAGATCAGATATTTTCACTCAGGCAGATTCTTGAGAAATGTTTAGAGTTTCAATAATCTTTGGTTGCTAGCTTTGTTGATTTCAAAAAGGCTTTCGACTCTGTTGATCGTCATAATTTGTGGTTGATTGTGAAATCATATGGTATACCAGACAAGTTAGTTAGCATAATGAAAGCTCTCTATAATAACACTGAGTCGTGTGTGAGAGTTGGTAAGGCTTGTAGCAATTGGTTTAGCATTACTTCTGATGTTCGACCAAGGTGCATTCTGTCTCCTTTTCTCTTTAGTTTGGTTATTGGTTATGTTATGCAAAATTCACTGCAAGGGAAAGATTTTGCCTTAAATGGTCTGGAGATACTAAAATTTCTGATTTAGATTATGCTGATGATTTAGCCCTTTTGGTAAATGATGTTAATGGGATGAAGTCTTTCGTTCGGGGCTGTTTGATGAGACTGGTAGTACAATAGGTTTGGTTATAAACAGAGAGAAAATTAAAGTGATGAAAATTGGTCAGGCAGGCTGTGATTCAGTTAATCTGAATGGTTGCAATCTTGAGCAGGTGTCACAGTTTAATTATCTTGGGAGCTATGTAACAGATAATGGTGATGTGCGGCATGAGATTAACAGACGAATAGGGATTGCTGCCGGGACTTTTAAGAATCAACGGAGAGTGTGGAGAAATAGGCGTATACACCTAAAGCAAAGCTCTTAAAGCAAGAAAAAGTTGTATCTTACCACCACCCTGGATGTGAAATGGAAGGGGGGGGGGACGAAATAGTTACTATTTGGAAATCTCTTGGCCATCACATTTTGTCAGTAAAATATGAAATCTCTGTAGTGAATTGATCATTTGCGATTTTGTTGTAAATTTTACATTTTCTGAATTTATGCCTCTAAAACGGTGGAATTAAAACTATTGTAAAATTTAAAAAATGGAAATCCTTTTATTTCATTAGTACCTATTTAACACAAAAGAATTTTGCTTATGTCTAAAAACGAAAAGTATAAATGTCTACAAAACTATCCGCAAAATTCTTCGCCCTGCCCATTGTCAGTAGGGGACACCGATGGGCTTAGAAAGGCCACCGTCTATCGGATGGGACGTTAAGCCATGGCCCCAATTACCGTTCACAGCAAACTGGAGCGTGTGCAGTAACTGCACACGCTCCAGTTTGTGTGTGTGGAAGAGCCACACCCTGTGCACGTGAAAGAACACGCTGCATGGCCTTGACGGGAGGCTACCATCTGTCTCCCAACAGCTGTTCCAGTGGGTCCCTTCCCCAACCTTCTCTGAGCCTTCGGGATCCATGTGACCTGGCCATTTAGCCCATGGTATGCAAAAAAAGTGCCGCTCAGAGGTAAAACAACCTAACCCAATGTCTTCTAAATTAGGTATCTACAAATCTATGTATCAAGAGACATCCATTTATTTGGGTAAGACTCATTATAAAACAGATACGCAGATCTGTAGAGATATATATATATATAATCTATAGATAAATCTACGTGATCTAAAAGTGAAAGCAATTGCTCCTGAAATAATAAGGTGAAAAATAAATTGGCTTTGCCGTCAGTGGGATTGGAACCCACGTCTTCTGAAACATGCCAGTTATACTAACCACTACACCATCAATGGCTAACGTTTTTTCTTCAGCTGGTGTGACATAAACTTTCCGGCATTTTTATTTGTTTCGCACAGTGGCATCATCCTTCGGGAAATGGACAACTATGTGTCACATAGAGAGGTAATTTAATATTAAGATCTCTATGTGACAACTTAGTTGTCCATAGACAGGGAATAAATAAAATAAAAATGCGGGACAGTTTATAAGTCACATCAGCTGAAGAAGAAACGTTAGCTGTTGATGGTGTAGTGGTTAGCATAACTGGCATGTTTCCAGCAGACGTGGGTTCGAATCCCACTGACGGCGAAACCAATTTTTATTCAGCTTATTATTTCTTGAGTTTCATGTCTACAGGACACATCTTGTAATTCTTTCCTTGTCTTCTTTCCTTTTTAGGAAACTAGCTGAAAGTAAATTTTATAGAGATGCGAAAATGCATGTAATATGTTTTTGTTTCCTATAAAATTAAACATATTTCTTTTGATGTTGAATGAGAAAAAGGAATAGACTATTCTAGATGATTTTTGATATTATTTTCAGGACCGGATTTACGCTTCACGCGCACCTGTCACATGAAATAATAGTGTGCCTTTTTATACAGTAGTTTTTGATTTCATATAAAATATTTTCGTTAGCACCACCATGAAAAAAATAATGTAATTGAAATGGATGTAGGAATTTTAATAAGGAGAAATGCCAAATAGGTTGTTACCAAATAGTAAAATTAATATAACAAATGAATATTCTACATAACATATAATATTTAATATGCAGTAACATTTAAAGTTTAAATTCTTCATTTAAAATTTCCACCCTTTTCTTACTCACTCTAACTCTGGGAATGAACAAATTGCACTAAATTATGAAATGTATTGGGACATTTCCGTGTTGTGTGAATGGAAAACTTTATTCAAAAGTTCCTAATTTTGAAGAAACTGAATTGTAGTAAGTTGACATAAGAAATGGAAATTCTCAAATTTCCCAAATTAATAGATTTTAAACAATATTTGTTACAAATTAAAGAGTTCTGGAAACTGAAACATTTAATATCAGTATTGCTACTCGTAAGGATTTAACAAAAAATTGTAAAAAATCGTTTCTCGAAATAAATGTTATTTCAGAAGTTTTGATGAAGCTTTTTCTCTTTGTATCAATTTTGAAAATGTTTGCGACAACATAACAATAGCAACTGCTGTGAAATATTTCAGCTTCAGTAATTCTTTAAGTATTAAACAAATTTTGGCCTAGTGGTTAGCGCGCTTGGCTACTAATCAAAGGGATCTGGGTTCGATCCCCGGGTAAAGCATGGATGTTTATGTTGTTTTTCTGCGAGGTTCCGCCATCCTCTCAGACCTTCTGCTATGGTGTATAAACTGACAGGCTCCTGCCAGATCTCTGTGGCAAGCAGCAGCTTGAGGGGGAATTTTATTTATTTTATATTTTCTTAAATAGAAATTTCGATAAAATTAACTGAGGTATATCTTCTGCAACACTCTTATGTAATAAGTTTATTTTCAAAGTTAGCGAGCTTTCAATGTGATTGTCCTTTCACATAACATGGAAGAATCCCAGTGCAGTTGGTAATATAGTGTATAGCATCGCAATCCATATTCTTTTAAAAGTTAGTTTTCGATGATCACGAGAGAGATGAAAAGAGAGTAATCGATCTCCATGGATACTTAGATTATTATCTGTTATTATTACTCCTTCTAAGATTTAAGAGAAGCATAATTTTGCTGTTACTGAAGTAAATCAAATATAGCATTTAAATAATGGCGCTCCTTTTATGTTGGCGCCCTTAGGTGAGGGCCTAACGTGCCCAATAGGAAATTTGGGCCTGACTGCTTTCATTTCTATTACAATTAACATTTGATTTAGTATAGTATTTAAAGGCTACATTTAACTACACTGCTGTTCACATGGGGCGGGGGTGGCTCAGTCGGTAGCGCGACAGGCTCGTAATCCGTAGTTCTCAGGTTCGAGTCCCAGCTGGGTCAGCGTCAAGATTTATCTCTGCAAAACTCCGCGCCCTTCACAAGGTCAGTAGGGGACACCCATGGGCTTAGAAAGGCCACCAACCGTCGGATGGGACATTAAGTTGATAAGAGAGTAATCGATCTCCATGGATACTTACATTATTATCTGTTATTATTAATCCTTCTAAGAATTAAAAAAAAGCATAATTTTGCTTGTACTGAAGTAAACCAAATGTAGCATTTAAATAATGGCGCCCTTAGGTGAGGGCCTAACGTGTCCAATAGGAAATTTGGGCCTGACTGCTTTCATTTCTATTACAATTAACATTTGATTTAGTATAGAGTTTAAAGGCTACATTTAACTACATTGCTGTTCACATGGGGCGGGGTGGCTCAGTCAGTAGCGCGCCAGGCTCGTAATCTGTAGTTCTCAGGTTCGAGTCCCAGCTGGGTCAGCGTCAAGATTTATCTCTGCAAAACTCCGCGCCCTGCGCAAAGTCAGTAGGGGACACCTATGGGCTTGGAAAGCCACCAACTGTCGGATGGGAAATTAAGTTGTGGTCCTCGTGTGCGGGAGAATCATAACCTGTGCACATTAAAGAACACGCTGGATGGCCTTGACGGAAGGCTACCACCTGTCTCCCAACAGCTGTTCGAGTGGGTCCCCTCCCCCAACTTTCTCTGAGCCTTTGGGGTACCTGTGACCTGTGTCACTGTGTGCAAAAAAGTGATGCTCAAGGTAAAACAACCCAACCTAACTACCGTTCACGATTAAGTAGAAATGGAGCAAAGGTGAAATTAGCCTTCTAAGTGGAGTTCCCTACACCTGACGTCGGTGCAGTCTTGTTGGCTATAGCCAACAAGACACTTTGGAAAGGGTGTGACTGGCCCTTCCCACAAGTATTTAAAGGGCGGTAGCCTTGTTCAGCTTATCAGGTTAAATTTATAGTGTTTAGAAGAATTTGGGATTTACAGTGTTTAGAAGGATTTGGTCTCATTGTCGAGTCTCTTCATTATCTATAGAAATGTTTTTTTTTTCTTGCGGAGGAGTCCAAGAAACTTCTACTGATCATCGACGGACATTAAGAGCAACTTGAAACTATTATGGAAGACTAACTATTATGGAAGTCTTGCGATAGAAGTGGCTCAACAGATTTCAAAAATGTATCTATCTTCACCATGACTTCGCTGGAAGCAGCAGAAAAGATTCTTCTTTGGAAGTCTCCTACGATTGGCAATGAAAAGATCTAGATTGACCACCTGGGATCTACAATCAAAAAGGTATTTATCTCAAAATTATCCTTTTACATCACGAATGAGGAAATCGAAAGAGAGTTAACGAAATTTGGGATTGTGCAGGATATCATTAGCGAAACTTTATGAGAAAAATTTCTAAAATATTCTCACCGGCGACAGAATTGCCAAAGTGGAAATGGAGCTCAAAATCCCGAACTTTTTGTATTTCGGACTTGACAGCTACTATCTCCTATTCGGCAATGACTAAATTATGCAGAATATGTAGGCTACCTGGCTGTTTTGCTGATTGCTGTCCCAAAAATTCATCTAGGCGAAAAACCTTTGCAATCATTGTTTCTGTGATACCAGAGAAATCTGAACTGGCAAATAAAAATTGGCAGTGTCAAGGAAAATTCTATAGTTGGGGCTGTGGTTGAAGCTCCTTCGGTTTCAGCCGTTTCTTGGACTTCTCCGCAAGAAAACTAAAACATTTCTATAGATAATGAAGAGACTCTACAATGTGACCAAATCCCTCTAAACATTGTAAATCCCCGGAAAAGCCATAAAAATTAGAAAGCTTGCTGATGATGAAAAAGATAACAAAAAACAATAAACTGGAGCAAAAAATCTGTAATCTTACCACTTAAACTGGCTACAGGTAAGCAGAATGACTGTACCATTGAAATTCACGAGAAGCTTAGTGTTCTGAAAAGATTAGTGGACCTCAAGGCAGAATTCTCATAATTTGCCCTCGAGCTACGTGGCAAGTTCTATTCGTATGGACCGAAATTTGTTGCGGAAATGCTTGTTACGTTGTTGCTTGGGCTCGGCAAATATGGCATTGAGTTCGTAAAGTGTGCTAAGAGTCCCCTTACTTAGATGGTTGAGGTGATATTTTGCTTCCTTTTCCCCTCCTTCTTATTTTCTTTGCCCATTTGGTCTTTCCGTTTCTCGTTTTGCTTTTTCTCTGCTTTCCGTTTCCCCGTTAGCTTTCCGAGACGTCCATGGTCTTCGTAAACAGTTCATTTAACCCTATGGGCTCCGTCTTTAGCCGGTTTATCGAAAAATGTTCTCACTGTTTTTTAGACATTTCAGATTTTTAGGATGGGCCTTTGTCACGTATGATCTTTGATCTTCAGCTTGTCAGTTAATGTTGCAGGTGTTGTTAAAATATGGTACGCAGACCTGTGCTAGCTCCATATCTCCAGGTGAGCGAGTTTGACAGCCGGTGAATTGTTGGCATGAGAGAAGGCAATCTTTTTTTATCGAGAAATTTTGGTTTGTGGGGATGTAATGTATCTGTTGTGCATCGAATATGCAGAGAATGGTTCGAAGATGGGCAACGAATACGTCGAGAAGTTCTGCACCTGGTCCATAGATAAACCCCATGGGAAGATCGCTGTCACTGAAGGCTGGCTATAACATCTATCTGCCCGTCTATGGACTTGGTCCAACAGTGTGGTCTGACACCAAACAACAACAACAACAACAACAACTATCTGACACCCCAACACAATGCAGCCAGACCGTAGGAGTACATCGAGCGCTGTCAGTGGCGCAACGAATAGTAGTATATCCAGCGCTGGATTAACCATTAAGCAAAATAAGCACATACTTAGGGCATCAAGGGAAGGGGTGCACCACAGAGTTTTTTCCCCTAGCTATTATACCTTTAACTCTCAACTCTTTCCTGCCACACTGGGGCATTGAAAGTGATTCGACTTTAGTTGAATTTTTTGTAATTTTCCTTATCTGATGTGTTCGACTTTAATCTGAATTGTTAAAAAAATCGTTTTCTTTGGTATGGTGAGTGACTAAAGTTTAAAAGCTTGAAGTCTTATTCCTCAAAAGTGTCTTCAACCATTTGCTTCAGCACTATTGAGTTTTAATGTCTTGTCAGTTAAGCAATGGAAGAGCTGAGGGGGCACCATTGCGGGTTCTGTGCTTAGGGCATCAGTTGGCTTTAATCCGGCCCTGAGTATATCGTCTTTTCTGATGAATCCTTCATTCTTCTGTCTGTTCGAATCCGATGACAGGATCCTTGTTCGCCAACAGGCTGGTAAGAGGAGTGAATTCGGACGAGGCATACAACACCAAGGCGTGGGATTATGGTTTGGGGTATGATCAGTTATGAAAACAAATCCGTCTAAGAACAGATACCGCTACCATTTTTACCAATGCTCGTTACATCCAGGACATTTTACAGCCAATAGCTCTTCCGTACTTACAGACTGTCCTACACACCATATTTCAGCAGGGCAATGCAAGACCCCATGCAGCAGGTTTCACTGTTGACTACCTGAGGCAAAACAATGTGCATATCCTTCTGGGGCTCACTAGATTCCCAGATTTCTCACTGATCGCAAATATATGGTCAAATAAGGTTGCGGCAATAACAGCACATCCCGGCAAATGTAGACCTCGTCTTGTACAGCAGGTCATTCAAGCAAGGGTGGACACATTAATTATTAAACAATTATGTATGTACGTCTGCAGTTGCCTCCATATTGTAATCATTTCCATATTGTAATCACCAATAAGCGATTATGCTACAATAAAGCTATTTTGAATCTCCAAATATGAGGATGTCCTGATTGGTCTTTCTTGGTGTTCCGATTTTGTGAACACAAATATTTGTAGATTTTATCGAGACTAAAATTCTGATTTAATCTATGAGAGTCCACTACGAAATTAACTGTTTCTTCATTTTTTGATCAGATTAAATTTAATGCCTTAGAAATCTTTGACCTAAAAGCTTTCCTTCTTTTTCATTAATTTTGAGGAAAAATATCTGATTCTCTTACAAAATCATCACCGATCGGCCCCGACAGGTCATGGGCCCCCATCCATCTTCGGCTTCCTTGAATCTGCAGTGACTGTCAAAGAAGTTGCAGTCGCATTCCGGGGTTTAATGTTTCCGACTGTCGTCAAGGAAACACACATTTCCGGGGGTCACGTTACGTGGTCACCGCTGATTGAACCGATAATCTAAGACGGACATCGTTTGGTGCAACTTTCGATTCAAGCTGTTATTGCATACCATCTTTTCCTTCGCATTTTACGAGAGGGCGTCCCCGTCAATGGACGCAAATGTTTTTACTTGTTTTCGGTGGCTCAGAGACAACGACTGAGGGTTTTCCTCCTACTTGCTCACGGCCAGAAAATACATATATGATATTCAAGGAATTAAAAGTTTCATTTGTAGCTGATTTTGTCTTCTCTATCAAGCGTTGAAACATGAGTTTGATTCTCGAGGGGGAGGACGAGGAATTCTTGTTTCCGAAAGTGGCCATAATCATTGTATTACACATAAAGGTAAAGTATAGCGTTAATAGAGGAACTAGTTCAACTTTTTCATAAAATCCAAAAGAATTTAACTCCATGAAGAGAGTGAGATTGGAGAGGGTGGGGGGGGGGGGGGTGAGGCGAGGCTTAAACTGAATTAGTTCTGATTCATTCGTTTCTTGGAATGCAGATGTTTGTCAGATTCCGTCAGCAAGTTCCCTTCAATCTGACATTAGACGATACACAGACGGAACCAATTGTTAGTTAAAGAAACTCATTCAGAGTGAAGAAACTAGCTCCGAAAACACCAGGCGACAATTGAAACTGGTGTATCATTGTTTCTTGCACAATCGTGTGGACTCGCTCAAAAAGATAAACATTGAAAGCTTTCAAATCCAATTAGGTGCTTTTTTTAATTTGTGATCAGATCGCAAATCTATTCGCTTATCTGCAGATTATGATATAACAAATGACTATCATCCCGGGACTCGAACCCGGACCTTTTCACGCGATCTCATTCTCTTTTACGAAGTTTGCTAATGATCCTAGACATGGTTTAATTATTGAAGGATTTAAATTCCGGATTTTGTATATTAGTGTAATGATGCAAAAATTTGCATGCATGTCAAGGGGCAGACCGATCATTTTCTCTGTAACTCAAAAATTTAAAAGTAAATCTGAGCTTCGTTACAATGTCCTCGATTTAAAAGTACTAGAGCAATAAAATATTTGAGAGTTAATTTTTACTCTTACGTTGCAGGATCTAAAATTGTTATGTTAGGATTAAAATGCTTAAATTATTTAGATTGGTTAATATTGGTAAACTGAGGTATTTAATATATCTGTTTTGATAAGAATGGTGGAATGTGACTAATCATTCTTATGTGTTGGGTTATTTTACCTCTGAGCTGTACTTTTTTTGCACACAATGGGCTAAATGAGCAGGTCACAAGGACCACAATGGCTCAGAGAAGGTTGGGGGAGGGGACCCACTAGACAGCTCTTAGAAGACAGATGGTTGCCTCTCGTCAGGTCATCCAGTGTGTTCTTTAACGTACTTAGGGCATGGCTCTTCTACACACGAAGTTATGGCTTAACGTCCAATCCGATGGATGACAAAAAGTCCATAGGTTTCCCCTACTGAACGAGGGCACGGAGTTTTGGGGGAGATAAATCTCAACGCTGCCCTAGGTGGTACTCGAACCTGGGAACTACAGATTACGAGCCTGGGGCACTACCGACTGAGCTCCTCCCCCTAGCTCCCATCTGTATATGAATTGAATCTGAAGAATTCCAAAACTGACACGTAGTAAAATAATATGCATATTAGGGAAAGTAATATTTTAATTGAAAGCATACCTCAGATAGTTTTGAACATAATTGGTGAATTTCCAAAGAGATGTTACGAAAGTTCTTAGTGCAACAGTTCCTGACAAATGGATTAGAAGAGGTGGCCCAATTCCATGGCCACCAAGGAGCCCTGATTTAACACCTTCGATTTTTTTTTCTTATGAAGCTTTTCAAAAAATAATGTTTATATGGACAAAATTCGAGACCTGAATCATTTGAAAGCCAGAAAAACAGAAGCAATTCAGCAAGTAACAAGTGCTATGCTGCAGCATGTATTGCAAGAAGTGGTATACCAACTGGACATATGCAGGGTCACGGACAGTGCACAATATGTTCAAAACTATTTTGGATACCCTTTCAATTAAAATACTACTTTCTTGAGTGTGTATATTATTTTTCCTACATATTGGTTCTCGAAATCCCATCATTATTTTTTGGATACACTGTACTTCGCGTATAATACGCGGTCAAAATATATCCAGCATATAGTATGTCGACAATAAAAATTTAGCCATTTTTTCAATGCTGAAAAAATTCCACTTATTCGCGGTGGTATACCGTACATCGTTTAACTTCAAGTTGATCCGCCAATGTACATAAATTACGGGAAGTGGTAGAGCTTCAAAAATATTGAGTGCCATTGGTCTAGAGCAGTGGTTCTCAACCTTTTATGCTTCACGTACCCCCTGGAAATGTGTTTGTAACTGGCGTACCCCTTGTATAGATGGATAAAACTATAGTTATAGTATAACAATGGGAATACAATAAAACACATATATCTAGCGACTTTTGAGCTCTCACGGCGTACCCCAAAAAATTTTACCGCGTACCCCACGTAATGTACTTTTTTGTACCCCTAATCTAGAGCAAGGATTTTCCCTTTTGAATAGTGCAGAGGACGCAAGAGTCAACTCCTTACACACAAAAGAAGAAGGTGGAATATTAAGTTCCTGAAAACGTTTCATGAAATGGTGGCCCTCTTTCCAGTTAATTCCTAATTGCTATGGACATGGAGGAAAGTTAAAAAAAATGCAATATATGCAAATAGATTCATATCATGTCTACAAGAATCATTTTACTGAAGTATTTCAATGTTCAGTTAGACGTGTGGGATATTCCTTACATTACCTTGGGGGGGGGGGGCTCAGTCGGTAGCGCATAAGCCTTGTAATCTGCAGTTCCAAGGTACGAGTCCCATCTGTGCCGGAGTTGAGATTTATCTAATTGTTATATTATTTTTTTGAAATTGCTTTATCAGATATTGCGCATTGTTTTTATTGTTTTTATACGGCCCCTGTCAGCAGACCTCTTCTCTTCGTCACTCATCGTAAAGGTCAAGCTCTTTTCCTCCGCCGCGAGAGAATGAGGCCAACAATTTATCTCAGAAGTTGTACAAGTGCCTTTCTGTTTTATCCCTTATGCAGCCACCCGGTGCTATCCATTGCAGTCAGAATAACAGCAGCTTTCCCTTCCTCACCCACCCCTTCATTTTCCTCACTATTGATTTTTGTATCCGTCTCTGATGCTTTGTTGTCTCTCTCTTCGAACACGTACCCGAAAGATGGCTCAATGACATTGAAACTGTCCTTAACCAGTCATTAATTAAAAATTATTCAAAATTGAATCCATCAATTGCCTTCCATTAATTGATCGAAATTAAAATATATATATAGATTTTTTTCCCCATAGATATTTACTTTGGCAATTCTGCCTCTCATTAAATGTATGCTTCACCTTAAAAAAATAGCATTATTTTAAGGAAAAACTATTATTTAATCTCCCCAAATGAGAAGTAAGAGTTTGCTTCCTTATTATTTCAGGACTGTAATTCAAGAACTTTAAAAAAATCAATATCTTAAAATTTCATTTAATTGCAACAGCTTTAATATTCATATGCAGCTTACCTTGCTCATAAATAAACTACAATAGCCTCCAAATAAGCATTAAAGAGAAGAACAATATAATTGCAAGGAACACAGTTTTAAATCACTCTTCATATTTCAAACTCTTTCCCTTGTACTCATCGTGAACGGAATCTGAAACAAGCGCTTTAATTTTGGTGGGACCAAGAAATTTCGGCTCAGTTTGGTTCGTTCCTACGATACCTCGTTCGGCGATATTTCTTCCCTAGGACACCACATTTCGCAGCACTTTTTCCTTATGATACTTTGCCCCTGTGACACTTCTTCATGCAACCTTTTTCCCCCTACAATATTTCATCCCTGTGATACTTTGTCCCTTGACATTTCTTTCCTATGATATTTCATCCCAACGGACATTTCATCCTACAGCATTTCTTCCCCATTATATTTCCTCACTACGACACTTCATCCTGGGATTTTTCTTCTCCTATGACACTTCGTCTTGGGACAACTCGTTCTGCAACATTTCTTCCTTATAATATTTCTTCCCTACGAACTTCATCCTGTGATATTTATTTCCCATGACACTTCGTCCTGGGACTTTTAGGCACATTTTATGAGTCTATTAAACAGTATACTGAAGGTAACAGGATTCAGAATGTTGGAAGTGTTACTACTGCTGAAATATATGCCATTCTATTTGCTTTAAAATAGGTAAACATTCAAAAATCCCAAAACACTCTAATATTTGTTGATAGCCTCTCAGCTTTGCATTTCATATAGGGAGAGCCAGACAATTCTTCCAGTAACTATCTTTTATTTCCAATACAACATATCTTAACAGTCCTCTCAAACTATGGCTGCAGTGTTATCTTTCAGTGGTTGCACAGTCTTTCATTCATTCCTTTATACATTCCTGGTAATAAAATTGTTGACCATGCAAGAATGAATAAATAAATTACCTATCAATCAGCTGCTTGACACAGAGGTCTAGACAGCAGTAGTCTAGACCTCTGTGCATCATAGAGAAGACGCGATGAAGGCGAGGAGAAGATAGACGACTACCATGAAATTCAGAAATAATTACATCAAAATCCTGATAAAAAAAAACAGAACAATATCTTTCTACAACCCCTTTTATTGGTAACACCCAGAATTACAAACTGTATTGAGATGGAAATCTTTCTTGTTATGGATTGCTTCCCTAACCGATCCATAAACTATAAGTTCATAACACTTAGGGTTGAACATGTTTCTTAAATAACACTTCCTACATCTTGAAAAAGGTTAATTCTCCATCATGTGATTCTTACAATGAAAGAGAAACAGCCTCATTTTGTTGACTTGTCCAAAGTATGAGCCGGACAAACATTGAAAAGTGACATTGGCATTATCAACGCGCCAGACTCGTGATCTGCAGTTCGCAGTTTCGAGTCCCTGCTCGTTCAGCGTTGAGATATATCTCCGCCCTCGGTCAGTAGGGGACACTGATCGGCTTGTAAAGGCCTCCGTCCGTTGGATGTGACGTTAAGCCCGTGGCCCCATGTGCGGAAGAGATATACCAACGCCACCTAGAGAGAAGGCCAAGGAGCTTGTCCAATGACGTCACAGAAGCAGACCGGGAGTGAGAATCGCGAGCAACTCTCTGATATTGTAATTATTTTATTCGTTATTAACTTCATATAATATTACTAAACTTTGAATGGTATTTATATTTTTGTCATGAATTATACTTCAAATAGTTTAAAAGTTTATATGTTGCATATTTTTTATGTGATTTATTTGAGGGATTCACTTTTTTCCAAAATAACTTATAATAATTCTACTTAATTATGCCGAAATTTTAGCAACTTTTCGGAGAAAAATAAAATGAGATAATGCTTTCACTTTTCTGGCTCTACACATTCAACTTTTTTTTATATTTAGAGATAAATATTTTTGGTTTGGATGGTTTCGTTTCTGAGTTGGTCAAAGTTTACTTTGTTCGTAATTATTTGACCACCTAATCTTAGAGCAATAATTTGAGTTTTTTTTTGTTTCAAGTGAAATGAAATGTCTTTATGTACTGACATAATATTAACATTCATATTTTCATAATCACCCATTAGTTGAATATACACTGTTATAATGTGGTAGAGGCAAAACGTAAAAACTATCTATCTCATGAAAACGGACATCCCCTATTCACTAGAGGCAATATATTTTCCTATTTTTGTTAGTGTATGACACTTAAGAAAACACGACTACTTTCACAAAACCAATTATAATTATTAAAGTTTAAAAATTGCTGAATTTTCAACCCCAGTCCGTAGTTAAAGATATACGCATGTATCATTTCAATAAGCTCTTTTTAACCTATAAGCCTTCTGCAATAGAGTTTACCAAAATTTTAGCATTGAAACGATTTTGTGAAGTATATTAGCAACCAAAGTTTTACACACCCCCATACTGGTCAACCAAAATGATGTAAATTAAATTATAGCAAATTTTAACTGCACCTATATACTCGAAATCCAGTTTGACAATATACTCCAAAATATCAGTATATCAGACATTATTTTTCACAATAATATAGAGATGGGGCATTTATTTTATTATAGCTACAAGGAACAATAATATTTCCCTGTAATTTATTTTCCTAAATTGCAATTTATTGCTTAATAATTTTAAAGAACTATATACATCATTTAGACACGATCAAAGGTTTCAATGCCAAAAATGATAGACATGAAACCCAGAAGGACAATTAACCTCAATAGTAGCTCTAAATCAGGCCCTTCTAACATAAACTTATGAAAAGCAAGAAGGGAAAAAACTATATTCTTAAAGAGCCCCAGAAAAAAGTTCTCTACTAAAAACGAAAACACACATTTCTAATAAGAATTTTCTTTCTAATAATAAGCTTAAGAAACAAAACATGCGTTTTTAATTAGTAGTATAATTTATGATTGGCTAAAAAATTGGAAGAAATGAATCAAATTCAGCACATTGATCATTTGCTTTATTAACCGCAGTTTTTTAGCAATGAGCCGCGGGTTGGACGGACTGCTCTAAATAATTGAATTCTCAAAGATAAACTTTTTTGTAGAGCATTAAGAAACACCAAACTTTAACGCTATACCTTAAGAAATTGCTAACTTTAATTAGAGACCATAAGAACGTTTAAACGGGATATTAAGTAAAATTGAGAATGTCTTTTTATAAATCACAATATCATTACTAAATTGAAATTTTTGGGCTTGAAGAAAATGTTGAGTTGGATAGCAATATGACACATCTTGTCAAAAATGCACAACGTCGAATCACGCGCTCACGATTTACACTCTTTTGGCTTGGTCGCCTAGTCATGACGTCACCAAGAAAGTGGGTGTGAGCAGTCAGGCCTTCTCTCTAGGTGGCATTGGCCATACCTTGTGCATGTTAAACAACACACTGGATAGACTTTGACGGGAGGCTACCATCTGTCTTCTAACAGCTGTTTAGTGGGTCCCCTCTCTTCTACCTTCTCTGAACTCTCGGGGCCCTTGTGACCTGGCCATTTAGCCCGTGTGTACAAAAAAGTGCCACTCAGTGGTAAAACAACACAAGACATCGGGCTTAAACGGCCAGGTCACAAAGATCCCGAAGGCTCAAAGAAGGTTGGGGTAAGGGGGATACATTGGACAGCTGATTAGGAGGAGACATGGAAGCCTCTTATCAAGACCAATCAATGTGTCAGGATTGAATTTGACAGAGTCAAAATATCGAAGCAATGGTCGAAAGTCGTTATGTCCCAAAGCGAGGAGTCTCAATTCTAAGAGACATCGACTTGTTCACAAATTCAGCTTACATTCATAAAATTGAATTGATTGGTCTTAATTTCAAGTTTTGAGTTTTCCTAGAAAAAAAAAAATTCTTGCGTGGAAACTGAAGTAGAAAAAAAATCTCGAAGAATAGGAAACGTCAATAGCTTGGAAATCAAAAGGGAGACGATTGAACAATGGGAGAAATTTAGGTAACGGATATACGTAAAATTAATGAAAATCATGTGAAATTATAACTAATTGAATTTAACAAAATAGTAGCTGAAATTTAAATTACTTTATTGTTAATAATATTGTTAATATTAACAATTGTTATTACCATCATTTTGCAGAGAGCGCTGTTGTTGAATTTTGAAATTAAGATGATGTAGGACTTTTTTTACGAGAGGCACAGGAACAGCAAAGTTATCATTAAAGCTTGAGGAAGCTTTTCGTAGATAAAAGAACAGTTGTCTTCATATCCATTCACTACTGTTTCTATCCCCTACTCGTTGTCATTCAGGGAGGCGCTACTTGCACTGCCACACCCTTATGGCCAAGATAAAGATCGAGGAGCACGAGAGGTGGTGACTGCCACCCGTTACTCTCCCCTGGCGAGGCATCCGTCTTCTTGAGAGAGATGCTTGCGCTGATAATAGAGCGTTTTTACGCTTTGCCAAATTACCGCAGCACCTGTCATCGCACGAAACCTCAGATCATATAGTTAACGATGAGGTGAGATTTTAGGCAACTCCCGCGAGTCGCTTCCTGCATCGACACCCCCCGTCTCCTCCCCCGAATGTCCTTCACGATGGCTTCCGATGTATCGTTGGCTCACGGATACGTCCTATCTCAATCTAAAGCATATATTTCGAAATGGTTAAAGAATGTCATATTGTAAATTTAATTTTAATCTTTAATATGATTATAAATAAAAATAAAGTAGCCTTCGTACACATTTTGCTATAAGTTAGTAAATGGAAACCACAAAACCATTAATCCAATGAGAATGACTTATGTGACGAAATATTGTGAATTGGATTGGAAATGGGCAACAAGATTTAAAAATGACAATGCAAAATGAAAGCGAGAACATGAATGACAATGCAAAATGAAAGCGAGAACATGAATGACAATGTAAAATGAAAGCTAGAACATGAATGACAACGTAAAATGAAAGCGAGAACATGAATGACAATGCAAAATGAAAGCGAGAACATGAATGACAATGTAAAATGAAAGCGAGAACGTGAATGACAATGTAAAATGAAAGCGAGAACGTGAATGACAATGTGAAATAAAAGCTAGAACATGAATGACTATGTAAAATGAAAGCGAGAGCAGGAATGACAATGTAAAATAAAAGCGAGAACATGAATGACAATGTAAAATGAAAGCGAGAACATGAATGACAATGTAAAATGAAAGCTAGAACATGAATGACTATGTAAAATGAAAGCGAGAGCAGGAATGACAATGTAAAATAAAAGCGAGAATATGAATGACAATGTAAAATGAAAGCGAGAACATGCATGAATGTTTAAAAAGATATTGGAGAGGCTAGGAAAAACTACCTAGCTTCTACAGTATCTTTTTAAACAGCAAATATTACATAAAATTTGAAGTATTTAACATGTCAGATACGACTTAATCCACAAACAGTGTAACTTTTTAAAAGTGATAAATCTAGAAAATTTCGAATAAAATATATATGCTTGAAATTTTTGCATTAATACATTTAATAACTTGAGAAATGTGGGCTCACCAATTCAATTTGCACTCAATGCACCCTCAATTGCTTTAAATGTATTTATCCCCGATACAATTCCTATCGTGGCGAAATATTTTATTTCTTATTGTATCCGGTTGCCTTCTCATTCTAACAGAGTATTTCGTGTTTTCAATGTTGATAAATGAGATGTTGACCAATTTTTTTGATGTTGACCAATTCCAATCGTAAACTTATCTTCATTCCCTTCAGCAATCCTTTACGTTGCCACGATGAAAGAAAGCTGTATCGAATTCGGAGATCTCTTGCCGTTTACGAGATATTCTTCCTCATTTTTATCTCGGGCCTGTTTTTTGGAAATAAGAAAGGTCAGGAATTAAAAGTTATGATCAGAGGAAGTTTATGACGAATTTTTTTGTGATCCTAGTTCTTCCATTCAGGGTCCAATCTTGACTCTTTCAAATATGTAATAGAAAGGATGAATTTTTCTAATTGCAATTTAAAAGGTACTAGTTGGTACAATTTCTTCGAATATTTTGGTAATGCACTAGATTATAAGCTTATGTTAAATCGATCATTCTAATTTTGTTACGGAAAATGTTTTATCTCTATTCATCCATAAGGATTCAAACAGGCAGAATTCTACATTTTCTCAGTAATTTCAACAGAAGCAATAGGCAGTCATTTTAAGTTATTTAAATAATCCTTCAGTTTCTGTTAAAATATTATTTAAATAATCCTTCAGTTTCTGTTAAATTCTTAATAAAAAAAGCACACTTATCTGAAGTATTGTAATGAAAGACAATTCCTTCATACTTAAGCTCATTATTTCCATTTTAACTTATTTTCTCACTGCTTACAGAAATTAGCCTCTTTATGTTTTTTCTTGTTCTGCTTCTAAAATGAAATGTACCGCAGAGCAGTAACAGAGCCACTTGGAAAGATGTGCAGTCTGTATGCACGTCGTCATGATTCCTGCCCCAACCATCATGCCATGGCCACCAAAGTAGTCTCTTCCTCTGATGTTAGAGGGACTGTTGCGGGTTCCTGTTTCTCTCCAGATGCGAATACGTCGCGAATCAGTACTTAAGCTGAATCGCGATTCTTCTGTGAACGTAACACGCTCCCACTAGTCTGGACTACAAGTGTGATGTTGGGAACTCCACGTTAAACGAGCTCGCCGGGCGGCTGGAGTTAGAGGGACACAAATAACAGGTTTCCTGGCATAAAGGCATTGCTCACGAAGTATCCTTTAACAGTATGCCTTGAAACTCTCGTTCCTGTGGATGCTGCAAGCTCCAAAGACAGTTGCCTAGCGGCCATTCACTCTGTTCCGTCTGGCAGTAAGACTCATGTAGCGATCGTCTGCAAGCAGTTCTGACTCTGAGACGGCCTTGTCATGGTCGACGACAAACATCTGCTTGACAAGATGTTTTGTGGAACATTCAATGCTCTGTAAACTTCCGTCTGGGACTGGCCTGCTTCCATCCTTCCAATCGATCTCCACAGCTGAAAATCATCTATACGATGTTTTCGGAGCATAATCAGCTGAACGTGCCACTGAAGTGAAAGCAAGGGTTACCTAGAATAGCTACAAGCTTCTAATAGACTCGCGCGTTTTTTTAATACATTCCTAATTTGCATATTCCGGTTTAGGTGCGGCAACTGTTAATGCGGGATAGTTTTCCGCGTAGCGTATTTTCCATGATCACCCATTTTCAGTGTATTATTATATATATATATCTGAAGCTACATACGTTTTGTTCTATTATCCTTTAATTTTGAGCACCAGTGTATATGTATGAACCAATATATTTCTGTTTGAATGTATTTTTTAGTTGCATAATAATATAACCACCAACCAGAGTCCAGTTTGTCCTAAGGATATTGACAAGGCGGAAAAGGACTACAAAAATGGGGCGGAAATGCTTTAAGGCTCGAACTTTGTGTGCTCTGTTAGCTCTAACTGAGGCAGTGGTGAATTCAGTCTTAGTAAGGAATGCCCTTGTATGAGAAGGCCTTTAAAAGTTAGGAGTAGCTTCTAGGATTCTTCTCCGTTCTACATGTTGCAATTAAAAAAATGGGTTATATTGTTACTACTTACAATGTAACCCATTGTTTTTAAAATCCGGAATTGAATATTTAATGCAACATAAGATGGCAAGGCGAAACTCGAATGTTTATATCACACAGAGTTATTGTAAAGGAATACCCATATTTCAAAGTGCTATTTTTTTTAAATAATTAAACAATAAAAGTAATTACGTGTATAAAATGCCAAGAAACTCTCAACGTTTCGTTTTGTGTTCAACAGACGTCAATGTGAGCGCTATTAGTGGCATGATATTAAACTTTCTTCCATACTCTGCTCAGCATGTCTGATATAACATTAAAACAGTTGTAATTTTTAAATGCAGTAAATTGCGAATTTTTTCGGAATAAACGATGTTTTTAATGTATCTCCCCCCCCCCCAAAAAAAAGGCCAATAGTTTGCATGACTTCTTGGGAGCCACATGATCGATCTCTTCTACAGATCCAGAGATTGGAAATTTGGCTCGAGACGACATTATATGTGATACAAACTCCACGCCATAAAAAATAAAAAAAAAGAAAGTTTGATAGTCTTTTTGGCATTTTGGACACGTAATTTCTTTTATTGCTTAATTATTTAATAAAATATAATATTTCAAAAGATGGGATTTCTTTTGCAACTATATAAAAATATATAAATTAATATTTGCAAATTACGTATCCTAAGTGAAAAATATTGGTATATGCAGCCCATACCACATGTAAACAAAAATATAAAACTCTTATAGTTTAAGCCAAATTTTATATATAAATATGCAATATCCGATTGGTGCATCTTTTCTCATTGAGGGCAGAGTGGTTAGTGAATGAAATCTGAATGCGGTCACAGTTTTAACTCCAACCTGGGAACTTTAAGTTACGAGCCCTGCTCACTAACCAACTGAGGCAACCCCTACCTTTACACACTTGGCTTCACTGTATATACAGGATGCCTCAAAAATATAGATACAAACTTTTAGGGGAGGTAGATAACATCTAAAGGAATGAGAATTGCATAGGAACCCATAACCGGAAACGTCACCGTAAGTCAATAGGCGGCGCTGTTCATCAGTGCGCTAGAGGGAAATTTCGGATTTCCTCATTTGAGCGGTAGTCGGCTTACGAAGAGCATGCAAAGGTATTCGAACAGGGGGCTGGCAGACATGCACTTAGTGTATGGAATAACTAAGGGCAACGGACGAGCCACTCAATGAATGTATCAAGAACGCTTCCCACACAGACATATACCGGGCCACCGTTTGTTTGCGCGTGCGCATCAAAATTTGTGCGATTATGGGTCACTAAGAGGTAGCAGAAGTGAGGGCAGGCCACGATCGACGCGTACTCCCGCCATGGAAGAAAGTGTGTTGGATGCCATGGAGACATCCTAGTACCAGCACATGTGCCGTTGCCTCTGCCTTAGGAGTGTCTCGTTGCAGTGTACAGCGTGTTTTGCACGGCGAGTCCTTACACCCCTTTCATCTCCAGAGGGTTCAGTTACTTCTCCCTGCAGATCATCCTGCACGTATGCGTTTTGCGCAGTAGTATCTCGAAGAAAGTGCCCAAGATGTGAATTTCACAGCTTATGTTTTGTTTACTGATGAGGCCAGTTTCACTCGGGATGGCGTATTCAGTCAGCACAATGAGCATTTGTGGGCTCACGAGAACCCCCACGGTGTGCGCACCCATGTGGCACAACATCGTTTCACAGTAAATGTGTGTGTAAGTTTGGTCGGCAACTGCTTAGTCGGGCCATCCTTTTACCATCCCGTATGACCTCCGCGAAGTATCTGATCTTTCTGGAACAGGTTCTACCAGGCTTACTTGTCCATGTTCCAGCAAATGTGAGACACAACATGTGGTTTCAACATGATGGGGCGCCTTCTCATTATGGAAGGTATGTTCGTGCGCATTTGAACATGTCTTTTGGGCAACGATGAATTGAGCGTGCTGGACCAGTTGCCTGGCCCCCACGCTCACCTGATTTAACGAGCGTTGATTTCTTTCTGTGGGGCTCTCAAAGCTACCGTGTATGAATCGCCTGTGGAGTCTGACATGGATCTCGTGGCAAGGCTCGTCTGCGCTGCTGCTACTATCAGAGAAACTCCAGGTGTGTTGGACTATGTCCGGAAATCAATGCTCCGTCGGTGTCACGCATGCATCGCGTCTCATGCTGGAAACTTCGAGCATCTGCTGTAACATTATGAAATGTATCATCTAGTACGCCACCTATAGGTATGGCTATTTTCTTTCTGCTGAGATCTCGTCTTCATAATAGGTCATCTGACGTCTTAAATCGACAGACTCTTATGAGACCATGATAAACAGCTGTTTGAGAGGTGTAAAAAAATTATTAACTAAGAATTTAATTCTCTAATACTTTATTCATTATTTGCATCCCTTGAAATTTAGCCTTCAATATAGCATTGTATACATACTAAGCATTTATATACATACTCAGCAGTCCCGTGGTCGAGTAGTTAGCGTGCTTGCCTACTCATCTACGGGACCTGGGTTCGAGTCCCGGGTAAGGCATGGATGTTTGTGTTGTTTTTCGGCTGAGGTCCTGCGATCCTCTCAGACGTTCTACTCAGACTTTCTACTGACAGGCTCCTGTCATACCTCTGTGACAAGCAGCTGCTTGAGGAGGTATTTATTTTTTTATTATACATAATAGATACGTCGAGCGGTTTCAGATTCCAAATAACAGAATCGTTATAATAAAAAGAAATTATGATCATCAACTTATGATAAAGATGTTTTTCCTTAGAAACATTGATAAAATTATTATAAACTTTTTAATTACACCAAACAATAAATATGATATAAAAATAATCCTATAGCATGATTTGGGTCCTGCTTTAACGAACAATGCTGTGGAATTGAAAGAAAAAGCCAAGCAGTTTTGCATTAAAGAAAAGCGAGGTTACTTTTCTTGGAACCGTTTATCAGAGTGGATTTAGGTTAGGAGAGAACAGAAAGAATTCTACCAGGTCCACTAGAAGAGTGGCGTTGTAGTTTACAATTAGCGGTTAGCTCTTAAGGGGGAAAGGAAGCAAGCATGAGAGATGAGGAAAGTTTTGGGATGCAATGGTCTTCTGCATATCGGGCTGCGATGGTATCCAAACGGTAAAAGCATGCACCCGCGGCCAACCTAATAGTTGCCATTTTCACTCTGTGGTATTAACGTTGCTGAATCGCTAAATGTTTCTCATTAAGGTGAAGACAAGGTTTATATTGAGGTCAAATCATATGTAAAGTTAAATGTGCCAACAAATACGTATATCTCGTGAAAAAGTGAAATGATTAATTTTTTTACTGCAGGAATGGCCAACCTATAGTACACGTGAGAAGAGTGGAAAGCTAGATGATTTTGTTTGGCACACATGAGCGCTCAACAAAATCATATCGCAACTTTTTTTTTGACAAAAGTCACTCTTTTCCTACCTCATTTTGGATGTGGAAACTGCAATTTCGCAGCTATTAATCAGGGATGTCAGAGACGAAATTTTCGTATATCATGTAATCATTGATTAAGCTTTATAAATTTTAAAGGCTATTCCAAATCTCTGATAAATATTATTCTGAAAAAATGCTATATTTGGCTTCTGAGTTTAAAATATGTAAGTTGAGTATTCAAAATTACAATACGAGCGAAACGTTAATTTTCCTTTCTAAAATAATTTTAGAAACATCTAAACCATATTATTTTTTTTCGATAAGACTGAAATCCAAGAATATAACGGAATTAGCAAGTAATTATATATATATCCCATTCAAAATATATCAAAACCATTCAATATATATCCCATTCAAAATAGTTCAAAAACAGAGGTATATGGATAACCAAAGTATAAAATCAATTTCTTTCCTCCAGCATCATCACACTCCAAAAGGCTAAATAATTAGAAATTCTATCAATGTTCAACAGATATTTAGATATTTATCAACATAATTAATTTTTTGTCCATAACTATTTATTTCACATTAAAAATCCCTAATTCATTCACTATTTGCAGAAAGCATACAGAAAATGAGAAAATCTAAGAGCACTGTACTTTCGTCGCCACACACTTCAATTTATTAACCCCTGTAAGACGACTTAACTGGAGTGATCGCCTGTGTGTGATTTTCCACACATAGCTATGCTTCGAAGCGTACCGCTAAGAAATAATATCTACTTTCACCACTGGGGGTAACACTTCCAATAAGAAATACCCCAGTTTCAGGAAACTGAAATCGTAACCCTAAATTACCTGACTTGGTTTCACAAAGCTGAAACTGGGATATTTACTGAAATGTCCCGGTTTCATCAATCCAAATTTGGACACCTTAAGTACACCTATAGCACTAACATTTCGCAATACACATAACATGTATGAGCAACTGCATAAAAAAAGAGTTTATTATGCTAATAAATATTTCCAGCGTTTAATATATTTTTATTCAAATTGTTGTGAACGTGAATAATAAATTTACAGCAGCATGCTCAGAAACCCGAAATTTTCTTTAAACGAAAAACTGAATTATAACTAATATAGCTATTCCAAATGGCTATATTTAGATTTAAAAAATTCCAGTAGATTTATTCCCAAGTATTCCTATTGACATGGTCCTCGACATAATCTGAACACACTGTGAGAAACAAATTTTTTTCACCCCCCAGAAACAGAAAAAAAATTCATGCAAGTCTTGAAGTTTGCTAGAGGAAAAATGCATTTCAAAGTTAATAGTAAAATCTATAAACAATAATATGGCTAGTCAATGGACAGTCCTTTATCGCATTTATTCTCCGACATAGGCGCTACATAGAAGACACAGTTATGAGAGAAATGAAGATGCTTTTCCTTTTTGGGATGTTTGATATATAATATCACATTTATATCGGAATATTCAGATATTCAACTTATAGCCCTACTTGTCATGTCCCTCTAATTTATTTATTTTTATTTATTACTGTATTTTTGTTTTTGTAGATTTTTTTAATTATTAATTGTGTTCTTTAAAGTGCTGGTGGGGGATGTGACTCACATAAGTTGTTTGAGGGTCTAATGCTGGCTGCTTGCATTGAGATGACAGATTCCAGAAGTCTTTTATGGCCTTTTACGACTAGCCTGGGGCGCGAGGTCGGCGCAGGAGGCTAGAGCGGAAGATTGAAACAACGGTTGGGTGCGTGGACATCGAGCGAAAAAGATCGTTTCGTCAAGCGTCAGAAGGACGCTGCCTCTTACTTGAAGTAAACCTTGAAGGGAGGGTGCGATTCCAAAGGGAATCGAGATTCTTGGTGAATCTGATTATAGTCTTGTAGATTCAGACTGAACCACAGTGTAGGCAAAGGTTAATTATCCTTTCGCCGAGTTTGAGGTCTGAAAAGTGAGAACTTGCAGAGCGAGCGGTTTTCCACCTCATTGTATTACTGTTTGCAGCAGCAAAGCAGCAAAGGCTCACGGAGTTGAGCACATACCAGCACTTGATTGTATAAAGTGTAAATAAACTGTGTCGTCTCTCTACAACTCTCGTGCAGTTAATTGATGGATTATTTTTATTCAAAATTCAACATAGCAAATCTGAGGCATATGGTGCTACAGGCGTAAAAACCTACGAATCTGTTATTTCACCGAAGTGAGAGTGAAGAGAAATAAGTAGCAATTTCATCGTTCTCGATCGGCATACAGTTAATCGTCTCTCCTACCGGATGGGACATCACATTACTCAAGAAAATATATTCCATAATGAAATCATGATGGTCATGATCATCATCATCAAGGAGCCATGGGCTGCGAAGGTCCAACCAGACTGTGCAATTTAGTTCTCCAAGCATATCTGTCCTGAGCTACATTTGCTGCATCCGGTCACTGCACACCAATTTTAACAAGGTCCTGTTTGACATTGTCTGCCCACCGCATCCTAGGTCTCCCCTTCTTTCTGAGGCCTTTAGGCACACTGTTCATAACCCTATTCGCCAATCTATAATTATCCATACCGTCAACATGGCCAAACAAGTGTAGTCTCTCTCTGCGCAATATGCTGCATAAAGGAGGTTGCAGACTCCTTTGCTTAACCTCATCATTAGTTACAAAGTTGAACCACCTAATACCCAAGATACTGCGTAAGCATCTAGAATCAAAAACTAGTTTCCTGTTATCTTGTTTACACAGCGTCCAAGTTTCACTACCATAACTAACCCTAGAAAGAACCAAACTATTATACCGTCTAATTTTAGTCTTTAGGTGTATACTCCTGTTTCTCCACACTCTCCATAGATTTTTAAAAGTCCCGGCAGCAATCCCTATTCGTCTGTTAATCTCATGCCGCACATCACCAGTATCTGTTACATGGCTCCCAAGATAATTAAACTGCGACACCTGCTCAGCAATTACATAGGTAAAGACTGCAACCATTCAGATTAACTGAATCACAGCCTGCCTGACCAATTTTCATCACTTTAGTTTTCTCTCTGTTTATAAACAAACCTACTCTACTACCAGTCTCATCAACAGCTCGAATGAAAGAGTTCATCTCATCAACATCATTTGCCAAAAGGGCTAAATCATCAGCATAATCTAAATCAGAAATTTTCGTATCTCCAGTCCATTTAAGGCCAAAATCTTTCCCTTGAAGTGAATTTCGCATAACATAATCAATAACCAAACTAAAGAGAAAAGGAGACAAAATGCACCCTTGTCGAACACCAGAAGTAATGCTAAACCAATTGCTACAAGCCTTACCAACTCTCACACACAACTCAGTGTTATTATAGAGAGCTTTCATTACGTTAACTAACTTGTCAAGTATACCATATGATTTCACAATCAACCACAAATTATGACGATCAACAGAGTCGAAAGCCTTTTTGAAATCAACAAAGCTAGCAACCAAAGGTTTCTGAAACTCTAAACATTTCTCAAGAATCTGCCTAAGTGAAAATATGTGATCGACATATCCCCTAACACTTCTGAATCCACATTGCTCATCACTCAATTGTCTGTTAATCAGATTGCTCTGTTCCTCTTCTTTGACAGTAAATTAGCTACTGCACTGAATCCACGCTCAGCCATATAGGACGAAGGAAATGCGATTAAAAACTTCTGTACTATTGCCCACAATCCAGGGTAGAGAACTGGTATTCATTTTTGAAGCCAGAACTCTTGGTATCCATGTTTGAATTTTACTTTGAGTGCTTCGTTAGTCGTGAGTTCTAAGAGTTCCTCTTCCAAATTTGATGATTCTTCAGTATCTGTGTTTGCGAAAGGATCTAAAACCCAACTCGGTATATTCATGTTTAAAATATCTTGGAAACGCTCTGTAAAATCAACATGAAGAACTTCCAAGTGTTGGCAGTAAGTAAGTAAATCTTCCGGTTTTGCAGAGACTGCTGATAATGTGGGAAAGTAGTTGTATTCACCTCTACCTAGATTTCGTTTGAATAGAAGAAGTTTTCCCGCAAAAGCAGCTATGACGTTTTTTGTTTTAATTAAATTCAACTCATCACCTTGCAATTGTAAATTAACTTGATTAAATATTTTAAACAGGTCTGTCAAATAAGTGATGTCATTTTTTGACGTAATCAGGTTTTCGCGCAATTTTTCGTCTCTGTCTTCAAGAAAGTCCAGTACTGAGTCAAATAGATTGAAAAAACGATTCAGACAAACACCTTTAGAGAGCCAACGTACTTCTGTGTGCAGCAGCAAGCGATTGTAATCTTCATCATTTTCATTACAAAGCTTACCAAATAATCGGTCATTCAATGAACTGCTTCTAATCTTATTGATTGCTTTAATAACGTAATGGAGCGACGTATGCAGACGTTCATTCAAATTTTTTGCAACCAAATGCTGACGATGAATAATACAATGTACAGCGAGTACATTTGGTATTGCTTGTTTCAAATGCGCTATGAAACCTTTATGACGCCCTGTCATTGCTGGAGCACCATCAGTAGCAGCAGACAAATATTGCAAATAGGAATTTCTTTCTCTTGAAAAATTCTTCTTTTGCATGGTATTAAATATAGATTCTCCCTTTGTATCAGATTCCAAATTTTTAGCAAATAATAATTCTTCATGAATTTTTTCTTCTTTTATAAATCGTACGTATGATAAGAGTAGAGCTTCGTTATTTGGTAGAGTTGATTCATCGAGTTGAATGGAAAATTTGCGAGTCTTTAAGTAATCACATAATGATATTTCAACGTCTTTTGCCATTTCATCTATTCTTCTTTGCACTGAATTATTACTGAGAGGAATTTTTTTGATGATATCTGACGGTGTCTTATGATGAAGAACAGTTTTTAATATCTCTTTGACTGCCGGCAAAATTAATTCCTCGCCAATTGTGTGTGGTTTTCCTGCTTTTGCGATTAACAATGAAACGTTATATGAGGCTCGTAGTCCATCATCATCTTGTTTAGAAGACGACGCAAAAAGGTTTGACATAGTTGGCTGCTTTAAATATTGCTTTTCCAGTTCTTGAAAATAGGATAAATCTTTGTTCTTCTTATCAGTATGCATTTTATTTAAATGCTCTTGTAGCCTAGAAGGTTTCATAGCTTCATTTGAAAAAAACATTTCGGCAAATTAAATACATAGGTAATGATTGGTTTGTAGGAGAGTACGTAAATCCATATTTCAAATACTCAATACTGTACTGCCGGCATTTCTTTTTAGATGTAGATTCAGACATTTTCAAATACAAATTAACTTCTCAACAGATTTATAGATAGTTATAAAAATAATGTTTATAATGACTTCTAACACTTATCACTCACGACTATTTATCACGGCGAAGCACATAGAAATAATAAAACATTCCTAGAGCTATCGCTTTTATAGATTTGATTTTGGACACGCATTAACTTGTACGTTTGCGATGCCGGCGCACTTGCTCCGTAAACAAGTCATTTCAAGCTCCCATATTCTTGTCGAAACATGTTAAATTGCACGAACCGCGTGTTTGCCTACCAACTTGCAGGGACTTGTCACCGTCAATCTATTTTAAACTAAAACAAATTAGGTATAGGTATACCTAATGCTAATTTAAAAATGCTTATTAATTTCTGCTGAGGTCCTGCCATCCTCTCAGACCTTCTACTCTGGCATATAAACTGACAGGCTCCTGTCAGACCTCTGTGGCAAGCAGCTGCTTGAGGGGGTATTTATTTTATTTTTTATTTATTAACGCGATAACAATAAGATAATTTACATAGCTAGATAAAATATTTATTCATGAAAACAGGTATTTTCAAAGTATTTTATTATATTAAAAATAATTATAAAAAATATTAAATATAATAAATTTATTATTATTATATTATTATTGCATCAAGGTTGATTTGCCTATCAGGACGGACACGCATGTCCAATATAATAAGCCTGATATAGTAGTGCATGTTAAGGTATTGAATGAGATTACAATTATTGAAGTAGGAATAACATCTCAGGATAACCTGCAGACAGTAGAGGTTGAAAAGAAGAGGAAGTATGATCTGCTGGCTAATGAGTTGAGCCTAATTCACAAGTGTAATGTTAATATTATACCTTATGTTAATATTATACCCTTATGTATGTTAATATTATACCTGACGTGGGGTGGTATTGTAACTACGTACCATAAAGCATACTCAAAACGACTTGGAGTGGGAAAACATATTGAAGCTTATATCCAATCTGTGATCTTGAAGAGAACTTTTGAGAGCATCTCAGTCGACTTCAGACGTACCAGTACGCTAGTAGGCGGTAGCAGGGAACTTATTGTCCAAGCTGCAGTTGAAAAGCTGTACATGACGGATGAGGTAGTGGATGACCAGAATCACCAGGAAGACACCACAGATCCAAAATAACTTCAGACTGTAATATAGGGCCAACATGAAACCCATTCATAATCTAACCTAATTAAAAACAATGGGAGTATAACTGACCACATTCTTTTAGAACATCTCTGTAATGCTCAGACAGCCTAGTAATGACAAAAACCTAACCTTTTATAACCTTACTATGTTTACCAGTCTGTTTCTTCCCATACAAAACACCAACTATCTAGTATAATTCTCCTGCTGTTACTATCTAGGTCAGGCATGGCCAACTGTTTTTGCCCGCGGGCCGGATTGGAAAAAAAAATATTTTCACGGACCGGACGAAATATTAAAATTGAAAAATGTTAAACAAAACACTTATTTCTTTAAGTAAACAAAATTTTATTATGAAATTTGTTTATGAATAATTTTAAGTAAATCAATACAACAAATTAACATAATAACTAATGCGACGTGTGAGGCGGTTTGCATCGCTTATTATTTTTTTAATATCTGGTTCTATACTTGTAGTAGCTATTCTTAACACAGCCTCCAAATGTAAATCATTCAATCTTGATAATAATTTTTGATAATAATAAGATTTTCTTTATAACGGAATGTTTTTTAAACAATATAGAAGTATCGAGAATTCATTCGATTAATTACTAGAAGCTAAATGCTAATATTGAAAAATTGTTCGCGGGCCACATAAATTCATTACGCGGGCCGGATCCGGCCCGCGGGCCGTATGTTGGCCATGCCTGATCTAGGTGCTTCCTCAACTTTGTCAGCCAAGCTATCATACGAAAGTTGCCTATATATTAACACAACATGACCCTGTGTACCAGTCTTTTCTTCCCACATAAATTATTAACTGTCTTATACAATTCTCTGCTGTTGTTGTGTTATATAGCTGCTTCCTCTACTTTGTCAACCAAGGTGTGAATACAAAGATTCCTATAAGATGTTAAATGATCACTTACACATGCTGTATCTTAAGCTTTTGGTAATGTTTTTTGTTAAAACTAATAGAATATTGATTCAGTTTATCCCTTCAATTTTTTATTTTAAAAATAAGCTCAAATTCCTTAACACTCAAATAACTCTGTGTTCTCTGCCCCTATTCATTCAAAAGAGTACTGTTAGTATAAAAAAAGCCTGTTTAAAATGGTCCCATTCTTCCTCAACTTCAGTAGTACTATATCCACGATTGTCATAATAACTAAATAGCCTATCATGGTAAACGTTGACTATATATGGATCTTTTAGAGCTTCAGTGCTAAAAGTAATTCTTTTAAATATAGCACAACATTTCTTAAGCTTCAGTTGCAAGATACTTTTGACCAGATAATGGTCAGACCCAATTTCGGCTTCCCTTTATGATCTGGTATTCCTAACAAAACTAGCCCGTATGCTCTTAATATATAATCGATCATATTCCTGCAGAACCCATGAGGTGATTCCCATGTATGCTTATAAATGTACCGGTGTTTAGAGTAAGTGTTAGTTATTCTCAAACCATTAAATTTATGCACTTTTAGCAGACGTTCCCCTTTGCCATTGCAACCACCAATGAAAAAGGACCTATCACTCCTACCCAATGGTTAGGGTCAGTACGAACTTTAGCATCTCCTCTCTTGACAGAATTCAAAATATCTTGAAGTTCTGCATAACACTTGTCTTTCTCATTCTCATCAGAGTTATATGTGGGGCATAACAACAGATAACATTCAGATCATCAATCCTACTTTTAAATTTAACTGTAAGTAAATTGATAAACAATAAGTAATGTAATGCAGTCATATCCTTGAAAAATTCCACAGGTGTGCTTGCCGAGAAATAGACCAACTGCAGGTTGTTTCTATCCTTCCTTCCTAAAAAGAGAAATTAAGAATAATTTTTAAATGTCTGAGCTTTACCTACTATCTGGTCTCTTGCGAGCACGAAATGATTAGATCGTAAGCGTGGAATTTCAGCGTGATGACATCAAAAGAATAACCCCTATGAAGTGACCTCACATTACACGTATCTATGGAAAGAAAACTATTAGTGAGATTTAAAAAAAATAAGTTTACTGAGAGAGCCTAACAATGTCAAACAACCCCAAAATCACAGTCATCGGACAAAGACCTGTTCCCTAACAGTTCCCACGTGGTCTAGTGGTTAGGATACCTGGCTTTCACCCAGGAGGCCCGGGTTAGATTCCCGGCGTGGGAAGTATTTTTACCATTAAATCAAATTTGGGAAAGCTTGAAAGAAGAACTCCCAAAAAACAGTGACGTGAATTGAATTGTTCCCTAACAGGTAAAGGAGTAAGACAACCCATCGTGGTGGGAATTTCCAGCAGTATAGGTTTAGCAATATCCGTAGAAGCAAGGGCTGAGGAACCTGTGATGACCTCTAACTAGAATTATCCACCAGCTGATATAAGGATCATCTGCATCTGTTCACTTGATGCTGTCAACTTACAAACAGAAACCACAGTAATATATTTTCCCTCACAGATGCTCACCAGTGCAGCAAGTTCAGGATCCACAACCATTAAACATTCCAATCATTATAAGTGGTGAGCACGAAGATCCTGTGAAGTTAACCACTCTTTAGCAGGGTTAGAAAAAAAAAAGAAACTTTCATTTCTATGCCTTTCCTGCTCTGTGCATCATCAGAAGGGATTGGTACACAGCTCGACTTTCACTGTATATCTAGCTACCATTCCCCAACTGATGGGGGGAGGGGTTGCTAATGTCGGAAAATAAACTTGATTCCTTTTGAAAAGGAACATCCCATATTCGCAAGAAGCGATATGTTGTTCTTGTAGACTTCCTATCGCTCTCTCTTTTTTTAAGTAAAATTTGTGTTTTTTATCGAAAACCTAGTTTTCTCAAACTTGACCATCAATTATAAAACGTTATGTATGAAATGAAGGTTATTATTGCGTCATGTGACTTAGGCTGTATAAAAATGATCTATTTTCCTCTTATCTTTTTCAAAATAGGGAATTTAGTAAATTTCGTGTAAAGAAAAGTATTTTGTTTGAAATATATTGCTAGTAAGCAAGAATTAAGATTGAAGTCTTTGGTGTCACTCTATCATTCGGCAAACTTCCTCTGGATATCTAGATGTCTCATTGTTAGGAAGATCGTTGCTAATCTTTTAGAAAATTTCAGAACTAATGTAAAATTCATCTAGATATAGCTAAATATCTCTAGTAAAGAAGATAGAATATTGTTTGAAAACTTACCAAGAGAATTTTACAGAACATTAATCGAGAAATTGGCTTTAAAATATAATTCCGCCCACCTCTGATGAAGTCGTCATCTGCAATTTAATGTTGAAATCGGAGTAATCGATGCATTTGCAAAAAAGTAATATAATGATTTATGTTACTTTAGTAATATAATGATTGTAATGAAGTAATATAGTGATTTTATAATTCATTTTTGCCTCACTGTCAAAGTTTCATAATGAAACTTTTACTGTGAGTCATAATTAAGTTATATATCTTTCAGTATTTAAATTTTATAAGAGATTTGATTTATTTGGATGCTAATTTACAAGTAGAATACAAAATATAGCATTTAGAAGACAAATAATTGAATAATAATAATAAATTACTTTTATAGTAGCCCACTTTCGAAGTGTGACAGACCTGTCTCATCACATGCCTCTGCAATGTAAATCCTTACTTATAAGGCATCAATGTACACTGTGGAGGCATGAAAGCAATTCCTCAGGAGAAACACAACATACATTAGAAATGAAATGTACGTGCGTTTTTCGTGAGTCGAAACCAGATCCTTTCGCTCCTTAGCCACTCGTTCGTCCACCAGACAAGAAACAAAACTTCATTTTAAACTATTCAAAAATGCTAATTATATCATTTACTCAATCCAAATAACGTGAAGGGAATGGAAATTTCAGTTGATTACTTTTGCGCATCATGAAGATAGAACCTCGGTTTTTTCACGTTGTTAGAGTTAGTTATTAGTTCCAGTTATTAGAATAAATTACATAACAATTGACATATGCTAACTTTAACAGATATTGGGACACTTCCACATTTTGTAAATGGAAGGTAACATTCAAAGATTCTTCGCTTTAAAAATAAATATCAATTAATCATAATAATAATAAATCAAATAAGAAAATATGGTTTCTGGGAAGAGATGAAAAAAAAAATAACTTTCTCTTCCAATGAACTCCAGCAAACTTCTGATATTTGAAAGTCTGGTTTGAAAAGTTGCGAAAACTTATTTATGAGTAATTATAGATAATACTTTTTGAAAATAAATTTGAATTTGAAAAGTAACATTCTATAAAGTTTAAAAAGATAAACTTTCAATCAAGTCATTTTATTCGTCTTTATTTATTGATGTGAGACCTGGGCATCATGGAGCTAGTGTTGAATAAGTTAAGAGTGACTCAGACAGGTGCGGAAAGAAGCATGCTAAGTTTAAGCTCGAAGGATAGTATGAAATTTGAAGGATAGTAATTGAAATTGTAAATTGAAGGATAGTATGAAATGTCTAAAAATTAGATCACATCTTCTATTAGAATTACAGATCCAAAGAATGGATGATGACGGATGGACGATATCGCTAAAAGGAGAGAGAATAATAGAAGGAAAGGAAGGATCACAAGTTAGATGGGAAGACGATATCAAGAAGTTTGCTGGAGTTCATTGTGGAAGAAAAGCAATGGATAGGATGTTGTGGAAGCAGATGGACGATAATTATCACTAAAAGGAGAGATAATAAAAGAAGGAAAGGAAGGCCACGAATGAGAAGAGAAGGCGATATCAAGAAATTCCATTGTCCATTGGATAATAAAAGCAACGGACAGGATTTGTGGAAACAGATGGGGAAGATTTTGCGTTGGAAACAGATGAAAACAAAAGGAGCCCCAGTTGTGCTCGTCCTAAACACTCTCGTCAAAATTGACAAAAAAGAAAGAAATCGTTACACAAAATTCTAAACTTACATTTATTTTAATAAACGATTTGTTAAATAATAACTGTAATAACAAATATTATAATGATATTTTATGTTATAAATTATGTTTCAGGTAGTATTTCAGTTAAATTCTGATATAAAATAGAGAGCTGTTGAATGTTCCGGCTTCAATAACTTTATAAATATTAAACGAATGTTTTTGAAGATAGAGATTGAAAGAAAACCTTTCTTGGTAGAAAAAATAATTAAAATGTTTTGAATGCGTGCTTCCATTTACACAGTACAGAAATATTCCGGTACTTATCGGTAGGAAAATAATTTGTTTTTCTACCTTTTAAAGTGCATTTAAAAGGATTGGCGTGTATTTAATTTTACCGAGTAGAACATTTTGAAACAAGTGAATACAACAGTTATGAGGTACATTGAATGAGGCAGTTAATAACAAATCTCAATGATAACAAATTTGAAACTCTCGGCAAAATAGTGAAAAAAGTAAAAGAATCCTCTCTAATCTCGTGACCTGTGGGAAGTTCACATGGACCAGTGCTTAGTGGCGCATTAAAGAGACCAGTATTTTTTTTTCCTGAGGTTACTGTTGACCTTTCTCAAAGATCAACAGTATGGCGTGGTATACAGAAAAACTCCTGGAAAAACTTACGTAGCAAATGGAGCAATAAATGGAAGCATTACTTGTACATTTAAAAATCGATATTTTTTGGGTAATTCTTAATTCCTCCTTCTGCTGCGCCAGCAGAGGATACATGACAAACTAATAAGATAAGTATTATTTAATAATTCTCATATGATATATATATTAATTCAGTTTCAGTTATCTCGTTAACCTACATAGTATAATTTTTCTTAAAAGAACTGGTTTCTTCTCATTTTGTGATCTGACCGGCAAAGTCATTGGGTTATCTGCAGGCTATAACAGAATAAACGACCATTGCCATCCCGGGATTCGAACCCGAACACCAACGGTTGCAGTGTCACCGCTAACCAACTCGATACTATTGCGCCACCGAGGCTGCAGAAACTAGTTTGAAAATAAAAAGAAGATTTAAGAAAAACGACAAATATCTTTTTTATCGTATATTGTATTGTAATACATTGAAATATATTCGGAATATTTTAATGAAAATAATTTTTCAACTTTTGGTCTTTCTGGACACGAGGCTGACTTTTAGTTCGAAGCCGAAGCTGCACCTAAGCAACTACTCGATTATAAGCAGAAAAATAAAAATGTATTATTTTTATCTATATTTGTGTAACATTTAATTTATTAAATTAGGAAAGTTATATATTGTGAGAAATCTTAAATAATAAATCAAACATTTTTTTTAAAATAAAGATTGTGTTTGAAAAATAAAGAGCAAAATTTAAATGATTTGAGAATATTTTAGTGCATTCTCTCCTCTGTACTGCAGCGAATAATCGAGAACATACTTCTTAGAATATTTTTCGAAAGAGGTAATGGGAACGCTCTCTTACCTGAAGAGTTTCTCCAGAATTTCTTTTCAATCTTCTCTCGTGCTTTTCATTCGAGACAAATTCTCCTCGAAAAATTTTGTATGAAGGAAGTGACCAATGCACGAACGAAAGTCGTGCGATTAATAATTTCAGGATAATCTTTACCAAAATTTCTCAAAGTGCTAAAGCTTCTGAAAGTGTAAAACAGTACAAACTGTTTAGGTTGTTTCCGTAGCTGATGCGTATATATTGAGGTCATAGGTTATGTCCAGGTGCGCAGAAGTTTTACTTGCGCCAACTCATATTAACTTCATTTCGACGTAAAGATAACAGCGACGACAAAACTTTAGAGAACTTTGCTAATTAAGGCGTATAAAGTTTCGGATTTTCGCTAATCACCACGGGAGGTCAGTGCTGTCCCTCGGAACATCGCCACCCTACAGGCGAAGGTGATCTGTGACGTCATCCGATTCGGCACGCGCCCGACACGAGCCGCCCGAACCCATCACCCCGGGAGCGCAACCGGGGAGCGGTCGGCAGTGGCAGAGGAGGCACACCGGCGCGAGTGACGTCACATCGTGACGTCACGCGCTTCATAAATATCGCCGTGGAAGCGGGCTGGGTTCCAGGCAGGAGGAGAGAGCAAAGTCAGCAACTCCCAAATGCTGACTGGGGAACTTGTGCGTCTGTGTGTGCTCAGCTGATCCCCCAGCGTGGTAATGATCGCAACTCCCCGCTAGTTCCGAAGCCTAGGGGGGGAACTCGTCAGTAGCGCCCCCTTTTGTACTCCGATACCATCCAGGGAGAAGGGGGAGTTGGATGCCAGGGGAGAGAAAGTGCAAGAGGATGGTTAGAGGCAGCATCAAGCTGCCGCTCTGCTGAAGTTGCAGACCCCCTTCACTCGACTTTCGGTTCGACAAACCATCATCTTCAATGCCTTCTACCTGCTGCCACTGACCCTGCTGATTGTCCACTTCTGAGAGAGCCAAATGACTGTCAACATCACCCATTCGACGACACCTTTTAAGTGATGACAGCGACTCGTGTCAACTAACCCTGTGAGTGTGTGATGATTTGAGGGAAAAGAAATTTGTCTTGTTTAGCTGACGACAGCAAAGTCGCGAACTTTATTCCTTGTTTGTCGTTAGAAAGTAATGAGGCTTCTATCCTGTGATTGGAGTTATTTTGCTTCAGTAATCGAAAACTTCTCTTCGCCACAATTCCAGTAAAACGAGTTTTCCTCAAGACGAAGTTAATATTGCATTGATATAGTCCTTGGACCGGTTAATATGAAAAAGTTTTTCAATTCATCAGTTTAGTGTTTGCAGAATAAAAAAAAATGCGCCTCGTACATTCAAGAACCCATTGAGATTATCTGGAGGAAGAAATATCAAGAACGCGAAAGATCGACCATTTTATGAAAGAAACTTTTCTGGAACTAGATTTAAAGATGGAACAATTTTTTCAGTGGAAGAAACGACCTCACATCACTTTTAGGGTGAGTAAATTGAAAGTTCTTCAGTTGGCTAGAAATGTTTTACAAAGCTCGTAAAAAAAAGTAAAGTGAAATGCAATAACGTTGCTCGCATTTAGATTAAATATAAGATTTAGGGACTAGCAAAAGATGTCAGAAGTTTGTTGTGACTTTTCTGTTGTACGAAGACTTTAAAGTACGAAAAGAATCCTTCTTTCTCTCGAGGAAGTCACATCGCTGAATTATATTGATCGACGAGAGAAACAAAAGCAATGGATTGGACACTGATTTATAAATAGAGAAATGAAACTTGTATAGATAATAGTTTGATCTTTAGCACATTGTCAGTGTTTTTATAGAGAGCGCATTTAAAGATTACGTACAAAGAACTGTTGAATTATGCGAATCATTCATTTACCAAGATCAGTTATTATTACTCTCACGTAGTTTGTTATGCAAATATTAGGAACTGAACAAGATTTCAGATAAGAAGGCTCAAAAAGTCATCTTTCCTCGGAAATTCTTAAGCTGCCAAAGTTTATTTTTTCTACATATATCGTAAAAGAGACTTGTCACTTAAAAAGCGATTCTTTGACCACGTGAAGGATATCTCATCTTCTTAGTGAATGGCCGAAATAAACTTCTGAAAAAGTGCGACAAGTCCTCCAAAGGCGAAAAACTTGGGAATCCAGCGGAACGTGTGCAAACTGAAAAGAAGGAAAAGAGAAGAAAAAATACCGAGAGTGAAAAGGGGAAGTAGAACAACATCACTGCAAGAGAAAAAAAACCTCCAACGGGGGATGGGTGGCGTCTTACTGAAACTTGCTGCTTGACCTACGTGAACTGAGGCCAAAGTTCAGTCAACGTTAGAAGCTGCGACGACACCCGAGCCTTCTGCGCGGAGGCTAAGAACACCGACGCTGCCGCTGTAGAGACGGAGAGACGATTTTAGCAACGGTCTCCGGTGTTTGCGGAGATCAGCGACGGAAGGTGCCGCGTGTTCCGGTGCGCCAGTCTCTGGTGGTGCCGCTGTGTTTTCGCGGCACGGCGGCGGGCCGCCCAACCACGCGTTACTACGGAGAGCTGGGGTCCACCTAACCGGCCTGGGCCGCCGTTCCTCAGCATGGACCCCACGGACTCGGGACCCATGTCGGAGGAGTATGTCCAAGAATTTGACCTGGATCATTTAGAAGAGGTTGTAAAGCAGGAAATGCATAGAGCCAAGTATGGGACTCTGGCTTGCAACACCCAGTCTCACTCGATGCAGATGGCTGCACCTGGGCAAACCGTGGAGCACCACCATCATCACCACCAACAGCAACAACAACAGCAGCAGCAGCATAACCACCATATTTACAGTACTACCGGATCCTTGATGTCGTGTCCTCGCAAACCAGTTGCCCTCGCAGCTAACACTCCGGGAACACCTCCAGATACCCCACCTGGAGCGGTAGTTTCAGCTGCTTGCCACAGTTTGCCTCCCTCTCCCGCCTTCGCAGCTGTTCCTGTTACCAATCTCGCAAGCCCCATCATGCCCCCAGCCTCTATGGAATCCCGGACACCTAGTTTACTTGACGACAGCATGATGTGGTTGACTCAAAGCCTTCGCTATGGAAGCGTCACAACTCAAGAGCCTCTGGACTTACGACCGCAGTGCGGAGGGGAAATGGACGGATGGTTGATCAGAAGGGATTACCCGGAAGTCCAAGTTGTTCCCCCAACTTCCTTGGGACCCAGGGGGAGTGGAGGAATTCCAGGAGGAGGAATCGGCATCCCCGGAGCTTCTGGCGGAAGCCTTTCGCATCTCTTAAGTGGTAGTAGCAGCAGTAACGGATCCACGTCGACATTAAGTCCGTCGTGCTCTGCCGCGGGCGGCGGAGGAATGACATCCGGATCTGGGTCGCGAGGTGGAGACCTTCTGAATGACGACATGCTGATCTCCCTGACCGTCCGAGAGCTGAACAAGAGGTTGCACGGCTATCCGCGCGAAGAAGTTGTGAGGCTGAAGCAAAAACGCAGAACGTTAAAGAATCGGGGCTATGCCCAGAACTGTCGCACCAAAAGGTTAGCTCAACGGCATGAGCTGGAAGCGAGGAACCGAATCCTTCAAGGGGAAATGGCCCGGATAAGGCAAGAGTTGGAAAGAGCGTGCCAGGAGAGGGACTTTTATAAGCAGCAACTGAACGTGCTGAGGGGCAGAGACTGCTCACAAGGATCACTGTCCAGTGTGTCGAGTGGTGCTGCCAGTAACCCAAGCTCACCAGAGTTCTATCTCTGACATCAAAAGCTCTGCAGATCAGTGCACAAGAACACACACACAAAACATTATTGAACATCATGGGACGAAATCATCAGAAGAATGATGAAGCACGGGGAACATAAGGAAGGCCGAAGCACGGGGAACGTGGAATTATTCAAAGAATTCTTACAGTCATTGTACCTCCTTTGTTGACTGCCGATTGAACTATTACAACTAATTTGAAAAAAAAAATATGGATTTAGAACTGTTCATGACGATAAAAAATTCTAAATAACATTCTTTCATTGAAAGGGAACTAAAAAACGACGCTCTCATTTGCATAAAGTTGGAGACTTACTTCTGCATTTCAAGGGCTCAACAGTAGCAGAAGAAGCATTTGCTGTTTCACGTAAAAATGGTGACATTTCAATTTCACTTACAAAAAAGTCTTATGACTCCTTATTAATGGAATTGTAGGACTTAGGAATAATATTTTATCTATCAGAATGCAGAAAATATTTTTAAACGAAAGTTAAGAGCACCGAAATAAACGTTTGCTACTTAGTGTTGAGATGTTAATTATACGTAATTCCAAATCGTTTTTCGGCAAGGACTGTCCACAGCACTAAAGTGGCCTCATAATTACTTAGTTTTACTGTTAGCTTCATTCACGTGTATATAATGCAAACACTAAATACATGGACATGATGCGAACTGATCAGCTATTGAAGGGAGTCAGCTTCTTTCTAGATGTCAGAACCGTTGCATTTAAAAAGAATCAGCTGTTGGACTTACTGTTGCATCAAAAAGATTAAAAAAAAATTCGTAAAGAAAGAGACGATGTCTAATTTACCTCAGCCAAGCATCCAATCTGCAGCCGACACGAACATTTCTTAAGATTTCGGCGAATCTCAATTAATAGGTGAAATTTCTTTTCGTTATTGGACCACATTTTCCTGTTGCCAAGTCGTTGTTGTATTTTAGATGTTTTTGTACAGAAAAAAAAAAGAGTTTCTCATGAGCGTTGATCACTGTCTTGTTATCACGTCGTTGACCTTAAAATTTGCACGCCAATATACGGCATCAGGAATCTATTTCTCTTAGAGTCATAAATATCAAGCGATGGCTCTAGCGAAAGGTCAGTTTCTTTGCTAGAGAGTATGTTGAGTGCATTGTATTCTTGTCAAGTTTTAGGCAATGTGATATCTGATGTTTTAGATACTGTTTGAAAGCCCCACAGACAACGCAAGCATCTGGAAACTCCGTTCGCCGCATGTCGGACCTTTCTTCTCGCAAGGCAAGAGAACTTTCCCGCTGTTGATTGGGCTCCTGCTCATTGCCCTTCTCGAGTCGTTCGTCGTAGCTCAAACGAGACTTCGAAGTGAAGAAGATTTTTTTTTCCAGTTTGTACAGTTAACGAAGATCATCCGTTTGCTAATCTGCTTAACGTTATAAACATTTAGGAACGGTGGAAGTGCTTCATTTCAAGAAATGAAATCTGTGAACATTTCATTCTCGGAATTTCGACGTCGTGAGGACAGGTGACACTGAGGTGTACAGATAAGTTGCCCGTGTGTATTGACACGTTCTCTTCTCAGTATTACTTTATCCTAGATGTAGAGTCTATGTTCATTTCTGTCCCCTACACCCATTTCAGAAAAGGTGATGATTTCAGGTTTTACTCTCACAACAGCTGCCCACCGATGTCATTACATGGAAAAGTAAATAGTTTAACTTTTATTTGAAATATTTTAATAACTGAATTCAACAGCTTTCATAGTTTTGCCTCAGTGTGTCCGCTATCAGTGTAAATATTGCAATGTTTAATTATTTATAAAGCTTGACGTCAGAAACTGTTTCTTTTCATTTTAATCTTTTTCAATCATCACGTCTCCTTTCAGTTTTTCGCTTGATCAAGGAATGTGCACGCGGTGGCCAAATCAACGGTTTAATCACGTGAGTGTTACGATGCAGGAGACTTTTTATGATTATTTGGGGGAAACACTAAAGCCAATAATTGCAAATGATTGGTAGTCATCAACAGGAAAAGATTAAACTACGGAATATCAAACTTTTAACCATGAATAATAGCCAAGTGCATTCTTCAGCTTTAAATGCAATCATTAAAACAGAGTTTGAATCGATTTCTCTATTACTTTCAGACCAATATTGTACTCAGAATTCGCTTAAAAAATAGCGTTTTTTTTTGGTTTGGAAGCTAAAAATAACTTCCAAATATCATTTTCTGAATAAGCCATCTTAAAATGAATTATAAGAAAAAAAAATAATTTTCTCTTCTATTAAATTATTTTTTATTATTATATTTTTAACATAACTTCGTGTCATTTTTTAAGTTTAAGAATGTTTTGAATATTATTTACGTTTAAAAGCTTGATTTTCCTCGATTAATCTTCTTTGACTGATATGCAGTTATCGGTTTTTGTATTTTCCAGAAATCATCACAAAAAATCTCCATGCCCCACTAATAATTCGTTGTTTGTCACAGCTATTTAATTCAGATATTTCTTTGCGTCATTGTTTCTTATATTTTCACAGCTTTAAAAGTAAAGCTTCAACCAATGATGTGCCCCTAGCATGGATGTGCTTATTTCGATGCTTTCTTTGGCAATATTAGAAGTTTATGCAAATGAAAAGTCTGCAAATATTTGTGGCCTTCTACATTGTGTGTTTTTTACGTAATTTCGTGGTGTGGAAGGTTATTTTTTATGATTCGGTTTATCAATAGCATATGTAATAAATTTCTCTTGAAAGGCAGAAGCAACTTGAGGGGCTGTTTCAATCTAATTTGAAATTTACTGATGGAATCTCCGAGATACAAACTGAAAGTTGTTTCTGCACAGTTATGCGATCTTTGGAGCAATTCCTTAACTTCCCATTTCACTTTATTATTTTTTTGGGTAACAAAGAGTAAGGGCGAAGCCAAAGTGAGTAGAATCGGTTGTTGTACTCAAGAATGACCAAATCAACGATAATAGGAGAAAAGGGCCAACTGGAAACTAATGAAGAAGTGAATTGGCAAACAGAGCTTCAGTTTTAAAACCGATTTAGCTCATTGGTTTCGAGATTAAACGTGAGCAATCTCGAGCTCCAATTTTATTCCGTGGGAAACTAATTGAATGATATTTTTTTTTAACGAAATGGATTATTTCTTATCAGTGGAAAAACAGTAACCGCATTGAACGGTTATCGAATTAGATTAAATTAGAAATTCTTAATTTTATTTTAATCTTCCTTTATTTGAATTACATTTCATTAAAAGTAACGTCATCGAACTAGTTAACAATTTACATTTAATTCATTTCGTACTGTGCGTAATTTATTTACCGAAGGACAGATATCCACATTTTGATATATTTTGCATGTCCCTCAAGTGAGAAATTTGGTCCTTAAATAGTTAAAACTGTTTATTATTTTATTGCTAAATTTGCTTTCAAAGAGAAGGAGTAGCGCTTTGAATGTGCACTAGCGAAGAATCAGTCTGAAGGGTGAAACTTACATAATCTATTTATCGGATTTCGTTATCGACTCTTTCGGTAGGAAATATTTCCTGCTTTTCCCTCCCATCGGAAGTGGTGTCCTTCGCTTGTTGCAGGTGCTCTTTCGACACACAAGATATTCTGACAAATTTCTGACAAAATTTCCGTGTTTGCCTAGGAAAATTCAAATTCGAAGCTGCGCAATTTGAAAAATGTTTTGTGAAAGATTGGGATTCGAGAAGAGTGAAAGGTTTCAGCCGAATATCTCGAGATCCCTTTTGAATAATATTTGTTTAATATATAGAGATTTGTGAAATCTGGAATGCGCAACAATAGCGTTCAAAACAAAAAGAGTTCATCTCTAAATTTTCATATAATAGCTGTTAAAAACAATTATATCGTAAAATAAGGATATTTTTAAAAGTTAGCCAAACAATTTTTCGGTTTTTGTAAAATTTCCAGGAAATATTTAAGCAAGAATTCTGACAGGTCCTTAAACACTGAAAGAATATTGTTGAAAAATCAAGATGCAGAAATATCTGATTGCGATTAACCATTCCTCGCTCTTATTTACCTCATAAAAGTATGATTCTAGAGGTTATGAATCTTCGAAATTAGCTTCTCATCTGTTTAATATGGAAAACACAGAACAGGACTTCAATACTGAAAACTAAATAAGGAAATGATGTGAATACTGGTCTGTCAAAGGATCACTTCAACAACGCTCATGTATCATGTTTTATATATCTGTCTCTCTTATAATTTGTTGACATTGTTTCAACATCTCTCATATATCTGTTTCATATATTTGTCTCTCTCATAATTTTTTAACATGTTGTATAGAGAAATGCATTATATCAGTTATTAGCAAATATTATTTGATTAGTTTGAAAATTCTGAGGTATTTTCCCAAATATTCTAATGGTGTTTAATATAAATAAATTTAATTTTAAATTAAATAAAAAAAAGATTGAAGTCAATAGCGTTTAAAGATAAATCTGAAGATCGGACGATTTCACTAATTAGCAATTCCTTTCTCAACCTCTTGTTCCACATCTTGTCTTTTTAATTTACAGGGAGGAAAGGAAACAAAAAGAAAAGCTCAGTCTTGCCTCACAGCAGATTGTCAATCATCCAGACCGAAATATCCGGAAGCTTTCATATATCTGTTTTCACTTCATTCCACTAAGCAACCTCGTATAGATATATGCCCAAAAATTAGGACCAAAAAGGGAATAAGCTTATAAAAAATTTCCAAGACTGTTTCCTTTAAACCTTTTGTTTGTTTTTTATTGCATTAGATACCCAATGAAAACGTCGAATGGGACAGAAAATTCTCCATCCCCATTTTGAGATTTTAGTATGTAATTCTTTTATCAGTATTCACGTCTTACCCCACTTTTTAGTATTCCAGAGAAACCTTGATTGACCAGTATTCGCACTTTACCTAATCCAGTTTTCAGTATTCAATTGATTCTTTGATTAGCCAGAATTCACAACTTCCCCCAATTCAGTTCTCAGTGTCCAAATCATGTTTTGACCAATATTTTCCCAATTTAACCACAATATTCACACCTTCTTCCAATTCAATTTAAATATTTACACCTTCTCCCAATTCAATTTCAATAAATCCTTTTGCCAGTATTCACACCTTTTTTTTTGTATTATCACCTATTTCAGTAATCCAATTTTCAGTATTTTAATGATACTCTGGTTGACCAGTATTAACATCTTCGTTCCATTCAGTTGTCAGTATTCGAGTGATTCTATGATTGACCAGTATTCATACGTTCCCCAAATTTAGTTTTCAGTATTGAAGTGATCCTTTGATAGACCAGTATTCACACCTTTTCTAATTCAGTTTTCAATATTGGAGCTATCCTTGATTGACCAGTATCCCCACCATCCTTCAGTTCTGCGTTTAGTAGTCAAGTGAACCTTTAACCAGTGCCAGAACCTTCCCCCGATTGACTTTTCAATATTAAAGTGATCCTTTGATAGACGTATTCACACCGTTTTCTAATTCAGTTTTCAATATTGAAGCTATCCTTGATTGACCAGTATCCCCACCATCCTTCAGTTCTGTGTTTAGTAGTTAAATAAACCTTTAACCACTATCAGAACCTTCCCCCGATTGACTTTTCAATATTAAAGTGATCCTTTGATAGACTAGTATTCACACCGTTTTCTAATTCAGTTTTCAATATTGAAGCTATCCTTGATTGACCAGTATCTCCACCATCCTTCAGTTCTGTGTTTAGTAGTCAAGTGATCCTTTAACCAGTATTAGCATCTTCCCCTGATTGACTTTTCAGTATTGAAGTGATCCTTTGATAGACCAGTATCCCCACCATACTTCAGTTCTGTGTTTAGTAGTCAAGTGAACCTTTAACCAGTGTCAGAACCTTCCCCCGATTGACTTTTCAATATTGAAGTGATCCTTTGATAGAGTAGTATTCACACCTTTTTCTAATTCAGTTTTGAGCATTGAAGCTATCCTTATTTTTAGTGTTCACACCATCATCCTGTTCTGTTTTCAGCATTCAAGTGATTCTTTGATTAACTAGTATTTATACCATTTCGCGTTTTTCAGTGTTGAAATGGCCTATTGATTGGTCAGTATTCGCACCATTTCATAGTTTTCGGTGCCACCTACTACCCTTGCCTGACGATGTTTCACGCCCTCCCCACTTCATTTTTCAGTGTTTAAGTGACCCTTCCGTTGCTGGTATTGGCACCTTAGCCACTTTCCTTTTCAGTATTCAATGACCCTTTGACCAGTATCGAAACTCTCCGTTCATTTTTCAGTACCCAAGTGGCGTTTTAAATGACAAATATTTACGACTTTAATTCAAATTTTAGTATCGAAGTGGTGGTTCTTTTTATTGACCAGTTTTGACGCCCACTTTCAGTTTCCAGTAGGGGCGGGGGTGGCTCAGTCGGTAGCGCGCCAGGCTCGTAATCTGTAGTTCCCAGGTTCGAGTCCCAGCTGGGTCAGCGTTGAGATTTATCTCCGCAAAATTCTCCGCTCTGCCCACGATCAGTAGGGGACACCGATGGGCATTGAAAGGCCGCCGTCCGACGGATGGGACGTTAAACAGTGGTCCCATGTGCGGGAGAGCCATACCCTGTGCACGTTAAAGAACACGCTGGATGGCATCTCCCAACAGCTGTTCCAGTGGGTCCCCTCCTCCAACCTTCTCTGAGCCTTCGGGGTCCATGTGACCTGGCCATTTAGCCCATGGTGTGCAAAAAAGTGCCGCTCAGAAGTAAAACAACCCAACCCAGTTTCCAGTATTGAAGTGACCTTTTCATTCACAGGCATCCACGGTCTCCCTCACTTTCGTTTCACCTCTATTTACACCCTTCACCACTTCTCGGTACTGAAGAAACACAGACTGACCAATGTGTGTCCATCCACCTTGAAGTAGTCACGTGATCTCAATCTTTCCAGTGTCAATGTGACCTCTAAAACTCTAAGGATTGACTCTACCAAATCGAATCCAAAATTCCTAAATCCTAGATATGTTTATCAATTTCATCCAAATTAGTTACGTAACACTGATGCTGATATCAGCAACTTTTGAAAAATTTTCTCACGTTTTAACGTGTCCAGTGACAAGTTCATTGCGCATGAAACATCTTTTAAGACAGAGTTAGCCATCAATGTATGGATGTTGAAGATTTCCTTCCTGCACAGTTCTACAACAGAATAATTGCCAAGTCTTCTATTATATCCCTCTGGTAAATGATTGAGTGCATTTGTTTTTTCTTCCTGATTATTATTTTTGCTTCATTTCCTGACCACCAGCCTTTCTTTATGACTTGATGTGACGCTCAGGTGGTAGCGACCCATTATTTCGAAAACATTGTTTTAAATACTTATAAAGAAGAAATACGCTGGTTTCCATAAATTAAGGAAAATCCCTATGTTAAGTCAATGGGAAGTTAACGTCAAAGTCCTATAACTTCTAAAATAAGTTTTTTTGTTTCGAAAAATGTGATTGCAGATAAAGATCTCAATCAAATAAATCAATATCTCGATTTTCAACAATATTCATTCAGTATTTAATGAGTTATGGAAGTTTGAATATTTAACAACAGCAATGGCAGAATAAGTGAAAGAAGAATAGTGAAAGAATTCTTTACACAAAGTTCTAAAATACAAACTTATTTTATTAAACACTTTGACACAATACTTATTATTAAGTTTTAATTAACTTCTGAAATCATTTTTTGTGGCTGGAATTGTTATCGCTGAATATTCAAATTTCCATAACTCATTAAATACTGAAACGAATATTGTTGAAAATCGACATATTGATATATTTGATTGAGATTTTTATCTGCAATCACATTTTTCGAAACAAAATAAAACTTATTTTAGAAGTTATAGAGTTTTGACTTTAGCTTCCCATTGACTTAACATTGGGATTTTCCTTAATTTATGGAAACCAGTGTATTTTGAAACCATGATTCTGAAAACACACGATGTCGTGTCAAAATTTTGTTTCTTACCTCCTTTCATTGTCATCAATCATCGCAATTGTTTCCTTCTAGAATTGAGACTTAATGTTCACCATTAATGATACCTCTCGTAATGAAGACGTCGATGAGCAATGGAAAGATTGCCTCCACGACATTTCGTGCATTCTGTTCAAATGCCAATGAGCAGCTCTGAGTGCAGCGAATGTCTGATGGCGAGATATTGTTTAAATTACACTATCAATTGATTTGTATATTATATATATATATTATATATATTGATATATATATCACTAACCTTGATTTTCATCGGCCTTGCTTCAAGTAACTGGACCGACTATCAAGAGAATGCAAGCGAGAATAGAGAATTACATACCTTTGGTGGCTAAATTACATTTCTGCGCAAGTGCTACCAAAAGAACGCTAGCAATACTAATACGATCAAAAATTAAAAAATAGCTAAAGAGGAAATGTGAGGAGGAAATTGGGTTGTTTTACCTCTAAGTGGTTTTCTTTCGCACACAATGGACTAAATGGCCAAATCACAAGGGCACCAAAGGGTCGGAGAAGGTTAGGGAAGGGGACCCACTGAACAGATGGTTGTCTTCCGTCAAGGCCATCCAGCGTGTTCTTTGACATGCGCAAGTTATGACTCTCCTGCACACGGAGCCGCGACTTAATGTCCCATCTGACGGACAGCGGTCTTTCGAAGCCCATTGGCGTTCCCATTTCTGACTGAGGGAAGGATCGGGGTTTAGAGGTGATAAATCTGAACCCCGGCACAAGTGAGACTCGAACCTAGGAAATAAAGATTACGAGTCTCGTGTGCTGTCGACTGAACTAACCCTGCCCCGTGAAGAGGATGAGCAACTGTGTTGCATGGGTGAGGTTGGAGAGGATTAGTTACTCTAATATTTCCGGGAGACTGGGGCTCAGCAACCGTGTTAAATAAGGGGAGAGGGAGTGTGAGAGAAGAATTAGTAACCGTGTTACATGGAAAGAAAGAGATTGGGGAGTATTAGTAAAACTGAGTTACGTGGGGGAGGGGAGAGAATTAGTAACTATATTACGTGAGTAAAATTAGCAACTGTGTTACGCGAGTTAGATGGAGAATGGAGATAATTAATGTTACTCAGAGAGAGGGAGAGAATTAGCAACTATGTTACGTGGAGGATGGGGAGAGTGGGGGGGGGGGAGGATTAGTAACTCTGTTGTGTGTGGGTGGAGGGAGAGGGTTTCGTTTATTAAAATCTTGCGCAATTGTAAAAGCAGCTCAGTGAATGCAGGACTCCTAGTTTTCTTTGGGCAAAATCGTTTCTGAGAGCATCGATACGAGCTTATTTGATTCTCCATTTTTTCTCGAAATATTCGTAATTGACTCATTTATTTTCCTTTCATAGCAATCTTGCTCCTATCTGATTTCATGGGGAGAGAGTAGCTCTGAAGCTGTCACATCCGTCCCAGTAAAGCAATAAGATACACTTATATATGTGTCATTTCATTTTATTGTAAGTAACGATATTATTTTGAAAAGCTAGACAGAGACAATGCTTACAGAACGATATGCTTCAGTAAGACAGAAATCAGGATCTCTAACCATCTGACTCAGCCACAACACACTAGGCTGAAACAGTAAATAACCTCTTCACCACTGTCCCAGTTATTATACTGATTTTAATAATGCGAAGAAATTCTACACTTTCAGTTTTTCCACTTATCCATAGGTTAAATCTTATGTAGAGGAAATTGAGACACGAATTGAATTCAATTTATTTTTCATTTTCAATTGATACTTCAGTCAGTTTCAAACTGGGGGAAATGCAATAAGATAAATGTTAAGAAAGAAAACGAGTGTGGAACTTAAAAAAAAAAGCGCATCTCTCTGCTCTAGAGAAATGGCTGAGCCTCAGGATAGCGTGTGATCTTTAAGCACCGAGAAAAGTAATTATTTGGGATTTAATGAAAGTTAATTTAGCACAGAAAATTCTTGTACGCCATTTTTAACGGGGTTATTGGGAAATAGTGTGACAGTCAATCAATCTAGATTTGTTGCATTGTATGGTATTGTTTAAATAAATAGCAACTGGAATGTTTCTGCAAGTACATACAATTTAAAATTGAAATGTTTAAATATTTGAAACAAAAACGGACGTTAGGAGTTATTTTATGTAAAGTTCTTGGGGCATTACCATGTTATGTGAAATGGAAAGCTGCATTGCAATCTTCCTAACTATGAAAAGTAGGTTTTATTTACGCAAAAATGTCACACTGCAAGTAAATTGAAGATCTCAATTATTTTATTCAGATCTCGAATTTCAGCAATATTCATTTAATATTTAAAGAGTTAAGGGGAATTGAAATATTTTAATATAATTTTAGTACGTTTTCGTCGATATTAAAGAAAAACTTCTAGCTTCAATAACGCTTTAAATATTAAATGAATATTGTTAGAAAAATCAAGATTTAGAGAGAATTGAGTAAAATCTTCAATTTATCACCTGTGACAATTTTTCGCCAAAACTTGATTTTCAAAGTTAGTGAGTTTCTCTATCAAAATGAGACTTGAAATCATCTAGTGCATTTCGCTAGAAAGAATCAATACGTGCAGTGGGAGAAGGATATCGGAGTTAATCAAATTTTTAATTGAATCGAATTTTTTAAGGAATTATTTTTTGATTATTGCACAAGTAAATTACTTGTACAATAATCAATTGTGGGTGATCGTTAAACCTTTAAATCTCCTCTGTAGGACAGAGAAAAATACAAATTATATTAATTGCAACAATATAATTAACCAAATTATATTAATTTCAATAATATAATCAGCCAAATTATATTAATTGCAACACTATAACCAGCAATTACTTATTGTGTCTTAAAACAATATTATCGATGCATTAATCTAAATTTTTCTTTCATAAATGATACTTAAAATTGCAATAAACCTTTTCTAGACTTTGAAATAATATCTCTAAGTCCAGTAGTTGAATTTGTTTAACTAGTTATGGTAGATTAACAATATATTGGTTAATGCTAGTTCATATTTTTATCTGACATTAGTTTTCCTATGCAGATGAATATTCATTAAAACTTGTTAGCAATAGAATCTCACTTTTGACATTCACATATGTATTATTTAATATTGTTTCGTCCAATGGGCAAAAATAAAGATGCAACACAGAGGAAAATTCTGAATTACCGATTTCCCAGAAAAAATTTTAATTTAAATTTTACGTTGACTTGCTTATCGAGAAATTTTGAATGAACTTAGGATTGCAAAAGTCAACTTTTTATAGAATGATTGCACATTTCAGAGAATGGCAATGTTAATCAAAGTATCGGAGACAGCATAATGCCGCAACTGCTCACGTAGTCTTTGTCTTTAAGAAAACTTTTGCTGCATTGAAATGCTTATCAGTGAATGGATGAATGCAACAGGTGTCGATGCATTCAAAGAGCTGTGAACTTTTCCAAATGAAAGTGAAGACAGGAGAAAGACATTTTCAAAGCATCATATCGAAAAAGGAATGCGTAATAAAATAACGTAAATATTCAACTACAGAACAATGGAGCCAAGTTTCGTTTAGCAATGGGTCGAAATTAATGTTAATTGTAATAATGCCGGAGCACGTGATCGTCTTAAAAGATACGGATCTTAGCTAATTCAATGTGCACTGTTTATCAAACACATAATATTGAACGACATTTTAATGAATTTAAATAAGCAAAAAAAGGCAAGTTCTGTTTGATGCTCTAAACCTTCTAATTGTAATACGGCCCAATCAACAGTTTTAGTCTAACTCGTTGAGAGAAATAAGTATCAAGAAGATATGAGTATCAATATTTTCTCGTGGCTGAAAACTTACATCAACTTAAGCAGTTTTATGTTTACTCTTGCAAAGGAACTGTTGGAAAGCCAGTCGATACGTTATAAATGCAAGAGGCTTTGCGCCTGGCTCACAATAATCTTAAGTTTTGTTGTTATTTCACAATTTTTATACAATAAAATGCAACAGATCAATGAGCTCATAATTCCATAGAATTATTGTTTTCCATCTTCTTCAGTTAAGATGTTTCCCGCAAAGTTAAGACCTTATATTTTATGCCAACGTAATATTTGAGCAGAAAAGGAAGTGTAGTTTGCTATTTTTGAGTTATTGAAAAATGGCCACTAAAGAAAAAGTTGAACGCTTCTCCTCTAAGCAAATCTATCTGAAACTTTGGTATGTGTGCAAATCAGGAATGAGATAAAGTCTCGAAAATTTAATGTTTGGTGATCAAACAATCGAAGCCGAGACAGTCTCACAATCAATTCTCACAAGATCACTTATGAGCAATTCGTTCAGGTGGAGAGAAATAGGGAGAAATAGAAGTAAGCGGAAAAGTCCAGATGAAAAAATATGAGTCAGAGTTGAAAACAGACTGTGGAAGAAATTCCAAAACATTTAGAATGTTTCTCAGTCATTCAACCAAAAATAATCATTATATAACCCTAATTACGAAGCATTAAAAATGACCACCCAATATGTCAACTTGGTTCATCCATAGGAAGGGCAGTATCAAAACATACCGTCTACAGGTTTCATGCGAGGAAAGGGTCTTTATGTGCAAGGAATTTTCTTTTTAATTTCCTTACAGAGAGGATCACGATTAAATTGGTGTCGACAACATTTCTACTGGACCCAGGAGTAATGATCAATGTGCTCGTTACAAATGAGTCGCGATTCAATATTCATGCAGGTTCTTCACGGATATTCACCTGGAATAAACGGAGATCCAGAGTCCACACAACCAGAATAAGAGAAAGAGCCAATTATCAAGAGATCCTCGATCCTTATGTTCATCGATTTGCAGAAGCAATTGGTACAGACTTCCTTTAATGGGCGACAGTGCTAGTCATACAGAGCTCACCTACTGGTTGCTGGGTCGTGGATTGCATTAATCGGTAGCTAGCCAGGTTCGTAATCTGCAGTTCCCAGGTTCGAGTTCCACTTGGGCCAGCATTGAAATTTACTTCCGCTATACACCCACCACACCCTTCCTCAGTCAGAAATGGGACGCCGATGGTCTTGAAAAGGTCGCCGTCCGTCGAATGGAATGTAAAGCAGTGGCTACATGTGAGGGAGAGCCATACCTTGCGCACCTTAAAGAGCACACTGGATGGCTTGTCGGGAGGCTACCATCTGTCTTCTAACAGCTATCCAGTGAGTGACCCTTTCCCTCAACCTTCTCTGAGCCTTCGGAATCCTTGTGGCCTGGCCATTTAGCCGACTGTGGGTTGTTGTTGGGTTGTTTTACCTGTGAGTGCACCATGGGCTAAATGGCACACCATGGGCACGGCTTAACGTCCCATCCGACGGACAGCGGCCTTTCCAACCCATCGGTGTCCCCTACTGATCGTGGGCAGGGCTGAGAATTTTGCGGAGTAAATCTCAACGCTGACCCAGCTGGGACTCGAACCTGGGAACTACAGATTACGAGCCTGGCGCGCTACCGATTGAGCCACTCCCGCCCCACCGACTGTGGACAAAAAAGTGCCGCTCAGAGGTGAAACAACCCAATCTCTCAATACTTGATTGGCACCCTAATAAAATCGGCATTTTCTAGGAGAATCTTGCTAAGGATGCAACTGGTGTGAAAGAATCTCTCACTGCTAGAAATATTTTGTTTTGCCTGGACTAGGAATTCTCCTAATTTGAAACATATAGATACCTTATTTCAGCTGGTAGATAATCTGATCAGAGGTCATCACAGGTACCTGAACTCTTGCTTCAAGTGGTATCGGCGTCCCCAAACTGGAGTAATATCATGAAAGTCAGTTTCTCTTTTTATTACGGTTTTTGAAATTGTCCACTTGCAAAGTCGATGTCTGAAGTTCCTACCATCACCACACATTCCAGTCAATATAAGTGGTCATTACATAGTCATTACATATCCTGGTCAGTATAAGTGGTCATTACACATTCCGGTCAGTATAAGTGGTTATTACACATCCCTGTCAGTATAAATGGTTATCACACATCCTGGTCAGTATAAGGGTCATCACACATCCTGGTCAGTATAAGGCTCATCATACATTCTGGTCAGTATAAGTGGTCATTACACATCCCGGTCAGTGTAACTGGTCATTACACATTCCAGTTAGTATAGCTGGCCATTACACATCCTGGTTAGTATAACTGGCCATTACACATCCTGGTTAGTATAACTGGCCATTACACATGCTGGTCAATATAAGGGTCCATTACACATCCCTGTCAGTATAACTGGCCATTGCACATCCCAGACAATATAAGGGACCATTACCCATCGCGGTTAGTATAAGTGATCATTACACGTTCCAGTCAGTGTAACTGGCCATTAAATATTCTGGTCAGAATAACGGGCCATTAAACATTCTGGTCAGAATAATGGACCATTACGCATCCTGGTCAATATAAGGGGCCATTACACATTCTGGTCAGTATAAGAGGGCCATTACACATCCTGGTAAGTATAAGGGTTCAGCACCAAGACCCTGTTACCACTATTCAATAGGGTAAGACCACTACTCAGTAGGATACGAGAAAATTAGAAGTGGCTTTAGAAAACCAGATCAATTGGCTATGCTGATCTTCCGTTCAATTCCTCACTTCACTTCAGCTCAATTCCACACGAGAATATATATTTTCTTCCGGTTAGTATAAGGTGTCGTTACACATCCCGGCCAGTATAAGGAGCCATTACACATTGCAATCAGTATAAGGGCCCCATTATGCATTTCAGTCAGTATAAGGGTCTATTAGACATTGCGGTCAGTATAAGTGCCCATTACACATTGCGATCAGTATAACTGGCGTTACACATTCTGTTCAGAATAATGGACCATTATGCATCCCAGTCAGTATAAGGGCCATTGCACATCCCGGTCAGTATAAGGGGCCATTGCACTTCCTGGTCAGTATAAGGGACCATTACATATTCTGATCAATATAAAGGTTCAGCACCATGACCCTATTAAGTTGACCACTACTCTGTAGGGAAAATAAAAACTAAGAAGTGGCCATAGAAGATCGGATCAATTGACTATGCTGATCTGGTAGACTCCGCTTCCTTTCAATTCCACACATGAATATATCTTTCCAAAGGTACTAATGCCCTGCACCACTAGAAGGAGGGGTCGGACTTTAGGTATTATGCTTGGCCGATTGCTTGCATCATCACAAAGGATTGGTATACAACTCTCCTTCCAGTGTATTCGTAGTTACAATTATATTGTCTTATTTCTGAAAGAAAGAATTGCAGGAATGTCCTTAATCAATACCCTACTAGTACTAATAGAAAGCATTACAGAGAGCTTAATAAACGTGTAAAAGATCAGTTAGCTGCTGATAAGAATCTTTGGCTTGATGGTTTGGCTGACAAAGCCGAGGAAGCAGTTAGACAGCACAACAGCAGAGAGCTGTACCAGATAGTTAATGTTTTGTGTGGTAGAAAACGGACAGGTGTACAGGGATTGAAGGATAAACAAGGTAAGGTTATAGAAGGTGAGGATTCTGTCATGGCTAGGTGGGCTGAGCATTTCAGTGATATTCTGAACAATGCGGTTCGTTCTATTCCCATTGTTTGCAATGATGATAGATGCATTGGTGGCTTTAATGTTGGCCCTATAACACAATCTGAAGTTATTTTGGCGGTTTCTAAACTTAAACTACATAAATCCCCAGGGGTAGATGAAATTACTACAGAAATGCTTAGAGCTGGAAATGTTTCGGTTACCACTTGGATGACTGAAATTCTGAATATCTTTTATGATAAAGGCATGGCTTCTAAGGATTTTACCAGAGCTATTGTTATCCCTATTTTCAAAAATGGTGATCGCAGTTCTTGTGATAACTATAGGGGTATTAGCCTACTCTCTGTTCCAGGTAAAGTTCTTTCTATGATTGTGCTTAATAGAATTAAGAATCTGGTTGACAGTGAATTGCGTGATGAGCAATGTGGATTCAGAAGTGGTAGGGGATGTGTGGATCAGATATTTTCACTTAGGCAGATTCTTGAGAAATGTTTAGAGTTTCAGAAACCTTTGGTTGCTAGCTTTGTTGATTTCAAAAAGGCTTTCGACTCTGTTGATCGTCATAATTTGTGGTTGATTGTGAGATCATATGGTATACCAGACAATTACGTCTCTTTATCGTAGTTCTGTGTCATCTAACTAACTCAGACAAGTTAGTTACCATAATGAAAGCTCTCTATAATAACACTGAGTCGTGTGTGAGAGTTGGTAAGGCTTGTAGCAATTGGTTTAGCATTACTTCTGGTGTTCGACAAGGGTGCATTTTGTCTCCTTTTCTCTTTAGTTTGGTTATTGATTATGTTATGCGAAATTCACTTCAAGGGAAAGATTTTGGCCTTAAATGGGCTGGAGATACGAAAATTTCTGATTTTGATTATGCTGATGATCTTTTTTCCATTATGTTTTATTTCATTCCACCCTGCTAAGTAATGGTCGACTTCAGAGGCACTCCGTGATAATTTCCTGGACTTGTTCCACTAATGGACTTCTGTTGAAGAAGAATATACCGATTTTTTTTTCATTTTTTTCCAGAGTTCCCTGCCCAAATTCAATGAAGTGAATGTTTTTCATTTTTTTCCCAGAGTTTCCTGCCCAATTCAATGAAGTGAGTGTTTTACATCAATTGATTGTGATTCTGATCAAACACAGGTGCTTGTGCCTCCGATTCTAGGGACGTAACCAATCTGAAACTGGAATTATGTTTTCCGCAAAACAGGCATTGATGGCACTCGAAACAATATTGCTCGTACTCTCTTTGGGTTATGATGATTAAAAGATCCATTTAGGTTTTATGTTCATAATGGCTTCTTTAAGTTTGATAATAGCAGATTTGAGTGACTGATTTTCCTACTGTTATGGTAGTTTAAGTTAATCTATGGCGTTTTGCTTCGGTGGCGTTTTGTAATCTGTTACCCACTCTATAACTTTATAAGATTGAATGCAATGTTTTTCTTTGATGCTACATATAAGGCAGAGGAGGATCCTAGCTAGCTTGCAGAAATCTTAAAGAGAGTAAGAATATGCTCCACTAAGACCGAAGTTGAGTTTGCTGACAACACCTGTCTCCGAACTAATATAACTGTCAAGTGTGCTTGCTGGGACTGTTGTAGCCCTATCACTAAACTGCAAAGGATATCTTTGGTTTGCTTTCGGAAAAGGAAGTCGGAAAATGTTTTTGACGTTGGTCATTTAGCACTGTATCGTTGTTCAGGATTTTGTCATTGATTGTTATTGTGAGATGACACAGAACTACGATAAAGAGACGTAATATATTTTCGGAAACACCCAGAATACATGTTTAGACATTTGGAAAGTAAGAGCCTCTGCATCCTGTGTTTTGAAGCTATTATGCGAATGATAATAATCTTAAGCTGAGTTCAGACGCTCTCATTTTTAGGTTGAGGGATTTTCTCTTCATCTTCTAAGATCTTCGTCACATATTGCATAAGACGACGGAAGTGCGAGTGAAAACCGGAAGAGATGCAATATGCCCTATGTTTTGGTGCACAGAGAGAGATGAGTTTGCTACCTATGATGTTATCATGAAGCATTATTTATTTATTTATTTATTTATTTATTGAACCTGGCACTACACTGGGGATTGTTTTTCACTTTTTCCCAATACAAAGTTTTGCAAAGTGCAAAAGGAGAAGATATGTTTACAATCAATGAAAACACGAGTATTACAAAATGTATCTCAATTAGAGAAGTCTCTTTTTAGATTAAAGGATAAAAAATTTATTGAAGCTAAAAACTTAAGAAGGTTAAGTAATTTATACCCACTTGTAATTTGGTAATTTAAATGAGAATTCCAATTAATGAGAATTCCAATAATGTGGTTACAGTAGAAGGAGTAATTACAAAATAACATAAAGACATAATAGCATACTATAATTTAGCATAATATAACATAATAGATGATGTTTTGAATTTAAACAATAAATCTATATACGGGTTCCAAGTTAGGTAGAATTCAAAAAGTTACCGAGAATTTTAAAAATTTAAAATCTAATATTTCACTGTGGGTGATTTAATAAGATTTCGGTAGAAAGATCGTTAATATTGATATTTTTTAGAGATTGAATTAATTGGTCTCATTCTTTTTGAAATGTTGGACAATTTAGAAGTAGATAATGAACCGATTCTAATGTGGGACAAAAGTTACAGTTGGGAGAAGAATTTATTTTAATTTTCAAAAAATAAGGGTTTAATGGTGGTTGACCGGTTCTAAGACGGTTAATTTTAGTTAAAAGTGTACGAGAGAGAAGAAATTGTTGAGAGTGATTAATCTCTTGAGATAAGTAAAATCGAAAGTTATAAATTGGGCCATAAAGTTTAGAGTATCTATTAGTAAGTTGAAATTCATATTTTCTGATATTTTTTTTTACAATTGAAATAAAAGGTAGGAGTATCAAAAATGTTTTGCAAATTTCATGCATTTTTGGCATGTAGGTCGACTTGTTCATTTTCGTATATTTCTATGTGGCTGGGTATCCATTGGATAAATTAAGTGTTTTTTGTTTTCAATGTTATTTTTGTAGTTAGAATTAAGAGTTGAGAGATATAATATTTATATTTTGTGTAATTTAAATTTTGTTTAAATGTTCCCAATGCTGATTTAGAATCAGTAAAGATCAGAAATGTTTTGGAAATTTAAGTTGAATGAAATCCATTTAATAGTTTCTAATATCGCAATAATTTCAGCTTCAAGAATTGTGGTAGATTCAGGAAATTTGAACGATTTGTAAAAATTTTGAGTTGGAAATAAAAAAGCTGCAAGAGCTTTTGATTTCGGGTTGAATCGACCCGTCCGTGTAAAAAGCCAAATATTCTTTAAATTTTCCATTACAATAAATTTTTGTTAATTTTTTTCGAAACTTCTGGGGAAAGTTGTAATTTTTAGTCGATTAAGGGAATAGAAGTAAAGAGAAATGGTCGAATGAAAACACAGTCCGGTATATTCTCTATAAGGTCATCAAATATTTTGATTGAAGAAAATGAATTGATTTTAGGATCTGAGTTTTGTTGAATATTTTGGAGAATTAGGAAACGTTTTCCATAAATTGATCAGATGTCTTAAGGCATAATTCTGAGAGATATTTAATCATTAATATTTTAATTCTAATATGAAAAGGAGAAATAGCTGATTCAGCAAGAATAGCAAGTATGCGGGAGTGTTTATATATTCGTAAAGCAGTTTTCATACATTGGTTATGTATGGTATTAAGTTTTTGGAGTTTGTTAATGAGATACCTAATAAGAATTCTAAGCCATATTCAATTTTGAATCTGATTAAAATTTTATATAGAGTAAGCATATGGGATGTCACATGGCCGAGTGGTTTGCGCGCTTGGCTACTGATCTAAGGGACCTGGGTTCGAGCCCCGGTAAGGCATGGATGTATGTGTCGTTTTTTCTGCAGAGGTCCTGCCATTCTCACAGACCTTCTATTGTGGTGAATAAACTGACAGTCTCCTGTCAGACCTCTGTGGCAAGCAGCTGTTTGAAGAGGTATTTATTTATTATTATATGGGATGGAGGATCCCCCCCCCCCAATTTATTGAAGCTAAAAACTTGAGAAGGTTAAGTAATTTATACCCACTTGTAATTTGGTAATTTAAATGAGAATTCCAATTCAGGCAACAGTCAACGAAAATTCCGAGATGTTTAAAATTTGCATATTGTTTAATTTGTATATAATCCATTTTAATGACTATTTAAGGTGGAACAGAGTGGGACCAACACACGTAAGTAGATTTGAGAGGGTAAATTTTTAAATGCCATGCTAAGCAATATTTTTCATTTTTTTTTATTTGATTTTGAAGGTGAGTTTGGATTTTTAAAGAATTTTTGTCAGAAGTCCAGATAATAAGATCATCAGCATATGATAAAAATTGTACGTTGGAGAGAATATAGAAGGAAGGTCAGAAATATATAAATTAAAAGGTAAATGGGAGAATATTGAATCCTGTTGAAGTCCTCCTTTAATTCTGAGTACGTCAGATAAGTGAGAACTTAATTTGGCTTGGAAAAGTTTTCTTTGTAGAAAGTGTGAAAGGAAGCGTAATGTGTTACCTTTGACGTTATTTTCAATTAGTTTCAAAAGTAACCTTTTATATAAATGGAGTCAAATGCTGAAGGCAAATCTAAAAATATTGCAACGGTAATTTTCCGTATTTTTTTAAGCCAAAAGGATATCATGTAGAAGTAAATCTAAGCAATCTTTGGAGGATTTGAATTTACAGAATCCCTAAAGATTATAGAGAAGAGAAGAATTATTCTTAAGAAACCAGTTAAGCGTTTGAAGACAAGGCGTTCAAATAGTTTGGAAGCATTAGAGAGAATTGGAGTCGATATGAGGAGGGTTCAGACGCGTCAAAACCAGCTTTAAGGGTGAATACATTTAATGTATAAATGAAACCAAGAAAGAGGGAAGCAATGAGTGTGCCATATAGTATTGAAGATGTCGAATAATTTTTTAATCCAATTTTAAGGTAAAAATTTTAATAATTTATTTAAGATTTTATCAGGCCCAGGGGCGAAATTGGATTTTAAGCGATGTATTTGAGAATTGTAATTCTTCAATTGTAAAAGGCATAACCATGGAAATAATATCTTTGGGAATGTGGCTCAGAAATTTATCAACTTCTATTTCAATTATTTTATCAGAATTAGAGAGTTTAATATCATTGTTAATTTTAAGTCCGGATGCCAAAAGATTGATAGTCTGGTTAGAATTAAGATTATATTTGATAGAAATTTCTGACCACGGAAAAGATTGATTTTTTAGGTGAAATGAATTTTTTAAAAGTGCGCCAGATGTTGGAAGTTGAGTAATTAGGATTTAAATGAGAGGAGAAGATTTTCCAATGAGAGGTTAAGTTTTCGTCTCACGAGGGCAACAATTCTCTTGCATCGATTAATGTCTTCGAAATTTTTAGTGCCTTTGACTTTATTTTCTGCTCTGCGTCTGATATTTATGAATTTATTCATATACCATATAGTTTTTAAGTTTCTGGGATTTTTAAGAATGATCATTCGGCATAACTAATTCAAGAAAGAAGTCACACGCTTCTGAGGCATAACTTGACTACTCGCGTCTCTCGGTGCTCCTAACACTGGACATGTATCTGTTCTGATTTTTATTCGCGCTTGCGACGACGCACATATCATGTGAGCAAAAGCCAACCAAACGGAAAACAGATATTGTCAATAAGACAAAGAGAGTGCAAAACTGAATTTAAAATGGCTGTCATTCGCTAAACAGCTTCGCAAACACAGAGGCTTCATCGGGACTGGGGTTGGCTCAGACAGTAGCACCCTAGGCTCGTAACGTGAAGTTTCCAGGTTCGAGCCCCTCACAGACCAGCGTTGAGATTTATTTTGCTGAGCCTCCACCCTGCCCTCTGTCAGAAAGGTGACACCGATGACTGGAAAGACCTCCACAAGGTACGTAAAGCTGTGGCCTCGTGTACAGAACAGTCATACCCTTTGCGCGTTAAAGAACAAGCTAGACGGCTTTGACAGGAGGCTTCCATCTGTCTCCCAATAGCTGTCCAATAGATCCCCTTCCCCCAACCTCCTCTGAGTCTTTGGAGTCCTCGTGACTTGCCATTTAGCCCAGTTTGTACACAAAAGTGCCGTATAGAGATATAAAACAATCCAATTCCCCTTCATCAAGTCCATCGTTATTTAATTCACTCTCTGGATCTGAAGAACGAAGTTCGCATTTTTATCACTCGCATTTGTGGTCATCTTGACTGCTAATTGCGAGAATAGCAAGCACAGTACTGCACCTGCGGGAGAGGTCTAAACATTTTCTGTGTTGCGTTTTCTCTGTAATGCACGTATGGAAGTAAATTTTTAAGCGATGTTGATAAGCAATCAATGTGTCAGTAGGGGGATAATGGGGGTTCTGGACCAGTGGCGGGTCAATGTTAATCCTATGGGACCCGCCACCCATGTGTTTCAAGCTGGGAGCGGGTCATTATCAAGCACATTGGTCAGAATTCTCACTGTTCTTAAGATTGGAGTCGAAAAATGGTAAATAAAATACCTCCCTCAGTGATTTAATAATCTGAAATTATATTATTCAGTTAAATTGCAGATAATCCACTCGTAATTTCCACCGACGTCCATCTTGGTTTCCACAAAGCCCTAAATTTTTTCGAGTCCACCATTTAGAAACCTGACGTCACCACAAACTCCCGCGATTTTGTCGTTAGTCCACCATCATGGTTTCTAACCTCATCCGAAATTACTAAGTCCAGACTCCGTCATCTTGGTTCCTGATGTATTAATTAAATGCTTATCAGAAGTTCCACTCCCCTGTATTAACCCCCCCCCATCAAAACTGCCACCCCCCTCATTAATTAACCCGTTATCAAAAGACCCTTTCCTCTTTTATTAAAAAAGAACCCCCTCTTTTCCTCTGATTCCATTATTTTGACATCCCCTGTAGTTGCGTCATCCTCCTACAGCGTGAAGTAAGTCCGCCATTTTGAAATCTGACGTCACCGATTAGAAGTTTTCTTTTCATTTACTGCGGGACAGTCTTTTAAATCAGTTTCTGCAGGATAGTCCTTCTTCTAGCATAAATACAACATCCATCAGTCAGATTCCTCATTCTGTTGTCAGACGTTGACAGTGACTGTTCTCTGCTGCTGCGTCTCCGTGATTTTTTCAACTGCTAGAAGCCAATAGTGATAGCCCTCGACGTCCTCGTGTAGTATAAATCAGTTATTTTACAAGTCACTGCTACATAATGTATCCATGTGATATATGTGAGAAGGCTTTCCATCATCAGACCCATCTCATTCGTCATAAGAGAAATCATGATGGAAATAACCTCTTTAAGTGCTATCAATGCGAATCGACATTCTCAAGGAGAGATGACGTCCGACGGCATGAGTTAACCCACACCTCCAGGAAAACCTATAATGCGAAGAATGTCCAATGGAGTTTGGGAGAAAAGACAGTCTTTTACGATATCAAAGAAAGCCCCAAAATAATAAGCGAAAACGTTCTGAAGATGAAAGGATTCCCCCCAAAAAAAACAAAAACCAGACCCTGAAGAATCCTGTCAGTTTACAGAAGAAATGAAAAGGACCCTGTCAACACATAAACTGATGGCAACGGAAGAAACATCTATTGACCTCATCTTTTTCCTCGAATCCTCGCGGGAGTCACTCCTAACTCATCTGAAAGAAGAATTGACCTCGAAAGATAGCATTAAATGGTATCTTGTCGTACAAGTGCGCTTCAGGTGAAAAGTCTCCCCTTCTACCTTCGAACACTACCCCGTTTTTCCGAAGTAACTGTCTCACAAGTCTTCCTACATCATCCCTAAACAGAGAACTGGATTCAGCGTGTAAGAAGATCAAGGCCTCATTTGAAGAATTTGAAGGAGCACATAGTGGATGACACTGGATGCCGTACTCCACGCTGAAATGAACATTGGAAAATATATCCCTCTTTCAGGGTCTAGTTATATTCCTACTCCAAGAGAATTACTGTTAAAACACGCTACTGTCAATGTATGTAATTCTGACCAAAAATGTTTTGTCTGGTCTGTTTCAGCCTCTTTGTATCCTACCACAGATAATCCACAACGTCCTAACAACTATATACATTTAGAAGAAAAATTAAACACATCTGGACTAATTTTCCCTGTAACAATAAATCAAATATCTAAATTCGAAAAAATGAACAACATTTCTGTCAATGTTTTTGGATACGAAAAAGAGGTGTTCCCACTCTACATCACGCCATTCAGATTTAAAGCGCACGCAAATCTCCTTCTGTTATCGGATGATGAAAAGCAGCATTATTGCTCCGTTAAGAATATGAGTAGACTACTCAGTCCTCTCACTAAACATAAATGTCAGGCTTTCTACTGTGATTACTGCCTTCACCGTTTCACAAATGAATCACTTTTGAAGGATCATGCTCCCTATTGTCAAGAACATGGACCCCAGAGAGTAGAATTTCCAACTGAAGAGGAGAGAGAAATGGCTGAAATTCACAAATTTCAAGTTTCAGCAGCCCGTTCCATACGTGATTTATGCCGACATTGAATCATTCCTAGTGAAAGTGGACACTTGTATGCCTAACCCTGAAAAATCTCACACCACTATCACAGCAAATCATGAACCCATTGGATTTGCATGTCTTGTTGTTGGGCCTGACGGCTGCAGCTATAAACCTCCAGTAATTTATAGAGGTCCTAATGTAGTAGAAGAATTTTTAGAACGTTTGCATAAAGAAGAAGAAAACATCAAAAATTTACTGTCGATGATAAAGCCAATGCAACTCTCGAATCATGAAGAGAAACTGTTTCACAACGCTACTGATTGTCATATTTGTAAGCTTGTCCTAGGAACAGATCGTGTGAGAGATCACGGTCATATAACAGGTAAATTCCGAGGAGGTGCCCTAATTCCTGTAATCTGAACTTTAAGTTAACCAATAGGATTCCAGTTATCTTTCACAACCTAAAGGGATATGACAGCCATCTTATTATGCAAGGAATTGGCAGAATACAAAGAGGCTAAAACAGACCAGACAAAACATTTTTGGTCAGAATTACATACATTGACAGTAGCGTGTTTTAACAGTAATTCTCTTGGAGTAGGGATATAACTAGACCCTGAAAGAGGGATATATTTTCCAATGTTCATTTCAGTGTGGAGTACGGCATCCAGTGTCCATCCACTATGTGCTCCTTCAAATTCTTCAAATGAGGCCTTGATCTTCTTACACGCTGAATCCAGTTCTCTGTTTAGGGATGATGTAGGAAGGCTTGTGGCACAGTTACTTCGGAAAAACGGGGTAGTGTTCGAAGGTAGAAGGGGAGACTTTTCACCTGAAGCGCACTTGTACGACAAGGTACCATTTAATGCTATCTTTCGAGGTCAATTCTTCTTTCAGATGAGTTAGGAGTGACTCCCGCAAGGATTCGAGGAAAAAGATGAGGTCAATAGATGTTTCTTCCGTTGCCATCAGTTTATGTGTTGACAGGGTCCTTTTCATTTCTTCTGTAAACTGACAGGGTTCTTCAGGGTCTGGTTTTTGTTTTTTTGGGGGGAATCCTTTCATCTTCAGAACGTTTTCGCTTATTATTTTGGGGCTTTCTTTGATATCGTAAAAGACTGTCTTTTTTCCCAAACTCCATTGCACATTCTTCGCATTATAGGTTTTCCTGGAGGTGTGGGTTAACTCATGCCGTCGGACGTCATCTCTCCTTGAGAATGTCGATTCGCATTGATAGCATTTAAAGAGGTTATTTCCATCATGATTTCTCTTATGACGAATGAGATGGGTCTGATGATGGAAAGCCTTCTCACATATATCACATGGATACATTATGTAGCAGTGACTTGTAAAATAACTGATTTATACTACACGAGGACGTCGAGGGCTATCACTATTGGCTTCTAGCAGTTGAAAAAATCACGGAGACGCAGCAGCAGAGAACAGTCAGTGTCAACGTCTGACAACAGAATGAGGAATCTGACTGATGGATGTCGTATTTATACTAGAAGAAGTACTATCCTGCAGAAACTGATTTAAAAGACTGTCCCGCAGTAAATGAAAAGAAAACTTCTAATCGGTGACGTCAGTTTTCAAAATGGCGGACTTACTTCACGCTGTAGGAGAATGACGCAACTACAGGGGATTTCAAAATAATGGAATCAGAGGAAAAGAGGGGGTTCTTTTTTTAATAAAAGGGGAAAGGGTCTTTTGATAACGGGTTAATTAATGAGGGTGGTGGCAGTTTTGATGGGGGGTTTAATACAGGGGAGTGGAACTTCTGATAAGCATTTAATTAATACATCAGGAACCAAGATGACGGAGTCTGGACTTAGTAATTTCGGATGAGGTTAGAAACAATGATGGTGGACTAACGACAAAATCGCGGGAGTTTGTGGTGACGTCAGGTTTCTAAATGGTGGACTCGAAAAAATTTAGGGCTTTGTGGAAACTAAGATGGACGTCGGTGGAAATTACGAGTGGATTATCTGCAATTTAACTGAATAATATAATTTCAGATTATTAAATCACTGAGGGAGGTATTTTATTCACCATTTTTCGACTCCAATCTTAAGAACAGTGAGAATTCTGACCAATGTGCTTGATAATGACCCGCTCCCAGCTTGAAACACATGGGTGGCGGGTCCCATAGGATTAACATTGACCCGCCACTGGTCCAGAATCCCCATTATCCCCCTTACTTGTGTCATTTTCCACTTGCATCATTTTCACATGTGCCAAATTACTAACAAATAAATATCATTTTAGTGAGTGTTATTCCTTCCAATCAAGCTGAATCTGTGGCTATTGGAAGTAACAAAAGCGCTACCTCACTAACGATGTTATTTCACCAAGTGCTGTAAGTTTCATATTCCGTACTTTTTCCCTTATTTATGAAGTGTCTTGTTATAGGACTTTTAAGCTAATTTGGATCATAAATTTGGCTTAAAAATCAGCCTAGGAATGATATTTAACATTTGATCATTACAGTTTTCCATATTTTTAATTTTTACATTTTCATCTCCAAATGATGTTTGGCATTTTGATTTTGTTCGTGATAAGGAAAAATAGAGTTCTATGTACAGTGTCTCAGTATTTTTTTCTCAATTAAAAAATGTTCCAAATGTAAGCAACGATAGATATTTCTCCACTTTCCCGCATTTGATTTTTCTCAACTACAAGATTAGTGGAGAAGGAAGCCTTTCAACTTGTTCAGGACATCGTCGCTCCCCACTTGAGAACGGCAGCCGTGTCTTAGATCGCCTACATCGTGGGGCTTCATTGCACAGTCTCTTTGAACAACTGCTTCGGAGGGATCAGGGATTAACTCAGTGCTCGAGGCAGACGGCGATGACGAATGCCTCGTGCTTCAACACATTTAGCACTGAAAACGAAACAACGGAATAAAAGAGTTCGGAATATAATTTATTAAGAAGGAAAATGTTCATAGTATACATTAGACCTGTGCTGTCCAACTTCTCTAAGACCGCGGGCCATTTTTTCTTCCGCCAATATTTCGCGGGCCAAAAAAAAGAATAGGACAGGATAGGTAATTGAAAAGTCAGTTCATGTCACCTCAAAAAATTATTTTATTTACACAAAAAATAATAAGTAATAATAAATCAATATAAATTTTCTAAACCTTATCAAATATTTAATAAATTTAATGTTAGTATTGTGGCTGTAGTTGTTGGGCAATAAGAATAGAATGAGTAAGTTGAAATAATGTAATAATAATTGCAAATAGAATGTGTAAGTTGAAGATTGTATATCAAGTAAAGTAATATAAGTTGGTGAAAAATTATAGAGTGGATTACAAATATTGTTGCGAATTTTAAATATGGATAAGCACTGAGCGTGAGTTTCAAATAGTGTATTTTCAAACAAATAACAATGGTATGGATGAAATAAATTATAAACAAACTAACTACTATTATACATAAATCAATAACACTTTTTCTACAGAGCATACAAGACCAGTCTGTCTGTTCTACTAAATTATTACCTCTTCACTGTCTGTCGTATCTCTTGAATTCCTCCACTTCCGGCGTAAACCATCCTTCATCTTGTGATAGATCACTAAGTTTATATTACTAACAACACAAAATAATCACCCGCGCACACACCATAATAAAAATACTTCTTGTTTTCACTTAACGCCCACTGACTCAAACTATCTGAACGTCCTTTCAGATCTCACAACTTTAACACACTTACGCGTAAATATTCAGATGAACTCCATTTTTCACAATACCACGCACTGCTGCATTACATTTCTCCCATTTTCATTCTTCCGAACTGTTTAAGTTCCAATTCGTTGGCCAAACTGAATCTCACGCAGCAGCACACACGAGCGCTGAAGTCACACTATGTCATGAAGTCACTGTTGCTCGTTCATCTGTCGTAACAATATTTATTTAGAATTTCAAGTAAAAACTTGATTTTGTTCGTGGGCCACAAAACTCCTTGTGTGGGCCGCTAGTTGGACAGCGCTGCATTAGACGATTAAAGAGAACACATTTTCCATGAAAATGAGAATTCTGCCTAGAGAAGTTATTTGAATCCGGGTGTGTATTTAGGATGGGCTGTCATCAGCATGCGTCTCAGGAGTATTATTGGCCTTGTTCTTACTTTTCATATGACTGTGTTGTTTAGAGTATAAATCGACTTTTTTAAAGAATAAATTCGAATTGGAAAATCCAACATTGGTTTCACAATAGATATTTCAAAAAAATATAAAATGTTTTTATGAACATTAGAGTTAAAATTTATATATTTTTTAAATTTCTTGTGAAATGTCAAGTTTGGATTTACCAGTTCGAATTTAGTATAGCTGAAACCATATACAACTTGAAAGCGGAATATACAGGATGTTTCAAAAATATAGGTACAAACTTTTAGGGGAGGTAGATAACATCTAAAGGAATGAGAATTGCATAGGAACCCATAACCGGAAACGTCATGGGAAAGTGGTAGCAGAGGTACAAGATCTGAAAGGACACAAGACAGTGATTAATGGGAAAACATTTATTGCACATAATTATTACAAATGGCGTACTAGATGATACATTTCATAATGTTACAACAGATGATACCTCTTAATGACCCATAATCGCACAAATTTTGATGCGCACACGCAAACAAACGGTGGCCCGGTACATGTCTGTGTGGGAAGCATTCTTGATATATTGGTTGAGCGGCTCGTCCGTTGCCCTCAGCTATTCCATACACTAAGTGCATGTCTGCCAGCCCCCTGTTCGAATACCTTTGCATTCTCTTCGTAAGCCGACTATCGCTCGAATGAGGAAATCCGAAATTTCCTCTCTAGCGCACTGATGAACAGCGCCGCCTATTGACTTACGGTGACGTTTCTGGTTATGGGTTCCTATGCAATTCTCATTCCTTTAGATGTTATCTACCTCCCCTAAAAGTTTGTACCTATATTTTTGAGACACCCTGTATACAGGGTGAATCTGAAAAAGTGGGCAAAACTTTACGGGATGGTAGAACGCAGCTATACGAGCAATATTCGTCATAGAATGTATGGTCGGAACGCAAACGGCGAGCCGCTAGGTGGCGTTGGAAATGGTCGAGGTGGTCCCATAGCTTGGCCACCAAGATCGCCGGATCTCTCATGTTTGGACTTTTTCCTGTGGGGCCATATGAAAAGCCTAATCTACGAGTGCCCCATTGAAACCGATATGGATCTAGTCGCCAGGATCGCCGTTGTTGCCGGCGATATTCGGGAAATGCCTGGTGTCTTCGCAAATGTGCGTCGGTCCCTATCCCGCAGGTGTGAAGCCTGCATTACAGCTGACGGCAGCTCTTTTGAGCAATTTCTTTGAGCATGTACCTCAATTACATTCCTGTTAATAAAATGTTTTCTGAAGTATCTCCTCTCCTTCTTGTGTTCATTCTTTAAATGTGACAGTGGAAAACTACCTTTTAACTTCTCACCGCTTGCGTTCCGACCATACATTCTATGACGAATATTGCTCGTATAGCTGCGTTCTACCACCCCATAAAGTTTTGCCCACTTTTTCAGATTCACCCTGTATAACAAAAAAATCCCATTCTCTATTAGGAAATAAATTTTTTCAACATATTAGGCCGAGTGCGGGAAAAATCATGAACTCGCCTAACATTGAATCTTGCGTCTCCTGTGACTTTCACTACAGTGAGCGCCATTGTTTCTTACGAAATAAATGGCATATAATTAGAAGTATAATGGAGGATCAGATATTCCATGACAAATTCTCATACAACACAGGAATCCCTGCCTTTCAGACTTTATGCTGAGGGTGGGGGGGAGAGAAACATATGCCCAGCATCAGGGATTGACGTGCCCCTAAAAGATAAATGCATTAATGAATCTATGTGTCCCTTGCTACGCACGTGGCATTACTTATGCATTAGATTCTTCGAAGTTCGTCACTGCTTCGAAAGGGGTTAGAGTGTTTGGTTTGGGAACTAAACGGACCTCGGTTCGAATCCTAGATATGGAGTTTCGTATCTCGCCTTCTGTTCACATATCATGGTCTGATCGTATTCCAATGACGTAGTAAACGGACATTTTGCAATTAAATAGTTCTATGGAAAGGAGAATGCCATTATTCATTTTATAGCTGAAGCTATCATTCGCCATTCATGTAGATATATTTTAATAAGTGCCAAAATAAACTGAGACATTTGCAGAAGGATGCAACCATTGAAAATAACTGATGCACAACCTGCATGACATCATCATCATCATCATCATCCTCAAGCAGCCATGGGCTACGGAGGTCCAACCAGACCGCGCAGTTTAATTCACCAAGCATATCTGTCCTGAGCTACATCTGCTGCATCCGGCCACTGTACACCAATTCTAACAAGGTCCTGTTTGACATTGTCTACCCATCGCATCCTAGGTCTCCCCCTCCTTCTGAGGCATCTAGGCACACTGTTCATAACCCTATTCGCCAATCTATAATTATCCATACGGGCAACATGGCCAAACCAGCGGAGTCTCTCTCTGCACAATATGCTGCTTAAAGGAGGTTGCAGACTCCTTTGCCTAACCTCATCATTAGTTACAAAGTTAAACCACCTAATACCCAAGATACTGCGTAAGCATCTAGAATCAAAAGCATCTAGTTTCCTGTTATCTTGTTTACACAGCGTCCATGTTTCACTACCATAACTAACCCTAGAAAGAACCAAACTATTATACAGTCTAATTTTAGTCTTTAGGTGTATACGCCTATTTCTCCACAATCTCCATAGATTCTTAAAAGTCCCGGCAGCAGTCCCTATTCGTCTGTTAATCTCATGCCGCACATCACCATTATCTGTTACGTAGCTCCCAAGATAATTAAACTGTGACACCTGCTCAACACTGCAACCATTCAGATTAACTGAATCACAGCCTGCCTGACCAATTTTCATCACTTTAGTTTTCTCCCTGTTTATAACCAAACCTACTCTACTACCAGTCTCATCAACAGCTCGAATGAAAGAGTTCATCTCATCAACATCATTTGCCAAAAGGGCTCAATCATCAGCATAATCTAAATCAGAAATTTTCGTATCTCCAGCCCATTTAAGGCCAAAAGCTTTCCCTTGAAGTGAATTTCGCATAACATAATCAACAACCAAACTAAAGAGAAAAGGAGACAAAATGCACCCTTGTCGAACACCAGAAGTAATGCTAAACCAATTGCTACAAGACTTACCAACTCTCACACATGACTCAGTGTTATGATAGAGAGCTTTCATTATGTTAACTAACTTGTCTGGTATACCATATGATTTCACAATCAACCACAAATTATGACGATCAACAGAGTCGAAAGCCTTTTTGAAATCAACAAAGCTAGCAACCAAAAGTTTCTGAAACTCTAAACATTTCTCAAGAATCTGCCTAAGTGAAAATATCTGATCCACACATCCCCTACCACTTCTGAATCCACATTGCTCATCACGCAATTGATTGTCAACTAGATTCTTAATTCTATTAAGCACAATCATGGAAAGAACTTTACCTGGAACAGAGAGTAGGCTGATACCCCTATAGTTATCACAAGAACTGCGATCACCTTTTTTGAAAATAGGGATAATAATAGCTCTGGTAAAATCCTTAGGAACCATGCCTTTATCATAAAAGTTATTCAAAATTTCAGTCATCCAAGTGGTAACTGAAACATTCCCAGCTCTAAGCATTTCCGTAGTAATTTCATCCACCCCTGGGGATTTATGTAGTTTAAGTTTAGAAATAGCCAAACTAACTTCAGATTGTGTTATAGGGCCAACATTAAAGCCAACAATGTATCTATCATCATTGGAAACAATGGGAGTAGAATTAACCACATTGTTTAGAACATCACTGAAATGCGCAGCCCACCTAGCCATAACAGAATCCTCACCTTCTATAACCTTACCTCGTTTATCCTTCAATCCCTGTATACCTGTTCGTTTTCTACCACACAAAACATTAACTATCTGGTAAAGCTCTCTGCTGTCTAACTGCTTCCTCAGCTTTGTCAGCCAGGCCATCGAGCCAAAGATTCTTATCAGTAGCTAACTGATCCTTTACACGTTTATTAAGTTCTTTGTAATGCTTTCTATTAGGACTAGTAGGGTACTGATTAAGGACATTCCTGCAGTTCCTTCTTTCTGAAATAAGCTCAAGTGCCTTATCACTTAAATAATTCTGCCTCCTCTGCTCCTTTTTCCCTAAAAGAGTACTGTTAGTTTCCAAAAAAGCCTGTTTAAAATGGCCCCATTCTTCCTCAACTTCAGTATTAAGCAAACCATGACTGTCATAATGACTAAGTAACCTATCATGGTAAGCTTTAGCTATAACTGGGTCTTTCAGAGCTTCAGTATTAAAGGTAAATGTTTTAACCCTAGCACAACACTTTTTAAGTTTAAGTTGCAAGACACTCTTAACAAGGTAATGGTCAGATCCAGTTTCAGCCCCCCTATATGCCCTGGTATTTCTAACAGAACTAGCCCATTTGCTGTTAATTAATATATAATCAATCATATTCCTATGCAGCCCATCAGGTGAAACCCATGTGTATTTATGTATGTCGCGGTGTTTGTAATAAGTGTTAGTTATTCTGAAACCATTGAGTTTACTTACCTGTAGGAGACGTTGCCCATTGCCATTGCAGCTACCAATACCAAAAGGGCCTATTACTCCTCTCCAAAGGTCAGAGTCGGTACCAACTTTGGCATTGAAGTCACCAAGAACAAGGGTAATATCTCCTTTCTTGACAGAATTCAAAATATCCTGAAGTTGTCCGTAAAACCTATCCTTCTCATCCTCATCAGAATCTTCAGTGGGGGCATAACAGCAGATAACATTCAAGTCTTTAATGCTTGTCTGAAATTTTGCTGTAAGAAACCTTTCATTAATGTACTCATATCCTAGAAGAGCATCACTAGCATGTGTGCTGAGCAGCAGACCCACGCCTTGGTGATGCTTTCCATCCTCCCTCCCTGTAAAGAGAAATTTAAAGTTATTTTTAAGTATCTCACCTTTACCTGTCCATCTGGTCTCTTGCAAGCCTAGAATATCTAGGTTACAGCGCTGGAATTCCTGCATGAGGACATCAAGAGAATAATCCCTATGTAATGTCCTCATGTTCCACGTTCCTGCAGAGAGAAAATGATTAGTAGGATTTTTAAAGGAATTAGGTTTATTGACATTGGTAGGGCCAACAATATCAAACAGCCCCCTGATCGCAGGCATGGGGCAAAGACCTGTTCCTCCTCCGCTAAAGGCTGAAGTCACCGATGCTGGTAGGAACTTCAGGCACCACCTTTTCAAGTGGACTTTTTCAAGAGCCATATGGCCTGCCTGAGACACATTACTCCAGTTTAGGCTTGACGATGCCCAACTAGCTAAGTAAGGTTCAGGTACCTGCGATGGCCTCTGATTAGGATTAACCACCAGCTGATATAAGGTATCCCATGCCTCTGTTCACTTAGAGCTGGCAACCCAGAAGCAAACAGAAAACACAGCGGCAAATTCTCCCTCAACAGAGGCCCACCAGTGCAGCAAGTCCAGGATCCATAATCAAGCTCAAATCCATAAACAAGTCCAGTCTAGTAGGTATAGATGGTCAGTATCAGGACCCTGTGAAGTTGACCACTCCTCAGCAGGGTTGAAATAAAAGAAAAAAGTGGCCATAGATGACCAGATCAGTAGGCCATACTGAACTAGCAGCCCTCCCCTTCCGTTCCCTTCCAAAAGAGAATATCTCTTTTGAAAGGTACTAACGGCCAGCACCACGAGAAGGCGGGGTCGGACATTAGGTGCTAGACCTGGCCGGTTCTGTGCATCATCACTAGGGATTGGTACACAGCTCTCCTTCCAGTTTACGCCTAGCTACCATCACTTGCCAAAAAGGGCAAATCATCAGCATAATCTAAATCTGAAATCTTCTCTTTACGGTGAATTCCGCATTACATAATCGATAATCAAACTAAAGAGAAATAGTGACAAAATGCATCGTTATTGAACATTAGTAGTAATGCTAAACCAATCGCTATAAGTCTTACCAATTGTGTAATCTCACACGACTCAGCATAATGATGTGTCTCTATAATAACACTGACTAACTTGTCAGGATGCCATACGATTTCACAATTAACTACAGGTTATGACGATCAGCAGAATCAAAACTCGTTTTCTAAATCTATATAATAGGCAATCAAAAGATTTTGAAACTTTAACAATTTTCAGGAATCTACCTCAGTGAAAATATTAGATCTGTGCATCTCTTATCATTTCTGAATACGTGCTGTTCACCATGTTGTTGTCCACCAACCGAATTCTCTGAGCTTGATTATGGATCCTGATTTCGCTGCACTGGTAGGCTTCTGTGGAGGGAGAATCTTCCGCTGTGTTTTCTGTTTGTTTGTGGGTTGACAGCCCCAAGTGAATAGATTCACAGGATATGTTTATCAGCTGGTGGATAATCCTGAGTAGAGGTCATTGCAGGCACCTGGACTCTTTGCTTCTACTGTCATCGTCAAATTCTACATTGGAAGAAGTCGTCCAGTGTAGATGGCTTCAACCTTTAGTGGTGGGGGAACGGGTCTTCGCCCCATGTCTGCGATTAGGGGGCTGTTTGATATTGTCTGCATTCCCTCTCTCAATAAACATAGTTTCTTTAAACATCCCACTAACCATTTTCTCTCCATAGCTAGTTGGAATGTGAGGACTCTGCACAGAGCTTTTTCTCTTGATGTCCTCACACAAGAATTCCGCCATTATAATTTAGATATTCTCGGCTTGCAAGAGACCAGATGGACAGATAAAGGTCAGATTCTTAAAAATAATCTTAAATTTCTCTTTTCAGGGAGGGACGACAATAAGCATCACCAAGGCGTGGGTCTGCTTCTCAGCAGACACGCTAGTGGTGCTCTTCTAGGATATGAGTGCATTAATGAAAGGTTTCTTACAGCAAAATTTCAGACAAGCGTTAAAGACTTGAATGTTATCTGCTGTTATGCCCCCACTGAGGATGCCGTTGAGGATGAGAAGGATAGGTTCTATGGACAACTTCAAGATATTTTGAATTCTGTCAAGAAAGGAGATATTACCCTTGTTCTTGGTGACTTCAATGCCAAAGTTGGTACTGACTCTGACCTTTGGGGAGGAGTAATAGGCCCTTTTGGTATTGGTAGCTGCAATGGGCAAAGTCTCCTACAGGTAAGTAAACTCAATGGATTCAGAATAACTAACACTTATTACAAACACCGCGACATACATAAGTACACATGGGTTTCACCCGATGGGCTGCATAAGAATATGATTGATTATATATTAATTAACAGCAAATGAGCTAGTTCTGTTAGGAATACCAGGTCATATAGGGGAGCTGAAATTGGATCTGACCATTATCTTGTTAAAAGTGTGTTGCAAATTAAACTTAAAAAGTGTTGTGCTAGGGTTAAAAAATTTGATTTTAATACTGAAGCTCTGAAAGACCCAGTTATAGCCAAAGCTTACCATGATAGGTTACTTAGTCATTATGACAGTCATGGTATGCTTACTACTGAAGTTGAGGAAGAATGGGATCATTTTAAACAGGGTTTTTTGGACACTAAGAGTACTGTTTTAGGAAAACAGGAGCAGAGGAGGCAGAATTATTATGGGTGATAAGGCACTTGATCTTATTTCGGAAAGAAAGAACTGCAGCAATGTCCTTAATCAATAACCTACTAGTCCTAATAGAAAGCATTACAGGGAACTTAATAAACGAGTAAAAGATCAGTTAGCTGCTGATAAGAATCTTTGGCTTGATGATTTGGCAGACAAAGTTGAGGAAGCAGTTAGACAACACAACAGAGAGCTGTACCAGATAGTTAATGTTTTGTGTGGTAGAAAACGGACAGGTATACAGGGATTGAAGGATAAACAAGGTAAGGTTATAGAAGGTTAGGATTCTGTCATGGCTAGGTGGGCTGAGCATTTCAGTGATATTCTAAACAATGCGGTTAGTTCTATTCCCATTGTTTGCAATGATGATAGATGCATTGGTGGCTTTAATGTTGGCCCTATAACACAATCTGAAGGCTGTTTCTAAACTTAAACTACATAAATCCCCAGGGGTAGATGAAATTACTACGGAAATGCTTAGAGCTGGAAATGTTTCGATTACCACTTGGATGACTGAAATTCTGAATATCTTTTATGATAAAGGCATGGTTCCTAAGGATTTTACCAGAGCTATTGTTATCCCTATTTTCAAAAAAGGTGATCGCACTTCTTGTGATAACTATAGGGTATCAGCCTACTCTCTGTTCCAGGTAAAGTTCTTTCCATGATTGTGCTTAATAGAATTAAGAATCTGGTTGACAGTCAATTGCGTAATGATCAATGTGGATTCAGAAGTGGTAGAGGATGTGTGGATCAGATTTTTTCACTTAGGGAGATTCTTGAGAAATGTTTAGAGTTTCAGAAACCTTTGGTTGCTAGCTTTGTTGATTTCAAAAAGGCTTTCGACTCTGTTGATCGTCATAATTTGTGGTTGATTGTGAGATCATATGGTATACCTGACAAGGTAGTTAATATAATGAAAGCTCTCTATAATAACACTGAGTCGTGTGTGAGAGTTGGTAAGGCTTGTAGCAATTGGTTTAGCATTACTTCTGGTGTTCGAGAAGGGTGCATTTTGTCTCCTTTTCTCTTTAGCTTGGTTATTGATTATGTTATGCGAAATTCACTTCAAGGGAAAGATTTTGGCCTTAAATGGACTGGAGATACGAAAATTTCTGACTTAGATTATGCTGATGATTTAGCTCTTTTGGCAAATGATGTTGATGAGATGAACTCTTTCATTCGAGCTGTTGATGAGACTGGTAGTAGAGTAGGTCTGGTTATAAACAGAGAGAAAACTAAAGTGATGAAAATTGGTCAGGCAGGCTGTGATTCAGTCAATCTGAATGGTGCACCCTTGAGCAGGTGTCACAGTTTAATTATCTTGGGAGCTATGTAACAGATAATGGTGATGTGTGGCATGAGATTAACAGATGAATAGGGATTGCTGCCGGGACTTTTAAGAATCTATGGAGAGTGTGGAGAAATAGGCGTATACACCTAAAGACTAAAATTAGACTGCATAATAGTTTGGTTCTTTCTAGGGTTAGTTATGGTAGTGAAACGTGAACACTTTGTAAACAGGATAACAGGAAACTAGATGCTTTTGATTCCAGACGCTTACGCAGTATCTTGGGCATTAGGTGGTTCAACTTTGTAACTAATGATGAGGTTAGGCAAAAGAGTTTGCAACCTCCTTTAAGCAGCATTTTTTGCAGAGAGAGACTCCGTTGGTTTGGCCATGTTGCCCGTATGAATAATTATAGATTGGCGAATAGGGTTATGAACAGTGTGCCTAAAGGCCTCAGAAAGAAGGGGAGACCTAGGATGCGGTGGGCAGACAATGTCAAACAGGAGCTTGTTAGAATTGGTGTGCAGTGGCCAGATGCAGTAGATGTAGCTTAGGATAGACTTGCTTGGAGAACTAATTGCACGGTCTGGTTGGACCTCCGTAGCCCATGGCTGCTTGAGGATGTTGATGATGATGATTAAGCACAATCATGCGAAGAACTTTCCCTGAAAGAGAAAGTAGCTGATTCCCCTAAAATTACCCAAAGAATAGCGATAAACTTTTTTTTAACCTAGGGATAATAATAGCTCTGGTAAAATATTACGAACAACACATTTTCCAATCCGAAACCAACTTTGTTTCTTCATATCCTGAAGAGAATAATTTAAGATTAATTTTAAGTATCTGACTTTTAGCTGTCCATCTGGCCTCCTATAAGCCTAAAATGTGCAAGTTATACCACTAGAATTTCTGTTTGAGGACATCCAGAGAATGGTTTTTGTTTAAGGTCCTCACTTTTTCTGGTTTGTATAGAAAGTAGGTTTTTTTTTAAAGAAATTAGATTTTTCGAGAAAGGTGTGGACAATTTCAAATAGTCCCGTATTGATAGACATGGGGAAGAGACCCTTCTACTAAATACTAAAACAACCATTGCTGGTAGAATGTCAGACAAACAATGAAATTCTTTACCGTCGGAATTCATCCAGTCTTTTGAGCACCAGAAAATCGGTATGTAAGCCATATTAATAGAGTTTAAGATCGGCGATACAGGAAATGGTTCAAGGGTTCAGGTACGCTCGATGGCTTCTGACCATTATAATCTGCCAGCTGATATAACGTGTCCTGTATAACTGTTCAGTTGAAGTTGTCAAGCCACAAACAAAAGCAACAAACAGAAGATATAGAGGCAGATTCTAATTCGACAGAAACCCTATCCCATTATCAAAATCATATCCAGTCAGGTTGGTTTAGGTGGTCAACATTGAGATCAGCTGAAATTGGCAAGTCCTGTGCAGGTTTGGGTAAAAAAAAATGATGTGGCCTCAGAAGTCCAAATCAGCAGTGATCTGGCAGCCCCTCCGTTCCCTTTCAGCAGAGAGAATATCTTTCATAAAGACATTAACGTCTGCACCACGAAATAGCCGGGTCAGACATGAGGTGCTATGCCTGTCTGGTTCTGTACATGATCACAGAGGAATAGTGCACGGATCTTCTTCAGTTATGACTAGCTACTATTTATAACTGTAGGTTATCCAACAGAGTTAGGAACATTTAACATGTGTGATCTGTCAAACAGGACTCTTAAAATTGTCTACAGTGGCCAAAATACTGCAAGTTTTTCTTAGGATAGAGGTGTTTGGATAACCGAATTGCAAGTTTGGTTGGACCTTCGTGGCCAATTGCTCCTTGATGATTACGTACCTACCTAGGTTGTTTTATATGTGAGCAACATCTTTTTTTCATAAAATGGATTAAATGACTAGGTCACAAGAAATTCGTTTCCTTACCTGGAATCAAGGTTTTTAATTCATGCCCAAAGTTGAAATTGTTTAAAATTTTATTCTAACTACTACAGTCTTTTGGGTGAAGCTCTCGGTATGAAGCATTCCTTACATCGGCTACTTTAAAAATGGTCCATCTACTCTAAAAGCATCCAGAATCGTTAAGCAGCTAGATATACGGTGGACCATCTGACTGCTTGACGGATATTCCTAAACCTTACCCTCATTCTATGTTTATCCCGAGCAACATCTACTGTATTTGGCCAATTCTTAATAAAATTCTATTTGACATTGTCACCCACCTCATTCTAGATCTGTCTCGTTTCCATGAGCCTTTAGGCACATTATTCATAGCTCTGTTCGCTAACCTGCAATTCTGTATGAGGACAACATGACCAAGCGAATGCAATCTCTCCGAGCACATCATACTGCTTAAAGATTATTGTTGGCAACTTTGTGTAATCTCTTCATTACATATACCATCAAAACACCAAATACTCGAGATGTTATGTTAGTCTGCGGAAAGAAAAGGAACATTCGTCCTGTTACTTACGAACAGTCCGAGTTTTACTGCTACAGACAAATTTAGAAAGGTACCCATCTATTACATAGAATGAGAATAGTGTTTAGGGATATCCGCTATTTTTGCGTATTCTTTTCAGTTTCTTAAAAGTTCCAGCAGCAATACCTATTCTCCTCTTTATTTCACATCGCTCATTACCAGTATCTATCACAGACCTCCCGAAATAATTAAGCTGAAAAATTTGCTGAAGAGCACAATCATTCAAAGAAAGTGAAACACACCCTACCTGAGAAATTTTCATTACTTTAGTTTTCTCTGCATTTACCACCAAGACCATCCCTTACTAACCTAACAGCATTTCTAATAAAAGAAATCTTCTCACGAGCATCGTTTGCTAATAGTCATCAGAATAATATAAATATTCTCGAATCTTTGATCATTTAAAGGTCCAAATCTCTCCTTTGCGAAGTTTTCCTCGTAACATGATCTATAACCAACTAAAGAAAAAGAGTAAAATAGAGTCTTGTCTATAAATATAGGAACATATCAGAAAAAAAAATAATGCAATAAAAAAAAAATCTGCTCATCCAGGTATCGAAAGCGTTTGCTGATAATCATTCTCTAAACACTGTGCAACATTGTACTAAATTACTTTAAAAAAAAGAACAGTAGGGAGGAGGAAATAAATGTTAAATTTTTTTACATTAAGTGTCAAATTCTCGATATTAAATATATATAGTCCTTTTTTAAATATTTTTTCATCCTTAAATTATAATCAGTAAATTAAAATATTATGGTGAGAAGTAAACGAGACGATGCTTCTAAGTATTTAATCCCTATTAAGCTGTTTAAGTAACAGAATGAAGATGGGTGTAGAGGAAAAATTGTTTTGATCTGGGTGGGATAGGAACCGATGACCTTTTAATGACATGTCAGGGCTCTGACTGCTGAGCTACCAGCCGCTGATCAATATCCGCTGTACCTCTGATATTATGTCTATGTCATCATTATAAGTCATCAGGAGGTCATGGGTTCAGAATCCTCCCCAGACTGAAGACAAGTTTTCCTCTACACCCATCTTCATCCTGTTACTTAAACAGCTTAATAACGATTCAATGCTTAGCAAATGAATGATGATCTGTGGATTCATCTGTCGAGATGATGTTTCGTAATACTTTCCAAAAGCAATGGCACAAGAAACATTAGTGCGAATTTTCTTCCATTGTTGTCTCTATAAATTTAGATTTTAGAAAAATTGATTTGTCTGCTGTAATAGACATGATTAGTGTTTAATAATAAAAGGAAGAAAATATTAAAAACAAATTTATTAAATTTTTGTGTATTTCTGGGTTTTATGTTTGTTAAAAAATAAAATATGTATAATATAATCTTCCGGGTTTTAGGCAAAAATCTTTGTACGTGATTTCCATTTCAGACTCTGATTTCAAGCCTCTAGCTATAATTATAAATCAGTCACTCTGTCTCTAAATGGGCAATCAAAATATTGAAAATTTTCACATGTAATATTTTTACGATAGCTTAAAAAAAGTATCTTTTTTCACGAGAACAGAACAAAATAAATCACACATTGAATATTCTCACTCTCTTGGGGAGTGAACTCATTCAGAGTTTTTCACGAGATTAACTAATATGAATTTAGTTTTCTTAACATTCTAGGACAGTTCATTTAAACGGAACACGTGATTAATTTGAATCTCATCGTGTTCAGGTTTCATTCAGTTGCAGAATGAACAAGGGCTGCAGCATCTGAATAACAGGTAAGTGAGAAGATTAAGATCGTAAAAATCTTTTAAATAAAACAAGACAGGCGAAAACTGAATCCTATGGAACACTGATATGAATTGTCATCTGGCCACTGATCTCGGGTTCAATTTATTATTTTCTGCTTTTGAGATAACAGGGACATAGAGCTTGCTTTTTGTTTTTGAAAACCTTTGGAGACATATCTTATACCACAAATACATCCAACAGAAGATAATCATTATCTGTGTTTATTGCATTCTTTTTCAGAAGTTCTTACTTACAGTACAACAAGCTCTTACTCGAATATTTGGTTTCATCAATACTATTAACAATTTTATCAGTATCAACCAGTAACAATTTTATCTAATATAACTTGTTCAGTATTTCTATTTTCTCTATGGTGAACTGAGAAAATCCTGAATAATTTCAATTTTTTAAAGAAATCAATACTTTCTGTAATTTCTTCAATTATTTTTGAAAAATCTCAAATATTGATATTTATTTATAATAAATTAATTAATTATCTGAATTTTTGTCTCCTCTCTCATGGAAAAGTTTAAGCTTTTTTTGTTTTTAAAACCATAATAAAGGAATTCCTTTTCATTTGAAATATTTATGAAATAAGTCAAAATGCAAACGTGTTGTTAGCAGATACTTTTTAGCAGTTCAACAGTTATCCCATCATAACGTTGTGCTTTATTATTAATTAAATTATTTATTTTGTTAGATATGTGGCAAGCAGCTGCTTGAGGGGGTATTTTTTTTATCGCATTATCAATAGCATTCAGTGGTCGCTCGTGAGCTTCTAAACTGGTGGAGGCAGTAAACCATACAATGAAACCATCTTGCAGGGACGTCGGGAGACATGGTCATTGACTCATAATCTGCAGTAGCGTAACTTGGGAGAGAGGCATTCGCTCTGGGCGGAAGAATCCAGATGGTGGTAAAATAGCCTTTAAGAATAAAAAATTTCAAAAAATATTTTACATTTTGCCTATTTTAGAGATTTTGAGATTTTTCCCCGTTTGTTGTCTTGTTCAGAAGGCGGCAAACTGACGCACTGTAGTGCACTGAACTAGGAGGAAAGACAGTAACAGTCACTCGCGCGGGCGGCAAATTACCTAGATACAGCATTGATAATCTGATTCGAGTCCAAACTGTGTCTACGCAGAGATTTTCTCTGCTAATCCCCACTCTGACGCTGGTACGAGAAGGAATTAGGATAGACTTGGTAAGGTATATATAATATGTATAAAATGTTAACGAACGACATTATCTAATTCAGGAATTTCTATTGTCTCTGATTCGATTACTCTGATATCGCAACGCAATTCTCTTTCACACCTAAAAAAAAACTGAAACTAAAAAAATCCAATCAGACACAATTGTCTAATTAATTCAGATTTTTGAACAAGGCATTTTCATTCCGCACTTAAAAGAACACAAATACTGAATAATCCAATCATCAAGTCTTATAAATTTGGTGCAATAAACTATTGCAAAGAATAAATGCTCTTATAAATCAACACAGATACCCGACATAAATTTATATTATCAGTGTCGGAACTACGTATCTTTCATCCGAGACGAAAAATCTGAATAATGCTTCCCTTCCGTCCTGCATTGATAACGGATTTACGAACTAATAAAGTTGTACTCTGATAAGTTTATTTACCACAAAAAGAACGTAATAGCGAATCATATGAAATACACACACAAAAAAAAACACACTATATAATGCAACAGAAGTCGCAAAAGGAAAATCGCGAAAAATGATTATTAAATATGTGATAAATATATGATGAGAATTCCAACCCGGACTCTGGTATTTGCAGCGTCACGGCGAGTCAACCCGATTCAAGGGCGGTCATAAGTCTGTAGGGCGCTATTTAGGCACATATGAAAGATTTGTAAATCGGAAATGATATTCTTTACTCAAGGATTATTTAGTAATGGCGATCCTTTTTTAACCAGCTTGCCATTTGGCATCTGGAGTATTGAGATCAAGAGGGATTTTCATTTCGGGAAAAGAAAACGATGGCCAAACCTTACGTGGCTAATCTCTTCAGGAATGCAAAGTGGTTGCAAGCTATAAAACAAAAACAACAAAAGAAAAACCTCTGTTTTTTGTGTGGTGGGAGGGGAATGCCCCCCCCCCTCCTTATGAGCACCACGAACTCTATACCACTGCTCCACGGAAGCCTATTTTTTAATGCATAAATTTTGCAGGAACCCAAAACGTTTTTTAAAATTGGCTATATATTCATACGAAGACGAGCGTACAGCAATAGAATAAAAAACAGACCAACAATGAAAGAATCATATCCTTAGTCAATATAATATACAGTAAAGCCGACTGTATATTAATTTTTCAGTGCGAAGGATGTGGTTTGTTTTGATGAACATAAAAGTTTGTAATTTGGCGTAATTGACGACAGTTGCAGTCAACTCCAGTAGAAACTGCAATGGAATGGTAAGTTTTCGTTATGACCATACTGACGCCATCTAGGAACAGGAGTTTTAATTAAATATACTTTGTAACTCACCACCAAATAACAATATTTTACACAAAGAAATACAATTAATAGTGTGCAATTTAAAAAGTAATTGCAAAAACATACGAAATACCGCAGTTTTCCTCAACGTTTCTTGGAACGCACCTTGAAAATCATTGCTCGCGTAGAAATTTACACGTTATTCGAACCCAACAAGTTGAAATATTCGATGTAGTCAGATGCATTTTCAGAATCCTGAAACAAATTAAAGTTTGAATTAAAAGTCCGTCGGATGGGACGTTAAGCCGTGGCTCCCTGTGCTGAAGGGTATACCCTGTACACGTTAAAGAACACGCTGGATGGCCTTGAAAAGAGGCTACCGTATGTCTCCCAGCAAATGTCCAGTGGGTTACCTCCCCCAATCTTCTCTCCGCAAAAATTCCCCGCCCTACCCACGGTCAGTAGGGGACACCGATGGGCTTGGAAAGGCCGCCGTCCGTCGGATGGGACGTTAAGCCGTGGCCCCGTGTGCGGGAGAGCCATACCCTGTGCACGTTAAAGAACACGCTGGATGGCCTTGACGGGAGGCTACCATCTGTCTCCCAACAGCTGTTCCAGTGGGTCCCCTCCCCCAACCTTCTCTGGGCCTTCGGGGTCCATGTGACCTGGCCATTTAGCCCATGGTGTGCAAAAAAGTGCCACTCAGAGGTAAAACAACCCAACCCAACCCCAATCTTCTCTGAGCCTTCGAGGTCCATGTGACCCGGCCATTTAACCCATTGTGTGCAAAGGAAAAAGTGCCACTCGGAGGTAAAACAACACAAATCCTTGATACATAAATTTTTGAAAGTTCATAAAAAATAAAACATAAAAGATAAAACTTGTATGAAACCACTGTAGAATAAAGACAAAGCTACACAAAATGTGAGAAGACCTTAAGTCTTTCTCACATTCTGTGTTTGTCTTTCGACATTTTCTTAAAAAGATCTTATCTTCCTTAATCCACCTATATTGATAATTCTCAAATATTTTAAATGGTTTTACTACATGGAATAGGCTCTTAGGCGAATCTAATAAAATGCTTTATTACAAATATGCTAGTATCGCTAAATTTATCACTTATATTTGCTAAGTTTTGTTTTCCGTTTTGCTCTTTGAATCCATTTTTTAAATCATTTATTTATTCAAATAATTACAAATAAATAATTTCTGTTTGCGGAAAAATATTTGCATTTTAATTTTCCTTGGCTCTTCGTTGAAATTTTACGGTCTACGTGAACTTCATTCAATTCATGAATATGAAGGATATATGAGACCTTTACAACTATCTTAAGATCATTTTCTTGTGGATCTTCTGGAATTCCTCCATTCTCAATATTTGTGCTTTCTAATCTCAACTCCAAGTCATTTAAATCATTCCCAAATTCACTAAATTCTTGTTTTTAAAACTTTTAACTTTAAAACAATATTTTTCGCTTCATATGCTTGATTCTGTTTTAATTCGTTTACAGATTTCGTAAATTCTTCTATTTAAACGCGATTAAATTGCAAAGGACCTTTAACTTTTTTTAAATATTACTATTGATATTGTAATATCTTGTTTCATAGCATTACTAATCTCGGTTATGAAGTTCATTATTCATTTCCAAAATTATTATTTCCTCTTTTCACAGGATTCAATGACAAACTAATCACTTCAATATAGATAGAACAGTGTAATTCACTGCCCTCGGTTGATTTCATCAAGTATTTTAACCACTATTAAGCTGTCCTTATTCCACAGGGCAAAGATGGATGCAGAGGAAAAATTGTCTTGGGCCGGGTGGGATCTGAACCCACGTCCTCCTGCTGACATGCCAGGTGCTCTGACTGCTGAGCTACCTGCCGCCGATCATTCTTTCCTCGATTGCCGTTATGCTATAACCGTGTAGCAACCTTTGTCATTTTAAGTGCATTTGGGGATTCCATCTCCACGTAGCCTTCCTTAGCCACATGATAACACACCACAATATACTCCTGGTTGATGTCTTTTTGTGAGCAATCAGAATCTGCAACACTTTCTGGTCCAGTCAATAGTACCAATATATACACCGAAGAGCCAAAACATTATGACCACCTGCCTAATATGATATTGGTCCTCCACGTGCCCCAAAACTGCTCTTACCCGGCGAAAAATGGACGATACAAGATTTCTAAAGGTGTCTTGTGGTATCTGGTATCAACATGTTGCCAGCAGATCCTTAAACCCTTATACGTTTCGTGGTTGAGCCACCGCAGATCGAATATGCTGTTCCAACACAAACCACAGATGCTCGATTGGATTGATGTCTGGGGAATTTGGAGGCCAGGGCAATACCTGAAAGTCTTCCTCATGTTCCGCGAACCATTCTCGAACAATCCGGGCAGTTTGCATGGCGCATTATCTTGCTGAAAGAAGGTACTACTAGAGGGATATAACGTTGCCATGAAAGGATGTACCTGGTCTGCAATGATGTTTAGGTAGGTGGGAGACATCATAGTTTCCTACACATGAATTACTGGACCCAGGGTTTCCCAGCAGAACATTGCCAAAAGCATTACACTTCCTCCACTAGATTGTTTTCATCCCACAGTGCATCCTGGTGCCAACATTTCTCCAGGTATACGACACACACGTACCCGGCTGTCCCCATGGTGCAACAGGAAACGAGATTCATCGGACTAGACGACATTCTTCCAATCATTCAAGGTCCAGTTTTGATGCTCGCGTGCAAACTGCAGGTGCTTTACCGTAGGAATTATGGGAAGAACTTTATCTGGAGCAGAAAGTAGACCGATGCTCTTGTAATTATCGAAAAAATTCCGATAATCATTTTTTCATAATATCTCATATAAAATCACTAGGAACAACAACCTTATGAGAAAAATATTCATCATTTCATTCAACCACGTGGCAAGAGAAACTGCTGTAGTTCTCACCATTTCAGCGGTAAGTTCATCTATCTCTGGCTGTTTAGATTAAATTTTGAGATTGCTAAAGTAACTTCAGATCGTGATACACGTAGAATGAATGCCTGTCGCACCCTTCCATCGACTGACATAAAAAGTGCTTCAACTGGCAGGCTCACTCACCCACTGACTCACCAACTATTGTAGCAAGCGTACATGGCCCCACAAAGACCATTGAATCTTTGGAGAATGCATGCCATACTCTAAAAGGTGTACTTCACATGATAACTTTCAATATCTGCAACACTTAGCTAACGCACGCAATTAATTTAGAAACTAGGTTATTATCTATTTTTCAAACTTTTCATATATATAGTATAAAGAGGGTTATTTAAATGGCTGCCTTCCTGCCTCAACTAGCCCTTGGAGGAAATTCTAAATGCAAAAGAAATGTTTAAAACAAACGAAGAAATTCCCTTTATTTCCAATATTTCTTTGGTTTGGGGCACATACAATCGAAATTAAATTGTGTTTTTTTTTAACTTCATTTGTAACCCTTGTTTTTTTTCTTCTTTATTTTCACTTCCTGCCTGTGCATATTTCTTGTTTTCACCTCTAACCCCCAAAAGGACCAGATGTGCAAGAAATGTTAAAATATATCCTGCTTGGGAATCCAATTTAATTCCTATATGCTTATCTTTTGAAATTTTGTATCAGATTCTCGATGAATAAGGTCGATTTCCTTTGATGAAAATACATTACCATGCTCTGAACAGCAGTATTGCAGAAAAGAGGGTTTTTTTTTTCAGCTTTGTGAGATCGATCCAAAAAGAAATCAAAATAATACGAGTGGCCTCAAGGTTTTACAAAAGGGCTAAAAAACAAATTGTAATCATCTTTAATGTGAAATCCTAACTCATATTATTATTTCAAATGCCCTTTTTTTAAAGAAAAAAAAATAAATCACGCTCATTTGAAAAGTTTTATTTTTTTTCTTTCTGTTTCGCATTTCCTGCAGAAAATATTTTTTTCTTCGGAAGAGGCTCACAAATATTCTTCCTTTTCTGTTCAGAGAAGAAGAGCCACTGCGACCGATTCTTCCCTCCTTACTTAACCTGCACTCTTCTATCTGCCTAATTTCGGCACGACCAACTTCTCCACCCCCTCCCCCGACTCCCTCCTCATCCTCTGCTAGCATCTCCCTCTCCTCTCTTGTAGCTGCAGGGAGGGTTAGAGCGAGGAAGGTGCAGGGGAGGAAAAGGGGCCACGAGATCGAGGTAATACGGACTGGATGCGAGCGGGGAGGTGCAGAGGAGGGAGGGATCCGTGCGCACAGTAATGGGACCCCACCAACAGCAACGTCGATAATTAAGCCCGTTTCCAATTCATTAGTGTTACAGGAAAGCCTGGCCCGCGGCAAGCGCCGAAATTGTCCGACGATTATCCGTAGGGCCAGACTGCTGCTGCGGTTCATTAGGCCTAGCAGGACCTGGCCTCGCGAGGCGGATGTTTGTAATTGAGGTTTTGTCGGAAACAGCGACCAGACAAATCGCCCGGCTTCTTCCGCACAGAAGTGGCGAAATTATCAGCGCCGACTCGCGAGGCCTTCATTACGACCATCATTCACGCGTGTGGATCGGACAACAATGGGCATGCAATGATCGGTGTTGTCCGAAAATGACGTGATATTTGAGCGCCGTAACAATGGGGGAGTGGGTGGAACAATGCGCCTGCGCATCTTGTTGACGTCAGCGTAATTATCTACTTAAAAGTGTGGCAAGAATTGGTTGCTAATGAGGGCAGGTTGAGCAACTATTGCATCGTTAAAGAGAGACTTCGTTTCAACTCGGTTGATGCTGTTGACTCGAAAGATTAAAGAATCAGTTACGATAACAATAAAAAAAATTGGTTTGCAATAAATGGCTTTGATATTTATAAAGAATTGCATGCAGAAAGATTGTTTGTCTGTTTAGCTCTAAAAAGCAGTTTCTGCTCTTTTCACGGAGGACTCGGAAGTGAAAGGAAAAATTATCTTCTTTACAGTTCAGTGTAAGAGAGAAGAGACATCACTAGGAAGATAACATAAAGCAGAAAGCAAACGTCCTAGGCGTTATATGGATTCGAACTCAGTTACACTTGATTCATAGTCCAACACGTTAACATCTGGGACCTTAGGACCAGTTGAGGGAGACCTTTTCTGTGTGAGAGGTCATCCAGACTCTTCATCAAAGTTAAAACGATGTGGAACTGTCTGACTCAGGTCGCCCGAACTGCCACTTTTCTCACGGGGTTTAGGGGAGGCAAAAAACGCAATGATGAAGCAATTGCCACTCGAACATCACAACACGGGGGACTATGTGCTTACTTACCAAAAGAAATTGTGAGATCTTGTTTGTGGCCTCATAGCCATAATTGGAAGGAGAGATGAATACGAATCCCCTGTGATGATGCACAAAACTATTCAGGCAAAGCACTTAAGACTGACCCCGACTTTTCGTGGTGGAGGCCATTAGTACCTTTCAGGGAAATATTCTCTCTCCTAATGGGGAATGGAAAGGAAGGGTTATCAGATCAGTCTGGCGTACTGATTTTTATTCATGTGGCTACATACTTTTACACCCCTGCTGAGGAATGCTCAACTTCACAGGGTCTTGATATTGACCATTTGAAAGCACCGAACAAGTAATGGCTTTGAGCATAATTACTGATTCTGAACTAGTTGCACTAGTGGGTGTTATGATAGCGAAATTTGGATCCTTTGTAAGCAAGATAACAGGAAACTTGATGCCTTTGATTCTACATAGATGCCTATGCAGTATCTTGGGCATTAGGTGGGTATTAGGTAGACATTAGGTGGTAAAGATGTGGTTAAGCGAAAGAGTCATCAACTTACGTTTATTTGACGATTCTTATCCCCATACAGTACTACCGATTGGCAAATAGAGAACAGTGTGCCTAAAGGCCTCAGGAAAAGAGGGAGTGGATAATTCCAAAGGAGACCTTGTTAGAACTGTTCTGCAGTGACCAAGTGCAACAGCAGTAGTTCAGAATAGAAAGGTATGGAAAACTAAATTGTACGGTGTTGTTGGACCTCCTTAGCCTATTGTTACATGAGAGTTGTGTTTGTTACGTAGCCTTTGTTTGTGCCCGCGTATAGGAGGGAGAAGACAGAAAAGGAGCGACAGATGACTTTGGATTGACTTTATTATAAAAAAAGGTACTTAAGACAACAATGGTACTTAAGATGAAAATCAGAAGCTTCTTAAGTGAACTGTTAAAATGGAAAAGATGACGCATGTAGGAGTGAAATGTGTTCATATTTCAGAACAATTCAGGAAATAAATGTCGATGGATCATCCTTACCAAATCAAATATTAAATAATCAGAATATTAGGCAAAAATTTCCTTTGATTCGTAATCAATCACTATCGAGTACTTTCTTTTCTATACGGAAAAGGGAATTAAGGAAATTGTCACATTGTCTCATCTGTAATGACTTACTTTTAATAATATTTAACAGTTTCTGAGCCATATCAAATTAAACATCTCTCTAGAATTTTAACTTTTTGACGCACCACACACATATACATGAGGTATGCGCTATGTATGAATATTCATTATGCATACCTCGTACAAAATGCATTGAGGTATGCATTATGTATGAATATTCATTGCCTTACCAAAACGTTAGAAAATTTCTATGTCAACGGGAATCTAACTTGGAAGCTTTATAACTTCTAAAATATGCATTTAATGTAAAATATCTGATTAAAGATAAAGATCATAATCAAATCTATTTAAATCTCGTTTTAAATCAATATTCGTTCAGTATTTAAAGAATTATGGAAGCTGGTATATTTCATAACAGTAATGCGTCTTAAGAGTTTACGTCAGAAATTAAATAAAATTTAAGTGTTGTTTCAAACCGTTTAATACAATAAATATAAATTTAGAGTTTATTTAATGATTATTTAAATATCAGATAATTCTGAATGTTTTTTTTTATATAAAACAAGATAATTTAAATATTCCAACCGCTATAACTCTTTAAATACTGAAAATATATTGTTGAAAATCGATATTTAAAAAGATTTGATTATGATTAGAGCTCAGAAGTTAGATTCCCATTCACATAACATGGAAATTCTCTAATTTTGTTTTACGTCAGTGTATATACATCTGTGTGTGTGCATTTTCACATGATGTAAAAAGATAGTTTCGAGATTATTCTTCTTTTGCAAATATAAACTATCCCCCCTCCCCCAAAAAAAGAAAAACTTGAAATATTATTTATGTTAACTTGCATTGTGAGTACAATTAGACAAAATATATGAGATAATAATAAATTTTGTTAAAATGCTTGACGTAAAATCTGTCTCCATATTACAAGAGCCCTATGGACGGGTTTACGAAATGCATAATTGCCTGAGGTTCTTAAAATTTCTTTAGGCGGTCTTGCGCTGTTGTGACTTGAGAATTTTAAGCAGTAAAGCAAATAAAAATTCGGAAAATATCTAGTTCGGAAATTAAAACTTTGGTATTGTTATTATTCTTACAATGCTTGTTCTATAACAGTTAAAATCTTTAAAAGTAATTAGCTCTAAAATGTATTTTTTTTATAAATGAAATGAAAATATTTTAAGCAGCATTTTCGTTGCCATGGAGCTGCATATTTTATCTCCACTGTGACGCATCTGATAATTTCATTTCTCGACGTCTTTGTGCTAATATTTTCCATCTTGTCTCTTAGAGCACGATATAGATAGTTTTAATTTTTAAAGGTCTATTAAAATATATCTGTGCCAGTGTTTCGTTGCCCCGTATTTCTTTTCCTCAGCTGAGTATTATTCCTCGGCTCAGCAGATCATTTTCTCTTCGATGCCTGTTGAAGAGGAGAGAGCGAAAGCTCCTCGTTCTTTACCTGGGTTATTGTTGCCAGCAGTAGTAGGGAGGGTGGCACGTCAAACCCCTTTCTCTCAGTTGATCAGTTGTCTCAGTTGACAGATTGGTTCTGAGAGCGAGCCAGGTCTATTTGCGGCCGCAACTCATCGGAGCCTGAGTTTTGTCAGAACGGGAGATATAGATAGATCCGGCCTCGCCTGTCAGCTCGTGACATGATGACATCCGTCTCACCCACATCTAAGTGCGGCAGGCAGAGGCTCTTCGCGGGAGGTGCAAGGGTAGGGTAGGAGGGGTAACCCTCTCTCTACCGACAGAACAAGTGGTTCCCGTGTTTCTCTCAACTCACAGAATGCATTTGCAAGGGATTACCGCTGACGGACAGATAACACGAAAAATTGTCTCTAGGATGTTTCTTTCAAAATCACCATGAAATTTGCCACATAGCTCATCTCTTGCAGGAGATGTGAGGGTGAAGTTGCGAATTTTAGCAAGACTCATCAGTTGCATATCACGTACTCTTAACTTTAAGAGGAGGGGAAAAAGATTTTTGATTTTTACTCCACCAAGAATTTCGCTCTCCAATTTTCATAGTAGTGGCATTTACAGTATATTTTCGGGTACCGCGCGTATTTTGGCTTGTAAATGGTAGCTAGATAGTCACTGGAAGGAGAGCTATGTATCAAACCCCTGTGATAATGCATAAAACGGGCCAGGCCTAGTACCTAATGTCTGAACACCGCCTTCTCGTGGTGCAGGCCGTTATTACCTTTCAAAAGAGATACTCTCTTATGCTGATGGATCTTGTTTGATGGAAGAAGAGGGCTGCTAGATTAGTATGGCCTACTGATCTGGACAACTATGGCAACTTTTATTTTTTTTTTCTACCCTGCTGAGGAATGGTCAACCACACAGGGTTCTGGTACTGACCTATAAATTTACCGGACTGAAATAAGGTTCTGAGGTTGATTATGGATCTTGAATTTCCTGCACTGGTGGGCTTCTGCAGAGGAAAAATCTTCCGCTGTGTTTTCTGTTTGTTTGTGGGTTGACAGCCCCAAGTGAATAGATTTACAGGATATGTTTTATCAGCTGGTGGATAATCCTAAACAGAGGTCATCGCAGGCATCTGAACTCTTGCTTCTACTGGCATCATCAAATTCTCTTGGAGGAAGTCTTCCAGTGTAGATGGCTTCAGCCTTTAATGGTGGGGGAACGGGTTTGCCCCAAGTCTGCGATTAGGGGGCTGTTTGATATTGTTGGCAATCCCTCTCTCAATAAACATAGTTTTTTAAACACCCCACTAACCATTTTCTCTCCATAAGTAATTGGAATGTGAGGACTCTGCACAGAGCTTATTCTCTTGATGTCCTGAAAGAATAATTCCATCATTATAATTTAAACCAAGGCGTAGGTCTGCTTCTCAGAAGACACGACAATAATGCTCTTCTAGGATATGAGTGCATTAAAGAAAGGTTTCTTACAGCAAAATTTCAGACAAGCATTAAAGACTTGAATGTTATCTGCTGTTATTCCTCCACTGAAGATGCCATGAGAATGAGAAGGATAGGTTTTATGGACAACTTCAGGATATTTTGAATTCTGTCAAGAAAGGAGATATTACCCTTGTTCTAGGTGACTTCAATGCCAAAGCTGGTACTGACTCTGACCTTTGAGGAGGGGAGATAGGCCCTTTTGGTATTGGTAGCTGCAATGGCAATGGGCAACGTCTCCTTCAGGTAAGTAAACTCTATGGTTTCAGAATAACTATTTTATTACAAACACATGGGTTTCAACAGATGGGCTGCATAAGAATATGATTGATTATACAGAGTGTCTCAAAACTATAGGTACAAACTACTTTTAGGGGAGGTAGATAACATCTAAAGGAATGAGAATTGCAAAAGAACCCATAACCGGAAACGTCACCGTAAGTCAATAGACGGCGCTGTTCATCAGTGCACTAGAAGGGAAATTTCGGATTACCTCATTCGAGCGGTAGTCGGCTTACGAAGAGCATACAAAGGTATTCGAACAGGGAGCTGGCAGACATGCACTTAGTGTATGGAATAGCTGAGGGCAACGGACAAGCCGCTCAACCAATATATCAAGAATGCTTCCCACACAGACATGTACCGGGCCACAGTTTGTTTGCGTGTGCGCATCAAATTTTGTGCGATTATGGGTCATTAAGAGGTAGCAGAAGTGAAGGCAGGCCATGTAGTACGCCATTTTTAATAATTATGTCCAATAAATGTTTTCCCATTAATCACTGTCTTGTGTCCTTTCAGATCTTTTACCTCTGCTACCACTTTCCCAAGATGTTTCCTGTTATTGGTTCCTATGTAATTTTCATTCCTTTAAATGTTATCTACTTCCCCTAAAAGTTTGTATCTATATTTTTGAGACACCTTGTATATTACTTAACAGCAAGTGGGCTAGTTCTGTTAGGAATACCAGGTCATATAGGTGAGCGGAAATTTGATCTGACCATTACCTTGTTAAAAGTGTCTTGCAACTTAAGAAATGTTGTGCTAAGGTTAAAAAATTTACCTTTAATTCTGAAGCTCTGAAAGACCCAGTTATAGCTAAAGCTTAGCATGATAGGTTACTCAGTCATTATGGCAGTTATGGTTTGCTTACTGCTGAAATTGAGGAAGAATAGAACCGTTTTAGACTGGCTTTTTTGGAAACTAAAAGTACTCTTTTAGGAAAAAAGGAGCAGAAGAGACAGAATTATTTGAGTGATAAGGCACTTGAGGTTATTTCAGAAAGAAAAAACTGCAGGAATCTCCTTAATCAATGCTCTACTAGTCCTAATAGAAAGCATTACAGAGAACTTAATAAACGTGTAAAGGATCAGTTAGCTACTGATAAAAATCTTTGGCTTGATGGCTTAGCTGACAAAGCCGAGGAAGCAGTTAGACAGCACAACAGCAGAGAACTGTACCAGATAGTTAATGTTTTGTGTGGTAGAAAACGGACAGGTATACAGGGATTGGAGGATAAACAAGGAAAGGTTATAGAACGTGAGAATTCTGTCGTGGCTAGGTGGGCTGAGCATTTCAGTGATGTTCTAAACAATGTCGTTATTTCTACTCCCATTGTTTGCAATGATGATAGATGCATTACTGGCTTTAATGTTGGCCCTATAACACATTCTGAAGTTATTTTAACATTTCTAAATTTATACTACCTAAATCCCCAGAGGTAGATGAAATTATTATGGAAATGTTTAGAGTGGGGAATGTTTTGGTTACCAGATGGATGACTGAAATTTTGAATATCTTTTATGATAAAGGAATGGTTATTATCAGTATTACTCAATGTTATTATAGAGAGCTTTCATTATGTTAACTAACTTGTCTGGTATGTCATATGACCTCACGATCAACCACAAATTATGACGATTAACAGAGTCGAAATGTTATATTATTATACCTATTTTTAAAAAAGGTGATCGCAGTTCTTGTGATAACTATAGGAGTGTCAGACTACTTTCTGTTCCAGGTAAAGTTCTTTCCATGATTGTGCTTAATAGAATTAAGAATCTGGTTGATAGTCAATTGCGTAACGAGTAATGTGGATTCAGAAGTGGTAGGGGATGTGTAGTTAAGATATTTTCACTCAGGCAGATTCTTGAGAAACGTTTAGAGTTTGAGAAACCTGTAGTTACAAGCTTTGTTGATTATAAAAAGGCTTTCGACTGTGTTAATCGTCATAATTTGTGGTTGATCGTGAGGTAACATGGCATACCAGACAAGTTAGTTAACGTAATGAAATCTCTCTATAATAACACTGAGTCGTGTGTGAGAGTTGGTAAGGCTTGTAGCAATTGGTTTAACATTGTTTCTGGGTTCGACATGGGTGCATTTTGTCTCCTTTTTCTCATTAGTTTGATTATTGATTATGTTATGCGAAATTCACTGCAAGGGAAATGTTTTAGCTTTAAATGGTCTAGAGCAGTGGTTCTCAACCTTTTATGTTTTACGTACCCCCTGGAAATGTGTATGTAACTGGCGTACCCCTTGTATAGATAGATAAAACTATAGTTATAGTATAACAATGGGAATAAAAGAAAACACACATATATATATAACATGTATCTAGCGACTTTTCAGCTCTCACAGCGTTCTCCAAAAACTTTTACCTCGTACCCCATGTTGGGAACCCCTAGTCTAGAGATTTCAAAATTTCTGATTTAAATTATGCAGATGATTTGGCCCTGTTGACTAATGATGTTGATGAGATGAATTCTTTCATTAAGGCTATTCATGAGAATGGTAGTAGACTAGGTTTCGCGATAAACAGAGAGAAAATTAAAATGATGAAAATTGGTCAGGCAAGCTGTGATTCGGTTAATCGGAATGGTTGCAGTCTTGAGCAGGTGTCACAGTTTAATTATCTTGGGAGCTATGTAACAGATACTTGTGAAGTGTGGCATGAGATTAACAGACGAATAGGGATTGCTGTGGGGATTTTTAAAAATCTATGGAGAGTGTGGAGAAATAGGCGTATAAACCTAAAGACTAAAATTAGACTGTATAATAGTTTGGTTCTTTCTAGGGTTAGTTATGGTAGTGAAAATTGGACGCTTTGTAAACAAGAAAACAGAAAACTAGATGCTTTTGATTCTAGATACTTACGTAGTATCTTGTGCATTATGTGGTTCAACTTTGTAACTAATGATGAGGTTAGGCAAAGGAGTCGGCAACCTTCTTTAAGCAGCATATTGTGCAGAGAGAGACTCCGTTGGTTTGACCATGTTGCCCTTATGGATAATTATAGATCGATGAGTAGGGTTATGAACATTGTGCCTAAAGGCCTCAGAAAGAGGGGGAGACCTAGGATGCGATGGACAGACAAAGTCAGACAGAACCTTGTTATAATAAGTGTGCAATGGACAGATGCAGCAGATGTAGCTCAGGAGAGATATACTTGGAGAACTAAATTGCACCATCTGGTTGGACCTCCGTAGCCCTTGGCTGCTTGAGGATGATGATGATTATGATTGTATTTTTGTTGTAAATGTATATCTGTATTAAGTGTATTTTTGGAAGTGCTGAGATGGGGATGTGACTCATGAGCTGTTATTCGGGTCTGAGCTGGCTGACTACACATGCTCTCAAGTCGAAAATACTCTTATGACTAGCCTCTGGCGCGAGTGCTAGGAGACGAGCACAGTAGTAATAAACAGAGAGAAAATTAAAGTGATGCGTGGCTATCAAACTGGAAGGACGTTTCAACACGGTCAAGGGACGCCGTCCTTGCTCAAAAACAAAACCCTTAAGGAGAGGGTTCGGGTCTGTGTGAACCAAGATATAGTTTTGTGTGAATCAGGGTTCAATTCTGTCTGAACTGAGGTACGGTTCTGTGTGAACTGAGGTACAGTTCTGTGTGAATCAGGTTGTAGGCAAAGATTAAATATCTTCTCGCCGAGTTTGAGGTCGGTAAAGCGAGAATCTGCAAAGTGTAGATCTCCACCTCATTGCATGAATGTTTGCAGTAGGAAAGCAGCGAAAAATCAAGGAATCGATTGCATCCCCAGCACGTAATTGTATATGAATGTAAATAAACTGTGTGGTGCATATACTACTCTCGTGCCTGAATTGTTGGACATATTTCTACACATCAGTTGGCGCAGCAAGTCTGAGGCATATTTCGGTACGTGTGTAACAATCCGCAAACCTGTGATTTCACCTAAGTAAGGATGAAGATAATTAAAGGACTAGTTGATCTCTTCTGCTAAAGAGCGAAATTTATGTCATCTGGCCCAACACGACAAGGTCTCATGTGGTCTCATGTGCGGGAGAGCCATACCCTGTGCACGTTAAAACACTCTGGTCTTCACGAGAGGCTTCACTCTGTCTCCTAGCAACTATCCAGTGGGTCCCCTTCCGCCAACCTTCTCTGATCCTCGGGGTCCTTGTGACCTGGCCATTTAGCTTATTCTGCGCAAAATAGCGCCTCTCGGACCACCCAACCCTCTAAAAATTGATGCGAACATTGTCGAATATCTCGCTGTTCTGAAAGCTCCTCAAAACACCACCTTTGCCGGAAGTAGTTGAAATTGACTGTTTGTACATGAAACAATAAGGAAACGTGTTATAAAACCCACACTAAAATAATAAAAATGATTGTAAGATAACCTTTATTATGAGAAATGGATGCATTTTTTCAATCAGTGTCAGCTTGTTAACCAAAACTCGGCAATCAGTTTTAGTATATGCTTCGATTCCTTTTCATAATGGATCAAAAATTGACGTATTGCTAACCTCGTTCTAATTTTCTTTTAATTATTTTACTACACAGGAATACGCGTATACTTTGGGGTGAGGGGGTGATTTTCCATCTAGAGCAGGGTTTCTCAACGTGCGGGGTACACGGTAAAATGTTTTTGGGTATGCCGTGAGAGCTCAAAAGTCGCTAGATCTTATAACAAAGTCGCTAAAGTTGACATTATTATACTATAAGTATAGTTTTATCTATCTATATAAGGGGTACGCCAGTTACATACACATTTCCAGGGGGTACGTGAAGCATAAAAGTTTGAGAACCACTGCTCTGGGGGATTATGTGACTTATAATTAGGGCAGTGTTTCCCAATTTCTCTTTGACCAGGAACCCTTTCGCACTCGAAAAATGTTGTCAAAACTCGTAAAAAAATTCTTGTATATGAAGCTATAAAACTCTACCACAAATAAGTAAGGATAGTAAAAAAGAAATATTAAACAAGGATAAGAGATCAGTATATTATGCAATTGCACATATTTAGGAAGAAAATTCACTTTTCATGTATACGACAAATGAAGAATTTAAGAAATTTTTTTGTAATGTAATTTTAATGCGGAACTCTGATTTTCCTTTCAAGGAACATCATTTGAGAAGTGTTGAATCGGGGTGATCAAACTTCCCGGTTTTCTGTGGGCCGGGAAGTGAGAAATAAAGAGGTGGAATAAAGAGAGGGAAATAAGAGAGAGAAGTGAGTAATAATAAGGGGGAGGGGGGGGCAAAATATTGTATTTGCTTTGCAGTATAATATTTTCCCCTTCTTTTAAAAGTGTTTTAAAAATATTTATTGAAAAATGCATGAAATATGCACAAGTTTAATAATTTTCTGACTCCATTATCTATACTAGCATTCTCAAGGGAGGGAGACTTCCCCCCCCCTAGATTCAGCCCTGATTATATTCAACATTTCTCAAATATGATCAAAAAACCTGAAGTTTGTTTCACCTTTTTATTAACCCTCCATCGGAACTTTGATACAAATTTAATAAATATTTTACCTATATTACCCTTACGGTCATTTTCAAAGGGAGGGAGGGACTCTCCCCACTAGATCAGGTTATGTCTCTGATTAATGACAGTAGACTAAGAAATGAAATCTTATGGAATATATTAGAATAGTGGTCCCCCAAACTTTTGGATAAATGGTCCACTTTGAATCATAAAGGCAAGGACGGCAGAAAAAAAGGCAAATGTGAAACACAATCAATGTAACTCTTTATTCGCTTGATTATCATGGAACAAGAATAATGATAAGAATAATGTTTTTAATAGAACGATTGAGAATGCGAAGAAGATTGAAAATATATTAATTATTTCATATATAGCTAGGTAGTCAATAATATGAAAACACTACATTATAGCCGCCGAAATACCCACTGGGGGCACATGTTACTCTTAAGGCATAAATTGGAAACCACTGTACTAAAACATGTATGGGTTAGGTTACTCTGAGTGGCACTCTTTTTGCACACAGTGGACTAAATGGCCAGGTCACAAGGATCCCGAGGGCTCAGAGAATGTTCGTTCGGGGGAGGGAACCCACTGGACAGTTTTTGGGTGATAGGTAGTAGTCTCCCATCAAATGCCATCCAGTGTGTTCTTTAACATACACAGGGTATGACTCTCCCATATATAGGGGCCACGGCTTAACGTAGCGTCCAACGGACAGCTGCCTTGCCAAGCCCATCGATGTCTTCTACTGACCGACAGCAAGGCGGGTAATTTTACGGAGATAAATCTCGACTCTGGCCAAGGTGGGACTCGAACTTGGGAACTGCAGATTATGAGTCTGGCGCACTACCGACTGAGTCACCCCAGTCCATGTATGGGAATCATAGGGGCTGAAGAACAAATTCACCGACACCATAGACTGAGACACCAATTCATTGACATCATAGGCATTGTGGGTCAAATTCATTGAGATCATAAAGGACTGCGAGTCAAATTCACCAATATCATAGTGATGTCGAGGAAAGTTAAACGAGATCATAGGGATTGTGGGTGAAATTCATCGAGACTGAGAGACAGTTTCCTTGACATCATGGGGAATGTGGGTCAAATTAATCGAGATAATAGCGACTGTGAGCCATATTAATCAAGGTCATAGATAGTGCGAGTCGAATTAATCGAGATCGTAGGGGCTTCGAGAATAATTAATCGAGAGAGAGATGTGGGTTAAATTTTTCAAGATCATTAGAACTGAGGATAAAATTTTTCGAGAGCATAGGATTGTGAGAAAAATTCACCAAGATCTTAGAGACTGAGAGACAAAATCCTTGACATCATAAGATTGGGTTGGGTTGTTTTACCTCTGAGCGGCACTTTTTTGTACACCATGGGCTAAATGGCCAGGTCACATGGACCCCGAAGGCTCAGAGAAGGTTGGGGGAGGGTCCCACTGGAACAGCTGTTGGGAGACAGATGGTAGCCTCTCCGTCAAGGCCATCCAGCGTGTTCTTTAACGTGCATAGGGTATGGCTCTCCCGCACACGGGGCCACGGCTTAATCTCCCATCCGACGGACGGCGGCCTTTCCAAACCCATCGGTGTCCCCTACTGACCGTGGGCAGAGAATTTTGCGGAGATAAATCTCAACGCTGACCCAGCTGGGACTCGAACCTGGGAACTACAGATTACAAGCCTGGCGCGCTACCGACTGAGCCACAACCGCCCCTGACATCATAAGAAATGTTGGTCAATTGAATACAGATTATAGGTACAGCAGGTCAATTCATTAAGACCATAGAGACTATGGGTCAAATGAAATGAAACATACGGACCGACATCAAATTCATTGCGATAATAGGGACTGAGGGTCGAACTCATTGCGACGATAGGGACTGAGGATCAAACTCATCGAGATCATGGGGGAAGGAGTTGACTCAGTCAGTAGCCAGCTAGGTTAGCAATCTGCAGTTCAACGCAGCAATCTGCCAGCGTTGAGATTTATTTCTGTTCATCCTCCGCTGTGCCCTAGGTCAAAACTGAAATACTGATGAGATTGGAAAGGCCGCTGTCCTTTGGATGGGGAGTAAAGCTATGGCTCAGTATGCAGGAGAGACATACACTCTTCACCTTAAAGAATATTCCGGATGGTTTTGACAGGAGGCATCCATCTGTCTCCTAATAGTTGATCAGTGGGTCCACTTTCTCCAACCTTCTCTGAGCCCTTGTGGTCCTTGAGGCCTTGCCTAAATGGCCAGGCCTCAAGGAATAATACCTAATGGCCAGGCCCCAACATAAGCACAAAAGTGTCAAAAAATTCAACCCAATATCAAGAACATAAGGCCTATGGGCTAAATTCATTGAGACCAAAGAGGCTGCTGGTCAGATTGAACGAGGCATAGGGACTGAGTGTCAAACTCGTCGAGATCATCAGTATGTAGCTATTTATCGAGATCACAGAGACTGAGAGTCAAATCCATCGCTTCAAAGTGCTGCTCAGAAGCGAAACAACGCAAACCAACATCAAGACCAAAGGAACTGAAGGTAAAATTCATCTCGACCATAGGGACAGTTGAACGAATTTATCGAGTTCACACCAACTGAGGGTCAAATTCATCTAGACCCTAGAGAGGGAGAGACAAAATCTTTTACGTCATAGGTAATGTGAGTTTAATGGAAATAATTGGTATAGTGAATCAAATTCATTGAGCTCATAGGAACTGTCTAATTCACTAAGACAGGGACTGATGGTCAAATTCATCACCACCATAGTTACTTAGGGTCAATTTTATCGAGATCAAAGAGACTGGGTCAAGTTCATCGCGACTATATGAACTATGGATAAAATTCTTAGGGACTGCAGGTCAAATTCAGCGAAACATAGGGACTGAGGGTCAAATTCCTCACCACCATAGGGACTAAGGGTCAATTCATCGACTCTATAGGGACTGAGGGTCAAATTCAGAGACGACAGAGAATGCAGGTAAAATTCAATGAGATGATAGAGAATGCAAGTAAAATTCAGTGAGACATATAAAGACTGTGGATTTAATTAAATGAGATAAAATGATGAGCCAAATTCATCGAGATTATAGTGACTGCGCGTCAAATTCAATTAAACATGGGGATTGTGGGACAAATTTCTCGCGTCCATAGGAAATGAGGGTGAAATTCATCTAGACTATAGGGACTGTGGGTCAAATTTATTGGAATGGTAGAGTGCGGATCAAAAAGAGACTGGATGTCAAATTCAATGAGGCATAGGAACTGAGGGTTAAATGCCCCAAGACCATAGGGACTGAAAGTTAAATTCTTTGAGGCAATAGGGACTGATTGACAAATTAATTGAGATTATAGGAACTATGGGTCCAAGAGACTGCAGGTCAAATTCAATTAAACATAGTGCTGAGAGTCAAATTCTTCACAACCACAGGGAGTTAGGGTGAAATTCATTGTGATCATAGGGAGTATGGTCAAATTTGCTGAGAACATAGGAACTGCAGATCAAATTAGTAAAGACTATAGGTCAAATTCATCGAAACTGAGGTCAAATTCATCGAGACCATTGGATTGAGGGTTACATCAATCAGGACCATAGAGACTGCGAGAGAAATTAATCGGGATTATAGGGATTGCAAGTAAAATTCATCGAGACTGTAGGACCAGAGGTAAAGCTCAATAAGATTATGAGGACTGCGAGCAAAATTAGGATTATAAGGACTGCGGAAAAAATTCATCGGAACCATATACACTAAAGGAACGAATTCTTTGAATTCATAGAGAATGTGGGTCAAATTAATCGAAATCGTGAGGACTACAGGTCAAATGCACTCGAACCATAGGGTGTGTGGGTCTAATTTATCGAGACCATGGGGACTTCAAGACAAATTCATTAATACCAAAGGGACTGGAAAAGAAATCTTTTGCGATTTATCTCACAGTGTCTAAGGCCATGAGGAATTTAATCCATAGTAAATTGAGCTACTGTGAATTTTAACCGCTGTACCTACGATCTCGATTTACGTGACTAACATTTCCTTTTATCGCAAGGAAAATATTTCTCGGTCACTATATTTTCGATGAATGACCTCTCGTCTCTACGATCTAAATTAATTTTTAATGCAGTTCCTGTTATATCTGAGAATTTGTGCCACAGTGGCTATAATTTATTGAGACTGATTTCGAGGAATTATTTTTGCACACATTTTTCCGATTATTTATTACGTAAAGAAAGACTGAATATGGTTGACAACTAAATGATGACCAAGTGTGCTTAGCTTCAACCCTATTTTGGATATAAAACTTCTGCTCTAATTGTGAACCAAAAGAGAATCACAGTTTTTCTAAAATGTACTAATGCAAATAATTAAAAAGTGACAACGGAAAATAGTTGGTAGAAGTGAAAACACGAAAGAAAATTGTAAAACCTTTTTTTTATTACACATTTAGCCAATTTTAAAAGTTATTTTGTTTTTTTTATCTTCAAATGATATTATCATATATAATAATAGGCGTTATTATAAACTGGCAACCGCCTGTGCGGAAACTGGAAGATGTTTCTCTTAAGACATGGTGACGTCAGTGCGGAAATAAGTTTGACTTGTAATTCTTATCGGCAGATTTCGTTGTCCTATATAATTCCCCAAATGCTTAACAGATTGGTCCCAAATTTCGTACGCTGGTGCCCATTGTGTATCCTATTTCGGATCAGAACATCGGGTTGTCTCTACCTGCCGTGGGACGTGGATTCATCCCTTTGCCAATGTCGGTGATTTGAGGATGCTGCCGTCGCCTGGGCTTCGTTGTTAAAGCCGTGAATGGGAAATTAAGTGTCGTGGCGGAAAACGTTATCAGTGGTGATTGGAGGTACGTTTCGAGTCAAATTTTGTGCGGAATGAATCTAGTAAAACTTAATAAATGCTAGTGGTTTGTGATTGAATTAAAAGCTCAGTTATCAAACTTCAAATTTAGAAGGTTTCACCCAATTTCCAGCGAACACAAGTTTCGAAAATCTAAGTGTGCAAACCAAAAAGTGTAAACTTTTGCTGTACAAAAATATAATAATCGCAAAATCAGAAATACTGTGAATTAAATGTATTTCCTTTAAGACACCTTTATACATACAAGCTTATGCTTTATCTTTATAAACATAATTCTGAGTTTCAAATGAAAACTTCTAAATATTGTTTGTGAAATGAAGGAACGACGTACATGGTTCCCAAGCCAAAAAAAGAAATACTTCACAAACACTATTTATATCTTGCACCTAAGTTATTTAATTCCTTATCACCTGATTCCACATATAAAGAAAAACTGAAATAGTTCCTCCAAAACATAACTGATATGGAGCCTTACTTTCACACTTTGAGCTAGCTCCTTAAGGCTTCACTTTTCTGTCTCTATGAACATAAAAATGAAAATATCTGTATAGAAAAATGAAATCACTTATATATATATAAGTGATGTACTTATATATGTATTTGCCACTGTTGTTCGATAAAATGATATGTATACTTTTCCGTTAATGCACATTCAACTATCGTTGAAGATGTTTAAGATTGTATATATTACATGTTAAAATATGTTGTTATTACTTTATTCCTGTGTTAATTATTATAATAACCTGGATGAATATATGCTCTCGGGTTATTTACATTGTAATAAATGGGAAGAAGCCATCATCTCACGTATACCTAAAATTTCAAATCCTTCTAACCCTCTGGACTATCGACCTATTTCTGTTACATGTGCTTTAAGCAAAATTTTAGAAAAAGCCGTCGAGAGATAATTATCGACTCGTCCCATGGCCGAGTGGTTAGCGCGCTTGGCTACTGATCTAAGGGACCTGGGTTCGAGCCCCGGGTAAGGCATGGCTGTTTGTGTCGTTTTTCTGCTGAGGTCCTGCCGTCGTCTCAGACCTTCTATTCTGGCATATAAACTGTCAGACCTCTGTGGCAAGCAGCTGCTTGAGGGGGTATTTATTTATTTGTTGAAAAATTTACTTTCGTACAGACAATTCGGGTTTAGGAAAAATCGTTCAACTGAAACTCTCATGACACTTCTTGTTAATCAATGGAGATTGGCTTGAGACAGCAAAGTGAAAACGGATGTGGGACTGGTTTCCCTTGACATCTCAAAAACATTTGATTCAATTGAACACAAACTTATCTTGCAAAAACTCTGCTATAATCTTAATCTATCGCCCTCAGCTCTTTCCTGGTTTAAACATTATCTCAATGACCATGTTATCCAAACTAAATTAAACACTAATGAGATCTCTACACCTCTTAAAATCAATCGGGGAATACCTCAAGGAATCATTCTTAGCCCACTTCTCTTCAACCTTTTTGTTAATGATCTTCTAGAATCCTCTACCAACTACAATATTTTTATGTATGCCAACGATTGTCTTCTTTCTTTTACCTATAACTTTTTCATTTCTCTACAACAAGAAATAGAAAATAATATTCATGACGTGCTTCATTGGTATACTAAAAATGGATTCTCTGTCAACAACAAGAAAACTAATATTGTTTTTCTTTCAACTTCAAATTCTCCCCGCCTGACAAAAACATTAAAATTAATAACATCCATATTACAGTTTCCACTTCCATGAAGTACTTAGGTATGACGATAGATAATAATCTTGACTTTTGAATTCACATTAATAAAACCGTCGCTTCAGCTTCTAAAACAGAGATTCCCAAATTTATTTGTCCTACAGCCCCCTTTTCAGAAAAAATTACTCAGCGCCCCCCTGGAAATCTACCTTCTTTAAGCGAAGAAACAGAAAGATGTAGTGACAAATTTGCGTTCTTTTATGTATCTATATTTCTACCTACGTCCTACAACATAGTAAAGAAAGATGTTGTTGTAAATAAGACACCTTAAAGCTTGAAATTATAAAAATATTTATTAAAATTAACCATTGTAACATTCGCTTTACACACAGAAAATTAAGATAGCGAAGGATAATTTTATGTGTTTATTTGGAAAATAAAGTAATCACTACGACTTTAACTCTGTTACACAACAGATGAAACATGTACGAACGGGTTTTCAAAATTTTCTTATCTTCCCTTCTTTCTTTATGCCTCCAAGGCCCCCAATTGCACCTAAGGCTACTACCGACCCCCTGGATCGTTCCAGCGCCCCCCCCCAGGGGGCGGTATCGCCCACTTTGGGAAACATTGTTCTAAAAGAACTTATATATTAAGGTACATTCGAAACTATATATCCTCCTATGCCACCAATGTTCTACAAAATTTACATCCGACCGAAACTCGAATACTGTGCTTCCACTCTTTTTGGTATTAATAAAAAGAACTCTTAAAAATTAGAAAAAGTTCAAAATGAAGCTCTCAAAATCATCAGCAAAATCTATTTTAACAAACGAGAATCTCTAACACTTACTGATATTCCTTCCAACTACCAAATTCCCACTCTTGAATCTAGAAGAAAGCTGCGGTTTATTACCCTTATTCACGACACTATTTATCACAAGTCTCATCCCCTTCATTCGATTCTTACACCCTATATTCGATTACCACATCCTTCGCTCTGATAATGTTTTCTGCTCCAAAGATTTTCAAAGCGAAGTTGGTGAAATTTCTTTTGCCTTTCAAGCAATCTCAACTTGGAACTCTCTACCGAGCAATATCATTTCTTTAAATTCTAAAACAAAATTCAAAAACTATATTACTTCACTCCTATTAGAATATTGAAACGTTTGACCAACAACATCTCCTCACCCCTATTCCCACTCCCTATCTTTTTCCTTTGTCTGGATTATCCGCAATCTTTTTTCTTTTGCCTATTCATTCATTTAATTTTACTCTCTGTTGCCTTAAACCTTCTTTTTCTTCCCCCTGAATTTACTGGTTTTTTTTTTTAAATCTTATTTCATATTATATGTTTGCTTCGTCTGTCGATGGATCAGCTCCAACAGCAGGGCACAGAATCTTGCGATGTACTGCGATGACTGCTATTAGTTGTCCCGATCGCGGCTTACTTTCGAGGCTCTTCTCATCACCTTTGCACTTCTTGAACCAAGCTTCAGCAGCACGAATTGAGACTGCCTCCTTACCTTCCACTTAGCATATTTCTCGGACCTCTTCGATAGCTTTTAATCCTTTTTTTCCAGCAGTGATGTAAAATTGCACGAATTTTGATACTTAACTCATTGTACAACGTTTCTAACGATGGAAACCAAGATTCTGATACTTGTAATACATTGTTATTCACGGAAATCAGAACATCGAAAAAGAATAGAGTAAGATCCGTGACTTGTATGGAGCATGTGTAGCACCTTTAACTGAAGAAGTGATTAGAGTTTCGAGGTCATCGGTGCAGTCGTGTTGGCTACAAGCCAAGGAGAACATTCTGGAAAGGGTGTGATCGGACCCTTCCCACAGGTATTTAAAGGAGCGGTAGCCGTGTTCATCCTCAGTTCGCCGCCGTACTGCCTTTACTTCTTAAACAGCCTTTACGAGACTCTTAACATCAGCTATTCAGCATGCAACTGCCTGTGGATCAGCGCTTAAAGAACGATTTCTACACTCTGGTCTGGATATCAGAGAACTTCTCTCTGAAATTTATCTTATTGTGGGAGACGAAGATTCAGTGGAGGTGGCGTAGGAAATCACAAAATATGTGTCCATCATCACTATGATTTTGGCAGATGCTACTGATAAAATTATCCTGCGGAAATCCCCAATTGTAAATAACGGGCAAATATGTTTTCAACACCTAGGATCTACTATTAAGAGAATAATCATCTGGAAGCTGCCATTTTATGTTCCCAATTAAGAAATAGCGAATGAACCCGGCCGCCTATGCCATATTGCACGAAAGGGAAAGCGAAATATGTCGAGAAGAAAAATTCAAGAAAATACTTACTGGGAATAGAATTATGAAATTAGAAATGGTGATTGCAGTACCAAACTTTATAGAAGTCTCTGGTTTCACAGCGAGTATATCGTATTCAGAAATGGTTAAATTATGTCGAAGATGTAAATTTCTTGGGCACTTTGCAGAAAAATGCCTCAACGCTACAATAAATCGTAAAACCTTTTCGGACATCACTTCAATGCACAAAATACAGCTTGAACATGGAAGTATAGAAGAAAGTCTGAAGCAAAAGATGACCAGTGAAAAGCTGCGACATGAAAAGGAGGGAAGTCATTTTTTGGCGGCAACCGAGACCTCCCTCCCACCCCTCAACAAAAAACTCCGGAAATTCCGAAAACAGCTGATAAACAGCAAGAATATATTGTATTAACTCCTGTCCAGCCAACGGCTTCTGCTGAAAAAAAACATTTGAGAGACAACCAACCACTTCAGAGCAGAAAGAAGCAAGTCACACATTAAAAGGACCAGTCCAAAATGGAACTAAACATGTCTACTCCTGTTACGCCAACCACATCCAGCTCTAAAACAACTGATAAAAGGAAAAATACATCGCCCGTTGACTTTAATACTTCAACCAAACATGTGCTAGCATCGCAAGTTACATCGCAAATAGGATTTTTATTATTCCTAGCTGACAACGATGAGGAGCAATTAGAAGATTTACCAAATAATGTGAAGGATTTAAAAAGTATTCTCACAGACTAACGGAAAGTTAATTTTATACAAGAGTTAATGAACATTACGCTCATCTTCAGTCTAGTTATATAATTGAGCAATGCTCTTCTTTACTGCCACTGTTCCACGAAGGATTTGGGTTGTTGTTGGGTTGTTTTACCTCCGAGCGGCAATTTTTTGCACACCATGGGCTAAATGGCCATGTCACAAGGACCCCGAAGACTCAGGGAAGGATGGGGGAGGGGACCCACAGGAACAGCTGTTGGGAGACAGATGGTAGCCTCCTGTCAAGGCCATCCAGCGTGTTCATTAACGTGCACATGGTATGGCTCTCCCACATACGGGGCCACGGATTAACGTCCCATCCGATGGACGGCGGCCATTTCAAGCCCATCAGTGTCCCCTGCTGCCCGTGGGCAGGTTGGAGAGTCTTAACGGAGATAAGTCTTAACGCTGACCCAGCTGGGACTCGAACCTGGGAACTGCAGATTACGAGCCTGGCGCGCTACCGACTGAGCCACTCCCACCCCCTTCCACGAAGGAAGAATGGATTTAGTTGAAAGAACCCTATTCGATTATACTGAGAAGGAGGATGAGTAATTGGTGGTTGGGGTGGTATTTTTGTTTTTGGTTTCTACTTTTACCTTTCTTTCCTCTTTGTTCATTTTTTCTTTACTTTTCTCTATTGCTTTCCCTTCACTTTATCCTGTTTTCTTTTCACTTCCCCTTTTAACCCAAGTAGCTTATTGAGACGTCCGAAGTCGCAGTAAGCACTCTCTCTCTCTGATACCTATCTCTTCTTTTAAATCAATATTTTTCTTCTTAGCTCTCTGGGCTCCGGCTTTTGATGGTTTAGTATTTATTTTATCATACCCTCTTGGGAAATCTCAGGTGAAGGGGATAGGGCTATTGCCCGATACTCTGAAGTCATTTCCGATCTTAGGCTGAACAGAAGATCAATCAGTTCTTGTTCAGGTGTAATGCCACGCCAACCAGTGCGAGCTCCATATACATCAATCACCGCTCAGGGCGACAACTGTAAACCATTGGACAATGAAATCACCTGTTAACCCTGTAGTGTTAAAGGAATAATAATTCTCCAGTTATTGTTGTTTAAATCAAATTGCCAGACTTGCGTTATCATTCCCAGTGTATTTTGATTACTTGCCCAGTGGGAGAAGTGTTCACAGAGCTGAGTAGCTTTATCCGAAATTAGAATTGGAAGGGCAACTCGAACCAGCGCCTTGCTACTTACACACGAGCTTCTGAAGCTCCTAGGGCTATTTAGAATTAAGAGGAGAGCCCTGAGGGAAAAGAGAGAAATACGCTGGTGCTCCCATTTGGTACTGAAAGACAGTCAAATAGCCTGCTTTTGCTACTTTCATATCCAGGTGAGCGAGTTCAACAGAGAGTCAAATCTTGGCAAGAGCCTTAGTCAGAGGCAAGCCAGGTTCTTATTCTGCAGTTCCCAGATTTCGAGTCCTACCTGTTCCAACGTTGAGATTTAATGTCCGCTGAACATCATCCTTGCCTTCGGGCAAAGGGACACTGATGGCTTTTGGATGGAATATAAAGCCGTAGAACTGTGTGCAAGAGAACCATACTCTGTGCACCTTAAAGGACACGCTGGATAGCCTTGATGGGAGGCTTTCGTCAGTCTCCTAACAGATTGTCCAGTGGGTTCCCTTTCCACAGTCTTCTCTGAGACCTTGGGATTCTTGCGACTTGGCCATTTGGCGCATTATATGCAAAAAAACTTCCCCCTAGAAGTGAACCAACCCAACTGTTTCAAGCCCGGAAAGTTTTGGATATAATGTGAAATTAATGTGCGAGCACGTGAAGAGAATAATCTCTATGCGAAGTCGTTATATTCCAAGAAGCTGTGGAAAGAAAATGTAAATAGGATTTTTAAAGAAACTGGATTTGTCTAATCTTATTCCACCATTAAAGCCTTAAGAACAACAGCTTGCTTTCTGTCTGTTTGAAGTTCGAATGGCTCTCTTAACAGTCATAAGTAATAGACTAATATATACATTTGTTCTTAAATATTATATGTGCATATATTGTTCTAGCCGTCAATGTTGGGAGGAACTCCAGACACTCCTTTTTAAAGTGGACTATTTCAACTCAGAATCAAAAGAAAGACTGACTTGGCTGAGATAGATTACTCGACTTTAGAGTCGACGATGCCATAGAAGCTAAAGCTCATTGCGATGGATTATCCATTAGCTGATTCACATCAGTATCCTGGTATTCTGTGCATCTTTCCAGTTGGGGCTGACAACCCACATACAAACAGAGAGCATAAAGCTAGATTTTCTGTCAACTGTGGTCCCGTCAGTATAGCAATCTCAAGATCCATAATCATGCTAATAGCCATTGCACACAGTCCAGTGGGTGTAAATGGTCAGCATCAAATCCCTATGAAGCTGAGAACTCGTCATCAGGCTAGAAAAATTAAAATAAAAAGTGGCCATTGATGACCATATCAATAGGCCACATCGATCTGACGGCCCTTCCGCTCCTCTATAGAAGAGAATATGAAGATCCACTGTATAGCTGTTAGAAGATAGATGGAAGGCTCCTTTTAAGATCATCCAGCTTGACAGAAGCATGACTCTCTCTTGAGCAAGAGGTCTTATTAATGCCCTATCCGATGAATGGTGTGTCGCCTATCCAATTCCATCAGTGGTCCTTTTTCCATCGAGAGCAAGGATTTACGCATTAATTCAGGCTGAGTGGGGACTTGCCCCAGAGAACTCAGTAATTTATGACCCTGACCAACCACTCCTATTCCTAAGAAGTGAAGGATTTTCTGAGAGCAGAATACGAGAGTAGAATCCTTCTAAGATATTTTTTTGCTCACCTGTGGTGAATTTGCACTGACATCATCCTAACATAGCACAGTGCCAAATGGGTACCTGAAAAGAACATTATTTTACTGCAGTAGGAGCTAGAAATATTAAACAAAAAAGTATATTTCATATAAGGAAAACTTTTGCCAGGAATAATATTTCGGGACACAACAACAACTCCTACTGACAAAGAATCCTGACACATTGTGCAAACTCCCGTTACTCGTTTGTGTTTCTCTCTTTCGACCACAATCCATCTGAAAAGCAAAGAAAAAACACGACTCTCATTTCTGTGGAGTCGATTGTTCCCAGCCAAGATGAAATGTTTCAGGCTCTCTTCCTAAAAGCTTGGATGCTTCAAAAATAACCTCAACATTGAAAGAGAATCTTTTACACTCAAATTAGGAATTGTGGCACACAATTTTACTTTATTCATTTTGATAAGAGCCGATTTGATATTCGCCAATTCAACTCGATTCCTTATTTGATAGGGGTTGGATCAATCGGTAGCACGCCACGCTCGAAACCTATAGTTTCCAGGTTCGAGTCCCACCTGGGCCAGCATTGAGATTTATCTCTGCAAAATTATATGCCTGGCCCCTCGGTCAGTAAGGAACACCTATGGGTGTTCCTTATTGAGTAGTTATTTCTGCCTTCAAGTCATTTTTTGAGAGGCTATTTCAGCTCTCATGTCACCAATTTTACTTTTCATGTCATTATTTTGACTGGCTATTTCAGCCTTCAAGTTATCATTTTGAGAGACTATTTTAGCTCTCATGTCACCAATTTTACTGTTTATGTCAGTTATCAGTTTTACTAACTCATGCATACTTCTAGTGAAAGGCATTCAATAAATCATCCCGATCCTGACACCAATTGTTATAAATTTAACGGATGGAAATTGAGCGTGAGTTCAAAAATAATATTTAACAACATTAATTCTAAAATAATGTAATTTATTACAAAAGTATGAGTAAAAACATTTATGTAAACTAAATTCAACCAATACGAATCTTTATCAGTATGAAAATAAGACTTCAGAAGAACATAGCACTTTATCACTATTCCTACAAATAGTTGTTTCCACTATAATTCTTACTATCTCCATTCAAAGTATAAAATAAGGCTTTTTACAACACTCGATAAGTGGCACAATCATATTTGGGAACAAACCTGCATTCTACTAAGGAACAACCTTAAAAATTCCTTAAACAAACTAAATGCAGCTATAAACCTAAATGACTTTCTTCTAGGATTCTACTCTCATCAAGTACTCCAGAATTACAGCTAAATATACTGGTCTCTCAGAACCAATTCTTTTCAGACGTTGATCGCCACGCATAAAACGAGGAATTCTTCGTTTTTCTTACTAGTTTATTAACAAGATCCACACTAATAAACTTGTTAATCCTTCCTCGCACACACCAAATAAAAACATTTCTTATTTAAACTATCGTGTGCAGACTAAGACAAACTACTTTTTCCTTCACAGCGATTCTTCCTAATTACAACTCTCTTATTCTTTATTTTTTTAAGTTAAGTTCGTTCGAAGTGATTAGTGACGTAATTCGCACGCTGAAGTAAACGCGAGCATCAAAATGATACATCACATCACGGTTTCATTGTAGCTCGTTCATTTGTCGTAACAATATGTTATTAAACTCCTCAAGGATGGAAAGAGAGTGGGGTGTGTTATACTCCCCCATCCCGTTTCATTTTAAGTATACCACTCTCTCAAATAAGATGCAAAAACCGAAGGAAGGTCATAAAAGAAGGTTTTTTAAATACAATGTCTTCCAGTGATAAATGTTAACGTAACGTTGTCTCCTTGCTGATCTCTCATTTTTCCAATCCTACGTACAAGTGTCAGTGATCGATGGTGCTTTATAATGTTTCTCTATCAACTGTTGAAATTCCTAAATAGGACCACTCACTGAATGTGCATTTGTTTTTCAGAGATTCTTAAAACAGCGGTTCTTCAACTTAAGTCTGCCACAGATTACTGTTTTTCAGTCATTAGACATGGCGGACCCCAGTTTTAACCTATCTTCCTATTGCTTTTATACTTTGACATTTGTCTGTTGGTCGGTTTGTGGATTTGACAAAACGTTGGGTTGTTTTACCTCTGAGCGGCACTTTTTTGCACACCATGGGCTAAATGGCCAGGTCACATGGACCCCGAAGGCTCAGAGAAGGTTGAGGGAGGGACCCACTGGAACAGCTGTTGGGAGACAGATGGTAGCCTCCCGTCAAGGCCATCCAGCGTGTTCTTTAACGTGCACAGAGTATGGCTCTCCCGCACACGGGGCCACGGCTTAACGTCCCATCCGACGGACGGCGGCCTTTCCAAGCCCATCGGTGTCCCCTACTGACCGTGGGCAGGGCGGGGAATTTTGCGGAGATAAATCTCAACGCTGACCCAGCTGGGACTTGAACCTGGGAACTACAGATTACGAGCCTGGCGCGCTACCGACTGAGCCACTCCCGCCCTACGAAACGTTGTTCCACCATATCTTTCGAACGCGATGAAGAAACTTAATGATTTATATATATGTCAAATGAAAGCTTGTGACGCGGGGAGTGTCATAGGCTATAAAAAAAATTAACCCCCTTGCTTTCTTTTCCCCTAAAAAAGGGGAAATGTGAAAACTATTCTTAAGCTATATCTCCAGAACGCGAAGGCCGAAAGTAATATGCTATACGTCGAATGAAAGCTTCTGACGCGAGGAATGATGTAGGCTAAAAAGTAGAAAATGAAACTAAAGCATATCGATGGTGTAATCAATCACTTAATTTGTTATCACTTCAATGGAAGATAGAGCGCCGATTTACCTACTCAACAAGGTTGCCGTCACCTTATCTTCCTTTGAAGTGAATACGAATTCAGTGATTAATTGTACCATCGATATACTTTGGGTTTATTTTCTACTTTTTTAGGGCGAATATGGGAAGATAAATAAATTAAAAATTTTAAAAAATACTTGTCTTTCTATCTCGCTCCTCGTTTGTCAATTAGTCAGGTGTGCTTGTCAAAACAGTTTTTTCACCATATGTTTCGAACGCGACAGACATACTTAATGATTTATATGTCAAATGAAAGTTTGGGAAGCGGAGTGTGTCATAGGTATAAAAATTTACCCCTTAGTATCTTTCTCCAAAAACACAGGAGAAATTTGAAAAAAGATTGTTCCCCTATAACAGGGGTGGGCAATTGTTTTCGTATCTACACTGCGCACATGCGTATTGACGTGGCCGTCCTAGTGGAAAATACGAGACGAATCTTCGGTCGCACACGGGAAGGAAATCTCGGTTCAAGGCGGATTTTTCTGACTGTCTTGGCGGGCCACAAAAAACTCTTAGCGGGCCGCTATTTGCCCACCCCATGCCCTATAACTTCGGAAAGTGAGGACTGAAACTAACGGGATATGCGTCAAATGAAAGTTTGTGACGTGGGGAGTGCCACAAGTTATAAAATCTCCTCTCTAATTCTTTCACACCCCACCAAAAAATTTTGAAAAATATGTGAAGAATTGTTCTCCTATATCTTTCGAACGTGAGAGCTCAACATAACAAGCTGTATGCCAAATGTGACGTGGAGAGTGTTGTATTCCATAAAAATATACCGTCTTTCTTTTTCTCTTCCCTAAAGTATATCGATAACATGTTAGATTTTTAGTTTTGTCAACAGAAGGTTTGAATGTTTTGCCTATGAGCGGCACTTATCATGCCGTACACCCATCTTGATAAATTACCAGCAGATACCCGAAGGAATAAGAGTAAGATAACGGAAGGAGATCTACTGGACAGTTGTTAGGGCGACGCCTCCCTTCAAGGCCATCCAGAGTGTTTCTTTAACTTGCACAGGTTTTGGCTTTTGTGCTCATGGGTCACTGCTTAACGTACCATTCACCGGCCGTCAGCCTTTGCAAGTCCATCGGGTCCTCTTCCTAACTCGAACCTGGAAACAGCAGATTAGGAGCGTGGAGTAGTGATCGAAGGTGGAAAAGAAGAACACTTTCCCCGTCACCGAAGGAAGTTCTTAAAATGCAGCAAAGTGAGATGAAGACTTAATATTGGCTAATTGATGCTTGCACGGGCGCGTAGATATAAGAAAAGAGTGAGGGAATGGCCAAGGATATTAGAGTTATGAGTAATGAGTTTCTTAAACACTTTTTAATGACAAGGGAAATCAACGATCGAATGCGAATAAAATGTTCTCTTTTATAAATTTATCGTATAATGTGTAGCAGGTTGCGAAGAATGAGATAGATCATTTGTAAAGAAATTGAAACTCGAAGTTGTCCCCATTTTAATGGGTGTGAAAATTTTGAAATCTAATCATTAAGATAAAAAGTGATACTACAAAATCAATAAAATTACATCATTTTGCATAATTCAGTATCTCTTGTAAATTCACCAGTTTATAAGCAAGAACTAAAAACAATGCTGCCTAGTGGTTAGCTAGAGTGCAAAGGGACCTGGGTTCGAACCCCGAATAATAATGGACATATTTGTGCTGTGGTCTCGACTTTCTCATAGATCTTCTCTATGGCCTTTTATACTAAGAGACTCTTATCATAACTCTGTGGCAAACAGTTACTTCGTTTCTAAATTAGATGATATAAAACTATAGGGCAAAGTCCTTACTTTCCGTTATTGATAAAATACCCCAAAATTAATTTGCACTATAGATTCCAATATGTCTTACAAATTGATGTCTGAACAACTGATTATATTCTTTCCGATCATTAAGTTGGCTCTTTAGAAAAGCAACATAAAAGTAGCAGCAACTTAAGTTGCTGCTTCTTTCAGATTTTAATAAAAAAAATTTCATTATAAATCGGAATCTCTAATGCGTAGCCCATGTGGCTCGCTTTGTTATTGATTGTGGCTGGCAGTTAGAGTCGATCAGAAGTATAGGATATGATTTTTCATATCATATATTTCGCATATTTTGGATGTGGCTGAGGAGGTAATATGGATTTTCAATGGGGCTCACAGCGGCAAAAGGTGGGGACTCGAGCTTTAGATCATGATATGGTATTATGAAAAACGAAAATTATGGAATCAGGGTAACGCTTAAATATTACTCGAAAATTGCCTTCGATATCGAATTCTAGTTATGCAGTTGGAAAAAGCAGCAAATATGCAGGATGTCGGTCTACCTGTAGCATCGTTACTTAGCTATAAAGGAATTACAACACGATTTTAACATTATCATCAAATTGCTGAATCATAAGAGTAAATATATTAAGAGATAAAAGGGAAGAACTTGATAACTAAAAGGATGACTTTTCATCCTGTTACTCTCAGTTCACCGAAGGAAAAGAAAAAAAAAACAACCTCATAAAATTCACTTCATATTAAAGTACGATATGTCTGAAAACAATAAATGTGTAGTAGATAAACACATTCTCTTCTCTCGAACATATGTAATTTCCTTCTGTTTCCAATAAAATCATTGCACATGCTATAATCATTCTTTCACTTGTTGATTCTTCATGGAGATAGTTCTAGTTGGTGTAGTATCAGAAGTCCATTGCTCTCTGATGACGGGAACATGAAGGATATAATGGTGCGCTGCTTCCAATTACGAGAATGAAGAAAGCTGCAGCGTGCCAAACATCTACCTATCCTGACGTAGACATTTATTTTATCGAAAAACGTTAAAGGGAAATTTTTATGGCAAAATGAAAATTTAACGTTCTATTAAAATTTGGTGACTTCGTTTGTATGATCTTTGGCAGGTTTCGGAGACTTTCCACTGTCTCAAAGAGATTTATCACCTCTTATGGGTTTTTAGGGCTTCCAGCTAACATATTTCCCAATAATTTTATATAATTAGCCAGCCGCGCATCTGCTGGATTACTAGAAACTGCCACCGTTCGCACGTCACCCCTCTTCTCGTTTGCATTCCTCATTTGCAGTTCCAGCATTCTATACTCATGCTCTCTCTCCTTTTCCCTTTCTCTTTCTGCCGCCTCTCTCTCCTTTTCCCTTTCTGCTGCCTCTCTCTCCTTTTCCCTTTCTGCTGCCTCTCTCTCCTTTTCCCTTTCCGCTGCCTCTCTCTCCTTTTCCCTTTCTGCTGCCTCTCTCTCCTTTTCCCTTTCTCGTTCTGCTGCCTCTCTCTCTTCCCTTCTCAGCTGCATCTCTAACCTCATCCTCTCTAATTCAAAATCATCTCCAATCCTTTCTTTAGCTCTCTGCTTTCTGGTCCCGCTCTGCAGCCTATCCGTATCGTTGTCATTGCCATAATCCCTCAACCCTCTCATGTCTTCCGCAGCATCAGACTCTCTGTCTATTGTCACCTCCTCGCTTCCCCGGTCACTCCCTGAATAACCACCCTGCGCGTAATCCCTGTCTCTGTAGCCTCGCCTTAACTCATCCCTTTCCTTATCGCGACCGCTCCTAAGCTCCATTTTAGCTCGTACAGGCCTCTGCCGTATCTAACTACTCGCCCCTAGAGTAAGAGGATACTTACCTCCGATGTGATGACAGGAACGAACCGCCTCGTCAGTCTGCCACCTGAAGCACACAGTCGGAACACTCTTGGTAGTATCAGCCTTGCGCTGGTCAGCTCCCAGTGGATGTTGAACTTTTCCGTCACCTTCACAGCTTTTTCCACAGTTCGAACGTGATGCCGATTCTTCGGGTACCTTCACAGCTATTCTATGGCCTGAAGCACACTGCAGGACACTCTTGGCAGTATCAGCCTTGTTCTGGTCAGCTCACAATGGATGTCGGAACTCTTCCGTCACCTTCGCCGCTACTTTCACCTCTGTTGCGTACTGGCGGCTGCGCCACTTTGTGATGTTGCTTCTTCGTTTGTTTGTCTATTGGGACCACTTAGGAATGACCCCTCGGTTCGATCGCAATACGCGACGGGTGAAAGAGTTTTTCAGATCAAAAATCAAAGATTTTGTCACAATTGAAGGGACTCGATACTGAGGCTCCTTCCCAATAAATTGGTTCAACTAAGTTCTTGGTAAAACAATAACTATCCTTTATTGATATAAACTACATTGACTGATGAGGAAAAACACACTCGTCACTCATTTACTATGAATTACAAACCAGCTTACTATCCCCGTTCAGCTGTTTTCCCGAGAGCCTACGTACCGCTAATACCAGTCAGCACTCACCAGCTTTTCTATTTTATGTCTGCACTCTTTCAAAACTCGACCGGCTCTGTCCTTCTCGTGGTTGCCAACCCCTTTCTTCCTTTCTCTCTCTGCTTGGCCATCTGGGGGTCCGCGAGCAGTGGGGTGACCTCCGTCCCCTCTGGGCACTGTTACTTCAATTAACTTTCCAGATGCCGGGACAGAGGGCCTCCCACATAGCATAAGCCTTGTTGGTGAAATCCCAAATAAATATACAAAGCCTGAACAAAAAAAAATCTAAAAAGGCCTTTAGCCTGACAGCCCATCTCGGGCGTTTAGAAATAGACGCAATTCGACGTGCAATAGACTTAAACAAGTCATGTACATACGGTAATGGAATGTGGAACCATTCTTCCTGTAAAATATGGCCCAACTGTGCCAGCAATGCTGGAGGTGGAAAGTGTGATCTAACGTTGTGCTCCAGATATTCCCAAAAATGTTCAATAATTTGAGGTCTGGAGACAGGTGGCCAGGGTAGGTGCTGTACCTCATGCTCTGCAAACCACAACTTGGCACGTTTCGCACAATGCACGGGCGAATTATCCGCTTGAAACCAGGGACGGTCATTAGGGAACAATGCTGCAACATTGGGTACAGGTGATCCCCGAGAATGGATTCGTCCATTGCGGATGTGACACGATCCTACAGAATAACTAATGGCCCTAAAGAATGAAACTTAAATGAAACTTACGAAAGTAGCTTTAAAAATTTTAGAAATGAAATAAATTATAAAATACGAGATGCAAAAAACAGTTTCCTTGTAACTCAGTTTCAAAATTGTGATGGAAATATGTCAAAGCAATGGAAATTGATAAGCGAGATAATAAATCAGAAGAAGGTAGAAAATAAATATCCAGAATTAGAAGGTGGTTCTGATTTAACTGAAAATGCTACGTTATTGGCAAACCAACTTAATGAACACTTTGTAAATATAGCAGTAAATCTGTCAAAAAATAGGACTGTAAGAAATCAAAAGAGCCATATGAGTAAAAATGTCAAATCCATGTTTTTAGCTCCAACTTGTAGAAAGGAATAGACTGACATTATAAAAGGTTTTAAAAATAAAAAATCTGCTGGGTATGACAATATTTCCATTATTGCTGTTAAAAAATGTTCTTTTAACTAGATTCAACCATTGGTTCACATTTGTAATTTATCCTTCGAAACTGGCACTTCAGATTTAATGAAGAAAGCTATTGTAATTTCAGTTTACAAAAAGGGAAATAAAAATGATTTTAAGAATTATCGACCGATATCTCTTCTCCAGTATTTTCAAAAATATTAGAGAAACTAGTTAATAATAGACTGATAATTTTTTTAGATAGTTTTAATTTTCTCTCTGAAAACCAATTTGTGTTTAGGAAGGGTAGATGTATAGGGTTGGGTTGGGTTGTTTTACCTCTGAGCGGCACTTTTTTGCACACCATGGGCTAAATGGCCAGGTCACATGGACCCCGAAGGCTCAGAGAAGGTTGGGGGAGGGGACCCACTGGAACAGCTGTTGGGAGACAGATGGTAGCCTCCCGTCAAGGCCATCCAGCGTGTTCTTTAACGTGCACAGGGTATGGCTCTCCCGCACACGGGGCCACGGCTTAACGTCCCATCCGAAGGACGGCGGCCTTTCCAAACCCATCGGTGTCCCCTACTGACCGTGGGCAGGGCGGGGAATTTTGCGGAGATAAATCTCAACGCTGACCTAGCTGGGACTCGATCCTGGGAACTACAGATTACGAGCCTGGCGCGCTACCGACTGAGCCACCCCCGCCCCATTAGATGTATAGAAACTGCATTGTTGAATTATACGTCAAATGTGTTTTCATTCCATAGACAATACTCAATTTACTCTGTCCGTATTTATGGACTTGGAGAAAGCTTTTGACACCGTTGATCACGAAATTTTAATTAGCAAAATGGAAAATATTGGCATTCGTGGTATTGTATTAAAATGGTTCAAAGACTACTTACAGCACAGAACGCAATGTGTTAGTCTTTTTAATACACTTAGTAACCCAAAACATATTTCATATGGCGTACTACAAGGTTCAGTCCTGGAACCAACCTTGTTTCTGATATTCATAAATGATCTATGTAAATTAAAAATAAATAGCTATATTAACACTTTTGCAGATGATATATCATTAACTTTATGTTCTGATTCTCTGGAAAATCTCCTTTATAACATGAACACTGATCTAAAATGTGTGATGGAATGGTTGGATTTAAATGGGCTACATTTAAATACGAAAAAGACTAAGTATATTCGATTTAACTTAAAAAAGAAAGCATACAATCCAAATTTAATTAAATTAAAATTGCATAACTTTTCATGTAATAATTTCTCAGCTTGTTGCTGTGAAGAAATTGAATTTGGATTGGATTGTTTTACCTCTGAGCGGCACTTTTTTGCACACCATGGGCTAAATGGCCAGGTCACAAGGACCCCGAAGGCTCAGAGAAGGTTGGGGGAGGGGACCCACTGGAACAGCTGTTGGGAGACAGATGGTAGCCTCCCGTCAAGGCCATCCAGCGTGTTCTTTAACGTGCACATGGTATGGCTCTCCCGCACACGGGGCCACGGCTTAACGTCCCATCCGACGGACGGCGGCCTTTTCAAGCCCAGCGGTGTCCCCTACTGACCGTGGGCAAGGCGGGGAAATTTTGCGGAGATAAATCTCAACGCTGACCCAGCTGGGACTCGAACCTGGGAACTACAGATTACGAGCCTGGCGCGCTACCGACTGAGCCACCCCCGCCCAAAAAGAAATTGAATAGGTTCAAAGTCTACTATACCTATGCGTTTATATTGATAGCTCCCTAAGTTGGAAAATGCACATTGGAAAACTAACAAACACACTTAGACAGATGTTATATAAATTTTATTATTTAAAAAAAATCCTCAGTAATAAAATATTAATAATGTTATATAAATCTTGGGTCTAGTCTGCTATACAGTATGGTATTACAAGTTGGGGAGGAACATACAAAATTTATATTTCAAATTTTACCGAATAAATATAAAACTGTTACCATCTTTTGTAAGTATACCATTTCAGGTGTATTTCCACTGAGATGCTTATTTGTTTATAGAACATTAAATTACTTCTTTAAAAACAATAATGCAGTGCTGCCTTATACAAATTATTCTATGCGAGATGATGGGAAAAGGTTTCTGTTACCACTTGCAAATAAAGAAATTATGCACAAACATTTTGTTTTTTGGCCCCTAAAATTTTTAATTCTTTACCGATTATAATTCGAAATGAAACTAATTTTATGCATTTCAGATCTCTCACTGCTAATCTAATGAGCATTATTAATGCTGACAGCCTGTTTTCGATGTTAAAGTAAAAAAAATATTAATTCGTTTTTATAAATTCTGTATTGTTTTCGTATATATATATATTTTCTTTATGTAAAGTTGAGTGTCAAAGTTGCCAAAAATTATATATTTAAATAATTTGTAAGTTAACTTACATGAGCTTAGATGCTCTTGGGTTAATAAGAGTATTACAAATATATGCTGTTTGTAACCTTATTATTATAATAAAACTGAACTAACTGAAACTATAAAAAAAAACATCATCAGAGATTCATCTCCATGCTTCACAGTCGGGGTAGTACGCTTCTGCAGGTTTTCGCCAGACGTACACTCTATCAGTGGTGGGAAACAATGTGTAGCGCGATTCATCAGACCAGATGATACGTTGCTAATCTTTACCATCGCGGTTTTTATATACTTTGCGCCATATTACACGTTTTGTTGCATTGATGTTAGTAATCATAGGTTTGTGGATTTCAGCATGGCCATAAATATCGCTACAATGAAGTTCCCGGCAAACTGTTATGATGGAAACAGGATCATTCCGATTGGTGTTCAACTCTCCTGCTATTTGCGGTGCTGTGGTCTTGTGCTTCCATTGTACTGTCCGTGCCAAAGTTCACCTATCCCTATGTGACAACTTCATATGGCATCCACAATTTGCACGTTTGGAGGCAACACCCTGTCTTTTTTGATAGGTAGTCATAATCTTCGATACAGTTTCTCGTGTTACACCTACTATTTCCTCCGTTCTGGTTACTGAAGCTCCTACAAGACGCGCACCAATGATCGTGCCTTTTTCGACGTCAATGAGATTTGACATTGTCGACAATTACACCATAACAGCTGTTTCACTGCGCCTATGGCACTGCTACGTGGTAACGACATCGTACTTCTCTTTATGTATCTCACATCGCGGGTGACATTGTCCCTGTGATATGCATACAGCCCATTGTACTCAACTCGCCGTCGGTGTTTCCATTATTTTGATAAACCCCTATAGCTGCAATGGGCAATGTCTCCTACAGGTAAGTAAACTCAATGGTTTCAGAATAACTAACATTTATTAAAAACATCACAACATACGTAAGTACACGTGGGTTTCACCAGATGGGCTGCATAAGAATATGATTGATTATATATTAATTAACAGCAAATGGGCTAGTTCTATTAGAAATACCAGGTCATATAGGGGAGCTGAAATTGCATCTGACCGTTACCTTGTTGAAAGTGTCTTGCAATTTAAACTTAAAAAGTGTTGTGCTAAGGTTAAAAAATTTACCTTTAATACTGAAGCTCTGAAAGACCCAGTTATAGCTAAAGCTTACCATGATAGGTTACTTAGTCTTTATGACAGTCATGGTTTGCTTACCACTGAAGTAGAGGAAGAATGGGACCATTTTAAACTGGCCTTTTTGGAAACTATCAGTACTCTTTTAGGAAAAAAGGAGCAGAGGAGGCAGAATTATTTGAGGGATAAGGCACTTGAGCTTATTTCAGAAAGAAAGAACTGCAGGAATGTCCTTAATCAATACCTATTAGTACTAATAGAAAGGATTACAAAGAGCATAATAAACGTGTAAAGGATCAATTAGCAGCTGATAAGCTTTGGCTTGATGGCTTGGCTGACAAAGCCGAGGACAGCACAACAGCAGAGAGCTGTAGCAGATAGTTAATGTTTCGTGTGGTAGTAAACGAACAGGGATTGAAGGATAAACAAGGTAAGGTTATAGAAGTTGAGTATTCTGTCATGGCTAGGTGAGCAGAGCATTTCAGTGATGTTCTAAACAATATGGGTAGTTCTAAACCCATTGTTTGCAATGATGATAGATGCATTATTGGCTTTAATGTTGGCTCTATATCATAGTCTGGAGTTAGTTTGGCTATTTCTAAACTACATATATCCCCAGGGGTAGATGAAATTACTACAGAAATTCTTAGAGCTGGGAATATTTCGGTTACCACATGGCTGACTAAAATTTTGAATATCTATTATAATACAGGCATTTTCCCTAAGGATTTTATGAAAACTATTATTATCCCTAGTTTTAAAAAAGGTGATCGCAGTTCTTGTGATAACTATAGGGGTATCAGTCTGCTTTCTGTTCTAGGTAAAGTTCTTTGCATGATTGTGTTTAATAGAATTAAGAATATGGTTGCTCACACATGCTCAGTTGGATTTAGGTCGGAAGATCGAGCTGGCCACTCCACGCGCATAATGGTCTCCTTTTGAAGGTATTGTTCCGCTAGTCGAGCTCTGTGCGGACGAGCGTTATCGTCTTGTAAAATGAATGTTTCACCTATTGCACCAGCGTAAGGGTCCAGGATGTCATCTCTATACCTTTGAGCATTGAGGTTCCTACTCGTCAACACATAGAGGTCTGTGCGTCCACCCAAGGAAATGCCACCCCAAGCACACACGCTACCTCTGCCGTAACTGTCTCTTTGACGGATGTTTTTGTTGGTGTGATAGTGGGTACCTCGTTCTCTCCATATCAAACAATTTCCGGAATCACTTTGCAAGCAATATCTGTACTTAGCTGTGAAGAATACGGACCTCCATTGCTCTTCTGTCCAGTTAACATGCGTGCATGCCCAATTCAACCGCTCTTTACTGTGATGTGACGGGTATACTAAATTACTGGCCTTCTAGCATACAGACCTCCCTTAAGAACCTCCGAGAAGCGGAATCCGTGCTAAGAAATTGATTCCACAGTCTATGGACCACAGAGGGACTCACACTCAGCAATACTTCCACGTCTGACTGACTTTGGCCTGCTTCGAGCCGGCCAATAGCTCTCCACTTCAGTTCATTTCGCAAATGATGTCGAGGTCATTCCTACAAAATGGCTATTTCGAATTTCTTTACTCACATTTACAACAGAAAATAGAGATCCACTCAAAAAAAAAAACGTTTTTATGCCGCTATTACGCAAATTGACGCAACCTAGATTAATTTGCATACGATATGCTCACTCAGCATTACTTTACTGGTTACATGAACAAGTTTGGTGAGGATCGCACAATTTTTTGGCGAATTATCCCGATTTTTCTTATTTTATTTTAATTTATGGAAACCAGTGTAGTACCGAGTCGTGTGTGTGAGTTGGTAAGGCTTGTAGCAATTGGTTTAGCATTACTTCTGGTGTTCAACAAGGGTGCATTTTGTCTCCTTTTCACTTTTGTTTGGTTATTGATTATGTTATGCGAAATTCACTGCAAGGGAAAGATTTTGGCCTTAAATGGTGCAGAGATCTGAAAATTTCTGATTTAGATTATGCTGATGATTTAATCCTTTTGGCAAATGATGTTGACGAGATGAACTCTTTCATTAGAGCTGTTGATGAGACTGGTAGTAGTGTAGGTTTGATGGTGGGCAGACAATGTCAAACAGGACCTTGTGTCAAACAGGACCAGATGTAGCTCAGGAGAGATGTATTTGGAGAACTAAATTGCGTGGTCTGTTTGGACCTCTGTAGCCGATGGCTGATTGAGGATGATGATGTCAGAAGAACTTTATGTCATTAATCAGGTTCTAACGTGACTTAAAAATGAAAAAATAAACAAAACAATTGCAGTACTAACAGATAGCAAAGCAGTCCTTTATTCTTTGTTCGAGGAACCCTTTAGCGCTTGCAATAAAAATATCACGGAAAAACTTTTATTGTCAGAAAGCAACTCTCAAAACTAAATCAACTTGGCATCACTTTACAATGGATACCTAGCGACGTTGGAATCTCAGGCAATGAAATTGCCGATAAGACCACGAATGAAATTACAGAAAGCACTACAGTTATACTTACTACAACTGAAAAAACAAATACTCGAAGAAACTAATGTCAAATTGCAAGAACTATTCTGTCAAGAAACGAAGGAGAAAACAGCCATAAAAGGTTCGTGGATTTACGTATTTACTCCCTTTATTCCAATAAATTTAGCTCATCAGATCATCAGACTTAGAACTGACCACAGCAGGCTCAGCGACAAAACGTTCCTTATGAAAATCGAACACAAATCTTTGCATGCATTGCAATTTGATTTAAAACATTTCACATGTTCTACTAGACAGTCCTGCATATTCAACACAGATAAACACAGCTTTTCCCTTTGGCATTTGTCCGTTGGTCAGTTTGTCGATCTGTGGGTTTGTGGATTTGTCAAAATAACTGTTCCACCATATCTTTCGAACGCGATGGGGGAAAATGATTTATGTGTCAAATGAAAACTTGTGACATGGGCTACAACAAATTGAGCCCCATAATTTCTCGCCCCCCCTTAAAAAGGGGGAATATGAAAATTATTCTTCCGCTATATCTCCAGAACGCGAATGCCGAAAGTAACAAGCTAAACGTCAAATGAAAGCTTTTGACTCGGGGAATGTCATAGGCTACGAAAATTTGACTCCTCCATCTTCCCCCCTAAAAAATGGGGGAAATGTGAAAACGATTGTTCCCCTATATTTTCCGATGCGAGTGCGGAAAGCAATAAGCTATATGTCAAGTGAAAAAACTCGTGACGCGGGGAGTTCCATAGGCTATAAAAATGACCCCCATGCTTTTCCCCCTTAAAAAACGGGAATATGAAATTCGTTCTACTATATCTTCTGAACGGGAGGGCCTACAGTTACGAGTTAGGTGTAAAATAAAAGCTATTCTGCCCCCATGATAAAAAAAGGGGGACGGATTTTACCGGGGTTAGACTTTAACGATTCATATCTCAGATTAAAGCTGGTGACATCTCCAATGTCACGGGCTACCTGAAACATGACTTTAAAAAGGGACGAAAAATGTAGTCGATGTAGTCAAAAGTTTTTGAAGGTAGGTGTTTTTAGTGACAAAAAATATGAATAGATTAAATTTTTTTAAAAATACTTATCTTCCTACATGCTCTCTAAAAAGTAGAAAATAAACCTAAAGCGTATCGAATGATGCAATCAATCACTGAGTTCGTATTTTACTTCAAAGGAAGTTAGGGAAGTAGTAATTAATTTTAGTTCCGAAAGTAACAATGCTGAAACAGACAAATGTCAAAGCCAAAAGCAATAGGAAGATAGTTAAAAAGTGATAGAGTCGACTCATGCAAGGAGATGGTGGCGATGTTTGAACCTAGTGGACCCAAACGGTTAACTGAAATTGTCACAGGTGATGAGACGTTGTTTTATTATTATTATACAATTCACAGAAATATCGGTTTATACATTATGTGAAAGGTTCTGAAGTGGCGAATGTCATAGGCTTTAAAAAATTGTCTCCCCCCCTACATGGTTCCTTCCCTGCAGAATAATTTTACAGCTTTTCACTTAATTCTTTTCGCGTCGTGCCCAAGCTGCATCCTTGTGAAAATTTAAAATATTTCCTCGTCTTTAGTAGGCTTCATAGCAACCACGCACAAATTTCGCGTACCGAACTTGACGCGTCGCCAGCGAAGAGTGAAATGATGATACGGCCTTTATTTTCGATGCGTAATGACAAGTTTATACAAGGTTTCAAACAAGTCGTAGCTCGTTATTTTCGGAGGAACCAGTGCAAATATACAGATACGTGTCAAGAACTTTTTGAACGCCCTCCGTCACGGGCTACCTGAAAAATGGAAGGGTATGTACTTTCCTGGGGAATTTTAATAATCGAAAGAATGAGAAAAAAAACAATAGACATAGATACTGCACATACTACATTACGCAAGAGAGTTTTTTTAAAATACTACTTAAGGACATGGATGTCGGTAGGAATTTTTTCGGGGGGTTGAGGGAAATCAATATCTTGAGATAGAAATATTTTGGCCGAGCCATCCATTAATGAGCTCAGTTGCGCATACACCGATTAATGATATAATACCATAATACAATTAAGGATGTTGGGCGGGAATGGCTGAATAGGTAGCGTGCCAAACTCGTAAATCTAGAGTTCTCAGATTCGAATCCCAGCTGGGCCAGCATTGAGAATTATTTCCTAAAAACTTTCCGCCCTGCCTTCTGTCAGCAGAGGACACCGATGGGATTGGAAAGTTCACCGTCCGTCTGATGGGACGTTAAGCCGTGATCCGTGTGCGGGAGGGTTATACGCTGTGCGCGTTGAAGAACACACTGGGTGGTCTTGATGAAGAATACCATCGGTGTCTCAACAGCTGTCCAGTGGGTCCTCTCCTCCCAAATTTTGCTGAGTCCTTGTGAGCTATCCATTTAGCCCATTGTGAACAAAAAAGCGGCTCTCAGAGGTAAAAGAATTCAACAATTAAGGATGCCTGAAAGCAAAACGAAAAAAAAAGAAAACTTGTTATTGAAAATACGTGTAAATCTTTTTTTTATATTAATAAATGAAAATAAATGATATGCTCCCAAAAACAAAAGAAAACCTTTTTAAAAAAAAACAAGATTATATTTCGTTAATCAAAAATTCAACAAAAATTAATTTTTCAATCAAATTTTCCAGGGAGCAGTTGCCTCTTCCCCCCCCCCCCCTCGCCGTCCGATACCCACCCTGAAAAAGAGAGATAAAACATATATTGTACTATTACAAGAAAATAATTTCTGGAAAAACAAAAACAGAACGTTATTCTGCTGACCCCCCCTCCCAACTACCACCGTCACCAATTTAAATTATTCGTGGTCATTTCATTTCATTAGAAATTGACACTGGCCCACCCACTGCATTGTATTTTGAAGTCGCTTCTGTCCCCCATCCATACTTGAGTTGTGCACTCCTGTTCTAAATCATAATTCTTGCAGGGAACTGATCACATTTCGTTCGAATCTGCCCTTTTTGATCGCTTCTTTTCGGTCTCATCGTTTTTCGCACAGTGGATGCGAGGTGAAGAAAGACAGCGCTAAAGTAGTTGTCGGAACTCGAGCTCGGACTGCTGCTATGAAGAGCGTGGAAGAAGCTCGCAGACAGATGGGTGACCCCAAAGTGCTCCCACCTCTTGGCTGCTTTGCTTGACAGGTGCATCCTCTGACAGAAGCCAGTTGACCCCCACGAACCCCCAGAGCGCTTCTCCTAAGAGAAAGGACACGTGCGGAAGATGACGTCACGCGAAGAGAAAAATTGCTGACGTCGATCGGAAGACGCAAAAAGATGGCGATTGGTGTTCATTATTAGACGACCTTGACATCATTCAGCGGATGATGAAATCGAAACGATGAGAAGTGAGAGGAAATCTTCATGGAGCAGAGTCTCTCGTTTTACGTGGTATTCATATGGAGAAAGATAGGGTCGACTGACTCTTACTTTAGTGGAGAGAGAGTGAAAGGGTTCAAAAACATTATTAAAAATCACTCATTGGTTGGATTATATCGTTTTATATGAGCAACATAATAAAAAGATACCAAGTTCTTGTAAAAGCAAAGGAAATATTTTTGAGTGGATCAAAAAATAATAGAGATAATATCACAAAAGGTAGGAAGAGTTTCATTGGCAAAATTATAATATCTCTGAAATAATCAACGAGCATATCTCATATGAAAGATATCTTACTACAGCATTATGAACAGCAATAATAAGAGCAAAGCAATTTCTAAATTCAATGAAACTTTTCTTATTTCATCTCCAAGAATTCCAGCAAAGTTATTGTATATTGAATCCGTCATTAATCAAGAATGCGGTTGCAATGCAGAATTAACATTCTTCCAACTCTACGGCGAATTCTACTGAGTTTTCTAATGAAAATACAGTATACATAGAAAATACGTTGAAAGACAAAATTAATTACGGTCAATAACGAATGACGCTTTCAAACAATAGTGTTAGGATCTGGCAACCGAGCCCTGTTTTAGGGCTGCAATTTGGTGTAGTCATCAACAGGAAACATGTAAATCTGTCTGCATGGTCAATGCATGACCCTGAGTGAATGTTTTTTGGCTATGACACCTCGCAAGGGTATTCTGATGTGTAAAAGGGTTGAGTGTAACCAGTGAAAAGGCGAGTTGACCTTGTATGGGTGAGGTGCAGAGGGTCATCTGAGCAGAAGCTCAAAGGATTACCAGGGATAGTGGGAAATTTGGGAGAAGAAAAAAAAACGAGACTTAGAGTAGGACGGACTCAGTTCCGACTGGAGTGGAGAACGACTTCTGACTCGGGGGAAGGCAGAGACAGTTTCGAGTGGTTAGGAGATGATTTTTTTAGCTGTGAGTTTTGGAAGCACTGTGACTGTTGTGGACGGGAGATGTCCTCTGCCATTAAATCGGTACTTCTGACTCTCCTTCATTGGTACTACATAAGGTAGTAACCTGCCATAGAAATAAGTTCTATAATTCTGACAAGTGCGCAACTGCCCACTGGCTGTCTCCCCGTAACTTGTCTTTTGAAATAAATATTATCGTTTTAATTTATCTGACTGTTTATTATTAATCGACGGTAGTATTTGTTGCCAGATGTTCAGCAACCACGGCAATCCCCGGTTCCGTCTCACGACACTACCAAGTTAGCGGAAAGCCGTGACTAACTAGAGTCGGGGGCAAGAATACACCATATAAATGCATCTCATCCCCAACCTCACATGGCAGCAGTCCTATAGAAGGAAAGCTAACCATCGGTAGAAACCTGAAATTTAATCTGTTCCCCGGTTAGCCATGAACAAGGATATTTAGATCCAAGTTCGCTCGGCACCCGGGGTGGAGACTCGTAGTGGGGCCCAGATTTTGAAAAGGGCTCGTGCCTACTAGGTGACCAAATCCGTTCAGCCGTGCCCTTGAACTGCTCCACAGAGCACCTGATGTTGAGGTCTTGACACCGTCCAACCGGGCCACTAAACCGGTCAGCGATATCTTCGACCTCGGTTGGTCTTGGCTCTGTCCAACCAGGGACCCAATCCGGTCAGCAAAGTCTTCGACTGGTTGCTGGGCCCAAAGCCCCCACCACCACCACCACGACAAGGTGGTCCCCTATCGGGGGGGGGGGGGGGATGCGACATCTTTTGCTGCCGAGCACACGGACCAAAATTACATCGGAGACGAAACAAGAATAGAATAGAGGGGCGACGTAACAGGCATTATGATAAGAACCTAACAAATAGTTATATGAAGTAATCCAGGGGATACAGGGCCAGGAGGTGGTTCAGACGGTAGCGTGCCACGCCTCTAATCTGCAGCTCCCAGGTTCAAATCTCACTAGGGCCAGCGTTGAGATTGATCTCCTCCAGATCTTCACCTGCTGAGTCCGTAGGAGACACCAATGGACTTCGAAAGGCCGCCGTCCTTCATTAGACGGGACGTAAAACCGTAGCCCCTGTGTATGATCTGTCCCGTGCCCGTTATAGACTAAGTTATGTTAAGTTAAAGAGTTAAAAAGTTAAAGAGGCTACTAACAGCTGTCCAGTGGGTCCCCTCCCCCTAATCTTCTCTGAGCCCTTGGGATCCTTGTGACCTGGTCATTTAGTCCATTGTATGCAAAATAGCGCCTCTCAGAGGTGAAACAACCAGGTGATACAAATGCAACATCACTTCTTCAATATGCTACGATTATCGTTCTACATTGATTTATAATTAAAGATAATCTAGAAAAGTGATGGCAAACCTATGACACACTAGACGATTTTTGTTGGCACGCCGTTGGGAGGTGAAAAGAAATACGTGTCTATGACTAGTGAAGAGACTTGGAAATAATGATTTCAATAGTGCGCCCATAGCTTTAAAAGATCTCGTCAAATTACACATTGAACAAAAAGCTGTATCAAAAATTGACGTACTAAATATGTCATCTATCAACTATTCATTAATATCCTTTAAGGCACTTCTCTATATTTTAAATTTTAGTTTAGGTTTCGGTTTACTGCTACACCTCATTTTACTCTCCCAGCCAATTAAAATTCACCCATTCTGATAACGGTGGGGTAGCGTCAGTGATGCACTGAGCACAGTCGGTGGGAAGTAGCGTGCGAGTTTGTGCGTGTGATGGAATAATTTTGATTTGGTGAATAAAAGTTTCATTTTTTAATTTTCCCTTTGTGTAATGGCGTCTAAAACTTAATGTTCCGTATCCTTATATTTAAATCATTAGTATTTTTAATCATTTAATTTATACTGTATGATGAACGGATATGTAACCTTAAATGGTTAATAATAATAATAAATAGCATTCTAAAGTACGTATTTCTTAACGTTGGCATAAGATCTAGGAAATATTCTCTTATTTCTCTAATTTCGGCACACGATCTCGAAAAGGTTCGTCATCACTGATCTAGAACCAGCATCAGTATTAATCGCTCCTGAGGAGATTTTAAATCAAATTCGAATTTCAAATTTATTTCAATAAGTATTATCTATAATTATTTTACATAAAAAAATCCCACTAAGCCGAAGCTTACCAGAGGGAATGTACATATATGGTTTTGACAGATATGATCTAGATTACATCAGTATCATTACATGAAATGTAGGAGAAAAAAAAGAATAAATGGAAAAGAAAACCAATAAAATGAAAAAAGATTCCAAATGAAAAAACATCACTTTTTCATCAACTACTTAAATAATTTTTGTTAATTTTCTTTAACATCACAATTTTTTTAAGTTAACGATTTCTCTAGGAAGCAAGTTAAATAGGGAGGAAATTTGATATTCTTTGGAATTTCGTCCGTAATTATTATAACATTTTGGTTGTTTCAAAAAACCCTTAGCTTTTTTTTTCAAGTAAACTTATTATGTCAAATATTTTGTTATAGGTATTATCAAAGAAGTTATTGATAACACAAACAAACACATATAAAATTTCAATAGGTAAAATTTTGAACAAACTAAATATATCATCTTTTGTTGTAAGGGAATTTTTAACTTCTGAATTACACAATCCTTTTAACAGACTAATTTGTATTCTTTTAATTTTATTTAATTCTGTCTTATAGGCTGTCCCATAAACTGTTATTCCATATCTAATTATAGATTCGAAAAGTGTTAAAAAAATAATAAAAGAGTTAAATGTATATCATCAAACAAGTTACGTTTCCTAATTTTAAATCCTACTAATCGGAGTCTTGAACTCATCCAGTGTTTATTCATTTCATTTCGAATTCATTTTCAAGCCTAGGTAATTTTTTTTCGTTTACTTCTTCTATTTTAGGACAATTGCATATAACAGGTAATAAACGATCCAACATAGTACAACTTATTCGATTTTTAGTAATTCTTCTATTCATCATCATCATCATCATCCTCAAGCAGCCATGGGCTACGGAGGTCCAACCAGACCGTGCAATTTAGTTCTCCAAGCAAGTCTATCCTGAGCTACGTCTACTGCATCTGGCCACTGCACACCAATTCTAACAAGGTCTTGTTTGACATTGTCTGCCCACCGCATCCTAGGTCTCCCCTTCTTTCTGAGGCCTTTAGGCACACTGTTCATAACCCTATTCGCCAATCTATAATTATCCATACGGGCAACATGGCCAAACCAACGGAGTCTCTCTCTGCACAATATGCTGCTTAAAGGAGGTTGCAAACTCCTTTGCCTAATCTCATCATTAGTTACAAAGTTGAACCACCTAATGCCCAAGATACTGCGTAAGCATCTGGAATCAAAAGCATCTAGTTTCCTGTTATCTTGTTTACAAAGTTTCCAAGTTTCACTACCATATCTAACCCTAGAAAGAACCAAACTATTATACAGTCTAATTTTAGTCTTTATGTGTATACGCCTATTTCTCCACACTCTCCATAGATTCTTAAAAGTCCCGGCAGCAATCCCTATTCGTCTGTTAATCTCATGCCGCACACCACCAGTATCAGTTACATAGCTCCCAAGGAAATTAAACTGTGACACCTGCTCAAGATTGCAACCATTCAGATTAACTGAATTACAACCTGCCTGACCAATTTTCATCACTTTAGTTTTCTCTCTGTTTATAACCAAACCTACTCTACTACCAGTCTCATCAACAGCTCGAATGAAAGAGTTCATCTCATCAACATCATTTGCCAAAAGGGCTAAATCATCAGCATAATCTAAATCAGAAATTTTCGTATCTGCAGCCCATTTAAGGCCAAAATCTTTCCCTTGAAGCCTTGAAGTGAATTTCGCATAACATAATCAATGACCAAGCTAAAGAGAAAAGGAGACAAAATGCACCTTGTCGAACACCAAACGTAATGCTAAACCATTTGCTACAAGACTTACCAACTCTCACACGCGACTCAGTATTATTATAGAGAGCTTTCATTATGTTAACTAACTTGTCTGGTATACCATATGATCTCACAATCAACCACAAATTATGACGATCAACAGAGTCGAAAGCCTTTTTGAAATCAACAAAGCTAGCAACCAAAGGTTTCTGAAACTCTAAACATTTCTCAAGAATCTGCCTAAGTGAAAATATCTGATCCACACATCCCCTACCACTTCTGAATCCACATTGCTCATCACGCAATTGACTGTCAACCAGATTCTTAATTCTATTAAGCACAATCATGGAAAGAACTTTACCTGGAAGAGAGAGTAGGCTGATACCCCTATAGTTATCACAAGAACTGCGATCACCTTTTTTGAAAATAGGGACAACAATAGCTCTTGTAAAATCCTTAGGAACCATGCCTTTATCATGAAAGATATTCAGAATTTCAGTCATCCAAGTGGTAACCGAAACATTCCCAGCTCTAAGCATTTCCGTAGTAATTTCATCTACCTCTGGGGATTTATGAAGTTTAAGTTTAGAAACAGCCAAAATAACTTCAGATTGTGTTATAGGTCCAACATTAAAGCCACCAATGCATCTATCATCATTGCAAACAATGGGAGTAGAACTAACTACATTGTTTAGAACATCACTGAAATGCTCAGCCCACCTAGCCATGACAGAATCCTTATATGCCTGTCCGTTTTCTTCCACACAAAACATTAACTATCTGGTACAGCTCTCTGCTGTTGTGCTGTCTAACTGCTTCCTCGGCTTTATCAGCCAAACCATCAAGCCAAAGATTCTTATCAGCAGCTAACTGATCCTTTACAAGTTTATTAAGGTCTATGTAATGCTTTCTATTAGGACTAGTAGGGCATTGATTAAGGGCATTCCTGCAGTTCTTTCTTTCCGAAATAAGCTCAAGTGCCTTATCACTTAGATAATTTTGCCTCTTCTGCTCCTTTTTTCCTAAAAGAGTACTGTTAGTGTCCAAAAAAGCCTGTTTAAAATGATCCCATTCTTCCTCAACTTCAGTAGTAAGCATACCATGACTGTCATAATGACTAAGTAACCTATCATGGTAAGCTTTGGCTATAACTGGATCTTTCAGAGCTTCAGTATTAAAAGTAAATTTTTTAACCCTAGCACAACACTTTTTAAGTTTAAGTTGCAACACACTTTTAACAAGGTGATGGTCAGATCCAATTTCAGCTCCCCTATATGCCCTGGTATTCCTAACAGAACTAGCCCATTTGCTGTTAATTAATATGTAATCAATCATATTTTTATGCAACCCATCAGGTGAAACCCATGTGTACTTATGTATGTCGCAGTGTTTGTAATAAGTGTTAGTTATTCTGAATCCATTGAGTTTACTTACCTGTAGGAGACGTTGCCCATTGCCATTGCAGCTACCAATACCAAAAAGGCCTATTACTCCTCCCCAAAGGGCAGAGTCAGTACCAACTTTGGCATTGAAGTCACCAAGAACAAGGGTAATATCTCCTTTCTTGACAGAATTCAAAATATCCTGAAGTTGTTCATAAAACCTATCCTTCTGATCCTCATCGGCATCCTCAGTGGGGGCATAACAGCAGATAACATTCAAGTCTTTAACGCTTGTCTGAAATTTTGCTGTAAGAAACCTTTCATTAATGCACTCATATCCTAGAAGAGCATCGCTAGCGTGTCTGCTGAGAAGCAGACCCACGCCTTGGTGATGCTTATTGTCGTCCCTCCCTGAAAAGATAAATTTAAGATTATTTTTAAGAATCTGACCTTTATCTGTCCATCTGGTCTCTTGCAAGCCGAGAATATCTAAATTATAACGGTGGAATTCTTTTGTGAGGACATCAAGAGAAAAAGCTCTGTGCAGAGTCCTCACATTCCAACTACCTATGGAGAGAAAATGGTTAGTGGGATGTTTAAAGAAACTGTTTATTGAGAGAGGGAATGCCGACAATATCAAACAAGCCCCTAATCGCAGACATGGGGCAAAGACCCGTTCCCCCACTACTAAAGGCTGAAGCCATCTACACTGGAAGACTTCCTCCAATGTAGAATTTGACGATGCCAATAGAAGCAAAGAGTTCAGGTGCCTGCGATGACTTCTGCTTAGGATTATCCACCAGCTGATAAACATATCCTGTGAATCTATTCACTTGGGGCTGTCAACCCGCAAACAAACAGAAAACACAGCAGAAGATTTTCCCTCCACAGAAGCCCACCAGTGCAGCAAAATCAGGATCCATAATCAAGCTCAGAGTCATATATCTGTCCAGTCCAGTAGGTTTATATGGTCAGCACCAGGACCCTGTGTGGTTGACCACTCCTCAGCAGGGTAGAAAAAAAAGAAAAGTAGCCATAGTTGTCCAGATCAGTACGCCACACTAATCTGGCAGCCCTCCCCTTCCGTTCACTTCCACAAGAGAATATCTCTTTTGAAAGTTACTAACGGTCCGCACCACGAGAAGGCGGGGTCGGACATTAGGTGCTAGGCCTGGTCGGTTCTATGCATCATCACAGGGGATTGGTGCATAGCTCTCCTTCCAGTGACAACCTAGTTACCATTTACAGACCCATTCTTCTATTAAGTGTAGGTTATTGAAAACCAATACACATAAATTTAGTTTTTTATCGTTTACACTCAGTTTGTTAAGAGCAAACCATTTATTGCTTTATTAAAATCATTTTGTAGATTGCCAATAGCGTATTCTAAATCTGAGTCGAAATTGATTAGCTGTGTATCATCAGCATACATATATAATTTACTATTGAAATTAATATTAGCCAAATCATTTAGGTATATTTGAAATAGCATAGGGCCGAGAATAGATCCTTGGGGGACTCCAAAATTGATCTGAAATCTATCACTAAAATTATCACTTATTTTGATAACTATTTCTCTATGTAATAAATAGCTTTAAACCATTCAAAAGTATTTCCTTTAATACAAAGTAAATACAATTTCTGTAATAACATGTCAATGTCAATGGAATGAAATGCTTTAAGTCCATAAATACCGCAATGCATATCTTTCCTATATTTAAAATAATATTTATATTATTAGCAAGATCTTCCAAAAGGCTTTGCGTTCCCATACCTTTACGGAACCGAAATTGCTGACTTGACAGAAAATTTTTTTTATTCAAAAAAATTTGCAGGCGATCTCCAATGTATTTTTTCATTAACTTATCAAATATTGTTAATAGAGTGATTGGTCTGTAGTTATTAAAATTCTCTTTTGATCCACTTTTATATTCCGAACGAATAATTCCAATTTTCGTAGCTATTGGGATTTGCGAGTTTTCAAAAAATTTATTTATAAGAATTGTTATTACATGAACAAAATTGCATTTTCTTTCCTTTATGTATTTTGGTTTAATATTGTCAAATCCAGGAGATGAGTTATATTTTAGGTGATCTATAACAATAGCAACATCGAAATTACTGGCTAGTGGAAAATGCATAGAATTCTTATGTAATATAATTCGTAAACCTTATCTGATCTAGTATTCATCGTCGTAAATTCTGTTTGCATGTCGCTAATAGTTTTTAGAAAAAAACTTAACAAAATTATTTAGAATTTCTTTTGAAGTATTTTCTTTAATAAATTATCTTTCAACATTTTCGTCGATTGACATCCTTTTGTTTTGTCATCAACAATATCATTAATTAATTCCCACAACGTCGTATTATTATCTTCTTCATTAATTGCTAATTTATTTAAATAAAATATGAGTTTTTGGTTCATTATAATGGTGTACATAATGTTTGCCTAAATTCACGATTGAACCTTTTTTATATATCCTTAAATTTTTTGCTCTACGTCCTAATTATTGTCATTTTAACTATATTAACAAATAAATGATTAGGGGTATTTTTTCGCTTTTATTTTCAGCATTTACACCTTATCACCAAACGTCTTCTATATATATATTTATTCTCCAACAACTGTGGGTACCTTCTATAAACATGGTGAGTTTCTTTTCAACATATCTGATAAAGATTTTGCATAGTACTCTATATCTTTTCATTCTCTATATCGCATAGTGCTTCTCTATATCATTAAAAATATATATAATCTAGAATATAGAGACTATATTGCATAGTGCTCTATATTCTTCATTTTCAAGATTGAGCTGTTTGAGCTATTTAGAAGATAATATTTATATGTGTTTATCACTTTGCTGAACTTTTGCCATAAAAAAAATGTGAGATTTCACATTATTTCCTCTTCAGAATAATAAAATGTTCAGGATAATATCTAAGCAAAATGGCTTCTTATGAATATAATTATTCCATCATCTTATTAACAGTGAAAAATAAATAGACATTTGTATACTTTGTATATTATCCACTGAGTACTTCAACTTTATCATACCAACGTTGAAGTCGAAAAAAATCGAAATTTGAACAAAGTTGCTTTTATAAATGAATTTAAAATTAGATTTAAAGGGTTTATTGTAACTTAAAGGTTAACTGAGTGACTGATAATGAATTACTATACCTATTGTTTTGGAATTTATGCGAATATTGCCCAAATCAATAAATTAACTGATTCAAACAAATTCTTAAAACCAAAACGAAGTGTTGCAGAAATAATGAATGTTTAAAATATTCCTTCTCCAGAGATTTTTTTTCCAAATTCAGTGTAATTATGTTTGGGAGAATGTTAATTTCTCTAGTAGTTACTCTAGTGCTAAGGTGACTAGTGCCAGTTGTCTCTAGTGCTAAGGTGAATAGTGCCAGTTGACTCCAGTGTTAAGGTGATTAGTGTCAGTTGACTCTAGTACTAAGGTGACTAGTGCCAGTTGACTTCAGTGCTAAGCTGACTAATGCTGGTTGACTCTAGTACTAATATGACTACTGGTAGTTGACTCTAGTGATTTCGCCCCTTTCTGATGCATTTAAACTAAACAGCTGATTGCTGCAGACCTGCTACAAAGCAAATGATGAGCATGTTGGAGTTACTTAGACCCCCACCCCCACACCATCATACAATTAATGCAATTGCTATTATTATTTTACATTGCATTTGATAACTGTTTGATGTATTTCTGATTTGTTCTGAAGCTTCGAAATATATATGATCCTCACGCAAAGACCAAACTTTTCATGAGCACATTAAAATTTAGAGCTTAATTCTCCAGTAGCGTAAATTTCTGTCCAACAATCCATTTTCCTTAAATTTTAAGTCTGTTAATGATATGGAACAAAAAAAAAGTTAATTAATTGAAACCAAAATTTAAAATGCTATTCTTGTTAAAAGAAATCTTTACTCATCTGCAGTGAATCATTTAGAAAATAAAGTTAGACTAAATATGTGTGCTTAAGATGACGAGTTTTAGATCATTTCTGTGAGGAAGGCATTCTCAGTTGAAAATTAAGAATTTTATACTTTAAGTTTGTGATCATTTAGGCTTAAGCAGAAAGAATGCCCATTGAGGTTCAAAATTCATTCAAATGGCTAATGGTAAAAGAATTCTGCTTTTAACTATAGAAGACAACTTTCGTTTACTAGCTGAAATGTTTAAAAGAGAAAATGAGACGCGTCGCATTTTGAACCGTATTTTCTTTGCTTAGGATCATTTACCGGCCAACAGGTGACGTCTCTCTTGCTCCATGGCTGCACCCAAAACAGCCTAATGTCGGTCATTCATCAAATTCCCTCCAACGTGACAGACTCGCGCTCTCGTGTAATGCAGTTTTCGGATTGTTACTGACCCAGTCTCGTCGATAGTTCCGTTGTGACCGACGGTGTTTGGATTTAAAGCTCTGTCCCTGGCTGTGAAGCAGCTCTTTGCCTAAGCGCGAGGGGCGCGGAGAGCATTTCGTCATCACAACGGTGGGGAGGGAGCTGCTGGCTGCCTCGGGGAACGACAAACTCAGAACTTTCACGTGATTTTTCTAAAGAAGTGAAGAGTATGAAGATTATTAAATGGTCAAATGGAATCAAATGGAAGGCTTCGCAGTGATATATGGAGGAACGATTTTGCAACTTCAATTACTAAAACCAGAAATATTGCTGCTTTTACTATGGGGTAAAATTGATCAAGTTAAATCTATAAAGACTCATTCAATCAGTTGAGAATTAACAGCTTTATATACTGATAGAAATGATCGGCAAACTATCGTAGTATCTCTCAATTCATTATATACCTGCTTCTTAACTTTGGATTTAATGAAATTGAACTAATTCTTCTAGGTTTGCTTGAAATCATGATGCAGATCAGAAAGAGATTTGTCTATTTGCAGCAAAGCAAATAGAGAAATGCGGGCAGACTGGCAGCGTTCTGGTTCAGAACAGATTATGAATAAACTCTTTGAGATCAAACCTATTGTCAGATTTTGGCAGTCATGTTTTCCTGGGAATTGTAGGGAGGAAGTTGTACTTACTTGGCTCCGCTTAGGTCATTCATTTCTTCTATGGGCGAACGACGAACCTAAGTGTGAGTTTCTGACATTATTTTAACTATTAAACACGTTTTAAACTCATGTTCGTGAACGTGGTATTTATTTTAGTTCTTATCATTTACCGTCCGAAACCCTTAGACTCGGACATCTTTTATCTGATGAACCCGTTTTACCCCCTATATTTGACCTTTTATGCAATACAGGTTATTTTAACAGATTGTAATTTTATGGCTTTATTATTTATATTTTATCTAACCAGGATAAGATTTATCTTTTGTGTCTATGTATTTTTTTTTTCACCGGTTTATTGTTATTTGTGCTATTTATATCTGTTGTCTTTTATTTTTTACTGTATTGGTGTTATCTTCGATTGCGGATTATATGACTTTTATATTTTTATTTACCCTCGTTTGGTGCAACATACCCTTTGTTGCTCTTGTGCCATAAAACCCGAAACGCTGACGACGATGGTCATTGGTTAGGGATAGGCAACACAATGGATGTCATCAATGAAGTACTGCCTCCGCCAGTCCTCGAGATATAGTTTCTCTTGTGATGGGAAGAAGTATAGCAACATTTACCGCTCTTCTGATGGTAGGCAGAGTGGCTGCAGATGCAATGCAAGCTTGTCGCAGGATCAAATGGTCCTCCCGTGGTGTAGTCGTCCTGCGTGCTCCAGATCCTCTCTGACGATAGGTCATATCTTCTCTCAAAAACTGTTGGCAGCATCGATTCATTGCTGTATTCTCACAGCCCAAATATTGACTAGCCTGCCTCTCGGAAGCCAATAACCTGTCCTCTCTCAAATTCGTTTCAGCTGGCGATATGGTCGACGAATCTGTTGCCTTGGCATTCCATGCAAACTTCACTGCCTCTTAAAACTCACTGTTCGTATCCAGAAAACTCTTCTAAGAAGGAAACAAGTCTTAGTTTTAACGTTATGGCAGAGACATTCTCGTTGATATCGATAAGCGCTGCCGATGGATTAATCCCATATTTCAATCATTTGCATATTTCAGCGCAACTCAGCTGCATACTGATTTCCAATCATTCCTTATGTATGCTGCAGTTTCAATATACAGAGTATATATATATATTCACTGAGTTGGCTTTGCATTAGCAACACCTAAGTAATATCTCATGGGCCAGGGACATGGACTCCACAAGGTTTCGCAGAGTTTCCTGTGGTAGTGGTAGCCATGCGTTTCACAATGTATCCTGTAATACCTGCAAATTGCCAGGTGGAGGCTCGAGGATCGAATCGCATTTTCCAGTAGTCGCAAAATGCTCAATTGGGTTGAAATCCGGTGAGTTGGGCGGCCATAGGAGGATGGTGTATTCATTGTCATGGTCCTGAAACTAGTTTACAACTTGCCAGGCTATATGATGTGTTATTGGTAAATGCGTGGGGAGGGGGTTGTATGGATATACTCTCATCACGAAGAGGTATACTTTTGGTTGCCAGTGATACAAAGGTAGGCGATCCCATCGAGTCATTGATTCACTGTGATTTGGTGGACCCAATAATCTGCCCTCTCTCAAGTTGCGCAAGAGGGGAGACCTAGGATATGCGGTTGGCAGATAATGTCAATGTGCCTCTTTCCGCTAAACACCGACAGTGCATCCTGGTGCCCTAACCTCATGTAGCTTTCTCCAAATACGAACATGATGGATTTGGAAACTGGATTTATCTGAAAAGGCTACATGTTGGTAGTTCGGTGTTGGTGCTGATGTGCCCATGAAAGGCCAAGTTTCTTGTGTCTCACAGCAAGCATGGATAACCATGACGACGATCATCGACTCTCTTAGCCCATATGAGCTAATGTTTGGCGCATTGTCCAAGTGGATATTGGTCTTGTCATTCCAACGCTGTACTGGGTGGATAGCTGGGCCACTGTGCTGCATCACTGCTGTGATACAGGATGGAATACACGTCACTCACCACTGCTATCATCTACACGAGGCTGCGCACGTGTGACCTTTGGCTGGTTCTTCAACCGCTGTTGAGCCAATCTCTATAGACTCGTTTATACCATTGAATGGGAGCAGTTCACCATGGCAGCTGTTGTTGAGATACTGGCATCTGAGCGTCATGCCCCTACAATAATACCACGTTCGATGTCAGAAAGATCACGTATGCAAAAAGTAATTGCCATATGTGGGATCTACAATCGTATATCGACAGTTTCCAACCTTGAGCCATCACCAGCGCCACAGCCTGGTCCATTCCTACAAAAGGGAGTGGTGTTAATGCAAAGCAAACTCAACGTATGTTATAGAAAATATTTTTTTATCTATATTTTGGATAATAGTCTTCTATATACATATATGTATATAGAAGATATATATATATATATGCTCTTCTACATTTCTTCCGGATAATGCTCTTCTACATATATGTTACGAATAATATTCTTCAATTGTCTAGTATTGGTTTATTTGTAAGTAAATATGTAGTTAGAGGAAGGAGTCTGCAACCACTTTTTAAGTTAATTTCGACTGTTATCTAACCTGGCATGATCATATTCAAAAAGTAGCATTAAAAATCAAACAAATAATTCCCAAAATGTATCTTTTAAGAGATATGATGAATATAGGAATTTTAAAGAACGTATATTATGCATTAATCTTTTCCAGAATGCAGTATGCAATTCTAATTTGGGGAGGAACATCTTCATGTTGTTTAAATCAATTGCAGCAATTGCAAAAATATATAGTAAAGATTATGACATTTAAAAGAAAGTACGATTCGTCTGAGCAAAGTTTCAAAAAACTTGAAGTACTCAACTTAAAACAAATACACCAAATGGCTTTAGTAAAGCATGTATTTCATAATAAGGACAAATTTGATGTAGTTGTTAATAAATATTTTACAAGAGCGGTAGTGGCTCAGGATTTCCACATTCCAAAACCAAATAAAGAGTTATTCAAAAAATATTATGGATATAGTGGCTTAAAATTATTCAACTCATTGCCAGATAACATGAAAATTATAAATAATAAAACATATTTCTCTAAAGAACTAAAAAAATGGTTGTTGAGCGGTGGAGATTGCGACTGATGTGTTATTTACTGTATTAACTGATTGCATTGAACTGAGATATGAGTAATAGGAGATAAATTTATATATTACAGAGGCTGAAATTGCTTTTTCGTTTACATATTTATATATATATTGATGTACTCAGGATTGCAGGAAATATATGTTTTGTAAATATCCACTTGCGAGTTAAACACTAACTCATGTGGAACTTGACTATGTATTAACTATGTATTAAATATTGTAAAAATAAATATTATTATTATTATATTATTATTAAATATTGTGAAAATAAATATTATTATTATTATATTATTATTATATATTGTGCAGAGAAGGACTGCGTTGTTTTGGCCATGTTGCAGCATGCATAATAGCTACAAATTAGTGAATAGGATTATGAACAGATTGCCTAAAGGCCTCAAAAAGAGGGGGCACCTAGGATGTGGTTGGAAGATAATGTTGACCTTGTTGAAATTGGCCTGCAGTGGCCAAATGCAGCAACTGTAGCGCAGGAGAGACGGTTTGGAATACTAAATTGCATATTCTAGTTGGACCTCCGTCAGATTTTTAGCGTACTACAACATCCCTCTTAAATCTCCGAAGGTTTGAAATTGAAAAAGGATAACACTTTTCAGAGGGGAGGTTTAAATGGTTTAGAGAAAACTCTGTGTTAAATATATTAAAAGACAGTAAAGGAGTTTGAATTTGGCAGGGGATAGAAATTGGGGTAAGGGCTAACTCACTTTTAATTTGCAACTCACGAAATAATAAACATGAATTAAGACACTAATTATCAAGTGGTAAAATTATGAGTCTTATCAACCAACTTGTAAATTTTTTTAAAACAAATTTTGTCTTTTTGTATATATCTTATAAACAATCATTAAGTTGTTGCTGATGGCCTGCAAAGCTTAAAGCTTATCTGCAGGATACAGACTAATTTGAGTTACAAATTATCTGAGCCACCAGCCCAAAGTTGTTTCCAACAAGTCAAATCATTTTTCTGCCTTAAAATAGCTGAACGATTGTTTTTCTACACAAATTGCTTCGAATGCATGAATACAGAAAAGTGATTCCCCCTAACAAAAATGTCTTGACCATGCTTCTGGAGTATGGCGTGTCGCGATTTTTTTTAAAGGCTATTGAAAAAAATCTTAGATATAGCACTCCCCTAAAAAAACCTGGCTACGAACTTAACCTCGGCAGCCCTTAGCTGCTTGGAAACTTTGTATGTATGTCAGAATTTTTGGTGAAATTCTATGCTTCGGTCATTTAAAATTTCTCACTGTTATGGCATTTAGTCTTGCATTACCTAACGAATAGCATAAGATCCTATGCCGCCTTATCCAAATTGAGAATTTCCGTATTATATCATGGTAATCTAAATCTGAAGCTCTATAACATCTAAAATATGCATCTAGTAGAAAAATGTGACTGAATATAAATTAAAGATCATGAACAAATCTATTTAAATCTCGATTTTCAACAACATTCGTTCAGTTTTTAAATAGTTATGGAAGCTGGAAAAATTCTCAACAGTAATCCGTCATAAGAGTTGACCTCAGAAAATTACTAGAACTTAAATAATAAGTTTTGTTTTAAACCATTTAAGTCAATGAATATGCATTTTAGAATTTTACGTAATGATATTTTCAATATTAGACAATTAAATAACAAATTTTGACCTTCGGCGTGTTGGAAGTGCAAACAGCCGTTTCCTATGTAAATCGAGGTGTTCAACACTAAAATGACAACAAAAAAGGTTTGATTGGTTATGGTTTTCGAGATACAGTCACTTACCTCTGTTACATCATTCTTTGAAGGTTACATATCTATCTCCAGCAGCCCTCGCCTATTCGCCTGCCGCTTATATAGGGCGTCTCAAAACTATAGGTACAAACTTCTAGGGGAGGTAGATAACATCTAAAGAAATGAGAATTGCATAGGAACCCATAACCAGAAACGTCACCGTAAGTCAATAGGTGGCGCTGTTCATCAGTGCGCTAGACGGGAAATTTCGGATTTCCTCATTCGAGCGGTAGTCGGCTTACGAAGAGCATGCAAAGGTATTCGAACAGGGAGCTGGCAGACATGCACTTAGTGTATGGAATAGCTGAGGGCAACGGACGAGCCGCTCAACGAATATATCAAGAACGCTTCCCACACAGACATGTACCAGGCCACCGTTTGTTTGCGCGTGCGCATCAAAATTTGTGCGATTATAGGTCACTAAGAGGTAGCAGAAGTGAGGGCAGGCCACGATCGATGATCGACGTGTACTCCCGCCAAGGAAGAAAGTGTGTTGGATGCTGTGGAGACTAATCCTAATACCAGCACACGTGCCGTTGCCTCTGTCTTAGGAGTGTCTCGTTGCAGTGTGCAGCGTATTTTGCACGGCGAGTCCTTACACCCCTTTCATCTCCAAAGAGTTCAGTTACTACTCTCCGCAGATCATCCTGCACGTGTGCGTTTTGCGCAGTGGTATCTCCAAGAAAGTGCCCAAGATGTGAATTTCCCAGCTTATGTTTTATTTACTGATGAGGCCAGTTTCACTCAGGATGGCGTATTCAATCAGCACAATGAGCATTGTGGGCTCACGAGAACACCCATGGTGTGCGCACCCATGTGGTACAACATCGTTTCGCAGTAAATGTGTGGGTAGGTTTGGTCGGCGACTGCTTAGTTGGGCCATGCCTTTTACCATCCCGTATGACCTCCGCGAAGTATCTGATCTTTCTGGAACAGGTTCTATCAGGCTTACTTGCCCATGTTCCAGCAAATGTGCGATGGAACATGTGGTTTCAACATGATGGGGTGCCTCCTCATTATAGAAAGTGTGTTCGTGCGCATTTGAATATGTCTTTTGGGCAACGATGGATTGGACATGCTGGACCAGTTGCCTGGCCCCCACACTCACCTGATTTAACGAGCGTTGATTCTTGCTGTGGGGGCTCTCAAAGCTACCGTGTATGAATCGCCTGTGGAGTCTGACACGGATCTCGTTGCAAGGCTTGTCTGCGCTGCTGCTACTATCAAAGAAATTCCAGGTGTGTTCGACCGTGTTCGACAATCAATTCTCCATCAGTGTCACGCATGCATCACGCCTCATGGTGGAAACTTTGAGCATCTGCTGTGACATTGTGAAATGTATCATCTAGTACGTCGTTTGTAATAATTATGTCCAATAAATGTTTTCCCATTAATCACTGTCTTGTGTCCTTTCAGATTTTGTACCTCTGCTACCACTTTCCAATGGCGTTTCCGGTTATGGGTTCCTATGCAATTCTCATTCCTTTAGATGTTATCTACCTCCCCTAAAAGTTTGTACCTATATTTTTGAGACACCCTGTATACCAAATCTTGAGAAACTCGCATCATATTCTAGCAGTAATCTGCTAACATTGATGGATATCTCTTGTTCATTGTAGCGTTTTCTTGATGAAAATGTTCCTCGTGCTCATCCCTCACAGCGCCACAGTTTCCGGAAAGAAATCCAAATGAGAACTTTAGAAATGTACCTTCAGAGACATACATCCCAATTTATTATATGAGAACAGCAGTTTTTCCACAGGGTCCTTGTAATTTTCTGCTCTTTTATTCCCTAAGAAGCCCATCGCCACCTGTCGGAAGGCATGCCATTCTCTCAGTTCATCACCAGTGATGATACGATCAAATACCACATCATGTAGCAGTGTGTGAACATTTGGACCGGTAAAAAAAACCCTCTTTTATCTTTGTATCACTGTCTTGAAAATTTGGGTCTAAGATACAGAAACGCAGTTTGCGTCCGATCCATGAAGGTGGCAACAAAATCTTCGTATATTGTACCAGTGGATGATGCTGTATATTTTTCTTCCCTGGTTCCACTGACTGCCGAGAAAGCCAAATCCTCTTCACGCAATGAGATGCTTTGTCTCTTTTATTCCATTCGCAAAAGAAGCAACAAAACGTTATATATCGAAGCTGTAGTCCAAGCAAAAGAAGAATGACTTTTAGGTCCGCACAAATATGCCACTTGTATTTGTCATAATTTATATATTGAAGTAATTGTTTCATATTGTCATAGGTTTCCTTCATATTAACGGCATGGCCTACTGGAACAGAAGGTAACACGTTCCCATTTGTAGAAGAGAGGCTTTCAAACTTAATTTCGAGGAATCTATAAATAACCTCCATTCTTCCGGAATATGTGTCATGTGGAGGGATGTGAATAAAACGTCAAATCGTTGCAAGCAACCAGATTACCTACCATGATAAAGAAAAATATCAGATCTTTTTGGCGGCTACCATAGGCACTTACTTTCACATTTCTATCAAGGAGATTCCACTGCTGCAGTTTGGATCCTAGAAGTTCCGCCCTGCTCTTTGACAGCTCCAGATCTTTACAAGATTATGCAACTCATTCTGCGTGATTTTGTGTAGTGAATCCGATGTTGTGGGTGTGAAGTTGGGATCTACAGATGCTATATCCTGTGTTCCTGTTTCTTCCTTTTCCTCCTCCCCTGAGTTCACGTCGTAATGTTCTGGTGACTCCGGGAACGGCAGGATTTCCCCATGTGGCACTGTGGCGGATGGCAGATGGTACGTTGGGATAGTTTATTGTCTGCTCTTACTTTTTAGTAATACCATTTCCCAGTGGAAGTGTCATACAAAAGCAACGGTCACTCATGTAGTTGGACAGTTCCCACCATATCATAGGAATGGCAAATGGTATTGACAGCCTTTTGCCATTTAGCCAGCTGCGAAGACGTGTTGTATAATTATTGCACGCTATATGCGGAGCCCAGCTCCTCTGTTGATCGCCAAACTTAAATCTGAATTAAAGGTGGTAAGCCTTTTTGATTACAGACGTTATTTCACGATTCTGTGATGCAAAAGTAACTTCGCCACAAATGTAATGAAAATGGTCTGCATTGTTCACACAAGAACGAGGCATGTCGCTCACATACAATCATGCGATAGCACCAAGGTATGATGTTGCCTCGAATAATGCAATAGCTCCCAGGTATTGCATTGCCTCGAATGATGCAATAGCTCCCAGGTATTGCGTTGCCTTGAATGATGCAATAGCTCCCCGGTATTGTGTCGCCTCGGCGCTTCGTATAGCGCGCAAAAGACGCAAATCAGTAAACAATGTATATGGACGCAGCCTCTTATATTTTCAAACCAAGAGCTAATCACTATTTTTTAATGTCATAATCATATTTAGCATCGAAATTGGTAAAAAACGGCTCTTTTCATTTCCGAAATATTTTCGTTGTTGTGCAGTGTTTGTCATGTCCCTCTAATGTATTTATTTTTATTTATTGTTGCATTTTATTGTATTTTTGTTACTGTAAATATTTTTATTATTTCTTGGAAATGCTATTGTGGGGATGTGACTCATAGATATTGTTTTCGGGTCTGAGCTGGCTGCCTGCATGGGTTGACATGTCCGAGAAGCCTCTTAACCACTAGCCTGGGTCGCGAGAGTCAGCACATGGGAGAGGAGCCGAGCAATAAGGAAAGAACAATCTTGAGCATAGTGGTCAGACGGGAAGGACGTTTGAACACACGTCAAAGGATGCCGCTCTTACTCAAACGAAACCCTTAAGGAGAGGTTCGATTCTCTGTGTGAGAATGAAAGTCTTGAGCATAGCTGTTAAGTGGGAAGGACTTTTGGACACGTGTCAAGGGACGCCGCTCTTACTCAAAGAAAAACCCATAAGGAAAGGGTTCGATTCTATGTGAGAATCAAGATTCTTGGTGAATCAAATACATTTCTGTGTGAACCATAGTGTAGGCAAAGGTTAGATGTCCTTTTGCCGAGTTTGAGGTCGGTAAAGCGAGAATCTGCAAAGTGCGTTCCTCCACCTCATTGCATAATTGTTGGCAGCAGCAAAGGCCTACGGAATCGAACGCATCCCCAGCACCTGATTGTATATAGGGTGAATAAACTGTGTCTTCCCTATACAACTCTCGTGCGTGAATTGTTGGACATATTTTTGTGCATCACTTGGCGCAGCAAATATGAGACATATCGAAAGTACAGGTGTAACCCGCGAACCTGTGATTTCACCGAAGGGTGAAGACAATTAAGGGACAAATTCATCGTCCTCCAGCGGCCACGACATTTGGCCCAGCCCATCACATGTGGCACAGGTGCACGATAGTGTTATTGACGTTTTTTTTTTTTATAAAACTAGATAATTTATTGTTATAGAGAAATATTTAAATACTGAACGACTATTTTTGAAAATCGAGATTTAAATAGATTTGATTATGATTTTCTACATTAAGAAGAATTTATCTTCAGTCACATTTTTCTATTTAATGCATATTTTAGAAGTGTACTTACTAAAGAAATGGAATTTTTGCAATATCAAATTCATGATATGCATTTTCAGTTCTAAAACAACAGAGAAAAAAACTTATGCAAACCTAAGAGAGTTCAGTCTGTTTTGTCGCCCATGACTCACAAAGTCTTCTTGCCACCAACTCCTGAGAAATGAGACGATAAATAAAATAATAATACAAAAATCTCCTCGACATTCCATGCTTTAATCAGAGCATCTGCATCAGTTGCCTCTTTGCCAATTTCATGATACCTCAAGTATTGTCTCCTCGTTTTTCTTTAAAGCGGGGAGGGAAATTTTACTGGGAAGTATAGTAACTAGTCACATGTCAGATGAAAGCTTATTAAGCACGGAATATGACAATCCTGTCTACCGAAGCACGTGAAAAATAAGTGTTATAGGACGATTCTCTGCGAGGTTGAAAGGAAAAGCAAAATTGAAATTTATGAATTTAAAAAAATCTTCTTATATCAGCTCTAAAAAGTAAAAAAAAATAAAATCGCAATACAATGCCAAGGATGAAATCACTTATTTCAAATGTATCTAAGGAGCAAATCTGATTCCCATTGTGAAAACCAATGAAAATTACCATATGAAAATAATTGCTGGGCCCTGTTTCCTTTATTAGGGTCTATTCATACGTTAATAGGAGTTGAGGAAGTGATTTCCTCTTTGATATTGTTTTTAACTTTTATTTTTTTACTTTTTATAGTATACTAGAAAATTTACTTTGCGTTGTTCGGTTCTGGAACTCTAAAGTATATACTGTAGTGTAGATGACGCTCCCCATGCCGGAAGCTTTCATCATTTGGCATAAAACTAGCTACAATCGATTCATCCTACCACCCCTTCGGTATAATTTTTCCACCTCCTCTTTAGAGGAAGTCAAACTCTCAAAATTTGTAATAGATGGTACTTTCAACGTTGTTTTTAACAACTAATAATGCTAAGTCTATGAGAGACACCGGTTTTTAAACGTTAAAGTTAAGTCTATGGAGATTTCAGAAATTAAAACCCGCCCACCCAGTTTTAGTTGCCCCAGCCTGTTTGAACATAGCCTACACTCTTCCCCTGGGTGAAGGAAACGTTCTTGCAAAGTTTGGTGCCTTTAGCTTTTCTGGGGGTCAAATGCATAAGCGGACAGATATATTTTTATATATTAGATACTAGGAAGGTAGGTGATTTTTAAATTTCTTTTTAATTCACTTATTCACATCGGCATCACCTTTTCTGAAAGAAAGATTACTGCGATAAGATGGATTAATCTTTAACTTTTGGCAACCAATAGGAATATTTTAAAATAATACGTTGCAGTGCAAACGTCATTGCTTCTTATCTTTAACAGTTAAAATCTCTCTTTTTTTAAGCATTTTAATTTCATGTTTACGGGAACATTTTTCACGTTTATGAAACGTTTCTCTCCTCTTCGACGTTGGATGTCGGAGAGATGTTTCCGTCTCGAGCACCACTTGGTGGCTGCCAAGACCAGTGCTACTGTTGTGTTGTTACCATGGTGACCCTGGTGAAGCCGAGGTTTTTGGTGCTTCCGGTCACGTCCCCGTCGCAGTTGTCGGTAAAAGCCGCTCGCAAGGGAGGGGAGGGAACTGATGGGGTAGTGGGGAGGAGCTGTAAATGTTTCAAACCTCTGACGCACTGAAAAATGTGTCCTTTTAGTGGCACAGGGCCCCTCGTATTTCTTCTGCTGATTCGGTTTCGCTTTCCACTATTCTTTTTGCTCTCTCTTCGTGTCGGCAGACGCGGCAGCTCTTCCTCTTGCAGCTTCAACTTGGACATTAGCGATCGGCACAGCTGACAATTAGAGACATCAAAATTTCACGATTTCTGCCACTCGTCATCATCTGTCAACACACAATAATATACTCTTTCTCACTTCTCACAGAGGGAAAACGAAACACAAATGCAATTTTCATTTATCTAATGAGCTTAAAACAAAACTCTTAAATGACATATCTTTGCCAATCTTGAACATTGATAACAATTTGTAATAAATCAGTAAAATTATTGGTAGGATAAAACTGAAATTATTGTGAATTTGTCGAAATCAAGAATTCATCGAAAGATAAAACTGAGTACACCAGAACAGGAGAGAACAGGATTTGGAGGTGAAAAAAAAAAGTTGTTAGAAAGGAAAGCGGAATTCTTAATATCTGGGATGGATGACAAAAGAAAACGGAAGTATGGATGACGAAGAGCACAGGCAGAAGCTAGAAAGGCTCTTTGAATTTCACATCCACTTGCATTTCAAACCACAATTTCGGAAACGAACAAGAGAAGTATTTTCAATTCTATCTTCTAAATTAGGGGTTCTCAACGTGGGGTATGAGGTAAAAGTTTTTGGGGTACGTTGTGAGAGCTCAAAAGTCGCTAGATATATGTTATATATATATAAGTTTTATTTTATTCCCATTGTTATATTATAACTATAGTTTTATCTATCTATACAAGGGGTACGCCAGTTACATACATATTTCCAGGAGGTACGTGAAGCATGAAGGGTTGAGAACCACTGATTTAAATTATATTCACCTATGGGGACGAAATGGAGGAAACGAGTTAGATGAGATAAGTTTTGCACAAATGTGCTAATGGCCGGGTCACAAGGACCCGAAAGCTCAGAGAAGACGGGGGGGGGGGGGGACTCACTGGACAGTTGTTGGAGACAGATTGTAGCCTCCCGTCTAGGCCATCCAGCGTCTTCTTTAATATGCACAGGATATGGCTCTCCCGCACACGTGGCCACGGCTTAATATCCGATCTGACGGACAGTGGCCTTTCCAAGACTATCAGTATTCTCTACTGACCGAGGGTAGGATGGGGATTGTAGTGGAAATAAATCTCAACGCTGGCCCAGCTGGGACTCGAACCTGGGAACTGCAGATTACGAGCCTGGCGAGCTACCGGCTGAGCAATCTCCGCCTTTTGATAGAAAGGGAAAGACCTAGAAGAAGATGGACTGATCAAATAAAGCAGAAGAGCCATACCTTGTGCATGCTAAAGAACACGTTGGATTACTTTGAAGAGAGGCTTCCATCTGTCTCCTAACAGCTGTCCATTGGATCGCCATCTCTGAGCCTTAGGACATGGTCATTTAGCCCATTGTGTGCACAAAGTGTCACTCAGAAGTCAAGCAACCCAACCCGTGTATTAGAGTTTACTTCTTAGAAAAGTCGGAAATATTTTTAACTGTCTGTTCAAAAAGCATATCTCCGTAAATCTTTCTTCAATACATTGTTCGGAATATATTTCCATGTCATTACGAAGCCAAGACTTCGCTGCATATTTTCTGCTAATAACTAAAGTAATTAACGAACTTAATTAGAATAATAATAATAATAATGAAAAAAATATAACAATAACTTCAATTTAACGAATAAAACGAATGGATTGGAATGAAAGAACTTTTCGCTGACACTATCGTTACTTAAAACGCAATACAATCAGAATCGCGTAGATCTACAAATCTGAAAATCCCCTTTTATGTTAGGATAATGTGGCAACGCCTTAAAGCATTATGTAGAGCAGTTCTTTCTCTGATAATACCATTTTTACTATCACCTTTCTCCTTATCAGGTATCTTACCAAATATTTCGCTCTTATTCTTTAGAGAAATATTTCTTTCAGTAAATTTAGGCACGTCATTTTCCACCTTAAATTTAATCATCTTTTTAACATATTATTTCATTAAAAAAAATTTTAAGTTGAATTTTGACAATTGCAGTTTGAGAGGGGCAACAACTTCATGTGCTCAGATAGAATGTCAAAGGTTGTCAAACAAGATGATCTCATAAGTATAAATCATAAAGATTACAATTGGTGGATCAATTTAAAAACACCCCGAAGAGTTAAGAAAGATCTGAAAATTGTTATTAAAAAAAAGAGAATCGAAAAATAACCCCAAAGGGGTATAAATACTTTGCAATTGGTAGATCCTCAATGTTCCTTTTTAATTACTCAAATGTACTGGGGCATCAAGCCACTTGAACGTTAAATTAATATTCAAAATTATCTGTACCTTGGCTTTATTGTAACCCCGTGCATGGAATAAATTATTATATCCCACAAGTCACAGTATTGTATATTGCTGCAAGTAAGTTTTGCAGCCGATGTTTAAATCTCACAAAGACAGCCTTAAATTTACCGAATACCTCGTTCGTACCATTCAACTCATTATCAAGGATATTGGTGTCAACGTGGAGACTCTTTAACGGAAAAATACTCCGATCTTTCCAATCAGCCTTCAGCTTTCTAATAGTTTTGCTATCTGCATTAGGCCCAAACCTGATTTCACCACAAATCTTTTTACCTACTGGCTTCTCACCATTATCAAACTTAAGAAATTTCGGGCATTTGCCAACCTTCGACATAGCCTCATCATTAACTTTTCTGCTGGCTTGTACATGGCCACATTCATTACTCTCTAAGTTACTGACACCATGACCCTTAATAATACTTATAGTATTATCTAATACTTTTCTCCTGGTACCTTTAAATTTATTATACCATTCTTCCTTCTCAGGCATATGATTACTCTCATTAAAACAAGAATTACCACTTTCTACAAACACTTTACTATTATTATTATTACTAATCTCCTTAAACTTACTCTGACTATCATAATTATTGCTACCACCTGCGTTACCTGCATTAAATCTTTCAAGGGCAACGAGAGAGCTCGGAGTGATTATCATATCGTCACTCAATTTATTTGCCACCACACAGAATTTTTGGCATTTTCTTCCATTTCCATTGTCCGGACTTCCAATGTCAGCCAGCTTGAGGGAGATAGTGATTAACGGGGCCTCCTGTCGTCTTACGAAAGCATTATTTAATAGCATCTTCGATTTCGACTCCTTAGATTCCCCTGGGACTAGCGACCTCTTAATGACCGAAAATTCAGCGCGAGTCCACAATAGCGTCAAATGCTTTCTTCCCACACTGAATGCGAACTTTTGTTAAAGGATGTAGGCCTCGACTTTTTCTGTACTCTGTGTCACGACCAGTAGATCTTGCTTCAGCTTCTAGTTCGTTCTAAACTGGCAACCAACTTTTGCAATAATTATATCCCATTCAGCAGGCTCGACCGAAATATCTGAAGCACTCACACTGTACGTTTTGGCCACCTTATTTTTGCTGCACTCCCTCGCAAAAGGGGCGAGGGGTGGCTCAGTCGGTAGCGCGTCAGGCTCGTAATCTGTAGTTCCCAGGTTCGAGTCCCAGTTGGGTCAGCGTTGAGATTTATCTCCGCAAAATTTCCCGCCCTGCCCACGATCAGTAGGGGACACCGATGGGCCTGGAAAGGCCGCCGTCCGTCGGATGGGACGTTAAGCCGTGGCCCCGTGTGCGGGAGAGCCATACCCTGTGCACGTTAAAGAACACGCTGGATGGCCTTGACGGGAGGCTACCATCTGTCTCCCAACAGCTGTTCCAGTGGGTCCCCTCCCCCAACCTTCTCTGAGCCTTCGGGGTCCATGTGACCTGGCCATTTAGCCCATGGTGTGCAAAAAAGTGCCGCTCAGAGGTAAAACAACCCAACCCAACCCTCGCCAAATGACCTTTCTGGTTACAGAGGAAGCACAATCCGGAAGAAGAGCTATCACCTTGCTTTCTTTTGAAATTCGTACTTTTATTTCCCGCTAATTTATTTCATGGGCTAGAATTCTGCCCTAGATTTCCTCGACTGACACTTAACTTTGTACCCGATCTGCCAAATCTGCTTTCCCTATCTTCCGATTTAAAATTTTCGCGCGAATACACCTTGCATGTTCTTTGTGCCTGCGGAAAGTTTTCTGCCAATTCAACCACTTCGTGGCAACTCTTCCAGGACACACTTTCCTGCAACATGACATGATTTTCCGCATCCGGCGGTAATAAATCTTTAATTTTGTCGGCCAAAATCAACTCTTTTAATTTTTGGAAATCATCCACTTCCCTGCTCTTCAAATAATAATTTAAATGACTCTTCATTCGCGATGAAAACTGAGTCCAGGTCTCTGTAGAAAATTTGAACATTGAATCAAATTTCCTTCTGTACTCCAACGGAATCAATCGGCTGTCTTTTAATACAGCAGATTTAATTTGCTCGTAGCTTCCTCACTTTCCGGAATCACTGCCACAGAAGCACAAATTTTTCACAAAATTTTTCTTCTTTCCAGGAAAATTCTCTTCCTCTTTTTCTTTTATATTAATGGACCTCTTCTCGGCATACAAGTGACAATCCTGTCGACTGCGACAGATGTGATGACCCAATCCGAACAGGAGAGAGATACGATGATGTTGCTACTTATTTCACTTCGATGAAATTACAGGTTTGCAGGTTTTTAAGTCCGTGCCACTGTATGCCTCAACTTTACTGTGTTGAATGAAGAATAGGAACTGTCCATCAATTAACTACACGAGAGTAGATAGGGAAAACACACTTTATTTATAATAGGTTCAGCTACGTGCTGGGAATGAGCTCCACTCCATGGCCTTTGCTGCTTCACTGCTGCAAACAATAATAATGAGGTGGAGAATCGCACACTCTGCGAATTCTCATTTTACAGACCTCAAAAACTCGGCGAAAGGATTTTCCTTTGCCTACACTGTGGTTCCTTCTGAACCACAAGAATAAAAAGACAGATTCTCCAAGAATCTGGATTCCCTCTTGGAATCGCACTCTCACTCACTCTAAGGGTTTCCTTTGGGTATGGCAGCGTCCTTCTGAAGCGTATCGAAACGACTCCCTCTCGTTCGAAAGCTCACGCCAAAACTAATGTTTCAAATCTCCCGCCAAAACTAATATTTCAAATCTCCCGCCTAGCCTTCTCACTGCACTAGCGCCGTAGGCTAATCGTTTACGTCCATCAACAATTTTTGGCATTCATCACCCTTGCACGGAGCGGCTTCAGACCCGAAAACAACAACAGTGAGTCATCCCAGCACAAACATTTCAAAGAACACATAAAAATATATACCACAATAAAACCCAACAAAAATGCAGCAATGAATAAATAAACATAAAATTCGGGAGACATGACAGAAGGCCGGATTCTTTATGGTTTCCCTAAGTAGTAAAGGTAAAACTTTATTCAAACAAAACCCAACTGTATAGCACAATGCTCTAATATAAGTAGTATAATGTAGTGAATATTAGTATAACACCCCAAATTACGGATTTCGTCAAAAATTAATATAAAATTTTTAAACTCATTTAGTAATTTTGAAATAAGCATGATGTGAAAACTAGTCGTACTGTCAATTGTTCTCTTATCTATTTAACGATATCAGATATCCCATTCTACTTAATGCTCGTCTGTGGGATAATAATATTTTAATAGTTAAAGTGACTGCTTTTAAAAAAAGAAAATTTTGTTTCATAAGTAGAGTTTTCCTCAGTTTTAAATGTAAATTAGCCTTAACTGGCTTAGTGGTTAGGCAGCTAGCGACTGTTCCAGCCAAACTTTGTGTGTTGTGTTAGCTCTAACCAAGGCAGTGGTCAGCAGTGACTTCGGTCTTAATAGGGAATGTCCTTGTATGAGAAGGCCTGTAAAAGCTAGGAGTCGCTTCTAAGATTCTTCTGTGTCCTATATGTCGCAAATCAAAAAAAAACAATCAAATAAAAAAAATCAATAATAATTCCCAACATTGAAGTCTTGAAAACCATACCACCAGAGTGATACTTGTACTATAGCAAATTCATATCTGCGCTGAAACTGCACTTTGGCGACATCCGTTTGAAGCAGTATTATGCAGTACAGCTGAATCACAGGGTTCAGAAAAGCTCTGTATAAAAATTTGTAGCGCCTGGCTTACCGGCGCTGATCTGCAAATGTACAGGACAGTTTGCCACAGCAGAGGTTTGTGGAAGTCCTCAACAACGCAGAGTTCCAACAATGAATACTGTTACGACAGATGAACGAGCAACAGTGACTTCATGACTTAACGTGACTTGAACACTCGTGTGTGCTTCTACGTGAGATTCAATTTAGCCAACGAATTAGAACTCAGAACGATTCGGAAGAATAAAAAAGGATAGCAGTGCAGTGTGTTAAAGTTGTGAGATCTGAAAGGACGTTCAGATGGTCTGATTCAGTGCGCGTTAAATGAAAATAATTAGTATATTTATTAGTGTGTGCGCGGGTGTTTGTTTTCTGTTGTTAGTAACAAAAGTTTAGTGAACTAGCACAGGACGAGAAATTGTTTACGTCTGAAGGTATTCAAGTGACATGGTAAACAAAGTGAAGAGGTAGTATTTTAGTACAACAGACAGAGCTGATATTGTATGCTCTGTACAAAAAGGTTAATGACTTATGTTTGATAGTAGTTAATTTGTTTATAAAATACTTCATCCATATTTTTATAACAATTTGCATTGTATTGTAATTGGTTTGAAAATATATTTATTAGTATTCACGCTCAGTACCTATCCATTTTAAAATTCGCAACAATACAATGAATAGGAATTTCTCATGCTCTGAAGTTCCGATGTTCTAAACAGGTTTCTCAGGTCCATGGATGCCCCGTGACGGTAGAAACGGTTGAAGAGACTTCAAACGAATCAGTGATATAAAGGAGCTCACCAAGAGCATTGTGTCTCCAGTCAAAGAAGTGATTAAAGATAGTTACGGTCCGTGAAGGACCGTAACTATCTTTACTCTCTTACTTTCTCTTATCTAGCACGATATGTCCTATTTTTCTACAATTCCAATATTGGAATTGTAGAAAAATAGGACATATCGTGCTAACTGGCATAACAAATATCTAAGGAACTATATTCCATTTTCGGAACGGCACATGCAAGGACAAGAAATCTGATTGGTTGGAAAATCGTCCATGTGTCAAACTGCACATTAAGGATAAAGGATTGCTGGCCGATGGAGCGGCAAGTTGAGTGACCTGCTGTATTGTAGGCACAGTAGCAAAAAATGTAACATGGTTGAACCCTGACGTAATTAAAAGAATTGCGCCGCATCTCCGTCGGCATTCCGGAAGTCCAGGAATCATCTTTCACACGGTTACTGGAGATTGTGAAAGTGTACATGAGTACATATATTTTTACCTATAAGACGAAATAGGGCAAAAATTGATATTTAGGAGTTGCATCATAAGCCATCCGGTTTATCTAGCCAACATGCTAGAGAAAGGCATACTTGGACTCGAATCCTACGAAGAGATATCTTCAGCAAAAATTATGATGAAAATATATTGATCTTCTCTGAGCCCTCGGGGTTTTTGTGACCTGGCTATTTAGTCCATTGTGTGAAAAAAGTGCCATTCTGAGGTAAAACAACCCAACCAACCAACTTAACACCTGTCTCGATAGCATCGCACAGTCGACAGCTGAGTAACTTCCACCGTGGATCACTGTTTGCCCTTACTGTGATTTTGCCCTTAGCAGGATGGCGAAGGCCTTTACACCCGACTCTGTATACGGGCAAATCTTTGCCAGCCACCATGCTGAGTACCCATATTTCTTGTCTGTCTTCACAAATAACACAAAGTCTGTCACATCAGTGGGATCGGCCATGGTCTGCTTTGATGTAATCGTTGAAGACCAGATCTCAATGCAGTGTTTCACCTTCACTGCATGGTTTCACGCTATCAGCCTCGCCTTGGCCCATGCAGTGGCGAAGCACCATCGTCAGTGTATGCTCTACACTGACTCACTTAGCTCTCTACAGGGTTTGATCTCTGTGCAGCTTAGGCCTTACCCTGTTCTCTCCAAGATCCGCCAACAGCTCCATCATCTGACAGACAACTCGATCGTCCTTTTCTGTTTTGTGCCTGGTGACTTTGGCATAAGGGGCAATGACTTGGCGGACTTGCTTTACCATCGAGCTCTGGGCTCAGTGGCAGAGATCTTGGTCAGAACAGTTTGCGAACATGACTACCAAGGTTTGACTAAAACATATTGTCAAACCTTTCATTATTTTACTTTTGCGCCCCTTACACTCGGACATATATTTTTGGATCAATTTTTATGATATACTGGATATTTTACTCGACTATAATTTTATATCGCTGTGTCTTATTCTATATATTTAACCCAAGTCTTTTACACCAGGTTGCTTTTTTTTATTTATATCTCTTGCCATTTTACTTGTTATTTATACATTTGTTCATTGTTGTTTACTATGCTTATTTTTTATTGCTTTACATCTTTTTCTGCATCTTTGCATGTTTGTACCTTGTGTTGTTTGATTTTTAAAGTTTGTTTGCAGATTTAATGACTTTTATCGTTTATTTTATCTTTCGGTGGCGCATTATAGCCTAAGTCGCTAATGCGCCATAAAACCCCAAACACACAACCAATCCATTATCCAAAATTAATGATAGGGTTGGTATCCTTTTTGGATCGCAGTAGTTTTCTCCTGTATCTCAAGGGTGGTCACTGAGAAGTTGACATTCAAAATTTTCTGAAGAGGAGGGAAGCGCATGATGAAAAGGCCCCATCCAGGACATTACTTTGCTACATAACTGTCTAGCCATTCAGTTCATTGTACCAAGAAAGTTCTTTACTAGTGAAACAACAGGCAGTATTTTGAGAAGTTCGCCTGGTTTAAAATTGCTTTTAATTACAGTATTAGCCGGTGTTATAACTGAACCTAAAGCATATACTCACAAGTTCATAAAATAGACTTTCATCTACTGCACTTAAGGCAGAACTCAGAAATAAATTGATCCCTGTGTCAATTAATCGATGTCCGCTGTTAAATTTTTAAGAGGAATATTTCATCTCTCAAAAACATTGTGGAAAGACACTTCCTCTCCCCCCCCCCCCCCCCCGCACCCTATCTGACATCGCATCAGAGGGAGGCAGGCACCTGAAGAGCGAGACAAAGTCGTGACTATACAGGGTATCCATATCGTGCGTTGGCAAGGCTCGAGCTGCAGAAGTATGTTCCGCGGTGATTACTCATACTAGTAAAAGGACGAAAAGAGAAAAGAAAGAGCATGAAAGATGCGGAAAGTCCCCGTGAAAGGCACACGAGCATCTCGTCTCTCTTGCATGTCTTCTCCACCCACGCCAATTAAACCCAACACCAGAGTTGCGTCGGGGTTAATCTTCCATCGAGCCAGAAATAGACCCCCTGGGAACGGTGGCCGGAGATGTCGGTACAGGAGTTTCAATGCAAACGACTTAAGAAAAATCTAGTTCTCACAAAAATAAGAAATTCTTTATTTATATATAGGGTGTAGGCATGGAGCTGAAGAAATGATTATTCTTATTCTTTTCTAAACAGACGGTTTAGTGTTCAACGATCCAATTGGTAATTTAATCTTATCTGAAACGATATATTGCTGTAGAGGAAACTGAAAGAGGAGGAGAGAAATGTTTTAAAATAAGAAGCAAATAATAAGTGAAATGCGTGTCACGAGTCGAAAGAATATATGAGTGCGATATTTTCGTTCAGTGGAAAGAACTTCATTTAATGAAGTTTCTGTTCAATGAGTTTTTAATGATTCCTTACTATCTTAACTTCTACAAATTTAAAAATATTTTGTTGGAATGTGAGGATCAACACTGTATGATGATCATGTGTCACTGACAAATGTGAGGATGTTTGCCCACTTAATCCCATATATAAATGAAACTTTCTTTAGGGATGGAGAGAGTAATATCTCTTTTTGATAAAATTCAATATATCCTGCAGCTGTTCGTAAAACTATCTGTCTCATTCTCATCTGAGTCCTCAGTAGGAATACAGCAACACATAGCATTCAAGTCTTTAATCCCTGTTTTATGTTTAGCTGTAGGGGCGGGGGTGATCAGTCGGTAGCGCGCCAGGCTCGTAATCTGTAGTTTCCAAGTTCGAGTCCCAGCTGGGTCAACGTTGAGATTTATCTCCGCAAAACTCCCCGCCCTGCCCACGGTCAGTAGGGAACACCGATGGGCTTGGAAAGACCGCCGCCCGTCGGATGGGACGCTAAGCCGTAGCCCCGTGTGTGGGAGAGCCATACCCTGCGCACGTTAAAGAAGACGCTGGATGGCCTTGACGGGAGGCTACCATCTGTCTCCCAACAGCTGTTCCGGTGAGTCCCCTCCCCCAACCTTCTCTGAGACTTCGGGGTCCATGTGACCTGGCCATTTAGCCCATGGTGTGCAAAAAAGTGCCGCTCAGAGGTGCAACCCAACTTAGATTTAGCTGTAAGAAATCTTTCTTTAATGCATTCATATCCCAGAAGAGTATCACTGGCATTCTTTCTGAGAAGCATTTCTATATCTTGTAGGTGTTTGCCATCTTCATTCAAATCCCGGAAACAGAAATTTAAGATCAGTTTTAAGTATCTGAACTTTACTAGTCCATCTGGCCTCTTGTAAATCTAAAATGTTCAAGTTATACCACTGGAATTCCTGTGACAATATCCAGAAAATTATCTCTGCTAACAGATCCCACATTCCAAGTTGCCGTGGAGAGAAAATGGTTAGTAGGTTTTTTAACGATACTTCATTTATTGAGAGAGGTAGAGCCAATATGAAACACCCCCTTAATCAATGGCATGGTGCAAAGGCCCATTCCCCGTTTACTAGGAGCTGAAACAACCTTACTAGTTGAAAGTCAAACAAATAAGGGAGTTCTTTACCTTTAAAATATGTTACACTCTTTCGAGAGCCATCAAATCAGCGTCTGAAGTACATTACCAGAGTTAGGATTAGCGATTCACCTGCGATGCCGTCTGACAAGTTGATCTGCATCACTTAGAACTCACAACCCAAAAAGGAGAATCCTGCGAAGTTGTCATGGACTGGAATTCTCTGACCAATCTTCCTGGACGGGGTCTGGTACTATTCGCCTAATGCCGTTTCGTCCAATGACGATTCGTCTAAAGGGGACAATTCGTCCAATGGGACAGTTCATCCAAAGCCGATTTCTCAAATGAGAGAACTCGTCCAAAAGTGCCAATGACGATAAAATATTATATTTCAGGTTATTGTTCTGAATCAAAAATGTCTTTTCTTTTCAATTTGTTTTTAGCACGTTTTCTTGAAAACAAAACTTGTTTGTGTTTTTGCTAGGTTTGACGGTCCTTCCATCTGTCTGTGCACGCAACGTCTGGAACCAGTAAATCGATTTCGATGGTTCTTTTAGCGTTGAATGGAGGAAAGGGTTAAGTTTGTACGCTGATTATATGTCTGTGCACACAATATTTCTGATAATAATCAACCGATATCGAAAGTACGTTTTGAGTTGGATGGAAGAAATAGTCTAGTTTTGCACTCGTATATTTTTAGTTCCTGAGCTACCCAGTAAAGGGGAGGATGTCACCTAAAAAACGATGTTGCTGCTGAATCTTTAGTGTGGACTATTCGAAATCAAATATATAAAGGAAACGTGTTCTTTAGCCGCCCTAGGCGAATGATAATATCACTTTTTTGTGTAGAGCTTTGCTTTTTCCATTTCCTCATAAAATTTCAACTATTTTTTTTTGTTTCTTAAATATACCTAAAAGCTTTTAAATATTCATTGCAATGTAAATATGCTAAACGAATGAATAAAAAACACACACTGCGAAATTGAAATATCACACAGTTTTTGTTGCATCACTTAGTGATCACTGCAGTGAATCATTAGTGATCATACAGTGAATCACTTAGTGAATAGTGAAATACAGTGAATGTTAAACGCTTCCTGAACACTTTCAAGACTACTTTGCTTCACTCTTTAAGAAATGAGACTTAATACGAAAATAAAAAATCGCAAAAGATGGATCAATACTACACACGGCGAATACGATTCTCCATTACCAAAATGAACATTTTCGTGATAACGTTATCTGTAATTGATAGTCTGAAAGATTGGTATTGAACACCGTACTCTCCAGATTTAAATCTTTGCGATTATTCCTTATTCAGATTTCTGAAAGCCTCTGTCTTCAAGACTACTGAGGTTGATTACATGGCCTAGGTTTTGTATGGAATTGTACCCCACGGTGAATAAATTTTGGCAACAGGGTATATGTGGCTCAATATTTTCACGCGTATCATTTTGTGAGCACGGACTGTGCGATATGCCACTTAGGATTGACAGTTTTATTTTTGAACGATTCCATCGTTACCTATTCCGATGCCCAATATTCCGAGTTACAAAATAAAATAAGTGCAAAACCAGAAGATTTAGCATTTCTCGAAAAGGCAACTATGTGGTGAAGCAGCACGTAGGATACAGATTCCCTGAAGCTGTTGCAGGTAAGCCAAAAAAGCGCAGAAATTAACAGTCGTACACCAGATGTTACGAGGGGCGGGGGTGGCTCAGTCGGTAGCGCGCCAGGCTCGTAATCTGTAGTTCCCAGGTTCGAGTCCCAGCTGGGTCAGCGTTGAGATTATCTCCACAAAATTCCCCGCCCTGCCCACGGTCAGTAGGGGACACCGATGGGCTTGAAAAGGTCGCCGTCCGTCGGATGGGACGTTAAGCCGTGGCTCCGTGTGCGGGAGAGCCATACCCTGTGCACGTTAAAGAACACGCTGGATGGCCTTGACGGGAGACTACCATCTGTCTCCCAACAGCTGTTCCAGTGGGTCCCCTCCCCCAACCTTCTCTGAGCCTTCGGGGTCCATGTGACCTGGCCGTTTAGCCCGTGGTGTGCAAAAAAGTGCCGCTCAGAGGTAAAACAACCCAACCCAACCCAGATGTTACGAAGAAGGTCCGCACAATGGCCAGTGGACAAACACCTGCAAACTAGAGAATGATCGACAAAGTCACGAAGGTGGTTTAGTCGACTGTTAACAGTATCATCCGAAACAGTTTTCTCTTACAGTGCACTTATAAGTCCCATGTCCTCAGCTGCTGCCTCACCGTGTAACAGAAGAATATACCAATTGCTTCGAACTGCACCGTGTAACAGAAGAGTATACCAATTGCTTCGAACTGCACCGTGTAACAGAAGAGTATACCAATTGCTTCGAACTGCACCGTGTAACAGAAGAGTATACCAATTGCTTCGAACTGCACCGTGTAACAGAAGAGTATACCAATTGCTTCGAACTGCACCGTGTAACAGAAGAGTATACCAATTGCTTCGAACTGCACCGTGTAACAGAAGAGTATACCAATTGCTTCGAACCGCACCGTGTAACAGAAGAGTATACCAATTGCTTCGAACCGCACCGTGTAACAGAAGAGTATACCAATTGCTTCGAACCGCACCGTGTAACAGAAGAGTATACCAATTGCTTCGAACCGCACCGTGTAACAGAAGAGTATACCAATTGCTTCGAACGGCACCGTGTAACAGAAGAGTATACCAATTGCTTCGAACGGCACCGTGTAACAGAAGAGTATACCAATTGCTTCGAACCGCACCGTGTAACAGAAGAGTATACCAATTGCTTCGAACCGCACCGTGTAACAGAAGAGTATACCAATTGCTTCGAACCGCACCGTGTAACAGAAGAGTATACCAATTGCTTCGAACCGCACCGTGTAACAGAAGAGTATACCAATTGCTTCGAACCGCACCGTGTAACAGAAGAGTATACCAATTGCTTCGAACCGCACCGTGTAACAGAAGAGTATACCAATTGCTTCGAACCGCACCGTGTAACAGAAGAGTATACCAATTGCTTCGAACCGCACCGTGTAACAGAAGAGTATACCAATTGCTTCGAACCGCACCGTGTAACAGAAGAGTATACCAATTGCTTCGAACCGCACCGTGTAACAGAAGAGTATACCAATTGCTTCGAACCGCACCGTGTAACAGAAGAGTATACCAATTGCTTCGAACCGCACCGTGTAACAGAAGAGTATACCAATTGCTTCGAACCGCACCGTGTAACAGAAGAGTATACCAATTGCTTCGAACCGCACCGTGTAACAGAAGAGTATACCAATTGCTTCGAACTGCACCGTGTAACAGAAGAGTATACCAATTGCTTCGAACTGCACCGTGTAACAGAAGAGTATACCAATTGCTTCGAACTGCACCGTGTAACAGAAGAGTATACCAATTGCTTCGAACTGCACCGTGTAACAGAAGAGTATACCAATTGCTTCGAACTGCACCGTGTAACAGAAGAGTATACCAATTGCTTCGAACCGCACCGTGTAACAGAAGAGTATACCAATTGCTTCGAACCGCACCGTGTAACAGAAGAGTATACCAATTGCTTCGAACCGCACCGTGTAACAGAAGAGTATACCAATTGCTTCGAACCGCACCGTGTAACAGAAGAGTATACCAATTGCTTCGAACCGCACCGTGTAACAGAAGAGTATACCAATTGCTTCGAACCGCACCGTGTAACAGAAGAGTATACCAATTGCTTCGAACCGCACCGTGTAACAGAAGAGTATACCAATTGCTTCGAACCGCACCGTGTAACAGAAGAGTATACCAATTGCTTCGAACCGCACCGTGTAACAGAAGAGTATACCAATTGCTTCGAACCGCACCGTGTAACAGAAGAGTATACCAATTGCTTCGAACCGCACCGTGTAACAGAAGAGTATACCAATTGCTTCGAACCGCACCGTGTAACAGAAGAGTATACCAATTGCTTCGAACCGCACCGTGTAACAGAAGAGTATACCAATTGCTTCGAACCGCACCGTGTAACAGAAGAGTATACCAATTGCTTCGAACGGCACCGTGTAACAGAAGAGTATACCAATTGCTTCGAACCGCACCGTGTAACAGAAGAGTATACCAATTGCTTCGAACCGCACCGTGTAACAGAAGAGTATACCAATTGCTTCGAACCGCACCGTGTAACAGAAGAGTATACCAATTGCTTCGAACCGCACCGTGTAACAGAAGAGTATACCAATTGCTTCGAACCGCACCGTGTAACAGAAGAGTATACCAATTGCTTCGAACCGCACCGTGTAACAGAAGAGTATACCAATTGCTTCGAACCGCACCGTGTAACAGAAGAGTATACCAATTGCTTCGAACCGCACCGTGTAACAGAAGAGTATACCAATTGCTTCGAACTGCACCGTGTAACAGAAGAGTATACCAATTGCTTCGAACCGCACCGTGTAACAGAAGAGTATACCAATTGCTTCGAACCGCACCGTGTAACAGAAGAGTATACCAATTGCTTCGAACTGCACCGTGTAACAGAAGAGTATACCAATTGCTTCGAACTGCACCGTGTAACAGAAGAGTATACCAATTGCTTCGAACTGCACCGTGTAACAGAAGAGTATACCAATTGCTTCGAACCGCACCGTGTAACAGAAGAGTATACCAATTGCTTCGAACTGCACCGTGTAACAGAAGAGTATACCAATTGCTTCGAACTGCACCGTGTAACAGAAGAGTATACCAATTGCTTCGAACTGCACCGTGTAACAGAAGAGTATACCAATTGCTTCGAACTGCACCGTGTAACAGAAGAGTATACCAATTGCTTCGAACTGCACCGTGTAACAGAAGAGTATACCAATTGCTTCGAACTGCACCGTGTAACAGAAGAGTATACCAATTGCTTCGAACTGCACCGTGTAACAGAAGAGTATACCAATTGCTTCGAACCGCACCGTGTAACAGAAGAGTATACCAATTGCTTCGAACTGCACCGTGTAACAGAAGAGTATACCAATTGCTTCGAACTGCACCGTGTAACAGAAGAGTATACCAATTGCTTCGAACTGCACCGTGTAACAGAAGAGTATACCAATTGCTTCGAACTGCACCGTGTAACAGAAGAGTATACCAATTGCTTCGAACTGTATGAGCGTTTCCCGGTGAGTGACAAGTGAAAAAATGTGGCCATATTGGATGAGGGATATTGTTGTACTCAGATTTGCATCAGAGCAACGTCAATTTCCTTTATGAGGTCATTGAATACATGATCAGAGTATACAATTGTTGCATTATCAGCTTAACATGTTGTGATCCCTTTAAATTCAAAGAGCAAATATCATTGAAATAAATCAAAAACAGATAAGTCTTAATATTGATCCTTGAGGAACTCCTTCCCTAACAACACGAAAATCACTTATAACATTATCAATTTGAACTGCTTATTTTGTACCTTTTAAATAGCATTTGAACTATATATGGTAATTGCCTCATTTTTCACTTGTATATAATTTATTCATGAGTATACCGCAATCAACAGAATCAAAAGTTTTTTTATATCTTTGTAAACGCTAAAGTTTTTTTTATTTTGCCCTTTAGATCTAAAATTTCTTTCTCAGAATTCAATCCCCTTAAACCCAAATTGCGACTTATTAAAAAATTAATGTTTTGCATAAAAAATTAAAAGGTCTACTTTTCATAATAGTTTCCAAAACGTAAAAGCACCGGTAAAATTGAAATGATCTATAATTCACTACAATAATTTTATCTCCTGATTTGCAAACAGGAATAATTTTAGCAAATTTCAGTTTATCGTACAAGGTTTCGTTTTGGAAAGTAATCCGCATAAGCACATTTGAAGAATTTAAGGCAGAAATCACAGCTGCTGCGGAAGGCATCGTTAAAGAATTATGAGACATTTCATTCGACATCTACAGATGGTGCTGGATGCAGAGGGGTCACATTCAAAAAGTTTATACGTAAATTAAATCTGCCATGCTTCATTAAAGTTTTTTTTATTAAACCATTGCTGTAAGTGAAATACACAGATATAAGCATTTCGTTATTACAAATCAAAGGAACTTGTAGTTTGCGATCAGTCTGCATATTAACTTCCAGCTGCTCCTATTTAATTAAAGTGGTCACCACCTTTAAGGGCTTTTTTTTTTTCAAAAGGCTTTCGACTCTGTTGATCGTCATAATTTGTGATTATCTTAATGGCAACAATGGAAGCTCGTTGCTGTTGAAACGGGAAAGGTGGCTGAATTTGGCAGGCTTCAGTTTTTATCTTGGTCTTCAAAATACAGTTTCAGACAAGGAGACTTAAAATGAGGGAAGATTACATACAGAGATAAGAGGTAAGGCAAAATTTCTATTTGGTTGGATGACAAAATGAAATATTAGAATTGGGATTTTTCATATCTTTCAATAATTTTAATTTCTATCTTTAGACGGCGCGAAAATACGAAAATGGCAAAATTTTAATATTGTACTTGATTCAACGATACTAGAAATTTGAAAATTGCTGGTAGAGTGGAGTGGTTAAGTGATTTACACTGATAGGAGAGAATCGCTCTCCTACCCCAAAGAGGTGGGAAGTCTCAATTTCTTTTTAAAAGATAATTTTTTTTTGGTTAGACAGGTACTAATAAGAAATTGTTATTCGCATTAAAGATCTAATATTTTACTTCCATTGTTGCCATTAATTCTTATTTAAAAGAAAGGGGGTAATGAGATTATAAGCAAATTATAGTTATATCAGCAAATTGTGGTCTTTTCTGATTCGGTTTCCTCTCAAAATATTTCAAGAAGTAATTGAAGTTTCTCATGAATATTCAAATCATCATCATAATCCTCAAACAGTCAACCAGATCGTCCATTTTAGTTCTCCAAGCTTATCTATCCTGAGCTACATCTGACCAATACACACCAATTCTAACAAGGTCCTGTTTGACATTATCTGCCCACCACATCCTAGGTCTCTCCCTCTTTCTGAGGGCTTTAGGCACACTTTTCATAACCCTATTCGTTAATCTAATAATTATTCTTATTATACAATAATAATTATACATTCGTTAATATAATAATTATAGATCATGTTCAAACCAACGGAGTCTCTCTTGCACAATATGCTGCTTAAAGGATGTTGCCGACTCCTTTGCTTAACCTCATCATTACTTACAAAGTTAAACCACCTAATGCCCAAGATGCTGCGTAAGCATCTAGAATCAAAAGCATCTAGTTTCCTGTTACCTTGTTTAAAATGGGTCCAGGTTTCACTATCATAACTAACTCTAGAGAGAACCAAACTCTTATAGAGTCTAATTTTAGTCTTTAGGTGTATACGCCTATTTCTCCACACTCTCTATAGATTCTTAAAAGTCACGGCAGCAATCCCTATGCGTCTGTTAATCTCATGCCGCACATCACCAGCATCTGTTATATAACTCCCAAGAAAATTAAACTTTGACACCTGTTTAAGAGTGGAATTATTCCGATTAACTGAATCACAGCCTGCCTGACCAATATTCACCACTTTAATTTTCTCTCTGTTTATAACCAGACCTATTCTATTACCAGTCTCATCAATAGCTCGAATGAAAGAGTTAATCTCATCAACATCATTTGCCAAAAGAACTAAATCATCAGCATAATCTAAATTCGAAATTTTCGTATCTCCAGACCATTTAAGGCCAAAATCTTTCCCTTGAAGTGAATTTCGCATAACGTAATCAATAACCAAGCTAAAGAGAAAAGGAGACAAAATGCACCCTTGTCGAACACCAGACGTAATGCTAAACCAATTGCTACAAGCCTTACAAACTCTCACACACGACGCAGTGTTATTATAGAGAACTTTCATTAGGTTAACTAACTTGTCTGATATACCATATGATCTCACAATCAACCACAAATTATGACGATCAACAGAGTCGAAAGCTTTTTTGAAATCAACAAAGCTAGCAACCAAAGGTTTCTGAAACTCTAAACATTTCTCAAGAATCTGCCTAAGTGAAAATATCTGATCCACATATCTCCTACCACTTCTGAATCCACATTGCTCATCACGCAATTGCCTGTCAACCAGATTCTTAATTCTATTAAGCACAATCATGCAAAGAACTTTACCTGGAACAGATAGTAGACTGATACCCCTATAGTACAAGAACTACGATTACTTTTTTTAAAAATAGGGATAATAATAATTTTGATAAAATCCTTAGGAACAATGCCTTTGTCATAAAAGACATTCAAAATTTCAGTCATCCACATGGTAACCGAAATATTCACAATTCTAAGCATTTCCGTAATAATTTCATATATTCATGGAGATTTATGAAGTTTAAGTTTAGAAATAACCAAAATAACTTTAGACTGTGTTATAGGGCCAACGTTAAAGACAGAAAATGCACCTATCATCATTACAAACAATGGGAGTAGAACTAGCCACATATTTTGGAACATCATTGAAATGCTCAGGCCATCTAGACATGAGAGAATCCTCACCTTCTTTTTTTTTCTTTTTTTCTTGGATTTCCAATGCATTATAATATATTCCCCCGTCTGTTTGACAGGTTACAAAAAAATCTTGAAAAATGTATGAAGTATAAATAAGTTTAATATTTTTTTGCCTTTATTACCATTATTAGCATTCTGAAAGGGAGCGAGGCATCCTCCTCCCCCCTAAATAATTTTTTGTGTAATTGTATATTTCGTTTGAACTTTTATGATTATATCCTTTTATTTATTTCATATTCTGAATTTACATTAGTTCAGATTTCCACTTTCAGAGGGCTCAAACGTTAGAAAAGACAAATTTTTTGTTCTCTTACGCAAACAGGCATCGTAAACCATCTATACAGGAAGACATACCGCTAAATCTGCTTTTCTTTCAGAAATTTAAAATTTTGAAATTATTTAAAACGAGAAATAGCGAAGCAATTCGTAGCAGCTGAAAACTCTTGAGTAGTATCATCATTATAAATGCTGAGAGCGATTCATTAATGAAAGATACAAAGTATCTAAGAAATAATCACAGGATGTCTGGTACTCCTCTTCAGTGGCTCAAGAGTGATTAAAAGAGTGAAATTATATCCAAAAGAAAGAATTCTGCTTAATGCCGTAGTATTTTTATGCTTTCTGAGATCGCGTTCATGCTCCTGAATTCTGAGCTGAGCATTCTTTGTGTCTTTCCTAATAATTTCCTACTCATGATGATGGTCCGTGATATTGCTATTCAGGATTTTGTGTACACCTCAGACAGCTGGAATTATATATCTATCAGTTTTTGACTCTTGTATTATTATTTCGAAGAAGTTACTTGATACTCGTGATTGGTTATATCGAAAATTATCCCCCCCCATGAAATTCTGTATTCAAAGCGTTTTAATCTTTCATTAATACGCAAAGTTCCCCCATATAAACCTTAAGTTATATGGCTTTTTTTCCACTTATAACATTCTTGAAGTTTCTTACATATTACGAAAGAGAAAAATGCTCTTCCTTCAGAATTCACAATGGGAGTAGTTTCGTGCTTCCCCCCCCCCCACTCCTCATGGGTTGGCTAACAACAATAGGGACATGGGCTGCTGCCAGCGAGCAATTGCTCATTACGAGCGTCTGCTCGTCAGTTGAGGGGCGCAGCGAAGTGGCGATTCGAGAGAACAATCCGCGAGGTGAAGGTCGATCTGGAGCAGCAGGAACCGACTCCAACAACGATGCACACTCCGCAATTGTTATTCGGAGAAAGGACGCTGCCGATCTTTTTAGTGAATTGTGTCGACGGGATAATTTGCAGACTGTGCTTGTACATGAGGACAGGCAACAGCCTCTAATCTCGAAACAACGTTTCGTCGATTTGCAAGACAAGCTGCGCTACCCCCACGACACAGTAATTAGCTGAGAGAGGGGTAAGCGACTGTGCAAACATAGCTGCCTCACACCACGTAATGGGTTCTTGAAGGCAGCGACGTCAACGCTCGCGTTTTACTGCCGATTCGAACCGTAAAAAGAGCTGTTGAAATTTCGGTGGGAAAAAGACGGGCCTGGGAACTGCACAATGGGTTCATCTTACTTAACATTTTGACTCCACAATGGTTTCATTACATCTTAACATTTAAACTCAACAGTGGTTTTATTATATCTTAATCTTTTAACTCTACAATGGGTTAGTTTATTGCATCTTACTTAACCTTTTACACTCAGCTGTGGAATTTCCTCTTGTCATCACGTGGCTTAAGACTCCAGAGAGGCAATTTAGATTGGAGTTGCTCCGACATCCACATTGGATGAATATTGAATATTATTTCAGATTTTCTAGAACGTGGTGTCGGCAGTTTAGAATTACTTATTATATGGTTACTTCAAACCCTTTATTTCCAAATCAGTGTCATTGCAAATTTATTCTTGACGAACCCGAAATAAAATTAATATTTGTCGTAATTTTTTAATCATTTCAAAATACTTTCAGTAGTTGTTAGACTTTGTTTAAAAGCATTCAGCATACTACGTGACTTTTCCGTCAATATGTGTGAGCTCTGCATCTCGCAAAAAACTTTCGTTCTTTTTAAAACATACTTTATTCAGACAGTCGTGATATAAATTGCACTTTTAGGGTTTCTGGAGACCCGCAAAGCTAAAAGCTTATCTGAAGGAGAGAAAGTTACATTTACTTAATTTGTAACCCTTGTTATATGTCTTCTACTTATCTGATTATATTTACTGGCAGTTGTACAGAAAAAATCAAATTTTACACATATATTAGCCTTATTTAAAGAAAACGACTCGTTTTGGCTAAAGATTAATAGCATAGTTTAGTGCGTTAGTCATCATTGTCACTTCATCATCCTCAAGCAGCCATGGGCTATGGAGGTCCAACCACATTGTTCAGTTAAGTTCTCCGAACACATCTGTGCTTTACTACATCTGCTTCATCTGGCCACCGCCAGAATGCAGCAGAATCGTACAAATCTAACAAGGTCCTGTTTGACATTATCTGCCCACCGCATCTTAGGTCTCCCCCTCTTTCTGAGGCCTTTTGGCACACTGTTCATAATCCTATTCCCTAATCTATGATTATTATTTAGTTTCAAGTTTGCTATATAATTGTTATAAATCAGAAACAATAAAGGTCCCTAAATAAGTCCTTGAGAAACTCCACACTTAATAGGTGAAAAACGGCTGTATGCCTCTTTTATTTCGGTTATAGTTAATCTATTTTAAAGTCTTTTCCATAATTTTTTTCTTATTCCATAATTCTATTCTTTTTCCATAATTTTTTTCTTATTCCATAATTCTCTAGCTCTTTTAAAAGAATGTTAGGATACCAAATTTGTCATCATCTTTTGCAGTATAATCTGATAACGAAAATTTCCTGCAGGAAATGAAGAAAAGTTATAACAATGTTGTTCGATTTTAAGATAGTACTATTATGGAAATATATCTATTTTTAATTAGCGGTATAACGTTGTTTCTTTAGTAACAGTTGAAAAACAGTTTTCCAGAAAATAATAAGTTTAATCGGGTTACATTACTACAATTTTCGTTTGATATGTTACGAGATACAGATACAATACAGTGCCCTTAACCATCTCCATCTGACGTTGTGCCTGATTGGCATGAGTAAAACAAAGTTAAATCACCCTTGGGTGGGCCCCGAAGGGCAAGTAACTAAAAGAGCAAAAAGCAAGATATAATCGCACAAGAGACCTAAAATGGGAAGCTCTCCTCAGAGAAGGCCATCATTTTAGGCCTCTTGTACTTATTCAAAACAGTATGATCATAAAGTAAAAGACGAGAAATAATCTCGTTAGGATTATCAGTCACACCCTCGAAGAACATTTTCGAGGTGCGCTTAATATGGGTGTAAATGTGGTCGATGCCCAAGTCAGAATGAAGTCGTATGTTAGTAATAAACCATGGGGCATCGACCGCTGCTCTCAATATTTTGTTTTGCAAGACCTGAATCTTATGAATATTGGTGGCGGTGGTGTTCGCCCATATAGGCGATGGATATAAGATCACCGGTCTGATAATGGCATCATAAAGTAGAAGCTTATGATCCAAAAGGAGGATGGAGTTTCTCCGAAGCAGAGGACCTAACTGGCCTCTGAGCATGTTTACTTTAGAGATGATATGATTAACATGGTTATCCCATTTTAACTTACGGTGTAAGTGCACACCGAGGTATTTGACTGAATCTTCCCAGTCAATGGGAATGTCGTGAAGTTGAAGGCAAGCAGGATTTGCAAGGCGCTTGCCAGTAAACAGGATGGCAGAACTCTTGTCAGAGTTAATTTTTACTTTCCACTTGTCATACCAGTCTCCCATCTGGGTCAGGCAGCGTTGCAATCTTTTAACAGCAATGGCTGGATCCAGGGAGGGAGACAAGATCGCAAGATCATCCGCATAAAGAGCGAGATGTATGCTTTCAAAAGAAGGTAGATCGTGTAAATAGAGAGAGAAGAGTGTTGGGCCCAAAAGGGTTGAAAAGTCCTATTAGAAAGACAAGACTGAATGAGGCTGATCAGTCCCGACGGAACGGCTGCATGAATGAGCTTGTAAATCAGACCGTCCAAACAGACGCGGTCAAAGGCTTTGGCCACGTCCAGAAAGACGGCCGCCTTCTTATTGAGGGATTCTGCGACTTTCTCCACCACCCTGAGGATCTGATGTTCTGTAGATCTCTTTCGCCTGAAGCCAAACTGGGCCTCAGGCAAAACAGGGTGGCGGACGAGAAAGTCATCTAGTTGGATGATGATGATCCTCTCAAAGAGCTTGCTCAAAGATGATAGCAGGCTGATGGGACGATAGCTTATAGGGAAGGTAGAATCCTTTCCTGGCTTGTGTAAAACTTTCACGATGGCATTTTTCCAAACATTTGGAAACAAATGACGTCTGAGTAAATAGTTGAAGATAGAACACAGATGCGTTATGGCTTTCGCCGGTAGATGTTTTAGCATCTTATTAGTGATTCTATCCTGACCGGGGGCCTTATTAGGTTTAAGGCGTTTGATGGCCTGATGGATTTCCAGGGGTGTGGTAAAATCCACTCTGGATCGGTCAGCATGATCGAAGTGGTAAATAGTCTGCTCCACCATTTCACATGTAGAGGGATCAGACAAATCGTGATTTTCAGTAAACTGAAGTTCGAAGGCATCCGCGAAGGCCTCCGCTTTGTCTTCGTCACTATAGTTGAGACCAGTTTCACCGTGAATAGGTGGGAAACTGGTCATCGGATTTTTCAAAGCCTTGGTCATTTTCCAAATGGAATGGTCAGTCGTTGACAGTGACTGCACCTTTTTATTCCATTGGTCATCGCGGAAATCTCGGAGCTGAGATCTCACCTCGAGTCTCAGGTGATTGTAAATCTTCTTGTCTGAATATAATCTGAGTCTTTGCCACACATGCCTCGCCCTATTCTTCTCTTTGATAAGGCGAGTGAGGTGTGGTGGCAGGACGCAGTAGTTAGGATTGGGTGTAAATTCCTCGAAAATTATTGAAATTTTTGAACGCTTGAAATGTCAAATTCTGACACTCAAGAAACTTCTATCCCGGTCCTGAGTGAGAGCTATTCTCAAAGTGACGTCAGACCGGACCTCTCTGAGACCTCTGACGCTCAAGTCTCGATGGAAAGTTCCCAATTGACTTACAGTGTGCAAATTTGCACGTTTTTGTCAGACAAAAATAAACTTTTGGTTGAATTGAATTCAACTGTGGCTAAATTACCATCTATGAAAGACATTCATAGGCTTTTACCCGATGATAGAGTCATGTTTAATGACGCCATTCTTGAAAGATTCTATCTTGAAAAAGATATCAATGAGCATGTTTGCAGTGAACATTGCTCACGCCAATCCATTTTGTTGGAAGGCATTAACGATTTGACCTCTATGCCCATGCACGGATTGGATTTGATAGAAAATTCTACTGATGTTGCCAAAAAACCCAAGGGTAAGGGTGCTGACAAAAAATCAAAAAAGGGACACAAAAGAGCCTTGTCTCCCACTGCTGATTCTGCTTACACTTCCAAGACCAGATTTTCTGCCTTGGAGGAGGAGTACTTAGATTCTCTTGTTACTAACATGGAAGCTACTGATTCTCAGAATATTCCTAAGGGGAAAAAAATGGGAAAATTCCTCCCATCATTTTACGTTCTCCAAAACACTGGTTGAACACTTACAAGGAACTCACTAAAATTGCTGCGGAAGCTTTCAATGCAAATACCTCAGGAGAAATGGTCCGTTTACAGACCAAATACTCCACTGATTATAGGTCATTTGTAAAATATTTCGAAACTTCCAAGCAGAAATTTCACACAAACTAAAGGAGGAGAAAAACCGGGTGGTGATTAAAAACCTGCCCACAGATATAACCTCTGATGATGTTCGAGTTTCTTTGGTAGACTTGGGCTTCACAGTTATCAAACTTTCTCAGATGAGACGTGGAAAGGACAAGACGTTAATCCCTGTATTCTTGGCGGAACTGCCAAAGAATGATGCAAATAAAAAGATCTATAATATCACAGATCTTTTTCACCTCATAATACATGTTGAGAGTTACAAACCAAGGAAAACTCCAACACAGTGCCATCAATGCCAAAGATATGGGCATGCCCAGAGTGGGTGCTTTAATATGCCACGCTGCGTTAAATGCGCTGGCAATCATCTGACAAAGGACTGTACCCGCAAGAAGGATGAGAGTCCACCTAAGTGTGCTAACTGTGGCCTCGGCCATACAGCCAACTACAAAGGCTGCACCCACTTTCCGAAACGTGAGGTGGTAGCTCCTCTTAAGGAAAAACCTAATACTGCCAGTGAAAAAAGGGCTGTTAGTGTTCCCGTTACCCCTCAACTTTCCTACGCAAGTGTTCTTGGAAAAAATATACCAACTGAGAAATCAACTGGAACTGGAAAGGGTTTACCTAAAAGAAAGCCACAAACTGCTTTACCTCCAAAGCAAACTCCCTCTACAAGTGAACAATTTGATGCCACCATCCTAAATGATCTTAGAGAAATCTTCTTGATCTTTAAGAGTCTTAATATATCTAAAATTTTATTGATGGCTAAGTCATTGATAACAGAATATCAGAATGCCAATGGTCTTATGGGGAAACTCACTGTTGGACTCAAAGTTTTCGACTCTCTACTCTCTACACTGACTTCAGATGCAGCACAACAGTAAGAAGAGCCACCTTCAGATCTTTTTTTGGAATGCTAATGGCCTTCTTACTGATTTATGGGAGTTCAGAAATTTTTTATCTGACTCCCAAGCAGATATTGTCCTTCTGGGTGAGACCCATCTCAGAGCCTCAGATAAACTGAAGATTCCAAACTTTGAGGTTTACAGAACAGATCGTCAGCACAACAGAGGTGGAGGTACTGCTGTGATCATCAGGCGATCCATAAAACATCACCTTTTAGCAACTGTAAACTTCAACAACTTGGAAGTTACTGCCATTGCAGTTAACGACGACTCTTTTGGAACCCTGAATGTTTATGCGGTATATAAACCGCCCAATTCAGATCTTTTTCTGGATGATTTTAAAATCATCCAGAAAATGGATGATTTTAAAATCATCATTTTCACCAATACTCTTACAACACCAATACTCTTACAATTTTGTAATATACACCAATACTCTTACAATTTTGGCAGGAGATTTAAATTCCAAAAATGTTGCTTGTAATTCCAGATCTTGCAACAAGAATGGAAATCTGCTATTAGATTATGCCACATCTAATGGCATTATTGTGGATGCTCCTAGTGAGCCTACCTTTTACCCATATAATTCCATGCATAGACCAGATGTTTTAGATCTGGTCATGTTTGGGAAATTTTTACCTACTTATGAACTTAGTGTTCATAACGATATGAACTCCGATCACCTGCCAGTTTGTTTAACACTGTCCTTGTCTGTTACTATTGTCCCAGATACTTATAGACAATAAAAGATTGTCCAGATACTTATAGACAATAAAAGATTGTCCAGATACTTATAAAATCAAAAAAGGGACACAAAGTCGATTTATAAAGCTCCAGTGTTGTGAACTGGGAGCTTTATAAATCGACTCTTAATGGAAAAGTCTCAGGATCTTGCAATTCCCTTTCTATCAGAAACATCAATGATGCAATCCTTCGCCAGGCTCGTAATCTGTAGTTCCCAGGTTCGAGTCCCAGCTGGATCAGCGTTGATATTTATGTCCGCAAAAATTCACCGCCCTGCCCACGGTCAGTAGGGGACACCGATAGGCTTGGAAAGGCCGCCGTCCGTCGGATGGGACGTTAAGCCGTGGCACCGTGTGCCGGAGAGCCATACCCTGTGCACGTTAAAGAACACGCTGGATGGCCTTGACGGGAGGCTACCATCTGTCTCCCAACAGCTGTTCCAGTGGGTTCCCTCCCCCAACCTTCTCTGAGTCTTCGGGGTCCATGTGACCTGGCCATTTAGCCCATGGTGTGCAAAAAAGTGCCGCTCAGAGGTAAAACAACCCAAGATGCAATCCTTGCTTTTGCTGATTTGCTGAATCAATCAAGAGTTTATGCCATCACTGTACAAAAGCCACGTAAAGATTTTTACATTCTTCCGAGAAGATGTTCTAGAGATGCTCGAGACAAAAATGTTTATTACTCACTCAAAACTGAAGTTAGACAAAACTCCTGGACCATCGAAGTTTTACATGGAGTAAAAAACTGACCTCACTTTCTACAAGTGACAACTCCATCTGGAAGATGGTGAAATCTTTAAAAAATCCTCGTATAAACTACCCCCCATCCATGGAGCGGCTGGTATGTGTTATAATGAGGACGACAAATCTGATGCTTTCGCTTATGCCCTGGAGTTGCAATTTCGGGAGAATTCTGACCTTTCTGACAATGAAACCTGTGATGAGGTGGAAGAAACTTTTCCGTTTCTGTCAGGAAGAAAGTTCAAGAATCTCATTTACATCTTCCGAAATGATTCAGGCCATCCATAAATTGAAGCCCAATAAAGCTTCTGGTCCCGACAACATCAGTAATAGGATGTTGAAGCACCTTCCAAAAAAGGCCATCACCCATCTGTGTGACATTTTTAATTTCCTCCTCCGGAACCATATCTTTCCGGAGGTCTGGAAGAATGCCCATGTGAGGCTGATTCATAAACCGGGTAAGGAACCTTCTTTTCCAACCAGCTATCGCCCCATCAGTCTGCTTTCCTGTTTGGGAAAACTGTTTGAGCGGATCATTCTTAACAGATTGGATGAATTCCTTTCCACTCATCCTGTATTACCAGATTCGCAATTTGGTTTCCGACGCAAGAGATCGACCCAACATCAAGTCCTCTGAGTCGTCGAAACTATTGCTGCGGCACTAAACAGGAAAGAGATTGTGCTGCCGTCTTTCTGGACGTGGCCAAGGCCTTTGACCTCGTCTGGATGGACGGCATGATTTACAAACTAATCAAGATGGGGATTCCTGCGGTCTTACCCGTATTCTCCAATCATACCTCTCAAATCGTACTTATCAAGTTCGGACAAATCCTCCGTCTCTACTAAGAGAGTAATGGCCGCTGGAGTTCCGCAAAGCTCTCTCCTAGGCCCTACTCTCTTCGCATTGTATCTCTATGATATTCCAACATTTGATTGAATTGTCATAGCACAATATGCAGACGATATTGCTTTCATCTCCCCTTCTATGAGAGCTGAACTTGCAACCAGAAGACTTCAGAATTGCCTAGATGTAATGGAATCCTGGTATGATAAATGGAAAGTGAAACTAAACACTGAAAAAAGTAACGCCATCCTTTTCAGTGGCAAGAGAAATAATAACTCTCAACCTTTAATACTTTTGAATGAACCTATCACATGGCAAGATACTGTTAAATATTTAGGAGTAACTTCCACAAAAATCTAAAGTGGGATCCCCACATACATGGGATCATCACCAAAGTGGATACTGTCCGATGTCAACTAGGACCTCTCCTTGGACGTAATTCTGTTCTCTCTATTGACCATAAGCTATTGCTTTATCACATGGTCATTAGACCCATCATCTCATATGCTTCGTCAATTTGGGAGAATACAACTCCTACCAACATACACAAGATCCAAGTCTTACAAAATAAGATCTTGAGATGTGCGGTCGATGCCCCATGGTTTGTAACTAATAGACAGCTACACAAAGACCTGGGCATCGACCACATCTATTCTTATATTAAGTTTATCTCGCGCGGTTTCTTCGACTCAGTTCGATCCAACCCGCATGAGATCATATCTTGCCTCTTAGACTATAATCATGAAGTCTTGAATAGATGCAAGAGGCCTAAAATGATGGCTTTCAGCACAGAAAGCTATCCATTTTAGGTCTCTTGTGCATCCTTATACTTTGTTGTTTTTTGATTTCTTGCCCTTAGGGGCCCACCATATCTAAGGTGGTTTACTTTACTATTGTTTTATACTGATGCCAATTAGGCACAAGCTTCGATGAAGGAGGTTATGGGTACTTTTGTACCTGGTACTCCATAAACCAAGTACCGATCTACAATCTACGATCTTCAAAGTTTGATATGCGATTATTGTTGGGTGGATTGTTTTTATTTAATTCAAAGTAGATTTTGGCTTTAGCAAAAGCTTGTTGCCAATTTATTCCTTCTTCTTTTTGAATAAACCGAGCTTTACATGCAATAATTCTTGTTATGCACCCAGCCCATGTGGCTGGGTGAGGGCCAGTACAGTTGGGGCATCGAAGAATTTTTGAATTACATTGGCGATGGTGGTGATTTTCGCCACAACGTTTACATACTTGTTTGCCAGTAAATGTCGAAATTCCGTGGCCAAATTTATAACACCGGTAACATAAATTTGGAGGCAAGGTATAACTCTTTACCGAGTGCCTGTTAAATCCAATATATACATAATTCGGCAACTTCTCACCCTCAAACTCAAGAACTACCTTGTGTGTGGACGAGCAAGGGGTCCCCATTTTTTTGGCATTTTTTAAATCAAAGTGTAGCATTCGACGTAGACTCAGTACTTTTTGATCAGATAATAGTTCTAATAATTCATCATCACATATATCAGGTGAAACTCCGATAACTGTTCCAAGTATTGTTTTGACAAATTTAGGGTATTCTACTTTTACAGGTGTTTTTAGAATTTCTTTAAGATCATATATTTTATCATGTTGTAGAGAATTTCTAGAAAATACTAAAAGTCGTCCAAATGAGATGAATTTGCCACTGATATGTTCTCCTAAGAGTCTGTAGAAGAATGATGTTATTTTCTTTATGTTTATTGAGCTTAATTCTACCTTAATTCCTGTTATTACTAATGCATAATTTTCATCTTTGGTTAAATTTTCAGGAATTTTTAAATTCTCAATGTCTGAGGAAGTAATAATTGTGTATTGTTTGTCGGTCTCCATTTTTTCGTTATTACTCTTTATTATATTAGGTGTCATTGTATTTTTATTTTTTTTCAGTTTCTAATGCTTCATTCTCCATTTCCTTCTTATTCGTCACAGAAATATTAGGTGTCCTAATTTCTTTATTTTTTCCTGTTATTGATGTTAAAATCTCCATTTTTTTATTATTCTTCGTTATCTCAATAGGTGTTGTTATTTCTTTTTGATGTCTGGTATTATGTTAATATCTTCTGTCGTAAGTTCTAAAGTATTTTGTTTAGGGGTTAAATTTGTACTTGTAGATTCTTCTTCTTTGTCTGTGCTATTTTGAACTTGAAAAGTATGTTCTTCAACAGACCTTGCCGGCGACATCTCTGATTCGGAAGATAATTTTAAATCTTCCGTTAAAATTGAGAAATCTTTTTTTATTGTTTCTGGTTTCTTTGTAATTTCTGTTTGAATAGTTATAAGCTCTTAATTTTTTAACTTTGATTTTTATCGAAGAAGGAGATGTCTTCTTTTTCTTATTTCCATTTGTCATATTAACGGTTACTTATGCACGTGCACCAATCTAATAGAATGATTTTAATGTCAAAGTCACAAAATATTAAGCGAATATGGTTTAAAGTTAAGGAACTCAATTAAATTAACAATTAAATTAACAATTTAAACCTCAAAACATGAATCAATAACTTTAATTACCTTTAAGTCATTTCGAATCTTTCAAAATTGTAGAGCACAAAATACACAACTGCCACCTTCGGTGACTAACGGTCAGGGTCCCCTCTATTGTGGTTGTCAGAACGTTAGAAGTTTGAAATTTTGGTGTTGAAACGTGAAGGTTACGAAGTTACCATTGGCAACATCACTTGACCATTTATACCCAAGGGGGAGGTGAATGCAACTTTTTTTTCATTCAACAGAAAAGTGTATGTTTTTAGAGAGAAATTAAAAATTCTTTTTGGGTTGGACAGGTATTAATGAAATATTACAATTTGCATTCTACGAATTTCCCAAAAGCTATAATTGCGCCCTCTAACAGTGGAAAAAAAATCAAAAAATCCCAAAATTTAAAACGAATATTGCAAACAGTGTAGTTATGCTAAACATTTGAAATTTTGGTCATCGAATGTGACAGTCTTGAAAATTCCATTGACAACAATGACTTGACCCTAAGCCCAAGGTAGGCAAGAAACGGAACGGTTTTGTTTTAAGAGATAATTCGAAATCTCTTTTATAGTTGGTTAGTAATGAAATGTAATTCGCATTTTCAAAGGTAGTTTTAATTTATATCATTAGAGATCACTAAATATCGAAACTGGAAAACTTTTTACGAAGTTTCAACTGATCTGTTTGTAGTAGAAATTTTGGCGTGTAGAGTTCTGTTATGGTAGAAATTCCACTGACAGCAATGATCTGCCCACTGTTTTCAGAGGAGCGAGAGAAAAGCAACTTTTTAAATTTAAGAAATTAAAGACATATTTTTTATGTTTTATAATTAACAAAATACTGCTATGTGCATTTCCCCCCATCATACATTAAAAACTAAATAAATAACCCCTCAAGCAGCTGCTTGTACAGAGGTCAGACAGTAACCTATCAGTTTATATGCCATAGTAGAAGCTCCTTGAGGATGGCGGGACCTCAGCAGAAAAACAACACGATTATCCGTAATTAAAACTTTTAAGGAGTGAAAAAGTGGGCAAAGGAAGAACTTCATTCTCTTTGAAAATGAGATTCCCATATGCGCCAGGGGCGATATGCGTTCTTCTAGTTATTTTACACTTTCAGTACCTCTGACAGTGGAAATTCAAACTACTATATAATTGAGAAAATAAACTATTAATATTTTATTAGTACCTGTAATGTGTAAAAAAAAGTTTTTCATTTATCTCTTAAAGCAGAAAAGTTGCATTTTACAAACGGGACAAATCATTACTATTAGTGTAAACCACTTGATCATTACATTCTATGACCAAAAATTTAAGTTTCTAGCAATAATAGATCTTTGCAATATTTTTTTAAAGATTTGGTATTTTCCAGCTTCTTTCCGCTGCTAGAGGTCGCCTTTCGAGTTTTTATTTATCGACTTTAGCACTTTCTAACACTGGAAATTCCAACTAACGGGGATTCAAAAAATGTAAATATTAATATTTTTGTGGAAAAATATTTCGCCGACATACGGGATTCGAACCTGCATCTCTCCAGAAACATGCCAGAGTATTCTAACCTGTTGAACTTACGCCAGTTTTTTCACAAAAAACATTTGATTTATAGACGTTTAAACGTCTACAGGTAACGCTGAGATTATCAGATATTGTTTAAATCATTAATAACGCTAAATAGCGTGATGTGACTTCATTATTTATATCAATCTGACTCGGAGCACTAAAAACGAAATAGTTTGCCACTCGAGATCACAGATGTCATATAGAGGCGCCCAAAATTCACGGGAAGGGTGATAGTCATTATTAGTGGAAAAAAGACTGAGACAGCATTAGTTCAACAGGTTAGAATACTCTGGCATATTTCTGGAGAGATGCGGGTTCGAATCCCTTATATCGGCGAAATTTTTTCCACAAAAACATTTATTGATTTATAGACGTTTAAACGTCTACAGGTAACGCTGAGATTATCAGATATTGTTTAAATCATTAATAACGCTAAATAGCGTGATGTGACTTCATTATTTATATCAATCTGATTCGGAGCACTAAAAACGAAATAGTTTGCCACTCGAGATCACAGATGTCATATAGAGGCGCCCAAAATTCACGGGAAGGGTGATAGTCATTATTAGTGGAAAAAAGACTAGACTTTTGAAATAGACTTTTGAAAATTTTCAAAATTGCAAATCGCAATATTTGTTCCACACCTATCCAACCCAAAAAGAATTTTTCATTTAGCTCTAAAAGTAAAAAATTGATTGTCTACAGACGGACAGACAGGTGGAAAGACAGATGGACAGATAATAGTTAACAGAGAGACGGATAGACAGACGAACAAATATTGGCATATGCAGACGACAAAGTGAAAACATTAGCTCGTTTTTTAAACGAACCTTAAAAGAAATTAATTGTTGGTTTTCAGTTAGCTAATTTCACTTTTGCAGCCGTTTGCCGTGTTTTGACGGATTTCTCGGGAAAAAAATATTCATTAATTTACTTCTTTGAGTGAAATTTTTACACCCAAATGCAGCGTCTCTCATATGCCACACATATATCAATATCACTCATAAAATATGACAGCTTTTATACACAAAAAAATTGGTAGAAATGTATGAAATTATAATAACTGAGAAGTTTTAACTAGGTACACACACTAAGTCATACGCTTTCGTTTCACGGTACGACAAAACATGGCGCCCATAAACCACGTGACTCAATCAACCAATGGTATAGAATGACCGAGATGGCCAGCCTCTACTGGACCTGATGATAAGGGGGCCGAGACCCCCTTTACAAATAGGTCCAGCTTAGAAAGAAGGATGTATAAGAAGAAGAAGAAGGCCAGCCTCTAACTCTATAGCACCTCTACTCCAACAAGACCAGATATGGGCTAAAGTAGCAATAGATTATCATTAGTTGATCAGTAATTAAACATACTGTGTTTGCTTAAAACCATGGCAGGTGAAGAAGGAACAGGTAAAAAGAGCTGAGGAGGCAGAGCCACTTGCATGGCGTAGAAAAATTCAGTTGCTCATAGAATGAGAGCGTGAAATGACATGAAAGATTAATAAATATTTAAACTTGAAATGAAAGTTTATAAAAAATTTTAGGATACTCGACTGTTTATCGTACTTGGCATTATTTTACCTTCGTTATTTTTATGCGCTGGACATTGGACATGATTACGTGCTTTATGTTTTTGTATATTGGATGAGTTTGCATTGGTTATTATTAAACATTCAACATATCTGGTTTATTAGACATTATTGATTTAGACAAAATCACTTGTAATTTGTTTTATCATTTGGACATTTTATCAATTGGATACTATTGTATTTGGAATATCAAATCTTAGATATCATTTTTGTGGACGTATTCCAGGTAGATGTTTGCGGACATTTTTATGTATTAGCTTTTGTGTATTGTTCAGTTTCTTACAGTGAACATCATTGATAATTGGATATTTTTATGTATACGACATTATGAACATTACTTCGCATTGAACTTAAAGTTTTGCTTGCACGTTTTTAATTCTAGACATTTTTAAATATTAGAGATATTTGATCATTTGAGATTAATATCTTTTAGACGTTTTAGTGTATTAGACATTTTTGTCTATTAGCCAATTCCTTTCTCGTTAATTTTTACTTTTCTCCGCAAAGGAATCAAATTAATTAAGAAATTTCTCCGAGGATATTTATTGTTCGAGCTCAAGATCGATCTTGATGTTGCGATAACTTGACCCCTCACTTCCTTCTGAATTAAGGGTCACTGCGCAAGAGTCCGTTGATGCGAAAAGAATTTCGGTGATCGAAAGGATCTCTGCACGATGCGAATAAAAGTGGACTTTTATTGGCAAGGCGAATATTGCAATGATAGGAGGAGATGTTCTCATTATTGCTGTTCTGATGGGAAGTGAGCGAGCTCATCCAAAGGATTGTGTCGTTTTCCTTTGCAGTTGTGTGCCGAGTGGAATGCATTCCAGCTCTGACAGTGGTGCTTAGCGTAAGCTACGAAGACATAACCAGTGACATGTTTTCTTAAGCGTATAGCATGCATCACACTTTATGATTTCTTTGCTCTGCCTTTCGTGCCGACTTCAACGGAACGTTTTGCGTGTCGCATTCGCCTTTGCTCGAGTCAGCCGCGAGATGCCCGTCATTGTTGCTGAAACCGGCAACAAGTCTGAGATGAAACCGCAAAGCGGGAAAAAGGACCAACCTGGCTCGTTGTAGCGTGCTTCGCGTAGCGACCGCTGCCAAGTCTTCTCTCTTGTGATGGATGACTTGTAATGCACGGGCAAGGCTCCTCGGTAGCGCCCCCAAGCGAAGCACTGCGCATCTAGCATCAGTGAATGTCACTTCCGGTTGATGCAGAGCTCGCGCGATTCTTCACCGGAGATGTCCAAATTTACCACAGGGAAACAAAGACACGAGGGGCAAAAAAAGAACGCGCGCCGCCGAGTAGCAGGGAACAAAAAGAAAGGCTTATTTTAAACAACCCTGGCGCCGCCGCTTAATTGTCTGTAGGGGAGAGGGGAAAAAAGACTGTGAGGGAAAGAAGCGCGAGGAGAAAGTGAGGTGCGATTTATCAAGTAGGGTTGCCCGGGGTTTAATTAGCACTAGCCCTAATCAAGCAGAAAGGAATGGCAGCTATTTAGTTGTAGCGAAGGGAGAGGGGGGGGGAGAGGGAGTTGTCATTACAGAAAATCTGTTTACGGTGCTCGCTGCGAAGAGAACGGAATCATCTTAGGTTTCCGCGAAGCGAAACAACATTGCTTCAAGCAGCGCTTAAAGGTTGAGTTCTCATTCAGAGGAAGAGAACAAGGAAACAAAAATGAAACCATTTGAAGCTCTTCGTGAAGACAAAGAGTTGCGATGCTTGACCAGAAAAGTCTCTCGTCGAAATCTATCAAATCTGAAGAATAAAGAAGGAAGAAAAAAAAAATCAGCTATTAACGTTTTATCATCCATTTATGAAATTCTTTTCAAACGCCGATTCAGCTTTATTTTCATAAGATTGTTCGTAATAATCGATTGCAAGACTTCCTCGCAATCACTATCAGCGAATCCACGCAAAAAAAGCAACATACAGTGGAAAGTAAAATAGTTCGTTCCTTGCTTACGTTTGTACAGAAGTTTCCTTTTTTACCTATCGTAGTTTCTATGTAGAACTCGACTTCGAGTGTACAAGCACTTTTATTTTTGAACTTTAAGGCCGTTGAATTTCAAAGGAGTTTTTTTTTACCCTTAAAATATTATGATATCGGTTTTCCTACATATTTGGAATAAAAAAAAACCTAAAAATGATTATGATGTTGACGATGAAAATTGAGTTACTTAAATTTGTTGTTTATGTATGCGTAAATCATCGGTAAAATCTCGCTTAGGAGGTTTCAAACATGAAAATAAACTGTCAGTAGAAAAAAGTGCTCTTTAACAGGCCTCTGCGTTGTTTATTGTCTGCTCGCAACTGGCCGGCTGTATTCTTTGTTTGCCTACAAATTGGAAAACGCAGATGCTCATTCCGTCGAAAATGTCTCAAAAGACGACATTCAGTTGATGCTTTTGGGAAACGTATCGTTAAAATGGCGTACCATTGGAAGAATGGAGGATGGCCAGTATTAAGCGAATGTAGCTAGATGAGTGAATGTGACACGAACAATGGCCTCCAAGCTATGGAGACATTTTCAGAATGCAGGTATTGTATCTAACATACCAGTACAAGACCGTCCAGCATCTCTAGATGACCAGTATCTAGCTTTAAGATAGTTACACAACAGTTACCGACAGTTCCACACCTTCATTCGGAGTTTTCTTCGTCGTTCATCGGAGGGAGAATTTTAAGGTGGAGGGAATCCTTCGATAGTTGGGACCCTTTGCAAGACTGTCTCCCACATAAGATTCAGCTTACTGACTGATTCCCGACAAGCATTCATCTGGACTGAACGTGGGACACGGTATCATCCCTCTGACATCAAGGAAAGGCACGAATATGGAGGTTTCAATTTGATGGTATGGATCAGGCATCAACATAAGTGGCCGCACCAATCCCTGGTTGCCCAGAGTAGGTATAGGGATGAGATCATCGAACTTCATTTTCGTTCATCCGCACTTGCAGTAGGTCGAGTTTAATTTTAATTGATGATAATTCCCAGCTATGAATGCGAGAGAGTAAACCTATAGAGTGGCTTGAAAGATCCCCCGACCTCACTCCGATTGAGCATGGGGGAATGATTTGGTGAGATGAATTGCCGGTCTCGCCTCTCCTCACAGAAGCCTACATGATCTTAGGACGGGCATTTTGCGCCACTGGATTTCCTTTAAAATTGAGTGCAGACATTGTTGGCATTACCAGGAGGCGTTCTGAGGCCTGCATTTTAAAAAGTCTTTTAAGTACATCATTATTATTTTAAAATAAATGTAGTTGGTTTTACCAAGAACTGTCGTACTGTCTTTTTTATTTTCCAAATATTTAACTCTAGCACTTTACCCACCTTTGTTTATAAAAATTAACCTTAAAAAGAAAATAACAACAATGAATGATGCAATATTTCTGTAGAAAACTCTTAAAAGAAAATGCTTACTTGAGTAAAACGATGAAAATTCAGTAAAAAAAATAGTTCCCTACGTTCAGTTCAAAAGGTATCGAAAGGAAATTGTTGTAAGATCACAGTCAATTCATGCATCTCTTTACTTCGGCAACCAGTTACTCCAAGAGTTGCAACCAGTTACTCATTATACTTGTTCAGAAATTACCTTCCTTCAAAGTCTAAATTTCGAGACCAAAAGAATACTAAGAAAGGGGTTTGTGGAAGATGAGCCACTGATTAGCCATCTGTAAGGAGCAAAGGTCATCTGGCACTTTATTCACTGATTAGACACGGGTTCAAGTTCGACGAGACGGACGATTTGTGTCATGCCCACTTTGCCTAAACATCGTCCCATGTTTTCTCTCGTAAGAAGATGTGTGGCTGAATAAAGTTCATAAGATACCGTGTATTCAAAGTAACATTTCGCGATTATCAACTTCTTAGCATACAGATTCTAGTGATTTAAGAAAAATGCAAACTTAATATAGCTGTTAAAAATCCATATGAATTTATAATCAGTTAGGAATTATTCCTGTCGACTTGCAAACACTTGAACTACGAATATTAGATATCATCGGAGTAAAACATGGAAATGGAAAACTTAGAGCACTTCAACATAAACAGGAATTAAGTGAAGATATGAAATCTTAGTACTTCCTCAAATTATTATTCATCTACACAAAATTCGTCGTACTTGCGCACAACTGAAATGCGAAAACAACATCCAAGATGCTCAGCGTTCGAAATTATCAGTTACAGTTTTCTGCGCGAGGAGAGTTTCAAGTTAATTTCCTTCATCTGTGAATGATCCCGAGGCGCCGGCATCGCTTTCCTTTCCCCTAAGCACGGAACATCTCGACCTAAGGTGAATTCCTCCGCCAGACTCCCTCGACCGTTTGCCGCTTCAGAGCACGATTAGAGATCGGCACCACTCTGGCACCCCTCGCACCATGAGCAATCGCTGCCTCGTGGAGGGTGAATCCTGCGCATTGACTCATCCTCCTCTTCAGCATTAGCGATCGTGAGTTCTGTGGCTCGTCCTGCGAGGCAATGCTTTGATCTCGAGTGAAGAACAATTGTTAACGATGCGGTCATGCAGACAAGCAGCATAAGGGAAAGAAATTTAAAGCGAGGCTTCGCAAGGGAAGAAATAGAACTAAAATCAAAGGTCAAACAAAAGCTACAAAAAACGAGTGTTTTGGTCGAAAATGAGCATAGAGACAAAGGTGAAATGACTGTAGATAAGAAAGAGAGCAAATGTCTCCAAAATTAATAAATAAATAAATATTCCCTCAAGCAGGTGCTACAGAGGTCTGACAGGAGCCTGTCAGTATATACGCCATAAGAAAATCTGTGAGGATGGCGGGACCTCAGCAGAAAAAATTTTAAACGCAAACATAAATGCCTTACCGGGGGCTCGAACCCACGTCCCTTTGGTCAGTAGTCAAGCGCGCTAATCACTCGGCGACGGGACGGACGAGTTGTCTAAATGGATTTTCATTATCTAAATATCGATTAAAAAAAAGATTCGGCATGTGTCTTTGGCCATGTTAAAAATATCGATATAGATTATTATTGATTGTTCCATTGGCGAAGCTTAATTTGAATGGCGCAATCATTTACTGAATACATCCTTGAAAAGGCAAAGAAGGTTCCGCACTTAATAATTTTGGGTTTCCAAGGTCTTGTAATTTTATTTCTAATTTTTGGAAAGAATTCATTCAACTGATTTTAAGCCAATTAATTGTTTGTTTAAAAATGTGATATACATATAAATAAAAACAATAATAAACACGAAAAAATGTCGCTTAGTTAGCAAAGTAATTCATATTAATCTGGAAAAAAAACTTATTTACAGCAAAAAAATGTGGGAAAAAAATCCATTTATTTTGTCCATTAATAAAAATTATTCCCCTCTGATGTTTATGTAAATTTACATATTTATTATGCGTTTTTATAAATTTAAAATGAATAATAGTTTGAATAAAATTTGCAAAATTTGGTAACGTAGAATTTTGCAATGAATATATTTATAACAATTTTATATATCATACCACTTACACTGGGCAACAAATTTTCATAAAAGTCATGCAAAGATTTCAAGGTGCTGAACACGAATATGACAATGAAAATGCAAAATTGGCTACGATTTGTGAGAAATCCGCAGTAGTTTCTTATGTAATAGAGTAATAGGTACATATATGACATGTATCGGTAAAATTCCGCTTCTAATTCCGACGTCGCTTTGCCCGTCGCTTGCACAGCTGCTCAGGATCATCTCTGGCGAGCGTCCAACAGTAGTCAGCCAACATTGAAGTGGGCCAGTTTCCCTGATATCGTTTCTCCATCGTTGCAATGTCCTGGTGAAAACGTTCACCGTGCTCATCACTAAACATGCCTCAGTTGTTGGGGAAGAAATCTAAGTGGGAATGGAGAAAGTGGATCTTTAAAAACATATTGCAGCCAAGTTTGTGATACAGAGACAACATGTCCTTAACCAGTTTCTTGTAGTCTGCACTAACATTCCCGAGGAATTTAGTTGACACCAGACGAAACGCGTCCCAAGCCTTTTTCTGGTCACCCTGAAGCAGGTTGTCGAACTTCTGGTCTCTGAATAGCTTGCGGATCTGAGGACCCACAAAAATTCCCTCTTTAATTTTCGCTTTGCTGAGTAGAGGGAATTTGTTAGCCAACTTGAAAGCTGATGCAGTCCGGTCCATTGCTTTTACAAAGTTTTTCATCACACCGAGTTTGATGTGTAGACTGAGTTTAATGTCTACACATTAACTCGGTCTATAGCTTTTAATTTAAAATTAATTTTAGATTAAATTTTTGTCACACCGAGTTTGATGTGTCACACCGAGTTTAATGACTGTAGATTTCGGTAGCAGGTTTAAAATAATTTCATAACATTTTCGGTAGCAGGATTTAGTGCGTTTCTGCCAGTGCTGGGTGTTCCACATTCTTCTCTCCGACCTTCAGAGATTTCCTCTGAAGCCAGTTTCTCTTCACGTAGTGCAAAATCTTTGCTCGGCTGTCCCATTCACATAAGAAACAGCAGTACTTCGTAATTCCCAACTGCAGACCCATCAACAGAGACACTACCTTCAAGTCACAACAGAGATGTCAACCATACTTGCTGTATTGAAGACAGTTCAACAGCTGTTTTAGGTTGTCATAGGTTTCTTTCATGTAGATAGCGTGTCCGACCAGATTGGGTGGAAGTCGATTTCCATTATGCAGCAACACTGCCTTGAGGCTCAATTTCGAGGAATCTATGAATAGTCTCCAACCTTAAGGGTCATGTTTGATTCCGAGGGCATTCATCAGACCATCTACATCGGAGCAGAACACAAAGTCATCTTTCTTTCTGAAGTAGGGCACAAACTGCTCATGACGAGTTCAAAACGAAGTCACTTGAACATTTTCCTTGAGAAGATTCCATTGTTTAAGTCTTGATCCAATCTGCTTTGACCTTGGACAGCTCCAGAACACGAACAAGATCGTTCATTTCTTCTTTGGTGAGAATGTGTGGCGCAGATGATTCACTCTGGCAGATGTATGGATCATCATTAGACACCGAAGGCTACGGAGAACCCAACGTCAGTTCGCTTCCCTCCTCATCGTCTGAATTGATGGAAAATTCTTTTGGAGGTTTGGGAATGGGAAGGCCTTTGCCGTGCAGAACTGGTCAAAGAGTAGATTGTACATTCGGTACGCTATTGTTCACTTCTTTTTCCTTGCGATGCCTCCAGAAAGAGGTGGAACCGTGCAGAAGTAGCAGTCATTTGCGTGATTGCTTGGCTCTCTCTAAACCATAGGAACAGCAAACGGCATCGCCACTTTACCACCTTTCAGCCACTTCAGAAAATTTCTTGCACACATACTACAGCATATGTGTGGGGCCATGGCCTTGGCCTTGTCTCCGATCTTGCATCCAAAATAAAACTCATACGCTGCTTTTACTATTGGACTGATGGCCTTTTTCTGGCTTGCAAACGTCACTTTCCCACAAATGTAACAAAATGTATCTGCACTATTAACACAGTTATGAGGCATCACCACTGCTGGATTAAAACTGCAAGGATCACTTGTGTTGTACTTATGACTCAATGGTAAATGGGAGTTGCTCAAAAGATTTGCGCACCGTATGAGGCGTCGCATACAACTAATGATTGCATCATCTTTTGTCCGCGATGTCATGACTTACTACATTGCATCAGACAATGATGCAATACCTCCGGGGGTTGTGTGTATGGCGGGCTGATGCAATATAGCGCAATATGTTGCAATCTGGAGTTTAAAATACAGCGTTGCGAGATGGTTAACTATGTACTCAATGCGGACTGAGTCGTTTATGTATAACCATCTCTGTCTCTCCTAAACAAGAACCAATCGACAAATTTTATTGTCATTTTCGTGTTCAGCACCTCGAAATTAGTAAATATTGGCTATTTTCATTTCAAAGCCTTTTTGTGTGTTGCCCAGTGTTAGCTACCATTCCCCCCCCCCCCTTCTACACGACTTTCTAAGACGCATTGAAAGCGAATTTTGTTTCATAAAATTATTGTTTCCAAAGATGAGTTCACACGCCCATCGAGAGAAGATGGGGAGGGGGGGGAGTCAGCAAGCATTGCTTCCTTCTCACAAATTCCAACATTGCGATATTAGCAGTTGGGTTGTTTTACCTCTGAGCGGCACTTTTTTTGCACACCATGGGCTAAATGGCCAGGTCACATGGACCCCGAAGGCTCAGAGAAGGTTGGGGGAGGGGACCCACTGGAACAGCTGTTGGGAGACAGATGGTAGCCTCCCGTCAAGGCCATCCAGCGTGTTCTTTAACGTGCGCAGGGTATGGCTCTCCCGCAGACGGGCCACGGCTTAATGTCCCACCTGACGGACGGCGGCCTTTCCAAGCCCATCGGTGTCCCCTACTGACCGTGGGCAGGGCGGGGAATTTTGCGGAGATAAATCTCAACGCTGACCCAGCTGGGACTCGAACCTGGGAACTACAGATTACGTGCCTGGCGCGCTACCGACTAAGCCATCCCCGCCCCACCCGCGATATCAGCAGAATGAATTATCCTGCATCGATAGTAGCGTTTCGAAACAGTTGACTGATGTTATATAAACCAATATAAAGTCACTTAAATAACGTGGAAATTAAACTTTTTGGCATTTGCCTGCTTTGGTATAAATTTTACAAAAAGTTCTGGAAATGAATTAGATAGCATAACTTCATGGTTCACAGTGGCTCCGATCGAGGAAGGGTAAGTTGACGTTACTATCTGTCTGAAGCACGCGCCCTTCTGATACTGCCTTACTGTTGCGTCAGGTTTGCTTCTTTAACAGTTGGAGAAAAACTGAAATGATCACCAGACACTTCTCTTATTCATAACAGGGAAACTGGAAGACTGTTATATAAATGGAAATAAAATCTTTCAAAATGGCGTTTTAAATGTTATGAAAATAATTTTACATTTAGTATGTCAGCACGAATATAATTTAATAGGTATATGTTAAATATATTCTTTTATTTATTAGATTTGTGAGGGAGTGCTTTCTTTTCCTCCTTGGAATGCCTCAAACGGAAAGAGTTCTGCAATACATTCCTCCTTGAAAGTGCAGACACAAAAAAGATAAATTATTTAGAAAAATAAAATATTTTTTTGAGCGTCGATGTGATACAGATATTCAAACTATAATGTTGTAATTCTTAGTCCTTTTAGAAGCATGAAACATTTTCAAGGCTTCATATGCTGTGATCACCTCTTCAAACAGCTGCAGTTGAAAAAATATTAGGTAAGGAGCGAAGTAATGTTAATTAGTAACCACATTCAAATAATGTTGAAGCAGTCTTAAACTTTCCTCAAAAACATCTATCTGCATCAACGGTGGGTGGGTCTGGTCACTAACTCTTTCGCCTTATTTCATTGTTATTTAGATAGTCAAATCACTTAATCTCCAAAATTCTTATTAAGCATCTGAAGTGAAAAGCATTGAGCTTACTGTTATCTTGTAACAAAAGGTCCGTGCTTCAGAACTACCATAACACACTTCAGAACAGACTAAAATACATTGCCCTACCAAAATATTAGAGAATTTCCATATTATGTCAATCGTAATCTAACTTCGAAGCTTTGCAGCTTCTAAAATATGCTTTGATGAAAAAATATGATTGAAGAAAAAATATAGATCATAATAATCAAATCTATATAAATCTCGATTTTCAACATTATTCGTTTGGTATTTAAAGAGTTATAGAAGCTGGAGTATTTAACAATAAATCATCTTGTTTTATAAAAAATTATTCATAATTGCTTAATATTGAAATAATCATTACGCAAACAAGTAAAATATATATTAATTTTATTATATGATTTGAAACAATGCTAATCATTTAAGTTTTAATTAATTTTTTAGGGAAATTCTTAGGACGCATTATTTCGCGAAATATTCCAGTTTCCATAACTCTCTAAATATCGAACGAATATTATTAAAATCGAGATGCAAATAGATTTGAATATGATTTTTATTTTTTCTTCATTCACATATTTCCATTACTTGCATATTTTAGAAGTTATAAAGCTTCTAAGTTAGCTTACCATTGACATGGAAATTTTCCAATATTTTGGTAGGGCAGTGCATTGTATAACATTTCACTTTTTAGGTGTGTACGCCAATTTTCTCACTTTCCACGGGTTCTTAAGAGGACCAGCAACATTGTCTGTTCTCCTATTTATCTTAAAACGCACATCGTCATTATTTATGATAAAATTCCCTAATAAGTTTTCGTCAAAAACAGAACTAATCAAATTCTTTAATCATGATGAACAAGAAAAAAATGCTTAGAGTGCCCATAATTAAAAAAGATACGAACTCTTGCTATTTATGCCACTTCAACCAAGAAAGAATGGGAGCTCTGGGAAACAAAACTAATCGGAAACGTTTGTCTTTGAGATTCTCCTATTATTTGCGTGAAAATCTATCTGAAACAAAAAAAGAAGTATCGAGTAAAGAAAAATATCTTGCCAAATCAAAGCAAAATTAATAAAATTCTGAACAGAAAAGTCATGGTGAGTAAATCCGATGGTAAAAATGTAACTGGAATTGAAATTCGAAATGATTTGGAAGAATTGTAAAATATAAAACGTTTCTCACACGTGCTTCACTCTTGGAAACATTTCGCGTGACTACGAAAAGTTAAAAACTAGGTCAATAATATTACACCACATTACGAGTCTCAAAGCTGTTCTGGTCTTTTTTTTCTTAATCGTCTGTTTCAGTTCCTTTTTAAAAATGAATTATTGTTTTCACTTTGTTCGTTCGTCTGTAGATATAACATTTTTATTTTGTTTTCAGAAAAAAATCCTTTTCAATTGGATAGGTACTAATGAAATAGCACTCTTTGCATTATGTGAATCATCCCTTAGTATGGATTTCCACCTTTATAGATTGTGCTAAGATGGGGGAATGACAAACTCCATTCTTTCAAAAGGAACATTTTCTATTCACCAGATCTGTTATTCTTCTAATTATTAACTGACCTCGCCTCGTATCATCTCGATAAAGGTGATCAGAATTTCTCTTTTCTGTTCCGAGCTCTGGTGTTGATTTGCCATGACGACAATCTCTTTCCTCAGCGGTAATAGATTTCGATCCCGACAGGATCGCACTAACATAAGTAGGAGCTTTTGACCTCCCCTCCCTCAGTCGCTAATTGAGTATGGAGACAAGGAGTTAGCAATGAAATAGAATTAGCGCTCCTCATCAGTGTCCCAAATGGCACCCACGGGGGTTGGGGCACGAGAGCATAGGGTGGAGGGAGAGGGCTAATAGGTCACACCGAACAAATCAAGTTGTGTCCTCTCGCTGCTGTTTGCGTCTGGCAGACGCCTGCCGCTCGGTTAGTTCGTGCTGTAAGCGCTAATGCGCTCATCAGTATAATCACTTTTAATTATGAGAATTGCAGGAGTAGTCCGCCAGTCAGGAAATTGGAATTTATGCGCTCCTTTTAGCGCCAATCCGCACTCTGCGCACTAACTGCCTAGGGCTTGATGAAGTGCCGAGGAGAGATTCTGTAGGTCAGCTGACGTCATCGTTCATGCCAGATTTGCTTAGCGTGGTGCATTTATAACACAAGTAGAACAGGTAACAAATTCACTCCTTCCTATAGGATCGCCAATTTAGAGCGACACTCTGTTACTGCTTCTAATTATGCCAAAAAAGAAGATTCCCATGCGCAGAAGTATAAAACATGGCTACAATCTCGGTATTTGTCGTCCTCCATTAAACATGAAAGTATTAAAAATGGAAGCCGTGCACAAGATGACTGATTCCGCGAAGGTGGTGGTGACGAAAAATGACCCCCCCCCCCCCTCTCGATGAGTGCCAAGTTATCTAATAGACGGGGGGCAAATGTGGCCCATGAGCAATTGCCGACAACGATAATAAAAATTGAAAATTTAATTATTTGTTGCGAGAGGGATAAAAATATTTGAGTGATTTACTAAATGTACTATTTTTGCTATTGTTATTTCTAACTTATGACTCATCGTACCTCATAGTAGATAGAACTAGAAAAATGACATATTACAAATGGAATACTCAATATTTTCAAAGTGAATGACGTGTTATATTTTCCGTGTTTAGCACCGTGGAAATTGAAAGTAATAGATGATTGCGAAAATGATAATTAGAATTTTATTAATTACCTATATAACACAAAGATAATTTTCGATTTATCTCTTAAAACGAGAGTTACATTTTTCCACTAACCCCTGGTGTAAGACGACAAAGCGGAAACATCAGAACGTTTTTTTTTGTACGAACTAAGAAGTGAAAATGTTTTTAGTGAAGAAATTATTTATTAATAATGCAGCAAAATATAGCTTTATAATTTTATCTAAAACCTGATGCTCAAAAAATTGAAGATGAATTTGAATTTTTTTTTCTTTCTTACTCGTGAATATGTTTTTCGTCCTTCAAAGGAGAAGTGCTTCCACGTCTCTGTGCCCTTTCTCCCACCACGCTTTGCTTTGAGTGCCAAAATACTGGTTGTCGATTCTTGCCCTTCAAAGAAAGCAGATGCTGCTGAAACGACTTCTCTTGTTGAGAAGGGGCAGCCTGAACGAAATAAACAATTTCTGCAGACACAACGACATTGTAATGAGTGCTTGCAATAGAAGAACTAGCGCAGTAACACATCTGGATGTCATTCCAAACGCCTAGTGAAGAAGATGAAAGAAGTAAAAACTCGACTCTTGGTTATCCATAAATTTTCAGTTTTTCTACAGTCTGCGTTACTTACACTGGCGACATGATTTTGCGCCATACAAAATGCATCTTTAAAGACATAACAGAAAAAATTAGAAGAATAACATACCTCTCTGACCAATATGGGATACTCCTTTTCAAATAAAATGCAGTTTTTTCCTTCCCGAATTCTGCACCCTATAACAGCAGTAATTCGCACTAACAGGTGATTGTAAAATGTAAATAGTAATGCATTTGTAGCCCTATACAACGCAAAAATAATTTCTTATTTATCCATTAAAATTACAACGTTGCGTTTTTCTCATCCCCTATCCTAAAGTACAAACCAGTCAGTGCATATAAAATATATATTTTTTTACAATTTTAAAGAAAATTAAAAAATTAAGTATTATCGAAATAAGCTGAAAAAATTGGTTTTTCCGTGAGTGGGAGTCGAACCCACATCTCCCAGGAATATGCCAGGCATGCTAACCACTACACCATCAACGGATAATGTTTTTTTTCTTTAGCTAGTGTTGATGGTGTAGTGGTTAGCATACCTGGCACATTACTGGGAAGCGTGGGTTCGAATCCGACTCACTGCAAAAACAATTTTTTTTCAGCTTACTACAGTATTTCATCATGTTTACAGGACATCTCCTGTGATTCTTTACTATTGAATTAAGTATTAACGTTTTAAAAATAAAGAGCAACAAGTGGAATTTTATGTAATTGGGATTTAACTAAACGCATATGAATATAAATTATACTTCTGTTAGCAAATTATCTAGATACAGTACCTGTTGTTGATCACTGATTTCTATCACAAGAATTTCTATCATAAATATATCGTTTGCAATATTACTTCTGCTTTTTCTACGTTCTCTTAATTACCTTTAACGATGTAAATTAAGGCCTTTTGGAGGATCTGAAAATTATGAATCATGATACTTCGTTGTACCTATTCAACTCTGATATATTTTTTTATTAATTTCCTAAAAAAATTGCGTTTTTCACCCCCCCTGGGGGGCTAAGAGACAAATTTCTGGTGCCAATGTGAACCCCTTGATTATCACACTCCGATACTAAAGTATCGAATTTCTAGCTCAAATAGATCATTTTTAATATTCGTTTGAAATTACACCTTCAGGGGGGCGCAATTAAAACTTTTGAGAGATTCGAAAGTGTGAATCGTAATAGCTTATCAATATCTATCCAACCAAAAACAAATTTTTGTCTCTAAAAAGAAGCAATTATTTTTTTAAATAGTTGCTTCTCCTCGGGGTAAGGGGGAATTAACTAATTAAAACTTCGTAATGTTCAAAATCCACCATCAAAATTTCTAGCATAATTACGTCGTTTGCAATATTTGTCTGAAATTGCGAATTTTCAAATTTTTCCACCTTCAGAGTGCGAAATTATACAATAACATTTGAAAAAATTCTTTAAGTTCGAATGGCAATATTTCGTCCATACCTATCAACCTCCCCTCCCCCAAAAAAAAAGATATTTCTAGAAACCAAAAAATGTAATCATTTCTCATTTATTTACTTATTTATTTTGAAACGGAGCTAAAACAATTAAGTCAACATCACTATTCGTTTTGCAACCTGAACTTCTTGTGTGTTTACCTCCGATTCTTCTTGATTCCTGCAGACCAGAGGTTTTCAAATTGGATTCTACGAAACATTGAGCAAAACTTCGATAGTGTATACGTTGATAGAGATTTAATTTTAATACGACAATTTTCGATTATTTCTTGCTGTTAGGTCAGTTTAACGAAACTGTATCCTGAGATTTCCAGACGCGCAGTTGAAAAACTGCTGTCGTTTCCAACCACCCACTGCATTTTCCCGCTTATAGTGTGCTCTCCCCGTGGCCGAGTGGTCAACTAGCTTGGCATCAAATCAATCAACGGGATCTGGTTTGGAAGCGCTGGATAACGCATGGATGTTTATGTTATCTTTCTGCTGAGATTTCGCCTTTCTTACATATTTTTCTATGGCGTATTAAACTGGCAGACTCCTATCAGACCTCTGGCAGGGTACCGACTGAGGCAACCCCGCCCCATGGATAAAGGGTTAGGGGTTAGACCTGAGGCTGAGCCCCCCCCCCCGCCCCCCATGGATAAAGAGTTAAATCAATACTGTCAGTGTAATCCTCTTGACCATCGTATGCTACTAGAAGCTAGAGGGTCAGATCATTAGAAACAATAAATCATTTACCATAATATTTTTAAATTTTTAATTTCCGGTCTAACGGTGGAAATTAAAATTGTTGGAAATTCTGAAAATTCAAATCCAAATAATACATAGTACCCTGTCTAATGTAAAAGAATTTTTCATTTACTTCTTAAAATAAAGAGTTACACATACCACCTGGGGGTAAAGGAGCTAATGTCTTGATGGCAGTGTAAACCTCTTCACGATCGCATTTAACCTCTAAAAATTGAAGCTTCTTGTATGGATACTTCGTTTAAAGTTTGAATATTCCAATTTTAGAGATCTGTATAGGTGGAATTTTAAAGTATTGTAATAGTGGTCAAATGCACGTCTAATAGTACTTATCACACCCAAAAGGACCTTTTAATTTATCTCTGCAAACGATAAAGTGAATGTCTGCGGAAGGACAGAGTTGTTGTTTTTTTAAACGAGGTAAAAATAATAGGTTAAAGAAAAGCATTACCTGTAACAGACACAGAATTCCTTCTCATATGGACACATCGAAATATTAGAGGTCTACCCAAAGACAAACAGTTTGCAATATTTATAGGCAACTCCATTTAGCAATACATGGGTCTTTGCCCCATGTCTGCGATTAGGGGGCTGTTTGATATTGTCGGCATTCCCTCTCTCAATAAACATAGTTTCTTTAAACATCCCACTAACCATTTTCTCTCCATAGGTAGTTGGAATGTGAGGACTCTGCACAGAGTTTTTTCTCTTGATGTCCTCACACAAGAATTCCACCATTATAATTTCGATATTCTTGGCTTGCAAGAGACCAGATGGACAGATAAAGGTCAGATACTTAAAAATAATCTTAAATTTCTCTTTTCAGGGAGGGACGACAATAAGCATCACCAAGGCGTGGATCTGCTTCTCAGCAAACACGCTAGTGATGCTCTTCTAGGATATGAGTGCATTAATGAAAGGTTTCTTACAGCAAAATTTCAGACAATCGTTAAAGACCTGAATGTTATCTGCTGTTATGCCCCCACTGAGGATGCCGATGAGGATGAGAAGGATAGGTTTTATGAACAACTTCAGGATATTTTGAATTCTGTCAAGAAAGGAGATATTTCCCTTGTTCTTGGTGACTTCAATGCCAAAGTTGGTACTGATTCTGATCTTTGGGCAGGAGTAATAGTCCCTTTTGGTATTGGTAGCTGCAATGGCAATGGGCAACGTCTCCTACAGGTAAGTAAACTCAATGGATTCAGAATAACTAACACTTATTACAAACACCGCGACATACATAAGTACACATGGGTTTCACCTGATGGGCTGCATAAGAATATGATTGATTACATATTAATTAACAGCAAATGGGCTAGTTCTGTTAGGAATACCAGGGCATATAGGGGAGCTGAAATTGGATCTGACCATTACCTTGTTAAAAGTGTGTTGCAACTTAAACTTAAAAAGTGTTGCGCTAAGGTTAAAAAATTTACTTTTAATACTGAAGCTCTGAAAGATCCAGCTATAGCCAAAGCTTACCATGATAGGTTGCTAAGTCATTATGACAGTCATGGTTTGCTTACTACTGAAGTTGAGGAAGAATGGGATCATTTTAAACAGGCTTTTTTGGACACTAACAGTATTCTTTTAGGAAAAAAAGGAGCAGAAGAGACATAATTATCTTAGTGATAAGGCACTTGAGCTTATTTTGGAAAGAAACTGCAGGAATGTCCTTAATCAATACCCTACTAGTCCTAATAGAAAGCATTACAGAGAACTTAATAAACGTGTAAAAGATCAGTTAGCTGCTGATAAGAATCTTTGGCTTGATGGTTTGGCTGACAAAGCCGAGGAAGCTGTTAGACAGCACAACAGCAGAGAGCTGTACGAGATAGTTAATGTTTTGTGTGGTAGAAAACGGACAGGTATACAAGGATTGAAGGATAAACAAGGTAAGGTTATAGAAGGTGAGGATTCTGTCATGGCTAGGTGGGCTGAGCATTTCAGTGATGTTCTAAACAATGTAGTTAGTTCTACTCCCATTGTTTGCAATGATGATAGATGCATTGGTGGCTTTAATTTTGGCCCTATAACACAATCTGAAGTTATTTTGGCGGTTTCTAAACTTAAATTACATAAATCCCCAGGGGTAGATGAAATTACTACAGAAATGCTTAGAGCTGGGAATGTTTCGGTTACCACTTGGATGACTGAAATTCTGAATATCTTTTATGATAAAGGCATGGTTCCTAAGGATTTTACCAGAGCTATTGTTATCCCTATTTTCAAAAAAGGTGATCGCAGTTCTTGTGATAACTATAGGGGTATCAGCCTACTATCTGTTCCAATTAAAGTTCTTTCCATGATTGTGCTTAATAGAATTAAGAATCTGGTTGACAGTCAATTGCGTGATGAGTAATGTGGATTCAGAAGTGTTAGGGGATGTGTGGATCAGATATTTTCACTTAGGCAGATTCTTGAGAAATGTTTAGAGTTTCAGAAACCTTTGGTTGCTAGCTTTGTTGATTTCAAAAAGGCTTTCGACTCTGTTGATCGTCATAATTTGTGGTTGATTTTGAAATCATATGGTATACCAGACAAGTTAGTTAACATAATGAAAGCTCTCTATAATAACACTGAGTCGTGTGTGAGAGTTGGTAAGGCTTGTAGCAATTGGTTTAGCATTACTTCTGGTGTTCGACAAGGGTGCATTTTGTCTCCTTTTCTCTTTAGCTTGGTTATTGATTACATTATGCGAAATTCACTTCGAGGGAAAGATTTTGGCCTTAAATGGACTGGAGATACGAAAATTTCTGATTTAGATTATGCTGATGATTTAGCCCTTTTGTCAAATGATGTTGATGAGATGAACTCTTTAATTCGAGCTGTTGATGAGACTGGTAGTAGAGTAGGTTTGGTTATAAACAGAGAGAAAACTAAAGTGATGAAAATTGGTCAGGCAGGCTGTGATTCAGTTAATTTGAATGGTTGCAGTCTTGAGCAGGTGTCACAGTTTAATTATCTTGGGAGCTATGTAACAGATACTGGTGATGTGCAGCATGAGATTAACAGACGAATAGGGATTGCTGCCGGGACTTTTAAGAATCTATGGAGAGTGTGGAGAAATAGGCGTATGCACCTAAAGACTAAAATTTGACTGTATAATAGTTTGGTTCTTTCTAGGGTTAGTTATGGTAGTGAAACTTGGACACTTTGTAAACAGGATAGCAGGAAACTAGATGCTTTTGATTCCAGATGCTTACGCAGTATCTTGGGCATTAGGTGGTTCAACTTTGTAACTAATGATGAGGTTAGGCAATGGAGTTTGCAACCTCCTTTAAGCAGCATATTGTGGAGAGACTCCGTTGGTTTGGCCATGTTGCCCGTATGAATAATTATAGATTGGCGAATAGGGTTATGAACGGTGTGCCTAAAGGCCTCAGAAAGAAGGGGAGACCTAGAGACCTAGGATGCGGTGGGCAGACAATGTCAAACAGGACCTTGTTAGAATTGGTGTGCAGTGGCCAGATGCAGTAGATGTAGCTCAGGATAGACTTGCTTGGAGAACTAAATTGCACGGTCTGGTTGGACCTCCGTAGCCAATGGCTGCTTGATGATGATGATGATGATATATAAACTCCAGTTAGCATATTAAAATTAAATGAATGATCATTCAGAGACATTCAGTGTCTACCTCATCCTTAGTCAATTATCCCTTCCCCAAGCTTCAAGTTCGTTGCTCATAATATTCGTTGTCATAATATTCGTCTCTTCAAGTTCGTTGCTCTATTCTTGAATTGTATCTTGCATATTGGAAGCATGAGCAAGTCAAAGCAATATCTTTTCTATACAGTATGCTATTTAAAGGTAGTTGATTTGTCTATAATAATAAAATGTCTGTGACAGATAAAACTCATTGGAAAATCGTGGTAGACAGTTCAAAATTTTACATTGTTCGGGATTGTCGTCCGAGTTGTAGTGCCGAATTTCAAGTCGAAATTCCAAAAGGGGGGATTTGCAAAAGGCAATAATATTTACCATGCTATTCCTACGGGAAATGGTACTCGCTGCCAAATGATGTACTCTAACTGTGACATGGGAGTCGTAACATTTAAACATTTAAATCTGTTCTGTTGCCAGATCTACCACATTCCCAAAGGCATTATTACTTTAATGTGTCCGATTATAGGTAGGAACCTGATTTTTTTAAATCACATGAAATTTGGGACCATTCGGTCGAGTATCTAGGGGACCACAGGGCAGTCGTTCAGAGACAATCGGACAGATTATCAGACGATTATTCTGATCTGTTCGACGACAAATCTGATTAGTTGAACATCTTACGTCTGCTTCTGATGTGTGTGTAATGTCGATTTACGATCAGACCATGCTTTCAATTAAACGATGATTGAACTCACTTGGCCACGTGGTTAAACATTATTCTGGCGTGATTTCTTCAACGCGACAAAAATTCGTTGTGGAAATTAAAATAAATCTATTATCATAATCGAAGATCAGCAAAGAGATTATGAAAGGCCTAGGTGAAGATAAGAAATAAATTTCTACCATTTAAGAAAGAAAATTTATTTAAAAAAAATCTAAAGATGACTGAGACTCGTGTGTCCGATTTATTCACTGTGTACAGGCACGTAATCTGATCAAATTGTGATATCAGATTCCCTAAATAGATCAGCATCCATCAGATGGGCAGAAATCTTTGAGATTAGTAGTAGTAAGAGTAATTCTTTGAATGGTTTCAGACTTTGCATGCCGCTCTACATTCACTGCATTTCTCTATTAATTTCTTCAAGGCAATCTCCTAGACAGAGCTGGAGGCAAAAGGAGGTAAAAAACCAAAGAAGCTAAGGATAAACATTCGATGAGAACAACTGAAGCAACCGATCTCTATCAGCTGTAGTCACAAGAATATCAAGGAAGCAATAATATCTCCCTGACGACCCAAGTTTTATTCTGTCCTACGAAATACACGAAGCGCGGTGTCCACGAGATGACTCCTCTTGTCACATGGCATTTGGGGACATTTGCAATTCAAAACCCCTTCGAAGAGTGAACTGTAGTCTCGAGACGAAAGTCCAAAGAAGGAGCGCGACTCGTTCACTCCAATCAGGTGTAGCACCCATAAAGAAAACCGCAATAAAACATTAAGTATCGTCGTGCGAAGCAAAACGCTCCTTTTATCAGAAGATGAACTGCACAGGGCTCCTGTTCGTCGGTCGAGGGGTCTGCGTTGGTCTCGCGACGACGAGAAGAAGAGGAAGAGCAAATGGAGCGGGAAATCAGGCCATAACCAAATCCCCACCATATTCGACGTGCGCTGCTAGTAATGCAAACAGTACAGCATTAGCGCATTTCGACTTTATATGACGGGCAACGCTTAAACCTGAATTATTGCCATTTTTTGGTATTGATTGGAAAGGCGAGCGCGCTCCCCATCCCACAACCAGCATCGCCTTCCCCCCTCCACCAGTCTCCGCAAAATCCGCGAAGCACCGGTGGAGAGCGTTTTGTGGCAGAGCACGGTCCTATCTCCACTCGAGCTCCCTTGGATTGCGGTCGGCCCCTCCACGGCTCCGAACATAATGAACCTCTAATCCGGAAGAAACGTCTTCTGGGAAACGGCGCCGACAAAAAGAAGGAAGAGGAATGTTTGAAAAGCGCGTGTTTTCAACGTTGCTTTTTCCCTTTTTTTCCGCTTTTCACTCCCACGTGCATGCATTTCCGCTCCTTCGCCTCTTCCCACTCGGCAAGCGCTCGTGTAGAAAGGGGGCGTGATTGACGGCCAAGTGTCATCGCTTCGGGAGGTGAAAGGGTTTCGTGTCATTTTTCGAATAAAAACGAATCTATGAAACAATACGCGATTTCAATCTAAATGAGAAGGAATCAAGAGTATTAAGTATAGGATCATTAAAGTGTACCTCCTCCTAACATAGTGTAATGACTTCACTCGATTCGTGATCCTCCGAACTTTCATTTGATTTTCTCTTTAATTAATTATTCCGATTAATTAATCTTCACCCGTGATTCTAGGTGAAACCACAGATCCACGGGTTCGTACACTTGTGCTTCGACGTGTGTCAGAATTTATGTGCGCCAGATGTGATGTTGGCTCGATGAAAGAAGTAAATGTTCAATGCACTAGGAAGAAGACGACACACCATTTATTTACACTTTGTGTATTCACACGTACTTACATACAATATGGTTCTTTCTAGGGTTGGTTATGGTAATGAAACTTGGACCCTTTGTAAACAAGATAACAGGAAACTTGATGTTTTTGATTCTAGATGCTTACGCAGTATCTTGGGCATTAGATGGTTCAACTTTGTAAGTAATGAGGAGGTTAGGCAAAGGAGTCGGCAACCTCCTTTAGGCAGCATATTTTGCAGAGAGAGACTCCGTTGGTTTGGCTATGTTGCTGGTATGGATAATTATAGATTAGCTTATCCATATTTCCCGTATGGATAATTATAGATTAGCGAATAGGGTTATGAACAGTGTGCCTAAAGGCCTCAGAAAGAGGGAGAGACCTAGGATGCAGTGGAGAGGCAGTGTCAAACAGGACCTTGTTATAATTGGTGTGTAGTGGCGAGATGCAGCAGATATAGCTCAGGACAGATATGCATGGAGAACTATATTGCGCGGTCTGGTTGGCCCTCCGTAGCCCATGGTTGCTTGAGGATGATATGATAAGAACAACGTGGAAACAGGAAGGGAAGAAAGGTTAGTGATCGGGATCTCAAATCGAGAATGTTAGATCTTCCTCATTGCTGTGGTGGTTTCGAGATTGTATTTTAGTGCTCCTGATATGCTGTTTTACCTTTTGATCAGTTGGGGGGGGGGGGTAAAACACTGAATGTTTTGAGCCTTCGAGTGGCTCATTTTATAGCATAATAAAATGAAAAGGCCATTCAGACTAACAAGAAACTATAAAATCAAATACATAGTTATTATATCGATATCATTTTAAGTTAAATTTGTCGCCTACTTTTTTCTTTCCTTTTATTAAAATTTTTATTCTTTTCATTCTATTTTCTATCAAGTATAATTTTTAGCATATTCGATTTCTTTTGATTTTTTGCCTCCGATAAGATTATTGCCGTTAACTTATTTTAGAAAATTAAAATCAAATATCGAGTCTGTTTTTTTTAAAGGAAATGAATATAAAACTCATCCTGTTAAATGCTGTTGCCAAGGCCATCCACTAAATGTCTACAATTAAGTATTCAATATTTGGAATTCGGCCTGCATTGCTAGTATTATTTGCTCAGCAGACACGAGCCTTCTCCGACCAGGGTGCTAATGTCAGATTGATGAGGTGTCCAAGGACCCTTCCCCAATGTTGACCGTCCCATCCAGCACACCAACGGTAGGGTCAATTCCTGTACCCAGAGTCACCCACAAACAATAAGGTCGTGCCAATCCATACCGGTCGCGCTTAAAACGCCATTACAGCTTGTCCACAGTGATCGGCGTTGTGCAAAGATTCCCCCCCCTCTCTCTCACCCCAACCTCAAGTGATCGACATCGCAGCTGTCTCACTTTTTTTTTTCTCTCCTCCCTAGCCAATATTTGTAAAAGCATTTGTCATAAATTCAGACGTTTATTATAAATTGTTGACGACATTTTCACCGGAGCTCCGAGAGGCCTTTCTTCTTCCTCTGATCTGTCATCCGAAGAGCCAACTTTTCTCTCTTCAGTGAAGCTCCAAAAGAGTCGAATTCCTTTCTAGATTGCCGAAAGCCTTGAACTATAGAATAAAAGAATATTTATTGCTGAATTCTTAAATTAATCGTATGAATAATAATATAACAGTGCTTACACTACTCTGTTTATAATTGGGTGTATAATTCGTGATTGTATAGCTTTCTTTTTCTACACGTGATTAAATTTTTCATATATCTATTTTACATCACAATTTTTTTTTGTTTTAATTTTTTGTTTTCCTCTCTTTCATTATGTTCTTATTTTTAAATAAACGTTCTTTTTTTTCTTTAACTGTCATGTGCTTGAGAGGAATTCTGGTTTCAAGCCAAAAGGTTTAGGGGGTATTTTATGTATATTATACCACGTTGCAAGCATAAAAAAGCTATTATTATTAAACGTAGAAAAAAATATATTTCTAAATATTCTTAAGATGAACATACGTTGCTGGTAGGGGCGGGGGTGGCTCAGTCGGAAGCGCGCCAGGCTCGTAATCTGTAGTTCCCAGGTTCGAGTCCCAGCTGGGTTAGCGTTGAGATTTATCTCCGAAAAATTACCCGCCCTGCCCACGGTCAGTAGGGGACACCGATGGGCTTGGAAAGGCCGCCGTCTGTCAGGTGGGACATTAAGCCGTGGCCCGTCTGCGGGAGAGCGGTAACATACCCTGTGTACGTTAAAGAACACGCTGGATGGCCTTACGGGAGGTTACCATCTGTCTCCCAACAGCTGTTCCAGTGGGTCCCTTCCCCCAACCTTCTCTGAGCCTTCGGGGTCCATGTGACCTGACCATTTATCCCATGATGTGCAAAACAGTGCCGCTCAGAGGTAAAACAACCCAACAACGTTGCTGGTATCAGCTGATGCACAAATGAGTATACGTAAATAATATATAGTTTCTAGTGATCAGCCGTCCCGTGGCCGAGTGGTTAGCACACTTGGCTACTGATCTAAGGGACCTGGGTTCGAGCCCCGGGTAAGGCATGGTTGTGTGTGTCGTTTTTCTGCTGAGGTCCTGCCATCCTCTCAGATCTCCTACTGTGGCATATAAACTGACAGGCTCCTGTTAGACCTCTGTGGCAAGCAGCTGCTTGAGCGGGTATTTATTTTTATTATTATTTCTAGTGATCCTACTTTAAGCATTTAGGAATCAATTGAAAGTAGAATAAAGCGCTTTGACATCGACATCAGATATCGAGGAAAAATTGTGTTGAGTCGGGCGGAATCCATCACACGAATGTTAAATCATTCTTAACATCGCTGATAATTTATCTTTCAACTGAAGCATCATCGAGAAAATTATTAATTAGTAATCATACTATTTAACTTATAAATATATAATAATAATATTGTTTATTGACTATATGTGACCCTTAATACCTTTAAAAAATATATGATACTGTTGCGGATTACAAAAATGGATAGCCACTGAGCGTGAGTATTAAAAGCTATATTTCAAAACCAAATTCAATACAAGGTAAATTGTTACAAAGGAAATATGGATGAAGTATCTTATTAACAAATCAACTATTAACATGCACAAGTCATCAATCTTCCTGCGTAGAGCACACAATATCAGCTCTGTGTATTTTACTAAATACTACCTTTTACTTGATTTACCAGGTCACCCGAAGATCTTCACTCGTAAACCAATTCTCGTCCTGTGCTAATAACTTTTCACACACTAGCCGAACAAAAAGACAGTCCGTGTAGACATTCGAAGTTAGCCATAAAAGTTCCCACTTTTATACTTCCGCGTATACACAACACATCAAGTTACTTCTTGATACTTAACGATAAAAGATCCCACTTTTATCCTTCCGCGTATACACAACACATCAAGTTACTTCTTGATACTTACGCGCACTCTCTCAGAACAGCTCACCGTCCATTTTCGAACTCACCGACCGTTACAACACAACGACCGTTACAACACAACGACCGTTAACGCTCCACTCTTCTTCTCCAAATTCTCCCAACGTTCTTATTCGTTGGCTGAAACTTTGCTTTCGGTTGCCAGATTCTTCTGTCGTAACACTGCCCCCTTCCTAGGTCTTGTTCGTCCCGAACAATTCTGGATTCCAAAGCTTCTTCAGTTCTTCGATGAAACATGGCCAAACGATCCACGTGAACCACCTTGCACTTTGTAGCTGGACATCGACGAATGCGATATACCACGTCTGTGTCAAAATGAAAGCGAATCTCATTATGACGTAGATTTCTTTTCTGACTGAAGCCTCGTCCACAAACATAATACGTGTAAGGCCTATAGCCCTTGTGAACACGTTTATGTCTCTGCAGGGAGAAGAATCGACTAAGAGTTTTCGTGCAAAACCTGTAAAAAGTTTTCTTCTTTGTCGAAAGTTTTCTTCTTTGGATTTTTACTTCTATCAACAGTAACAAGGAATGAAAGTCATTAGTGACATAAAATCTAGGGAGGAGTTTCATCCTCCAGTCTGACCCTTTTGTCAGTTGACTTTCACTTAATTCAGAACTGTCGTGATGAACCTTCAGCCATACTTCACCTGAATCAATTTGATCCCCAAGGTGCTTCACAACTATAATATCAGCTCCATAATTCTTTTTAGCTCTTCGGTCCATCTCCTCCTTCCATACTCTTGCTAGAACTGCAGCTTCTAATCCGACAACCTTACCTGTTTCTCCTGTATAAGTGAAATCAGTGATGTGTCGGGCTGCTAGCAATATTTTTTTCTGTTTTACCTTCACATAGCCAGCTTGCAACATCTTCAGAGACTCCTTGTTCTATTAACATGTTACGAAACTTGTTCAAAGCATTGCCGTTATGCAGAACCTTGCGGACACGTGATGCTTCATCTACCCTATTATCCACAATGTTCACCAAACGCAGAAGTTCTCCTCCTAACTCTTCGACGAGCTCTTGCAGTTCCAAGGATCCGTCACCAAGGAAACACTGAACAGCTTCCATCACTTCCAGAGAGTTGTCAACAGAGTTTTCAAGAGGTGAATCCATGTTGCTGATAACAGCTGAACAACTCAAACTCTTCATTCCACGAGCTTGTGATGCTGCAACCATTTTCTTAACTAAATCAACAGCAACATCTTCTGTACTGATGAGATCAATAGCTCCTTTTCCGAATTCAACATCATAAACCAAAGCACACACTCCTTCAGCCAGCTTTTTGGACACAATTGAGCATATCATTAGAGGAACGCTATCTATGGTAGCCATCAGATCCTTGTAGCGGTAAATCTCCTTATCTGTTGGCACCAGCTCCTCTGTCTGTCCTACGATGCAGCATCCGACGTCTTCCATCATCTGCTCGATTTTATCTTTAGTGCAGTCGACTGTGAAGCCAGGGATGGATTCCAATTTGTACAGAGTATCTCCCGTCAATTGGAGAGCACGACCGGAGATCATAGGGACCTTGAGACCTAAAGCAGCAAGTGCAGGAGCCAAGACAAGACTCACTTTGTCGCCGACACCTCCTGTGCTGTTTTTATCTACCATCCGATGGCGCCACTCGGGTCTCCAGCAAAACACATGACCCGAGGAGGTCATAGTTGCTGTTTCTTCGGAATTCACTTTCTTGGAGCTCTCATTGTAATTAGCCAGGGAAACATCAGTCATGATTGCCAAATTGTTCATTTTGGAGATCAGCGACGAGTTTTGTAACATGATATTGTCCACTTTAGAGCTCTTGTAGTCGTGATAAAACTTTTCTATATCCTTATAATCTAAATGGTTATAATGTCCAAATCTGCACATTGACTGTTCAGAAAAGAAATTCAGCGTGGCTACGTTGAAATTATCTGAGGGATTCACTTCTCTCTGATCGTAACTCTGAGGCTTAGTTTCATCCAGAAAGTTAGTCTTTGAAGTACTGTCTCTGCCTGAAGCTCCTTTACTAGCATCACCTGTTACGCTTCTAAGCCATTCTTCGGAATTCCTCTTCCTTAAATCCCCACTTTCTATAAACGATTCAAGTGTGGCTATATGCTTCGGAAAAATCTCTCCGACTTCCGCGGTAAAGTCGAATGGCACTTTGTATCTATGATGAATGGACGCCTCTTCTTTACTCGGACCACTCTGCGAAACGTAAACTCTGTTTCGTTCCCCTTCATTACCACTCGTTACTCTGCCTTTGCGATAATTGTCCATGACGCATTTTGCTGAGAGCGAGGAATAGAATACCTTTCGTGTGGATCTCTCTTCAGATCGTGCCAGACTTGTATACCTAGGTATTTTGAAGTGCAAAGCGTACTGTATAGTCTCGCAGCTCTCTGATCTGTGTGATTGTTCTTCACAGTTCCTAGACATGTCACCAGCGACATAGACACTCTGCCATGCATTACCAGTAGTTGCGTGGTCAAAGGCATTATCTGCGCTATCTCTACGATTCTTGATTTCCAGTAGCAGATCCACATTTTTATATGCGTTGCCTTTCTCTTTTTCTTTTCCATGTTTACAATCTAACAACACTATCAAGATCATCTTTTTCACTGACAAATTCAACATTTAAACTATTGCATTGTCTATTGAGTTCGGTTTTATGATCCTTGAAGTGATCAATAAACTTACCAACTTGAGAAGCCACTTCAGCTCTCATCTCAGTATTTTGTGCGGCCAGGTCACCTATTTTGTTAGCCATATCGGCTTTCAAGTCATTATTTTGACTTTTAATGTCATTCATCTGTGTAGCCATATCGGCTTTCATATCAGTCATCTGCGTAGTCATATCGGCTTTCATATCAGTCATCAGCGTAGTCATATCGGCTTTGAAGCTATTTATCAACTTTACTAATTCATCCATACTTCTAGTTAACGGCATTCAATAAATTATCATAATCCCACTTCTGACACCAAATGTTGCGGATTACAAAAATGGATAGCCACTGAGCGTGAGTATTAAAAGCTATATTTCAAAACCAAATTCAATACAAGGTAAATTGTTACAAAGGAAATATGGATGAAGTATCTTATTAACAAATCAACTATTAACATGCACAAGTCATCAATCTTCCTGCGTAGAGCACACAATATCAGCTCTGTGTATTTTACTAAATACTACCTTTTACTTGATTTACCAGGTCACCCGAAGATCTTCACTCGTAAACCAATTCTCGTCCTGTGCTAATAACTTTTCACACACTAGCCGAACAAAAAGACAGTCCGTGTAGACATTCGAAGTTAGCCATAAAAGTTCCCACTTTTATACTTCCGCGTATACACAACACATCAAGTTACTTCTTGATACTTAACGATAAAAGATCCCACTTTTATCCTTCCGCGTATACACAACACATCAAGTTACTTCTTGATACTTACGCGCACTCTCTCAGAACAGCTCACCGTCCATTTTCGAACTCACCGACCGTTACAACACAAAACGACCGTTACAACACAACGACCGTTAACGCTCCACTCTTCTTCTCCAAATTCTCCCAACGTTCTTATTCGTTGGCTGAAACTTTGCTTTCGGTTGCCAGATTCTTCTGTCGTAACAATACTTAAAATTTATACATAAATAATTAGATGAAATGTATATGGACGACGATTCAATATGAACAAAGATAAACAATTCAACGTGAATGCAAACCAACATATGAAAAAAAAATCGATGTGAAATGAAATGCATAAAAATGAAATAAGTGCCATATAAGAACAACCAATGAGTTTTAAACTCTTATAGGTTGTATTTTTATTTTGCAGTATTAATATTGATCCAAATATTTAAAAGTGGAAATAAAGTTTTAAAAACCAATAGTTTCAGAATTTTCTACTAACGACATATAAAATAAGATAATTCACTTAGCATTGAGTAGTAAACTAACATAAAGTAAAATAGATATATGAAAAATTAATCACATGTATAAAAATAAAGCTCACGGATTATAAACCCAATTATGAACAGAGCAGTGTAAGCTCTGTAATATTCATACGATTAATTTAAGAATTCAGCGATAATTATTCCTTTATTCTACAGTTCAATGCTTTCGGCGATTTAGAAAGGAATTCGACGCTTTTGGAGTTTCACTAAGGAGAGGAAAGTTGAATGTGAAATAATGACTCAATATTTTTTATGTTTAGCAATCGTTGTCTTATTTTGATTTTAAACATATCCCCAGTTTTCTCTTTCCTTATATTGCTTGATAATTTATTAATATTTTGTGGAGCTAGAATCATGAAATATCAATGGATAATTTCTCGAAAAAGGCAAATGATAAAAGTCTTTCTTTCTGAGATTTATTTCCAGATCCCATATATATGGTAAGCATCAGGATTATGTGTGGTAGATCACTCCTGAACAGAGTAGAAGAAAAAAGAAAGTAGCCAGATCAGCAGGCTACACTGATCTAGTAGGCTGCTTCTCCGTTCGCTTCTACAAGAGAGTCTCTCGTTTGAAAGCAACTAATGGTCTGCACCAAGCGAAGGCGGGGTCAGATTTTAGACCTGGTAGGTTCTATGCATCATCAGAGGGGATTGGTGCATAGCTCTCCTTCCAGTGAATACCTAACTATCATTTTTTTTGGAAAAATTACTAATTAATACTAAAACGAGTAAGAAAAATGTAATCTACGCATTGTACTCATGTACAATACTTATATCTGTTTCTCAATATCCAACATTAAAATTGTGCTTCACATAATTAAGCGTTAAGTAATAAAATGAAGTGAAAATTTTTAAGAATTTCAAGTAATTGTAACAGCAGATAGTCAATCCGTTAATAGTACAAGAATAACCAGGGATCGGAATCTCAACTTAAAGCAAATATAAATATATGCATGGCCAGAAGTAAAACTGACGAAATCAAAGTCAAGAGCTAATTGCATTATAGTGTTGAGTGTTATTAAGTAAATATTTCGCTCTTATTAGTTAACTTGTCAAACCTACTTCAAACAATGCAAGATCACGAGGTGAATGATAAGAAACCATTCTTTTATCTAATAGGAGCAGATGAGGGTAAACCATATATAACGTGCTAGTGTGTGAGACATGGGGCTGTCTCAGATAGTAGCACGTTAGGCTCGCAACTTTAGGTTTTCAGAATCGAGTTCCAACTATGCCTGTGCGAGATTTTCTCCTATACCTCCCCCTACTCCTGCCCTCGGTGAGAAAGGGAACACCTAGAGACTTGGAAAGATCGCCGTTCATCGAATGGTACGTTAACCGTGGCTTTGTGTACAGAAGAGCCATACCTTGTGAATATTAAAGAACACGTGGAGATTCCCATCAGTCACCTAACAGTTGTTCAGTGAATATCCTCCCTCTCTTCAGCACTTAGTCCTAAGTGTCCTTGTGACATGGCCATTTAGTCCATTGTATGCACAAGAATGCCGATCAGAGATAAAAACAACGCAGCCTATATGCACCTTAAGTAGATCTTTAAAGAGAGGAATATTACAAGTAAAAATTCTCTCTCCTTGAGAAGAAGAGGAGAGGAAGGATAATGGGTGTAAGAAGAAGAGTACCAAACTCAATTTTGACTTGTATTTCTTAGCAAAACATTTCAAAGAGTTGCACGAAACGTCTCTTCCAATAGAGAAGAAAGAGAAATATTTTCGTAGTCTGCGCCATCGAAATAGGATTCCATTTGTTACTTACAGAGTGGAATTCTTATAAATGCATTGTTGGTTGAAGAGAAATGTTTCAGAGAAGTCACAGACTTAAAAATATTGCAAATTCTATTCAAAAAGAGAAAGGAAAGAAAAATAACTCTAAGGCCTTTCAATACCTGAAATGTATGTGCAAGTATCAACTGACAAGCAACAAGTGCTAATATTGTCCAATTCTGCTAATAGAGTCTAACCATGGGGAGACGGGAAAGGTGCTTCATTCTTCTGAATGACTTCATATATTCGCTGTAATTAAGAATAGGTTGCTGACATTTGAGCTATATGAGGCCATTGTTAAATGATGGTTATGGGTAAAAAAGGATTTTTATTGTATTTTGCTATTAAACGGTTTTCCTAAGCATGTATCTCTTTACGATGGTTTTGTGCGACTGATTTTTAGATGTGCTCATAATTTAAGCTCTGTGATTTTCCGACCTGTCCTGCACCACGTGACACTGTCGAGATGGATCGCTCCGCAGTAGGTGAGGCACACCATCTTTCGTTTCAGCGCCATCTGTTGCCGATCGAGCGAGAGCAACGTCCCCTCATTCATCAATAAGCTGGCTGCGGTCCCGCACGATCCTCTTCCTAGAGATTCGTCACCATTCGGTTAATCACCCGCAGTCCACATAAATATCGACCCCAATCCCCCGAATAGCCAGTCGGGCCATTTCGAGATCACTGCCACACGACAATTGACATGGCCAGAAATCAAATGCAGCAATGCGATGCTTCTCTTTAGTCACACAGTGCAATGCACGCTCAACTCTCAGTACCTAGATAAAGGAGGATATCAATAGAATAAAACATCCACGCTATCCGTTTGCAGTCGCAGACTTTGTCTTTGCTCCTGGACCACTCGACTGCAGAGGAGGACTTCGCTCTCCCTGTGTCAGTTTGTCGCATCGCAAGATCTATGTGAGCGTGCAAATGAAAGGCTGGATGCTGATACTTCAACTGGAAGGGAGAGAATCCGCCACGTGTAAACAAAAGGACCAAAGAACTTTCTTGACTTCGTTCATTTGGGATTCAGATTCCTATCCCTGAAAAGCGATAGTTATTAGTAGACATGATTAGGGCAAATGTTAATCTTTCAGGAACGTTGTTTCTGATTTCTGCAACATTCTCTGTATCAAAGAATCCTTTGAACGTCTATTTCACAGCAGTACAAGGGCAAACTTTGCTTATTGGTTTGAGAAATAAGTGAGGATTCGGAAAAGGTTGTAGTGGAAAATCCAATCTGTGTGTTTGGAATGTGTTTTTTCTTTTCATTCTGTTTTTTTTCGAAATATTTTTCAATCCAGATGCAATGTGAATCACGGACGATCGTCATCGCTGTCATGTTTAACTTCCAGATGATTTAGATATATTATTAAGAATATATAATAATATATAAGTTACAGAATATCCAAATATATTCTGTAACTTATTTTCAAAAATTTGACCCTTTTCCAATATTCAGGAATCGCTCCCAGTGTAAGGAGAAATTTTAAGCATTAAAACTATAATATTCATTTATATACAAGCATAAAGGTGACTCTATCCGAATTCAGTTGATTTTATTAAAATATTGGAAAAGAAAACAAGCACTGGGTGACTACTTAGACAATTTGAAAAGTTAATAAAAAAAATGCTTGCGGCAACGTCATGGTATACCAACTCGAGAAGGCCTTTTTTGTGTGAGTATAGCTGTAATCCTACATATGTCGTTGGTGTAAAAAGAATGGGCAGACCCAGCACATCTGATAATGATGTCGAGCTGATACCAGACATTACACCTCTTGATTTTTTTTTCTTGTGAGGACATGTCGAAGGTGCTAAATATTGATGACCTGGAAACTAGTATTGCTAATGCAACTGCATCAGTTAACGGAGGCATTTCGAAAACCACATGGCTTGAACTTGAACATCGGTTATTTGCGCTCCGGGCTACAAAGGTTGCTCGCATCGAAGGTGTATTGACTTTGGAGAAAAAAAATTGTGTTGGACTCAAATGCAACTATCGTACATCACTACAGTAAGTAGCTTTCTTTAATTCAAATTTTAAATTGTCTTGGGACTTTTGGCCACCGTTTATACCAAAAGTGAAAATAAAATTGGTTGCTTAATTTTTTGTTATATTCTGTTCATTGCACGAAAGATAGTTATAATTCTAAGCCTGCTGAGTAAAAAGAAATCAAGAAAAAGAAATTATAATTAAGACACACGAGTCCACCCATAACATAGATTGTCATGGGTGAATTATGTGTATATGTTAAATCTCATATTAACGTTGAAACAATAGATCATACCACCCTCAAGCAGCTGCTTGCCACAGAGGTCTGACAGGAGCCTGTCAGTTTATATGCCATAGTAGAAAATCTGAGAGGATGGCAGGACCTCAGCAGAAAAACGACACATACATCCATGCCTTACCCGGGGCTCAGAACCCAGGTCCCTTAGATCAGCAGTCAAGCGCGCAGTCAAGCGCGCTAACCACTCGGGACAGCAGAGTTACTCCATATAGAGCTTTCATTATGTGAAATATCAGTAAATGCAATCTATCGTTCCCACAGTTACTCACCATCTGATTTTATGAATGAATTATATCATATTATGCAGGGGTTAAACACAAGAATAATTATTATAACTGGTGATATAAATATAGATTTGCTAGCAAATACTTCTAACCTTGTAAATGAATATCTAAATCTGACTGCTATATATGGATATGAGTCAATGATAAATATTGCTACCAGAGAGGTCTATAATACCCATTCTTGTTTGGACCATGTACTGGTTACAATTAACAATAGAATTAATGTACAAGCTGCAGTATATAAAATGCCTATTACGGATCATTACCCCATAGTAGGATTGCTGTCGAGTGACCAGCGAGTGTAGACGTAGTTTTTGTGCTTGTGATTTATTTTGAGTTTTCTTTGAATTATTTTCTACAGAGCTGAAATCGCCTACAATTTATGATTTGTGCCGTGCCTGCTTCTATTTGGGATACCCAGATTAAGCCTGGTGAATTTGGCTTTTAGTTGTAAACTTTTGAAGAGTGAAGAGCTGACGTCATTAACGGTTTTTCTCAGTGCTTCATTGTGTTAAAGTGTGAACTGCCCGGATGTAATTTGCTGATTATAAGATTTTGTGTTGTTTAACGCTGTGGATTACAAGTTTTTCACTAGTTTCTAAATAACATGCCTTCAAACGGTAGCAGGAAAAAGAAATCTTCAGCAAATTTTAAATCTACAGAAATTAAGCAAACATACAACCTCCCAAGAAGCTGATCGTGATGAACCTTTAAAGACTGTTGATTCTTCATTGCTTGAAGATTTAAAGATGTCTTCAGAATCGGATACTTCTCCGGGGAAGACAACGAACGATAATTTTTTTGTGACCGACGATTCAAGTCCTTGTAATTCTACAACTTCAAAGGTAAGGAAAATAACAAAAGATATCCAAACGAACCTAAACTCGGATATTAAAATGAACTTAAAATTAAATACAAATAAAATCAGTGAATATGAACCGTTACCAAATAATGAACTCTCCACAGAAATTAAAAATAACTTGACTGTATTAGTGTCTGGTGTCAAAATAAGTGTTAAAACGTTAGGTTTAAAGAACCTTGCATCTTTCTTTTACAAGTATCTAATGATCATATCCCAGGCAGGCATTACAAAGGAGATAACTTTTATTACATCCTAAAACCATGGAGCAAAGAAATAAAATTCTAGAATTACAGAAAATAAATAACATTGATGTCTTTGCTGATAATTTTACAGTTAGAAAAATCTGTATTTGGTACAATTGCAGGAGTTAATTATGCATTAGATGATGACTCTCTATTGATCTTTTATCTGATCAAAATGTAATTAGTATTCGTAGAATGACCCACTTCGATCCTATCTTTGATAAGAAAAAAGACGATGTTATTTGTAATCCTACAAATTGTGTCATTCTTGAATTTAGTACTAATTTATTGCCTTCTGAAGTCTTTTTAGGCTTTCATCGTCATGGAGTTAGACCCTACACCTTTCCGCCAAATCTTTGCCTGAAATGCTATGTTTAGGACATACTGTAACAAACTGCAAGGGAAGATTGACTTGTAAAAGGTGTAGCGGACCTCACCACCACAGTTCTTGTATGAGCACTACCTTAAAATGCCCAAATTGTGCAGGAAAACATCCGGCTACCTATGCACGATGTGATGCAAAGATAATAGCTTGTCGTGCCAAGAATATGATGGCACATGAAAATATTAATTCGAACCAAGCTTTCCAGAAAGCCAAGAAATTACATCTAGGTGAAAAAAGAATGACTGACAATGAACTTAACATTAGAAATTATATGACTCTAAACTCCAAGTCCAGTTAATGATAAATTCCATCAACCCTTACCACTCAAGGACTTAAATGACTTTCCTAATCTTACAAATGCAACATCTACCTTGGAAGACAACTCAAGGAATGTCACTGCTTCTTCAAACATAAGATGTGATAATTCTTTTGCCAACACAGTAAAAGAAAACCAACTTGGAAAAAAAGCCCATATTTCTTCCAACCCTGGATCATCAAAGCTAAATGAAGGTCAACTCTTAAACTTCCCACAACTAATCCCAGAAGCGGGAATAGCATTTAACTTGCAATCAAAAGGTCAGATTATAATGCTCTCCATGAATACACAACCATGATTTCTTCAATGGAACGTTCGAGGAATAATTTCAAGGTCCCATATTTAAAAGCACTTAGTTAAAACCCAAAATATTTATGTATTATGTTTACAAGAAATGTTTACTGAAAATATCCCTCAATTGAGTGGATATACTTATATACAAAAAATTCTACACATTCCAAAGGAATAGTTATATACCTAAAAAAAATGGATACCAGAAGTAAGAATTAATATCCCAATATTACATGACTCTCTTGAATATATTGCAGTAAAAATCACTCTAAATTAATATTTTTTTATTCTTAACTGTTATAATCCAGGTCAACTTATTTATGAAACTACTTATTCCAAATTATTATCCTACCTTCCAGCAGAAATTCTTATTTGTGGAGACTTAAATTCTCATCACTCTTACTGGAACTCCTGGAAATCAGACAACAAAGGAAAACAATTACTAAAATTTATTGATAAACATTATCTTATAATCTTAAATGATAAAAACAAAACAATAAAAAATCCTCACAATACTCATTCAGTTATTGACCATACCCTCTCAACAACAAACTTACTACATTTATTTAATTGGTCTATCTTCTTAGACTCTTTTGGAAGTGATCACTTCGCTATCTCTATCTTTCTCTCATTCTACAACTAAATAACCTTCTATATTTCTAACTGATTGGCCCTCACTTAAACAAGATCTCCATCAGGCTCAACTTGATGAAACAAACCTTGATTATACTAAATGTTTTAATAATATTAACAATTACCATAAAAAACACACTTCCTCCCATTTAAAAAAAATCCCACACAATAATTCACACATAATATATATTAACAAACTAATTGTCATTAAAAGAAAAGCTGAAAGAAATATGATTAATAAAGGTACATTTAGAGACTACCAAAATTATAATAGATTCAAAAGCTATTCTAAAAAAAAATTAAAACTATTCAAAAATCCAACTGGTATACTTTTACATCTCATTTATCACCAAATTCAACAATAAATAATTTATGGAAAACTTTCAAAAGCTTACACAATAATCAAGAACCACCTATAAATCAAAACCAATACACTCTCTTGCTTTACACCAAAATGTTTCTATATCTTGCAGAAAAATTTGCTACACATCACTTAAGTAAAACCAATGATTCCATACCGTTAACCAAACAATATGGTAATGAAACCTATTTCGACCATTTTTTAAAAAATCGCCTCAATATTTTAAATTTACCTTTTAAACTATTTGAACTTAAAAATGCTATGCAACAATTAAAAAATAAAACAGCAAATGGGCCTGATGACATTTCAAATATATTATTAAAAAATCTAACTCCAAACTATTTATTACACCTTCTTAAATTATTTAATCATATTTGGAAAACTGGTAATATTCCACAACAGTGGAATATAAATTATATGATTTTTATACATAAACCTAAAAAAGATTATAAAGATCTTAACTCTTATAGACCTTTCTGCCTATCTTCAAATGTATTGAAACTCTATGAAAGAATGATCAACAGTAGACTTACATGGTTCATAGAACATGAAAATATATTAAACAAACACTTTTATGGTTTTCGACCTGGAAAACCTTCTAAAGATTTAATTTTACATTTGTTAACAGATATTGAATCTGCTTTTCTTGATGGACAATGCCTTGTGGCCATCTTTATAGATATAAAACATGCTTTTGATTCCATAAATCACAGTGCACTCTTACATAAGTTAAAAAATCTAAATATAGAAGGCAACATTTACAAATCAATTTATAATATTATTACAAAAACATCTTCAAAGTAAAAATTGCAAATAATTTATCATAAGAACACATACTTAAAACAGGATTAATCCAAGGAGATATACTCTCCCCAAATTTATTTAATATTTTTTATAGGATTTACCAAACCATTTTACTCACAACCTAAATTATGGAATTTATGCTGATGACATTGTCATTTGGTTTCAACATACAAAACCCACAAACAATAAAAAATATCCTTCAATTAAATATAAACAATTTTTACAATTTTTGTAAGAAATGGAATCTTTCCATTTCAAATGAAAAAACAATCATTTTACGATTTCATATATCTAAATTTCCAATTCAAAAACTTAACTTATTTTTACATAATAAAAAAATTAAAGTTGTCAAAGATACAAAATTCTTGGGCATTCATTTTGAGTTTAAACTAAATTGGATCAAACATTTAAATAAAGCAACCAATACAGGAAACAAATTATTCAATATTATAAAATTCCTAGGTAATGCTAAGTGGGTATGTAGCATCAAAAATTTATTATATGTTTACAACAATATTACAGCCCCTAAATTTCAATATGGTTTTGAATTTTTAAATAACTTAAACCAACTCAAAAATAAATCATACAAACAAATACAAACAAAAATCTTAAGACATATACTGGGTTTACCCAGAGATAGCAAAGTTCTTGATTTATATGCTGAAACTGTAATACCACCTATCACATTACAAAAGAAATATATCCTTTCCAATTTAATTTACAGAATTATTTTAAAAAACAATACTCATACTATAATAGATAAAATCACCTCAAATCATCAAAATCAAACACTCATAAATTTTAATCATAATCAACAAATTTTAAATATTATTAATAAACATATCAGTGGAAATCTTCCATCTGATTTCCCTTTTTGGACAAGTAGTCCTCCTATTATTTCATTAGATATTCCAGGAATTACCAGTAAAAAATGTCTAGATATCTCAACACTGAATTTACTCTCCACCTCTTACTTAAACTCTAAATATAAAACTGCCATCAAAATTTATACTGATGGTTCCTTTTGTGAGCATACAAAATTTACATCTGGAGCATTTTTGCCCCCAATTTAATAAAGGTGATACTTTTAAAATTACCAATACATCACCCATAACTCTAGCAGAAGCAACTGCAATTATATTTGCCATCAAATGGGCACTTCAATTTAATAACTCGTATATTGTTATACTCTCAGATTGTAAATCAGCCATTAACTTAATGAGTCAAAATTTATTTAAATCTGAATATCCAATATTTACAAGTGACTCTTTAATATTAATTCATAATCACATATCTCGAACAAATTACATACACATACAATGGATGCCCTCCCATACTGGAGTAAAAGGAAATGAACATGTAGATAAATTAGCTAAAGATGCATTAAAAAATCAAACTTCCATAGAATTTCCCCATCTCATCTACCTACACAAACAAGAAAACAAAAAATTAATGCAAACTGAACTACAAACTTATTTTACACAAGGCAATAAATACTGATAAATTTAACATTTCAGATCAGATTCATAAATTAAATGACTAAGGCTTAAATAAAAAAGAAATCAACCTATTATTAAAATCAAAACCAACTGTGCTTACATAAATACAACACTGTATAAATTTAAATTAAAAAATTCCCCAAATTGTAATCATTGTAATGTCCCACACACAATAGCCCATATCATTTTTGATTGTCCATTTTTCAAACAATTTTTTTCAACACAAAGAATAAAATATTATAATAATTTAAAAAAATTTAACAAATTACAATTTTAAAACAATATTATACAATGACAATAAGAAAATAAAAACTAATATAAATTTATCATTACATTTTTTAAAGATTGTTCTCTATTAGACATTCTTTAACATCTATTTATTACACACATTCTTACATAAATACACTAACAACATGAAGAAAATACTAACAAAAAACACAAATACACTCACTCACAACATGAAGAATCCATTACAAAATTATTGATTCGTTTTTCTTTCTTCTTCGCTGTACAACATGAAGAATTATAACAATCTAACTCATTTTCTCACCTCTTCTCTTCTAAATAAAACAAGCAGAAAATGCTATCTGGATGAGTCAAGACTCAATCTGTGACCGAGTCTTGGAATTTCCAACTTTGTGGGAAGGTTGATGATGATGATACCCCATAGTAGTTAAAATTATACATAATGAAAATAAAACTTTTGACAAAAGAAATGATAATATTAAAGATTACATGCTAAGAATTAATAATGAACTAATAAATGATAAATTAAAAGATTATAAATGGAAGGGGATATCACAGGAAACTAACGTTAATAATGCGTACAAAACATTTTCAGAGATTTTGTGTAAAGTAATTAAGGGTTCATCTTCCTATGAAAAAGAAACATTCAGAAACTGAAATAACCTTGGATCACAAATGAAATCTGCGATATGATTAAGCATAGAGATAAGCTATATAAAAATTTTAAAAAATACCCATTTAGCGAGGACCATGAGAAGCATTTCTTAAAACATTAGGAATAATAATAAAGGTCTAAAACTAACGAGGCGAAAAACAAATATTTCATGGAAGAATTTTTTAAATGTATATGTACATGTAAAAAACAATGGAAGTTCGTAAATAATTTAATTGGGAATAACTCAAAAGATGAAATTCTACCGGATAAAATGAATAATATTGAGGACAGTAAAAACTGCTCAAGAATCCATGAAATTTCAGTAACTACAGTAAAAAAGTGCAAAAATTTCATTATTCATCCCTTAGTCTATAACTTGAACCTTTCTTTTCAAACTGGGATTTTTCCAGACGATCTCAAAACCTCTATTGTACTTCCGATTTACAAGAAGGGAAATAAAAACTGCCTTTCAAACTACAGAGCGATCTCGCTTTTGCCTGTTTTTTTCCAAAATATTTGAAAAACTGGTAAAAGTCAGAGTATTGAGTTATTTAAATAAAATAAATTTCTCTTCGTCAAATCAGTTTGGCTTCACTAAGGGTAAGGGCACTGATCATGCTTTATTGTCATTTACTAATTTTATTTATAAATCAATTGACCAAGGAAATTTAACTCTTATCAGTTTTTCTAGATCTTGAAAAAGCTTTTGACATCGTAACACATTCATTGCTTTTGAAAAAACTGGAGCATTTGAGTATGACAGGGATTTCTCTAGAATGGTTTATCAGTTGTTTAATAAATAGAAGCCAACGGCAGTACAAAGCTGAAAACACCGGTTCTCGTCCGATCATTCGAAGTTAGGCAGCTTTGGGCGCGTTCAGTGCCTGGGAGGGTGGGTGACCGCGTGCTAGTTGGTAAAAAATCTGCTGAGGACCATCCATTCTAACAGATCCCTCTACTATGGCGTATTAAACTGACAGACTCCTCTCAGACCTCTGTGGCAAGCAGCTGCTTGAGGAGTTATTTATTTTTAATTTTTTTATAACAAATATGTAGAACTCAATTAGATTAAAAAACTGCCTCAGTAATCCTAAACAAACAACGTGGCATTTCGCAGGGCTCTGTTCCTGACCCTCTATTGTTTAATATATATATTAATGACCTCTGTAAAATGAACATTAGTTGTAATATTGCTACCTTTGCAGATGACACTGCATTGACGTTTAGTAACCAAACTATTACAGATTTGCTGTCCAATGTCAATAATATTCTTGAAAAAGTAAATATGTAGTTCGAAAATAAAAAACTCTCAATTAATAAGAATAAAACTAAATTTGTTTTATACAAGATTAAAAAATAACCAATATGCTGTAAATACTTTTGTCATTAAACTGCATTCATCTCAATGCTATAAACATATTGATTGCCGTTGTGATTACATAAGAACAGGTTGAGAGCATTAAATATTTAGGTATTTTCATAGATAATAATCTAAAATGGAAGAAACATGAGTACATCACAGGTAAAGCACGTTACAAACTACTCAAATTACACCACTTGAAATACAAGGTTAATCTTAATATGCTGCGAACATTGTATTTCTCATGGATACAAGTTGCATTTCAATACGGTATCTTATGTCTTGGTTTTTAAACCTCTGGAGTCTCTGCAAGACAAAATTATTAAATTGCAAAAAATAACACTGATATTTAAGCAATTTCAGTCGTTACTCTAGGCCAAAAATTCTACCTATTAGACATTATTCGTTTTTAGAGTGATGATGTTTTTAAGCAAAATTGCTTTAATTTTCACATTCAGCCGGATTTATACAACTTTAGAGAGAAAGGTCCAAAATATTCAGTTCCATTGACCAAAAAAGAAATTGCTTATAATCATTATACGTATATTGCACCTAAAATCTTCAATCAGTTGCCTCTTGAAATTAGAAGTGAAAAAAATTTTAATATGTTCAAGCAGAATTTAAAAAGCTTTCTCTTTGGAAGATGTTGTTATATATGTTGCTATATTAAATAATCAAGTGTAAAGTAAAAAAAATGTACATATATCGGAAAAATGACATATATTGTTTGTAATCTTTGTAGTGAGTAAGTCGTAATTGATTTTTGTATTAATTTCCTTTAGTGACCCAGACAAACCATGTGGTTTTTGGGTTCACTCATATATATCTATGTTATAAATTGTATATGATGATGAAATAAACCTGATTGATTGATTGAAGAGATGGAGGATATTCATTCCCAGAAAATAATGGAAGGCAACAGAATTCCATTGATTTGTAGCTTGAATAGATTAATGTCTATAACAATGATCAGCGTGCTTCGATGGCAGCGAAGAGATCTGTATTTGAATTCTATTCTTCCTTCATGTGTGATGTATGATAACAGAGGTTTCTGCTACATCACCGCGACAAAGTGGACTCATAAGGAGTATTCTCATTTTCCTTTACATTCTTTCTATGCAAATTCATTATTTATAAAATATATATTGGCATTTCTCATGTAGCTGTAGTGCTGATCTCATGTTCTGTCGACTGAAAACACGTTCTTAGGGTTTCATTTCTCTCCCAAAAGTTAAAAAAATATGAAACATTGCACATGTTTGTTCTGATCTATACCTGCTTTTCTGACCTGCAAGTATTTCTAAAAAAATTCGCTTCAAATAAAATTAATATTTAAATTTTTACATGAAAATTGTTATAGTTATTAATATAATAATAAAACAAATGATTACTGACGCATTTATCTATATATGACTTAGGACGCATCAGAGGGATTTTCTCCCCAATGTCAATTGGGGTTCGGCTTCGGCTCAACAATTGTCTAAATCTGTGATTCTCAACCTTTTATGCTTCACGTACCCTCTGGAAATGTGTATGTAAGTGGCGTACCCCTTGTGTAAATAGATAAAACTGTAGTTATAGTATAACAATGGGAATAAAAACATATATATATATACTTTAGATTTTGTATTCATTAATTACATATATCGATAAACACAAAAAATGACATAAACAATTTAACAAATCCTATAAAATTATAAACATTTTACTGGGTAATCAGTGAAGTGATTGCGCTTGTTTACGCTTGCACAGTGCATCAGTGGTTGGGGTTATCTTGCTAAGGTAGAGTCGAAAGTCATCTTCAAAATCCAGCCTGTTCCTATATTTATTTTTTAAAGCAGTTAAAGATGAAAAACCAGTTTCACATAAATACGTTTTTGTAAAAGGTAACAAATATTTGACTGCAAATCTTGACAAATTCGGATATTTCTTCTCCATTCCCATCCAAAAGCTAATAAATGTCTTTTTGGAATGAATGCTTTTTAAACTATTGTCACAAGATATCTCAATCAACTCTTCTTTCTTGGACACTGGAATCTTACATTTTTCCAAATCAAATGTGAAGGAATCTCGAATCCATTCTGGCGTTTCATCAGGGGGTGGAAAGTACCGCCTTATAAGAATTTTAAGAGTGCTTAAGTGTATTTGTTGTCTGATTTCTTCAAAGTCTGCAATCGCTTGCTCATTTCCTGTAAGAAATGAATCTATGCGCTGAAATTGGTCACAGCTGTCCTTTTTAATTCCGTTTTCCCAGAGAGAATTTTTTTATCATGGCCTCTCTGTTCTCAATGTAGAATACACCAACGTTGTCTCCTTGCAATGATAAGTTCAAAATATTAAATTTTCTAAAATATCAGCTAAATATACTAACCGTAGAAGCCATTCTGAGTCTTGTAGTCTCAAAGAAAGCCGAAACTCGTGGTAAATGAAAAAAAAAGGCGTACTTCAATGTGCAGTTCAAATAAACGGCAAAGAACATCTCTTATGAGGCTATCCATTTCTTCACACATAATTCAAAAAGTCGAGACTTCAATGGTCGGGTTTTGATGAAATTAACCATTTGTACACTTTCATCCAGAACTCTTTTCAAATCATCAGGGAGAAATTTAGATATCAGATGATCACAACAATGTTCACTCATTGTTGTAGTTCACAACAATGAGTGAACTTATATTCTGGTGCAACTTGTTTCATACGACCTGCTAGTCCTGTGATATAACCACTCATTGCTTTTGTTCCCTTAGTACATACAGAAATACAATTTTTCCATTCAAGGTTGTTTTCGACAAAAAATGAATCAATCATATTAAAAATATCCTCACACGTAGTAAAAGTTTTGAGAGGCTTACAAAATAAAATATCTTGAAATATTGCATCCTGGAATTTTCCACGTACAAAAACAAGTCATTGAGCTAGCCCAGCTACCTCTGTCGACTCATCCACTTGTAAGGCAAACCACGAGTTGAACAGCTCGAATGAGTTTGTCCTTAATATTACAGGCCATATCTTTAATTCTCCTGGAAACTGTCATTTGACAAAAGAATGGTTCTGACAAGGTTTGCCTCTTTTTGACCAAACATACAAGAAGCAATTTCTTCTGCTGCTGGAAGAATGAGTGACTTGCCTATTGTGTGAGCCTTTCCGGCTTTGGCAATTTGAAGGCTTACTTTGTAAGACGCTTTAAGTGCACGTTCATTTTCTTCTACACCAGAAAAATGCTTAATTACGGTTTTTCTACTACTCAAGTCTTCCAAAAGACTTTCCAAATAGCTTAAGGGCTTATTTTCTAAATGCTCATGTTTTGTTTCAAAGTGTCGCCGAAAAAGAGACGTTTCATAGAATTTTGTGGCAAGACCAGAGAAACAACGCACTGTGGATTTGATTCTACCAAACGTCCTGTCCATGTAAAGCCAAATTGTAAATATGATTCAGGATATTTACGTTTTTTAATTTTGTTATCACTTGAGTGTTTAACATTTAACGTTCTTTTAGTTACTGCTGAATCCATCTCTTTACTCACATGGGATGATGACGTAGTCGTAGATGTAGAAGCAATCGGTTCTGGCTTCACGTTATTCTTCTTCTTAATTATCCATTTATCCATGTTTCAAGGCACTTTAGAAACACGTTCAATTAACTTCACAGTAAACTGAAGAAAATAACTTTAAACATAGCAAGTGAAATAAATCACAGCAAATGCATAGAGCAGTAAGAAGGCACATTCACTTACTTAAAATGGATGTTTTGACTGAGCGATCAGCTGTTCGGGTAGATTCGGCTCTCAGGTAGGGGATGGAGAATTGACAAACGTGTGCAGACATGAATTACGGCGCCGCGTTTCGTCACTCAGTTCTCAGAAATTATCAGTAGCAGTGTTGTCAACTTAACGACTTTTCTACTAGATCTAGCGACTTTTGATCTCTCACGGCGTACTTCAAAAATTTTTACCGCGTTCCAGACATTGAGAACCCCTAGTCTAAATGATTGAATCTCGAAAAACTGAGTCCCAACTCATCTCTACTTTGAAGCTTTCGATAATCAGCAAAAGACAAACCTCAGAGGTCGCAACAAGCTCTCAAAGAATCGCTGGCTGACAAAATTATTTCGAAATCTCGTCTCTTATCCTGTGACTCGTATCAGTAGCACATAAGAAAATATGTATTCTCAGTATTTCTGATAATCCCTTGATGAAACTTTAACAGAGAAAAGATCAGTTTCGTGGAGAAAGTTTGACTTACCAAATGCCAGTAGCGCGAAAAATGATGCTAGTGTATTAAAATGAGGAAACAACGAAGATACAATAGTAGTGTTACTTGCGAGGAGCTTTTTTTATTCACCTTGAACTCTACGAAACTTTGAAAACGAAGCATTCAGATGGAGGCTATTTTTAATGCTTGAGGATACACGCGGAAATACGTCAAACAGGAAGATCCAACTTTTGCGGAAAGAGAAATGTGTCCATTCTAAATTCGACAGCGTGGAGGTGTTAGTTAATTTGCTCAGAGCAAACATGTTAAACAGAGGAAGCTGAAAAACCTCTGTCGGCGAGAGAGAAGTTTTCTCCGCAGGCAGCCACCACATCTAACTGCTATTACTTATCCTGTCGCAGCATACAATCCGCTCCGTTCTTCTTTCCTAGCCAACTGCTGCGCTGGCCATTGGAGGTGTTGGGCTCGATGGCAGGCTGATCTGCGTTCAACTGAAGAACAGAGTATTTATTGTGAAAACAAAAAGCCTGTGGATTGCAAGGACACCATTTATTATCTAAATATACCCGATTCCAACGACGACCTGTGAGCTTTGCTGTGTGAAAGCTGATTCTTAGCCTCAAAGGGTTCATTGTCAGAGGAGAAACTGTCGGGCTCGGACTCCACCGCAAGACGGCGCTACAATAGCGTTGGCTGCGCGCCGAAACTTTGTCGCTTGTATCTGTCAGGAAGCGATCACTTGGCGATCTATTGGAGACTCCATCGCTTTCATTAAAAAAGAAAAACACTTCCCAGAAGAAAAATTCTCGAAAAACACCTTTCGCGGCGTTTTAGAGAGTTGCTATTCAATATTATGTCAGCTACAGACCCAAGTCGAATTTCTGCAGGTACTACTAATAAACTACAAAACACAAAGGGAAAAAAATAAACTATTTAATCTAAATTTACATTAAACAGCGAATAGATGTCCCAAACGAAAAAATTGTTTTATGTTAGTAACAAAGTCTAAATTAAAACAGCTCTTCGCAAAAATTTCAATAATATGTGCTGTGAGGCAAATTTTAGAGGAAAATACAAAGCAATAAATATGCAAATATCGTTCTGAACCCATTCGGTTTTAACATATCATTAAATATTCAATAATGATATTTAACAAAAACATTTCTTTTGTATGAACGGCAGAAGGCTACTGAACGAGGAACCAGGCTGCTATTCCACTCGAATAAGAGTGTTGTTATAAAAATGGGAAGAGTGAAAACAATTCAACAAAGATGAAGTTCAAAAAAAGATGACGTATTCACCTAGCAGAGCTCCTGGAAGTATCTGTAGCACGTGCAAGAAAGTGAACAAATTTTTTAATGATGACGAAAGAAATAGTTTCTACAGCATAAACATTCTGCCAAAATGATTCCAAGCAAGTCGTAATCAAATTTTACAATTCCTACAGACATGAATTAATATGTAATGTGCACTGGATAGTTCAATTTATAAATGAAAAGTATAGAATTATAATGTATGACAGTTTATCAAGGAAGGAATATTATTAGGTTCCAATATGCAAATCATACTGGGATATACATTATCGTAACATTTTATATCACAGCACTTCAGAGTGACAATTTTTGAATACTGTTATGCCGTAGGTCAACGTGGGCATAGAAGAAAATTATCTTGAGCCGGGTGGTATCTGAACGCACCCGGCTCAAGACATTTTTCTTCTGTTCCACGTTCACCAACAGCATAATAATTTTCAAAAAATTGATACTGGGATATAATTATATAATTTAGGTTTCAGTCAGTAAGGAATATTACATTATGAAATATTGAAACTAAATCGTTCAAAATACTTCTGTGAACTGAAAGAAATTAAAAAAAAAATAATTGCAAATTATAAAATTTTAGAAAACATGTTCTTATATATGCTTTTCAGAGTAAAAAATAAAAGGAAAACATTCCAAAAATGAAATCACTTACTCGATTCATATTAATGTCAAAGGAAGATAGGGCTCCAGAAAATTTTCAATTGGCAAGAGAAACCAATTTTGGCGCCTTGTCTTCCTTTGAAGTTGCTATGAATTATGCAAGTGATTTCTTCGCTGGCATGTTTCCCTTTTATTTGTTACCTTTTAAGGAGCAATCAAGAATATTTCTTAATTTATATATTTTACTTCCAATTGGCAGGGGATTTGTAAACTACAATTATCTATTTTTACTCCCTTCGGAGGAAAAACGTTTCCATTCCCTATTTTATTTGCGTTGTAACCTTTCATTAAACATATAACTGGTTATGATCGATTTCCGTTGAATATCTCTTCCTCTTTTGGGGGTTGAAAAGTCAGTGGGAAAATATTGTTTAAACGTTTCTTCTTTTTTTAGAGGGGAAGAAAAGATGGTGAAATATACGCAGTGAAGAACACAAGAAATAGTAAAAATACCCCAGATCAGCTAAAAATGTGATCAAAGAGGAATATACATTCAGCTTTAAAAATATAGAAATAATTACGGCCTCCCACAGGAACGTACCCAGAGGGAGGAGTTAGCCCCCCCCCACCCCAGAAAATCCTGTCGTCTTATACTAAATCTCGAACTTGTGTACCTGCTTTGAAATCCAAAACAGTTGGATTTCTATAATTTTATTTTAGCCCCATATTTTATGTCCGACACTGAAAATAGATAAAAAAAAAGACTGTAGAATCTCATTCCATATAGAATATCATTTTAACCTTTCCAGTTCGATGGAATATTTAGCACTTGGGAAACCCCACTCGAGAAATCTTATTCTCAGACCCCCCCCCCCCCCCGAAGCTAAATTCTCAGAGCCTCCCGAAACTGAATTCTCGGATCCTCCAAATAAAAATTCTCAGACTCCTCCCCCCCACCTGAGCAAAATTCTCATAGTCTCCCGAAAATGAATTCTCGGATTCCTACCCCCCCCCCCGGAATATTATTCAGTTGATTCTTGCAGGATAATTTCATCTCATCATCATCATCCTCAAGTAGCCATGGGCTACGGAGGTCCAACCAGACCGTGCAATTTCTCCAAGCATATCTGTCCTGAGCTATATGTGCTGCATCTGACCACTGCACACCAATTCTAACAAGGTCCTGTTTAACATTGTCTGCCCACCGCATCCTAGGTCTACCCCTTTTTCTGAGGCCTTTAGGCACACTGTTCATAATCCTATTCGGTAATCTATAATTATCCATACCGGCAACATGGCCAAACCAACGGAGTCTCTCTCTGCACAATATCCTGCAGAGAGGAGGTTGCCGACCCCTTTGCCTAACCTCATCATTACTTACAAAGTTGAACCACCTAATGCTCAAGAGACTGCGTAAGCATCTAGAATCAAAAGCATCTAGTTTCCTGTTATATATCCTAGAAAATTAATAAACACCCACTAGTTGGAAATCAAAAGTAAATGTGATTAATGCTACAGCATGAAGATAGAAAGGAGAGAGCAAACAACGAGTTCTGTGTTAAAGTTTAACTTCCTGAAGTAACAGCTTGAAGTAGCAATTACGTAAAGCCAGCAAACTTGCAACCAAGAAATGTTGACTGCCTGAGCATTTCTGTACTTTGTAAATACTAAGTAAACTAACGAAACGCGTTGTACGTATAGTAGAACTCAGCACGCATATCAAAAGTCCTATCGGATTTCGCAAAACTTTGTTTTCATCTGTGTATATTGGTTACTTAATAACTGTCGAGATTTTGTAAATACTTCAGGTCTGATACAGGCCCAGATCTAGAAAAAAAAATAGAGGGGGACAGAGGCGGAAAAAGGTAAGGGGGGGGGAGAGCAAAAGACTGGATTTCCGTTGCAGTATATTTCCTCTTCCGTTTTAGAAATTTAAAAAATTCCTTGAAAATTGCATGAACTATATATAAATTTAATAATTTTTGCCTCAACCCATATACACCCTACACGTAGAATTTTTGCTCTCTTAAATCCCTTATTTTTAAAGTAAAGTGCTTATTGTGGCTATCCAAATTTTGGAGTGAAGATTCATGAATCTTTGAGGAGTCGCCTGGTAAGACTTTAATTTTATAAACATGCCTCGTTGCTTTATATTTAAACTTCTTAAAAGAAGGACGATCTGTCTCTTTGTCCCAAAGGGACGCCATTGTCACTGAGAAGCGTCATTTAGTTGGCAGTTGGCAGTGATCTTGACCTCGATCAGCGTGCCCTTCGTCCGTTACCGGCAACTGACCGCAAGTCCCTCGCTGACGTCTACTGAGCCGATCATCGGAATCACAAAACACCCAGTGCGAAGCTTTGAGGAACTTGCGAGAAAGTTGGCTGAAGCTAATTTATAGTGATCTTTATACATTTCGAATCATTTACAATTTTTTTCTTCAGAGTAGCCTTTAATCTATTGAAATGAAGTGCAATAAAGGTAAAATTAATATTCCGTTTGGATCTGACTAAAATTAGTATAAATAAATACCCCCTCAAGCAGCTGCTTGCCACAGAGGTCTGACAGGAGCCTGTCAGTTTATAAGCCATAGTAGAAGGTCTGTGAGGATGGCAGGACCTCAGCAGAAAAACGACACCATAAACTATTCATGCCTTACCCGGGACTTGAACTCAGGTCCCTTCAATCAGTAGACAAGCGCTCTAACCACTCGGCCATGGGACGGCTTATGTCACCTGTAACGGCGTGTGCGAGGGTAAATTACATTTAATTTCCTCAGGCATTTCTGATTCGAACTACCGCAGGAGAGACGAATGAAGTGGAAATGTTTTAATTGCAAAGCGATAAAGTCAACATCTAACAAAGATTTAAACGCTAATGGAGAGCAAACTGAACTCACAGTTGGACACATGTCAAAGTCGCATGTGAAGTTCAGTGAGGCAAATGAGTCTGGATCAGCCACTTCGGATGAAAGCAGTGATGATTGGAAGGCATTGTTAAAGGAAATAAATATAAAAATTCAGATTATTAATAAACTAAAAGATGAAATTGTAGACCTAAGACGTAACAAAAATCTTGAAATACATGGGATCCCCGTTCAATACCAGGGAGATGGAAATAAGCTGCACCTGTTAATGACCACCATCGCGAAAAAGCTTGAAATAAGGATTTTAACTTAGAGCAAATAAAAGCCATCCACAGACTGCCTGTGAGAAATAAAAATAAAATTCCGCTAATCATTGTGAAATTTTCATCGAGACTCGCAAGAGATTATTGGTTATCGCGGAGAAGAATGGGTATGCTGACCTCAGAAGTAGCCTCTAATGCTGACGATACTCCAGTTTACCTGAATGAAAATCTTACGTCTGCGAATAAAGATCTTTTGTGGAGGGCAAAATCAATCGCTCGTGAAAGGCAGTACAAATATGTGTGGTGTAAACGAGGAAAAATTTTCTTGAGAAAATCAGATGGTGACATTATCATAAAACTCGATATTCATAACAACTTAGACAGGCTTTGAATCTTCTGCTGAAATTGCTGCTTCATATCGGCCATGGATAACGAACTGTAATCTATAAAACGGCCTTCTTCAACGAAGCAAACGATCTTGGTGCGGACTGGAATAACTAGAATCATTATGAACTGGACAGTATTGCTGCAGTTAAAAACCGGTTCCAAGAAGATAAAAACGTAGCATTTCATACAATAGAACAGTTATCAGTTATACATGTTAATGTCAGAAGTTTAAAAAAAAACTGGGATCTCTTATATAGATATTTAATTAATATCTTAGATTTTCTAGATGTAATCGTATTAACAGAAACGAAAGTTAATGAATATGAAAAATTCTTATACAAGTAATTTTAACGAAATTTCTTTAAATAGTACCAGTAAGAAAGTAAGTCTGTAAATGGTAGCTAGGTAGTCACTGGAAGGAGAGCTATGCACCAATCCCCTGTGATGATGCATAGAACCGGCCATGCAGAGCACCAATTGTCCGACCCCGCATTCTCGTGGTGCACACCGTTAGTACCTTTCAAAACAGATACTCTCTTGTGGAAGTGAACGGAAGGGGAGGGCTGCCAGATTAGTGTGGCCTACTGATCTGGACAACAATGGCTATTTTTCTTTTTTTTTCTACCCTGCTGAGGAGTGGTCAACCACACAGGGTCCTGGTGCTGACCATATATACCAACCTGAACGGAATTATGGCTCTGAGCTCGATTATGGATTCTGATTTTGCTGCCCTGGTGGGCTTCTGTGGAGGGAAATCTTGCGCTGTGTTTTCTGTTTGTTTGTGGGTTGACAGCCCCAAGTGAATAGATTCACAGGATATGTTTATCAGCTGGTGGATAATCCTGAGTAGAGGTCATCGCAGGCACCTGAACTCTTTGCTTCTATTGGCATCGTCAAATTCTACATTGGAGGAAGTCTTCCAGTGTAGATGGCTTCAGCCTTTAGTTGTGGGGGAACAGGTCTTTGCCCCATGTCTGCGATTAGGGGGCTGTTTGATATTGTCGGCATTCCCTCTCTCAATAAACATAGTTTCTTTAAATATCCCACTAACCATTTTCTCTCCATAGCTAGTTGGAATGTGAGGACTCTGCACAGAACTTTCTCTCTTGATGTCCTCACAAAAGAATTCCACCATTATAATTTAGATATTCTCAGCTTTCAAGAGAACAGATGGTCAGATTCTTAAAAATAATCTTAAATTTCTCTTTTCAGGAAGGGACGACAATAAGCATCACCAAGGCGTGGGTCTGCTTCTCAGCAGACAGGCTAGTGAAGCTCTTCTAGGATAGAGTGCATTAATGAAAGTTTTCTTACAGCAAAATATCAGACAAGCATTAACGACTTAAATGTTATCTGCTGTTATGCCCCCACTGAAGATGCCGATGAGGATGAGAAGGAGAGGTTTTACGGACAACTTCAGCGTATTTTGAATTCTGTCATGAAAGGAGATATTACCCTTCTTCTAGGTGACTTCAATGCCAAAGTTGGCACTGATTCTAACCTTTAGGAAGAGGTGATAGGCTCTTTTGGTATTGGTAGCTGCAATGGCAGTGGGCAACGTCTTCTACACGTAAGTAAACTCAATGGTTTCAGAATAACTAACACATATTACAAACACCGTGACATACATAAGTACACATGGGTTTCACCTGAAGGGCTGCATAAGAATATGATTGATTGTATATTAATTAACAGTAAATGGGCTAGTTCTGTTAGGAATACCAGGGGAGCTGAAATTGGGATCTGACCATTACCTTGTCTACTAACTATGGCTACTTTTCTTTTTTTTTCTACCCTGCTGAGGAGTGGTCAACCACACAGGGTCCTAGTGCTGACCATATAAACCCACTGGACTAGACAGATATATGGCTCTGAGCTTGATTATGGATCCTGATTTTGCTGCACTGGTGGGCTTCTGTGGAGGGAAAATCTTCCGCTGTGTTTTCTGTTTGTTTGTGGGTTGACAGCCCCAAGTGAATAGATTCACAGGATATGTTTATCAGCTGGTGGATAATCCTGAGCAGAGGTCATCGCAGGCACCTGAACTCTTTGCTTCTATTGGCATCGTCAAATTCTACATTGGAGGAAGTCTTCCAGTGTAGATGGCTTCAGCCTTTAGTGGTGGGGGAACGGGTCTTTGCCCCATGTCTGCGATTAGGGGGCTGTTTGATATTGTCGGCATTCCCTCTCTCAATAAACATAGTTTCTTTAAACATCCTACTAACCATTTTCTCTCCATAGGTAGTTGGAATGTGAAGACTCTGCACAGAGCTTTTTCTCTTGATGTCCTCACACAAGAATTCCACCATTGTAATTTAGATATTCTCGGCTTGCAAGAGACCAGATGGACACATAAAGGTCAGATTCTTAAAAATAATCTTAAATTTCTCTTTTCAGGGAGGGACGACAATAAGCATCACCAAGACGTGGGACTGCTTCTCAGCAGACACGCTAGTGATGCTCTTCTAGGATATGAGTGCATTAATGAAAGGTTTCTTACAGCAAAATTTCAGACAATCGTTAAAGACCTGAATGTTATCTGCTGTTATGCCCCCACTGAGGATGCCGATGAGGATGAGAAGGATAGGTTTTATGAACAACTTCAGGATATTTTGAATTCTGTCAAGAAAGGAGATATTACCCTTGTTCTTGGTGACTTCAATGCCAAAGTTGGTACTGACTCTGACCTTTGGGGAGGGGTGATTGGCCCTTTTGGTATTGGTAGCTGCAATGGCAATGGGCAACGTCTCCTACAGGTAAGTAAACTCAATGGTTTCAGAATAACTAACACATATTACAAACACCGCGACATACATAAGTACACATGGGTTTCACCTGATGGGCTGCAAAGAAATATGATTGATTATATATTAATTAACAGAAAATGGGCTAGTTCTGTTAGGAATACCAGGTCATATAGGGGAGCTGAAATTGGAATCTGACCATTACCTATTTAAAAGTGTCTTGCAACTTAAACTTAAAAAGTGTTGTGCTAGGGTTAAAAAAATTGATTTTAATACTGAAGCTCTGAAAGATCCAGCTATAGCCAAAGCTTACCATGATAGGTTGCTAAGTCATTATGACAGTCATGGTTTGCTTACTACTGAAGTTGAGGAAGAATGGGATTATTTTAAACAGGCTATTTTGGACACTAACAGTACACTTTTAGGAAAAAAGGAGCAGAAGAGACAGAATTATCTGAGTGATAAGGCAGTTGAGCTTATTTCGTAAAGAAAGAACTGCAGGAATGTCCTTAATCAATACCCTACTAGTCCTAATAGAAAGCATTACAGAGAACTTAATAAACGCGTAAAAGATCAGTTAGCTGCTAATAAGAATCTTTGGCTTGATGGTTTGGCTGACAAAGCCGAGGAAGCTGTTAGACAGCACAACAGCAGAGAGCTGTACCAGATAGTTAATATTTTGTGAGGTAGAAAACGGACAGGTATACTGGGATTGAAGGATAAACAAGGTATGGTTATAGAAGGAGAGGATTCTGTCATGGCTAGGTGGGCTGAGCATTTCAGTGATGTTCTAAACAATGTGGTTAGTTCTACTCCCATTGTTTGCAATGATGATAGATGAATTGGTGGTTTTAATGTTGTCCCTATAACACAATCTGCAGTTATTTTGGCTATTTCTAAACATACACTTCATAAACACCCAGGGGTAGATGAAATCACTACAGAAATGCTTAGAGCTGGGAATGTTTCGGTTACCAGTTGGATGACTGAAATTTTGAATATCTTTTATGATAAAGGCATGGGTCCTAAGGATTTTACCAGATCTATTATTATCCCTATTTTCAAAAAAGGTGATCGCAGTTCTTGTGATAACTATAGCGGTATTAGCCTACTCTCTGTTCCAGCTAAAGTTCTTTGCATGATTGTGCTTAATAGAATTAAGAATCTGGTTGACAGTCAATTGCGTGATGAGCAATGTGGATTGAGAAGTGGTAGGGGATGTGTGGATCAGATATTTTCACTTAGGCAGATTCTTGAGAAATGTTTAGAGTTTCAGAAGCCTTTGGTTGCTAGCTTTGTTGATTTCAAAAAGGCTTTCGACTCTGTTGATCGTCATAATTTGTGGTTGATTTTGAAATCATATGGTATACCAGACAAGTTAGTTAACATAATGAAAGCTCTCTATAATAACACTGAGTCGTGTGTGAGAGTTGGTAAGGCTTGTAGCAATTGGTTTAGCATTACTTCTGATATTTGACCAAGGTGCATTTTGTCTCCTTTTCTCTTTAGTTTCGTTGTTGATTTTGTTATGCGAAATTCACTTCAAGGGAAAGATTTTGGCCTTAAATGGGCTGGAGATACGAAAATTTCTGATTTAGATTATGCTGATGATTTAGCCCTTTTGGCAAATGATGTTGATGAGATGAACTCTTTCATTCGAGCTGTTGATGAGACTGGTAGTAGAGTAGGTTTGGTTATAAACAGAGAGAAAACTAAAGTGATGAAAATTGGTCAGGCAGGCTGTGATTCAGTTAATCTGAATGGTTGCAGTCTTGAGCAGGTGTCACAGTTTAATTATCTTGGGAGCTATGTAACAGATAATGGTGATGTGCGGCATGAGATTAACAGACGAATAGGGATTGCTGCCGGGACTTTTAAGAATCTATGGAGAGTGTGGAGAAATAGGCGTATACACCCAAAGACTAAATTAGACTGTATAATAGTTTGTTTCTTTCTAGGGTTAGTTATGGTAGTGAAACTTGGACACTTTGTAAACAAGATAATAGGAAACTAGATGCTTTTGATTCCAGATGCTTACGCAGTATCTTGGGCATTAGGTGGTTCAACTTTGTAACTAATGATGAGGTTAGGCAAAGGAGTTTGCAACCTCCTTTAAGCAGCATATTGTGCAGACAGAGACTCCGTTGGTTTGGCCATGTTGCCCGTATGAGTAATTATAGATTGGCAAATAGGGTTATGAACTGTGTGCCTAAAGGCCTCAGAAAGAAGGGGAGACCTAGGATACGGTGGGCAGACAATGTCAAACAGGACCTTGTTAGAATTGGTGTGCAGTGGCCAGATGCAGTAGATGTAGCTCAGGAAGATACTTGCTTGGAGAACTAAATTGCACGGTCTGATTGGACCTCCGTAGCCCATGGCTGCTTGAGGATGATGATGATGATTACCTTGTTAAAAGTGTCTTGCAATTTAAACTTAAAAAGTGTTGTGTTAGGGTTAAAAAATTTACTTTTAATACTGAAGCTCTGAAAGACCCAGTTATAGCTAAAGCTTACCATGATAGGTTACCTAGTCATTATGACAGCCATGGTTTGCTTACTACTGAAGTTGAGGAAGAATAGGGCCATTTTAAACAGGCTTTTTTGGAAACTAACAGTACTCTTTTAGGGAAAAGGAGCAGAGGAGACAGAATTATTTGGGTTATAAGGCACTTGAGCTTATTTCAGAAAGAAAGACCTGCAGGAATATCCTTAATCAATACTTTACTAGTCCTAATAAAAAGCATTACAGAGAGCTTAATAAACGTGTAAAGGATGAGTTAGCTGCTGATAAGAATCTTTGGCTTGATGGCTTGGCTGACAAAGACGAGGAAGCAGTTAGACAGCACAACAGCAGAGAGCTGTACCAGATTGTTAATATTTTGTGAGGTAGAAAACGGACAGGTAAACTGGGATTGAAGGATAAACAAGGTAAGGTTATAGAAGGTGAGGATTCTGTCATGGCTAGGTGGGCTGAGCATTTCAGTGATGTTCTAAACAATGTGGTTAGTTCTACTCCCATTGTTTGCAATGATGATAGATGCATTGGTGGCTTTAATATTGACCCTATAACACAATCTGCAGTTATTTTGGCTATTTCTAAACATACACTTCATAAATATCCAGGTGTAGATGAAATTACTACAGAAATGCTCAGTGCTGGGAATGTTTCCTTTTACCACTTGGATGACTGAAATTTTGAATTTGTTTTATGATAAAGGCATTTTTTCTAAGAATTTTTCCTGATCTATTATTATCCCTATTTTGAAAAAAGGTGATCGCAGTTCTTGGGATAAATACAGGGGAATCAGCCTACTCTCTGTTCCAGGTAAAGTTCTTTGCATGATTGTGCTTAATAGAGTTATGAATCTGGTTGATAGACAATTGCGTGATGAGCAATGTGAATTCAGAAGTGGTAGGGGATGTGTAGATCAAATATTTTCTCTTAGGCAGATTCTTGAGAAATGTTTAGAGTTTCAGAAACTTTTGGTTGCTGGCTTTCTTGATTTCAAAACTGCTTTCGACTCTGTTGATCGTCATAATTTATGGTTGATTGTGAGATCATATGGTATACCAGACAAGTTAATTAACATAATGAAAGCTCTCTATAATAACCCTTGAGTCGTGTGTGAGAGTTGGTAAGGCTTGTAGCAATTAGTTTAGAATTACTTCTGATATTCGAGAAGGGTGCATTTTGTATCCTTTTCTCTTAAGTTTGGTTATTGATTATGTTATGCGAAATTCACTTCAAGGAAAAGATTTTGGCCTTAAATGGGTTGGAGATACGAAAATTTCTGATTTAGATTATGCTGATGATTTAGCTCTTTTGGCAAATGATGTTGATGAGATGAACTCTTTCATTCGAGCTGTTGATGAAACTGGTAGTAGAGTAGGTTTAGTTATAAACAGAGAGAAAACTAAAGTGATGAAAATTGTTCAGGCAGGCTGTGATTCAGTTAACCTGAATGGTTGCAGTCTTGAGCAGGTGTCAGTTTAATTAACTAGAGAGCTATGTAGCAGATACTGGTGATGTGCAGCATATAATAAACATATGAATAGGGATTGATTCCGGGACTTTTAAGAATCTATGGAGAGTGGAGAAATAGGTGTTTACACCTAAAGACTAAAATTAGACTGTATAATAGTTTGGTTCTTTCTAGGGTTAGTTACGCAGTGAAACGTGGACACTTTGTAAACAGGATAACAGGAAACTAGATGCTTTTGATTCCAGATGCTTACGCGGTATCTTGGGCATTAGGTGGTTCAACTTTGTAACTAATGATGAGGTTAGGCAAAGGAGTCTGCAACCTCCTTTAAGCAGCATATTGTGCAGAGAGAGACTCCACTGGTTTGGCCATGTTGCCCGTATGGATAATTGTAGATTGGCGAGTAGGGTTATGAACAGTGTGCCTAGAGGTCTCAGAAGGAGGGGGAGACCTAGGATGCGGTGGGCAGACAATGTCAAACATGACTTTATTAGAATTGGTGTGCAATGGGCAGATGCAGTTGATGTAGCTCAGGACAGACGTGCTTGGAGAACTAAATTGCACGGTCTGGTTGGACCTCCGTAGCCCATGGCTGCTTGATGATGATGGTGAAACCAAGAGGTATTATTGTTTGCTTTAGAGAAACCTTGGTAATTGAAAATGTTAGCGTACTTATCTCACCAGCAGAATCTATTCACTTAAGGATTCATCATCATCATCATCATCATCATCATCATCATCATCATCATCATCATCATCATCATCATCATCATCATCATCATCATCATCATCATCATCAAGCAGCCATGGGCTACGGAGGTCCAACCAGACCGTGCAATTTAGTTCTCCAAGCAAGTCTATCCTGAGCTACATCTACTGCATCTGGCCACTGCACACCAATTCTAACAAGGTCCTGTTTGACATTGTCTGCCCACCGCATCCTAGGTCTACCCCTTCTTTCTGAGGCCTTTAGGCACACTGTTCATAACCTTATTCGCCAATCTATAATTACTCATACGGGCAACATGGCCAAACCAACGGAGTCCCTCTCTGCACAATATGCTGCTTAAAGGAGGTTGCAAACTCCTTTGCCTAACCTCATCATTAGTTACAAAGTTGAACCACACCTAATGCCCAAGATGCTGCGTAAGCATCTGGAATCAAAAGCATCTAGTTTCCTGTTATCTTGTTTACAAAGTGTCCAAGTTTCACTACCATAACTAACCCTAGAAAGAAACAAACTATTATACAGTCTAATTTAGTCTTTGGGTGTATACGCCTATTTCTCCACACTCTCCATAGATTCTTAAAAGTCCCGGCAGCAATCCCTATTCTTCTGTTAATCTCATGCCGCACATCACCATTATCTTACTTTCTCCTGCTCAAGACTGCAACCATTCAGATTAACTGAATCACAGCCTGCCTGACCAATTTTCATCACTTTAGTTTTCTCTCTGTTTATAACCAAACCTACTCTACTACCAGTCTCATCAACAGCTCGAATGAAACAGTTCATCTCATCAACATAATTTGCCAGAAGGGTTAAATCATCAGCATAATCTAAATCAGAAATTTTCGTATCTCCAGCCCATTTAAGGCCAAAATCTTTCCCTTGAAGTGAATTTCGCATAACATAATCAATAACCAAACTAAAGAGAAAAGGAGACAAAATGCACCCTTGTCGAACACCAGAAGTAATGCTAAACCAATTGCTACAAGCCATACCAACTCTCACACACGACTCAGTGTTATTATAGAGAGCCTTCATTATGTTAACTAACTTGTCTGGTATACCATATGATTTCACAATCAACCACAAATTATGACGATCAACAGAGTCGAAAGCCTTTTTGAAATCAACAAAGCTAGCAACCAAAGGTTTCTGAAACTCTAAACATTTCTCAAGAATCTGCCTAAGTGAAAATATCTGATCCACACATCCCCTACCACTTCTCAATCCACATTGCTCATCACGCAATTGCCTGTCAACCAGATTCTTAATTCTATTAAAGACAATCATGGAAAGAACTTTACCTGGAACAGAGAGTAGGCTAATACCCCTATAGTTATCACAAGAACTGCGATCACCTTTTTTGAAAATAGGGATAACAATAGATCTGGTAAAATCCTTAGGAACCATGCCTTTATCATAAAAGATATTCAGAATTTCAGTCATCCAAGTGGTAACCGAAACATTTCCAGCTCTAAGCATTTCTGTAGTAATTTCATCTACCCCTGGGGATTTATGTAGTTTAAGTTTAGAAACAGCCAAAATAACTTCAGATTGTGTTATAGGGCCAACATTAAAACCACCAATGCATCTATCATCATTGCAAACAATGGGAATAGAACTAACTGCATTGTTTAGAACATCACTGAAATGCTCAGCCCACCTAGCCATGACAGAATCCTCACCTTCTATAACCTTCCCTTGTTTATCCTTCAATCCCTGTATACCTGTCCGTTTTCTACCACACAAAACATTAACTATCTGGTACAGCTCTCTGCTGTTGTGCTGTCTAACTGCTTCCTCGGCTTTGTCAGCCAAACCATCAAGCCAAAGATTCTTATCAGCAGATAACTGATCCTTTACAAGTTTATTAAGGTCTCTGTAATGCTTTCTACTAGGACTAGTAGGGTATTGATTAAGGGCATTCCTGCAGTTCTTTCTTTCCGAAATAAGCTCAAGTGCCTTATCACTCAGATAATTCTGTCTCTTCTGCTCCTTTTTCCTAAAAGAGTACTGCTAGTTTCCAAAAAAGCCTGTTTAAAATGATCCCATTCTTCCTCAACTTCAGTAGTAAGCATACCATGACTGTCATAATGACTAAGTAAACTATCATGGTAAGCTTTGGCTATAACTGGGTCTTTCAGAGCTTCAGTAATAAAAGCAAATTTTTTAACCCTAGCACAACACTTTTTAAGTTTAAGTTGCAACACACTTTTAACAAGGTAATGGTCAGATCCAATTTCAGCTCCACTATATGCCCTGGTATTTCTAACAGAACTAGCCCATTTGCTGTTAATTAATATATAATTAATCATATTCCTAAGCAGCCCATCAGGTGAAACCCATGTGTACTTATGTATGTCGCGGTGTTTGTAATATATGTTAGTTATTCTGAAACCATTGAGTTTACTTACCTGTAGGAGACGTTGCCCATTGCCATTACAGCTACCAATACCAAAAGGGCCAATCACCCCTCCCCAAAGGTCAGAGTCAGTACCAACTTTGGCATTGAAGTCACCAAGAACAAGGGTAATATATCCTTTCTTGACAGAATTCAAAATATCCTGAAGTTGTTCATAAAACCTATCCTTCTCATCCTCATCGGCATCCTCCGTGGGGGCATAACAGCAGATAACATTCAGGTCTTTAACGATTGTCTGAAATTTTGCTGTAAGAAACCTTTCATTAATGCACTCATATCCTAGAAGAGCATCACTAGCGTGTCTGCTGAGAAGCAGTCCCACGCCTTGGAGATGCTTATTGTCGTCCCTCCCTGAAATGAGAAATTTAAGATTAGTTTTAAGAATCTGACCTTTATCTGTCCATCTGGTCTCTTGCAAGCCGAGAATATCTAAATTGTAATGGTGGAATTCTTGTGTGAGGACATCAAGAGAAAAAGCTCTGTGCAGAGTCCTCACATTCCAACTACCTATGGAGAGAAAATGGTTAGTAGGATGTTTAAAGAAACTATGTTTATTGAGAGAGGGAATGCCGACAATATCAAACAGCCCCCTAATCGCAGACATGGGGCAAAAACCCGTTCCCCCACCACTAAAGGCTGAAGCCATCTACACTGAAAGACTTCCTTCAATGTAGAATTTGACGATGCCAATAGAAGCAAAGAGTTCAGGTGCCTGCGATGACCTCTGCTCAGGATTATCTACCAGCTGATAAACATATCCTGTGAATCTATTCACTTGGGGCTGTCAACCCACAAACAAACAGAAAACAGAGCGGAAGATTTTCCCTCCACAGACGCCCACCAGTGCAGCAAATTCAGGATCCATAATCAAGCTCAGAGCCATATATCTGTCCAGTGGGTTTATATGGTCAGCACCAGGATGGTGCTGTGTGGTTGATCACTCCTCAGCAGCGTAGAAAAAAAAAGAAAAGTAGCCATAGGATTCCAGATCAGTAGGCCACACTAATCTGGCAGCCCTTCCCTTCCGTTCACTTCCACAAGAGAGTATCTCTTTTGAAAGGTACTAACGGTCTGCACCACGATAAGTCGGGGTCCGACATTAGGTGCTAGGCCTGGCCGGTTCTATGCATCATCACAGGGGATTGGTGCATAGCTCTCCTTCCAGTGACTACCAAGCTGCCATTTACAGACCACTTAAGGATTATCAAACGTAAAAAGATATATAACCTGGTGTCTGTTTATCGATCTCCGGGCACCGATATTAATGAATTTCTTTCTTCTCTGAATAGATGGATGGGGGAGAGCAATAAATTTAAGAATATAATACTCATTGGAGATTTCAATATTGATATTTTTAGTCATAGAAAGAATAGAGTTCAAAAATATCTTAACCTTCTTTCTGAGTTTGGCTTTGTCCCTACAATAAGCGGACTAAAGAAAAGATTTTGGGGAGCTCCACTGCTCTCTCGTGCATTGATCACATTAATGTAAAATTAGAAGGAAATTTTAATTATAAATCCTTAATCTCACGAATCAAAGTTGCAGACCACTATTTTATTTCGTTATTACTAAGCTCGAATAAATCAGTGTGCGAATATACAGCAGGTGAAGAAAAATATTTGAAATATGATCATAAAAATATTATTAATTCAATAATTAGGACTAATTGGAAAACTGAACAAGTCACCACGTCTGCTGATGAAATGTACAATAGTTATAAAAATAAATACAACATGATTCTGGATGAAAATATCTCAACAAGCCAACACAAATTCCGGAAAAACAGCAAAGAATGGATTACTCCCGAAATTACGAATATGATTGAACAAAGAGATACAGCATGGGTTACTGACAGAAACGACAATGCTAACAAAAAAACTTTATTAACAACTACGAAATTCAGCAACCGATTTTACAAGAAAAGAAAAATCTAAATTTTACAAGAAACGCTTCAAATCCATTGCTGGAAATACAAAACAATCATGGGATATGGTTAATACTATATTAGATGGAAAGAAGAAAAAGCCACTAGATAATATATTGATTAATCATATGCCTAAAAAATCTGGCAAATTCTCAAATTGCTACGAATTTTAATAATTATTTTGCAGGCATGTTTGATAAATTAAGGGAGAACAATCCAATCCAAAATAACATTATAAGCCGGCGCTTAATATCCCATTGAGCTCATACATTTACATACCACCTATTTCGGACATTCAGTTTAAAAAAATAATTATCTCTTTGGATGAATGCAAATCATGTGGCGTTGATAACATACACGCCAAACATATAAAGGCATGCATGAATCAATTAACAGAGTATCTAGCTAAACTAATTAACTTAAATATTACTTCTGGAAATATACCTTCCACTTTAAAAATTGCAATACTGAGGCCTATCTATAAAAGTGGTGTTAAAAGTAATTATAAGAATTATAAGTCTATTCCTATCTTGACTACCGTAAACAAAGTTTTAGAGAGGTACATTGATGACACTCTCGGTAGCTTCCTCTCGAAACACAACATTATCTCTAATAGGCAATATGGCTTCCAGAAGGGAAAAAGTACTACAACTCTACTATCTAATTTTGCAGAATGTGTTAATAAAGCCTTGAATTATGGAGAAAAGGTTGCTGCTCTCTTTCTCGACTTTAGTAAAACATTCGACACTTTGGATCACAATATACTTCTTTCAAAACTTAAAAATTATGGAATTAGAGGGACAGGTCTTATGTGGTTCAAAAATTACCTAAGTAATAGGACTATTATAACCAAAATTGGAAATGCATTAAGTAGCGAAAGAAAATTAAATGTTGGAGTTCCACAAGGATCTATACTTGGACCCTTGTTGTTCCTCTTGTATATTAATGATACGACTAATTTAAATATAAAAAGTAAATTATTTCTTTATGCTGGTGATACTGTTATTTTAAACAGCAGTCGCGACCTGCACGCGGCTATAATTGAATTACAGGATAACTATAATTGCGTGGTGAGATGGCTGAATATTAATTTAATACATATAAATAACGATAAAACTAAATGGATGATTTTCCACTCTCCAGGTAATTTGAAAACATCAAACCACGTAATTAAGACCTACAATATAAATTGCATATATAAATCCCAAACTTATAAAAATATTTGCGATTGTTATAGCATTGAATTGGTGGATAATTTTAAGTACCTGGGTTTATATTTGGATTCAACCTTTCGATGGAACACTCACGTTTTGAAGCTACGTGAAAGTCTCCGATATCGCACCGCTAAAATTTACAAATTGCAATTCATTGTCGATACTGACGTTTCCCTTATGGTCTACAAGGCAATTTGTGAATCTTTAATTAGGTATGGAATTACAATATATGGAACAACTGGCATCACTAACCTAAAAAAAATTTAAAAATTGCAATGATCTATAGCAAAAAATATAATTCCATACAAGCTTAGAGATAATATTTCAAACGCAAGTGAAAGATTTTCATTTCTAAATATTCTGTCAGTCCAAAATCTCTTTAGATATGGCATTATTCTGGACAACGTTTTCAATGACAGATATAAAGTACAAATTACACATGATAAAAATACCAGACTTCAGACCAATAATTATTTTCAAATCCCGAATTTTGTTAATTACGGTTTTTATTTTCTGAAAACACTTCGAAATTTACTTGGTCATCACTTTGAGACCCAGTTTCGGAAACTTGACACTTTAAGGGTTAACTGGGATATTCCTGCATTAAAATTTGAAACCAAGAAAAAACAGCTTTGTACCTTTTATCATGCAAAGCACCACACATTTTCTACCTCTTTGGCCATAGGGCTTTATTTTGTTTTATCTTCTATTTTGCTACGATCCTTTGCTATATCTTCTATTTTGCTACGATCCTAAGATCGCAGATAATGTAGAAGGAGTGATACGAAACTTCTTCGCTACATTTCCCAGATTCATGAATTCATGAAATCGAATAACACTTATTGAGATTATTATTAATCTATAGTGCCACGATTAACTTTTCACTTTGTTATATATATATATTTTGATTAGAGATCTGTCATTCTACTCATTCTCTGCATACTAAACAATCGGATTCTTTTAAAATTGTCTAGTGGGGGAATTTCTGCATTTGCTTAATAAATGGGCTCATTCTTTCGTTAAAATGGTTCTAACAGTTCAAATCAACTTTTTTTAGAGCTAGTACGAATTTCTAATGATCATCTAATGGCAAAAAGCGAAGTAGTCAGAATGAAAGAGCAACGAGTTTTTTTTCACAAAACAAGCAGAGTAGTGTAATAAATGAATAAAAATAAAATGCATCGAAATCCTTTCTTCGTGCGCGAAATGGAAAAAATTGTGAGACATTAAAATCCATTTCTATCTGCTCCCTTTTAGAAAGAACCGAAGAGTAATGAAAGGGCAAAACTCTAACTCCAGTTTTTGTGCAAAGTTTCCATTAGCTTTGCTTTGCCACTCCAACGTGGTGGCTATCCCAAGGGTCCTTCTGAGCTGCACGAAGTCGCCTGTTGCCGGAAAGTCTTTAATGGGAGCCACGAAAACATTCAGATTACCGGTCACTTCAGCATGCACGTTTAATGCACGTGAAGAGAGCAGAGTGGCTGCAGAAGAAGGTGCGCCCTAACTAGTGCAGCTGATGCGATTGGTCTGATGCACTCCTCTATTCGGATCTCAGGTGACGACCAGCTGGGCCTTTTCCGCCAAATTCTGACGATTCTGTCTCTTATTGATCAGTGAGGGAGCGCCAGAGTTAAAGGGGTATCAGGAAGCTTTATTCAAAAAGGAAATAATCGAATCAAATAAACATTCCAGAAAAGGGTAAATGCTGGAAATCGCTTTTCCAAAATTGTATATGAGTGGACTAGCAGAGGTTCGAGATGAATTCTTGGTAAAATTTGAATTTAAAATCGATAAATTTGAGCGAAATTTCTAATTGTTTCTTTCATTACGGTTTTTATTTACCATTGAATCTGTTATGATGTAATCAGTACTTAATTAAAATGCTTTGAACCATTTTAATTAATTACTGATTATGATTGCATTGCTATAGAAATAATGATTTTGAAATGGTTGCAAATCACATCTTAGTATTTTTTTTCACTTTAATACGCTTTGTTGTTTAATCGATCGATTGTTATGGTTCAGATTAGTCTGGCATTTTTCATTTCTTTGCGCATTTTGTTAGCACCTGTGTTCGTTTGCAATAATAAAACATATTACCAAATATTTGAATGCGATGTTAAAAATCATGCACAACTGTGTTAATGCCCAGAGAATGTTAACTTTTAAACTACCAGTTTTCTTTTATGGAAGTAAAGGAATGAAATTCATACCAGGTTAGAAAAATCTCTAGTCAATGAAGTTGACAGCTTACCACATACAAATGTGGTGAGCCCTCAGCTGAAAGTCGGTGCGACAAGCAACAACAACATCGAAAAGGAAGACAGAAAGAATTTTAAAAGTAAAAACTCGGGAAAGAATTTCTTTGTATGAAAAGCAAGCCAGGTGAGGTTATCCATGGCCCACGACTCTCTGCTAACTGAATAGAGAGAGTGAGAAAGAAGAGGAAGATGCAGTTGCTACATCCCTTGCACCGAGTTATCGGGTTTGCTACCACGTTTTCTCCTGACAATTGCGCAAATTAGATTGTCTCATCCTTGTATTTGCCGTTGAAAGAATTGGCCGAAGCGAGCCACCGCGGGGGTCAGCCGACACCGAACCGCGGCATGCGCAGAGTACTGACGTCGTTAGGCATGTCACGTGATTCGCACGCCTACTTGCCGTCTGTGGCTGACCAGCAGATTGGCAGAACTTGTAAGCGAGCGTTTTTTTTTGTGTGAAGATGCGTTCTGTTTTTGTTTCGTTGCCACTTTAATTACTCCTCTGTAGATCTCTAAGAAAAACGTATAATGTAAAAAAAAATCTAATTAATATAAAGAAATGAAATCAATAAAACATGTTTAACGTTCATTATATGCCTATTAATACATTTCCTCCCGGAGCAAACATTAATTCAGAGAATTTCAATAGCATTTAAGTAAGTTTCGGAAAATTAAAATGTTCAATAAAACGTCAGTAACTGGACACATCATACGAAAGGAAAAGAATGCTAAGCCGCAGTACAAATGTAAAAGATGGCGTGTCGAACTGTACAGCAGAATCCACATTGTTTCTCAATATGCACCCTAACACCTGTCGTTCTTCCTAGTGACTCTATTTTGAGGCTTGGAAACCAACGAAATCTACTCATTGAAAAAAAAAACATCGGATAACAGAAAAATTTCGCTCTGGAGAACAAGAGGAAAATAAATATGAATCACAAGCTGCAATGCATTTTCTTTTTGAAAAGAAAAAAAAATAATCAATACATATGGTAGTGTAGTTTTTAATAAATACTCCTGAATATTAATAAAAAATGCGCATGTATATTGCACTCCTCATAGTTGCATGAGTAAGCGGGATCCATCTAACCCCGTTTTGCCCTCCGTGAGAAAGGGGACACTGACAGGCTTTTGGCCGGGAAAGACCACAATCCCTCGGTGCGAGTTCTTGTCCGTGATGAAGGTTCTGCTGACTCGAGAACCTGCACAGGGTCCTTAATCCTCACCTGCATGTTTGCAATGCACTGCAACCCATGTTCCTGGAAAAGAGGAGCCTGGTAGTTTCTTCAGGGCCTCTTCTGTTCTCTTCAGCTCATGACTAGGTGGGTTCCCTTTGGCCTATTTAGCCATTGCGCGCCTGTTTGTGGTGAGGCTGGGTATCGCGTTAGAGGGCCACTGCTACACACTGCTTTGGCCTCTGGTTCAGGTAGGTGGGAGGCTGCCGAGCAGGACTTGTTTGGGCCAACTGCAGTGTGGTGAGTATCTTGCCCATTTTGGCGTATAGGTTTGCGACTTTCCTCCCACTTTATTTTTCTTATTTCTTTATTACTCTATACTTTGGCAATGAGTGCCTCAAGCTCACTATCTTTAGTCCCTTCGCCTAAGGGGATGCCTCTCCTACACCGGCTCCTGTGTCTCCTTTATTTCCTGTCCCCATTGCTTCTTATCATCCAATCTACTGGTGGTAGGAAATATGTCTACCTTCTTTATAGAAAACGACTTGGAGAGCTTTGCTGACGCTTCGAAATCTGGGAAGTGCTTGCACTCTAGTGATATTCTGGTGGATTCTGCTTGTTCTAAGCATTCTGAAATACTTCTTAAAACCATAATGATTGGTGGTGTGCCTGTCTAAATTCTTCCCACAATTTTCAACTCTTCTCGTGGAGTTATCTCTGAGTGGTGCCTCCTCAAACTCTCTGAGGAGGATATCCTCTCAGGGCTGACTTATCAAGGAGTAACTGCCGTCCACCAGATCCCAGTTTGCAAGGTTGGGTACTTAGTTCCAACTCGGATTCTTAAACTTAAACACCCCACGTTTGCCTACCAACATCAAGATTCATTTGCAAATACACTGCGACCAAACCTTCTTCATTGTTTTCAGTGCCATAGGTATGACTATGCCCACACAGCTTACCAAGGCAAACCCACCTGTACTCGTTGTCGCAAGCTGTGATTTCAATGTGCAATTCGGTCATACATACCAAAATTACTTTGATGCTTTCAGTGTCAATGGTACACCCATTCTAAGACAACTTTCCATGGTTCTCTTATGTGCACACGTTTTGGGGAGATGGACCGCCTTGATTCTGCATGTTCAGCGGCGATGCCTACTATATGAAATGCAATCCTGCTTTCTCTAGGGTTTGGGTTCTCAATGTGGGGATACGCGGTTAAAGTTTTTGGGGTACGCCATGGGAGCTCAAACGTTGCTAGATCTAGTAGAAAAGTCGTTAAGTTGACAACACTGCTACCGATTAATTTCTGAGAACTGAGTGACGAAACGCGGCGCCGTAGTTCATGTCTGCACACGTTTGTCAATTCTCCCTCCCCTACCTGAGAGCCGAATCTACCCAAACAGCTGATCGCCCAGTCAAAACATCCATTCTAAGTGAGTGAATGTGCCTTCTTACTGCTCTATGCATTTGCTGTGATTTATTTCACTTGCTGTGTTTAAAGTTATTTTCTTCAGTTTACTGTGAAGTTAATTGAACGTGTTTCTAAAGTGCCTTGAAACATGGATAAATGGAAAATTAAGAAGAAGAATAACGTGAAGCCAGAACCGATTGCTTCTACATCTACGACTACGTCATCATCCCATGTGAGTAAAGAGATGGATTCAGCAGTAACTAAAAGAAAGTTAAATGTTAAACACTCAAGTGATAACAAAATTAAAAAACGTAAATATCCTGAATCATATTTACAATTTGGCTTTACATGGACAGGAAGTTTGGTAGAATCAAATCCACAGTGCGTTGTTTCTCTGAAGTCTTGCCACAAAATTCTATGAAACGTCTCTTTTACTGCGACACTTTGAAACAAAACATGAGCATTTAGAAAATGAGCCCTTAAGCTATTTGGAAAGTCTTTTGGAAGACTTGAGTAGTAGAAAAACCGTAATTAAGCATTTTTCTGGTGTAGAAGAAAATGAACGTGCACTTAAAGCGTCTTACAAAGTAAGCCTTCAAATTGCCAAAGCCGGAAAGGCTCACACAATAGGCAAGTCACTCATTCTTCCAGCAGCAGAAGAAATTGCTTCTTGTATGTTTGGTCAAAAAGAGGCAAACCTTGTCAGAACCATTCTTTTGTCAAATGACAGTTTCCAGGAGAATTAAAGATATGGCCTGTAATATTAAGGACAAACTCATTCGAGCTGTTCAACTCGTGGTTTGCCTTACAAGTGGATGAGTCGACAGAGGTAGCTGGGCTAGCTCAATGACTTGTTTTTGTACATGGAAAATTCCAGGATGCAATATTTCAAGATATTTTATTTTGTAAGCCTCTCAAAACTTTTACTACGGGTAAGGATATTTTTAATATGATTGATTCATTTTTTGTCGAAAACAACCTTGAATGGAAAAATTGTATTTCTGTATGTACTAAGGGAACAAAAGCAATGAGTGGTTATATCACAGGACTAGCAGGTCGTATGAAACAAGTTGCACCAGAATATAAGTTCACTCATTGTTGTGAACTACAACAATGAGAGGCGGTACTTTCCACCCCCTGATGAAACGCCAGAATGGATTCGAGATTCCTTCACATTTGATTTGGAAAAATGTAAGATTCCAGTGTCCAAGAAAGAAGAGTTGATTGAGATATCTTGTGACAATAGTATTTTTTGTAATCATTTATTTATTGAGACAAATTCTAATAAATCGTTCCTTATTTACAGGTGTCCCTCAAAGCTAACAGTTTTTCTGCAGGAGAGAATAATATATTGACATAAAACATAATACTAATATTTCTTCCTTAATCTGCTAATCTTAATATATTTATATCACATTGCATTTACTATGTGCTATCTTACTATTTCAGTTGAGAATTTCGACATTCAATAATATGCTCTCTTTACTAAAAATTTTTACCATTTTTCATTTAGAATATTTCAAAATAACATTGTGAATTTTATGTTTGCATTCAGCACCACATAATTTGTCAGCAGGTGTTAATATTAATTTTCTATTTTGTTTAATTAAAATTTATTTAATTCGTGTTTTATTTCTCTGAAAGAATTTACGGCTCGCAGTTGCCTTGGTAATTGATTGAAAATGTATGAATTTTGTAGCTGTTTATGCACTTCCCATAGTTGTTTGTAAAATACTTTAGTTTCAAATGATTTTTTTTCTTTAAATATTGTGCTTTTATCATGCTGGACTTTACTTTTACGTATGTTGCCGAAATAATTGCGTATAACTATGTTATATTTATATTGGCTCTGGTAAGGTAAAATATCGAAGTAAATAAATCTATCTTGGGCATAATTAGTTGTGTGCGGTCTTTAATTGGTATAATATTTTTAGCTATTGAGGATTGAATACGTTCTATTTTTCTAATATTTGTTAAGTTGGTTGTGCCATGTATCGTTATGGCATAATTTAAGAGGGACTCAGATTGCTTTATAAAATATAATACATGTGTTGGTATCCATAATATATCGTAATTTGTTTCATTTCAAAGCACAAAGACTTGATGTGCTGCAGATTTTCTCAGTATGAAAGTTCCATCTGAGGGCACTGTCGAGATGTAATCCCAGATATTTTATTGTATGAACTCTGTCATTTTTTATGCAGCCACAGTTATCTAGCTCACAAATGGTTCCCTTTTTCTGCAGCTTAATTTGTGTTTTGATAACTAAGTTATTGTTAATTTTGGAACCAGGTGAATGAAAAGTCATCCATTTGGTTTTATTGCTATTTCATCATCATCATCATCATCATCAAGCAGCCATGGGCTACGGAGGTCCAACCAGACTGTGCAATTTAGTTCTTCAACCACGTCTGTCCTGAGCTACACAACTGCATCTGCCCACTGCACACCAATTCTAATAAAGTCATGTTTGACATTGTCTGCCCACCGCATCCTAGGTCTCCCCCTCCTTCTGAGACCTCTAGGCACACTGTTCATAACCCTACTCGCCAATCTACAATTATCCATATGGGCAACATGGCCAAACCAGCGGAGTCTCTCTCTGCGCAATATGCTGCTTAAAGGAGGTTGCAGACTCCTTTGCCTAACCTCATCATTAGTTACAAAGTTGTACCATCTAATGCCCAAGATACTACGTAAGCATCGAGAATCAAAAGCATCTAGTTTCCTGTTATCTTGTTTACAAAGTGTCCAAGTTCCACTACCATAACTAACCCTAGAAAGAACCAAACTATTATACAGTCTAATTTTAGTCTTTAGGTGTATACGCCTATTTCTCCACAATCTCCATAGATTCTTAAAAGTCCCGGCAGCAATCCCTATTCGTCTTTTAATCTCATGCCGCACATCACCATTATCTGTTACATAGCTCCCAAGATAATTAAACTGTGACACCTGCTCAAGACTGCAACCATTCAGATTAACTGAATCACAGCCTGCTTGACCAATTTTCATCACTTTAGTTTTCTCTCTGTTTATCTTTTGTCAGCATAATCTAAATCAGAAATTTTAGTGTCTCCAGACCATTTAAGGCCAAAATCTCCCCCTTGCAATGAATTTTGCATAACGTAATCAATAACCAAACTAAGGAGGCAAGGAGACAAAATGCAGTCTTGTCGAACATCAGAAGTAATGCTAAATCAATTGCTAAAGCCTTACCAACTCTCACACACGACTCAGTGTTATTATAGAGAGTTTTCATTATGTTAACTAACTTGTCAGGTATGCCGTACGATCTCACAATAAACCACAAATTATGACGATCAACAGAGTGGAAGGCCTTTTTGATATCAACAAAGCTGGCAACCAAAGGTTTCTGAAATTCTAAACATTTCTCAAGAATCTGCCGAAGTGAAAATATCTGATCTACACATCCCGTAGCACTTCTGAATTCACATTGCTCATCACGCAATTGTCTGTCAACCAGATTCATAACTCTATTAAGCACAATCATGCAAAGAACTTTAGCTGGAACAGAGAGTAGGCTGATTCCCCTGTAGTTATCACAAGAACTGCGATCACCTTTTTTGAAAATAGGGATAATAATAGATCTGGTAAAATCCTTAGGACCCATGCCTTTATCATAAAAGATATTCAAAATTTCAGTCATCCAACTGGTAACCGAAACATTCCCAGCTCTAAGCATTTCTGTAGTGATTTCATCTACCCCTGGGTGTTTATGAAGTGTATGTTTAGAAATAGCCAAAATAACTGCAGATTGTGTTATAGGGACAACATTAAAACCACCAATTCATCTATCATCATTGCAAACAATGGGAGTAGAACTAACCACATTGTTTAGAACATCACTGAAATGCTCAGCCCACCTAGCCATGACAGAATCCTCTCCTTCAATAACCATACCTTGTTTATCCTTCAATCCCAGTATACCTGTCCGTTTTCTACCTCACAAAATATTAACTATCTGGTACTGCTCTCTGCTGTTTTGCTGTCTAACTGCTTCCTCGGCTTTGTCAGCCAAGCCATCAAGCCAAAGATTCTTATCATCAGCTAACTGATCCTTTACACGTTTATTAAGCTCTCTGTAATGCTTTTTATTAGGACTAGTAAAGTATTGATTAAGGACATTCCTGCAGGTCTTTCTTTCTGAAATAAGCTCAAGTGCCTTATAACCCAAATAATTCTGTCTCCTCTGCTCCTTTTCCCTAAAAGAGTACTGTTAGTTTCCAAAAAAGCCTGTTTAAAATGGCCCCATTCTTCCTCAACTTCAGTAGTAAGCAAACCATGGCTGTCATGATGACTAGGTAACCTATCATGGTAAGCTTTAGCTATAACTGGGTCTTAAAGAGCTTCAGTATGAAAGGTAAATTTTTTAACCCTAGCACAACACTTTTTAAGTACAGGTTGCAAGACACTTTTAACAAGGTACTGGTCAGATCCAATTTCAGCTCCCCTATATGCCCTGGTATTCCTAAGAGAACTAGCCCATTTGCTGTTGATTAATATATAATTTATCATATTCTTATGCAGCCCATCAGGTGAAACCCATGTGTACTTATGTATGTCGCGGTGTTTGTAATATGTGTTAGTTATTCTGAAACCATTGAGTTTACTTACGTGTATGAGACGTTGCCCACTGCCATTGCAGCTACCAATACCAAAAGAGCCTATCACCTCTTCCTAAAGGTTAGAGTCAGTGCCAACTTTGGCATTGAAGTCACCAAGAACAAGGGTAATATCTCCTTTCTTGATAGAATTCAAAATATCCTGAAGTTGTCCGTAAAACCTATTATTCCAATCCTCATCGGAATCCTCAGTGGGGGGCATAACAGCAGATAACATTCAAGTCTTTAATGCTTGTCTGAAATTTTGCTGTAAGAAACCTTTCATTAATGCACTCATATCCTAGAAGAGCATCGCTAGCGTGTCTGCTGAGAAGCAGACCCAAGCCTTGGTGATGCTTATTGTCGTCCCTCCCTGAAAAGAGAAATTTAAGATTATTTTTAAGAATCTGACCTTTATCTGTCCATCTGGTCTCTTGCAAACCAAGAATATCTAAATTATAATGGTGGAATTCTTGTGTGAGGACATCAAGAGAAAAAGCTCTGTGCAGAGTCCTCATATTCCAACTACCTATGGAGAGAAAATGGTTAGTGGGATGTTTAAAGAAACTATGTTTATTGAGAGAGGGAATGCCGACAATATCAAACAGCCCCCTAATCGCAGACATGGGGAAAAGACCCGTTCCCCCACCACTAAAGGCTGAAGCCATCTACACTGGAAGACTTCCCCCAATGTAGAATTTGACGATGCCAATAGAAGCAAAGGGTTCAGGTGCCTGCGATGACCTCTGCTCAGGATTATCCACCAGGTGATAAACATATCGTGTGAATCTATTTACTTGGGGCTGTCAACCCACAAACAAACAGAAAACACAGCGAAAGATTTTCCTTGCACAGAAGCCCACTAGTGCAGCAAATTCAGGATCCATAATCAAGCTCAGAGCCATAATTCAGTCCAGTCCAGTGGGTTTATATGGTCAGAACCAGAAACCTGTGTGGTTGACCACTCCTCAGCAGGATAGAAAAAAGAAGTGTTTAAACCTTTTAAAATTGATAATTAAAACTGGCAGGTTTATGAAACACACAGAAAAACATGGATATTAATAAATTATGTCGAAACCAATTCATACCATTATTGTTGGAACCTAAGCATATAGCTGGAAAATGTTATAATGTAATTTTAGCAGCATCTTTTTTAGACATACAAGGTGTATTTCAAATTTTCTATTAATATTTCGGTAAGCATTTAAAATGAGGTGTCCACTTTTCCCGACTAACAATTTTTTCTCATGCTACTTCATTCAAGCATTTTCATAATCTCTTAGCATCTGTTAGTCTTTTTTTACAGTTCCAATTATTATTATTATATTGATATTCTTACGAACTTCAGTGCAGAACGATATTATTCTATGAATTATTGGCTTAATTCTGTAACACACATAAAAGTAATATTCTTAAATTATTTTAACAAATACTAACTTTCATTGGATTTCATCTCATGTTTTAATCTGTTTCTCACAAATTTCTCTCCAGACACTTCATCTAGTTCAGTGTCTCGCAAACTGTGTGCCGCGAGAGATTTTCAAATTGACACTAGATATTCCAAAGATTTCATTTTGACTTGACTTGTGTTATCGACGTGCTATCGACGTGCTTTAATAAAAATCTTTCAGATTTTATCAACTGGGATCTTGTAAGTATTTATCAAGCTTTTTCCAAATTTTGGTATTAATTTTTGATTATTTCAAGCCATAGAATAGACAAATATTTAAAACAAACACAGAGTTATGAATTAAAGAACGAGAGCAAATCTTCAAGTAAAACCAGGCTGATGACTTCAACAAAGCGCAAATCTAATGACGATTATATAGAGTTTGCTTTTATTCTTTTTTAGGTGTGCCGCGGAAAAGTAAATTAGATTCAGTGTGCCGCGGAAAAAAAATTAGATTCAGTGTGCCGCAGAGTAAAAAAGTTTGCGAGACACTGATCTAGTTTCTTAAGTTTCCTTCGTGGGACAAAGCGAAGTGCTTTTACCCAATCCCCAGTGTTCTTAAGTTCCAACATTATCTGCATTATCTGATTTAGAAGAAGACTTTTTTTTATCCTAATCCATAGAAGGTTTTTTATATATATATTTTTACTCTTTAGATACAATTTATTTGAGTTTAACCATCGTTTAATAATATTAAAGTCCTTTTTTGTATATGTTTAACCGCATCTTCTTCCAATTTATTTATATTAACTAAAGCTATATGATCGGCATATAAAAACATGGTACTATTTGGTTTCAGTTTTGTTAAAACGTTTTTGTAAATCAGAAATAAAAGCGGACCTAAAATAGATCCTTGAGGAACACCGAATTTAATATGACACTTTTCATTGTAGGTGTTAATTTTAGTTACCGTAAATCTATTTGATAAGTAGCCTTGAAACTAGTGTAATGCAGTTCCTCTAATTCCATACTTTTCTAATTTCTGTAGAAGAATGTCATGATCCAAAGTGTCAAAGGATTTCTGTAAGTCTCAAAACACCGCAACCGCCCTGTCACCTCTATTTAGTGCCATGTAGGCTAAATCATTTACAGATCATTGTGGTCTGTAAATGGTAGCTAGGCATAAAATGGAAGGAGAGCTGTGTACCAATCCCTAGTGATAATGCACAGAACCGGCCAGGTCTAGCACCAAATGTCCGACCCCACCTTCTCGTAGTGCAGGCCGTTAGTACCTTTCAAAAGAGATATTCTCTTTTGGAAGGGAACGGAGGTGCAGGGCTGCCAGTTCAGTGTGGCCTACTCATCTGGTCATCTATCTCCACTTTTTTTTTTCAACTCTGCTGAGGAGTGGTCAATTTCACAGGGTCCTGCTGCTGACCATTTATACCTACTAGACTGGAATTGTTTATGGATTTGAGCTTGATTATGGATCCTGGACTTGCTGCACTGGTGGGCCTCTGTTGAGGGAGAATTTGCCGCTGTGTTTTCTGTTTGCTTCTGGATTGCCAGCCCTAAGTGAACAGAGGCATGGGATACCTTATATCAGCTGGTGGATAATCCTAATCAGAGGCCATCGCAGGTACCTGAACCTTACTTAGCTAGTTGGGCATCGTCAAGCCTAAACTGGAGTAATGTGTCTCAGGCAGGCCATATGGCTCTTGGAAAAGTCCACTTGAAAAGGTGGTGCCTGATTTTCCTACCAGCATCGGTGACTTCAGCCTTTAGCGGAGGAGGAACAGGTCTTTGCCCCATGCCTGCGATCAGGGGGCTGTTTAATATTGTTGACCCTACCTATCTCAATAAACCTGGTTTCTTTAAAAATCCTACTAATCATTTTCTCTCTGCAGGAACGTGGAACGTGAGGACATTATATAGAGATTATTCTTTTGATATCCTCACGCAGGAATTCCAGCGCTGTAACCTAGATATTCTAGGCTTGCAAGAGACCAGATGAATAGGTAAAGGTGAGATACTTAAAAATAACTTTAAATTTCTCTTTTCAGGGAGGGAGGATGGAAAGCATCACCAAGACGTGGGTCTGCTGATCAGCAGACATGCTAGTGATGCTCTTCTAGGATATGAGTGCATTAATGAAAAGTTTCTTACAGCAAAATTTCACACAAGCGTTAAAGACTTGAATGTTTTCTGCTGTTATGCCCCCACTGAGAATGCCGATGAGGATGAGAAGGATAGGTTTTGCGGACAACTTCAAGATATTTTAAATTCTGTCAAGAAAGGAGATATTACCCTTGTTCTAGGTGACTTCAATGCCAAATTGGTACTGACTCTGACCTTTGGGGAGGAGTGATAAGCCCCTTTGGTAATGGCAGCTACAATGGCAATGGGCAACATCTCCTACAGGTAAGTAAATTCAATGGTTTGAGAAAAACTAACACTTATTACAAACACAGCGACATACATAAGTACACATGGGTTTCACTGATGGGCTGCATAAGAATATGATTGATTATATATTAATTAACAGCAAATGGGCTAGTTCTGTTTGGGAATATCAGGGAATATAGGGGAGCTGAAATTGATTCTGAGAATTACCTTGTTAAAGGTAATTCTCATTTATGTGTGTTACAGAATTAAGCCTAATGATGAGGTTAGGCAAAGGAGTCTGCAACCTCCTTTAAGCAGCATATTTTGCAGAGAGAGACTCCGTTGGTTTGGCCATGTTGCCCGTATGGATAATTATAGATTGGCGAATAGGGTTATGAATAGTGTGCCTAGAAGTCTCAGAAGAAGGGGGAGACCTAGGATGCGGTGGGCATACAATGTCAAACAGGACGTTGTTAGAATTGGTGTGCAGTGGCCGGATGCAGCAGATGTAGCTCAGGACGGATATGCTTGGAGAATTAAACTGCACGGTCTGGTTGGACCTCCGTAGCCCATGGCTGCTTGAGGAGGAGGAGGAGGATGATGATGATGAGGCTAAATCAGTAAATTTCGTTAGAAAGTTCTTTGAACTTTTCCCCTTTTGAAACCCATATTGATTTTCAGTGAGAATGTTATGTTTAGTAAGAAATTTATATGAAGTATTGTAAACATATTTTCCCAATATTTTATGTACAGAAGATAAAATAGCAATGGGCCTGTAATTAGTTATAATTGTGTCAGCACCTTTTTTGCACTCCGTGACCACACTTTCACTGCCATTGATATCAATATCTGCTCCTCCTTATTCCTCCCATTCTTTACATGGGAAGTCCAAGATAACACTTACGGAAGTGATAACCTCCCTGTGGTATTATCATCTCTTAATAAGGGGGAGACTTGTGACCCTTTATGCAGATCACAGTGTTGGTTTGATCAGGCTGACTGGAATGGTTCAAACTCCTGTGAGTTTGATCAACACTCGGTCACCAGCAGCCAATCATTGTTGGAATGGCAGAGATGGCAATTCTATCTTCCAAGCTACTGCCTTAACTATTTCTCAGTCCTCGAAATATTTTCCACATTTCCAAAACTGTGGTCGAATCCAAACTGCATTACAGCGCATAAAGCTCAGAACAAGGCAAACATTCAACAAAGCAAAATGAGAATGGCGTTTGTGCATAACAACCAATGAAGAATCATTTGCGTGTGTTCAGCATTCTAGACGTAGCAACGAGATGAGAGAAATCTATATAATTATTTAAGATCAGAGAACTTTGTAGCGGCAGAAAGGTCAAAGATCGTTATACGCTAAAGAATGATTTGGCCTTGGTGGCTAATGATGTTGATGAGATGAATTCTTTCATTAGGACTCTTTATGAGAGTGGTAATAGTGTAGATTTGGTGATAAGCAGATAGAAAACTAAAGTGATGAAAATTATTCATGTAGGTGTTGTGCCCACATTTGTTTTATCATGTGGACAGGACTATTGGTGTGGAGGGTCATGGACGCCCTTTTCCTCGTTCGATAGTGCCATTTCACATTGCCTCTTTTTTTATGTCCAGTTCGATTAAGAGGAATGCTGCCGCCAGCACAGAATCATCCAGAGTGGCCCTGAAACCCAGATGGCAGAGGGACTACGTGATATGCCTGGTAAAAAACTTTGACCAGAGGGGATCTGAGATTCGCACCTCGGCTACTCTAGCCAATCACGAACAGCCACGCATGGGCGTACTTGACCTCTGCCAGGGGACCGGACAGTGTACATCGGAAAAAGGTGCAAAAGTGTGGGACACTCTCGTTGTGGACTTGAGCACAGGAGGACGTGAGCAACTTGTCTCTGGAGAGCGAAATCAGCAGAGTTGTCGTAAGCACCTGTGAGATGCAGTAATAACGCCGAGAAGTGAGAGCCAACAGCTACCGACAGTGGCTGGCGAATAATGCTGTCGTCTCCTGGGATTAGCTTGCACTGAACGAGGTAGGGTCATAAGTCGCTTTTGATCTGGTTAATTTTTCCCACGCAATTACGTTACTTGTCGCCTTCATGCGGCCTGCATGGAACGGATTTACTGGGTATCGCCCACTCACTTTTTGAGCATTGGACTGAATTAATGAACTTTCGGACTGGCTTTAGCCATCAATTGCGGAAAGCCCCCTTAATTGAGAATCGCCGCGCCGAGGGCACTTGTTAAAAATGTCCAAAGGGTGGACTCAAATGTGAAAATCGTCTGAACGTTGAATAAATGTTGTTTTCATTACCTGTGAAATTATCTTAGTTTTCGATTATTGCTAAAAGTGTGTTGATTTTGATGTTGGTCCGGGAACTTGCATTAGATTTGGCAGCAGTAGAGAATCACAGCCCTTTAGTGTGTGTGCCACCCTAAAGTATACTCGGGGTGGTCACCATACAAGTTGTGGTTCAGTTAATCTGTATGATTGCATCCTTGAGCAAGTGTCTCAGTTTAATTATCTTGGGAGCTATGTAACAGGTCTGGTAATGTGCGGTATGAGATAAGCAGAAGAACAGGGATTGAAAAAATAGGTGCCTACACTTAAAGACAAAAATTAGGCTGTATAATATTTTGGTTCTTTCTAAGGTTAGTTATGGTAGCGAAACTTGTATCCTTTGTAAGCAGGATAACAAGAAACTTGATGCCATTGATTCCAGATGCTAAAGCAGTATTTTGGGCATTAGTGGTTTAACTTTGTAAGTAATGATGAGGTTACGCAAAGTAGTGAGTAGCCTCCTTTGAGTAACATATTGTGCAGAGAGACTAGGTATATCTCTCTGGTAGGTATCTGATGGTAGATACCTTATGTGTTTTGGTTTGGCTATATTGCCCGTATGCATGACTATAGATTAGCGAACAGGCTTATGCATAGTGTGACAGACAATGTCAAATAGGATATTGCCAGAATATTTTATTTCTATTTTTTTTAGAAGGAAGAAGGTGCTTCTCTACAATTGGCCTACAATATCCAGATGCAGCAGCTGTAGCTCAGGATAGGTGTATTTGGGAAAGTAAATTACACTGTCTGGTTAGACCTCCATAACCCGTCTGCTTGAGGATTGCGTATGTAGTTGTGTGCGTGTATTTCTTTATGTGTTTGTTTTCCGCTGCTTAATCTTCTATTGTCCTGTTTTGTTCGCAATAAATATCAACATGTAGGTCGAGCCAGTTTGAGAGTTCCCGAAGTGTAAACTAAAAAAAAGCCTAAAAATTAGGAAAATAACTAAAAACCCTTATTTGACAACCTAATTTATCTAAAAAACATTTCAAAACTTCTATTATCCTTTTTTTTTCATCTTACATAATTCAATCTTCTTACATAATTTCAAAATTTAGGAAACTTATATTCTACGTTTCGTTTTAATACTTATAGAATTGTAAATAATTACGGTGTAGGATACCAAATGGTCTAATAAAAAATACGAATAATGAACAAATATGGAAAGTGTGAGGAGGAAAACGCCCACGAGAGTAAATATTTAGTTTGGGGATACGAGTGACAGACTTAGTGGTTGCCAACCTTTTTCCATAAATGATCAGTATTTAACTGTCACACTTGTAGTTGGGCCCACTAAACTGTGAAGCATGTGAAAAGGGTGTGACCTTGAAAAGGAAAAGTGAATAAATAAGTTATTAATCTAATCAACGCACTGATTATATTAAATATGACAAACGTTTCCCTTAAATGAAGGAATCTAAATCAATATATCCCTTATATAAATATCTCGAAATCTAATAGAGTGATATTAGAGATAAATTTAAGGAAAACTAGTGTCACATTACGGGGCTAATATTTATTGAATGAGCAATTTGTAAATAATTATGCAGTAGGTCTATCTTTTTCTGAGAATTTCAAAGAATCGGTCCAAGTGTCTAATGGGTCTTGCGAAAAGCAGGTTGAGGACTCGTGGCGTGAAACATTTAAAAGCATCAAAAGGGATTTATCTAGATATGGGATGTTTGATTCGTTTCGACAATATATAATTAAATTTAATTCCAGTGTTAATATATTTCCAGACAATTTCTAATTTTAACATAGTAAACAGTAAAATTAATTTCTTTATTTATTTTCGCAGATAGAATAGTAAAAATAATAGCTGCAAAGATATATAATCCTCAGTTACCACAGTTCTGAAAGTCGTCGTTTTATTTAAGCAAAATTACCTATTAGCATTGCAGTACAGCTAAAAAGGCCAGATATCAAATACCGAATACTCTGAGTTCGACCGAATCGGAATTTGTCATTAAAGTGTTTCTTTAATTATTTATGTCTATATTTTAATTTTAGAGATGGGAAACGTTTCAAATTTTTTTTTTCCTTATTTAATACAGTGGTTTCCAAATTTTATATATGATAGCTTAGTAAGGATGTCAAGAACGAACTGCAACTGTCTGTGATGTTGAATTTCAAACTGTGCAAAAGATGCAATGACCGAAGAAAGCTTTTAATCGAACGAAGCGATCTTGTAACTGCAAGGGTTGGGTTTGTAAAAGCATTGTACGGAACTGAACAATACAACTGTGAGTTACTTGAGAATTAAAATTAATTTCATTATAAATTTATTTTAAAAAAATCCGCTCCCCCATCTAAAACCAACTAGTCCAAATCCACTGATTCAGATCTACATCATTAGAAATTTGAAATGAAGCAGCAACATTTTCCTGAATAACAATTTCTACCCACGAAGCTTCATCTAAGATTCGATGACATCCCTCGACATTTCTTCTGCCTAGTCTCTACCTTACACGCTTGTGAGAATTTCCTCAACGTTTAACGTTGCAAATTATATTTCCTTTTTTTTTTTTCCTGAAAGACAACAAAATTTTCATTCAATGTAATAAAAGAGCTTTCAAAAGCAATTTTTTTGTTTATTAAATGCCAATCAAAAGAATGTAACTTTTTGGTTCGTCTCTGAGCACGAAAAGAACAGTGCCTTGCATTGCGGGACAATGGCTGCTTTAAAGATTGAAAGAGAATCGCCGATCTCCGTCCCTCCGTGCAACCCTATAAATCAGCCTCCACCCCCGGGTGAAAAACAGCGGCTGCCACGATTTTTCATGCATACCTGACTGAGGCTTAGTCCAACCGTGAATCGGGTGCTTTACAAAACTGAAGTTTCGAGGGGAGAGAATAGAATGCCGAGCGAGGCGTCGGCTTTCTTTTTCTTTGCGCTGTTGTTAACTGAACTCACGAGATGAAGTGAAACTTTCGCAGCCCGTGGCCAAGGGATGACCTTTTCTCGCGCCAATTAACCAGGGTTTATGAGGCGTTTATAAACTAAATCTGGTATCTTGTTTTTCACATTTCACTTTCATTGGCTTTTAAATGTTTTCATTTCTTTTTTGGACTAAAATGAAATATGTTTTGTCATCTGAGTTAACATAATTTCTTGGATGTTCCACAACAATAAATATATTTAAAAAGAAACTTCCGATAGAATAATTATATTGTAAAAGTTTCTCTACTGATTTTACGCTTTGAATGTACAGCTCTAACCTAAATATGGATGACTATATCGTCCAATATTACTTCTTTTTGAATGCATTACAGAAATTGCATTATATAAATTTCAATTGCTCTTTACCAAATATACTGATTATTTGTAGTATTCTATTATAAACTCTAAATGATAAACAAACTTCATTTTTCAACCTAAACAAATGATTATTTTGTTTAATTCTCTATTCTTGTGTGTCAAGCTATCAAAGTCGTGTTTCTATCAGTTTTAAAATTCTCCTTAATCTTTTCCAGTTCATGGGTGAAACTGATTGCCAAGATTTAAATTTCCCTTAGATTTCTCTATCTTGAATGACTGAATGGCTCTTTGCGTTTATAATAATGTTATCCACCAACTTTCAGTTTCTACCAGGATTTTTAATATTTTTCGTTCCAAATAGCCTTCAGTTTTTAATTTTGTCATGAACTGATTATAATTTATAATATAAGAATAAAATAAATGATTAGTGATAAATAATCAAGACTATTGTTTCCTTATTGCTCGACTTCTCTCCGCGCTGACACTCGCACCCCAGGCTAATTGTAAAATGTCCATAAAAGGCTTCTCGGACACGTCAACCCATTCAGGCAGCCAGCTCAGATCCGAAAACAACATCTATGAGTCACATCCCCACAATAGCACTTCCAAAAACACACTTAATACAGAAAAATATTTACAATAGCAAAAATACAATAAAATGCAACAATAAATAAATTAGAGGAACATGACACGTCCCTTCCTCAAAGAGTTTTATCAGTTTTTACCATACTTTTAAAACTCGTGCCTGTTGTCACTCTAATGTCCGTGACACCCGGCTTGGCAATGCCCTCACCCGAAGACGGTCAGCTAATTTACTAGTGCACAAAATGTCTCTGTAACTCAGAAGTAATTAACTTCAGTTCACTTCTTTCAGTGCTCACAGATGCGGTGACCTTGACTAGAATATTACTTCTTTCTGAATGAAAAACAGAACATCTCCCCACTGTCCGAACAGAACATCTCCCCACAAGCAAGTTGGGTAAATTCCGTCCCTTCTCATTTTCACACTCCTTTGAGTTGCCAGCTTATCCCTTTCCATTGCAACCCCTAGCCTAATTACCAACACCCACGGAACTGCCTTAATGACAGGGTGCTGTTGGAAAGGCCCAACCTCCGACCGTTTAGCGACTCTCGTCTTACACGTTTGACCTTTATCCGAAGTTTTGCACTGAGGATGATGATGCATCCAAAATACTCCCCTTTTAGTCTTCTGGGCGTAAGTAAATCTCTGACTTCCTGCATAATTAAAGGATATTTCTCGCGCTTTATCTTTCATTTTGCAATTCTTCCTCCTTATTATGCATCCACACGTACTATTGTTTTTAAACTTCATTAGCGCTTGTTTTCCTACAGACTTGTTCCTTTTGCTGTCCGGCCTATTCCTAATCAATCTATTACGTTTCCTATTAGTATTTTCTATTGAGCTTCCGTGTTTTAATAAAACATTGTTTTTGAAAAAAAAAACATTAGGCTTTACTCCAGAAATAAATCTTCTTGCCTCATCATCGTTAACACCGAATTTACGCCTGCTATTAATACAGTTTTTATCAATAGTTACTGACCAGTTAGGTCTACTTCGGTACTTTCTGCTATAATTATCCAATTTTTATCCAATGACTGTATGAACATGATATCCTTTTTCTGTTAGATCTGTCCATCGACTAAATGTTTTTCTATCCATAGTGTCACTACTTCGGTCATTTAGACAAAACTTCCTCTCTTTTCTTTTCATACCTTCGACCGCACTTAACCGACCTTTTAACATTTCTTCTCTCTCATTGATTATGCAATCTACTTCCTTAAGATCATTTCCATCCAAAAATCTCTCACTTATCCTCTTTAACATTTTCTCTTTATCACTATTATTTACATAATCCTCTATATTACTGTCGTCCTTATATTTAAAACCTAATTCCTGGATATTTACATTTCCGGTCTTACATAATTTCTGAGTCAGATTCTCACTTTTAATTAATTGTCTAATTTCCTCTGATTTATTCTTATCCAATATTTCTATGCTATCTGTTACCTCAGAATTATATATATCACCTATTTGGTTCTTATCTGGCCTTATGTGGCAAATTTCTTCTGCCTTTTTGGCACAGACATCAATCTTTATTCTTGATTAGGGTCCTCGTCTGACTGATAATTATTTTTAACATCTAATTCAGCCACTTTATGCAACGGAAATTCACTCCTACTTTCCAAGTTACATTTTCTTTCTATCGGATTTGGGTTGGGTTGTTTTACCTCTGAGCGGCACTTTTTTGCACACCATGGGCTAAATGGCCAGGTCACATGGACCCCGAAGGCTTAGAGAAGGTTGGGAGAGGGAACCCACTGGAACAGCTGTTGGGAGACAGATGGTAGCCTCCCGTCAAGGCCATCCAGCATGTTCTCTGACGTGCACAGGGTATGGCTCTCCCGCACAAGGGCCACAGCTTAACATCCCATCCAACGGACTGCGGCCTTTCCAAGCCCATCGGTGTCCCCTACTGACCGTGGGCAGGGTGGGAAATTTCTTTCTATCGGAAGATCACCTTTTAACTCAGGATAAAAAAAAAAATAAATACTCCCTCAAGCAGCTGCTTGCCACAGAGGTCTGACAGGAGCCTGTCAGTTTATTATGCCATAGTAGAAGGTCTGAGAGGATGGCAGGACCTCAGCAGAAAAACAACACACACAACCATGCCTTTCCCGGGGCTCGAACCCAGGTCCCTTAAATCAGAAGCCAAGCGTGCTAACCACTCGGCCATGGGACGGCAACTCAGGATTAGTCATTCTAATTATTTGGCCGTGCCTATTCACCACAGAATCGGACACCTTATTAAACTGCATTCTATCCATTAATCTCTGACTGATACAATGCTTTTATCCGAAAATTATTGCGAGATTCGGACTTAATTAAATTTCCTACTACTAGATAGTCAACCGCAGTTGCAAAACTATTTTTATTCTCTAAGAACCTCATATCCTGATTTTTGGTTGTCATTTCGGCTTCATCATTACTACTATTTTCTTCACAAATATCAATTTTATTACCTGTGACTCTGTCTGCTATTACATCAGTCGTGTTTTCTTTACAATTAATTTTATTATTCTTGTCAATTACGGTACAATAATCAACCGCTCTACCAGATAAATCCTTATTTAAATACGTCTTAGCATCATCCTTCTGACATTTCATTTTCTCTCTCTCTCTACATTATTATTTACTTTTCTCTCAATCAAATCACTAGGCTCTAAACTTCTCTCTGTGATATTAATATTCTTACTATCATCTTTCTCCTCACCTTATGTAATATTTTACACCTATCATCTAGATAAATATTTTCTTCACTACATTTAGCCACATCTCTACTATATAAATCCTTGTTTAAATTTACCTTATCCTCAACCTTCTCACATTTAATTTTGTCACTCTCTATATTATTATTTATTTCGCTCTTAATGAAACCACTAGGCTCTAAATCTCTTTCTCTGATATTAATACTCTTACCATCATCTTTTTCCTTATCAGGTACATTATATAATATTTTACACATCACCTAGATAAATATTTTCTTTGGTAAATTTAGGCATATTCTTTTCCACCTTAAATTTAATTGCATTAACTGCATCGCTACTACACCTTTTCTCATTATTTACCTCAAATTCAACCTTATTCTCGGCCTTTCCATCCAACCTCTCTAGGGCGGCGAAAGTATTCGAAGTGATTAACATATCATCATTCAATTCATTCACCATCACACACAAAATTTCACACTTTCCCCCATATCCTCCTGTCTGACTTCCACTGGCAGCTCACTTGAGAGGGACAGCGATTAATGGAGTCTCCAGTCAGCTTCCAAAAGCATTAACCAATATAATCTTCGCCTCTGACTCTTTATATATCTCTGGGACTAAAGAATCTTTGATGACTGAAATCTGAGCCCTTGAATCTACAATAGCATCAAATATTTTACCCTCACACTTAAGAACCGTTGTTAGAGGCTCTATGCCTTGACGTACCTCTGCATTTCCTACTTTCTGTGTCAGAGCCTGGTGTCGTCATAAACTGGCAACTAACTCTCGCAATAATGACATTGCTCTTCTCGGCGGGCTCTGAGTGAGTGTTCACATTAAACTCTCTGACCACTTTTGTATTCTTGTTACATTCCTTAGCCAAATGACCTTTCTGGTTACAGATGAAGCATGATCTGGAAGAAAAGCTCTCATTTTGTTTTCTTTTAAAATCTGTATTTTTGTTTTCTGCCAATTTGCTTTGCGGGTTCAAATTTTGACCTAAATTCCTTTGACTGAAATTTAATTTTGTAGCTGATAGGCCAAATCTGTTCTCTTTATTTTCCGATTTAAATTTCTCACGCGAATAAATCTTTCAGGTTCTTTGTGCCTGCAGAAAGTTCTCTGCAACTTCGGCAACCTAATGGTAATTTTTCCACGATCCATTCTCCTGCAACATGACGTGATTTTTCATATCCGGTGGCAGTAGATCTTTAAATTTGTCGGCCATTATCAATTCTTTTAATTTTTGGAAATCATCTACTTCCTGACTCTTCAAATAATAATTCAAGTGACTCTTCATTCGAGATGAAAACTGAGTCCAGGTCTCTGTAGAGAACTTGGACATCTAATCGAATTTCCTTTTATACTTCAACCGAGTCAATTGGCTGTCTTTTAACACAACAGATTTAATATTTTTTGTAGCTTTCGATTTCCTCATCACTCATCAGAGTAAAAATATTTCACTCTCTCTCCCCTAGCAAAGGATGCACTAGCATTCCTTGCAAGTCATCCGTTATTTCATACTGTTTGCACAACTTCTCTATCGTCTCGAAATAAGCTGGCAATTCTACCCCTTTTTTCGGTAAGAGAGAGTTATTAGGGTTTAGAATTTTCTGAAGCCTTTTTCATTTTAGATCTCCTGTGTCCACTGAGCTTTGACTTCATCGGCTACTATTATTTGCCCCTTTCTACATCTAATCTTCTTGCTTCTATATCTTATCGCCTGAGTTCTATTTCCCTTACCTTCCATTTACAATCTTCTTTCTTTCCTATCTCTATCTTCCTTCTCCCTATCCCTTTCTTCTTTCTCTCTCCTATATTCCCTATCTCTTTCTTCCTTTCTTTCTTCACTATCTCTTACTTCAATTCATTATCTCTTTGGTATTCCATCTCCCTCTCCGAGACTTATTTCGAACCTGAATCACTCATTTCGACAGGATTCGAACTATATCCGCTAGCACCCTGTTCTACCCCAACATCGCTATCAATACTATCAATTTCGGTAACTTTCCCACTTTCCCCAACCTCATTGTGTCTGATTAAATCAATGCTCCTGTCCTGCTCAGTTCCACCCTTAGTTTTATCAGGACTCCTCAGCATCATTGGCAATTCAGTACAAAAATAAAAAAGAGAGAAAAACCACAGACCTTTCCTTCCCATGAAGATCGGCTCTGGTCACTTGCCTGCTGCACCTGGAGTGTCCTTCCAAAACTAGGAACTTCGCCACAGTGACGGACCTTGGCACATGGAACCTCAGCGAAGATCTCGATGATATAGCACTTGGAGAAATTGCACTCTGTAGAACACTGCACTGGATGCAGCTTAGCCCACTGAACTGCCTGCAGATTTCTCTCACAGAATCACTGACACAGAATCCCAAATTCTTCTAAATTTCTTGCACTTTTTCATCTTTCAGCGAAAATTTTCTTCCTCTTTTTCTTTTAGAACAATGGACATCTTCTTCGGCATACGAACGATAATGCTGTTGCGGACTGTGCCAAAATGTCGTCCACCTGTGCCAAATGTCGTGGTTTCCGAGGATGATGAATTTGCCCCTTAGTTGCTGTCATGCACCTGTCCGGTAGGTGAGATGATTATTAACCGCAAGATAGTAGATAAGACGATGAATTTGTCCTTTGAATACGTTCACCCTTACTTCAGTGAAATAACAGGTTCGCAGGTTGTTACACCCGTACCGACGTATGCCTCAGACTTGCTGCATCAAGTGATGTATAAAAATATGTCCACCAATTCACGCACAAGAGTTTTATAAGGACGACACAGTTTATTCACACTATATACAATCACGTGCTGAGGTTGCTCTTGACTCCGTACGCCTTTGCTGCTTTGTTGGTGCAAACAATTATGCAATGAGGTGGAGAACTGCACTTTGCAGATTCTCGATTTACCGACCTCAAACTCGGCAAAGGGATATCTAACCTTTGCCTACACTGTGGTACGCTAAGAACGCACTTCAGTTCCACAAAACTGTATTTGATTCACCAAGAATCTTGATTCTCACATGGAATCGAATCCTCTCCTTGAGGGTTTCGTTTGAGTAACAGCGGCGTCCTTTGACGAGTGTTCGAAGTCCTTCCCACTTGACAGCTATGCTTATGACTGCTGTTTCCTTATTGCTCGGCTCCTCTCCGGCGCTGACACTCACGCCACAGGCTAGTTGTAAAAAGGCGATAAAAGGCTTCGCTGACACGTCAACCCATTCAGGCAGCCAGCTCAGACCCGAACATTTATGAGCCACATCCCCACAATAGAACTTCCAAAAACACACTTAATACATAAAAATATTTACAATAAAAAATACAATAAATAACAATAAATAAATTAGAGGGACATGACAGAAGGTTCCAGGGATGGACCTAACTACTTTCATTTCTCCTTACAGATTCACCTCGCCACTCCCGATGTCATACTTAGAGACAAATCAAATATTTGATATCATTTTTTTAACACTGTCGTATCTTAATTATTTTCAACGCTACATATATTTTTCATCTTAGTTTCTTAGTAAATAATAATATATGGTATAAATTAATAATTGCATCCCTGGCTGTCTTCGATAATAATTGATATATCTTTTTAGAATATAAATAACTGATATTATATGATATAATATAAGCTATTTTTTTCTTCCATACATCCATACTCTTGACAGATCCATGCCTTATTACCGAAGTTTACTCTAAATATAAGTGAATAATGATTACGTAAACTGCTGCACAATTAAACATCCTCAGTTATTGATCTGATAATTGACAATAATAAAATTTAACCATATAAAAACACATGGCGAACATAACATTTTGTTTAATGATGGAGTCCAAGGACTTTCCCTTTGCTTAGCAAGAGGAGATAATGCTCTTAGAAGAACACTTAGCTGGTGACTGGACATTTAAACTTTTAGGAACAAAGGCAATTCCGTTTCTCCACCAAGAATCAAACTCTGTACAAAACGAAGTTATTAAAATGAATCTGGTTCCGGCTGAGAAATTTGAGCCCAAACGCATCTCCATTAAATAAGCCAGTGTTTATGAATGACCAGTTTTATCTGGCTGTAAACACTTACAACTTCTTAAAATATTGAAAGCAACACAGAAGATAAAACAAGAAAATTCTAAAATAAAACTAGAACATAGTTATTATTTAATTTTTTGTAATTTTTATATCTTCCTATATGTACTCTAGAAAGTAAAAAAAAAATAGAAGTAAAATGTAGCGTTGATGAAATTGCTTGCTGAATTCCTGTTGACTTTAAAGGACGATAGGGCGCCGGAAGTTTTTCTTCAGTCGGTAAGACAAATTAATTTTGGCTCCTTATCTTCCTTGAAAATTAATAAGATTTCAGTAAGTGGTTTCAACAACGGTATAATTTACATTTTTATAGCCCATATAGGAAAATAACAATTTTTTAAATTTTTTTATTTATATATTTCTTGTTTAATCAAAATATTAGATTAAGAGTTCATTCACGAATAGTTTTATAAAATACCACTAGAACGGAGAGGGAAATATATATATATATATAATATATAGGTAATTATTTCGGCGGAGGGAGAAAAATACTAAATTGAAGTAGAAAAAACAAGAACAACTTTTTGAGTCCTTTTTTCCCCAGAAATGTTTTGTAAAATAATGTGTTTTGGGAAGACCTTAAGCAAAGAATATATGCATTACGAAATGTCTTTTCAGCCCTATTCGGTTCAGTTCAATATCAGGCTCCCCCAGTTTTTTTACGGCCATCCGGGTTCTGCCTGTAGAAGTCAAAGTGCCCCGCCAAACGTTTTAATCGCGAGTTGCCACTGATCTGGCAGGGGCTTGAGACATAAATATTTCGTTGCAAGCAAACAAACAAATTGTAATTGAAAAAAAACAACAAATTCCTCATAAACCTGTAAGACATATTAATATAATTTTTACTCTTCATTGCCAACTAAGGAAAGAAATTAAAACATTGATATGACGGGTTAGAAATAGAGATAATGTCAAGGAGGTTAGCGAATTTTCTCTGAGATTTTGATAATCTTTTAAGTAGTTGAAATCATTCGAGTTAACTCCCTGCTAAATGGAAGTGAAGAAATTAATATGGTGAAGATGTTCGTTTTCTATCTTTCTAAAAAGGGAAAATAATGAATTGGTTATAAAGCTTCTTATCCCATGAACATCTTGATACGCTTAACATGAAAAGTTCTTCTTGAACATTCCCATTTCCAAATATTCTTATTGGATGCAATGGGATGAAGGAAGATCTGATCATATGACAGTGGGATTGAATCAATCTAACGTACACTGAGCATGTTGTACATTCTGAAAGTAATCAAAGTTTAGATTAAAGCACTTGCTAATAAAATCATTGTGTGACACAATGCGATCTAGTTCATGTATCGAATCGATATGAGAGTTGAGAGGCTGCGTTGTATATGCCGGAATGGAGTCTCTTCACAGCTGTCATCTTCCATCTCGAGTTCAATCTCTCAGATCTCTTTGAAAAGGATCTATGCAAAGAGTAAAAGAATCGCCTGTTTCTGCTTGATCGCTCACCCGCACTGAGCAGATTTTCACGATAGTTCACCGAACGCACGGGGAGAGCTGAAAACTTTGGTAGAAACGTTTGCGCTTTCCATTCGTTCGATACCCAACTGAGAATAGATTGTATATTTGGATGAACAGTGCAGAACGCTTAAAAGTTGAAAATGAACATCCTATTTCATCATAGTCATCTGTAGTCTTGAGAATCATTAGGAGCCGAATGTATTTTCGGGTCGCATGCTTTCAGAGAGGAAAGCCAAGTTGCACGTGGAGAAGTAAATAAAGACTTTGCTGAGGGAAAACGTAATCCTTGCCCTTTAATCCGGTCAGGAAAGCATTTGAAAATCAACAGCTTTATGAAGTGCACTCAGGCACATTTTTAGCTTTTGGCCAAGAGCCGTCCCGTGGCCGAGTGGTTAGCGCGCTTGGCTACTGCTCAACCCCGTGGCTGAGTGGTTTGCGCGCTTGGCTACTGATCTAAGGGGTCTGGATTCGAGCCCCAGAAAAAGCATGGATGTTTGTGTTGTTCTTCTACGGAGGTCCTGCCTTCCTCACAGAACCTCTACTATGGCATATAACTGACAGGCTCCGGTCAGACCCCTGTGGCAAGCAGCTACTTGAGGGGGATACTTATTTTATTTTTTATTTTAATTTCGGAAGAACATTTATTTTACCAGTAATACTGCAATATATGACACTTACCTCCTTTCGTCCTGATGTAATTGTTTCCCAACAGCATTCATTTCAGAAATGAAAGAGGAAGGATTTCAGACGCAAACATTCCTAAGATTCAAACTGACTTCGGCTGCATGACTATTGTCGCGAAGTCACTTGTTACCAAAAAATATAAATTAAAAAATTTAAAAAATAGCTATCATCCTATAGTGCCCTAAAAAGTAGAAAATAATTCTAAAGCGTATCGATGGTGCAATAAGTCACTGAGTTCGTATTCGCTTCAAAGGAAGGTAGGGCGCTGGCAGTGGGCACCTACTTTCCAGAACTTTGATATGCGACCCATAAACATCGAACAAATTTACCCCCCTTTTGGAGTCACGTTTGAGGTAGACCACGACATTGGTGACATCGCAAGCTTCAATTTGAGACGACTCATTAAAGTCGACCTCGGAAAAATCCGCCCCTCACATTTCATCAGGGGGTAATAGTGGGGGCGAAATTCCAAATAGTTTACGACCATCATTATGCGAGCTTTCATTTGACACCTAACTCATAACTGTAGGCCCTCGCGTTCCGATTATATGGCAAAACGACTATTTCCCATTTTTTAGGGAGGAGATGAGCATAGGAGGTCTTTTTTTTTTATAGCCTGAGACACTTCCCGCGTCACAAGTTTTCATTCGACACACAGTTCGTTACTATCTGCACTCGAGTTCAGGAGATATAGAGGAAGAATTTTATATTTGTCGGTTGGGCGTTCGGTCTCAAACGCCCAACCGACAAATGTCAAAGCCAAAAGCAATAGGAAGATAGGTAATAAACCGCAAAGGAGAATATCACATTGATACTCAAAATTTTCATTCAAATTTAAGCAAATACAGTTAAATTTCGAATTAATAGGAATTGCGACAGACCGAGTAACAACAATGAAATCGAATTATGATGACGAAATCGTGTTATATGCACGAGTGGTGCAAATGGAAGGATGTGTTGCCATAATGGAGGTACGATTAGGGGAGAGGAAACGTCGACTAGAAATATGATAATCCTTGATAACACTCCTACAACTCAGTTTCATGTCGTTGATAAGTAACATGAAAATGGGAAGAGTTACCGTCTTGTTCTTTGAAGCTTTTTTTTTCTGTCAGTCCATTTAAAGCGGGTTAAGTAAGAAAAGCAATAAAGATGATATCTAGGCAATTCAATTATTATACATAACAAAAACAAAGCATATTTCACCTGAAAAGGTACAAATTAATTTTACTTTTGTTGATAATCGCATGGTTTCTTTCGAAATCAGATAGGTTCGGTTGTTTAACTTTTGAGCATTTTCTTCTGTATACAGTCAGCTAAATGGCCAGGTCAAAAGGATCTCAAAAGCTCCGAGCTGGATAGAGGAAGTGCATCCACTGGTAAACAAGGAAATTGAAACCTCCCATCATGGTGTATCCTTTGGTACGCAGAGGGTATGGTTCTCTTGTCATAGCTTAACGACCAATCTGACGATAATATTGTTGCAAATTTTAAATGGATAGGCACTGAGCGTGAGTATCAATAAGTATATTTTCAAACAAATTACAATACAATGCAAATTCTTACAAAAATGTGGATGAAATAAACAAAATAACTACTATTATACATTAGTCAATAACTCCTTTTCTACAGAGCATACAAGACCAGATCTGTCTATTCTACTAAACTACTCCCTCTTCACTTTGTCTGTCATATCTCTTGAATACTTTCAATTCAGGCGTAAACAATCCTTCGTCTTTTGATAGATCATTAAGTTTATCTTACTAACAACACAAAACAACCACCCGCGCACACACCAATAAAGATACTTCTCGTTTTTTTTACTGATCGCGCACCTACTCAGACTATCTGAACCGCCTTTCAGATTTTCACAACTTTTACACACTGAAATTCTATTATTCTCTTTTTCAGGTCGGTTCTACATTCAAATTAGTTTGTTGTCTAATTCTCACGCACAAGCAAAATGCGAGCATCCATGTCACGTTTTGTCATGAAATCACTGTAGCTCGTTCATCTGTCTAACATCGGTGTCACTTTTATCTTAGAGCAAGCTCAATGGGAACTCGAAATTAAGAACCTCGTTTTATGGAGCTGGAGTTGGTTCAGTCGGTCACGCGCCAAGCTCGTAATCTGGAGTTCCCAGGTTCGAGTCTCCACTAAACCACCACTCTGCTTTTGGTGAGGAAGGCGACACCGATGGGCTTGGAAAGAGCGCCGTCCTTTGGATGGGACGTAAAGCCGTGGCCCTATGTGCAGAAAAGCCATACTCGGTGTGCGTTAAAGAACACGCTGGACGACCTTGACAGTAGGCTACCATCTTTCTCCTAACAGCTGTCCTGTGTGCCCCCTTATCCCAACCTTCTCTGATACCTCGGGCCCCTTGTAACCTGACTATTTAGTCCATCGTGTACGAAAAGGTGTCATTTTTCGAGCATGGTGGGTTATCGATTTGCACGCAATGGGCTAAATGGCCAGGTCAAGGATCCCGAAGGCTCAGAGAGGGTTGGGAGAACGGACCCACTCGACAGTGTTGGGAGACAGATGGCAGCCTCCTGTTAATGCCATCTAGCGCGTTCTTTAACGTGCACATGGTATGACTCTACCGCACACTGTGCCACGGCTTAACGTTCCATCCGACGAACGGCGGCCTTTCCAAGCTTGACGTCCCCTACTAACCGTGGGCAGGGTAGGGAGTTTTTTGGAGATAAATCTCAACGCTGATCCAGCTGGGACTCGAACCAGGGAACTGCAGATTACGAGCGTGGCGCGCTTCCCACCGAATCAATCCCACCGCTATCGATTGAGGCAATCTGAGTCCATTATAATGCACATCAGAAAGAATGATATACTGTTTTCTTAAACACAATTTCCTTGAGAAAAGTTATTAAAGCATAAAATAATTTTTTGTGATATTTCGCCTTTGAATTCCTTTATATTTTATTTAGTTTCCATACTCTTTTAAGAATACTCGAATAATACCTTTTAAGGAAACTGGGCTTAGAGAGATAATCGTAGCTATATTATTCACAGAATCTGCCAAAATCGTAAAGCTAATTTCTCCCGTCTTAGCAGAGAAAATGAAGATTGCTCATCGCAGAAAAGTTTTTTTTTTTTTGTTTAATCTGTGAAGATGCAGCTTTGGGCGAAAGAAACTCATTTCGGTTGGGTATTAATTCTTCACTTGATGAAACATAAACTAAACGGAAATTTTAATTTTCTTTTTGCTATACATGTAAGATTCATGCGCATTATGTGAGAATGAAATGAAGGAATGCCTCGGTGACGTCACACAGTGGCTGGGAGGGAGCGTGGTGCCGAGGCGGGAAACGAAATACAAGTCAAGAACCCAATCTGACCACTTTCTCTTGGCGACGAATTTTGACTTGATTGTGTCCGCGAGCGAGGACTTAAGCATGCCGACCACGTTCTGGTCTCGCGGCCATTGGGCTTACTGAAAGCGCGGGAGATTCTGTTACACGATCTCGCAGCTCGCGTCGCGAGTTGTCGCTAGCCTCTTTTTCTGTTGTCGACCGTAATTCAATGTGCAGGGTGGAGTGGTGAGTGAGGCAGTTGCCTGGTGCATGGTGATCAGCAGAGGAAACGGATGGGCGGGCTGGCAGCCTTTCCCCCACGCCACATAGTCATAATAGTCTGATGACTACACACTTGACTCTAAAGTGGGAAGGTTTCGATCAACGTTAGATTTGGAAGCTAAAAACCATAGTCATTAGAAGGATCTTGGTATCATCGGAGGAGAATAATCAGCACATTTTCGGTTGATCCGAGGATATCCTAATGACACTTGCTTTAATGTGGAAGGCAGAATTCGTCATCATACAGCAAAATAAAACTTTTAGCTTCGGAAAAAAAAAACTTTCTTCTCTTCCCCACACATATACACACACTTTTTCGAACACTAGCCCTGAAAAAGGATAAAAATCAGCTAATATGCAGGTTTCAGACTTTGAAATTTCCCCCTCTCCAAGTGTGTGTACGTTACAGATCTAATGGTTGTCTGCCAGCAATCAGAACATTTAGAGCGAGTCACATTATTCTGTTTTCTCTATTAATTCTGTGTGTTATTTGTAAGGAGTATGCATTATACCATTTTTCTTAGAGTGAAGCTCTCAGGGCTTGCTATGATCAACTCTGTACATGTAAATGCAAAGAAATAAATATTTATTATTGCACTGCTCAAAGTGTAAATCGCAACACCGCGAAAGAAGTGATGTATACTCCCGAAACTGACAGGACGGAAGCTATGAGGGTAGATGTGCAAATGGTCAAACACTACGGAACGTGAGAACGCAAGGTAAGTGTGTTTATTGTAAATTCATTTGTACATAGTAGGCCCACCTAGAGAGGTTATACAGTAAAAGCCTGTAGACGTCTCGGCATTCCGTCAATCAGATGGTTAATGGTGTCTCAGGTATGACGTTCCAATCAGCATCCAACTGGGCACACAACTATATCATGTTCGTAGCCAGAGGGAGCAGGCGAAGTGTGCGACCCATAAGATCCCACATATGCTCAATGGGCGACAAGTCTGGGGAGTATTGTGGCCATGGGAGAATGGAGACTGTCCATCGTTGAACGTGAAGCGTGTGGGGTGGCGTTGTCCTGCTGCAAAATCAGTCCAGGCATGATGCTAAGGAAGGGTTATGAAACGGGATTAACGATCCATCGATGTAACGTTTCACTGTTTGTCAGAAACATGGAGCAGAGACGTCCAGCCGCCATATGTGATGTCATTCCATACCATTGAACCATGATGGGGAGCCATATGGCGGCTAGTAAAATAGGTTTCCTCATGTCATTGATGCTGCCGACGCCATGCGGACAATCGACTGTCTGGCATGTCGAAACAGAATCGGGCTCATCTGTGAACAACACTCTCCACCATTCTATAGTCCAATGTTATCTCACTCGATACCAGTGGTTACAGCATAACCAGTGATATCGCTGCAATGGCAGATGCCAGACTGGACATTTCACCCTTATTCCTGCGTCATGTAAACATTGTCTGATGGTTGTGTGGTAAACATTGTCTAATGGTTTGTATGGTACTCATAGAGGTTCACAAATCACTCTGCAACACAGTTGCTGTGATGAAAGGGTCACCAGCATGCTATCTTCCTGTCCTACGGTGCTGCATGATGGTCCCCTACTTGTCCTTTATTACATCTGGTGCTTCGTGTTGTTATGTGAGATGCACCACTTCACTGTGGTCATATTGCACCCCATGTGTGCAGCGTTTGCTCAAAAGCTCAATCCGAGTTCTCACATATTGACGATTTCCTCTCTCTCAGAAAGCGTCAATTGACCTTAAGGGCCCCACCGGCGTGTCCAAGGTAGGTTCCGAACATTTTTGCAGCATGCACTCCAACCTTACTGTCAGTCGTGATATGATATGAGATCGTTGGCTCCCTGTATTTATTCACTGTTCACTGTCATGTATCCATTCGTTGAGGAACTTTGATTATTTTCATATCTTCGATGGCCAATTGTCTCCTGCAATTTAAATATCTCTACTATCATTTCTTTTTCAAGTTGCGATTTAACTTTGAGCAGTGTATAATTAAAAAAAATATATTCATTCTGAATATTTCAATCCCATTGAAGCTAGTTCCACAAGAGTGAAATTTTTTCGAATTTGTGAAATGGAAATGTGATGCAAATTTCAATATTTTGACATACTGAAGGAATTGCAATACAAGAAAAACTATCTACTACCTTGAATCTAAGTCTTATACTAAAATTATGAAAGGTGTTTATCATTTAATTTGTGATCAGACTCGCAAAGCTACTAGCTTATCTACAGCTTATGACAGAACAAATGACCATGTCTGGAAGTTTGAAGTGTCACTGCGAAACAACACAATAACACTGCGCCATCAAGGAGGCATCATCATCATCATCCTCAAGCATGACCGTGCAATTTAGTTCTCCAAGCAAATCTGTCCTGAGCTATATCTACTGCATCTGGCAACTGCATACCAATTATAACAAGGTCCTGTTTGAAATTGTCTGCCCACCGCATCCTAGGTCTCCCCATCTTTCTGTGGCCTTTAGGCACACTGTTCATAACCCTAATCGCCAATATATAATTATTCATAAGGGCAACATGGCCAAACCACCGGAGTCTCTATCTGCACAATATGCCGCTTAAAGCAGGTTGCCGACTCCTTTGCCTAACCTCATCATTAGTTAAAAAGTTGAAACACCTAATGCCCAATATACTGCGTAAGCATCTAGAATCAGAAGCATCTAGTTTCCTGTTATCATGTTTACAAAGTGTCCAAGTTTCACAACCATAACTAACCCTAGAAAGAACCAAACTATTATAAAGTCTAATTTTTGTCTTTAGGTGTATACACCTATTTCTCCATAGATTCTTAAAAGTCCTGACTGCAATCCCTATTCGTCTGAAAATCTCATGCCGCACATCACCATTATCTGTTACATAGCTCCCAAGATTATTAAACTGTGACACCTGCTCAAGACTGCAACATTCAGATAAACTGAATCACAGCCTGCCTGACCAATTTTCATCACTTTAGTTTTCTCTCTGTTTATAACCAAACCTACTCTACTACCAGTTTTGTCAACAGCTCGAATGAAAGAGTTCATCTCACCAACATCATTTGCCAAAAGGGCTAAATCATCAGCATAATCTAAATCAGAAATTTTCGTATCTCCAGCCCATTCAAGGCCACAATCTTTCCCTTGAAGTAAATTTCGCATAACATAATCAATAACCAAACTAAAGAGAAAAGGAGACAAAATGCACCCTTGTCGAACACCAGAAGTAATGCTAAACCAATTGCTACAGGCCTTACCAACTCTCACACACGACTCTGTATTATAAGAGAGAACATTCATTATGTTAACTAACTTGTCTGGTATACCATATTATCACACAATCAACCACAAATTATGACGAACAACAGAGTCGGAAGCGTTTTTGAAATCAACAAAGCTAGCAACCAAAGGTTTCTGAAACTCTAAACATTTCTCAAGAATCTGCCTAAGTGAAAATATCTGATCCACACATCCCCTCCCACTTCTGAATCCACATTGCTCATCACGCAATTGCCTGTCAACCAGATTCTTAATTCTATTAAGCACAATCATGGAAAGAACTTTACCTGGAACAGAGAGTAGGCTGATACCCCTATAGTTATCACAAGAAGTGCGATCACCTTTTTTGAAAATAGGGATAACAATAGCTCTGGTAAAATCCTTAGGAACCATGCCTTTATCATAAAAGATATTCAGAATTTCAGTCATCCAATTGGTAACCGAAACATTTCCTGCTCTAAGCATTTCCGTAGTAATTTCATCTACCCCTGGGGATTTATGTAGTTTAAGTTTAGAAACCGCCAAAATAACTTCAGATTGTGTTATAGGGCCAACATTAAAGCCACCAATGCATCTATCATCATTGCAAACAATGGGAATAGAACTAACGACATTGTTTAGAATATTACTGAAATGCTCAGCCCACCTAGCCATGACAGAATCCTCACCTTCTATAACCTTACCTTGTTTATTCTTCAATCCCTGTATACCTGTCCGTTTTCTACCACATAAAACATTAACTATCTGGTACAGCTCTGTGCTGTTGTGCTGTCTAACTGCTTCCTCGGCTTTGTCAGCCAAGCCATCAAGCTAAAGATTCTTATCAGCAGCTAACTGATCCTTTACACGTTTATTAAGTTTTTTTATAATATAATAATAATAATATCTTTATTAAGCCTTAGTATGGTTATATACATAGATTACCCCGCTAAGCCTTATGGCTTGTCAGCAGGATTCCTTTCAATCACACGACAGGTTTATTCAAGAATATGACATGTATAATGGAAAATATACACATAATTAAAAAAAACTAAAACAATAACAACAGCAAAAAAAAAACACGTATTAAAACACAGACATGAAAAATTAAACACATTTATAAAATAAACCTATAAAATTTCGGATTACAGCACATATTGCACAAAACTATCACCTATTGTACAAGTCATCATTTCACACTAAAATTGCACTTGCTTAAACGATACCAGATACATGATATGACTTTTTAAACATTACTTTTCAAATATTTACATCTAATAACCACTTTGAAATTTTAGTTTTAATTTCTGAATACGTGCTCAGGCATAATAGATCTCTCGGTAGAGAATTAAAAATTTTGGGTATTTGATAAGATATCCGCGCTTTTCCATTATTATTGTGAAACACTGGTTCAACAAAATAATTTTCACACTTTCGTCTTGTATTGATCACATGCAAAATTTTCTCCTTGTGTTCATTTTTAAAGTAATTTCTAAAGATAGTTACATAAATATATAACAAGTCAACTGGTAAAATGTTCAGATAATGAAAAATATTGCCAATGTGATCTTCATTAATTACATGTTTATTGAATTTAACAATATTATTTAGAGTACTTTTTTGTATTCGTTTAATTTTATTTAAAACAGATTTATATGTGCATCCATATATACTGATACCTAATGATTGATTCACTATGTATCATTGTTATGACATTCAATGTAATAAGTGTATTCAACTTCAACACTTTGTAAGATGCATACCTTAGTTTATCACAAGTATATTTTATGTGCGATTTCCATTTAAAATCTTGGTCAATATAAATCCCTAAATATTGAATTTTATTAACCTCTTCCACAATTGGGCAGAAACATGCGTTTTGGTTAATTATTAATTTATATTGACAGTTATAATTATGTGTTTTAATGCATAAGTTATTTAACTTGTGCCTACTCTGAATGATCATATATTTGGTTTTTTCTTCATTTAAGAAGAGTTTGTTTTTCTGAAACCAAGAATTTGCTACATTATAGTCGTTCTGTGCACATCTAACTACTTCTTCTACCTGCATACCTGCGTTCAGCAGAACGGTATCGTCAGCAAACATAAACAAATTACCCTGAAAATTTATTTCTGCTAAATCATTTATATAAATTGCAAATAAAAGTGGCCCCAAAATTGAGCCCTGTGGTACACCTGAATTTGAAATTTGATCTCTACTCTCACAATTTTCAATCCTAGTGATGATAGTCCTATTAGACAAGTAATTTTTGAACCATTTATTCAGTGAACCTCGAATTCCCACCAATGATAACTTTTTTAACAATATGTCATGGTTAACCGTGTCAAATGCTTTATTCAAATCCATAAATATAGCACAAACCTTTTTTCCAGAATTGAGTGCTGTATTAATGTATTGTGAGAAATGCTCTAATAAATCAATAGTTCCTCTGTTCTTCCTAAACCCGTACTGCCTATCTGTAATTATTTTACATTTTTCTACAAAATTATTAACATATTTGTATACATATTTTTCTAAAACTTTTTCAATAACTGATAAGATCATGATCGGTCTATAATTACTATATATATTTCGTGATCCCTTTTTAAATATAGGAAGCACAATTGCAGTTGTGAATGTGTTAGGAATAATGCCTGTGTTCAAACTCAAATTAATCAAGCGTTGCAGGATCGCAGAAAAAATATCTGCATTGCTTTTTATATATGAAGTTTTCACCATATCATAGCCCACTGCATTACTAGTTTTTAAATTGCTAATGATCTGTACTACCTCATCTCTATTTGCTTCAGGTATAAAAATAGAATGTGAATTAGAAGGTGTAATAATCTCGTTGACAGCTATATTTATATTTTTTGAATATTTCAGGATTAAATTTTCTGTAACTAGCTAGGCGTAAACTGGAAGGAGAGCTGTGTACCAATCCCCAGTGATGATGCACAGAACCGGCCAGGTCTAGCACCTAATGTCCGACCCCGCCTTCCCGTGGTGCAGGCCGTTAGTACCTTTCAAAAGAGATATTCTCTTTTGGAAGGGAACGGAAGGGGAGGGCTGCCAGTTCAGTATGGCCTACTGATCTGGTCATCTATGGCCACTTTTTTCTTTTTTTTTCAACCCTGCTGAGGAGTGGTCAACTTCACAGGGTCCTGGTGCTGACCATTTATACCTACTAGACTGGACTTGTTTATGGATTTGAGCTTGATTATGGATCCTGGACTTGCTGCACTGGTGGGCCTCTGTTGAGGGAGAGTCTGCCGCTGTGTTTTCTGTTTGCTTCTGGGTTGCCAGCTCTAAGTGAACAGAGGCATGGGATACCTTATATCAGCTGGTGGATAATCCTAATCAGAGGCCATCGCAGGTACCTGAACCTTACTTTGCTAGTTGGGCATCGTCAAGCCTAAACTGGAGTAATGTGTCTCAGGCAGGCCATATGGTTCTTGAAAAAGTCCACTTGAAAAGGTGGTGCCTGAAGTTCCTACCAGCATCGGTGACTTCAGCCTTTAGCGGAGGAGGAACAGGTCTTTGCCCCATGCCTGCGATCAGGGGGCTGTTTGATATTGTTGGCCCTACCAATCTCAATAAACCTAATTTCTTTAAAAATCCTACTAATCATTTTCTCTCTGCAGGAACGTGGAACGTGAGGACATTACATAGAGATTATTCTCTTGATGTCCTCATGCAGGAATTCCAGCGCTATAACTTAGATATTCTAGGCTTGCAAGAGACCAGATGGACAGGTAAAGGTGAGATACTTAAAAATAACTTTAAATTTCTCTTTACAGGGAGGGAGGATGGAAAGCATCACCAAGGCGTGGGTCTGCTGCTCAGCAGACATGCTAGTGATGCTCTTCTAGGATATGAGTGCATTAATGAAAGGTTTCTTACAGCAAAATTTCAGACAAGCATTAAAGACTTGAATGTTATCTGCTGTTATGCCCCCACTGAGGATTCTGATGAGGATGAGAAGGATAGGTTTTACAGACAACTTCAGGATATTTTGAATTCTGTCAAGAAAGGAGATATTACCCTTGTTCTTGGTGACTTCAATGCCAAAGTTGGTACTGACTCTGACCTTTGGGGAGGAGTAATAGGCCCTTTTGGTATTGGTAGCTGCAATGGCAATGGGCAACGTCTCCTACAGGTAAGTAAACTAAATGGTTTCAGAATAACTAACACATATTACAAACACCGCGACATACATAAACACACATGGGTTTCACCTGATGGGCTGCATAAGAATATGATTGATTACATATTAATTAACAGCAAATGGGCTAGTTCTGTTAGGAATACCAGGGCATATAGGGGAGCTGAAATTGGATCTGACCATTACCTTGTTAAAAGTGTCTTGCAACTTAAACTTAAAAAGTGTTGTGCTAGGGTTAAAAAATTTACCTTTAATACTGAAGCTCTGAAAGACCCAGTTATAGCTAAAGCTTACCATGATAGGTTACTTAGTCATTATGACAGTCATGGTTTGCTTAATACTGAAGTTGAGGAAGAATGGGGCCATTTTAAACAGGCTTTTTTGGAAACTAACAGTACTCTTTTAGGGAAAAAGGAGCAGAGGAGGCAGAATTATTTAAGTGATAAGGCACTTGAGCTTATTTCAGAAAGAAGGAACTGCAGGAATGTCCTTAATCAGTACCCTAGTAGTCCTAATAGAAAGCATTACAAAGAACTTAATAAACGTGTAAAGAATCAGTTAGCTACTGATAAGAATCTTTGGCTTGATGGCCTTGCTGACAAAGCTGAGGAAGCAGTTAGACAGCACAACAGCAGAGAGCTGTACCAGATAGTTAATGTTTTGTGTGGTAGAAAACGAACAGGTATACAGGGATTGAAGGATAAACAAGGCAAGGTTATAGAAGGTGAGGATTCTGTCATGGCTAGGTGGGCTGAGCATTTCAGTGATGTTCTAAACAATGTGGTTAGTTCTACTCCCATTGTTTGCAATGATGATAGATGCATTGTTGGCTTTAATGTTGGCCCTATAACACAATCTGAAGTTAGTTTGGCTATTTCTAAACTTAAACTTCATAAATCCCCAGGGGTGGATGAAATTACTACGGAAATGCTTAGAGCTGGGAATGTTTCTGTTACCATTTGGATGACTGAAATTTTGAATAACTTTTATGATAAAGGCATGGTTCCTAAAGATTTTACCAGAGCTATTATTATCCCTATTTTCAAAAAAGGTGATCGCAGTTCTTGTGATAACTATAGGGGTATCAGCCTACTCTCCGTTCCAGGTAAAGTTCTTTCCATGATTGTGCTTAATAGAATTAAGAATCTGGTTGACAGGCAATTGCGTGATGAGCAATGTGGATTCAGAAATGGTAGGGGATGTGTAGATCAGATATTTTCACTTAGGCAGATTCTTGAGAAATGTTTAGAATTTCAGAAACCTTTGGTTGCTAGCTTTGTTGATTTCAAAAAGGCTTTCGACTCTGTTGATCGTCATAATTTGTGGTTGATTGTGAGATCATATGGTATACCAGACAAGTTAGTTAACATAATGAAAGCTCTCTATAATAACACTGAGTCATGTGTGAGAGTTGGTAAGGCTTGTAGCAATTGGTTTAGCATTACTTCTGGTGTTCGACAAGGGTGCATTTTGTCTCCTTTTCTCTTTAGTTTGGTTGTTGATTATGTTATGCGAAATTCACTTCAAGGGAAAGCTTTTGGCCTTAAATGGGCTGGAGATACGAAAATTTCTGATTTAGATTATGCTGATGATTTAGCCCTTTTGGCAAATGATGTTGATGAGATGAACTCTTTCATTCGAACTGTTGATGAGACTGGTAGTACAGTAGGTTTGGTTATAAACAGAGAGAAAACTAAAGTGATGAAAATTGGTCAGGCAGGTTGTGATTCAGTTAATCTGAATGGTTGCAGTCTTGAGCAGGTGTCACAGTTTAATTACCTTGGGAGCTGCGTAACTGATACTGGTGATGTGCGGCATGAGATTAACAGACGAATAGGTATTGCTGCCGGGACTTTTAAGAATCTATGGAGATTGTGGAGAAATAGGCGTATACACCTAAAGACTAAAATTAGACTGTATAATAGTTTGGTTCTTTCTAGGGTTAGTTATGGTAGTGAAACTTGGACGCTGTGTAAGCAAGATAACAGGAAACTAGATGCTTTTGATTCTAGATGCTTACGCAGTATCTTGGGTATTAGGTGGTTTAACTTTGTAACTAATGATGAGGTTAGGCAAAGGAGTCTGCAACCTCCTTTAACCAGCATATTGTGCAGAGAGAGACTCCGCTGGTTTGGCCATGTTGCCCGTATGGATAATTATAGATTGGCGAATAGGGTTATGAACAGTGTGCCTGGAGGCCTCAGAAGGAGGGGGAGACCTAGGATGCGGTGGGCAGACAATGTCAAACAGGACCTTGTTAGAATTGGTGTACAGTGGCCGGATGCAGCAGATGTAGCTCAGGACAGATATGCTTGGAGAATTAAACTGCGCGGTCTGGTTGGACCTCCGTAGCCCATGGCTGCTTGAGGATGATGATGATGATGATGATGATGAATATCTTTTGCCAGCTCACAAATTTTCTTATTGTTATCTTTATTTAAATCGATTTTATTTCTGTAATAAAAACATTTTTGTTTCCTTATCAAACCATTTACAGTGTTCCTTACTTTTTTATATTCATCATATAATATCGTACTTTGCATATTATTCTTATATTTAACCCATAACAGATCTCTTTCTTTAATAGCCTTAATTATCCCTTCAGTTATCCATTCTTTCGGTTTCCTTTTGAAATTTTTAACTCTAGATGCTTTGAAATAACACTGAGTTCTGTATAATGCTTTCTATTAGGACTAGTAGGATATTGATTAAGGACATTCCTCCAGTTCTTTCTTTCCGAAATAAGCTCAAGTACCTTATCACTCAAATAATTCTGCCTACACTGCTCCTTTTTTTCCTAAAAGAGTACTGTTAGTGTCCAAAAAATCTGTTTAAAATGATCCCATTCTTCCTCAACTTCAGTAGTAAGCATACCATGACTGTCATAATGACTAAGTAACCTATCATGGTAAGCTTTGGCTATAACTGGGTCTTTCAGAGCTTCAGTATTAAAAGTAAATTTTTTAACCCTAGCACAACACTTTTTAAGTTTAAGTTGCAACACACTTTTAACAAGGTAATGGTCAGATCCAATTTCAGCTCCCCTATATGCCCTGGTATTCCTAACAGAACTAGCCCATTTGCTGTTAATTAATATGTAATCAATCATATTCTTATGCAGCCCATCAGGTGAAACCCATGTGTACTTATGTATGTCGCGGTGTTTGTAATAAGTGTTAGTTATTCTGAATCCATTGAGTTTACTTACCTGTAGGAGACGCTGCTCATTGCCATTGCAGCTACCAATTCCAAAAGGGCCTATTACTCCTCCCCAAAGGTCAGAGTCAGTACCAACTTTGCCATTGAAGTCACCAAGAACAAGGGTAATATCTCCTTTCTTGATAGAATTCAAAATATCCTGAAGTTGTCCATAAAACCTATCCTTCTCGTCCTCATCGGCATCCTCAGTGGGGGCATAACAGCAGATAACATTCAAGTCTTTAACGCTTGTCAGAAATTTTGCTGTAAGAAACCTTTCAGTAATGCACTCATATCCTAGAAGAGCATCACTAGCGTGTCTGCTGAGAAGCAGACCCATGCCTTGGTGATGCTTAATGTCGTCCCTCCCTGAAAAGGGAAATTTAAGATTATTTTTAAGAATCTGTCCTTTATCTTTCCATCTGGTCTCTTGCAAGTCTAGAATATCTAAATTATAACGGTGGAATTCATGTGTGAGGACATCAAGAGAAAGAGCTCTGTGCAGAGTCCTCACATTCCAACTACCTATGGAGAGAAAATGGTTAGTGGGATGTTTAAAGAAACTATGTTTATTGAGAGAGGGAATGCCGACAATATCAAACAGCTCCCTAATCGCAGACATGGGGCAAAGACCCGTTCCCCTACCACTAAAGGCTGAAAACCATCTACACTGGAAGACTTCCTCCAATGCAGAATTTGACGATGCCAATTGTAGCAAAGAGTTCAGGTGCCTGCGATGACCTCTTCTCAGGATTTTCCACCAGCTGATAAACATATCCTGTGAATCTATTCACTTGGGGCTGTCAACTCACAAACGAACAGTGTACACAGCGGAAGATTTTCCCTCCACAGAATCAAACCAGTGCAGCAAATTCAGGATCCATAATCAAGCTCAGAGCCTTATATCAGTCCAGTCTAGTAGGTTTCAATCAAGGAGGCAGATATAATAAATTGTGTGATAAGAATAGCAGAAATATTTATTGTAAAGATGCAAAATCCAATTATCGGGGTACAAAGGTAATCTCCCTCATTAAAATTATTTGATGAATCATTCGCAACTTCTGATATTGGAATGCGGCTTCTTTTAAATACATTCGACTCTGCCTATATCAGAGTCGAATGTATTTGAAAAGAAAGCAGCATTTCAATATCAGAAGTTGATTATGGTGTGATTGTGAGTTTCAATTTGCTCTAAATGAACATTCGGTTTCTGACGAATTCTTTTCCGATATTTACGATCTTGCATTTGTTTCTGCAGCCATGTTTCAATCAGAAATGATTGAAAACATGTCTGGAAAATCTTCACCAAAACCTGAGGAAATTTCTCCCTTGTTTTGCGAGTATCCTCTCGACCAAATTTTCCATGCCCTTTAAATGCTCATTATGAACCCGTCAAGATACTGAGGAATGGCGTCTTGAAATTCTCTCTCGCAATTTAAAAAGAAAGGTGATCCCACTGATCCACTTATTATTGATTTACCTATCGATTGATCTCTCTAAGGAGCATCTCACCGAAGTAGTACTTGGGTGCCTTTAGTGTAAACGACCTATGACATTTCTGCCGCCACAAAGTTCTCTTGTGTTCGTCTGCCATCTTGGATTTCACCACGACCCTTGTTAGAAAGTTATCCTGATTTTCCCTTTCGTCAACCAATATGGATTCGCCCACCCTTCGGGAGTGAACAACTCTAAAGGTTCTGAAAATTACCAAGTCCTGGTCAGCCATCTTGTATTGCATCATCGACAAAACCTATTCTGTTTTTGGAAGTAAACAACCTAACCTCCCAAATAGTTCTAAGCCCTGTGTGAAGCCATCTTGAATTATTTTTTTCCACATATTTGAATTTTCCATTTAAGATACTCAGACAGGAAAAAAGAGCAGAACAAAGACTGCACATTAAAACAGCATGTGTTGATTTCACTCGAGACTACGGTTCTAAAGTCGCCAATTAACAACCTTGGACAGTATTGCAGATATCTGAATATCGAGATACATGTCTTTCTAGTGGAAGACAAGGAGGAAGATGAACAATTAAATTAAATTGTGATCAACGTTGCAAAAGCATTGCATATATATAATTTTAGCATAGATCAACTTGAAGCCATAAATATGCTATGTCAGTGATTATGAGTTAAATTTTTATGCCAATAAGGAACAAGAATAAAAGGCCTCCAATTTTTGCCCAATTTAAGTCTAGAAATAAACGTGAACAATGGATGATAAAAAAAAAATCGAAACTCTCTGCCATTAACGTAATAAATCATACTTCCTAAATGAAAATATAACTGCAACGAAAAGATAATTTTTCTGGAGAGCAAGGTGTCTGGCAAAATCAAAACTTTTTAAATATATCTGGTTACAGAACAGGAAAATTCGTGATGAGAAAATCTAATGTTGATAACGTAATTAGAATTGACGTGCCCACGAATTTTGAAGAATTTTAAATATGAAACATCTTACTCATGTGCTCCACTCATTTTTTGGCCATGGCGACTTTTCATTTTTATGACATATGATATTTGATCAGAACGAAAAATATTTGTGCATTATTGTTATGCCCCCACTGAGGATGCCGATGAGGATGAGAAGGATAGGTTTTATGAACAACTTCAGGATATTTTGAATTCTGTCAAGAAAGGAGATATTACCCTTGTTCTTGGTGACTTCAATGCCAAAGTTGGTACTGACTCTGACCTTTGGGGAGGAGTGATAGGCCCTTTTGGTATTGGTAGCTGCAATGGCAATGGGCAACGTCTCCCACACGTAAGCAAACTTAATGGTTTCAGAATAACTAACACTTATTACAAACACCGCGACATACATAAATACACATGGGTTTCACCTGATGTGCTGCAAAGGAATATGATTTATTATATATTTATTAACAGCAAATAGTCTATTTCTGTTAGGAATTCCAGATCATATATTGGAGATGAAATTGGATCTGGCCATTACTTTGTTGAAAGTGTCTTGCAACATATTTTTAAGACGTGTGCTAAGGTTAAAAAAAGAGACGTTTAACCCTGAAGCTCGGAAAGACCCAGTTATAGCTAAAGCTTTCCATGATAGGTTACTTAGTCATGATGACAGTCAATGTTTGCTTACTACTGAAGTTCAGGAAGAATGGGACCGGTTTAAACCAGCATTGGTCGAAACTAATAGTACTCTTTTGGGAAAAAAGGAGCAGAGGAGGCAAAATTATTTGAATGATAAGGTACTGGAGCTTATTTTGGAAAAAAAGAACTGCGGCAATGTCTTTATTCCATAGCGTCCTAACAGAAAGCATTACAAAGAGCTTAATAAAGCAGTAAAAGATCAGTGTAAAGGATCAGTTAGCAGCTAAGAATTTTTCGCTTGATGACATGACTGACAAAGCCGAGGAAGCAGTTAGGCAGCATAACAGCAGAAAGCTGTACCAGATAGTTAATGTTTTGTGTGGTAGAAAACGGACAGGTATACAGGGATTGAAGGATAAACAAGGCAAGGTTATAGATGGTGAGGATTCTGTCGGGGCAAGATGGGCTGAGCATTTCAGTGATGTTCCAAACAATGTGGTTAGCTCTACTCCCATTGTTTGTAATGATGATAGATGCATTACTGGCTTTAATGTTGGCCCTATAACACAGTCTGAAGTTATTTTGGTTGTTTCTAATCTTAAGCTACATAAATCCCCAGGGGTAGATGAAATTACTATGGAAATGCTTAGAACTCGGAATCATTCTATTGTCACATGGAAGACTTAAAATGAAAGTTTTAAGAAAAAAAAAAGACTTAAGAAAATTGTGTTGTCCCTAAAGATTTTGTTAGAGCTATTATTTATCCCTATTTTTAAGAAAGGTGATCATTGTTTCATGAAAATAATAAGCTTAAAAAAATTGCTTTTGCCATGAGTGGGATTCGAACCCACATCTCCTGGAAACATGCCAGCTATGCTACCACTACACTGTCAATGGCTTACGTTTTCTTCAGCTAACGTGACATCTAGATTTTTCCGAATATTTTTTATTTGATTCGCACAGTGGCGCCATCTATCCGGGAAATGGTCAACCGTGTTGCCTCCTAGAGATGGAATTTAATATTTTTCACTCACGCTCATGGCTTTAAATCAATAATTCAGTAGTAAAGAAGAATCACAGAATATGTTCTCGAGACATGGAACTCATGAAAATAATGTTTCCAGGAGATGTGGGTTTGAATCCCACTCACGGCAAACCAATTTTTTTCAGCTTATTATTTTCATGAGGTCCATGTCTACAGGACATATCCTGCAATTCTTTAGTACTGAATTATTGATTTAACGCCATGAGCGTGAGTGACAAATATTAAAATTTTCTCTATGTGGCAACACAGTTGTCCACTTCCTGGATAGATGGCGCCACCTTGCTAATCAGATGATAATAATAAAAAAAATCCGGAAAGTTTATATGTCACGCTCGCTGATGAAAAGTTAGCCGATGATGGTGTAGTGGTAGCATAACTGGCGTTTTTCCAGGAGACGTTGGTTCGAATCCCACTCACGGCAAGAACAATTTTTTTCAGCTTATTTTTTCATGAGTTCCATGTTCGCAGGACATCCTGTGATACTTTACTACTGAGTGATCATAGTTCTTGTGATAACTATAGGGGTATCAGCCTACTTTCTATTCCAGGTAAAGTTCTTTGCATGATTTTGCTTAATAGAATTAAGAATCTGGTTGACAGTCAATTGCGTGATGAGCAGTGTGGATTCAGAAGTGCTAGGGGATATGTAGATCAGAGTTTTTCACTTAGGCAGATTCTTGAGAAATGTTTAGAGTTCTTGAAATCTGTGGTTATTAGTTTTGTAGATTTCAAAAAAGCTTTCGACTCTGTTGATCGTGAGATCGTACGGCATTCCAGAAAAGTTAGTTAACATAATGAAAGTTCCCTATAATAATAGCAAGTCATGTCTGAGAGTTGGGAAAGCTTGTCGGAATTGAGTTAGAATTGCTTCTGGTGTTCGACAAGAGTGAATTTTATTTCCTTTCCTCTTCAGTTTTGGTTATTGATTCTGTTATGCGAAATTCATTGCAAAGGAAAGAATTTGGGCTTATATGGTGTAGAGATCTGAACATTTCTGATTTAGATTATGCTGATGATTTAGCACTTTTGGCAAATTATGTTGATGAGACGAACTCTTTCAATAGAACTGTTGATGAGACTGGTAGTAGAGTAGGTTTGATGATACACAAAGAGAAAACTAAAGTGATAAAAAATGATCAGTCAGGCAGTGATTCAGTTGATCTGAATGGTTTCAGTCTTGAGCAGGTGTTGTAGTTTAATTATCTTGAGAGCTATGTAACAGATTCTGCTGACGTGAGCATGAGATTAACAGAAGAATAGGGATTTCTGCCGGGACTTTTAAGAATCTATGTAGAGTATGGGGAAATAGGCGTATTCGGCTGAACACTAAAATTAGGCTTTATAATAGTGTTACGACAGAAGGAATCTGGCATCCGAAAGCAAAAAGTTTCAGCCAACGAATAAGAACTTTGGGAATATTTGAAGAAGAACAGTGGAGCGTGTAACGGTCGTGTGTTGTAACGGTCTAGAGTTCGAAAATGGACGGTTAGCTGTTCTGAGACAGTGCGCGTTAAGTATAAAGAATTATCTTTATGCGTTGTGTACGTGGGAAGTGTAAAAGTGGTATCTTTTACGTGATGTGTACGCGGATGTTCAAGCGACATGGTAATCAAGTAAAAAGGTAATATTTAGTGGAATAGACAGAGCTAATGTTGTTGCTCTGCGCAGGAAGATTGATGACTTGTGTATGGTTAATAGTTGATTTGTTAATAAGATACTTCATCCATATTTTCTTTGTAACAATTTACCTTGTATTGAATTTGGTTTTGAAATATAGCTTTTAATACTCACGCTCAGTGGCTATCCATTTTTGTAATCCGCAACAATAGTTTGGTTCATTATATAGTTAGTTATGATAGTGAAACTGGAATCCTTTTGAAACAAAATAACAGGAAACCTGATACTTTTGATTCTAGATGTTTAGGCACTATTTTGGGCATTAGGTGATTCAGCTTTGTTAGTAATGATGATGTTAGGTCAGGAGTTGGAACTTTCTTTGAGCAGCGTATTGTGCAGAGAGAGACTTCATTGGTTTGTCATGATGCCGGTATGGATAACTGTAGTTGCCTGTGTTAATAACTGTAGCGAATATGGTTGTGAACAGGGAGGCTAAAGGCTTTAGAAAGAGGAGGAGACCCCAGGATGCAGTGGGCAGACAATGTGAAACAGGATCTTCTTAGAATTATTCTGAAGTGGTGAGATGCAGCTGATAAAGTTCAGGAGAGATGTGTTTGGAGAACTAAATTGCACAATCTAGTTGGATCTCTGTAATATCTGGTTGTATCTCGTTGTGAAAAAGCTATCCTCAAAATTGGATCTCTCTAATATCTGGTTGTATCTCGTTGTGAAAAAGTTATCTTATCTTAGTTAATTCTCTAATATCTGGTTGTATCTCGTTGTGAAAAAGTTATCTTATATTAGCAGCCCATGGGCTGCTTGAGGATAAGAATGATGATGAAGAACTTAAGAAATAGTTCTTTAGTAATAAATTTTGTTATGAATCTGATGGACACTAAAGCTTTCTACATGTGAACATTCGAAATCGAAAAAAACAAACAAAAAAACTGGGATACTCTCACTGTTTATCTTCAAGATATTTTGAAATTTTGAAATATTATACTGACAGAAACTGACATTCTCAGCAGTGATGTTTCATAATTCAATTTAAAACTTTTTATCAGCATTTTACCAGACCCTTTTTTACACATGGGATTCTACTATTCTCCCGCCACACATTATTAGTAAAAAAATATTTTTGTTTGTGGTTCTTTTTGAAATATTGAATATAAATATTTACAAGGGTACTCATCTAAGGAACCTGGGTTCGAGCCCCAGGTAAGGCATTGATGTTCCTATTGTTTTTCCGCTGGGTTCTCCGCCATCCTCACAGACCTTCTACTGGCGTATAAACTGGCAGGCTCCTATCAGCCCTCTGTGGCAAGCAACTGCTTGAGGAGATATTATTTTAATAGTTTTATTAATTTAAATCTAAATTTACTTACTGTTTACAGATCACCAAGCTCGGACCTTAACAGTTTTCGTTTTTACCAGAAAAGCTGTTCCAAACAACCGAGAAACATCACAATCAAATACCAGCCGGAGACTTTAGTTTAGATACTAAATATGTAAGAAAACACGAAGTTGTCAAATACGTAGAGTTGCTAGCAGAGTTTGGTTTCTCACCTATCATTACTGGCTTCACCAGGGACGACGACATTAGTGATTCTCTCTCTCTCTCAGACATGTATTGATCACATTAACGTTCGATTTGACATTAAATTCGACACAAAATAAGATGATAAATAAATACCCCCTTAAGCAGCTGCTTTCCACAGAGGTCTGACAGGAACTTGTTAGTTTCTACGCCAAAGTAGAAAGTGTGTGAAGATAGCCTGACCCCAGCAGAAAAACAACACAAACATCCATGCCTTATCCGGGGCTTGAACCCAGGTCTCTTAGATCAGTAGCCAAGTGTACTAACCACTCGGCCACGATTTTACTGATTTTTTGCAGTACGATAGCAGACCACAATTTAATTGCATCAACTTTTGGGAGTAAAATACTTGGGAATTCGTGCAATCACACTAATGAGCTAGACAGTAATTTTGACACAAAAACTTATTTTAGATCATAAAAGCATATGCAAAGAAATAATCCTAACAAACTGGCTGACAGTGGCGTTGGAAACGAAATCTCAAATACAGAACCAACAGACATACTTTACGAAGCATTCATAAAAAAATTACGGGGATTGTTAACACGAGCAAAATTAATAAACTAGTGGATTGCTAAAAAATTGAACAACGTAATTGTAACAAAGACTGGAAAAATACGAAATAATAAACTTAATGCGAAAAAGAGATTCAGCATGGATTGACTACATAAATTACAAAAAAAAAACAACGAAAGTTTAAATCGTTATATACAAATTTAAGAAACACTGTCATGTCCCTTATTAGGCAGGAAAAGAAAACAATTGTATTACAAATAATTTGAGTCCTGTAAACACAATAGAAAGAAAACTTGAGAATCAAGTCTCTTTGATTCATCAACCAGATTATCAATAATAAACCTAAAATCACCATTGACACTTATCACGAAGAATATGCCACAAGGTATGTCAGAAACTCAAGCTGCAGAGAACTATGTATAGCAACACTTTTGCAGAAATTATTGTCAATTTTCATCGTCATCATCATCATCAAGCAGCCATGGGCTACGGAGGTCCAACCAGACCGCGCAGTTTAATTCTCCAAGCATATCTGTCCTGAGCTACATCTGCTGCATCCGGCCACTGTACACCAATTCTAACAAGGTCCTGTTTGACATTGTCTGCCTACCGCATCCTAGGTCTCCTCCTCCTTCTGAGGCCTCTAGGCACACTGTTCATAACCCTATTCGCCAATCTATAATTATCCATACGGGCAACATGGCCAAACCAGCGGAGTCCTCTCTGCACAATATGCTGCTTAAAGGAGGTTGCAGACTCCTTTGCCTAACCTCATCATTAGTTACAAAGTTAAACCACCTAATACCCAAGATACTGCGTAAGCATCTAGAATCAAAAGCATCTAGTTTCTTGTTATCTTGTTTACACAGCGTCCAAGTTCCACTACCATAACTAACCCTAGAAAGAACCAAACTATTATAGAGTCTAATTTTAGTCTTTAGGTGTATACGCCTATTTCTCCACAATCTCCATAGATTCTTAAAAGTCCCGGCAGCAATACCTATTCGTCTGTTAATCTCATGCCGCACATCACCAGTATCAGTTACGTAGCTCCCAAGGTAATTAAACTGTGACACCTGCTCAAGACTGCAACCATTCAGATTAACTGAATCACAGCCCGCCTGACCAATTTTCATCACTTTAGTTTTCTCTCTGTTTATAACCAAACCTACTGTACTACCAGTCTCATCAACAGCTCGAATGAAAGAGTTCATCTCATCAACATCATTTGCCAAAAGGGCTCAATCATCAGCATAATCTAAATCAGAAATTTTCGTATCTCCAGCCCATTTAAGGCCAAAAGCTTTCCCTTGAAGTGAATTTCGCATAACATAATCAACGACCAAACTAAAGAGAAAAGGAGACAAAATGCACCCTTGTCGAACACCAGAAGTAATGCTAAACCAATTGCTACAGGCCTTACCAACTCTCACACACGACTCTGTATTATAAGAGAGAACATTCATTATGTTAACTAACTTGTCTGGTATACCATATTATCACACAATCAACCACAAATTATGACGATCAACAGAGTCGGAAGCGTTTTTGAAATCGACAAAGCTAGCAACCAAAGGTTTCTGAAACTCTAAACATTTCTCAAGAATCTGCCTAAGTGAAAATATCTGATCTACACATCCCCTCCCACTTCTGAATCCACATTGCTCATCACGCAATTGCCTGTCAACCAGATTCTTAATTCTATTAAACACAATCATGGAAAGAACTTTACCTGGAACAGAGAGTAGGCTGATACCCCTATAGTTACCACAAGAACTGCGATCACCTTTTTTGAAAATAGGGATAACAATAGCTCTGGTAAAATCTTTAGGAACCATGCCTTTATCATAAAAGTTATTCAAAATTTCAGTCATCCAAATGGTAACTGAAACATTCCCAGCTCTAAGCATTTCCGTAGTAATTTCATCCACCCCCGGGGATTTATGAAGTTTAAGATTAGAAATAGCCAAACTAACTTCAGATTGTGTTATAGGACCAACATTAAAGCCAACAATGCATCTATCATAATTGGAAACAATGGGAGTAGAATTAACCACATTGTTCAGAACATCACTGAAATGCTCAGCCCACCTAGCCATGACAGAATCCTCACCTTCTATAACCTTACCTTGTTTATCCTTCAATCCCTGTATACCTGTTCGTTTTCTACCACACAAAACATTAACTATCTGGTACAGCTCTCTGCTGTTGTGCTGTCTAACTGCTTCCTCAGCTTTGTCAGCCAGGCCATCAAGCTAAAGATTCTTATCAGTAGCTAACTGATCCTTTACACGTTTATTAAGTTCTTTGTAATGATTTCTATTAGGACTAGTAGGGTACTGATTAAGGACATTCCTACAGTTCCTTCTTTCAGAAATAAGCTGAAGTGCCTTATCACTTAAATAATTCTGTCTCCTCTGCTCCTTTTTCCCTAAAAGAGTACTGTTAATTTCCAAAAAAGCCTGTTTAAAATGGCCCCATTCTTCCTCAACTTCAGTATTAAGCAAACCATGACTGTCATAACGACTAAGTAACCTATCATGGTAAGCTTTAGCTATAACTGGGTCTTTCAGAGCTTCAGTATTAAAGGTAAATTTTTTAACCCTAGCACAACACTTTTTAAGTTTAAGTTGCAAGACACTTTTATCAAGGTAATGGTCAGATCCAATTTCAGCTCCCCTATATGCCCTGGTATTTCTAACAGAACTAGCCCATTTGCTGTTAATTAATATATAATCAATCATATTCTTATGCAGCCCGTCAGGTGAAACCCATGTGTATTTATGTATGTCGCGGTGTTTGTAATATGTGTTAGTTATTCTGAAACCATTGAGTTTACTTACCTGTAGGAGACGTTGCCCATTGCCATTGCAGCTACCAATACCAAAAGGGCCTATTACTCCTCCCCAAAGGTCAGAGTCGGTACCAACTTTGGCATTGAAGTCACCAAGAACAAGGGTAATATCTCCTTTCTTGACAGAATTCAAAATATCCTGAAGTTGTCCGTAAAACCTATCCTTCTCATCCTCATCAGAATCCTCAGTGGGGGCATAACAGCAGATAACATTCAAGTCTTTAATGCTTGTCTGAAATTTTGCTGTAAGAAACCTTTCATTAATGCACTCATATCCTAGAAGAGCATCACTAGCATGTCTGCTGAGCAGCAGACCCACGCCTTGGTGATGCTTTCCATCCTCCCTCCCTGTAAAGAGAAATTTAAAGTTATTTTTAAGTATCTCACCTTTACCTGTCCATCTGGTCTCTTGCAAGCCTAGAATATCTAGGTTATAGCGCTGGAATTCCTGCATGAGGACATCAAGAGAATAATCTCTATGTAATGTCCTCACGTTCCACGTTCCTGCAGAGAGAAAATGATTAGTAGGATTTTTAAAGAAATTAGGTTTATTGAGATTGGTAGGGTCAACAATATCAAACAGCCCCCTGATTACAGGCATGGGGCAAAAACCTGTTCCTCCTCCGCTAAAGGCTGAAGTCACCGATGCTGGTAGGAACTTCAGGCACCACCTTTTCAAGTGGACTTTTTCAAGAGCCATATGGCCTGCCTGAGACACATTACTCCAGTTTAGGCTTGACGATGCCCAACTAGCAAAGTAAGGTTCAGGTACCTGCGATGGCCTCTGATTAGGATTATCCACCAGCTGATATAAGGTATCCCATGCCTCTGTTCACTTAGAGCAGGCAACCCAGAAGCAAACAGAAAACACAGCAGCAGACTCTCCCTCAACAGAGGCCCACCAGTGCAGCAAGTACAGGATCCATAATCAAGCTCAAATCCATAAACAATTCCAGTCTAGTAGGTATAAATGGTCAGCACCAGGACCCTGTGAAGTTGACCACTCCTCAGCAGGGTTGAAAAAAAGAAAAAAGTGGCCATAGATGACCAGATCAGTAGGCCATACTGAACTGGCAGCCCTGCACCTCCGTTCCCTTCCAAAAGAGAATATCTCCTTTGAAAGGTACTAACGGCCTGCACTACGAGAAGGTGGGGTCGGACATTAGGTGCTAGACCTGGCCGGTTCTGTGCATCATCACTAGGGATTGGTACACAGCTCTCCTTCCAGTTTACGCCTAGCTACCATTTACAGGCCAATTTTAGGAACGATAATTATATGCAGAAGTTCTCTATAATTCCTAAATATATCCAACCTGCTATTTTCTCAATTTCTATAAATTCCCTTTTCACAACGAGAAACTAAAAATTTTAAGTAACGTAAATGAAAAAAAAAAAGATCGTATGATTACGATGAGGTACAAGTGAAGCACATTAAAACATGCAAAATCTTTTTGGCTGATTCGTGACGAACTTTATCAATGAAAGCATATCTACAGGAAACATTCGTAATAAACTGAAAATTGCTCTTTTAAGATCAGTTTACGAAAGTGGAACCAAATTCAATTGTACTAATTAGAGTCCCATTGCCATCTTACCTGTTTTGCTCAAAATCCTTGAAAGATATGTACCTAATATTCAAGCCAATTTCCTGAAAAATCATAACATTCTTAGCGAAGTTTTCTGCTGTCATTAACGAAGCTTTAAATATAGGAAAGAAATCAGCTTCTACCTTTTTAGACTTTCATAAAGCATTTGATACGTTAGATCAAAATATTCTGCTTCAGAAAATGTACACTTATGGTATCCGAGGTATTACCCTTAAATGGTACGAGAATTATTTAGAAAACATAATTCATGTTACTTAAATTAATGTTGTTTTTAGGAAGAAGAGAATAGTGTACACAAGTGTCCCAAAAGGTTCAGTTTTAAGTCCCTCTTATTCATTATTTATATAATGATCTATCAATCCTTAAATTGAAGGGCTTTCCTTATATTTACGCTGATGATACCGCATTGATTAACGTGAATCACAATAAGAAAACACAGTCCAAGACATACAGGATGATTTAAACAAAATTATTAACGGGTCTCGCATTAATCGTATATACATAAACTCAGCAAAACCAAATGGATGAGCTTTCATTCACCAGGATATTTCGATCTTTCATCTTATGCAATAAAAAACCACGAACCCTTGTGTCCTCATAACATGATAACTCATGACCCTGACTGCTGCGGCTGTGATGTTATCGAGCGTGTTGAGAGTCATAAATATCTTGGACTTTACATGAACAAAACCTTCCGATGGAACACACATATTCAAAATCTGGCAGGGATATTGCGTCTAACTGCATCTAAACTTTACAAATTTGCAATTTGCTGTAAATACAAGCACATATATTTTGGTTTACAAAGCTGTCTGTGGATCTATATTGATTTATGGTTTGACAATATGCGGCCCAATTAATCATGCAAACATAAGGAAAATAGAAAATATTCAATCTTCCATTGCTAAAATATAATCACCTATTGCCTAACAAATTCATTACATTATAGCGAAGAAAGACTAAATTATCTAGGCATACTTTCCTTTCACAACCTTTACAAATACACAATCACTTTAAAATATTTTTAACAATCAATTTAAATCTAAAAGAAGCAGCATATCTTCCAAAGAGAGATTGTGCTGGTTTGGCCATGTTGCCCCGTATGCATAGCTGTAGATTAACGAATACGATTATGAACAGCATGCCTCAATAAAAGGGGAAGACCTGGGATGCGATGGGCATTGTCAAATAGAACCTTGCTAGAATTGGCCTACAGTGGCAAAAATGCAACAGCTGTAGTCCAGGACAGACGTGTTTGGAGAATAAAATTGCACAGTCTGGTTGGACCTCCGTTACCAGTGACTGAATGAGGATTTTGTATATATGTATGTAGTAGTCGCCTATGCTAAAATCAAGGAGTGTTGAATCTTATCTAAGCAACTTTCTCTTTCACTTTGCAATCACATAATTTCTGATGAGCATTTGGGATTTGTAATGGTCGATCAACAACTCTAGAAATCTTTCATTGCCTAAATTCTTCGACATCTTCGCTAAAAGAAGGTAAATCATTTGACATCATTTTCTAGATTTGGAAAAAATCTTTGACAAGTTTAGAAGATCAGTTTTGTTCGAACAATTATCCAGCTGTGATATTCCCAAAAAAATGTTTCATTTGCTACATGAATTATTTTCGATACACAAGAAAGAAATTAGAAAAGTTAACATTCATAAAACTGTCACCAGTGGTAACTGTACAGCACTCTGCTCTGGAAGCTTTGTTGGATCGTTAGCAATAAAACAGTTGTTGTTTTCACTTTTTTTGTTTGCAGACATTGAAATGTTTTGTTACACGGCATAAATGGAAAATTCTTTTCGGGTCCGATAAGTGATATTAAATATTAGTCTTCACATTTTCCGAATTTTCAGTTATCTTGAATTTCCATCATTAAAAGTCACTAAAATTTCAAAATGATAGATTTTACTCTTTTCGAAAACTAATATTCCATATTCGGCGATTGCTCTCTTTATTTGTGAGCTGCTAGCCGCAAGAGAACAGTTATTCAATATAATGCCCCATGGAATATGTATACATCCCATGGAAATGTGTGTGTAACTGGCGTAATGCCTTGTATAGATAGATAAAACTATAGTTAATGTATAACAATGGGAATAAAATAAAACATATATATATATACACATTAAATTTTGTATTCATAAATTACATATATCGATAAACACAAAAAAATGACATAAGCATTTGACAAATCTTTTAGAATTATAAAACTTTTACTGGGTAATCAGTGAAACAGTTCTCACGGCGTACCCCAAAAATTTTTACCGCGTGCCCCACTTTGAGAACAAAAGTTTGCATAGCAAACTTTTGTTTCAAGTACTCTGGAAGCATTAAACATTGGGGCGGGGGTGGCTCAGTCGGTAGCGCGCCAGGCTCGTAATCTGTAGTTCCCAGGTTCGAGTCCCAGCTGGGTCAGCGTTGAGATTTATCTCCGCAAAATTCCCCACCCTGCCCACGGTCAGTAGGGGACACCGATGGGCTTGGTAAAGGCCGCCGTCCGTCGGATGGGACGTTAAGCCGTGGCCCCGTGTGCGGGAGAGACATACCCTGTGCACGTTAAAGAACACGCTGGATGGCCTTCGACGGGAGGCTACCATCTGTCTCCCAACAGCTGTTCCAGTGGGTCCCCTCCCCCAACCTTCTCTGAGCCTTCGGGGTCCACGTGACCTGGCCATTTAGCCCATGGTGTGCAAAAAAGTGCCGCTCAGAGGTAAAACAACCCAACGCATTAAACATTACGGGACCCTAGAAAAATGTCAGACCCAGAGAGCTGACTGGAATTCCTTCGTTTAGGGTTGGACTCCATTCCTAAGAAGAAAGCTCAGAAATGAGATTACAGCTAAAAGAAAAACTAATGAAATGATTGGGTTTTAATCACGTTCAAAAGGCAAATCTAGTGAGATAAAATACCCTCCGTGTAGTAAGTAGATCAGTGGTTTGAGGAACGAATTTGTTTATGAGCGTGGAAAGATTGATGGCTTTGAAGCACAATGTACGGTTGAATTAATTAAGATATTTAATATTCCACAGTTTTCAACACATTTCTTACTCTGTGTTCACTTTCTCACCGAGGTCAGAACTGGAGTTAGCAAAGAAAAATCTCCACGCAACTTTGTTATGACGGCGTGGAGTTAGTATCACATGGTGGCGCTAGTATCACATGTGATGTTGTAAATGCCGAATTTCCAAATTGCTGGATTGATCTTGTGACTTCCGAGAAGCCTCGATTTCACACCATTTAGATTTCGTTTTTAGGGGATACATTAAAAGCATCGTTTTTTTTTTCGAGAAAATTCGCATTGTACAACATTTAAAGGAAAGAATCACTGCAGTTGTTGCAAGTTTAACACCAGAGATGCTGAGCCCACTATGGACGGAAGGTTCATATCACGTCACCAATGGCTCCCACATTGCTGTCCGTTGAACAAAAAAGGAAACTCTGAAAATGTCTTCACATTATACACACACAATTACCTTCATTGCTGAATTATTTAATAAAATATATCACTTTCAAACATGGGCATTCTTTTATAATGATCCTACCTATAGTTTTGAAAATTATATTGGTATCTGAAAACTTAACATAATTTACACTAGAGATCATTCAAATATCACCTTTAAATCGCATGTTATGCCAACAAAAAGCTAATTTCGAAGATCTATAACATCTGAAATAAGCTTTTTATGGGAAAATGGAAATGAAGATCATTTAAACATGTTGATCAATTCTGTCTTAGTGTCGATTTTTTAATAATATTCATTTATTTTTTTAAAGAATTTGTTGAAGCTAGAATATTAAACAACGACAATGCCAGTTAAACTATTTGATCTTAATATAATATAAATAAATACCCCCTCAAGCAGCTGCTTGCCACAGAGGTCTGACAGGAGCCTGTCAGTTTATATGCCATAGTAGAAGGTCTGAGAGGATGGCAGGACCTCAGCAGAAAAACGACACGTACATCCATGCCTTACCCGGGGCTCGAACCCAGGTCCCTTAGATCAGTAGCCAAGCGCGCTAACCACTCGGCCACGGGACGGCGAAGTTAATTCAAATAAGATCACTGAGTGTACAGATTTTCGAAGATCTGAAAAACTCGACAATGAAATGCTATGATATTTAGAGTGTCAATGCATATGACACAACAGGGACGCATACTACAAATTAATCGCGCGATTTCTATGGGTTATGCAAATGTGTGCAGGAGTGCCCATTGCTAAGGGATCTGTTCAGAAAAATGGAGAAATTAATATGGAGACTGATGACCCCGAACTGATACACGGTAATTACAACGATTCCTCTTTACCATTACCGTCATGAGGTCTGGTGGCAATGCACTACTCTCCTTCCGAAGAGCATATTAGAGCTCAGGAAGGGTTTTAGTGGAGGGTTGACGACCTCTGAAGGTTGACCTAATACTCTCTAGGTTTCAGGTGTGGAGAATAGATTGGTCACTCCATTAGCTGAATATTATCACTTTCGTGGTATTCATCGACTATGTGAGCCCTGTGATGACGAGCATTATCGTCCATCAAAATAAATTGGGAGACAACAATTCTTTTAGGGCAGAAGGATATTGTCTCTGTACCTCCGACCACAGTGCTTGAGGTAAAGACGTGGAACTGTGTCTGTTAATTTGCACAATTCCACCTCAGACCATCAAACCACAACCACCACTTCAATGTCGGTGTTGATCTCTAATGTTAGAAGGTTGGTAACGAGATCTTTGCTCTCTCACTAGATAAAAACACGTCGAGAATCCGTCTGTAGACTGATCGTGATTCATCGGTGAAGAGCTTATGCGCCTAATGGTGTCGGATCCAATCACAAAGTTGTCTTCACCAAGGTAGTGGGGCTCTTCTGTGGGAAGGATTGAAAGGAATACAAACTTTAGGTTGTCTGACATAAAATCCTTTCTGGTGAAGTCTTCAGTAAACAGTTTGCCTCGAAACTGTCCTCTCAATGGCTACCGAAAGCTCCAGAAAGAGTTGCCTGGCTGACATCGCCCTCTGACGACAGGATGTTAGAGCAAGATATAAGTCATACTGCAGTGTCACTCTTGAACAATCTTGCATTTGTCTATGTTTTGAAAGCACTGATTGGGGGACATATATAATCTTAACCACATCGGTCTGGAATCGCCCGGACTGTAACATACGGATTGTTTTACCACGTGTGAAAGCATTCATATAATGATCGCTGTGTCATATTGTTGTTACGAAATGCTTTACTATAATAAATGCGATATATAAGATCAACGATCAACAGGAAATGAATGGTGCACAATCAAAGCCAGCTTTTATAAAAAAAAAAATTTCCCCTCAAAAGTTCTTGCCACAGAGGTCTGACAGGAGCCTGTCAGTTTAATATACCATAGGTCAGATCTGTTATAACAGCCCGGATTTGCTTTCCGAGTCACGTATGCAATGTTTTCACGTCAGGGGATTTTTGGGTGCCGTACGCCCTTGCGTATATTCTATTTCATTGACAGATAATACGTAATATTGATAACTCCCGTAGTTTGTGAGTTTTATTTATCAGTATGTAAATTATGCTTATTTTTTCGCCACCAGTGTAGTTAAACAACTAAACATATGAATTTTTTTTTGTGAGGTAAAACGTGTGTCATAGGCTTAGGAGTTTATTCAAAAGATACAAATCTAGAAAAGTTCATAGAGGGAAGAATAACCGTAGTTATGATGGTGATTTGTAGCTTTTCATAGACTGTAGAAATTTTTTAAGACGAAGGAAAAATTATCTATCGTGTGAAAAAACATAAAACTCCTCTGCAGTTTCATCACAAAAGTACAATGATTTAAATTTCTAAAATTCACAAACAGAATGGAAATTATGCATCTTATGAAAGAGCAAAAAATACAGGATATGTCTCAGATTTTTACAATCTTTTAGGTCTAGACATAATTATCTAACTTAGGCTTGATAAACATTTTAATTTAAAAAGAGAGTAATGTGTCCGATCTGTGGTGATCATGTGAATTTCAAGTAAAGGAAAGTGCTGCCATCTTGCGATAAATCTTGTAAACATAGTGCAAATAATAGCTGGTGGTGCCATCTGGTGACCACCAGCTATATTCAATTATTACGTCTAATGACAACGGTATTATATCTCACAAAATATTAACTATCTGGTACAGCTCTCTGCTGTTGTGCTGTCTAACTACTTCCTCGGCTTTGTCAGCCAAGCCATCAAGCCAAAGATTCTTATCAGCACCTAACTGATCCTTTACACGTTTATTAAGTTCTCTGTAATGCTTTCCTCTCAGACCTACTATGGCATATAAACTGACAGGCTCCTGTTAGACCTCTGTGGCAAGCAGCTGCTTGAGGGGGTATTTTTTTTAATGCTTTCTATTAGGACTAGTAGGGTATTGATTAAGGACATTCCTGCAGTTCTTTCTTTCCGAAATAAGCTCAAGTGCCTTATCACTCAGATAATTCTGTCTCTTCTGCTCCTTTTTTCCTAAAAGAGTACTGTTAGTGTCCAAAAAAGCCTGTTTAAAATGATCCCATTTTTCCTCAACTTCAGTAGTAAGCATACCATGACTGCCATAATGACTAAGTAACCTATCATGGTAAACTTTGGCTATAACTGGGTCTTTCAGAGCTTCAGTATTAAAAGTAAATTTTTTAACCCTAGCACAACAGTTTTTAATTTTAAGTTGCAAGACACTTTTAACAAGGTAATGGTCAGATCCAATTTCAGCTCCCCTATATGGCCTGGTATTCCTAACAGAACTAGCCCATTTGCTGTTAATTAATATATAATGAATCATATTCTTATGCAGCCCATCGGGTGAAACCCATGTGTATTTATGTATGTCACGGTGTTTGTAATAAGTGTTAGTTATTCTGAATCCATTGAGTTTACTTACCTGTAGGAGACGTTGCCCATTGCCATTGCAGCTACCAATACCAAAAGGGCCTATTACTCCTCCCCAAAGGTCAGAGTCAGTACCAACTTTGGCATTGAAGTCACCAAGAACAAGGGTAATATCTCCTTTCTTGATAGAATTCAAAATATCCTGAAGTTGTCCATAAAACCTATCCTTCTCGTCCTCATCGGTATCCTCAGTGGGGGTATAACAGCAGATAACATTCAAGTCTTTAACGCTTGTCAGAAATTTTGCTGTAAAAAACCTTTCATTAATGCACTCATATCCTAGAAGAGCATCGCTGAGAAGCAGACCTATGCCTTGGTGATGCTTATTGTCGTCCCTCCCTGAAAAGAGAAATTTAAGATTATTTTTAAGAATCTGACCTTTATCTGTCCATCTGGTCTCTTGCAAGCAGAGAATATCTAAATTATAATGGTGGAATTCTTGTGTGAGAACATCAAGAGAAAAAGCTCTGTGCAGAGTCCTCATATTCCAACTACCTATGGAGAGAAAACGGTTAGTGGGATGTTTAAAGAAACTATGTTTATTGAGAGAGGGAATGCCGACAATATTAAACAGCCCCATAATCGCAGACATGGGGCAAAGACCCGTTCCCCCACCACTAAAGGCTGAAGCCATCTACACTGGAAGACTTCTCCCAATGTAGAATTTGATGATGCCAGTAGAAGCAAAGAGTTCAGATGCCTGCGATGACCTCTGCTCAGGATTATCCACCAGGTGATAAACATATCGTGTGAATCTATTTACTTGGGGCTGTCAACCCACAAACAGAGTACACAGCGGAAGATTTTCCCTCCACAGAAGCCCACCAGTGCAGCAAATTCAGGATCCATAATCAAGCTCAGAGCCATATATCTGTCCAGTGGGTTTATATGGTCAGCACCAGGACCTTGTGTGGTTGACCACTCCTCAGCAGGTTAGAAAAAAAAGAAAAATAGCCATTGTTGTCCAGATCAGTAGGCACACTAATCTGGCAGCCCTCCCCTTCCTTCACTTCCACAAGAGAGTATCTCTTTTGAAAGGTACTAACGGTCTACACCACGAGAAGGCGGGGTCGGACATTAGGTGCTAGGACTGAATATTAATAGTAAATTATATATGTATGTGGATGATACATGGTTAATCAACTTCCACTCAGATTCAGAATACGCTATTTGCAATCTACAAAATGATTATAAAACAGAAGTAAATCGTTCTCTTAACAAACTGAGTGTAAACGAGAAAAAAACTAAATTTATGTGTATTGTTTTCAACAACCTACACTTACTAAACATCTATACAGTATATATCAAGTATATATATATCAAGTATTACTAAACATCTAAACAGTTGTTCTATGTTGGATGGTTTATTATCTGATATAGAAGAAGTAAACGAAATAATTTACCTAGGCTTAAAATGAATTCGAAAATGAAATGAATAAACACTGGATGTGTTCAAGACTCCGATTTGTAGGATTTAAAATTAGGAAACTTAACTTTTTTGCTGATATACATTCAACTCTTTTAGTATTTTTAACACTTTTTGAATCTATAATTAGATATGGAATAACAGTTTGTGGGACAGCCTATAAGACAGAATTAAATGAAATTAAAAGAATACAAATTAGTCTGTTAAAAGGATTGTGTAATTCAGAAGTTAAAAATTTCCTTACAACAAAAGATGATATATTTAGTTTGTTCAAAATTTTACCTATTGAAAGTTTATATGTGTTTGTTTGTGTTATCAATAACTTCTTTAATAATACCTACAAGCAAAATGCTTGCCACAATAAGTTTACTAGAAAAAAGGCTGAGATTTTTGAACAACCAAAATTTTATAATAATTACGGACGAAATTTCAAAGAATATCAGATTCCCTTTCTATTTAACTTGCTTCCTAGAAAAAACGTTAAAAAAAATTGTGATGTTAAGAAAAATTATTTCAGTGATTGAAGAAAAAGTGATATTTTTATTCGGAATCTTTTATCATTTTATTGGTTTCTTTTTTCATTTATTCTTTTTTTTCTCCTTCATTTTATGTAATGATACTGATGTAATCTAGATCATATCTGTCAAAACCATATATGTACATTCCTGCTGGCAAGCTTCGGTTTAGTGGTATTTTTTATGTAAAATAATTATAGGTAATACTTATTGAAATAAAAAAATACTAAAGTAATAAGAATTGGTCAGGTCTGGTGGGCTCCAGATCAGTTGAATGGCTGTGCTCTTCAGCTAGTTTCAGTGAAATTAATTTAGGAATTGTGTGATAGATACTGATAGTATGTGACATGAGATATACAGGAGAATACAGCTATTACAGTTAGGACTCGAACCTGGGGTTGGGTTGTCTTATCTCTGAACTGTACTTTTTTGTACATAATGGGCTAAATGACCCATGTCACAAGGACTCCAAGGGCTAAGAGAATGTTGGGGGAGAAACAGATAATAGCCTCCTATCAAGGCCACCCAGCGTGTTCTTTAATGTGCAGAGGGAATGGCCAGGGACGTAGCGAAGGACTATGGTTGGTGGGGGGGGGGGGGAGAGATCGAAAATTTTCCAACTCGAAAATCAAATTTTGCCAACTGAGAAAAAAAATGTCTCTGTCAGGTTCGTTAAATTTTCGCTCCGTGGGGCGTGGGGGGAGGAGTAGGCAATTTTCACAACTCTCCTGAATTTTTCCATGTAACTTTCAATTTTTCCAACTAGCCATAATTTCACAGAAATAATCCTAATATTTACATCTCGCCTGAACTCTAACAAGTCAGTATTAATTTTCCCACCTCCTCTTGATTTCGCAAACTCTTCTTAATTTCACAAAACAAATCCCAATCTTTACATCTCTACTAAATTTGCCAAGTCATTTCAGATTTTTCAAACTCCCTAAGATTTTGCCAAGAGTTCTCGATTTTGCCTATTCTCCTTAATTTCGTAAAACCAATCCCAATTTTCACAACTCACCTGCATTTTGCCAAGTAGTTTCCAATTTTACCAACTCCCCTAGATTTTTCCAAGTTGCCTCGATTTTGTCACTTCTCCCTAATTTTACAAAAACAATCTCAATTTTAACATCTCTCCTGAATTTTCCATGTCACTGCAAATTTTTCAAACTCCTCAAAATTTTGCCAAGTTTTCTTGTTTTGTCAACTCTCCTTAATTTCACAAACCCAATCCCAATTATCACAACTCTCCTGTATTTCACCAAGTGGATTCGAATTTTGCCAACTGCCCTAGATTTTGTCAACTCGCCACAATTTTCCCCAAAAAAATCCCAATTTTTACATCTCACCTGATTTTTGCAAAGTCACTCTGAATTTTGCCAACTCCCTAAGATTTGACAACTCTCCTAGATTTTGCGAAGTTGCCTCAATTTTGCCAACACGCCATAATTTGACAGAAAAAAGATTCCAATTTTTACATCTCACCTGAGTAACTCTCCACGACTCCCTCCACGATTTTGCCAAGTCACTTCGAATTTTGCCAACTCCCTACAATTTCGCCAAGTCACTCCGAATTTTGTCAACTTCCCAAGATTTTGCCAAGTCACTTCGAATTTTGCCAACTCCCTACAATTTCGCCAAGTCACTCCGAATTTTGTCAACTTCCCAAGATTTTGCCAAGTCACTTCGAATTTTGCCAACTCCCTACAATTTCACCAAGTCACTCCGAATTTTGTCAACTTCCCAAGATTTTGCCAAGTCACTTCGAATTTTGCCAACTCCCTACAATTTCGCCAAGTCACTCCGAATTTTGTCAACTCCCTCCACGATTTTGCCAAGTCACTTCGAATTTTGCCAACTCCCTACAATTTCGCCAAGTCACTCCGAATTTTGTCAACTTTCCAAGATTTTGCCAAGTCACTTCGAATTTTGCCAACTCCCTACAATTTCGCCAAGTCACTCCGAATTTTGTCAACTTCCCAAGATTTTGCCAAGTCACTCCGAATTTTGCCAACTCACCTTATTTTACTCAGTGGTTTCGAATTTTGCCAACTGCTCTAGATTTTGCCGTCTCGATTTTCCCAACTGCCCTAGATTTGCCAAGTTGCCTCGATTTTGACAACTACCCTAGATTTTGCCAAGTTGTCTAGATTTTGCTAATTCCCCTTAATTTTACAAAAAAAAAATTGCAAATTTTCACAATTTACCTAGAATTTACAAAGTCGTTTCGAATTTTGCCAATTCTGAGTTACTTTGCGGGGAACCTTCCCCCATCCTCCCATAGCTATGTCCCTAGGTATGACTCTCACACACATGGGCCATGGCCTAACATCCCATCCGACGGACGCTGACCTTTCCCAAGCTCATCGGTGTTCCCTAGTGACCGAAGGACAGGGCGGTGAGTTATGCAGAGATAAATCTCAATGCTTGCTCGGCTGGGAGTCGAACCTGGGAATTCTGGTTACGAGCCTGGCGCGCTACCGACTGAGCCATCCCCCACGACCTGAGAGCTACAGATTACGACCAACTGAGCCTACCTCTGCCTTTGAAAATACGGACTTATTTCAGTGGGAACATAATCTACGCCAAAACTTTAGTGGGAAAAACAAGTAGTCCCCTCATTTCTTAAGAGATGAATCTATAAATAGAGAGCATCACTTTTTTTCACAAGAAGAGATCTATGTTTCTGGTGGGTGTTATAAAATATCCCATTTTAATCCTTTGGGTTTCGCTCTGTTATGTTTGCATTTTTATCACTTTCGTTAAAAGATAGTAGAAGAAAAACAACATTCCAAAGAAATTCTCAAAAAAAAGAAGAAAATGAAGAAAGTTTCCATTGAGTAAAAATTATCCTCACAGCCGTTAGTCTTAATTTTCAGTCATCTTCCTATAAAATGTAATCGTCGTGGCATGCAGGATAGGCCATTTTTTAAGTCCTTTTTACGCACTACAACTGAAATAAGACAATAACTGGAGACTACAACTGGATTTGGACAAGGTCGCATTTTGTACCTTTTCTCTTCAGTTTGCTAATCTGTTTCGTTATTAGGAAAACTTGGCAAAGGGGAGATTAAGGCATCGGATGGGCCAGTCCAACTCCTTGTTGTGCTGTCTAGCTGCTTCCTCTGCTTGTCAACCAAGTTATCAAGCCAAAGATTCTTATCAGCTGTTGACTGATCATGGACACGTTTATTAAATTCTTTGTAATTCTTTCTGTTAGGATTAGTAGGGTGTTGATCAAGATTATTCCTCAAGTTCTTTCTTTCAAAAATAAGCTCCATATCCTTATCACACAAATGAATTTGACTCATCTGCTCCTTCTTTCCTAAAAGAGTACTGTTAGTTTCAAGGAAAGCTTGTTTAAAACGGTCCCATTCTTCTTCAAATTCATTTAAGCAAACCATGACTGTCATTATGCCTAAATATCTTATCATGGTAAGCTTTGGCTATATATGTGTCTTTCAGAGCTTAGTGTTAAAGAAATTCTTATTCTTAACAATACACTTCTGAAGTTTAAGTTGCAAGACACTTTTAACAAAGTGGTTGTCAGACCCAATTTCAGCTCCCCTATATGTTCCTAACAGAACTAGACCATTAATATATACACAGTCGTATAAGAATAATATGACCACCTACCATACATATACTATGGTAGGTTGTCATATTATAATGATACGACTGTGTAATTGATCAAATTCTTATTAAATTCATGGGATGAAAACAATGTATATTTGTAAATGTTATAGTGTTTGTAATATACTTGGGTTGGGTTGTTTTACCTCTGAGCGGCACTTTTTTGCACACCATGGGCTAAATGGCCAGGTCACATGGACCCCGAAGGCTCAGAGAACGTTGGGGGAGGGGACCCACTGGAACAGCTGTTGGAAGACAGATGGTATCCTCCCGTCAAGGCCATCCAGCGTGTTCTTTAACGTGCACAAGATATGTCTCTCCCGCACACGGAGCCACGGCTTAACGTCCCATCCGACGGACGGCGGACCTTTCCAATCCCATCGGTGTCCCCTACTGACCGTGGGCAGGGCTGGGAATTTTTGTGGAGATAAATCCAGCACCATCGTACACTTAAGGCGCCAGTGGGTTCAAGAAGAATCCAGCACGTGCCGAGAAGGATAAGGAATGTGACATATGACTATGGTGCGACAGGACCGCCATTTGCGACACATGACATTGCTTGACAGATTCGCGACTACAATGCAACTGCAAAGGGACTGGCAACAGGTAACACATCGAATACCTACCAGGCAAACGGTAAACAACAGGCGTTTACAGTTTTCATTGCGAGCCTATCGTCCGACACTGCGTTTGCCCCTCACATCTGCCCACATTCACGCATGCCTTCAGTGGTGTCGCCTCAGACAGAACTGGAACGACCAAGAGTGGAGTACCGTGGTGTTTAGTGACGAATCTCGTTTTTGTCTTGATCAGCACGACGGTAGACAACGTGTTCGCCGTCATCCAGGGGAAAGGAATGCTACCCAGTGCGTGCGACATCATCACACAACTCCAGCAACTGGTATCTTGGTGTAGGACCATTAGTCGGACATCTCGGTCAGAACTGGTCATCATAAGGAGATATCTGATGATGACCAAGTTCTGATAGCCAAACGATATGTTACCAACATTTTGCAGCCAGTGGCTGTCCCATTTGTTCAGCAACACAGAAACTTTTACCAGCAAGACAACGCCGTCCTCACACAGCCCACATTAGTCTTCACTATCTACATGAGCAAAACGTTCAGGTACTGCCATGGATAACACGCTCGCCGGACATTTCACTTATTGAACACGTCTCGGACATGATGGGTCGACAGCTCCAACAGCACCCAAGAGGTGCGCCAACCACTGTCGCTGAAATGAAATAGCGACTTCGCGCTTTTTGGCGTTTCTATCCTTTAGGAGGACCTTATAGTGCTGTACGATAGCCTTCCCCGCCGTGTTCATGAATGCATTGCTCTGCGGGGTGGTTCAACATCATACTAATTATAGTATATTATTAGTACAGGGTTCTGGTACTGACCATATAAACTTACTGGACTGGATTAAGGCTGAGCTTGTTTATGGATCCTGAATTTGCTGCACTGGTGGGCTTCTGTGGAGGGAAAATCTTCCGCTGTGCTTTTTGTTTGTTTGTGGGTTGACAGCCACAAGTGAATAGATTCACAGGATATATTTTTTCAGCTGATGGATAATCCTGAGTAGAGGTCATCGCAGGCACCTGAACTCTTGCTTCTGTGGGCATCGTCAAATTCTATATTGGTGGAAGTCTTCCAGTGCAGATGGCTTCAGTCTATAGTGGTGGGTTGGATTGGGTAGTTCTACCACTAAGTGGCACTTTTTTGCACACCATGGGCTAAATGGCCGGGTCACAAGGACCCCAACAGCTCAGAGAAAGTTGGGGGAGGGTACCCACTGGAACAGCTGTTGGGAGACAGATGGTAGCCTCTCGTCAAGGCCATCCAGCGTGTTCTTTAACGTACACAGGTTATGGCTCTCCCGCACATGGGGCACTGCTTAACATCCCATCCGACGGATGCGGGCTTTCCAAGCCTATCATTGTTCCCTACTGACGGTGGGCAGTGCAGAGAATTTTGTGGAGATAAATCTCAATGCTGACCCAGCTGGAACTCGAACCTGGGAACTACAGATTACGAGCCTGGCGCGCTACCGACTGATCCACCCCCGTCCCTCTATAGTGGTGGGGGAACGGGTCTTTGGCCATGCCTGCCATAAGGGGGCTGTTTGATATTGTCGGCATTTCCTCTCTCCATAAACATAGTTTCTTTAAACATCCCACTAACCATTTTCTCTCCATAATAGTTGGAATGTGAGGAGCTACATCTCAGAGACCACTTAGCTCTGTGCAGAGCTAGGTTGGCTGAGCATTTCAGTGATGTTCTCAACAATATGGTTGGTTCTACTCCCATTGTTTGTAATGACGAGAGATAGATTACAGGCTTTAATGTTGACCCTATAACTGTCTGAAGTGTTAGTTTCTAAACTTAAACTTCATAAATCCCCAGGGGTAGATGAAATTACTACGGAAATGCTTAGAGCTGGGAATGTTTAGGTTACCACATGGATGACTGAAAGTTTGAATATCTTGTATGATAAAGGCATGGTTCCTAAGGATTTTACCAGAGCTATTATTATCCCTACTTTCAAAAAAGGTGATCGCAGTTCTTGTGATAACTATGGGTATCAGCCTACTCTCTGTTCCAGGTAAAGTTCTTTCCATGATTGTGCTTAATAGAATTAAGAATCTGGTTTACAGTCAATTGCGTGATGAGCAATGTGTATTCAGAAGTGTTAGGGGATGTGTGGATCAGATATTTTCACTTAGGCAGATTCGTGAGAAATGTCTAGAGTTTCAGAAACCTTTGGTTGCCAGCTTTGTTGGCTTCAAAAAGGCTTTCGACTCTGTTGATCGTCAAAATTTGTGGTTGATTGTGAGATCATATGGTATATCAGACAAGCTAGCTAACATAATGAAAGCTTTCTATAATAACACTGAGTCGTGTGTGGGAGTTGGTAAGGCTTGTAGCAATTGGTTTAGCATTGCTTCTGGTGTTTGACAAGGGTGCATTTTGACTCCTTTTCTCTTTAGTTTGGCCATTGATTATGTTATGCGAAATTCACTGCAAGGGAAAGATTTTGGCCTTAAATGGGCTGGAGATACCAAAATTTCTGATTTAGATTATGCTGATGGTTTAGCCCTTTTGGCAAATGATGTTGATGAGATGAACTATTTCATTCGATCTGTTGATGAAACTGGTAGTACAATAGGTTTGGTTAGAAACAGAGAGAAAACAAAAGTGCTGAAAATTGGAGAGGAAGGCTGTGGTTCAGGTAATCTGAATGGCTGCACTCTTTAGAAGGTGTCTCAGTTTAATTAACTTAGTAGCTATGTAACAGATACTGGTGATGTGCGGCATGAGATTAACAGACGTAGAGGGATTGCTGCCGTGACTTTTAAGAATCTATGGAGAGGTGGAGAAATAGGCGTATACCCCTAAAGACTAAAATTAGACTGCCTAATAGTTTGGTTCTTTCTAGGGTTAGTTATGGTAGTGAAACTTGGACTCTTTGTAAACAAGATAACAGGAAACTAGAAGCTTTTGATTCTAGATGCTTACGCAGTATCTTTGGAATTAGATTGTTCAACTTTGTAACTAATGATGAGCGTAGACAAAGGAGTTGGCAATCTCCTCCGAGCAGCATATTGTGGAGAGAGAGACTGCGTTGGTTTGGTAGATCTCCAGGCAGTCGAGACTTGCTTGGACTTGCACGGTCTGATTGGACCTCCGTATCCCATGGCTGCTTTAGGATGATGATGTTGAAAGGGTCGTGTATAGGGGAGTAAGAACAGATAACATTCAAGTCTTTAATCTTAGTTTTAAATTTAGCTGTAAGAAATCTTTCGTTAATGCAGTCAGATCCTAAAAGAACACCAGCAGAATATCTACTAAGAAAAAAACCTACACCATGGGGATGCTTTCTATCCTCCTTCCCTGAAACGAAAATTAAAGGTTATTTTTAAGTGTGTCATCTTTATCTGTCCATCTGGTCTCTTCCAATCTGAAAATATCTGGGTTATAATGCAGGAATTCCTGTGTGAGAACATGAAAAGCGAAATCTCTATTGGTCACCTTCATATTCCATGTACCTGCGGAAAAAATATTGTTAATGGAATTTTTTAAGAAACTTTGATTTGATTGAAACTTTGATTAAGAAACTTTGATTTTTTAAGAACTTGAGATAGGAATTGCCGACAATATCAAAATGCCCTCTAATCGCAGGCATGGGGTAAAGTCCTGGTAACCCCTGCCGTTAAAGGCTTAACCCACTTATGCTAGTAAGACTTTTCCTAGTGTAGTTGGCGATGCCCATAGAAACAACGATTGAGGTACCTGGGTTGGGTTATTTTACCTCTGAATGGCACTTTTTTGCACGCAATGCGTTATCATTTTTAGCACACACTTGGTCAGATCACAAGGATTCCGAAGGCTTAGAGAAGGTTGGGGTAAGGGACCCACTGCAACAGCTGTTGGGGGACAGATGGTAGCCTCCCATCAAGGCTATCCATCATGTTCTTTAATGTGCGGTGTGTATGGCTCTCCCGCATACGGGATCACGTCTTAACGTCCCATCCGATAGACGGCGGCCTTTCCAAGTCCATCGGTGTCCCCTGCTGACCGTGGGCAGAGTGGGGGATTGTGCGGAGATAAATATCAATGCTGACCCAGCTGGAACTTGAACCTGGGAACTACAGGTTACGAGTCTGGCACCTATCAACTTAGCCACCCAGCCCCTGAGGTACCTGTGATGACCTCTAATTAGAATTAGCCCCCATTAATGAAAAGTATCCTGTGTATCTATTCATTCCGAGCTGTAAACCCAGAAACAAACGGAAAACACGACAGTAGATTTTTGCTCCAACCACAGCCCAACCAACGCAGCAAGTTCAGGATCCATAATCAAGTTCAGGGCCATTATCCAGTCTGGTTAGTTTAACTGATCAGCACTAATACCCTATGTAGTTGACCTCTCCTCATCAGAATAGAAGAAAAAAACTGGTCATAGAAGTGTAGATCAATAAGCCACGGTAATATTACATTGCTCCCTTTTCGTTCCTTACGAAGTATATTTTAAGAGTATATCTCTTTTGAAAGGTATTAAGTGGTCTGCACCACGAAAAGGAGAGGTTGGACTTTAGGTGCTAAGCCTGGCCGGCTTTATGTATCTTCACAGGTAATGGTATGTCTAACTATCATTTACAGACCATTTGTCAACGAATACTGGTCAATAAATTATTCCCATTTTGTCACATTTGTGAGAGATTATTTTATGTCATGGCAAAGAAAAATTGAATATCTTAAAATTATACTTTTTAATTTTTTATTCCTTTTGATCCTCGTCAGTTTTCTCAGTTGGATATTAAATGTCTGATGGTGAAAGAAACTGCATTCGAAATAGGTTGTAGAGTAAACGAAAAGGTTTTTGGGTATCGAGAAAGAGATGTGGCTTAGCTTATTGCATGAAAGATATACTGACCTGAGGTTTACGGTGCTGCAAGCTTAACTGAAGCCAGCAAATGGTATAAATCTGGAACATCTTAATTGACCTAATAGGAGTGCTATAAATTATTACCCAAATCACATCGTTATATTCAACGCTATTTCACACCTGTTGGCACGTGATCGTTTGTAAAGCGACTGGCGATGTTCCTCATTGGTTGTCCTCGTTTCTATTTTCAGTAGCTGCGCGATAACGAAATCGGGAAGAAAATTTCCTCACGCAAACCGAAGCGACGTGAGAGAAGAAAATGATCGAGAGGAAATGGTAAATATTAGAGGATAACATCACGATCAGAAAAGAAGGAAAGAACAAATTAAAGGATTTTTCAGCTCTCCCACACGTCTTGTATTCAGTCATCCTATACTGATCTGCCTTATATATCTGGCATCAAAAGCAAACAGACTCACGTAAGAAGAAATCGGCTCGAATCGCATTTAAGTTTGCCTTGAAGAAATCCAAAACTGCAATCCGCATTAGGGTGGGCCGAAAAAATTCAAAATTTTTTTTCAAGTCGTAATACCGCGGGAAAGTTGCGAATTGGGGAGACTAAAAAGGGGGTAAAAAAAGAAATAAAATCGGTTTATATCTTCCGGTCGCGCATGTGCTCTAAAGTTTGCCGAAATTTGGAAAAATTCACATTTTTACGATAATTTTTAACATTTTTAAATTAGCCTCTTCCCGAATGTAATAGCTCAAATTCTTATGTATTAGAACCACAGAAAATAATGTTTAAATATTATTTCAATCCATCAACATCTTCCGGTCGCGCATTGCCTTCAAAGTTAATGAAATTTTGAAAAAAATTTACAAATAAAGGTAGATCACGTTCAAGGAAAAAAAAACACTAACAACTTACATGTTCTTTATATTTGTTCTTTATTGAATACAAGTTTAAATGTTTAAAAACAAATTATTTTAGACCATTAGTAATATTTATAATCAGATTTTTTTATTGAAAAAACTAAGTCATTGTATGAAGAGTCGAAAATCCAAGAAATTCATGTTGAACAATTGAACATCTCCGTTTTCACTCATTCTTAGCTGAAGGTACTTTGAAATCTGATTTATGGGCGAAGTTAGGCATGGTTGACCTTGACAGCCGAGTCGTTCTGATAAAACCATCCCTAGACTCAGCTCCGCAAACTTTTCCTGAGGCTTCTGTCACGAGTTTCACACATCGTTCAACTGCCTGTGTGTGAACTGGGAATGTCTTGAATGTTATATCCCAATTAGGGACTGAGTCACTTTGAATATGTGATTTAATCTCATCGTCACTGATATCTTTTAATAATGGGGGAGAAGATAAATCACAGTCCATCCAGTTAATTATTTCCGAGTAGTCTTGAGCCTTGAAATTGAGTTTTGGCGGCATGAATGTTCTGGTAGTTGTTCTCTTTTGATCTAACTGTCTCGCCTTTAGAATTCGTCGAAGTCCGACACATTCTCGAATTCAAGTCCGAGTCTTCATACAGAAGTAGATAATATCTACTCGATATTTCCATGGCAATAAAGTCGGGAAACTGTAAAGAGGATTTGGCTGTACGAGATCCTGGTCCCTTGTCACACTCGAGGTGGTTGACAACAGGAAATCGAACTCTCAGATTGTACTTAAGTGAAGAAAGTCCCACACCTGAACTTCAAGAAATAGTAGTATTTATTTTGAAGTCATACATGCCAATGTGGTTTAGTATTAAAGCAAGTAAATACTTTACAGAGGGACCAAAACTTCTGTACCAATCAATACAATCTTCACGGTACCTACCTGCCTGAAGATTTACGTAATATTGTCGACCCTGTGATCGAACGAAATGGCTTTTTCGCTCATCCAGAACATTTAATGTTAGCCATGACACAAGATAATACAAAACACATAAGAGAGCTCGGACTTCGACGAATTCTAAAGGCGAGACAGTTAGATCAAAAGAGAACAACTACCAGAACATTCATGCCGCCAAAATTCAATTTCAAGGCTCAAGACTACTCGGAAATAATTAACTGGATGGACTGTGATTTATCTTCTCCCCCATTATTAAAAGATATCAGTGACGATGAGATTAAATCACATATTCAAAGTGACTCAGTCCCTAATTGGGATATAACATTCAAGACATTCCCAGTTCACACACAGGCAGTTGAACGATGTGTGAAACTCGTGACAGAAGCCTCAGGAAAAGTTTGCGGAGCTGAGTCTAGGGATGGTTTTATCAGAACGACTCGGCTGTCAAGGTCAACCATGCCTAACTTCGCCCATAAATCAGATTTCAAAGTACCTTCAGCTAAGAATGAGTGAAAACGGAGATGTTCAATTGTTCAACATGAATTTCTTGGACTTTCGACTCTTCATACAATGACTTAGTTTTTTCAATAAAAAAATCTGATTATAAATATTACTAATGGTCTGAAATAATTTGTTTTTAAACATTTAAACTTGTATTCAATAAAGAACAAATATAAAGAACATGTAAGTTGTTAGTGTTTTTTTTTCCTTGAACGTGATCTACCTTTATTTGTAAATTTTTTTTTCAAAATTTCATTAACTTTGAAGGCAATGCGCGACCGGAAGATGTTGATGGATTGAAATAATATTTAACATTATTTTCTGTGGTTCTAATACATAAGAATTTGAGCTATTACATTCGGGAAGAGGCTAATTTAAAAATGTTAAAAATTATCGTAAAAATGTGAATTTTTCCAAATTTCGGCAAACTTTAGAGCACATGCGCGACCGGAAGATATAAACCGATTTTATTTCTTTTTTTACCCCCTTTTTAGTCTCCCCAATTCGCAACTTTCCCGCGGTATTACGACTTGAAAAAAAATTTTGAATTTTTTCGGCCCACCCTAATCCGCATTCGACCAAAGAAACCTCCTGATAACGAACTCTCATGACATCCCATCCAGTTAATCTCAGTGACATTTCGTTCCTAATTTCGTAACATATGACCAATCGACAATTTGAATATTCAATGATGTCTTCCCATTTATGAATCGAATATTAAATATAAAGTTTTGTACGTCCACTTTGACCGGATCAAAGTTGAGAAAATAATCAGAACTGATTTTTCAGCTTTACTGAATAGGAAGCAATTTCGAAGTGCTGAATTAGCTAAAGATTTTTTTTGGAATTCGAGCCGACACCTCATAATTATTACAACAAAACGATTTCTTTCTCGGAGGTCAGTCCTAGTCACACCTAATATAATTATCCCTTAACTGGCAGATTTGTTAGGAAGCTATCTTCCTAACAAATAATAATAAATAACTCCAGTAGGAATACTTTTGTGATGTGTTAGCTCACGCCGTGAAAATAACTTAGTGATCATCCGGTTTCTATTTTTTTAGTATTTCCAAACTCAGCACAAACCTTTTATTTTTCATATGTCTGTGTTGAAAACAGGAATAAAATGGATTAATTATTTGCTAGCAGCTTTAATGGTGTCAGTCATAGGAAATTAGACATACAGAATGTAACAATGAAGCAGACAGAAGTCATTATTACAAAGGTCGCTCTTGAAAACAATGCTTCCTCATCATGGGATCTAACAACAGCATTCGATGTCTGTCTCTGGACAATGGCAGTGAGGGGACATTTGCCCTTTCCAGTCGACATCGGTGAAAACAATGGCCACACGACGAGCGTTCATCCCGGATTATTTTCGTATCATAAGCGATTTTTAAATCAGCAGAAAGAAAAGTGGTGATGAGAAACCACAAGGTCTACAGATGATGATGTGGCACTATGTCCAACGCTAAATATACATAGACGCAGTTGTACGTCAATTCATCGCGGTCAATTCATCGCACATCAATTCATCGCAGCGTCAATTCATCGCAGAGCAATTCACCGCGACGTCAATTCATCACAGTGTTAGACATATGATTTAATTAATTTTCTACATCTTTGTACAAATGAATTCTCTAGAGATCATAATTTAGACTTTGATGCGTCAGAATAATTTACCTCAGAAATTAATTCAAACTTAAATAACAAGTATTGTTTCAAACCATTTAATAAAGTAGGCTTTTTAAAACTTTCGTAATGATTATTTCAATATTTGGCAATCCTTAATGATATATATGAAAATGATTTATTGTTAAATATTTCAGCTTCCATGCCTCTTTACGCACTGAACGAGTACTGTTGAAAATCGAGATTTAAATAGAATTGATTGCGATCTATAATTTATCATCAGTCATATTTTTCCATTAAATGCAAATATTAGAAGTTATAGAGTTTCGACGTTATATTCTCATTGACATAACATGGTAATTCTCTATTTTGGCAGGGCAATTTAATTGGTATTTTGGGAAGCTATTTTGGTATGTTGACCTATTGTAACGTGACGTACCTAAAACTCATCATATATTTTATGCCCCACCTTAGTGGGATGAGGGACCTTAGTGGGCAGAGGGTTATGTTGTTTTACCTCTGAGCGAACCCTTGGACAGCTGTTAGGAGACAGACTGAAGCTTCCCATCGAGACTGTCTAGTAGAATGTTCTTTAATATGCACTTAGTATGGATTTTCGGCACACGGAGCCACGGCTTAATGTCCCACCCGACGGTGGTGGCCTTTCCAGGCTCATTGGTGTCCCCTTTCTTGCCGAAGACAGTTTATCAATACCTATCCACTCCAAAAAGAATTTTTTATTTATTTATAAAAACAAAGAATTATCTCTTAAACAAATAAATTGCATCTCCCCCTCCCCACTAAGGGTAAGGGTTAGAAATCATCAATTAACTTTCGCACAATTTACTTAGAACAGCCCTGCTCAAATTAAAGGAAAAAAATAAATAACATCTCAAGCAGCTGCTTGCCACAGAGGTCTGACAGGAGCCTGTCAGTTTATATGCCACAGTAGAAGATCTCAGAGGATGGCAGGACTTCAGCAGAAAAATGACACATACATCCATGCCTTACCCGGGACTCGAACCCAAGTCTCTTAGATCAGTAGCCAAACGAGCTAACCACGGCCACTGGAGTCTCTTAGATCAGTAGCCAAACGCGCTAACCACTCGGCCACGGGACGGCTCTGCGCAAATTACGGCCATCCACTTCTTTGTGTTCGGCCCCAGAACTGATGACAAATTCATTAATTTTCCTAAAGAGAAAAAGAACGTATATAGGACAAGAAGTCCAATTTCTACAAAGTAAATTCTCATTAAAATAATCAATTTTAATAAAATTATATGGTTTATGTTTCTCTTTTTTACACTGATTATACAGGGTGTCTCAAAAATATAGGTACAAACTTTTAGGGGAGGTAGATAACATCTAAAGGAATGAGAATTGCATTGGAACCCATAACCGGAAACGTCACCGTAAGTCAATAGGCGGCGCTGTTCATCAGTGCGCTAGAGGGGAAATTTCGGATTTCCTCATTCGAGCGGTAGTTGGCTGACGAAGAGCATCCAAAGGTATTCGAACAGGGAGCTGGCAGACATGCACTTAGTGTATGGAATAGCTGAGGGCAATGGACGAGCCGCTCAATGAATGTATCAAGAACGCTTTCCACACAGACATGTACCAGGCCACCGTTTGTTTGCGTGTGCGCATCAAAATTTGTACGGTTATGGGTCACTAACAGGTAGCAGAAGTGAGGGCAGGCTACGATCGAGGTGTACTCCCACCATGGAAGAAAGTGTGTTGGATGCCATGGAGACTAATCCTAGTACCATCACACGTGCCATTGCCTCTGCCTTAGGAGTGTCTCGTTGCAGTGTACAGCGTGTTTTGCACTGCGAGTCCTTACACCCCTTTCATCTCCAAAGGGTTCATTACTTCTCCCCGCAGATCATTCTGCACGTGTGCATTTTGCGCAGTGGTATCTCCAAGAAAGTGTCCAAGATGTGAATATCCCAGCTTATGTTTTGTTTACTGATGAGATCAGTTCCACTCGGGATGGCGTATTCAATCAGCACAATGCGCATTTGTGGGCTCACAAGAACCCTCACTGTGTGCGCACCCATGCGGCACAACATCGTTTCGCAGTAAATGTGTGGGCAGGTTTGGTCGGCGACTGCTTTGTCGGACCATACCTTTACCATTCCACATGACCTCCGCGAAGTATCTGATCTTTCTGGAACAGGTTCTACCAGGCTTACTTGCCCATGTTCCAGCAAATGTGAGACGCAACATGTGGTTTCAACATGATGGGGCGCCTCCCCATTATGGAAGGTGTGTTCGTGCGCATTTGAACATGTCTTTTGGGCAACGATGGATTGTGCGTGCTGGACCAGTTGCCTGGCCTCCACGCTCACCTGATTTAACGAGCGTTGATTTCTTTCTGTGGGGGGGGGGGGGGGGGGGGGCTCAAAGCTACCGTGTATGGAATCGCCTGTGGAGTCTGACATGGATCTCGTGGCAAGGCTTGTCTGCGCTGCTGCTACTATCAAAGAAACTCCAGGTGTGTTCGACCGTGTCCGGTTAATGATCCGTCGGTGTCATGCATGCATCTCGTCTCATGGTGGAAACTTCGAGCATCTGCTGTAACATTATGAAATGTATCATCTATTACGCCATTTGTAATAATTATGTGCAATAAATGTTTTCCCATTAATCACTGTCTTGTGTCCTTTCAGATCTTGTTCCTCTGCTACCACTTTCCCATGACGTTTCTGGTTATGGGTTCCTATACAATTCTCATTCCTTTAGAATTTATCTACCTCCCATAAAAGTTTGTACCTATATTTTTCAGACACCCTGTTTATACCTGGAACGCAGTAGTGTCACCGCCAGGCAAAGCGATATCACTGTACCACCGTCGGCTTATTTGTAACTTGCCATCACTTGCTGCATGTTAGAAATTGTTTTAATGCTGCAAAAAATTGATACTATTGAATAGTATGTGGGCAGCAGAAGGAACAAGTAACGTTACCTTTTCTATTAGATTAGTAGGACATCAGTTACTCAAAAAATTGGCTACAGCCAATCTTTTCCCTACAGACACAATAGGACGTATGTACACGAAAACAACTTGGAAAAAATATCACCTAATATTTAAGTGGAAGCATTTACAACATGTTCTACAGCTACATGATAAGGTCAACTTTTGACTCAATCTGAAAGTTGGGTTATCTCTGAGTGGCACTTTTTTTTGCACACAATGGGCTAAATGGTCAGGTCACAAGGACCCCGAAGGCTCATAGAAGGTTTGGGGAGGAGATCCACTGGGACAGCTGTTGGGAGACAGATAGTAACTTCCGGTCAAGGCCATCCACCATGTTCTTTAACGTGCGGAGGGTATGACTCTCCCGCACACGAGACCACGACTTAAAGTTCCATCCGACGGACGGCGGTGTTTCTAAGCCCATCGGTGTTTCCTACTGGCCGTGGGCAGGGCGGGGAGTTTTGCGGAGATAAATCTCAACGCTGTCCCAGCTGGGACTCGAACCTGGCGTGTTACCGACTGAGTTACCTCTGCCTCCACAAGCTGAAAGGGTACGCTGCTCCTTTGATCACACCATAACTTTAATGATTGACAGCGAGGGGAGGAGAAAAACAATGGTTGGCTGTTAAAGCAACGCGACCTGCAGAAGAAATAACTTTTTATTTTTCGACTTTGGCAAAAAGTCACTCTTTTTCTACCGCATTTTAGATATGGGAACACTGCAATTTTGCATCTATTGTCGTGAATATCGCAGAGGCGATATTTCCGTACCTCGTGTAATCATTGATTACATCAATCATCATCAAGCAGCATGGGCTACGGAGGTCCAACCATATTGTGCAATTTAGTTCTCCAAACATATCTGTCTTTAGCTACATCTCTTATGCATCTGGCCACTATAAACGATTTCTTACAAGGTGTTGTTTGACATTTTCTGCCCACCGCATCCTAGATCTTCCCATATTTCTGAGGCCTTTACGCACATTATTCTAAAAAAAAATGCTTAAATTTGGCATCTGGGTTTAAAATATGCAAGTTGAGTCAGGAAAATTGAAATATAAGTGAAAAGTTTATTTATCTTTCTAAAAACTTTGCTTTTAATTTTAATAAATAAAATCAATTTAAAACATTACACTATACAACATATATACCAACATCGTATTATTTTTTTAATTGAGGCCGAAATCCGTGAACGCAAAGCAATCATCAAGTATTTAGATATGTTAATTTCACATTAAAAATCCCTTACGAAACTTACGAAAAAAAAAGGGGAGAAATAAAAAATACTGGGGTATTGTACTTTCATCACCATACACTTCATTTTATATTATATTAACTAACTTCTCAGGTGGTCCATAAGATCTCTTTACTAATCACATATTATTTCGATTAACAAGATAAAAAAACTTACTTGAAATTTAAAGTCCAATAACTATTTTCAAATTACTTGGGCGAGAAAAATTCTTTTGTACAACTACTACCACTTCTGAACACACACTGGCCATCTCGAAGCAATCCATCAACGAATTGCGAAGCACTCTAACCACTCGGTTCTAAGGAACCTGGTTCGAACCCTGGATTAAGGCATGGATGTTTGTGTTGTTTTTCTGCTGAGGTCACTCCTTCCTCACAGATCCCCTACTATGTCGTATTAAACTGATAGGTTCCTATCAGACCTCTGTGGCAAGCATCTGCTTGACGGGATTTTTTTTTTACATTGCAGCTGTACTAGGGTCTAATGATGCCTTAACCATAGAGTTGGTTTATAGCCCGTAATTTACCATTGTTTTTTAGTTAACATCATAAAGCGATGAGATGTTCAGGGGCGACTCGTCATTACGCCACCTGGGGCACTGCCCAATGAAAAATAATTGAAGAAATAATAAGCGAATTTGAAATTTATTATAATGGTATACTAATAACATATTTTAAGAAGACGTTTAGCTGGCAGTTCTCAGTTCAGTGCCATCTCATTTTGTTCACAATCTGGTTTCAACACATCACATCTCTGGTTCTATACCAACAGTCTCCCGTTTCCTTTAATACCTTTCCCACAGTTTATTCTATAAAGAGTTAATAAATATTATAAATTAATTATTTTAACCAAGAAAGACAACTGTTTAAATGGTAATTTACGAAGAGTAATTCAATTTAAAATAATGTAAATTTATAATTGGAGCAGAGTTGAGAAATATGTAGTAATTCTATATTACCCATATTTTGTACAGTTCTTTAAAATGCCACTATATATGTACCTTTTTTTGCAAACAATGGGCTAAATTGCCAGGTCACAAGGACCTCCAAAGGCTCAGAGAAAGTTGGGGAAGGGGATCACTGGACAGCAGTTAAAAGACAGATGGTAGTTTCCCGTCAAGGCCATTCAGCACCTTTTTTAAGGTTCATAAGTATCCACAGTCTAACGGTCCATTCAAAGGACGGCGCTTTTTGAGAATAGCTGAAAAAGAAAGGATATACGCAATATGGAACGCCGTTCAATTCCGATACAGTTCAATCCAATATCAGGCATATCTTCAAAAATGTTTCGTACTTCTGCGATCTGCCTGTGCTAGCCAAAGTGCCACACAAAACATTTTAGTCATGAGCAACCACTAGTAATGTTACACACATTCTCTACTGTATCAGCCAACTTTACTGTATATACCGGTAAAGCCTTCCAATGCACAGAATCATTGCAGAAAAATATTATTCCAGTGACTCATCTTGATGAAGATAAATCATTTGAGAGAACTTCAATGGCATTGCTCTCATATATTTGAAGACCCGGTTATACAAACAAGTTGACTGCTTTCGTTCAGTAGGTCATGTGTCATCACACATATCTAGTGTACCAAACGGAACACGTCGTGACTCTACAAATGATCATGGACACTTGTCAAGGCAGAAAGAAAAATTTGTATCTCTAGGTTAGACTTCTTAAAAATCAGAATTTAAAATTTCAAAATGCTTTAGCTTTAAGAAGCTGAAGATAAGAAAGAAAACTTTTATGAAAAGCCTTGTAAGCATTACACTAATCAATTTTCAGGTAAACAAGATCTGAAATGTGAAGCGCACGAAGAATGAACAGCATTCTCAATTTTCTAATCATTATCTTTAAAACCTGGTGTTTCTCGCAACAAAATGACCCATGTGTGTCCCACCCCCCTCTCTGCGTCTCCCCGCCTATTTTGCCAGTAAAACCAAGTTGCCTGACTTGTAAAGTATTACCGTGTTGCAGATTCGACCCCGTAAGGTGGGTCGTGTATTTTAACCAATAAATTGTGTTTTTATATGTACCTTCCTGTATGTGTGAGCTCTCACTTTCGAGTAAGATAAATCCTTCACTATTAGTTGGGGAAAAGACACAACACAATCATCAGCCAATACTTTAGGGGCCTGACCTATCGGTTGCCCCTAGTTCTCACTCCCATCAACCAGATCTGGTGGGGTGTAGAACAGTACCACCCGCCTGGCAGCTTGAACTATACTGAGATGCAAAACTGAGGTTACACATCGGTTTTCCCTAATATTTTGAAAACTGTATAGACTAAAAAAACTGAAATCCTCCCTTTTTCCACATTCTATTAATCTTGCGGATCGGGAATTTGCTATTCGTGGCAGTCTTCATTAATGTACCTCCCGCCCTTCCCTCGCGATCAAGGGCGACCAAATGTACATGTAATGCTTCATCCTATAAGTAAAATCCCTACTTTTAGTTAAAACGTCCTTTTTGATTTGGTTTATGCTCGAAGAGAACGAATCAGCATCTCTAAAGATCCTAGTAAGGGACAAAATTCCAGCTTTTAACGTTGACGTCAGCATCTATAGCGAGGGGATGTCAGAAATGAAGTGTGTTGTTTGCAGAAAGGTCACTCAGGACTGTCACGACTTCAATAAGAATATTTAATCTCTCCTTTTATTTGAATAAGTTATTACTTAATAATAATAGTTTTAGCAAGTCACGCATTTTCCTTCATTATAGCACTTTTTAGTGGAATTCCAAGAGCAGAAACAAAGTGGTAATGATTTAGATGTCTCTGCGTTTCTGCGATATTCTTGTTTTCGAAGCAAAGTCCTGAACAGAGGAATTCATCAGCAGGCGGTAACAGATCATCACACTGTGTAGCAACGGTTGCAGGATGCATGGCTAATCGGTCTGTCCATTTTGCATGGCTTCATTAAGAATTAGGTTGGCAAATGGAGTAGAAATCAAGGTTACAACGAATTACAATGGGAACTAATGTAGTCTTGTATATATGTTATTCTGGAGCATGATATCCTCCTTAATTACTTTTAACTAGGTGAACACGAATTAAGTGCGCATACGTACTGATCTTTACATTGTAATTTTGTTCGCATAATACTTGGACACTCCATATAGGGCAGAGAGTGTTTAAGGCTTTCATGACTTTCAACACCTCCGATTTGATGTTTATCTTTGACATGCTTTGAAGTATTTCCACTTTTCTGTAACTGGATTAACAACTTATTTCTTTATTGTGCAGAATCCTTCTTCGGCATATACTATATATATTATAATAGGTGTATACACTTAAAGACTGAAATTTTACAAGAATCGGAGTCTTGGTTTCCATCGTTAGAAACGTTTTCCAATGAGTGAGTTAAGCATTGAAATTCGTGCAATTTTATGTCATTATTATTTTATTTTTTTTTACTGGGAAAAATGATAAAAAGCTACCGAAGCAGCCAGAGGATGATGATGCTCCATTCGCATTGCTCAAGCTTGATTCAAGAAGTTCAAAAATGAAGCCTCAAATGTAAGCCACGATCTGTAAGTCAAATATCTGTAGATTGCAAAATTTTGTGCCATGCTATTGAAACTGATTCATTAAAAAAGCATTCGTAGACTCTTGTCCGAACTTGGCTGCTTACAAGTAACTTTAGTGTTACATCTGCAACACATAGGTAAGGTAGTCAGAAGCTGCAGAAATGTTCCCCACGAAATCACTCTTTAACAAACAAACCGTCGTATCAAGTCTGCAGGAAATTCTTTTATAATCGAAATGACCACCGTTTCATTTAATACGAATTAATGCAATTTTTCGCGACATCGTAATGAAATGAAGTCTCTTTTGAATCGGCAGCGAGATCTGACATTTCTAGATTGAATTTTTCAGACTACTAAAATGAGTATTTTATCTCATTTTTAGCAGCATTTTAACTTTGTAGGCTGTTATATAGGCTAAATATAACTGATTCGTAAGTACATTGTTTAGTAAATATCATAAAAAATACTAATTTTAGAAGATAAGCAATTGTACCAACACTTAGTGCTTTAATCTCCAATCTATATTCATAAATATCCTTCATTCAAATTTCGTCTTAAATTTCAATAGCATTATCTTCTGCATTATGAGCATTTTTCGTGACCAAAACTAAATGTAGAGAAATTAATATAAGGTTATCTGAATTAGTGAAAATAAAGTACAAAATAATGTTACATTAATGCTTATTATTATTGTTGAACTAAAATTTGAGACACTTGAACATTTAATATCAAAAATTGGCTTTACTGTAAATCCCCGGCTAGGAATAAATAACAATAATAAATATATATAAATAGAACTTTTAACATGTGTTTTTATTCCTAACAAGGATTTTTTTTTCGGAACCTATCCCCCTTTTTTCTATAAGTTGTTGGTTTCGATTTGCATGGTTTAGATTTCCACAGTGATCTTCGGGAACCTATTTACCCTGTAAATCGAGGGATGGGTATATTTGCTTGGTCATATTTTCACAATGAGAGAAATACAATCTCATATTAAAAGTGATTATTCGCTTTGCATAATTAGTAATATGGATGAAACATGAAAGGTAATTAATATAATGGACAGAGATACAGCAACCTGAAACCGATCATAATTCAAAAGGATTCAAACTAATCTTTCATACTTTGTAGTCTTTTCAGCGCTAACTTTTCGTTCTGAGAGAATCGATCCACCTCTAAAATGTGTGCAACTTACTTTCCCTTTTCGGCTCCTGTATGTCTGGCATCTCCGCTGCTGCTTCCTGCTGGGACAGCTGTTCTGATTCCCGTCACGTGACGCGCACGCGGACAGAGGGCTAAAAGTGCCGCTAACAGGTCCCTGGTGGTGTGAGCGGCGGCGAACAAGAGGAGGGGGAAACGATCATTTACGTTGCTCTCATTTTTCCCCTCCGCTTACATAATCCTAGCTTCACTTTCCGCATCGAGTTCCCCTCCTTCCCCACCTCCGAGTATTGAGAGAAGGATGCACTCTTCATAATGTGATGGACAAGCATAGTTCAATCAGTAACGGCAATGTCATACGAAAATGAACATTAAACTGATTAAAACCATGAAAAGCAAGATCTTCTTTTGTTGATAACCGATAGTTGAAACCAAGCCCGATTTTAGATACAGGTCAGCTGGCATCTGCTTCAGCCATTTCATAGTCGTATCAGATTAAAGTAGCAAATAAAAAAGAGAAAAGTTGGAGATTGCCAAAATATTAAAATTTCCTCTTATTATATTTTGTATTTAAATGATAAATCTGTTTCTTTCGTCTGCATAGAAGAAATTTTCAAATAACTCTTTGGTTCAGTTTTTAAGTAACAGGGACATTGTCTTGATCCCTGAGTGATGCCCCCCCTAACTTGATTTTTAATTTTGATGAATGATGATCTCTATTGATTCCTCTTCGCCGGTGATTATCCTAAGTAGATGAAGCACAGGTTCGTGGGTTGTTACACTCGTGTTTCGGTGTGTTATTGATTATGCTATGAGGAATTATTCTCTGCAAGAGAATAGACAAGTCCTCTGTAATGGGAGGGGGTCACTACACTACATTTTTTTGTATTGTTTGCAGCACTACAATAGGCAAGTCCTCTGCTGTGGAGTGGGGGTGGGGCGGGGCAGGTCCCGAAGGAGCCCCCCTGAGGAGTAGTTTCAAATGATATAGAACCAGGCGTGGGCAAACCTTTTACCTGAAGGTCCACTCAGATAACTGAAATGAAATGGCGGGCCGGCAAAGAAATATACAATCAATAACGTATGTATAACCAATGCAAAAAAAAAAATCAACGACAGCTAAAATGAAACATAAATAATATAGTTTTATTAAAATTGTTTTAATGAGATTTCGTTTCACCGAAGTTGAAATTTTTTCCTCTATACGTCCTTTTTCTCTTTTACAAATTTAACTTATTGCCATCAGTAGGTCGCTGGCAGCACAAAAGAAGTGATGGGCCATATGCGATCAGTGAGCCATAGTTTGCACGGCCCTGTTCTACAGATTTGAAAATATACTAGTTAGATAATGCTGAAGATTTAGCCCCTTTTGGCAAATGAGTTTCATGAGCTGAACTCTTTCATCAGGGCTCTTTATGACAATGAAAATGGGGTAAGTTTTGAGATAAAAAGAAAATTAAAGTGATGAAGATTGGTGATACATGTGCTACTTCAGTTCTTTTGAATGGTTTTATTCTTCAGCAGGGTTCTCAGTTTAACTTTCTTGGGAGTGGTGCAGCTGATACTGTTGAAGTGAAACATGGGATAAGCAGAAGAATAGGAATTGCTCATGGTACTTTGAATAATTTGTGGAGATTCGGAGAAAATAGACGAAATATAGACTGAAGACTGAAATTAGGCTATAACAATCTGGTTCTTCATTTCCCGTCTGTGTGTGAGTTTTTTTCGATAACTACTTTCAATATATATGTGTCGCAGGGAGATGATAAAAATAGGGATTTGATCAAATCCCTAAGGTATATGATCAATTCACGGAAGATGTTAAAATAACAACTCTGTGGGGTGATTTCCCTGAAGAAAGTAAGAGATTTGATCAAATCCCTTAACTCTTTTAGTGAAAAGATGAAATAATATTGTTTAGATATTAAAAGTATTTATTTAGTACACCATGCATTATTAAATGTAGAATAGTTAATACAACAATAGTCATTGAAACACAAATTATTTATTCGAAACTAATTAACAAAAGAAATAGGTACTTAAGCTGATATTTTTTAAAACAGCATTATTAAATGTAGAATAGTTAATACAACAATAGTCATTGAAACACAAATTATTTCGGCTATTACGGAATTGTAATAGCCGGCACATTGTACTTTTTTCGTTTTTTCCGAATCGCCTTTTTCACCTCTTATTATCTCCTTTCCGAATCGCCTTTTAAAGGTATTCTTAATGTATCTTGATCTACAATACACCGCCTGCCGAATTATTCAAAACGCCCTTCATGAGCGAAGGCCAAGTGAGAACGAATCTGTAAAGTGATGAATCTCTTGAGTATGTATCTTCGGGTCACGTGACTCCGTGGTCCGAATTATAATGAAACGTCCCGAATGAGTGGAGGCCAAGTGAGAACGAATCCGTCAAGTGGTGAATCTCTTGAGTATGAATCTTTAGCTCACGTGACACTACTTTGGACACTAGAAAGGGTCCTTTTTTTACCTTTCTGGGAAAAATGTTTAAGTAGTGGTGCTAATTTAAATTGTTCAATGATTGTGACAGCTTCTTCTATCCTTTCGCGAGTCCACAGAGGTTTTTCTTTTTCATGCCGCTTGTTCAAAAACGTCCTGATAGTTTCATTAAACTGTTCTTCAGATACAAATCGGTCAGAGTTTGATTTTTTTCTATATCTGAACTCATTTTTATACGGTAGGTACTTGATAAAACTCGAAATATAGAAAACAATAATAAAAATGCGCGCAACCTTCCTCGCGTAATGTTTGGGCGCTGGCCGGCACGGATGCCAGAGGGGAGCGGTGAGGTAAAGGGGAGTGGTAACAAGCGAAACATAGAGCTGTGCGAGTCCTGACTTGTTTATTTCATCTTTTCACTAAAACAGTTAAGGGATTTGATCAAATCACTTACTTTCTTCAGGGAAATCACCCCACAGAGTTGTTATTTTAACATCTTCCGTGAATTGATCATATAACTTAGGGATTTGATCAAATCCCTATTTTCAGTATCTCCCAGCGACATATATATGTCAGGATCTATTGAAATCACTCAACTTACATAGTGTTACAACAGATGAACGTGCTGCAGTGAGTTTATGAAAAACGTGACATAAACATTCGCCAGTAGTTTGTTCCCACTCTACGGTGACCCCACGCACTGTGCTTTAACCCCCATGACGTCACCGGCCACGCCCCTATGACGTCACTGACCACACCCTCTTATTAATATTCATAATTAATAATTAATTAAAAATCCCCCTATTAAAAACCCCCTTCCTTCCCCCCCTTTTTAACCTCTGGCGCCATCTGGTGACTGTGAGGAGTACTATTTTCGGAAAAACCCCTATTTTAGCTCTAATTTCCCGATTTTTGACTCCCCCTTTATTAAAAAATCCTCCCCCTTATTAAACCCCTTTCCCCCCCCCCTCTTTAACCCGTGGCGCCATCTGGTGACTATGAGGAGTAATATTTTCGGAAAACCCCTATTTTAACTCTAATTTCCCAATTTTTCAGCCAACCCCTCATTAAAGACCCCTGGTTGACCCACCTATATTTTAAGCCCCCCTTAATCTCCTAATAAGTCCCTTACCAACTAAACTTCGGGTGGCAACGATCGGCTGATGCAAGCCTCAGAATAATTGCATGGGTGCAACCTCACACAGAAAGGGATGATGCAAGTTTCTAAATAATTGCAAAACTTTCGATAGCAGTCACTCACAGAAAATCAACTCCCAAAGTTGTATTACCCATTTTTATTCCTCATTAATTAAACACTTATTAAAACCCCCCTCCCCTCTATTAAACTCCCTTATCAAAAGTTCACTCAATTAAAACTTCACCAAACTCCTTTGGTGTCCACGTTCACCTGAAATTTGCCAAGTCCCGCTAAACTTAGAAAATGAACTCCCCAAAGTTTTATTACCCATTTTTATTCCTTATTAATTAAACACTCATTAAAACCCCCCTCCCCTTTATTAAAACTCCTTATCAAAAGTCCCCTTTATTAAACTTCACAAACTCCCATGGTATCCACATTCGTTTTCCAAGTCCAACTGAACTTTGGGATGGCAACGATCAGTTGATGCAAGCCTTAGAATAATTGCAAAACTTTGGGTGGCAATCTCGCGCAGAAAGGGATGATGCAAGTCTCTAAATAATTGCAAAAGCAGCTCCTCACATAAAATCAACTCCCAAAGTTGTATATTCTATGTATTTATTCCTTATTAATTAAACACTTATCAAAACTGTCTCCTCCCCTCATTAAAAATTTCATCGGTGGCATTCAATGCGCATTTTAGTATATCTCCTGTATTTAAAAAACTCATCACAAACTCCCTTGGTTTCTATCCTTTTACAAGTCCACTAAACTCTTTTTGAATGGTGACACTCAGAATGCCTAATGCAAGTCTCTAAATAATTGCAAAACTTTCGGTAGCAGTCACTCACATAAAATCAACTCCCAAAGTTGTATATTCCCTGTATTACCAATTTTCATTCCTTAGTAATTAAACACTTATCAAAAACACCGCCCCTCATCATTAAAAACCCCTGGCCAATCCTTCACATGGTAAATCAGTTTTCTCTAGGTGCATTTAATCGGTGTCATCCAATGTCCTGTATTTAAAAAAAAAAATCCTTCCTGACGCAGTGATTTGAACCCGCTACCTTAGTGTCCACATTCATCTGAAATTTGCCAAGTCCATTTAAACTTTGGATGGCAACCCCTCGCTGAATGGTTGATGCAATCCTTGAACAAGGTCCCTGTATTTTGCGAGTTTGACCTTCACTAGAATAAGGACCGACCCGATAGAAGGCATGGGTTAAATGTCCAAAACACAGAAAATCGTTTTTTAAACTGATACATGGTTCATCTTCCTTCGAAAGTTCTATCTTTTGTGCTCGTAAAAATAGTATATGGATATTAAGAAGGAGACACAAGAAGGAGACACGTTTTATGTATCAATGAATTCACACTGATGTTTTTAAATATTCTTAAATATTCTCAACCGAATGTTTGTTTCACATACAGCTGAAATGTAATATTCACATGCTTACACAAAAAGTGAATGTTGTTGAAATGTAATATTCACATGCATACACGAAAAGTGAATGTTCCATCTTCACTAGAAATGAATGTTGTTGTAAGAAATTGTAACATTAACGTCTAATACTTAAAAAATGAATGGTTAAACCGTTGTTACCAACCTTCTTGCTGCCTTTCAAGCCGGCACGGGACGCCCTCTGTTGACCAGATCTGTCTGTTTCGAATGCTTACGTTTTCTTTTAATGTGAGAATGCTGGTAGTGTGCTTTTCTTTCGCTTCTCTATCACTTCTCCTTTCATTTTCAATCTTCTCTTTCTGAAATGTGATGGTTGAGTTTGAAGTGTGAAAAACTTTATGCGTTAGGTCCTGTAAACGCAAAGTATTGTCTATCAGTTATGGGTGCCCTCAGAAACCAGAAGTAATTAGTACTAGCTTACAGGGGTAATGCTCCATAGACAGTGTTATTTCCAAACAAGATACATAACATTATCAAAAAACGTGTGCTTGCCAGAACCACTTTCACACGAACATAGTACCACTTGTTCTGAGAATTCCACACTAGTGTAGAAATAGGGAAAAATAACTAAACAGACATCTCCGTGTTAGATTTTAGTGAAACACTCTATCTTTGTCGAAAAACTTGTGTCTACAGCTAACCACCTTCACCCACACTTATGCACTTATTCAAACGTAGTGAGGGGGCCGGGAACTCTGAAAAGAGATAGCGCCTTGGAATAACCGTCGAGAGAGCTTACGTTACGTTTTATCGGCAGTTGAAGTCAGTGAATGCAAAGCTAGGTTTCGATTCTGGGGCCCAACTTTTCATGGAAATATTGTTGTTTTCCAGTGAGTTTTCCAAACAAAAGCCGGATTGTCTTCCGTTCGAATCATATTTAATGCAGTCAACATTGACTTATTGTGAAAGAATGACTGTTCACGCTTTCCTTTTCATACGTTACGAGATGGAAGGTTCGTGCATCTATTGATTGCATGTAAGAGTGAGTTTGGTGTATCTTTGCTTTAAAAATAAATACGACTTCACGCAGCTAATTGTCGTAACAGTTACCTTTCATACGACCCGATAGAAGGGGTGAGAGTATGTTGGGATCTTGGCAGATGAACAACATTCATGTCTTACTATGGATCTCAAACCTTGGCTTTGTTAGAAGTAGCTAACCTACTGTCTATGAGATATATGTTGGTTATCATAACTTATAGCTGTATTGGGGGTAAAGTACGGAAAAGAATTTTCAACGTAAGCAGATATATGGAAAAAATAATAATCTGATTCAGATGCTTGTGATTTTATCTTTTTCGGCAAATGGTGCTATGAAAGTAAATATACACATAGATGGAAGATGAATCAGTGGTTGAACTTTAATTATGTTGCGAGATGTGTGAGGAAATGCATAGATATTGAGAGTTTACGATTCTATGAAGAAACATGCATCTGAAAATTAAGTTATGAGATTGTATGACAGTGAAGCAGACTTGCAATCAGTTTTTTTATTCTAAATGCTTACACAACCTATGGATAGGTAGTTTGTCTGTGTAATGATGAGTCTGATGCGTAGTATCTTTTTACACTCTTTGATTAGCGAATGTCAGAAAAAGTCCTTGAATGTGTAAAACATCCCTTGTGAACCTGACAGAATTAGACATCTACAGCAGAATGAACTCAGAAGATTGTGTGGAGAATTAAACTTTACAGAGCTCTATTCATCTTTGATAATTTCTCAAGCATCGAGGTTTCTCAATTTATGATAGTATAGAAAAAACAAGCGAGGATCCCTATCTATATTAATGTTGTAAAGCTCAGTACATTACGTTTCACATAAGTCCATTCAAGGTTGTAACGACTTTTTAGTTCAAATCTTTATTGTCTATGGAGTCCTAGGTTTGTTTTTTAGTGCACGGTCGTATCGTTAGTGTGAGAAAGATCGTCCTTTGCATCGAAGTCACCAGCATTCCACAGAAACTGCGCATTATTGCGGTGGTAAAAACTAAAAGTTGAAACTTAAGTGATAACCCCGAATGTCATTTGAAAATGGATGTTAACACGATCACCTAACAATGGACGCCGGGAATAATGTTAAAGATTTCGTATTAAGTTTTTCCACTGAATTATATGTCACACATTTCTTACGACATTAACAATTGTTCACTTTTCTAATGTAGGAGGTCAAATCCTATTCTCCCTGTAATCACTACATTCTTTAATTGCAATTACGACCTTGTAAAATCAGTTGACCACTTGGAGAACGCGATAACTTAAGATCCGAAGGCACCCTACAGAGAATTTCCGGTGTTCCGAGCATTTTCGTCATGTCATTATTTAACTTTCTCATTAGGCTTTTGGACGGAGCGACTGCTTTTCTCAAAGTGAGTCGAACCATATCTAATTATTTTATCTGTTTCCACTGCTGTCCCAAAGGTCAGCGTGGGTGAGTGCGCCGTGACCTTTGGCGTCACCAGTTGCTTCGCGCACGTCTCCCCGCTTTAGAATCACGTGACAATGATAGCTTTTGTAACAGAGGCGATGTTGAAGTGAGAGCGTGTGCCTATATTTAGAAGGGTATTGCTGGACTTGGAATTTTTAACGCTCATAGTTTGTAAAGGTATTGTTTTTGATCTGCATAGTAGGTTAGTGTTAAAACTAATGTTCCCTACTCCTTTAACTCATGTTGGAACTAAAGTTTTTTACGGAAACGTATGAATTCTACTTTTAGCATTCTGACTTTCTATAACATTCTGCCACGCAGTCTTTACCTGGTAAAGGCATGTAACTGACGCCGCAACGTGAATTTCGTCAGCGTCTTCACGTTCGCCAATAAACGGTGGAAGACACGATTTTTATAAACTGTGCGAACGCTTGTAGATTAATGATTACTCCCATAGCTGATTTTTCTATGAGTAGTGTTACTTCCCAGTACTCAGGATACAGCTGTAATAAGTATTTTTAAACCATGTCATGTAACGGTGGAGAGTAATTGAGACAAACGTAAAATCACTTTCCAAGACAAGTCCTGAAGCGGAAGCGCAGATATCTGATGGCGTCAATCCAGTGGAGACTAAATAAGCTCAACTCTTGGAGGTTTAGGGCGCGTCATTTCAAAAGTCTACATTGAAACGCTGACCTATCATAAAGGGTAGAATTGGGAATGGGGAGAACCGTCTCTGGACTTGTAAAAATTTCGAGTTCTAAAACAGCGGACAAGGCTGCGAGTGAGTTTTCATGTTGTAAGACCCGATATGAAAGCAGCGTAGATCCAAGATTCATCCATCAATGAAACGTTGTCCGTACCGAACGCTGGGGTCTTTTAGGTCGCCAGACAATATTACCCTTCAATATTTTTCATCATGACGAATAAAATCAGATTTTTTTTTCCTTTTATTAATTTTTCACTCAATAGCATTTTTTTATTTTCTGCGGGACAGTTACTGCGGGATAGTCCTTATTCTAGTGAAGGTCGAACTCGCAAAATACAGGGACCTTGTTCAAGGATTGCATCAACCATACAGCGAGGGGTTGCCACCCAAAGTTTAGCTGGACTTGGCAAATTTCAGATGAATGTGGACACTAAGGTAGCGGGTTCAAATCACTGCATTGGGAAGGATTTTTTTTTAAATACAGGACATTGGATGACACCGATTAAATGCACCTAGAGAAAACTGATTTACCATGTGAAGGATTGGCCAGGGGTTTTTAATGATGAGGGGCGGTGTTTTCGATAAGTGTTTAATTACTAAGGAATGAAAATTGGTAATACAGGGAATATACAACTTTGGGAGTTGATTTTATGTGAGTGACTGCTACCGAAAGTTTTGCAATTATTTAGAGACTTGCATTAGGCATTCTGAGTGTCACCATTCAAAAAGAGTTTAGTGGACTTGTAAAAGGATAGAAACCAAGGGAGTTTGTGATGAGTTTTTTAAATACAGGAGATGTACTAAAATGCGCATTGGACGCCACCGATGAAATTTTTAATGAGGGGAGGAGACAGTTTTGATAAGTGTTTAATTAATAAGGAATAAATACATAGAATATACAACTTTGGGAGTTGATTTTATGTGAGGAGCTGCTTTTGCAATTATTTAGAGACTTGCATCATCCCTTTCTGCGCGAGGTTGCCACCCAAAGTTTTGCAATTATTCTAAGGCTTGCATCAACCGACCGTTGCCATCCCAAAGTTTAGTTGGACTTGGAAAACGAACGTGGATACCGTGGAAGTTTGTGAAGTTTAATAAAGGGGTCTTTTGATAAGGGGGTTTAATAAAGGGGAGGGGGTTTTAATGAGTGTTTAATTAATAAGGAATAAAAATGGGTAATACAACTTTTGGAGTTGATTTTCTGTGAGTGACTGCTATCGAAAGTTTTGCAATTATTTAGAGACTTGCATCATCCCTTTCTGCGTGAGGTTGCCACCCATGCAATTATTCTGAGGCTTGCATCAGCCGATCGTTGCCACCCGAAGTTTAGTTGGTAAGGGACTTTTTCGGAGATTAAAGGGGGCTTAAAATATAGGTGGCTCAACCAGGGGCTATAATGATGGGTTGGCTGAAAAATTGGGAAATTTGAATTAAAATAGGTTTTTTTCCGAAAATAGTACTCCTCATAGTCACCAGATGGCGCCACGGGTTTAAAAAGGGGGAAGGAAGTGGTTTTTTAATAAGGGGGAGAAATTTTTAATAAAGGGGGAGTCAAAAATCGGGAAATTAGAGCTAAAATAGTGGTTTTTACGAAAATAGTAGTCCTCATATTCACCAGATGGCGCCACGGGTTAAAAAAAATGGGAGGGATTTTTAATAAAGGGGGAGTCAAGATCGAGAAATTAGAGCTAAAATAGGGGGTTTTCTGAAATTAGTACTCCTCATAGTCACCAGATGGCGCCAGGGGTTAAAAAAAGGGGGAAGAAGGTTATTTTAAGAAGGGGGAGGAATTTTTAATTAATTTTTAATTATGAATGATTAATTATGAATATTAATAAGAGGGTGTGGTCAGTGACGACATAGGGGCGTGCCTGGTGACGTCGTAGGGGAAAGCACAGTGCGTGGGGATACGGTAGAGTGGGAACAAACTACTTTCGCCTATGCTTCTTTCTGCGTGAGATTTATGTAACAAACGAATTGGAACATAAAACCGATCTGAAATTTAAGAAAGATAGAATTGCAATGTTGGAGTTGTGGAAATGTAAAGAAAATGACGCAGTTAGTCTCAGTATATACGCGATAAGTATTTGAAAAGAAGAAATATTTTTATATGGTGAGTGCGCAGGAGGTTGATTAGTTTTATTAGTGTTAAATCTAATGAGTTAACACAGATAAATAGAATGACTTGTGCCTGAAGTGAGGGATAAAAAAGAAGGACATTGATTATAAAAAAATAAGAGGTAAACGTTGATCAATTGAGTAGACAGAGCTAGTAGGAAAAGATTTTCACATTATGTACGATAGTGTTAGTTTGTTTATAAGTAATCAATGCTAATATAATAAATTGCATTGTTTTGTAATTTGTATTGTAAAAAATGCTTACTTATACCCACGCTCAGTACTCATCCATTTTAAATTTGCTACAATTGCCTACCATGCATACCACCTACCATACATATACTATGGTAGGTGGTCATAGTATTCTGATACGACTGTGTACATATATACACTTTATCAACAACAATTAATAACTGCGATAATCATATAATCATCAACTTTATCAATAACAATTAATAACTGCGATAATCAATAATCATCAACAATTAATATACTGCGAATTAATACAAAAAAGTGATCTGGCAACTTTCGTGTACTGTACACAAAGGTTGCCAGATCACTAATTTCTAAAAAAAATCGTTGCCAGATATTTTTTCTGTATTCTGTAATCAACCATAGTGTTCGGATATTTTTTTGAGACTGTATGTATCTCAACAAAATAAATAATATAACGATAGCGTAAACTGTACATTAATTAGAGTTCAGAGAGTGTTTTCATTTTTGTTTAGCATTTTTTAAAAAGCACATCTGTGACTTCCTGTGTAATATTCACCATTATAAGGTAGCACTAATCTATTCTTTCCAACTTATTCTATTGTCAAATACAAAGATGTTAACTGTTTTTTCCGATGCCGTACAGCGAATCATCGTGGACTCTAAGCGGTTTCGTAATTTTTTTTATGGTGAGAGGCACATGATTTTTATGAAGATTAAGATTTCAGGTTATATAGAAATTGTACATAGATACGGAATTTTATGTAGGTTGGAAAAGAAATAAAATAATTTGTATAGTATCAGTAAGAAATTTTTTACTCCAACAAATGTGCGGAATTTATACAGGGTGCCAATAACTACACGATACAAATGTTTGTGTGGCAGTAGATGGACCCCATATTGCCAATTAATGTATTTCATATAAATATCAAATCAAAATATTTTAATGTCACATCCATATTAGAAAAAAAGATTTTTAAACACATATACTATATATGTTGAGCTGTTTTACCTCTGGGCTGCACTTTTTTGGCACACGATGGACTAAAGGACTAGGTCACAAGGACCCCAAGACTCAGAGAAGATTGGGAAGAGGTGACCCACTGAACAGTTGTTAGGGGACAGTTGGTAGCTTCCCGTCAAGGTCATCCAGCGTGTGCTTTGACGAGCACAGGGTAACCTGCACACGGGGCCAAAGCTTAAAGTCCCATTCGACGAACGACGGCCTTTCCAAGTCCATCGGTGTCCCCTACTGACAGAGGGCAGGGCCGGGAGTTTTGCGGTGATAAATCTCAACACTGGCCCAGGTGGAACTCAAACCTGGGACTACGTAGGTATTAAGTTTTCATCTAATTATTAAATAGCTAAGAACAATGTGCGAAAATTGTATGAACCTATTGTTTTATTTATTATAATATTGTTATTTATCTTCTCCATCTCAAACACAATTAAGTTTTACTACTCTTCAATTTAAAGCATCACTCTGTAAATTTATATTAAGATGTGTCGGCATAAACAAATAATAAACATGGTGGTGCCAATCATGTCGTCACAAGTTCAGAACAGAGTCTGCAGCTTTTAATAATGAGAGTGCCACGACATAAAAAGACAAATTTTTTTCCATTGCTTTTTTTATCCGTTCCTTCGAAGAAAAAGTAGTATGATGGTAATTGAATGCTTTGCGATTCAGTTGTTTATTACAGTCGTTACTATGATTTAATGGAATTTTTTTATTTAACTCTAGGTAATGATTAATAGTTTAAGCATTTTTTAACTCCGCTATAGAAATGTGGAACATAAATTACATGTTTTAAATTATTTTATTAAAATTATCTGTTGCTTTTTATTTGTTTTCCAAATGAATAGTTACAGTATCAAAGCATAATAATTTCTTAGGGGTGACATGAAAAATGCAACTTACTATATGTGTGACTCAATATAAAAGGTTTGAGAATTACAGGTAACTTTATTCTCATAAATTTGCAGGCTATTACATTTATTATTTGAACAATGCCAGCAATATAAAAGAGAAAGTTAAATAACATTAGGAAACAATTAACAAAAAAAGAACATTAATACTTAGCTGTGTTTTCAAAATTTCAAATTATTTTTTTTTATTTTAATAGAAATATCGAAACTTCGGGAAATAAATTAACCTCTAGGTATAGAGGTGCTGGTGAGGAGGTTTAACGATGAACCTATATATAAACGCATGCTTGGTTCATAGGTTCATTTACAGAGTTGTGCTGCCAATCAGTTAACAATAGGTTCTCTAATCGCTTTAGCAAAGGCCTCGCTGTAATGCATAGATTCCCAACGGGGGCGATACCGCCCCCCCCAGTGGGCTCTGGAGCCTTCCATCGGGGCGGTAGCGGATCCAGAGGCAAATTGGGGGCGTTGAGGCAGTCAAGAGGGGCGGTCAAATAAATAAATAAATTTAATGGAATTTTCTGTGACAACCTTTTTATCTCTTCTATTCTGTGGTGTCTTCCTGGTGATTCTGGTCATCCACTACCTCATCCGTCATGTACAGCTTTTCAACTGCAGCTTGGACAATAAGTTCCCTGCTACCGCCTACTAGCGTACTGGTACGTCTGAAGTCGACTGAGATGCTCTCAAAAGTTCTCTTCAAGATCACAGATTGGATATAAGCTTCAATATGTTTTCCCACTCCAAGTCGCTTTGAGTATGCTTTATGGTACGTAGTTACAATACCATCCCACGTCAGAACATAAGGTATAATATTAACATTACACTTGTGAATTAGGCTCAACTCATTAGCCAGCAGATCATACTTCCTCTTCTTTTCAACCTCTACTGTCTGCAGGTTACACTAAGATGTTATTCCTACTTCAATAATTGTAATCTCATTCAATACCTTAACATGCACTACTATATCAGGCTTATTATGTTGGACATGTGTGTCCGTCCTGATAGGCAAATCAACCTTGATGCAATAATAATATAATAATAATAAATTTATTACATTTAATATTTTTTTAAAATCCTTTTTAATATAATAAAATACTTTGAAAATGCCTGTTTTCATGAATAAATATTTTATCTAGCTATGTAAATTATCTTATTGTTATCGCGTTAATAAATAGTCGTGAGTGATAAGTGTTAGAAGTCATTATAAACATTATTTTTATAACTATCTATAAATCTGTTGAGAAGTTAATTTGTATTTGAAAATGTCTGAATCTACATCTAAAACGAAATGCCGGCAGTACAGTATTGAGTATTTGAAATATGGATTTACGTACTCTCCTACAAACCAATCATTACCTATGTGTTTAATTTGCCGAAAAGTTTTTTCAAATGAAGCTATGAAACCTTCTAGGCTACAAGAGCATTTAAGTGAAATGCATGCTGATAAGAAGAACAAAGATTTATCCTATTTTCAAGAACTGGAAAAGCAATATTTAAAACAGCCAACTATGTCAAACCTTTTTGCGTCGTCTTCTAAACAAGATGATGATGGACTACGAGCCTCATATAACGTTTCATTGTTAATCGCAAAAGCAGGAAAACCACACACAATTGGCGAGGAATTAATTTTGCCGGCAGTTAAAGAGATATTAAAAACTGTTCTTCATCATAAGACACCGTCAGATATCATCAAAAAAATTCCTCTCAGTAATAATTCAGTGCAAAAAAGAATAGATGAAATGGCAAAAGACATTGAAATATCATTATGTGATTACTTAAAGACTTGCAAATTTTCCATTCAACTCGATGAATCAACTCTACCAAATAACGAAGCTCTACTCTTATCATACGTACGATTTATAAAAGAAGAAAAAATTCATGAAGAGTTATTATTTGCTAAAAATTTGGAATCTGATACAAAGGGAGAATCTATATTTAATACCATGCAAAAGTTTTTTCAAGAGAAAGAAATTCCTATTTGCAATATTTTGTCTGCTGCTACTGATGGTGCTCCAGCAATGACAGGGCGTAATAAGGGTTTCATAGCGCATTTGAAACAAGCAGTACCAAATGTACTCGCTGTACATTGTATTATTCATCGTCAGCATTTGGTTGCAAAAATTTGAATGAACGTCTGCATACGTCGCTCCATTACGTTATTAAAGCAATCAATAAGATTAGAAGCAATTCATTGAATGACCGATTATTTGGTAAGCTTTGTAATGAAAATGATGAAGATTACAATCGCTTGCTGCTGCACACAGAAGTACGTTGGCTCTCTAAAGGTGTTTGTCTGAATCGTTTTTTCAATCTATTTGACTCAGTACTGGACTTTCTTGAAGACAGAGACGAAAAATTGCGCGAAAACCTGATTACGTCAAAAAATGACATCGCTTATTTGACAGACCTGTTTAAAATATTTAATCAAGTTAATTTACAATTGCAAGGTGATGAGTTGAATTTAATTAAAACAAAAAACGTCATAGCTGCTTTTGCGGGAAAACTTCTATTCAAACGAAATCTAGGTAGAGGTGAATACAACTACTTTCCCACATTATCAGCAGTCTCTGCAAAACCGGAAGATTTACTTACTTACTGCCAACACTTGGAAGTTCTTCATGTTGATTTTACGGAGCGTTTCCAAGATATTTTAAACATGAATATACCGAGTTGGGTTTTAGATCCTTTGGCAAACACAGATACTGAAGAATCATCAAATTTAGAAGAGGAACTCTTAGAACTCACGACTAACGAAGTACTCAAAGTAAAATTCGAACATGGATACCAAGAGTTCTGGCTTCAAAAATCAATACCAGTTCTCTACCCTGGATTGTGGGCAATAGTACAGAAGTTTTTAATCGCATTTCCTTCGTCCTATATGGCTGAGCGTGGATTCAGTGCAGTAGCTAATTTACTGTCAAAGAAGAGGAACAGACTACACATCACTGAACGTGGCGATCTGCGATTGATGTTAACGAAATTGGAACCAGACATTAACAAATTGTTAACACTCCACCAGCCTCAACCATCTCATTATTTTTTTTTAATTTATTATTAATTTTGTGTTTATCTCATTATTTTTAATTTCTTATTGATTCTGTGTTTATTTTTAAAATTTTAATAAACAATTTTATTGTACATTTGGTTGCGTTTTATTAATTTCTGCTTTATGATTTTTAATAGATAAATAAACAGATAAATTAGGTACAGATAATATGCAACAATATTTTAATATTTCATATAAAATTAACTATTATGGACTAGGGGGCGTTGAAAGTTTTGTTCTCTTCTAAAGGGGGCGATGGTCCAGAAAAGGTTGGGAATCACTGCTCTAAACAAACAAAACTTTCATTAGATTTCGCATCATCAGTGAGCTGATGCAAAATTCTCTGTTTCCCCTCAGCCATTGGACTTGTCCACGGTGGCGTCATACATCATGATTCGATAACCGAAAACCGGCCAATGGCAGACTGGCTGCCGTGCTCGCGCTTCACGAGCTGGAACGGAGCTGACGAAGGGAGCACGTGCTACAGCGCGGCGCTGCAGCTACGACGTGCTGTTAGTTGTCTCTTCAGGAACCAGTGGATAAAAACGCGTCATCGGGGGATTTTCGCTTCCAGGTAAATCCCTTTCGTTCTTATTAACGTAGTTTTCTTTCACGCTGATGCCAATGGACGTAGGTTTACCTCTACTTTTTGGGGGTTTTACCAAGTGCATTGCGATAATTTGGAATATTTCATTTACGCTAAATATTTTTTCATTGGCTACATTCCATATAAAACTATCCTATGCTCGCTGACTTGTATCTATATATCATTCTTTTGTAACTGTCAGAATAAAGTGATTATATGCATATATTTTTTAGAATTGCCAATGTTTTATTTCTGTCCTTTCATAATGCATTCATCTAATGTTTTTTTTAATTTGTCTTATTGAGATTGGCCAGTAATTGTGTAAATAAAAATATTTTTTTGTGGGATAAATAAGGGCGATTATTTTTGACAGCTGTTATAACATTTGAACTTCAGTCATTATAATCTCCCTCAGAATAAAGATATCTGAATAAACGCTTTTAAAAATAAAACTTTGTGTTTTTGTGCCTCAAAGAACGGAATCTATCGATAAGATTCTGAAAAAACTATTTTGGAGTATTTTCATTTAAATTTGAAAAACAAGTGGATTAAAAAAAGAAAATTGCAAATATTATCCCTTATTCTTCAGTGATAGAAAGCATTTCCTAATAGATCATTTCGATGCTTTTCAAAGAAATTTCACATAATTAATTCGAGTTGGTGAATCAGTTTTAAACAATTCAATTAAATAATAGCAAAATATATGTTATTGATGCATATTCAAAACATACATTGTTTAGAGTTGATGCCACAAGTTTTCAAAAAAAAAACCGTTAAATTTATCGAAAGAAATTAACAAAAAGATTTTTACCACCTTAAGACTGAAAGATGAACACTTCGTTACATTTTCAAATGCCCGATGAGCATTTTCAGAAAAGCGTCGCGGTCTAATCCTAAAATTTTGAAACTTTTTCATTGTGACAGATCTTCAGATTTTTTCCTGCGAAACATATAAGTAATTATTTGAATTCGGAACCAGAACTACGCATGGGTTATTAAAAATAATATTCAGACATAATTAAATTTTCATTGCTTTCGAAAATTTAACCCCGCTTCCCCCCACTTTTCCACTTTCCAATGCATATCATGATACAGTTACTCTAAACCTGTTCTCTTTTGCACAGCTCGTGGCATGAAAGGGACTCTTTTATATAATTTTCTTTAAAAATGGGAAAACGAAGGAAAAAAGATTTCAAAAATTAAACGAGCATTGCTTGATCATTCTACATATTGTTGTGGAACAGTGCATAACAAGACCTCTTTATTTTGCCTACACTCTGTTGCGAAAAGAATAACTCCTTTCTGAAGCAATATAAGGATTCGTCAGCAATTTAGAATGTCGGTAATATATATACGTATGTTACGACTAAAGACCGAATATGGATAATGTTGACATTTGACTACAATTTGGACATTGATCAGAACAAATGGCTAAGAATCGAAGTTAAAATGGAAAAGTAGACTATCATCATCATAATATCCGGATAATCTTATCCATACGGGGTGATGTTAAATGATATGGAGAACAAAACAAATTCGCTTCATTAGACAATTCGCACTCAATCTCGTCTGAACTGTGCATTGTTAAAATTTTGAATGAAAGAGAATGATTTCAGTATACAAATCTACCTGTTTCTTACCCTGCTTGTTGCTTCTGAATGATTTCACCTTTATGAATTGCTCCCCCCCCCCTCAAAAATAAATAAATAAATAAAATAATAATAATAATGCCACCCCTGGTTTGGTTGTTAACCTAACGTTTATTTCGTTTTGGATATAAGGATTTTTAAAATTTGGTAATGCTGAAAACTAGTGAGAACATAGTGGTCTGTCGGCGCACGAGCAGTGATTATTAAGAACGCCTATTTTGCGAGCCATATGCAGTTTGTTGTCACGAGGCCTCCTTGTCATAGCATGAAGAAAATAAGATTAAAATTTAAATCTGCTATAAACATGCAAATGATTTGTTTTTAAAAAAAGAGTGATTTTCAAAAATGGCAAAAATATATCTAAAGCGATATACAGGCTGCCCAATGTAAATCTCGCACTTGAAATACCTCCTTAATATTTTGAGATAGTTTCTGTTATTATCAGTTTTATAGCTAATAGGAAAGTTCACTGGAATGATGCTTTCTCCAAAAAGCCTTTAGCATTGCGGTGTTTTTGCTGTAAAAGTGTGCATGGTCAGTTCTACATTAGTTCCCTTTCAAGCGCGGAGACTCTCTAACCTGCAGTTGTACCACTTGCTCTGTTAATTTTTTAAAATTTCTAATTAGAGCGAGTGCTCTAATTGTGTTCTGCTCAAAGCATTAACTATATGGCCTTGGTTAATCCCAACAACCTTTCCGTGGCTGAGTGGTTAACTCGCTTGACTACTGATGAAAGAGATCTGCGTGGCATATGGGTGTTTGTGTTTTCTTTATGCTGAGGTCTCACTCTCCTCACAAATCTTCTCTATGCAGATAAACTGACAGACTCCTGTCAGACCTCTATGGCAAGAAGCTGTTTGAGGGAATATTTATTTATAATCCCAACATCATCCGACTAAAGACCGAAACACGTATTTTGCCTTAATGGTCGATATCCGGTCATTTTGGCTAATTTCAAAAATTTCTGACTGATCTTGGCATTATCCATACTTCGGGTTCTAATCGTAATATTATATACAGGTTGTTTAGAAACTAAGGAGGCAACTTTAAAAAAATTGTGTAAAAATAATATATAATAGACTGGGCATCACATATATTTTCGAAAGGAAAACGGCGAATTTTTTTTTGCCATAATAAAGCAGTTCAAAAATATATAAAATGGAGTTTCATAAGACATTTTCTAATTATTCTGGAGATATTCTTCGAAGGCACATGAGCGCTACAAGCTTTAATAGCTTCTAGCATTGCTGAAGTGCTACAAATGCTGCACTGCAATTCATACAAGCTTTTGGTAGCTTCTAGCATTGCTGAATTGCTATAAATGTTACAAGCTTTAATACCTTGTAGCATTTGCAATTTGTAAGTTTTCACTCTGAGGTGTTTGCGAAGGATTTTCGATAAATTTAATCCCAAACTTACCCTCCTAGAGTGGATTCTGAAGAGGGGGAAAATAATCCTCTTCACAGTTTCCTCAGTGACGATTGGACTTACTTTGGATTTCTACATTTGCATAAACATCCAGTGCTTTTAAATTTCTTCTACTGCGTATCAATGGGGCTATCACGTTGAGTTTCTTTGTTGAACATTTTTTGATAAGGCAGAATAGTCGGAGATTTTTTCTCGTGAAATGAGAAACCACAAAATGATTTTTCACAATGCTTTGCCATGCTTCATCCACTAAACAGTTACACTAGCTGCTAAGTGTGGCAGAAATCAACGAACAGTGGTTCTGAAACTTTTTACAGTCGTGGCCTCCCTTACCGTTAACGGAATTTTTTGCGGCCCCCTTTTACAGTTGAAGGAATTTGTCGAACCCCACTTATCATTGACAGGGTTTCTTCCACCCCACTTACTACTGACGTAAGTTGTCCCACCTCACTTACAATTGTGATGTGAGGCATGAGGTAAAATGTAGGGAGCATGAGGGCATGAGATAAAATGTTTGAGAATTAATTGAAATTAATCAGAAATAGGCTTATACATCTAAAGACTAAAAATTAGGCCGTAAAATAGTTTTACTCCTTTCTGAAGTTTGCTATGGTAACGAAACTTGAACCCTTTGTAGGCAAGATAGCAGGCAACTTTTGATTCCTTTAAATTTAGAAGCTTACGCAGTATTTTGGGCATTGGCTGGTTCACTACGTAAGCAATCATGTCAGACGAAGGAATCATCAACTCTCTTTAAGCACGATCTTGTATACAAAAAGACTGCATTGATTTGGTTATGTTGTCAGCATGCAAAACTACAGATTAGCAAATGGAGTTATGAATAGTGTGCATAAAGGCTTAATGGCAAAGAGGAGAGATAAAATGAAGTGAGTGGGCACTGCAAAAGAACTTTGCTAGAATTTGCATGAAGTAATCACATGAATCCTCAGGATTAGGCATAATTAAAGAATAAAGTTCCCAATGTAGTTGAACATCGGTAGAACTTAATGCAGCTTGACAAATATGCATGTGTATGGGAATTCATTTAAGTACCCATGGTGTGATTTTTGTCTTGCTTTAAGTACTAATAGTCCAAAACATGAAATTATTACATTTTACCTTCACATTAAAATTCTGATATGCTCGTTTTGTAGATTAACTAAAAGCCCAAGGAGCATTTGTGGCGCTTCCAAGGTGAATACTTTTACAGACGTTCTTATTAATTTAGGTAGAGGAAAGACCGCTGTTTGAGACATCGAGGATTTTATTTCGCTCTCATTGCGAGTTCCTGAAAGAGGATTGCGGAGCGTCAACAATCGCTGCAATGCTTTCTTTAATAGGATGACGTCATAAATCCTAGCACGCAAATTGAATATCGGCCAGCGGAGGGAAAGGGGAGCGCAAAAAGGGGAAGCACAATTCGGCTTTTCATTGCAGTTTCCGTTCACGGTTCGTTGCAGATGAAGAGCAGGTTGTTGCACCTTGCGTGTCCGCTTCAGAGAAGAAAAATCATCATCCTAGTGGTCAGCGACATTTTTTTTTAATTCTGACTGTGAACAAGATACTCAATATGCCCTATTTGTATTAGCACTAGTGACACAGTTTGGACTTTAAATGAGCCATTTGTTAGTGCTTATTCTATTAACGTACATCACTAAAGGAAAAAAAAAAGTTCCTATAACGAAGCGGAAATGTTTCCAGAACCATACAATATCTTACATTCGTTACAAACTGTTTCCTAATTAAGTTAGGAAAATTAATTTTGAAGTTGCGTCGGCTGTTTATTTTTCAAATTTACTTGAATACACTGCAGTACCAAAGTATTAGAAAACTTGCGAGTTACATCACTGATAAGACAGATTCGTAACTTTTAAAATTAGCGTTTTATAAAAAAAAAATAAAAAGTACTGATCATCCTATACTTCCCCTAAAAAGTGGAAAATAAACTTAAAGCATATCGATGTTGCAATCAGTCACTGAGTTCGTATTCACTTCAAAGGAAGACAGGGCGCCGGCAATCATGTAGCGTAGGTTAATTGGCGTTGACACATTCACAAACTTACAAACTGACAATGTCAAAGCGAAAGCAATAGGAAGATATGTAAAAAGTCAAACTGACGATAAATATATAAACAACACTATCAGATATTTGCTGAATATTTAAAGGGTATGAAAATGGAATATTTAAAACCAGCTCTTTCTGTGAAAAAAAAAAAACTCTATTTAAAAGTTAATTAAGATACTCGTATGAATCATAACTGATACATCGAACCATTAATCTATATAATAAAAGAAGATGTCTGTCTGTCGCAGTCATAACTCGTCGGGAAATGAACCTATGCGCTCCAAATTTTCAGAGAATATTTCTATTGTGGTCCGGACTGCAGCGTCAAATTTCAGGTCGAAAGTCCAAAAGTGGGGGGGGGGGGCTTGTTAGAACCAAAAATATTTACCATGCTATTCCTACAGGAAACGAGATTTTGCCGTCAAATCTATTGTTGCCATTTACTGCTCCCTATCTCTGAAAGTAAAGAGTTAAAATAACATTTAAATCTGCTGCCGTTGCCAGATTCCCCACATTTCCAGAGGCATTACGTAGGCGTTCCATTGCAGTTGGGGACTTGATTTTCTAACCAAACATCGGGTCGAGCAGGGAAAACCCGCCTACGACCAAAATATGACGAAATAAATATCTCGATGGTTTGCCATGGGCTCTGAGAGCGCACGCCAGGTAAGCAATGACCTTTGCAACACCGGGAAATTCTTCGTGTTCAAACTGTGATAAAATGTCGGGGGGGGGGGGAGGGACTAGCAAAACTAACTTTTAATCCAGTAAACAACAGAATATGCAGATTAAAAGTGAGACACCAGCTGTCACAATTTGTATAGAAACGAAGCCACGGGCCAAGTGAGAACCTGATTTTTAAACCAATCACTGGGCCACACGGGGGACTCTGTGCAGGAAATTTGGACGTGCGAACGAATATCACGGGAGCCATAGGATGTCAAAATCTGTGGTAACAGAAATAAAATCTCGAAAGCTTACGCAGAAACTAAGCCACGGGCAATAAGGAGTGCTCGCTGACGTCAACAAGATCCGGGGAAATTTCTTCCTGTTGAAAATCTGTTCTAAAGTGTCGTGGGGGAGGGGGGTTCTTAGAAAATTTACTTTTAATGCAGTGAAAATTAGAATATACTGGTTAAAAGTGACTCCCGCGCAGCGCCGGGTACGTTCAACTAGTTAAATAAATAAATTTTCAGAAGTTTCCAACGTAAATTTGTGTGTGTGTGGGGGGGGAGGTCCCCTTTTAGCTGATTGATCACCCATTTTCAATGATCGACTAAATACAGTCGACTTAGCCAAATTTCTAAAATGTTTTCAATTTTGGCTTTCTTTATGTATGTAATTATACATAAGTTTTCAAAATGTTAACCATAGTGTAAACCACAAGTGTTAACCACATTGTTAACACTTGTTGTGGTATTGTAAATATTTCTGTTTTTTGATGTCTTGAGCGGTGTTAGCGTATATTTTTGTACCTTCCTCTCAATAAATATATTGTTATTCTTGGAGATGGAGAGAGCTATGTGAGTCTCCATCCAGCTGCAACAGCATGCAGGTACAGTTCCGTTCACAAGTGAGGGAGTCGACAGTTTTGTGAAGTTCCGATGGTGTGAACGATGGTCAGCTTCAGGTGTTCCCGGATGCTGCACTCATAACGAATGTTGTTAGTGTCAACGTGAGCTATTGGGCCACACCTAGCATTATTGCGATAAGGGGTGAGAGCTGAACCCTCCCTGTGATGTTTCGCCCGACGGATGGAAAGAGCGGGAAGAAGGGAATCCTTCTCTGAACGCCTTGAGGAGGAGACAAATATGACGAGGATCAGGAGAAAAAGCCGGTTGAACGAGAACTGCGTCCTAGCTGGGACCTTAGATTAGGCAAGCTAATATTGTTTGGTGCAGTTTGTAACTGCTGAGCTAAGGTAGTATGTGTCCCTGAGAGTGAATTATATTAGTGAAGTGAGTATATAGCAATGAAAGGTATAAATAGGAATGCTACGTATCTGAGTTATTCAGAGCCATCAAAAGTTGTGCATATGTCTTATATAAGGTGTCCCCACAAGGCTATGTTATACAAGGTCATTCGAGTGTCGCTGAGAGGGTGTGCCCCATGACGTCACTGTGGGGAGAGCTCAGTAAATAATCGTATGTTCTTTCGTGTCTTTCTTTGTTCTTTCGCCTGTTGAATTTCTCTCTCTGTGAAGTCTTTCAGGTAATTTTTGCTTCTTTCTATCATGCAGAACTGTGCAGTAGCAAACTACACGAGTAATCCTTCGAAGAATAAAATTAACAATGTTTCATATACATTCGAATTAGAGGCAAAAATTAGTATGATGTCGGTGCTGCAGTGTAAGGCGTGAAGATATATGGTTAACATTTTTCAGATGCCTGTTAAGATCAATCGCATATAAGGTTGATGAAGTGAACTCTTAGGATTACCAATTAAGCGTAAATTAAAAGATAATGCCATTCCAGATGAAAAAAAAATCATGTCACATAAAAAATTCAGTTTTGTTACTATGACCCTTCTACTCTGACCAGAAGATTTTTTTCACGGGAAACAACGAAATGATTGTTGGAATAAGAAACCGATCGTTCTCGAAACTACCCAGTGTACCCAGTAAAAAAGTAGCATTATCTCAGATATTTGATAATTTAAATACCCTGGCTTTATACTATACTGATTCATGGGAATAAAAGCTTATGTCAGTGCGTCATAGTCTACGCATTAGAAAATTACGGCAACAGTTTCAAATTGTTTTAAAAACTAAATAAAGCCGAGGGGAAAATCTGTGCTTTGCAAACAGGATTACGATCAAAGCAAAAGTAGTGGAATAAACATAAATAAAAATTGGTAGAACAGAGTAAAAATTTCAGAATTAATCAAAACAAGAAGAAAAAAAGTAGACTTTTCGTTGAATAACCCCAAGAAAATTTTATTAGTAAATTGAAAACTGTATTTACGCCAGGTCACATTGAGTATTTTTTGGAAAGGATTAAATTTAAACCACTACTCACGGCGACAAAAAATTATATTTGTATTATTTTCATTATGATTTATTAACATAGTTGGTAAAAGATAAGTTGAAATAAAGATCTAGTGTTTTAATTCGATCTAATTCAATTTTAAAAGCAAGATCATAATAATTTCCTAGATCATCTAATAGAAATTCCGTAGTAATTTGATATAAATTACCATAGAATTTCTTTATTAATTTTTATTTGTTATAATTATTATTATTTATTATTTATTTCTATTATTAACTTTTTACAGCAATTAATTAAATTGGAATTATTGCTGTTAGCTTAAGTCTAAATAGAGAACGAATATTGTTAAAGATCTAGATTGAAATAGACTTCAGATCTTTAAATTGTCTTCAGTCACACTTTTTCAAAAAGTGATTATTTAAGATGTTCCCGAGTTCTGTATCTCAGTTACTATTAACATAACACGGAACTGTACCTAATAAGTGGCTGCTGAGTGTGTATCTATAACAATAAATATTTCCTTTATAGCTAAATAGACCTCAAACAGTTAAAAAAAATGAAATTGCGATTTTGCACGTTTTCTGCCAACAGAAAACTATCTCACCTTACGCTTCTTAAACGATTTGTTTACCTTCGTCTGCCCGCTGTGACGTCAAAATGCCTAGCCAATGACAGTCAAGAAACGCTTTCTAACGGAGTGGCACCACTCTTCTTTCATTCATCCTGCATATGTCTCACCCACACAAATGACCACTCACGCCGATGAATACTTTGATAAGGCCGTTTAATAATTCTTGACTGATACATTGAGTTGATTGTTGCCACTTGAGTAGCTTTCTAAACTGACGGGGTCAGTAAATGAATATACAGTGAAAGCAGCTGCAGAAAACATCGGGAGGGTTTAAAGGGGGAGGAGGGATAAACGAGAGAGAAAAGACAAATTCGGTGTAAGTGGAATATTCTTATATGCAATAATAAAGCTTATAAATACATGTAATAGAATTATAGATGGAGTAAAAATTTATCAACACATGCAAAAAATGATTTCTTACATCTTAATATTTTTGCATTTTTTATGTTCAGTTTTCACACGGGACACACCAGAGTCGAATAACATTTGATTGAGGGTTAAAAATGCGCCATCTTTCAATAGATTTGGACCTCGTGTATTTCCCAAACACTTCACTCTTTTGGCCCTAAAGTTCCTTTACGGTGGTCTCCTGTCACACCTCGTATCGCATTTAAAATTGAAGTCTCTGTCTATAATAGAACTCAGGTTTGAGAATAAAACAATTTTAATTTCTCCCATTTAAATTGGGGGATGGCGATAAAAGACCCATTGAATTTTAGCGGGAATGTTTGGAGTTCTGTAGCCCATGGAGGCTTGAGGATTTTCTACTAAGCTCATGAGCTTCTGCAGAGGTGTGACTAATAAACCTGGGTTGACCCACCTGTTGAATTTGTTGGCCCAGCCCTCCTCGTTTTGGTCGAAATCATTTTAATGTTGTTAAGGAAATAAACTTGATTTGAATATAATGCTGAAATTGAAAGAATTGAAACGTAAATACTGTATCAGGATATCAGAGACGAAATCACCGGTGAATGAAGTCTCCTATTCACACCAAAAAGGGAGGAGAGAGTTTAACTCTTTAAGGAGATGAAATGAGGAGTGAAATGACCTAATTGACGACCTTACATACGATGATAAACTTTTTAGCATCACTGAACTTTTCAAAAATGCTTTTTTTTTAATTCAGGTTGCTGAAGCAGTATTCTGCTTTGGCTATACACCTGGATTTCGGTTAAAAATTTTCAATAATTATATCCATCTGGAAATGTATCAAGTAAATCAGTTTTTATGGAGATGACAATGATGCACAAATATTTAGGAATATTACTGCATGTGTCATTTCTGTAGATAATTCAGTACTAAGCTTTTCACACGGTACCTTTGGGGCGGGGGTGGTTCAGTCGGTAGCGCGCCAGGCTCGTAATCTGTAGTTCCCAGGTTCGAGTCCCAGCTGGATCAGCGTTGAGATTTATCTCCGCAAAATTCCCTGCACTGCCCACCGTCAGTAGGGAACACTGATAGGCTTGAAATACACTGATAGGCTTGCCATACCCTGTGCACGTGGATGATGACACGCTGGATGCCCTTGACGGGAGTCTACCATCTGCCTTCCAACAGCTGTTCCAGTGGGCCCCATCCCCCAACCTTCTCTGAGCCTTCGGGGTTCATGTGACCTGGCCATTTAGTCCATGGTGTGCAAAAAAGTGCCGCTCAGAGGTAAAACAAACAAAACAAACACGGTACCTTTAGGATACCTGTATGCATCAAACTTATCTAGTGACAAAAAGGCACCTAAGGAAAGAAGCATACTTATGTATATTCTAGACATATGTCTAATAACAACATTGAACTGGAAGGAGTTGTTGTTGTTGTTGGGTTGTTTTACCTCTGAGCGGCACTTTTTTGCACACCATGGGCTAAATGGCCAAGTCAAAAGATCCCGAAGGCTCAGAGAAGGTTAGGGGAGGGGATCCACTGGAACAGCTGTTGGGAGACAGATGGTAGCCTCCCGTCAAGGCCAGCGTGTTCTTTAATGTGCACAGGGTATGGCTCTCCCGCACACGGGGCCACGGTTTAACGTCCCATCCGACGGACGGCGGCCTTTCCAAGCCCATCGGTGTCCCCTACTGATCGTGGGCAGGGCGGGGAATTATTGCGGAGATAAATCTCATTGGAAGGAGTTCCTCATAAAGTCGAGAAAAGAAAAAAACAAAAAAACAATAAACCAATTGGTAATAATGACGATTTCTTTCGTACTGTATTTCTTACGTTACGTAGTGTTTTTCTTTTATTTCAGTATCAATGTGTTTATAAAAGAGCTACGAACATTCCTAACCTAAATAGTTCTGTTCTCATTTCTGTTGCACTATTTTAAGTTCCGCCTGAAGCAGTTCCCTAAATTCTTTTGTCGGACCAGCTCATTGAATGATGCTGATCCTTCAAAGACATTGTATACGTGACCACAAAAACTATGGAGGTGGCAAATTTTCGGACCCAGAGCGTTGTTTTCTTTCTTTAATTTACAGAATCAATTGTATGCTAGCAACCACTTATTGTGACAAATTCGAGCAGAGAAATCCTTTACGCGCATCATATTGTCTTCTTATTTGAAGAGGTCCTTAGGCGATTGCATCGGCAGCAGACTGCCTCCTTCATTAAGTGCTGTAGTTCTGACCATCGACCCAAAACACCTGTGTGCGCATCTGTTTCGCGTTTCGTAACATATGCTTAATCCTGCCAATCACAGAACACAATGCTCTTAATGCCTCGGCCGACGCCAACTAGGTCACACTGGGATAGTAAACAGGGGCCAGAGCCGCTCTCACGTGCATTATTCTTATATCTGGAAATTTTGATTTCATTTAGCATTTCCTTAAGACCCCCACCCCCCACAGTATAAAGTATGAAGAATGTTTCTAACAGAAAGATTTAGGTTGTTATTCAAACTTGCAAATGACAACAAACCTTTCTTCTTACCCTGAAAACTCTGAGTCAAATTTGCAAAAATTAAACCCTGGTTAGCATATAACTGTCTTTTTTCACATTGTATTTCAAATTTTAATTTATACCAAGGTGCACTAAATTTCGTCTTGTTTTTAGCGCAGTGCTCTGAGCGCATAAACAATGTTCGTGTTTGAAATGGCAGTGGAGGAGGCAATAAAATAAACGCGATTTTGTCGCGATTATTTTATTTTCGGACCAGCTCATTGAATGATGCTGATCCTTCAAAGACATTGTATACGTGACCACAAAAACTATGGAGGTGGCATCGATTCTTTTCCGCGAATAGTGGAATCGGCGCACTGCAAACCTCCAAATGGCGAGGTGTTTCTGTTTGTATATGTTTCTTTACTATGCCTAGAAAGCGGATTGTTATTGATTTCGATTTCATCGAAATTTCACTTCCCTTCGGGATTTGCAAATAAGAACACGGACACTTCTTAAAATCAAGAATGATCGCCCTTCTGTTATTTGTAGAGAGAAAGTTAATTAGTGATCATGGTCCGAGTGTCATGGCGGTTATTTTGAATCTCATAGTCGAAGTGAAAGAAAAAACATGCCACTGTTAAAGGCTCACCCATTCGCGATGAGACAATGGATACGCTACCTCACGTGATAAGACAATACAATTTTCCTGCTTCTGTAGGCCACTAGGTTAGCTCATCCAGCTCCTGCCGAGAAAGCGAAGGGGACCGACCGAATAGCAACAAGTGCTCTGCGAAGTGGACAGGTCAACAGACTCTGAAAGACACGCAATGCATGATGTATTGATTGAAACACATTAGAAACCAGGTAGTTTTTTCCGTCTGTATCTCGGAATTAAGGTGATGGACATTTATTGAAATCATTTAAATTTTTATTAACCCGAGATGAAGGATGAGGATATTGCTATTAAAAGGAACTAAGACCAAGCCACAGTTGTAAAAATCATAAGTTGGAATAAGTAAACACATGGTATCAATTCCAAGGGGCAGAAAGTTTTGAAGAGGCTCTCTTATAGCAAATGAAAGGCTATCTTCGCATTAATTACATATTTCGAAAATGATCTGAAAATTGTGGTGCAGCATGTTCCAAGGGTAACTGTTCTGAAAGTCAGGAGATGACTCTTATTTGATGTGGATGGAATTATGAACGGACAAAACTGTGGTACTCATACCGTACTTTGGGAACCTCTGCCATGGAGTAAACAGTTTTTAAATATTTTTCAGATGCCATGTCTTGAAAACATTTTTAACGTCTCTAATTGTTTTTAAATTAAGTAACTCCTCTGGGATACTGTTGAACACAAAAAGAATTTCGTAATTTCTATAATTTTTCCCATAACTGTGTTAAAAATGTGGCAATTTGTATTTGCCTTTAGATTTATATCTAGTATTTTTATTATGATTAATCTTGAATTTATAAGCATTATCAAAATAATACCTAAGTATTAATTTATATTTATACAGTTCACTGATAGGTAATATATTCATAATAACATAGCCCTTATTGACATTAAGGAGGTTATTTTTGTGTTGGTTGGTGCAATGTCTAACAATTGTATTTTGGATGCTTCTTATTTTAGCTATATGTGAAGAGTAAGTTTTACCATAAATAGATAAACTAGAGTTTTGACTGATTCTCCAATTGCATAATAAACCATTTGACAGATATTTAATGGTAAGGTAGCACGGAGTCTGGACAAAATTATAGAGCAGTATCTTAATTTGCCACAAACATAATTTATGTTTCTTCCACCTGAATAAGTCATCCAACTATCAGACCTAGAAGATACTTACCTATTTCTACTGATTGCGATATATTACGATTTTCCACTGATGAAACGTTTTTTAATAATATCATTACACTTGCAATTATCTGAAATGTTAGTGTACACATTTGTTAGACAACAAAGTGAATGGTGTAAAATTTGATTGGTATCAGGAATTGAGATATTAGGTAGATGGAAGTACATTTGTTTGTGTTGTTTAAATATATACAATTGTTTTGTACCCATATTGAAATAATAATGAAATCTTTTGTAGATCACTATAAACTTTTTCAAAATTTTTTCCACTGCTTAATATCACAATGTCATCGGCATATCAGTAGATAGAAGAGTGTTCACGCCTAATTTCTTTAGGTTGTCGATATCATTAATATAAATAAGGAAAAGAACTGCTTCCAATGTAGAACCTTGAGGGAGCCATAGCGAACTTATTTGACTTCACTGGTGACGTTACCAATTTTTGTTAAGTCTATCTTTTAAGTAATTTTTAATGAAGTAAAATAGATGTTCCTAATTCCTATGTTATGCAGTTTATTAAGTAAAATCTCATGGTCTAATGTGTCGAATGCCTTTTGGAAATAAAGGAATAATATGATAAATGCTCCAAGAATGTTTACCCTCGGCACAACGGTGGCATGAAGTCCCAGCTCGTCTCGTGCCGCTTACGCTCAGCACGTCCGGGAACTCACTCCTTCAGTTTCGTATATCAGCTTTTCTCCTCCTCAGTGGCTCACTTCACTGCCTCGTAGGTTAAGCTTACTCATCGGCTCCGGAGACTTACCAGAGTTAGTTCTTGGGTCCTCGCCCGATCAACGAAAACGATTTTGCGAAGACGATTTTGCTTTTACCGATCAACGAAGACGAGTTGGATTTGAGGGTCCACCTCATTCCAGAATCAGCAGCAGGAGAAAGAGTGTACTTTCTTTATCCGGCCGATTGTCGAGGTCTGGGGGCGAGATTGGATTGTTTTACCTCTGAGAGGCACTTTTTTGCACACCATGGACTAAATGGCCAGGCCACAAGGACCCCGAAGGCTCAGAGAACGTTGGGGGAGGGGAACCACTGAACAGCTGTTGGGAGACAGATGGTAGCCTCCCGTCAAGGCCATCCAGCGTGTTCTTTAACGTGTACAGGGTATGGCTCTCCCGCACACGGCTTAACGTCCCATCCGACGGACGGCGGCCTTTCCAAGCCCATTGGTGTCCCCTACTGACCGTGGCAGGGCGGGGAAATTTTGCGGAGATAAATCTCAACGCTGACCCAGCTGGGACTCGAACCTGGGAACTATAGATTACGAGCCAGGCGCGCTACCGACTGAGCCACCCCCGCCCCCTGGGATCGAGAGCATTGGCCGGCGCCAATGCTTTGGTAGCTGGACACAGTTGTCAGGCCTGGATGATTTATTTGTTTTACACATTTCTTCTACCAGGCAGAATCGACATCTTGCACTGACTTAGAATTTCGAGCCCTCGGACGTCGTCTTCATGGCCACGAGCACTGGAGAGGAGAAGACTAAAGTGTAAAGCTAAGTCAGGGTTTGGAGAGGCGAAAACAACAAGAATGGCGAGGGAAGCTACTGCCCCAATAAATAAGTCGAGTCTACATTTCGTGAAACGTAAGCACGACACTATGATATTTGACTGTTGATATCGCAATATTTTATTAAGTTGATATCGCAGTATTTTATTAAATTGCTTTCACTGCTTTAATTTCACCATAATTCGATTATTTAAATGATTTCTTTTTGATTTCGCGTTTATTCGTTAATTTAAAATATATATATTCTATATTCGTATTTCTTTATGCTAAACAGAAACTGACTAAAACATATCAATTATATTTTAACCAATGGTATTTAAGCATATTTATTGCAAATACTATTTCTTTTTACAGAGCCTGACAGAAATAACAAGCAGAGATGGCAAATATTGCCAATTGCTGGAAGGGATGAGCGATTCGTGCTTATGAGGCTCATTTCTGTAATTCTGTCTACTGCGCTTGATGATCAAAGAGTTTTCAATGTTCAGAAAATGGATTTCTATGTTGTTTCAGAATCTTCCATTATTTTTCGTTCTCACCTGGACTGTTTTTGCTGTTTCGCCAGCAACAGGAGTTAGTTGCTATGGAAGTACTTCGCTCGCTTACTTTCCCTCCTTTAGAAATGAATTCCCCTAACAATCGGTCACCTGCAAAGTCAGACCACAGCCTCAGTTTCCAATCCAATGGACTGGACAGGCAGAGGCCTTATCGAGGTTCACCGATAGATTGCAGTGCCATGCGAGCCAAACCAGTAAAGGTTACGAGGAGCGTCCAGACTGAGCAGACGAGTTCAAGGGTGTCCAAAGGTCACCGTTGTTCGAGGCACAGCCGTAATAACCAGATGAAAGATGATGATGATGATGAAAAGGATCAAAACCGACCTATGGGGTCGTCTGGGGATGAGGCGTCTGCTACTAAGGATACATTAAAAATGGAACAACCGGAAATGACCCTCGTTTCAAGCACTGAGTATTCACACTCACAGAAATCTCTCATTCCGAGGCCAAAGGTCAGGCGTGAAGTCACTCGGTCAGCTTTCCGTCAATTTCGAAGGTCAGCGCTCTCTTCAGTCAGTTTTCCTAAATGGTCTCGTCTCAGCAAGGTAAGTTGTTTATTTTTTTAACAATTTTTTATTTTCAAATCAAATCAAAGTTTATTACATTTACATATATATTTGTACATTTATGCAGATGAACGAAGTATTCATATATTTGTTTTTGAAGCAATATTTATAACCAAATAGTGAGTATTAAGTTTTATCTTTAAAGCAACAGTGAATATGTATATAGATTTATTTTATTGAGACAAAAAGTGATCAGATGATTTTAAATCATTGTAAAATAAGCGAGAAAGTGTTCTACATTGGTAATATTTTTAGCAAAGCAAAATTAATTTTGAAATGTTTCTTTGGTGGACGGTATGAAGCAGTCAGTTCATCAGAGATGTGATGCAAAAAAAAAGAATAAGTCATAGTAAAAAACACGTGATGAAAATTTTGATTACCGTTTTCCTCTCAAGCTTTGGGTTGCAGAGGTTCATTGTGTCTGCAATCTAAAGCTTGAAAGCTTCACAATCTTTCGACTGCAATATTTTCATATTGTTTTCTCTCAATATCAGCGCGATCGTCTCATTAAAGTGAAATGAGAATCGAAAAGTTTCTCCTTTCTTTCCTGATTGGGTCGTTTCTCTCCGAAGGAGTCTGATTCGGGTGAAATTCACGGAAAAAACCTGCTCAAATTAAACTCTCGCCTCGGAAAAAGATTCCAGAAGTGGACCAATTAACAGCTGAGAGGTTCTGATGGGAACTTTTCGTGAACGTTATTTAACATTATTTGTGCCCATCAGTTGCTGTTGCCCTTCTATACAGGAGAACGCATAACATAATCTTCTATACTGCGAACTCTGGCGCTGTTGTTGGGACGTTAAACCGTGGCTCCGTGTGTGGGAGAGCCATACCATGTGCACGTTAAAGAACACGCTGGATGGCCTTGACGGGAGGCTACTATCTGTCTCCCAACAGCTGTTCCAGTGGGTCCCCTCCCCCAACCTTCTCTGTGCCTTCGGGGTCCTTGTCACCTGGCCATTTAGCCCATGGTGTGCAAAAAAGTGCCGCTCAGAGGTAAAACAACACAATCCAACCTGGGGAGCATTTGGCTGAACGCTTGGTACGTTGTCTCACATTGGACTGTTTACTTGCGGTAAATAACTGTAAATACCCCCTCAAGCAGCTGCTTGCCACAGAGATCTGACAGGGGCCTGTCAGTTTATATGCCACAGTAGAAGATCTGAGAGGATGGCAGGACCTCAGCAGAAAACAACACGAACATCCATGCCTTACCCGGGGCTCGAACCCAGGTCCCGTAAATCAGTAGCCAAGTGTGCTAACCAATCGGCCACGGGACGGGTGATAACAAAAACAAAACACATATTGTATTCGCATTTTCAGTAATTCTTTTCAATATTTGTTTGATGTTCGGTTGCTTGATTCATGCTATTACTTTAATATTTCCATCTTTGGATAACGAAATGAATCTTCAATTTTAGTGTTACGTCCAAGCCATAAACCGTAAAGCTCTAACAGCCGCCAAGAAGACATAAGATGAAAAAATTCCTGATAATAAGCCTAAAGGTTTAGCGGGCTAATTTGCTATATGAATTTACTTGGGTATAGGCTCCTGTCAGACCTCTGTGGCAAGCAGCTGCTTGAGGGGGTATTTTTTTTATTTATGAATAAAGTCAAGCAGTACCGTGGCTGAGTGGTTAGGGCGCTTGGCTACTGATCAAAGGGACCTGGGTTCGAGCCCCGGATTAAGGTATGGATGTGTGTGTCGTTTATCTGATGAGGTCCCGCCATCCTCGCAGACTTCTACTATGGCGCATAAACTGTCAGACCTCTGTGGCAAGCAGCTGCTTAAGGGAATATTTATTTTATTTTTATTCATGAATAAAGATACAATTATTAATAAAATGCAACCTGTTGAAAGAATACAGAAAAAGGTAATCACGGAAAATATGAAAAAAAAAAGCATATGAATGAATAGTAAATTTTATGTTAGCCTGGCATTTACTGAGGTAGCCTTTAACAACATGAACCGCTTCTAAGTGTTGGCCTTTCTAACACTCTCGGTTCAACCTTAGCTGATTCCTGGCAAAAATAAATATTATGGCATAAGCATATCTCCTAAGGTCGCATTGCGCACAGAAAGAGCTGCCATTGCTTACGTTTCGGGAAGTCTTTTTTCACATATTTTAAGCATGTGAAAAATGAAAGCCGTACTAAAAGTGATGGAGACGTAATTCGTTAGTAGGAGTCATTTAATATCAATGCCATACAACGATTAAACGTTATTAGCTTTGCGTCTGCTTCCTTTACATTTATTATAATGAGATATAAAATATTTAATTGGTCATTCGTAAACTCTGTATCGGATCTAATATTCACAATAACCTATTTTAAACAGGCCTCACAAGATGAAGCTAGGTTCTCTTTCTAGCCGCCGTGCGTGAGTTGTATGTGAAGGGTACACATTTGTATCACATCAGGATGTTGTTATCTAGGTTGCCGATAAAGCAACACTCATGTAATATTTATACATTGTGCGCTTTATCTACACTGCTGTTCATAATTCAAGGAAGTTAAAAAATTGCAAATATCTTAATAAATACTTAAAATTAAAAAAAAAAGTCTCAGAGGATATTTAGCGTAAAATAATTCGCATTTATCTGCTATTAAATTTGCATTTCTCAATGTGAAAGACCCTTCGATATGCAAATTAGGTTGGAGATAAAAGCAGCTTCAGGAACGGGCTCTTCTCATTTCGGATTAAGAGCTATAATACGAAACGTATTATAGTTTTGTTAAAATGCAAAGGAGGAACAGAAAACAAACACCGGACTTTGATAAGACAAAAAATATCATAGCACCGCCAACAAACAACCAGCTAAACATCGCAGAATATTTTATATCAAAATAGTAATCAATGCTGCAATGACGAAGTATATCAATCTCCTCCTGCCATGGAACAATCAGAGACAGAATTATCTTATCAAGGGCTCCCCAAACTTCAACGTGTCATTTCAATTATATTTGAGTATTACCATTTTTCCCAACCTCTCATTTTCCTTATACTACCAAAACATCACCCTTCATGATCTTACCCTGCTACAAAAATGCAACAGGCTCACACTTTTCAAGGTATATGTCTCCTGTCTGGTCTCCCCACATGATCTTTGGCATCACTTTAATTGAAAGTCCACTTAGATGGTTTAGTAGGAGACTACCTGGTATCTCCAATTCCAACAAGGACAGACAATTGAAAGTTCCCAAAATTCACTCCTTGTAATGGAGAAGGTTGGTTTATGATATAAAATGTGTTATAAAATCTTTAACAACCTTCTCTACTCAAATCCGGCCAATCCTTTAATTCATGTCATTGACTCTAGCAGAACAAAAAGGCATCCTATATGTATTCATATTCCTCACGCTAGAACAAACTGTAAATATCATTCTTTCATATACCGAGTTGGGCGTGTTTGAAACTCTTTATCTCCTGATGATGTGTTGCCCCCAATTCTACATATTTTTAAAGGTCGACTCAACCAAGTCGACTTATCCAAATTTCTAAAATGTTTTAAGTTTTAACTTTCTTTTCGTATAGTATTTTATGTTACCAAATTGGTTGTTACTTTCATCTTTACAACTGTATTGCCTTTTTTTTCCCTCTTCCAGTTTTAAACTTAAGCCATCTCATGAGAATATTTCTCCTCTTTTGTGCTATTAACCACACTGTAAATATTTCGTTGTTTTGATATGCCTTGAGCGGTGTAGCGTTTTAATGTCTTCCTCTCAGCAGAATAAATCTTTATAATAAAGGGATGTGTCTGTCTGTGGCAGCCATAACTCATTGGGAAATCAACGTACACGCTCCAAATTTTCAGAGAATGTTTAAGGTTATGGTCGGGATTGCAGTGCCAAATTTCAGGTTGAAAGTCCAAAAGGGGGGCTTGCTAGAAGCAAGCATATTTACCATGCTATTCCTACGGGAAGCGAGAATCGCTGTCAAATTTACTATTGCCATTTACTGCTCCCTAACTGTGAAAGTAAAGAGTTAGAATAGCATTTAACTCTTCTGCTGCAAATCTGATACCGTTGCCAGATTCCCCACATTTCCAAAAGCATTATTTAGGCGTTCCATTGCACCTAGGAACTGATTTGCTAACTAAAAATGGGGTCGGGAAGGGGGAACCCACGTACGAAATTTGGGACCTATCCGTAAAGTACGTCGAGAATTACAGAATGCCAAAATTTGACGAAATATCTTGATCGTTTGTCATGGGCTGAGAGCGCGCGCCGAGTCAGCAATGACCTTTGCAACACCGGGAAATTCTTCGTGTTCAAACTGTGTAAAATGTCGGGGGGGGGGGAGGATACTTACAAAACTAACCTTTAGTGCAGGAAACAACAGAAAATGCAGATTAAAAGTGAGACACGAGCTGTCACAATCTGTGTAGAAATGAAGCCAGGGGCCAAGTGAGAACCCGATTTTTAAACCAATCACTGGATAACATGGAGGAGCTGTGCATGAAATTTGGACCCTGCGAACGAATATCACCGGAGCTATAGGGCGGCAAATTCTGTGGTAACTGAAATAAAATCTCGATAGCTTACGCAGAAACGAAGCCACCGACTATCATGAGTGCTCGCTGACGTCAACAACGATCCCGACAAAATTCTTCCTGTTGAAAATCTGTGCTAAAGTGTCGGAGGATAGGGGAAGTTCTTGCAAAATTTACCTTTAATGCAGTGAAAATAAGAATATACAGGTTAAAAGTAACACCCGGGCAGCGCCGGGTACGTTCAGCTAGTCTATATAATAAAAGATGTCTGTTTGTCTGTCTCTCTGTAGCAGCTATAACTCATTTGGAAATCAACGTACACGCTCGAAATTTTCAGAGAATGTCTTGAGCTACATTTGCTGTATCTGTCCACTATAGACAAATTCTAAAAAGGTCCTGTTTGACATTGACTGCCCACCCCATTCTAGATCTCCCCCTTTTATGAGATCTTTACGCACACCGTTCATAACATTATTCGCTAATCTGTAGTTTTGCATATGGGCAAAATGGCCAAAACAATGGAGTCTCTCTCTACACAAAATGCTGCTCAAAGAAGGTTGCCGACTTCTTCCTTTGCCTAGCCTCATCGTTGTCGTGATCGGTGTTAAGGAAACGACGCATATTTTTATTTCGTCACGTGAAATTAGATGTCCTGTTTGAACTGCACCATGGGTAAGCCATGGTAAGACAACGACGCACTTTTTTCTTGTAATCAATGAAATCACGTATGATTAGTTATGCTGCTGAACTGAACTGCGCCGAATGTCGGGTCCTGTCGCGACTCCGATGACATAAATGTCGCTCTTTACCAGAGATCACTTAGCCCCTTAATTAGATTTACCATTGCTTAGATGAAATAACAGGTTCACGGGTTGTTACACCGTACTGACGTATAGCTCAGACTTGCTGGCCGAGTGATGTATAAGATATGTCCAACAATTCACGCACGAGAGTTGTATAGGGACAACACAGTTTATTCAAATTTATGTACAATCACGTGCTGGGGATGAGCTCGACTCCGTAGGCATTTGCTCCTTTGCTACTGCAAACAATTATGCAATGAGGTGGAGAAGCGCACTTTGCAGATTCTCGCTCTACCGACCCGAAACTCGAAGAAAGGATATCCAACCCTTGCCTACAGCGTGGTTCACATAGAACTCACCTCAGTTCCAGAGAACTATACTTGATTCAACAACAATCGAACCTCGATTCTTACATAGAATCGGACTCTCCTCTTAAAGGTTTTGTTTGAGTAAGAGCGGCGTTCCTTGACCTGTATTCAAATGTCCTTCATGTTTGACAGCGATCCTCAAGACTGCTATTTATTATGGCCCGACTCGTTTCCAGCGCTCCGCTCGTGTCCGACGTTAGTTGTGATTGGTAATAAAAGGTCTTTCGACTTGTCAGCCTGTGCAGGCAGCCAGCTCAGAACTGAAATCAACAGCGCGTGAGTCACATTCTGACAACAGCACTTTCAAAAACACACTTAATACATATAAATATTTACAACAACAAAAATAAAATACAAATTCAACAATAAATAAAAATAAATCTATTAGAGGGACATGACATGTCTGGTCTGTAAATGGTAGATAGGTAGTCACTGGAAGGAGAGCTATGCACCAATCTCCTATGATGATGCATAGAACCGGCCAGGCGTAGCACCTAATGTCCGACCCCGCCTTCTCGTGATGCAGACCGTTAGTACTTTTCAAAAGAAATACTCTCTTGTGGAAGTGAACGGAAGTGGAGGGCTGCAAGATTAGTGTGGCCTACTCATCTGGACAACTATGAATATTTTTCTTTTTTTTTTTCTACCCTGCTGAGGAGTGGTCAACCACACAGGGTCCTGATGCTGATCATATAAACCCACTGGACTGGACAGATATATGGCTCTGAGCTTGATTATGGATCCTGATTTTGCTGCACTGGTGGGCTTCTTTCTGTGGAGGGAAAATCTTCAGCTGTGTTTTCTCTTTGTTTGTGGGTTGACAGCCCCAAGTGAATAGATTCGCAGGATATGTTTATCAGCTGGTGGATAATCCTGAGCAGAGGTCATCGCAGGCACCTTAACTCTTTGCTTCTACTGGCATCGTCAAATTCTACATTGGAGGAAATTTTCCAGTGTCGATGGCTTCAGCCTTTAGTGGTGGGGGAACGAGTCTTTGTCCCATGTCTGTGATTAGGGGGCTGTTTGATATTGTCGGCATTCCCTCTTTCAATAGGGGCGGGGGTGGCTCAGTCGGTAGCGCGCCAGGCTCGTAATCTGTAGTTCCCAGGTTCGAGTCCCAGCTGGGTCAGCGTTGAGATTTATCTCCACAAAAATTCCCCGCCCTGCCCACGGTCAGTAGGGGACACCGATGGGATTGGAAAGGTCCGCCGTCCGTCGGATGGGACGTTAAGCTGTGGCCCCGTGTGCGGGAGAGACATATCCTGTGCACGTTAAAGAACACGCTGGATGGCCTTGACGGGAGGATACCATCTGTCTTCCAACAGCTGTTCCAGTGGGTCCCCTCCCCCAACGTTCTCTGAGCCTTCGGGGTCAATGTGACCTGGCCATTATCCCAAGGTGTGCAAAAAAGTGCCGCTCAGAGGTAAAACAATCCAACCCTCTTTCAATAAACATAGTTTCTTTAAACATCCCACTAACCATTTTCCCTCCATATGTAGTTGGAATGTGAGGACTTTGCACAGAGTTTTTTCTCTTGATGTCCTCACACAAGGTTAGGTTGGGTTGTTTTACCTCTGAGCGGCAATTTTACCTCTGAGCGGCAATTTTTTGCACACCATGGGCTAAATGGCCAGGTCACATGGACCCCGAAGGCTCAGAGAGGGTTGGGTTGTTTTACCTCTGAGTGGCACTTTTTTACACACCATGGGCTAAATGGCCAGGTCATATGAACCCCGAAGGCTCAGAGAAGGTTGGGGGAGAGGACACACTGGAACAGCTGTTGGGAGACAGGTGGTAGTCTCCCGTCAAGGCCATCCAGCGTGTTCTTTAACATGCACAGGGTATGGCTCTCTCCCATACACGGAGCCACGGCTTAACGTCCCATCCGACGGACGGCGGCCTTTCCAAGCCCATCGGTGTCCCCTACTGACCGTGGGCAGGGCGGGGAATTGTGCGGAGATAAATATCAACGCTGACCCAGCTGGGACTCGAACCTGGGAACTACAGATTACGAGCCTGGCGCGCTACCGACTGAGCCACCCGTCCCCCCTCACACAAGAATTCCACCGTTATAATGTAGATATTCTCGGCCTGCAAAAGACCAGATGGACAGATAAAGGTCAGTCCCTTATCATCTATAAAAATATTTTCTTTACTCAATTTAGGCATATTCTTCTCTATCTTAAATATAATTGCATTAAGTGCATCACTGATACACCTTTTCTCATTTACCTCAAACTTAACCATATTTTTAACCTTATCATCAAGGACTTTGGTGTCAACATGGAGACTCCTTACCGGAAAATCCCTCCGATCTTTCCAGTTCGTCTTAGGTTTACTAGTTACTTCACCAGCTGCATTAGGCATAAACCTGATTTTACCATAAATATTCTTACCTACACACACACATTTCTCAGCACAATCATATTTAAAAATCTTCCGGCATTTGCCAAACTTCGACCTAGCCTCATCACTAACTTTTCTGCTGGTTTGAATACTGCCACATTTATTATTCTCCAAGCTACTAATAGCATCACTCTTAATAATATATACAGTATTATCTAATACTTTCCTCGTAGTACATTTAAATTTATTACTCTATTTGTCTTTCTCAGACATATAATTACTTTCATCAAGCCAAGATTTACCACTTTTAACAAACACTTTACTTTTATTAATCTTATTATTAATCTCATTAAACTTACTCTCACTCCAAGAAACCTTCCACGAGCTCTGGTGAGAGTGGGATGTACTTGCCACCAAACCTCATGACCAGCCTGATAAAGAGAAGTCGTTGTGATGCTTGTGTATCAGTTCGTGGCCAACATACTCCGTATTAACCTCTCGATTCTGCTGAAACAGGCCCCTTATCTACGGACACTCCTGCATTCATTTGCATAACCCATTCAAATCGTGCGATTGATATGTTATCTGTTATTATTTTTCTTGTTTATTATTTTCCTGGATTTCGCATTTTTGCTTTGGTTAAGGGCTTTATGAATACACGTTTTTACCTTTACTTTTTTGGTGTACTATGGTCTCAGTTACTAGTGAAGCATTGAAACCAAAGCAGCAGAGCCATGATTTTTCCTTTCTTCGTATTGCCATTTAAAAAAAAGAGAGAAAGGGATAATTACAGTTTTATTGGCTAACTCTACTAGTAGCAATGCTAACAGAGTTTGATCCTTAGCTGTGCTTTGATCTTGTGACGGAATTCGGCGTCAAATTCCTTTTTAAGATTTCGTTTCAGTTCGCGGAAAGGGGTTCGAGATTGCTAATATCCGAAAGCATTTTCTCAATTGAGGATTGGGAATCTTATCAGTATGAATGAGCGACAAAAGAGATATAAATGTCAGAGACGCAAAAGGAAATTAAAAACGCAACGATTCTGTCTCGATCTTTCTCTCTTGTTGGTGTCGTAATGACTCACTGTTTCCTCCTCCCTATGAAGTGCAAGTGCTCCCACTGACCCAAATGTTGCATGTCACGCATCGCATCGTCGCCATTGTTCGCTCATCCGTCTTTAGCGGCACGCAAAGCTTAGTGGGTAGTGAACCATGCCAACAGGTGCCGGTTAAAATCGAATCCCATCATGCAGCTTGCTTTTATTAGCAGCATAGTGGGAAAGATTTAAGCCTGATTCCAAATCTAAGTGCTAATGACAGACTACCATTTTGGACTATTGGTACTCTAAAAAATCACACAAAAATAGCATTGATGGCAGAAAGTTCTCCCATCTTACATTACATCATTATGCGACTTATTACACTGCTGAATGTCATAGAAAGTCAACAGAAATATAGAAATGGAAGTTGCACTAAAATGCCTGTAATACAAAGTATTGTTACGCATAAAAATATTTGAATGTTCCAAGCTTCCTTCTACATCTTCATGGAAGCGAAAATAACTGACTGAAGCTTCTGAACAATTTTCTTAGCAAGTGTAGAAGCCAAACAAGTGATGCCATTAAGAAATTGGCAATTTAGTGTGGGATGGAAGAGGTTCATGAAGATTTCCTTTACGATGGCAGCCGAAGCAACAGAGCTGCCTGCATTCACGAGCTCTGGAAAAGAGAAGAGGATATTCACAAATGAAACACTTACATTAGCATACAGATGATTATTGCAGATGCCATGTTGTAACGGACGATCGCAGCGTCTCTTTCGGTCAGGCCCCGAACTTCCAAAGAGCATTCACCATTCCTCGTTTAGGGCAACTAATATTATCAAAGGCAACTTAAGTTTCAATTAAAACTTAGCAATAGCGTGAAAATTTTTATGCGTTCTAACAAAAATGACATGACAAGTGATAATGCATCGAATATTTATATATACACCCTAAGACATAAAAAATGACGTATCCCGATGAAATAATCTGTGAACCGTGAAAGACTGTATGCAAATATCTCTTGTCCGGGCTTGGAAATGACTACAGTTTAACCGCCAATGAATGCCCAAGTCGTTCCCAGAGCGCATTTGAATCGCACACCTAGTGGCCTAGATAAAGGGTGCCAACGGCTCGCTCTGAATATTCTGGCTGCGTTATCGAGTGGTTTCACTTCAGTTGCTGCTAATCATGTCTCGATGACACTGTAGAAAACCTTACGAACAACTGTGCGCATTTGAGAGGGGCCACAGCATCATTGAATTATGGGAAACCAACTGGTCATGTCGAAAAATCACCCACCATCTGAGTTGTAGTGATGCAGCAGTGAGATGGTGTTGGCAGCAGTGCATACTTGATACATGAATACATGCTGAATAGGTTTTGGTCAGCCCAGGTGCACAACTGGGAGAGAGGATCATCTCATACTCTGACAAACTCAAACCATTATTACGACTTCTCTGTCCACCATCCAGTGAGATGTAGTGGTTTCTACGCAGCATCTTGTATCATCGCGCACCATTGCGAGATGGCTTGCATCAGGACTCCATTCTTGTCACCCCTTCTGACGTCTTCCATTTAAGCACAATACATTGGTGACTCCATATGCAGCGGTGTTGTGCCTATCAATCATGGCCAGCCTCCGACTGGTTTGTATCGTTTTTAGTGATGAATCCCACTTCTGCCTTGCAGCAGATGACCATTGCATTCGCATATGGAGAAGGACTGGCCAGCACTCACATTCGGACTTAGTTATGGAGTGGCACACTGCCACCACTAGTGGTGTTATGGTGTGGGAAGACATCCCCTATGAGAGCTGGTTGTCTCTAGTGATGGTAACAGGGACGTTAACACCACATCAATACGTTCAAGAGATCATGAGACTGTGTCGTTTTGCCTATCATGACATGGTTACTAGGGGTCATTTACCAGCAGGATAAGGCCCGGCCCCATACAGCTCGCCTCCATAGTGTTGCAACCCTTCTTTTGCCAGCCATGTCCTTGGATCTTTCTCCTATCGAGCATATCTGCGACATGCTGGAATGTCAGCTACGGGCATCAGACAGTATACGGAACTTGTGCAGCGATTACATGACCCTTGGCACAATCTGTCACAGGAAAACATCAGAGTTTTGTTTGGATCCATGCCACACTGTATATCAGTGTGCATCAGAGCCAGAGTTAGCTTTCATCATCATCATCATCATCAAGCAGCCATCGGCTACAGAGGTCCAACCAGATAGTGCAATTTGGTTCTTCAAACACATCTGCCCTGTGCAACATCTGCTGCACCTGGCTGCTCTGGCCCAATTCTAACAAGGTCCTGTTTGACATTGTCTGACCATGGCATCCTAGGTCTCCCCCTCTTTCTCTGACCTTCAGGTACACTGTTCATAACCCTATTTGCTAATCTATAGTTATGCATACGGGCAACACGGCCAAACCAACGTAGTCTCTCTCTGCACAATATGCTGCTCAAAGTAGGTTGTCGACTCCAAATCCTAACCTCATCATTACTTAAAAGTCAAACCACCTAATGTCCAAGAAAGCATCTAGAAGCATCTAGAATTAAATCGAAAGCATCTAGAATTAAAAGCTTTAAGTTTCCTGTTATCTTATTTACAAAGGGTTCACGTTTAACTACCATAACTAACCCTAGAAAGAATCAAACTATTATACAGTAAGAATTTAGTCTTTAGGTGTATACGCCAATTTTTCCACACTCTCCATAGATTCTTAAAAGCCCCTGCAGCAATCCCTATTCGTCTGTTAATCACATGTCGAACATCACAAGTATCTGTTAGATAGCAACCAAGATAATTAGACTGAGACTTTTTCAAAAGTGCAACCATTCATATTAACTGTATCACAACCTGTCTGACCAACTTTCATAGTTTTCTTTCTGCTTATCACCAAATCTACTCTACCATCAGTCTCATCAACAACTCCTTTACCTGTGATATTTTAATAATTTCTTATCTCTTCCTCCACATTGCACGCACTACGTTTCATTACGATGGGACCGTTGCTTTGAGGTGCGTCGATTTTTTCTTTAAGAGTGCATGAACATTAGGAGGAAAAGGAGAAAAGCAAAACATAAAAAAGAAAAGTTACATAAAAATTAGTAACCATGAGTCTGTAAGTGGTAGCTAGGCATAAGCTGGAAGGAGAGCTGTGTACCAATCCTCAGTGACGATGCGTAGAATTGGCCAGGCCTAGCACCTGATGTCCGACCACGCCTTCTCGTGGTGAAGGTTGTTAATAATTTTCAAAAGTGCCTAATCCGCCCAAAGGCCACCTGCTTTCAATCCTCAAGGGGAGCTGGGGGTATGACAGGACAGCTGCCCTTGAGACTCCATCCGAACTGTCCAGCGAGACAAAACACCGCATAACAATCATAAATTCACCTTCCTTGACACCAGATGTGAACGATTGCAGAACATTTTGCGATGTCCGACTCTGAGTGTCAAGACACCGCTGGACACGTGTGGCGCGAGTTCAGTTTGAAGGTCAGATCGCCGATCCCTCCTGGACATCCGACACTTGCTCAACCCGTGAGAACATTTGCAACCAGGAGATCATGGGAAGTTTCGGCCAGCAACCACATTAATCAGCGCGGTGGTAATATCAGTAATAAAAGGGGGAACAGACAAAGGAGTGCGCATAGATACCAGATACCCAGATATGCAGAGATATCCACAGAGATGCTCCCAAGATATACTGACAATGGTCAGCTAGCGATAGTCGGAAAAGTTACCCAACTAGAGAGAAAAGGATGCAGTGCACGATTTTGGGAGACTGTCAAATATGAGGAGCGAAGGGAAATTTCTACGAGGCGCCGTCAATCTTCTGGAGAAATAACTTCTCTAACCCACCAGAAGTGACCCCAGGAAGCTCTAACTGCAGTAATTGACTGACATTAGCAGCGAGCTCTTCGAAGGGACACTGCGAGTATATGAGGTACGAAGTATCACTCTTTTCCTTTGGTTCAAAAGTTAGAGGAACATGCCAGATTAAGTAGATTTTAGTAGAATATTATAAAGCTTTGTGCAGAATATCAATATGCCTGGAATATATGCAAATTATTACAATTAATCCCACAATGAAATTGAATTGTCTAGACCTCCTCCGCCAAGGGGAAGGCTTGGTATATTGTAGCTTCTCTTGGCTAACCGGTATAATCATTACCAGTTAAAGAAGAGAAGAAATCATAAAGTGATAATTATCTACACGTTACTGCACCTCCAACCGTGGGGGTGCGTAATATTATAGTGCACTCCTTCGGTTGGAGATGCAATGACGTGTAGATAAATATCAATTTGTGATTTCTTCCCTTCACTAACTGCTTATGATTTTATTGGTTATCCAAGAGAAACGGCAACATCCCAAGCCCTCCCCTTGGCGGAGGAGATGTAGGCACCACTATTTTCTCCCCTTTGAAGAGGAGGTGTAGAAAGTTTGTGAATACATTGAATATTCACTCTGGTTTTGTATGGACATAAATATAACATTTAATACTCAATTTCATTGTGGGATTAATTGCCATAATTTGCATATATTCCAAACACACTAATAACATGCTCAAAGTTCAGTTCAGTTTTATTATAATAATAAGGTTACAAACAACATATATTTGTAATACTCTTATTAACCCAAGAGCATCTAAGCTCATGTAGGTTAATTTACAAATTATTTAAATACATAATTTTGGCAACACTGACACTCAACTTTACATAAAGAAAATATATATATATAAACAATACAGAATTTATAAAAACGAATTAATTTTTTTTACTTTAACACTGAAAACAGGCTGTCAGCATTTGTAATGGTCATTAGATAATTAGCAGTGAGAGATCTGAAATGTATAAAATTAGTTTCATTTCGAATTATAATCGGTAAAGAATTAAAAATTTTAGGGGCCAAATAATCAAAGTGTTTGTGCATAATTTCTTTATTTGCAAGTGGTAATAGAAACCTTTTCCCATTTTCTCGCATAGAATAATTTGTATAATGCAGCACTGCATTATAACATTCTACTATAATCTATTTCATCTGGCATGTGACCCTAACTTTTGAACCCAGGGCAAAAGAGTGACGCTTTGTACCTCGTATACTCGGAGGCTCTGCTGAGGTCCTGCCATCCTATCAGACCTTCTACTATGGCATATAAACTGACATGCTCCTGTCAGTCCTCTGTGGCAAGCAGCTGCTTGAGGGGGTATTTATTTATTTTATTTTATACTCGGAGGCTCCTCAAAGGGCTCCCTCGAAGGGCTCGCAGCTAATGTCAGTCAATTACTGCATTAGTGCCTACGTAATGGAAATGCCTGCTGATTTCAAGACGTGAAGCGACAGCAGCACTAGGAACAATTTCCTCCGCTGTGTTGTTGGCGATCTGCTGTTTTGATTGCTGCTTGCTTCGTAACAGTATACGCTATTACGCTGTTTACTGTTAGTGTGAAAGTTGGATTCTGATACGGATTTCTTCATATGTGATTTATTTTCTGTTCTGTCTACTTGCTGCCGTTTTTAACTGGAATGTGTAAACGATGATGCAGTGTTGTGTGATGTTTTGCAGAAGCGAAACTTATGAAAGAAAACTTAGTTTCTGTCGAAAATCCTTCCAAACTGGTCTGCGAGACAAGTTGCTGAAATCAGTATGTTGGCAATGTAACGTTATCATGAGTAATTGGAAAAAATTTCAGAGATCACCTTTGAATAATTAATGTTTTGAAATCGCAGGAATTGTAAGCAAGAGAAAGTTATTCCCATTAGCTCAAAACGATGAATATCTTTACAATATACGGAACTGAGTTACACTGTCCTAACAAAATATTAGAGAATTTCCGTGTTATGAGAATGGGAATCGAACTTCGAAGCTCCGTAAGTTCTAAAACATTCATTTAACCCTTTCAGCCCTGAATTTTTAATATGAAAAATAATTTTTTTTATCATCAATAATTGAATGTAAGACATACAAGGACTCCCATACTAAGTTTGAGCGGGTTTCCGTCATAGGTTTAGAAACTAGGAAATCGTGCCAAATGCCACCATCAGGTCTTAGAGATAAAAATGGAAGCATATTTTTTATTCATTTTAAATAATGTTTTTATACAAAGATATTATCAAATTATTTCGCGTGAAAATTTTTGGAACAATTTTTAGGTTTCGATTTTAGGACGGTACTTACCAAACATGGTGTTCAGGTTATTAGCATTCATCTTGAATAGCGGTACAATACGGGTCACTCAGAAATGTAAACACTCACTTCTTGTTGAACCGTGTCACGAAATGTGATTCACATACTTTGTAGAGGTGACATCTAGTGCTTTATGGTGAAACTAGATACCCAGCCAGTAGCTAGAACTCTTTATATATTAAGGTGGCAAATGCCACCGGCAGGGCCGAAAGGGTTAATGGAAAAATGTTACTGAAAATAAGCTAAAGATCGTAATCGTGTCTATTAATTTTCGATTTTCAACAGCATTTGTCTAGGATTTAAGGAATTATGGAAGCTAGAATATTTCACAACATTAATGGGTCATAAGAATTTACCTCAGATATTAATTGAAACTTAAATAATAAATATTTTTTCAAATTATTTAATAAAATATAAATTTTAAAAGTTGAATAATGATTATTTCGATGTTAGATAATTATGAATGTTTTTTTTTATAAAACAAGGTAATTTATTATTAAATATTCCAGCTTCCATAACTCTTTAAATACTGAACGAATATTGATGATAAAGCGAGATTTAAATAAATTTGATTATCTTTAACTTCAGTCACAGCTTTTCATTAATTGCATCAAGTGTTTATTTGTAAAATCTGGGTTTGTGGTTATCGGCCACCTAGATAGCAGAAACATCCTGACAAGATAGAGAGACAACTACTCTTCTGCACACACGAGCTGCTAGAAAAGAACCTAGTGCTAACGGGTCTACAATCTTCATCATATTTTTCCATTAAATGTATATTTTAGATGGGATAGAGCGTCGGAGTTAGATTCCCGTTGACATAATATGGAAAGATAATGCTATAGCTTTCTTTGAGTATAATATTGTTATTACGAGTTAAAAAAAATTTCACTGATTCAAATCATCATCCTCCTCCTCCTCCTCAGGCAGCCATGGGCTACGGAGGTCCAACCAGACCGTGTAATTTAGTTCTCCAAGCAAGTCTATCCTGAGCTACATCTACTGCATCTGGCCACTGCACACCAATTCTAACAAGGTCCTGTTTGACATTGTCTGCCCACCGCATCGTTGGTCTCCCCTTCTTTCTGAGGCCTTTAGGCACACCGTTCATAACCCTATTCGCCAATCTATAATTATTCATACGGGCAACATGGCCAAACCAGCGGAGTCTCTCTCTGCACAATATGCTGCTTAAAGGAGGTTGCAGACTCCTTTGCCTAACCTCATCATTAGTTACAAAGTTAAACCACCTAATGCCCAAGATGCTGCGTAAGCATCTAGAATCAAAAGCATCTAGTTTCCTGTTATCTTGTTTACATAGCGTCCAGGTTTCACTACCATAACTAACCCTAGAAAGAACCAAGCTATTATACAATTCTACATTGGAGGAAGTCTTCCAGTGTAGATGGCTTCAGCCTTTAGTAGTGGGGGAACGGGTCTTTGCCCCATGTCTGCGATTATGGGGCTGTTTGATATTGTCGGCATTCCCTCTCTCAATAAACATAGTTTCTTTAAACATCCCAATAAACATTTTCTCTCCATAGGTAGTTGGAATGTGAGGACTCTGCACAGAGCTTTTTCTCTTGATGTCCTCACACAAGAATTCCACCGTTATAATTTAGATATTCTCGGCTTGCAAGAGACCAGATGGAGAGATAAAGGTCAGATTCTTAAAAATAATTTTAAATTTCTCTTTTCAGGGAGGGACGACAATAAGCATCACCAAGGCGTGGGTCTGCTTCTCAGCAGACACGCTAGCGATGCTCTTCTAGGATATGAGTGCATTAATGAAAGGTTTCTTACAGCAAAATTTCAGACAAGCGTTAAAGACTTGAATGTTATCTGCTGTTATGCCCCCACTGAGGATGCCGATGAGGATGAGAAGGATAGGTTTTATGGACAACTTCAGGATATTTTGCATTCTGTCAAGAAAGGAGATATTACCCTTGTTCTAGGTGACTTCAATGCCAAAGTTGGTGCTGACTCTGACCTTTGGGGAGGAGTAATAGGCCCTTTTGGTATTGGTAGCTGCAATGGCAATGAGCAGCGTCTCCTACAGGTAAGTAAACTCAATGGATTCAGAATAACTAACACTTATTACAAACACCGCGACATACATAAGTACACATGGGTTTCACCTGATGGGCTGCATAAGAATATGATTGATTACATATTAATTAACAGCAAATGGGCTAGTTCTGTTAGGAATACCAGGGCATATAGGGGAGCTGAAATTGGATCTGACCATTACCTTGTTAAAAGTGTGTTGCAACTTAAACTTAAAAAGTGTTGTGCTAGGGTTAAAAAATTTACTTTTAATACTGAAGCTCTGAAAGATCCAGTTATAGCCAAAGCTTACCATGATAGGTTACTTAGTCATTATGACAGTCATGGTTTGCTTTCTACTGAAGTTGAGGAAGAATGGGATCATTTTAAACAGGCTTTTTTGGACACTAACAGTACTCTTTTAGGAAAAAAGGAGCAGAAGAGGCAAAATTATCTGAGTGATAAGGCACTTGAGCTTATTTCGGAAAGAAAGAACTGCAGGAATGCCCTTAATCAATACCCTACTAGTCCTAATAGAAAGCATTACAGAGACCTTAATAAACTTGTAAAGGATCAGTTAGCTGCTGATAAGAATCTTTGGCTTGATGGTTTGGCTGACAAAGCCGAGGAAGCAGTTAGACAGCACAACAGCAGAGAGCTGTACCAGATAGTTAATGTTTTGTGTGGTAGAAAACGGACAGGCATACAAGGATTGAAGGATAAACAAGGTAAGGTTATAGAAGGGGAGGATTCTGTCATGGCTAGGTGGGCTGAGCATTTCAGTGATGTTCTAAACAATGTAGTTAGTTCTACTCCCATTGTTTGTAATGATGATAGATGCATTGGTGGCTTTAATGTTGGCCCTATAACACAATCTGAAGTTATTTTGGCTGTTTCTAAACTTAAACTTCATAAATCCCCAGGGGTAGATGAAATTACTACGGAAATGCTTAGAGCTGAGAATGTTTTGGTTACCACTTGGATGACTGAAATTCTGAATCTCTTTTATGATAAAGGCATGGTTCCTAAGGATTTTACCAGAGCTATTGTTATCCCTATTTTCAAAAAAGGTGATCGCAGTTCTTGTGATAACTATAGGGGTATCAGCCTACTCTCTGTTCCAGGTAAAGTTCTTTCCATGATTGTGCTTAGTAGAATTAAGAATCTGGTTGACAGTCAATTGCGTGATGAGCAATGTGGATTCAGAAGTCGTAGGGGATGTGTGGATCAGATATTTTCACTTAGGCAGATTCTTGAGAAATGTTTAGAGTTTCAGAAACCTTTGGTTGCTAGCTTTGTTGATTTCAAAAAGTTTTCGACTCTGTTGATCGTCATAATTTGTGGTTGATTGTGAGATCATATGGTATACCAGACAAGTTAGTTAACATTATGAAAGCTCTCTATAATAACACTGAGTCGTGTGTGAGAGTTGGTAAGGCTTGTAGCAATTGGTTTAGCATTACTTCTGGTGTTCGACAAGGGTGCATTTTGTCTCCTTTTCTCTTTAGCTTGGTTATTGATTATGTTATGCGAAATTCACTTCAAGGGAAAGATTTTGGCCTTAAATGGGCTGGAGATACGAAAATTTCTGATTTAGATTATGCTGATGATTTAGCCCTTTTGGCAAATGATGTCGATGAGATGAACTCTTTCATTCGAGCTGTTGATGAGACTGGTAGTAGAGTAGGTTTGGTTATAAACAGAGAGAAAACTAAAGTGATGAAAATTGGTTAGGCAGGATATGATTCATTCAAATAATACATTACTTTAAAAAAATAGTGCTAGGTATAGTAGTAAAAATGTCGCTCATTTTCTTGGGCCCCTGACAATTTTGTCATTCCCCCCCCCCATCTCTCATTAGACCAATATTGTATATGACTAATGGCATGTGGAAGTTTATACAAAAATTTTGTTAGCATTTTGAACGGCACAAATATATGTATGAACCAGGGCGGATTATGCAATTGGGAGCCCTGGATCCAAGTTCTAAACGGGATCCCTGGATCCAAGTTCTAAATTGGTGCCCTGGAACAAAGTTCTGAATAGGAGCTTTAGAGCTATATTATAAATCATAGGTTCCCAAACTTATTTGTCCTACCGCCCCCTTTTCAGGAAAAATATTACTCAGCGCCCCCCTAGAAATCTACCTTCTTTAAGCGAAAAAACAGAAAGATGCAGTGACAAATTTGCCTTCTTTTATGTATCTATATTTCTACCTACGTCCTACAACATAGTAAAGAAAGATGTTGTTGTAAATAAGACACCTTAAAGCTTGAAATTATAAAATTATTTATTAAAATCAACCATTGTAACATTCGCTTTACACGCAGAAAATTAAGAGAGCGAAGGATAATTTTATGTGTTTATTTGGAAAATAAAGTAATCACTATGACTTTAACTCTATGTTACACAACAGATGAAACATGTACGAACGGTTTTTCAGAATTTTTTTTGTCTTCCTTTCTTTATGTTCCATCGTCCCCCCCAATTGCACCCGAGGCTACTATCAACCCCCTGGATCGTTCCATCGCCCCCCAGTGGGCGGTATCGCCCACTTGGGGAAACATTGTTCGAAATGAAGCACCTTTATCCTTCTAAACTGAAAAATAATGAAAATTGAACTATTTTATGTAACTTTGTCGATTGACGTGATAAAAAATAGCATTTCTTTCAACAAGAAACCGGAGGGACCCTGTAGGTCGGGAGAAGTAATTGAAATAAAAAGCTAACATATAAAGAGTCAATTCTGTGCTGCAGCATAAATTTTGTGCCTATTGCATTTAAAACTATTACTTTTAATCATTAATTTTTTAGCAAATATTCCTCTTCACGCTTAATTAAAAAGAGGTATTAATATCAAAATGATCTTGCTTAAATCTATTGTTCATGCATTTCCCTTAATAACAAAGATCTATTGAAATAGTAATGAAAATTATTAAATTATGTAAAGAATTGCTTTGAAGTAAAAATTAAAATTAAATTAAATAATATTATTGGGTAAACACTTGAAAATTTCGGATTTTAATGGATAATAATTTTCAATTGTAACACAATTATTTTTATACATATTTTTCGCTATGGAGAGTTTAAATCATTATTCCCGTTGTATCGTTAAGAAAGATTTTAGTTCATTGTATTTGATTAACCATCTGTCTGATTCTTTACTATATGACTTCGACCAGATCGCTAAATACTTACCGTTAGCGTAGGTTAGTTTACTGATGTAGGCAAGTTCTGAAGCTCCTATACGCACTTGTTAACACGGGTATTCGCTGAAATCGGCAGGCATTCCCATTACGTAGGCACCGTACCTGGGGTTCCTCTGATGGGGAAGCCGTTCCTCTGGAAGGTTGACGGCGTCTCGTAGAAATTGCTCTTTGCTACTCATAGTTGACAGTCCCCCAAAATCGTGCACTGCATCCTTTTCTCTCTAGTTGGGTAACTTTTCCGACTATTGCTAGCTGACCATCGTCAGCATATCTTGGGAGTATCTCTGTGGATATCTCTGCATATCTGGGTATCTATGCGCACTCCTTTGTCTGTTCCCCATTTTATACTGATATTACTACCGCGTTGATTAATGTGGTTGCTTGCAGAAACTTCCCATGATCTCCTGGCTGCTGTAGTTCTCACGGGTTGCGCAGCAGTGTCGGATGTCCAGGGGGCGTCGCAAGCTGACCTTCAAACTGGATTCGTGCCACACGTGTCAGTAGTATTTTGACACTCAGAGTCGGACATCGCAAAATGCTCTGCAATCATTCGCGTCTGGTGTCAAAGAAGGTGGATTTATGATGGTTGTGCGGTGTTTTGTCTCGTTGGACAGGTCGGGTAGGGTCTGAATGTTGTTTATAATACATGTCAGGTGGTCATCGCTGCGTGTCTCAAGTGCATTTGCCCGGTCATCCCCCAGCTCCCCTCAATGTGAGAAAGCAGGTGGCCTTTGGGAGGATGAGATAGGCATGGGAAAAATTTAGATGTAATTTAAATTTGTTTATCAGGTCGAAGGAATAATTGAGGTATAACCCTAAATATTCTAGGTTTGCAAGACACCATATGGACAGGTAAAGATCAGATACTTAAAAATGATTTAAAATTTTCTTTTCATGGAGGGAGGTAGAAAGCATCTCTAAAGTGAAGGTTTGCTCCTCAGCAGACTCACCAGTGATGCTTTTAAAGGATATGACTGCATTAATGAAAGATTATGGTTAAATTAAAAGCAGAAATTAAAAACGTGGATGCCTTCTGTTGTTACGCCCCCACAGAGGACTCTGATGAGAACGAGAAAGATACGTTTTAGAGACAACTTAGGATATTTTGAATTCTGTGAAGAAGTCAAAATATCTGTGAATTCTGTGAAGAAAGGAGATATTTCTCTTGTGCTAGGTGACTTCAATGCTAAAGTTGGTAGATTCTTCCTTTGGCCAGGTGTTTAGATCCCTTGGCATTGGTAGGTTCTAATGGCAATGGGGAATGTGTCGTACATATAAATAAACTTAATGGTTTGGGAATAACTAACACATACTACAAAAACGGGACATTTATAAATACACATGGGTTTCACCTGATGGGTTGCACAGGAATGCGATAGATTATATTTTAATTAACAGCAAATGGACTAATTCGGTTAGGAATACAGATCACACAGGGGAGCCGAAATTGGGTCTAACCATTACTGGTAAATGTCTTGCAACTGAAGCTTAAGATATGTTGTGCTAACCTTAAGATAATTACTTTTAACACTGCAGTCTGAAAGATCCAGATCAACCAAAGATTACCATGATAGGTTACTTGGTCATTATGTCAATCGTGGTTTGTTTACTGCTGAAGTTGAGAAAGAATAGGATCGGTTTAAGTAGGCTCTTCTTGAAATCAACAGCACTCTTTTGGATAATAAAAAGGAACGAATGAAACAAATCTATTTCAGTTAAAGCCTATGGAATTTATTTCTGAAAGGAGAAAGTGCAGGAATAATTTGAACAAACACCCTACTATTCCTACAGGCAGCATTATAAAGAGCTTAATGAACGTGTAAAGGATCAGTTAATCACAAATAAGAATCTGTGGCTTGATGGCTTGAATGACAACGCAGAGAAAGCAGTTAAACAGCAAAACAGCAGAGGTTGTACCAGATTGTTAATGTCTTGTGTGGGAAGAAACAAATAGCTACACAGAGTTTGAGGGATGAACATGTTGTTGAACCCATTGTTTGTAATGAGGATAGATGCATTACTAGCTTTAATGTTGGCCCTGTATCAGATTCTGAAGTTGCTTTGTCTGTTCTAAATTAAAACTTCATAAATCGCCAGGAGTGGATGAAATTACTACTGAAATGCTTAGAGCTGGAAACACTTGTGTTTTCCTTTGGCTCACTGAAATTTTGAATATTTTTTATGATAAAAGTGTTGTCCAAAAGAAATTTACTAGAGCTATTATTATCCCTGTTTGTAAAAGAGGTGATTGGAGTTCTTATGAGAATTATAGGGGAATTAGTTTACTTTCAATTCCCGGTAAATTTCTTTGCATCAGTACACTTAATATAATTAAGAATTTGGTTGATGGACAACTGCATGATGAACAGTGGAGATTAGAAGTAAAAGGGGATATACAGTATAGATAAACTATTTTCACTTAGGCAGATTTTTGAAAATGTTTTAGAGTTTCAGAACCTGTGGTTGCCAGCTTTATATATTTCAAAATGGCTTTGGACTCTGCTGATCGACATAATATGTGGTTGATCGTTAGATCATATGAAATGACTGACAAGTTAGCATAACGAAAGCTCTCTATAATAACACTGAGTTGTGTATGAGAGTTGGTATTACTTGTAGCGATTGGTTTAGCGTTGCTAGAGTAGTTTCAGGAGATGAATTCTTTCATTAGGGCTGTTGATGAGACTGGTAATAGAGTAGATTTGGTGATAAACAGATATGAATAAAAGTGAGAATAAAAACGGTGATGAAAATTGGTTGAGCAGTTGGTGCTTCAGATGCTTTGAATGGTTGCACTCTTCAACAAGTATCTCAGTTTAATTTCTCTTGGGGGGGTTTAAAACAGATACCGGCAATATGCTGCATGAGATGAATAAAAGAATAGGATTGCTGCTGGAACTTTTAAGAATGTATGGAGAGCGTTGAAAAATAGGAGTATATGTCTAAAGACTAAAATTAAGCTCTATAATAGTTTGGTTCTTTCTTGGTGTGTAATGGAATGGTTGCGAAACTTGGATACTTTGTAAGTAGGATAGCAAGAAACGTGATGCCTTTGATTCTATATGCATATGCAATATCTTTGGCATTTGGTGGTTTCATTTTGTAAATAATGATGAGGTTAGAAGAAAGAGTTAGCAACTGCCTTCTAGCAGTATTTTCTTCAGAGAGTGACTGCGTTAGTTTGGCCATATAGCCCGTATGCATAGCGGCAGATTGGCATGTAGAATTATGAACAGTGTGCCCAAAAGACCTAGGATGCGATGGGCAGACAATGTCAAACAGAACCTTGCTAGAATTGGACTACAGTGACCAAATGCAGCAGCTATAGCTCAGGACAGACAAGTCTGGAGAGCACAATTTCACAGTCTGGCAGAACCTCCATAGCCCGTGGTTGCATGAGGTTTTGTGTGTATATATGCATGTAACCCAAATCTTGAATATTTTGTAAATGTCAACAAAATGAAACTGCAATCTTAATATCAAAACCTTCAGCAATAAAATAATTTACAGTAGACAATTTCCTTCAAATGTAGGCATTGTCCTCTAAGTTGAAGATTTTAGCATTTATTGTTCTTCTTCCAGCATGATGGTCATTGAACAATTGCAAACTGGTTTAAACAATCTTTCTGTTTGGGCAACAGCGAATAGGTTTTGGTTTTCTTTACAGAAAATCGCCGATGTGAACTTTTGCCGGAAGCGTAATCTTCATTTAACCCCAAGCTGCGTAGTGGGGATTCCGTCATTCCTGTGACGGCGGCGAAGTTCGTGTAAGATTATTTAAATGTAAAAAGGTGAAGGTGTTCAAAATTTTGATCTTAAAAATTTATTGGCTCATCAAAATAAGCATTTGGGAAAAATATGTTATATAGAAGTGATAAAATATTTGAAAGATACTAATTTATATTCCAATTTACTCAGATATCATGCATAATGTTAAACGTGTAAATCTTAAGATATCCAAATGTGTGCAGTAATCAGCAAAGTTTATTTTTCATATTATTTGATCTTCTAAAACTTTTTAAACTTTTCTCCTCAACTTCTCAGAAGTTGCAGAAATCATGACAAGTTGTTCAGATAGCGAAACTGGTTCATTTCTCAGTTTTTAGCTGTGAAATTATATATATATATATACACCGAAGAGCCAAAATATTTTGACCACCTACTTAATATGATGTTGGTGGTCCACATGCCGCCAAAACAGCTCTTACCCTGCGAGGCATGGACGCTATAAGATTTCTAAAGGTGTCTTGTGGTATTCAACACGTTACCAGCAGATCCTTTAACTCTTGTAAGTTACATGGTTCAGCCGCCGCAGATCGGATATGCTGTCCCAACACAAACCACAGATGCTCGATTGGATTGATGTCTGGGGAATGTGGAGGCCAGGGCAATATTTGAAAGTCTTCCTCGTGTTCCGCGAACCTTTCTCGAACAATTGGAACAGTGTGGCATGGCGCATTATCCTGCTGAGAGAAGGCACTACTAGAAGGAAATACCGTTGCCATTAAAGGATGTGCGTGGTTCTGCAATTAGGTAGATGGTAGATGTTAGTTTTCTGCACATGAATGACTGTACCCAGGGTTTCTCAGCAGAACATTGCCCAAAGCATTACACTTCCTCCACCGGCTTGTTTTCGTTCCACGGTGCATCCTGGTGCCAACACTTTCCCAGGTGAATGACGCACACATATCGAGCCATCCACATGGTGCAACAGGAAATAAGATTCATTGGACCAGACGACCTTTTTCCAATCATTCAAGGTCTAGTTTTGATACTTGCATGCCTGCTGTATCCGCTTTCGGTGGTGAACTGAGGTTAGCAATGGCACTCGGAGCGGCCTGTGGCTACGCAGCTCAATTTTCAGCAGGGTTCAATGTACTCTATGTTGTGACACATTACTCCCGTCACCTGAATTCAAATTACGGGCGAGTTGCACCAGAGTATCCCTTCTGTTGGCTCGGAACATATGGGATAGCCTTCGCTCACCTCTAGCATCGATGAGCCGTAGTCGGCCCACATCCTGCAGGCGGTTTGCGGTTTTTCCCTCCTCGGACCACTTTTTGAAGGTACTAAACCACGGCTGACTGTGAGCATCCTACGAGCCTTACCATCTCGGAAATGCTCTGACCCAGTTGTCTGGTCATTACAATTTAGACTTTGTCAAACTCACTTATATCCGCTGCCTTTCCCATCTGAAGAACAAGAATAACACAGATTAACAGAGCTCAGTATCAGGTATTATTTATACCGTTTCATGACCTTCATACGCGCCGTCGTTTACCTGCAGATGCTTCGATTTTCATGAAGATGCGCTGGTCATAATGTTTTGGCTCTTCGGTATATATGTTGTGTGAAGAGAATTTGAATTGGAACTTTGGTTAAAGAATAATAAATATTATATTGCTGAAGGTTTTGATATTACGACTGCAGTTTCATTTTGTTGCCAATTGCTAAGGATATTTGTCATTGACAGTTAAAAAAGATCTTTAAATCTCAAATTCTCCTCAATTGCAACTTTAACTGTCATGTGGAAAACCACATGCTCTTTCGTGTGGTTGGTTGGGCTTTTATGATGAAAGGGCCACCATGTTGCGCCACTATTCCGTGTCAAACTGGTGGTAAGTAACTGAAGCAGAAAACTAGGTGAGAGTTTCTTCAGTGTGCTACAAAGCAAGCTTCGCTAGGTAATTTCGTTTTTTAGAGATATTAGAGTTGTATTCTTTCATCGCCGTCCCATGGCCGAGTGGTTAGCGCGCTTGGCTACTGATATAAGGGACCCGGGTTCGAGTCCCGGGTAAGGCATGGATGTTCGTGTTGTTTTTCTGCTGAGGTCCTGCCATCCTCTCAGACCTTCTAGTGTGGCATATAAACTGACAGGCTCCTGTCAGACCTCTGTGGCAAGCAGCTGCTTGAGGGGGGTATTTATATATATTATATTCTTTCATGTATCGCTGGGTTGGGCTGTTTTACCTTTGAGCGGCACTTTTTTGCCCAAAATGGATTAATTGGCCAGGTCACAAGGACCCCGAAGGCTCAAAGAAGGTTGGGGGAAGAACTCACTGGATAGCTGTTAGGAGACAGATGGTAGGCTCCCGTCAAGGCCATCCAGCGTCTTCTGTAATGTGCACAGAGTATGGCTCTCCCGCACGCAGGGCCACGGCTTTACGTCTAGCCGACAGACGGGGGCCTTTTCCAGCCCAGCTGTGTCCCCTACTGACCTAGGGCAGGGCGGGGAGTTTTGGGGGAGATAAATCTCAACTCTGGCACAGCAGGGACTCGAACCTGGGAACTGCAGATTACGAGCCTGGCGCACTACCGACTGAGACACCCCCCTCCCCTACTCCTTTCATGAATCGTATTATAGATTAGTTAACATTAGGTATTGCTTTCTCAGTTTTGCATTTTAGCAAATTGAATCAGTGAAAAACTTTATGAAGAGTTTATTAATAAATATAATTGCTATTTTATGTCTTGCTGGTCGAAAGCTTTTTGATACTGTTCAAAGGGACATGGGTTCGTCTCCCATATATGATATGGATTTTTCTTTTCTGTATTGTCTTTCTATTGAGTTCTCACATTCCTTACAGATCTCTTTGGTGTATTACACTGAAAGTTCCTGTCAGACCTCTATGGCAAACGGCTACTTGAGGGATAATTTATTATTTATTTATTTCTGCATCAAATTTTCCTGCTTCACAAGCCAGTGTCGAGAGACTGTTTTGTACTCGGGAGCTCATTAATAATGACCTGATATTTCGAATAAAAAGTATTTTTTATGGAGGATCATCTCTTGATACATATGAATCAAGAGTTTCGAAAATTTTCTGTTCTTGGCTTTGGCAAATTGCAAGGCATAGCTAAATTATTTGATCTTTCGTATTATCAATATTTCTCTTCAATCTTACTACAGATGATATTTTGATAACTTTAATTTTTAGATAATTAATGATCAGTTTTGAATATATTGTTGTTTGCTTTGTTGTTAATCATGAGCAAAAAAGTATTAAATCAATAGAGCTGAGTTTTAATTTAGAAATCGCGACTAAATGTAAAATTTTATTAAGCTGCAACTTGAGGCTTAAGAGATAAGAAATTATAATATAATTAAAAACGATTAGTTGATATTTCATAATCTGGCTGGATCCCGCAGCCAGGAATTACTTGGAGATGAAATTTGAGTCAAGCTTCAATACCTTCGATCTCCAAAGCCCTGCTCAGGGCTAAAAATCATCCAACTCAACAGTCCTTCTCTCATCCAGCCCAGAACTCTTGTGACCTGCTCATTTACCTCATTGAGTGAAAAATATTCTGCAGAATGTTAACAATCAAACAATTCAGCTTTAATTTCATGGGGTTCGTATTACCTGTACATTTACCCCATTGTGTGCAAAACAAAATTCTCTAAGGTAAAACATATCGATGTATTCAGTAATAAAGTATCACAGGAAAAAGTCTTGCAGACAAGAAATACTTGAAATAATTAGTTGGAAAAAAAATGGTTGTCCTGAATGGGACTCGAACCCACTCCTGTAACAGTGTATCACCTATCCAGCTTGGAGGCCATGAAATATGAAGTTCATATGACCTGACCATTTACCGCATTATATGGGAATGAAATGCCGCTAAGAGGTAAAGCAAGATAACCCAAGAATCATTTCTCTATTTAGCTCTGAACCACTGAATTTCTTATACCTGGCCATTTACAGTATTGTGTACCCACACAATACTGTAAACCCAAAAATTCAAATGTCTTGATATGCAATACATTAAAGGAATCTCTTGAAATCGTTTAAAATTTGTAGATATGTAGGATCCTGAACTGTTTCAATGCACCCTTTTAGTTATAGCACATTAAATGTATGATTCAAAAGTCTGAGCACATTGATATACTTATTGAAAATGGCGTGTGAAAGCAAACAGTTAATAATTACTTGGGGGTGAAAGGCTTGATTCAAGTAGATATTACGTATCAGTGTAGTAGGCATTACAATTTTCATTTTGGCTATTCTTTGGAATCATGCTATATTTTCTTTGAACTTAGTGTCTATTTCTGTGAGTTTTAGGTGAGTCCAATGCGTATCAAATACTTCTGCACGCTTTATCCGTAAGAGAGCAAATGTTTTTTTTTAGGATTAACAACCAATCTTTTGAAAGCTGTAAAAGCTGAGTCTCTCCCTTCTCCAGTACTCAACATTTTCGCAATAAAGGGTTAAAGGTCGTTTAAGAAACAGCAGGTGTTTCTTGGTGGACGAGTCACGGCCACGATATACTTATCATATTGCGAGCGAGATGAACAACTCTGCTCTAAGGTTAGGGCAATTAATTTTCCGTTACTTCTCCTCAGATTTCCCCATTCTTTGTGCTCTCGAGAAGCTCATTGGTGGAATTCAGAATTCTTCTATTGTTTCGTGATGTAAAGCGGTATCACGCGCAGCGGCAGGTGGCAGAGGAGAGGCGTGCTTGCCAATGCAGGAACATGTTGCACCCCTTGGTGACGAGTTTGTGCGCGTGACTGTACTTCGTTTGTCGTGACCCGCTGTACACCAAATAAGTAATACGTCGTGTGTCGTCACTCAGAAGAAATAAGATTTCTGGAGAGAAGAACACACAGGTTGCTCTGAAACTACAAAACATGACTAAAGTTTCGTTTCTTCCCTGAATTTTCATACCACAAAATATTATTTAAATATTGTAAATGTACAGATTGTTCTTTGATGCTTATAGTTTACTTTTTTAATGTTTACACAGTACATTTATCGTATTTCTGTGGGTAGCAATTATCTTTATTGCTAAAATGATTTGCTCTGTTAAAAAGAGAAGGCTTCAAAATTGACTCAAGTAGGTATTCAAAATATGTTTCAAAAATATGTTGAAGTGTCTGAGCAAAGCAAAAAGAGTCAATTATCGGTAAATATTGATCAATGGAGTACCAATAAAGCAAATTGAATGAGGGAATTTTACCAATCTACTTTTTTCCCTTAATTTCTTTTTAATCTTCCTTTTCTCTTGCCATTTGGGACTGCGTTGTTTTGTGGATTTGTGAAAACGATTCATCCACGATAATTTTAGGTAGTAGGCGATCGTAACGGGTTATGTAACAAATCAGAACTTATGACGTGGGCAGTGTCATAGGCTACAGAAATTTAACCACCCACCCTTTCTAAGAAATAGGAAATGTGCAAATGATTTCCCCTCCTTCGACCTTGAAAGGGATAAGGAAATTCAAGTGGATCAATCGGATCGGGTGATACGTCAAATGAAAGCTTATGACGTAGAGTAATGTAGGGAAATATTAAAATATTTTCTCAAAGATAGATATTTTAGTTGCATAATTTTTATAATTTATTCAAAATAATATATATATATACATAATTATAAAAAATAAAAATTAAAAAACTTAATAATTAAATCCAAACATGGTGTGAATGGTGAAATCATTTAATTCATAATAAACTTCAAAGGAGCACAGAGAGACAAAATTCATCTTATAAAATAAGAGATATTTCTGACTCCTATTTTTCTTTAAAGTTACTAAGAATTTAGTAACTGATTTCATCATTGGCATTATATTGTGCTTTTGTATATTAATTTATAGGGTGCATACAGAAAAACAGTTTTATTTTATTTCCAAAATTATATATTTTATCTGTCTTATTGTTTTTCTTTGATATCTGTCTCTTTGTTAATATATTAAGCAGTTATTTTACCCTATATCCGCAATCTATTGGCCGACCATAACGTGCTACCTCTCAACTGAAAGCTTAGACGTGTCACTGATCACTATAAAACTCTATTGCCCTTTCATTTGGTGCACTCCAGGGAGAAAAGGGGACGTCAATAAAGGTTGTTTGGCAATATCTCCGAAATACTGGGTCTATGAGTTGCACTGTGTGGTCGAAAAATTGGAAACCTTACCTAAAAATCCTGTAAGTTCTCATTGCGTCTTCAGAACAACTTGAACGCAACGTGGCATTACTTCCTTCAGGGTCAATGACGTTGCCCGTATGCCACGTTCCACTACATTCCACATATTTTCGATGACGTTCAAACAAGCGACTTGGATGGCCAGGGAAGACTGAATTCTTTATCCTCAAACCAGCCACAGATAGATTTCGTATGATTGATTGTTACATTATGAGATTTGGAATTGCAATATATGAACCCCTTTCATCACTAATCGAAAGAATTTTGAAATGTTACTATTATCGATTGAGAAAAATATAATTCCATAAAGTTTGTCTTTAATACTATGATACACTATGCAACAAGAAATTGCTTATGCCATTGTGTTTTCTACGTGTTTTCTGGATAAATGAGTGGTGCTGAATGCAGATCTACCAATAGTTTTGCTCTACTGTTAATATTTCCAAAGATAGTACAGAAATTCCCTTTTTATGAAATTCAGCATTAACTGCTTGCTATACATATTTTGTCTCATGTCCCTAAAATGATTTTATACACAAATATATACATTTATTGTATTACATAATAATCTTTTTCAAATCCGGATTGAACCGGTTTTTTCCGTTACTAATTGCTCACTTTGACTTTTGAAATTTTAAATAATTCACTTAATAGTTATGTGATTCTATTCTATTTACTTGCTCAGTATCTTATTATCATCGTTTTTCACTTTTATTATGTGTTTTTTGTATTTAAAACTTCACTTTGGTTGATACAATATGTCTAGTTCTGACCTTATTGATTTTCTTCCGGACCGCACAAAGACATCTGATTTTCAAGTCAATACTGAAACCAGCTATAGCGCGCAAATTTGCCCGTTCTTTTCCAACAAAAGTAAACTTCTTTTTGAAGTAAACTCTAACCTGCTTGATTTACCTTCTATGAAGGACATTCCTGGCTTGTTGCCAGAAGTTCAAATCAGCTTTAATGATGCAATTCTTGAGAAGTTTTATCTCGAGAAGGACATAAACGATCATGTCTGCTCGGAACAATTTCCAGTGGAGGAAGTCCTTTGGAGGTTGTCCAAGACAGATCTTCAGATCCTATGCACGGAATGGATGTTTATTCAAAATCCGTTGCCCCCGAAGTTGCTAAAAAGCCCAAAGGAAAGGATATTAGCAAAAACAAGACGAAGAAAGGACACAAGCGTTCCCTTTCTCCTATTGTCGAATCTACATATGGCTCCAAAACGCGTTTTTCGGCGGTGGAGGAGGAATTCCTTGACACACAGGTCTCGGAAAAGGAAACTGGTGGTGCTCCTTCAAAAGCCAATGCTGGGAAACTGACACCTATCATTTTGAGGTCACCCAAAAATTGGAGTGTTATACACAGAGACCTTATTAAGATTGTTGTGGAGTCATTCACAGCTAAGACTTCTGAAGACACAGTCCGTCTTTAGACGAAGTGCTCAGATGACTACAGGTCCTTTATTAAGTATTTTGAGACATCCAAGTTACAGTTTCATACCTATAAGCTAAAGGATGAAAATAATTTACGGGTTATTCTCAAAAACCTCCCCGTCTGACATCAATTCCGAAGCGTCCGCACTGCTCTTGTGGACCAAGGATTTATCATAATTAAAATATCCCAAATGAAGAGAGGGAAACACAGAATTCCTATTCCTGTCTTTTTGGCTGAATTGCCAAAAGATGCTGCTAACAAGAAGATTTATGTCATCACTGATCTCTTTCATCTAAAGATCCATGTCGAAAGCTACAGGACCAAAAAGAACCCTACTCAATATCACCAGTGCGAACGATATGGGCACGCTAAGAGCGGCTGTTAGAATTTACCTCGCTGCATGAAATGCGCAGGTAATTATTTAACTAGGGACTGTCTTAGAAAGAAAGAGGACAGTCCCCCTAAATGTGCTAACTGCGGGCTTGGACGCACCGCTAACTATAAAGAGTTGTCCATTTCCCAAAGAAAGAAATTGTTACAAATAATAATGTAAAACCAACTAATGTCTCTCAGAAGAAAGTTACCAGCACTACGGTAACTCCAAAAATATCCTACATAGCTGCTGCATCCAAACATGTGAATGCAGAAAAGCCAACATCTGCAACTAAGCCCTACTTCTAGGGCAACTAAGCCTATTTCTAAGACGACCAAGCCTTCCGAAGAACAAATGCCCATTGGTGATCAGTTCGACGCCAACATTTCGAATGATCTTAAAGACATTTTCCTTTTATTCAAGAGTTTTAATATTCCGAAGTTACTGTTTACTGTCAAGTTTTTTATTGCCGACTATCAGAAAGCCAATGGCCTGATGGCCAAACTTACAATTGGCTTGGAAGCTTTTGATACTATACTCTCAACTTTTGTCTCAGATGGCAGATAAATGTACAAGGGATCATCTTCAGATTTATTTCTAGAATTGCCACGGAATTCTTAGTGATCTGCCTGAGTTCTGTTCATTTTTGACAGATACCCAGGCAGACATTGCCTTACTTGGTGAGACGCATATGCGTGCCTCAGATGTCTTTAAAATGCCTAACTATGAGGTCTATCGTACAGACCGTTTGCATAGCAGTGGAGGAGGCACATCTGTTATGATCAAGCGGTCAATTCACCATCATCTTTTACGTACTTTAGACCTCATAACTCTTGAAGTCACAGCCGTGGCTATTTTAGATACCAACATAGGAACTGTACACATAGTTGCTGCATATAAGCCACCAAATGCTACGCTTATGAATGATGATCTGAACTTCCTTTTTTACTCCAATCTTCCTACAGTGCTTGCAGGTGACCTTAATGCCAAAAATACTGCTTGACATTCAAGAGCCTGCAACAAAAATGGAGGTATTTTATTCCAATATACTACTGACAAGGGATTCATTGTCGACGCTCACTGTGAGCCGACGTTTTACCCCTTCAATACTATGCATAGACCTGACGTCCTAGATCTGGCCATTTTTGGCAACTTCTTTCCAAACTATGATCTTAGTGTCGTCAACCAACTCAACTCTGATCATTTGCCGGTCTGTCTGACTTTACACCTTTCCACGACTCTTGTAACTGGTTCGTTTTAGTAGGACTGACTGACAATTTTATAAGGTTCTTGTAAACAGCAAGATTCTTGGAACCTTCCAACTTTCTGATGGTAGATCCATTAATGATGTCATAAATGACATTACAACCCTATTGCTCATTTCCAAAACTGAAGCTAGCTTGGATTTTATAACAAAGCGAGATTTTTATGTCCTGCCATCGCATCTCTCTTGCCTCATTAAGGAGAAAAACAAGGTAAAGACATGCACTGCAGAGACGTGGATTTACATCTGACAAGAGGCTCTTAGACACTTATCAGATGACACTGAGACAACTCTTTAAAACTCAAGGTCAAATCCAGCCTCAAAGCTTTTAGAAGTGAACAATGGAATAATAAAGTTGAATCATTGTCTACAACCGATAATTCCATTTGGAAGATGACCAAAGCTTTAAAGAAACCATTTATCAGTTTCCCACCTATACATGGAGAAACTGGTTTAAATTTCAATGATGAAGATAAATCCGAGGCTTTTGCGGATGCCCTCGAATTGCAATTCTGTGAGAACTTTGATCTCTCTGACCATCATAGCTATGGATTGGTGAGGAAATCCCTTCTCCATTTCGATCAGGAGGATCGGACCAGGGTAAATTTTACATCACCGGTGGAAATTCAGCTGGCAATTAAACGCCTAAAATTGAATAAAGTCTCGGGTCAAGACAAAAATATCGAACAGGATGCTCAAGCATCTTCCGAAGAAAGTCATTGTGCATTTCTGTTCGATATTTAATTATTTACTTCGAAATCTTATATTTCCTGACGTCTGGAAAAATGCTATCGTCAAGCTTTTACATAAACCAGGCAAGGACTCCGCTATTCCATCCAGCTACCGCCCTCTCAGCTTGCTGTCTACAATTAGTAAGCTTTTTGAAAAGATTCTCCTCATGACGACTTTCTTGACTGCCACCCTATTCTGCCTGAGACCCAGTTTGGTTTCAGGCGGAATGGATCTACCAAACACCAGGCCCTTAGGATGGTGGAGAAAGTCTCCGAATCCCTTAACAAAAAGAAGTTAGTTGCAGCCGTTTTCCTGGAAGTGGCCAAAGCCTTTGACCGCATCTGGTTGGACATCCTGTTATACAAGCTTATACGAGCCAAAGTGCCATCTGGACTCATCTGTTTGATCCAATCATATCTCTCCAATAGGACATTTCAAGTCCAAATTAAATCTGCCATGTCTACAAGAAGAGTCATCTCTGCAGGTGTGCCTCAGGGTTCCCTTTTGGGTCCTACACTCTTCTCTTTATACTTATACGATTTACCTTCCTTTGATCGTATTTATCTTGCACTTTACGCAGATACCTTGCCATACTATCTCTCTCCCTCGGTCCTGCTATCGCTGTGAAGAGGTTGCAGCATAGCTTGACCGAGCTGGGCACATGGTACGAAAAATGGAAGTTAAAGATTAACTCTGACAAGAGTTCTGCCATCTTTTTTACTGGAAAGCATATTGTGAATCCCACTTGCCTCCGTTTACAAGATATTCCCATTGACTGGAGTGATTCAGTCAAATATCTTGGGGTTGTTATACATAAGAGGTTAAAGTGGGACTATCATATAAATAATATAATCTCCAAAGTCAATTCGTTGAGGGGCCAGCTAGTCCCACTCCTTTGGAGAAATTCCATTTTAATGATTGATCATAAGCTTTTACTCTGATATGATCATCAGACCGGTGATTCTCTATGCTTCACCCATATGGGCGAATACAACACCCACCAATATTCGTAAGATCCAGGTCTTACAGAACAAGATTTTGAGAACTGCCGTCGATGGCCCCTGGTTTGTCACTAACAGACAACTCCATAAAATCTGGGCATCGACCATATATATACACATATATATGGTCGACCATATATCGACCATATATATACACATATATATATATACACATATATATATTTTTTGAGGCTGTTAGCAATAATCCCAATGAGATTATTTCTTCTCTGATTCTTTATGATCATACTGTTTTAAACAAGTACAAGAGGCCTAAAACGATAGCGTTCTCTGAGGAGACCTACCCGGTTTAGGTTTCTTATACATTTTTACTGCTATTTTTAGCTTTTCTTATGTTTACCCTAATGGGCCCATCTAAGGGTGGTTTACTTACATATTTTGTTCTTACTCATGCCAAATAGGCATATCTTTATGATGGAGATGGTTATGGGTAAAATTATTTCCCGGTACATCGAATATGATTCTACGATCTACGATCAACGAATCTGTTAACTGTCATATCTGTCAGTGAATGATGTTCAGTAGTCGATGTTGTAAACTGTCAACAGACTAGTCCTGCTACTATAGTTCGTAAATGTTCACTATATTGCTGTATGCAAAAATACGTATATGCAGGAGACGTTGGTGTTATTAGTGTCCAAAGGATGTATTGCAGACTATTGAAAGAAGCACTTACTCTGAGTTGATTTCAATGCGTTAGCGTTGTGATCAAGTCTGCTTTTTGTTCCCCTCTTCCTTTGACGGCTGTTGTATGCACGGAGCAGACTTGAGCACAACGCTAACGCATTGAAATCAACTCAGAGTAAGTGCTTCTTTCATCCCTCTGCAATACATCCTTTGGACACTAATAACACCAGCGGCTCCTGTATATACGTATTTTTGCATACAGCAGTATAGTGAACGTTTACAAACTATTGAACCTCATGCTGTATTTTTAACGTTATTTTGTAGTTCTACGTTTGCGGATGTTATAGTAGTCCTAAACAGGTGGGGTATCGCACTCCTCTAGAGGTTGAGTCACGTGGGAATTTATGCCGAGATATAATTGAAAGTTGTTTGCATTGTGTAGCCCTATATTGTTCTCCAAGAATTTTTGGTTGTTGTCTAAGGCCTAGGTGAAGATCACGTAAACTGTTGATATTGTGTATGAAGGTCTTTTCCAGCTCACAATTAAACCCCAAAAGTTAATCTGGGCACCAATGATAATGTAAGGTAAGTATACTCATAATAACCGAATGCTGAGTCTTAAAAATATGCTAATGCTGCTAAAATGTAGTTGCAGAGTGAAATTAATAACACCTTCCACTCGAGGGACAACTTAGTAAAGTATGGCAATCCCGGTGTTACGTTATACAAGACAGCACTACATCTTGAGGGAGTTGCCATGAAACCACCATCCACTCGCTAGAGAACATTCTGTGGATTCTGCCATTCGCATCGGGAGAAGACCTGGTGAAGAGAGAGACCTTACTTTTAGAAACAAGTCTGTTGAGATAATCATTGAGGTGCAGTGAGTGGACGTTTCGAATTTTGAACATTGCCTAATAGAGCCAAATAACTCACTGAATTTGGTCCACATTCAATTTGCCAATACAGATAAGATGGTAATTTTTGAATTTAGATGCTGAACTTCAGTTGGTAGTCCTAACCTTTTGCACACGAAAGCTATCATGATGGAGAGTCCACAGACTCTCCCATCGACAAGTCACACTTAATAGGGCCGTGCTCCCGTTCGGCATGACCCTCGACTTCGTCCTCTCCGCCGGAACACCAACCAGCGGCATCCCCAGCAATACCTCGAGCCCGGACTTCGCTGTGGCCGAGATGATGAACCCACATGACCGGGGACTCCAATCTCATTCTGCAGGCCCTCACAAGGCCACTCCATCCCGACTCCATGACACCCAGACTTCGCAGGGGCGATGTAGGAGCCCATTCGACTGGGGATCCATCCAGTCGGCAGGCCCTCAGAAAAGCTTCTCCATCGGGGCACCAAGACGACCTTGGACTTCGCAGGGGCTGGCGGATAAGTCCACCTGACAAGGGACCCCCAGCCGGCCCCTCCATCGAGGTCGAAGGCACGCCCGAAACACCGACGAGCCGGCACCCAGTTTCACAGAGGCACCTTCAGATCCTCCACCATGACATTCAATAACCTAACCTTGGCAGCCGAAAATTTGCTGGGTACTCTTAGTTTGGCTTTTCCATCGATAAGCCTGTCAACCGGGGTGAGTAGTCCCAGTCGCGAGCCTCCAACTTCGTCCTCTCCATTGTGAGCGCGCCAAGGTCCCCAGTGAGCAGTTTTCCGACCCACAATATCACTGAGACCGCATCGATGAGCCTACTGGACCCGGTGCTCCAAGTCCAGTCTGCAGAACCCTCAAGTACGGCCCCTCAACCGGGGCTGCAACCCTGAGCTTCTCAGGGGACAAGTCAATAAGCCCACTGGACCGCCCTCCCCCCTAGAACCAGTCCGCAGGCCCTCAACAGTCCCCCTCCACCATGGGCCACAAGATATCTGAACTCCAGAGTGTCAGCGATTCGAACCCAACTTCTCAGAGGCACCGTAGCCCCCCCCACCTCGACAAGGTGGTCCCACTTCGGGGGAGGGGGGCACTCGAGGGACAATCAATTAGACTCAAGCTCGGATAGCTAATGGAGAGTAGGAAAAGCAGATTATTTGGCTGTCTCTTGCATAAAGTAGGGACACATGCCTAATCCTCCGTTTCCCTCGGATCACATCCTATCAACAAAACACTCAAACTTTAAGAGCTCACAAGTCTAAGCAACAGTGCTGCACCATTCTAATGCCCTCTCCCACCCTTCTTTTGATAGCTGGTCGCCTATCTCTAAAACTCCCTTCACTGGGCAAGAAAAAAACACTCTAAATCACTATTTAAGTCTGACAAGTAAGTTTAAAAATTAATATTGAGGATTTTATTAAAGCTTCAAAAACACAATGGATTAACCCCTAACTTCAGATAAACACTCAAATAAAAGGTAATTCACAGTTGTCACCATGTAGATGATTATTGTTCTCCTATATAGCGAAAAAGAAATACCTGAAAATACACTCCTGTCTAATGCTATATTTTACTTAAGGCAATAGAATAATCAATATAAAAATACACTCCGCTGTAATACTATAATCTAACTTTAGGTAATATGCTAATTAACATACAAATACACTCTTGCCAATTACTGTAATTTAATTTTATACCTAATTACTCTACATACCAAGGAAATTAAGGCATTAGAGTATCTGCTTCCACGGGATTAGATTCACTGTGAAATGTACTTCAATTTCCTTGTCCAGTTTCTGGACAATGTTCCACACAAGTCCACTCACTCAACTTTGAGCTTACTTCTAGTCAAGTTGCTGTTTTAAGAATAACATAGTACTTTTTCCCTTGTGGGGATATCCAAGTCCTTTTAACTAATCAAGGTGGATGACAGAACTGATCCATTCTCTAATGTTCTCGCCAAGCGGCACAGGCAGTTCATCATTGGCATTATGCTGCAATTGTGCTGGAGATAAATTTCTATCTGGCCAAAACATTGGCACTGATCTGACCTTCTAGTCATGTTGTTCTGTTTCAATGGGGGCGGGGTGGCTCAGTCGGTAGCGCGCCAGGCTCGTAATCTGTAGTTCCCAGGTTCGAGTCCCAGCTGGGTCAGCGTTGAGATTTATCTCCGCAAAATTCCCCGCCCTGCCCACGGTCAGTAGGGGACACCGATGGGTTTGGAAAGGCCGCCGTCCGTCGGATGGGACGTTAAGCCCTGGCCCCATGTGCAGGAGAGCCATACCCTGTGCACGTTAAAGAACACGCTGGATGGCCTTCGACGGGAGGCTACCATCTGTCTCCCAACAGCTGTTCCAGTGGGTCCCCTACCCCAACCTTCTCTGAGCCTTCGGGGTCCTTGTGACCTGGCCCTTTAGCCCATGGTGTGCAAAAAAGTGCCGCTCAGAGGTAAAACAACCCAACCCTGTTTCAATGAGAGAAGTTCTAGACTAGTACTCGCACATCTGGGGAGCAAAAAGCCAAGTCTGAGGCAGACATTATAGTCAATTTAAAGTTCCTCAATTTTCGGGATTTTTCCAACGAATGACAGTAATTAAGGTATTACTATGAGTTTGAATTTCCAAAAGCTGGAAGTAGCTTTTTCATCAATGAATGTGGCTCTTTCATTCGAGCTGTTGATGAGACTGGGCTTGTTATAAACAGAGAGAAAACTAAAGTGATGAAAATTGGTCAGGCAGGCTGTGATTCAGTTAATCTGAATGGTTGCAGTCTTGAGCAGGTGTCACAGTTTAATTATCTTGGGAGCTATGTAACAGATAATGGTGATGTGCGGCATGAGATTAAAAGACGAATAGGGATTGCTGCCGGGACTTTTAAGAATCTATGGAGATTGTGGAGAAATAGGCGTATACACCTAAAGACTAAAATTAGACTGTATAATAGTTTGGTTCTTTCTAGGGTTAGTTCTGGTAGTGGAACTTGGACGCTGTGTAAACAAGATAACAGGAAACTAGATGCTTTTGATTCTAGATGCTTACGCAGTATCTTGGGTATTAGGTAGTTCAACTTTGTAAAAAATGATGAGGTTAGGCAAAGGAGTCGGCAACCTCCTTTAAGCAGCATATTGTGCAGAGAGAGACTCCGTTGGTTTGGACATGTTTCCCGTATGGATAATTATAGATTTTCGAATAGAGTTATGAACAGTTGCCTAAAGGCCTCAGAAAGAGGGAGATACCTAGGATGTGGTGAGCTCACAATATCAAACAGGACCTTGTTAGAATTTGTGTGCAGTGGCCAAATGCACCAGATAGAGCTCAGGACAGATATGCTTGGAAAACTAAATTGCACGGTCTGGTTAGATCTCCGTAGCCCATGGCTGCTTGAGGATGATGATGATGATGATGATGAATGTGGCCAAATAGTTGGTTTAAAAAAAACCGGCCTGCCCTAATGCAGGACAAGATTTCTTGCTTCGGAAGTTAACTGATCGATGAGACTCCCCAGTGGCTTCGGCGCTACCGCTCTATGCTTGAAACTGAGGACGATCACCTGCAACAAAATTACTCCTGTTGGGTGTCTTTCTTCTCCCTTGTTGTTTACTGGGGATGATTGTATATCGCGTGGATGCCGTCATTTGTTACTCGAGGTATATGCTTCCCTTTGTGTGTTCCCTCTCTCATCTTGAAAGGGTGATGTCTGTAATATGCATTTTTCTTCGCCGTGGCTCAAGCCACAAAAGTTAATCTTTTGCTACCCTGTAACACGGGGGTCGCTCTGACTGTCCAGCGGTTTCAAACATGATTATTTCTTCTCGGAATGCACTCAGATTTATATGCTCGCTAGGAGGGATAGCACGCTTGGCTACTGATCTAAGGGACCTGGGTTCGAGCCCCGGATTAGGCATGGATGTGTGTGACGTTTTTCTGCTGAGGTCCTGCCATCCTCTCAGATCTCCTACTATGGCATATAAACTGACAGGCTCCTGTCAGACCTCTGTGGCAAGCAGCTGCTTGAGGGGGTATTTATTTTTTTTTTATTATTTTCGCAGCAATGCGATCATCTGGTGTTCCCATGATTTCCACTGTTTCAATCGTGTTCGAGTTGAAGTAACAATAACTTTATTAGGGAATGTTGTGTCAACTAAATCTATTGCGGCACTTGTTGATTCTTCATCGAAGGACTATTATCACTCGACCAACTGTGGAAAAGGCGGCTGGTTAACAAGGAGCGTAAAAATGACTACGATCATGAATTGGTAATCGGACCCTGCGTGCCAAATGCAGAATGCTGTCAATCAGTGTGAAACAGAAACACCATATTGTAACTGGTACAGAGTTTTGTAGTGCATAGGAAGAATATTTTGAAGTTCCCACTTTTTTATGATCAAGAGAAATCATGGGCTCCTCATATGTTGCTGTGATAGCTGCCAATCTACATTAGAATGATGAATGATAAAACCAGGAAGTGTATGCCATTTGAGTTCCTCGAATTTGGAGAGAGTCTACTAATCATTCTGATGATTGCTACTTTTGTGTGGTGGACATAGCGCACTATAAAAAGGCGAACGATCGAAGAAATGTGGTGTATCTAAGTATAACCTAATGCAGGGGTTCTCAACGTGGGGTACGCGGTAAAATTTGTTGGGGTACGCCGTGAGAGCTCAAAAGTCGCTAAATCTAGTAACAAAGTCGCTAAGTTGGCATTATTATGCTATAACTATAGTTTTATCTATCTGTATAAAGGGTACGCCAGTTACATACACATTTCCAGGGGTACGTGAAGCATAAAAGGTTGAAAACCACTGACCTAATGTATTGCTCTAGATCCACACGGTGAAGACTTGCCTATCCCAACCACAACAATTAGCAGCTTTTTGTACGAGTTGAGACATGATATGTGGCAACACATTGACTCTTCTAGGGCGCGGCGAATTGTGTGCAAATTAAAACACGTTGCGATACTGTCGAAAGTAATAGTAGGGAGTCAGTCTGTGTCGTTTTCTTGCTTTGGAAACGTTTTCGTGGTTTTTTTTTGTGTATGTGTGTGATTTTTCGCAGGCTATGGCGATCTGGAAACCGAGCAGTGGTATATGATACGTTTCTGTATTTGGTGATGCTTAATGTCGCATAAATCAAAAATGGGGAAAAGTCTTGGTTGCTGTGAAGCGTTTGTGCCTCTTGAAAATCGCGCTTTGTTTCAACACTGTTCTCCATGCAATTGAGTCATTTTTGCGACTGTCTGCCCCCCACTTAGACTTCGCCGAACACAATAACGTATAACACGGCGCCAATGCTCAGTTTTCTTATCACCCATAGTCTTAAAAAAACCAGACAGATGGAAACGAACAATTTTCCGAAGCGTAAAAATGGCAGCGACGTGTATCGCAACGTGTTTCAACTTAAACACACTGCTCGGTGACATTCAAGAATCGCTCTTTTGCCACATATCAAGTATTGACTCATACGAAAAGATGATCCACTTATGCATGTAGGTATGATTAAATTATGAAATGCTATGAATCATATTTTTCGATTATTCGAATTGCTTTAATAGCGGCTTTTAACGGTGTGAGAAAGTTATAAAATACCAAAACGTCTAAGGGATATCGAGAAAAGATCTGTTTTTGCTATAAATATGAATAAGTGGTAGATTGTGTAAGTAAATAAGTTTACATTGGTAGCAATGATTTGCTCCTTCCAGATGCTAAGAAAAAGTTTCCTTCTCTTTGAAAACGAACAGCGCATATAAGCGAGAGGCGATATGTTATTTTTCTAATTAATAGAAAACAATTGAAATATACCGCGTTTCCAAGGTGTTCAGAGAACTACTCGTCAATCCCGAAGCTTCAGACTAATTTTACGCATCGTAACAGGTCCTGGCATTGCCAGATCAAGAAAAAAATTTAGGATAGCGTAGGCGATTATATGAAGCTGGAACACATTTCGGAATATATTTTTTTTCTCTCCGTTTTAGTGCTCTTTAAAACCATTTCTTGAAAAAAAAAATGGTTCCGCAACAGCCTGTTTCTTGTCTGCCTGGCCTCCGGGGTCAAGGTCAGCCCTACCGACCCTCCGGGGTCGTCAGCCCTTATGGATTGACCCTTTGTCCCTCATAGTGGGGAAATACTACCGTTCAACTGAGTTACAGATATCCTGCGGCTTTGTACAAAGGAAGTTTACCCCTGAAATGTTCAATGAAGTAAAATATTTTTGCTTAATATGAAATAACCTGAAGGGAGAAGAACCGGAATAAAGAACAGGCTGGATGGCTTTGATGGGAGGCTTCCATCTGTCTAGTGTCCAGGGGCTCCCTTTCAATCTTCTCGGAACCCTTGGAGTCCTTATGTCCTAACCATTTAGCCCATCGTATGCAAAAAAAGTGCCGCTCAGAGATAAAGCATCCCAACCCAGTGTAAATATCCTGTGTTTGCTGTTGGAGAGGTCAGACGCACCAGTGATGCTCTTCTAGGATATGAATGCATTGATGAAGATTTCTTACAGCAAAATTTAAAACTAAAATTAAGGATTTGAATGTCATCTATTGTTACGCCCCCACAGAGGACTCTGATAAGAACGAGAAGGATAAATTTTATAGACAGCTTCAGTATATTTTAAATTTTGTGAAGAAAGGAGATATTTTTATTGTGCTAGGTGACTTCAATGCTAAAGTTGGTACTGACTCTGACCTTTTGGCAGGAGTTTTACCTCCCTTTGGCATTCGTAGTTCCAATAGAAATGGGGAACGTCTCCTAAAGGTAAGAAAACTTAACGACTTTCCAATTACAAACTCATACTACAAACACCGGAACATTTATAAATACAAATGGGTTTCACCTGATATGCTGCACAGGAATATGATCAATTAAATTTTAATTAACAGCATATGATCTAGTTCAGTTAGGGATACCATATAAGGAAGCAGAAATTGGGTCTGACCAGTACCTGGTCAAAAGTGTCTTGCAGCTGCAGCTTAAGAAATGTGCTGAGGTTGAGAAAATTACCTTTAACACTGAAAGTCTGAAAGATCCAGATGTAGCCAAAGCATACCATGATAAGCTAATTAGTCATTATGACAATCGTGGTTTGCTTACTGCTGAAGTTTAGAAAGAATGCGATCAATTTAAATAGGCTTTTCTTGAAATCAACAGTGCTCTTTCGGGTAAAAGGGAACAGAGGAAGCAAATTTATTTGAGTGATAAGGCTATGGAACTTATTTCTGAAAGAAGGAAGTGCAGGATTAATATGAATCAAGACCCTACTAGTCCTAACAGACGGCATTACAATGAGTTTAGTGAGAGGTCCCCCATGCCAGTTAACAGCTGATAAGGATCTTTGGTTTGATAGCTTGGCTGACAAAGCAGAGGAAACAGTTAGACAGCACAATATCAGGGGGTTGTACCAGATAGTTAGTGTTTTGCGTGGGCAGAAACAAACAGGCACACAGGGATTGAGAGATAAACGTGGTAAGGTGATTGAAGGTGCGGATTCTGTGATGGCTAAGAGGGCTGCGCATTTCAGCGATGTTCTAAATAATGTGATTATTTCTACTCCCATTGTTTGTAATGAGAATAAATGCATTACTGGCTTTAATGTTGGCTTTATGTCACATTCTGAAGTCGCTTTGGCTATATCTAAATTAAAACTGCATAACCCCAGGGGTGGATGAAATCACCAGTGAAATGCTTAGAGCTGGGAACACTTGTGTTGTCACATGGCTGACTGAAATTTTGAATATTTTTTATGATAAAGGTATTGTTCTGAAGGATTTTACTAGAGCTATTATTGTTTCTATTTTTAAAAAAAGCTGATCTTAGTTCTTGTGATAATTATAGGGGAATTAGTTTACTTTCTGTTCCAGGAAATATTCTTTGTATTATTACACTTAATAAAATTAAGAATTTGGTTGATGGGGACAACTGCGTGATGAACATTGTGGATTCAGAAGTGGTAGACGTATTGATCAAACATTTTCACTTAGGCAGATTCTTGAGAAATGTTTAGAGTTTCAGAAACCGGTGGTTGCTAGCTGTATAGATTTCAAAAAGGCTTTTGACTCTGTTGATCGACATAATTTGTGGTTGATTATTAAATCATATGGAATACATGATAAGTTAGTGTAATGAGAGCTCTCTATAATAACACTGAGTTGTGTGTGAGAGTTGGTACGTCTTGCAGCTATTGGTTTAGCATTGCTAGTGGAGTTAGACAAGGGTGCATTTTGTCTCCATTTCTCTTTAGTTTGGTTATTGATTATGTAATGTGAAATTCTTTGCAAGGGAAAGATTTTGGCCTTAAATGGTCTAGAGATTTCAAAATTTCTGATTTAGATTATGCAGATGATTTGGCCCTGTTGGCTACTGATGTTGATGAGATGAATTCGTTCATTAGGGCTGTTGATGATACTGGTAACAGAGTAGGTTTGGTGATAAACAGAAAAACTAAAGCGATGAAAATTTGTGCTTCAGTTGCTTTGAATGGTTGTGCTCTTGAGCAAGTGTCTCAGTTTAATTATTTTTGGAGCTATGTAACAGATACTGGTGATGTGCGGCCTGTGATAAATAGACGAATAAGGATTGCTGCCGGGACTTTTAAGAATATATGGAGAATGAAAAAAATAGGTGTTTATTACCTAAAGACTAAAATTAGGCTGTATAATAGTTTGGTTCTTTCAAATATTAGGTATTATAGTGAAACATACCCTTAGTAAGCAGGATAATAGGAAAATTGATGCCTTTGATTCTAGATGCTTACGCAGTATCTTGGCCATTAAGTAGTTTAACTTTGTATGTAATGATATGTTAGAAGAAGGAGTCAGCAACTTCCTTTGAGCAGCATTTTGTGCAGAGAGAGATTGCGTTCGTTTGGCTATGTTGTCCGTATGCATAGCTGCAGATTGTCAAACAGAATTATGAACAGGATGCCTAAGGGTTTCAGAAAAAGGGGGAGACCTAGGATGCGATGGGCAGACAATGTGAAACAGACCCTTGCTAAAATTGGCCTACAGTGGCCAAATGCAGTAGCTGTAGCTCAGGACAGACAGCTGTTGAGAGCAATATTATACAGTTTGGTAGAACCTCCATAGGCCTTGACTGATTGATGTGTGTGTGTGTGTATTTATGTATGTATGTATGTATGTATGTATGTATGTATGTATGTGTGTGTGTGTGTATGTATGTATGTAGGTAGGTAGGTAGGTAGGTAGGTAAGTAGGTACGTACGTAAAAATTACCTTTCGCATTCTCATTGAGAATTCTCTGTGGGGGCATAACAACAGATAACGTTAAAATTTTTACCCATGTTTTAAGTGCAGTTTTTTTTTATCTCTGTTTCTTAATGCAGTAGTTTTTTCGTTTAACAGTCGAGCGTGATTTATCAGCTGATGAATTAGAGATGTTAAGTACAATTTGATACGTGCTGAATGTATCAAATTGTTAAATGTTAAATGCACATGAAGTCAAAAACAAACGTTTAGCCCATGAATGATTTACTCCATTTCATAGATGCGTTAATGAACAGTAAGTATGTCTTAATGCACAAACACATATAAAGACAGTAAGAAACATTTAACCAGTAGGCAAAAATCGATATCGTTTATAGATAGTAAGCATGTTCATATTGCTTTTCCGATTTCAAGAAATATAAACTTAGTTACTATTGCGTCAAAAATACAAAAAAAATCTCCAATCCACAAATTTAGCAATTGAAATTTTTTAATCCCATTCGTCCACATTATTGCGAGAAAATAAAATGTTTCCTTTTTTATCTTCAGAGACCCAGCCATCTGGTTCAGTTGATGGAAAGATACTTAGGATCTCTCTATCAACCGTTCGAAAGTGTCAGGAAGCAGCTGATGCAGCAAGCCAGAGACGTTCTTCTCTGTCGTTTCCAAGGTAACTATGGGGTGTTCGAAGAGAAATTCCTTAGGCCCATTACACAAAATTTGAAACTACTGCTAAACGAGGTAAGTTTCATTTGTGCGGTTACTTTGCTATACTATTACTGTAATAATATTTGTTAAGAACGTAAACAAGAGACGATTTATTTCAGATGTTTCTAAATCAGTTTTGGTAAATCGTAAACAGTTTATTATTTTTGCATTTAATCTTTCAAGACAGAGAGATATCAGTTGTTTCGCTTCGAAATTTCTGGACGTCATTAAATATTACTATTAACAATTAAGAAAATATTTATTTTAAAATAAATAAAAAGTGAAAGACCTGATAACGTTCAATATAATTAAAAATTCCTTCTCAAACAGCTGCTTGCCACAAAGTTCGGATAGGAGCCCGTCAATTTAGTATACCATAGAGACGATCAATGAGAAAGGAGATAAGACCTGAACTGGACAAGAAAGAAAGAAAACATTCATTCCTTATTTGGAGCTCGAAACAAGCAAAGGTCCCTAATATCAGAAGTAAAGCACGTAACCTAAATCAGTAGCGAAGAATGAAACCTAGGATCAGTAGCGAAGCACGTAACCTAGAATCAGTAATGAAGCGCATAACCTAAGATCAGTAGCGAAGTACATAACCTAAGAGCAGCAGCGAAGCATGTAATCTAAGATCAGTAGCGAAGCACGTAATCTAAGATCAGTAGCGAAGCACGCAATCTAAGATCAGTAGCGAAGCACGTAATCTAAGATCAGTAGCGAAGCACGTAATCTAAGATCAGTAGCGAAGCACGTAACCTAAGATCAGTAGCGAAGCACGTAACCTAAGATCAGTAGCGAAGCACGTAATCTAAGATCAGTAACGGAGTATGTAACCTAAGATCAGTAGCGAAGCACGTAACTTAAGATCAGCAGTGAAACAAATAACCTAAGATTAGTAGTGAAGCATATAACTTAAGATCAGTAGTAAAGCAGGGTAACCACTGGACCACCGAGAGCTTATTATATGTTACATGAAGCGTTCAGCTACTTCCATGTTGCATGAATGGAAAGCCATGTAGAAAGCCAAAATATTGCAACTCTCAAAATATTTCTTCAAGTTAAAAATTTCTTTAAGCTTAAAATTTAACTGAAGATAAAGATCTCATTTAAATCTCAAAAAGAAACAAAGAAATCATACCGTATACGAGTATTATATTGTTATAAATTTTCAATAGGAGCAACAGAAATTAATGAATAATTTTTTACAAAAGTGTGAATAAAAACACAAATATAAACTAAATTCAAGGAACACAAATCCTTATCTTCATCAATGTGAAACTAAATCATCAAAAGAATATTTCATCATATCCACTAATAACACAAATAGTCGTTTTTATAATTATTGTAGTCTCCACTCAAAGCACAAAAAAGATTTTTACAACATTCAATAAGTGACACAATCATCTTTCCGAATAAACCTCTAAATTACCAAGATTAACCTTACCAATTCTTTTTACATATTAAGATGAACACGCATGAAACGATTTATTCTTCTCACAGAGAAGTTGAGATCGGTTCTGCTTTCTCGACTAATATATTACCTCCCCGGCCTAATCTTCACGTGTCTTGAGCAACTTTCCTGACATTAATTTAATGCTAATTCACTTAGAAAAAAAAAGGAATACACCCAATTCTGTTTTTACACGGATTTTTTTTACACGGTTTAGAAAAAAATTCCAATTCGGTTTTTACACGATATGTTTTGATCTAACACGGTTCAAACGACGGCTTTTTAAAAATCTCTATTTCAATTTAATTCTGAAAAAGTATTCTTATTCAAGAAAAAATTCCTAAAATTTACATTTATAACAAAAATGCCGCTTTTGTCGTCACATTTTTTGAAGTAGTTTAAACTTTGAAAATGTACTATAGATACACATTTTGTGCACTAAAATCCCCAAAATAAAAACTTACACTAATATAACTAACTATACAACAAGTTTTATATATTTTTATTCTCTATTTTATGGAAAAATTGTACAAAACCTACATCATTCGGAATGAAGGAATTCCTCTCAATTTTATCTTCAATACATACGTTAGCCGTGGTTTCTCATTTCGTGTTTAAAGCTAGAAGTGTTTAGGTGTATAATAGAAGAAATAGAAAAAAAAAATTGTTTTGTCTTTTGAAGTTTTGTGTGCGTAATACAAATTTATTAAATTTTGCTGATAGGTAATTTACAATTTTTTATCATCCGATTTATTAACTACTACTATACTGTGACATTAAGCAGTGGTAAAAATTTTGAAAAAGTTAATAGTGACCTACAAAAAGATTTCGATATTATTTCAATGTAGTTGCAAAACAATTGTATATATTTAACCCATTTCTTCCCAGTGTTGCGTACACGCAGCACGAAGTGTTGCGTGTACGCAACACTGGGAAGAAATGGGTTAAGCACAGACAAGTCTAAGGCCATGTACTTCCATCTACCTAATATCTAAATTCTTGATACCAATCAAATTTTACACCATTTACCTACTTGTCTAACAAATGTGGACACTAACATTTGATATAATTGCAAGTGTAATGATATTATTGAAAGTGAAGTATCTAGGTCTGATTGTTGATGACCTATTCATATGGAAGAAGCATATTGTTACGACAGATAAACGAGCAACAGTGACTTCATGACTTAACTTGAACCCTCGTGTGTGCTTCTACGTGAGATTCAATTTAGCCAACGAATTGGAACTTAGAACAGTTCCGAAGAATGAAAATGGGAGAAATGTAATGCAGCAGTGCGTGGTATTGTGAAAGATGAAGAAGTTCATCTGAGTATTTACGCGTTAAGTGTGTTAAAGTTGTGAGATCTGAAAGGATGTTCATCAGATGGTCTGATTCAGTGGGCGTTAAGTGAAAATAATTAGTGAAAATAATTAGTTAGTGAAAATAATTAGTATATTTATTAGTGTGTGCGCGGGTGTTTGTTTTCTGTTGCTGGTAACAAAAGTTTAGTGAACTAGCACAGGACGAGAAATTGTTTACGTCTGAAGGTATTCAAGTGACATGGTAAACAAAGTGAAGAGGTAATATTTTAGTACAACAGACAAAGCTGATATTGTATGCTCTGTACAAAAAGGTTAATGACTTATGTTTGATAGTAGTTAATTTGTTTATAAAATATTTCATCCATATTTTTGTAACAATTTGCATTGTATTGTAATTGGTTTGAACATATAGTTATTAGTACTCACGCTCAGTGCCTATCCATTTTTAAGTTCGCAACATTTGGTGTCTAGGAGTGTGGATAATTTATTGAATGCCGTTAACCAGAAGTAGGGATGAGTTAGTAAAGTTGATGAATGACATTAAAGGAGAAATTGGTGACCTTGCTACACAAAGTGATAGCTTGAAAGTTGATATAGCTGCCCAAAGTAATAAAATAGGTGACCTGGTCGCACAAAATAATGTATTGAGAACTGAGATAGTTTTTCAAAAAGATGACTTGAAAGCCGAAATGGCCGCACAAAATAATGAGATGAGAGCTGAAGTGGCTTCTCAATTTGGTAAGATTATTGATCAGTTCAAGGATATTAAAACCGAATTTAATAGACAATGTAATAGTTTAAAGGTTGAAATTGTTAGTGAAAAAGATGATATTGATAGTGTTCAGTTAGATTGTAAACATGAAAAAGAAAAAGAGAAAGGCAACGCATATCAAAATGTGAATCCCAAACCAATAGGTGAAATTTACGAAACCAACAGCACTGGAGGTAACATTACAAATGACCAATGTTTTAAAGATGCTAACCATAAGAATATTGTTGAGCAGTATAAAAATTATAGGAACAAAATTATGCAAGAAGTGTGCGCTGGTAGAGATGTTGTTACAGTTACAGTTAAGACAACGAAATTGGTTGAAGGTGAATATATCTCCAGCTGTGGGAGCTATAGTACAAATGAACATAGTGCTGGTACGGGAAAGAAACGATGTGGAACCAGAAAACATTCCAAGATTCTTCGCTATCTGAAAAAGAAGCAATTTAGATTCAATTCGTTTTTGCAAAATTCGACGGACAGGAGAAGCTCGCTGGGGCAGCTGCGTTCTGATGAAGCCTTCATATGGATTGAAGAGAACTCGAGAGAGTTTCCTCTCGAGTTCTGAAGTTATTCTGGCTCAATCTGAAGTTATTTTGGCTGTTTCTAAACTTAAACTTCATAAATCCCCAGGGGTAGATGAAATTACTACGGAAATGCTTAGAGCTGGGAATGTTTCAGTTACCACTTGGATGACTGAAATTCTGAATATCTTTTATGATAAAGGCATGGTTCCTAAGGATTTTACCAGAGATATTGTTATCCCTATTTTCAAAAAAGGTGATCGCAGTTCTTGTGATAACTATAGGGGTATCAGCCTACTCTCTGTTCCAGGTAAAATTCTTTCCATGATTGTGCTTAATAGAATTAAGAATATGGTTGACAGTCAATTGCGTGATGAGCAATGTGGATTCAGAAGTGGTAGGGGATGTGTGGATCAGATATTTTCACTTAGGCAGATTCGTGAGAAATGTTTAGAGTTTCAGAAACCTTTGGTTGCTAGCTTTGTGATTTCAAAAAGGCTTTCGACTCTGTTGATCGTCATAATTTGTGGTTGATTGTGAGATCATATGGTATACCAGACAAGTTAGTTAACATTATGAAAGCTCTCTATAATAACACTGAGTCGTGTGTGAGAGTTGGTAAGGCTTGTAGCAATTGGTTTAGCATTACTTCTGGTGTTCGACAAGGATGCATTTTGTCTCCTTTTCTCTTTAGCTTGGTTATTGATTATGTTATGCGAAATTCACTTCAAGGGAAAGCTTTTGGCCTTAAATGGGCTGGAGATAGGAAAATTTCTGATTTAGATTATGCTGATGATTTAGCCCTTTTGGCAAATGATGTTGATGAGATGAACTCTTTCATTCGAGCTGTTGATGAGACTGGTAGTAGAGTAGGTTTGGTTATAAACAGAGAGAAAACTAAAGTGATGAAAATTGGTCAGGCAGGTTGTGATTCAGTTATTCTGAATGGTTGCAGTCTTGAGCAGGTGTCACAGTTTAATTATCTTGGGAGCTATGTAACAGATAATGGTGATGTGCGGCATGAGATTAACAGACGAATAGGGATTGCTGCCGGGACATTTAAGAATCTACGGAGAAATAGGTGTGTACACCTAAAGACTAAAATTAGACTGTATAATAGTTTGGTTCTTTCTAGGGTTAGTTATGGTAGGGAAACTTGGACACTTTGTAAACAAGATAACAGGAAACTAGATGCTTTTGATTCCAGATGCTTACGCAGTATCTTGGGCATTAGGTGGTTCAACTTTGTAACTAATGATGAGGTTAGGCAAAGAAGTTTGCAACCTCCTTTAAGCAGCATATTGTGCAGAGAGAGACTCCGTTGGTTTGGCCATGTTGCCCGTATGAATAATTATAGATTGGCGAATAGGGTTATGAACAGTGTGCCTAAAGGCCTCAGAAAGAAGGTGAGACCTAGGATGCGGTGGGCAGACAATGTCAAACAGGACCTTCTTAGAATTGCTGTGCAGTGGCCAGATGCAGTAGATGTAGCTCAGGATAGACTTGATTGGAGAACTAAATTGCACAGTCTGGTTGGACCTCCGTAGCCCATGGCTGCTTGAGGAGGAGGATGATGATGATGATGATTGCTGAAATTGGAATCTAAAATAATTTTCCTACATTTTCCACCGGACTACTTCATTTAATTTTTAAAACAATCCAATATCCGGTTTTTTCCCATTAGTATTGAAGTGCACTAGCCATTCTATCATCGGAAAGAAAAGCATTATTTGCTCTATGAGGGATGCTTAGCAGTGAATTTTTAAGGCTTTCAAATTCAATTGTTTAAAGAGAAAGTGGGATCTGAAAAGGCGCTTTTTCTCGCTTCCAAAAAAAAAGAGATGATAACAATTCTACTTTGTTGTCTGTCCGTCTGTAGCCATCCAGAATTTTTGTTTTAGAGATAAATTAAAAAAATATATATTTTGATTTGATAGGTATTGATTATATTTTAAGTTTCGCAGTTTACGAACCTCCGAAAAGTTTAAACAGCGCCCCCCAACGGTGTAAAAACGTTCAATATTGCAAAAGATATACCTATATTAGAAATTCGAAATTTTGGTGGTGGGCAACAATAAATTGATTACACCCTCAGAAAGAAGGCAACTTTTTCGTTTCAAGAAAAAAAAATTAGAGATGAATTGAAAATTTTTTGAGTTGGATAGGTATTGAAAATATATTACGATTCGCACTTTAATATTCGCAAAAAATAAAGGTTTGGCCTCTAACAGCGAAAAAAATTCTTTAAAGAGTAGAAAAGTTTAATTCTCGTTGAAAACGAAATTCCCATAATCGCTAGAGATGATATGTTTTCTTCTACTTAAACTTTGAAATTTGCAATTCTGAAAGAGGCAAACACACCTAAACCGAGTCCGTCCAACCAGCAGCTCACAAAACAAATAATCAATATATTGAATCTAGCTAATTTTTTCACAAACGTATTTAGATGCATAACTAAACTTTTGCCAATTTACAGTACTCATTAACTATTGCATAAATTTGTATTCAATCGATATATATATATTCTTTATTCTTTAAAAATATAATTTTTTGTAATTCATTATTCATTCGAAATGTATGTTTCCGCTTTTAAAATAATTATTTTTTCTGATGCCCTTTAAGAATGAAGTTATTATTCCTAGTGGCCATAAATATACTGATAGACTCCACAACATCCGCGATCTGAATTTTTTTACAAAATTTTTAGCGATATTTGATATGCAACTATTTAAAGAATGACCCAAATATGTTTTTCCTATAGCTTTGAACGAATAAAGGCGGATAGTAATTAACCAACTTCGTTTTCCCTCCTACAAATTTCTGTTGGCCAGAACTTATTTTCTTAAAGTCTTTTATTAATTCTCTGAAGAATAATATTTACACCACATGATTAGCCTTCGGATAAATGTTGACTAGACAGGTGTTAGAAGACAGATGGAAGCCTCCCATCAAGGCTATCCAGCGTGTTCTTCAACATGCAGCGGCTAAGGCTTTCCTTCACACGAAACCACGACTTAAAGTCCAATCCTATGGACGGTGGCCATCAATGTCCCCTGCTGCCCGAGGGGAGGGCGGGGAAAAACCTCAACTCTGGCCCAGTCGGGACTAACATGGGAACCGGAGTCGGTAAGGTTATAGCAGTCCTGGGAAAACTTCTTAGCTGGACAGCAGCATAGAAAATTGAAAAGGGAAAGCTGCCACCAAAAAAATATATATTCAATAACGTATAACCAATGCAAAAAAAATTGAAATATAAACAATACAAATATATTATTTTAATGAGAATTCATTTCTCAAAATTGAATCTCTCTTTCACAAATTTAATTTATCAGTAGCTCGGGGGTCGCAATTTGCCCAGCTCTGAGCTTAGAGTATCACCCATACATTGCGAAACATTTCGAAAAGAGGAGAAGGTTAATGAATGAATTACATCGCGTAGATGAGGCAGAATAGTCTCCAGATGTATTATTGAACGCTAACAATTTTCCCCTGTAGTTAGTAATTTATTTTGACATGATGGAATGAAAAAAAATTAGCTAATGTGATGTATCATTAATTATAATTTAACTGCCACTACTATAATACTCGCTTGCTGCGTTTATTAACATATGAAAAATGAAGACTTACCAAAAGGAAAGTGTTATGTAACACGGAATCGGGGGGAAAGTGTTCAAACCTACCTTAATGTGGTGTTGTGATCTAAAAGAGCAGGGCTTTAAAATTCCCTGTAAAGCAGCGTTAATTAATTTGTAGATTTTTTTCCCTAGTAAAAGAAAAATATGAAGAAAATATATAATAGCGCTGCAACAAAATCTGGTTATATTTTATGCAATGAGCCTATGGAGATATAAATAATGGAATTTTCACAGCTCAGTTAAATACTAAAATTATTGCGAGTTCAAGTTTCAGTTCACGGAAATTAGTTCAAGTCACGGAAATTATTTCAAGGTGCCCAAGGGAAGATTGGTTTGTAAAAAATGCCAACTTTTCATTATGGAATTTCTAAATTCAAATATTCTGTTTTATGTAAATGGTATATAGATTATAGAAAATATATGTATATATTTCTGTATATTGAGAAAATGGACTGGAGACAATATATTTACTACTATGTATTCTGAACTTTCATTATAAATTTTACATAAGTGAACATAAAATACAAAAAACTGCGGTAATGTTTAAACAGAAGTATATAATCAAAATTGAAACAATATGCACACCATAAAATAAAAAAAAATAAATACCCCCTCAAGCAGCTGCTTGCCACAGAGGTCTGACAGGAGCCTGTCAGTTTATTGCCACAGTAGGAGATCTGAGAGGATGGCAGGACCTCAGCAGAAAAACGACACACACATCCATGCCTAATCCGGGGCTCGAACCCAGGTCCCTTAAATCAGTAGCCAAGCGTGCTAACCACTCGGATGCTTACAAAATTAAAGGAGTCTATTGCTCAATTTTTGACTATCAAAAACATAAATTTAATGATCGAAATTTAAATTGTAAATAATATTGTTTTTAATAAAATAGTAAAGATAAATTACATCCCACCGAAGAGCCCCTAGTTTCGCACCTGCATAAAATCAGTATCTAGTTGAAGTGCATATTAATGCATTCATTAAGGAATAATTTGAGGTTTTTTTCTATTTATCGAATTTTTTAGTATAAATGGTCCGTTGTAATTATTAATTACCTTCACTTTGTCTGCATCGTAACTTCCATAGCTTCCTTTATCTCCACTCATTGTATTACTTAAATCCCAGTCTCTTTCATTTCTATATCCTTTTTCATCCATTTTGACTGCCACGTCTTCAAACGGGTCAGAGTTCTCCAAGTGTATAATTCTGACCTTAGTGACTCAGTCTTCTGGCTCTCGAGTGTTTTTGGAATGTGGCCTATCTGTTGCCCCAAGAATGTTGCTCACCAAGCTCCCAAAATGATCACATGGGAAAGCCAACAGATGCTTCAGCAAAAATCCAAGAGGAGGAGCCACTTACGTTTATCGAAAGCTTACTTCTATCTTCGACCTGCTTTGGTGAAAATTTTGTTTCCTTTTATCCACTCTTTGGGCATTACAGCTCACGTGATTAGCTACTGCTACGTATTGTATGAGATCCACAATTATATAAACTAACCTGTGTATCTGATCAGTTGGGACTGGCAATCCACAAACCAGCAGAAAACAGCGGAAGATTTCTTTCAACAGATATGATGCACCTGGAATATGGAATCGCCATAGAGACCCGAGTCAACACAGGCAGTGCCTTTGGCCTTTGATAGGACTCTCTTTGAATAAGGACAATCAGTTTTGCTTTCCCATGTGATCATTATTGAGAGATTGGACAGCAGCATTCTTGTAGTTGCCCGATCTGCGTGGGTCACTTCTTTTGCTGCCAATTCTAAGACCTCGGTAGTTTTGATATGACACCAAGTCCTCTGTTTTCTATTCCTCCATCATCCCGAAATCACCAATAATTCTGGCTGAATCTTTTCTTCAGTTACCGCCCTTTTCAATCGTAAGAATAAATTAACTAGTGCTGCATATTTCTCATCCACAATTACTTCTGTGATCTTTACTCAGACATATGGTTTCTTATATCCCTCTGAGGCAGCATCGGTTCCCACCATTTAAATTCGGTTCCAGTGTCAACTTCAACGCCACAGACAACTTTAGTACACTGCAACCTAAATACACTGCTCACAATGCACATGTAACCTAAATACACGGCTCACAATGCACGGCTGCGATGCAGCCGTGCACTGCTGACATCTGATGCAATACTTACATTGCTAGAAATTTGATGAATGACCTGAGCGACTATCTGCCATAGTTCTTGGAGCTTTACAAATGATGAAGCAGTAAATGTAATCAATGAAAGCAATAACAATGAGCTCTATGCATAATGATTATCAGGTAGAGCAGGCAGGCAGGGAGACATAAAGATAGACAGGTAGACAGACAGAGAGGCTGGCATATAGACAGACAGGTAGACAGACAGAGAGGCTGGCATATAGACAGACAGGTAGACAGACAGAGAGGCTGGCATATAGACAGACAGAGAGACAGACTTACCTACCTAATGCAGTCATCGACTGTGGAGGTCCAACCAGAATGTACAATTTTGTTCTTCAAACACATCTGTCCTGAGCTACTGCTGCTGCATTTGACCACTGTAGGCCAATTCTAGCAAGGTCCTGTTTCACATTGTCTGCCCATCGCATCTTAGGTCTCCCCTTTTTTCTGAGGCCTTTAGGCACACTCTTCATAACCCTAATCGCTAATATCGAGGTATGCACATGGGCAACAGGGCCAAACCAACGCAGTCTGTTTTTGCACAATATGCTGCTCAAAGAAAGTGATGACTCCTTCTAACCCCATCATTACTTACAAAGTCAAATCACCTACTGCTCAAGATAATTTGACCCTACCTGGTATAGTGGTTAGCGTACCTGACTATTAATACCAGTGGGGTATGTCCTTGTATAAGTGTTTGTGTGTTATATGAGAAACCAGGACAAGCCTAATACAGCTTCTAGGTTATCTCCGTCCTTTGTGTAGAAAAGTACCTTCTTCCTTAAAACAAATAATGCCCATGCATCTAGAATCAAAGGCATCAAGTTTCGTGCTATCTTGTTTACAAAGAGTTCAATTTCGCTACCTTAACTAACCTTAGAAAGAACCAGACAATTATACACCCTAATTTCAGTTTTTAGGTGTATATGCATATTTTTTTCACATTCTCCGAAGATTCTTAAAAGTACCAGTTCTTAAAAATACCTTATTTTTCTGTTTATCTCATGCTGTACATCATTAGTATCCGTTACATAGCTCCCGAGATATTAAATTCATCCTAAGTTGGGCTGTTGATAGAACACGTTCTATTAGTTGAGGTATCGTAAGATTGACGACTCTGTCTCCCTGGAGTAGTAGAGACTTACGAAAACACCTTATATATATATTATTTTATATATATATTATAGTCATTGAGAGAAAAGCCATTGCTGGAATCTTTGGCCATTTCGTTCATATTCCTTCAGCAGCTTACGAAGCCAAACATCGGATGTAAATGAAACGGAAGTCGTCAATGATAGATTGGAATTTCTTCAACTGTGTGACATATAAGCATACCCGCAAATTTTTGTTGATTATCCAGTGGCGTCATCTGTTATCAGGAATCGGACAGACAAGTTGCCACATATGTGGCAGCTTGGCTGCCCAATTAATATATACTCATTCCCGCAAAAAATTGCGGGAATCCTTATATCTCACACTGTTGAAGAAATGATTAACTTCTAGTGGTATAGCGGTTAGCACACCCGACATGCTTCTGGGAAGCGTGGGTTCGAATCCCACTCAGGAACACTAATTATTTCAAGTGGTTCTTGCCTACAGGCCGTTTTCCTGTGATACTTTATTACTGAATTGATTAGCTGCGTTCATGATTAGCAAAAAGTAATTACGAAAGCCTGTGGTAGATGAGTTGGCTACTTATTGGCAGACTAAAATTGCCTGTTAATTGTTTTCGCTTCGGATAGAACAAACATCGTTATTACTGTGATTAAAACTAAGAGTCGATATATCGGTGCTCAGGTGAAAGGAAGTTCCGAAGCTGGTTAATAGGCCATTAAGGGAATATTTCTTCCGCCTTCCGATCAGAGTGCTATTTGGCTTTATTCAAATCCGGAACATCCTTTGGCAGCTGGCAACTGTCTTCATAACTTATTTGCTTAAATATGTAACAATACTCGAAGAAACTTTCGAGGATATATCATATATGCATAGGAGGCATTTCAAAATAGTTGTTTATTAAATATGTTAGGGTGATAAAATGAAATGCAAGACTCTTGAGTAAGAATCGCACTTTCATACAATTTATATGCAAAATAATTACACCTCAAGCAACTGCTTCGCACAAGGGTATGCAGAAGCTTGCAAGTGTAATAGGCCACAGAGAATGTCTATGAAGATCGGTGTGTGTGTGTTGGGGGGGGGGGGGGGACATCCATGTTTTCACGTGCCCGAACCCGGGTCCCTTGATCAGAAGCCAAGCACGCTAACCAGTCGGCTGCCACGGAGACTGTTACCGCTAACTACTTTTTAAAAATTAATTGTCATTTAAAGATTCAAGTTTCATCAGGCGTGCAATAACCCTAGGATCAGAGTCACCTTTTCCCAGTTTTTTTCAGTCACCTTTTCCCAGTTTATATGGTGCACTGAATTAATTACTGGTATGACTGTTCTTAGATGATTATGCAATGACTTCAGGGTAAGGGCACTCCTGATAGTCAAAATGAATTATTTCTAGTAATTTAACAGAGAGACTAAATTATCTCAACTGGTTACTTACCAGTTGAACTGCTATATGAAATCTCTATAAATATACAATAATTTAAAATAATATTTTTAATAATACATACAAAATCGAAATACAAAATTAGAGAAACACAAGACTTCAGTTCTTGAACTACCATAAATTATCAAAGATCAGAAAAAATTATTGAAACTGTACAAATGATTATAATTTTTTTTCTTTTTAACATACTTTCAAGAGAAATATTATACATTGAAAGAAAAGTTAAAGGAAGATTTAACATTGGGAAGTAATGAAAATGAATAAATAAAAATAAATAAATCTCTCAAGCAACTGCTTGCCACAGAGATCTGACAGGAGCCTGTCAGTTAATATGCCATAGCAAAAGGTCTGAGAGGATGGCAGGACCTCAGCACAAAAACGACACGAACATCCATGCTTTATCAGGGGCTCGAATCCAGGTCTCTTGGACCAATTTAATTAAAAGTTATTGATTTTATATCTTATTTTGGCAGTTAGCTGATTTAAAGTGTGTAATTAGCGAAATACGTTTTTTATTATAAATTTTTTGAATAATGCTAATTTGTACATAAAATACGTATACAAGGAGATTGTGATAACAATTACGAGTATATCACACTCTAGTTTGCAGTTGGTTAACTTGCAGACAAGTTTTTAGCTTTGCGGAGCACAATGATTAAAATATGCACATTGTGTAAATTTCCTAAATGAAGAATAATTTTTTTTTGGCAGAAAAAGGAAAAAAAGCCGAATTTGCATGAAAACAATTACGTTAATGTTTAATACCCAAAGATATATGTATACCAGTGCTGTTTTTTTTCTCTGTGAATTATAGTTCACACGTGGCCCCGAAATATTCACCGGTGATTTAACAGATCTCTTTCGGTTTCATTTACTTACGTGTGTAATATTCTACCTTTGAAGCTTCCTGACTGCTATTGCTTTACCGATCACTTTACTAGGATCTCTTAGTGAAACGGAAAGATTTGCGAAATTAGAATTATATTTTCGCAAAGCTAAATTAAGAAAAATATTAAATTAAGGAAATCCAAAACTAATTTACCCTTTTGAAATATCTTTCTTTTGTTTTTGATAATTGGCTGGTTATTGCGTATCGATCGGATAATAAATTTTCGTCGCCATTTTGGCTACATGAGGCGGGTCTATTTCATTTCAATTTTTAAACCTAAGTTTATTTAAAATTGCGAAACACAAAAGACAGAATTGGCGAGTGATTGAGCAGAATCTGAAATCTTGTTTTCGATGATCAATAATAAATCTCAGCATAAAGGCCACAGGCAGGGATGTACCCAAAGGAGGGGATCCTTCCGAAAATCCGGTCTCAGACCCACTTCCCCTTATTGAAACTAAATCCGGTGTACGTCGATGGCCACAGGCTACTCTTGTTGTCATAGGTCCAATGGAGTAGTCCTCATCAAAAGTACTGGGCTACCGAATTTTTTTCAACTGTGTATGCAATTATAACGATGTTTTATTTAAATAATATATGACTTTTTGACATATCCGTGGCCGAGTGGTTAGCACGCTTAGCTGCTCATCAAAGGGATATGGGTTCGATCCTAGGGTAACCTAATAAACCTTCTACTACGGCGTATAAACTGACAATATCCTTTTAGACTTTTGAGTCAAGCACTGCTTCAAGAGATATTATTTTTTTCATTCGTTCCTTTTACCTGCTAATAACATCTTCAAATTATTTTTCAAAATTCTAGTTCTTTAAATGTCATCGATGTTGACATCTCTACTTCGTATCACTAGCAACAAGATTTCACGTATGGAAACTGTATTCCACAATGCAAGTGGAGGTACAGTTATTTTAATGAACTTTATTGATGAAATGCTTTGTTTTAATCATTTCGTTTGAAGTTTAAGTATGACAAGGTTTAGCGCACTAAGCATTTTAGTGCATTTTGGTGGATTATCGAATTCAATATTTCACTTGTAAAAAAGGAGACAAAGAGGCTTGAAAAAGGTACCGGGAGACGAAGTTCTGGCTCGAATTACACCACTGTGTAGAAGGCAAATATATACTGATCATTACGTCTAATGAAAGGATATTAAGCATTTCAAAATTTGAACGCTGTGATATATGAACGAAAGTGGATACAAGGAAAACATGTTGTTACCTTTCGTTATCGTTCACTTTTTTTTTTGAAATGCTAAAGCCCCTATATTCAGTCTTCTCCTTTGACGCCGGGATGCCAGACCGTGACGCAGAAGCGAGAGGGGACCAACCCGAACTCTGATTGGTTCGTTGAATGCTTCCTATTCCTAAGGCAATTTAGAGAATGCGGAGTGAATGGGCTGCTCTGTCTGCATGTATCATACTGAGAAGCATAATTTGTTTTGTTAGCAGTGTCAAAGTTCTAATGAATTGAAGAGCCAGAAAAACCTTTACACTTGCGTTTCCGTAATAGTTCATCGCAATGACGAGATAAAGAAAAATGGAACTTGGATGAGGATTGAAGAGTATTTCGCTGCAAAATCAGTGTCCTTCTGTTGTTACTTTGCTTTCCATCTGTGATGCTCACCAACAAAGAACTGCTGCAAAGTTTGTTTTTCGCAACTAATTGCAGACGACTTCGGTTATAAATTTGTATATTTGTGTTTAAAGAGCAAAGTATATGGGTAAGTTTCGTTTCAACGATAGTTAAAATAATTAAACTAGTTGTTTTCCTTTAATATTAGTATTCAAGTAGAAATATTAACGTAGTTACAGAATTTTATCTCTGCATTTTTAAAAGTATACTTAAATATTTTCAACGTTTGCAGTCATCATTCACACATTGATTAAAGTGAATAAGTGATTAGCAGCGATTGGAAAGTAGATGGTGGTTTTTTAAAGTACTCCTGCACGAGGTAGATATTCCTTTAAAAACCGGAAAAATACGCCACATTCATTAATACTGGTCAAATCACATAAAATGGCGTATGTTATCTGTATTCAGAATACAGTAATCTACAGCAGTTAATGAAATGATCGCGATTAAATTGTAGCATTGGTCTCGGTGACCGAGTTGATTGCAGAATAAGGAGACATAAATTTCAGTTCGGATAAAGAATGATTGTTTTTTCCCAATGTTTTCCTTCTGCTGAGGTCTCGCTATCCTCACAGTCTTCTCTGTGGCGTATTTTACTGACGGGCTTATCTAAAATCTCCGTAGCAAGGAACTGTTGGAAGAGTATTTTGTTATATATCTGTAAGTAGTGATATGTCTGTAAGTGAGGTTTAGTACTTGTTAATTAGTACAGTTTTAATGCGAGGAACAGGGGCTTCACTAATCAATCTATGTGCTTACCATACACTAAGAAAACGGTTACGAAACTACAATATGTAGCTTTTCGTTGAATATAAGAAACCCGCTGACTTATTTTGGGGACAATTTAAGATATAATGCCTATTCCATTGAAATTTCATTACTGTTGTTTGGGAATTGCAAAGGAAAAATAAAAAACAATTTTCTGAGAAATAAGGGCAAGCGATATTATCAGATTTTTACCGTTCATAGAGAGAGAAATTGTCTTGAAAGACGCAATATCTCCATCTAGCAGAATTATTTTTGCTTAAACAGAATCTGGTTATTCACAAAAATTTAAGCAAAATCGCTACTTCCTATTGCGGTACCATTTCAGACTCAAAATCCGGAAATTTCACAAAATTTTAGATATTTGTTTTGAAATGTAATAAGACTTCATTTCAATAAAGGTGCTTTCATCTTCCGACCCACGAAGCAGGTTTGTCCTCCCAATCCACAAATGAATGCAAATAGGTATTAATATCTTCATATGCTTGAGAACTACAATTCAGTTGAAAGCAGTTAATGTTTATACTTACAGAGAAGCTGTAGGAAAATCTTCTGAAGTCAATCAATATATTATAGGTATATGCGGCTTGGCCCATGAGAATTAGTTTACACACTGATGAGCAATTGGCTGGACGCATGCTCCACTCGATGTCGTTTTTGCAAGAAAGCGGGAGATATTTTGGCGAAATTTTTTTAGTACAGGACCGTTTTCTCCACTGACATGCAGACTGGAAAATACGGGCTCATCCAATCATAACTCCAAATACCCCCCTTTTTTATGATGTTATTTTAGATGCACTCAGGTTTATTTTCAACTTCATAAGCATTGAAACTGAAGCGACTGCAGGTTTCGAAAATTTTAAATTGAAAAAGATTAAATCTTCAAAGAATTCCTTTAACCGACAGGAATTACTATATTTGAACTTCTCTGAAAGTTATCTGTGATGCACATTTGAATTCATACAATCGCCCAGAATGCTTTCACTGATAGAATGTTTTGGTTTTGTGTGAATAAAACATTTTTTTCCTATTGTCTTAGACCTTTCATCATTTCAATAATAATTAATATTACGTTGTTAAATTATTCATTTATATAATAAAACCAAACTATTATAGATTTATTGCCCAATGTCAATAATGTTCTTGAGAAAGTTAATATGTGGTTCGAAAATAAAAAAACTCTCAATTAATAGGAATGATTGTTTTCTACAAGTTGAAAAATAACCAAAATGCTGTAAATACTTTTGTCATTAAACTGCATTCATCTCAATGCTATAAACATATTGATTGCCGTTGTGATTACATAAGAACAGGTTGAGAGCATTAAATATTTAGGTATTTTCATAGATAATAATCTAAAATGGAAGAAACATATTGACTACATCACAGGTAAAGCACGTTACAAACTACTCAAATTACACCACTTGAAATACAAGGTTAATCTTAATATGCTGCGAACATTGTATTTCTCATGGATACAAGTTGCATTTCAATACGGTATCTTATGTCTTGGTTTTTAAACCTCTGGAGTCTCTGCAAGACAAAATTATTAAATTGCAAAAAATAGCACTGATATTTAAGCAATTTCAGTTGTTACTCTAGGCCAAAAATTCTACCTATTAGACATTATTCGTTTTTAGAGTGATGATGTTTTTAAGCAAAATTGCTTTAATTTTCACATTCAGCCGGATTTATACAATTTTAGAGAGAAAGGTCCAAAATATTCAGTTCCATTGACCAAAAAAGAAATTGCTTATAATCATTATTCGTATATTGCACCTAAAATCTTCAATCAGTTGCCTCTTGAAATTAGAAGTGAAAAAAATTTTAATATGTTCAAGCAGAATTTAAAAAGCTTTCTCTTTTCTTTGGAAGATGTTGCACCTACGTTAAATAATCAAGTATAAAGTAAAAATGTATTGTACATATATCGGAAAAATGGCACATATTGTTTGTAATCTTTATAGTGAATAAGTCGTTATTGATTTTTGTATTTCCTTTAGTGTCCCAGACAAACCAGGTGGATTTTGGGTTCACTCATGTTTTTCTGTTATAAATTGCATATGATGATGAAATAAAGTTAACTGAATGACTTTTTATTTCCAAACTTTAATTAAATTATTTTGCCAAATTTTTATGATCATATTTCTTACCCTAAGTGTATTAATCTTCAACAATCGGCCTTATTTTTTCGCAATATGTACGTCAATCTGTGATGTGGGTCCTGTGGATTCTACTGTGACCATTGAGGGTTAATAATCTGAGACCCTACACTTCTTCAAGCTTCGGACTGTTTTACTTCTGAGCGGCACTTTTTGGCACAAAATTTCTAAACTGGAAGATGACAAGGTCTCAGAGAAGGTTAAGGGAAGGGGATGTACTGAACCAGAAACTAATCTAGGAGAGGACTAAAGAGTCATACTCTTTCAGAATGCTAGTAACTGGAAAGGAAGTGAAAATTTTTTTTAAATATATGTAAATTACCTATTTTTTAAGAAATTTCTTAAAACCTTAAATGGAGGGAAAAAATTATACTGGAAGGGCGTTTAGGTTCTTTCTAGCTCGATCTTGCCCCCTCTCCCCCCAATATTTTTTGTAGATCCGAGCCTGCACTGAACACTTGTTACTTGTTAGGAGACAGATGAACCCACCCACCAAGCGTGATCCACTCTCCACCAAGATCTAGCGTGTTCTTTGGATCGTTCATCCATTCAAGAGATTTTCACATATTTCTTAAAATTTCGGATGACTACAGACGACAATAGAAAACAATACTACCGTTTTTTTAATAACCAGCTAAGAATTAGACACCACTATGTTAATTGTTTAACTGCCACATCCATGGATTTTCTAATGCATATGAATGGAATAATTTCTGGTTAGAAATTTAGTGTCTAAATCAACTTTTTTTTCTCTTAGGATAATGATTCATCGAGACAGTCAAATGAGAAGTTGCCTGGATGGCCGCTATGTTATAAAGGATGTGTTATCGTTCACTTGACAGAGTTAGCTAAAACGTTTCTCAGAGCAGGAGACTTTTATTTTGTAGCGAGTGACATCAGTGTGACTGTTACGTACCTTAAGAATCAATGTCTCTGTCAACTAATATTGCATAATGCAGAATTCTCTACCATGATGATCGGCATGGATGGCTTTCGAAAATATTTCACCAATTTGCTGGAGGTACCCAGGGGGGAGGAACAAGAGACGATGTTCTTCGACCACCTGCTCGTGTCAGTGGAGGGAGGAGTGCAGAGGATACAGATAGAAAACTTGGCTGAATTGCGAAACTCAGTGGAACTAAAGAGTAGAGAAGTAAACCTTCCTGTCCAAGAAGAAATTGAAGCAGCAAGTTCTTTACAGACTCGGCACGAGAGTAACTCCTTTGCATCTGCATCGGCAGACGAGAATGTTCAAATTCAGTCTCATCAAAGATTAGCCCCTTTGGCCAGTGAAGAAGAATTCTGTTCAGGTGAGTAAACATGAATTTGATTATTTATACTATCTTACAACTGAAAAGTTCTACTACTGTTATTCTAGTTTTGTTATATCTTGGGACTAGGCCAAACAGTGGACGTATCCAGAAAATTCTAATGGTGGGGGGAATAGTTTGACGTGTGTGAGTCCGGTGGGGGTTGATATTAGTTGACACTTCGTTTTTCGAGGGTTTGCCTTAGAAGATATTGTATAAGATATTTAAGTGTGCAAGGAGGGGAGTTTATAGCTCTATAATCCTCCTTCCTTTGGGCGAGTTACTGTGACCAGCTGTTCTTAAACTGTGATCCATAAACCGTAGGAAATTGAACTTGGCAGCAAATATTTTTGCTAGTAATGAAGGAGCACATCATAGAAAACTATTTTTTGCATGAGAAAATGGCCTGAAATCTGGTAGACATTGCTGCAATATTCACGGTCCTGGGCTATTCGTCCAGTGACGATTGATCCTGTACCGATTTGTCCACAGGGAAACTTTATCAGTATCCATGTATTCGAGATCCGTGCATTCGAGATTTTGAAAATGCTTGAAGTCCGATGTATGTTTGCGAGTAGAAGGAATCAGTCTAATGGTTTATTAATGAATAGTTAATAACTGAAAAAATATGCTTTGAAAAATAAAAAAGCCTTTTGTTCCAAAAATATGCTTTACTAGAGTTAAAGTCTTAACTTTTTAAAAGCCAATTTTTGGTCTGTAATTTAATTATCCCAATAGATTTCTTTTTTTTTCTTTCTTTTTTAGAGTGAATATCATTGTATTTTCAAATCAGTTTTTTTAACGTTATCTTAAGTAGTTTTTTTGCACTCATATCAGCCGTCAATAATGTTTGCTCTTATTTCTGCATATCTTATCAAATACGAGATTTTATCCACCATCCGGGTTAACATAATTTTTTTTAATCGCTGCTTTATCCACTATCCGCGCTAATCTTTTACCTGCGAGAGCTTTTAAATGCCAATATCCGCATTCGCGCAGGGCTCTAGTGATAGGCACTTTAGTCTTAGTCGATAGCGACGTTTGCCTTGTGGTCTACAAGGCAATTTGTGAATCTTTATTTAGATATGGAATTACAATATATGGAACAACTGGCATCACTAACGTAAAAAAATTGTAAAAAAATTGATCTGTTGCGAAAAATATAATTCTATACAAGCTTAGAGATAATCTTTCAAACGCAAGTGCAATATTTACATTCCTAAATATTCTATCAGTCAAAATTCTTTAGATATGGCATTATTCTGGACAACTTTTTTAATGACACATATAAAATACAAATTACACATGATAAGAATACCATACTTCAGACCAATAATTATTTTCGAATCCTGAATTTTCTTAATAATTACGATAAAAATCTTAAAGCGTATAAAGTGCGGGAGATCTTTAACCAGTTACCAAGAGAACCCATATATCTAACTAATTTTAGTGATATTAAGTTAAAGGTTAAAAGCTATTTAAATAATGTATGTTCATTAGTACATACCTCACGAGAATCCTTTATTTATAAATTTTTATGTTCATTTTTGTGTTCATTTTTGTGTTGCGATGTTTATTTCTATTTCCGCACAATTGGTTTTAACTGTTGTACCCAGTCTCATTATCAAATAATTTGAATTTTTCTATTTCGATATATGAGATACTGTCATAACATTTTTTGTATGTACTAATGTCGTTACCTTTTATGTATGAAAAATAATGCTCATCTACATTTCCCGCAGATCCGCTATAGCTTTGAGGGTCAAATGCGAAAAATCTCTCTTTATATGTGTTTTGTGAGATGACGGTGATGATAAATAAATGTGTCTGCTACGAATGACAATGGTCAACGTCTCCTACAGGTAAGTAAACTTAATGGTTTGAGAATAACTAACATTTATTACAAACACCGAGACATACATACGTACACGTGGGTTTTACCAGATGGGCTGCATAAGAACACGATTCATTATATATTAACAGCAAATGGTCTAGTTCTGTTAGGATTTCCAGGTCATATAGGGGGGCTGAAATTGGATCTGACTATTGCCTTGTTTAAAAGTGTCTTACAACTTAAGCTCAAGAAACATTATGCTAGGGTTAAAAAAAGTTACATTAGCAATGAATCTCTGAAAGACCCAGTTATAGCCAAAGTTTATTATGATAGGTTACTTAGTCATTATGACAGACATGGTTTTCTTACTACTGAAGTTGAGGAAGAATGGGACCATTTTAAACAGGCTTTTTTGGAAATAACAGTACTCTTTTAGGAAAAAAGGAGCAGAGGAGACAGAATTATTTGAGGGATAAGGCACTTGATCTTATTTCAGAAAGAAAGAACTGCAGGAATGTCCTTAATCAATACCCTAGTAGTCTTAACAGAAGGCGTTACAAAGAGCTTAATTAATGTGTAAAGAATAGGTTAAAGCTGATACGAATCTTTGACTTTATAGCTTGTCTGACAAAGCAAAGGAAGAAAGCCGACAGTGTAACAGCAGAGAGCTGTTCCATATTGTTAGTGTTTTGTGTGGGACGAGACGAACAGGGATTGAAGGATAATCATGGTAAGGTTATAGAAGGTGAGGATTATGTCATGACTAGATGGGCTGAGTATTTCAGAGATGTACTAAACAATGAGGTTATTTCTACTCCTATTGTTGGTAATGAGAATAGAAGCATTACTGGTTTCAATGTTGACCCTATATCACAATTCCCAGGGATAGATGAAATCACTACTGAAATGCTTAGAGCTGGAAACGTTTCTCTTGCGTAAAAAATCTTGTAGTAAAAGAGATATTACTCTTGTGCTAAGTGACTGAAGTCACTTAGCACAAGAGTAATATCTCTTTTACTACAAGAATTCAAATGTGACGAAATTGACTGTAAAACCGTCTTCCTCCATCTTTTCAGAGTCACAATAAGGTAATAAGAGCAGATACAACTGCCTCTAAATGTAATTAGAAAAGTTGAAGAAATAGAAGGCTTACAAATTAAGTAAGTGCAATTTTGACTCCTGCAGATCACTTTCAACTTTGCATGTTTTCAGCAACTGTATTATTTGAATTCTGACTGAATAAAGACTTAAAAAAGAAACATAAATTTTCAAATTCCAAAAGAGGGATGTACATGATTTACTTCCTTGCACACCAAGCAGATATCGTCGTCGTTATTACTAAAATTTAATAAATTTAGCTTTAGATCTTAATATGTTTTTACAGTATCTTAGAGCGGCCCGTCCAGTACGCTGCTCATTGCAAAAGAACTTGCGACTCACAAAGCAAATAATCAGCGTAATAAATCTGACTCGTTTCTTCCCATTTTTCGACCAAACATTCTTAGCTGCATAACTAAACGATTTTGCAAATTTAATATATGTTTTTGATTTCTCAAAGTTACGGGACTTTTTTGTTTTTGTGTCGAGAACTTTTCCTTCGGATCTTTAAGAATATAATCCTTTTCCTAATGGATCTTCATTTTGGGTTGGATTTGGGTTGGACGTGCTTTCTTAGAGTGTAGGTTTATAAGTTTTTTCAAAATAGCTAGTTCTTTTTAAGAGCTTTTTTATAAACTCTATTTTAGTGATCAAATTGTGTAAAATTATGAAATCTGAGTTCCCTCGGTGTGATTTCCTGTCCGTGGTGGGGGTACCACCCACTGAATGTTCCGCTGGTTCAGATGCCTTCACAGGACCTGAACGTTCACCTGTGTTGTACCATCATGCACTGCAACTCATGTCCCTGCAATCCGCAAAACTCCCTTCCCTTCCCACGGTCAGTAAGTCACACAGATAGGCTTAGAAAGGCCACCGTCCGTTGGATGTGATGTTAAGCCGTGGTCTCGTGTGCGGGACAGCCATACCCTGTGCACGTTAAAGAACACTCTGGATGGCCTTGATGGAGGCTATCATCTGTCTTGCAACATCTGTTCCAATGGGTTCCTTTCCCCAACCTTCTCTGAGCCTTCGAGGTCCTTGCGACCTGGCCATTTAGATCATTGTGTGAAAAAAAGTGCCACTTAGAGGTCATCATCATCATCATCATCCTCAAGCAGCCATGGGCTACGGAGGTCCAACCAGACAGTGCAATTTAGTTCTCCGGATGTAGCTCAGGACAGTCTATCCTGAGCTACATCTACTGCATCTGGCCACTGCACACCAATTCTAACAAGGTCCTGTTTGACATTGTCTGCCCACCGCATCCTAGGTCTCCCCTTCTTTCTGAGGCCTTTAGGCACACTGTTCATAACCCTATTCGCCAATCTATAATTATTCATACGGGCAACATGGCCAAACCAATGGAGTCTCTCTCTGCACAATATGCTGCTTAAAGGAGGTTGCAAACTCCTTTGCCTAATCTCATCATTAGTTACAAAGTTGAACCACCTAATGCCGAAGATACTGCGTAAGCATCTGGAATCAAAAGCATCTAGTTTCCTGTTATCTTGTTTACAAAGTGTCCAAGTTTCACTACCATGACTAACCCTAGAAAGAACCAAACTAATATACAGTCTAATTTTAGTCTTTAGGTGTATACGCCTATTTCTCCACACTCTCCATAGGTTCTTAAAAGTCCCGGCAGCAATCCCTATTCGTCTGTTAATCTCATGCCGCACATCACCATTATCTGTTACATAGCTCCCAAGATAATTAAACTGTGACACCTGCTCAAGACTGCAACCATTCAGATTAACTGAATCACAGCCTGCCTGACCAATTTTCATCACTTTAGTTTTCTCTCTGTTTATAACCAAACCTACTCTACTACCAGTCTCATCAACAGCTCGAATGAAAGAGTTCATCTCATCAACATCATTTGCCAAAAGGGCTAAATCATCAGCATAATCTAAATCAGAAATTTTCGTATCTCCAGACCATTTAAGGCCAAAATCTTTCCCTTGAAGTGAATTTCGCATAACATAATCAATAACCAAGCTAAAGAGAAAAGGAGACAAAATGCACCCTTGTCGAACACCAGAAGTAATGCTAAACCAATTGCTACAAGCCTAACCAACTCTCACACACGACTCAGTGTTATTATAGAGAGCTTTCATAATGTTAACTAACTTGTCTGGTATACCATATGATCTCACAATCAACCACAAATTATGACGATCAACAGAGTCGAAAGCCTTTTTGAAATCAACAAAGTTAGCAACCAAAGGTTTCTGAAACTCTAAACATTTCTCAAGAATCTGCCTAAGTGAAAATATCTGATCCACACATCCCCTACCACTTCTGAATCCACATTGCTCATCACGCAATTGACTGTCAACCAGTTTATTAATTCTATTAAGCACAATCATGGAAAGAACTTTACCTGGAACAGAGAGTAGGCTGATACCCCTATAGTTATCACATGAACTGCGATCATCTGTTTTGAAAATAGGGATAACAATAGCTCTGGTAAAATCCTTAGGAACCATGCCTTTATCATAAAAGATATTCAGAATTTCAGTCATCCAAGTGGTAACCGAAACATTCCCAGCTCTAAGCATTTCCGTAGTAATTTCATCTACCCCCGGGGATTTATGAAGTTTAAGTTTAGAAACAGCCAAAATAACTTCAGATTGTGTTATAGGGCCAACATTAAAGCCACCAATGCATCTATCATCATTGCAAACAATGGGAGTAGAACTAACTACATTGTTTAGAACATCACTGAAATGCTCAGCCCACCTAGCCATGACAGAATCCTCCCCTTCTATAACCTTACCTTGTTTATCCTTCAATCCTTGTATGCCTGTCCGTTTTCTACCACACAAAACATTAACTATCTGATACAGCTCTCTGCTGTTGTGCTGTCTAACTGCTTACTCGGCTTTGTCAGCCAAACCATCAAGCCAAAGATTCTTATCAGCAGCTAACTGATCCTTTACAAGTTTATTAAGGTCTCTGTAATGCTTTCTATTAGGTCTAGTAGGGTATTGATTAAGGGCATTCCTGCAGTTCTTTCTTTCCGATATAAGCTCAAGTGCCTTATCACTCAGATAATTTTGCCTCTTCTGCTCCTTTTTTCCTAAAAGAGTACTGTTAGTGTCCAAAAAAGCATGTTTAAAATGATCCCATTCTTCCTCAACTTCAGTAGTAAGCAAACCATGACTGTCATAATGACTCAGTAACCTATCATGGTAAGCTTTGGCTATAACTGGGTCTTTCAGAGCTTCAGTATTAAAAGTAAATTTTTTAACCCTAGCACAACACTTTTTAAGTTTAAGTTGCAACACACTTTTAACAAGGTAATGGTCAGATCCAATTTCAGCTCCCCTATATGCCCTGGTATTCCTAACAGAACTAGCCCATTTGCTGTTAATTAATATGTAATCAATCATATTCTTATGCAGCCCATCAGGTGAAACCCATGTGTACTTATGTATGTCGCTGTGTTTGTAATAAGTGTTAGTTATTCTGAATCCATTGAGTTTACTTACCTGTAGGAGACGTTGCCCATTGCCATTGCAGCTACCAATACCAAAAGGGCCTATTACTCCTCCCCAAAGGTCAGAGTCAGTACCAACTTTGGCATTGAAGTCACCAAGAACAAGGGTAATATCTCCTTTCTTGACAGAATTCAAAATATCCTGAAGTTGTTCATAAAACCTATCCTTCTCATCCTCATCGGCATCCTCAGTGGTGGAATAACAGCAGATAACATTCAAGTCTTTAACGCTTGTCTGAAATTTTGCTGTAAGAAACCTTTCATTAATGCACTCATATCCTTGAAGAGCATCGCTAGCGTGTCTGCTGAGAAGCAGACCCACGCCTTGGTGATGCTTATTGTCGTCCCACCCTGAAAAGAGAAATTTAAGATTATTTTTAAGAATCTGACCTTTATCTGTCCATCTGGTCTCTTGCAAGCCGAGAATATCTAAATTATAACGGTGGAACTCTTGTGTGAGGACATCAAGAGAAAAAGCTCTGTGCAGAGTCCTCACATTCCAACTACCTATGGAGAGAAAATGGTTAGTGGGATGTTTAAAGAAACTATGTTTATTGAGAGAGGGAATGCCGACAATATCAAACAGCCCCATAATCGCAGACATGGGGCAAAGACCCGTTCCCTCACTACTAAAGGCTGAAGCCATCTACACTGGAAGACTTCCTCCAATGTAGAATTTGACGATGCCAATAGAAGCAAAGAGTTCAGGTGCCTGCGATGACTTCTGCTCAGGATTTTCCCAGCTGATAAACATATCCTGTGAATCTATTCACTTGGGGCTGTCAACCCACAAACAAACAGAAAACACAGCGGAAGATTTTCCCTCCACAGAAGCCCACCAATGCAGCAAAATCAGGATCCATAATCAAGCTCAGAGCCATATATCTGTCCAGTCCAGTAGGTTTATATGGTCAGCGCCAGGACCCTGTGTGGTTGACCACTCCTCAGCAGGGTAGAAAAAAAAGAAAAGTAGCCATAGTTGTCCAGATCAGTAGGCCACACTAATCTTGCAGCCCTCCCCTTCCGTTCACTTCCACAAGAGAGTATATCTTTTGAAAGTTACTAACGGTCCGTACCACGAGAAGGCGGGGTCGGACATTAGGTGCTAGGCCAGGCCGGTTCTATGCATCATCACAGGGAATTGGTGCATAGCTCTCCTTCCAGTGACTTCCTAGCTACCATTTACAGACTGACGTAGAGGTAAAACAGCCCAATTATGCACCTGGAAAGAAGGATCTTGGCAGTTGTTTGGAAGTCATGCTCTCCTCAGCTCATAACTAACAGGATCGTCTTTGGCCTGTCTTGCCATTGGGGAGGCTGTTTATCACGGGGCTGGGTAGCGCTTCTGAGGGCTACTGTTACACGCTGCTTTGGTCTCTGCCTCAGGTAAGCAGGAGTCCCTGGGGTGGTCCCGCAATATAAATTGGCTGGCTAACTGTACGCACTTGGGTCTACTGTGCAGTGCCGGTGTGTTTTTCATGTCTTGGTACAGGTTTGTGAGTTTCCTCATTTTTATTTTTAATCTGTGAGGACTCAGCTCTTTGGATGTGTGTCGGTATAATGCCCGTGCAGCTCTGACCCTAGTTTGGTGTCCCCTTGTTGGGGTTTGTGGTGGGTGGAGATTAGAAACTGAACCAAAAATTCGCAAACATGCAGCCACACATGCTTCTTTTGGATCATCCAATAAGAGGGCTCAACATGAGCTTCCACTTTCACGTCCTCTTCTTATTTGCTTTTGTCTGTTTCTGTTGTTCCCAGGTTCATGATCATCCATTCGGTTGATGATCAGGTAATTTGGGACATGCCCGTTTTTTTTTCCAACAAAAGTTTGAAAAGTCTTGCAGGTTCTCCAAAATCCGTCAAGTACCTAAGAGTTGGCGATTAATTTGTCGAGATCGCTTGTTCAAAACACTCTCAATGATCCTGCAGGTTATGGCGATAGGTAGTGGTTGTCACTGTGACACCCCACAAACATTGAATTCCTCAACTGGTTTCATCTCTGAGTGGGGACTTCTCATCATCATTGAGAACAAAATCCTCTTTGAGCTCTCTTCCCAAGGAGTAACAGTGATCTATTGGGTTCCGAAGTGTCGTGATGGTAAATTAGTACCCACTCGGGTACTGATTTTAACCTTCACCACACCTCCCAACTGCTGTCAAGGCAGGATAACCTCATTTCCAGGTATGACCATATATACCTAATCCTCTATACTGCTTCCAGTGTCAGAGGTGTGTCTATATCCGCACAGCTTGTCGAAGTAAGACCACCTGTGGCAGTTTGGTTTATCTTGACCAGGAATTAACAGCAGAGAAGGCAAGCTGTCTTAATTATACTGGCAAACATTCGGCTTTCCCACGACTGTCGCAAGTGGAAACAGGAGAAATAGATCCAGCAAGTAAAATGATGCAAAACATTTATACTGAGTGAAGAATGATCGTTGCACAGCCCCAGCACTTGGAAAACTCTCCTATGACAGTTTGGGTGCTAGGAAACCCATCGTTCCCACAGCTTCTGTGGCAGTTCAAAATATCAGTGTTCTGACAGTTGAGTATTCTTCACCAGCAGCGCTACCTCTTGGGGCAAATGAAACCAAAGTTGATACTGAGACAGACATCGATGCCCATTTCCATCCCTGTTTTTCAGTCTTCCATGTCCGCCCCTGAACGGCCTCTGCATTCCCATCCACATACAGCTAGACCTTGTAAGTCAGAGGGGCCCTCTTAGGGACCAAGAGACAGACAATACTCTTCGCATGGCAGTCTCCAAATCAAGGACCTCAGATAATTGCAAGAACATGGATAAAGACCGTACTGTATTCATCAAACTATTGTCTGCAAAGGTTAAATGAAATAGAAATTCGTCATTCCCCAACTTGTCTGAGACCTGAGATGGCCATACTCTTACAATGGAATTGTCGCAAATACCAGAGGAATCTTGATGACATTAAGATATGCCTTTGGGAACACGAGCCCACTTACGTGTACATGCAGAAGACATAATTGCAGACAGTCACAGATTCCATGATCTTGCACTTTTCACTCATTTGTGAAGACCAGGATGAGGATGGTCCCACTCATAAGATTATCCTATCGTCATGAGTTACCACTCTTTATTCCAGGTTGAACCAGGTTACCAGCACTCCTAGGTGCTGGTGACGTAGTACTCCCCCCTTTATTCCAGATCACCAGCACTCTAGAGGTGGTAAACATACACCACTTCGTGGGATTTTCATTGACTGTCTATCTTCCACCTGAAGGATTTTCTTCCAGAAGACCTTGATGACCTTGTCTTGCAACTGCTGTCCATCTTTCTCATCGTGGAAGGCTTTATTGGACACAGTCCTCCTTCGGGACAGTATTGACACCAATGGAAAGGGCAGTGGCTCGTGAATCCTTTACTCCCTGGTGAACCCTGGTGCCAGCATGTACTTTCATTCCCTAACCCACATATTCAAGTTCATCCATGTTCCTTCCACTATTTACATATGAGGTTCGTTAACAATCGTCACGATAGTGATCATCTCTACATGATCTGTGCTAGCTCTCATAGGAAGACATGTGATCTTTCATCCATATCACGGTGGAGGATTTATTAGGCTGACTGGAGTGGTTTCGAGCTCATCTCTGAGTTCGACCAACACTCAGCCAAGAAACAATCAATGTTGCAGTGGCGGAGATGCCGATTGTATCGGCATACAAGCAGCTGTCTCGTCCATTCCTCAGACTTTGACACAGTTTCCTAGATTTCCAAAACAGTGGAAGAATCCCGACTTCACCACAGCTCATAAGGTTCAGAAGAATGCTTTGGGGGGGAATCCGAGATATCTGACATCCTTACACCTTGAAACATTCAAATGTGTCAAAGCGAATGCCCATTTGGTCCGACACCAGAGCCAGAAGGAATCTTGGATCAAATATACTTAATATAACACCTGCACAACCGGTTCTAAGGTCATGTAGGATAAATTCCAGAAGATGGGTGGGAACTACTCATCCCACTCATTATCGATCCTGGAGCACAATGGACAGGTAATTGATGATCCTCTAGCGATTGCCAATACCTTGGAGGGCATTTTTTTCAGTCAACCTTTCCTCTTCTGTGTATTCCCCAAGTTTCTGGCCCTGAAGAGCAAGGTTGAACGCACTCTGCTGCCTTTCTACTCGAATGGACAAGTGCTTAACAACATGCCATTTGCAGTGGAGCTGCTGCACATTTCTCTGCGCTCTTCTCATGCTTCTGCTGTCGGTGCAGACAATATCCATTATGCCACGCTGCAACTTCTCTCACCATCGAATATGGATCGAATGTGCTAATTTTCAAACACATTTTTCTTGAGGAGCAGTTTCCAGACTCTTGGCAGGAGGTTTTCGTTTTGTGTTTCCCCTGGTCAGGGAAAAATCCTAGGATTTCTTTCAGTTATAGTCCCATTGCATTTATGAGCTGCGTGTGCATAGTGTTGGAAAGAATAGTAAATACCAAACTCATCTGGTATTTAGAACACAAAAACCTTGTTTAGAACACCCAGTATAGCTTTTTTAGGTAACGGTCAATACTTTACCACCTGATCCATCTCGAATTGGTGGTCAGGAATTCTTTCGATATAGAGAGCACCAGGTATAAGTTTTCTTCATCATCGAAAAAGCGCACGACGTAGGTTGGAGATTCGGCATTCTTCATGACCTCCATGGCTTCGGCGTGAGAGGTCACATGCCAATCTTCGTATACAATTTCTTATGGTCATGTCCCTTTCGTGTCCATGTCAGTAACACTCTGTTACAGCCTTTCTCTCAAGAACGATGGCTCCACAAGGAAGCATCCTGAATGTTACGTTTTTCGCTGTCAAGATCGATTCTATCACTAGTCAACTTTCTCGGGCTGTATGTAATGACCTCTACATTGTTTATTTTAGCATTTTTTTGTTTTTGTTATAGCATGATTGTAATTAAATGACAACTGCAAACCACCCTGAACAATCTCTCAGTTTGGGAGATGGTGAACAGGTTTCGATACTCGCCGCAGAGAACCGCTCGTGTGCACTTTTGCCACAAGTGTAATCTTCATTTGGAACCTGAGCTACAGCTTGAGAATTTCATCCTTCTTGTTATGGCAGAGACTAAGATTCTCGGTCTCATCTTCGTATGGAAATTGACATTTTCGCCACATATATGACATCTCAGGTCCAAGAGCATATGAACATTTAATATCCTCAAGGTCCTCTCCTCTCTCTCTTGAGTGGCAGCTGATGTTCCTTGCTCTGCCTCTACCGTGCAGTTGTACAGTCGAAGCTGGACTATGGATCTCAGGTTTATGATTGTGCCAGGGATTCAGTGATGAGGGTGCTACCCTCTCTCCACCATCAGGCCCTCCCAGTGTGTCCTGTGTGTGGTAGAGCCATACTCTGTGCATGTTAAAGAACACGCTGATGGCCTTGATGGGTGGCTACCATATGTCTCCTAAAAGCTGTCCAGTCAGTCCCCTCGTCACCCTTCTCTGAGCCCTCATGGTGATTGTGACCTGATCATTTAGCCCATTGTGTGCAAAAATATGCCGCTCAGAGGTAAAACGACCCAACCCTCCTGGTGTGAACAGAGACCTTCTATACTTCACCGGTCCAGAATCTTTATGTTGAGACCGACAAATCATCCATATCACTTCATTGTCAGCAGTTCATTTGGATCCCGAGCTGCGGCTTGGGAATTCCATCCTTCTTGCTGTGCAGAGATTAAGATTATCGGTCTCATCTTCGAATGGCTCTACAGCATGCATCAAAATTCTAATCCTTGCTGGGCCATGCCGCTTGGGACTGTGTTTTTAGTCCTAGGTGGAAAAAGCTTTACAGAAATCTGTCGACTTTCATTCATCCTTTCGGTTTGCATATTTGAGGCTACTTGCAAGACATGTGACTACTTGCAACGTAGCTGCTCCCAGTTGAATGCTAAGCCACTTCTACCGTGGCTCGCTGTTTCCCCTTCCTGCTAGTTTTCCTTTAGCAGGATGAGAAAGGTTTTTACACCCTATTGCTGGTAGCTCTTTGCCAGCCATCGTGCTGCACCCTGGACTTCTTGCCTCTCTCCGCATATGGCTCAAAGATTAGTGATCAGTAGACCTGTGGGATCTACCTGCTGTGATACTATAATTACAGATCAGATACTACAGGCTTTGATCCATCTTCACTACAGACTTGCAGGCTTTCAGCCTTGCCTTGGATCACATAGAAGCCAAGTGTCATAGTCGGTATATGCTTTACACAGACTCAATTAGGTCATTTCAGGCTTTGATCTCGGTGAAGCCTAAGTCTCACTCTGTTTTGTCCAAGGTACGCCAGCAGCTCCATTGTGTGATATCCACCACAATCAGGGTCGGATCAAGGTGGCCATGCTCCACCTTTAAGAATACTAGTAAGGGTAATAGAAGCAAAACATTATTAAACTTACGTGTATTTCATGCATTTTTCAAGAAATTTTTAAAGTTCTGTAAAACGGCTGGGGAAATGTTATACTGCATTGAAATCCAGTCTCGTGCCCTCCCCCCCTCACTTTTACATCTTGCCTTGTCCATTGTATTTATTCCTTCCTTTACATTTTGCCTTCTCGATTGTTTTTTCTTGTCCCCCCCCCTTCTTTTTTTTCTAGTTCCGGGCCTAACCACAACCATTCTCTCTGTTGGGTGCACGATCATGGCATTAGGGGCAATGATTTGGCAGAAGCTGCTGCCAAGTCAGCCACACACCTGTACGGCTCTCCACTGCCATTTCCATACCTGGACATCTGGCATCGTTTTCCCATTGAGCTCTGGGGGACAGTGACAGGAATCTTGGTCGAAACAGATTGCTAACAAGCCATTTCGGAACAAGCCTATTTCCAAACAGTGGTAGTCAGGTTTTCTCAGGAATCACAAGCGGCTCACAAGCATTTTTTGAGTAATTATGTAGAAGAGATGTGTTTCGTTTGGTTGTACCAATCGTTGGAAAAAAAGACTGCAAGGAAATACGATTTCACAAATAGTGAAAATATGCTTTTTCCCTCGAAACGAAACCCTGCATGTTAAAGGAACATGACAGGGGCTTTCATCTGTCTCATAACAGTTGTCCAGTAGTCTACTTACCCCAACCTTCTCTGAGCCTTGGGGGTCCTTATGACCTGGCCGTTTAGCTCACTGTGTGTAAAATTGTGTCGCTCAGAAGTAAAACAACCCACTAACCCATTCAATCACTGAAAATTTGGTTGACTCTGGTAACATTAATGCGTTATTTATTCAAAACTAGACACTGCTTCAAAACTTCGCTTTTGACTATTCAACGCTATATCTAATGTGCACAGACTTTATGTAGAAAATAATCTGTGGGTGAAAATTTTGGAGATCATGCAAAGTGCTGGTAGATTTAAAGAGCAAAAGGAGACCCAAGAGTAAATACAGTTTTGAAATACTGATGCTTTTAAAATCTCAATAATAGCAAAAACATTAGTGTGAAAATGTGTTTAGGTCATTTATACAGAGTAGAAAGTCTGAATTATAAATTTTTGAAATATATTTGATAAATCGAAATACAGAAAGATATAATTCAACTCTACATAATCAAGTGGAATTTAACTGAATTTCGAAACGTAGGAAAAAATTATACTTAAATGATAAATATTTTGATATTTTTATATTTTTCAATTTTCAGTATCTAACACATCTTAAATAATTTCAACCGAGTACTGCATTAGTAATTTTCGTTTATGTGGGAAAGGGGTTTAAGCAACGCACATAAGATCAATAATTTTTGCTCTGTTCAAGTTAAAGAAAAAGGTAGATTTTTTCAGAATTAAGTAAAATATTTCCCAAAGCTATGTAAATGTTTTATAAAATAAAATAAAAACAAAATATCCTTGTAAATGCTTTTTGAAATGCTCTTGATAAAAAAAAATGCAATAATCAAATTTTTGGTCGTGCGAAGTAGTTCGAGAGTTTTTTTTTAAACTTCGGATGGCCACTGCTTAGATATAGAGTAGAATGTTGAAAAGCTGTTTGATGTTCAATATATTGTGAATGGGCCATAAATGAAACTGATGATTCCTTTTGCTGCTCTTCTGTCTGCAGAGGTCAGTGGAAACACTTCTGAGAGTTTGAAACAAAGGCGAGACTGGCGTGCGTCTTGTTTCCAGTGGACTGATCTGATCTCCCCATAAGTGAATGGAATGCTGCATATCGTGCCGCTAGCAACGTGGAAGAGAAGTCCTTGACCTCTATACCCGTACCTCGGCAACTTGTCTCAACTGCATGCCGTCGTTCACTCTCAATTAAAATCTCCCGATGTGCGTGTTGTTGGACTTGGAAACTAAAAGCACAAAAAAACTTCGATATTGTTTTGCGATTAGAGAGTCAGTTATTAACGACTTGCATTTGTCAATCTCTATAAGAGATTCATTATGCATCTCAAACGGACGGGCCATTGTTTCATTTGATAGATAGTATTCGTTTATCAGTCTGTGTCAGACATTCGCTTTTACAAGAACTCAAAAATCTTTCGATCTTATTCGAAATCATTCAGTATATAGTAACAGTCACAATCTCTTTTCAGGGAAGGATGACAATAAGCATCACCAAGGCGTGGGTCTGCTTCTCAGCAGACACGCTAGTGATGCTCTTCTAGGCTATGAATGCATTAATGAAAGGATTCTTACAGCAAAATTTCACACAAGCGTTAAAGACTTGAATGTTATCTGCTGTTATGCACCCACGGAGGATGCCGATGAGGATGAGAAGGATACGTTTTACGGACAACTTCGGGATATTTTGAATTTTGTCAAGAAAGGAGATATTACCATTGTTCTAGGTAACTTCAATGCCAAGGTTGTTACTGACTCTGACCTTTGGGGAGGTGTAATAGGCCCTTTTGGAATTGGTAGCTGCAATGGCAATGGGCAACGTCTCCTACAGGTAAGTAAACTCAATGGATTCAGAATAACTAACACTTATTACAAACACGACGACATACATAAGTAACATGGGTTTCACCCGATCGGCTGCATAAGAATATGATTGATTATATATTAATTAACTGCAAATGGACTAGTTCTGTTAGGAATACCAGGTCATATAGGGGAGCTGAAATTGGATCTGACCATTACCTTGTTAAAAGTGTCTTGCAACTTAAACTTAAAAAGTTTTGTGCTAGGGTTAAAAAATTTACTTTTAATACTGAAGCTCTGAAAGACCCAGTTATTGCCAAAGCTTACCATAATAGGTTATTTAGTCATTATGACAGTCATGGTATGCTTACTACTGAAGTTGAAGAAGAATGGGGCCGTTTTAAACAGGCTTTTTTGGAACCTAACAGTACTCTTTTAGGAAAAAAGGAGCAGAGGAGACAGAATTATCTGAGTGATAAGGCACTTGAGCTTATTTCGGAAAGAAAGAACTGCAGGAATGCCCTTAATCAATACCCTACTAGTCCTAATAGAAAGCATTACAGAGACCTTAATAAACTTGTAAAGGATCAGTTAGCTGCTGATAAGAATCTTTTGCTTGATGGCTTGGCTGACAAAGCCGAGGAAGCAGTTAGGCAGCACAACAGCACAGAGCTGTATCAGATAGTTAATGTTTTATGTGGTACAGGCATAGTGGGATTGAAGATAAACAAGGTAAGGTTATAGAAGGTGAGGATTCTGTCATGGCTAGGTGGGCTGAACATTTCAGTGATGTTCTAAACAATGTGGTTAGTTCTATTCCCATTGTTTGCAATGATGACAAATGCATTGGTGGCTTTAATGTGGGCCCTATAAAACAATCTGAAGTTATTTTGGCTATTTCTAAACTTAAACTTCATAAATCCCCAGTGGTAGATGAAATTACTACGGAAATGCTTAGAGCTGGGAATCTTTCGGTTACCATTTGGATGACTAAAATTCTGAATATCTTTTATGATAAAGGCATGATTCCTAAGGATTTTACCAGAGCTATTATTATCCCTATTTTCAAAACAAATGATCCCAGTTCTTGTGATAACTAAAGGGGTATCAGCCTACTCTCTGTTGGGGCGGGGGTGGCTCAGTCGGTAGCGCGCCAGGCTCGTAATCTGTAGTTCCCAGGTTCGAGTCCCAGCTGGGTCAGCGTTGAGATTTATCTCCGCAAAATTCCCCGCCTTGCCCGCGGTCAGTAGGGACATCGCTGGCCTTGGAAAGGCCGCCGTCCGTCGGATGGGACGTTAAGCCCTGGCCCCGTGTGCTGGAGAGCCATACCCTGTGTACGTTAAAGAACACGCTGGATGGCCTTGACGGGAGGCTATCATCTGTCTGTCCAACAGCTGTTCCAGTGGGTCCCCTCCCCCAACCTTCTCTGAGCCTTCGGGGTCCATGTGACCTGGCCATTTAGCCCATGGTGTGCAAAAAAGTATCGCTCAGAGGTAAAAGAACCCAACCTACTCTCTGTTCCAGGTAAAATTCTTTCCATGATTGTGCTTAATAGAATTAAGAATCTGGTTGACAGTCAATTGCGTGATGAGCAATGTAGATTCAGAAGTGGTAGGGGATGTGTGGATCAGATATTTTCACTTAGGCAGATTCTTGAGAAATGTTTAGAGTTTCAGAAACCTTTGGTTGCTAGCTTTGTTGATTTCAAAAAGGCTTTCGACTCTGTTGATCGTCATAATTTGTGGTTGATTGTGAGATCATATGGTATACCAGACAAGTCAGTTAACCTAATGAATGTTCTCTCCTACAATACTGAGTCGTGTCTGAGAGTTAAGAAGACTTGTAGCAATTGGTTTAGCATTACTTCTGGTGTTCGACAAGGGTGCATTTTGTCTCCTTTTCTCTTTAGCTTGGTTATTGATTATGTTATGCGAAATTCACTTCAAGAGAAAGATTTTGGCCTTAAATGGGTTGGGCATACGAAAATTTCTGATTTAGATTATGCTGATGATTTAGCCCTTTTGACAAATGATGTTGATGAGATGAGCTCTTTCGTTCGAGCTCTTGATGAAACTGGTAGTAGAGTAGGTTTGGTTATTAACAGAGAGAAAACTAAAGTGATGAAAATTGGTCAGGCAGGCTGTGATTCAGTTCATCTGAATGGTTGCAGTCTTGAGCAGGTGTCACAGTTTAATTACCTTGGGAGCTATGTAACAGATACTGGTGATGTGCGGCATGAGATTAACAGACGAATAGGGATTGCTGCCGGGACTTTTAAGAATCTATGGAGATTGTGGAGAAATAGGCGTATACCTAAAATACGTATACCTTAAAGACTAAAATTAGACTCTATAATGGTTTGGTTCTTTCTAGGGTTAGTTATGGTAGTGAAACTTGGACGCTGTGTAAACAAGATAACAGGAAACTAGATGCTTTTGATTCCAGATGCTTACGCAGTATCTTGTGCATTATGTGATTCAACTTTGTAACTAATGATGAGGTTAGACAAAGGAGTCGGCAACCTCCTTTAAGCAGCATACTGGGCAGAGAGAGACTCCGTTGGTTTGGCCGTGTTTCCCGTATGAATAATTATATATTGGCGAATAGGGTTATGAACAGTGTGCCTATAGGTCTCAGAAGGAGGGGGAGACCTAGGATGCGGTGGGCAGACAATGTCAAACAGGACCTTGTTAGAATTGGTGTGCAGTGGCCAGATGCAGTAGATGTAGCCCAGGACAGACTTGCTTGTAGAACTAAATTACACGGTCTGGTTGGACCTCCGTAGCCCATGGCTGCTTGAGGATGATGATGATGATGAACAGTCACAAGAAATGTCTGCCATAGCCAAAGGTATCTAGAAGAAAAATCCCTTACTAATCACGCTCACTTCTCACTCGTAATTTTTACTGAGGTAATCGAAATTCTGTGCGTTTTATCATCTACTTGAGAAATTATTAGTACAATATATATAACGAACCTTCCTCAGAGAAATATAAACCCCCCTTGCTCCTTGGAGGTGAAAAACTCAGAAAATCGGTTTTCGACTTCCTGAAATATTTGAAATTGCCTACCTCTGAGAAAATGAGCCATGGAGTGAAAGAGATGTGATAGTAAGAAGGTACTACACTAGATGAGGAAGACAGCCAGGTATATAGTCTTGCAGATATATAGCCCACTGCTTTTAGGTGTTCGACTGTTTAAAATGATCGATTTCTCATCGTGCGCAACATTTCGCTTATGAAATGGTGGAGTTTCTTGCGAGTAGTTTTTTGCAGACTTTGACATGACGGTTGGTTTATTCAGTAGTCCGTTCATCTGGTATACTTCGGCAACTCTTGTCTACCTTACCGATGCTTTGCAGATGGTGTACACTATTTACTAGTGAGCAACCAGTTCGGACGAAAATCTGCGAGTGTTTGTCAATGGTTCAGCTTCAACAGCGTGGCACAGAATGATCGACCGCTTTTCAATTTCTTGTAACACAAGCTCAAGCAGCAGTAATGAAGACTGCCACCTCACCTTCCACTTCTCGAGCCTCTTCGCTAGCCGTTAATCCTTTTTTCCAACAATGACGTAAAATTGCACGAATTTCAGTACTCTCTCATTGTACAACATTTCTAACGATAGAAACCAAGACTGCTATATTTCTAATAAATAGGTATGGACTGCTGCAGTGGACTTTATACTTTCCTTTAGTATTACGTTCAGAGGTATGCAAATGGAGCACGGTGATCTGTCACTATACACATTGGAGGTGGAAGGCTCAGTCGGTAGCTCCCCAAGCTCGTAATCTGCAGTTCCCAGATCCGAGTCCCAGCTGGGACAGCGTTGAGATTTATCTACGTAAACACCCATCCTGCCCCCGGTCATTAGGGGGCATCGATGGGCTTGGGAAGGCTATCGATGTGCCCATCAAGGCTGGATGGCCTTGATGGGCACAGGGAATGATCGGATCTCTATAAGTTCCTTACCGCTTCTACTTCCGACGTCTCTTTGTCCGTCGCTTGTACAGCTGCTCAGGATCATCTCTGGCGAGCGTCCAACAGTAGTCAGCCAACATTGAATTGGACCAGTTTCCCTCGTATCTTTTCTCAATCGTTGCAATGTCCTGGTGAAAACGTTCACAGTGCTCATCACTAACCATGCCGCAGTTGTCGGGGAAGAAATCTCAGTGGGAATGGAGAAAGTGGATCTTTAAGAACATATTGCACCCAAGTTTGTAATACAGAGACAACATGCCCTTAATCAGTTTCTTGTAGTTGTCTGCCCTGACATTCCCCAGGAATTTAGTTGACACCAGACGAAATGTGTCCCAAGCCTTTTTCTCATCACCCTGAAGCAGGTTATCGAACATCTGGTCTCTGAACAGTACGCGGATCTGAGTACCCACAAAAATTCCCTCTTTAATTTTCGCTTCGCTGAGTTCAGGGAATTTGTTAGCCAACTTGAAAGCTGATGCAGTCCGGTCCATGGCTTTTACAAAGTTTTTCATCACACCGAGTTTGATGTGTAGGGATGGTAGCAGGATTTTGTGCGTTTCTGCCAGTGCTGGGTGTTCCACATTGTTCTCTCCGACCTTCAGAAATTTCTTCTGAGGCCAGTTTCTATTCACGTAGTGCAAAGTCTTTGCTCGGCTGTCCCATTCACATAAGAAACAGCAGTACTTCTTATATCCCAGCTGCAGACCCATCAACAGAGCCACTACCTTCAAGTCACAACAGAGTTGCCAGCCATACTTAATCTATTGAAGACAGTTCAACAGCTGTTTTAGGTTGTAGTAGGTTTCTTTCATGTAGACAGCATGTCCGACCGGAATGGATAAAAGTCGATTTCCATTATGCAGCAACACCACTGTGAGACTCAATTTCGAGGAGTCTATGAATAGTCGCCATTCTTGAGGGTCATGTTTGATTCCGAGGGCATTCATCAGGCCATCTACATCGGAAAAAAGCCATCTTCCTTTCTGAAGTAAGGCGCAAACTCCTCATGACGAGTTCGAAACGAAGTCACTCGGACATTTGCCTTGAGATGATTCCGTTGCATAAGTCTTCATCCAAGTAACTCTGCTTTGACCTTGGACAGCGCCAGATCTCGAACAAGATCGTTCATTTCTTCTTTGGTGAGAATGTGTGGCGCAGATGATGCACTGTAGCAGACATGTGGATCATCATTTGACACCGAAGGCTGAGGAGAACCCAATGCCATTTTGCCTCCCTGCTCATCGTCTGAATCAATGGAAAATTCTTTTGGAGATTCGGGAATGGGAAGGCCTTCACCATGAGTAAGTGGTCGGAGAGCTGATTGTATATTCGGGTACGCTATTGTCGACTTCTTTTTCCTTGTGATGCCTCCAGAAACAGGTGGAACCATGCAGAAGTAGCAGTCATTTGCCTGATTGCTTGGCTCTCTACAAACAATAGGAACAGCAAACGGCATCGCCACATTTTCGCCCTTCAGCCACTTCGGAAAATTTCTTGCACACATGCTGCAGCATATATTTGGGGCCCAGGCCTTGTCCTCGTCCCTGATCTTGCACCCAAAATAAAACTCATACGCCACTTTCACTATTGGAGTGATGGCCCTTTTTTGACTTGCAAACGTCACTTCCCCGCAAATGTAACAAAGTGCATCTGCACTATTAACACAGTTACGAGGCATCACTACTACTGGATTAAAACTGCAAGGATAACTTGTGTTGTACTTATGACTCAAGGGTAAAGGGAAGTCGCTCAAAAGAATTTCTCACCCTACGAGACGACGTCGATTATAACTAACAATTGCATCATCTTTTGTTCGCGATCGTAAAGCCGTGAGGTCATGACTCAACTACATTGCATCAGACAATGATGCATTACCTCCGAGGGTTGTGTGTATGGCAGGCTGATGCAATACAGTAAAATATGTTGCAATCTGGAGTTTAAAATACAGCGTTGCGAAATGGTTACCTAGTACTCAAGGCAGACTGAGTCGTTTATACATAACCATCTGTGTCTCTCCGAAAGAAGAGCCAATCGACAAATTTTATTGTCTTTTTCGTGTTCAGCACCTCGACATTAGTAAAGATTGACTATTTTCATTTCAAAGCCTTTTTGTGTGTTGCCCAGTGTTATTTGACACATTTTAACTAAATATAGATCCTCCCAACGAGAACTCCCTAAAAGTCCCAAGAATGGATTATATCTCTAGCTTTTTATTTGCTGTTCATTTATTGGCAGTTTGTAATTTTCATCTAAACATTTAAGTGGAGAAAACGAATGCTCCTGAAATTCTTATCAGCATGAAATAGCCAATGCTGCCATACTGAAAAGAAATAATTCCAGTCGAAAGCAATAATACTCAACCCTTAAATTTCTTTGCCAAATATTCAATTCAGTTAACTTTAATAGAACTCATTTTATTTATTTATTTATTTATTAAACATAACGTACAAAGGGAAGTCAGTCTTCGTGCTTTCCCAAAACAATATAAGAGAATAATTTCAATATATTTCAAAACATAATAAAGAGAATAGGTTACAAGAACTAAAATTATGAAAAGATCATAATTGATTGATTCAGAACAATTTCCATAAGATGAATACGCAAAATGATAAGGTTATAAAAATTGAGTAATTCAAATTGCAAACAATTAGAATGAAATTTGAGTTAAATTCTTTCTCACATTGCAGTATGGAGGAGGAAGTCACCTAGTGCTTTTATATTATATTTCTTTTAGATTGATCATTGTAGAATAAAATATGTTCTGTGGTTAAATCATATATATTTAGTTTTTGTAAAATTAGTAGAAATGTATTTCTTTTTAATACAACTCATTTTAGTCATTTACGAATCCTGATGCTTTTGGTGTTAAGTAAATAAAAAATTTTATTTTCGATCCAAATCAAAAATTTAACGAGGAAAAATAACGAAGGCGATGTCTAGCCCATCTTCAGATTTTTATATCAAGGTTCATGAGATATCGCGTTAATGCGAAATTCGAATGAACCGGGAAATACTTCTACTTTCTAAGTAACATCCTCCCCATTAGAATTTTCTGATGTGTTTATATGATATTTGGATCAGTGATTCTCAAAACTTTCTTTGGGTATTAGGGACAGTCTCGCTCATTCTGCGAAACCCAAAAAGTGTCTTATACATTTTGGTTAAATAAAATATAAATTAACTAAAATATAAATGTAAAGAGGTACTCTTATTAAAAACATCTGGAAAAAATTATCGCTGAAGAGGCGGTAATGGAATCCACAACACTCTAGATACATGTCAGAGACTCTACCAGGTAAACCATGCATCAGACGCTAATAACATTCCAGAATAAGACCTATAAATCTTTCACTGAGGCCATGCGCCACCTTGCGCCATGCAGCAAGGTCCGCCACATCATGTGCTGATACGAGTTTTAACTGGTAAAGCGCTCTGGCATGTATCTAGATAGTCGCGGGTTCGATTCCCGCCACGTCAGCGATAATTGTTTTTCAAATGTTTTTAATAATTGTTGAAGTCTGTTTCTACAGGTAATCTGTGTATTTACTAAGGATGGATTTTTAATAATAAACGCTTAAGCGTGATTGACCTACTCATTAATATCTAAATCATTAGCAACAATTGTAAAAGTTGCCTCTCTTAAAGTATAAGATGACACAAGGTCCGCCACATCTCAGTGAAAGATTTATAGGTCTTAATCTGGAAGCTTTTAGCGTCTGATTCGTGGTTTAATTGGTAGAGCACTCTGGCATGTATCTAGAGTGTTATGGGTTTGATACCCGCCGCGTTTAGCGATAATTTCATCAGATGTTTTAATAATTGTTTAAGTCTATTTCTTCAGGTAATCTGTGTATTTACTATGGAGATACTCTTACATCGTGTTTTTTGCCTCATTTCTGAAGTGAAAAAAGCTCGTAAAGCAACATACAAATTAAATATTTACAATTAAAAACATATTTAAACTGTGAAAACCTCAATGAAGAAAATTATCAATGCAGAAAATTATTACAGAAAATAATAATTTTCCTAGCTTTAATGACAATAAAATTAAGACGAATAAAATATTTTATGTTCGATTGAGTAAAATCTACTCAACTCGTAGACCACTTATTCAGAATTCAAGGACGCCCACTGGTCTGCTGGCCCAGGTTGAGAAAAACTGTTGGAAATGATTTAATACTAACAAATATACTCCCATAAAAGTGTCTGCAGTAAAATAAAAATAACTTAGAAATAATAGAAAATATCGATTTTTAGCCAATACGAAGACAAATCAGAAACTGAATATCGAACAATAAAACTTTAATGGGAATGAAAATTAAAGTCTATCTAAATCTTGTATTTCAACAATATAAATTTAGTATTTAAAAATTGCATTCGGAGAAGTTTCCTCTATTTAATAATATCTGTTCATTTATTTACAAATGAATACAATTTTTTTTATCTTAGTCCAATTTGAAGTTCGATAGTAGCTAGGTAGTCACTGGAAGGAGAATTATGCACCAATCCCCTGTGATGATGCATAGAACCGACCAGGCCTAGCACCTAATGTCCAACCCCGCCTTCTCGTGGTGCGGACCGTTAGTAACTTTCAAAAGAGATACTCTCTTGTGGAAGTGAACGGAAGGGGAGGGCTGCCAGATTAGTGTGGCCTACTGATCTGGACAACTATGGCTACTTTTCTTTTTTTTCTACCCTGCTGAGGAGTGGTCAACCACACAGGGTCCTGGTGCTGACCATATAAACCTACTGGACTGGACAGATATATGGCTCTGAGCTTGATTATGGATCCTGATTTTGCTGCACTGGTGGGCTTCTGTGGAGGGAAAATCTTCCGCTGTGTTTTCTTTTTGTTTGTGGGTTGACAGCCCCAAGTGAATAGATTCACAGGATATGTTTATCAGCTGGTGGATAATCCTGAGCAGAAGTCATCGCAGGCACCTGAACTCTTTGCTTCTATTGGCATCGTCAAATTCTACATTGGAGGAAGTCTTCCAGTGTAGATGGCTTCAGCCTTTAGTAGTGGGGGAACGGGTCTTTGCCCATGTCTGCGATTAGGGGGCTGTTTGATATTGTCGGCATTCCCTCTCTCAATAAACACAGTTTCTTTAAACATCCCACTAACCATTTTCTCTCCATAGGTAGTTGGAATGTGAGGACTCTGCACAGAGCTTTTTCTCTTGATGTCCTCACACAAGAGTTCCACCGTTATAATTTAGATATTCTCGGCTTGCAAGAGACCAGATGGACAGATAAAGGTCAGATTCTTAAAAATAATCTTAAATTTCTCTTTTCAGGGTGGGACGACAATAAGCATCACCAAGGCGTGGGTCTGCTTCTCAGCAGACACGCTAGCGATGCTCTTCTAGGATATGAGGGCATTATTGAAAGGTTTATTACAGCAAAATTTCAGACAAGCGTTAAAGACTTGAATGTTATCTGCTGTTATGCCCCCACTGAGGATGCCGATGAGGATGAGAAGGATAGGTTTTATGAACAACTTCAGGATATTTTGAATTCTGTCAAGAAAGGAGATATTACCCTTGTTCTTGGTGACTTCAATGCCAAAGTTGGTACTGACTCTGACCTTTGGGGAGGAGTAATAGGCCCTTTTGGTATTGGTAGCTGCAATGGCAATGGGCAACGTCTCCTACAGGTAAGTAAACTCAATGGATTCAGAATAACTAACACTTATTACAAACACCGCGACATACATAAGTACACATGGGTTTCACCTGATGGGCTGCATAAGAATATGATTGATTACATATTAATTAACAGCAAATGGGCTAGTTCTGTTAGGAATACCAGGGCATATAGGGGAGCTGAAATTGGATCTGACCATTACCTTGTTAAAAGTGTGTTGCAACTTAAACTTAAAAAGTGTTGTGCTAGGGTTAAAAAATTTACTTTTAATACTAAAGCTCTGAAAGATCCAGTTATAGCCAAAGCTTACCATGATAGGTTACTTAGTCATTATGACAGTCATGGTTTGCTTACTACTGAAGTTGAGGAAGAATGGGATCATTTTAAACAGGCTTTTTTGGACACTAACAGTACTCTTTTAGGAAAAAAGGAGCAGAAGAGGCAAAATTATCTGAGTGATAAGGCACTTGAGCTTATTTCGGAAAGAAAGAACTGCAGGAATGCCCTTAATCAATACCCTACTAGTCCTAATAGAAAGCATTACAGAGACCTTAATAAACTTGTAAAGGATCAGTTAGCTGCTGATAAGAATCTTTGGCTTGATGGTTTGGCTGACAAAGCCGAGGAAGCAGTTAGACAGCACAACAGCAGAGAGCTGTACCAGATAGTTAATGTTTTGTGTGGTAGAAAACGGACAGGCATACAAGGATTGAAGGATAAACAAGGTAAGGTTATAGAAGGGGAGGATTCTGTCATGGCTAGGTGGGCTGAGCATTTCAGTGATGTTCTAAACAATGTAGTTAGTTCTACTCCCATTGTTTGCAATGATGATAGATGCATTGGTGGCTTTAATGTTGGTCCTATAACACAATCTGAAGTTATTTTGGCTGTTTCTAAACTTAAACTTCATAAATCCCCAGGGGTAGATGAAATTACTACGGAAATGCTTAGAGCTGGGAATGTTTCGGTTACCACTTGGATGACTGAAATTCTGAATATCTTTTATGATAAAGGCATGGTTCCTAAGGATTTTACCAGAGCTATTGTTATCCCTATTTTCAAAAAAGGTGATCGCAGTTCTTGTGATAACTATAGGGGTATCAGCCTACTCTCTGTTCCAGGTAAAGTTCTTTCCATGATTGTGCTTAATAGAATTAAGAATCTGGTTGACAGTCAATTGCGTGATGAGCAATGTGGATTCAGAAGTGGTAGGGGATGTGTGGATCAGATATTTTCACTTAGGCAGATTCTTGAGAAATGTTTAGAGTTTCAGAAACCTTTGGTTGCTAGCTTTGTCGATTTCAAAAAGGCTTTTGACTCTGTTGATCGTCATAATTTGTGGTTGATTGTGAGATCATATGGTATACCAGACAAGTTAGTTAACATTATGAAAGCTCTCTATAATAACACTGAGTCGTGTGTGAGAGTTGGTAAGGCTTGTAGCAATTGGTTTAGCATTACTTCTGGTGTTCGACAAGGGTGCATTTTGTCTCCTTTTCTTTTTAGCTTGGTTATTGATTATGTTATGCGAAATTCACTTCAAGGGAAAGATTTTGGCCTTAAATGGGCTGGAGATACGAAAATTTCTGATTTAGATTATGCTGATGATTTAGCCCTTTTGGCAAATGATGTTGATGAGATGAACTCTTTCATTCGAGCTGTTGATGAGACTGGTAGTAGAGTAGGTTTGGTTATAAACAGAGAGAAAACTAAAGTGATGAAAATTGGTCAGGCAGGCTGTGATTCAGTTAATCTGAAGGGTTGCAGTCTTGAGCAGGTGTCACAGTTTAATTATCTTGGGAGCTATGTAACAGATAATGGTGATGTGCGGCATGAGATTAACAGACGAATAGGGATTGCTGCCGGGACTTTTAAGAACCTATGGAGAGTGTGGAGAAATAGGCGTATACACCTAAAGACTAAAATTAGACTGTATAATAGTTTGGTTCTTTCTAGGGTTAGTTATGGTAGTGAAACTTGGACACTTTGTAAACAAGATAACAGGAAACTAGATGCTTTTGATTCCAGATGCTTACGTAGTATCTTGGGCATTAGGTGGTTCAACTTTGTAACTAATGATGAGATTAGGCAAAGGAGTTTGCAACCTCCTTTAAGCAGCATATTGTGCAGAGAGAGACTCCGTTGGTTTGGCCATGTTGCCCGTATGAATAATTATAGATTGGCGAATAGGGTTATGAACAGTGTGCCTAAAGGCCTCAGAAGGAAAGGGAGACCTAGGATGCGGTGGGCAGACAATGTCAAACAAGACCTTGTTAGAATTGGTGTGCAGTGGCCAGATGCAGTAGATGTAGGTCAGGATAGACTTGCTTGGAGAACTAAATTGCACGGTTTGGTTGGACCTCCGTAGCCCATGGCTGCTTGAGGATGATGATGATGATGATGATGATATCCGTTTTTAGTACAACAAAAAAAAATTAAAATAATTCATAATTACCGTTTTAAATTTATTTTTTATAGATATCTTATAAAAACATATAATTGGGCTTGGCAAATAATGTTTTCTTTTTTTAATTTGATGCGTATTTTATGTATTTTATTAAACTACGACATAAGTAATTTGTTAAAAACCTCTAATTGTCATTTCTTAGAAGCGATATAAGGTATTGCCAATTTGTTTGTTAACATTACTCTGTGCTGAGGCAATCCCCTAATTTAAGCTCAGAAGTTTGATTTGAACTATTATCAAGAAGTTTTTCCTTACAGTTCTAAAATCTTCTGATAATTAACAAAAAACTGCTATTTTTAAAAATGGAAGATATAGAAAGTAATTATGAAATATGTACCTATTTTTTCGGTATATCACTTTAAAAATGTTGTTAAAATTAATATATTACTATAATATTCAAATAGTTTAAAATTTAAAATTAAATTCTCTTTAATTTGGTATAAAGCATGATCTATTTCTGTCGATTAGTTATTTATTAAAAATATTCTAAAGTTGACTTGTTAATTGAACTCTGCAACAGGGCGGGGCGAGGGTGGCTCAGTCGGTAGCGCACCAGGCTCGTAATCTGTAGTTCCCAGGTTCGAGTCCCAGCTGGGTCAGCGTTGAGATTTATCTCCGCAAAATTCCCCGCCCTGCCCACGGTCAGTAGGGGACACCGATGGGCTTGGAAAGGCCGTCGTCCGTCGGATGGGACGTTAAGCCGTGACCCCGTGTGCGGGAGAGCCATATCCTGTGCACGTTAAAGAACACGCTGGATGGCCTTGACGGGAGGCTACCATCTGTCTCCCAACAGCTCTTCCAGTGGGTCTCCTCCCCCAACCTTCTCTGAGCCTTCGGGGTCCATGTGACCTGGCCATTTAGCCCATGGTGTGCAAAAAAGTGCCGCTCAGAGGTAAAACAACCCAACTGCAACAAGGCTGGACTTTTCTCAAAGTATGATACAGAGAAAAAAATTACAAAACGGGATAAATGTTTACTTCAAACAAAAAAATTAATTTTTTTGTTATTCAAAAATAAATAGCCTTTCCATTCATGTGCATTATAATCATTTCTGCTGCTAGTTTTTTTTTACTTTTATTAGCATTGCTAGATGCATATTTTTACTACATGACTCTATAAAAGTCCTATTAAAATAAAACTTGTCTCTTTTGTCAAATATTTTATTTTCAGAAAATCCAGGAGTAAATGCTGATTAATTTGGCATTTAACATGCCATAATTCCTTTCATTAGTTATTTGGAAAAAAAAGTTCTAAATTTAAATTTGGTCTCTGGATGTAAACTAGTTTTTCAGGCTGGGCCCTGGAAGGATTAAGCATTATACCATAGAGTCTGTCATTGGAAATGTATTTGACTGTAATTGAAGACGCTGGTCTTTAAGGCACTTTCGAGGTTTCAGGTTAGTATGTACCACCAGTCCACATCAAACGCCAAGGAGCATGGTATTATTTTTTAAGCCAACACGCCAGGTGTCAAGCGTGAGCATTATTGTTGAAATAATTGGTATTGGAGACAGTCTTGCTCATTCTGCGAACCCCATCCATAAAAAGGTATATTATACATTTTGGTTAAATAGGATAGAAATTAACTAAACTATATTATTTCAACAATAATACTTACGCTTGATACTTGGTGTGTTGGCTAAAAAAAATACCATGCCGCTTGATTTGGGCTGATTGTGTGCACTAATCTGGAACCTGGAAAGTGTCTTCTGGCCCTGCGTCTTCAATTACAGTTAAATACATTTCCAATGACTAATTCTATTCTTAAAATCACTGATAAAGAATGATTGTTCGGCGGCCGATAGCTCAGTGGTCAGAGCACCTGATATGTTATCAGAAAATCGTGGGTTCAGCTCCCACCTGTCTAATGATAATTTTTCGCTCTATATTTATTTAACATATTACCAACAGGTATATCTGTGAGATCGTATTATTAAAGTTTTTTTTTTTTGCTAAATAGTTTGTTATAACAATCATCACATGTATTGCGAGTACCTCTTGAAAAAGGGGCGAGGGTGTCGCAGCCGGTAGCACATCAGGTTTATAATCTCACTTCCCGAGTTCGAGTCCCACTTGTGCCTGCATTGAACATTGTCTCCGCTAACCCCTGCCCTCGGTCAGAACGGGGACACCGATGAACTTGGAAAGGCTGCCATCTGTCGAATGGGATGTAAGGCCTTGGCACCGTATGTGGGAGATCATGCCCTGTGCACATTAAAGAACACCTCGATGGCCTTAACAGGAGTCTTCCATCTGTCTCCTAACAGCTGTTCAGTGGGTTTCCTTCCCTCAACCTTCTCTGAGCCGTTGGGGTCCTTGTAACCTGGCCATTTCGGCCTGTGTAAAAAGCAAATTCCGCTCAGAAGTAAAACAATCCCACCCTTTCGAAAAACTTTATGGCTGACAACCTTTGCTTTAAATATTCCAATTCCATAACTCTTTGCATACCGACAGACATTGAAGTAATGTTAGAAGTTTGTAATACATACAGATACACTACCCATCCTTCTTCAAACAGCCGTGGGCTAAAAAGTCCAACTGAATTGTGCAATTTAGTTCTCCACAGATATCTGTCCTGACTTACATCTGCTGCTTTTAGCACTGTAGACCAGTTCTAACATGGTGACACTGTCCCCACATAGCATTTTAGGTCTCTTTCTTTTACTGAGACCTTTGGGTTGGGTTGGTTTTATCTCTGAGCGCACTCTTTGCACATAATGGGCTAAATGGTCAGGTCACAAAGACCCTGAAGGCTCACAGAAGGTTGGTGGAGGGAATAAACTGGACAGCGGTTGGGAGACATATGGGCAGCCTCCTATCAAGGCCATTCAGCATGTTCTTTAATGTGCACAGGGTACGGCTCTCCCGCACATGGAACAAAGGCTTAATGTCCCATCTGACAGAAAGTACCTTTCCAAGCCCTTCAGTGTCCCCTACTAACCGAGGGCAGGGCTTCGGGTTTCGTGGAGATAGATCTCAATGCTGGCCCAGGCGGCACTCGAACTTGAGAACTGCAGATTTCAAGCCTGGAACGCTACCGACTGCAACGCCACCACCGCCCTCAAAGATCTGGCTGCTCAGCTCATCTAGCCATGACAGAATCCTCACCTTCAATAACCTTAACATGTGTATCCCTCAATGCCTGTATACATGTCTGTTTGTACCAACAAAAAGCATTAACTATCTGGTAAAACTCTCTGCTGCTGTTTAGTTGCTTCTTCTGTTTTGCCAGCCAAGCTATCAAGCCAAAGATATTTATCAGATATTAATTGATCCTTAACACGTTTATTGAAGTCTTTGTAATTCCCTCTGTTAGGACCAGTAGGGCGTTGGTTCAAATTATTCCTGTAATTCCTTCTTTCAGAAATAAGCTCCATAGCTTTATCACTCAAATTACTTTGTCTTCTTTGTTTAATTTTTACCCAAGTCAGTACTATTAGTTTCAAGAAAAGCCTCTTTAAAATGATACCATTCTTTCTCAACTTCAGTAGTAGGCAAACCACGATTATCATAGTGACATGGTATGTTTTAGGCTATATCTGGATTTTTCAGAGCTTCACTGTTTAAGATAATTCGCTTAACCGCAGCATAACTTTTCTTGAGTTTCAGTTGTAAGACACTTTTAACCAGGTATCGACACAATATCGACTCCCCTCTCTGATCTGGTATTCCTAACTGAACTAGCCTCTTTGCTGTTAATTAATATATATAATCGATTATATTCCCTCGCAAACCATTAGGTGAAACCCATTAGTATGCACTCGTGTCATTTTTGGAGGTAACGCCCACGATAATATCGACTACAGCCAAGAGACAATTGTAAATCACTTCTGGAATGTGAGACAGAGAGAAGGCTCTGATTTAAGTATAAGCCCTCCATCATTTGCGCAACCAAATATGGCAATTTTAAATCCTTGCTAAATAAAATTTAAGAAACAAAATCATCGCATCATGTGATTCTCTTAAATAAATTTCATGTACATTACCATGCTAAATTATTATGAATACCTATCTAATATTTCATGGGGCCGCCACTGGTAGAGAATACCACTTGAACTCAACGTTGCATACTCTCCACATACTTTCTGAATGCAGGCATTTCAGTTTTTCTGCAAAGTCGCTTATTTTTTTAAGTGAAGAGGGCAGAATCTGAGCATTCGAATAGCGCGTTGCAAATTGTCCACTGTGTTTTCAATTGGATTGATCAGCGATTGTGCACGCAAGGGAAGGTGATGAACGTCCTTTTCATGTTCCTAAAACCACTCCTGTACGATTCGAGAACGATGAATCGGTGCATTAACAATTGAAATTTGCCATCTCCACTGCAGTAAAAATGATGCATCAGCAGCAGCATTCATATCTTTCAAGACACTTTTACAATCGGGAAAGTGACGCGACATGTATAGAAACCGGAGGTCCCAATCCGTACCAGGAAAATGTTCCCCACCAAATTGCATACAACAGATTGAAAAGTAAAATCTACACATGATGGATCTATAACTCAAATCAAAACCAACAAACAAGCGAAAAACTCAGCAGACGATTTTTCTTGAACAGAAGCACACCACTGCAGCAAATTCGGGACCATGACTTAGCTCAGAGTCATAATTCCATTCAGGTTGGTATATATGGTCATCACCAAGACACTATGGTTGACCTCTCCTCAGCAGGTTAGAAACGAATCAAAAAGTAACCATAGTAGTTCTGAGACACAGACCATAGTAACCATAGTAGTCCAAAGACATAGGAAGGAGCGGAAAAGGAGGGCTCTGCCAGCCCCCCTTTTCCTTTCCTTTCTACAAGAGAGTATCTCTTTTGAAAGATAGTACGACTTACAACGAGAAGGTAATATCGACCTTTAGGTGCTAGTCCTGGTCAGCTCTGTGCATCATCGTAGGGGATTGGTGCCATTTACAACCTTCTAGATTTTGTACAACTTAACTAGTTTAAACAACTTTATTTCAATGGATGCAGTTATTGAAAAAATGAAAAGTAAAACAAACACGATACATGTACGTGCGCTAACTCGTCGGTTTTATGTAAGTGGCAGACAACTTTCGTGTTTAATGAAATGCGCCATTCTCTTTCTTAATCATGTAACGTATGCATAGAATGAGAATAATCCATTTACTTCTGTAGAAATCAGATAAAACGGTAAGTTTGAAATCGTTTTCTGTCTTACTTTTCAGATACGGAAATCAAATTGAAACTTCCTGTCGGTGTCCAAGACGAAAGCGTACCCAAACACCGCATCGAAGACGATGGCTACCACGACAACCTGTTATCTCAACCCCGTCTCATTGGTCAGATTGATCAAGCAGTCATCGAGTCAAGAGTAGTTCTACTTCCTGGTGTGTAACGTCAATATGTTGATAAAATGATATGTTTATAGTTATACTTCTGTAATCCTTTTCTAAGAGTAGAAAGAGTACTAATTCAGAAAAATGAAACCCACATTTCGTTCTCACGAGTAGTCTAATTGATATGTTTCATAGTATACTGGTGTCGAAAAGTTAAGCATCTTTGACAAAATAGATAAAATGAAAAATATGAGACGATAGAGTGGCATGGGCGATGGAATATAGGAGGAAGAAACAAATGCTCGATATAAATGACATAAAATGCAAGATAAACTGGAGCAATATGCTATACGTCAATAGGGTAGCAATTGGAGAAGTTACCTGGGGACACATTTCCTCGTGTAGAAGAGTTCACTAAGGTGTCTGATAACCCCTTACAGCGATAGAAGTGTCACATCGACGTTGCATGCTGCTGACGAGGGTAGTAGGAAGGTCCTGAGGTATTAAATCTTACTCCTGTACAAGTACAGATCCAGGAGAGTTCTGGGAAGAGGTTGACAAGCTGAAATCAGTCTCCCAATGCATCTCACACGTGCTCTATAGGGTTGAGGCCCAATGAATATGCTGACCATGGCATATGCTGGATGTCTTCTTTTTAAAGGAAATTATCCACTAAAGCAGTCCTATATCGACTCGCATTATCGCCCATGAACAGGAATCCAGTAAAACTGGATACCGCCAACGGTATCCAGAAAAACCCTCATGTGGAGTTCAAGGATTTCATCTCTATATCTGAGGCCAGTCAAAGTTCCTCCAGAGAGGACATCGAGTGGCGTGCGCCCATGTGACATAATGCTACTCAAGACTAGTAAAACCACAACTTCTGTAATGGTGAATTTCTCTGTTTCAATGGTGATAAATGGTTTCTAGTTCTCTCCAGATAATAAGATGACTATCACTCTATAAACTGAATCTGGATTCGTCACAGAAAAGAATATTGGTCCATTGGTTTTCGTTTCAGTCCTGGTGTTGTCTGTACCATGACAATGCCTCCTTTCCCTGATGGAGTGAGTAGAATGCAAACTATAGATCGTCTCGCATGAAGTTCTTATTCATGAAGCCGTTTATATCGTTTGACTCGAAATTGTTCTTCCCAGAGTCACAGACAGCACTACAGCGAGTTCTCTCATTGAAATAATTAGTTATTCTGACTGGATTTCGAACCAAGGTCTCCAAGAAGCTTGTCAGGCATCTTAACAACTGGGCCATCAAGAACTAACCATTTTTCCAACAAAGTGACTTATAAACATTCCTGCAATTTTTGTTGATTCTGCACTGGTGCCATCTGTTATCAGGAAACGGGCAGTGAAACCGCCACATTTGATGGTAGTAATATGAATAATTCAGTAATAAATTATCACAGGACAAAATCCTGTAGAAAAGAAACACCACTTGAAATAATTAGTTGAAAAAAATTAATTGTCCTTCCACTTATATTGGTATTAATAAAAAGAATTATAATTTAGAAAAAGTTCAAAATGAAGCTCTCAAAATCATCAGCAAAATCTATTTTAACACATGAGAATCTCTAACACTTACTGATATTTGTTCCAACTACCAAATTCCCACTCTTGAAACTAGAAGAAAGCTGCTGTTACCCTTATTCATGACACTATTTATCACAAGTCTCATCCCCTTCATTCGATTCTTACTCCCTATATTCGATTACCACATCCATCACCCTGATAATGCTTTCTACTCCAAAAATTTTCAAAGCGAAGTTGGTGAAATTTCTTTTGCCTTCCGAGCAAACTCAACTTGGAACTCTCTACCGAGCAATATCATTTCTTTAAATTCTAAAACAAAATTCAAAAACTATATTACTCCACTCCTATTAGAATATTGAAACCTTTGACCAACAACATCTCCTCACCCCTATTCCCACTTCCCATCTTTGCTCCTTGTCTGGATTATTCGCAATCCTTTTTCCCCCTCTGTTCATTCATTTAATATTACTCTCTGTTGTCTTAAACCTTCTTTTTCTTCCCCCTGATTTTACTGCGTTTCGTATCATATTTCATATTATATATTTGTCTTCGTCTGTACGACTTCCATTTTGTTTGCACAGACGAAGACAAACATAATGAGACAAACACCACACACAAAATAGAAGGTAAAATGTTTAACGGATTAGTGTCCTGGTACTTTCCGGCTCAATCCAATCACTTGTTTCCTTTAAATTTGTTTCTTCATCCTTAACTGACTGTATTAACTATCGCTAATTGAGACAATTTGACCAAGTCAATAATTTGCTTAGTTTTGCATATATATATATATTTGAGATTTGAACAAACGCTGATCATTAGTATTGAGAGAAAGAAATAATTCTTCTTTTTTTCCTTCGTTTCCTTTTCGCGATAGTGCTGAAAAATGCCGATTGAGCACACAAGAAAGCTTCTCCTTGTTTTTCTATTTGCTACATAGTAGACAAAGATCTAGCATGATCTTAGAAAATACTCTTGGTTTGTACAGGCCTTCTGATGAAGGAGATGCTCAAGCAAAACTGAAGCTAAGTTTGCTAACCACTTTCTCAGTGCTAACACAAAACGAGAAAGTGTTTCTGTTGAAAGAGTAACCCTAGCCAATGCATCGTTAAGGCTAGTTTCAGTTAGTTTTGGCGAAGCAAATCGCAAATTGGTTCTCATATGTACGATTTAGCTCTGTTTCAGAATGAATCAAAATTCACTTACTCTTGGATGACAAAGTAAAAAGAAAAAACGAGACGGAAGAATTAACTAAATTACATACCCATTTGTTTAGGAATTTGACAGTAGGAACTTGTATAAGTGAAATGAGGCTTTTATGCCAATGGTAATTTTGAAGCTGAGTTCAACCCTTTTCTTTACGATAAAGAATGTCGTTTTTTCTTTACTGAGTTAGATCTACGTCACAAAATGATGAAAACCAAAACAGATGCATGCCCAGTGTTTGAAAGCACCAAGAGATATGAGTTGTCAAGTTTTGCCTACGTATTATAAAGCATTACCTATGGGTTGACAAGAAGAGAAGAAGTCATACGTTTATGATCCTGTTATTAATAAATAATAACAGGTTATATAGTTTTAATAATAAATCAATAGAGAAAATTCAGCAGGAAGTAGAAAAACTTACCTCATTGCTTCCCATCGGAATTGCAGACTTTGGGCAGTGACTGAAATAGAAATCGGTGCATTTAAATGATGAAATGTTAATTAGTTTTGATTTTGGGGCAATTTAAACGCCAATGTTTTTTCTTTGAATACTATCTCTTGAAACCTCATTCGCATATTTTTCTTTATAAGACGGACCATTTATTATTATCATGATATTCCATAAAATGTGAGCATTGTAGATCATAGCTCATCTACAAGAATTATTTCTGCTATAGATGATACCAACAATAGTATCCTAAGAGAGCGTTAACGAATCTTCGTAATCCATAGCTAATGCTTCGTGACTTAATCATAGGTAAGCAAAATTTGACCACTCCTTTTCCTTGTTGCCCCAACCACTGGACACATTTTTACTTTTTATTTCGTTTGGTTTTCGCTTACACTTGAGTCGACTCGCACACTATGTAGGCAAGGGCTAACCTGAGAGAGGACAAATACACTCACTCTCGGACCAGCAAAGCTGCGGAGTTGGGGGGGGGGGGCAAATTGAGTTAGAATGAACCTGAACTGCATTTCTTTGTAACCCTTTTCCCTCCGGTGGCCGGCTTAAACAAATTTTTTTAAAAATTCTGGTAAAATATAAAAGTTTAATTTTTTCGCCTGCGTTATCACAACAATTAGAGTGGCTGGAAATAGCTTCCGATTATTATCATTCGTACCAATAGCTGAAAACACAAACACAAGCAGACTTTTTTTAAACAATTTATTTTCAGTTTTCACATTTACATTTGATAGTTGGAGAAAGACTACCCACAAGTGTTAAAAACTCTCCTGTGGAGACTCTTACTGCCAAATTATTTAAAACAAGATGGTGTGTGATTCTGAGAATTCTTGTGCCACGTTTTCCTTTCTGCTAAGCCATCTGATAACAAAAATCATTGAGAAGATCCTGAACAGTTACCGATGCTAAATCATGAACGCTAAAAACAATTTCCGATTTATTTTCCCTTAACTAGCATTAACTGCATTGGGATTGAGGCAGAAGAAATAATCTTTGTATTGACTTAGCTCTGAGGCAGTGAGTGATCAGCAAACGTGACTTCGGTCTGAATGGAGCATGGCCTTATAAGAGAAGATCCACAAGTCAGGAATAGCTTCTACAATTCTTCTCTCCTATAACTAGCAAACAAAAAACAAGTAGCATCAAATATGGCAAAAGTGTAAACCTTCTAGCCGTGTATTAACGGTAGAATTGTACAAACATTACCTATGGTTGCCATTAACAGATAAAGAATACAAACAAAAGAAGGATACGTATATTCCATCGCCCGCTGGAACCTTAAGATGATTCTTGATTTAAAAGAATTTTTGGCTGAACCTTCAACAACATGACTGGCAACGTTCCTCACTATTGGAAAGCAAAATTTAAAATTAACTTTTCTGTTTTATGTTATAAGACTAATATACCTGTTTTATAAAACCTTTCTAATTAGAAGCATTTCAATTCTTATTTTCATTTTCTCCTAATTATGGCGAAGGGATTGGGGCAATTGTCAGGCTCTGCCTCAATGTTAGACAAACCATGAAGGAAGGATACAAACGTCGATTATTTCCGTTTCTCCCATTGGATATGTTTGTTCACCGAACTGTAACTGATACCACTGCACACGACATATTGAAACGATCTTTTTAAGTCGTTAACCATAAAGAGTTAAACACTATCAAAATTGTATCTTCTGTTTTCCCTTAAATTGATTGAATTAAATTCAAAATTATTGATTAGATTTACTAACTCAAGCAAAAGTTTTATTTTTTATGCTGCTAATAAATATGGCTTAACAGGAGCTTTTGCATTTATTAGATGTATTAATAAATGAAATGGAATTCTAAATCGAAGTTGCTCATTGGCAGAATAGCCGCAATTAAAAGCAACATTGAGTCTCCTCACTTGAGACTTCGATGATGAGTTTAATCAAGACAGTGCGGCAGATGTACGGCAAAATCAATGCATTGACCATTGGGAGAATGCACGAGAAACCATTGATGATGGCCACCAACAATACGGGATCAGAAGGAAAACTGAGGAACGCTTTTTAGCATTAAACGATCTCGGTGGGAGTATCAGAAATATGTCAACAGAGACACCTGGGGCACCACCATATTTAGTGTGTCAGACATTGCATAATCACTTCTACCGATTTCACTTCCAACGGGTAGAGGCAACTGATCCCACCAACTGACTCTCTGAGTGGACACTAAGCGTGTGTGCACATGACCCCAATTTTCCACAGAAATCAATTGTCTTTCAGATAGTCCAGAACTAGTGCACGTGGGAGGATATTAACCCTTGCTGCACACGAGTTATTTACCTGGTGTCCAAAAGTAAAGTTTAGCATTTTTTTTGCAAATTCTGTTTTATATTTTTATATATTAATATTTTTTTTTACAAATTCTGGAAGATCACAGAATTGCGACAATGAAATGCTGTGAGATTTGGAGTGGCAATGCATTGTTATATGATGCAATGAAAAATGAAGCACAGAGCAAACCAATCGCATGATTTTCATGGGTTATGAAAACGAATGCACCAGTATTAACAGCTAAGGGGTCTGTTTTAGGAAAATAGCGTAGTTAATATGGAATATTATGTCCTGAAAAGCTATACAAACATCACAACTTCTAATACTGTATCAATCTGGTTATGAGGTTTGGTGGCAATATGTGTCACTCTTCCTGAGAGCTGATTAGAGCTGCTGGAGAAAGTTGACTACTTTCAACGTATCACACCATCAAATCCCGCACATGCTCATTAAAGTTCAGGTCGACAATAGCCTGAGCTCTCCATCCGCTGAATATCCTCATTTGCAAGAAATTTACCGACTGTCCGAGCCCTATGAGGACGGGCATTATAGTCAGGAAAAATAAAGTGGAGGGCCAACAGCACTTCTGAAAAGCGTCACATAGGGCTGAAAGATATCGCCCCTAAACCTCCAACCAGTCAGAGTGCCTCAGGCAAAGACTTGGAGCAGCGTGGGTCCATATGACATAAATCCATCCCGAAACGTCACCACGGTAGTGTGATGTTAGACGGTTGGTAACGAGTTATTTGCTCTCCAGAACAAAACACATCAAGAATCAGTCTCAAGACTAAATCGTTATTCTTCTATGAAGATCGTACTTAATCACGTGCTCACTGAGCTGGGATCCAATAACGATGTTGTCTGGCTTTTAGCATTTGGGCTTAATGGTAGAGATTGAGGGTATTAGAAACCTTAGATTACCTGGCATAAAGCCCTCTCTGGTGATGCCTTCGGTAAACAATATAACTCTGAACTGTCATCCCAACGGCACCAGAAGGCTCCAAAGAGAGTTGCCTAGCTCATATCACTCTATGACGCCAGGCTGTTAGAGCAAGATACCGGTCATTCTGCGATATTTCCACTCTTGACGACCTTGCATTTGTCTATGGCTAAGGGGGTTATTTATTTATTTATTTTTTTTAATATCTCCTGACTGCTAGAACCGTCTCCAAAGTTTTGAAAGCACTGATTGGGAGACATTTGTAATCCTAACCACATCGACCAGGGATCGCCCAGACTGTAACATACGGATTGCTCTACCATGTGTAAAAGCATTCATATGATGATCTCTGTGCCATAAGATTGTTGCGAAATTCTTTACCAACATAAACACAACGATTGCTTAACAGAAATTGGGTGGTGCAGAATCGTAGTCATCATTTAAGTGACCTATATTGGCTTTTCGACTCAGGTATACAAATTTTGTCGGGGGTCAGGTGATTTCTGCAAATCTTACAACTTTTCATACATTCTCTTTAATTGACACACAAAATATGATGTTAATAATTTAAATTTCTTGTGAGATATTTAATAGTTTCCGAATTATGTTTAACTTTTGGACACCAGCATAGTGCCAACATTGTTTCATAATCAACAGTGCACTGGTATTTTTGGATAATATTTTCTCTCGTATGTATTAGCAGCGTGTCTTTGGTCAATAGTGCCAATATTTATTGATTACAGAGTTAGACATCTTGATGGGCACAGTGCCCTTAGTCATACGTTAAATACGTGTTTCAAGTGTGATGGCGTGCCAATTCATTTCATTGTGAATGTTTAAGGCAGTGTCTACTATAATGATATTATCAAAGCTGTAATGATTGATGATGTAATGATGTATTATATATACTGTAATGATATTATCAACGCTTGCTTGATCATATGTTCGTCTGTAAACTGCCCCCACCGTTTGCCAGTCGTGAATCCGCCTACTTTTAGTTTTGGGGCTAAATAAAACACATTGTTTAGGTCACTCCTAAGGAAAAATGCAGAAGACTTGTGGTGCCTCATACAGAATCCGTAACAGAATATATTAAGACAGTCATGTTATATATTCATTGTGAGAGTACCACAATATGAACTGCAATAAATGATGAAAATTTCTTGTCATACCTCAGGTTTATTTCACACTTCATCAACAGATTCTTCAGACGTAACTTATCAGAGCTCTGGTATTTTCTTTGAAGGCAAGAACAAGGGGAGTGCTTTTCACTAATAGAAGGATCGAATAGAAAACAAGTGCTGTAATAACTCCATAATGACGTTTTTTCAGCACTTGTTTCGCTACGGATGTTAAAAAAAAAACTTTCTATAAAGCTGCTGATGAGTGGTCAACCACACAGGGTCCTGGTGCTGACCATATAAACCTACTGGACTGGACAGATATATGGCTCTGAGCTTGATTATGGATCCTGATTTTGCTGCACTGGTGGGCTTCTGTGGAGGGAAAATCTTCCGCTGTGTTTTGGTTTTGTTTGTGGGTTGACAGCCCCAAGTGAATAGATCCACAGGATATGTTTATCAGCTGGTGGATAATCCTGAGCAGAGGTCATCGCAGGCACCTGAACTCTTTGCTTCTATTGGCATCGTCAAATTCTACATTGGAGGAAGTCTTCCAGTGTAGATGGCTTCAGCCTTTAGTAGTGGGGGAACGGGTCTTTGCCCCATGTCTGCGATTAGGGGGCTGTTTGATATTGTCGGCATTCCCTCTCTCAATAAACATAGTTTCTTTAAACATCCCACTAACCATTTTCTCTCCATAGGTAGTTGGAATGTGAGGACTCTGCACAGAGCTTTTTCTCTTGATGTCCTCACACAAGAATTCCACCGTTATAATTTAGATATTCTCGGCTTGCAAGAGACCAGATGGACAGATAAAGGTCAGATTCTTAAAAATAATCTTAAATTTCTCTTTTCAGGGAGGGACGACAAAAAGCATCACCAAGGCGTGGGTCTGCTTCTCAGCAGACACGCTAGTGATGCTCTTCTAGGATATGAGTGCATTAATGAAAGGTTTCTTACAGCAAAATTTCAGACAAGCGTTAAAGACTTGAATGTTATCTGCTGTTATGCCCCCACTGAGGATGCCGATGAGGATGAGAAGGATAGGTTTTATGAACAACTTCAGGATATTTTGAATTCTGTCAAGAAAGGAGATATTACCCTTGTTCTTGGTGACTTCAATGCCAAAGTTGGTACTGACTCTGACCTTTGGGGAGGAGTAATAGGCCCTTTTGGTATTGGTAGCTGCAATAGCAATGGGCAACGTCTCCTACAGGTAAGTAAACTCAATGGATTCAGAATAACTAACACTTATTACAAACACCGCGACATACATAAGTACACATGGGTTTCACCTGATGGGCTGCATAAGAATATGATTGATTACATATTAATTAACAGCAAATGGACTAGTTCTGTTAGGAATACCAGGGCATATAGGGGAGCTGAAATTGGATCTGACCATTACCTTGTTAAAAGTGTGTTGCAACTTAAACTTAAAAAGTGTTGTGCTAGGGTTAAAAAATTTACTTTTAATACTGAAGCTCTGAAAGATCCAGTTATAGCCAAAGCTTACCATGATAGGTTACTTAGTCATTATGACAGTCATGGTTTGCTTACTACTGAAGTTGAGGAAGAATGGGATCATTTTAAACAGGCTTTTTTGGACACTAACAGTACTCTTTTAGGAAAAAAGGAGCAGAAGAGGCAAAATTATCTGAGTGATAAGGCACTTGAGCTTATTTCGGAAAGAAAGAACTGCAGGAATGCCCTTAATCAATACCCTACTAGTCCTAATAGAAAGCATTACAGAGACCTTAATAAACTTGTAAAGGATCAGTTAGCTGCTGATAAAAATTTTTGGCTTGATGGTTTGGCTGACAAAGCCGAGGAAGCAGTTAGACAGCACAACAGCAGAGAGCTGTACCAGATAGTTAATGTTTTGTGTGGTAGAAAACGGACAGGCATACAAGGATTGAAGGATAAACAAGGTAAGGTTATAGAAGGGGAGGATTCTGTCATGGCTAGGTGGGCTGAGCATTTCAGTGATGTTCTAAACAATGTAGTTAGTTCTACTCCCATTGTTTGCAATGATGATAGATGCATTGGTGGCTTTAATGTTGGCCCTATAACACAATCTGAAGTTAGTTTGGCTGTTTCTAAACTTAAACTTCATAAATCCCCAGGGGTAGATGAAATTACTACGGAAATGCTTAGAGCTGGGAATGTTTCGGTTACCACTTGGATGACTGAAATTCTGAATCTCTTTTATGATAAAGGCATGGTTCCTAAGGATTTTACCAGAGCTATTGTTATCCCTATTTTCAAAAAGGGTGATCGCAGTTCTTGTGATAACTATAGGGGTATCAGCCTACTCTCTGTTCCAGGTAAAGTTCTTTCCATGATTGTGCTTAATAGAATTAAGAATCTGGTTGACAGGCAATTGCGTGATGAGCAATGTGGATTCAGAAGTGGTAGGGGATGTGTAGATCAGATATTTTCACTTAGGCAGATTCTTGAGAAATGTTTAGAGTTTCAGAAACCTTTGGTTGCTAGCTTTGTTGATTTCAAAAAGGCTTTCGACTCTGTTGATCGTCATAATTTGTGGTTGATTGTGAGATCATATGGTATACCAGACAAGTTAGTTAACATTATGAAAGCTCTCTATAATAACACTGAGTCGTGTGTGAGAGTTGGTAAGGCTTGTAGCAATTGGTTTAGCATTACTTCTGGTGTTCGACAAGGGTGCATTTTGTCTCCTTTTCTCTTTAGCTTGGCTATTGATTATGTTATGCGAAATTCACTTCAAGGGAAAGATTTTGGCCTTAAATGGGCTGGAGATAGGAAAATTTCTGATTTAGATTATGCTGATGATTTAGCCCTTTTGGCAAATGATGTTGATGAGATGAACTCTTTCATTCGAGCTGTTGATGAGACTGGTAGTAGAGTAGGTTTGGTTATAAACAGAGAGAAAACTAAAGTGATGAAAATTGGTCAGGCAGGCTGTGATTCAGTTAATCTGAATGGTTGCAGTCTTGAGCAGGTGTCACAGTTTAATTATCTTGGGAGCTATGTAACAGATAATGGTGATGTGCGGCATGAGATTAACAGACGAATAGGGATTGCTGCTGGGACTTTTAAGAATCTATGGAGAGTGTGGAGAAATAGGCGTATACACCTAAAGACTAAAATTAGACTGTATAATAGTTTGGTTCTTTCTAGGGTTAGTTATGGTAGTGAAACTTGGACACTTTGTAAACAAGATAACAGGAAACTAGATGCTTTTGATTCCAGATGCTTACGCAGTATCTTGGGCATTAGGTGGTTCAACTTTGTAACTAATGATGAGATTACGAAAAGGAGTTTGCAACCTCCTTTAAGCAGCATATTGTGCAGAGAGAGACTCCGTTGGTTTGGCCATGTTGCCCGTATGGATAATTATAGATTGGCGAATAGGGTTATGAACAGTGTGCCTAAAGGCCTCAGAAAGAAGGGGAGACCTAGGATGCGGTGGGCAGACAATGTCAAACAGGACCTTGTTAGAATTGGTGTGCAGTGGCTAGATGCAGTAGATGTAGCTCAGGATAGACTTGCTTGGAGAACTAAATTGCACGGTCTGGTTGGACCTCCGTAGCCCATGGCTGCTTGAGGATGATGATGATGAAAGCTAAGTATATTTCATTTTGATAGAAATAATATTTTCCAAATTTTACCTGTTAAGTCTTTGATTTTCCATGTGTTGTGATGTAGAAGAGAAGTAAGCGAATGTAAAATAATTGGAATTATTTTTTTTACATGAATGACCGATGTTTAAAGCAGTGTCTTGTTTTAGGTTCACGTGATATTTGTGGAAGAAGTGTGATCTTCGTATTTATTCCCAAACTAAAGAAGTTTCCCTCGGTGACTGCAGTTCAGCTAGCAAGACTTCTGTTATACTTTCAAAGCGTCCCAAAGTGAGTACCTACTCAAAATTCTGAATAATACTTCCATGCAGCATTACAGTACAAAATGTTGTTAAATGAGTCTCTTTCTTGTGCATAATGGAAAAAGTTAATGGCATAATTAAATGAACATTCCTATGTCAAATTTTAATTTTTGTAACTTCGAAAAATATACCAAAAAGTTACAAAAATGATTTAGATGAAATCTTTTTTAGAATTCGTTTTCAATAGTAATTGTTCAGTATTTGTAGAGTTATTTATGAAAAAGGAAAAGGAAATTTTCATTTTTCATAAATAGTAAATAATTTAATTTCTTCATCCTAAGAATATTTCAGGTAACATATGTGAAATAAAAGACAATTTGTATTTCTTATTTTTTTTCTATATTAAAACTAATTCTACAAATTTACGGCTTATAAATATTACTTAAAATGAACATTAAATGCAACTTGTCTTCATGAAGACTTGAATCTTTTCCAAAAACTTGCATCACTTTAAACCATAACACTGAATGAATTATGAAAATTTCTACATTATTTTATTTAGTTTTTCCAAGAGCATACACTGCTACTCGAAATTAAAGCATAGGTATGGAATTATTATATTTGGCAATACTTTCAAAATGCATTTAAGAAAAATAAGCAACTTGCAAAATTCAATACTAAGATCAATTTCGCCAACAATTAAAAGAACCACTGTGTCGTCCAATAAAAACAGATTTGTGCACCACAATGTGTTGCCTGCGGAATATATCTATAGATATTATACAATTCTCAAATATTTCTTTAAAAGTGATCACAAAATAAATTTCGATCATACGATTAATAGCGGCTACCCAACAACTTTATTACCGAATTGTATTCTATTAATAAGTTTATCGGATCATAAGTTTTAGAGAAAAAAATTGATCATTAAAGAGTTAAGAGTATAAAAGTTAAAATTAACTATCATTTGTGGTTTTATTTATACTTAAACATGCACATACCCAATATTTAGTTTCGGAGTTGGGGAAGAGATGTCCGTGATATTTATTTTGAGGTCGGAGAATTCAGTTTTTGGGAATCTCTGAGAATTTAGCTTAGGAAGAATGGATTGATTTGTAAATAATACTTGAGTAGGATTTCCCAATTACTAAAATATTCCCCCGAACAGGAAATGTTAAAATGATATTCTGTATGAAATGAGATGTTATATATAGACTAAAGGACAAATTATTATACATACCTACCTAATAACCTGTTTCTTCAACTTTTGCCCTCACAACACGAAGGTGGTATTGCCGTCTAAGAAACGAGGAACGCCTGTCGTAGAGCATCCGCAGTTGCCAGTGGGTGTTGGCGGGCACGAACGGATCTTTCCAGTTCGTCGCACAAATTTTCAATGGGTTTTAGGTCCGGCAATTGAAGGGGCAATTTGAGTGTAATAAACTCACTTGAATGCTCCTGGAGCCAATTGATCGTCACTCGGGAAGTATGCATGTGCCTTTATCCTGTTGAAAGATGGCTTCATGGTGCAAAAAGAGAATCGTCACGAATGAGTGTAGATGGATGGCGAGAATGTTCACATACCTTGTGTCGGTGATCTCGACGGGTATGAGGGACCCTAAGGAAGCTCATGTAAACGCACCCCAAACTGTTACACCGCCTACACCTGCCTGTATGACCCCAACTTGGCAAGCTGGGTCCATCGCTTTGTGTGGTTTACACCACACACGCGCCCTCCCATCGGCATGATAGAGTTGAAATCGTGATTCGTCAAACCAGATGACTGTTTCCAGTCTTCCGCACTCCAGTTGCGATAGGACTTTGCAAATTGCAGCCTAATCTTTCGGTGCCTTGCAGTCAACAAGGCGACATGATGTGGACGTTGACTGCGATAGCCTATATTTTCCATGGTATGATGGATAATCTTTGCGCATAAGGTTGTGGATGCACCCTCATTCAATTCCAACGTTATCTGCTCCACGGTAGCCGTGGGATTCCTTGTAACAATGCGGGACAGTTCGGGCTCACCTCTAATCATAATCACGTAGTCTTGGTATACATATGCGATGGTATGATGTGGAAATCCAACAGATCAGCAGTTATTGAACAACCGGCTTTCCTCGCACCTATTATCTGGTCACGGTCAAACTCACGTCGCTGCCTTTACCCTTGATTGCTTTTCCATGACTGTTTACCAATGTATAGAGACCTATATTTATAGGCATTGCCAGTTTCAGTGTCCCACATGACTGGATGCAATACTTCTGCTTTGCATATTGTTATCTGGGTGTATATAATCATTTGTCCGTTCAGTTTATATATATTTTTAATATCAGACATAAAATATGGGACTAAAATAAAATTATATATGAACAACTGTTTTGGATTTCAAAGCAGGTAGACAAGTTTGAGATTTCTCATAACACGACAGGATTTTCGGGGGGATATCCGAACCCCGAACAGCCCTCTGCGTACGTCTCTGTATATAAAGACTTAACATGTGTGAATATTAATATGTATTCGATGTATGTGATATAGCAAAATGTCGTTCTAACGAACGTCAAAGTAACGAAATATCCAGAAAAACTAAATTTTTTCCGATCCCAGTCAATTACTATGTATCTCTATGTAAAAATATTTAATATTAACGAAAACCAATATAACGAAAATATCAGTTTAACGATAGAAATTTATCCCAAAGAAAAAAAATTGTGATCAGTATAACGAAATTTGTGAAAAGAAAATCTTGAAGAATATGTACAAAGCACATTTTTTCATCTTTATGTGTTTTGGATTTCAGCATCTAGCAAAGCTGTGAAATAACTAATCATAGCGCTATGAATCACGTGCTATTGTATACCTTGACCAGTAATAGAGATAGAAGAGCGCCGTGTAAGTTACTGAAGGCAACATCTGTCAAGCGACGAGAATAAGGAATCTCCGTTGACGTTAGTTTCTTTGCTATGAAAGCTTTGAATAACTCATCACATTTTTTGTTGCTTTTTGCAAAACATTCATGTTTATAACAGTTTTTGTTTCTTTTTGCAAAACATTTTAATTTTCTAACTTTTTTTGTTCCTTTTTGAAAAAATATTTATATTTTCTAACATTTTCAATTTCTTCACACGAATCTTTCGATTTTAAATGAAAATAATTGTATTTTTTATATTTGTTTTTGTGCGAAATAGTTGAAACTGTTAGCATTTTTTTGCTTCTTCTTTGTCAAGATTTTGAAATTTACTTCAAAATATTTTTTTCATGTGTATGTATATAGGAGTATAACAAACTACTACATAAGAATTTTTAGCTCGTTTGCGAAAAACGAGCTGATGTTTTCCTTTGTCGTTTGCCTGTCCGTCTAACGAGATTCAGCATTTTTTGCCTTTATAGAAAAATTAAAAATTCTTTTTTGTATTGAATAAGTATTGATAAATATTACGATTCATTCGCATTTCCCAAATCTCCCAATAGCTTCAACAGAGGAAAAAGTTAGAAAATGCCAAAACTTTAAAAGAATATAGCAAACTATCAAATTATGCTAAAAATTGGAAAATTTGATGGTACAGTGAGACAGTCAAGAGGATTATATTGTCAACTATGATATTCCCAGGAACGTACCCATAATTTAGTTTGGGGCGCTAGGGTTCCCCAAGAAAAAGACTTGATTAGGGTTTCCCAATTATTAATATACTTCACTTGAGGGAAAAGGTTAAAATGGTATTCTATACGAAATAAAATTTTATAATTATTTCTTTTATTGGATAGGTTTTTAGTTTCGGGCATATAATATATACAAAGACACAAAGACACCAGTTTCGGATTTCAAAGCAGGTAAAAAAAGTTATAGCGTTCGTAGAAGCTGACGTAATTTCACGGGAATATAATATGAATGAATATAATATAATATAAATAAAAAAAATATAATATGAATATAATATAATATAATATTATATAAATATAATATAATATAATATAATATTATATAAATATAATATAATATAATATAATAAAATATAATATAATATAATATAATGGAATATAATATACCACTCCCAGTGGGTACGCCCTAGGATTTTCCCCTTATTCCCAGGAGAGGACACCCTTTTTTCCACCAGATAATTTTTTTTTGTGTGGGTGCTTCATAGATAGTAATAAATTATTCCTTTTTGCATTTTCCCGATGATCCATTTCTTCCAGAGTCCACTGTAAGAGGGTGCTAAAATCAGGAAAAAAAAACTTTCCTTTGAAAATGGGCGTCCCATATTCCCCAGAGGCAATATACATTGGAGGAAAAAAAAATTCAACACCTGGGACGATTAATGCCATTTTATTGAAACCGAGGCAGTTTTTACCATACACCGAGATGTGTGATTGATTCTTCATCCTCATCCTCAAGCAGCCATGGGCTACGGAGGTCCAACCAGACCGTATGATTTAGTTTTTCAAGCATATTTGTCCTTAGCTATATCTGCTGCATCTGGCCATTGCACACCAATTACAACAAGGTCCTGTTTGATATTGTCTGCCCACCGCATCCTAGGTCTCCCCTTCTTTCTGAGGACTTTAGGCACACTGTTCATAACCCTATTCGCCAATCTATTATTATCCATACGGGAAACATGGCTATAACAACGGAGTCTTTCTCTGCACAATATGCTGCTTAAAGGAGGATGCCGACTCCTTTGCGTAACCTCATCATTATTTACAAAGTTGAACCACCTAATGCCCAAGATACTGCATAAGCATCTAGAATCAAAAACATCTAGTTTCCTGTTATCTTGTTTACAAAGTGTCCAAGCTTCACTACCATAACTAACCCTAGAAAGAACCAAACTATTATACAGTCTAATTTTAGTCTTTAGGTGTACACACCTATTTCTCCGTAGATTCTTAAATGTCCCGGCAGCAATCCCTATTCGTCTGTTAATCTCATGCCGCACATCACCATTATCTGTTACCTAGCTCCTAAGATAATTAAACTGTGACACCTGCTCAAGACTGCAACCATTCAGATTAACTGAATCACAGCCTGCCTGACCAATTTTCATCATCATTTAGTTTTCTCTCTGTTCATAACTAAACCTACTCTACTACCAGAGGGGGCGGGGGTGGCTCAGTCGGTAGCGCGCCAGGCTCGTAATCTGTAGTTCCCAGGTTCGAGTCCCAGCTGGGTCAGCGTTGAGATTTATCTCCGCAAAATTTCCCCCGCCCTGCCCACGGTCAGTAGGGGACACCGATGGGCTTGGAAAGGCCGCCGTCCGTCGGATGGGACGTTAAGCCGTGGCCCCGTGTGCGGGAGAGCCATACCCTGTGCACGTTAAAGAACACGCTGGATGGCCTTGACGGGAGGCTACCATCTGTCTCCCAACAGCTGTTCCAGTGGGTCCCCTCCCCCAACCTTCTCTGAGACTTCGGGGTCCATGTGACCTGGCCATTTAGCCCATGGTGTGCAAAAAAGTGCCGCTCAGAGGTAAAACAACCCAAACCTACTACCAGACTCATCAACAGCTCGAATGAAAGAGTTCATCTCATCAATATCATTTGCCAAAAGTGCTAAATCATCAGCATAATCTAAATGAGAAATTTTCGTATCTCCAAGCCATAAGGACAAAATCTTTCCCTTGAAGTGAATTTCGCATAACATAATCAATAAATAAATAATGTAAATACCCCCTCAAGCAGCTGCTTGCCACAGAGGTCTAACAGGAGCCTGTCAGTTTATATGCCATAGTAGAAGGTCTGAGAGGATGGCAGGACCTCAGCAGAAAAATGACACAAACAGCCATGCCTTACCCTGGGCTCGAACCCCGGTCCCTTAGATCAGTAGCCAAGCGCGCTAACCAAACTAAAGAGAAAAGGAGACAAAATGCATCCTTGTCGAGCATCAGAAGTAATGCTAAACCAATTGCTACAAGCCTTATCAGTAGTAACGCCCGGGACCTGGGGACGGAAGTGACGTCATAGGCCGGAAGTGCCGCCCCCCGCAGGTCTCCCCCCTGGGGATGGCTTCCCCCCAAAAAAAGGCCCCCTGGTAATTAACATTATTATTATTTCCCATCTGGGGAGGGCTTAATTTTTGGGTGTCCAAAAAAGGTCCCCTGGGGAGGGCTTCATTTTTTGAAGGGCTTAATTTTTGGCTTCCTCCCCCATTTCCCACGTGCGTGCTGGAGACGGCCTAGGGGGGGGGCTTAATTTTTGAGCAATTAAAAATGGCCGACCGGAAGTGCCGCCCACGCTGGCGTCGGGTTGGGGCGAGCTTCCTCCCCCATCCCCCCGTATGCTTTTCCTGGTCCGTGACGGGGAGGGCTTCCTTCCAAACGTAACCGGTCCCTGTCTGTGGGAGACGCCCTAGGGACGGATGCCACCCCCATTTCTTACCCACACGCGTATCTGGGATCAGAGATTCTTGTGCAAGACTCTCAGCATTTGGCTGGCGTTAACCCCTTCGACAGTATGGTGTTCACATCCTGAAAATGTCCGTTGACTGAAACCGCCCACGCAGGTAGAATCGCGGGGGCGGGGGTGGCTCAGTCGGTAGCGCGCCAGGCTCGTAATCTGTAGTTCCAAGGTTCGAGTCCCAGCTGGGGCAGCGTTGAGATTTTTCTCCGCAAAATTCCCCGCCCTGCCCACGGTCAGTAGGGGACACCGATGGACTTGGAAAGACCGCCGTCCGTCGGATGGGACGTTAATCCGTGGCCCCGTGTGCGGGAGAGCCATACCCTGTGCACGTTAAAGAACACGCTGGATGGCCATGACGGGAGGCTACCATCTGTCTCCCAACAGCTGTTCCAGTGGGTCCCCTCCCCCAACCTTCTCTGAGCCTTCGGGGTCCATGTGACCTGGCCATTTAGCCCATGGTGTGCAAAAAAGTGCCGCTCAGAGGTAAAACAACTCAACAACCCAACGCAGGTAGAATCGGCCACGAGGCGGGAACGGAATTTAAGAAAAAAAAAAACAGACGCCACTGGCGGGAGGTGGGAGGACTCGCGCACAGCGTGTCCGTTACCGTGGCGTGCGTCGACCGCTGTATGTGGGAGACGGCCTAGGGAGGGTTTAATTTTTGACTCCCCATTTCATGTTACACAGACTCTTTCTTGTTCGCCGACACAGGTAGAAACGGTCACGAGGAGGGAACGAAATTAAAAAAATGGACGCTATTGGCGGGAGGTGGGTGGACTCGCGCACGCGTATTGAAAGACGCCCGCACAGGTCGGTGAGAGTCATTCAGCCATGGAGCTCTCGTATGAAGAGAAACTTTCAGCTTTAAATCGCATCCAATGCGAGCTCGATAATATTTTGAAAAGTCTCGAACCTAAAACTTCTATGTCGTCCGTGGAGAGAGCCGCCGATGCACCATCTCCTGGGCAACGTGCACCTCCGCTGCATGTCTCGTGCCAACCGACGCTCCGAGCGGCGAGGCGTCAAGGTCACAGAGCACACGAAGCATGACGTCATCAAGGTTGTTGGGTTGTTTTACCTCTGAGCGGCACTTTTTTTGCACACCATGGGCTAAATGGCCAGGTCACATGGACCCCGAAGGCTCAGAGAAGGTTGGGGGAGGGGGCCCACTGGAACAGCTGTTGGGAGACAGATGGTAGCCTCCCATCAAGGCCATCCAGCGTGTTCTTTAACGTGTACAGGGTATGGCTCTCCCCGCACACGGGGCCACGGCTTAACGTCCCATCCGACGGACGGCGGCCTTTCCAAGCCCATCGGTGTCCCCTACTGACCGTGGGCAGGGCGGGGAATTTTACGGAGATAAATCTCAACGCTGACCCAGCTGGCGACGTGGCGACAAGGTCACGGAGCACGCGAAGCATGACGTCATCACGTCATCAAGGAGCGGATTGACCTATTCCCCTGAATTACATAATTTATCGATCAAAATACGTGCAGCGCACAAATACTATCATTTTAAATATTAAGTTTAAGTGTAATTTACCGTACGTTACAAAATATACTCACGATGTTTGTTGGCAAAAAGGTGTGATTCAAATATATTTTACGCTCAATACATAATTTATCAGTCATTTTAAATACAGTCACGATATAAAGGTGTGAATAAATTTTAAGTGAAATATATTCACGTGTGAGCGTACGTTATATGTCCCCGTATTATAACTTAGGTTCTACACGCCAATAGTCACTGAATAAAAATAAGATAATGTTTAACAAAAAACTTTTAGAGTTCGCAAGATCTGCATACAGAAACAATTGAAAACATCAGACGGGACATTGAATATAAAAAAATTTCTAGTAATCCAGTCAACATCTAAATAATTCTAGTAGTTTAATGCGAAAAAGTTTCCAAGTCAACCAGTACTTCTTGAATATTCTGTCCAGCAGAAACACACTTAACCGTTAACAAAGCTGAGACCGTAATGTACCTTCACGACGGGAATGCTCTATTTTTCGAAAACCCTTATACAAAAGTTTAGACACCGAGATGGAGCGCTTCCCCACAATACGACACCCCAGGGGTTAAAGGATCTTTCTAAAAACCCTTGCAAATGAATTTTCCTAAACTTATTTCTCTTTGGTTATTTAAAAAGTTTTGATAATATGTCATTTACTGTTCTTGTTTTAATAAATTCACCACATTCATTTGCAATTAATAAAATGGATTCCATATGTTATGAATCAAAGGTAGTAATTGGTCTTAAGAGCCTGACTCAATACTTTTATCATCAATATTTTCAAGGTTATACTTTGGAAGGTGATTCCAACAGATGCGTAAAACATCGAATAAGTTATTCACTCAAAACCCCAAAAGTTGAACTATGCATTGTTTTCAAAATTACTAATTTTATGAGTCATGTGAATACATTTTACCAAATTGTGTCATGTACAGATCTTCTTCCGGAAGGGTCAAATCCTCTTCTTTAAGCAGAATCAAAAACTGCTTTATAATTTCTTTGTTCATAATTGTCTACAGATAGAGCAAAATTAACTCCCAATTGTGTTTCAGATATTACCCTAAGAAGTTTTTTATACTTGTACTTTAAGAAGTTTTTATATTTACGACTTAGGAATTTTTATGTCTTCAAATATTACTTTAAGAAGTTTTTCCATATTAAGAAGTTTTTTCGCCTTAAGAATTTTTATACTTGTGTTTTTCTTTATACTTATGGCTTCAGATTTTTTATGCTTTCAGATATCACTGTAAGGTTTTCCCCCTTTTTCATATATTATTTTATACTTGTGTATTCACGCCTTTCAGTCAGATTATCACACCAGGATATCCCCAGGTTCCACTAGGTGAGACTTCAAAGGTCATTAACAGATCTATCTGGTCCTCACTTGGTTGTCGTTATAAATTCTCTCCAAACATGCATTACAGTCTGCCCTTGTTTCCACAAATTACATGTTTGTAGTGTAACAGATATGCAGGAGTAAAAAATGATGCTAAACTATCACCTGCTGCTCTGTGTACATTTTCAATTCTTGAACATTTTGGATCTACAACTCCCGCCAAACAAAAAAGTGGGTAAAATGATTGACTAAACATCTGATTTTATTGAATACGATACTTCAGTTGTGGCATACGATGATTATGTTAAAAAAGTATTTCTTCATTTGGTGAAGTTCTAGGTCCTTATTCATGACCCTGTAATGGAAAAGGCTGGGATTAGTTGCTTATTAATTTCTCATATTGTACAGGAAGTCTTGAATAACATTATTGTGGATTTAAATCAGTTGAAATGTTAATTAACGCGCTTAGTATCAGATTTAATCCAGAAGCTCCTCTCGTATTTCAGGTTGCATTCTTATTCATGTCCCAGTAATGAAGAAGGCAGGGAGTATTTGCTTATTAATTTCTCATACTGTACAGGAAGTCTTGAATAACATTATTGTGGATTTAAATCAGTTGAAATGTTGATTAATGCGCTTAGTATCAGATTTAATCCAGAAGCTCCTCTCGTACTTCAGGTTGCTTTACCTCTTATTTTGAGATATGTAAGAAAACGAGACTAGACGTTACACACGTTCACACGTTAGATTTATCTGTTGTACAACTTTTAGTCTCCATGTCAACTGTTGTTACATCACGCGATGACACGTTCTTCTGTTGTTTATTCAATTTAGGCATAGAAGTGTTACTGGGAAGATTGATACATTTCGAACATAACCAATTCTTCTCTAAAGACATCTTAAAAATTACTCAAACCAACACAATAAAAATGGACCTTGCCATCACATGCACCTTTGCAATGAAGAGACTCACTAACATCCAATTTACAAACTGCACATGAGAGTCATATTAACTCGAAAACTAGAGAATTTTCCACCGGATCGTTAATGCTCTATAAAAAGAGGTAGGGTTGTTGGAGAAGGAAATAGGTTACGAGAGGAAAGCAAAGGAGAATGGGGGTAAATAGAATAGGAGAGGAGAATCTTGCAGAAGCCTTTCATTGGCCGAGATATAGTTCACACTGAATTGCTGAAGGTTTGGATTTAAATCATAAGTACCACTGTGTGTCAGTATCATTTGCTGTCAGTAAGCGCTCGTTAAACATGTCAGGACGAAAGAGCGATCCTATTTGGAAAAGTTTCAAGAAATACCATAAAGGAAAGGGATTTCGTGCCGTTTGTTTACAGTGTAACAAGGATGTCATCGGACTTGTAGCGCAACTTAAATGCCATCAATGTGAAGGCAAAGCCATAACATCTTCGCAATGGCTAGACCATAAAATCTTATCAGTAATGAACTCATCAGAACCCGACAAAATGAGACGCTACCTCAACATCATACAAACTCGTCTAAAGGCCTTGAGGAACCAAGCAAAGGTTTCAACGATGGAAAATGAATGAATTTAACCGAATAACTATGACTCTGCACCGTTCAGTTAAGAATGTGTCAGGATGCACAAAGAACTGTATTGGGGATAAAGTCAACTTCGCCATTGGTACTTTGCTATAACAGTTGGAGGCTATTTCACAGAAGACGTAAGAAACATTCACCGATATAAACATTTTTGTGGAAGAGGCTGAAGTTGAGTTACATCGTTTAGATAATATATCATTCATTTCTGTATGGAACTTTCTGTAGGGAACTATGTTTCCTACTGTATGTGAACTTTTCTGTATGGAATTATGTTTCCTACTGCGAGGTGGTACACACCTCTGAATAGGTACTTGGGTTGGGTTGTTTTACCTCTGAGCGGCACTTTTTTGCACACCATGGGCTAAATGGCCAGGTCAGATGGACCCCGAAGGCTCAGAGAAGGTTGGGGGAGGGGACCCACTGGAACAGCTGTTGGGAGACAGATGGTAGCCTCCCTTCAAGGCTATCCAGCGTGTTCTTTAACGTGCACAGGGTATGGCTCTCCCGCACACGGAGCCACGGCTTAACGTCCCATCCGACGGACGGCGGCCTTTCCAAGTCCATCGGTGTACCCTACTGACCGTGGGAAGGGCGGGGAATTTTGCGGAGATAAATCTCAACGCTGACCCAGCTGGGCCTCGAACCTGGGAACTACAGATTACGAGCCTGGCGCGTTACCGACTGAGCCACCTCCGCCCCTGAATAGGTACTAATAGTTACTAAATAAATAGTGTATCTGATTTTTCCGTCATTGTGATTTCTTTCTTAGCGGGATTGAAAGGTTTACCTAAACCATATACGAACTAGCGAAACAAAGACGACTGACATATAAAAATAACTATAGGAAGAAAGTGACGGCTAATTTCCCCGACACCGGAATTACACAGAAATAAAAAAATGCATGTAAATGACCAGAGGAGTTTTAAGTGAATCTCAAAGATCACAAAATGTGATACACGACTTTTACGCTGCACAATTTTTTAACATGTCTTGGTGGGTGCAATTTAGTTTACAAATGTGATAGCATTAAGCAATTATGGGGTAAACTTCCATTCCAAAACACTGTTACCTTTATACGTTCCTACAAGAGAAATAAACTTTCGCAGGAAATAAGAATCTTAAATTTTCTTCCAGCATGAACAAAATATTTCTTACAAGTTATAGCCCCCTAGAGTTATAACTCGTTTGCGAGTGTAATTTTAAGTCCCGATATGAAAGAGATTAGTGTTCGCAGTAAAACATTCTTTACCAATAGCGTAGTCCGTACGGTTGTACTATATCAGTTAATTTCGGTTCAATAGCAAAGATTCAGTATAATACCCAAAGAAAGTTCGTTGACCTCGGGAAACCTGTTTTAGAGCAGTGGACGTCACAACCCTCATTTTATTCACATTTTATTCAAAGTTTTTATTAGTTTCAAATGTACCAAAGACAGTTTGCTTTTCCAACGTTTTTTCGAAGTATGACCGAATATTTCCTAAACTTTAGATCCCTACATTACCGAAAATGTGGTTGCCAGTTAAGATTTAGAGCGTATATCTCGCCATGAATTATTTGCCCACGGACCAAAACAAAAGTTTGTCATAACTACCAGACTTAATAATTTATTCCATGCAGGGGGTAATGTAATTTTCAAACGTTCAAGTGGTTTGACACCCCAGTACATATAAACAAATATATTAAACTTAGGAGGTAGGTCGACAGAGAGTAATATTAAAATGAACAGTGTTAATCCTGATAAAGATGGAGAATAGTTTCAGAATTTAAATAAGTGATATCGTTGAAAGAAATTCCTGATTTATATCAGAATATTTGTTATGTCTTAGAAAATAACGGGTTATCTAGAGTGAAAAGCTCCATAATTCTAGGTAAAACATTCAGGACTTTAGTTTTTCAAATCCTCCCCTGCCAGGGGCCCACGGAGCTGCGGCTTTCAAGGTCCCTCCGTCTGCCACCATATCGGTTGGTCGATCGCGTGACCGAGGCAAGGAACGACTATTGCGGCTTTAATAATAATAAATAAAATAAATAAATAAATAAATAAATAAATACCCCCTCAAGCAGCTGCTTACCACAGAGGTCTGACAGGAGCCTGTCAGTTTATATGCCACAGTAGAAGGTCTGAGAGGATGGCAGGACCTCAGCAGAAAACAACACGAACATCCATGCCTTACCCGGGGCTCGAACCCAGGTCCCGTACGCCTAGTAAAAAATCACGCGTCCTGTGGCAACTTGAAACACACAGACAATTATACTGATGTTTTAAACTGAAAGCACGGACAGAGTGCAAGACCTCAGCGGTAAAATCTTAACCTTTTGATGTCCGTACATTTCACACGTATACGAGGCAACTTACTCATCAGAAAGTGTATATTTATGTCGTTTTTGATTTAAATCATCAGACAGTGAATATCTCAATATGGACTTTGACAGCTTTTTCAGTTCGCACTAAGAATATGGAAGCAGGTTTGTCCTCATATCGATGTCGTATCCTAAAAAAAGACGCTGTGAATGGGTTTGATTTTTTAGCCCCTGGGGTAGTGTGTTGCAGAAAAGCGTGCCGTCAAAGTTGCAAGGGTTTTTAGAAAGATCCTTTAACCCCTGGGGTGTTGTATTGTGGGGAAGCGCTCCATCTCGGTGTCTAAACTTTTGTATAAGGGTTTTCGAAAAATAGAGCATTCCCGTCGTGAAGGTACATTACGGTCTCAGCTTTGTTAACGGTTAAGTGTGTTTCTGCTGGACAGAATATTCAAGAAGTACTGGTTGACTTGGAAACTTTTTCGCATTAAACTACTAGAATTATTTAGATGTTGACTGGATTACTAGAAATTTTTTTATATTCAATGTCCCGTCTGATGTTTTCAATTGTTTCTGTATGCAGATCTTGCGAACTCTAAAAGTTTTTTGTTAAACATTATCTTATTTTTATTCAGTGACTATTGGCGTGTAGAACCTAAGTTATAATACGGGGACATATAACGTACGCTCACACGTGAATATATTTCACTTAAAATTTATTCACACCTTTATATCGTGACTGTATTTAAAACGACTGATAAATTATGTATTGAGCGTAAAATATATTTGAATCACACCTTTTTGCCAACAAACATCGTGAGTATATTTTGTAACGTACGGTAAATTACACTTAAACTTAATATTTAAAATGATAGTATTTGTGCGCTGCACGTATTTTGATCGATAAATTATGTAATTCAGGGGAATAGGTCAATCCGCTCCTTGATGACGTGATGACGTCATGCTTCGCGTGCTCCGTGACCTTGTCGCCACGTCGCTCGGTGCGTCGGCAGGCGCGAGACATGCAGTGGAGGAGCACGGTTGCCCAGGATATGGTGCATCGGCGGCTCTCTCCACGGACGACAAAGAAGTTTTAGGTTCGAGACTTTTCAAAATATTATCGAGCTCGCATTGGATGCGTTTTAAAGCTGAAAGTTTCTCTTCATACGAGAGCTCCATGGCTGAATGACTCTCACCGGCCTGGGCGGGCGTCTTTCAATACGCGTGCGCGAGTCCACCCACCTCCCGCCAATGGCGTCCATTTTTTTTTAATTTCGTTCCCTCCTCGTGGCTGTTTCTACCTACGGGGGCGGCATGGTTCCCGTTAACTGTCATTTTTGGGATGCGAACAAGAAAGAATCTGTGTAGCAGGAAATGGGGGAGTCAAAAATTAAACCCTCCCTAGGCCGTCTCCCACAGACGGCGGTCCATGCACGCCACGGACTCGCTGTGCGGGAGTCCTACCCCTCCCACCAGTGGCATCCGTTTTTTGTGGGCAATTCTACCTGCGTGGACGGTTTCCATCAACGGAGATTTTCAGGATGTGAACACCATACTGACGCAAGGGTTGGAGCCAGACAGATGCTGAGAGTCTTGACAGGAATCTCTGATCCCGTATACGCGTGGGGGTAAGAAATGGGGGTGGCATCCGTCCCTAGAGCGTCTCCCACAGACAGGGACCGTTTATGCTTGGGAGGAAACCCTCCCCATCCCGACGCCAGCGTGGGCGACATTTCCGGGCGGCCGTTTTTAATTGCTCAAAAATTAAGTCCTCCCCCTCACGGGAAAAAGCACACGTGTGGGGGAGAAACTCGACGCCAGCGTGGGCGATACTTCCGGTCGGCCATTTTTAATTCCTCAAAAATTAAGCCCTCCCTAGGCCGTCTCCAGCACGCACGTGGGAAATGGGAGAGGAAGCCAAAATTTAAGCCCTTCCCAGAGACCTTTTTTTTTGGCTCTAAAAAATTAAGCCCCCCAAAAATTAAGCCCTCCATTCCCGACGCCAGCGTGGGCGGCACTTCCTGTCGGCCATTTTTAATTGCTCAAAAATTAAGACCTCCCAAAAATTAAGCCCTCCCCAGGGGCCTTTTTTGGGAGTCGATGACACCTGCGTGGGCGGCGCTTCCGGTCGGCCATTTTTAATTGCTCAAAAATTAAGCCCCCCAAAAATTAAGCTCTCCCATCCCGACGCCAGCGTGGGCGGCACTTCTGGTCTATGACATCACTTCCAGGTGCGCCAGGTCTTGGGCGTCACTACTCTTATCAACTCTCACACACGACTCGGTGTTATGATAGAGATCTTTCATTACGTTAACTAACTTGTCGGGTATACCATGTGATCTCACAATCAAGCACAAATTATGACGATCAACAGAGTCGAAAGCCTTTTTGAAATCAACAAAACTAGCAACCAAAAGTTTTTTAAACTCTAAACATTTCTCAAGAATCTGCTTAAGTGAAAATATCAGATCCACACATCCCCTACCACTTCTGAATCCACATTGCTCATCACGCAATTGACTGTCAACCAGATTCTTAATTCTATTAAGCACAATCATGGAAAGAATTTTACCTGAAACAGAGAGTAGGCTGATACCCCTATAGTTATCACAAGAACTGCGATCGCCTTTTTTGAAAATAGGGATAACAATAGCTCTGGTAAAATCCTTAGGAACCATGCCTTTATCATAAAAGACATTCAGAATTTCAGTCATCCAAGTGGTAACCGAAACATTCCCAGCTCTAAGCATTTCGGTAGTAATTTCATCTACCCCTGGGGATTTATGTAGTTTAAGTTTAGAAACAGCCAAAATAACTTCAGATTGTGTTATAGGGCCAACATTAAAGCCACCAATGCATCTATCAATATTACAAACAATGGGAGTAGAACTAACTACGTTGTTTAGAACATCACTGAAATGCTCAGCCCACCTAGCCATGACAGAATCCTCCCCTTCTATAACCTTACCTTGTTTATCCTTCAATCCTTGTATGCTTGTCCGTTTTCTACCACACAAAACATTAACTATCTGGTACAGCTCTCTGCTGTTGTGCTGTCTAACTGCTTCCTCGGCTTTGTCATCCAAACCATCAAGCCAAAGATTCTTATCAGCAGCTAACTGATCCTTTACAAGTTTATTAAGGTCTCTGTAATGCTTTCTATTAGGACTAGTAGGGTATTGATTAAGGCATTCCTGCAGTTCTTTCTTTCCGAAATAAGCTCAAGTGCCTTATCACTCAGATAATTTTGCCTCTTCTGCTCCTTTTTTCCTAAAAGAGTACTGTTAGTGTCCAAAAAAGCCTGTTTAAAATGATCCCATTCTTCCTCAACTTCAGTAGTAAGCAAACCATGACTGTCATAATGACTCAGTAACCTATCATGGTAAGCTTTGGCTATAACTGGGTCTTTCAGAGCTTCAGTATTAAAAGCAAATTTTTTAACGCTAGCACAACACTTTTTAAGTTTAAGTTGCAACACACTTTTAACAAGGTAATGGTCAGATCCAATTTCAGCTCCCCTATATGCCCTGGTATTCCTAACAGAACTAGCCCATTTGCTGTTAATTAATATGTAATCAATCATATTCTTAAGCAGCCCATCAGGTGAAACCCATGTGTACTTATGTATGTCGCGGTGTTTGTAATAAGTGTTACTTATTCTGAATCCATTGAGTTTACTTACCTGTAGGAGTCGTTGCCCATTGCCATTGCAGCTACCAATACCAAAAGGGCCTATTACTCCTCCCCAAAGGTCAGAGTCAGTACCAACTTTGGCATTGAAGTCACCAAGAACAAGGGTAATATCTCCTTTGTTGACAGAATTCAAAATATCCTGAAGTTGTTCATAAAACCTATCCTTCTCATCCTCATCGGCATCCTCAGTGGGAGTATAACAACAGATAACATTCAAGTCTTTAACGCTTGTCTGAAATTTTGCTGTAAGAAACCTTTCATTAATGCACTCATATCCTAGAAGAGCATCGCTAGCGTGTCTGCTGAGAAGCAGACCCACGCCGTGGTGATGCTTATTGTCGTCCCTCCCTGAAAAGAGAAATTTAAGATTATTTTAAAGAATCTGACCTTTATCTGTCCATCTGGTCTCTTGCAAGCCGAGAATATCTAAATTATAATGGTGGAATTCTTGTGTGAGGACATCAAGAGAAAAAGCTCTGTGCAGAGTCCTCACATTCCAACTACCTATGGAGAGAAAATGGTTAGTGGGATGTTTAAAGAAACCATGTTTATTGAGAGAGGGAATGCCGACAATATCAAACAGCCCCCTAATCGCAGACATGGGGCAAAGACCCGTTCCACCGCTACTAAAGGCTGAAGCCATCTACACTGGAAGACTTCCTCCAATGTAGAATTTGACGATGCCAATAGAAGCAAAGAGTTCAGGTGCCTGCGATGACTTCTGCTCAGGATTATCCACCAGCTGATAAACATATCCTGTGAATCTATTCACTTGGGGCTGTCAACCCACAAACAAACAGAAAACACAGCGGAAGATTTTCCCTCCATAGAAGCCCACCAGTGCAGCAAAATCAGGATCCATAATCAAGCTCAGAGCCATATATCTGTCCATTCCAGTAGATTTATATGGTCATCACCAGGACCCTGTGTGGTTGACCACTCCTCAGCAGGGTAGAAAAAAAAAAGAAAAGTAGCCATAGTTGTCCAGATCAGTAGGCCACACTAATCTGGCAGCCCTCCCCTTCCGTTCACTTCCACAAGAGAGTATCTCTTTTGAAAGTTACTAACGGTCCGCACCACGAGAAGGCGGGGTCGGACATTAGGTGCTAGGCCTGGCTGGTTCTATGCATCATCACAGGGGATTGGTGCATAGCTCTCCTTCCAGTGACTACCTAGCTACCATTTACAGACCATAGCTCTGGTAAAATCCTTAGGAACCATGCCTTTATCATAAAAGATATTCAGAATTTCAGTCATCCAAGTGGTAACCGAAACATTCCCAGCTCTAAGCATTTCCGTACTAATTTCATCTACCCCTGGGGAAAATGGTCCCATTCTTCCTCAACTTCAGTAGTAAGCAAACCATGACTGCCATAATGACTAAGTAACCTATCACGGTAAGCTTTAGCTATAACTGGGTCTTTCAGAGCTTCAGTATTAAAGGTAAATTTTTTTACCTTAGCACAACACTTTTTTTGTTTAAGTTGCAAGACACTTTTAACAAGGTAATGATCAGATCTAATTTCAGCTCCCCTATATGCCCTGGTATTTCTAACAGAACTAGCCTATTTTGCTGTTAATTAATATATAATCAATCATATTCTTATGCAGCCCATCAGGTGAAACCCATGTGTGCTTATGTATGTTGCGGTGTTTGTAATAAGTGTTAGTTATTCTGAATCCATTGAGTTTACTTACCTGTAGGAGACGTTGCCCATTGCCATTGCAGCTACCAATACCAAAAGGGCCTATTACTCCTGCCCAAAGGTCTGAGTCAGTACCAACTTTGGCATTGAAGTCACAAAGAACAAGGGTAATATCTCCTTTCTTGACAGAATTCAAAATATCCTGAAGTTGTTCATAAAACCTATCCTTCTCCTCCTCATCGACATCCTCAGTGGGAGTATAACAGCAGAAAACATTCAAGTCTTCAATGCTCGTCTGAAATTTCGCTGTAAGAAACCTTTCATTAATGCGCTCATATCCTAGAAAAGCATCACTAGCGTGTCTGCTGGGTATTAGTATAGGTATGCTTATTATCGTTCCTCCGTGAAAAAGAAATTTAAGATTATTTTTAAGAATCTGACCTTTATCTGTCCATCTGGTCTCTTGCAAGCCAAGAATATCTAAATTATAATGGTTGAATTCTTGTGTGTGGACATCAAGAGAAAAAGCTCTGTGCAGAGTCCTCACATTCCAACTACCTATGGAGAGAAAATGGTTAGTGGGATGTTTAAAGAAACTATGTTTATTGAGAGAGGGAATGCCGACAATATCAAACAGCCCCCTAATCGCAGACATGGGGCAAAGACCCGTTCCCCTACCACTAAAGGCTGGAAACCATCTACACCGGAAGACTTCCTCCAATGCAGAATTTGACGATGCCAATTGTAGCAAAGAGTTCAGGTGCCTGCAATGACCTCTTCTCAGGATTATCGACCAGCTGATAAACATATCCTGTGAATCTATTCACTTGGGGCTGTCAACCTACAAACAAACAGAAAACACAGCGGAAGATTATCCCTCCACAGAAGCCCACCAGTGCAGCAAAATCAAGATCCATAATCAGAGCCATATATCTGTCTAGTCCAGTGGGTTTATATGGTCAGCACTAGGACCCTGTGTGGTTGACCACTCCTCAGCAGGGTAAAAAAAAAAAATTGCCATAGTTGTCCAGATCAGTAGGTCACACTAATGTGGCAGCCCTCCGCTTCCTTCACTTCCACAAAAGAGTCTCTTTTTAAAGCTGCCTGCACCACGAGAAGGCGGGGTCGGACATTAGGTGCTAGGTCTGGCCGGTTCTATGCATCATCACAGGGGAATGCTGCATAACTCTCCTTCCGGTGACTACCTAACTACCATTTACAGACAGCGATTGATTGCATTATCAAAAAAAAATATGGAAGAACATCACTTTACCTACCCGCTAAAGTGGTATAATTTGTATGATGTTAAACCACCCCACGTAACAATGCATTCATGAACACGGCGGGGAAGGCTATCGTATTACTCTATAATGTCCTCCTGAGGGATAGAACGCCAAATAGCGCGAGGTCACTGTTCCATTTCATCTACAGTGGGTGGTGCACCTCTCGGGTGTTGTTGGAACTGTCGCCCCATCATGTCCCAGGCGTATTCAATAGGTGAAAGGTCCGGCAAGCATGCTGGCCATGGTAGTACCTGAACGTTTTGCTCTTGTAGATACTGTAGACTAATGAGGGCTGTGTGGGGACGGGCGTTATCTTGTAAAAGGTTACATGCTGCTGATGGGTAAAGGGTTACATGCTGCTAAACAAAAGGGACAGCCACTGGCAGAAAAATATTGGTAACATGTTGTTGGGCAGTTAGAAATTCACTTATGATGACCAGTTCTGATCGAGATGTCCGACTAATGGCACCCATCACGTCATCTCTACGTCAAACTAGCTTCTCTAAGGACGATGATTCTTGCACGCTCAAAGTCTGTTAACTGTTGGAACGGCTGTCGACGTCTGTATGATGTCATAAGGGCATCTTTAACGGTTTAAAACTATTTCCATAACGTTATGTCAACCAGGGAGCTTTGGTTGCCTTTATCTGTGTTTGCCTATTCCGCACCTGTAACGTCAGCTCGCGCCTGTCCAATCGTTTCGATCGTCCTGCAAACCTAATCATTTCCATGCATTTCCATATACTACCGCCTCCCTAAATTTCGTCACATTTGCATAACTTTCTGCAAATGTTGCATTTTTTATTTCCTGTAGTGAATTTTTATTATAGTTTTATAAAAAGCACCTTTAATAACATAATTATGCATTTATTTTTATGGATATTGGAATACAATTAATTATAACAGCTGTTGACAATACAAGAAAACTGAGTGATCCAGATGGATACCTGGAAGTTTATTTTCGGGGCATGTAGGAAGAGAAACTTTTTAGTATTACAATAACATTATGAAATACAAAAATAAATACGACAATGAAATGTTTTCATTTTACTTACCTGGACGATGCTCATTAAATTTATTAAATAAGGTGGAATCTTCTGAAAGCAATTACATCTTTCAAACTATTTTTAATATTTTGCATGTAATTTGTGAAATGAATTTTTTTCTCGCTACATAAAGTATAATCTGCATATTTAGCAGTCTATGCTCATTATTCATTGCTTAAGTTGCTAATGGAAGGCCGTAGGTCTACACAACATTAGATTCAACATCACTTTCTTTTGGTTTTTCCCCCTCCAACGCACACACAAAAATAATTCATATCATTTAAGCTTCCTTAATTGTATTTTGCTCAGTTTACCAAAAGATTTTTCTTTGTCTTAGTCCCTGTAGTTATACACCACATCACATTTTGCTAATAAAGCGAAACAATTTAAATGAAATGATTTATTTATGAAATAATATCCCATTTCCTTTTTCAAACCTTTCATTGCATGCAAAGACAGCACCAGTACGAGTCATCTTCACACAAACTACAGTTTTGAAGCTTTATTTAAAGTGTAACATAATCCTCACAATGTCTCTTAATTTTCTCACAGACTTTTAGACTGGCGTCACATGACTTTCGCCTTCCACATGTCGGTTTCGCGTTGTAATGTCATGCTCCGTCTACCTCTGTTAGTGGTCTATGATTGTATATCTCTCGGTACGCATTTTTGCCGATCTCAGTGCGTGGCATAGATGTTCTCTATACGTACTAGATACACATTATCTGAGCATAAAAGGGATTTTCAAACTTGGATATCTGCACATTTCTCATTATTGAATGGCAAATAACAACCGCGTCAGCGAAAAGTTCTTTCAAAGCAGTTCCAAGCGAGGCGTTTTATTATTGTCATTCATTAAATTTCATTTAAGTTCGTTAATTAGTTTGGTTTTGTTATTAGAAAACAATATAGCGCGAAGTCTTCGCCGTTTCGTAATGACACGGAAAACTATTTCAGACAATGTTACAAAGTTGCGATATCGTTTAAGAGTTCATGGAGTGATGCTTGTTGGAGCATTTTACAAAAATTCCCGATTTTTTTAAGAAGTAAATTCTAATACACGGCAAAATTCGTTTATAATAATTATTTCGTAGTATGTAACTATCATAGCACGTTTTTTTTTAAATTACATTTCAATATAACGAATATATTTCGGTCACCCGCTCGATTTCGTTATATTGATCTTTCACTGTAACTGGTCATAATTAAAAGTTATAAGTATATATTTTCTTGGTGGATAAGTTACATCACGCTTCGCAGAGAATTTATGAACCATACTTTAAAATTTATTACTCTGTTGCTCTATTAACTATACATACTGATTTTAAACACAGAGTGATTATTTTAACGAGAACCCAATGTTAAAAATATCATCTATTAGAGAGCTGAGGTCATATTGGCGAAACGCGAATGCGCAGTAGGCAGTGCTCAGTACGAGTAGCAAACAACATGATGATTAGTGTAGAGAAATCTATACTAATCATCATGTTGTTTCAATTTTCTATTAAAGACAATGCTTGCCGCAATAACGTACGCAGTCCTGATGAACTGAAAACTAACATATCCAACTTTTATATAACAAGGTGTATTTTAAACACCTTACTTTGAATAGTAATTCGCATTGCTTAGGATTTTCATTAAAGAACTCCAACTCTGCTTTCCTAGATATTATTCATTGGGTCCTCGTTTTAAAAAAATCTCTCTGTAGTATATAACGTTTATTCTTACGACATCTTAATACCAAGCATTCAGTGTATTGCAATAAACCAAAGGAATATTTTGAACGACTTGTAAAATCTTCAAATAAAGAAAAACAATGTTTTGAGAAATTTGTTACTGTCAACGAAAAGTATTTACTTTCATCTTACGAAACTTCTTATTTAATTGCAAAAACTAAAAAGCCCTACGCGACAGGAGATCTCGTGTTACCAGCTACTATTAAAATGTCAGAAATAGTTCATGGGAAAAAGTATTGAGATGAAATTCGCAAAATTCCTTTATCGAATGATACTGTTTCCAAAAGAATTTCTGAAATTAGTAAAGACCAATTCCAGCAGTTTATTACCAGGTTTAAGGGCAGCCCAAAGTTTGCAATTCAGTTAGATGAAACAACTGACATTTCTAACATGGCACAGTTGAAACTTTATGTAAGATATGTTTATGAAGGACGAATACATGAGGAATTATTGTTTTGTCACCCTTTGGAAGGGCACACGAAGGAAAGATATTTATCTTAAAGTCGATGGATGTTTCACAAATAAATGTTTACAGTGGAAAAATAGCGTTGGAGTCTGTAGAGACGCTGCTGGAGCAATGATGGGCGAGAATGTTCGATTTGTAGCAAAGGTTAAAGCTGGTAGCAATGAACATATCACTTTTACTCACTGCATGATCCATCGAGAGACATTCGTAGCCAAAAAAAATATCACCATAGTTAGATTTTGTGCTTCGCGATACTATCAAAATCATTAACTTCATTAAAAGCCGTGTGCCCTTAACAGTCGTTTCTTTTCAAACCTTTGCAAAGATATGGACTCCGATTACAAAAGCTTATTACTACATGCAGAGGTAAGGTGGCTCTCAAACTGGCGAAGTTTAAGCAGATTATTGAAATTGAAATATGAAGTTGTTATATTTTTGACTGAGCAGAAATCGATTTTGTTAATTTTTTTTCATAATGACTAATGTCTTTCAAAACTGTGTTATATGTCGGATATTTTCGAAAAACTCAATGATTTAAACATGTCGCTTCAAGGAAAAAATTGTAACATATTTATGCTAAAAGATAAAATTAAAGTTTTACTAAGAAAGTTAACATGTGGAAGAATAGGGTGGAAAATGGTTCTTTAGAAATGTTTACATTTATAAATGATTTTATAATTGAAAATAACCTTCCCAAAGATTTAATTGTAAGAGTTATAATTTATCATTTTGAAGTGCCTGAAGACACAGTTTCAGAAATACTTCCCTTCAAATTCTGATCCTAAAAAAACTGAGTTGGGTTCATAGACCATACTCGATTGAAATCAAAAACGTCAGTCATCTGCCATTAAAAGTTCAAGAAGAATTTGCCGAGTTGTCAAGTGACACAGGTTTAAAACTTGAGTTTCATATAAAATCGTTAAATGGATTTTGGCTTGGGATTAGCATAGAATTTCCAACAATTTCGGAAATGGTCCTAAACATACTTCTCCTATTTTGTACTACGTATTTATGCGAAGCGGTGTTCTCAGCATTGACGATTATAAAATCAAAATATCGATCAACTGTGAAAAACGTTGAAGATGCTCTACGTCCTGCAGTGTCAAATATTCAGCCAAGATTTAATTCTTTATGTGAAAATAAACAGGTACATCCATCTCATTAGTATGCCAATTTGCTTTCGTCTTTAATAAATGGTAAAATTATATGTAAACCAAAGAATTGTTTTAAAATAAATTTCGTTATGATTTATTATCAGTAAATGTTTGATTTGTATATCTATTTTATATACCTATATACCCGGGTCGCGTAAACATTTATCGGGCGAAAAGGGGTCGCAAGTGGAAAAAGTTGGCGAAAAGGGGTCGCGAGTAGAAAAAGTTTAAGAAGCCCTGATTTAAATGATAGTACAGTACCCCGGTGGGCGAGAGGTTAGCACGCTTGCTACGGATCGAAGGAACCTGGGTTCGAGCCCTGGATCAAGTTATGGATGTTTCCTTTCTTGTCTTGTCCTTCTGCTAAGATCTCATCTTCCTCACAGATCCTTTTGTTTGGCATATTAAAACTGATAGGCTCCTGTCAGACCTTTGTGGCAAGCAGCTGCTTGAGGGGTAATTTTATTTTTATTACAGTGCTGAGTCAGTCACAGCTTAGACTCCAGCATTGCCAAAATAAGGACGAAATACTCTTCACTGGTTAAGTAATTCACTAGTTTCCTTTTCTCATAACCATGAGTCTTGCAAATATATTTTAGTGTTTATGTTTTAGAATTTTCTTCTTTTATTAATTGACTTTATATATTTTATTAACTATTAGAAATCAACAGTGGACCTTCTGGATCCGAAATTTCTTAACGTTTCTGACATCTACAACCAGAAATATCCCCAAACACCAATTTTTGTTTCTAGCACTAGTAGATCATGGCTTGACTTCGCGTGACCTCTATTTGACCTTTAATGACAAGTAGGAAACCAAATTTCGCATTATCCCCGAGATCTACGTCCTGAATTACCCCTAAGTGCAAATTTTCAGAGCTGTACCATTTCTAATTCAAAGTTTGAATTAGCGTGATCCCGTCAATCAGCTGTCAGTCACTGAGCCAGCCGTCAATCAGTCACAATCGTTTATATATATATTAGAAATTTATTAGCGTCAAAGTTAAGCAATAGCATTTTGTACAGACAAGCTCGAGAAATAATAACAAAATGGCATTTCTTGTTACGTTTCCAGTTAAAAAGTGCAGCAACAAAATGGGGTCATTTGCTAAAGTTTCTCCTATTGCCCCAATATTTTCGCAAACGTAGTCTCTATTTCTGCATATCGTTTCTCTTTTCTGTTTGTTTTTTAGTATATTCAAATAGTATCAATGAAAATACTTTCTACGTTCTTTCAGAAGAGAAGTTATGTGTCAAGGATTCACGATGCTAATTGAAAGTTCGGACGAATCCTCCCAAGAGTGGGGCATTCTAGATGAAGCTCTAGGGATTGTAGAGGTTAGTAAATTGTAATCTTTTAACAGCAACTGTGTTTACGAATATAAAGAAACACTTCCAATTTTTTTTCCTAAGTTGCATACTATGATTGGAGAACATAATTCTCCTGGCGTTAAAATCCGTAAAAATTGATTTCATTAAGATTCTTTAAATCTTTTATAAAATGTAGCATAGTGGTTGAAATATTTGCAATTACAGATGAACAAACGTTACAAAGAGAATAATATATTTGATGAATAGTTCTTCTTCTTCTAAGACAATGATGGGAAATAAATAGATCAAATTGTAACTCTGAAGCCTTAGATACCCACAGATATATTTAAAGAGGGAGAAAACCATGGGCATGTGTGTTATGGGATTTTACCTGATTTGCAGGAATCCTCAAATGTTATATATAGCCCATTAAGTCTGCACCCCATTAAAGGGTAAAAATTTTAAAATGAGCCTAATATATTTTTTTTTAATTTCCAGACAGTAATCTTCATTGTTAGTCAAGTAATAAACACAATTCAACTGTTTCAGCATACCTATACTAAAAATAAATTGTCTTCCCTTGTAATAATTCCTACTGATGCCATTAGTGAATTGTGTACAGTATGATTAAAAAAGTCTAGGCAAGTTCTTTGAAATAAGTGAAAATTGAAGTGCAAACGTATATTTAGATATAGAGCAAAAAAGTCAATGGTTGCTATTGGATAGATAGATAGATAGATAATTTATTCTCAGAATATGCAGTACTTTACATTTGCATGTTTTTTACCTTAGAACTGAAATTATAATGAAATATATATAATGTTGTATATCTCAGATACACAATTTTAAAGTATTACATTTTCTAATATATATATATATATTCTTCTTTATACATAGTTTGTCCAATAAAAATCATATATTTATTCATACCATATATATGTAAAATTTTAATTTTATATTTCATTAGTGTTTTATAATTTTACTTACATTTTTCAGTAAAAGTCTGAGAAAAAATGTTGTCTTCCACGAGAGTAAAAACTCACTTGTGGAAGAAATTTAACAGTTATGTTGTAATAAAATGAAAAGGCAACATGCTTCAGTTCCACATTTCCTCACACTTTGCTAGCTTGATCAAAAAATCTAAGTAAATATTTAATCAATTTATAAGTTTGAAAATTATCATTAAGAATGAATGAAATAAAAAAAAAAGTAAAAAAACTTTACTGGGTAGAAAACAGAAAACAAATATAAAAATCTATATTGAACAGTGCGTTAGTAAGTGGTTCAGTTGAGCACCTTAAGGGCAACTCAGCATCAAATGAAATTATATTACATTTAAATCTCTCTAAAACATAGTCTCAATATTTACCACATTTAAAATCCATTTTCTTAATTCCTTATAGAAAAAGCTATCATTCCTTATTCCTTTGATATACTCTGGTAAGCAGTTAAAAAACTTTGGCGCCAAATAAACATAATGTTTTTCAACAATAGTTTTGTTCGCTTTTAAATCAAGTAAGAAAAGGTTTTTTGACAGTCGAGTATTCTTTTCAAATGTCCGTAAAGTTTGAACATTAAAATTCATCCTTATGTATTTCAGTACCTGAAATACATATAATTTCCTTATTTGTAAAATACCTAATTCATTGTATACATTTGCAACGTTTTCAAATTTTCTTAGTTTCATCATGCATCTAATTATGTGATTCTGCACATAGTGTAACGGTTTGATTGTTGTCAAATAGACTCCACCCCACGATAATAAACCATAGAGCAAATAAGATTTAATCCAAGAAAAGTAAATAATTTTCAATAAAGATAAATTTACGAATTTCCGGATATAATAAATTTTAGGTATAATGCAGTTAATCTTTTTAACAACATCAAATATTTGTATTTTCCAGGACACTTTCTTTCAATAAAAATACCCAAATATTTATAGCATTCAACTCCCTCAATTTTGTCACAATTGCAATTTTTTCCAGCACAAACTTCAGAGTGGAAAATGATCCTGTCACGAAAAAAATCAATCTCATTTTCTCTTGGTCTAATAAAAATATATTTCGTCTTCTTTGTATTTAAAAAGAGGTTATTAGATTTTAGCCACGTTCTTATTTCTATCCAGTCACTATTTATATTCTCTAAAATTTGCTTTTCCTCTCCAGAATATATTAGTGCAGCATCATCTGCAAATGAAATTATTTTACCATTCAAATCCAATGTACAGAAGTCATTTATATAAAGTAAAAAGTGAAGGTCCCAAAACAGAACCCTGAGGGACACCAACTTGTACATTTGTTTCTTCACTAATATATTTCTCAATTTTTACTTTTTGCTTCCTATTCATTAAATAGCTCTTAATCCATGAAAACAAATTTCCCCTAACACCACTGGTTTTAACTTTTCTAATAATATATCATGATTCACTGAATAAAAAGCTTTTTTCAAATCCAAAAAGAAACAACTGTTTTAACATTTTGATTTAAATTTCTGTAAATTTGCCTAGTCATTTCTAAAATCGCAGTTTGAGTATTCAAACTTTTTCGAAATCCAAATTGGTTTGGGGCAAATAAATTGTGCATATCCCAAAAGTTAACAATTTTTTTTAACAATTTTTTCAAGATTGTTAGAAAAAGTTGATAGAAACGAAATCGGTGTGTAATTTTCAATTGCCTTAGTATCACCATTTTTAAACACTGGAATAATTAAGGCAGTTTTTAAAATTTCAGGGAACACACCTTCTACAAAAGAAAAGTTTACAAGTTTACAAAATATAGTTCTAATTTCCGGAAAAATATTTTTAATGGTGGTAACTGTAATTTCGTCCAAACCAGGTGATTTTCCCTCCTTTAGTTCCTTGATAGTATCAAAAATTTATTGTTCTGGTATATAAGGGAAAAAAATAGAATTAGGCATTTTACATATTAAATAACTTATTATCTCTTCTATTTTGGTTTCATTATGTAGATTTTGTTTACATAATGAAGAAATTACCCCAGTAAAATAATTGTTAAATTTATTAACAAATTCCAGCGGCTTTTCATCAAACCGAAGTAAATGATTTCTATCCGTGATAATTTGAGAATAATTGCCCTTTACTTTTCTTCCGTCACACATTTCATTGATAGTTTCCCAATTTTTTCTAGCATTATTTCCATTTTTTATAAAAATATTTTTTTAATATTCATTTTTAGCTTCCCTAATAACATTAGTTAACATATTTTTATATCTTCTATAGTAGTCATTTTCATACAAATTTTTGGTTTTAGATCTTTTATATAAATTTCTTTTAAAATTGATTGAATTAACAATAGCTTCTGTTATCCATGGTTTGAGTTTTTTAATTTTTCTTTTTAGAGTACTTAATCTGCGCACCTTTGATTAATAGGGTTAATTCCCTTAGAAATGCATCAAATGCTAAATTCACATTTACCTGTCTCTCGACATGATCCCATGATTTTTCTGACAATAACTTTTTCAATTTAGTATATTGAATCTTAGTAAAATTTGTAGAAAGCTTTTCTGTAGAACCATCTCTATAAAAACCACACTTTATATTACTTCCAACCAAAAAATGATCTGAGATGTCAATTTTAACAATATATATAGTTACAGTATCTAATCTAAAATTTCTAATGTAAAGATGATCTAGGCAGGTTTTACTACTTACCCTAGTAACAGAAGCATGACAGGAATAGAAACCATTTGATTTTATCATTTGTAAAAAATTTATTTTGTGTGGATCATCAGATAATAAATCCAAATTGAAATCTCCTGTCATTATCATACTATTTCGTTTCACACAGTTAAGCCATGTTGCGAATTCATCAATAAATTCTAATTTACTGAATTCATGCTCTCTATAGATTGCAACAAGGCCAAGTTCGCAATTGAATGCTTTTATATGCAATTCCACTAAGTCAGCAGTTTTAAAATCAGAAAAAATTTGGTTCTTCCCATCCTTCTTTAATGTAAACAATTATTCCTCCTGACCTTTTTTTCTCCCTACATTTATAGTGTTCTTTATATCCATCTACTTTATATAAGTGTTATGACTCCCCTAGAGTATTTTTAGGGCAGCACAACTTTTAGGCCGTGATGTGTTCTTTGCTGCAAAAATCAAGACAAATTCCTGGACCCACAACCAAGTTAACAGACATTTGCAATAATGAGAACTGAGATAATTTTTCAATTAACAATAAAATGCATATTTATTAACAGAATTACCTTCAAACATTCTACACATATGTAGTTCCCACTTTTGGGACAGATTCAACAATGCCTCTAGTATGGCCCTTTTCAATTAAGGGAACTTTGCAAGTTTATTAATCAACAGTTCATGATGAAGAGCTACTTGCTCGTGACTCTAACAGTCCTTAACAGTTAAGACGGTTCTGCTCTGGTACAGTGACGACCGTTCACAGAAATGCATTCAAATGCAAAAGAAAAGCAGAGCCAGTTTCATTACAGTACCCCCTTACCTCGTCAAGTCAGGAGTCTCTCGGGAAGGCAATCACTGGGCCGTTGCGCTTCAAGTTGCTGGGAGCCCGGGATGCCTAGCGCTTCTCCCGCACATACACTGTTCACACTTCGGGATACGTTTTACAGACAACTTCAGGATATTTTGCATTCTGTCAAGAAAGGAGATATTACCCTTGTTCTAGGTGACTTCAATGCCAAAGTTGGTGCTGACTCTGACCTTTGGGGAGGGATGATAGCCCTTTTAGTATTGGTAGCTGCAATGGCAATGGGCAACGTCTCTTACAGGTAATTAAACTCAATGGATTCAGAATAACTAACACTTATTACAAACACGACGACATACATGAGTACACATGGGTTTCACCTGATGGGCTGCATAAGAATATGATTGATTATATATTAATTAACAGGAAATGGACTTGTTTTGCTAGGAATACCAGGGCATAAAGGGGAGCTGAAATTGGATCTGTCCATTACCTTGTTAAAAGTGTCTTCCAACTTAAGAAGGTTCTGCTAAAGTTAAAAATATTTCCCTGTAATTCTGCAGATCTGAAAGACCCAGTTATAGCTAAAGCTTACCATGATAGGTTACTTAGTCATTATGACAGTCACTGTTGGCTTATTATTGAAGTGAAGAAAGAATGGGACCATTTTAAACAGGCTTTTTTGGAAACTAACAGTACTCTTTTAGGAAAAAAGGAACAAAAGGGGCATTATTATTTGAGTGATAAGCCACATGAGCTTATTTCAGAAAGAAAGAACTGCAGGAATGTCCTTAATCAATACCCTACTAGTCCTAATAGAAAGCATTACAGAGAACGTAATAAACGTGTAAAGGATCAGTTTGCTGCTGATAAGAATCTTTGGCTTTGATGGCTTGGCTGACAAAGCCGAGGAAGCAGTTAGACAGCACAACAGCAGAGAGCTGTACCAGATAGTTAATGTTTTGTGTGGTAGAAAACGGACAGGTATACAGGGATTGAAGGGTAAGCAAGGTAAGGTTATAAAAGGTGAAGATTCTGTCATGGTTAGGTGAGGTGAGCATTTCATTGATGTTCTAAACAATGTGATTGGTTCTACTCCTATTGTTTGTAATGATGATAGATGCGTTACTGACTTTAATGTTGGTGTTATAACACAGCCTGAAGTTAGTTTGGCTGTTTCTAAACTTAAACTACATTAATCCCCAGAGGTAGATGAAATTACGGCAGAAATGATTAGAGCGGGGAATGTTTTGGTTACCACATGGATGACTGAAATTTTGAATACCTTTTATGACAAAGGCATTGTTCCTAAGGATTTTAGCAGAGCTATTATTATCCCTAATTTTAAAAAAGTGTTCGCAATTCTTGTGATAACTATAGGGGCATCAGCTTACTTTCTGTTCCAGGTAAAGTTCTTTGCATGATTATGCTTAATAGAATTAAGAATCTGGTTGACAGTCAAATGCGTGATAAGCAATGTGGATTCAGAAGTGGTAGGGGATGTGTAGATCAGATATTTTCACTTAGGCAGATTCTTGAGAAATGTTCAGAGTTTTAGTAACCAGTACTTACAAGCTTTGTTGATTTCAGAAAGGCTTTCGACTCTGTTGATCGTCATAATTTGTGGTTGATTGTGAGATCGAATGGCATACCAGACAAGTTAGTTAACATAATGAATGCTCTCTCTTATAATACTGAGTCGTGTGTGAGAGTTGGGAAGTAATTGGTTTAGCATTACTTCAGATATTCGACAAGAGTGCATTTTGTCTCCTTTTATCTTTAGTTTGATTATTGATTATGTTATGCGAAATTCACTTCAAGGGAAAGATTTTGGCCTTAAGTGGTCTGGAGATGCGACAATTTCTGATTTAGATTATGCTGATGATTTAGCCCTTTTGGCAAATGATATTGATGAGATGAACTCTTTCATTTGAGCTGTTGTTGAGACTGGTACTAGAATAGGTTTAGTTATAAACAGAGAGAAAACTAAAGTGATGAAAATTGGTCAGGCAGGTTGTGATTCAGTTCATCTGAATGGTTGCAGTCTTGAGCAGGTGTCACAGTTTAATTACCTTGGGAGCTATGTAACAGATACTGGTGATGTGCGGCATGAGATTAACAGACGAATAGGGATTGCTGCCGGGACTTTTAAGAATCTATGGAGATTGTGGAGAAATAGGCGTATACACCCAACGACTAAATTAGACTGTATAATAGTTTGGTTCTTTCTAGTGTTAGTTATGGCAGTGAAACATGGACACTTTGTAAACAAGATAACAGGAAACTTGATGCTTTTTGACTAGATGCTTACGCAGTATCTTGGGCATTAAGTGGCTCAACTTTGTAAGTAATGATGAGGTTAGGCAAAGGTGTCGGCAACCTTTTTTAAGCAGCATATTGTGCAGAGAGAGACTCCATTGATTTGGCCATGTTGCCCTTATGAATAGTTATAAATTAGCGAATAGGGTTATGAACAGTGTGCCTAAAGGTCTCATAAAGAGAGGGAAACCAAGGATGTGGTGGACAAACAATGCCAAATAGGACCTTGTTAGAATTGGTGCGCAGTGGCCAGATGCAGCAGATATAGCTCAGGACAGATATGCTTGGAGAACTAAATTGCACGGTATGGTTAGATTTCCGCAGCACATGGTTGCTTGAGGATCATGTTGATGGTTAGCTTGCTTGGCTACTGATCAAAGGGACCTGGGTTCGAGCTCCGGGTAAAGCATGGAAGTTTGAGCTCTTTTTCTGATGAGGTCTTGCCTTCCTCACAGACCTTTTACTGTGGTGTATAAACTAACAGTCGCCTGTAGGACTCTATGACAAGCAGCAGTTTGAGAAGATATTTTTTTTTGCTCTTGCTTTGTTTCGTGAAGGCATAAATAACAAATCTTTTTTAGTTGCGTGTTTATGTAATCAGCATATTAGTTGTTGGTTGGGTATTAGAAATCAACAATAAAAAACTTCGATCTTGTATATAAAAGTGTTTGAAGTGCCGTACCTGTGGCCAAGTGGTTAGCGTGTTTGGCTATTGATCTAAGGGACCTCGGTTCAAGCCCCAGCGTTCCGGTGGCCGAGTGATTGTCGTGTTTGGCTACTGATCTAAGTCATAGCTTCTTAAACTATGGGTCGCGACCCCATATGGGATTGCGTAACTGAATGTGGGGGTCGCGAAAAATTTGGCAACAGTAAAAGGTTTATGAACGTGCAGCGACCAAAAATTAATTCAAAATGGAACGCATAATGAATCCGAGGTGTTTCTGGCAGTGCGACTTCAACGACGCTGCCAGAAACACCTCGATTTGGATTCGAGACTATTGTATTTTATGATTAGCATTGTTTTGCCTGTACATATAAAGTTTTCTGCTCTTATAAAATCATAATAGTTTAATTACGGAAAATAAAGACTTTTAACGTTTTCCTACCGTCATTCCTCAGCATGTAAGTATCAAAATAGTATATCTTTGGATTGTATTGGATTATTGATAAATGGCTAAATTAAGACAGGAGAGGTAAAAATTCTGATGACAAAGCAGCACAGTTTTCGCTACCAGGTTGTAGTACACCTAAATTGAGAAAAAAAAGAAAATACGTCGAATCATTTTTGCAATATGGATTTACTTCTAATAATCATGACGATGTGGAAAAACCTCTTTGCTTAATTTGTAATGAAGTTTTGGCTGCGGAGACCATGAAACCAGCCAAACTAAAACGACATCTTAATACCAAGCATTCAGCGTACTGCTATAAACCAAAGGAATATTTTGAACGACTTGTAAAATCTTCAAATAAAGAAAAACAATGTTTTGAGAAATTTGTTACTGTCAACGAAAAGTATTTACTTTCATCTTACGAAACTTCTTATTTAATTGCAAAAACTAAAAAGCCCTACGCGACAGGAGAAGATCTCGTGTTACCAGCTACTATTAAAATGTCAGAAATAATTCATGGGAAAAAGTATTGAGATGAAATTCGCAAAATTCCTTTATCGAATAATACTGTTTCCAAAAGAATTTCTGAAATTAGTAAAGACCAATTCCAGCAGTTTATTACCAGGCTTAAGGGCAGCCCAAAGTTTGCAATTCAGTTAGATGAAACAACTGACATTTCTAACATGGCACAGTTGTTACTTAATAAAGATATGTTTATGAAGGACGAATACATGAGGAATTATTGTTTTGTCACCCTTTGGAAGGGCACACGAAGGAAAGATATTTATCTTAAAGTCGATGGATGTTTCACAAATAAATGTTTACAGTGGAAAAATAGCGTTGGAGTCTGTAGAGACGCTGCTGGAGCAATGATGGGCCAGAATGTTCGATTTGTAGCAAAGGTTAAAGCTGGTAGCAATGAACATATCACTTTTACTCACTGCATGATCCATCGAGAGACATTCGTAGCCAAAAAAAATATCACCATAGTTAGATTTTGTGCTTCGCGATACTATCAAAATCATTAACTTCATTAAAAGCCGTGTGCCCTTAACAGTCGTTTCTTTTCAAACCTTTGCAAAGATATGGACTCCGATTACAAAAGCTTATTACTACATGCAGAGGTAAGGTGGCTCTCAAACTGGCGAAGTTTAAGCAGATTATTGAAATTGAAATATGAAGTTGTTATATTTTTGACTGAGCAGAAATCGATTTTGTTAATTTTTTTTCATAATGACTAATGTCTTTCAAAACTGTGTTATATGTCGGATATTTTCGAAAAACTCAATGATTTAAACATGTCGTTTCAAGGAAAAAATTGTAACATATTTATGCTAAAAGATAAAATTAAAGTTTTACTAAGAAAGTTAACATGTGGAAGAATAGGGTGAAAAATGGTTCTTTAGAAATATTTACAGCTACAAATGATTTTATAATTGAAAATAACCTTCCCAAAGATTTAATTGTAATTGTTATAATTTATCATTTTGAAGTGCCTGAAGACACAGTTTCAGAAATACTTCCCTTCAAATTCTGATCCTAAAAAAACTGAGTTGGGTTCATAGACCATACTCGATTAAAATCAAAAACGTCAGTCACTGCTATTAAAAGTTCAAGAAGAATTTGCTGAGTTGTCAAGTGACACAGGTTTAAAATTTGAGTTTCATATAAAATCGTTAAATGGATTTTGGCTTGGGATTAGCATAGAATTTCCAACAATTTCGGAAATGGTCCTAAACATACTTCTCCTATTTTGTACTACGTATTTATGCGAAGCGGTGTTCTCAGCATTGACGATTATAAAATCAAAATATCGATCAACTGTGAAAAACGTTGAAGATGCTCTACGTCCTGCAGTGTCAAATATTCAGCCAAGATTTAATTCTTTATGTGAAAATAAACAGGTACATCCATCTCATTAGTATGCCAATTTGCTTTCGTCTTTAATAAATGGTAAAATTATATGTAAACCAAAGAATTGTTTTAAAATAAATTTCGTTATGATTTATTATCAGTAAATGTTTGATTTGTATATCTATTTTATATACCTATATACCCGGGTCGCGTAAACATTTATCGGGCGAAAAGGGGTCGCAAGTGGAAAAAGTTGGCGAAAAGGGGTCTCTAGCAGAAAAAGTTTAAGAAGCCCTGATGTAAGGGACCTACGTTCGAGCCCCAGCATCCGAGTGATTAGCGTGCTTGGCTACTGATCCAAGGGACTTGTGTTCGAGCTCCAGGTAAGGCATGGGAGTTTTTCTGCTGAGATCCCGTCATCCTCACAGACCCTCTACTGTGGCGTATTAAACTGGCAGGCTCCTGTCAGACCTTTGTGGCAAGCAGCTGCTTGAGGGAATATTTATTTATTTTTATTCATTGCAATTGTAAAGGATTACTGTTATTTACTTGCTTTTTCGTGATAGGTTAACCTACCGAAAACAATAAATTCGGTATTGATTTGGAGGAGGGAAGGAAAAGACTACAGAGGCAATCAGCAGTGTTCGTTATTCTCTATCAGCCTACTGAAGGTGAGTGTGGATTTTGCTCTTCTCAAAGAAAGTTAGCAATTTTACTTTTTGCTTGGTTTCGTTTTCCTATCAGATATGCAGATGGTATCTAGAATGCAATTTCCAACAAAGTTTTCTAAGCTGCAATTATATCTAAGTTAAAATTCATTATGTTTGTCATCGTATATAATAGAGTTTGACATTGTTACAAACGAAAAATTTTATTCAACCTTATAAATTCTTTTCCTGATACAGAAGAAAGAAAATTTAGATATATACTTTATGGTTATTAAGTAGTTGGAGCACAAATAAACTATTAAGCATCAGAATAATTCACGCCTAAGTAAAAAATTAGGTTTATCCCTTAAACTGTTTTTCACCATTTTGATCAATAAATCACTTTTTGCTTTTATTCTGAGTGTAGTAAAACAACTGCTTCTGCCATAGAATTTAAACGCCCCCGACTATATGAAAGTAATATTTTTGTCTAAGATAGTTCAGGAAAGAAATTTTACTCTCAACATATCCAGGATCATACGGCTGTCAATATGTGTACAAAGTCCTTCATTAAAGAATGATTGGAACATAGCTTGAAAAGTTTTCCTTTGTTTTAATATCGTTTAAAAAAAAAGGAAACAAGGTATGTTTAGTTTGTCGTCTGTCTGTCCACTGTAGACATCGAAAGTTTCCGTTCCTCGTGATAAAAATTATTTTTGGGTTGGATAGGTATTGATGAAATATAAAAATTCACACTTTCCGAATCTCCCAAATGGTATAATAACGTCCTCTAACCATGTAAATAATTGAAAATTGCAAAATTTTAAATGAATGTTGCAAATGATGTATTTAATGATTAATGATGTATGCTAAATGTTCGAAAGTTTGGTGATGGAATGTGAAGATCATGAAGTTCCAATTGGTAACAATAAGTTGACTCCTTACCTCCAGGGTGTAGGAAATTCAGCTTTTTTGGGTTTAAGAGATAATTGTATCTTTTTAGAGAAAAGTTAAAAATTATTTTTAGGTTACATAGGTATGGATGGAATATTATGATTTGCACTTTCAAAATCTCCGAAAAGTTTAAATTTCGCTCTCTAACAGTGTAAAAAGCTAAACAATTTAAACGAACATTATAAACAATGTATTTATGCCAGAAATTTGAAATTTTGATGGTAGAATGTGAAGGTATTAGGTTCGCATTAACAGCATTGAGTTGACCTTCTACCCCAGGATGGGTGGAAAAATGCTAATATGTTGTTTTAAGAAATAACTGTTTGTTTTTAGAGATAAACTAAAGATTATTTTTGTGTTGGATAGGTTTCGATGAAATATTTTGATTTGTAATTTCTGAATCTCTCAAAACTGTTTATATTGCGCCCTCTGACGGTAGAAATAGTTAAAAATTGTCAACCTTTGGGCGAATATTGCATGTGATGTATTTATGCTAGAAATTTTGATGGTGGAATGTAAAGGTCATTAGGTTTGCATTTGCAAAATGAGTTGTCCCCTTACAGCCAGGGGGTGGGGTGGGGCGGGAAACACAACTGTTTTATTTTAATAGAAAATTGGAAAATTCTTTTTTAGTCTGATTGGAACCAATGAAATACATCCAATCCTTAAGTGATTTTAATTTATACCGTTAGAGGACAATAAATATGGGAAAGGCGAAACATTTAGCGAATATAGCAAGTGATTTATTTGTGGTAGAAATTTCGGGTAAGTATGAAGAGATATTCAGTTGACAGCAACTTTCTGTCTCCTTTTCTCAGAGGGATGTGAGGAAAGCAACTTTTTAAGGAACAAAAGACACTTTTTTATGTTGGATATTAATAAGTACTACTTTTTTGCATTTTTCTAGTCATCCATTAGTTCGAATTTTAAAGTGTGCAAAAGCAGGTGAACGAAAACTTTCACTCTGCTTGAAAACGAGATTCCCATATTCGCCAGAGGCGATATGCATTCTTTTTGTTTACGTGTACTATTAGAATGACGAATAATCCAGTAAAAGGATAAAAATGTAATAAGTTTGCATAATAATGTAAAGAAAAAAAGGTGGGGTGAAGGGACAGTATTGGTCAAACCTTCAATATTGTATTAGGAGTGAAGTGTTAATAGGGTGCATATATACATGAATGGAGTCATAGAGGATGGAAAAGTCACTTCAGTCAATAAAAGGGTTAAATGTAATTTGGTACTAAAATTTTGTATTATATCTTTCGTACTCATAACATAAAATCTATACTTTCTTTATAAGCTCGGTCACTGTACTATATAATAAGTGCCATAATAATGTAACTAGAACTATTCTTATATTTTATGAGAACCATTTGTTACTTTTGTTGTTTTGCAAAACAAGAGATCCCATGGTAAATCAAATTGTTGGCTAATTTCTATGGTATAGACAGTATTACGAAGAATTCCAATCATGTTTTTTTTCTTATTTTTCAAGAAACGCCATTTATAAAAATGTCTCTATAGTCACTTATGAGACACTTTCTTGCGTAGGAAGTAATAAGGACAAAGAGATATAGTTTTGTATTTTTTTAAAGAGGAAAATTCAAGATGTATGAATTTAAAGTAGGATTAACATTCCATTATTCTGATTTTATTCCACAATTAATGCTGAAAATATTTCATATAATTGAGAAATAATTAATTTCTTGTCCCTTAAATATTTCATAATTGTTTTCCTAGTGTCAGTTTATCACAAAGGAAGAACAGCTGTTAAAACACATTAGTAGAAATCAGCTGCTGCCAGAATTTGGTGGAACATACAACTACGACCACAAAGAATGGATCACTTTCCGCAAGGTAATTTTAAATGATTTTAATAAAATAAGGAGAATTATTTTCAAAAGTTAGATGCATTTTGACTATTTCGTTGGAAGAAGTAGAGAATACATTCCTATATCTTTCTAATAGTGAAAACATATCTTTATTTGATTTCACTAATCCAAGGACACTAGCCAATGACACGCAAGACGATTTTGTTGACACGCCACTGGGAGGTGAGAATAAATACATGTCTATGTTGCTATGGAGACTTGGAAAAATTGACCTTAGTGATTCAACACATATTTAGGGTGAATCATTGGTTGTGAGGCGACGATTGCGTTATAATTATTACTTCAGTTATGTACCCATACATTTTAAATATCTCTTCAGAAAATTGATTACACATTGCAAAATATACTGCATCATAAAAATATACATACCAAACCTTCAACTATTAATCAACTGTTAATTGATTTACTTAAAACGTTTCGCATCCCTTAAAATTTAGTTGTCGTTTCGGTTTACTGCTGCGCCTGAGAGATCTATTTTCTTCTATCAGTTTGTGAAATTTCGTACTGACGACTGCAGCGTGGCGTCAGTGATGCGCTGAGAAAGTCGAGTGTGAAATTTTGCGTTTGATTGAATGATTTTGGTTATAATAAATAACTGATTTATTTTTAAATTTTTCCTTTATAGTGGTGGAATTTAAATCTAGTATTTTCTCTCCTTATATTTAAACCCTTATTGTTTTATATCAGTTAATTTGTATTATTTGATAAACTGATATATCATCTTATCTGGCATAAATAACATTTTTAAATACTTTTGTAACATTGGGACGCGAGCTAGAAAATGTTCTTTAAATTTTGTATTTTTGCCACTCGAGCTCGAAAAAGTTCGCATCCCTGCGCTAATCACTATAATATTTTTATAGACATATATTTATATTCATCATCATGTCACAAAATACAGATATAGAGAGATTTTTTATGTATGAATCGCAAAGCTAATAGCTTATCTGCAAGAAATATAGATGAGCATTATTTTTCATACATAAAAATCATGACAGTAGTATATACATAAAATATTATGACAATATCGCAATAGAACAATTCAAATTATTTGATGATGAAACTGTTTACAACAGTTAAAACGGAGATGGAAATGAACATGGTTACACAAAAATGAACATAAAAATTATATAAATGCAGGGTTTCTCAGGATATTACATAATTTGCTAATAACAATTGATGCACACACGGAAATAAATCAAGAAGTGAAATAGCTCATAAATATCAATTGTATTAATAATTACTTTTAAATAGATCACAGTCACTTCAACATACAACTGAATCAGTAGGTAGGGCCATCATTTGGCATAATCAAAGTAGGCAAATACTAGGAACCCGCGAATTTCAGGTTCCATATTCATTTTGCACTCTTATAATAATTTTAAAGGGGAGCCCCATATTTTACTTTTGCCTAGGGGCCCAGTTAAGGCTTAAGATAGTCCTGCCGGTAGGTCAGTCGAAACGCACACACACACACACACACAAAGAGCTTAATGAAGTAACTCTTATATTTATGCAAATAAAAGCCGAGATGATTTTGAAACTTACACATACCTCAGGGAGGATTTACCCGATAGGAGCACTAAGCCAACTAAGCGGCCACTTAGGGCCCCTGCTACTGAGGGCCCACAAATCGTTCTGCGAATTTATAAATATTTGTTTCTTAAAATTTGCAATTATTAGTAAGTAATTGTAAAGAGTAAACAATAATTTGAAAGTAAAAAGGTATAAGTATCGTATTTTTGATAATTATTATTATCAAATTAAAATGCTCATTTTTCAGTAATAGCATGGACAAAATAAAAAAATGCTTTCATAATTATAGGGGATCATATTTCTATTTGTACTGTTGTTTCGCCCAGTGTCCTATCACTCGGTAACAATTTTCGTCGCAAAAAAGCTACGATGGCATCAAAAATGCCATGCTTAAACAACTTCGGCCTAGAGCCATAGTTAGCATCTGCGCTATAGTCAATGCTCTTTTGAGAATGAAATGTTTTCCAGGAATTTGGAAAAATGGCATAGTTATGATAGTTCCTTAGCCTGAAAAGATCCCACTTTCCATTAGATTATAGGCTCATTAATATGCTTCCCTGCATGGGCAAACGTTTCGAAAGGATCATCCTAAACCGTATATCAGAACATACCGAGCTTAACAACTATTCTAATATTCTACAGTCCAGCAGATATTCAGAGTAGCAGAAAAGGTGGCAGAGGCTCTTGACAAAAATATGACCATCACATCTACCTTTCTCGACGTTGCTAAAGTCTTCGACAAGGTCTGGATCGATAGCCTCGTTTTTAAAATGATCTACGTGAAATTCCCAATGGGTTTGCCATCATAACCGAATCCTACCTTAATGAAAGTACGTTCAGCATCAGATTAGTGATAGTTTCTCTGTGGTGTGAAACATTGAGACAGGTGTCCCACAAGGCTCCTTGTTAGGGTCTTCCTTATTTAATCTGTATATGAATGACGTCCCTGTCTCTACTTTCTCTATCCCTCAACCCCACTCTGGCCCTCAAGAGACTGCAACTGGGGATGGACAAGGTGGAGTGATGATACTTCAAATGGATGATAAGGATCAATCCAGAGAACAATCAATCAATAATCTTCTCTCGGAAAAGAATCAAAGATCCCGATTGTCCCAAAATATTTGGAATCGAAACGTAATGGAAATTTACTGTGCTGCTTTGGGGGTGGTATTGAACTGTAGATCACACCCATATCAAGAAGCTTGGGAGAACTTTCTTGATGGAGTGGGAGATCATCCATATGAGATCATTAGATCACTTATCAACCTATGATCAGCTGGTCATGAGCCAATATAAGAGACCAAATTTGACGGTCTCTGAGGACCGGTCGTTTGTTTAGTAGTGTATCATGAACACTTGCTGTTGTAACCAACCCTGTTGCCCTTCTTGGGTTTGCATTTCTGTCATTCGCCTACCAGGCACTAATTCTGCAAGATTAAGAGGTAATAAGTCATTGGCTTGGAACTCGTGCAGGTTACGTTATCACGCAGCCTTTCCAGAGTGAGAGAGCGAGAGAGTAAGAATGAGTTTGAAGAGCTATCAAGGTGTGGACTTCAGATAAGAGGTAGAAATTTCTATGAGCAACCTAGCACCAAGACAGGTACTCAACCCCTTGGAATATAGGTCGCCGAACCTAATAGAATTCTTTCTGCTTGTTATAGAGCTTACTTTTGAAGATTTCATTTTTGAGTTAGGAATCTGTTAATTATGGCTTAGCAGTCGTTGAGCAACCTAGTATCAAGAAGGAGATCTAACTCCTGTGGAGGGCTAAGCTAACGACCCTCAGAGAATTAATTTTGCTTATTGGAAAGTTACTTTTGAGGATTTTATTATTTTGATTTCTTGTAGGTGCAATCCTTGAGCAACCTAGTACCGAGACAAGATACCCAACCCTTATGGACGACTAGGTCAACGTATACAAATGCTTTGCTTTCCTACTGTGCTAATTATAGCAATGAATTTCTCTTTTGAACTCTGAGATAGAGTTCATTTAATTCATTGTTGATTCTCAGTCGTTGAGGAACCGGTACCAAAACAGGATTAATCAATGACGAAGTCAGAGAACTTCCATCGGCAAATATTTTATCGACTCTTTCAAAGGATGACGCTGATTATATCAGGGGACTGATTTTCCAACATTTCTGTGCTGAAAAGGCGATAAAAGGATATGGATGTTCTATATGCACAAAAGACATAACCAATGGATTGAAACATGCTGAAACCGGTCATGTAACACAGCATACTGATATTTCTGCTAACTCAGCGATTACAAGGAAATTCTAAAACAGATTTTAAATTAATTAAAAAAAGTTTTGAAGGATATTTACCTCAATTGACCGAATTCTCGAAACAAGAATATATTTTGCCTATCATTCAAAGAAATAGAGGAGGCTGGAATAATGTAAAATACTGTTTTATTTTCTGTTGAAGAATTCACAGCTAAAGTATCAAGCGACATTATTCGAATTCAGACTCGATGCACTAATGATTTTCGTGCATTTATGAACATTTCGATGCCCAAAAATTTAATTATCACACATAATAAAAACAAAACTTAAAGTTGCCATAAAATATCTTTCCAATGATCTTACAAAGAAAAACATCAGTGAAGATTTTAGTAGGTCTTGGATTTCAAATACTGAAAATATCACAAATCAAGAGAAGCAAAAATAAGACACCTCTCCGTGGTTTTCTAAGTGCGCTTTCAGAAAACGAAGGAAATAAGAAAATGTATAATATTACAGATCTCTTCTAAAAGATTAAGGTAGAAAATTAAATCAAAGATTAAAACCTGCACAATATCACAGGTACACAAAAGGTAGTCGTTTTAATGCACATATATATGCAAAATATGCAGGTTCTCATCTTACTATGTTGTGAGAGAAACATTAATGACGCCGCCTTTTCAATGTATGCTGCTCATTTCTTTTATATTTTTGGTCCATCTGGGCTCTTACACGCCAAGAATATCTAAGTTATAATGCTGGAATTCTGATGTGTAGACTTCAAGAGAATCTCTCTGTACAGAATCCTCACACTCCAAGTTTTGTGGAGAAAAAACGATTAGGTGGATCTTGAAAGAAATTCTGTTTATTGAGAGAGGGAGTGACGACAATATCAAACAGCCCCTAACTGCAGTCATTAGAAAAATATCTGCTTCCCCCATTTTTAAGCTTAATGGCTTAAGTTAACCATCTGACATCTAATAGCTGTCCAGTGAGTCCCTTCCCCTAAGCTTCTCTGAGCTCTTGGGATCCTTGTGATCTGGCCATTTAGCCCATTGTGTGCAAAACAAAAGTGCCTCTCAGAGGTAAAACAACCCAAATAACTCAGTATCCGAAATGAAACTCAGAGACATAACTTTCAGTTATGTTAATAAGCATGGTCAGCACCAAGACCATGTGTGGTTGACTACTCCTCAGCAGGGTAGAAATAAAATGAAAATGTCGCTATAGTAATCCAGATCAATAGTCCAAACTGTTCTGGTAGCTCTTCCGTTCACTTCCATGAGATAATGTCTGTTTTGAAAGGTACTAACGATCTGTTAGGCTTGGCCGCTAATGTGGTTCATCGTAAGAGATTTATACATAGCTCTCCTTCCATTTAAGCCTAGCTAATATTTTCAGACTTCAGTTGTAAATAAAACCAAGATTATCATATTGATTAAGCAATACCTTATGGTAAGCTTTGATTCTTTATGGTTCTTTCATAGTTTAAGTTAAAGACAATTCGGTTAATCTATGTTCCTAACAGATCCAGTCAATTCGTTGTTAATCAATACATTATTATTCTGTAATCGTTAAGTGCCGTCCCATGGCCGAGTGGTTAACGCGCTTGGCTACTGATCTAAGGGACCTGGGTTCGAGCCCCGGCTAAGGCATGGATGTGTGTGTGTCGTTTTTCTGCTGAGGGCCTGCCATCCTCTCAGACCTTCTACTTTGGCATATAAACTGACAGGCTCCTGTCAGACCTCTGTGGCAAACAGCTGCTTGAGGGGGATATTTATTTTTTTATATAATCGTTAAGTTCACTGCCATGTAGAAGATGCTTTCTTCTTCTATTGCAACTATAATGCCAAAAGGACCTATTACTCTTTCTCAAGGTCTAAGTCAACACAAACTTAAGCGCTGACGTCTTACCTCAGCACGACAGTAGTAAGTTGTTTCTCGAAAAAATTGAAAATTCCATGAATTTTTCTTAAAACCTCTCTTTTTTCATCACTCTTCAGTGGTGACATAACAATAGATAGCATTCGGTTTTTTAACTCATGTTTTCTTAATAATTTATGCTTCATTTCTTTTTACATGAAAATTAAACATTTTTCACCTTTACTGTTTATTTGATGAAATACAATATATTCCCGTTCATTTTTCTATAAATTTTGCATTTCTTTCCTTCGTAGTTTGAGAAGTTCCTGGACTCTATTTATTTAGAAACCTTTAGCAATATTATATATGTGTACCCTGAGCTAATAACCTTAACTATATTTATATGTGTAGAAAAGCGTTTCATTGCATAAAAGTTTTTAAACTTAACAAAGTGTTATAGTAGTCGTATATTTTCAGTACAATTTATTTTTAACTCACTCTTTGAATTAGTTTCTGGAGCCACTGATCACAGGTTGCCGAATGACAGGACGTCATCTGATGCGAGTGATGCACGATTTGCGTGGAAGTCGACTGCCGTCGTCGTGTCTCACTGATGAAATGATTCAAGAGCAGAAGAGACAAATCTTGCAGACTTTTGAAAACGACCAGTTGCGATATTTAGATAAAAATGGAAACACTTTGCTTGAGAAATTAGAGACGTACCAGAAAAAATCGCCACATAACCTTGATTACAGGTAGGTTCAAGAATTTTCACAAGCTCCATCTGTGTGGAAAGTAAGTCTACTGGGAAGTTTTGAAACTGCTATTGTAATAAATGTAATAAAACATCTTTAAAGTAGGATAATTAGGAAGTCTTCCAAGAGAACTCTGCCATCACTCACCAGACGATATTTATTTCAATGTTACTTTAAAAAAAAAGGAAGAAAGTACTTCCGTATGCAAAGGACGGAAATAATCTAGAAGTTATATTAGGCTTGTCCTGGTTTCTCATATACCCACTTTGTACAAGGACATGCTCCGCTGGTCTTAGTAGTCATGTACGCTAACCATTGGACCAGGTAGGGTCCAATGGTTAGTTGTTATTTATTTTTGAGGGTCCAGGATAACTTAAGATACATTTCTGATTCCAGTTGGGTTATTTTATCTCTGAGCGGCACTTTTTTGCACAACAACGGGCTAAATGTTCAGGTCATAAGGGCCCCGATTAGTAATCTGCAGGTCCCACATTAGAGTCCCAGCTGGGTCAGAGTTGAGATTTATCTCCGCAAAACTGCCAATCCTGCCCTCGATCGGTAGGGAACACTTAAGGGCTTGGAAAGGCTGCCATCTGTTGGATGGGACGTTAAGCTATGTTTACATGTGCGGGAGAGTCATACCCTGTGCACGTTAAATAACACGCTGTATGGCCTTCATGGGAGGCTACCATCTGTCTCCCAACAGCTGTCTTGTGGGTTCGCTTCCCTCAACTTTCTCTGAGATATCGGGGTCCTGAGACCTGGCCATTTAGACCATTGTGTACAAAAAAGTGCCGCTCAGAGGTAAAAGAATCCAACCCAAAGACCTCGAGATCTCAGAGAAGGTTGAGGGAAGGAACCCACTGGACACTGTTAGGAGACATCTAGGCCATCTAGCATCTAAGGCCATCTAGTGTGTTCAATGCGCACGGGCTCTCCAGCACAATAGACTGATGATAGCTTCCTGTCAAGCCATTCAGCATGCACTTTAACGTGCACAGGGACCAAAGCTCTATGTCACATCTGACTGACGGCGACCTTTCCAAGCCCATTGGTGGAATCCTATTTTGATGAAATTGCCAATTTTGTTTTACACTATTATTAGGGGTTTAAGATGAATAATAAAGCACCGTCGAAACATAAAATAGAGCTTTGAATGAAAAACTATGATTAGAAATAAACAGCTTTTAATATTTCCTGGATGACATTTTTTTAATTGAATAAATTTAAATTAAAATATTTTTAATTGCCTTTTATCTTAACAGTAATATGTTTCTTCCACCTTAATTTTAAATCAATGATTTCTTCAAAATAGCAAATAGAGTGCTTCTGTACAAAAGCTCTATCCTTGTTATTTCATCTGATACATTCATGTGCTTTGTGCAAATGTATGGAGGCAACCGTAACAGTCAAAGTGATGTTTCTAATGGTATTAATTTAAAGTATAGTGTAAGCTAGAATCGGGTCTGGTAATTTAATTCTAAAGTGCATTTCAACCGGTTCAGAACAGAGCCAACTCGTCTAGCATTATATGGGCTGTGATTTATACGGGGTGTATCATCTTCCTTCGAAATTTCTATCTTTTAACATTTGTGCTCGAAAGAATAGTATATAGATATTAAGAAGCAGATACGATATATGTTTGAAAGAATTTACGAGGATGTTTATAAACACGTAAATATTCTACCGTGTATACCTGTATATTCTCATTTCTGCATATTTAGAAGATAATCCGTTTCCACCCCGCTAGTACTTTGTACATTTTCTGGCCGTTCTTCTGTGCATTTTATTGTCGTGTGTGAGTAATCGATTTCACTGTAGTTCACTCCATTGGAGCGATTTTGCACTTGTTCAGAAAAGTGAATATTTGATTACAGTTCAGAAAAGTGAATATTGATACAGCCAAACTTTCAAAAGACAATTTCTATTGAAGGTCTGATCAAATGATTCGCAAAGGTTGAGGGAAACAGTGACCAGGGAAACAGTGACCTTTACCGCTAGATGGCGCTGGTTAAATGCCCAAAACGCAGAAAATCGCTTATTTACCGTTTTTAACTGTTGCATGTATCATCTTCCTTCGAAATTTCTATCTTTTAACATTTGTGCTCGAAAGAATAGTATATAGATATTAAGAAGCAGACACGATATATGTTTGAAAGAATTTACGAGGATGTTTTTAAACACGTAAATATTCTACCGTGTATACCTGTATATTCTCATTTCTGCATATTTAGAAGATAATCCGTTTCCACCCCGCTAGTACTTTGTACATTTTCTGGCCGTTCTTCTGTGCATTTTATTGTCGTGTGTGAGTAATCGATTTCACTGTAGTTCACTCCATTGGAGCGATTTTGCACTTGTTCAGAAAAGTGAATATTTGATTCACATACAACTGAAAAGTTACATGTATTATTCACATGTTTGCACAAAAAGTGGATGTTTGCAGGAAAAATAATCTTGCATCTTCACTAGAAATGAACGTTGTTGTGAGAAATTGTGACATTAACACCTTAATATTTAAAAAATGAATTCTTGTGGTTAAACTATTGTTACTACTGTACGTCACACGTACACATACTTTTATTCTCCTTGCTGTCACAGGGCGCCCTCTGTCGGGCTGTTTTGTATCTTAGCTGTTTTGAGGCGAACCGATGAACGCTTGCTTTTACATTACGTTTTTGATATTTTTTCTTTTAATGTGTGAATGCAGGTAGGGTGCTTATCTTTCGCTTTCCTATCGCTTTTCTTTTTCAATCTTGCTTCTGTAATGTGTCGATTGATTGTCTTGATGAGTGTTCGAAGTGTGAAATAATCGTTGAAAGACTTGGCGCTTTATGCGTAAGGTCCGGAAAACGGTTGAAGTTACGAGAATGCAAAGTATTGTCTAACACAGTGATTCCCAACATTTTCTGGACCATCGCCCCCTTTAGAAGAGAACAAAAATTTCAACGCCCCCCTAGTCCATAATAGTTAATTTTATATGAAATATTAAAATATTGTTGCATATTATCTGTACCTAATTTATCTGTTTATTTATCTATTAAAAACCATAAAGCAGAAATTAATAAAACGACAACCAAATGTACAATAAAATTGTTTATTAAAATTTTAAAAATAAACACAGAATCAATAAGAAATAAAAAATAATGAGATAAACACAAAATTAATAATAAATAAAAAAAATTAATGAGATGATTGAGGCTGGTGGAGTGTTAACAATTTGTTAATGTCGGGTTCCAATTTCGTTAGCATCAATCGCAGATCGCCACGTTCAGTGATGTGTAGTCTTTTCCTCTTCTTTGACAGTAAATTAGCTACTGCACTGAATCCACGCTCAGCCATATAGGACGAAGGAAATGCGATTAAAAACTTGTGTACTATTGCCCACAATCCAGGGTAGAGAACTGGTATTGATTTTTGAAGCCAGAACTCTTGGTATCCATGTTTGAATTTTACTTTGAGTGCTTCGTTAGTCGTGAGTTCTAAGAGTTCCTCTTCCAAATTTGATGATTCTTCTGTATCTGTGTTTGCGAAAGGATCTAAAACCCAACTCGGTATATTCATGTTTAAAATATCTTGGAAACGCTCCGTAAAATCAACATGAAGAACTTCCAAGTGTTGGCAGACAAACACCTTTAGAGAGCCAACGTACTTCTGTGTGCAGCAGCAAGCGATTGCAATCTTCATCATTTTCATTACAAAGCTTACCAAATAATCGGTCATTCAATGAACTGCTTCTAATCTTATTGATTGCTTTAATAACGTAATGGAGCGACGTATGCAGACGTTCATTCAAATTTTTTGCAACCAAATGCTGACGATGAATAATACAATGTACAGCGAGTACATTTGGTATTGCTTGTTTCAAATGCGCTATGAAACCCTTATGACGTCCTGTCATTGCTGGAGCACCATCAGTAGCAGCAGACAAATATTGCAAATAGGAATTTCTTTCTCTTGAAAAAACTTTTGCATGGTATTAAATATAGATTCTCCCTTTGTATCAGATCCAAATTTTTAGCAAATAATAATTCTTCATGAATATTTTCTTCTTTTATAAATCTTACGTATGATAATAGTAGAGCTTCGTTATTTGGTAGAGTTGATTCATCGAGTTGAATGGAAAATTTGCAAGTCTTTAAGTAATCACATAATGATATTTCATGTCTTTTGCCATTTCATCAATTCTTCTTTGCACTGAATTATTACTGAGAGGAATATTTTTGATGATATCTGACGGTGTCTTATGATGAAGAACAGTTTTTAATATCTCTTTGACTGCCGGCAAAATTAATTCCTCGCCAATTGTGTGTGGTTTTCCTGCTTTTGCGATTAACAATGAAACGTTATATGAGGCTCGTAGTCCATCATCATCTTGTTTAGAAGACGACGCAAAAAGGTTTGACATAGTTGGCTGTTTTAAATATTGCTTTTCCAGTTCTTGAAAATAGGATAAATCTTTGTTCTTCTTATCAGCATGCATTTCATTTAAATGCTCTTGTAGCCTAGAAGGTTTCATAGCTTCATTTGAAAAACCTTTTCGGCAAATTAAACACATAGGTAATGGTTGGTTTGTAGGAGAGTACGTAAATCCATATTTCAAATACTCAATACTGTACTGCCGGCATTTCTTTTTAGATGTAGATTCAGACATTTTCAAGTACAAATTAACTTCTCAGCAGATTTATAGATATAAAAATAATGTTTATAATGACTTCTAACACTTATCACTCACGGCTATTTATCACGGCGAAGCACATAAAAATAATAAAACATTCCTAGAGCTATCGCTTTTATAGATTTGATTTTGTGCACGCATTAACTTGTATGTTTGCGATGCCGGCGCACTTGCTCCGTAAACAAGTCATTTCAAGCTCCCATATTCTTGTCGAAACATGTTAAATTGCATGAACCGCGTGTTTGCCTACCAACTTGCAAGGACTTGTCACCGTCAATCTATTCTAAACTAAAACAAATTAGGTATAGGTATACCTAATGCTAATTTAAAAATGTTTATTAACGCGATAACAATAAGATAATTTACATAGCTAGATAAAATATTTATTCATAAAAACAGGTATTTTCAAAGTATTTTATTATATTAAAAAAATTATAAAAAATATTAAATATAATAAATTTATTATTATTATTATATTATTATTGCATCAAGGTTGATTTGCCTATCAGGACGGACACACATGTCCAACATAATAAGCCTGATAGGCAAATTCAAAATGGCTTGTCTTCTTCCGACGGGGTACATTGAAACAAATAGCTGACCTATCATAAAGGGGAAATGGAATGTTTCGATAAGAGGATGGAAAATTATTTCCAAAACATTGTTTCCATACCGTATCTCGTGTGATGGCCTGAGACAAAGGGGGTAGAATTGGAGGGGGGGGTGACAATGCGGTTTAGTCAGATGGGCTGTCAACCGTCTCTGGAGTTAGAAAAATTTCGAGATGGGTCCTAAAACAGTGGTCAAGGCTGCGAGTGGGTTTTCATGTTGTAAGACATCGTGTCTGATACAGAAGCAAAGGGGTATCGGCAGCACAGGGGGTGACGTGATCCAAGATTCATCCTTCAATAAAAGTGGTCCATGGTAGAGGTGAAGTACTGAACGCTTGTTGCATGTTCTAAAGCGAGTCTTTTATGTCACCCATACAGGTCACCAGACCATATTACTTCTCAATATTTTTCACAATTACGAATAATTTGTTTTTAAAACAAAGATTTTTTTTCTGCCGTTTTCGTTTTATGAATTTTTTTTATTTTTACCCAATAGCATTTTTTTATTTCGTTTTCTGCAGGACAGTCTTTTAAAACAGTTACTGCGGGATAGTCCTTAAAAGGAGAGGCGGAAGTTTTGAAAAGGGTTTTTTTAATGGGGGTGTGTGTAAAAATTGGGAATGATTTCAGTTAAAATAGAGGGCTTTGCTAAATATTGTACTCATAATATACACTAGAGGGCGCCACGGGTTTTTAATAAATGGGGAGGAATTTTTAATAAAGGGGCAGAACTTTTGATAAGGGGTGTTAATGGGTTAACCAGGGGTCTTTATTAATTATGAATTATTAATTAATTATTAATTAATTACTAATTATGAATATTAAAAAGGGGCGTGGTCGGTGGCGTCATATCGTGTGACCGGAAGGGGGCATGGTCTGTGGTGTCATATCTCGTGACCAGAAGGGGGCGTGACCGGTGATGTAAGGTGACGTGGCCGAAAGTACCCCAAAGTGGGATACCACTTCTTATATGTAGACAATTGTGAATGATTAACGGTTGACTGACTGACAGAAAGAGTATCAAGCTAATTCTAACTATGATGCAGAAATGATAGAGCTCTAAACACCTGCACGTAAAGGTAATTCGGTTAGTAGATCTCGGAAAAATCTGACATTTGGCCTCAGATATATCCTTCAAGATCAAGTAGAAATCACATAGAGGTCAAATCATGACCCACCTGTGCTAGAAACGTGAAAACTTGTGTCTAGAAGGGATTTCGGGGTTCGAGACGCGGATAAGGCACGATGTTTGTGTTGTCTTTCTACTGATGTTCCAACATCCTCAAAGACCTTCTGCTATCAGGAATAAACTCAGAAGCTACTGTCACACCTCTGGCAAGCAGCTGCTTGAGGGATATTTTTTTTATATTTTAGATATCGGTAACATTATGAAATTTCGAATCCGGAGGGTTCTTCGAGGTCAGATTTTGATCTACCTATGCTAGAGAGCTAAAAATTGGTTCCAGCGGGGATTTTGCATAGTAGATATCGAAAATATAGTGAACGTTTGGATGCGGTGGGTCCTCAGAAATTTTGCCAAATTTTGTATGCAATGGGTCCTTCAAAGCCAAAAGTCAAATCCCGATATATTGGTTCTGGAGAGCTAAAAATTGGGGAATAGGGCTATTTCTAGCAGTACAACTCATAAATGATAGGGATTTTCATATCAGGTGTCATATTCGAGGTTAAATAGGAATCGGAGTGATGGACTGGAAATGAAGAGGTGCCGAAGGAATCATTTGATTTTTAGTATTACAATATTTATGTAAATTGAAAAACTTATTTATAAATATTAAAAATAGAGAATTGCCTAAAACCTATTTTAGTGACACCACAATTTACGTGCAAAGATGAACCTAGGTATTCATGTTATTTCAACAAGACAGCACCCTGTCTCATTGCTTCAGTTTGGTGAAGGACTGATTGGAGGAGCATTCCAGTGAGTTCACAACCTTCGAATGGCCCTCTTACTTTCCAGATTTGAACTCTATTGAGAATCTGTGGAACGAAGTGAAGCGATGCATTCGATCCGATGCACACCACCAGCAATTCTCGGCGTTTTATGGATGGCTATCCTGGAATCATGGGCTGCAATACCAACTGAATATTTTCAACTCCTGGTAGAGACCATGCCATGATATATTACTGCTGTTGTGAGGATGAAAGGTAGACCCACACGTTATTACGTGGGTATGTATAATAAATTATCATTTCATTCTACAAGTAGTATAGTTCATTTATTAGAATATCATAAAATACAGTATCGAAACCATTTTAAGTCCATAATTTAATCAAGGAAAGATTGCCATTATCAGTTAAATTATAAATTTATGTTATGAATTTGACTAATGCATCTTCAATATTTCAGCCTTCCATAAAGCAGTCTCTCAACAACCCATTGCCAGACATAATGCTATACAACCGACCACCTATAAATCTTTACATACGGATATGGATGGATATGGGTCTCCGCAGCCGCAGACCGATTCGTGTGCCTATGCTCACAGCCATTCACCTTCGCCAATGTTTGCAGTGTACACGTAATCATCGACATTGGAGACCATAGAAGACTGGAAGAGGGTCGCATGGTCAGAGGAATCCCGTTTCCTCTTACACCATGTGGACGGATGAGCTTCTGTGCGACTTTTACCCACGGAAGCCTTCTCACCTGAATGCACTGTGAGATAAATCCAGGCGGCTGCAGGGAGTGTGATGGCTTGGGCAATATTTCCTTGAGGAACACTTGGACCAATTATCCGTGTAGAGCAAACTCTGACAGCTGTCACCTTACCTGGATATTGTGGCTGACAAAATACACCCCTTTACGGTAACTGTATTCGCTGGCGGAGATGGCGTCTTTCAACAATACAATGCCCCATGTCACACTGCGAAGAAGGTTCAAGAATGGTTACTAGAACATGATGAGGAATTCCATTTATTGCCATGGCTCCCAAATTCGCCGGACATGAATTCTGTTGAACATTTATGGTTTGAGTTGGAGAAACGGGTACCAGCAGAATCAACCCAACCACGTAATTTACGGGAAATGCGGAATCTCTATTGCAGTCATGGTACCAAAGGAGACTAGCAAGAATCATACAAGCGAGCAGAAAAGCCACAACCAGTCAAATCACAGCAGAATTAAACATTGGTGTGCAGAAGGTCATCTACGAACACATCACGTATCGGACCTTGTTGCGAATGGGTTACGACAGCCACCGACCATGTCGAGTGCCGATGTTGTCATTGAAGAACACGAAAGTGCATCTCCAGTGGGTGCAGCAGCATCAACACTGGACCATTGTCGACTGGAAAAAGGTAACTCGGTCGGATGAATCAAGGTTTTTTTTGCATCATGCTGATGGAAGGATCAGAATTTTACACTAGCAACATGAGGCCATATAGCCATTGTTTCGGGTGTTAACAGTACAGGACGATGGTGGCAGTGTAGACACGTTGAGCATGATAAAGCATCTGTTCACAAGACACGTAACGTCACCGAATGGTTCCAGGAACATGCCGACGAGTATTCCTTGCTTCATTGGCCTGCACAGCCCCCAGAACTAAACCCTATTGAGCATCTTTGGAATGAGGTGGTAAGAGCAGTTTTCAGAGAGACTGCCCAGCTAGCCAATATACAGCAACTGCGCAACATAATCAGTTCCGCATGGTACAACGTTCCTGCGCGACGCATCCAGGATCTTATAAGTTCCATGATCGACGAATTCGGGCTGTTCTGAAGGCCAAAGGAGACGTAATACGATACTAGGAAAGGTGTTCTTAATAAATTGGCATCTCAGTGTACATTTATGTGGAAAAAATTAAGCAGAGATACATTACCACATATGGTGTACTAGACAGACTTAGTCAGTGCACACACTAAAATTAAAATTTACAATTAGAATTTGATGTGACTCTGGGTTTAATCTGTTCAGTTTTCTCTGTTATTGAAAAAATATGACATGGCCTTCATCCTACTTCTGCAAAGCTACAACATACATGGTAACATATCCATATTCGTAAAAAATAATATTTCAACCACCATTGATGTACATGGGTGAAACACTAGTAAAGAGAGCCCTAAATTAAATCGCGTTCACGATGATAAGTGAAATGATAGCTCCAGGATTTACATTTGAGTGACTGATCCTGCATTATGTACTTTCCTTTGGTACTGATGGTGGATGATCCTTACAAAGAATTGACGAATAAAATACACAGAAAAGATCTTGTGAATGATTTTGAGAGAGGATGGTGCTTTAGGAAACTCTTCATCCATCTAGAAGGTTTTGTGATCTATCAAGATTTAATGACTCAAGGTTAGTCATTTTCGGCAGATTACCATCTGTTAAGTCATGAATAGGCATTTGTTTAATGCAACCTGTGTTGTGGGTTCAACTAGGTAGATGATTTCTACGAGAATTAAATATTGCCTAGTGCGTAGTCAGAAGTCAAAGTTAGTCTAATATTTGCGACCATCCGTTTACTTAATGAATAATTCGCATTTACATTCACACAAAACTTGGCCTGACTCAGCCTTCCGAACCGATGCACTGAGATCGCCTAAGATTAATATAGGCAAAATAAACGAAGGAATGTCTGGGAATTTAATATGAAGAATATCGTATTCGAGTTAAGAGTTGCAATCATGTTTGTTAGTTAATATTCGAAATGAGATTGGTGGTTGATTGCCAATGGAAGTTAGACTATTAAAGGTATTGTTAATAATAATAATAATTATTATTATTTATATTCATGTTAGTTATACAAATGTTTAAACAAATGACCCGCAAAGCATCTGCTTATCTCCAGAAGAGAAGAAGAATAACATTACATGAAAATACATAGATGTAGTTTAAAATAATATCATCGAATACTTAATTATGTGAAATTTCAGTGGAAACTCCATTGTGGTGGTTCAAATTTATATATTAATTTTTGTGCCTAATAGAAAACGTTTTAGTCTTATTTTCAATTTCTTTAAATTTGTTTAATAAAATAATTTCCCTTGGTAATTGATTAAACACGTAAGGTACTGTGTATGATCTCGTACATTTCCCTAATTGTTTAATAATTTTGGAAGTTGGAAATAATTATTGGATTGTACCCTTGTGTTTTTCCCATGAGAGACTTTAGATTTCAATTGATTGTCAAAAAACATTTTAAAGTGATTCTACATTTAAAGGTTGTGAAAGGAAAGTATGCCTAGATAATTTAGCCTTTCTTCACTATGATGTAATGAATTTATTAGGTGTTGAAACTAATCAGTTGATTGATGCTATTATTTTTTTCTTATTTGATTGCTTTATAATCAAGTATGTTTCATATTGTTCAAAAAGTATTTTCTCAACTGGAAAAAGATACTATTTATTCCTCCTCGGTGGTGCAGTGGTTTCACGTTGGCTTGCGGTGACACTGCAACTGCCGGATCTGGGTTCGAGTTCCAGGATGGCATGTTTGTGTACGAGAAATCAGGACAAGCCTGACAAAGTTTCCAGATTATCTAAGTCTTTTGTGTAGGGGAGTAAAACCTCTTGCCTTAAAAAATTGTGTATTCTAAAAAATATATAATTTCTCTTTTATATTTGCTGAATAACTCTATACATTGAAGAGACTGTATATTCTTCTTCATTAATGGAACTGAAAGACTATCTCCCTCTTCCCATGTTCAGGGATGCCGTAGAGAAGAGCTCATCACTCTATGAAGAACTGAAAAACATACTTCAGAAGCTCACAAAAGTAGCTGATAAGAAGTTAGGAAAACTTCAGGAATGTTTGCAAATGAAAATATTCGAAGAAGAATCTAGCCAGGTTTGCCTTCCCATTTTTAATCAAATATCTCAATCAATATAAACCTTCGCACCGTACGAACCTATATTCTGCCATAGTGTTAATTATCTGTAATATGTATTTTGATATCGCTTCTCTGACGTGTTTTCGAGTTATTTTGCCAGTGCATAAAGAAAGAAAGATTTGCATTTAGTACTAGTACAGTATGGTCGTTTGTTATTTTAGATGATTGGAAGTGCAATAAGCAAATTTGGTAATGATACACAGAGAACAGTTTTAATGGAAAACGAAGTACTTCATTCCTGCCAGAATTTAAATAACGGACAGAGTGGAAAGTAAATCTCTCTCTCTTTACTGTAGTAAAATAAAGCACAAAAATTTTCTAAATTTACGATCATTAAGCTTTTATGCCATTGATTCTCTTCCCATTGTTTTTTCTTTTAATTTGTGTATAGTTCTATTTCAGGATTTTATTTAACTAGCAGTGCAAGAGGAACGTTTGGAAATATGATTATTTTATTTATGTTAAAAAAAGCCAAGTAAAGATAAGATACCTATAAATGGGGCTGTGAAACTTTCATGCATTCCAAGGGTGTGGAACCTAAAAAGGGTTAAGAACTCCTGCTTGATGCCGTTACAGAGAATTTCACAAAGTTCAAAATATGTTACTCATAAATAAACTAATACGACATGGAAGGCAAGCTACTCATTTGCGAATCAGAAATGTAACAGTATCGATAAAAAAAATTTAGTAATACCTTTAGCTTGTTCCCAAAAATAAGAAGAAGCTTATGCTTTCAGTCCTGCTGTAGACATTCCAAATTTTTTTTTAGTGACAAATTAAAAGTCATTTTTCGGCTGGTTTCGTATTGATGAAATATTATGAGCCACATTCTTAAAATTTCCGGATAATTTTAATAGCACCTTCTAACTGTGGAAAAAGTTCGAAACTGCAAAACTCTAAACGAATATTACAAATGATCTATTTATGCTAGAAATCTGAAATTTTGATGGTAGAGTGTTTTTAAAAATGGCCGCCTAAATCGAAAACGCATATATCAAGCATAATTTTCCTATAAATAATACAGCAAAAGCTAGGTATGGGGTAAACCTGCTTTAAAACATACATTTATTTCCTCCATTGTTTTATTTTTCACTACACAATATTTAATTAATACAATAATAAAGGCATTATGGTGTATAACAGTAATGCTAGAAAAGAATATACTCTCTACAAAAACGCAGCCTAACCTATAATAGGAATATAATAATATCTTTAGGTATTGATCTCGTCACAAACTGAGCTCTGTCTCCGATGTCGTGTTGATTATGGTGGAATTATAGGGCTCGAGGTTTATCTGAGTCAGATGACTGATGCCTCCTTATCTATTGGCACCTGTGAGGCCGAGGTAGAGAATTAAGGTTCAGGTTTTTGCTCTTAAAATCGCCACTGAAGCGACTGTAAGATTTAAATTAACTCTCGCTGCCTCGATGGTGCGTTGAGTTGTTGTTTAGTTGTTTTACCTCTGAGCGGCACTTTTTTGCACACCATTAGTTAAATGGCCAGGTCATATGGACCCCGAAGGCTCAGAGAAGGTTGGGGGAGGGGACCCACTGGAACAGCTGTTGGGAGACAGATGGTAGCTTCCCGTTAAGGCCATCCAGCGTGTTCTTTAACGTGCACAGGGTATGTCTCTCCCGCACACGGCGCCACGGCTTAACGTCCCATCCGACGGACGGCGGTCTTTCCAAGCCTATTGGTGTCCCCTACTGACCGTGGGCAGGCTGGGTATTTTGCGGAAATAAATCTCAACGCTGACCCAGCTTGGACTCGAACCTTGGGAACTACAGATTACGAGCCTGGCGCGCTACCGACTGAGCCACCCCCGCTCCCCTCGGTGGTGCAGTGGTAACGCGTTGCAACTGATGTGTGCGAGTTTGAATTCTGGGATGGCATGGTCGTTTGTTCTCTTATAACCTGTTGATAAGATAATAGCTTTGCGGGTCTGATCATAAATTGAAAGGAACGACGTTTGGGTGCTATCATTTCCTTTTCTTTTAAAATTTCGCCCTTCAAACCGCATTATTCCAATGAAATGTCCGGTAAATTAAACAAAGATGTAAATACAGTGACTGTGTTATTCTAAAAACGATTTACACAAATCCGCATAAATCACAGGTATTAGCACTTTTTCAATCTTCAATTACTTCGAAATTTCGCTGTTAGAGAGAGCTAAGACGGTAAAATAATGACTTCAATAGCACTCTCTAATAGTATTTAAGTTGGAAAACGCCAAAAATGTAAAATCAATATTAAAAAGATTTATTTATGCTAAAATTTGAAATTTTGGTGATGAAATGCGATGATTTGAAGGTTTATATTAACAGCTATGATTTGCTCTCTTAACCCTGGTGGGTGGATAGTAATGTGTTTCCTTTAAGAGATTATTTAAAAATTCCTTTTGTTCAGTAGTTCCAAAATCTACTGCTAGAGGGTACTAAAGGCAAAAAATAAAAATAATTAAAAACGAGCATCCAGTATTCTTCAGAGGACATATACTATTCTTCTGGTTGTAGAGGTAATAAAGAATAAAATATAGGGATTGATTAACCAACAATACATACTTAAGTTAAAGTAGATGCAATTTAACGATTCAGTAAAAGATCACAAAACAATTGTTATGTGATGTTTAAGTTATACTGGACTGCATGGTAAACGGAACTTGCATATTTTTCTTTTATTGCTGGCACAACACTCATCTAGGTAGTTTCTTTGCTGTGTCAGCCAAGCTGTCAAGCCAAAGATTCTTATCAGCTTTCGACTGATATCATAGACAAGGTTACTCAGTTACATTCTCAAGTTAGTTAGCATTTTTAATTTTAGAATTTTTGATCTTTTTTGGGCCAGAATTGAGGAAAGAATGCAAATAATTTTATCCATTTAACATTATCGTAATATTCACCCACTTATTTGTTTTTTAAACAAACATTTGTGTTGACATTATTATATATGGCATATAAATTGACAGGCTCCTGTCAGGCCTCTGTGGCAAGAAGCTGCTTGAGGGGGCATTTATTTATATATTATATTATACTTTCGTATAAGGAAAGAAAACGCTTTTTTGATTCCCTTATCATATTGATAAAGGGGGAAAAATGAACTAGAGTCTCTTGAAGGGAATGATAATCAGGGTAGTTATAATTTGGCAGTGATCAGGACTGCAAAGTTTCTTGCTGAAGGGGTTAATTGATGAGGTGTTAAATAGTCAAAGGTAACACAAAAATATATTCCTATCCTAAAATGTACTGAATCTATTTTTTTATCTCGTTTTCAAAGAAAACGAAATAATAGTTTCGCTTTGTCATGTCTGTCTGTCTGTCTGTAGATATCGAACTCTTTGTTTGCAGAGATAAAGTAAAAATTCTTTTTGTATTGGATAGGTATTGATGAAATATTACGATATGCACTTTCTGAATCTCTAAAGCTATAATTATGCCCTCTAGCGGTGGAAGAAGTTTAAAATTCCAAAATTTCAAACGAATATTGCAAACGATGTATTTATGGTACAAATTTGAAATTTTTTGTGGTGGAATGTAAAGGTCACGAAGTTTCTATTGCCAACAATGAGTTGACCCCTTAGACCCACAGGGGTTGGTAAAACACACCTTTTTAGTTTTAGCAGATAATTGTTTGTTCTCAGAGATAAATTAAAAATTCTTTTTTGGATAGATAGGATTTGATAAAATATTATGATTCACATTTTTTAAATCATCCGAAAACTATAATTGTGCCCTCTAACGGTGGGATTGTGATTTTCTAGGATGAGGGTTAGAAGACATTCTTGGCCGTGTGGGCAAAATTTGACTTTTATTTCAAAACGTGATTTGACGCTATCAGTCACAGGGAATAAAACAATGTAAAAGTGTTGAGCATTTTTTTAGGTACCCTGACAGTTTCCAATCTTCTTAAGAAAAGCAAAAAGCAAAGACCACATAGGCGCTCTCAATGAGTTGGAGGGGTAGTCCAGAATATTTTGTAGGGTGAATTCCTTGCCAGTTAATTTTGTTTTCTTGGAAAATACTCCTTTCTGCTATATAGTTTTGACATTTCATGATTATGTGTTCTGTGTTCTCTATTTCTTCACATTTCATGATTATGTGTTCTGTGTTCTCTATTTCTTCACATTTCGTGTTATGTGTTCTGTGTTCTCTATTTCTTCACATTTCGTGTTATGTGTTCTGTGTTCTCTATTTCTTCACATTTCGTGTTATGTGTTCTGTGTTCTCTATTTCTTCACATTTCGTGTTATGTGTTCTGTGTTCTCTATTTCTTCACATTTCATGATTATGTGTTCTGTGTTCTCTATTTCTTCACATTTCGTGTTCTGTGTTCTCTATTTCTTCACATTTCGTGTTATGTGTTCTGTGTTCTCTATTTCTTCACATTTCGTGTTATGTGTTCTGTGTTCTCTATTTCTTCACATTTCGTGTTATGTGTTCTGTGTTCTCTATTTCTTCACATTTCATGATTATGTGTTCTGTGTTCTCTATTTCTTCACATTTCGTGTTATGTGTTCTGTGTTCTCTATTTCTTCACATTTCGTGTTATGTGTTCTGTGTTCTCTATTTCTTCACATTTCGTGTTATGCGTTCTGTGTTCTCTATTTCTTCACATTTCGTGTTATGTGTTCTGTGTTCTCTATTTCTTCACATTTCGTGTTATGTGTTCTGTGTTCTCTATTTCTTCACATTTCATGATTATGTGTTCTGTGTTCTCTATTTCTTCACATTTCGTGTTATGTGTTCTGTGTTCTCTATTTCTTCACATTTCGTGTTATGTGTTCTGTGTTCTCTATTTCTTCACATTTCGTGTTATGTGTTCTGTGTTCTCTATTTCTTCACATTTCGTGTTATGTGTTCTGTGTTCTCTATTTCTTCACATTTCGTGTTATGTGTTCTGTGTTCTCTATTTCTTCACATTTCGCACAGTTGGGAGAATCCGCTTTTTTTAATATAAGCATAGTCTCTTTAGAAGGGTGTGGTCTGCTACCATTCTGGTTATTTTTGTTTGCTTTTCCTTTTTAATTTTCTTTAATTCTAAGTCTCTTTTTATGGAATTTCTGCATTCTCTAGCTCTGTGGTTTTCTCTATGGAGTGTTTGTTGTAAGAAGTATGCTTCAAATTTATTTATTTTCACTTCTTCGTTCTTTCTTTGTAGTTCAGTGTTGTCATTACGGTACTCATTGTTGATTATGTTGCTATTAAGGGCCTCTTTAGCTAATTGATCGACCACTTCATTTTCTGTTATACCACAGTGACTGGGTGTCAAATTTAACGTGATTTTATTGTGGTTAATTATCATATGGGTATTGATTTCATCTAAAAGTTTCGTACTAAATTTTCTTCATATGTTTCTTAGACATATTTTGTTAGTGCAGTCAGTGCTGATTTATTGTCAGTAAATATGGAGATATTTTTATCTTTAAGATTTTTACAGAACTTCAGAGCTTCAATGATAGCAGTAATATCTGTATCCATTATATTAAGGTTATTTTTTTAGGTTGAAGCCCGTTTTCAGGTTGAGAGTGGGACAGAAGTAAGCACCGGCAGTGGTGTTGTAATTCAGTTTCTTAGAGCCATCTGTGAAAATACAGAGGTCAGTGCTTTTGCTCTTTTGCATAATTTTGTTCATAATGCGTTTGTTAATTTCTGCTCCAAGGCTTCGTTTTTTTTATCATTACCTCTTCTCTTAGATTAATGGTAAGAAATTCCCACGTCCATGTAGCTGGTAGATAATCTGTTGCATTTTTACTGTTATAAAGTGATGAGACTTCTGCATATAATGGGTGGTTTTTGATTTCAGCTATGACTTTAGTACGTTTGGAACTTTTTCCGATTTTGCCAATAAGGTCATGTGTAGCATGTTTTGTAGCAAATCTTATATAGTGCTGAAATAGTAAATATTTTCTTCTAATAGCGTGCGGCTCAACACTTGCTGTAGATAGTAATGTGGGAATAGGAACTGTGGGAAGTTGTGAATTTTTTCTATTATGTTCTGTTGGGCTAAGGTAACATCAGTGATGATGCATCCATAATCCAGGCGTGATCTAAGTAGACTTTTGTACATAATGCTCATTTGGTCCTGCTAGGGCCCCCATTTAGGTCCATGCACCATTCTCAGAAGGTTGTTAATACTGGTACTTTTATTTTGCAAATGAGTGATGTGTTCGGCTCCATTGAACTTCTCATCTAAAACTATTCCGAGATATTTGTGGGTAGTAACTTGCTTTATTCTTTTCTCCTCTAGTTTAATATTTATTTCTGACCTTTTTTGTAAATTGGTTACGCTACTGATTGTTAGGTTCAAGTCTTAAATCCCATTTCTCGCAATATATAGTAATCTTGTTCAGGGCTTTTTGGTGGTGTATGGTTCTTGAATGGTGTGGAAATATTGTCCGGATGTCCATATACAGATATCGTCTGCAAATTGTGTATAGTGCACTCTAGAGGTTATCACTTCTTTTAAATCGTTCAGATATATGTTGAATAGTAAAGGTGAGATAACGGAGCCTTGCGGCAATCCATGAGTGGCAATGAAAGAATCAGATACAGTGTTTCCAAGTTTAATGAAATTTTTTCTTTGGGTTATTGCATTAGTGAAGAATGCTAAAAGTCGGTTTTTTATTCCAATTTGTTTTAGCTTGTTTGTTGGTCGCTTGTGAGGAGATCCGCTGAGGTCGACCAATTTAAAATATATTCCACCTCAGGTGAAGCAATGGTCAGATCGATAGCTGATGAATTAAAGTTGTGTCCAAAAAACGTGTGTTGTCCCTTGTTGAGTAATATCAGATCCAATCTCTCAATGATATTCTCGATAACTCTGCCAGGGAGTCGGCAAAGGAATTTCTCCAATTGATGCTGTGGGCTTTGAAATCTCCACAAATGATCCAAGGAGGAGGACAAACATCTATAATCTCTTCCATTATAATTTCAGGAATGTCCTCTCTTGGGTTATAGAAGTTAACGACTGAAAGTTCCAGATGTTTAATATTGATACGGATGGCTATGCTTTCTAATCTTGTATCGTTTTCAGGTAACATGATTAAGCTGTGTGGTATGGTGCAATGTATAAGAAGACCAACCCCTTGACTGTGAAGATCTTTTCTAGTGAAAAAGTTTATATATTCCGGTATTTTAAAATGGTCAATATTTTTGGAGCGGCCAATGTCTTGTATGGCCAAAGCAGCGACCGATTTATATTTGAGAAAGTCCAGGAGCACAATTTTTTTATTAGAAACGGATCTAGCATTCCATTGAATAATTTGAGACAAGAAGCTAATGCAAATGAGATCCGATAGAAAAGGGAAAAGGTTACTATTCAGTTTCAACGATAGCCTTTGGTGATGGACTGCGGCTCTTTGATTCTGATTGCCTTAACCTAGAGACCTCTTTTACAATAATCGCCCGTGCAATGACTGACATTAGATCATTGGTGAATTCTTGCAGGATGCTATTTATGTGGGATTGGACTCTTTTCACGAGGATATATCTAATCATTTGCACTTTCAGAAAGATGAGACCGATGGTTGAAGGTAGAACTTCTGGCTGCTGGGCTGCAATTTATAATGATGACTTGAGAGACGAAATGGCTGCACAAAATAACGAGTTGAGAGCTGAAGTGCCTCTCAAATTAGTAAGGTTACTGATCAGAATAATGATCTGAACAAAAAAATCAGTGAAATCACTGACCAGTGTAAAGACATTAAGATCGAACTCAAGAGACTATGTGATGGTCTAAAGGTTGAAATTGATAGTGTAGAAATTGATATTCATAGTGTAAAGTGTGATGTGAAGGAAATCACTTGTAATTTTAACACCAAACTTAATAGTGATAAGATAGATTATAAGCATCAAATTAGTAGTGTAGAAACTGATTGTGAACGTCAGTTCCAGATTTTAAAAAATGAAATGTTGCCTTCTTGTGATAATGGTAATTTTAATGACAATAATGCTTTTACACATATCTCTATAAATACAATTAAATCTTCCACATATGATGGTCAATCATCTTGGACAGTATTTAAAACACAATTCGAAGTCATTGCTAGAAGCTAATGAGTGGAGTGACTTTCAAAAGCCCAGTTTTCTTGCAGTTTCTTTAAGAAATGCTGCTGCGGAAGTTTTACAGTCAGTTCCGGACGAAAAATGACTTGATTATCAAAGTTTGGTATTGCATTAGAACTCAGATTTGGTGATAGTTATTTAAAACAATACTATATGACTCAAATTAAACATCGCATGCAGAAGAGTGGTGAAACTTAACAAGAATTAGTCAGTGATATTGAGCACCTAGCTAGATTGTCTTATAATAACTGTCCACCAGATATTCAAGCAAGCAGATATTCACTGCAAGGGGTATATATGAAGATGTTCACTGCAAGGGGTATATATGAAGATATTCACTACAAGGGGTGGATTTTGGGCTCAAATGGTCCATAGATCCGAAAATTTCTCATTTGGATTATGCTGATGATTTGCCCCCTTTTGCCAAATGATGTTACTGAGATGAACTTTTAATTAAAAATGTTGATGAGCCTGGTAGTAGAGTAGATTTGGTGATAGAGAGAAAGCTAAAGTGATGAAAATTGGACAGACTGGCTGTGGTTCAGTTAATATGACTAGTTGAACTCTTGAGCAAGTATCTGAATTTCATGATCGTGGGAGCTACTGTATCTAACAGATACTGGTGATGTGGAGAATAAGATAAACAGATATTGGGATTGCTGCCGAGACTTTTAAGAATCTATGGAGAGTGTGGAGAAATAGGCTTGTACACCTCAAGACTAAAATTAGATTATATAATAGTTTGGTTCTTTCTAGGGTTAGTTATGGTAGTGAAACTTGGACGCTTTGTAAACAAGATAACAGAAAACTTGATGCCCTTGACTAGATGCAAATGCAGTATTTTGGATATTAGGTGGTTCAACTTTGTAACTAATGATGAGGTTAGGCAAAGGAGTTGGCAAACTCCTTTAAGCAGCATATTGTGCAGAGAAAGACTCCGTTGGTTTGGCCATATTGCCAGTATGGATAATTATAGATTAGCGAATTGGTTTACGAACAGTGTGCCTAAAGACCTCAGAAGCGAGACCTAGGTGCAGTGGTCTGACAATGTCAAAGGATCTAATTAACATTGGCCTTTAGTGTCCAGATGCAGCAGCTGCAGCTCAGGACAGACATCTTTGGAGAACTAAACTGCACTGGCTGGTTGGGCCTCCATAGCACATGGCTGCTTGAGGATTCTATATTGATGTGTGTATGGACAGAAAAAATATTAGCTAACATTTAATTTGATAACACATCAATCTGATTTTCCTTAATTCAGAACTTGGTCTAAACTTTACAGCCAAATTTATATTTTTAAAATCTACGAATAACTAAACGAATTCCAAAATTTTATCTTTATTTCTAATATTTATATTTAAAATATTTTTATCATTTTAATATGTTTCCATAACTGTTGTTCGTACAGATTCTTTCGTGATAGAGACTCATTAAATAACATTATCGTTGTCTGCCCTCTTATGCTACTGAGGGTTTATCCAAAATACTTAATTATTAATTTGTAAAATTTTCGATGTATGGATTCCCACACTAAAGTGCGACGTTGTTTAATAACATTGATCTCAGAAAAACAGTAGAAAGTTTCATAAAGAATTTGTTTAAGGCTTAGCTGAAGACGTTAGAAAAGTTTTAGCTTTTGTGTGAGTAGTATTCTGTGATTTATAATTAATTAATAGAGGTTTGAAAGCTATTCACATGTTATAAATTATAAAGCTTTTGATAAGAATTTTGAACTACCACAGTAGTATTTATGCAATAATTGTATGCATGACTGTCTTACAATAGGTCGATTAATATACGTTGAAACCTAAGACAAATAGATTTGCTTAATTGTGAGTAAATATCCTAATATTTCGACCCCTGACTGGCGTCCTTATCCGGTGAGGTTGCAGCTTTGTTGGAACTTTCTTTCTTTTATAGTAGTGGTTGCCTGATTTTGGGTAAAAGATTTCCATGTACATCGTTTATGTCGCCATCTGTTGACTGTAATAGCAATTTTTCTTATGAATGTATTTTTTTTTCTTTTTAAAGTATTGTTGTTGTATTCCAGTCTAATTTATGATTAGTTTATTCTACGTGTCTGTCCAGCTCTGTTTTTTTTTATTTCAGCTTTGTGTTCTTTTATTTTTGTTTCTAACGTTATCCCTGTTTCTCCAAAGTATATTTTTTTACATTAGCATATTACTTTATAAATTATTCTATTTTCTCTGTATATATTTCTTTCAGCCGTCCCGTGGCCGAGTTTTTTTTTTTTATTTATATTTCTTTCTTGCTGCTTGATGTCTAGGGTGTACATTTTTCTTTTCTTGCTCATGTCTGGTGCTATTCTTATATTGAATTCTTTGCTTACTCTTTGGATTTTTTCAAAAAACCTTTATGGTAAGGCAATTTTTTTTAGTGAAGAGCGTTTTTTCTTTATTTTTTACCTAAACTAAAATCTAATCGACCAAGCAATAAAAAAAAATCAGTTACAAAACACAGAAGAAGAACAAAGAATAACGTAAATTAAAAAATGAAACTGGAAAAAAAACCTTGCTGGAAACCATATTACCTAGCTAATTTCACGCTAAAGATAAAAAACCAAAAAGAATATAAATTAAAAAAAAGCACAGGAAAAATCATTCTTCAAATTGTCTTACCATAAAGGTCCTTTTGAAAAAAATCCAAAGTCCATTCATTGGAGAAACAAGGAGAACATTAGAAACAAGAATAAAAGAACACAAAACTGCAATAAAAAAAAGAAAAATGATACAGGACTGGACAGACATATAGAAAAAACTAACCATAAAATAGACTGGAAACAATAATAATTAAAACAAATGCATTTACAAGAAAAGCAGAAGAAGGATTACTAATACAGTCAACAGATGGCGCCATGGACGATGGACAAGGAAATTTCTTACCCAAAATCAGGCAACCACTTCTACAAAAGAAAGAAAGTTCCAACAAAGCTGTAATCTCCTCGGATGACGACCCCAGTCAGGGGTCGAAATATTAGGATATTTACTCACAATTAAGTAAATCTATTTGTCTTAAATATCAGTGTATATTAATGTAGTATTTACATTTTTTGCCAATCGTACATAAATTATACAGAAATTATGCAGTAATTGACAGGAAACTTTACTGTACAGTATTCATGTTTCCTGTGAGGGGCGTAGATTTTAAGGGGATGGGGATAGACTCCCACAAAGTAAATCAGAGTTGGCAAAATTCAAAGCAACTTGGTAAAATTCAGGTGAGTTGTGAAAATTGGGATAGTTTTCGCGAAATTAAGGAGAGTTAGCAAAATCGAGGCAACTTGGCAAAATTCGAAATGACTTGGTAAAATTCTGATGAGATGTAAAAATTGGAGATTTGAGTAAAATATTATTAAATATTTTGTACTCTCATGTTTGGTTCTTTCTAGAAATGTATTTGTGCATATAGGTATTATTTACTTTCTGAGTTCGCCACTGACAATTCGCAATTCTGTAAATAAAGTTGTGAACGTACTAATTCATTCTCTTTCTTGTGTAATTTGCAACAATATACTGTATATGTGAGAAGATTGTAGATATGTAATGAAATATCAATTCTGCCTTTAATGTGCACTTTGTGCTCGGTTTTAGCAAAATTCGTCACTTATTTTCTGTAAGGGCAACAAATATGAATTACGCCAAGGACTCTTAATACTCGAAATGCTCTGCTTGCGAAACTTACATAATAATTGTATTGCAAATAGGAAAATCTATTTTTTGTTTCATATAAAGTGAATAAATTTATGTGAGTGGATTATTTGTTTGTTGTCCGAATGACACTTATCAATTTCATTTTATCTGCATTCCTTTTATTCATCAGGTATTGGCTTGGTTATGTGAGGCAGGTGAAGAAACACTTTGGAAGTATAGAATTCCTGCTGAAACGTTCAACGCTTTAAGAGAACAAGAAGATGAATTTGAGAAATTTTATTTTCTTTCAATGGTAAGTGTAATAGTTCTTCTGACGAATAATTATAGTACAATCCAGGTTATTCTGTATAAATAAAATAAGTTTTCTTTTCTCCAATTCTGCCCCTTCAGTTAATAATCCCGACGAAATTAACCATGAGAGCAAAGTACCGTTTTCTTCGTTACATTTTGTTTCTCTGGGCTCTTGGTTACCTTCGATAATCTCGAACATGGGTTCATTTCGAAACTAGTACTTAACAATTCCACTTTTCTCTGTTTCTGAAATCTACCATCATATAGACTAGGGGTTCTCAATGTGGGGTACACGGTAAACTTTTTAGGGGTACACCGTGAGAGCTGTTTCACTGATTACCCAGTAAAATGTTTATAATTTAATAAAATTTGTTAAATTGTTTCAATAATAAAAAAATGTCATTTTTGTGTTTATCGATATATGTAATTTATGAATACAAAATTTAATGCGTATATATATATAAGTTTTATTTTATTCCCATTGTTATACTATAACTATAGTTTTATCTCTCTATACAAGGGGTACGCCAGTTACATACACATTTCCAGAGGTTACGTGAAGCATAAAAGGTTGAGAACCACTGATATAAACTACTGCTTATTTGTAAGTCACAGATACTTGCTGTGACTTTGATAGCATGCTCAGTAAAACGGAAAATGCGCTTACAGGACTGAGGGGATGTTACTTGCGATACGGTCGCAAGCAACAGAAAAATAGTAAGAAGTCAGTCTCTATTGTTTTCTCGCTCCGGTAAGTTATATTGCATGAACACTGCTGTAAGAAAGGAACCATACTTAATTGCTTATTTTAAGCAGAAGTATTTTTATTCAAAAATCCTGGACTCGGTCGATTTGTTGCGCATTGATGGAAGTGCTTGATTGTTCAGATCTTAGTCCGTCTGATGGAACGTTAATCGGTGGCCCCGCGTACTGGAGGGGCATATCCTGTGCGCATTAAAGAACACGTTGGACGACCTTTATGAGAGGCTACCATCTGTCTCCTAACATCTGTCTAATGAGTCCTGTCCCTCCAACCTTGAGCTCTCGGAGTCCTTGTGACCTGTCCATTTAGTCCATTATGTGCAAAAAGTGCCGCTCAGAGATAAACAATAACCCAACTCAGATCTTGGATCGTCCTCCACGGAATCGCGCCCATCTGCGAAACCACTTGGAAAATGCACTTCGATTCCAGTGCGATTTTTAGATCAGTTTTAGTCTCAATTTATAGATCAGCCATAGCATGCAAATTCCCACACACACGAAACGAACACAGATCACCTGACATGATGTCATCAGGAGGTTGTGGGCTCGGATATCACCCGGTTCAAGACAATTTTCTCTCTACACTTATCTTCATCGTGTTATTTAAATAGCTTAATAGTGATTAAATAGTCAGTAAATCAATGATGAGCTATGGATTCATTTGTCTGAACACCTTGACAAAGTGAGAGCACGACAGAGACTGTGTACTATTCTGCTGCTACTTGCGATTGTATCCAGCAGCATCGGGGTTAAGAATCTTTCCATGAGCGCCAATTTTTTTTTTACATTGGGTTGTTTTACCTCTGAGCAGCACTTTTTTGCACAGAATGGACTAAATGGCTAGGACACAAGGACCCTAACGCTTAGAAAAGGTTGAGGGAGGGGACCCACTGGACATCTGTTAGAAGACAGATGGTAGCCTCCCATCAAAGCCATCAAGCATGTTCTGTAAGGTGCACAGGATATGGCTCTCCTGCTCATGGGGACATGCTGAATGTCCTATCCGATGGATGGACTCGCCTACTGACCGTGGGCAGTGTAGGGAGTCTTTTTTTTTTAGAAAATGCGAGTGGTTTCTTACAGCAGGGGGAAGTCGCTATCTTCCGCAGAAGGGAAAAAGTTCTCGCTGCCCCCCCCCCCCTGCGAACGCCCATGATTGTATCACCAAATTTTTCAGTTTGTACCTTGCTCTATGCCCTTGAAGAGTCACTGTGTTGCCATATATCACGCATTAACTTGCACAAAAAACTGCTAATTGTTGGCGATGGCAGTTCACAAATTAAATGATCCACCCTTTTGTATATGTTGAGGTTAATTAGTTATAGGATGCCCAAAATAAACGAAATGTTAAAGTAGATAGGCATTGCAGATATTGAATTTATGTATAATATACTAAGGTAAATTATGTTGTCAAAATCCTGAAGCTGCGAATTATTATAATATTTGAGGATTCCGATAGTATGAAATTTTTCTTGTGTGTATGTATACATGTTAATATGTTTAAATTTCTGTGTATATTTATGTAATATGTACTATGTGATATAACAACCCGGAAAAGCTTAGCTTGTAGTTTGTTTATAGGAAAAACAAATTTATATTTATTTGTAAAATACAGATCAAGTTCAAGATATGAAGAATGAATATTATTGTAGTAAATATTTAAAATTTCAAGTTAAAGATGAAGGGAAATATTTATTGGTGCTAGTTTCCTTTTTAAATTCTCCGTCAATCGCGTTGGGTCTCACAAACCCAGACGATTTTTGTATCTTGAATTTCTTTTGAACGACTCCTGCTAATATTCATTCCTTCTTAGTATATTTCAGCCTACTCGTTTACTAGACTTTGGTGCAATTTCTCTTAGATCCGTCCATTAGTTACTTGATTGACAATTGTAACGAATAGGCCTCACAGACCCAGTTCGACCATCCGTCTAACTATTTGAGAATATCAGATATATTTCAGTATCTTCCATTTTTGGTTTAAAATAAAATAAATTAGCAGTTACTTAAAATCACGAGGAATGACATCTACTATATATGTTAGAGAGTTTCAAACCTACCCTAAAAGAGTGGGATAAAATGTTTACCAAGAGGGAGGAGTTTCAGGGCAGGACAAAACGATCGTAATGAGTTTTACATTAAATAAAATTCATTACGCATGAAGAGCAACATTTACTATATACTACAGAGTAGTGGTTCTAAGAGTATGGTCTCACCATGGTCGAGGACCCATAGACGTCCTCGAGGTGCTTCCAGGGGGTCAGCGAGATTATTTTTGTCTTCCTAGTATACAGAAAAATTTTGTTATTAAATAACTAAGCCAAACATTTCACTGTAGCAGGTATGAACGTTCTGTAAACATGGTAGAAGCATTAAAATATATTAAATATTTTATTTTAATTTGTTTTAAGTTAATATACTGTATAATTATATCCCCAAGGTTAGTAGGGGACACCGATGGCCTTGAAAGTCCGCTGTCCGTCGGATAGACGTTAAGCTGTGGCCCCGTGTACGGGAGAGAGCCATACCCTGTGCACGTTAAAGAACACGCTGGATGGCCTTGATGGCGAGGCTACCATATGTCTCTCAACAACTATTACATTGGATGTCCTTCCCTCAGCTTTCTCTGAGCCTTCGAGGTCCTTGTGGCCTGGCCATTTAGCCCATTGTGTGCAAAAAAGTGACGCTCAGAGGTAAACAACCCAACATAAACCAATGTTCTCATAGAACTATTTTAATTAACATTAAATAAAAAATAAAATAAATACCCCCTCAAGCAGCTGCTTGCCACAGAGGTCTGACAGGAGCCTGTCAGTTTATATGCCATAGTAGAAGATCTGAGAGGATGGCAGGACCTCAGCAGAAAAACGACACATACATCCATGCCTTACCTGGGGCTCGAACCCAGGTCCCTTAGATCAGTAGCCAAGCCCGCTAACCACTCGGCCATGAGACGGCAAAAATAAATACCCCCTCAAGCAGCTGCTTGCCACAGAGGTCTGACAGGAGCCTGTCAGCTTATATGCCAGAGTAGAAGGTCTGAGAGGATGGCAGGACCTCAGCAGAAAAACGATACAACATTATAAGAAATAAATAACTGATTAGCAACATTAATTTCAATATATATGCTTTTTGATGCGCCTGTATTTTTTTTTCCCCAAAGCGAGCTCAGGCGGGTGCTGATTCAAAAAAAAATTGAACCCGAAAATCATCTCCACTTTTCACTAACGGTCTCTGATGTTTTGCATATATTTCTCTTACCTTGCAATCAAAAGTCATCAGAATAACCTTTGTGTTTAGGCATATGATTCGAGGCCGTTAAATTTGTAACTCGCCAGACTAATTTTTTGATGTTCCCAATTTGAGCCCAAATTGTGATTTATTTCCGTCAAACCACACCTATCTCTCGGCGAGAAAGGGAACACAAATAGGCTCGGAAAAACTGCCAATCCTTCGGATGAGGCGTTAAGTCGTCACTCCGTTTCCATATTCAGTTGCTTCAGAGTGGCACTTGCACAAAATGGGATAAATGGCCGGGTCACAAGGACCCCGAAGGAACAGAGAAGGTTGGGGTGAAAGGACCACTGTACAACTCTTATGAAACATGGTAGCCTCCCGTCAAGGCCATTCAGCATGTTCTTAAACGTGCACAGGCTATGGGAGTGCACAATTTAATGTCCCATCCAACAGATGGTGGCCTTATCCAAGCCCATTGGTGTACTACCCTACTTATGGAGGTAAGGGTGTATAGCTCTGAGGAGATAAATCTCAAAGCTGGCCCAGGTGGGATTCGAACCTGGGAACTGCAGATTACGAGCCTGACGCGCTACCGACAGCCATTCCCGCCCCGTGTTCAGGAGAGCCCGACAATGATGAGTACATTGAAGGACATGCTAGGTGGTTTTGAAGAGATTTCCACCTGACACCTAACGGTTGTCCAGTGGATCCCCTTCCGCTTCTTAACTCTTTAGAGTTTTAGAAACCAGTACTTACAAGCTTTGTCGATGTTAGAAATTGGCATCTGAGTCTGTTGATCATCATAATCCGTGGTTGATTATGAGATGATATGGAATACGAGAAAAGTTAGTTAACATAATGAAAGCTCTCCATAATAACATTGAGTCGTGTATGAGTGTTGGTAAGGCTTGTAGCAATTGGTTTAGCATTACTTCTGATGTTCGACAAGGGTGCATTTTGTCTCCTTTTCTCTTTAGTTTGGTTATTGATTATGTTATGCGAAATTCACTTCAAGGGAAAGATTTTGGTCTTAATGGACTGGAGATACGAAGATTTCTGATTTAGATTATGCTGATGATTTAGCCCTTTTGGCAAATGATGTTGATGAGACTGGTAGTAGAGTAGGTTTGGTTATAAACAGAGAAAATACTAAAGTTATGAAAATTGGTCAGGCAGGCTGTGAATCAGTTAATATGAATGTTTGCAGTCTTGAGCAGGTGTCACAGATTAATTATCTTGGGAGCTATGTAACAGATACTGGTGATATGCGGTATGTGATTAACAGACGAATAGGGATTGCTGCCATACCGCCAGTTTTGATGTCGGCGCTTTCTTAATTTTTCTGAAAGGTGTCATCGGAAGGTTGTCAGTCAACAGCCAAGTTCTAAGCTCACTATAATTCACTCACAGAGCTCCACTATAATGAAATAACGGTGGCTTCACATTTGGAAAGCGCGGGAAAATACCCACGTCACTTTATTCTCTAATGGAATTGGAGAATGCGATAACGGTCAAACTTGGAGGTGGGGTTTCCGCGTAAAAAACAAAACGTGTGGTGCCGTGTGCAAAGCACGGGAAAATTTGAAAAAAAAAAACTGCGTTTCTAAGATGCACCCCGTTTTTACAGACGTTTATATGGGGAAAAAAGTGCATCTTAGAATCGAAGAAATACGGTATACACCTAAAGATTAAAATTGGACTGTATAATAGTTTGGTTCTCTCTAGGGTTAGTTATGGTAGTGAAACTTGGACGCTTTGTAACAAGGTAACAGGAAACTAGATGCTTTTGATTCTAGATGCTTACGCAGTATCTTGGATATTAAATGGTTCAACTTTGTAAGTAATGATGTGGTTAGGCAAAGAAGTCAGAAATCTCCTTTGAGCACCATATTGTGCAGAGAGAGATTCCGTTGATTTTGCCATGTTGCCCGTATGGATAATTATAGATTAGCGAATGGGGTTATGAACAGTGTGCCGAAAGGGCTCAGAAAGAAGGAGAGACCTAGGATGCGGTGGGCAGACAATGTCAAACAGGACCTTGTTAGAATTGGTGTGCAGTGACCAGATTCAGCAGATATAGTTCAGGACAGATATGATTGGAGACTAAATTACGTGGGCGGGGGTGGCTCAGTCGGTAGCGCGCCAGGCTCGTAATCTGTAGTTCCCAGGTTCGAGTCCCAGCTGGGTCAGCGTTGAGATTTATCTCCGCAAAATTCCCCGCCCTGCCCACGGTCAGTAGGGGACACCGATGATGACAGACGGCGAAGACCGCCGTCTGTCGGATGGGACGTTAAGCCGTGGCCCCGTGTGTGGGAGAGCCATACCCTGTGCACGTTAAAGAACATGCTGGATGGTCTTGACGGGAGGCTACCATCTGTCTCCCAACAGCTGTTCCAGTGGGTCCCCTCCCCAACCTTCTCTGAGCCTTCGGGGTCCATGTGACCTGGCCATTTAGCCCATGGTGTGCAAAAAAGTGCCACTCAGAGGTAAAACAACCCAACCCAACTAAATTACGTGGTCTGGTTGGACCTCCATAGCCCATGGCTGCTTGAGGATGATGATGATGATGATGATGTTTCCACGTATCTTTAATGATATCTAACTAGACAGTTCATGTTGTGCCACTTAAGATGAAATAACATCATCGGAAGTTTCTTGACGATCAGCATATGATCTTTACCAGCTAAAAGAAATCAGTGTGTTTTGAGCGGGGAAATAGAAACGTAAGAATTTTATAGCAAATCATTTACTAAAGTAAATATACTTGTAGAAGTTACATGCAATGATTCCTTTAGCTTTCATTAGTTTAAAAGATAAGTGTTTAAGAACGAGCGTAACGAATTCTAAATATCTGCGTCATTTGCGATTCACCACCATTGGCTCCCTCTCCAACTTTGAGATGTACGATTAAAATTAAATATTGCAAATATAGTTTGAGCTACAAGTCATTAAACAAGATGTGAATAATTGAAATATGCGAATATAGAATGAATTCAAATGATAAAGAATATCCGGGTTATCCTTGATCTGAGGTTGTACGGTACCTCTCCTGACCTACAGCTATTCCTGCTGAGCTTTCCCCCTTAATCATCAACGACCGTAACAGCAGTCTGCTGTTAAATGTTCTTTTTTACATTAGTAAATTAAGTTTATTAGTTTCAATTGATCTAAATTCTTTCTGTGCATGTTATTCTTATTTTTTTCTAATATAATTGTATTTCATGTATTTAAATCCAATATATTGCCTACTTTGAAAATATATTTATTTTCAATACTGAAGATTCACGTATGAGAGTACTCTTGTGAGCTTTTCACTATATTTATGTAGTAATTATGCATAATTTATGTATATTTATTTATGTATATATATACTTTGAAACAAAATTGGTTTAGCCGTGAGTGGGATTCGAACCCACGTCTTCTAGTAACATGCCAGGTATGAAATACTGAATTATTTTCCTTGTTTTATGTAGAGGGGCTGTTTTACCGGGGAGAAGGTTGGGGTGATGAAAACCTCATATTATTTAAAGCGAGGATGAAAGGAAACGGTATACCAAATTCGGCGATCCTACTTTCATCGTTTAAAAGAAATTTCTCTGTATTTTCTTGTATGTGTGTGGGATGGCTTTTTCTAGGGAGAGGGAATAAAGATGGGAGAATAAATTCCTATGTTTCTTTAATCTAGTATGAGGGGAAGTTGTATACCGAATTCTATAATCACGGCTATTACCGTTTGAGAGAAATCTCTCCTCGTTTTCTTTAAGAGAAGAAATTCAGAACATCCAGGGAGCCGTTTTTTGAGGAAGGGAAGAAATATTGACTACCAAACTCTTTCACTACTTTAAGTTGCTGTTTGAGGAAACTGCATACTGAATTTGGTGGTCCATGGTCTTACCATTTAGAAGCAGTTCTTATCATTTTTAGGTGTTATTTTTGGGAGAAGGAAATGTTTTAAGGGTCACAACCTTTACATTGCTCTAAATTACAATTAGGGGAAGCCGTATACTGAATTTGGCATTTCTAGCTTTCACCATTTAGAAACAGTTCCTACCAAAACTACCATTTTTTCAAGGGAGAATGGGGGTATGTTTTGAGGGGGTAGAAGAAAATGCTTTGCTCTCCAACCTAACTTTGATATAAATTACGATTAATGAAAACTGCATTCTAAGTTTGGAGGCTCTAGCTCTTATCATTTAGAAGCAAGTCCTACGACTTTTTAAATGGTGTGTGAATATTGTTTCGAGGGAGAGAACATTTTGGGGGTCCGAACGTCTATATTGATCTCAGTTACGATTAGAACAAACTTCTAAGTTTATGGGTTCTAGCGCTTATCAATTAGAAATTATTCCTACCCCTAGTTAAAGGAGGGGAGAATTTTTGTGGGAGGGAGAATTTTGGGTGTCCCAACCCTTACGCTATTCTAAGGTTCTACTAGAGGAAGTAATTACTGAGTTTGGTGGTTCTAGTTTTTACCATTAGAAGCAATTTTTTCCGCTTTTAAAAAAGAGGTCTTTTTTGGAGAGGACCCGACATATAGGTGTTTAATGTTAAAAAACATATTAAGTCTGTGAGATCCAGTGCGACCATCCGTGTTACAAAAGAAAGCTCAACAGAAGAAGAGTTAATGAGTGATACAGCCTACGTAAAACTGAATATTATTTCCGAAGAAAAATAATAACTGATAAAGGGATATCATTGATCCTATATTTTTCATATATCTTTCAGTTATTTCTTTGCCTATTGTAATTAACATGCATGGATTTCATCTCTTTAGCATCATATTTTACTACCTGTACTTAAGGCATGTAATAAAGTGTATATATATATATATAATATGTTTATGAATTACTAGCGACACATTGAGAGAGGCAGAGATATTTTAGAAGAATCACCAGTGTTGAAGAATGACTCTGCTTTGGAATTGAAAGGGATGAGCTCTAATCTCAAGAACTGTCTAGAAGATTTTACAGAGCGATTAGAAGACACAAGAGAAAAATTAGAAGATACAGCTCGATGCTACTATTTACTAGATGAGGTCAGTAACTCTTCTCTAGTTTCTCTATCCCTTTAAAGTAAGATGGTGGAGAATCCCAACTGTTTAGGTAAGACTATTATAAGTAATTAGTAACTAACAGTAATTGGTAAATAACTTTCAACCGTTAGTGCTTACTCTGTGGGGATTTTGGGGCTAAGGAATCAGGCTAATCTATACTAAAGAGAATTCACTCTAAGTTTCTGATCGTGGTAAAGGAAATTTTTGGTCTATAATTTATGAATGATTAAATAAGAAAGCAGATAATTTTAAATTTCTCCAAAAAAACATAATACTCTTTCTGGTATATTTGTCTTGCAGAAAAAAAGTGTACTATCGTAAATAGTTTTTGTTTTCATTATTATTTTGGCTGTAAAGGAGCCTATATAGAAAAACAAAATTGTCAATATGACTTTAGGCAATTTTTTCGTATAAGCAAGTACTCATGAGTTAAAAAAAATATTTCAAATGATAAAATTTATACAGCGGTAATGTTTTAGAGCAAATATACTGCATAGACAAAATCCCTCAGTGCGAGTTCCTGTCCATGGTGAAGGAAACTGCGCTGTGAAGATTCTATTGGTTCGATTACGTTCACAGGGTCCAAATCGTTCATATTCATGTTTGCCATGTGCTGCAACCTGTATTTTTGGAAAGACGGATTACGGTAGTTTCTTGGAGGTGCCCTTCTACTCTACTCAGCTCATGGCTAGTAGGGCTCCCTTAGATCTGTCGAGGAAAAGATCCTCTAAAGCACTGCCCAGTGCTTTAGAGAGAAGCTGCTACACACTGCTTTGGCCTTTTTCTCAGGTAAGCAGGAATGCCAAAGGTGCCCCACAGGATGAATCTGCTTGACTGCTTCTGCCAACTGTTCAGTGTGGCAAGTGCCTTCCACATGTCTGGGTAGAAGTTTTGCCAGTTTTCTCCCACCTTTATTTTTTCTCTTAGTTTTAATTTGTGGGAACTGTGTGGGTATAGTGCCTGTGCAGCCCTTGCAGCTGATTGGGAGTCCTTTTGTTGGGTTCTGTGGTAAGTGGCAACCATGGATGCTGACCCAAAAACAAACAAATAAGTAGTCACAATTTTTTTTGATTCAGTCTTGGCAAAAAAGAGGATTCAACACGAGCCCACACCTTCATAGTCATCTTCTATGTTATCTTCATCTGTTTCTTTGTCCCCATGATTCCTGATCATCTGTTCCATGGGTGATCAGGTCATTGGCAATACGTTTCCTTTTTTCATTTGCAAGGTTCTGGAAGATTTCGCAGAAGTTCTGATATGATTCAAGTGCCTAAGATCTACCAACTCAGGGGTGGAAACTTCTTGCTCGAAACATTCAGAACTGCTCCTTAAAGTGATAACAATTTATGGAGCGGACACTCCACAAATCACTTTATTTCCTGGGGGTGGGGGTTGATCTGAGTAAGGGCTTTCTCAGGTTTTCTGAGGAAAAGATCCTCATGGAACTCTCCTCCCAGGTAATGACAGCAGTCCATCGAGTTTTTCAGCACTACCATGGTGTGTTGGTACTCAGATTTTATTCTTATATTCGATATACTACACCTGCTGATTGTTGTTAAGGCAGTTTACCTTCGCTGCATGGTATGGTTGTACATCCCAAACCCTCTGCATTGTTTTCAATGCCAGAGGTATGGCCATGATTGCAGATTTTGCTGGGACAAACCCACCCATGCTTACTGTGGCTGCCAGGATCACCTCGATACTGACTACATAACAAAAAAGCAAGCTGCATGAATTGTAGTTGTGCCCATCCAGCATTCTCCTGCAAGTCCGAAGTTGGACACCTCAAAACAATGAATAACATTTCATATCCCAAAGTAAGAAAGCTCGTACCACCTGGCATCGTTTCCTAGGCCAGAGCCATCATTGGAAAGTCCATCATTCCAGTGACTTCAGTGGTGGTGCAAACTAATATCAGCATATCGCCATCTGACTGTCTGAATCTTTTTTGCCTGATGAGAAGTACTTCCTTACACAGCCGAAACATGTTGGTGTTTAGTACAATTTCCATTCCTGCTACACAGCTTTTATTACCACCTCTGGAATGACTCTTTCTTTTCGACCTCAGACAACCAGACCTAGCCAAAGGCTGCCCCTCCACACACACACACACACACACTAGGGCCCAAGAAATAATATTGGCCTCCTTCTCCTTTGGGTGTCTTCAATCTGTGCACCTCAGATGACTCTAAGGACATGGAAACACCACCATCAATTCCCTAAACTCTCACAGGAAATCGTCATCACCCAATCCCAAATGACCTGAGATGGCCACACTCCTACAGTGGAATTGTTATGGATTCCAGAGTAATCTCGAAAACATCAAGGCCCTCCTTCTGGCATATGAACTCAATTCTCTTTCAGCCACATTGGCAATGATCCCACAATCCAGCATTTTTCATTCATTCGCTGGAATTGGGATGGAAGTAATCCAACACGCAGGGATATCACAATCCTCATGAGCTACCACTCTCTCTTTCAGGTAGCACTCCTCATTACCACTGTGGAGGTGGTAGCCATCTAAGGTATCTGGTTATGTGTTGTTCGATGGTTTATTTTGGCAGGAATGGATTAACGGCTTTTTTTAATTTCGCACCTTTTGTGATCGGGTCGGGAAGTGAACAGAAGAAAGAAGATACCAATTTGACATCAAGAACCTGTTTGGACTGTGCTTTTAAGCTGAACATTTTGATATTGGTTAAGTGAATTTTTGAAGACCCCTTTTCTGCCTCATATCAAGGTACGTATATTATACATAGGATGTCTTTCAGACATTAGAGAAAGGTTAATCTCTGTAGAGTTTGTCCTGATTTCGGTGATCTAATATGAGCTCAGTAGTAGCTAAGAATACTAGATCTGCTAAGAAAAAAAGTAAAGCCGATGGCTCTGGGCCTTCTAAAGGTAGTAGTAAACCTAAGAAACGAGATTTAGCTATTAGGTTGACAGACCTTGTTGAAATAGAAGAGAATCCGGTTTCCGAGCCAGGCGGACATGATTATAATATGATAGATAGTCATTTTGATGATGACAACATGACTGAATTGGAGCTGCCCTTCCTGCAGCTTGAAAGAAATTTGGATTCTTTTACAGTAGTTAAAAATGGTAAAAATAAGAAGAATCAGACAAGAATATCATCACAAAATGTAGAGAATAGAACAACAGTGGCAATTCTTTCTTGTGTATCAAAGAAGTTAAGTTCTTTAAATGTACTAAAGTAACAAAATCACTTGAGAATTTCTTGGATTGTAAAGTTAAAGGGAAGTTTACCAGAAAAGGTAATCTGCTTATTTACCTTGAAACACAACAGCAAGTTGAGAAACTAAAAAAGCTTAAAACGATTTTGGGCCTGAATATTTCTTGCCGTTTCCCAGTCAGAAATTTCAAAACAATGGGACGAATTTCGGATGCTTGCTAGGATTTGTCCGAGACAGAAGTGTTAGATGCTCTAAAGGAGCAAGGAGTTAGGCATTGCAGAAGAATGGTCAGATACTCGAAAGGGGGAAATGCGTCGCACCTGAAAGAATAATTACTGATAATATTGTGCAAACTTTTTCCGTAAGCAAATTGCCACGCAATATTTATTTAGGAGCTTGTGGCTTTCGTGTTAAGGAGTATTTTAAACCGCTTATTCTTTGCTTCAACTGCAATGAGCATGGGCACTGAGCTGCCAGGTGCAAAAACGCAACAAAATGTAAAAATGCGCAGGAGACCATGGATATAAAGAGTGCACTGCTGAAGCATTCTGTTGTCCTAATTGTGGCCTTGATCACCCAGCCACATACGCAGGGTGCAAGGAAAAGATAAAAGCATGTCAAATTAAAAAAATTACAAGTGAAGAAAAATATTTCATGGGCCGAAGCTGTCAAAAGATATAATTCTTTCCCTCAAACTTTTAACAAGAATGAAGAGGTTACCTACCCTAAAAGATAAAACTTCAGGCGTTTTCTGCCTCTGTCTTTGCATGACTTTCCAAAGCTTCCTAGCTGTAGAGAAGAAGAAGATGCCACCAGTGACAAAACACAAACCTATATTGACAAATTGGTAGTTCTTGTTCTCAAGTGCATCGGTTTCATAGGTGCAAAAGTTACATTAAGCGAAGAAGAATTAAACTCCTTAAATGAAGTGAAAAATCAAATCCAAGATGGCCAACTTTAAAGATTATTATAATATTCTACAATGGAACTGTCGGAGTATTGGAAACAAATATTTTAATTTAAACAGATTAATTTCACAATACAATTTAAAAGTCCTGGCACTTCAGGACACCTTTCAGAAACAAGTGAAGATTCGAGGTTTTGTTTGTTACCAGACGAATAAAAAACAGAGAGGAGGTAGAGTAACTATACTTGTAGACAGAACTTTAATTCAAAAGCAGATTGTTTTACCTGATAATCATTCATTAATGGAAGCAATTGCAGTGCAAATAAAGATTCATAATAAGAAATTTACTATTATTTCTTGCTACAACACTGAAGAAAATGTTCCTTTTGAAGTATTTTATGGCTTATTAAAGGCCTGCCCTCGGCCTAGAATTTTTTTCGGCGATTTCAATGCCCATAACCCCCTGTGGGGATCTACCTTGGAAAATCAAAGAGGAACCGTATTGTGTCAGATCATTGAAGAATTTAATTTAGTTATTAAAAATGATGCCCATGCAAAGTTTTGGAATGGTAGACAAGAATCAATTATTGATCTTACTTTAGTAGATCCAGATATAGCTCTAACTCTTGATTGTTCTACCTTGAATGATACAAACCTTAGTGACCACTTCCCCGTTTTAATCACTGGACTAGGAGGATCTCAAAATAAGTTGCAAAATAAAACTAATATCACAAATTGGACATCCTTGAAGAAGAATTAGAACACAATGTGACGTCTATAGAGCAGCTTACCAATATATTTAAGGAAGCTAGAGATAAAAGCACAATTCTTGTGGACAATCCAAAATATCTAAAACACAACATTGTTTATTAACAGACTAATAGCGTTACGTAGGAGGGCGGAGAGAAGGGCCGGAAGGACAAGAAGATTGGATCACTTGATCAACTATAAGAAAATGAATGCCTTTGTTAAAAAGAAGATTAAAGACGCTAGACGAGTTAAGTGGGAACGGTTTTGTGAGAATTTAGACAATTTTTACAGTTCCGGAAAGATTTGGAAGATTATTAAATCTATTGGTCAGCCTGTGAAACCAGTTTCTCCTTGGAAATTCTTAGTCCTTTAAATGAATCTCTCCACACAAGACCTAGCTAATGTGTTCGAAGAATTCTTCTCTTCTTTTGAAGACACTTCGACTCTCTCATGCTTTATCCAAACTGAAACGGAAGTGTTAGAACTTAAAAAATTTAATTTTCTTACCCAAAAGGGAAGTGATGTTTAAATTTAAATTTTAGCATCTCTGAACTTAAGATAGCTCTCAAATTCTATAAGAACTCCACAGCCCAGGACCTGACGAACTTTCTTATAAAGTTTTCAAAAATCTGCCTGACTCCGCTTTAAATAAATTTTTATGGGAAATTACCTAGAGAGCTGGAGTACTTCATTTGTGGTCCCGATTCCAAAACCTGGGAAAAATTTATCTGAAGTAAAATCATTTAGACGAATTTCACTAAGTTCATGCATGGGAAAAGTTGTGGAAAGAATGGTCAATAAAAGATTGAGTTGGTCTATTGAATCCCAGAATATTCTATTTCCTCGTTTTTCAGGTTTTCGCTTTGGGAAAAGTGCTCAGGATAGTATACTTGACCTTGTCACAGATGTTCAAGTCAACATTGGAATAAAAAATACTTATACAATTGCAGTCTTCTTGGATCTAAAAAAGGCATATGATAATGTATGGATAGAGGGATTGATTTATAAGTGTCTAAAGCTTAACATTAAAGGTAAAATATTAAAATATTTACAAAATTTGTTAATCAACAGAAATATGAGAGTTAAACTAAATGGCATCCTCTCAAGGCCAATCAAACTTCAGAGAGGCTTGCCTTAGGGCGGATCCTTGAGTCCCTTATTGTTTAATTTATTTTTACACGATCTTCTAAATGCCTTTCCTGGTACTGTCAAGTTCTCTGTTTTTGCGGATGATATCGCAATATGGATATCTGGAAGAAATTTACAATCATTGGAGGAACAGCTTCAGAAAACCCTTTTGAAGTTAGAAATTTACTTCGATAAATGAGGACTGCAGGTGTCACCAGAAAAAACTGTTATGCTCCCCTTTTGCTCCCTCCGCAAATTTCCTTCTTTACAGTTAAGGATGAACAATACAATAATAAAGGTTGTTAAATTTCACAAATTTCTCGGAGTTGTACTACATTCAGAACTGAAATGGTCAAAATACATCGAATTCATGGAAGAAACTACAAGACCCTTCGTAAATATCCTGCGGTGTCTGGCTCCGAGGAAACGAGGAACCTCCATTCAACAAATGTTAAATATTTATAAAGTCTTAATAAGATCCAGACTGGAATATGGAGGATTTCTTTTGGAAAATGCTAGCTACACCTTATTTAAAATAATGGAAAAAATCCAAAATAGCGCTGTAAGGATCTGTCTGGCCCAACTCCCTCCTTGTCCTACTGTCTTACTTTTTGTTGAAGCCAATCTGGAACTTCTTTCTCTAAGGAGACCCAATATCCTCTTCCAACACTTTTTAAGAATGATCTATAAACAGAGGACTAACCCACTGGTTGAGAAGATTTTCAGTCATTCTCTGAAGAAAACATGTCCTATTTATGAAGTAATCAGAGGGTTTCTTCTGTTCGAAGACGTTCGGGGATCTCCTGCGACCAGTGGAATAAGGGATGAATTGCCCCCATGGAGTTTTTAAAAAATTCCTTGTTTTTATAAGATACAGGGTATAACTACTAAGAAAAATCAAAATGTCTATGTACTCAAGAATTTAGCTGAAACTTTAATTGAGGCAAAGTATGCTTCCTTTACAAAACTATTTACGGATGGCTCTGTTAACAAAGATGAGGGAAGAGCGGCTGCTGCAGTTTGGATCCCAGATCAGAATATTCATTTAGCAGTTAGACTACCGGACCAAACAGACGTTTTCACAACTGAATTAGTAGCCAAAGAAATGGCCCTTAAGTGGGCTACTACTCTGTCCTGTAACAAAGTTTTTATTCTATCTGATTGCTGATCAGTTATTCAATTTTTACAAGGAGATCCGGGAATATCTAGCTACAATGTGCTTTTTTGCAACATTTTGAAGTTGGCGCATAAAATGATGAAAAGTGGTATTGAGTTAAACGTGCAGTGGATTCCCAGCCACGTCAGCGTTATCATCATCATCATCATCATCCTAAAGCAGCCATGGGCTACTGAAGTCCAACCAGACCGTGCAATTTAATTCTCCAATCAAGTCTGTCCTGAGCTACATCTACTGAATCTGGCCACTTCACACCAATATTAATAAGGTCCTGTTTGACATTTTCTACCCATCGCATCCTAGGTCACCCCCTCTTTCTGAGGCCTTTAGGCACACTGTTCATAACCCTATTCGCCAATCTATAATTATTCATACGGGCAACATGACCAAACCAACGAAGTCTCTCTCTGCACAATAACTGCTTAAAGGAGGTTGCAGACTTCTTTCAATAACCTCATCAATAGTTACAAAGTTGAACCACCTAATGCCCAAGATACTGCGTAAAGCATCTAGAATCAAAAGCATCTAGTTTCCTGTTATCATGTTTACAAAGTGTCCACGTTTCACTACCATAACTAACTCTAGAAAGAACCAAACTATTATACAGTCTCATTTTAGTCTTTAGGTGTATACGCCTATTTCTCCACACTCTCCATAGATTCTTAAAAGTCCCGGCAGCAATCCCTATTCGTCTGTTAATCTCATGCCGCACATCACCATTATCCGTTACATAGCTCCCAAGAAAATTAAACTGTGACACCTGCTCAAGACTGCAACCATTCAGATTAACTGAATCACAGCCTGCTTGACCAATTTTCATCACTTTAGTTTTCTCTCTGTTTAAAACCAAACCTACTCTACTACCAGTCTCATCAACAGCTCGAATGAAAGAGTTCATCTCATCAACATCATTTGCCAAAAGGGCTAAATCATCAGCATAATTTAAATCAGGAATTTTCATATCTCCAGTCCATTTAAGGCCAAAATCTTTCCCTTGAAGTGAATTCCGCATAACATAATCAATAACCAAAACTAAAGAGAAAAGGAGACAAAATGCCCCTATGTCGAACACCAGAAGTAATGTTAAACCAGTTGCTACATGCCTTCCCAACTCTCACACACGACTCAGTGTTATTATAGAGAGCTTTCATTATGTTAACTAACTTGTCTGGTATACCATATGATCTCTCAATCAACCACAAATTATGACGATCAACAGGGTCAAAAAGCCTTTTTGAAATCAACAAAGCTAGCAACCAAAGGTTTCTGAAACTCTAAACATTTCTCAAGAATCTGTCCAAGTAAAAATATCTGATCCACACATCCCCTACCACTTCTGAATCCACATTGCTCATCACGCAATTAACTGTCAACCAGATTCTTAATTCTATTAAGCACAATCATGGAAAGAACTTTACCTGGAACAGAGAGTAGGCTGATACCCCTATAGTTATCACAAGAAGTGCGATCAGATTTTTTGAAAATAGGGATAACAATATCTCTGGTAAAATCCTTAGGAACCATGCCTTTATCATAAAAGATATTCAGAATTTCAGTCATCCAAGTGGTAACCGAAACATTCCCAGCTCTAAGCATTTCCGCAGTAATTTCATCTACTCCTGTGGATTTATGTAGTTTAAGTTTAGAAACAGCCAAAATAACTTCAGATTGTGTTATAGGGCCAACATTAAAGCCACCAATGCATCTATCATCATTGCAAACAATGGGAGTAGAACTAACCACATTGTTTAGAACATCACTGAAATGCTCAGCCCACCAAGCCATGACAGAATCCTCACCTTCTATAACCTTACCTTGTTTATCCTTCAATCCCTGTATACCTGTCCGTTTTCTACCTCACAAAACATTAACTATCTGGTACAGCTCTCTGCTGTTGTGCTGTCTAACTGCTTCCTCGGCTTTGTCACCCAAACCATCAAGCCAAAGATTCTTATCAGCAGCTAACTGATCTTTTACACGTTTATTAAGTTCTCTGTAATGCTTTCTATTAGGAGTAGTGTATTGATTAAGGACATTCCTGCAATTCTTTCTTTCCGAAATAAGCTCAAGTGCCTTATCACTCAGATAATTCTGTCTCTTCTGCTCCCTTTTCCCTAAAAGAGTACTGTTAGTGTCCAAAAAAAGCCTGTTTAAAATGATCCCATTCTTCCTCAACTTCAGTAGTAAGCATACCATGACTGTCATAATGACCAAGTAACCTATCACGGTAAACTTTGGCTATAACTGGGTTTTTCAGAGCTTCAGTATTAAAAGTAAATTTTTTAACCCTAGCACAACACTTTTTAAGTTTAAGTTGCAAGACACTTTTAACAAGGTAATGGTCAGATCCAATTTCAGCTCCCCTATATGGCCTGGTATTCCTAACAGAACTAGTCCATTTGCTGTTAATTAATATATAATCAATGGTATTCTTATGCAGCCTATCGGGTGAAACCCATGTGTACTTATGTATGTCGCAGTGTTTGTAATAAGTGTTAGTTATTCTGAATCCATTGAGTTTACTTACCTGTAGGAGACGTTGCCCATTGCCATTGCAGCTACCAATACCAAAATGGCCTATTAGTCCTCCCCAAAGGTCAGAGTCAGTACCAACTTTGGCATTGAAGTCACCAAGAACAAGGGTAATATCTCCTTTCTTGACAGAATTCAAAATATCCTGAAGTTGTCCATAAAACCTATCCTTCTCATCCTCATCGGCATCCTCAGTGGTGGCATAACAGCAGATAACATTCAAGTCTGTAACGCTTGTCTGAAAGTTTGCTGTAAGAAACCTTTCATTAATGCACTCATATCCTAGAAGAGCATCACTAGCGTGTCTGCTGAGAAGCAGACCCACGCCTTGGTCATGCTTATTGCCGTCCCTCCCTGAAAAGAGAAATTTAAGATTATTTTTAAGAATCTGACCTTTATCTGTCCATCTGGTCTCTTGCAAGCCGAGAATATCTAAATTATAACGGTGGAATTCTTGTGTGAGGACATCAAGAGAAAAAACTGTGCAGAGTCCTCATATTCCAACTACCTATGGAGAGAAAATGGTTAGTGGGATGTTTAAAGAAACTATGTTTATTGAGAGAGGGAATGCCGACAATATCAAACAGACCGCTAATCGCAGACATGGGGCAAAGACCCGTTCCCCCACCACTAAAGGCTGAAGCCATCTACACTGGAAGACTTCCTCCAATGTAGAATTTGACGATGCCAATAGAAGCAAAGAGTTCAGGTGCCTTCGATGACCTCTGCTCAGGATTATCCACCAGCTGATAAACATATCCTGTGAATCTATTCACTTGGGGCTGTCAACCCACAAACAAACAGAAAACACAGCAGAATATTTTCCCTCCACAGAAGCCCACCAGTGCTACAAAATCAGGATCCATAATCAAAGTCAGAGCCATAATTCCCATTCAGGTTGGTATACATGGTCAGCACCAGGACCCTGTGTGGTTGACCACTCCTTAGCAGGGTAGAAAAAAAAAATAAAAGTAGCCATAGTTGTCCAGATCAGTAGGCCACACTAATCTGGCAGCCCTCCCCTTCCGTTCACTTCCACAAGAGAGTATCTCTTTTGAAAGGTACTAACGGTCTGCACCACGAGAAGGCGGAGTCGGACATTAGGTGCTAGGCCTGGCCGGTTCTATGTATCATCACAGGGGATTGGTGCATAGCTCTCCTTTAGGAAATGAAATTGTTGACAAAATTGCTAAGGAAGCGTTATTACGTGAAAACTGGCTCAATATTCCAAGAGGTCTCAATTATTATAAAAGCAAGAATAAGCAAATTTTAAAACGAAGTTTTCTGCATTATATTAAAGTTAATTCTTCCTCACATCTGAATCATAGGAGTTTGATTAGTCAAACCATTGATCCATTTCAAGATTTCAGACTGACTGAAAAGGACATAGTGACCATTACCAGGCTAAGAACAGGGACCACAAGACCGAATGATCAAATGCATAAGATGAACAGAGCTGAGTCATCTTCCTGTGATACATGTAGAACAAAAGAAAGTCTCTCATGTATTACTAATTGCAGCAAATTTGATACTCATAGAGATCAAATGTTTCACTCACTGGAAGAAATTGGAATTAAGGAATTTACACTCAAAGATCTAGTCGGACATCAGAATTTTATAAAAGGAAAATATATTTTAAAATTAATTTTACAATTTTTAAAGGATACTATTTTGATTGACTGAATTTGATTTAGTGCCCAAATAGTGCTACGATGTTTCTGCATTAAGAGATTGAAGCTCTTAAAATTTTAATAATGTTAATCAAGAACTTTCAGTTTCTACTGTACTATCTCCTTCCTTCAGAGAACTCTGGAATGTTTATGGAATGTTTATTTGACCTCCAATCTAAGATTGCTGGCAATTTTATGGTTTTGGTTTTGAAATTATGGTTTTCCAGACTCAGTTGGGAGAACTCTCCGACATAGTGCAAGGACTTTTCTTAAAAGAATTTCCGGACGAGAGGGGCGAAAGGCCACGAGTGATTTCCGGAATAATAATTTATGTTGAAGAAGAAGAAGTAGCCACCCATCTCTTCGTGTGATTTTCTTGACTGATTACTCTGTTTGTCTCCCATCAAGATGTATAATCTTTTGGTAAGAGTTTGATGATTTATCTCACAGCTACTGTCCTTTCTCATGGAGGAATTCCCTTAAAAAGAGGAATGAACACATTGGGGCAATACTGGCATGAATGGAAGAAGTGGAGTCCTTGAACAATGGCACGTGAATCCTTCACTCACACTATTGAACACCAGTAAATACATTCATTCCCTAACCCATACTTCAGTGTAATTGATCGCACCTTCTGCTCTTTCTCGATCCTTCTACTCTTTACATATGAGGTCGAGAGAAACTCTTATGGAAGTGATCACCTCTTTGTAATGTGTTCCAATTCCTGCGGCTGACCTTGTGGCCATTCATGCTGATCATGGTGTAGATTTGATCTAGTTGACTGGAGTGGTTTCGAACTCTTTCTGAGCTTGAGTTCAACCAGTACTTGGTCACCCAAGAATCAATGTTGCAGTAGGGGAGATGATGGACTGTATTATCCAAGTAGCTGACTCAACCATTCTTAAAACTTCGGTATGGTTTCTTTGCTTTCCAAATCCATGTTTGAATCCTGACTGCACCACAGCTTTTAAGGCTCAGAAGTAGGCTTCGGGGGTGTTTTGGAGATATCCAACATCCTTGAAACTTGAAGCTTTCCAGCAGGCTGAAAGCTCGTTTTGTCCAACGCCATAGCCAGAAGGAATCTTGGATCAAGTGCTGCTCTTCTATCACTGGAATGGCCAATTTTAAGATAGTGTGAAATAAAGTCCATAAAATGAGTGGGAACTACACCTTCCAGTCATTATTGATCCTGAAGCACAATGAAGAGGAAATAGCTGGATTCCCAAGCAATTCCCAACACCTTGGAGGACACTTTTTCATCTATCTCTTCTCATGCATATTCCGTCAAGTTTCTGGGCCTGAAAAGCAAGGCTAAATGCTCTCTGCTGTCTTTACACTCGGACGGCCCGACACCATTCACAGTGGAGGAGCTGCACCTTGCTCTGGCCTCTTCTTGTGTTTCTGCTGTCAGGTCAATGTTTATATATGCTATGCTCCAATGTCTCTCAGCATCGAGTAAGGATCTAGATTTCCAGCTAGAGGCTATCATCTTGGTTTTCCCCAAGCCAGGAACAAATAGCAAGATTCCTTCCAATTATCGTCCCATCCATTAAGGAGATGCATGTGCAAAATACCGGAAAGAATTGTCAATACCAGACTCATCTGCTATTTAGAGTCTAATAACATACTTTCCAACATCCAGTGTGGCTTTTACATGCAACGATCGATATTTTGACCACCTTATACACCTTGAAACCATGATCAGGATTTTTTTTCTATGTCGAGAACTCTTGGTGTTAAAATTATTTGACATTGAAGAAGTGTACGAGATGGCTTCGAGATACTGAAATTTTTTATGACCTCCACCTCCATGCCTTCAGTTTCAGAGATCGTGTGCTGACCTTTGTGTTCAATTTCATATCATATTTTTATGTCCATGTCGGCAACATTCTGTCATAGCCATTTCCTCAATACGGGGGGGGGGGGGGGGGGGGGGGGGCGGGTCGCAAGTTTTAATCTGTATATCACTGGAACTGTGTCCTGAGTATTATGATTTTCTCTATCAAGACCAATTTTATCACTAGACAACTAAAACAACTGCTCCGACTATAGGCATTGACCTCTATGTTGATGATTTTAACATTTTTTGTTCTTCCAGCATGATGGTCATTCAATAGCAACTGAAAACCGCCCTGAACCATCTGACAGTGGGTGATTGCGAATTGGTATCACTACTTACCATAGAAGACCACTTGTGTGCACTTTTGCCAAAACATAATGCTCCCTTGGATTCTCATCGGCGGCTTGGGAATTATATTCTTGTTGTGGCAGACCAAGTTTCTCGGTCTCATCTTCGACTAGACCTTTTTATCACATAATAGCTTAACTGTACCCTGCTCTTCCTGGGTATTACTTTTAATTTGTATATTCTTATTTTCACTCTATTAAAGGTAAATTTTGTAACCTTAGATACTCCGACAATATAGCACAGATTTTTCAACATGAAGAAAATTTCCCGGTGTTTGCTTGGGTCATTGTTGACGTCAGCAAGCTTTTCATAGCCCATGGCTTAGTATTTGCCTAAATTGTTAATAGTTTTATTTCCATTAAGAGAGATTTTGCTGTGCTATGGCTCCTGTGATATTTGACCGCATGGTTCAAATTTCCTGCACAGCCCTCCCTGTTTGCCCCATTGATTGGTTTAAAAATCATATTCCCATTTGTCCTGTAGCTTCGTTTCTACACAAATTGTCACAGCTCAGCTCTCACTTTTAATCTCAACATTTTGTTGTTTACTGCACTAAAGGTTAGTTTTGCGAGTTTTCCGTCCCATATTTTAGCGCAGTTTAAACACAAAAAATTTTCTTTTTTGTGAAGTTATTGCTGACTCAGCGTGCAGTCTCCTAGCCCGTGATTTTGTTATAAACTATCGAGATTTTTATTTCCACATGTTTTGGCATTTTTTAATTACCGATGTACTTGACCGAAAGGTCCCAAATTTCATAGGCGGGTTCCTCCTGCCTGACCCCTTGTTGGGTTAGAGAATCAGGTCCTTGGCTGCAATGGAACACCTTAATAATGCCTTTGAAAATGCGGGACTTTGGCAACGGCAACAGATTTAAATGTTATTTTAACTCTTACGTTCACAGTTAGGGAGAAGTAAATGACAACAATAAATTTGACAGTGATTATCGTTTCCCGTAGGAATAGCAGGTAGATATTTGTGCTCTAGCAAGTCCTCCTTTTGAATTTTGTCATGCAATTTGGCACTGCAACCCAGGCTACAACCAGAAACATTCTCTAAAAATTTAAAGTGTCTACTTTGATTTCCCGATGAGTTATGGCTGCCAAAGACACACAATCAGACACAGACATCTTATATAGATATGACATTCAGACCCAAGTGAATGTAGGCATTTAATGTGTTTAAGATCCTCTCATCTCTCTCGTGGGGAGAGGACCGATATTCTTTGCTCAGCGATTATGCCCTGCATTTGTCCAGCTGAAACTGTACTACAGATCCCAGGTTTGATTCTCTCAGGGATTTGGAATTGAGGGTACTGACCTCTCTGCGCCATCAGGCCCTATAGGTGTTCATGGGTCCTTTTGTACCTCATCAGTCCAGAGTTTTTATGTTGAGACCAATGAACCATATTTTTCTATTTGCTGTCAGCAGTTGTCGTACAATATGCGTCACAATTATGATTCCTTCCAGACCATCCCATTTTGGACTGCATTTTTAGTCTAAAGCAGGAAATGCTTTACCATAACAGCCTGACTTCCATTCATCCATTTATTTTGTACATCTGAGACTATGTCAGAGACTTTAACATCATAGATTGTGTCACCCAGTCAACAGCCCAGCCAATTCCTCTGTGATTTACTGTTTCCCCTTCCTGTGATTTTTCTCTTTCCAGGATGGAGAAGTATCATTACACCAGACTGAATGTACCAACAACTCTTTGCCAACTATCATTCTGAGCATCCGGACTTCTTGTTTGCCTTCACAAATGGCCCGAAGTTTGGCGGGTCGGTGAGATTTGCCGTGGTCTCCTGAGATATTGCCACATGCTCCCAGTGATTGAGTCACATAGCTTTCTGTTGGTCGGGTTGCAACTATAATAATGGATTGCATCGTATCCTATATGACTCACATAGCATTTATTGTTGCAATGTCGGACGGCCTGAGAACTAGGTAAACTGTAGAGATTGCGGCTAAAGCTCTCCTTTCCTGTTCACAATTATATCCAACAAGTTAACTTGGCCACTAATGCCGAATATACTAAGTTTACTTCTTAGATTAGAACACATGGCTGACCATTTACACCCATTTATGGCCATCATGCATCCCAATGGAGATGGTGTCTACCAGCTGTTCATCTGTTCATACTGTTCACCTCATAGGTCCAGGTTGGATACTGCATGGTTACAGGAGCATTCTGCAAACTTTGAAATAATGAATTGGCCTCCTAGAAGCCCAGATTTAAATCCCATCGAAAATCTTTTGGATACTGTCGAGCAGAGTGTTCGGGCCCGTGTCCCATGATCGACGCCTTGAGAGAATTGTGGACAGCTCTGGAGGATGCATGGGTCGCCATACCTGAAACATTTACGCAAGCTTGTGGAGTCCTTGCCTCATCGTATGGCAGCATTTCTGTAATCACAGATATCTACTAAACACTCATAAGTAAATCTTAACCAATACTAAAAGAATCCTAACTAAACTTCTAAATAAACTTATTCTATACTATTTCTCTAACTTAAAAGACGACGAGCAAGGTGTGAGAGAGAAATGGACCCTTACTGGTTTAATCCTCTTTACTCAAGTTTTAGCACTCCAAAAGAATCCTTTATATACTGAAGCATTAAGCTATTTATTGAAGCTCTTTCGTTTCACTCTGGAGCTCGTGAAATGGGGAAAATTCTATGGCTTTCCTATCAGGAGGGCAGAGGCTATTCACTCAACAATAAAGGCGATGTCTAGAGGCATTAAAACGATGTAAGAGGCCGAGCAGCAGAAAGCTGTAGTGGCAAAATGTAAAATAAATTAAAAAAAACCCTCAAGCAGCAGCTTGCCACAGAAGTCTGACAGTAGCCTGTCAATTTATATCCATAGTAAGTCTGTGAGGATGACAGGACCTTGGCAGAAAAGCAACACGAACATCCTCCGAACCCAGATCCCTTAGAGCCAAGAGTTGTGCGCACCTCGCGGTTGCAAGCACTATTCACTTTCTAAGTAGACAGATATAAATTTAAATGTGTGGCGTTGTGTTTCCCACATTGTCCGATTACGGATATCACCTTAATTAGACAATGCGGGCCGCAAAAATCCCAGGCCGTCTCCTTAGGGGAAGACGTTTTTATTAATGAAATCCAATGATGATGCACAACTCAGGTTTATGAAAACATAAAAGAATACCAATATTTATTGAAACAAAATATCTAACAGTACAGACAAAAGAATTAATATATCTAAGAAAAAAATCATTTATCGTGGACTTAAAACAAAAAAAGAACTTAAAGAATTAAACGGATTGTGGAACCTCTTTACAATTAACTCTAAAATTAAAGATAGCAACTTCTAGTGAAAGGAAGGGTAAGCAATTAAAGGAAAATGGACAATCGTACCGTTCTAAATACTCAGCTCCTCCGTCAGCTGCCTCGGTTTATGGCCAGGTCATCGCCACTCCAGCACCGGGTGGGGATCATCTCCTTCGTTCGTCACTTTAGCCGCTGACATCTCCGTCGCTAATTTGGCTGCTAGGGATACGGGCCTCTGTTGACCTTTACCTCCGCTGTAGGGTAATTTGGCTGCGGCGAAGAGAGGCGGTCTACTGCATCATCGTAGGAAGGTTGGGAAGGAGAGAGATCTTCACTGGTACAATTTACGTACGGAGGCAAATCATCCTCTCTCTCTTAATTAACTACGGAGGTAAATTATCCTCTCTCTCTGCTTCTCATTGTAGGGAGACACTCATTCATGGGAAGTCCTTGCGTTAATGCGTCAAAGCACATGGCTGTTTAGTCAAAGTCCTGCCTTCCACTTATTCTGATCTCCGATACTGAATTGGGCCCGCCCCAAGCTCTGGCCATCTCGTACAACTGCTCTCTCCAAAATCTCAGTGCTGTCTGCCCTGTTCTAAGTCTAGAGTCCAACTCCCTCTCTCAAGAACTCAGTCCTCCCTGCCCCTTGCTACAAGTTTTCCACGACTCTTCTCCCTCGATTTCCCACGAAAAGGGTATATGCAAACCATCCGCAGCACCTGCAGAGGAACTCACGAGTGATAAATTCTCCCCAGGGAGTCTGTGAGGTTGACATCGCCGCCTAGGAGAACGGGATCCCTCGTTCGTTACATGACACTGGACAAGGTTGTCCAGCTCAGCATCTGCATTTGCTACGGGGGTGGGGGGGGGTGGATACAGCCTCTCGTGTGAAACCGGCACTAAAACTGTCAGCACCCCCAGCCGGACCTTCAGTGCAAGCGAAGAAAAAATGTGATTCCGCCTGCCATCTGCTGCCCGTGTGCTATCGAATGTCATGAGATCTGGCGCTGGGTGTCCCGTGTGTGTGTGACCCTCGCTGCAGCTGCGATTTCCGCCCACTCCTGACGTGTTCCCCTTTGTTAGTCTGTTCCCTTTGTGTGGGAGAAAAGCAAACATCTCGATCCAGCAAGAAATTAATTTAAGAAAAATGAATCGTTATGCCTGATGTAAAATCAGCGCATAACACCAAGCAGCTGTCCGAAAATTGGCGAAGCCACGCTTGCTCTCTCCATATGATCGGACTTTGCACACAGCTTATTCTCTTGATGTCCTCTCACAAGAATTCTACCATTATAATTTAGATGTTCTCGGCTTGAAAGAGATCAGATGGACATATAAAGGTCATATTCTTAAAAACAAACATAAATTCCTCTTTTCGGGGAGAGAAGATAATAAGCATCTCCAAGGCGTGCTTCTCAGCAGATATGCTAGTGATACTCTTCTAGGATATGAGTGCATTAATGAAAGGTTTCTTACAGCAAAATTTCAGACAAGTGTTAAAGACTTAAATGTTATCTACTGTTATGCCACCACTGAGGATGCCGATGAGGCTGAGAAGTATAAGTTTTACAGACAACTTCAGGATATTTTGAACTGTGTCAAGAAAGCAGATATTACCCTTGTTCTAGGTAACTTCAATGCCAAGGTTGGTACTGACTCTGACCTTTGGGAGGGGTGTTAGGCCCTTATTTACTGATAGCTGAAATGGCAATGGGCAACGTCTCCTACAGGCAAGTAAATTCAAGGGTTTGAGAATAACTAATACTTATTACAAACACCGCGACATACATAAGTACACAGGAGTTTCACCAGATGTGCTGCATAATATGATAGATTATATAGAGTGTCTCAAAAATATACGTACAAACTTTTAGGGGAGGTAGATAACATCTAAAGGAATGAGAATTGCATAGGATCCCATAACCGGAAAGGTCACCATAAGTCAATGGGCGCCACTTTCATCAGTGCACTAGAGGAGAAATTTCAGATTTCCTCATTCGAGCGGTAGTCGGCTGACAAAGAGAATCCAAAGGTATTCGAACAGGGAGCTGGTAGACATGCACTTAGTGTATGGAATAGCTGAGGGCAACGGACGAGCCACTCAACGAATATATCAAGAACGCTTCCCACACAGACATGTACCGGGCCACAGTTTGTTTGCGCGTGCGCATCACATTTTGTGCGATTATGGGTCATTAAGACGTAGCAGAAGTGAGAGCAGACCATCTAGTACGCTATTTTTAATAATTATGTCCAATAAATGTTTTCCCATTAATCACTGTCTTGTGTCCTTTCAGATCTTGTACCTCTGCTACCACTTTCCCATGACGTTTCCGGTTATGGGTTCCTATGCAATTCTCATTCCTTTAGATGTTATCTACCTCCCCTAAAAGTTTGTACCTATATTTTTGAGACACTCTGTATATTAATTAACACCAAATGGCCTACTTCTGTCCGGAATACCAGGTCATATAGGATAGCTGAAATTGGATCTGATCATTACCTTGTTAAAAATGTCTAGTAACTTAAACTTAAGAATTGTGGTGCTAAGGCTAAAAAATTTACCTTTAATTCTGAAGCTCTGAAAGACCCAATTATAAATAAAGCTTACTGTGGTATGTTATTTAGTCATTATGTCAGTCATGGTTTGCTAACTACTGAAGTTGAGGGAGAATGGGACCGTTTTAAACAGGATTTTCTTGAAACTTCCAATACAGTCGCTCAAAAGAATATCGGAACACTACAGTTGTTTTCAAAATTCAGAAATAATGTCTGGCAAAGATATTTTTTAGAAATTAGTGATCTGGCAACCTTCGTGTACAGTACACGAAGGTTGCCAGATCACTAATTTCTAAAAAAATATCTTGTGTGTTCGGATATTTTTTCGAGAAACTGTACTCTTTTAAGAAAAAAGGAGTAGAGGAGAAAAAATTATTTGAGTGATAAGGCACTTGAGCTTATTTCAGAAAGAAGGAATTGCAAGAATGTCCTTAACAGTACCCTACTACTCCTAATAGAAAGCATTAAAGGGAGCTTATTAAATATGTAAAGGATCAGTTAGCTGCTGATAAGAATCGTTGCCTTGATGACATGGCTGACAAACAGCAGAGAGCTGTACCAGATAGTTAATATTTTGTGTAGTAGAAAAAGGACAGGTAACAGGTATCCAGGGATTGAAGGATGAACAAGGTAAGGTTATAGATGGTGAGGATTCTGTCATGGCTAGGTGTGCTGAGCATTTCAGTGATTTTCTAAATGATGTGGTTAGTTCTACTGATATATAATATAATTGTGATTTGAATATTGTGAATAATATGATTTGATATATAAAGCAGTGGCATATTGTATTGCTCTTCGCAGTTATTTTTAATTACACTGTTAATAATATATCGATAATTTTCAGTCATACGATTGGGCACTTCAGGCAATGCAATTCATTTCAAACATGAAGTTGGATTCAGTTACTTCTCTACAAGGACTTAAGAATGTGATAAAGCGGCTGGATGGTTACCTCGAGGGACATTCCCCAGTGAGTGATGACGTATTTGATGAAATGTTTGTATTGGCTAAGAAGTTAAAAAATGAGCGACTTCTTCAACAATGCAAGGTAAATTAACAGATATTTTGCTCTTCTTAATTCTAATTCTTAATCGTGTTATATTTAATTATCTCCAAACTCTTTTGAAATAATTGAATTATTGGCGCTAAAAGGAATTATACAAATTAAAGCCGTGAAGTCATATTGATATTTCAAACGTCACTAATTATTTCAGTTTGTTCTACAGTGCAACCTTGAAAATAAGAATTCGAAGTCCCGAAATGTAGTATCGTACATTAAAGTTTATGTTAAAATTAAAGTGATAAAATAAGAATTATATGGAAAGAAAATATGTATAGTCAAAATAGTGTTTTGGATAGGTACTAATGCCATACAGGGTGTGCGAAACATAATGGTGGGTTTCCAGAGCCAATATGTAGGAAAATGATATACATATTCAAGAAAGTAACATTTTAATTGAAAGCGTATCTGAAATAATTTCGAACAAATTTAGTGAATTTCCACATGTGCACCGTTCGTGACCCTGCATATGTCCAATCAGTATTTCAGTTCTTGCCATACGTGATCCAGCATATCTCTTGTTTCTTCCTCAGTTTCTTTTCTTATTCTGGCGTTCAAATAATTCAGATCTCTAATTTTGTTGATATATACATACATCTTTACAAAACCGCACAAGAAAAAAAATCGTGGGTGTCAAACCAAACCTCCTTGGTGGCCATAGAATTGAACTAAATACTTCGGTAGAATCACTTGAAAAATGTGGAGATGCGCCGTCTTACAGGAAAATAGCCGTAAAACTGTTTGAGTAGAATGACTGTTTGAGTAGAAATGTACAGCATTCCATGTGATGTGTTTTGTGTATTTCGGGACAGTGCTTCCCATAACCCATCATTGCTTGCCATACAACCTCTATGGGTTTACAACGACAGCAGCAATTTGCTTCTTTACCCTTAGGAGGAACTTTGTTCTCTTTGAAAAACACAACTCCATATTCTCTTGAGGCGATTGTTAGGCTGTTTTATTGCTGAGGAGCATTTTTGGCACAAAATGGGCTAAAGAACCCCGAGGGCTCAAACAAGATTGGGGGAGAGGCAAGATAATTTTGTTTCGGGTCTTCTTCATGATTCAGTTGATCTCTATCAGCTAAAATTGTTTTCTTATAATAGCTGTCATTCTTTTTTAATGATTTCGAAATTTTTTAGAAATTGCTCTGAAAAAACGGACTGTTTCGTTCATCGTTTCAAACGGAGAAAGTTAAAAAATAATTTCGTTTTTGCTCCGGAATTTGCTGCCTTCCAGTTTTTAAATTTCTTTCACTGTTTCTAGATTAAGATTTCTCCCTCCTAAAGTATGAGTATTTAGTTTTAAATCGAAATAGCAATTTTCAATTGGGGGAAGGGAAAGTAAATTTATCCAAAAGGTTTGGATTTCAGTTATTTTTATAGTGGACTAATAGATCTAAAATGATTCAAATTTTATTAATGAGTTAGGCTAAATTATGCCAAATTTATTTTAGACGATTCAGAGTCAAATCTAATAGAAAAGTACAGTGTTGATCACTTTCAATCAATTTAAAAAAATCGATTCTTAAAAATGCCAAACAGGAATCAAAAATCCTACTACAGCTGAGTTGTGAGGTTACGGTGTACTACTTTTCGATTGCATACTTTTGTGCATATGCATGCTCATGATAAAACGAAAGAAAAGAGATATATTCCAGAGTAATTCGAAAAAAAAAAACGTTTTTTTAAATCTTGATATATATATGATCGAAAGTGATCATCTGAGAAATTCAAAGTCTGGAAAATACAATATAGTACATTAATATTCACGCTGAAAAGAAAGTGAAATACAGAACAATTGTATGGCACGAAAATATATGTACTTAAATAACTATTTACACTCTTCTTTGCATATAAGAATTTTTAGCCCCTGCTAAAAGATATTATTAAAAAATACTAATAATCGTTCAAGCAGCTGCTTGCCACAGAAGTCTGACAGGAGATGTCAGTTTATACGTCGCAGGCGAAGCAACTAAAAAGGTTACTAAAAATGTTAGGGAGTTGTACCAGATAGTTAATATTTTGTATGGGAAGAAACAGAAAGGTGTACAGGGATTGAAGGATAAACATGGTAAGGTTATAGAAGGTGAGGATTTTATCATGTTCTATATTGGCTGAGCATTTCAGTGATCTTCTTAGTAATGTGGTTTCTTTTTGTTCCACGTAAAGTTCTTTACATGATCGTGCTTAATAGAATTAATAATCTGGTTGATGAGAAATTGAGTGATGCAGTGTGGATTCAGAAGTGGTAGGGGATATATAGATAAAATATTTTCACTTAGGCTAATTCTTGAGAAATGTTTAAAGTTTCAGAAACCTGTGGTTAAAACGCTTTATAGATTTCGAAAAGACTTTTGACTCTATTTATTGTCATAATTTGTGGTTGATTGTTAAATCATATGGAATACCTGACAAGTTTGTTAGCATAATGAAAGCTCTCTATAATAACACTATATCATATTTGAGAGTTGGTAAGGTTTGTTGCAATTGGTTTAGCATTGCTAGTGGAGTTAGACAAGGGAGCATTTTATCTCCTTTTCCCTTTGATTTGGTTATTGTTTATATTATGTGGAATTCTTTGCAAGGATAAGATTCTGGCCTAAAATAGTCTAGACTCTAGAGATATCAAAGTGTCTGATTTAGATTATGCTGATGATTTGGACTTTTTGAAAAATGATGTTGATGAGATGAAATCTTTCATTCGAGCTGTTGATGAGATGAAATCTTTCAAATAGAGAGAAAACTAAAGTGATGAAAATTGGTTTTGTATGCATGCATGCATGCATGTATGTATTTATCACCATTGGCAAGAGCTTTGAGTCAATTTATTTTACACTTCCAGGTGTTCATTGGTATTTGTAGGGATCATATCGAATATGAATTTTCATAACTCGTTATTTGTTTTCGAATATTTAATTTCACAAGTATGAACCCGGTCCAGGGTTCAAATTTGAAACCCAGAAAATAATACACTTGATACTTGTGAAATTAAATATTCGCCCATAGGACATGTGCTTGCCTTTCTAAGGTAAAGAACGAAACAGAGGCTATACGGCTTAAAAAAATCCATTCGTATGTCGAAAAAAAATCCTAATTTCTTCACTTCAGCAAATTTAACAATGCGCACATGCTGTTAAGATCACAGCCCTGGAAAAAATATTTCGATAATTACTGCCAGGAATGTCCAGATTCTAATAACGTTTATTTACGTGGTTCATTCAAAATATAGGACAGCGAAGAATCCTAGAGGCTATTACCAGCTTTTATTGGTCTACTCATACACGGACATGCCTTACTAAAACCATTGCCTCGGTTAGAACTTTTGATTAGCATGCATATGCACAAAAGTATGCAATCAAAAAGTAAACAAAAAGACACAAAGTTTGCCTTGTTGGAACAGTCACTAGCTTGCTAATCATTATGCTATTTAAGGCTTAACTTAAAATGCGAACTGAAAATTACCTTTTTAAAAAAAATTAGGCCATTTTTCGTTTGCTTTCGTCTACTGAAAGTAGATTTAGGTAATAGAGCTAGTGAATTGGTTAAAAATCTTGTTCATAAAAATGATTTACAAGAAGAGAAACTCATGCATATTTCGTTACAAGGCTGTATTTAGGGGGCGGGGGCATGCCCCCCCCCTTCTGAATGCGAGTAAGGGTAAAAGAGGCAAATAATTATTAAACTTATTTATATATTTATTTCATGCATTTTCAAAACTTTTTTTTAAAAACACGTAAAACGGAAGGAAAAATGCTATACTGCATTGTAAATTAAGTATCTTGGTTCCCCCTTTTTCCATTTTTTCGGCTCGATTGTGTTTTTTGGCGCCCCCCCCCCTCAATTTCTTTTTACATATGGGCTTGTATCATCATGTAGGTAAAATTATATATACACATATCCTTGGATTTACACAGTACTTAGTTTGCCCCCCTCGGAGGGAACCACTTTGTCGTGGTGAGGGGGCTTGAGTGCCATAAGGTAGTAGAGAGCTATACTGACCAGAGTTTCTCATATGAGGCAGGCCAAAACAGAAAGGTCAGAGGAAGAGTTCCCAATCTATGTAGACATCCACAGAGTCAAGCACACATTTGTGCGTGGTTGTCACCTGACCTTAAGTCAACAAAGCCCATCGGGTCCGAGTTCAGTGAGGAGATACATTGAGAGATGGGAAAGGTAGAATGAAGGTTGGGTTGGGTTGTTTTACCTCTGAGCGGCACTTTTTTGCACACCATGGGCTAAATGGCCAGGTCACATGGACCCCGAAGGCTCAGAGAAGGTTGGGGGAGAGGACACACTGGAACAGCTGTTGGGAGACAGATGGTAGCCTCCCGTCAAAGCCATCCAGCATGTTCTTTAACGTGCACAGCGTATGGCTCTCCCACACACGGGACCACGGCTTAACGTCCCATCCGACGGACGGTGGCCTTTCCAAGCCTATCGGTGTCCCCTACTGACCGTGGGCAGGGCGGGGAATTTTGCGGAGATAAATCTCAACGCTGACCCAGCTGGGACTCGAACCTGGGAACTACAGATTACGAGCCTGGCGCGCTACCGACTGAACCACCCCCGCCCCATGTAGAATGAAGTAAAGTGAAGTTTTGAGAAAGGAGGAAGGGAGGCGAGAAAGCAAGTAGAGTGTGGCGGAGAAGAGGAAGAGTGAGGCTAGTGAGGAAGAGAAATTAGGAATGAGACCGTGTGGCAGCCCCTTGGTCTGAAGCAGTTCTAAGGTGGGTCTGGAGCCGGACAATGACAGCCGAATAAGCGGTGCTGAGTGCAGTACGTAAGGACTCTGCGTCGTTCTACTGGAAAGGGCCCATCCCATCGGCCATGGACTGGTTTGGAGGTGGCTGCACGAGATGGTAGAGTGACCCATGGTGCGGATAACAAGGACATAGAAGTAGGGAAATAAGTAAGAAAGCTCCCTTTCCTCTTTTCGTTTTTGTGTTTCTGGGTAGTATCATCAAGGACTTTACAAAGAGAGTCTTGCTTCCCAGTATCATCAGGGAGCACAGTTCATATCTCCACGCTGGACTCGAGTTGGTTTACTGGCTTTGGTTGCTGAAATCGAGCAACATGCACAGTGGTATCAGAATAATATGACTTACTTATAATAATATTATATTATTATAATAATATGACCACTTACCATACTTGTACTATGGTAGGTGGTTATATTATTCTGATACGACCCTCTAATAGGGTTGGTGGCAGGCCAGTTTGATTATGATTTATTAGGGCCCAAGGAGAGCAAGAGGTTGTCATGCCTGAGAGTTGCCAGTTGGTGGTGGCATCACTTTTGCCAGTTTAATGCCAGTATATTGATTGGAAGTGGGGAATCAATAATTCATCAACGTTTAAAGTTCCAAAATATCTATGCGAAGTGAGTACCCCACAAACTGACAGAACAGCAAAAATAGGCTAGAGTCTACCCTCGCAAATTGATTCTGGCAGTGTCTGAATCTAGTGGCTTCAAACATCTAACGAACATTGTCATAGGTGATGTGAGTAGTTTCATTGTCATACAACTCCCAGAAAAATCGTCAACTATATTTGGGTTGTGGAAGATGAACTCCATCCCCAAATCCTCCGACAAGACTTTCGCTGAAGGAAGAGATTTTCGCAATATTTTTTAATTCCTTAAAAGTGGTTGCCGTGGACACCTTACTGATGCTACACGAACATTGTTTTGCTTAAAATGGTTAAGGAGATGAAGGAGCAGTATCCACCAACAGTTGAGGCAAGGGTTATCCATCTTCATGAAAATGCCAGTGCTAAAAAGCCCCGGCAAGTTACGGCCTTTCTGGAGCAGGAAAAAAACGAACAGCTACCACATCCTGCATATTCTTTCGATACTCCACCGATTTTTGGTTGTTTCCAAAGATGAAGAAGGAACTTGCTGCGAAGCCATTTTAAAAGGTGCAAAACCTTTCAAAATGCGTTCATTCAGATTTGCCGAATATTCCCCACCAGGAGTACCACATCTCCTAGAATTGGAGTAGAGGTCTGCAACTTTGCCTACATGCTGGAGCGAAGTACTTTGAAGGACAGTAAAATCTTTGTGGAGGTAAGTGCAATGGTTTATGTGCTGAAGATGAATGTCAGAGACATTTTGAACGCCCATTTGATAAATTCCCATATTAATAAAATCATCATCTGTAACATTTATATTCTTTCGCTAAATTTATATTTTTGTCTTTGAAATATCATTTGTGTTGCAACATCTTAATGAAATGAAGCCTGTTTCGCTAATTTGTAACATTGTAATATCATCTGTGTTAGATATTTTTGGATCTACAAAAGCCTTCTGTGGATCCAAAAATATCACAAGAGTCATTCTATGTTGGTTTACACTTCTAAAAATGTTTTCAGTTAAACTTAGCATACATTGCTCGGTGCTCTTTCCCTCCCTAAATCCAAACTGATTATCTGATAATATTTTGTATTTTTCCAATCAGTAATCTTTAATTAAAATGTTGGAGAAAATAGAAGTGAGTGAAATTGGGGTCTATAATTTGAAAGCAAGTTTGAATCACCGCCCTTGTAAATTAGGATAATAATAGCCTTTTTCAAATCCTCGATAAATATACCTTTGTGAAACGAAACGTTAATGATGTTAGTCAATTGATCACATGATACTTAAGGGGTATTTTTAGCCTAGAGCCAGTTAATTTATCTTTACCAGGCGATTTATTCTCTAACTTTGAGATCACATTATTTACCTCCATTGAGTCAATATAACCTATGATAAAGGAGGATGGAAATATAAATATGTTAAATCGCAAAGACAGATCATAAATATTTTTTTTTGCATGTACATGGATTGTCTGCGTGGTAAAATTCTGATTCAACCTGTTAGCCAATGAGCAATCACATCTGATTTAGGCTGAATGCTATGTTGTTTTTATTTTCCTAAAATATTATTTACAAAAGCCCATTGTTTCTTTTCATTAGTACCACATTTATCAAAATTATCCATATCATATCTCTCTTTAGCTGATTTAAGTTTCAGTTGTTTATTAAATGTCTTATACTCCTCTTCAATAGAAACTATACTTTTGTGTTTCAAATATTTTTGATACAGTTTTTCTTTATGATTTATTAAAACAATTAAATCATTTGTTACCCAAGGTTGTTTACCTTACTATTTATTTTTAAAAATGTGACCTAAAACTTCTCCTTATTAAAAATTAGCTCACACCATTTCTTAAAACACTCATTAATATCATCTAGGATTATGTTAATCTTAATAGAATTTAAAGCATGATATAATTTTCAATTTTTCTTTCATCAAAACACTCTCTATTAGATTTAAATTTCTAGAAATATTCTCCTGAGTTGAGACGGTTATCTGATTAGAATAATAATTTTAAACGATAGGGTAATGGTTAATGTACTGGACTGGACTGATATAAGGCTCTGAGCTTGATTATGGATCTTGAATTTACTGTACTATTGGGCTTCTGTGTAGGGAAAATCTTCCGCTGTGTTTTCTGTTTGTTTGTGGGTTGACAGCTCCAAGTGAATAGATTCACAGGATATGTTTATCAGCTGGTGGATAATCCTGAGCAGAGGTCATCGCAGGCACCTGAACTCTTTGTTTCTATTGGCATCGTCAAATTCTACATTGAAGGAAGTCTTCCAGTGTAGATGGTTTCAGCCTTTAGTGGTGGGGGAACGGGTCTTTGCCCCATGTCTGCGATTAGGGGGCTGTTTGATATTGTCGGCATTCCCTCTCTAAATAAACATAGTTTCTTTAAACATCCCACTAACCATTTTCTCTCCATAGGTAGTTGGAATGTGGGGTCTCTCCACACAGCTTTTTCTCTTGATGTCCTCACGCAAGAATTCCATTATAATTTAGATATTCTCGGCTTGCAAGGGACCAGATGGACAAATAAAGGTCAGATTCTTAAAAATAATCTTAAATTTCTCTTTTCAGGGAGGGACGACAATAAGCATCACCAAGGCGTGGGTCTGCTTCTCAGCAGACACGCTAGTGATGCTCTTCTAGGATATGAGTGCATTAATGAAAGGTTTCCTACAGCAAAATTTCAGACAAGCGTTAAAGACTTGAATGTTATCTGCTGTTATGGCCCCACTGAGGATGCTGATGAGGGTGAGAAGGATAGATTTTACGGACAACTTAAGGATATTTTGAATTCTGTCAAGAAAGGAGATATTATTCTTGTTCTTTGTGACTTCAATGCCAAGGTTGTTACTGACTCTGACCTTTGGGGAGGGGTGATAGGCCCTTTTAGTATTGGTAGCTGCAGTGGCAATGGGGGAACGTCTCCTACAGGTAAGTAAACTTAATGGTTTGCGAATAACTAACATTTACTACAAACACCACGTCATACATAAGTACACATGGGTTTCACCTGGTGTGCTGCATAAGAATATGATTGATTATATATTAATTAACAGCAAATGGGCTAGTTCTGTTAGGAATACCAGGTCATATAGGGGAGCTGAAATTGGATCTGACCATTACCTTGTTAAAAGTGTATTGCAACTTAAACTTAAAAAGTGTTGTGCTAGGATTAAAAATTTTACCTTTAATACTGAAGCTCTGAAGGACCGAGTTATAGCTAAAGCTTGCCATGATAGGTTACTTAGTCATTATGACAGTCATGGTTTGCTTACTACTGAAGTTGAGGAAGAATGGCACCATTTTAAACGGGCTTTTTTGGAAACTAAAGTACTCGTTTAGGGAAAAGGAGCAGAGGAGGCAGAATTATTTGGATGATAAGGCACTTGAGCTTATTTCAGAAAGAAAGAATATGCAGGAATGTCCTTAATTAATGACTTACTAGTCCTAATAAAAAGCATTTCAGAGAGCTTAATAAACGTGTAAAGGATCAGTTAAATGCTGATAAGAATCTTTGGCTTGATGGGTTTGCTGACAAAGCCGAGGAAGCAGGCAGCACAACAGCAGAAAAATGTACCAGATAGTTAATGTTTTGTGTGGTAGAAAACGGACAGGTATACAGGGATTGAAAGATAAACAAAGTAAGGTTATAAGGTGAGGATTCTGTCATGGCTTGGTGGGCTGAGCATTTCAGTGATGTTCTAAACAATGTGGTTAGTTCTACTCCCATTGTTTGCAATGATGATAGATGCATTGGTGGCTTTAATGTTGGTCCTATAACACCATCTGAAGTTATTCTGGCTGTTTCTAAACTTAAACTTCATAAATCCACAGGGGTAGATGAAATTACTACCAAAATGCTTAGAGCTGGGAATGTTTCATTTACCACTTGGACGACAGAAATTTTGAATAACTTTTATGATAAAGACATGGTTCCCAAAGATTTTACCAGAGCTATTATTATCCCTATTTTCAAAAAAAGGTGATCGCAGTTCTTCTGATAACTATAGGGGTATCAGCGCACTCTCTGTTCCAGGGAAAATTCTTTATATGATTGTGCTTAATAGAATTAAGAATCTGGTTGACAGGCAATTGCGTGATGAGCAATGTGGATTCAGAAGTGGTAGGGGATGTGTGGATTAGATATTTTCATTTAGGCAGATTCTTGAGAAATGTTTAGAGTTTCAGAAACCTTTGGTTGCTAGCTTTGTTGATTTCAAAAAGGCTTTCGACTCTGTTGATCGTCTTAATTTGTGGTTGATTGTGAGATCATATGGTATACCTGACAAGTTAGTTAACATAATGAAAGCTCTCTATAATAACACTGAGTCCTGTGTGAGAGTTGGAAAGGCTGCCCAAGATACTCCGTAAGCATCTGGAATCAAAAGCATCTAGTTTCCTGTTATCTTGTTTACAAAATGTCCAAGTTTCACTACCATAACTAACCCTAGAAAGAACCAAACTATTATACAGTTTAATTATAGTCTTTAAGTGTATACGCCTATTTCTCCACACTCTCCATAGATTCTTGAAAGTCCCGGCAGCAATCCCTATTCGTCTGTTAATCACGTGTCGCACATCACCATTATCTGTTACATAGCTCCCAAGATAATTAAACTGTGACACCTGCTCAAGACTGCAACCATTCAGATTAACTGAATCACAGCCTGCCTGACCAATTTTCATCACTTTAGTTTTCTCCTGTTTATAACCAAACCTACTCTACTACCAGTCTCATCAACAGCTCGAATGAAAGAATTCATCTCATCAACATCATTTGCCAAAAGGGCTAAATCATCAGCATAATCTAAATCAGAAATTTTCGTATCTCCAGTCCATTTAAGGCCAAAATCTTTCCCTTGAAGTGAATTTCGCATAACATAATCAATAACCAAGCTAAAGAGAAAAGGAAACAAAATGCACCCTTGTCGAACACCAGAAGTAATGCTAAACCAATTGCTGCAAGCCGTACCAACTCTCACACACGACTCAGTGTTATTATAGAGAGCTTTCATTATGTTAACTAACTTGTCAGTATACCATATGATCTCACAATCAACCACAAATTATGACGATCAACAGAGTCGAAAGCCTTTTTGAAATCAACAAAGCTAGCAACCAAAGGTTTCTGAAACTCTAAACATTTCTCAAGAATCTGCCTAAGTGAAAATATCTGATCCACACATCCCCTACCACTTCTGAATCCACATTGCTCATCACGCAATTGACTGTCAACCAGATTCTTAATTCTATTAAGCACAATGATGGAAAGAACTTTACCTGGAACAGAGAGTAGGCTGATCCCCCTATAGTTATCACAAGAACTGCGATCGCCTTTTTTGAAAATAGGGATAACAATAGCTCTGGTAAAATCCTTAGGAACCATGCCTTTATCATAAAAGATATTCAGAATTTCAGTCATCCAAGTGGTAACCGAAACATTCCCAGCTCTAAGCATTTCGGTAGTAATTTCATCTACCCCTGGGGATTTATGTAGTTTAAGTTTAGAAACAGCCAAAATAACTTCAGATTGTGTTATAGGGCCAACATTAAAGCCACCAATGCATCTATCATCATTGCAAACAATGGGAGTAGAACTAACTACATAGTTTAGGACATCACTGAAATGCTCAGCCCACCTAGCCATGACAGAATCCTCCCCTTCTATAACCTTACCCTATTTATCCTTCAATCCTTGTATGCCTGTCCGTTTTCTACCACACAAAACATTAACTGTCTGGTACAGCTCTCTGCTGTTGTGCTGTCTATTTGCTTCCTCGTCTTTCTCAGCCAACGCATCAAGCCAAAGATTCTTATCAGCAGCTAACTGATCTTTTACACGTTTATTAAGTTCTCTGTAATGCTTTCTATTAGGACTAGTAGGGTATTGATTAAGGACATTCCTGTACTTCTTTCTTTCCGAAATAAGCTCAAGTGCCTTATCACTCAGATAATTTTGCCTCTTCTGCTCCTTTTTCCTAAAAGAGTACTGCTAGTTTCCAAAAAAGCCTGTTTAAAATGATCCCATTCTTCCTCAACTTCAGTAGTAAGCATACCATGACTGTCATAATGACTAAGTAACCTATCATGGTAAGCTTTGGCTATAACTGGATCTTTTAGAGCTTCAGTATTAAAAGTAAATTTTTTAACCCTAGCACAACACTTTTTAAGTGTAAGTGGCAACACACTTTTAACAAGGTAATGGTCAGATCCAATTTCAGCTCCCCTATATGACCTGGTATTCCTAACAGAACTAGCCCATTTGCTGTTAATCAATATGTAATCAATCATATTTTTATGCAGCAAATCAGGTGAAACCCATGTGTACTTATGTATGTCGCGGGTTTGTAATATGTGTTAGTTATTCTGAAACCATTGAGTTTACTTACCTGTAGGAGACGTTGCCCATTTCCAATGCAGCTACCAATACCAAAAGGGCCAATCACCCCTCCCCAAAGGTCAGAGTAAGTACCAACTTTGGCATTGAAGTTACCAAGAACAAGGGTAATATCTCCTTTCTTGACAGAATTCAAAATATCCTGAAGTTGTTCATAAAACCGATCCTTCTTATCCTCATCGGCATCCTCAATGGGGGCATAACAGCAGATAACATTCAAGTCTTTAACGCTTGTCTGAAATTTTGCTGTAAGAAACCTTTCATTAATGCACTCATATCCTAGAAGAGCATCACTAGCTTGTCTGCTGAGAAGCAGACCCACGCCTTGGTGATGCTTATTGTCGTCCCTCCCTGAAAAGAGAAATTTAAGATTATTTTTAAGAATCTGACCTTTATCTGTGTATCTGGTCTCTTGCAAGCCGAGAATATCTAAATTATAATGGTGGAATACTTGTGTGAGGACATCAAGAGAAAAAGCTCTGTTCAGAGTCCTCACATTCCAACTACCTATGGAGAGAAAATGGTTAGTGGGATATTTAAAGAAACTATGTTTATTGAGAGAGGGAATGCCGACAATATCAAACAGCCCCTAATCGCAGACATGGGGCAAAGACCCGTTCCCCCACCACTAAAGGCTGAAGCCATCAATACTGGAAGACTTCCTCCAATGTAGAATTTGACGATGCCAATAGAAGCAAAGAGTTCAGGTGCCTGCAATGACCTCTGCTCAGGATTATCCACCAGCTGATAAACATATCCTGTGAATCTATTCACTTGGGGCTGTCAACCCACAAACAAACAGAAAGCACAGCGGAAGATTTTCCCTCCATAGAAGCCCACCAGTGCAGCAAAATCAGGATCCTTAATCAAGCTCAGAGCCATATATCTGTCCAGTGGGTTTATAAGGTTAGCACCAGGACCCTGTGTGGTCGACCACTCCTCAGGAGGATAGAAATAAAGAAAAGTAGCCATAGTTGTCCAGATCAGTAGGCCACACTAATCTGGCAGCCCTCCCCTTCCGTTCACTTCCACAAGAGAGTATCTCTTTTGAAAGGTACTAACGGTCTGTCTGCACCACGAGAAGGCGGGGTCGGACATTAGGTGCTAGGCCTGGCCGGTTCTATGCATCACCACACGGGATTGGTGCATAGCTCTCCTTCCAGTGACTACCTAGCTACCATTTACAGACCTTGACATTTCTAGTAGGGGTTAATTGTCTGATAGGATCCCTGTTCACTCATTAATTTTATATTGTCATTTATTTGTTGGGGTCATACAGGCAGGTGGAGGCAGTGTAATAATTTGGGGCACAAAGTATGTGAATTTGCTCACCGACCATCTACACCCGTTCTTCACGATTCTCTTTCCGCACCATGACACCATCTTTCAACAGGACAACGCCATACTGCATTCTTCTCGAGTGGTGGCCAATTGGCTCCAGGAGTATTAAAGTGAGTTTAACATACTGCAATAGCCCCACTTGATCGCCAGACCTCAATCCCATTGATAATTTGTGGGACGAATTGAAAATATATGTTCGAGCCCACCAAACCCCACCAGCAACTGTGGATGCTCTATGACAAGCGATTTTCGCTTCATGGGCAGCAATACCACCTCCAGTTCAACACCTTATTGAGTCCTTACCAAGACGTCTGTCTGCTGTTATGAGTGAAAATTAGGGGCAAGAGGTTATTAGGTAAGTGTATATCATAATTTGCTCATTAATATAGAAATACCAAAATTGAAGTAACAAACTTTAACATCAAGCAAAATGCTGAAACTACACATGTATTGTATAAAAGAGAATATTAATAAAAATTATGGCAAATATCTAAAAAAGGAATATAATAGAAGGTTATTTTCTTAACCTTAAATGGAATCAAATATGGGAACAAAATCAAACTTTTACAGGTTATCCTTACCTTGTGTGATAATTTCACTATATTTAGTGAATGAGAGAAATTTTAACAACCATAGAAAACTACAGAAGAAATTTATATGCAAAATAAATTGTATCCTAAGTCAGTTAAGGGATGGCAGGTCTTTTTCATCCCATACTCTAATGATTCTTCTGTCCGAAGATTTCCTAAGGAAAACTTTTCACTCCTTCATCCAAACAAACTGATAATAAATAATTTTTTTTTTGAATTCCTTGGTTACGTAAAAGAGTTGTTTTACAAACTTGGGAAGCTGTTCATTTATATATACCTTTGGATTTTATAAATTTAGATTGATCATGTAAAACCCTTCTTCGCTTTGTTCACTTGAAGCCATATCTTTCTTTTTTCGGTTCATATGGGGTGGGGGTGGTTCAGTCGGTAGCGTGCCAGGATCGTAATCTGCAGTTCCCAGGTTCGAGTCCCAGCTGAGTCAGCGTTGAGATTTATCCCCGCAAAACTCCCGCCATGCCCACCGTCAGTAGGGGACACCGATGGGCTTGGAAAGGTCGCCGTCCGTCGTATGGGACGTTAAGCCGTGGCTCCGTGTATGGGAGATTCATACCCTGTGCACGTTAAAGAACACACTGGATGGCCTTGACGGGAGGCTACCATCTGTCTCCTAACAGCTATTCCAGTGGGTCCCCTCCCCCATCATTCTCTGAGCCTTCGGGGTCCTTGTGACCTGGCCATTTAGCCCACGGTGTGCAAAAAAGTGCCGCTCAGAGGTAAAACAACCCAACCTTTTCGGTTCATAAATATCGTTCTTTCAAATTACGTGTTCAAATTCGATAGTATACGACTGCATTAATGATGAGTATTTTTCGTGACCTGATAGAAATGTATGAGAAATTAATCTAAGCTTATCTGAATTAATGTAAAGTACAAAATAATGTTGTATTAATGCTTATTATTATTATTGAACTGAAATTTAAGATAAAAAAAAAAAATACCCCCTCATGCAGCTACTTGCCACAGAGGTGTGGCAGGAGTCTGTCAATTTATATGCCATAGTAGGTCTGAGAGGATGGCAGGACCGCAGCAGAAAAACGACACACACATTCATGCCTCGAACCCAGGTCCCTTAGATCAGTAGCCAAGCGTGCGAACCACTCTGCCACGGGACGACTATTCGGATAAATATGTATGAATAAACCTTTCAATGTACATTTTATTCATAACGATTTTTTTGGGAACCTATTCTCCGTTTTTCCATATGATGTTGGTTTCGATTTACACGGTGATTTTCCGGAACATATCTTATAGCCTTAACTGGCATAGTGGTTAGGCAGCTAGCGACTGTTCCAGCAAGGCAAACTTTGTGTGTTGTGTTAGCTCTAACTAAGGCAGTGGTCAGCAGTGACTTCGGTCTTAGTAGGGCATGTTCTTGTATGAGAAGGCCTGTATTAAGCTAGGAGTAGCTTCCGGGATTCTTCTCTGTCCTATATGTCGCAAATTAAAAAAAAAATCAAATCAAAAAATCAAATCTATCGTGTAAATCGAGGAATGGGCATATATATATTTATGTTTCTTAAAAATATGTAATGAATTTTTATGTTAGTCAACAACTCATGCTACATTTGTAGTAGAAGGGCATGGATAAACCGCAACCCGGATATTCCTTCCATGTGTAATCGATAGTTTACTGTACTTCACATCTTTATAAGTTTTCTGGACAGTCGTGCTACTCTCAATAATCTTTATGTTCTGGTGATGTCGATTCCGTTTGGCTGGATGTCTACTTTAGTTTCCACAAGGAATATAGGTAGTATAATAATAACGAGAACACCTGGGACAACACATATTTCTATGAAAAATAATTATGTCATTACATTACTGCTTATATTTTATGCTTTTATATTATTTTACACTTTCAATGACAATTTTTACATTGTATTTGTGCAGTGGTTAATATTATTAACAGTTAATGTGTTTAATAAAATGCATTTTTCCATTCTATCTTAGACAATTTTTCTATTGCAGACTGCCAAAACCAAATGTCAGGAGACTGTTGAACTTATTAGTGCTCGACAAATCACACTTGATAGAGCTAAAAAGCAATTTGAAGAAACCATGCATTCTTATCAGGAAAATAAATCCTGTCATACACAAATCAAGTCACAGCTTTGGAGGCCCATAATTTCCAGCAGTCCATATAGAACATCGTCACAATTAATGCCTGATGTTAACAGACAAGTATCTCAATTTGGTTCGCAACAGTTGTTTTCTCGAGAGCCCACAGGATCGTATACCTCATTTCCAAGTAGCTATTACCCAGTAAATGGATTCCCAAATAGCCATCAGAGAGAAGATTTTACATTAAAAAATATATCATTTGTAGAAAGTCTTGCAAAGCAAACTACTCATACTTTGTTACCAATCCATTTCACGGAATGTACCATCGGTAGTGCTGGAGATCATAAGTCTGTTGTCTTCTCTGCTGGCAGTGACAGCAGTGACACAAAAAGGGCTTTTCCAAATATTTGCAGTATGTCAAAAGAAAACAGTAATGGAAATTCTTTGTATCGTAATTCAGAGAGAAATCTTACAAGAAGGAGTCACAGCTGGAGAATATGCGATGAAGCCCTTCAAAATGCCAATGAGGTAGTATGGAAGCAGAATAATGTGTTAAAGCATGAGCAAATGGCCAGAAAACTGGTTTGCACTGATGATAGCATAAACAGGTAAATTATTTTCCATATATAACCAGTTTCAAAATGTTAGTAGCATAAGCGAACCTCAACTTACGAACGCAATGCATATATTGAAATATATTTGCCAACGTAATGTTCGTAAATTTAAATAATATTTCTTATAAGAAATGATATTTTTACCCTCAAATCATTCGTCACTACCAAATATAAATTTTCTTCGTATAAAAGAGTAAGAAAGTGCACACGTTGATTAAATTCCTTTTTAAACAAAAAAGTTATAATTTTACTTCACGTATTAATCCTGTACAGTATATGCACTTCTTTTGGAGGAAACGTTTTGACCAAGCTAACTAAGCTTATGCAAGACTAATTTTAGGTATAATCAAAATTCCTAAATCCTGAAATTTCTCTAAGGTTAAAAGCATTGTCACGGACAGAAAGAAAGAAAAATGTCATGACACTGCAGTTCAATGTCAAAAATGGTCTTGACATAGTTAGTTTGTGGTTCGAAAATAATAAACTCATAGTTAGTAAGAATAAAACTAAAATTATATCCTCTATAAGTTGAAAACTAAGCTAAATATTTTAAGTACTTTGCAGTTGAACTCTACAGATCTCAAAGCTAGAAACATATTGATTGTAATCAGATTCAAACATTATTTTTCTTATTTATATTTCATACATTTTTTCAAGAAATTTTTTAAAATCTGTAAAACGGAGGGGAAAATGTTACACTGCATTGGAAAAATCCAGTCTCTTGCCACCCCCCGTTTTTTCACCATTTTCCAGCATGGATTTTTCTCTTTTTAGCCATCCCACCACCCTCTTCACCTTTTTCTAGCTCGTTTTTATTTTCTTGCCCTAACCCGCCCGCTCCATATTTTTTTAGATCCGGGCCTCATTGCAAATATGATGACACAGAACAGGTTGAGAATATTGAATATTTAGGTATTTTCATAAATGATAATCTAAAATGGAAGAAACATGTTGACTACATCAGAGTAAAGCACGTTCTAAAGTTCTTAAATCATACTACCTGAAATACAAAGTTAATCTCAATATGTTTATGAACATTGTACTTCTCATGGATACAAGCAGCATTTAAATATGGTTAAAAACCAAATTGTTATCCAGTGGATTCCTAGCCATATAGGAATCCATGGAAACGAAGAGGCAGACAAAACTGCTAGAGAGAGCTTAGAGAAAACCGCAAACATATTTAACATCATTACATACAAAGATTTCTGCATTAGGAAAATAGAATAACTCACTCTGAATGGATTAAACTTTTTCAAAAGAGGCGGAAAAATGTTGGCCTATTCTATTGCAGCATCTTTAATAGCCCCCCACCCCAACTTCAAACATCTCATCTGAGCAGAAGACAAGAAACAGCTCTTTTCAGGATTAACCTTGACCACTGTGCTTTAAATGAAAAGCTCTTCAAAATTAACAAAAAACCCTCTCCACTTTGTGCCATCTGTAAAACTCCAGAAAATATTTCTCATGTATTTTTACATTGTCCTCTCTATCAATTTCAACGACAAATTCTGAAGGAAAAGATGAAGAAGATTATTGATGAAGATTTGTCAATGAAATCTCTTCTCTGCAGAAGCTACAGTAAAAGCAATAGATTTAAAATTCAGACCCTGATTCTCAGTCTTGGAGGAAAGTTCTTTATTATACAGAATCTGAATTCATCCTTTGCTGGGTTTTCGTTTTTCGAAAATAAAAAGAAGAGGAATCTAATATACAAATATGAAATATTGACTGTTCAAGAAAAATGTGTTTTTCTTACAAACTTTCTCTAGTGGCCAGTATCTCAAGTGATAACCTCATGGTTATTTTTGTGGTGGAACTGAGGAAAGAACTGTGACTGTTATTTTTTATACCTTGTTTGAAGTGTTAATTTTGTTTTTGAAATCTCTTTTGGCGCAGAAAAGAAAAGAAATTAAAATCCAAGAGTATTGGATAACAGAAAGTCTACTCTGCATAAGTAGGAACTTTTAAAAAATTCAGAAAAACTATTATTTTTATTTTCTACATTGTGATTTACACGTCCGATTCTTTGTTTGGGATAGCAGGAAGCCCATTGTTGAAGGGTTTCTAACCTTCCCATCACATTTTATCACATCACATCATGTAAACAATGATTATTGTTGCCAAGTTTCACGTGGAAGATATACATGGAATCAGGACAGGTTTTTTGGTTACTAGCTTTGCCAAGAGGGGAGTTGACAAATGTGTATAACATACGATCCTTTGCCTTTGGGCAGTTGACAAATGTGTATAACATACGATCTCACAATTCCTCACAAATTATGGCGATCAAAAGAGTCAAAAGCCATTTTGATATGAACAAAGCTAGTAACCAAAAAACCTGTACTGATTCCATGTATATTTTCCACGTGAAACTTGGCAACAATAATCACATAACATGAATATGTTTCGTATAAATCAGAGGAAAAGAAACGTCATTTAAACATCATCATCATCATCATCCTCAAGCAGCCATGGGCTACGGAGGTCCAATCAGACAGTGCAATTTAGTTCTCCAAGCAAGTCTATCCTGAGCTACATCTACTGCATCTGGCCACTGCACACCAATTCTAACAAGGGCCTGTTTGACATTGTCTGCCCACCGCATCCTAGGTCTCCCCTTCTTTCTGCGGCCTTTAGGCACACTGTTCATAACCCTATTCGCCAATCTATAATTATTCA